>OX465400.1:2507500-5007500 GCA_950005105.1 Lycophotia porphyrea | reverse complement strand
TTGGAACACAGATAGTTTATAACCTGGCTTAATACATAGGATACTTTTTATCCCGATAGTATGTTCCCGTGAGATAATTATTGAGGTCCACGCGGGCGACGACGCGGGCATTAAGCTAATTGCTTATACTACGAAAAGGGTATTATAAGCCGAAAGGGGGTCACACAACTTGTCATTGTGAACAACTTTTGGAAATTCGTGAAAAAAAAATTCTACTCCCTAAAAAGTCACGTGACTAACAGAGTTTGTATGGAAAAGCAAATTTTTTTTTTCGATTTTTCAAAATCGTAAAAGTAAAGTTGTTCAGAATGTCGAGTTGTGTGACCCTCTTTCGGCTTACTATACCCTTTCCATTACACGTTGTATAGTAGGCCGTACGTCGGTGATAAAGAAGTATAAACTAGCTCTGCAATTTATTGAAAATTCATGCTACACCAGGGTTGCCACGCTAGCTTGAGTTCAAGTCATTAAGTGTTCTCAGTCGATTATACCTACAGACCAGCATTACCTGCGCCAAGGAAGGGGTATTCCTCAAAGCGCAACTGTTTTTGAGCGCAACCAACTAAGCACAACTAAATTATTCCTCGAAGCGCAACCATTTAAATAATTTGAATTTGTGAGCGCAACTAATGGTTACGCTTCGAGGAGTAATTTAGTTGCGCTTAGTTTGTTGCGCTCAAAAGTTGCGCTTTGAGGAATGCCCCCCAAGGAAACTTGTTTTTTTTATTTCTTTTGCACAAAAACGTACATAACTTTAATTCTTACACAATTTGCTCGCCAAACTTTTAGCTAGCTGGCTTTTGCTTAGCTTACTGGCCCAATTCTTCTTTTGAAGAGGGTCAATAAGTACTCAATATAAAAATAATTTATCTATACAAATCAATTAAAATTGAAATATCTGTATGTAATTAAAAAAAAAACAGCATTTTATTAAATGCTTATGAAAGTAAACGGGGTGGAAGGGAAACCGACGCGGAAACGGTTACCACGTTTTAATAACCGATTAAATTATTTGATGAGGCTCAGAATGATTATTTCATTACCTTCAATAATTGTACAAGAAACACTTTTTTTTGGATGGGGATATCATCAAATAACTTCTCTTCTGGGCGGAGCGGAAGGGAGAGTCAGACTTGTACTGACTAAATCCCATCCATGTTCCTTCCTTGCCCGTTGTGTTCCAGGGCCGCGGTATCTCTGTCTAAGCCTTATGCAGTGTTACAACTAGGGAAAAGAGTGTTTTCGATGAGCTCTGGCACCCAATGTAAGATTTGATTTGTGTTTAGGGTGCCAGCGTCCTCGCCTATGATTTGAACATAATATAGCAGTACATAGTTGTAAGACGAGCACAGTATATCATCATTAAATTGCAATATTATATTTACTAGCTAATGTAACTAAGATGACGAGGAGCTCGTGGCTAAACAATAACAGCCGCTGGGGTCGATCTTTAGGTTAAGCCGTGCTTGCCTAGGTTGGTCTGTGGATGGGTGACCACCCATTACATACCGAGTTTCCTCCGTGCCTCGGAAAGCACGTTAAGCCGTTGGTCCCGGCTGTCATTTGAAGATCTTTGACAGTCGTTAAAGTAGTCAGTGGCCCAAAAAGTCTGACAACCAGTCTCACCAAGGGGTATCGTATTTCCCAGTAGTAACTGGGTTGTGGAGGTCAGATAGGCAGTCGCTCCATGTAAAATACTGGTATTCAGCTGCATCCGGTTAGACTGGAAGCCGACCCCAACATAGTTGGGAAAAGGCTAGGCAGATGATGATGTAACTAAGATGATTGTGGCTTATTTGTGTACCTATATATGGCTCAGAATGATGTACTGAATAGGTGGTAATTGGTTTCGCGTCGGTGTCCCTTCCACCCCGTATATTGTACTTATGACCAAAAGTGTGTGTCTGTTCCAGCTAATCTCCAAAACGGCTGGACCGATTTTAAAGGGACTTTCACTGGCAGATAGCTACGGTTATAAGATGTAAGTTAGGCTATTTCTAACTTTATTTTAGAAGAAGGATTAGGGTTTTGTGTAGTAAAAATAAAAACCCTTCAAATTATTAACAAAATCCGATGCAAATGGGGAAGTATTTTTTTTTTAATAATCATTTCTCGCAGACGAAGGTCGGGAGCAACAGCTAGTTAAGGTTGTTGTGTCAGGGTAACCCGCGAAATTCAATTTTTTTTTGCGTATTTTTTAACTACATACTCGTACGTGTTACTGGCGCGACTCATTTTTCATCAATATACAACCTAATATAATGACCTGCAAATTGCAAAAAAACGTCCGAAAATTTGAATTTCGCGGGCTACCCTGACGCAACCACCTTAATCATAAAGATTACTCAAAGTAAGTACATTACCACAGAAATAACAAGAATTTGTGTAGTCTACAATTCCAACACCCGACTACTGAAAAATCACGTAATTAAATTCGGAGCTTACAAAGTAAAATCGACTCCTCCTTTTGTTGAAGTCGGTTAAAATGTAGCCTATGTTACCCGGGGCATAGTAACAAATCGATTGACACCTTATTCATCAAAATCGGACGAATAGTTTAGGCGCTACGGAGAAACATCGTAAATACAAACATACACACATACTGACATACATACATGGACAGCTAAAATCATAACCCTTCCTTTTGGCGGCTTATACCCAGGAGCTCCAAATCTATTGTTCTCCAAACAATTTCTCTCCATACATTGATTCCCAACAGCTCCATCATTTTATTAGTTGAATAATAAAATACTATAATTTTTTTTTTAATTTGGAGCCGCAGGGATTAAAATTATGGAGCGCCTGGGAATAAGCCCTTTTGGCTTCGTAGTAGTCGGGTAAAAACCACTTACCGATTGTGTCCTGAGGTGGTTTATCGTAGTGAATCTCATTAATAACGACCTGTTTGTTCATGGTAGGCAGGTAGTGAGCTCTGTGATGGAACAAGTAGATGGCAGCTGTTAGCAGGCCGAACAGTAAGACCCAGGGGTTCCATCTGCTTCGTCTTCTCGTCCCAGGGTCGAAGCATTCTTGAAGCGATGATTTGCGTTCTGGTTCTGTTTTTCGTAAAGGACGTTATGAATCAACATCGAAGAATAAATAAGAGCGGAGGTGAGGAATTTAGACAATGTCATCATCATATGCCTAGCCTTTTCCCAACTATGTTTGGGTCAACTTCCAGTCTACCCGGATGCAGCCTTCACAACCCAGCAACAAGTCAAGTAAATAAATTTGCTACAAGAGTTTTTCTATCCCGGTCTTTTCAGAAAAATCCTGGAGTCTGGATTTGAGCCCAGTTGATGGTAGTACACTCGCTCGGCTCGTCACTGCTCTGACGAAATGTGGGCATTTGGGATACATACTCGTACATACACACACGTTAGTGGCAGTGGCGTAGCTATCCCAAAAAAACTAATGCGGCGAACCACAAATTATTCTTTTTTATGAATAAAAATATTTTTGACATAACACGGAACTGTAACGAGATCATTCTCGCAACATACGAACTAAAATGATGTAATCTTGCGTAAGTACAAATAGTAATTCACGGAAACTCAACATCGGCCATTCATCAGTAGCCCATCCGGTGAGTAGCGGGAACGGCAGTGGCCGATTTGGAAATCTTTGAACCGACTGCGTGCTCAAGTTGGCTGCTGGCGATTCAACTTGGTTAGATGGGGTATAATCGATCTACCTCGGACTCAACGCGAGGGTGGAGCCCCAATAAAGGATACCCCACACCTTCTTTTCTGCCCGTCGTGTACAACTAATTGCTGAGGAGCTCGTGTCTAAGTAATAACTGCCACTCGGGTCGATCGGTTAACCCGTGCTCAATCCTACATCATTACCTAGGTTGGTCTGTGGATGGGTGACCAACTCATTACATACCAAGTTTCCGCCGTGCCTCGGAAAGCATGTGAAGCCGTTGGTCCCGGCTGTCATTTGTAGACCTTTGACAGTCGTTACGTAGTCAGTGGCCCAAAAAGTCTGACAACCAGTCTTACCAAGGGGTATCGTATTACCCAGTAGTAACTGGGTTGTGGAGCTCAGATAGGTAGTCGCTCCATGTAAAATACTGGTATTCAGCAGCATCCGGTAAAACTGGAAGCAGACCCCAACATAGTTGGGAAAAAGGCTAGGCTGATGGTGGTGTACAACTAATTGCTGCCTCCAGGACTTGAATGAGGCAAACGACACAGCTGTCCAGGTTGCCACGTACTGGTCGGAATAGTCAGAGTCATTGATTCGAGAAGAAGAAGAAGTAGCCCACCAGCCACAACACCTGGTTGGAGTTTTAGTAGAGGATGAGGAACTTTACACCCTATTCCTCCTCCGTCTATCTATACAGGGTGTAAACAGACTCTTCACGAAGCCGTCAACCAAGCATTATGTACATCAAACTAAGTAACTTTACACAAAAATGTGTGCTGGGAAACAACTTTTTTTTTGGGCTGAGAAATCACATTTTCCAATAGGACTCAATGTAACGCACTCAAAACATTGTGCTAATGTATGGATTGAATAGTAAGGGGGTGCTGGAGGTGTTTAAACTTAAAATCTTACATTAAAAACAAGTATTAAAAAAAAACTTGTGAAAAAGGGTCTAAAAAGACTCCTAACAAAGCCAAAAGGCACTTGTTCTCCGTCATTGCGATCATTTTTTTGATCTAGACCATACCTGGGAAGCTTCTAGTTACGGAAATATTGGAGATCAAAGTTCCAACTTTTTCACCAGTTTTTTTTTAATACATGTTTTTAATGTAATGTTTTTACTTAAGACACCTTCACGACTCTCGTACTATTCAATCCATCCATCAGGACAATGTTTGGAATGCGTTACATTGAGTCCTACCGTAAAACGTGATATTTCACCCCAAAAAAAGTCATTTCCCGGCAATAATTTTAGCGTAATGTTACTTAGTTTGATGTACAGACGCCAGCACATCAAGCTACTACAATCTGTCAGATTTCTTTAATAGATTTTTGACTTTATTGCTAATGCATTAGGTTCAAGGTTGATTGGGAACCTTACAGTTTTGGGTAGGTTGACCTGCTGGCGTCTGTACACAATGCTTTGTTGACTGCTTCGTCTGAAGAGTTCGTTTACACCCTATATAATAAATGTAATGTCTTCAAGCTACTTACTGGTATTCCGCTGCGTGGAAACCACTTTAATGATCTTCCTCACTGGCAAGTAGTTGTTCATAGTGAGATGTTTGAACACAAAATGATGTTCAATCCACGTTAGTTTATGAGACCATTCTGTTTTCCAAACACTTCTGTGGGATGTGTACGCATTTCTTGTTGTCTGTGTTGTCATAGGTTTTATGGAAGAATTTGTTTATTGACAAAGAGATGGTCACTGTAGTTTTGTGGTTTATTATCCTTTTTTTGTTTTTTTTTTCGGATGGGAAATCATCAAATGACTTCTCCCGCTCTGGGCGGAGCGGAGAAGAGTGTCTAACTTGTACTGACTAAAACCCATCCATGTTCCTTCTTTGCCCTTTGTGTTCCAGGGCCGCGGTATCTCTTTCCAACAGTCCTGCAGCCCATAGTATAATATCCTCCCGAAAGAATTTCACAGCGGCCAATCTCAGTTCTCTACAGAGCAGTAGCGAAGGGTCAATTTTTGTAAGAGGTAACCCGGAGTAGGTACATGTCTTTCATGTGATTATATTATTTGTCTATAGAATACTGACTGCGCCATTTTTTAAAGGGAAGCCGGTAGGAATCGAATTATATGGAACCTTCGCCACTGCTACAAAGACTTGCCAAGTACTGAGGGCGTTATACAGGGTTAGTTTTTAATGACCAGCTAATTTTTCAGAAATGAGTCAGAATCGAAAATACATACAAATTATATTCAATTCATAAAATTAAAATTAAAAAAAATTGTTTACAGAACCTTTCGAAATTATAAGAACATAATTCGGTTCAACAGCAAAGCTTGTTTTTTCTTTCGAATACTTTGAAAAGTTTTGGGATACGTCCTTCTTCCCCCATTGAAAGGGAAGGATCCTCCAACTAGACGGAGAGCTGGAGTTGATTGCAAATCGTTTCTTTCTGCTTCTTTCTAAAAAATTCTCCCGAGAGTCTTCGCGGTTCGGCAGGCCGTATACTAGTTCAGCGGAAGATGCTTTAACACCCTGTTCTTCATACTCCTAAGTAACATTATTGGACATTTTCAATTGAAAGTTTTCTTTAATTTTTATTTGTATCTGATTAGAATATTTAACCCTCTTTTTTTCGGATGGGAAATCATCAAATGACTTCTCCCGCTCTGGGCGGAGCGGAAGGGAGTGTCAGAGAGTCAGACTTGTACTGACTAAAACCCATCCATGTTCCTTCCTTGCCCTTTGTGTTCCAGGGCCGCGGTATCTTTTTCGAACAGTCCCGCAACCCAGAATATTTAACCCTCAATTGCGGTTCATAATATAGAGATTTTAATTTGAAACTTCCTGAGGAAACCGGTATGTCCTAGAACCAAAAATTCGAAGACATGTGACATCTACCAACCAACCTACACTGGGCCCGCGTGGTGGAGTATAGCCCTCTCCCTCTCATAGAGTGTGTCGTGTGTCCCAGCAGTGGGAACATAAAGGCTGATTATGCCATGCTTATGCAACAATAGAATAGCTATTCGTCAGAAAAATATTTTTTGCAATCAGATCAGCAGTTCTTACCTCCTACATCGAAACTTTTATAATATAGTAAATCATCATCATATCAGCCCGGAATCACCCAATGCTGGATATGGGCTTCCCTTTCCTCTGCCACACTTCCCGGTTCTGTGCGTCTCGTATCCAGACATTTCCCGCGGTTTTGACGATATCGGCGACACCACGAGCTTTAGGACGGCCCTGGTTTCTTTGGCCTAACCTCGGCCACAACTCGGTCAAAGCATTGCTCCATCGGCTATGCGTTGAAAAATGCCCGACGCATATTGCAGCGTCCGGGGAGACGGCTTGGTTATGTGGGGCTTGCACCCACCACAAAACACTTACTGTCGCCTTGGCGGATGACCCGCAAGAACTGGTACGTATAACGTTCGCATCCCATCCAGCGCAGCCCGCCTCTGGGCACCAAACTTTTTTGGCGATGTCCGGGCTCACCCCAGACATCCACCACTCATGAGGGCTGTGCAATGCGCTGCGGGCTGTTCGAAAGAGATACCGCGGCCCTGGAACACAAAGGGCAAGGAAGGAACATGGATGGGTTTTAGTCAGTACAAGTCTGACACTCCCTTCCGGTCTGCCCAGAGCGGGAGAAGTCATTTGATGATTTCCCACCCGTTAAAAAAAAAACGGTTGAAGATAGACTCCCTGATGTATCGCCCGCTGGTACCTTTTACGGCGCACCCTCGGTCCCCGACAGCGTAGACTTTCGTCCCGTCCGATAATAATAGAAAGTAGCTTACAGCATGTCTCAGACAAGTGTTATCATAAAGGGTGTAAACAGACCCTTAACGAAGTCGAAAGGCACGTGTTCTCCCCGTCATTGCGATCATTTTTTTGCTCTAGACCATACCTGGGAACCTTCTAGTTACGGAGATATTGGGGGTCAAAGTTCCAACTTTTTCACATTTTTTTTTAATACATGTTTTTAATGTAAGATTTTTACTTTAAAATTTCTCCAAGACCCTCTTACTATTCAATCCATACATCAGCACAATTTTTTGAGTGCGTTACATTGAGCCCTACTGTAAAACGTGATTTTTCAGCCCAAAAAAAAACGTCGTTTCCCAGCACAAATTTTTGCGTAAAGTTACGTAGTTTGATGTACATAATGCTTGGTGCTGTTAATCCCCTGTAATAGGCGTATTACAGGGGATTAACACTGGTATTCAAGAACGACTCTTTGCTGTGCGGACACATAGCATTGAATGGGGCGCTGTGATTGGTTAACGTTGTAAAGCGACTTCACTCGGGTTGACTGACTGACATATCTTTGAGTTCATTATAATGAGCGCATAGTGTCGTTCGTCCCTCAAGTATTGTTTATGAATAGGTTTTTGAGACACTGTGCGTCCGCGCGCACTGAGTAACGTTCATGAATACCGGTGAAAACTTTAACTTATCAGCAGTGGTAGCTTAGTGCTATGACTGTCGGAATACTAAGTCATAGACCTCGCGTTCAAACCCAAGACCACCTCTGATTTTGCGGATCCATATGCGTATTGTATAATTATCATTTGCTTCGGTGAAGAAAAACATGGTGAAGAAACCAAACCAAGATGCCTGAGAGATATTTCTCGACGGCATATAAATATATTTTCTGGTTTTTATAAATATGTAAAATAGTCTGTAAGGTATGATTTATAGTATGGGTATTTGTTACCTGAATTAAATGATATATTATTATTATTATAAAAACTTTGTCACCAGGTTAGTCACTAACCATACGAAAACAAAAACCAGCCAAGTGCGAGTTGGACTCGCGCACCGAGGGTTCCGCATAAACTTGTAGGTTTTTAATTTTTTTCCTTTACATGTGATGTAAGACATTGCTTCTTGCCAAATTTCGTGATTCTAGGTCAACCGGAACTACCATATAGGTTTTCGACCTAAAACCTATAGGGTACTTCCGGTTGACCTAGAATTATCAATTTTGGTTAAAAGCAAGGTCTTACAGCACAAGGATAGGGAAAATTCCGAAAAATTAAAAAAAGTTGATAATTAATGTAAATGGTACTTAAAAGTTTTCACGAAAATCTAAATTTCCCCATATCTATTTATCGTGGTAAGTCAGACCTTTATTTTTATACATCTAATAGAGACTATAGACCTCAGTATCTGGTATAAATTTCAACTAGCTAGGTCCACCTGTTCTCGAGAAAATCGGTGGTGACACACGAACAGACAGACAGACGGACAGACAGACAGACAAGATAGTGATCTTATAAGGGTTTCTTTTTTACCTTTTGAGGTAAGCAACCCTAAAAAGAAGGGGACTTAAACATAACTGACGGAATGATAATGTGCTTGTTTTGTAGTAGGGGACTCCGTCCCATGTTTCGGGGATAAAAGTCGTGATTTTAAGCTAAACTTATCGACACTATAGCTTTATCGCGTGGATAAAAGCATTCAGAAAATCATCAATCAAATCAATTTTAATCATGATTACCTCTCATTTAATGAACCAAACATTTTGGTCATACATATTATCCTATATTTAAACCTAACAATAACGGCGTATATCTTCGACTTTACAAAATTGAACACAGCACTTGACGACTACGGCGTGTATCTTTGCCTGGACATAGCGTTCGTCTTTAATATCTGAAAAATGTAACATAATCGAATCAATTTAGTTTGTCGTCGACGCATCAGGGGGAAAAAGCACTATAGTGTACATTGCGGGTTCTAGAATCATACATCGCACATTTATTTGTTTTATTCGTTTCTACTTCATCATCATCATTTCAGCCGAAAGACGTCAACTGCTAGACGTTGCTACTTACACGTTTTTAATTATGAATCTTCCAAGCTCATCGTGCTGTGCTGAATTTAACTACGGCACTGCGATAAAATCAAAATCAAAGCATTTTTTTCAAGTAGGCTAATTACGGGCACTTTTGAACTGTCGACAAGATAACAATGAAATGAAGCTACAGTCCCAGTCACAAGGCATAAAAACTGTGAAAGTACTGTCCCTAGCGTTGATCTCTATGGAGAAGAACGAGCAAGAAACTCCATGGACACTCTTTTAAAAAATCAGCAGATGTGCAGATTCCCCTTGGTAGACTGGTTGTTTGACTTTTTGAGCTTTTGACTACTCCTGACCACTTTTAAAGATTCACAAATGACAGCCGAGACCAATGGATGTAGGCAAAAAACTGTAAATAAAACTTACCAGTTTTATCAAAGTCTACTATTTCTTCGCATATTATTTTATACACCTCAGTCAGTCTGTGGGTGCAGTTGCTGGCATCAAAGTGGTTTACATGAGGTTTTGCAGCAGCAAATGTCGCTAGTGCAACCAGCACAACAGCGGCGGCGACCAGGCATATCATTAACTTCATGGTTGACCTTCAAAATTATCAATTCTCATTTTTTTATATTCTAGGTCTTTGTGTCCGGTCCGTATACCGAGTGTAACTAGATTCTTCACGAAGCCGTCAACCAAGTATTCTGTGTGTATCAAACTAAGTAACTTTACGCAAACATTATTGCTGGGAAACGACTTTTGTTTTAAAACACAATCGCGAGCGGCACTCAAAAAATTGTGCTGATATCTATCACAATGTTTTTCGGCCCCGTACTATTCAATCGAATAATACGGGAATACGGGAATGATCTCAATTGAATAATACGGGTGCCGTGGTGAAGAAAAAAAACAAAAAAAAAGTGTGTGTGTGTACTCATTACGCACGTAATAAGTTATACTTCTTTGACGTATAAAACTAAAATGTTGACTAGCTAACTTCAGGGTGTATGTTGACTAGCTAACTTCAAGGTGTCGGTTTTTCGTGAAGGTGTGCGCGCGCATCGTAAAAATTTACTCTCATCAATTTTCCCTAACGCGCTAAAAGTATAACTTTAAAATAAAGTAAAAAAACACATTTTGCACTTCAGGTGACAAATCATGGTTGCTATCAAAGAAGTATGCGTATTCATTACTTTGTATATCTAAGTAAGGGAGATAATTAAACATTTCTACTTTGAAATTGTATATCGGAGCGCCTGCTACAAAGGTGTCTGCAGATCAGAGATGCTCTAATTTTGTTTATTATACTCATGTAGTCTCCCTCCTCTTTTATGTCATTTTCCCCGATGCAGTAGTCGTTTGGGGTGCAGCCTTTTAGCTTAAGTTCAATGTCGGTAAGAAGATCATTTGCGTTGCTATTAGATCTGATGTAATGGCAGTATTGAAAATAGTTTGAGTACACGTCCTGAATTGTCAATAAAGACCCTCGAGATGTGCTGCTGCTTAAAATACACAATTTATTTTTTTGCCTAGGCTTCGTAACTATGTTTGCCGGCTCTTTATTACTATCATTTGGTGTGTATTTGTTTAATGACGAAATGGTAATAGGCACTTTTATATGTATTAGTTGTTTTGATAATTTTTTGCACGTCCAATTTTAAACGGAAGTGTTCAATGTTGAAATTTTCAATTTCATTATGGGCGCTCGACAATTGCATCGTGAGTTTTTTTATTTGGTCATGAAGATCACTTATGTTGCTGTTATCGTAAACTATCTATCAAATATGGCTTTCTCGCTACTATTTGTTATGTTGGATAAGTTGGTTAACGAACTTGACCTATATGGTTTGCGATAGGTGATATTGTCATTGGGTGAAGTCATTTTTTGCCTTGTTTAGGGTCAATGTTGAAGTGTTATTATGTTATTATGAACACAGATATCGTAATTGTACTCACAGTGCAACTTGGTACACTTTTTTCGTCACCGGAACGCTTCTGTGTCGTCGGAAAGTTGGTAGCCCTGACAGGGCCCAAGATTGCGCGTACATAGGACCGTTTTCACCGTTCACCGGTTCGCACAACCGCGAGGATTCCGTGCACACGCTAATTAGTCACTACGACCGGCACTTTTTCGAGTTTTCTATTTTTGTATTTTTGCTTGAATTACACTGCAAACAATTACTGAGCGATTAGCACTGTACTACACTTAAGTTCAGTGGAAAAAATATAGTTTTTATAGCCGACAATTAATTTTACCAAGTGGAATTACTGAGGGCCTTACCTAGAACTAGGTTCGAATTTATGAAATCTAAACGTGGTTGCGCGAATCGTCTGAGTACGGCGCACGGTTTGAGTAACTACAAGTCGACCTCAGTCTGTAACGTATGTAAATAACGCCGTCATATTTTATTACATTTCGATAAAGATAATAAACACCCGCATACAACTGATGACCAACCGACGAATTGCAATGTAGTCGTCGCATCCTCTCCGGCAGCTGCTCGCCGCGCTCTTCATCATCAGCCTATGATGTTCCCACTGCTGGGACACAGACCTCCTCTCTATGAGAGGGAATGGGCTATAATCCACCACGCGGGCCCAGTGCGGATTGGTAGATGTCACATATCTTCGAATTTTTGGTTCTAGGACATGCCGGTTTCCTCACGATGTTTTCCTTCACCGTTTTTGAGAGCAGTGGTGATGAAATACGAGCTGCCTGGGTTCGAACCCACGACTTACTGTTCGTAAGTCGGGGTCGCTACCACTGGGCCACCACTGCTCTCTTATTCTCATTAATATAAGGTCGATATTCCTGTGACAGTGTATGGTTCGTGTGATACTGCAACACAAACGTCTCCGACACATAATACAGCCGTGTTATTAGCAAGACTAAGGCCGCAATTCTGTTATCAACCACTCAGGTTTATGCGCGAGCTAATAATAATAGTTCGGGCCATAAAACAATAATGAGGTGCTCGTTAAATAATTTCATAACTTCAGCTTGTTGTAGAAAACTTAATTTAGTTTAATTCTTTTGTTAAAGGGGTTGGTTCTGTATCGCGACCGATAATAGGTTATGTACACTGTACATAAGCAATGTGTTTGCTTTTGATGCGAGTATACGCGAGACTCGATATCTAAGTGTACATAACCTATCGCGATACAGAACCAACCCCATTTAACAAAAGAATTCATGAGTTAGTAGTTGAGTGCATTACGGACCAGCTACCTTCGCACCATATTAAGTAGGATAGTCATGTGGACTTACATTCGCTTCCGCTCGCCGATTTAAGCTGGAATATTCCAGGAGATATTGACAGTGTTACGCGGTAAACTGTTTCCGTATTTTTATTTGGGGAATAGGGCGGACTTAGGAGGAGCTCGTGGCTAAACAATAACAGCCGCTCGGGTCGATCTTTAGGTTAAGCCGTGCTTGCCTAGGTTGGTCTGTGGATGGGTGTTGTTGGGTAGTATGGGTGAGTTTCCTCCGTGCCTCGGAAAGCACGTTAAGCCGTTGGTCCCGGCTGTCATTTGAAGATCTTTGACAGTCGTTAAAGTAGTCAGTGGCCCAAAAAGTCTGACAACCAGTCTTACCAAGGGGTATCGTATTTCCCAGTAGTAACTGGGTTGTGGAGGTCAGATAGGCAGTCGCTCCATGTAAAATACTGGTATTCAGCTGCATCCGGTTAGACTGGAAGCCGACCCCAACATAGTTGGGAAAAGGCTAGGCAGATGATGATGATGAATAGGGCGGACTTAGGTTCACATGCACCACCTGCATTATTGACCACATTTGGGTATTGGTGATTTTCCGCATAGTAAAGATAATTCAAATTTACTTAGCTCCTCTTTTACAAAAATTTTGGGAATTGGAAGAAGTTGAAAATAAACGTTTTTTATCTCCTGAGGAAACCGAATGTAAGAATATTTTTTCCTCGACCGTGTCATGTGACGATGTGGGACGTTATACTGTCGCGTTACCCTTTAGTAAGGATCCTGCTGAGTAAGGGAACTTCCGCAGCGCCGCGTACCGTCGACGGATTGCGCTGGAGAGAAAACTCCGCCAATCGCCGATGTTGCGGGAAAATTATAACGCTGTGCTTAAGGAGTACATAGATAATGGATACATAAGTCAAGTCGACGAATCTGCCATTTTAGATAACGGGTACTACAGCCCTCATCACGCTGTCGTTCGGCCAGACAAACCGATGCCGCGCATTGTATTGGATGCTAGTGCTAGAACTCATACAGGGTTATCTTTAATTGATGTACTCCATATTGGTCCAAAAGACAATGCCCAATTCTGGCCCGCCACAAACACATTTTGAAACATAATCAAAAAAAAAAAAGTTTTTAAAATAGTAATCATCCGTTTAAGATCTATCTCTAAATAACACGCCCTGTATCAAATAAATAAGTAATTTAACTTATTATCAATACAATTTTTAGTTTCAGGCAAAGTTTAGGGTTGCTATTATGTGTTCAATTTAATTTCAATTCATATTTTAAATCGATCGATCGATTTAGATCTAATCGATTACGGATTAATCTAATCAATTTATTAATTAATATGGATTATTTATAAAAATCAACATGTGTGCTTCAGATCTATTTCATAAATAATTTACACTTCATCTTATATTTTATCTTTTTCTTTGACTTGGCTGAGAAAGTTTAAAGAATAAAATCATCTGCCTAGCCTTTTCCCAACTATGTTGGGGTCGGCTTCCAGTCTAACCGGATGCAGCTGAATACCAGTATATTACATGGAGCGACTGCCTATCTGACCTCCACAACCCAGTTACTACTGGGAAATACGATACCCCTTGGTAAGACTGGTTGTCAGACTTTTTGGGCCACTGACTACTTTAACGACTGTCAAAGATCTTCAAATGACAGCCGGGACCAACGGCTTAACGTGCTTTCCGAGGCACGGAGGAAACTCGGTATGTAATGGGTGGTCACCCATCCACAGACCAACCTAGGCAAGCACGGCTTAACCTAAAGATTGACCCGAGCGGCTGTTATTGTTTAGCCACGAGCTCCTCTTGTTTAAAGAATAAAGTAAAATATAATATTGGTATAAAATAAATAAAAAACTAAAACCCGTCAGTGAAAAAAAAAATCTTGTCGGCAATGTAAGTACTAGCATCTCACTGCTGATGCCGTCACGGAAATAACGTTTGATGGTACCTAATGGCGATCGTGAAAGTATAGATGTAGAGTTAAAAGTTAGTACATAGGTTATGTTGCTGATGTTCATTAAAACTTGAGTATTTTATATGCTTTGACTTTGGAAAGTGCTTATAATATTGCTCAATACGTTATTCGGGTTTCAGATTTTAAAACGGATTTTAAATATTTCTATGGTTATAACGACAAGTATTTCTTATAATATCACGACCATTTTAGTTTCTTCGAACGAAACCTATTCGACCTTAAGACAAAACCACACATACATAAACATATGAATGGTAAAATCACTGTATTGTTTATGGCTTTGCCATAATTAGATTAAATTAAATTGATCAAGAACAATAATCGATGCAACTAATCGATTATATTTCAAACTATGGCAACATCATTCTTTGACATAAGATCATCAGTCAAATCTATCTTCTGTCATTGTCATGTCTGAATTTGACAGTAAACAGAACTGTAATCTATCTTCTCATTAGCACGCTCACTACCGTAGTTTGATGTTGCCGTGGTTTATGCCCTTTTGTGACCTTTTTTATGACTATGCACGTCGAAAACTTCACCTGAATGATGACCCTCGCGCATACTTGGACCCTGGCTTCCCCTGATGTGAATATGGAAACTGTTGACCCCGCATCTAATGCAGACCCTCGCGATAATTAAAACTGTTTTATTTCCAAATGGCGACTTATTTTCTAAACTGATAAGTACTAGAAGGTGCTTATAACAACTTAAACTATAATTCCATATACTATGTATCGGTGTTTACTGTGGGCCACGGTTGTTCTAATTAGTGGGCATTAACCTTTACAAACAGATTGTTTTTTTATTCTTTTAATAAATTTCAGATTATTTCCCATCGCTATAAATACTGATATTAAACAAATGTATAGGCTCGCCGGCCGGCAGTACAATACAAGCGACTACGCGCTCACGACGAAGAATCTTCGTGAGTCCCATCTCGCTGGGTCTGAGTGGAGTCTCAGGATATATCAAGGTACGGTGGACTTATTGCTGCAAATCGATGTACTGGATATTGGTATTTTTCATATTTGAAATCCGCCATTCTTTTTTTTTCTTTTTGTTCTTAAAAACAACCCAGGGGTAGGCTATTTACACGCCTAACCACCTAGCGTAACCCGAAGGCTATATATATTTATTTTAAATTTTTAATTACGATTTTTTTTTTATATTATAATATTGTTGATTGTTTTTGTAAAGAATATAATAAAAATCTAACAAAAACAAACTTTTGGACCCGAATGTATCTGCACACCACAATCATACGCCGATTGTAAATATTGCTAACTGCATATTGATAGGCGTTTTATACGAGTATCTACTAGATGTAGTTTAAAACAGTCGTAGACAATTTTTGGTTACGGTCTAATGGCCCGCGGTCCATTCGCTTTGGGCGTTCAGTTCTACCTGCGAGTGAGTTTTGCCGTGATTTTGTATCGAGTTTCAATAGTGCGTCTCGCAAAAGAATAAGGAAGAGGGTAGACAGACAGCTTTGTCTGCACCTAACAATTGATTTACCATCAATTCGCATTCTCCAGTCATCCCGCGATCATGGCGCTTGCAACAGCGTCGAAATATAGGGACCTCTGAATAATTGAAAATCACGGAAGATAACCCGTAAGTGCAGTGTAAGTTTAATCAGAATTAAAATATATATACACCTGAGAAGATAACATGCATTAATGACTGCCAAATTAGTAAATGATCACCAAAATTAATTCCCATTTTAGCGTGAAATTAGGACCAAAAATAGTTAATGACAACCAGAAATTGAACTGTTATGCTCTTACATCCGAGTCGAGAGAGACCCGGTCGACTACGGCTCCTACTTCTGATAAAAAAAAACCACTTCTAACCTAATCTATCTGTGTCGAGGTGCCCCAAGTCGGCCTAGGCAAAACTAGTTTGTCATAAACCACCTCTTTAAAATTTGGTGCTCATTTACTAAATTTGGTGATCAATTGATGTTGTAGATGTTAGTGTTCACAAAGTTATTTGTGGTGGTTATTATAATTATCTCCCATCTGTAAACACGATGGTATAAGTATGTGAAAGGATGAAAGAGATTTGTGCGAGTGTGTGTGTGTGTGTATGACAAGTTAGTTGTTTGAAGATGTTTGAATAGTATACTTGGCCTGTTTAACTGTCTGCCATTTTATAATAGACGAGTAGACAGGCTAAAGTATTCTTTTTTTTTAAATTAAATTAGTTTTTATCAGTACTCTGCCACCTCGACGGCTTTGGTACTGGCCTCGGACAGGTCCCTCAAAGTGCACGAGGAACCACACATAGTGCAGGACAGGATATTTGCGTTGAGGCATCGCAGTCACACATGGCTTCATCGGATTACCCCCACTGGACCAGGTTGAATTGCATGGTTTCGCAATCGGCTTAGGGTCTTCCAGGTGGGCCATGGCAGCAGGTGTCCCGGTGGGAGCCTTTCTGCAACTTTGGCATAATGTGCCGGAGGGGGAAGTCTGAGGAGCCACAACTTTTTTTTTGAAGTATTTAAACCCCTTTATTAATTGTCAGCGATTCAATACAAAAGATAAAATATTTCTTGACTTACAATTTATAGTACGAAGCGCTTTTCTCTGCGTTGAATAGTACACTGGAATGCCAACCAAAATAAAGGTATTCCGAAGCCGAAAAGGTCAATAACCCTGACTGATAAGCTGACCCTGGCAAGTTTATCTGACATACTAAAACGGGAAAAAACGTTAATTTATTGGTAGGGTTGCCAACTTTTTTTTCTGAAAAAAAAAAACGTAGGTATATACCTACCTATAATTTTCTTTTAATAGGAAAACATAAAGCACAATCTTGGAACGGAAAAAAATGGTAAACAAATATCAAGTTCCTCTCTTATCGCACTTCAGATTCATTAACTGAAAAAATAGCTCATAGCTGAAGTACTGAAAACAGAGAGTAAATAAAAATTATTGCTTTTTTTTTATTTCGTATGCTATCAGATGCAATTAAAATTGCTATTTGCCAACATCTGTTTTTACAATTGCGTCGATAGTGACATTTGTGACAAATGTTACCTGTAACATCTGACATCTAGCGTCGTTTCGTTACTCTTTCTAATCGTGTGTAGGTACGTTCTATTTTAAAAATAATAAATTAATATAGATTGCCGGTAGCTTGGACCCTGTTCCTGTTCATTTTTAAATTATACAAATCTCATAAACACCTGTATTCTTTTGTTATGAATGTATAGTAGTCATTGGATACATGAAGTGGGCTGCCATTGTAAATATTCTTATTATTTCTTAAAAAAAAAAAAACGTTACCCCAGACTAGGAATTCACAAACTCCTGTATCGTGGGTGCGTTTACAAACATTTAAACTTACATACACATACAGCTAAACCCGGAACAACTACCTACCAGGAGAGTAGGCCATACAAATATTTGATCCGTGCGGGAGTGCACTGCACTTACCGTGCCATCAAAAACAAATGGCGTTTCATACTAATTTTGTTTGAGGTCACAATCAAGACCACAGAGCAGTAGAGTGACGCAAGCCTCGTCAAAAGCTTTTAGGGTCGTTATAATTTCGACGATATTGTGACCCCATGATATACACACCAAGTACCAACGCCGTTTAGCTATCATCATCAATCTTCTGTCCATATCCCAATTTATGTCGGGTCGGCGCAGCATGTCTTTTTCTTCCATACTTCTCTATCACCTCGTCATCTTAGTAGTCACTACCTTTCTAGATATATCACCCTTCACATAGTTCTCCCATCGTTTCTTTGGCCTTCCTCAACTCTTATAGTCATACATTCAAAGCATACGACCTTTTCCTCATTCCTCCGCATCACATGCCAATACCATGACAACTGATTACCACACAACTTTTCAGTATTAGGTATTTATGAACCAAAATATTGAAAAAAGAAAAAATGTTATGTACTTATATTACTTACTTCATTTATTTACTATTAAACAATATAAAACATGGGTATTGGTAAGTTTCGAACCAGCAGCAATGCGACACCAACTTGAGTCTTGGACGTGTTTGCAGCATTCGCGAACGAGTGAAATTAACTTGCCAAAGAACGATTTTTGTCCAAGCTCGATGAGTTCTGAAAGCAAACGAAAATATCTGATTTATAGACATGAAAAATTGCGAAATGACGACGATTTTTTTCGCGTCACGTGCCGATTAGCCGATAGTGTTCCCACTGCTGGGACACAGGCCTCCTAACTGTGGTGAGAGTGGGTCGTAATATCTACACATTACGTCATCATCTGCCTAGCCTTTCCCCAATTATGTTAGGGACAGCTTCCAATCTAACCGGATGCAGCTGAAAACCAGTATTTTACATTGAAGCAACTGCCTACCACCCAAACCAACTTCTTTTGACCCATTAACAGTTTTGAGAGCAACTGCCTATCTGACACTCCACAACCCAATAATAGCTAGGTTATACAATACCCCTTGGTAAGACAGCTTGGTAAGAATTCATTTAAACTTACGAGACTCCTCAAGCTCTTTAGCGCACGTTATTGAGAAGAAATTCCTCATGGTTCTGATGCATCGTCTCGACATTGATGGTGGCTTGTATTCCGATTGTGGGGTTGCCAGAGTCACCAGCGCGAGTAGACAAAGCATTAACTTCATGGTGGACATGCGATCTGAAAAAGCGGTTAAATGGTACTGAATTTTGATGCAAGACTGCAAAGTTGGGCAATATCGCACATCTCTGACTAGTATCTGTAAAAGTACTACATTGTAAACCTAAAGGGTCCGTTTTCATAAAGAGAAAAATCCTTTTGGCACTTTTTTGATGTTACTGAATACACGACTGTATCAGTATTGTTTCTAAGTATAAAGCGCTTGCTTTCGTGCACACGCGATGACACGCTTTGTCTGCGTCGAATTGTATTCTATAATTTTATACAATGCTGCAATTATAACATAAAATTATAATATGAAATTTATAACGTCAAACCAATTTCTTCAGGTTCCACACGGCCACCAACTTACTAGGAACTTACCAGGTTTCAAAAGTTTCGTCAATGCAAATACAATCTTCTTAATATTGCAATTATGTACTGTTAAAGTCACTCACACGTTGCACTTGGTTATTGTCCAAAATCACCAATGCTGCCGCCGAAGGAACGCGTCTGCGTAAAAAAAATAACCCTTACGGTGGCAGGATAGGTACGTTCTTAGTAAGCTAGCGTGATGTACAATGGAAAACACACACTTTAACAGTGGAGCACACACATCGTGATAGCTACCGCACCCAGCACAATGAATCCTCGTATACACAACCACATCAACGAAACTGTCGATTTAAACCAATTTTTTGTAATAAGTTATGAGAAACAATCAAATAAATATTTTATATTTACTACACCGACAATTGTGGGACGTGAAACCCAATACTGCGGTTAATCAATTGAGGAGTGTCAATTAAAACATACCGTGGGAATTATAACAATCATTTTGTGAATCAACGGCCGGCAGGTAATCAGCAGTAGGTGCTGTAAAGATGTAACCTCCTCGGAAGTTCTTGAAAACCAGCTGTAGCAGCTTGGCAGTACAGGATTAAGCGATGTATTAGTGGGGCCTGAGCGCTCATCGGCAAACTAATCTACTTCAGGCAGGTCACTCGGCCTGGAGTGATACGCTTTGTGAGACGGGCATTCGCGATTCGAGCGCATCGACTTCCTGAAGCAGAAAATGTGTGCATGGGCAAACTATGTTCGTAGGTATAAGCGGCGGGTAGAACGATACACTCAGAATCGCACATTCCAAAGCGATGAAATGTGGGTTTATAGAACATGGGAGCGACCGGACCAAGGTACCGGATGATGACGCCATGTGTTCGCCATGTGTTCTGGCGCAGCATATGGTTTCTTGGCGACCCTGTTTGAGTCAGCCTTATTTTTTTATTTTTTATTTTTTCTGATGGGATGTCATCAAATGACTTCTCCCGCTCTGGGCAGAGCGGGAGGGAGTGTGTCAGACTTGTACTGATTAAAACCCATCCATGTTCCTTCCTTGCTCTTGTGTTCCGGGGCCGCAGTATATCTTTCGAACAGGCCCGCAGCCCTGGCAGGCATCCGCCCTTGCGGGCCCCTCCCTGTTTGCTGACATCGCTTTGAGGCGCGTGTGGATCACGAACGCGCCGTCAACACGGCATTTGAGTCAGCCTTAGAGTCAAGGTTGTAGAGTTCCTGCTGACTGACTACCTGCTCCATAAATCGGGTAGTACTGCAGAATCTAAAAATTATAGACCTATTACGTGTCTTCCAACAGTCTACAAAGTTCTTACATCCATTTTGAGAGTTAAACTCACTAAACATACTGACGAAAATTCTGTTATGATTGCTTCTCAAACTGGATATACGAACGGGTCTTCCGGTACTAAGGAGCTGCTCCTCAATGATATCGCTATTAGTCAACAGGTGGAAGAGATCTATCGACATGTTGGATAGACTATAAGAAGGCCTATGTAAATTTTATTATGTAAAAGTAGGAAAACAGTTAAAGGTACGAAAGACGAGTACAAAATGCTTGGAAGTCCTTCTGGGCCCTAAAAGAACACATGAACGGAAACTTTCCAATAATGCTGAAAAGAAAACTCATCGACATGTGCATCCTGCCCATCCTAACCTACGGTGCTCAAAGTTGGTCACTTACTGAACAACTGAAGTCCAAACTCGAGATTTACCAGCGGTCAATGGAGCGCAGCATACAGGTCACGTAAGGAACATTACCCTGCACTTCATTATTCAAGTTGCAGATGTTGGAAAAAAAACAGCCAAGCTGAAGTTGGAGTGGGCTGGCCACGTAGCACGAATGTGCCCGAGGTGGCCAAAGATCGTCACTCACTGGATGCGTGTCGGAGAAAATCGCCGTCGAGGTAGACCGCGGCGCAGATGATGTGACGGCGAACATGGCCAGATGTCGCACAGAACAGAGAGGTTTGGAAGGAGAAAGAGGAGGCCTTTGCCCAGCTGTGGGACACTCATACAGGCTAATAAAATAAAAAGGAAAAAAATAGATATAAACGCATGTTATTTATTTAATTATCCAAACGGCTTAACACTTCATGTTTAACAATATTGTAGCATATCTTCCAAATGACAAACATTATAACAACAGTCTTCGACAAGGCTTCTTCTCTTCCTCACGTGGGACAGTTGACTGAGCTCGGAGTGTCCTTAAATTAAAACAAATAAGACACGTAAGTGGTTTGTTGCATTTAAAATATTTGGAACAAGGATATCTCGAATAGAGTTAAACTCGATTCCCTCTCATCGAGAGGAGGTCTGTGTCCCAGCAGTGGGAACATTATAGGCTGATGATGATGATGATAATGAGGGTATTATTAGGTATCGAGATTGGATTTAACTTATGTAATACTTTTTGGAGAACAAGTAAAAAAAATTCACATCATCATCTGCCTAGCCTTTTCACAAATATGTTGGGGTCGGCTTCCAAAAAAAAAACACATGAAAATTAAATAAAATGTACCAAATAAAATATCTTTTCGATTTTATCTTTTTTGCTTTTTATTATTGTCTGTCTGTTATTTTATTATTTATTATTTCTAAATGGGCACAGTATTTTATAATTGTTTCACGTTAATCAATTTTACTAATGTTATTAATTTTATAATTTCTTCCTTTTTATTGTTTCATATTGTATGTAAGAAACAATTTAATTTAATTGGTTTTTGTGCAAAAAGTGTTGGCTTTAAAATGTGTTTGTTTATGTTTTCGAGCGTATGGCACTCGTGGGCTGCTGCTGAAAATCAGCGTCAGGTGGTACACTTGTGTTGCCATCTGGCATTATGCTGAGCTGAAGCCCTTTTGGCATTATTATTATTGTTTGTTTATTTATTTTGTACGATTTTTAAAGTGTTATTAATGCCAAATAAAAACAATTTTCTTTCTTTCTTTTCTTTCAAAATGAGGAAACTTTTATGGCAACACACGGGCGCGAGCTGTCGCTTCTCGGCTAGAGACGTCATAAAAAAAAAACAATTACTAAAAATATCATTTAAAACTTACCGTTAGCATAAGTTTCACAAACGGTTGCAAACGTTTCAGCAAGCTTTCTTCCGCAAAAATTAAGAGCTGAACCTTCATATCTTTCCCCGGGTGGATGTGCATCGGCCAGTGTTGCCAGCGTCACCAGCGCGAGAAGACATAACAATAACTTCATGGTTGACCTGGGGAACGAGTAACAAACTTATTATCAAATTGGTATCCCCGTATCTCCTATAGACTCAGATTATCCCAGCTCTGTGTGTGTATTTAGCAGAGATGTTATGGATATGATATTTCGGATCTGGATACGGATATGGATATAGGAAAAAAAAAATCGGTTTCGGATACGGTTACGGATATTTAATTATTTCGGATTATCCGTTAGTTTCGGATAGTTTCGGTTACGGATATAATAAAAAACTAACTAGTTATAAGAGAGGTTATTTTACGACTAGAAATAACAAACAAACTGCAAGATTCACGTGGCGCTCGAGCGGTGAAACAAAAACCTGTCGAACCATGTCGCTTTATTTAGACTCCGCCCTTATACGAAACTATCGGAAACTTGTGAAACGGATACGGTTACGGATATTTTTTTTTCGGATATCCGTTAGTTTCGGTTACGGTGCTCCATAACATCCCTGGTATTTAGAATATCAATGAACGTCTGTAATTAACCAAGACTTAGGCAGAGATTTACCTAATATTAGTACACTCACATTTCGCCGGTTATGTTTAACTCTTTCAGGCACACTTTTAATAAGATGACTTTATAAATAAAACAATTGGACATTTTGTTTAGTTAGGGTAAAATGATTAAGAAAAAAATATTTTACGAAAATACCACAAAAGGTTTTTGAGGAATAAGGGGGTAAGTTTACTAACCACTGTGGTGGTTTTCGCAATATACGGTCAACATACATACATACATACATAAACTCACGCCCTTTTCCCATGGGGGTAGGGAGAAACCACAGAACGCCACCTGCTACGATCCTTACATACTCCTTTTGCCTCTTCCACGTTCATACATCTGTTCATACACGTACGTTAATGACTTTAAAAAGCATAGTAGTCCAGCGCATTGTAGATAGAAGACGTGGAAATATTTTTAAACAACCTAGAATAAGTGGTTAGGAAACCAACCATCATACCTGAAAGAGTTAAGTCCCATGTAATGTGGGGGGAGCCTATTGCCAGCAATCGAGCTCAAATCCATATTACATGACCACTACTGGTAAATTCCTGATAAAAATTCTAATATCACATTATCCGCCCAGAGAATCGAAACCAGGACCTTATGCTTAGCACTACAATTTAAAAACATTTCAAATCATCTTTTGTTTTGTTTTCTTCCAAAGTTATAATCTTATGTGTGAACAAGAAAAAAAATATTTTACAATATGGCTCTGGAAATAATTTACTGTACCTATTTAGCAGAAGAAAACAAATAGTATAGAATACTTTACGTTTGTGAGTTTTCGAACAAAGCTCACAAACATGAAAAACAAGATTAAACTTACAATATTTTGTGTAGTGTTCGACTCTGCGTTAAATATTACACTGTGATATAAACCAGAAAACAAACTGTTACAACTATATTTATCCTCCTAGTAACCTTTTGATAACCTTAGGTACCTAATTTCGCAGAATGCTGGTTATCTTTTGAAAACCGCTAGAGAAACAGTAGGTAGGAAATGCACGCTATACAAGTACAGTCAGAAGCATACGTTTCATCAAAGATGTATCCAAAGGATGCCAA
Organism: Lycophotia porphyrea; assembly: GCA_950005105.1. Classification (NCBI taxonomy): domain Eukaryota; kingdom Metazoa; phylum Arthropoda; class Insecta; order Lepidoptera; family Noctuidae; genus Lycophotia; species Lycophotia porphyrea. The sequence goes on along the minus strand of OX465400.1, from coordinate 4,983,071 downwards.
AAATAAATGAACTATCGATTTATTGGAATATACGTTAAACCAGTCCTCTTCTTCTTAGCCGGTCGCAAAACGGACATGTAACTAATACTTTTGTTTATGACACGCGACGAGCCATAATTATTGTACTCATGGCGACACATCAAGCTATACATTTCCAGATTAACATGGCCTCACTTTTTATACATTTTCCGTATAATAAGAGATCCTTATAAACTGGTTTTTCATAGCTTTATTGGTCACCGTGCGTACGACGAATATTTTTAATACTTTAGAGTGGTTTCACACTAGCGTAAGTATAAGCGTATGTTTTTGTATTAGGGTTGAAATTACTTTGTTTGTTTATTCTATAATAAAACACGTGTGGTCTGTGCAAAGTTGTATTCGAGACTGAATCTATAAGTTAAGGAACCAAAAAGTACTGATAAATATAAAAAGTTTAGTCCAAACAATTTTGAATCGAACATACATACTTACGCTGTATAAGCACATGTTTTTGTATTAGGGTTGCAATTACTTTGTTTGTTTATTTTATAATAAAACACTTGTGGTCTGTGCAAAGTTGTATTCGAGACTGAATCTATAAGTTATGGAACCAAAGAGTACTGATAAATATAAAAAGTTTAGTCCAAACAGTTTTGAATCGAACATACATACTTACGCTAGTCTGAAACCACTCTAAAGTATTAAAAATATTAATTATAGGTGCAGTCCAATGATGAATACGATACAGTGCTTGATTGTGCTAATACACCAACGCAATAGACTCCATTCAAACTCAATTCCAAGTCAGTAAATGCTTGTAACCCCTCGTTTTCACCAAAGTATAAAACATGTTGTATACAAAAATTGTTATGAAACTATAAACATGAATAAAACTTGTTATAAGTATACAAAACTTGTATGAAACTTGATAACTGTATAAAACTTGTTGTAAGTATACAAAACTTGTATGAAACTTGTTGGTTGACTTCTAGTTGCCTACATGTTTATGATTTCGTGTTTTTGTTGTAAGTAGTTAAACTTGTTGAATTCGAGATAAATTCAGTCCGTAGTTTTATCTTTTTATCAACATCATTAACATTAATGTCCATTTGCGAAGCAGTTGCTGCCAATGCGTCTTTTTTCTTCTGACGATTTTTATAAACTTCATTTTTCACATTCTACAGGCATTCTTGTACATGCAAAAGCTCAATGGGTTCTAAAGTTTGTTTCTTTGATCACTCCATTCTTTTTTTTGTTCTGCTTTCCTTTTAGTCAGGAAAAAAACACAGTCCATCCGGTATATTGAAAACTTTATCCAACAAGCATGGATAAAGTTTAAAACTTGTTTGTGACTAGAATTATACAGGAATTGCAATAAAATAAACAATACTTGTCTCAACCACGACTGTATTTTGTAGGTAGGAACGATATCAATGTATCAGACAAGTTTTAACATGTCACAGGCTTCAGTGTAAACGCAAATGTGTTTCATACTTGTATATTTACTTGTTGGCTACACAGTGTGAACGAAAAAAATGTTTGAGACTGTCTCAATACATGTATAAAATATATAATTATGTTTTGAAAAGTATTCTACAATTTTTCTATTAAGCTTGTATTTAATTTGTTTCTTGGTGAAAACGAGGGGTTATGATTGTACAGTGTGCGCGCGTGTGTGTACTTTTCTTAATTCTTTTGCGGACACTACGTGACTATGGTCATAATGTGTGATTATGAAATGGCACAACGTACCATGACGTTCAAAAACAAAAGATCATGTACAGTCAACAAAACAAATAGGTATGCAGGGTAGAAAGATATAATTTTTTTTTTCTTAAAACCGATCGATCTTTTCGAATGAAATTAAAATTAAATGAAGAAAAATAATCAATTGGTTAAATTAATTCAAATTTCATTTGAAGATGTGCAACAGTTTCTAAAAAAAACTAAAACTATATCTTTCGACCCTGCATACCTATCTGTTTTGTTGACTGTCCAGCGGAACGTTCCATTCCGATGAACTGCCAAGTAAACATTATATTATTTGAACCTTGTGTTACAACATATTCTCTAAACTTTACTGTCATATAGGATAGGCTGTTGAACACTTCATAAATGTGCTGTTAGCAATATGCGGCGGCGGTACACACACGCAAAACGTGAGTATACGACGTAAATACTAAATATAAAAAAATATATAGTATTTTATGGAAAAAACCAAGAAATAGACAAAGATACATGTGCTATTTTTTATAATAACTATATTTTGTTGCACTTCTTACATTTTTGTCTGAAAATTATTGTAAATCAAAAACTATTTTTTATTGCTTTATTATAATATACTTACTGTCGTATTTATAGAAATTATACTTGACTCAATGTAAAAAAAATAGAAAAGGGAGAATCCTCCGACCAGACGGGTGTTATGTCTAGTGGGCTACTGCCCGACAGCCGTAGTGGGTACCGGCAAGCGGTACCAGGGCTTAAACCCTCTGGCCGCGGGGGCTATCCTGGGCCCGTTAACACGGGACCCGACCTCGTGGTGGCCAATATAGGCCAGGGAGGTGGACGCACGTTAAATAACGCGCGCTCTGTGTGTGGTTGTCGTATGATTACTGCAGGCACGCCTACGGCGCTGCACGCAGCGCTGTTTGTTTCACGACACCTCGGCGGTCCGTCCCCGCCAGGTAAGACCTCCGGTTACCCGGAGGACGCCCGGTGGGGGACAACCAGCGACAGAGGTGCCGACTCCGACTTACCTACAGTGGGTGTGTAGCTCCCGCCCGTCCCCACCACCAGAACTAGCCAGTGTTGGTCCGGGCGGACTATCCGGTATTGTATGTGTAACACCGCCCATGTCTGCGTGGCGCGCAAGCTTGCGCCGCGCGCCACGCGTGTGTCTACATGTGTGTGGAGAAGCGCATGACTGGTTTAGCTACGCAACACGCCTATATTAACTCAGAACGCGTCACGTAGCAGGTGCGTGTAGTGTGTGTGGAGTGTCTATTGTACAGGTAAGCTGCGTGTATCCGGGAAGCAACTTACCCGAGCGTCAGTACGGTCGTGAAGGGTCGGTGTCCGCGTCCAAGCACGCGGACACTGAGTCCCGAGGAAGTGACGGAGGGGGGCGACCTTCCTTAGGTCGCGGGCAATCCAACTGGCCCTCGGCGGCCTAGCCTCGATACAAAGTGAGGAGGGAGGCCAAGCCGTCAAGGATGACTAGCTCCGCGTCCTGACCCTGCCTGATGGCCCTAATCAAGTCCATAAGCAGTTTGATGGCGCAGGCTGTAAACTACTTCCTGGTTTCACCGGCCGTAGGGCGTCAGTGGCGGCTCTGAAGTGGACGACTTGGGCCGTTGGCCGTGCTACACCGGCACTGGCTGCCGGTCTGGCCGTTGTCTTCGTCGTTGTGGGTGGAGGCTGCGATGTGAAGACAGCCTGCGGCGGGGTCGGGATAAGGTCGCCTCTGCGGTTGTCTTGAGACTCTGGGGAGGGCGCGGGTGCACTCCCCTTGCCCCCCTTCTTCTTGTTTTTCCTCCGTCGCTTCGAAGAGGAGAGGTCTTGACCCCTGTCGGTGGGCCCGTTGGCCGCCGCCATCAGTGACGCGCCTTGGGCCTCGAAAGAGGCCACATCAGGCTGCCTCGCTGGGGCCGACGTGGTTCGGCGTGAGGCAGCTGTGACGGCGACAGTGCCAGCTCGCCTCCTCCGTATCTCCCTCTGGAATACGGGGCAGCGCACGTTGTTAGCGGGGTGATCACCCCCAGTTGGCACAAGTCGCCGGCTCTTCGCGTGGGCGGGGGCAATCACGCGCAGCGTGCGCCTCCCCGCAACGGACACAGGTGAGCGCCCGGTGACAGAGGTGCGACGAGTGCCGAAATTTCTGGCACCGGTGGCACTCCGTCGGGCCCACGTTTGTCCCGCCAGACTTCAACTCTGACACCTCACATGTTTAAAAACACGGAGATGTCAAGAATCTTGCGCGCGTCCGGATTCCTTTTCAGGATAACGTGGAACACGACTGCCCGATAGTTCTCGAGTTTTTTACATAATCTAAAGTCACGGATAACTTTAACTGCGTAATTTAGGAATTTGATGTTAGTTCGTCATTTTTGTCATAGATGGCGCTGTAGTAATTTTTGTTCTAAGTTGCTGTAGTACTTTTTGTTCTAAGTTGCTGTAGAACTTATTGTTCCAAGTTGCTGTAGCACTTTTTGTTCTAAGTTGCTGTAGCACTTTTTGTTCTAAGTTGCTGTAGCACTTTTTTTTCTAAGTTGCTGTAACACTTTATGTAGTGGCGCTATATAACGCAGACTCGAACACTACAAAAAATAATAAGTGAAATCTCTCTCTCGCCCAAAATAATAATGTAAATATTGATAATAATATTCGTTCCCACATAATATTTTCCGGGTGAATAGAATATAATTCAACTTCATATGTTGAATTATATTCTATTCACCCCGTTTCAACTATTCGATTCGCCCCTGTCAGCGTCCAAATTCTAATACTACCTCCGAGTGATACTACCCACATTACAGAACGTTATGCAAGACTCAAGCATTGCTTAAAACTAGTTTTCAACCAATCAAATGCTTGAATCTAGTTTTAAGTGATGCTTGAGTAAGGATTAAGCCTGTGTTGTAGGGTCAGATAGGCAGTCACTCCATTATACTGGTATCAGCTGCATCCGGTTAGACTGGAAGCCGCCACAACATAGTTGGGAAAAAGCTAGGCTAATGATGTTAAGGATTAATAAGCCACTAGGTTCATCAAATAAATAATGTGTGTTTTTCTGAATGTATCACTTTTCCCACTGCTTGAAGCGCCTTTACACTACAGCAAATTTTAATTAAAGTAAATCGACAGTGATTTTATTTCGTGGCCCTTAGGTTACCTACTCTTTAGCGTATCGATGTCAAAAGCAACAGCTACGCAAACTCCGCTCACTGACAGTAAGTAGATCATGAAGTTCGCAGGTGATGCAAGATGAAAGGTGGGCCATTGTCTGTGGGGAGACGCCGCATACGCACTTGAGGTCTGAGCCGTCCACTGCATCTGCAGAGATTGTCTTTGCTCCGGCCGACTTGGGTTCGAAGTCTGTTAGAGATTTTCAAGTCGGCCACGGTAACTTGGTTCCAGGTGGAAAGGTACGGTAAGAAGAAGAAGGTACCTGCTGCTCAGAAGACTTGCCTGCTACTATAGTCTATTGAAAAGTTACTTTTGGGGTTGCATTTGTCAGAAGACGCAATTTTATTTTTTAGATATCAAAAAGGTGTTCAAATGGTATGCTTTTTTTCTCATTATTTTATGAAAAAAAGTTAAACCATAAAAACCATTTGAAACCCTTTTTCCAAGATGGCGGCCGTGGGACAAGGGTTGCAAGCGCACAAACTTAGATTTAATTTGAAACTTGGATATCTAAGAAATAAAATTGCGTCCTCTGACAAATGCACGCAAAGCCCAAAAAAATGTAATATTTCAATGGAATACTACTGGTTTACGGGATTTTTGTTTTAATTCATTGAAACTCTGACATACCTCACCTTCACGATTGTCAGCGATATAAATATTGAATTTAATTGTTTCGCATTACTTTCAATTCAATAGCCAAGTCAGATTTAATTAAAATGGCTCAGTTATTCAAGAGGTTCATTGTGCATTGTGATTCAATCGTCACTATGCGTGCGCTCAGCTTTTTTGAAGAGTGTACTTCATTCATTTGAACAGCTCGCTAGCTCACCGAGTAAAAGGGACGCGTACGAAGAAAGAGCGCAGACGAATTTCGCCTTACTAGATACCCAATTTGCTTAGGGTAGTTGTACTCTGCCGTCATAAGAAAAAAGGGCACAACAAACATTTTTGAATTATATACATATTCGGAATCAGAAAACAAAGGCATATCTGCCAGATTTTTTAACTCAATTTCGGAAAAAATGTTAGTTGTGCCCTTTTTCCTTATGACGGCGGCAGTACTGGTGATATCGGATAGTTAATCATAGATTCTTTACCTTAATTTCCAAGTGTGCGAGTGAGTTTTAAAGTGGTAGCCTGGGACCTTGAAACGGGAGCTTTGCTTTATATCAAAACATTTTACAGGTAAATATGATAAAAGGGACTGTGAGTTTGTTTCTTTTCTGATATAAAAACTATGTACGGGTACGTATTAAGATATCTCTCTCAAAATCCCTAAAATTGTGAAAAAATTGTGTGCAGGACTTTGCATTCAAAGCCAAAGATTCTAGTCAAAGATGATGCAATTATTTATTTCGGCTGCAATCCCGTCTCTAATTCAACGACGCAGACTTGCATCAAAAATTACCTTCTCAGTTCTTTCTCTTCTTCTTTTCTTGTTCTTCTCTTATTCGAGGTACGATTTTTCAGGTGTTCTTCTCTTGCATGAACTTTAACCATGAAGTTAACGCTATGTCTGCTCGCGCTGCTGACCCTGGTGAACTTCATGGATGCCCAACCGGGACATAGGAAAAGACTAGCAACAGCCTATACAGATTGCAGCAGAGACTTGAGGAATTTGTTCTTTATTACGTGCGCAAGAGAGCACAAATATGCTCGTAAGTTTAATTGAATGCATAACAACCTTACCAAGGGGTATCGCGGTAGCCAACGTTAACTGGTTTTGGAGGTCAGATTCAAATTCAAATGTTTATTGCTCGACACAATACATACTGGAACATTACATACTGATATTTAGCTGCATCCAGTTAGATTTGAAGGCCGCATCTCGTAGCCGAGATGACAATGATGATGATACTCTTACGTGATGATTAACACACTATTAAGCGCACACACACACACATGCTCACACACAGACACAAACACACACGCAACACTGTAAAATTCAATACTGGCTTAAACGCTTTTTTTTTGTTTTTAGTATACTTTTTTTATCTTATTATATAAGATTTTGTAATATCTCTTCTTGGGAGAAGGTACTGGCAACACAGTCTATCACCCTACAGGAGTCGGAAACTTCACACAATTTTGTAACCACTTTCTTGTGTAATTAACAGTGGTCGGAATTAGGTAGAGTTATTTATGTACTTTTCATACAGCGAAAGAATAAAGTACCTCAAATCCCGAGATTAATTTTAAAGAGCAGAAAAATCCCGTGATTTATTTTTGTGTATGTGTGAGTTTAAATCTTTGTAAACGCATCCACGTTACAGGGAAAAATCCTAGTGTGGGGCAACGAAAAAAAAAATTGTATTGTGAATTAATGTAAATACTAATAAAAATTGTATGTTAATTATCTTTGTTTTATTTGTCTTATCTATCTCTGAGGTTTTTATTATTATTTATTTATAATATTGTTGGCCACACGGGATTGTATTAGAATACCCGAGAAATCCCGGGAAGATCCATATTAATATCAACACTTCAAGTACAGAAATAACTCTACCTGATTCCGACCTCTGGTAATTAAGATTATTGATTGATTAAATTATTTCGTTTGTCTTTCAGTACGCAGCGCGCGCGGACGAAAATCTATCCTTAGGAAGTTAAGAGCTCTGGTTGATGAATGCTGCGAACATGCTTGTACACCGGACGTCGTGTTTCAATATTGTTAGTTTAATATTTATCAATGTAAAGCTTTTTTTTTTGTTATTACATAAATAAATATTTTTTTCGATTCACCCGATTCAACCGTTTAGGAGTTACCAGGGAACAAAGAAATGGACACACATATATACAAACGGGTCAAATGCATAACCCTCCTTTTTTCCGGCTTCGCCGCAGTCGTTTAAAAACGCTATGAGCACCAATGAAAGGCGCGGACACGTTCGGCTGGATCTCTAAGGATATTTTGAAAGCGGGCTCAGTGCACCCGCGCGTGTGTATATACAAGTTGTACATAATGATAAGGGCAATGAAACCCTCTTGGGGGTTTTTAGTTACACCTTGTATGACAAAATTTTATTTACTACTCTAAGGGCCCACGCGCACCATGCTGGCACGACCACAACTTGTCACATGAACTGGCTATCTTGGACCAAACTGATCGGACGCCCGGTTATGCGACCAAACCATCTTCCTGGATGGAGCTTCTGCGGCCAAAAGTCCTGATCGTGGCCGCGTAGTGCGAGAGATCCCTCTAGCTCAGTGTAGGTATACAAAACTAGCACTTCGCCCGCAAAAAATGTGATAGCTCGGCTATTAATATGCATGACAAATATAATTTATTTATAGCCTAAATTGGAACGAATAATTTAGCTTTTGGCCCCAGTGATGATTGATTAGAGAGGGATTTTTAGAATTGGATTATTAGCTCCGGAGATTATCCCTTATATACAAACTTACAAACTTTTACCTCTTTAGAATATTAAAGTAGATAAAAAACTGGCCTAGTGGGACTTGCACACGAAGGGTTCCCGTACCACCGTACGCAAACAAAAGACCGGCGAAAACAAACTATTATGTGTGTTTCTAACACACAGCATCGATTGAAGAGGCATCATAAATAATACCTTTGGACGTCTTATGATAATGCATTTATAACTCTTACCTTGTTCCTTTTTGTGTTACCTCTGTCTTTCACCCTTATGCAGAATGGCGCCCACTTTCGAAACTGGAGCGCATCTGTCACTTGCTTGTCATAGCATCTAAATTTTGCCGCGAAATGGACGCAAAATTTTTTCTCTCTTTAATTTTCCTATAAAATTATAACATCTTTCTGAAAACTTTACAGAAAGTGAATATTGGTGCTCGTGGTAGTGTTTTAGTGTTCACCCTGATTGTGGGTTAACGAGAGGGAGATCGATAGTTTTCTCAGAGATCACGATTCTGAGAGCAAACCAAGTCTACCTAAGTGCTAGAGTGCGATCCTCGGAGGATATGTTTAGAGCACTTCTAGTATGACTATGGATGTGTTTTTCCCCTCCGCCGAACAAGAGTCTAACCTCTTGTTATCGAGAAGTTTCTTTTACATAAACTACACACAAATAATGTGTGAGTCGCAAGTAAGTGTTGAATCTTTTTACATGACACAACTCGGAAACAGAAACTGCTTCTAACTTATTATAAGTTAGCTAATCAAGTGTTGATATTGCGTCTTTCAGAAGCGCATTGCAGTTTTCCTTAACAACCCTTTTCTTGTCGCAAGAGACAGAAATACTACACAACTATAATATTTCAGTGTAAGATATGATGAATTTAGGGAGTTATTCCTAAAGTAAACTTAGCAGAAATTCTAACATGGAATAGAATCTGTTAGAAACCTGGGGAAACCTTACAGTTAATCTCAGTCTTCCTAGATAGCACACGGTATAGGTAGACGAGTTGTTATAATACTAAACCAAACTATGGACTATTAAACCCTGATGGACGGATTTTTTTTTGTCTGTGATCTCTAATGTTAGTCCCTATCAGAAAGAGCGGACTGCTTAAGAGCAGCTGAAGGCTATGGCATGCATTGACTTTTTAACCGTGCAACGAACACTTATTTTGAATTTTATTTTGAAAGCAAGCCTGACTAGTCCTGTACAAGAAGTACTTTAGATGGATTGTACATACAATTCAAATCTGTGTACTGAACAATGTGTCTCTGGGTACAATGAGGACATTTGAAATCAGGGTCAATAAATAAATATATTTATTTTAATTAAATTTTATATTCAAAATTACTTATAAATAAAAATGACTAGTTCATTATAACATTAAGGTTATAGAGCTAATTAAAAGAAATTGAACTAACAGGATAATATATTTCTATTGTTTTGGTTTACGAATTGATTACTCTTATAAATATCCCCAAGAAAGGAAAGAAAATAAATGTACAGATTGAGGATAGAATATAAAACAACAACTAATCAGTTTGATACTGAAAATACTAATAAGATCTAGTTATTGAAATAACACCATACATTATTGTTTTTAAGCCACACTAGCGGTTTTTTTTTCAAATGTATTACTGTAAGGGAAGAGTGCTCTTGTCTGAGATATGAATTTTTCTAGTTTTAGACATGTTTATTGAACATAGCCTGTAATTATAATCATGGAGATTTGTTATAATGTATATGAAACATAGATTATGGTCTTGCATTATATCACTGACAGCGGTGTCCATATAGTGCATGAACAAATCATTTATGGAAATTATCTTTTTTTTGTTAGAAAAACCAAAGTTTTTTATAGCAGAATGAGGATCAGGGATTGAAATAACTCTGCCAAGCTTCAGAATTTTTAGGAGGACACCCTAAATAACTAAGAAAAGCTGTAGAATTAATTAATACAAACCTGATTTTGTTAACACTGAAGGTAATGACAGAAAGCTAAACCTCCTTCATAATAGTTTTCTCTTTAAACCATATTAATCCAAGATTATGACAATAGAATCAAAGAGCATATTGTTTACACTCTTAATTACTAAGGAGTAAAACAGAAGCAATGTTATATGCAGTTAATGACATTGGTCACATCAATAACTGCTGAGAAACAACTAAAAGTATGAAAATTGACAGTTCAATATTTGCAGCAGTAACCAATTGGCAAAGACTTTGCCTGCCTTGAGCTTTGAGCCTGTGGTTTCTGCATTATTGTTTGTTACTTAAGATTATGTTTTGCTGTCCTATGACCACAAGTCATCATAATCCTATGTCTCGGAGACTGGAATTTCTAACAAAGCAAACATGTGAACAGCTGACGTGTAACAAGTTCAGAAGTCCGCCTGTAAGGTTATGGCTATGTTGTCATGAGACAATCAGAATTTGTTTTTTGACCAAAAGTAACGAAAGAGGTGGCGCTGTTTTTGCCAAGAGTTTATTTTTTGTTTTTGGTGGTGCCATAAAACTATTGATAGACCACTCAGTTTCCTCTAGACATGGGTGAGGTTAAATCTACTTCCTTGTCCACACAGGCTGTGGGGGAAGGTTAAGATCCCAAGTGAAAAACTCTCATCATCAGGAACTTGTTGACTAAGCCAGATCAGACTGGTATTCTAACTTAAGAGTTGTTTTTTGCCATATACACAGAGTTTGTTTTGCCATCTACTCAGAGTTTGTTTTGCCATCTACACAGAGTTTGTTTGGCCATATATGCAATAATTAGCAGCCAGAGTCAACCTTCCTTGAATATGTGCATATTGTAGTTTCATCATCAGCCCATGGCAGTCTACTGCTAGACATAGGCTCTCCAATAGCACGCCACCCTGCGCGGACACGATCCCTAGCGCTCCATAAGTGAACCCGAAAAGTGTCAAGGCTAGCAGATTAGCTGAATATTACTCTATCAGCGGTTTACCTCCCGGGGAGTTGTTAAATTGATATACCGGCTTAGCCGACCGCTTAACTAGGAACAGACTAGCCAGATTGGCCTCTGTTGCCCCAAACCCCAGGCCTCGGAGGTCATGTTTTTGAAAGTGGGGTGTCCCAACGTGAAATGTTTTTTCATGTCAGTTTAGTCGGCCTGTGAGCGACTGTACGTTACATGGGACTCAAACGACGGCTTGGCAAGCTTCTGCAATGTTTACATTCGGAGATGAAATTATGGACTGGCATGCTTTTCTCTTCCCTATTTAACAACGAGTGCTCAATCACCTAAACTCAGAAGTGGGTACGTACTATGTATAATATGGTTCCGAGCCTTCGAGACGAGAGCTATCAGAGCCAGAGTCCGAACTCCTGATATCTAACAAGCTGCAAAATAGATTCATTCTTAGCTTGTAAAATTTAGGGGGGGGGGGGGGGGCAGCCATGTTGCAAAGGAAGGTTGTCAGCAGAAGAAAGAGGCTTGTTATATGGTGATTGGAGTAGATCCATAATAACCTAAAGAGTTATCTTCTCTAAGATTTGTCATGGTGTAGATTTCATGACATTCAGCCTAAATAATGGGATCCGAATAGTAATGCTTAAAACACTATCTGTTGACACAGATTTGCAAATTGTACACTTATAGTGCACAATATACGAATTTTATTTTTTGACCTAATGTTAATTTCAAAATTATTGAGGATCTACTTAGTTAAACCACTGCCTGAAAGACCACTTGTTGGGGATACGGAACTACCCCTTGATTTGATTCGCAGAGAATTGAAATGACCAAATATTTGTGTATGTTGAATAACGTAACATTGCAATGTATGGCTCATAGACCTCGGTAGACAGGGTTGCTTACTTATTTTGTTTACAGGAGCTAGTATGTCTAAGCCTGCTTAAAATTATAATTAGGTATATAAATTAAATATTGTCTCTCTTATGGATGGACTAAATCCATATTCAAATAGACCGAGATTTAGGAGCTTGCCTGCTTGTAGCAGGAAGCGTGTGGTCCGTGCTACTAGCCTTCGGGAGGCTGACTGAAGAATAGACCACTGGTTGAAATTTGATTGGAGGAGCAGAGAGTCTTCCAAGGGTGCTACTAATGTAGGTACAGTCATAGGAGTGAGAACTCTCTCAAGAGAATTTAGATTTGTAAATTTTCTTGTTTTCCACTCTTGGGCCACAGGTCTCTCTGTGAGCGAGAGGATATTTTTTGTCATCAAAACATTATGTGCATTTACAAGATCTCTTGGCGTGTCAATGGCAATCTAGATTGTTTCGGGCCAGAACTGAGCTACTAGTTTGGCGCTTTCGGTAGCGCCCATCAGAAACACAAGGATGCACAGGGTACAAGTAGTAGACTTGAATACCTCATGTTAGATCATTTATATGCATTGCTACCTAATCATATACTTCGTGTTTGAAGTTGATTGTTAATTGAAGTTGTTCTTTATTTAGTATTCCCACACCTTGATATTTTCGAAGGGATTCAAGAATATTTAATCATTCGTGTATATTTCCTAGCTGGTTGTCAGTTAAATACATGTGTGAATTCCTTAAATAACAAGGAGTTTAATATTTTATTTCAGCTTAAGTCTCACTGAATTTCAATTATCAGTTGTTAAAGTATTTTATATTTTATGTGTACCTTATAAATAAGGCATAAGTATATTCATTTGCCATGATATTATTTATAACATGTTATGGAAAACATGTTCATTTTAACATTTTCTAGGATCGCTAGATTGAGAACTTTTAATGTTTATTGTTTTTAGTATCAGCATTTAACAGATATACAACGAAATATTCGTTTATACTATATATAATTCACATAGCATCTAAATCCTTCAGATATTCTTTCACCAGCAGAGAGCAAACAGGTCTTCAATCGATGCTGTGTGTTAGAAACACACATAATAGGTCTGTTTTGCATTAAAACAAAACAGTTATTATGTGTGTGGAGAACACACAGCATCGAAGCAAGGTGCTTGCTGGTGTTTGAAGACTATGACAAGCAAGTGACAGATGCGCTCCAGTTTCGAAAGTGGGCGCCATTCTGCATAAGGGTGAAAGACAGAGGTAACACAAAAAGGAACAAGGTAAGAGTTATAAATGCATTATCATAAGACGTCCAAAGGTATTATTTATGATGCCTCTTCAATCGATGCTGTGTGTTCTCCACACACATAATAACTGTTTTGTTTTAATGCAAAACAGACCTATTATCTTAAGAGGGGGGGGGGGGTTTTCTTCAATGAATTTGTTGTAATAGCGGCCCTACTCTAGTAATAACCACTCTGTGAAATTTTAAGTATCTACCTACTACGGTACAGCCCTGTGATAGACGGACAGACAGACAGCGGCATCCTTTAGTAAGGAACCCTAAATTCCTTACTTGCCTTACCTGAAGAGCATTCGTAGGCCACTGAGGTATCTACTGGAATTATGACAAAAACAAGTTTATGGTATTTTTTTATATATTATAATTATTATTAAATATACAAATTTAAAAGCTAAAAACATGTACATGTACTCGTAATGCATAAAGTCTAAACAAAATTGAAATAAAATGTCTTAAAAATCTATATATTGTCCATCCAACGACAAGTTTTGTATGGATTTAGATATTTTAGATTTTTATTAAATGGATTAAGTATATACGTAACGAAAATTTAAATAATCTGCTTATTAATATATTCCTCCTAGATAAAGTAATAGATACTTACTATGGATACTAAGTTTCTAAAATTACAAAGTCTTTCGGTAATGGTTACGTACTTACTTCTTCTGAGAAAGTTTCAACATAAAGTAGATATAACAAGCACATTATTTGCGCACTTCATTGATCCATATCCCACAAATGACAGTCCGAACTGTCCACAAAACAATTTGTGTGACAGCCTATTAAAAAAATACATTCTGAGACGTATTGTATGGACCGACATTTCTCAGATTAGGGTCAGATGCAGTGCACAAACATTTTAACAAGTAAAGCTATTGTCAAAAATTAAGCATAGGAAAATCATGTCTACAAGTACAACTACCCTAGTTTAAAACTGCGTTCCCCTTTTCAATTCTGTTCTAATTCAATTGTTAGTACAGAAAATATAATTGGGTAGAGCGTAATTTTAAATGGATAGATAGTTTATATTTCGAATGTGTTTTTTAATTTTGACTTAAAACAATTTAACAGTTGCAATAACAATAATAGAAATAAGCGCTTCACTCCCATATCGCAACTTGGTGTGGACGAAGAAAATATCTGAAGAATAGAATTTTGGTTGTATGAATTAGTTCTACCAACCCACAACATAATTTCTTCTATTTTCCGATTTTTTTAATATGTTCTAAACTAACTATTATTACAAAATTTAAAACGATTAAATAAAAATAAAGAGCAGCGGTGGCCCAGTGGTGTGGCCCAACTTACGAACAGTAAGTCGTGGGTTCGAACCCAGGTAGGCACATTACTTTGTGTAATTTATTTCATCACGAGTGCTCTCAAAACGGCGAAAGAAAACAACGTGAGGAAACCCGCATGTCCTAGAACCAAAAAAAATATCGAAGGCAATGTGACATCTACCAACCCATTCCATCTCATAGAGAGGAGACCGTATGTCCCAGTAGTGGAAACATAATAAGCTGATGATGCTGACGAGGCTCTCTTTAAGCAGCTGGATACTCCTGGACACGGTTCGTATTGTTAGGAGGTTCCTCCCTTTGGAGCTCTGACCGCCGGTAGCGTGGACCCTTTTCCTGATACCGGTGTGCTACTATGATTTATATATTTTTAAATGTATTTTTAGATAAATCCTTACTTCCTTCCCTACTTAATTATTTATATATAACACTATAAATGCGAAAGTAGGGTTGTTTGTTTGTTACCTTTTCCCGCCTAAACCACTGAACCGATTATCCTAAAATTTTGCAAACAAAATTTTGAAACGGAAATAAACCTTTCATCCCGAAAAAAATACTGTTCCCGAGGAAAATAACAATAACTTTTATGCTCATAAACAATAACTTTTATGCTCATAAACAATAACTTTTATGCTCATAGATGGCGCCACGTGTCTTTCGAATTATGATTGAATTACAAGCAGAGTACAACCCAAATTAAATGTTAAGTTCTAAATAAACGCGATCTAAGCCGCGGGCAAAAGCTATTAAGAAATAAATAAAGCTAGAGGCTAAGCGTGGCCATACAACGAGGCAACACCTCTAGCCTCTTGAGCGTACTACCGGTTGACAGCGGTGAGGAGCTTTTTTTAATGGTCTTTTATAGTTTAGTTACTTTAGTTTATTTTTTGTATCTTGGACAGCTCAAAGGCAAATCTGCTCTAACCATGATTTTCCAAAGTTATACACATCTGAGGCGTCCTAGATAGTAACATCACAACACATATAGAATACTGATATTTGTTTAAATGGAAATACCTGACATTAATCTAAAACAAAGATTTAAGGTATATTAATCCAAAATACTTACCTAGATATTTGCGTGGAGTTTTTTACCGGATACTGAGGGTAGATAGAGAAAAACAGCTTTTCTGTCACTTCGAATGCAAAAGGTGGTCGTATCTATATTTGTAATTTAATTCGCTGTTAAGTCTTGTTTGCAATTTTTACAGTTTGCCACTTTTTTATAATTTGCAACCAAGTTATTTAGCATTCGAACTTTAATATTTTGAACGAGCCGACCACCTTTTTAGCAATAATCGTTTATTTGAAAGCTGCTAGGCGGTTGCCAGTTAAACCAATCAAAACCACAAATACGGGTAGTAGTTTTTTCTTCAGCAATTATTCTTATGATCTTGTTAATTTTGGAATCTGTGAAGAACAGTGAATTATTTTATGCCATGCAAAATAAGAAGAGTATTATACACAGCATACAGTATCAAAAAAAAGAGTGCTCAGACCAAATAAAACACCAAAACATAGCACTGCGAACAATTCAGTGAAGCATGCGCAAAACCACGCCTCGCTCTGTGCATACACGCTCACACGCACACATTTACATCAAATTACAATTAAACTACGCTCAAAAACTAAGCTTACAGTGCACACATGTTTACGAAACCGGCTTCACGTCACTTTTGACAGTGCTGTCTTAGTTTTTTATTTGGTTTGAGAAAGAGTGGTAATATTTCATGCGATCAAAAAAGTAATTTTGACAAAAAATCAGCTATCCCATACATCTAGGTCGAGTAGGTATTGGAAAACTGATATTTTTTTTGTGACCACATGGATATAGTTTTTTAGTTAGATGATCTAAACCTCACTCTTAAATATGACTCTCTCACTCCTTTCTGATACATGCTGTAGATCACAGAGCAGCACCCGGTAGAGTCTAGATCTAAAGACATCATTAAAACCCGTAGCGCCGAAAGTGAGTTGTGCGCCTTACTTCTGTCATAGGCCGCCGATAAAGACCGTCAGTTTCTTATGCGTCTATTGTTGGTCAGTACGTATGATGACACACACTAACTCACTTTTAGTATGTCGTAAATGTTGACAATACCGTCGTCGCACCGGCCGTTTCTCGCAGATTAGTGTGATTTGGCGCGAACAAGCTCTTTTTTGGCGTTTAATGTATAATCACTAAACGCGTGCGCGCTCATAAGCTCGTATAATCGCGAGCCGCCGAAGACGCCTCCCCACGCGCCTGCGCGACCTCGTCTTGGCTAACAATTGTATGTTGCGGTTTGAATGAAGACGATTATGCGCTTGTACGCACGTTGTGTGTGTGAAGTGCAAAATGTGCGCTTAGACGCGCAAAAAGATAAAGGTGCCGTTGCAGTAACGTCTGACAGAGGAGAATAATAATAAGTATCTTGACTTAGCTCGCGAGGTTGTCGACATGTGGGATGTGGACTCAGCGATCATTGTGCTGGTAGTCGTATCAGCCCATGGCTTAATTGCCAAGAGCCTCGACCAACACCTGAGGAGGCTCTCGTTAGGCAGCTGGATCAAGGGCTTGATTCAGAAAGCGGTACTCCTGGACACGGCTCGTATTGTTAGGAGGTTCCTCTCTCTGGAGCCCTGACCGCCGGTAGCTTGGACCCTATTCCCGATACCGGTGGGCTACTATTTTTTATATTTTTAAATGTTTTTTTATGTCGTTTTATATTTTAATATTTGAAAATGTTAAAAATATGTATATAAATAAATAAAGGAATAATAATATCTTGGGACAACCAACACACCGCCATCTGATCCCAAACTAGGCAGAGCCTGTACTATGGCAACCAGACAACTGATAAACATACTTATATATTTCTAAATACATACATATTATTGATAAATTGTACACCCAGATACAGAACAAATAATCGTAATCATCGCACAAAGATTTGTCCTGTGTGGGAATCGAACCCACGACCTCCGTCCTAGCAATCAGGGTCACTAAACACTAGACCAACAGTCCGATCAAAAAAAAAAAAACGAATGGATAAAGAAAACGTATTGCGTCGACCCCAAATAGAATGTGACAAGGGCAGGAAGACCGCAAAAAGATACGCGTGTCTAAAACCGCTCTAAGGCACAGTAGCTGCGCCTGCCAGGGCTGCGGGACTGTTCGAAAGAGATACCGCGGCCCTGGAACACAGAGGGCAAGGAAGGAACATGGATGGGTTTTAGTCAGTACAAGTCGTCAGACTTGTACTCCCTTCCACTCCACCCAGAGCGGGAGAAGTCATTTGATGATTGCCCATCCGAAGGTTATTGTTTTTATTTATTTTTAAGATTTGAGTCGTAAAAGATGGTAGGACTTGCTGGACATAACAAACAACCAGTCCAAAACCCTGAATCGAAAGGACGCAGTAATGGGGACATGCCTTAGCCCAGCTCTGGGATGATATAGGCTAACCATACAACAAAATAATCGAAAGTACTTACAAATCAGTCCTCCGGCCAATTCCGTTTAAAATTATTCTATGAACAGGTTTCGCTTAAATTAAACCCTACAATTTTAGACTAATGCGTGACCGCGATTTCGTGATGATGCTGGACCATTGGCTGGATCTTCTGTGCAGTATCTCTGGCGGAGGAAGACAAGAAGTACCGAGAGTGAATCCCGGAGACTATAAGGCAGGCCCAACACTGCCTCAGGCTGTACGCCTTTATGATTTCCCAACTTCTCATACGAATCATTCCTTATTTTTTTTTTATATTTTTTATGAGACGAAATAATTTTCAAAGCTCGAAAGCAAATGTCATTTCTGGAGATATTGACAATTTGACCAACGGCCGTCAAGTAATTCTTTTTTCAGAAGTTTCGTAACAGGCTTGCATATTTATTTATCGCTTTAGAGGTTTTAATATAATGTCGCTTCGTATTTATTTGGCGCATTAAATGTTTTCTCCGTTGCATCAAACCCACGTTCGTCTTATGTACCTTCCTTACTTTTGCTTGCTTTTACCTGACCTCTAAAAAGTAAGACTTATGTATTTTTTCCATGTTTGTTACCTCATAACTCCGTGATTACTGGTTTGATTTACGTGATTCTGTTTCATTTGGTAGAGGAAGATTGCGCAACGGTCCCATATAAATTTTACTCACATTGCTTTAGTAGTTTTTGAGTAATCTTCTATAATACATATTTTTTCTTCTATGTCTATGTGGATGATCTAATAACCTGTTAGTAACAATGGAAAATGAATACTCGACAAGAATTTGTGTGAGATACCATCATACCGCAACTAAAAAGGCTGAAATAAAATAAATAAATGAATTATTATTAAAAAATCGAATATACTTGAGCGACTCCAATAAAGATCTTTTTGATAGAGCAGTGTCAGAACATGTCAGATGTATTTTATTCTTTGATGTCAGACATTTATCAAATGTCATAATTCATGTGACGATTTCGTAGACTAGTTACTGTTTTAATTCAATTTTGTTACCTAATTTTAACTTTACATTACGACTAATAAGAGCAATTTGCTGCTTATTGCTTAAAAGTTATGCCGGCTTTCCTCAGCACTATATTTTTTCGGAATCGGTGCATGTGGAAGATTGTAGTGCTTACTTGTAAATCTGGTACAGCTAGGCTTGACGTGGATATCCCATTAGGTAGGTAAAATGCAACTGCTGTTAAAAACAAATGGAGACCGCATGGTTAACACTTTCACTTGTGTCACCGTTTAAAAGTCCAAGTTCGATCGCAGACTACGCCACGCTTGCGGAGTAAGTGCTTGCCGTACTTCGGAAAGTACTTTTATGGCCCTCAGTCACCGTGACTTTTTGCAGTCGCGATGCTGTGGCCGATGTCGTACCTTCGCCCACATAATCACGATTCTGTATATCATCATCTGCCTAGCCTTTTCCCAACTATGTTGGAGTCGGCTTCCAGTCTAACCGGATGCAGCTGAATTTTACATGGAGCGACTGCATATTTGCACGATTCTGTATCATCATTTGCCTAACCTTTCCTCAACTATGCAGGCAGAAGATGATTCATTTTGTGTTCAGACGTTTCTCTTCGAGTGAAAGATGCAGAATTTTGGTCATCTTTATTTTTCAATAAAGATGACCAAAAAAATAGTGACTCATATCGGAGTTACTCTTACTCGCTCTACGAGTTCTTTTTGGTACAAGCTGATAGGATAGCGATAGTACTTATAAAGTATACTTACCATTCACAGCTTCCGATCAAGAACCCTTCGAACTAAGCATTTGGGAGTCTATTGCTACCTTCATAGATTCTGTCGAAGATTTCGTGAATCAGAAGAAGAGATGTCTAACTACAGATTTACACACAGACAGTGCCTGCTCTTCATGTCAGTTCTCCTCGTGCTCGAGTGCATGTTGACCCTCGTGTACTATGACGACACAATCTCTTTAAAAAAAGAAAAAGTACAAAAAATCCAGCATTCCAATTTAAGCGAAATGAAAGATTCAGAGAACAAGTTTCAACAACTTATAAAACTTTGCGCCAATATTTCTATAAGGAGTGATCCTGTCAGAGATGTTATCAAAAATCGAATCGGTGTAAATTATAAATATCCGTACGTTAATTCGACAAATGGTTCAAAGGGTGAGTTTTTAGTCATTTAATGTCATCATTGTCATCATTGACCGATACGTGGCCGCTCACAATGGGCCTCATTAGAAGGCTTTAAGTCACCCAAAGGACAATGGAGAGGGCTGTGATTTCCTTGCGTGATCGAATCAGAAATGAGGACATCCGCAAGAGAATCGAGGATACCGACGTAGCCCGAAGAATTGCCAAACTTAATTGGCAGTGGGCAGGGCACATTGCTCGCAGAACGGATGGCCGATGTTGCCGTAAAATTCTGGAGTGGCGACCGCGAACCGGAAGACGTTGCGTTGGAAGGCCCCCCACTAGGAGGAGCGATGACCTGGTGAAGGTCATCGCGCAGGCGGGGATCCGCTGGATGCGAGTCTCACGGGAGCGGTCAATGTGGCGACACTTGTGGGAGGCCTATGTCCAGCAGTGGATGTCTTTCGGCTGAAATGATGATGATGATTGTCATCATACAGTTTTTTTTCAACCCATCGCTGGGCGGAAGCCTTCACATCATCATCGACACCATTATCTGCGTAATCAGCCTATAATTTTCGCACTGTGCACTGCTGGGTCACAGACTCGGCCTACGCCTCCTGTCATTGAGAGGGAGGGCACCAAAATCAACCACGCGGGCCCAGTGCAGGTTGGTGTATTACGTCTTCTAGTTTTCGGTTTCACGACACGCCGATTTCCTCACGTCCATTAAACTAATGAGAAACAATTTTATTAATTTGCAGGAAATGTAGCGTCTTATTCACTGCGAGAAATATTCCGGATCACTGGAGCTCACCGATGGAATCGCACCAAGTCCAAACCATAGAGGACATAGCAGATATCAAATACTTCATGAAGCTTGCGATCCATAGACAATTATACTGACATGAGTTAAAGAAGAAACAAAAAACTAATGTCTCAAATTCAATATCTGCAATACTATAACTTCAACACTCCTAAAACATTATTTTAATTTGTTTTAATAACATTTTGTTACAAACCAAATTTATGTACATTATACTTATTTATCAATAAATACTTAACCGGTTTTCAAATGTTCTTATTACGGAGCTTGGCACGTCTCAGGGAGAGCACCTTGAGGGCTGTGCCACGGTTTTTGTCGCAAGGCAATTCTCTTAATCTGAAAACCTTTGACGAAGACAGTCCTGCGAAAGATAAGTCTCCCATCAAAACCATATTCCCCAATACATTTTTTGTTTTCTTCGGCTCCGCTATCCATCGTCAGTCGAAACAAAACCCTATTTTGACCAACGAACATGAATATTGATAACCTGAATATAAAACCGTTCTCCCCAGCATCCTTGCTTGTTTTGTAAAAGGTTTTGATTTCACAAAATAAGCCATGGATTGTTACTACCAATGCATGCAAATCCGATGTTACATTATGTTGGTGGTATTTTTCATAATGGAGTCCTACACTCATGTCATAAGTCGGAGGAACGTGGTACCTGACGAAAGTGGGAATGACGATACTGACTCTCATAAATATCAGTTGGGTGGTGGTTTTAGTGTCGAAATGGGTAAGTTCTTTTTACCGTGTTTTATTTTCAACTATCATGTTAAACACGAGTATGAATGTGGATGGGTATATGAGTATGAAGACCAAAGAAACGATAGATGGACTGTGTAAATAGTGATTTGACAAGAAAGGAGGTGTCTGATGAGATGACGAGTAATAGAAAAGTATGGAAGAAGAACACATGCTGCCCCGACCCCAAATGAATTGGGATAGGGGCAAGAGAATGATGATGATTATGTTAAAAACGACTTCCATTGCATCAAAGGTAAACGCGTTTAATCTTGGGGTCAGTTCAGACAGAACGAATAAATCCTTGCGCAGAATCGGCGTCTACAATGGTCGGTCGCAAGAGCAGAAATGCGCTTCGTGACGGTGCGACATTGGATGGAGTAGGGATCATGCTTACGTATCGCTCGTCGGCGCTGAAAGCTCGCGCGGTCTCGGGTATCGTCGAGGACTCCCGAGCATTCGCGAGGAGGCGCACAGCCCAGCATATTGATATTCATTCAATTTTTAGTGTAAATAATGTCAGCCAGTGCATTGCGCGAAGATTTTTCCGTTCTCTCTAAATTAACCCTTTCTGGTGATCCTTCAAAAGACATTCAAAAGAAAATTATATTGATCCCTCAATACATTTTAAGATTTATGTTGCAAACGGGCCTTACTTTTCCTTGTTTTCTAATTAAATGAATTTTCGTTTGCAGAATACGGTATTGGATATAACTCATCATATAATTGGTTTATGGGCATGAAAACTTATTTTAAACGTTTGGGTAAGTAGCTGTTTTTTTTTTCAATTCCTTGCCAATCAATAATTCAGCCAGCATCTTTTGGTAAAAAAAGTAAAACATATATAACCATAATAAATTTATTGTTAAAGGTGAAAATGAAAAAGTGATGTATGCGAAAAATACGTCAATGTGCAAAGTAGACGAAGCTTCTTTGAGTAAGTACTCTTACACAAAATAGACGAAGAATAAGGGTGGTTGGTAATTGGGTGCATTCCTAGAAATGGGTGATAGTAAACCTAACTATGTACTTCTAAAACTATCAGTTTAACAATCCGAACGGCGTTGATTTTTCACAATCAGCAGTTTATAGTTGAACGGTGAAAATCCAAAAACCTTAAAAAGGTCGATATCACCAAATCAACCCAGTTTGGACTCTAATATTTTGACCCATCGTCGGGTCAAAATTGTTGCAAATTAGGTCTAGTACCATACCATCATCAGCCTATAATGTTCCCACTGCTGGGACACAGGCCTCCTCTCTAATAGAGGGAATGGGCTATAATCCACCACGCGGGCCCAGTGCGGATTGGTAGATGTCACATGTCTTCGAATTTTTGGTTCTAGGACATGCCGGTTTCCTCACGATGTTTTCCTTCACCGTTTTTGAGAGCAGTGGTGATGAAATAAATTACACAAAGTAATGCGCCTGCCTGGGTTTGAACCCACGACTTACTGTTCGTAAGTCGGAATCGCTACCACTGGGCCACCGCTGCTCTTAGTACCATACATTTCAAAGGAATGTATTCAATTACTAATCATATTTTAGGATTTCAGGCTCTAAAATAAGCCACAATAGGTTCACAATAAAATTATATTCATATGTGTGAAAATAAATCTGTCTGTTTGTTACCCCTCATATCCCTTGAACCGTGGAGGCGCGGCGGGACAGTCAACAGTTCATAGGATATCTTAATGAAATACAACAAAATGCTACATTTCAATTGGTCCTAGATCTCTAGTCTCCGGAGATTTCAATTTGGAACATGTTGAGATAATAATATGAACCGGAGTTGCTGTTATGCACAGTTATAAGCTTTGATTACCTATTTCAATTCTGTTAAGAGTTACGCAGATTTTTGCTAAGACTCTATGGCACACTGGTAGGCGTAAAATACATTTTATCCCGGGACAAAAACTAGTTTATACTTCCATACTTAGAACTTACTTACTTATAGAAGTATAGACTAGTTTTTAGTAGTATATATATAATTATAATATTATAATATGTATATATTATTATAATACATTATTATAAAGAGGTAAAATTTGTTTGTAGGTTTGCAAGTTTGTATGTAAGGGGTATATCTCCGGAACTAATGATTCAATTCTAGAAATTCTTTCACTGACAGAAAGCTGCATTATTCCTGGGTGCTATAGGCTATAATTTATATTTATATCACGCATATTAGCCGAGCTATCGCATTTTTTGCGAACGAAGTGTTTTTAATAAAACGGTCGTGTTTTCTCAAACTTTGTTTTGTTTGTTATCTATCAGGGGCAATAAAAGTCATAAAAAACGAAACCAGTGAGAAATGGGTTGAAACACAGAATCGTGACGTCAAACTCGGAGGGTACTATGCTCCCAAACATTGCCGCGCTACTAAACGAGTAGCTGTTATTGTACCTTACCGGTAAGCTTGCTTTTACACACCGTGTAAAATACATACCACATTATTCATTTATTTTTTCTTTTCAGATGACCCTTTAGTACAAATGTGTTTTACTTATTCTTTTCAATCAATATTCATATTTTCAGAGATCGCCGAATTCACCTTGGTATTTTCCTTCGTTACATGCATCCATTACTAAAGAAACAGTTACTAGAATACAGAATATTTGTCATAGAACAGTATGGTAAGTTCTATTCGAGTTTTATCATATTGTTCACTAAAATGAAATAAAAATAAAAAAAGCCTTTAATTCTACCATAAATAACACTATAAACATATAAACTTGATTCATCGTAAATATAACAAATGAAATTAATATAACATTATCAACATTATATTAATCCCATAATATTCATTAATATGACAAATAATATGATAATTACATGACTAACATTACCCTTACGTTGAGCTCCTTCAGTTATAAGTCGAGCTACAGGATACCTGACAAATGCTTGCACTGACTGGACAGGTCCACTGAAATCTGTGTGGTTCTTTCTTCCAAAGGCCATCTCAGACACTAATCTGCATAGTCCTCATGTGAGTTACTTTAAAAGAGACTATGACCTGTGAGTTTGTTCCGGCTATTTCTTCTCAGAGTAGTCAGGTACGAAACACCGGCCTCATCTAGTTTAAAAAAAAAACATGACGTCTAAAAGTATTTGTAGAAATCTATTTGCAAAATAAACATCATTTATCATTTACACCACAAATAATGTTCACTATGTCTAAGGTAAATTCTCTAACTCAATTTATGATGCGCACTCACCATCATTCTCTTGCCCTTATCCCAATTCATTTGGGGTCGCTGCAGCATGTCTTCTTCTTCCACACTTCTCTATTACTCGTCATCTCATCAGACACCGCATTTCTAGCCATATATCATCCTTCACACAGTCCATCCATCGTTTCTTTGGTCTTCCTCTACTTTATGATGCGCACTAAACGTTTAGAAAACGTATTTATTTGCCGTCCTATAATTATTATTATAATCATTTTGTCAATATGTGTTTTTCTAATATTGTAGCTGATTTAACCCTTTTACTATAGGTACAGAAAGGTTCAACAAAGGCACTCTCTACAACATCGCGTTCCTGGAGACGCAGCGGTTCGGCACTTGGGACTGTCTCATCTTCCACGACGTGGACCTGGTGCCTGAGGACGAGAGGATCTCGTATTCTTGTCCAGACCATCCCACACATATGGCTGCTGCAGTGGAATCGCACGGTTATGTGTAAGGAACCATTTTACATGCTCACTTTGTTAATTGAGGTCCTGAGGTCTTAAGAGAAAAAAAGACGGCGCTGTACGGCTTGTTTAGCTTTCTCTTTTTCGCACTTAAACCAAGATTTTGACATTTACGTACGCTACGTTTACGCTTTCGTCTTCATGATGAAATTTTGGATATTCTGCAATACTTTCGATACACTGCCGTTCTGTCCTTTGTTTTAAGTTTTTTATTCATTGGCTTCAAAACATCTGCTATCAAAGATAACAATGCTAAAATTGATTCATTTCAGTCTACCACCGTACCAAATCAACTTTGGCGGTGTGACTGCCCTTACTCCCGAAGATTATAGTACAGTCAACGGCTATTCAAACTTTAATTGGAACTGGGGCGGAGAAGATGATGATTTTTATGTCAGGTGAGACTTTTTGCTTGTGTTTATTTATTTCAGAAAACATGTACAATAATACAGAAAAATCGAATCTATTGCACAGTTAAAAGAAACACATTTACAACAAAGAATGCTAAAAACATCATAAATAAAAAACAAGCAATATTTCCTCTTTCGTGCATCCTCTCACACAACAAGCACAAAAAAGACATCAGTCGTTCATCCTCACAGACACTCGAACATCCACGACACACATACGTCTACCCATCTCGAGGCAAATAAATCATACTCCGGTGTCGATGTCAGTAGAGAATTCATTGTATATGCGTCGAAGTAGACTGACCCGCTCGGTAGACTCACGTGACCCGTGTGGTCGACCTAAGTGACCTTCGTGGTAGGGAAAAATGAACTACTTGGTAGAGCGCTCCCTCACCCGGAGCATTCGCCTGTAATGCACCAATCCAAGATTCGATTTTGCACAGGCGGACGCTCCCTGTGAAGGAGTGCTGTAGACTCTACTTGATCGTACGGTAATTGTGGTAGAGCTATATGGGGGACTCCAGTTGGCCTGGCTCGCTACACTCTTGATGTTACCTGTGCGGTAGATTCATGTGACCCCGCGTAGCCTTAGGTGACTCGCGTAGTAGAATTCTATGGCCAACGCGGAAGTCTCGTAAGATCTGCACACCAGCCGCTAGTCACGCGGGTTGTGTTCGGAGACAAGATTCCTGAGACGATTGCAAATAATTGCAATGTCCAAAAGAATAGTGTTAAGAGATAAAATTGTTTGTTTCGAAGAGGTAATCTCTGAATATCCTGATTCCAGAAGTTCTTTCACAGATAGAAAGTTATACTATTCCGAGTGCTTTAAGATATGATTCATCTTTGTGAAAGAAGTCGTGGGCAGAAGCGTCTTTGTTACAACTCCCGAAAACTTGTTTTTTTACATGTAAATTCTCTTTTTGTTTCAGAATCAAGTCCAACAATCTGGTTGTTTCGCGGTATAATAGTTCCATAGCTCGGTATGCTACACTACCACACACTCCCACTAAAATAGGAAAAGAACGGTAAACTGACTCCTCTTTCATGTTTCACTTAAGTCACTCGCCAATCCTCGTAACATCATTCTTTAATCGCTTTGAAAAACCCACAAAGTAATTGCAATGCCGACACGTTCCATCCAATCTAAGCGTGTTGTTGTCACTTTTTACAATTTCGACTCCATGAAATTTATCGGTACTGCCTTATCTTTGGGTCGGTGATTAAAAACGCGAAGAAAAGAGAACTGGCCAAAAAGAGAGAACTTATAATACAGGGTGGAAGGGATAACAAACGAACACCAAGTATTCAGTATCCCGCCAGACACAAAGACAAACACAAATTTTTCATCGGTATTTTGAAAACAAAAACAACTGTTTCCTACAAAATTGCAATACCTACACGGTTAAACTATATGTCGGATCCGGTCATTGGTACGGGCATAAAATGAATCGCAAGCGCGCCAGTGGCGACATCACGCGACCTACTTACGAGTCTACCGACACCACAGCGTGCTTTTACAGAGCCGAGATGTTTTCACTTCGAGAACGACATACAGTATCTGATCGCAGCGGTGTTGAAACGTTCTGGAACTGTACCGTATTCATTGTGCCCCGTGTTATTGTGTTAAAGTGTAATTTCAAGTAATTTGTTAGTTTGTATCGCACCCAATGTGTTTTCATTACACGAAACCCATCGTCTGCCCACATGATGTACGAGCCTAACGGAATAAATCCCGACAACCCGACATGTATATATTCGTTAGTGCGTCGGTGTACGTCCGCCCTGTATAAGTCTTCTCTTATTGACTAGCTCGCTAGCTAGCACCAGCTCCAGCTCATTTAGGTCCTAGTTTAAAAAAACAATTTAATGTTACATTGAACGTCTTATTTACTTTTTTACAGACACATACTCCTCATGCTGTCAAAAATACGTTACCGGAAGGAAGGTCTTGCAACCACGATATACAAACTTTTGAGAGTCACTGAAGAAAAACTGTATACGCACATTTTAGCTGACGTGAACCCTGCGAAAATGAAACTCAACTTGAAAAGTATCTTGCAGAGAGTCGTACGATTACACGGGGAAGCTATTGTGCTTGGACAAAACGAATTTAAATTGGCAAACCGTGGTAAAATAAAAATGTCCTTATAGTAGTCATGTTCTCTTCTCCGTCATAATCATAGATCGGAGTAGGTAGATTGAATTGCGGTCATTGATCCGAATGGACATGGACAAATTAATATGGAAATTCCTCCGAATTTTTGGAAATGGTAAAAATATTTAAAAAAACCGAAACTTATGTAGGAATTGTATTAAAATGAGCAATATTATACTATTCAAAATTTTTTTTAACGTTAACCCGTCACGATTTGCTACAACCCAATGACCAATCAGAGCTAAGGAATCATGGGTGGTGGACTAACCGGTGTTACCTTCCTTTAAATGAATTTAGTAGTAATAATATTCTTTCTGTGAACATTTATGATACAGGTACCAAAAATCAATCTACCTACTCCGATCAAAGGTCATAATAGTGTCACAAATATCTTTGAAAATAAAATTGAATTAAAGACAGTAAGGTTGTGTTTCGCGGTGTCCAGCAGCTGGTTCTCTTATGAATTAAAAAATGAGACAGAACTTGTACTTAAACAATTTTCGGACCATTCATTTGACGATTAACGAGAACTTTCTCAGACGTCTGAAACACTGTTTTATTTGACTAACGGCAATGATTAAGAAATTCATTCGTGAATAATAATAAATTTATGTCGTTGGTTAATGTTTTTGGAATTACTGTTTTTAATTGAATTTTTTATTTTGCGACAGAGAATATTTATTTACGAATAGAGAAGTTGATTTCCGATTACGTAAAATTCTATAGTTCTTGTATATTTATGCCTTTTCGTGTTGTCTTCGTTTTTGAGTTGTTTGTTTGATAAATGATAATTCTCTTGACAAAATTGAGTATTTTTGACTAAATTAGCTATAAAGAGTGGATTATTATGAACGTAACGAACAAGTGTAATTAATTAATAATATTTATACGAGTATTGCAGTAAAAGCTTTAAAAAGGATGGTTTTTTCTTTTATTCTTATTCTTTATTGCACACAAAATACACAGACACACATACACGTATTTACATTTGTTGTATTTGTTTGGTATGCTTGTATTTATTGCGGCACCCAATTTCTAAAACTTCTAGCTGTGGCGGTGCACAATTATTTCATGACACGACGAGTGCCCAACGCCATAGAAGATGATGACACGCCTATCGTGCCATCAGCCGTGTGGATACAAAAATACCTTCTTTGGGTTTTTCACTGATTGGAGTTCAGTTGACATCAAACCAAGGAGCAAATCTAATTTTGATTGCGAGATTTGCAGAAGAGGATACACTCCTCTGTTCGCAAGAGTCCAACTTTCTCAGGAGTCCAACTTTTATAACATCCATAGAAGTCTTCGCACGAGTCCAACTTTTATTTTTTATGTACTTTTATTAGCACTATGACAACAGGTGCAGTTAGACAAACTCATTGTTGTTTTTAAAGATTGAAATGAGACAATAATTTTAATTGGTAATTAATTTATGACCAACGCTTCAGAAGGCACAAACGTTTTACACAAACGAAAGCTTCATTAATATTTTTAAATATTTGAATATAAAACAACACAAAAAACATTTAAAAATATAAAAAATAGTAGCCTACCGGTATAGGGAACAGGGTTCAAGCTATCGGTGGTCAGGGCTCCAGAGAGGAAACTCGTAACAATACGAGCCGTATCCAGGAGTACCGCTTTCTGAATCAAGCCCTTGATCCAGCTGCCTAACGAAAGCCTCCTCAGGTATTGGTCGAAGCTCTTGGCAATTAAGCCATGGGCTGATACGACTACGATTATTTGTCCTTATTCTTATCAGTTTTTTTTTAATGTTTTCTCAGTTTAGGTAAGAAAAGTTACCAATTTTACTATATTTCTATAATTATTGGGTGTAGTTTTTCTAACTCACTTTTATACAGGGCTGAATTTAAATAAGCAGGTGTAAGTCTCCACAGTCCACGACTTACCCGTGTTACTGCCAATTCTACTATCAGCGGTAATACGGATAATTCCATTGCTTCTGCAGTATTTGTTAGATGGATTGTTGGTATTTTTTTCTTTCTCTTTCTATTTACGATCAGAATTAGAAACACAGTAAATTTTTAATTTCCCATCTAACCACTTACTACTGCGGCAGTAACAAAGACAATATTTATTTATACGTATTTCTACTGGTAGTCAGACCAAATAAAAAACTAAGACACAGCACTGTCAACAGAGACGTGAAGCCGGTTTCGTAAACATGTGGGCACTGTTAGCCTAGTTTTTGATCGTAGTTTAGTTGTAGTTTGATGTAAATGTGTGCGTGTGAGCGTGTATGCACAGAGCGGGGCGTAGTTTTGCGCATGCTGCACTGTATTGTTCGCAGTACTATGTCTTGGTTTTTTATTTGGTCTAAGCTGGTAGTAGGACTAGTAGTAACACGGGTAAGTAGCCAATTTAAAGTTTGTACAATTGTACAACAATATTAAAGCTACCATTTTTATCAGTCATTCGTAAAACACTCACATTGCGAATTTCTTTTAAAAGCAACGCAGATAATCGCAGACAGACGACAAGGTTGGCGGATCCAGCGCGTCACACCCAATCGTGTCCCTGTGTGACTCGTCGGGATTATTTTTCCCATTGAGTCACAATTTATTGTGACTCGTTGTAACCTTTTTTTCCAGGAAAGTTTTCAATGAGTCCCCTTGTTGCACATTGCAATTTTATTATCCCGGTTCAATCGCCTAAAATGAAATTTATACGAAAGTTAACTAACTTTTAACGTTAAATAACTTATATGTCCCAATTAAATGTTTTGGTTCTCCAAGCCAAAAGTACTAGGCTAGCAACTTCCACCCACTTCTTAGTATTGGCCTCTTCCCATTTGTGTCATCTTCCCTGGTCTGCCGCGTCCCAACCAGTTCTTACCCCTTTTTTTATTATTTTTTTCGGATGGGAAATCATCAAATGACTTCTCCCGCTCTGGGCAGAGCGAAAAGGAGTGTCAGACTTGTACTGACTAAAACCCATCCATGCTCCTTCCTTGCCCTTTGTGTTCCAGGGCCGCGGTATCTCTTTCGAACAGTCCCGCAGCCCACCAGTTCTTATCCCTGAAAGGAAATTGTTGATAGTGCCCGTGTAAAATACAATGTGTGTTAATCAGTAATCTCACGCAATCACTTCATAGAATTCAAGGTTAGTACCTATCAAAATAAGTACAGGTCAGCACCCAGTGACCTTACAAAATTATCAATGAAATACCGGGAAATAGGTCTATATATAACACTATTAACAGTTTAATTGACTAACGACCCCACGAGTTGTATTTTCCGATTTTCTTGACCTCACAAAGGTCAGCCGGGGCTATCACGTACTAGATAACTCTGGGTATACATAAAAAGATAAATATCATTATCAACCTCCTGCGTTTGTCTACTTTGGACATGGACGTCGTATGAATAGGTAAAAAATTACCTCACTGAAATTTTTTTGAGCCTCTGACGTAGCACGGTTCGTCCACGTCCCGAACACCTGATATTTGTGGATAGCCCGCCGCGCCACGTGGGCTAACAACGAACTCAAGACTCACTGCTCGGCAGTCGCGTTCGTGACTACTATACCAAGACGACACTTGGCTAACGAGGCAGTCCCAGAGAGTAAAATACTTAAACCAAACGGAAATCAAGATGTCGCCATGTCCTCACAAAAAATTATATCACGTCCGTTTGGTATAAGTATTCTACTCTTTGCTAAGCGTGACCCCCGTGGACAGTCCGAATAATCATCACAATTTGATTTTAATGCAGGTTGATTGTCTTTGGTCTCATAGACAAACGTGAATGAAACATGGATGTAGACAAATGGCATATTGACACAAGAAATTATTACATTTGGTACTAGCTTTCGCACATTTTTTTTTAAATAATTATCCTAAAATACCTTAATTAAAAATTCAGCAGTTCATTTCGAAATTATCAAGACTCGCAGCGTTTTCACACGAATGTGCCTAGTTTTAGTGTCCGGACTTTTTCCAGCGATTTTTCTGTTATCGAGGTTCTTCCACAGGGACACAGCGTGTAGCATCCTGTACTCTCTGAACTTTGTACCTACGTACAAAGTAGATTGAAATATGATAGCCGGCAACTTGGTAAATATATTATTATTATTTAATCTTCTCAATAGTACATACATATATACACGTCAACCAGTTAACCCGTTGTGGATCTAGCAAACGACCCAAGAGCTAGACTAACCCGACACTATACCGAAGACATCCCGGACGTCGGCCTGTACGAGATTAGGATGGCTCTGAAACAGCTTAAAAACAACAAGGCTCCGGGTGATGACGGAATTACGGCCGAACTCCTGAAGGCGGGTGGCAAACCGGTACTTAAGGCCCTTCAGAAACAGTTTGATTCCGTCATACTCGAGGCGAAAACGCCACAGGCATGGTGCAGAGGTGTGGTGGTACTCTTCTTCAAAAAGGGTGACAATACCCGGCTGAAGAACTATAGGCCCATCTCACTTCTGAGCGATGTCTACAAGTGGTTTTCAAGAGTCATCACGAATCGCCTCGCGCGCAGGTTTAACGATTTCCAGCCTCCCGAACAAGCCGATTTCCGAAAAAGCTTTAGCACCGTAGACCACATACATACGCTGCGGCAGGTTATACAGAAGATTTAAGAGTATAACCTGCCTCTCTGTTTAGCGTTTGTGGACTACGAGAAAGCCTTTGATTCGATCGAGACTTGGGCTGTACTGCAGTCTCTTCAACGGTGCCAAATCGACTACCGGTACATCGAGGTGTTGAAGTGTTTGTACAAAAACGCCACCATGTCAGTCCGACTTCAGGACCGGACCTCGGAACCTATCCTTCTGCAGCGAGGTATGAGACAGGGAGACGTCATATCTCCGACACGGTTCACCGGTGCACTGGAGGACGTCTTCAAGGTTCTGGACTGGGGAGGACTAGGTATCATTGTCAATGGCGAGTACCTCTCTCACCTTCGGTTTGCCGACGATATTGTGGTTATGGCTGAGACCATGGAGGACCTCAGTGCAATGGTCGATGACCTCAGTAGAGCTTCCGGAAGAGTGGGTCTTAAAATGAACATGGACAAAACCAAGGTCATGTTGAATGCCCATGTAACACCCACTCCTATCAAGATCGGAGACTACAATCGAAGTTGTAGACGTTTATGTCTACCTGGTCGAATGATCGAAAATGGAGTAAAAGCAATAGATTAGACCCTATTAAACTTTGTCGGTATCGTGTAAAGATGCAATGAACATGTTATTCTGTTTGACATTGAAATTGCAGATTTGTCAGCACGGTTAGCGCAGTAGGAACAAATATTCTTATGGCCTACAGGTAGTTGTTCCGGGTCTGGCTGTTTGTGTATGAGAGTTTAAATGATTGTTATTTTTTTTCACCCACGATTCAAGAGAAATTCCTACAACGGGCAACATTCATTTATAAAAAAAAAAAAAACGAAAAACAGATTTCTCTTTTTTCACAGGAGTAAGAAACAAGAATGATAGACACCCATATTCACGGTGCCCGGAAGGTCTGGATCTTCGTGCTATCCATGCTGATTATCCTGGACTGTTACTTCCATATCTACGTCTACTATAACGTACTGCAAGGACCCAGAGGAAGAAGATATTATAGTGTAAACACTGTATGGATGCCTAAGAATGTGACTGGTTATTATGAATATCCGTTGTGGAATGGATCGCGTGTGCCGATGGGTAAGTTTTGTTGACCTACTTGGATAGATATACATATATATATATATATATATATATATTGAGTTTTTTTTTCAGATTTTGCAAGATATACCTCCTCTTACTATTGGTTCACAACCATGAAACATCAGAATCTGTTCAGGGATCTTAGTAAGTTTCTCACTCCATCGATTGTCAACATACATACTTGTTTTGGCCAGCATATTTTTGTATCCAAACCCCACACTAAAAATTTCTTCTGTGTCATAGGTGTGTTTACAAACATTTAAACTCACATTCACAAACAACCAGACTCGGAACATTGCCTGTAGGCCAAACACACATTTGTTCCGTGCGGGAACCGCAAGCCGTCAAACGTACCGTTTTTCATATTTTTGAAGTTATACTTCTTTTGGCGCTTTCAGGAAAAATGATGCGAGTGAATTTTTACGATGCGCGCGCACACCGTCACGAAAAACCGACACCCTGAAGTTAGCTAGTCAACATACACCCTGAAGTTAGCTCGTCAACATTTTAGTTTTATACGCCAAAGAAGTATAACTTCTTACGTGCGTAATAAGTACACACCCATTTTTTTTATTGTGGTTCGTGGCTGGATAATAACAGCCGCACTGGTCGATCTTCAAGGTCAAGCCAGGCTTACCAAGGTCGGTCCGTGGACGGGTGACCAATTGACCATCTTGTATACATCGAATTTCCTCCGTGGGCCGCGCCCCGGAAAGCTCGTGAAGCCGTTGGCCCGGGCTGTCATTTCTAGATCTTGAACAGTCGTAGTTAGCACAGGTAGTCAGTGGCCCGAAAGTCTGAAAACCGGTCTTACCAAGGGATATCGCGTGAGTATTACCCATTAGTGCTCAGTACTAACTGGGTTGTGGAGGTCAGATAGGCAGTCGCTCCATGTAAAATACTGGTTCTGGTTGCATCATGTTTGGCTGGAAGCTGACTACAACACAGATGGGAAAAAGCTAGGTAGATGATCTTAACGTATGTACACGAAGCGATGTTTAGTTCCCTTCAAAATGGTTGAGTTGAATGGTGCTGATACATGCGTCATGTTCGTGAACGGGCGCTGTCAGTTGTGACTGGTCATCTCTTGGTTGCCACCGGGTCAGAGTTTTATGCCGCCCATAGGCCTCTGACTTGGATGATGATGTTTTCCTTCACCGAAGCAAGTGATAATTATGCAATACGCACATGAATTAAAAAAATCCGATGGTCACATTACTGCTAGGTATATTTAATATAATTATTTATTTATTTTCATTTAGGCGCAAGCGCAACGACGAATTACGCCTGGGAGACGCCCGTTTGCATAGTAAATACTTCTTCCTTAGGTAAGTTAAGTAAAAGATTACGTAAAATTCTTTTAAATTGATGCCTATTAGGTCAGTGGCTGGAATAAATTGGGAAACCAGGTCACAAAACAGCCAAAAATTTAGAAATTCGGAAGACAAAGGTTGAAGAAGAATCGTTTCAATCAAACAGTCTAAAAGAAAGTGTAATAACGCTTGACAGGCGATATCTGTCCGTATCATAGTAACTTAACTTCGAATGAAATAATACGCAAGGTTACCTAATGTTAGCTACGGCGTAGCCCTCAGCTACGCCGTAGCAAAGAAACTTGTAGCCTGTAGGTGGTAAAGCGATCGCAACAAGCGCCACCTAAATAAAATTATACCTACTGTGAAAGTGAAATGTTCAATTTTCCAAAACACTTTTGAATTTTCAACGCTGGGCTCGGCGCCGAGAGTTGAAACTTCAATAAAAAAAATTGGTATTATTTTTGGTTTTAGCATTTCTAGTATTGTAATTGTGTCTGTCACCTCTTTTAGATGCAGATTTTTCTCCTCTATTTTCTGACTTGGATTTGTTACAATAAAGACGAGTAGAAGAAATATGGGTGGTATTTTCTCCATACAAACACTCTCGCCTGTTTTCTTTCTGATTTATGACTTTAAAGCAATGATTTTTTACAATTAAATAAATATCAACGTCTTTTATATCTCTACGTTTTTCTTTTTTAGGATAAATAATCCTTATAAGCACTAGAACCTTTACAAAATGCCCAAAATTGCCTAATTAGACCTCTGTCAACAGAGGCCTAATGTACCAATTTGACAACTATTAATGAAAAAAGAAAAACATAGAAACACAGTATATATCATTTTTGTTCAGTTTATGAAATATTTTTTAAATTGGTAGAATAATGGAGGAGGAAATAGTCGAAGCCAAACCCCGAATGACTTTTTACTTGACGGATCTGTAGTTGTCCGTTTCGCACCAATGTCGAAATCTCGCTCGCAGAGCGACAATGCTACTTCAAATGTTTCTCCGCCCGATGTTTCTCAGCCTGAATTTCCTCTTCATGTATCACTGAGCAAGCTGCCGAGCGCATCGTCGATGCTGCCGCGCGCGAATGCATCGACGATGTTTTGTTTCTCGCTCTAACCAAATGACTGTTCTGAGGTAAAGAAAAGATAGAACATGGAAAGACGGTTCCGTGCATATGGATAAGGGTCAACCATAAGGCTTGCATGCCTTTGCAAGTCTGTTATTATCACGTGTGACAGTCTTCTTCTAAAATTGAACATGACCATAATGTTTTTTATTTGTATTAGACCCAGACGTTTTTGTGAACAAGTTTCATAGAGAGCTGACGGGGATAGAAATAGAGAATTCTGATGTGGCACTTGGCGGATACTACGCCCCCCCGGACTGCAAGCCTATTAACAAAGTGGCCATTATCATTCCTTACCGGTAAGTTAATTTTGGAGCAATGCTGGCCAGTGGTAAAAGCCCCGACTGACACGTGGTAGGTAGTGCATGGGTTAGCGCCCCGGCAGTGCGTCAGCCTTGGTCCGAACCTCGCCTCGTCCGCTTTATTTCGCTGCCTCGTTGGTCTAGTCGTCGCATGCAGCGGCTGCTGAGAATGTGGTCCTGGGTTCGATTCCCAGGTTGCGCAGAGTGCTGTTGGGTTTTTCCACTAGGAATTTCTCAAATCAAAATCCGTATAGTCGTTTTTGCGTAACTCTTTCACGGATTTGGATGAAATTCGGCACAGAGATAGTTTATAACCTGGATTAAGACATAGGATACTTTTTAACCCGGTAATGATCGCAGGCATAAGCAGCAGTCATAAGCTAGTACTAAAAACAGTTTTTTTAATTCTCAGAGATCGTCTAAACAGTTTATATATTCTCCTCGACCACCTTCATCCAATGCTCAAGAAACAGGAGCTGGAGTACAGGATATTTGTCATTGAACAATATGGTAAGTTGTCGAACCTTGAGTAGTGGTAGCACCCGCACTGGGCCCGCATGGTGGCCTACAGCCCGGTTCCTCTCTTAGATAAGAGATGTTCGAACACCGGGAACATAAGATGATTATGGGTAGTTGTAACCCTGAAGATGTGTGGTAATTACTTTACCACACTTAGGATGGTTTTCTTCACACGCTGACGGTCGGTGCTGATCCTTGGCGCATAGTTCGTTGGCGCCGACCGGTCAACTCTAGTAGTTGTTTTATTATCCTGCTGATTACCGCGCCGATGTCAATCTCGCGATGACTGATGATTATACTCGTCACACATGCGATCAGCGCAATACTATAGCGCTCACTGGGTGTAAAGACGCGTGTGGCCGGGTGTTCTGCCGCGCACAGCTCAGTGCTGTCGTTCATCAGCACCGGTCGGTCAGTGTAATAAACAGAAACACTTCATCCTTACTATAATATTATAAATGCAAAAGTAAGTTTGTTTGTTACCTATCCATGACTGAACCACTGAACCGATCATCCTGAAAGCATATACGTTGTCAGGTATACAGAAACCGACATAAGATACTTTTTATCCCGAGAAAATGTTCTGTTCCCGAGGAAAACAACAATAACGTCCTTATGATAGTAGATGGCGCCACGTGTCATTCGAATCATAATTAAATTATATGGTAACAAGCAGGGTACAACTCGAATTGATCGTCAAAATCTAAATTAACCGAAGCGAAGCTGCGGGCAAAAGCTAGCAGTACATACATTTTGATCTATGAGGACCGACGGTCATCGTGAGACGAAAACCAGCCTAAGTAACAATTTCACTTTGACGATATAAATCGACATGGTCTATTTCTCTATTCTGTTAGACAGTTTCAATTTTAAGTTCCAATTTACTGGTAACAGCTTAACGACAAAAAAATATTGTATTAATCAAACATTTATGTGTCCCGGTTCGAAAGGTATGGTGAAGGAGGGCACGTAGGGCCCAGCGCACACCGCTGGAGGCGCGGTGGAGCGCATTTCCTTAAAACACGCGGGCGGATCCGCTGGGCAGGCATCTGACAGCCAGCTAGCCGGACGCGGGGTAGTGACTGAATAGACTGGTGACTGGAGCAGTCGCGCGCATGCTCTTATAGTAGCTTGAGGGCGCTCCGAGCACCGCGTGCGAATTTATTCTTATATTGACCGTATGTCAAAGTAGTTAAGATTTATATTCAATTATTGTCCTTCAGCGGTGTGCGCTGGGCCTAAGAAAGCCTTCGTTTTTACCACCCAATAACTAAAAATGAATCAATTTTTCTTTCTAACCCTCCCGATTTTTACTCTACTTTTCTCCTTCTTTAACCAAAGGCACAGAAAAGTTCAACAAAGGCACTTTATACAACATCGCGTTCCTGGAGACGCAGCGGTTCGGCACTTGGGACTGTCTGATCTTCCACGACGTGGACCTGGTGCCTAGGAACGAGGGGATCTCGTACTCCTGTCCAGAGCAACCTACACATATTTCAGCTGCTAATGATTCTTGGGGGAATAGGTAAGAGCCTATTTACGAGGTTTGAAGTATCAGGAGCAATGGAGCAGCTCGAGGCTAAATAATAAAAACGGATTCGGTCGATCTTTAGGTTGAGTGGCACATGCCTAGGTTGACCCGTGGATGGGTGACCATCCGTTACATACCAAGTTTTCTTCGTTCCTTGGAAAGCATGTTAAGCCGTTGGTCCCGGGCCGCGGCTGTCTGGGCAGTCCCGAAAGTCTGACAACCAATCTTACCAAGGTATTACGGAGTACTAATATAAAATACTGGTATTTAGCTGTATCCGGTTAGACTGGAAGTTGAAGTTGAAGTGCTAAGCGGATAATGAAGTATCAGTAGGAGCAATGGCCCAGACACGCATTCATTCATTTGTGTTATTTATTTCACCATTGGTCTCAAAACGGTGAAGGAAAACATCGTGAGGAAACAGGCATGTCTTAGAAACAAAATTAGACGACATGTGACTTCTATCAATCTGCACTCGCGAGGTGGATTATAGATTCCCTCTGTGTTCGTAAGTAAGCAAAATAAAAGAGGTCCCGAAATGTCTAGTACTTAAATCATCATCTGCCTAGCCTTTTCTCAACTATGTTGGGGTCGGCTTCCAGTCTAACCGGATGCAGCTGAATTATAGACCACCAGCTATAATAGACCAGTATTTTACTTGGAGCGACTGCCTATCTGATCTCCACAACCCAATTAGTCCTGGGTAATACGATACCCCTTGGTTAGATTGGTTGTCAGACTTTTTTTGGGCCACTGACTATCTAACGACTGCCAAAGATCTTCAAATGACAGCCGGGACCAACGGCTTAACGTGCTTTCCGCACGGAGGAAACTCGGTATGTAATGGATGGTCACCCATCCACAGACCAACCTAGGCAAGCACGGTTTAACCTAAAGATCGACCCGAGCGGATGTTATTATTTAGCCACGAGCTCCTCCTCTAGTACTTAAATGTAGATAGAATATTCAACCATAAAACTACAGCCTGGCTTTCATTGATTTCCTATTCCTTCTCATTTCAGTGACCCACGCAGATCTAACTTCGGAGGAGTGACGGCCCTCACTCCTAAGCAATACGAGACCGTGAACGGTTATTCGAACTTGTACTGGGACTGGGGCGTGGAAGATGATGATTTCTATGACAGGTGAGATCGTCCTATATAACTGGGGTTCGATTCATCCTTTGCTGTGGGTAGACTCCACTACATGATTACGGGTAAGAGCAACTTGTCACTTAGGTGCAAGTTGCGTCTCTACACCGCAGTGATCCGACCCATTATGACATACGCTTGTGTCGTATTTGCCCATGCCCACCCCCGCTTCATTCATAGGATGCAGACGCTCCAAAACCGATACCTCCGGAAAATCACCGGAGCCCCTCCCTACGTCCGCAACGAGACCCTCCATCTAGACCTCAGAATCCCTACCATCCAGCAGTTCATAAAGCGCCTCTCCACGCGCTTCTTTGACAGAGCTGTAAAACATAAAAACCCCCTGATCGCATCGGCCGCCCGATACGTCCCATCGCGTATTACTAGAGCCAGCCCGGGATGCTGAGCCAATAGTAATAAATCAACCCCAAATTAATCTTATTTAAATCCAGCCTGTCCCCTTGCTGCCCTCCCCAGCGACGCCCTAAGCCGAGGCTCGTACCCCACAGGGGGTGCCCTTAGCGTGTGGTCGCTTAGTTTACAGTTCATTGCCCCTGGCTAGAGGCCTTAACTTCAAGGCATCCACAGGATTAGACCGGTTAAGCAGTAGCCAGCCTCCTAGGCTGAACTGCGAGATGCCATTATCAAAAAATAAAAAACCAGGTCGGACCAAGTGCCCATAGTTTCTCCAGCAGCAATTTCTCACTGTAGCAACTTGGTTGATGACAACAGGCTCGTCGCCGCATTTACATCTATACTAATAAAGGGTGTAAACAGACTCCTAACGAAGCCGAAAGGCACTTGTTATCCCCGTCATTGCGATCATTTTTTTGCTCTAGACCATACCTGGGAAAATTCTAGTTACGGAGATGTTGGGGGTCAAAGTTCGAACTTATTCACAAGTTTTTTTTTTTAAATACATTTTTTTAATGTAAGATTTTTACTTTAAACACGTCCAGGACCCCCTTACTATTCAATCCATCCATCAGCACAATGTTTTGAGTGAGTTACATTGATTCTTACTGAAAAAAGGGATTTTTCAGCCCAAAAAAAAAGTCATTTTCCAGCACAAATTTTTGCGTAAAGTTAATTAGTTTGATGTACATAATGCTTGGTTGACGGCTTCGTGAAGAGTCTATTTCACCCTGTATTATAAATGCGACAGTTTGGATGGACGGATAAATAAACCCATACCATACCATATTACCGCATCTGTGCCCAATTTCACCCACATCCATTCATCCAAACTTTAGCATTTATAATATTATAGTCTGGAATAGGATATAGGATACTTTTTAGGGTTCCGTACCGGAAGGGTAAGCGACGGGCCCCTATTACCAAGCCTCCGCTGTCCGTCCGTCCGTCTGTCTGTCAGCGGGCTGTATCTCTTGATCAGTAATAGGTCGACAAATGAAAATTTCACAGAATGTGTATTACTGTTGCTGCTTAAACAAGAAATAATAAATTAAAAATTAAAGGGGGCTAGTACGCAACCCTTCACACGTGAGTTGGACTCGCACTTGGCCGGTTTTTTTTTCTCTCTTACACATCAATTTCAACGCGAACGAAGTCGCAACGCAAGCAACGGCTAATGTGACTAAATTTTATATAACCGGCAAATGTAGGTATAATATGGGTACACCTCTCCGAAACCATCTTTAAATGCAGCCGTGATGTTATGTTACTTTATTTCAAGTATAAATATCTTACAAACTTTTTGTTTACAGACTAGAAGCGAGCAACTACACTATCGCGAAATACAATAGTTCCATATCACGGTATGCGGTGCTGGCTCACCCGTACAACTACAGCGATAATAGACGGTATGAAATAATTAATATTTACTGTTATTTATTAGTTATCGCCACCCATATTATAACGACTGTCAAATTGGGCTAGCTAGAGTGTATGAAGTCTCAAAGGATTTAATAATTAGATAACTTCATACTTAGGTCAACGGAAAGAGTTTATTTTACTGAACGAAGCCTATTTCAGGCCAACTTAGTTTGCCCTAAGGCCAAAGGTGCTAGGCTAGAGGTTTATTTTATATTAAATCTAGTCCTGAGGACAGAGTTGAGGTCGACGATGGAACGAGTTAACCCAAAGGAATCCTAATAACTCACGTCTTAAATAGATTGGGGTCATATGAACTTGGGAACACCGATGCAGGCAGGGAACTCCACTCCTTGGCTTGGCGCACAATAAGACGATCAGAAGGCACCTGGACTAAATGGTGCTTAGAGCACCAACAACTAGAGTTGAACCGATATAGTCGTTTCACGTCATAACTACACTACAGCGGTGGTGTCATTTAATTTTGTGGTCATATGTCACTGGCAGCAAGTGGGATAACTTTTATTTTGTCACCGTTGGCCAGAGGTGGGAATTGTCTTCCCATTTGTAGCCAGTAGAGACAAAGCCAGTGATAACAACTGGAAATAGAATCCACGCGCGAGCCGAGCGAGCGTAGCGACTTGTGTCGCAGCAGCGGACGTCGAGCGCTACATCCAAATTGGTCGCTGTGTAATTGCTTTTTTGAGTCAAACCGAGAAACCAGGAAACCGAGCCTAGGACAAACTAGTTTAGCCTGAAATCGGTTTTGGCCCGTAACATTTATATTGAGAAGAGCGAGTTCGCACTTTCCACATCCAATATGTTAAAATGTCATTGCCAACGAAGCAACATCAACAGTTCGAGTGCCGTATCATTTCCAGATTTCGCAATGTGTTATTGGGTTTTTCCAAATGGAATTTCTTAGTAGCAGTCCGAAATCTGGATGTTTCCCGGTTAATGGGAATAGGCCACATAACCTATCCCCTGAGATATAGGTTTCCGCCTAGCTCAGGGGGCAGGGTCAAAACTCTGTCAACCTCGTTACCATAGAAAACAATTAGCTATAATGTTGTTTTATGTCGTTACCTTTTCCAGAACTGTTCTCCTCACGGGGTCCAGGCTGCGTTTTCGAAGAGAAGACCTTACAAGGACAAAGTACAACCTCGTCAACGTTACTCAAGAGACGCTGTATACCCATATCCTAGCTGACGTGAACCCGACCAACATGCCTCTCGACCCCAAGAGTCTAATGCAACGCCTCTTTTATTTAACTGGCAGTTCATTTTATGGACATTTAAAATTTAAATAGGACAATTATAAAGGGTGTAAACAGACTCTTAACGAAGCCTAAAGGCACTTGTTCTCCCTGTGATTGCGATATTTTTTTTGTTCTAGACCATACCTGGGAACCTTCTAGTTACGGAGATATTGGGGGTCAAAGTTCCAACTTTTTCCACAAGCTTTTTTTTAAATACATTGTTTTTATTGTATTTTTTTCTTACTTACTTAGACACCTTCATGAACCCCGTACTATTCAATCCATCCATCAGCACAATGTTTTGAGAGCGTTACTTAGAGTCCTCCTACTGTAAAACGTGATCTTTTTGCTCCAAAAAAAAAGTCGTTTCCCAGCACTAATTTTTGCGTAAAGTTACTTAGTTTGATGTACATAATGCTTGGTTGACGGCTTCGTGAAGAGTCTGTTTACACCCTGTATGCTCTTATAATTTGTGAGTGCTAAAATTCCCCCGTTTTTTCGTGGTCCTACTAACTTGTCCTACTAGGTGAATGATAGGCGTAGGTTACCTATATCTGTCTAATACTCTAACCCTTCAGTAATGTTTATGTTTTGTGTTAAATTGAATGTCTGTGCTAATGAGTATTTTATAAATTTATTATATTATTAAATTAACACGTTGTATCGGTGTTATAACATGTTTTTTTTTGTTTTCATTAATAAACACTGAAGTATGCTAAACAGACGCGCGGGTACACGGCGACGCGTTAAGGCGATACGGTGCCGATCCCTTTCGGATTTGATTAATGTGCTGTGTCCTTTACGCGTTTTTTTTTCGTTTACGGAGACACGGCGCGTTTTTTCAGTTTACGGAAAGGCGGTGCATGTAACGGCCCGCGTTATCCCTTGCGCAATCACAAATATAAATGTTTGTGATTGCGCAAGGGATTACGAAGACACGATACCGCGTGCGCCGACGCGGGTATCGCTACGTTTCACACGCTGACTTGGTCTAAAAGCGTGGCGAGACTGGACAAAGTACGAAACAAGCATATCCGTGGTAGTTTCGAATTCGCCTCTATACCAGAGAAACTAACCGAGAGCCGTCTCAGATGGTATGATGTGAATCAAAAAGACGAGGAACATGACACGACCTCCAGGTACGTGGTGGACTACCATCGTAGACTCCACCTTTGGTGGGATAGAGCTTGGAAGATTTGGGTTATTCGGAATAGTTTGCAACTTTGCACTATCTTGGTATCTACATTGACCTACTATTATTCGTCAGGTATCTTCTTCATAAATGTATGTATACACAACAAAAATGCTAATACATTTTTAGACAGCTACTTGATTTCTTAAATTATGTATTTTCAAAAGCATGTCATGTAGTCATGAAATACCTATGAGGTCTTATTTATTGCAAAGATATTTTATTGCCATTTAAGTATTTTTGACGAGAACATGAAACATAACATCTGTTAAAAAAAAATCATTATATTAAATCTCAATCTATAAGAGAAAACTCTCAATATTACATTTGTAAGGTAAAAAATAATGAAATAAACATGTGCATATACCTACTTCCGTTACCTGAACTCCTCACGGGATAACTTTCATTATCTC
The DNA here is from genome assembly GCA_950005105.1 of Lycophotia porphyrea. Taxonomy (NCBI): domain Eukaryota; kingdom Metazoa; phylum Arthropoda; class Insecta; order Lepidoptera; family Noctuidae; genus Lycophotia; species Lycophotia porphyrea. The sequence goes on along the minus strand of OX465400.1, from coordinate 4,938,646 downwards.
TGCTGCAAGATTAAGAGCATAGAATTTTTTGACAGTGTGCAACAACACACATATCTTCGGATCTGTTACGAATTTACAAACGTAAATGTCTCCTTGATCCGTATCCACTTCTAAACGTTTGAAAACCTCTTTTAATTCATCTTCATAAGGTGTCCTCTTCTCTTCTGGAATCATCGCATAATGCCAGGGCAGGCAAATCTTTAAAACATTCCATATTACTGACTGACTGACGGCGTACGCCAAATCAGGGTCCTCCTCGGGTTCGACTTTAGTTTCTTCTTCAGGCTCAATTTTATTCGGTGTTTTTTCTTCAGGTTCACCGACATCTTCACATGGTCGACAAATATATGTAGACTTCACATTAGTCTCAGACTGCACACCAGCAGTTTTAGATGTCGAGCTCTTTACACTTTTAGGCGCACGTGCGCTAAGTGAAGCCTCAAGTTTTTTTTGCTCTTTCGTGATCTGCGAGGCTTTGGCAAGTTTGCCGCCTTTTTTACCTCCTTTCTTCTCTTCTGGCGGAGGAACGTATTGTAATTCAACAATAGTAGTTCCTTCACAAGCATTTATTACATTGTCTAATATAGCATCAATAAATTCTTTTGTGCATTTGTGGGCACAAGCTAAGCATTCATCTCTGTACTGTTTGTGTTTAATCAATTTTTGAACGACTTCCTCACACTCCTCCACGTCATAGCAAGTTTTTTTACCGACAGCCATAGATAAGGCTGCTACGAAACCTAACACAGGATCAGGATGTTTACAAAAAGCTAGCAAAAATGCGGAGTAATTCATCATGTTTTCTCCCGTTTCAAATAACTCGAACAAAAAATGTTTTATCAAATTCTTCCTTAGCTGAGCTTGTTTATCTTCTAGATCAAAATCGTTTTCAAACCATAGATTTTCTGCGATAAAATCATCCCTTTTTATGAACTCTGTAGACTCGAGATCGTTACATCGAAATCTTTTGCGAATATGTAATAACTCATCCACCTCGGGATATCGAATGTTTAAACTATAAATAAGGAAATCTCTCCAATCAACATAAACTGTATCTCCAAATATCAAAAATACTAATTTGGGTACTTTGTCGGGATTTAATTCCGACCAAGCATCTGGGAACAGATTCCCATCACAAGTTTCTTTTCCGAAGAATAAGAAATCTTGTAGAAGGTATATGAAGGCCGTAGTTAAAATTATTCCCGTTGGTGCAACAATCTTAAACTGAGTCCGCAAAGTAGCTAGTTGACTGATTTTGAAATCTAAACTCTCAACTTCTTCAGTTACAGGTCCCGTATCAGTTGGTGGCTCCGGTGGAGCAAATTGTAAAAGATTAGGATCAATCATGAATGTATCATGTTCTAGTATAAGCGTTTCCGGAATTCTTCGTCCGTCTTCAACTGCCATTTGTAAATATTTACAAAGTCTATCAACCGATTTAATCTCATTTATGTAGTAAGTATCGATATCGTTTTGTATTTCCATAAACGTTCTATAAATATGATCATTAAATAATTTCATATCACGGTAACACTTGTATTGAAGAGCTAGCATTCGAAGACTAGCTCTAAACATTTCTCCATTGATCCCCATTGTCCATTCATCAATACATTTCAACGCGTTCTCTTTAAAGATTTCTTCAAGGTTAATCGAATCTTCAGAACTAAGGTCATCCTTCTTTTTTACGGATGGCTGCATTCTAGCTATGTCACCGTATTCCCTTGCTATGGTAGATCTATAAGAATCATTAGTTTCTTTGATGACTTTTACAGCAAATTTAACATTATTCTCAATCACTAAATTAAAAGGATTATTATTGAAGTCAATTTGAATATTTTTAATTTGCAAGTCATGGAATGCTGCTTTTAATTGTTTGAATACCTTGTCTTCAGCCCCTTTTTTACTACCGGATGTGTCATCAGATTCCTTGTAAATTTTATTCAATTCCTTAAAAGTTATTTTTTCCATTGATGGCAAATGTTTTATCATAGCAAAATAAAAATCATGAAGTGCTTGAAACGTCAACATCGACCTGAAATAATATTTAAATTAAAAAGTGAAGATTTTATGTTTTAAATAAAATCAGGTGTGTTTTCTTCGAGGAGATTGATACTTGCTCACAAGCGAGTTTCATAAATAACGCACGGCCTCAACTTACAGAGCTATATAATCATTAAAATCATCAATATATCATGAAAAAGTCATTCAATGGGGTTAAATGAACGTAAGAGGGTTGTTTATGATTATAATCTGTAACTGCATACGTGTACTTGCAAAAATCATATTATCATCAATATAAAACCTGACCAGCAATTTGCAAAAAAGGTATGAAAATTTGAATTTCGCGGGCTACCCTGGGGCTTCCACCTTAAGACAGTTACCACATGACCACATTTGGCGGGATTCAACAAACCGTTTCAGAGTAAGAAAAGGATGGAGCTACATGTCCTCTATAGCTCCAAGTCATTCTCAAACCAAAGTAATTCGTCGGAAACCGCCAATGTAGCTCTATTGCAATATGATCACAAAAAAAAATTGTACAAAATTTGAACGTGGTTTACCTGTTGAGTTCCGTTTGCATGCAGGATATGTAGGTATTCACTAGGGTCAGTAGTTCTTCCATAGTCCAATTATCATTTATTAAAGCAAGTTTTTTTTTCTCAGCGTGCATTTTCCTCTCATCGCAAATACGATATAACCGGTTTTGTAATTCTTTAACCCGGCAGTGCCATTCATTTTTTGACAAATTAATGTCGCGCCAATCATTTTCAAAGTCATTGTACTCTGTTTGAAAAAGACATACAAGATCTTGTTTATCAGAGGGTAAAGTAATTATTTGTTCCATTTTATCCTTGATAAATCTTGCGTATGGAATCAAACAGTTCATCTGTAACCTTTTCGCAAAGAACAAATCTTTCATATCTCTGATATACACTTTTTCAATTGCCTGCCAACATGTTGCTAAAGCTTCTCCTATCATCTGCGGAATAGCTATCTCACCATAATCCCAATCTTCTTCGCCAGCCAATAAGATTACTTCTTCTACACTTGTCGTCTTACTCACGGCATCTTCTCCAGCCATCTCTTGCATTATAGCCTCAGGCAGGACCTCATCAGTAAACTCATCCATGGAAGGCTCTTTCACTATCTCCAGGGACTGGTTCAAAGAGTATCTACTTATTTTAGAACCTTGGCGTAATTTTTCTTTCGATTTGCCATTCATCACTTCGGATTTAATTATTCTAGTTTTTTGTCTTTTGTCGTCACTTGACATGAATTCGAGATTACTCAGAACGTGTTCACCAAACAATCTATTCGTTGATTTTAGTGGCATTAAGAAATCACCAATGATATATTTACAAATCTGAGTCAATAATTCTTTATCTATGACTTCATAGTACATACTATAATTGATACCTAGCACAGCGTAAAATCGGTCAATTAACTCAGAATTCTCTTCTGTTAAATCCCATATTACAAGTTCTTGTAGAATATCTTCAGACTCTTTAAGATGAAGATAAGTTGTGAAATAACTTTCAAACGGTTTTTCAATTATGGTCTTATGAGGATTTTTCACAAGATTAGATACTCTAACTTCCGTATACGGGTCTATTTCTTTTTTACGATGCTTTAAGATGCACTCTTCAAGGTAAATATCATCCCTATCTTCTTGTAGTTCAGCTTCATTTGGTGGTTTACGGCCAGAGAAAGTCTCTTCCAAAATTTGCGCTTCCCTATAGGTATTTGGATAGTTAATAATTACAAACCCATTAATGTCCTCTTGGTCCTTAAGGTATTCAACTATCATTGCTGCCACGAGATGATCTGTCAAAACTTCACCTATACCTAAGGCTTCATAGGCATATCTGCCAAGCTCAGCCGGGCTAGACAATTTAATTTCTTCTTCTGGTAATGTTTTTGGTGTTTGTGTTTGTTTGGTATTTGCCGGAATTACTCCTAGCATAGCACTAACGGATAACTCAGTAGTTTTGCTCGTAGCTTCATCGTCCAACTTCATGAATCTGATTAACTCTTTGTCTTCTTCTTCTGGGGCAGCCGCAATAAACTTATCAAACGATAGATCGATATCAACACAACCTACCATTTCAGCTTTGAATTTTCTTAGACTAAAATTAATGGCTGTTTCAAGGCGTACGACGAGTATTTTTCGTAAGTTGAGCAGAGTTTGCATTGGAACAGTTATGGACCTGTCTGGAAGGCCTCGTAATACTGCTTTGGCTGAGTATTGGGGTAAACCAGCGGGTGGTACTGGTGGTGGATATGGATATTTCATTCCAAGTAAAGTGTAAACTAAATGGCCTAATATGCGAGCCCCCAAATATTCATATTTTCTTTCTTCAGACTCAGGATCATAGTTAGGTATTAATAAATCCAAATTCCATGGATACAAATAATTATGATATTCTATAAATTCATCGTCGTTTTGAGCTTCTTGTCGATCTAATTCGAGCCTAACAACTTCTTCTATTGTGGCAATTGATCCATCTTCGGACCGATCTTTCACAAGGTCTTCCATAGGTTCTAAAATATCAAATATTGCCTGTTGCTTAAAAAATAAAGTTTTCCATTCGTGAATAAAATGATCAGGAATCTCATCTTCTATCAGTTTTTTGATGTATGCATACCGAGTTGCGTAGTCCACTATTGATAACATTGTATCATAACAAATTTCATAATAATGCAGACGCTTTCTCCTCATTTTTTCAGCATATAGTTTTTCGTGGAGCAATTGTTGTCTCTCTTTTTCGAAATCAATTTCTACTTTATCTAGATGCATTTGTTCTTTGACATTATTAAGAAAGTGATCGAACTGGTGTGCTCTTTGATCTGCAAACTCCTTTTCAGCTTGAACTCGATTCCTGACTAAATTCCGTGCTTGTTGTTTCGTCTCCATTATTTGTGTACACATTTGTTTTTCAAATTGGGATAATTTCATTACTTTCTTAGCAAGTTCAGTGTCCAGCTTAGTTTCTTCTTCAGCAACAGAAAGGTCCCACATGGAACCACTTATGACGTGTCTTATTTCATTTTGAAACTGTTCGGAATCTGCCTTCTTACGCATTCTGTTATTAAGATCATCCATGAAACCTTTAGTCCACTCGGACCCCGAAATAATTGAAGCTCTTTGATCCGTAGCATTTTGTTCTAGAGCAAGAAGCTCATTATAAGTGTAATTTTTAAATGTATAAGGATATCTTAAAGCAAATTCGTCCATTGCCTTTCGCTCTTTGCCTATTGCTTTTGATGGCAGTACATACTTAAAGCACATTGGAGTATTTGCTTCTTTGATATTTTTAAGCATTTTGGAGTATTTATGTCTTATGTAGTCATAGGTACCTTTAACTTGTTCGGCTTTCCTCTGTTGCCATTCTATAAAATGCTTTTCATTTAATAGAGGTTTGGAGAGATGATCGACGAATGACTCTTGTTCTTCAGGAATATTTTCTACTCTAAACCTGTGACCAATTTTCTCTATTAAACCAGAAACCATTTTTCTTTCTCGTTTAATAAAGTTTGTGCGATCTCTTTTGTCCAAATGAAGGAACATTTGATAGAATAGACGAAGTGTAGCAGAACCCTTCCCACTCATTATGTTTTCAAGATCAGTAACGTTTAAGTGCACGTCTAAGGTCGCTAACCATACTATTAAATATTTCCAATTGCTTTTAATATCTTCGTTTGCATTACTATCTTTAATTAAAAAAAGTTTTTCTTCGTTGATAACGTTGTAGCTGTTGAGTACGCCAGCAATTACATAACCATTTTTCATCATATCTCCAAACTCGTAAGCTTCCCATGATATTGGTCGCTGCAATCTTTCCGTTAGCCACTCCTTCAATATTTCAGCCATATTAAAATTTGTAAATAGTTGACTTGATTATTTGATGCACAGTTTGTTCGAGTTTGACGTAAGTTTGGCTGACAAGTTTTCAAAGACAATAATTCTCTGAAAAAAATTATGAATAAATGAAACATAAAAAAACAAGCTTTTACTTAAATGAAAACAAGAAAATCAGGTTTTTCTATCAACATTGAACGCGTAGGTATACAAGGTTTCGTGTCCGTGCTATTATGGGAAAAGCGCCAGGCAAACCTGCGAAATTCAAATTTTCTTACAATTTTTTGCAATTTGCAGGTCAGTTTCAAGTTGTATGTTGATTTAAGTATAAATCATTCAAATCGTCAATACAACCCTCTAAGTTCATTTAACCCCATTGAATGACTTTTTCATCAAATAGTCATTGATTGGAATTAAGTGTATTTCGAGGGTTGTATTGATGATTTTAATTATTATATTCTGTTCCTACATATTATGTATTATGGTAGCGAATCATAATTTATTCGATACTAGCACTTCGCCCGCGACTTCGTCCGCAATTAGTGTGATAACTCGGGTTATATGTATACATGATATAAATATAATTTATAGCCTATAGCGCCCACGAATAATGTAGCTTTCTGCCAGTGAAATAATTTTAAGTATTGAATCATTTGTTCCGGAGATTACCTCCGACATACAAACTTACAAACATGTTGTACCTCTTTACAATATTAGTATAGGTACAGGCTAACACTGACCAGCAAATTGCAAAAAATTGTAAGAAAATTTGAATTTCGCAGGATTCCCTGGCGCTTTTCCCATAATAGCACGGACGAAACCTTGTATACCTACGCGTTCAATGTTGATAGAAAAACCTGATTTTCTTCTTTTCATTTAAGTAAAAGCTTGTTTTTTTTATGTTTCATTTATTCATAATTTTTTTCAGAGAATTATTGTCACCAGAACCAAAGGTGTGCAAAATTTCAGCTCTATCGGTTGTAGGACTGGTTAGGTTGCAAGATTTAACAAAGCAAATTCAACAACAACTCACTAACAAAGCAAGTTAAATATAAAAAAATACGTCAAATCAAGATCTTCTATCTTTTTTAGTAACTGGCAACCCACAGTTTTGCTTGTCATTCCTTATTATGACTTTTTTGTGGTGTTTATTTTCACTGTTTTCTATGTATATTTCTTGAATTCTGCTTAGATCTAATCCAGGATGAAATGTAACGAATTCGGAAAAAGTGTATGTACCATCAGGAGAATTGCATAATACGTGGGCCAAAGGATCGCGCTGTTAATTTTGCCGTGTTGTTCACAGAACTCTCGCCACATGAACCTGGAGAATTTGGATAAAGCCCTAAAAGACTTGGGCATGCTGAGTGCAATAACCGAAGCGCGGCGCGACTATTTACGCGAGTCCAAGCCAAACTACAGCGTGATGCGTCTCAACACGCGATACGTGTCTAACGTGACCGTGGGATATTGTATGAAGAGAGCGACTAACAAAAACAGACTCTGCCCTTACGTATTGCCAATTAGACACAGAACTAAGAGTGAAAACTCGGATGCGATCGGTAGTGACGTGAGCGATAGCGGGTGCGAGTTCAAAAACAGTTTGTTAGAGCCATCCACGAGTGGGTACAACCATGAGTGCGCGAAGAGTCCGGCGAAGCGTTGCCAGTCGCTGGAGAACCTGGCGCTAGTGGCAGATCCGCCGGTTCGCGCCGACCCTTCACCCGACATGGACTGCGTCTCCACGCGCATCCAGAAGCTACAAGTCGATGAATGACATGCAGTCAGCCACTCACACACAACCACCAACTACACTCGAGGGATGACCTTCGAATACTCTAAGTTAGTAGCGGAGGTTAGAAATTTAGATGTAGTATTCAAGTGATCTAATGAATGTTGAATAATGTATTTTTCAGTGTATTTATACTGCTGCATGGATATAAGTGTAGAAGCTGATTCTAAATGTTCCTAGCTCCTCGGTGTACTTGAGTTAATTTTGCATGTATTATCCACCCCAACGTTTTATGATAGTGCAGCTACATTCATTAATGTTTAAGCAATTGCTCAAAAAAATGTTTGGAATTGGTACAAATAACAGATACTTGTTGTATCTGAATTAGCAATTGTTTTGATAGAGTTGATTGATGTGTTAGTAAACTGTGAGAGTTTTAATGATTTTTATGGTTACCCTAAAGTTAGCACCGGAGTGTTTATTGAGAACAAATTAATTTTGTTTTGGTCTAAGTCACATTGCATTCATTTTATATAATCTATTGTACTTTCGAGTTATATAAATAAATATTCCATATTTTGAATGAGCATTACATATATTTGTGTATCATAATATTTAACATAGTAAAAATTGTGCAAATATGAATAAGACTGTAAGACGATCTCATCACATCCAGAAAATTTCATGTCATATCCAATATTATTGTAATAACACATTGTTATTTATTTGTCATCACTGCTTTTGTGGCTTAGAAATAGATACTTATGTTTGTTAACATATTTTGTTATTTTGTTCTTATTAATTTAATAACAAATATTTGAAATAAATATTGCTTTGATTAATTCTATTATTTATTAAAAATATTGAGTCTTTAAAAGAAATTGAGCTGTTTTGGCCTTTGCCTAGCAGTGGGAGAGCAGTCTTAAAGAAAATAAAAGTCCACTAACCCCGTCTTAAACTTAAATAACGGTAATACAGGTTTAAGCATCTAAGAATCTACAAGGTCTGCAATTTTCACACATTCACAAACAATAAATTTGTGGTAAAAAAGAAACTATACAAAGAAATAGAAACATGTTATAATAACCCCACAGTCAAACCATTACTACGGTTTTGTGGTTAATTTATAAGTAACTTACCAATGTGAATACAAAATAAAGAAATAATAATAAACCAAGTTAGGTACATCCGTACATAAATGTTATCATGCTGTAACTGTCCTGAACAAAAGGTGTTAATATAATTTGGAAACTATTGTAAAAAATAATGTTCAGAATGGTTAGATATATACATCTGGTCAATGTGGCAACACTAAGGGGAGGCCTATGTCCAGCAGTGGACGTCTTTCGGCTGAAATGATGATGATACATTATTTGTGCCGTTAAAAGGGAAGCTCCACGTGCAGGAGTTAATGCCAAATTCTCTATCTTCAATGAACTGAACTGACCCGTCGTTTTCAGTGAGGGTGTCCGTTTAGTTCGGCATAATTAAATACACATTTACACTTCTACACAAGTGTTGTGGGTCATCTCTGCAAGATGCTTTATCTGTATCTGCTTTCTCAGAAGACAGGGACGAATCCATCAAATCAGAGGTCATTAAAATTGGTCCAGCCGTTCTTGAGTTAAAAATGCTGTAACTAACCCGACTTTGATTTATACTTATATATAGATTACTAGCTGTGCCCGGCATGCGTTACAATGCACGTTTTCCTACCTACTACCTTCCTTCCTTTGAACCACGTTAACATTTTTAAAATAGTCACAGACGCAGTTAATGCTATGAATTGTCATTTTGTGACCATTTTGCGAATTGTGACGTAATTCATATTATTATCCTATTACGATTCTGCTAAAGCTGTCATTTTAGGCCATGATGTTGTGTCCAGTGAAACTTCAACAAAACAAACAAAATTATAACTTAAAATTCATTTATTCGCAGCCATTGAGTATGTAACACTTAAGATAAATAACAAAAGATTGTATATAATATTGCATGTGACTGATTGCAGGGTAAGGACCAAAACGGCTGTGACCACACGACCTATGTAATAACTGATCACAGGGCTTTAACTTTTAATTGTTTCATTTTTGGTGTTTTGCGTTTCTGTTGACGTTTCTGCTCTTTTAGTTCCCATCGACGCTGCTTTTCGGGGTCGTCCTCCTGAAATATAAATAGGTCGTTAATAGTTGTATGTGGGGGTGTACTTACTGTACCTTTTTTTTGAGTGGGAAAATCCTGATGGATACCCGTCTGGGGCGAGCCGCGAGCGGAGGGTTATGCCGGACTAAAAACCCACTGTTCCTACTACTACCATGTGTCGGGGTCCCGGGAGGGAGAAACAAGTATATTCGCGTGCACCCCGACTGCTATCAGTCCCCCATTCCCGGCGCGCCCCATCATCAATTGCGGCCAACGACCGCACGTTCTCCATGAAGGCGCGCAGGAACCACTGCGCGCTGTACCTACACGCATCACTAGTCATCATCTGCCTAGCCTTTTTCCAACTATGTTGGGGTCGGCTTCCAGTCTCACTGGATGCAGCTGAATACCAGTATTTTACATGAAGCGACTGCCTATATGACCTCCACAACCCAGCTAGTACTGGGTAATAAGACTTTCGACTACCTGTAACGATTGTCAATGATTTACAAATGACAGCCGGGACTAACGGCTTAACGTGCTTTCCGAGGCACGGAAGAAACTCGGTATGTAATGGGTGGTCACCCATCCACGGATCAACCTAGGCAAGCGCGGCTTAACCTTAAGATCGACCTGAGCTGCTGTTATTATTTAGCTACGAGCTCCTCGTTACACGCAACACTAGTATAAAATCCAACTTGATTAAAATTACAGCTGCCAAACTAAAGGGGGTCATAATTATCGAAATCAATAATTACAAACGCATATTTATGCAGTCTGTATTTTACGCTATGCATTAATTGGGGCCAATTTATCTATAAAAAACGTTAATTTAATAAAATTATCGCGCACACGAAGGGTTCCGTACCATAGACCGAAAAAAACATGTTTCTCGTATGGGAGCCCCCTTTAATATATTAAATAATTTATATTTTTCTGTCTTTTTTTTTTTGACTGCCTCGTTGGTCGAGTGGTCGCAAACGCGACTGCTGAGCATGAGGTCCTGGGTTCGATTCCCAGGTCGAGCAAAGTGTTGGGGGGATTTTCCATCAGGAATTTCTCAGTAGCAGCCACGGAGTCTCGATTTGTGCCCGGTTGATGGCAATAGGCTCGCCCCCTATTACATGGGACTTAAAACATAACTGGCGAAATGCGGGTGTACTATTAGGTACACCTCTGCCTAACCCTACGGGGATTACAGGCGTGATGTTATGTTTATGTTATATTTTTATTATTTGTTGATATAGCGGCAACAGGAATACATCATCTGTGAAAATTTCAACTGTCTAGCTATCACGGTTCATGAGATACAGCCTATGTACATCCTGACAGCTGTCATTTTTATCAAAATACATTTTAAGAACTATAATAGACATACTTGGGTATTTTAGTGCCTAAAGTATGAACAAGGGTTACTTTTTACATTATTTAACACTAAAACTAAAGCCAGATATTCTATGAAACGGATTTTCTGGAAACTAGAACATCTTTGTCATCATGTTGTTTGGCGTATCGAACGTTCCGCGTAAACTGATTAATTTAATATGTATCTGACTTTTTGTAGTATTGTGACGTCACGATACGCATTCTCTAACAACAATTAGTGTAATTCAGTGCTCGTTGGTCTAGTGGTAGCAAGCGCGACGGGCGGGTGTGACGTCCCAGGTTTGATTCCCAGGTCGAGCAAAGTGCTATTGGATTTTTCCATTAAGAATTTCTCAGTAGCAGCCACGGAGTCTGGATTTGTATCCGGTCGATGGCAATGGCCTTCGACATGGGACTATAAAAAATTAAAACATATCTGGCGAAATGTGGGTTTAGTATTAGGTACACCTCAACCAAACTGTTCATACACATACATACATAAACTCACGCCTTTTTCCTATGGGGGTAGGCAGAAACCACAGAACGCCACCTGCTACGATCCTTACATACTCCTTTTGCCTCGTCCACGTTCATACATCTGGTCATACACGCACGCCGATTGCGAGTACTACGCACCTGACCTTTCTGAAGAACCTCACCAATGAGGTCAGCGTATGTTCTTCTAGAGCGTCCCCCCCGGCGTTGCCACTCACATCTGCCTTGTAAATACCTACAAGACTACAGGCGTGATATAATGCTATGATGCAGTTACCGCAAGTATCCGCTCCTTCTCCTGCTTCCGCTTCTCCTCCCGTCTCGCGGCCGCCTGCTCCTGTCGCGCGGCGTGGGCCCCGCGCAGCCAGGCCTCCGCCACCTTTTGCCGACGCTTCTCGCACTTTGTTAGAGCCTGTCATATCAAATTTGATTATTATGAGTACTTTGGGTGATGAAAAAGATGCGAGGGACGCCTTTTTTTTCGGATTAGAAATCATCAAATGACTTCTCCGAGTGTCAGACTTGTACTGACTAAAACCCATCCATGTTCCTTCCTTGCCCTTTGTGTTCCAGGGCCGCGATATCTCTTTCGAACAGTCCCGCAGCCCATGCGAGGGACGCCTTAGGTCAACAACAAGGTCTTTTGAAATTAAAACTCCCTCGGTCTATTTAAATGCGATTGCATTTGCAACTGCAGCAGCAGTAACCGGACGGTTATCCGCATCCGTATTCTGCAGTCAACAGGACGGTGATGCGGCCGCATAGTACGTACACACTTAGGGTCACTGGATAAAAATGTCATACTAAGCTTCGAACCGCAGAAACAACGCAAATTAAAATGGCAGAAGTGATAAGCTGTATCGCCATCTTGCGATTACACCCGTCTTCAGACTTGTACCTTTTTTTTTCGGATGGGACTTCGTCATATAACTTCTCCCGCTCTGGGCGGAGCGGAAGGGAGTGTCAGACTTGTACTGACTAAAACCCATCCATGTTCCTTCCTTGCCCTTTATGTTCCAGGGCCGCGGTATCTCTCTCAAACAGTCCCGCAGCCCTGGCAGGCATCGCCTCCCTGTTCGCTGACATCTCTGTGAGGCGCGCGTGGAACACGAACGCGCCGTCTACACGGCCTGTCGTCAAAAGACGGACGGACGGCGAGCTAGCCCATTACTCACCGTCCACAGGTCCGCGTCTACGGTGGCCGGAAGCCACCACGTAACCCCCGACGCCCGAGGCGTCTCCCGCGGCGGCTGGGACGAGAGGTTCTCTCCCTCTCACGCTCCGCCACCTCCTTCGCTAGCATGACTGCTTCGCAGAAGGAGGTGACGGCGTCCCATTCCCTCTCGACATCCCATTCCCTCTCGTCAGACGTGTACTTTAAAACAGTAAGATGTACTAACCTCCTTGCTAAGCCTGAGCCGCTTAATCTTGTCCATGAGATGGAACACGAGCTGCAGTAGCGGCCGCACCTCGTCTCCGCCGCCGTCGGGGCCGAGCGCCAAGCTCACCAGCATCACCTTCTCCGTGTCCGGGGGCTTGGTTACTGCTGACTCCCTGTGAGGGAACGGGCGTTAGAGTATGATGGATTGAATACAAAGCCTTATTAAATTGTTTGGTGGAACTCCGCAGACATATCGACGAAGAAGAGAGAAAGAAAGACTTTTAAAACTCATATTTGCATGTAAGGATACCACCAGCTGCCGTTAACCCTGTAGTCAACTGTAGTTCGAAATTAAAAAACAAAAAGATTAATAACTCTTGGCCATGATTTCCTTGAACATTATTCTATATTCGGAGCTCATGAGATTTTCATAACATAACATCACGCGTGTAATCCCCGAATGGTTGGGCAGAGGTGTCCCTAATAGTTCACCCACATTTCGCCAGTTATGTTTTAAGTCCCATGTAATAGGGGGCAAGCCTATTGCCATCAACCGGGCACAAATCCAGACTGCTACTAAGAAATTCCTGATGGAAAAACCCAATAACACTTTGCCCGACCTGGGAATCGAACCCAGGACCTCATGCTCAGCAGTCGCGCTCGCGACCACTAGACCAACGAGGCAGTCAGTAGAAGTTTTTCGTAAAGTATTTAAAAAAAAAACAAAGTGAACTACCTACACGGTCTATGTTTGGTATTTTGGCCGCGTGCGTTGAGATTTAGCACTTTTCTAAGAAACATGAGATTATTTTTTGTACTGTTTGAAAAGAAAATAGCACTCACTCAATCTGCTTGGGGCCGGAGTACTTGTCGGAGACATGTATGAACTGCACGTATTGGTGGTAGTGCTCCAGCGCTGCGCAGACCCGCGTGTCCAGGACTGCGGACGTGGCCTCGGCTGTCTCCGACATGACGGACATGGCGGCTGGGAGGCCGTGCTTGTCACCCGGCCGACGCTCCGGACAGAATACACTCTGAAAACGACAAAATAAACTTAATTAGCTTTAGGAAAACCCCAATAACACTGGTAGATTTGTGCTCGGTTGAAGGCAGTGTAATAGGCAATAGGCTCCTGCCTAATCAGGATATCATGCAGGCAAACCTGTGAGCAAAAGCTAGTAACATAATATCTTGCCTTAGTACATTTCGCCTATTGTAATCAACTGGGAAAAACTTAGCTTGCGACAGCCAGAACAACGAGGCAGCATAACATTCATAAAGTTTACCAGTTGAAATCCTCATATTTACTGGTCTATCACTAGATATTATAAAACAAAGTTCTCCGCCGGGTGTGTCTGTCTGTTCGTGATAAACTCAAAAACTACTGCACCGATTTTCATGCTGTTTTCACCAATGGATAGAGTGGTTTTCGAGGAAGGTTTTAGTATATAATTTGTCAAGTTTTTGTATACATCGGCTAAAATTATATACATATATTATATTTGTTGGAGATGTTGGAAAAAAATAAGCCGTCTGGGAGTTTTCAACGAAAACGCTGCCTAAACCCTTAAGATATAACAAAATGATGTATGGTGGAATTGTGTATCTTATATAGGTCTACAGAAAAGTTCCCGATGTCATATGTCTATCTCTTATGGATAAAATAATATATCCATTTTAATATGTACTTTCAAAAATGGGCAAAATAGGTTCCCATGAGTTGCGGGAACAGGATCAAATTTTACGATTACTTTTGGTCACGATAAACGACATCCACGCGGGCGAAGCCGCGGGCATTAGCTAGTAATCATATAATAAACTTACCAAGTCCTGCATCTCCTTAGACAGCTTGGTGGCGATCTTCTTCTGCGCGACACACAGTACGAAGGGATCGCTGTCATCTTTGCCGAGTTCCACGCGGATCAGCAGTGTGTCCGGAGTTGGTCTAACTACACCCAATAGTACGTGGACTAAGTCTTGTCGCTGGAAAGACAGAAATAAATTTTGATAGTGAATAATAGGTAAGTCTGAGTGAGTCATCATCTGCCTAGCCTTTTCCCAACTATGTTGGGGTCGGCTTCCAGACTAACAGGATGCAGCTGAATACCAGTATTTTACATGGAGCAACTAGTACTCGGTCATACTCGGCCCTTTGGAAAGTCTGAGTGAGTAGCGGTTCTAATGGAAAATACTTTTCATTTGTATAATTAATGATGAGTCTAGATTTGTGCCTTTTGGCAATAACTGTGCACAAATCTAGACTGTAAATCCCGATTTACTAAGCTGCCAGGGCTGCGGGACTGTTTGAAAGAGATACCGCGGCCCTGGAACACAAAGGACAAGGAAGGAACATGGATGGGTTTTAGTCAGTACAAGTCTGACACTCTCTTTCGCTCCACCCAGAGCGGGAGGAGTCATTTGATGATTTCACATCCTAAAAAAAGGGCTTTACTGAGGAATATGGAAAATCCCAACATCACTTTGCCCAACCTTCGAATCAAACCCAAGACCTCTGGCTTATTCATATTTCATCCCAAGTTAACCCCTTAAGTTGCTCTCTCCAATCCGCTTATGTGTACCCAGTAGTTATAGTAGCAGTCAAGACTCGCCGCCTCTACCTTGGTCTGCAACCATTGCACCAACATACAGCATATCCTCATACCTTGATAAGTTTAAGTGTGAGCAGCATGCCCTCGCAGCACAGGCGCCCGCTGCACCACATCGTGAAGCAGTGCTCCGCCTCGCGGCGCCACCCGCGCTCGTCGCTCGCGGCTACCACGTCTAAGCCTGTCTCACCTGGAACACACATCACAAACTGGTTAACTCATCAAGCTCATCTTCATCATCTGACCAGCCTTTTCCCAACTATGTTGGGGTCAATTTCCAGTCTAACCGGATGCAGCTGAATACTAGTATTTTGCATGGAGCGACTGCCTTTTTGACCTTTACAACCCAGTACTGTGTAATATGACTGGTTGTCAGACTTTCGAGCCACTGACTACCTGTGACGACTGTCAAACATCTACAAAATGACCGCCTGGACCAACGGCTTAACGTCCAAGGCACGGAGGAAACTCGGTATATAATGGGTGATCACCCATCCACGGACCAAGCAAGGCCAGTGAGGCTTAACATAAAGATCGACCCGGACGGCTGTTATTTAGCCAGGAGTTCCTCATGAAATACGGTTATGTAGTCGAATTATTCTTCAAAATTTGTACTAACAGGGACAGTTTTATAGACGTTGTTGTCTGGTATTGAGAAAACCAATAACATAAATTAAATTTGATCGAACTTGAAATATTTAAACTATATCTGTGTTTAATAACTTTTTTACTATTGTTAACACTGTATATTCTATGCCATTATTCTAGGAATCGGATTCCGTGAAAAAGGATAAAAGTAAAATATTAATATTGTTGATATCCTAGATCCTTTCAGAACAAGCAAATGAATACACTTTCTTACCAACTAACGTAAAATTATCATCAAGCAGCGGTTTATGCAGCTTGAGGAAGTTGGTGGCAATAGAGGTGTTTTTCGCGCGGCCGATCGCGTAGGCCAACGCGTACGACGCCAGCAGGCAGCACAGGATGCCCTCCAGCCAGTACGCGTCCCAGCGGGGACGGATCATTATAGGAACCTAAGGAAAAAAGTAAAATAAATGAGTAGTACTAGACTAATGGCGTAATTACAATACCAACATCCATTTATTTCAGGCTACTTTGGCCCCTAGATATATACCTTACAGACTAACATACATATGATAAAATACAAAATGTGCTAATAAATTAAACCTTAAAACTATATTAGTAACACTTCACTTGTGCACTATGTCACTGCGCGTTCATGTGGCACTTGCCCGTGGAAGCGACGGAACACCACTCCCTGCGGCCAAAAGACCTCCTCCAAGACGAGGTGCAGATAGCACGTTGGTATTCGCACCACGAACGCCTTAAAGTTGAGGTTGCGGCGCGACTCAAGCAGCAGCTCTCTCGCCACGTACTTGGTCTTCTGACGCACGTACTCTACGATGTCCTCCGCCGTAGTGGTGTAGTGTAGGCGGGAGATGTACACGGGAGTATTCGGCTTCGCGGCACGAATAGGCACGTTGGGCTCCGATGGAGCCGTACCGCAGCGGTTCTTATTGGTACGTAAACGGAGCTTCCTCCTAAACACCATCACAAAACCATCATCAGCCCGAAACGGTGCCTTTTCAGGCACGGGCTTCCCAACGGGAGCAGTTATGCCCGCGACCACGCTAGCGAAATCTCCTGGAATACGCCGAGATTTTGCTGAAAGAGGCAGCGCGTCGAGAGGACTTGCGGCGGCGACGGAAGTAGCCGGCGGGACGGGGGCGGGGCAGAGGGGCGCGCGAGGAGCGTACACTGCTGGCTCAGTATTCTTTGGTGATTCATCGTGGCCAGCTCCGCGACGCATGGTAACGTTCGATGCACCCTACGGTGACCCAAATACCAATTACATTTGGTCGTTTGCCCGTAGCCTCGAATTCGGGCACCCGATGCCTTTATTGCACTAGTCCACGCAATGGAATACAGAAGAAACAAACGATGAAGCCGGACGAGTTTGTCGACCGCGTTCATTTACACATGGTCGTTTGCCCGAATTCCATAGGCAATCGAATTCGGACGAACGACCAAGTGCCACTTTGAGTTCATTATTTGACTGAACAGTTTAGCAGCAGGGATTATTCAACCAAGTAATGCATGACTAATCTGATACCAATGTAAAATCGACTTTACTGTCTTCTACATACAGCAAGCTTTACAACAAAATAACACTTTAAGTTGTTTGACTTGTTTACCTTAGAAATAGTGATCTTTGGTTGTTCAGAAGTACGCGGAGCACTGTCCTGGAAGCCTTCAAACTCCTCAGGGTCTTGGAAGTGCTCAAATTCATTGTCTTCATCCTGAGAGGAAAAAATGCATAAAATAAATATTACTATCTCCTTTAAAAATGTAAAGTTCTAGTTCACCTGTCATTGAGAATATTTAAACTTTAGGCTGACCTAGCCTGACTTTCAATATAATAGGAGGCCACCTTATACTGATTTTAATACCTCTGACGTACAAGATACCGTTCCGGAATAAAGTTATGGTCATGCATGAATAATCACTACATATTATAAAACAAAGTCCTCTGCCGCATCTGTCTGTCTGTTCGCGATAAACTCAAAAACTACTGCACCGATTTTCATGCTGTTTTCACGAATGGATAGAGTGGTTCTCGGGGAAGGTTTAAGTATATAATTTGTCAAGTTTTTGTATACATTGGTCGCGATAACCGACATCCACGAGGGTGAAGCAGCGGGCATCAGCTAGTATAATAAAATAAAGTTTGACATTGAATGTAAGCCAGATAATATTTTAAACTGACATGCCACAAATTGTTGTTTTAATTCGTACCAACTTATTTTTTTTTTTTTTTTTTGTCTTGTAATTTTATGTACTTAATATTTGCAGGCCACACCTGGTACAATGTGATGAGACCACTGATTAAACTTTAGACCCATATTACAATGTACCGCATTCTAACAAAAAATGAATTTGAATATTACAACAGGTCCCAGCTAAGTTTGAGGTGCAATCATATTTTAAACACCTGCTCATCTTTTTGGTTTTTCCTAGAACTTGAAACAAAAAATGAATTAAGTCTATTGTAAAGTCGCCAGCACATCAACTCACCACAGCAGTCAAGTTTCTCCTAATGATTTTAAACCATAAAATGTTGAGGGTTAAGTTCAAAATCGAATGAGAAAATTTGAAACTTTGTGGTAACTTGCGCTGGAGACTGTACCTTGTAAGATCAGTACTCATAATTTTCTGAGAAAAAGTTGAAAACACCTATTTTGAATAGGTACTTACAATAGCCCGACCCTGAATTTCATCACTATAATGATGTGAAATAACAAAAGAATAAATTTACATATGAATAAAGGAATGTTTTCAACCTCCTGTACATATTTCAAAGTTAGTGTAACTGGGATATTAGATCCATAGAACATCACGCCTGTAATCCCCGAAGGGTCAGGCAGAAGTGTACCTAATAGTACACACACACATTTCGCCAGTTATGTTTAAGTCCCGTTAAAGTTGGGAGAGATCCTATTCCCCTCAACCTGGCACAGATCCAGACTCTGTGGCTGCTACTGAGAAATTCCTGAGGGAAAAATCCTATTATTATTTAGATCCATTGTTATTTTAATTCTAGTATCAAATGTATGACTAAAGTGTATTTTATATAACCCTATAGGTATTAAGAAATTAATGAATTACTTGCCTTTTGAGAACCTTATTATCCTATCTTCTATTCTGGTTTTGGCTTTTTTTTATTTATTTTAATTTTGAATTTGATTTTGATTTAAATATGGACCTTGATTTTGATATTTTATAATTTTAATTTAAAATATAATAATAACGCACGCGCAGAGAACCATGGTTACCAACGTAGCCCGAAGAATTGCCAAACTTAAGTGGCAGTGGGCAGGGCACATTGCTCGCAGAGCGGATGGCCGATGGGGCCGTAAAGTTCTGGAGTGGCGAACGCGAACCGGAAGACGTTGCGTTGGAAGGCCTCCCTAATAGGTGGACCGATGACCTGGTGAAGGTTGCGGGGATCCGCTGGATGCGAGTCGCACGGGACCGGTCAATGTGGCGACACTTGGGGGAGGCCTATGTCCAGCAGTGGACGTCTTTTGGCTGAGGTGATGATAAATAACGCACTAACATAGTTATAAGTATTATGTACTAACAATCTATGGAATGTTTATATTCGACATTAAATGATTATTTCCTTTATTTATTTATATACATATTTTTTACATTTTCAAATATTTGAATATAAAACTACATAAAAAAACATTTAAAAATATAAAAAATAGTAGACCACCAGCATTGGGAACAGGGTCCGAGCTACCGGTGGTCAGGGCTGTTGAAAGAGGAACCTCCTGACAATACGCGCCGTGTCCAGAAGTACTGCTTTTTGAATCAAGCCCTTGATCCAGCTGCCAAGCGAGAGCCTCCTTAGATGTTGGTCGAGGCTACTGGCTATTAAGCCATAGGCTGACACGACTATCGGCACAATAACTGCTGTACTCACAAAATGATTATTATTATTAACCTTGGGTTGGTATAAGAATAGTTGATGCTCTTGTAACCTGACACAGACTGGGGCAATTGACCATGTTACCTATCTAGTTTGCTGGCAGACCTTTCCTTATATAGCTCATTGCAGGATGGAAGTAAGTATATTTATAGGTATTTTTCTATTTTTCCTTTTAAAATAAAATGGTTATATACCTCCACTAAGATCTCATCTTCAGTCTCGACGTCAGCTTCAAACTGATCCTTTGAAGATATCTTCTGTTTTGGAGGAGGCGACTCCTGGTCTTCAGCAAAATCTGATGATGTATTATCATTTTAGGTAAGTATTGGTTTATTCTTGAATCTAAAAATGCTACAGTATGCAGGCTATACAGGGTGTAAACAGACTCTTCACGAAGCCGTCAACCAAGCATTATGTACATCAAACTAAGTAACTTTACGCAAAAATTAGTTCTGGGAAACGACTTTTTTTTGGGCTGAAAAATCACGTTTTGCAGTAGGACTCAATGTAATGCACTCAAAACGCACTGTGCTGTACAGATGGATTGAATAGTAAAAAACTTGTGAAAAAGTTGGAACTTTGACCCCCAATATCTCCGTAACTAGAAGGTTCCCATGTATAGTCTAGAACAAGAAAAATGATCGCAATGACGGGGAGAACAAGTGCCTATTGGCTTCGTTAAGAATCTGTTTACACCCTTTATGGCGTGTAAGTGACACCGACGCGAAAACGTTACCACATATTTAGTACATTATTTTGAGCCCCCCAACAAAGAAATCTACAGAGAAGAAAAAAACATGTGTGCAAATCACACATAGTAGAAGTGAAACCTTCAAAAATTTTGGCTTCAAGATAAACACTGTATAATGCTTAATATCTCATTTTCTCCCACGTTAAATCTTATGAATTTATGTGTCTGTCTCTTTTTTACTGTCGCTTTTTCGTTTCATCGACTTTCAAATCACAACGAAGATCACACTAAAGAAGTTTTCACGTTAAAAACAGCTGTTTACTACAAAAGTGCTATACCTACACGGTCGAAATGTATGGAACAGCACATTTTTTTTTAATCATCATCTGCCTAGCCTTTTCCCAACTATGTTGGGGTCGGCTTCCAGTCTAACCGGATGCAGCTGAATACCAGTATTTTACATGGAGCGACTGCAGATTTTTTTTTAATAACCTATGAAAAATTTCTATGTAGAGAATGCTCAGAATGATGTACTAAATACTTGGTAACCGTTTTCGTGTTTGAGTCCATTCCACCCGTATTTAAAAAATAGTGAACTGCATGAATTAAACTAATTAATTGCTTTTTTCACTTTCTTATGCAACACAACACTAGTTTATATACTCTAAAATAACTTGGCATATATTCAAATTGCAAATATGCTGACAATCTATGCTCATTTAATCTCTGAAAGAACATTAAAATTTGTTAATCACATAAACATACATAACATACCTAAAAAGTGATATACATACCAGAAAAGTGTACCTAAGAGTACACCCACTTTTCGCCATTTATATTTATGACCCTCACAATAGGGGACAAGCCTATTACCAAATACTGGGCACAAATCCATTCTCCGTGACTGTTACTGAGAAATTCCTGGTAGAAAGACCCAATTACAGTTTGCCTGACCTGGGAATCGAACCCAGGACCTAATGCTCAGCAGTTGCGCTTGCACCCACAAGAACAATAAGGACCAGTATGAAATGAAGACTTACCTCCAACAAGATCATCATCCTCAGCCTCAAACTGCTCAAACTCAGCGAAGTCATCGTCTTCTAAGGCCTGGTCCTCAAACGCCTGAGCCACAAAGGTACTGCATAGCAGCACAACTATTGATAATAGCACCCACCGCATTTTGTACCTGTAACACGTAACAAATGTCGGTTTAGTAATTAAAGTGTAGTTTTTATCTTCCTCTTAGACTCACCCTATTACAACGGACATAACTGGTGAAATTTGGGTGTATTATTAGGTACACTTCTGTCTAACCCTTCAGTGATTATAAGGCATGATGTTATGTTCTTTGGAGATTTTGTATTTGCTGCATGTTGTATGTTGGCCTAATGTACCACCATTGTAAATAAAAGCAGATGCCTTAGTCCAACATTTTTCACATTACTATGCATTCCTACTGGTGAAATATATGGACAAGTCATCCGATGAGATAAAAGATTTTAACTAAGAGAAGACGTAGAGAGAGAAACAAAAATTAATATGAATGATTCACCAGTAGGAGGAGTACCCACAGTAAATGGATTTGTATATAGGATCTGATAAGAATTTAACAGCTTTGTCATGCTTAGTAGGTCAGACCTGAGTTGACCAGCTTGTTACACATTGGAGATTAAAGCATATATTTGAGCACAAGCAGAGATCCAAGTCACCATAGAAAATTTTCAGGAAAACAGTAGTTTTATGTATTCATTCAATACAATAGAAATATTTTGACTGTATAAACAGTTTCTAATACTAGTCATGAGGTGTTTATTGTAATAAGGACAGAATCCAAACTGTTTTCCTCATGTGAATGTTTTAAATTCTTAGTGACACAAGTAGGTAATCTTATCTCTCTTCCAAGGTTGTTTTACTGTGTGTAAGGTTTCAGGTGTGGATCACGGTATTAGTTAAGTTTATTTTATTGTCCCCAATAGCCGTTACCTTCAACAAACTTAGTGAGAATGCAAATGAAAAAATATAGTAGGTATTCAAGGTAAAACTTATAATCTAACTTTAGAGTATCTTTCGGAACTTCGTTTGTTTTTATAAGACTTTCTAAGGCGCACATTTAGTTAGTTTTTGGTTTCAAGGTAATCTAAATATATAAGTTTTTATTTTTACTGCATCGAATTTGCACGGCTGACTGTGCAATTTTTAACACCTAATTTCTCCCATAATATAGCGATTTATACAGATTTTTGGTTACCTGTTATCTATTTCTCGACGATATTATCAACTAAACTAGCTCATTAACTTATTAATTAGATTATTTTACACAAATTCAATCACATTTCACCTACTTTATTGCGGGACTGACACAGTATGTTTCCATTGGACCAATTGAGAAAAGGGAGTTTAAAGTGACTGGTTAAGGCGGTAATGACATAGTATTAGCCAATGAATCATACCCAAACAATTATAATCAATTAAAATTCAGGAATATTGTAAAGGAGAACGTACTGCTTAATGTCACTGATGTCACGTCACATGACATTTCAAAAATAGAGTTGCTAGACCAAAATATGTTTTATAAAATTAACAGCAACACAAAAGTGTTTTTATTTTATTAACTTTTTTTACTTTTCGCATTCGTCCGTCATTAATAAACGTGTATAATAGCTTCGTCGAAGCGACATTAACATTAACTGCACTGAGGTGGATGGTGTAAAAAAGTGTA
Source organism: Lycophotia porphyrea (assembly GCA_950005105.1). Taxonomy (NCBI): domain Eukaryota; kingdom Metazoa; phylum Arthropoda; class Insecta; order Lepidoptera; family Noctuidae; genus Lycophotia; species Lycophotia porphyrea. Next base: position 4,915,136 of record OX465400.1, on the reverse strand, counting down.
AGGGCAGTGAGTGCAACGAATCACTCTAATAAATGACTCAGGATCACGATGACCTCATAAACATAATGATTGTAGTGAAATATTAATTCCGCTTCTAGTTTTTTGAAATCACAAAACATACTTTATTTGGTCGAGATTGGATTGCATTAGATCAGAGGTAAAGTTATTCAATGTACCTATTATTTAATTCGACAAACATTATTACTATATTATTATTATATTACAATAACATATTACATAAATACATATTATTATGTTATTATTATCATTCCCTTTATACATATTTGATACATTTTTAAATATTTCAATATAAAACAACGTAAGAAAAAACATTTAAAAATATAAAAAATAGTAGCCCACCAGCACTGGGAACAGGGTTATTATTATCATTACGATCAATAAGGTTCACATCTTCAATTGACCAGCACTACCGTGATCTTTCGACCTTTATCTTTAGCCATCGACCTCAAAGTCTTGTAACCAAACGGGCGCCAGTTGGCGCTTTAATTGTTTTCAGATACTTAGTACGAGTACATAGATACCCAAGAGTGCAAGATTTAGGCGAGATGAACTGAGCAACTTCCCGCTGTTCATTACCTTGATGATGAGATGGTAGGCTTGAGGTACGTCTGGGTAAACTGGTTTTGTAACCTAGGCGAAGCAGCACTTCAAAATATTTTAGCACTGGGTGTTAAGAGGAAGGTACAGACGCCAGCACATCAAGCTACTACAATCTGTCACTACTCACGTAAAAGCACTGCCGATGGAGGCGCTGATGGATGAGGCGGCGATGGTTGAGCTGAGCGGCGTGGATGTGCAGGTCATGTCCATGAACGGATGCCGACGGTAGATTTTCAACTTTTTCGCTATTATAGCCCTTGATAACTGATGCCCTTCTCTAAGCAACTTCTTTCATTATCTTTCTCTGCATTTGGTGTCGCAAGACGTGTGTCGCCTAAACGTGAAACTTGTGGCCTTGGGGTTATTGTGACTCTCTAAAAGGTCTGACTACAGTGCTGACCATGGTCCTGACCTCCTCCTCCTCCTCAAGTCGTACCCTCACTACTGAGGGTCATGATCCTCCCTTGAAAACATCTTTTCCCTGACGATGTTTCACCATCTCTGTATATCCTTGACCAAGTAAAGCGAATCAAGTTTCGGGTCCTGAGTCTCCTGACCTAGCTTGGATTTAATAAACTGTTAATTAAACAAAGACTAATGGAATTCTTTATAGGTAGGTATAGTAATGTGTTTTTGAATATTACTCAGCGACTGGTGCCGTCATTGGCCGAAGATTACGAGGCCAACCACCGCGTAAATCCGCATTGGAGCTCATTGAATGCTGATACAATCTTGCTCAATGAATATTATTCAGGATTTATTAGGTATTTTATCTTTTTAGTATCTATAAGGGCATCGACCTTGTTAGAATTAGATAGGTATCTGCCGATGTATTTTTTTTGAAGTTATACTTCTTTTGGCGCGTAGGGAAAAATGATGACAGTAAATTTTTACGATGCGTGCGCACACCGTCACGAAAAACCGACACCCTGAAATTAGCTAGTCAACATACACCCTGAAGTTAGCTAGTCAACATTTTATTTTTATACGCCAAAGAAGTATAGTTCTTATGTGCGTAATAAGTACACACACACACTTTTTTTTGGTAGGGCATTATAATAATAATAATTCATTTATTTCAGATAATTTCAATCCATAATTTTAATTAATTCACGTGTTAGTAACAATATACTTACAAACTATGTTAGTAATACACTGACAAAGACAAAAACAAAACAAAAAAAAACAGAACCAGATTGTGGCATCACTGCTGCAAGGTAACAGGCCCAGCCGAGACCTTGCAGCAATGATTCACAAACTTACAATCAAGCCTGCTCGCTATCATAGACAGGACCAGGACCTGGACCAGGTGTAGGTGGTAACATCAACGAGATTATCATCATTCAGCTGAAGAAAATGACATCCACGGCTGGACATAGGTCTTCCCAAGCATCGTCACATAGACAGAATACAGCAGTGGTGGCGTTAGTAACTTCGCGCTATAGCTGCCTTGGGAACTTCAAAGCAATGTGCCCGCGCCGTCCGATTACTAGGAAGTTATGCATAGAATCATCTTCAAAAATAGCAAAATTTTAATTTAGATTTAAGCACAATGGCTGAATGGATTGGTAATGAATCTAATTATTACTACAATTAACTGTAGGTACCTATAGTTGTCGCGAGTAAAATCTGGATGAGCCTGGCTCACAGAACGGATTTTGGCACAAACAGAGGCACACAGCAGTGGGTGAAGCCGGGCTGTGACGTTAGAAGACCTATTATTTGATGCAAGATCTGACTAATAAGCCTCATTTTTTTTTGTCGGATGGGAAATCATGAAATGACTTCTCCCGCTCTGGGCAGAGCGGAAGGGAGTGTCAGACTTGTACTGACTAAAACCCATCCATGTTCCTTCCTTGCCCTCTGTGTGCCAGGGTCGCGGTATCTCTTTCAAACAGTCCCGCAGCCCTGGCAGGCATCGGCCCTTGTGGGCCCCTCCCTGTTTCTGACATCTCATCAGGCGCGCGTGGAGCACGAACGCACCGTCTACACGGCCTGTCGTCATAAGACGGACGGACGGCGAGCTAGCTCATTACTCACCGTCCACAGGTCCGCGTCTACGGTGGCCGGAAGCCACCACGTGACCCCCGACACCCGAGGCGTCACCCGCGGTGGCTGGGACGAGAGGTTCCCTCCCTCTCACGCTCCGCCACCTCCTTCGCTAGCATGACTGCTTCGCAGAAGAAGGTGACGGCGTCCCATTCCCTCTCGCTCCGGACCATGGATTGAACCAGGGTGACTAATAGGCCTCAGAGACGGAATTGTATCATGTTATGTATAATGTTGTACCGACGATCTGAAGAAGGCAAGGCCGACTGGATGACGTAATTCCGTAAGATCCGGGTGCAGTGACGGCACTTGGGAAGGGTGCTCATTACGTATCAAATTCAAAGCATTCACTGGCACTTTTGAATTGTCAAAGAGTCGATCAGTTGGTCAGAAAGTTGGGGCTAGTTGCTCTATTGACTGTTTATCCAAGACCTATCGGAAACCGCTTAACAGTAAATCGCGTTGCTAAGGTGATGTATTGTTTGTTATTTTTCAAAGTTTCAAAGGCTGATGCCAAAACCTGAAAGGAGTGTGGGATGATGATAACATTGGAATATCCATATTTACGGAATAATTTAAGAGTCAATTAGCAAACAAAGATTCAAAAGGATGAACACTTGAGGAAGACCCTGTTTTAGTAATTAAATCAGGTTCGACAAAACTTCAACCAGTTTCTCACATTATCGGATCAGTATCGACTTTTTTCTTAATTACATTTTTTAATGACAATCCTGCCTGTTTTAAAAATATAATGGCGCAATGCAATAATTTATTGGTATTTATTTATTCTGAGAGCAATCTTACGGAAAATGGATACATTTTTTTTTAGACGTTGAGATAAATTTGCCACCTACTTGGCCTAAGATAACGTTTTTTCGAAGCCGGTTATTCCCATGATTATAACTTTAAATTATCGAATGCTGGCACTAATCGTGACTTTCCTTTATCCGCTAGGGATCTAAATCGTGATACAATATATCTCGCATTATGTATCAGAAAATTCAGGTCATAAATCTCGGTGTTGCCAGACAAAGCCGGGGCGGGTATCAAATTCGAATTAAAAATTAGAAGGCAGCTCGCTGATTTGCAATATTGGGTTATAAAAAAAAAACAGTTTATTTGAGCTTTTAAAATAAAACACTGCAGATAATGATTATAACTTGATTGAATGGAATCTCTGTGGTGTGGTTTCTTTTTTGGTCAATTCAATTCGATATGGCGATACAGTCCTTAGGTAGTAATAACTTGTGATAGATAGTTAAATACATTTCCATAAACTTTAATTGTTATAACTTGTGATTTTGATATCCAATTTGTATTGATGATGTGGAGGAATAAAATGATTATTTTACAGTTACCGCCTGTTATGCATGGAAAATTATAAGTCTAGTGGAAGAACTAGGAAAACAACTTCGCCTAGATATATTGTGTGGCTAGCCGCTAGCAAGAGGGTCAACACTTGCGATAATTGCAAATAGAGAAGTGGAAGATCACAATGATGCATGGAGTATTTGGTGGTCGACTGACGTTACAGGCTGTTGGTACTGTGTAATTACTTCGCGAAAAGTGTAGATGACGGCCAGTATGGCGGCATCAGTTTAAGTTCTGCCAAGGCGCCAAACAAATCGTCTAAAGAGGTAAACTTTGGGCTGCGGGACTGTTCGAAAGAGATACCGCGGCCCTGGAACACAAAGGGCAAGAAAGGAACATGGATGGGTTTTTTGTCAGTACAAGTCTGGCACTCCCTTCCGCTCCACCCAGAGCGGGAAAAGACATTTAATGATTCCAAATCCGAAAAAAAGAAGAAGTAAGCTTTGGATGTAAGAAGTCCGAAACTACTCATCCAATTTCTGATATTTTAAGTTTTATGTTAAAACAAAATACTTCATTTCATCATGTGGACAACGTCGCGCGCGGAAACTAAGTCCCAAATAGGCACATGCATGGGCTGTATGACATTTATTAAAAATAACCCAACCACTCTGGGAGTGTCGACCGAAGTGAAAACTTTTTTTCATTTTTTTTTTCAAGATTCTGGATTATTTTTAGAAAATATTATTGCATAAGCCTTTTACTTATACATTTGACTATATACTGTATTTTTTTGGGCTTGAAATATGTAGCAATACGGTTAACTCTGCAACGAAAAAAAAATTAACTTCAAAGGCTATCTCTTGTTTTCATTATACTTAAAAAGTGGTTTAACCAGTACAGATAGTGCGATAGTCTTTGGATTTTCCCACGAGAACTAGGGAAACTTAGATCAAGTCAACTTTGTCTATATTTAGAAGCACATAATGTACGTAATGATAGGGTGTGGACTTTCTACTTTCGCGCCTTCTTGTAAATGATCAGTGCGCGCCTGCGCGGATGCTGTAAATTAAAAACAAATGCTGTCAAATGCGTCGTTTTGCAGATAACTCGAAATCCCAAAGAGTAGAATACTTATGAAAGTCTTTATTCAACAAAGAAGCAGGCAAAGAAGTGTGAGTGTAAGGCAGCCCCACATTTCCCCACTTATATTTACGAGAACGACGCAAGGCGCATGGCCCGATGACGAGAGCGGGGCGTTAGACAGACGAGGTGTATTAATACCATTATATTGTTAAATGCACGATAAAAATACGTGTACCTAGAAGATTATTGTAACACTTACGTTCAGTGAAAGTACCGTGAATTAATAAAGTTACTCAATCTATTGCTTACGTTACGAATTTACGAGCGGAATGTGGAACAAAAAAATAGAGCAGTTTTTTTGAAAGCATTAGAAATTGTGAATAAGACTGACTGCAGCCCGGAAAAGTGAGGCAAGTGTATAATTACTCAGAATTGAGTAAGTGGTTTAGTTCCAACTGAATGGGCCAATAATCAGTAGTAGTAACTAACCATTACTGAGATTATAATGCTCCTTTGGTCTTAAACTGCGTTTCCACATAAGATGAGCGAGAATACGTAGCGAGGAATGTGTGTCTTACCAATTCAAGCTTTTTTTTCACATTTTGAGCTAAGCTATAGTGGCGAAGGTTCCACACAACTCGATTCCTACCGGATTCCCTTCGAAAAATGGCAATGGCATGGCTTGGATTCCTTGGTTCGATTCTCGAATCGGGTATTTAAAGTGCTATTAGGTTTTTCAATTAGGGATTTCTCTGTAGCAGGCCGGAGTTTGGAATTTTGCAGTACGGTACCCCTGTGCTTCGGCAAGCATGTGAAAACGTTGGTCCTACGCCTGGGGGTGTACTATGACGTCTTAAAGCAGGTGTAATTCCAGTGTGGGAAAGAGACAGCGCTATACAGGACGTCTAGCGCCATCTCTTTCCCACACTGGAATGACCACTGCTTTAAGACGTCATGGTAGGCCCCCTGATCTCTCTCGGATCGTATAGGATTGCCGACCTGTCGGACTGTAAGGGTCCTCGCGCACTACACGGATACGACTACGACTTGTCGCATGACCAGCCGCTAATTTGAACAAAACTGGTTGGAAGCTAAAATTTCCTGAAGGGTTTTAGTCAGTACAAGTCTGACATTCCCATCCGCTCCGCCCAGAGCGGGAGGAGTCATTTGATGATTACCCATCAGAAAAAAAAACAAAATTTCTACATGGTCGAAGCTACTGCAGCTAACAAGTCATGGTCATGGCCTGTGGTGCGCTAGCTTCCTAAGAGTACGGGAACAGGGAATGCACGAGTCATCACGGAAAACGGTCAGGAGTAGATAGGCCTACCTACTATCTGAGATTATAGATGACTGGTAACAGAAAAAACCGGCAGAGTGGGAATCGCGCATGAAGGGTACCGTACCATGGTGACACTACCAACGGCTCCTTTAATTTTTAATTTATTTTTATTATTTGTTATTATAGCGGTAACAAAAATACACATTCTGTGAAAATTTCAACTGTCTACCTATTACGGATCATGAGATACACAGCTCGCTGACAGATAGATGGACGGACGGACAGCGGAGGCTTAGGAATAGGGTCCCGTTGGTTGCCCTTAGTACGGAATCCTAAAAATTCCACCTCGCCAAAAGATGGACACAACGAATCTAAAATTGTGTGGTGCTAAAAATAGACCCACCAAACCACTTTTCTCAATAATTAACTGTAACGAAGATACCTAGTTCTTAACACAATAAATCTTAATCAATTCGCTTTATTAAAAACATTTTAAATTCACCTTCATCATCATATAAAACTCTCCGTTATTTCTTCAGCGTTGGCTGTCCGCGTTAATGCCTTTGCCTGGATATAAAAATGTAAATGTAAGTATTTCCAGTTTTAGCAGTTGGCAGAACCTGTTCCAGGTTCATAAACTTGAACTTGAGAACAACTAAGTAGCGTAAGTCCGGTTTAGGGTCGCTATTATTTAGGGTTTTCGAGGATCGTCAAAGATATCCGGTTTAGCACAGGTAAAAAACTATTTACCTGGCGGATGTAACATTATTTTTATTCTCATTGTTTCAATACTTTACTATAATCAAGATAAGAATTGCGGTTACACAAATCTACGAAGAAAAACCGGACAAGTGTGAGTTCGATTCGCGTGGAGAGGGTGCCGTACGTTAATCGCTATATATATATAATAAGTTAACCCAAAAATATTTAATTTCCTATGTTACTTTTAATACCATAGATTTCTTATAGGTTTTCCTGTGAACTATAGGCAAAGAACTACTTTTTGTATCTTTTTAAAAAAAATCGGCCCAGTAGTTTCCGAGTTAAGGGGGAATTTTGCCGTGTAGACAGAGCGTTCGTGTTCAACGCGCGCCTCAAAGAGATGTCAGCAAACAGGGAGGGGCCCGCAAGGGCCGATGCCTGCCAGGGCAGCGGGACTGTTCGAAAAAGATACCGCGGCCCTGGAACACAAAGGGCAAGGAAGGAACATGGATGGGTTTTAGTCAGTACAAGTCCGACACTCTCTTCCGCTCTGCCCAGAGCGGGAGAAGTCATTTGAAGATTTCCCATCCGTAAAAAGAAAAAAGGGGGGAATTTTCGCCTATTTTCTTAAATAACTTCAAAACTATTTAGCTTAAAATTATAATATATATATATATTTGAGATGCTCAGTCACAATGAACCCTTTCATTTTTTTTATGTAACACCATATAGCTTTCAAATCTTCTTTTTCTGTTTCTAATTTAACCCTCCAAAAGTGGGCCCCCTGTTTAAAATTCATTAATTTACGTTACACGTCCGTATTAGGGTCACCGAGTTACAGATGTGTACCAATTTTAAAGTTTTGACTGAATCGGTTGATTAGTAGTTGAGTAGAAAAAATCAGCTGTGACAGACAGACAGACAGACATACAACCGAGTGATCCTATAAGGGTTCAGTTTTTTCAAAAAAGGTACGGAACCCTAAAAATGTACTGCTGATGATCATAAATACCTCATAGAATTCTGAGGGGCAAATAGTTTTTATGAACTTCCGGGAAATAAAAGTCGTTTTGGAAATTTCGGATTACGAGATCCTCCTCCACCTATTCATGTAGGTAAAAATTAAAAATTATGAAAAAAGCCCACGACGGTTAAAAAGTAATTGAAAAAGGATAAAATAATTAAAAAACCCCCGACTTTTTCATTCAACTACCTATAAACTTTATAAAAACCCAACAATATCCGTCGGGTTCGCCCTCAGGTGAGTTGTCACCGTAACACCTATAACGTCTATACTGTCCCAAATAACGTTAGTTTTTTTGAAAGCAGAACTTAGAGCAAAGCTAAAAATTTGACTATCCCAGAATTGAAACCACCATTTAATTTCATTTGAAAAAAACATTCATTAATTGTGTGTGTCCCAAAAATGACTTAGATTGTGGTGAACCCCTTTCAAGAACTGGGTTTCAGATATAGTCGTAAATAGATACAAATATAGTTTGAATATTCGTGTAAATCTGTAGTTTTATAATACGGAGATGCTTAGCGATAAAATTATCATAGATTGTTGAATAATATTACAAACATTTTCCTTCACAACATAAGCACATAGATTTTAAAGAAATTGTAGATTATTTGCATTTCAGTTGTTTGAAAATAAATGAAATTAACATTAATTTAAAAATATATAGAAGCAATCTTCATTTAGTTCCACTTTTATAGTAAATGTAATGTAAACAAATGATATGGAAATATTGCTATTTGACATATTAAAATATAATCAATATTCATTTAAATAATAAAACATATTAGTATCACCGGAATAATAAAATCCATCTTTATCGATTCGCGAGTTTTATAGAACTGACGTCAACCAGTCCTTTAAAAAAAAAGTCAAATTATTTATTTACGGTAAATGCTGTATAAAAATTAAAGATTTATCATATAAATATTTTTTTAAGACATTAATACAAACGTACAAAAAAACAGGTTAATTAGCTGCAAAAGTTCAATGTTGTAAGTTTAACTTAACCTCTTTAACAAACGTAAGGGAAAACAAAACAAACCTACACGGATACAGATTGACAATGACATCAAAACAAATCAAAATCAAAATTCGAATTCAATAAATTCATGGAACGCGATGATTCAGGCTATCTGCATGGCAATATAAAGTGGCCAAAGGCCATGTTCAATGCCAGTTGAGTTCTGCGCGTGAGAACACACGCTACGCTATTTTAGCCATATTTTTTATTTTGTTTTTAAGTTCTTTTTTTAAAACCGCCAATATGGCGTCTGCCGTGATTAAGTTTAGTGCCATATTGTTGTTAGTTGCTGTGGTCGCCGCTGATGTTTGTTAGTATGGTTTTTTTTATTATTTTTAACGTTGGTTGTGCATTAAAAGCTCTGACGGTGCATGATGTTTTTTGGATTTGAAAACTGCAATGAAGCTTTGATATTTAAAAAGTTGAACTTCGAAATTAAAAACGCAACTCTTTATTTAAAAAAAAAAATATAAACAATCTATTTTTAGTCTATCCTAAAACTTAAACAAAAATCCCTATAAAAATTGAACTGAAAGCCCCCTAAGACGACCCCCTGACTAAAATAGTACTTGTCTTTATAATAACTCTTTAAAATACTAACTTTAGTGTTATCATTTAGCAATTACTAGTCACAATAAGTATAGGTTTGCAGCAAAGGAGATTACTAGCCCCACATTATCTGTTCAACACGATAATAGTGTGAATAATCAAGGCAAAGTCTTTGTAAACAAATACACTTTGGAAACCTAATAGTTTGCTAAATGCTTCTTGATCGCTAAAAATATTCAAGAGTTTTCAGAACATCTCGCCTTCCTTCCGTTTTCAGGAATCCGAAATCTTAGTTTTTTTTTCATTTCATAAAAGCTTGTAGTTACCCATTTAAAGTAAATAATTAATTTAACTTTGCTATTAATTAAGCAATCTATTTTCAACTTCTATTTATCTTTTGTTCGCAATAAACGTTTTGACTTTGACTTTGAAATCGTAAAATTGGACTATTGAGTCATACTTACTTGGTTCATTTTTATAAGCAGTTTTATTAGGACACTAGTTTAAATAACTATTTGAATTTACTCCGCGAAAATTCATTGTCGACAACTGTTTCAACGCTTCAATAATATACATATATTCAAAAGATGATGCAGAGGTGCGTCATAAACGGTTAAAATTACGATTCAGTGATCTTGCAATTTATATGTAAAATATTTTTTTTCCTTACATTCTAAGAACGAATATTTACCTAGTTATATCTTAGCTCCGTGTACAAATAACTTTGTTTAAGGGATTTCTGATTTTGCGATGATTAAGCGAATTAATAATATTATTGTTAATAAGTTACCCGTCTACAGAAAGTTGATGTGACCATGATAATATACAACTTCATTAACTTACAACAACAACAATAAATAAATAACTGCTGTATACAGCCGGGTATGTTTTATTTTATGCAAATGAAGAGCTGACCTTTAAAAATCTTTTATCTATAAAAATAGTTACCTATTAAACATTCTTTGATAACTGTTTTATCAACTCAAAAACCAAACAGCTTTAATTTATTTGATAAAATGTTTCGTTTTTCCTTTAGACTTTGGTGGAGACTTCAACGTTTTTAGGATTCTTCTTATTTCATGGTAAAAGCACATAAAATCATTGATTTCCTACAAACATAAACTCCCGCATCCGTATCGTGTCACCGGCTCTGACAACGTTACGTTTAGTTATAGTTAAATAAAGTTTTCAATATGTACTATTAGTTTATTATTGTTGTTGTTTGAGATTATTTTTTGTATTTTATCTATGGGCCATATCTAGTTGCCTGATGATAAAATGAATATTGTTGTTGGTGTAATGTTCAAATAACAATTATTCGTTCTTTGAAAGTTGTATGATGGTTTTAACCTAGTAAACTCTCGGTTGTCATCAGTTAAATGAATTTACAAATTTCCCTGACTTAGTAAGTACTACAAAGCCAATCTTTGAGCACTTTGTCACAAAGATGATGTCTATCTGGCCCAGGCCCCATTGTTTCTCTAAATACGATGATCACATCATTAAAATGTTGTCAAGATGGCTTTTGGCACAGAACATTAACCTCTATAATGTTTTTAAAAGTACATTTTTTACATGAAAACATTTTAAATTATTGCATAACTTGTTGTAAGTATAATTGCATACTATTCTACCGTCAAGACAAAAGTAACTATCATAATTATTATGTTTCTATGTCAGTACCTATGTAAATCGAGGTTAGGTCATAATTTTTCCAACCCTTGTCATTATAGTTGATATATTTACTAATTACGTGCATATAAATCGTAATTATCATGCCATAATTATGATCGTATATCATTTCGATGTCAGCTTAGAAACATCCTGTATGTTAGCAGTCTATTAATTTAAATAAGTAATTTAGAATATAGTTTTTTTTTTTTGTTTTGTTGCGGTCTATTTATTCTGCTGTCTCATCCAAATAAGACTGCTAAGTGAACATTTTCCCCTTATTAGTTAGAGTTATCAGTTTGGATGATGAAGCTTCGGTTGATTCGTAGCTAGCACATGTGGTAAATTGAAGCATCAATCGAACTACCAAATTGTTATTACAATTACAGTGAAACTTGGGTTAAATGGGACCTGGATAAGTGAGAAACCTCCATAGTTGGAACTCATGCTGCATTACCGACAATAGCACTGAAGTACCTCTGTAAGCAAACCTCTGTATCTGGGATTCGTTCTTTAGATTTTAACGTCATAGTTACCTGAGACTATATTTTAAATAATACTTTTTCTAAATGGTTTTCTTTGAATTCTAATAGGCATTGACCTCTGGAACTGAGATAACATCAATTTATCTCCCCCCCTCTAAATCTACTTTTTTTTTCCCTTTTCTTGATTACTAATAAAGATTACAACTCATGTATAATACGTTATTTTATTTAATAATCGCACCTCTATGCTCACCACTATTAATGAAACCCTCTGCAAATGAGCCATATTTATTTATACCTATGGATATCTGAGACACTGTTAAGAGGAATGCCTCTTTAAGTGAGACAATTAATGTCCCAGTTATACAGGTTTCACTGTATACGTTTTCCAACCGCCGCGCCGCGGTGCAAAGGCCTCCGTACCGTCTTTCCATTTTTCTCGATCTAATACAATAATTGTAGACCAATCTTTGGAAGATTCGTTTAGCTTGGTCCAGCTCATCTTCTTCTGGGCCTACCACGCTATCGTTTTCTAGCAGTTAGGATCCATTAAGTGTTTTTCTGATTATAGTAGCTAATTACATTATCTGAACGTGCGTCTACACCGAAGTTACTCACGTTAATGTTAATTATAATAAGTGATATTTAGCTACCGGTAATTCGGGCGCGCATCCGGAGATCCGGCGAAATCTCCAATATATATTTTCGGTAATCAAAAACAATAACATTGCAACATCCTTAAAATGTTCCGCAGTAATTAAATAATAATTAAATAAAGGATGTGTTCCAACGATGCTGTGTGTTCAATTGAAAACTAATTAGTAAGAGATCGCCATTGTTAACGATATTGACAATTAAGTCATTATTCTCCTATAGGCAATTATAGAGCATTTATAAAACGGTTTATTGGTGTCAGAAATAAAATGTTTCTCACGATGTAGAAAGTTATGTAGTTTCATTTGTCTTTGTTTGAAGTATGTAACTGTCAGTGACCGCGGTGACCGTAGCTGGTCCGTAAGCTGTATATAGTATGACAGTGTGCAGTTCAAGGCGTGCTTGATAAGTTGGTCCAGATGTATCCGTACAAGTTTGAACAAACCTGAGATGCGGCTTTTCGAAGAACGTAACTAAGAAGTCATGGTTTTAATTAACTCTCTCATTTTAAATTTATGGATTTAGGACCTCGATCCAAAATTTGACTCAAGGAGAACCGGGCTGGTCGACTATCTAAGTAAGTAATCTTGATTCTGAATTAGGTTTAAACTTAAAGGTTTTCTCACTGAACATTTGTTAACTAATGGGCATTGCTCTTAAAGCCTGTTCTTTAGATAATTATGGTTTAAAAGTAAATATAAGAAAATACTTTCCGAATCAATTGAATAATTTTTCCAATTCAAGACTCCAACTCTGCCTATCCCGTAGGGGAGAACAGGCTATTGGTTCTATAATACCCTGGCCTGATGCTTTAAATGAACAAAAAAAAAATCTGCGTGTTATTTAGGGTGAGTTCACTTAGCCTCCTGGTATGTGACATTGTATAGGAATTTCTTCACACCTCACTCTTGTAATATGTGGTCGATGAGCCAACTACATATGTATATGTGGTCATCTATTGCATCATTCAAGCAATGTCACGAAGGCACTTGGCAGATGACTGGTTAGCACCAATATTTGATATTTGCATCTTTCCATTGAAATTCTTGATGCAATTCTATGAGTAATAAATTTTACTTCAGTTTCAATAAAAAAAAAAGAGGTTCGAACATTTTTGTATGGCAGGTGGCATTATGATTACAATCAAAGAATCGCTTTTTTGAGTTCCAGTAAAGTTGCGGCGCACAATGTACATGTAACTGAAACGATACCATATTCTTAAACATTTTTTATCTGTGTACGTGACTTACATTTCGTGCGGCGAGTGGCTATAAGTTATTAAGTTTCGTGCCTATAAAGTCGCAGAAAGTGCCTAAATGTTGAGAGTAGATCTATATTGATTAGGTATTGGTACTATTTTCCTATACCTAAGTAAAAATGCCGAAGACCAACATAATTGTTACACCAAACCCTATATTGATTAGTTTGACCCAATACCTTTTAAACACATCTACAAAATTATATTATTTTTCTTTGTAGCCAATATGTAACGTCACTCAAATTAACTTTGAGAAGGACAACAAAATATCATAAAGCCAAAACCATAGAGCTAAAAACAAGACGCCATAAACTAAACTACATTAGCTTCAACTGTTTTTTTTGTACCTGGCACTGGCACCAACCTTGACGCTCCACAAAGATCCCGCCAACGCATGCACCTTAATCTGTATGCAATATCCTAGGAGTATGTCGCCAAACAAGATCAGTACCAACTTCGATCAGATGAACCGGTCTGTAACCGGATCAGGTAATGCTAAGCAGACACGAAACGTTCACGCGTCGCTGCCCAGAAGTCCACCGACTAGCAGGTTATTTAAAAACATAAAAAATAAATTAAAAGTGCCTCTTGTTTTTAATAATGCTTTGGATTTTTGACAGCTGTTTTGTGCGTAGTTCTATCGGTCGTTAAACAAAGAACTAGGTCAGAAAACTTTTTGCTAGTTACCGAATAAGTACCGTTAGGAGACAACAGTGTTTTTTTTTCTATAAAGTCGTTAAGAAGACGAAGAAAAGATGGATGGATTGTGTGAGGAATGATATGAAGGAGAAAGAAGTAAATGATAGCGTGATGATTGACAGGGGAGAATTGAAGAAAAAAACGAGTTACACTGATCCCAAATAATATGGGAAACGGGCAGGAAAATGTTGAAGTCGTTAAAGATAGCCAGACTACCGAGCTTCTGAAAACCTGCCAACCAGTGTTTTCAAAGCATATCGTGTTATCCAGTTACTGGGAGTGGGTTGTGGAGGTCAAGGATTGGATGCCGACCACAACATAACTGGGAAACGGCAAGCGGATAATGATAGTTCTTAAATTTTTCGGACTCGAGGACTGCCTTAGTGTTGATTGATTAAAAATTGCAAGTTTATAACAAGTATACTTTATTAATTAAAAAACAAAATGAAGCCACGCGTTTCACGGTCTCCGCCCTGACATCATAGATTTTACAACTTAAAGCTAATTTAATTCTCAATGTCTTAACATCAATTCTATAAATATCCTCCCATATACTTAACACAAAGGCACTAAATAAAAATGGTAAATAATGTGTTGTTAATCGCGTCGTGCCCTCCATATGTATGACATCACTATGTATCCGTGTACTGAATGGCAAACGACCATAACAGGTCAAATTGTGACGTCAGGACAAGAGTGCTGTAGGATTTTCAACTTACAATGCTGGGGCCAGCGCTGCAAATTCGTCAAAGCGCTCAATGTCTCTTACAGCATTTTGAATTGCCATAGTAGACAATATAAATATTGCAACGTGGTCATTAACAACTAATGGATCTATATTGCACTTTTATTTATTTATGCATGATTTATTGACCATAATTTCTTATGAAGACGTGAGACGGGTTTTTATCAAGTTATCGATATACGGACTTGTTAATTTGCGATTTTCTCGTGAAACAAGTTACAGAACCAGCTAGTAAACCTGCCTACAAAAAATATTCGGAGTGACTAGACCCGGCCGGCCTCGTCGTCGCGTCGCTGCCGGCCGCTGCCGGCGGCTGCCGTTCCCTTAAGGTTATAAGTTCAATAAACAAGATGGCGATTTAGTTCACTGTTTCCTTCAAGCAGGTGTGATGTTATAAATGCGAAAGTTTGTAAGGATGGATGGATGTCTGTTACTCTTTCACGCCAAAACTACCGGATTACTTACCGAATTTGGTAGATCTCATTTATTTATTTAACACTTCAAGCACAAAGTACATAGGTGGACTTAATACCATAGGCATTTTCTACCAGTCAACCTTTGGGTGATGGAGAGACAAACAGTGGTAGATGTATAAATCTGTAAATAATTTTTTAATTTTATACTAAGATATATAAAATACTATAAATATATATTAAAATACCCCATTGTATGAAGGGGATCCTTACTGATTATATTATTATAGCTGGCCCATATTGTCCCACTGCTGGGCAAAGGCTTCCCTCCATTCCTTCCAACGGTCACGATTCTGAGCTGCTTCTTTCCAATTACTATACTGATTATAAAAGGTGTAAACATACCCTTAAGAAAGCCGATAGGCACTTGTTATCCCCGTCATTACGATTTTTTTTTTTGTTTTGCAACAGACCTGGGAACCTTCTAATTACCAAGATATTGGGGGTCAAAGATCCAACTTTATCACGATTTTTATTGTTATAACTTTAATTTAAATACCTTCTTGATCTCTGTACTATTCAATGCTTCCATTTACTATTCATTGTTTCTCACCCGAATACGTAATCTTTCACCCCAAAAAAGAAAAGTATTTATATATACTTACAACAATCTTCTTTGCGTATTTACTTAATTTGATGTACAGAATGCTTGATTAACGGCTTCGTGAAGCGTTCGTTTACACCTTGTTTATCGAAAGTCAACATCATATCATCGAAGAGCAAACGGGTTGATTATTTTTTTGATCAATCCATCGATGGGCCACTCCACAAACAAGGAGTCAGTATAAATCCAACGGTTCGATCTCTTTCTTTCGTGTGATTTCATGCTTCAGGATGCTGTTATTTTAACCATGTCAAAATGAGAAGAATACACATGCCCATGATTTTTTGCTTGAGTGACAACGTAAGATTTCTTTCATAAGCTCTTCATGGACCAGTAGCTCTTCCAGGCATTTTGGGACATTGCGCTCAAAACAAATTATTGACGATGCTCAAAAAAGCCGCTAAAGTGGGACTGGGCTAGCCATGTTTGCCGGACGAGCTGAGGGCCAAAATAACCAGGATGTGGAGCCCTGACACACCAGAGATGACGTGGTAGATCTCGCAGGAGATGGCGGGACGAGCTGGACGAAACCAACGACCAGTGGTCCACATTGGCCCAGGATCAAAGGATTTGGAAGTCATGGGGAGACTTTGCCCAGCTGTGGGATGACACAGACTAACCTAACAATAACCACACCCACAAACCTGACATGCCTCTATTGCGTACCTATTACGTATCAACATAGGAATTAAGCCACGCATACGATCTTGAACTTTAAATACGGATTTTCCCGGAGTATTTCCTTTCTCTTCATCGCGAATCACGGCTAATATCTATTAGATATGCCTTAGGTATTTCTCATACGTAATCACTTCCGTGGTGGTGTACCTACTTATTTATGTATTTGTTATTAATAGGTCACTGTCGAAGATGTTTATACACAGTAAATAGGTGTGTTTCCGCATTGATGCTATTATAAATCTTATTACTATTTAATATTTTTTTATTCTATGTTTGCTCCTTGGATACGTGTGATGATATGTAGATATATTGATCGACTGCTCCGTTAGTCTAGTGGTCGCAAGCTCTACTACTGAGCATGATATCCTTGCTTCGATTCTCGGATCCGTCAAAATGCTATAGATTTTTTTGATTTCTCTGTAGCAGCCACGAAGTCTGCTTTTGTGTCCGGTTGACAGCAATAGGCTCGTCCCATATTACATGGGTTATAGGGAAGTGAGTGGGTGTACTCCGGGTAATCTTCATCATCATCAGCCTATAATGTTCGCACTGCTGGGACACAGGCCTTCTCTCTATGAGAGGGAATGGGCTATAATCCACCACGCGGACCCAGTGCGGATTGGTAGATGTCACATTGTTTCCTCACGATGGTTTTCTTCACCGTTTTTGAGAGCAGTGGTGATGAAATAAATTACACAAAGTAATGCGCGCCTGCCTGGGTTCGAACCCAAGACTTACTGTTCGTAAATCGGGGTCGCTACCACTGGGCAACCACTGCTCTCTCCGGGTACTTAAGATATATACGCCCCTGATTAACCCTTAGGTGGTAATTGGCGTAATATTAAAATTGTTGAAGGCTAACATAAGGCATTTATTTCACAGCCGAAGCCGAGAGGTTTAGAGACGGATTTTTAAAAAACAAATATGTATTTTCCGAAGCAAAACCGAAACAATCCCAACTAACACATGGACATCCCAGAGTATCTCAAACTATCCAAGTAGTTGTAAACCTAGAAATCACGCCGGGGTCTGTTCAATCGCTCCCTATATCGGGGTCTAAAGCGACCCCTAACTCGAAACCAGGTATTTGCCAATTTCGCGTTTCGAAGCTTGCTAATCTTAGACATTATGTCGAAAAACGTCGTGAGGTTAACACATGGTGTTATTGTTTTCGCAGTCGACGTGGCCCAGAAGTTTCGAGAAGGCTTTAACAATAACAAATACCTATACGTAAAGCCTGGTGAAAGATAGAATGGCGTGAAGCTGGTGACAAGACTCAAGATACACACTGGACTGCATGGATGTCAATATTGCCACAGAAACTGAAGGGGACTTCAAAAAATCAAAGACCTGTAGCATGATGGAGAAGGGTTCTTGCTGCATAGGATAATATTATTATCTTTTTTATTTTTATTTTTTATATTTCTTTTATTAGAGTTGCTGAAAAATTATATATTTTTGTGTTTCGCATGCATTATTTTAAGTATGAAAAGCATGAAATAAAAAAGCTTTATTATTTGATATATTTTTATTTATTTAACAATCTTCCTCTTAAAACTCGATATATTCGATTCAAGTCACTCAAACAACAACTCAACTCACGCATTAAAGTCAAGCAACTCGTAAAACACATCGTGTATTTTAAAAATCAACCGAATAACCTTCAATAACCTTGACCTCGACATTTAAGTCCTCAAAAAATAAATTGCAACTCGATGACTCGACAAATGACGTATGGCAAGAACAATGGTTACTATGTAATAGGCAATCATAATTTATATAAATAATAAAATAGTTTAACAAGCGGAAAATGTAAGAACTAAGAAAAAAATAACTCAAATATATTATGGGGTAAGCGATTACGGATTTTCCTTGAAGTACAGAAATATAGGGTATTTGGAAAAACCTAGCGTAATAATTCGATGATCAGACTCATTCTTAGTAGGTAACAAGTTTCTAAGTTAACACCTGGCAGAAACATCCGTGACAAAAATATGAATAAGCTATTAATCATTTCTTTAGAATTACCCAGTCATCCTAACTTATATATATTATAAATATATATCTAATATATAAAATTCGTGTCGCGGGGTTTACATCCGTTTCTGCGGAGTTTGGTAACAAACTCCGCAGAAACGGATGTCACGATTTGTATGAAATTTTGTGTGCATATCGGGTAGGTCTGAGAATCGGCCAACATCTATTTTTCATACCTCTAAATGATAAGGGTGACCCACCCCATTTTTTTATGACATAATTGATTATTTTTATTTTATTAGTATGTAGATAGTAGGTCAATTCGAATTCAATATTCATAGTTGACAGGACAACCCCGTCGGGTCAGCTAGTTTATGTATAAATGCGAAAGTATGTTTTTTTGTTTGTTACCTTTTCACGCCTAAACCACTGAACGGATCATCCTGAAATTTTGCACATACGTTGTCAGGTGTACAGACACGGACATAGGGAACCTTTCACCCTGATAATAAGTACTACTCCCGAGGAAAACAACAGTAACGTTCTTATGATAAAAGATGGCGCCACGTGTCTTTCGAATCATGATTGAATTATAACCAGAGGACATCCCGAATTGATTGGCAAATTCGCGCGCAAAAGTTAGTCAATAATAAATGGGACGCAACATGCGTCGATACTCTTGCGCCATCCCATCTTCCAAGCTCATCGTGCTGTGCTGGTGCTGCCGCTGCGGCTGCAGAGAACCTCAAGCGGCGTAAATATAGAAACCTGTGTGGTAACTATATTTTCGAGCCGTTTGGGGTTGAAACTCTAGGGCCGTGGGGTCCGAGTGCTCATAGCCTATTTAAGGAAATTTCGAAACGCCTAGTTGACGCTTCCCGTGACCCAAGGGCTGGCTTTTACTTTGGCCAGAGGCTAAGTGTTGCCATACAACGTGGCAACGCCGCCAGTCTCTTGGGCACATTACCATCTGACAGCGTTGAGGAGGAGTTTTTCGATGCCCTTTTATAGTTTGTTGTTAGTTTATCTATTTTAGTTTAATAGTTTTTAATTATCAATGTATATAGTTAGTTTAACCTAATAAATAAATATCTTGCAAAATAAATTATTACCAATACATACTAATTTATCTGTGACCAAAACTTTTCATACTATATAATCAACGCCCACAGCCCACTGCTGGATATATATAGCCATAGGACTGCCAATCTGCTGTGTAAGTCTTCCAGCATTTCAGCTTGATCCATTTCGTAACCACTTAGTCTTTGTACATGATTTTTATCCACCCATCAAGCCAATTTTAGTGTATAATTATATCAATGTCTCTACCTAGAACTACATCCTTTAAAATTACTTATATATTACTACGTTCTCGGGCCAGGTAATCCAAACAAATCGTACTTCATCGGACATTACAAGGCTCTGCTATGGCCACAGTAAGTACCTTGACCTTAAACAGGACTTACTTTACATACTGCGGTCAGATTTACATAGCCTCACCACACATTTCGTCAGCCCGTACAAAGGAATGCTACCATGGTTATATATAATTTTCACACCATCATTAAAAACCTTTATTGATTTTAGTAGAATTGTATTCAATTTTTTTAAAGTTCGAGTGTCGCACAAAACTTTATGGTAATTCGTGCGTTTTTTTTTTTAATGAGGAAACTTTTTAGTTATTTCTGTTAGTGGGGTATTCCTAAAAGCGCAACTATTTTTGAGCGCAACTAAATTATTCCTTTGAGGAATACCCCCTGTTAGTGAAATAACTTAAATATCTAATAAAACCAACAAATAAAACATAATAGTAATAGAGGAGGTCTGTATTTGAATCAAAAAATTAATTAACATTGCATAACATAAGGATCACACCTATTACCCGGAAGGGTTAGGCAAAGTCATACCTTTATATCATCCACATTTCCACATTACTTACTATACCAACTATATTCAGATTTTTTTATCGTTAGTTTTGTATCTTTGAACATCATTGCAGTTCTTCAAATCCATATAAATATTTTCGTTAATACAGGGTAGAAGGGCATCACGCACAAACGGGTACAACATGTTCAGTACATCAATGCAACCCCCCCACAACACACTTAAAATGTATGGAACGGAACAGATTAAAAAAGTGTGTGTTTTTTTTTTAATATTGTGCCAAATACGTGGTTACCGTTTGTACGTCGCTGTCTCTTCCACCCTTTAAAAGGTGTAAATATGACTCTTAACAAAGCCGAAGGGTAACATGTTCCATACGAATCTGTTGTCATCAGTTGACATTGGCGCCCATTTGCATATCGAGACGAAATGACATCACTCGAAATATTTGGAGGACCGCCACAAACAATAATAAGTTTTAAATTACTCATGCACTAATATGGTAATCGAGACTGAACTGACTGCTAGATACAATAGACTATTTAAATAATAAAGGGTGTAAAAAGACTCTTAACGAAGCCGAAAGGCACTTGTTCTACACGTCATTGCGATCATTTTTTTGTTCTAGACCATAGCTGGGAACCTTCTAGTTACGGAGATATTGAGGGTCAAAGTTCCTACTTTTTCACAAGTTTTTTTTGTTAAATACATGTTTTAATGTGTTTTTTACTTAAGACACCTTCACGACCCCCGGACTATTCGATCCATCCATCAGCACAATCTGCACAATGTTTTGAATTACATTGAGTCCTACCGTAAAACGAGATTTTTCACCCCAAAAAAAAGCGTAAAGTTACTTAGTTTAATGTACGGAATGTTCGGTTGACGGCTTCGTGAAGAGTCTGTTTACACCCTGTTTATTATCATCATTTATTTATTTTTAAATATATTATGAATCTTATTTGTGCGGAATAAGCAGTTTATCTTTTTCAACGACCTATTAAACTTTTATTAAAAACTATATCAACTTTATCGTAAATTCCAGCTCACCTACAAGGCTCTGCGCAGCCTGTGACGGAGGTGTGCCTTGGCTGTATTTGCCAGGCAGTATCAGGGTGCAAGCAGGGCATCCAGTGCGAGGGCGACCACTGCGGGCTGTTCCACATCACCTGGGCTTACTGGGCTGATGCTGGCAAACCTACCCTTAACGGAGTGTCACCTGATTCACCAGACGGTAAGATGTTCTTTAACCTCGTGTCATGAGGAACCTTTCCTATTGACGAGAATGGTTATCTATCTACTATTTTTTCGCTCAAAAATCTTATAAAAATACGAACGTAGGTCTCATGTCTGTAAAAGAGAAACAAAATAAAATATTTCGTTGGTCCAAAAAAAAAAAACTTCTATGATACATCTGTTTTGTTTAACAACTGACCAAAAAGGTTCGTCGTGTCGATGTATTCGTATACTGTATTTTAGGTAATAGTTGTGATTTGATCTCTGACTTTTCACACCTGTCAAACAAAGAACCCTTGCTAACTTCTCGATAATCGCCGGCGGCAACTGTCACGAAACATTGTTGCAAGCAAATTCACATTGTGTCGTTTACACCATGTTCCACACTCTTGCCAGCAACAAGTTTATCGCATAACAAAAACATGTTGCTAAATAATGCGCAACTTTTTCCGAGGTCTACAAGAATTTTCCCGCGTAGGCTGCGTCTATATTCTCATATTGACTTCTAACATAATCTAAACGTCAATGCCAAAAGATAGAACTGCAGATCCGTGACTGGCGGACTGATTTCAATCAGACAAGACAACGACGTACCTATAGCCACCTGTCAGTTTGGCACCTGTCAGTTTGGAATAAGGCGTGTTTTCGTGGGCACAGAAGTGGTAGCACTTCTGAGTAAATAATAAAACGCGTATTGAGACCGTTTTTTTATTATTGGTAGTCGGGTTTTTGTTACAAATGACAAGTCTTATCTTATGAGAGACACTTAAATAATGATTTGTTTAGCAAAATCCGACTTTTCGATATTTTTAAATAGATTTATTTAATGGCTGCCTTAACACGTTATAAAATCATCAATTTGTTAAATCAAGGCCAGTTAGTTTTAAAAAAACAAGTTTATTACTTTACATAATTGGAATTTAATTACCATATTTATGTAATAAGTGATTTATTTGAATAGATAACATTATGTGTCAAGCGTGCAAATTACAAATTAATAAAAGATTAAATGGTTGTTTATAGAAACATTCCGGAACTCTTCATGTAATTTTTTCCGCTCAGACGGAGGTAGTAATTCCTCTCTTGCAGAATAACGTTTCTTCCGTATAACAAATCTATCTATCTAGATAGATATAAAATCGTTTGTCCTACCTGACTATGAACGCTGAATAGCAACGCAAACCAATAGACGGGTCGGGTTAAAATTCAGCAACAGATAGTTTTTTATAACGTAGGCATCCGCTAACAAATGATTTTGGAAAATTCAAACCCGCATTGGGTGAAATAAGTGTTGAAAAATAGTAAATAGACATATTGACTCTTGTAAACTTCAGTTTTATTAAATTCTAATTTTGGCCGATCACCGTCTCTTAATACAGGGTCACCTAGTTCAAGAGACAGGATTCATTATAATTTTTCTCTGCATAGACTTTTTTGTAGATTTAAATCTTCTGTGCACAAAAAACTATATTATTTATTATGCTTATTGTATTTCTTCCAGTTTGTTTCGAACTGTGTCTATGTGTATTACTTGAATAAATAATAGTACATTATGATATAAGTGCGGTAAGTTGAAAATTACAGCCGAGGCGATATTGCTAGCCCGAGCCGTAGGCGAGGGCTACAAGAAAGCAGAGGCTGTAATTATCAAAGCGCACGTATGTCATACGACGTTTTATAACATATTTGCGAGGAAATAAATAAAACTCGGACTTTCTTAAACGAAATTTTGATACGCTTGTAAGTATCTATCGGTCGATTTTTCAGACAAGAGGCTTAGAGTAGCTTTTTCGCTGCCTCTGACACTTCAGGCAGTGTCGAATTAATAAATTCATCATTACTTGACGACATTTTTAAATAAAAACAATACAGTGAAAAGAAAAAGCGCTCGGAGTAAATTTTACTTGTTCACAAATTAGTGAGGCGCGCGCATTAGTGCTTTTTTTTAAGGCAAAGGCACAAAAACAGCCAGTATTACTAATACAGTAAATTCATATTTTTGTGTTTTTGTTACATTAATGGTTGTAATCTATTGTCAAAATTAATTAAATTAAAGAATTTATTGTTTATTTATTATATTTTATCTCCCAAAGTTAATCTTATTCATAAAATGTTGACCACTTTTCTGACATAAAAACTCTTTGCTAAGATTTTAAAAAGTATCGTTCGGTTTTGACGGAGCATCTTGAAGCCGTGCGTTTTACATTACATTACCGCACAAGTACGTAATGAGGTACCATACGATATTGAAATGGGTGAAATAAGAGCCCCTTTACGAGCAAATGTGTTATAAACACTTTTATTATTATTTAATTAAAGTTTTTTTTTTATTAAAATCCGTAGCCGAAACTGCTGCGGGTCGGCTAGTATATGATTATTGACCAACTTTATTATGATATCGTTTTCCAGCGTTCCCGAGCTGCACAAATGACCCATACTGCGCCGCCCTGACAGTCCAAGGATACATGAACAAATTCGCTCAGGTAAGCCTCAGTCAATCACATTCATCCATATCCATAACCTTAGAGTGAAAATCTCTCGAGGAAGAAACTGCGCTCTGTATTATTGTCCGAGTCAAAATTATTTCCTCGTTTAACTGTTCTACTGGTCTGCATCCGGTTAGATTGGAAGCCGACCCCAACATAGTTGGGAAAAGGCTAGACAGATGATGATGAACTGTTCATAGAAGTGCAAACGGTTTGGGGTACTGTCTTGTGTAATTTCCGTTCAAAAATTGCTAATTTGTAGCCTAATTTGAATAAATAACTTTTGATTTTAGCCACATAATTTTTTCGAAAAACTCTATCTTGAAACTTTTCAGAATGCCAGTTTTTGGACATCAGCACTCTAGACATTTCCTCCTTATTTTACAGTAGCAGCGCCCAGAGTTTTCACCCGCGTAGTTTCCGTTTCCATGAGAATACGGGGATTAAATATAGCTTATGTTATTTGCTGATAATGTAGCTTTCCATTGCTAAAATAATTTTTGAAATCGGTCCAGTAGTTGTTGATTAAATCGTAAAACACAAACAAACAAAAAAATAAAAAATCAAATCTTTATAAATGTAAAACTGAATATTAGGTAAACATCCTCAAAAATACGGCTCACAAACATCCTCCTTTTTTATTAAATAAAAATAACAAGTTCATTAATAAAAAACATGACACTGCCTAAGATGTCACGCAGTCGGATAATAAAAAATAATAGCAATGACATTCAAATTCTTGAGCTACTTTTTAGGGTCCCGTACGAAAAGGTGCTAACGGGGCCTTATTACGAAGTCCTGTACCCGTCTGTCACAAGGCTGTAGTTTTTGAACCGTAATAAGTAGACTCGTAAAATTTTCACAGACGCTGTTTTACTATGGCCGCTATAATAGCCACCAAAATAAAATAAAAAAATAAATGATTCGGTGTTTTTTTGACTTGCCAAGAGGTATCCTTTTACCCAGTACTAACTGGGTTGTGGAGGTCAGATAGGCAGTCGCTTCATGTAAAATACTGGTATTCAGCTGCATCCGTTGAGTCTGGAAGCCAACACCAACATAGTTGGGAAAAGACTAGGCAGATGATGAACTTGATCCAGTGGTTTTATGATGATGATCCGTTGTTTTTTTACGGAACCCGTCGTGTGCAAGTCCGACTTGCACTTGGCCGATTTTTGTAATCTTTCCTACAAAGTTGTTACATAAAATCGTGGGCGTAACATGTTCCATACGAATCTCTTGTCATCAGTTGACATTGGCACCCATTTGCATATCGAGACGAAATGACATCACTCGAAATATTTGGAGGACCGCCACAAACAATAATAAATTACTCATGCACTAATATGGTAATC
Source organism: Lycophotia porphyrea (assembly GCA_950005105.1). Lineage (NCBI taxonomy): Eukaryota > Metazoa > Arthropoda > Insecta > Lepidoptera > Noctuidae > Lycophotia > Lycophotia porphyrea. Next base: position 4,889,283 of record OX465400.1, on the reverse strand, counting down.
GAGACTGAACTGACTGCTAGATACAATAGACTATATAAATAATAAAGGGTGTAAAAAGACTCTTAACGAAGCCGAAAGGCACTTGTTCTCCCCGTCATTGTGATATTTTTTTTGTTCTAGACCATACCTGGGAACCTTCTAGTTACAGAGATATTGGGGGTCAAAGTTCCAACTTTTTTTCCAAGTTTTTTTTTAAATACATGTTTTTAATGTATTTTTTTTACTTAAGACACCTTCACGACCCCCGTACTATTCAATCCATCCATCTGCACAATGTTTTGAATGCGTTACATTGAGTCCTACCGTAAAACGTGATTTTTCATCCCAAAAAAAAAAGTCATTTCCCAGCAATAATTTTTGCGTGCAACTTAGTTTGATGATATAATGCTAGGTTAACGTCTTCGTGAAGAGTCTGTTTACACCCTGTATGTCTATCTGGATTACTTTAGGGCAAAATCCAATTAGGCCTCACCCATGGCCATACCCATGGTGGACCCATGACCTGGTGAAGGTTGCGGGGATCCGCTGGATGCGAGTCGCATAGGATCGGTCAGTGTGGCGACACTTGGGGGAGGCCTTTCCAGCAGTGGACGTCTTTTGGTTGAAATGATGATGATAATGATGAAAATCCAATTAGTAGAGCAGAGTGGCCATATAATCTAATTTGAAGAAGAGGTAAATAAAGCTCAAGGTTTACGTGAATGAGCGAGAGGGAATGGGACGCCGTCACCTCCTTCTGCGAAGTAGTTATGCTAGCGAAGGAGGTGGCGGAGCGTGAGAGGGAGAGAACCTCTCGTCCCGCCGCGGGAGACGCCTCGGGTGTCGGGGGTCACGTGGTGGCTTCCGGCCACCGTAGACGCGGACCTGTGGACGGTGAGTAAGGGGCCAGCTCGCCGTCCGTCCGTCTTTTGACGACAGGCCGTGTTGACGGCGCATTCGTGTTCCACGCGCCTCAAAGAGATGTCAGCAAACAGGGAGGGGCCCGCAAGGGCCGATGCCTGCCAGGGCTGCGGGGCTGTTTGAAAGAGATACTGCGGCCCTGGAACACAAAAGGCAAAGAAGGAACATGGATGGGTTTTAGTCGATGATGAGATGGGGAGAAGTCATTTGATGATTTCCCATCGGAAAAAAGAAAAAAGGGTAAGTAACCGATTGGGACTCCGCAGACCAGGGAAGATGACAATAAGGGGAAGAGGCCTATACTAAGAAGTGGGTGGAAGTTGCTAACTTTCGGATGATTTTCAAAAAAAAAAGTTTACGTGAATAAAAATATCACCCTGTATCAACATGTAGTAGAGGATATAATGGAATTAGTCATCATCATCATCATCATCATTCACAGCCTGACTTCACCCACTGCTGGGTATAGGCCTCTCTTTGCTTATGCCAAGCTCCACGTTCTTGTGCCAGCCTCATCCAGGATATTCCCTCGATGGCAACAATGTCGTCTGCCCATCTCGGCGCCGGACGACCAACACTTCTCTTTAAAGTCCTAGGACGCCATTCGGTCGCAGCTATGCTCCACCTGCCATCACCGCGTCTTACTAGGTGTCCTGCCCAACTTCATTAAGTTCCGTTACTCGATTTCCAATATCGAAGACCTTCGTAAGTCTCCGTAATAAGTATGAAATAAGTACTTAGCATTGACGAAGGTTCCATAGAACTCGATTCCTACCGGCTTCCCTTTAAAAAATGGCACAGTCAGTATTCTATAGACAAATAATATAATCAAATTAAAGATAAATACTCCGGCTTACCTCTTACAAAAAAGTGACCCTTCGCTACTGGTACTTATTAGTACATATATTTTTATAGAAAAACAAAAGAAAAAAGTCAGCAGAAGTCACAACCAACGAAAACGAAAGATAATTTATTAATGAGTAGATGTTGTCTAACAGACAGCTATTATGACAACGTGAGCTGTCAAAGAGGCTCGTTTAAACGTCAAGAGGACGTAAATTATACCCTTTGCTATTGTTAATCCAGTGATAAAGTCCGAGATGACTACGTACCTCGTGCCTTATTTTTTTTCCTCGTACCTCGTGCCTAAAGTTTTGCCAGCTATGTCATTGACCTGAACATATAAAAAATAGCATTTTATGTAATACTAGCTGATGCCCGCGGCTATGCCAGCGTGGATGTCGGTTATGGCGACCAAAAGTAATCATGAAATTTTGATCCCGTTCCCGCAACAAAAACTTGACAAATTATATACTAAAACCTTCTTCGAGATTCACTCTATCCATTGGTGAAAACAGCATAAAAATCAGTGTAGTAGTTTTTGAGTTTATTGCGAACAGACAGACAGACGCAGCGGAGAACTTTGTTTTATAATATGTAGTGATGTAGTGAAGTACCTGATAGAGACGTCAGCTCATCAAGCTACTACAATCTTTAATAGATATTCAACTTTATCGTTAAAACATTAGGCTCAAGTTTGATTGGGAAAATTTGACAGTTTCGCGTAACTTGATGTGCTGGACTGTACATAGAAAGAAAACATAAAATTCGCCATTTATCTACTGGGTGGCGAGCCATCAACGGACACAAATCCAAAATCTGGACTGATATTGAGTTATTCCTGGTGGAAAAACCCAATAACACACCCAACCCGGGAATCTAACTCAAGAACTCATGCTCAGCAGTACGATCTTTACATATTAACGTCTACTTTCACAGTTAAAGACCTTAGTATGATGCGCGATGTATCATGTAAGCCTAACGTAAATACGTGCATCGAAAATACAATTATCCTATAGCATTTTAGTTAAATTGTTTCCAACAAGCCGAATCAGTACTAGCATCCATAGATATGTTATTTTTTTGCTATCCTTTTTGGTGTCCCACAGCTGGGCAAAAGCCTAGATATTAATAAATTCTTAAAATTACGAAAAAATATAATATTTTCATAATGTGAAACGAGTTCTAAAGAAACGTGCCCCCACTCATGATCTTTGATGCGTTTTATTTTCGCCAGTTTTTAAAACAAAAACTACGTATTCAATATTTTTTTCGATAATCTAACTGACGGACTAAATAGAATCATATATTTTTTTACTCAGGAAACATCCCTAAGCTTTTGTGAACCTACCACACAACTTATAGCATAATCATAATCAGCTTATAATGTTCCCACTGCTGGGACACTCGGCCTCCTCTCTATGAGTCCCACAACGTAATTCTTACCGAATTCTCATTTTCCTTCCCCAGGACTGCAACGGTGACGGCCGCATCGACTGCTACGATTACATGGCGATCCACAAGAAGGGCGGATATGGATGTGTGGGAGAACTGCCCTTCGGCTACGTCAATGTCTTCAACCAGTGCGTCGCCGCTGTGGCTGGGGCCCAGAGTCAACGCTACGGACGCTAGGGATTGAAGCTGATGAGCTCTTGGGAGGGAGGAGTTAGCGGGGTATATGATGCAAGAGGTGTAAGCTGCTATTGAACTGTTAATCTTGAACACGATTCAATAGGATGAACTTTTTGTCATCGATTTTGAGCAGGACGAGGATGCCGTTGCTATAAAACTGGTAGCACCTTATAATGACATAGTAGCCAGCAACCCTGGGTTGTCAATCACAAAAGAGACTCGTTTTCGATAGTTGCATTAAGAAGACAACACAAGAAAAGGAGTGAAGTCGACGAGTACTTCAGCGCCTTCAACAATAGTTGAAGCGCCGACTTCTCAGACAATAGTCTCAAAAGTCAGCGCTTCTTAGGAGCACAAGATGTGAAGCCGTTGAAGAGTTTACTTTCACATCTACCATCTACGTACTGCTCACTAGACATGACAAAGCATTACGAGATAGTGTGCCTAAAAAAATTGTGATCAAGATTAACATGGTAGCATGGCATATGGGCCATGGTTGGTAGCTGGTGCATTTGGCAGCTTGGCCTAGCCCGTTCATGCATAGAATTGGTTACCCTGGTTGCCAAGTGCATTAACAGCTTTGAAGACATCAAATGCCTGAATCCTCGTAGCATATACTTCGGTATTCCATCTCCTGATCCCCGATAAAACTGGAGCAAAAATAACATATTCGTTCGTAAATATTTGAAACTTTGTAATTTTAACCAACGTTAGGGAACAAAAATAATATTTATATTTTTCTAAAAAAAACATGAATAAAATCGAACTAGTCTTTAGGATTACATTTTTGTTTTTATTACTTCCCTATATACTCCTGAAATTCCTGGAAAAAATAGCTAATCTGAACCACACTGTCAGTACCGTCAGTACAGTCAGTGGCCAGGAACAGCATAGGGTATGATACCAAAAATTCTAATTAGTCAAAAAATTGAAGGCGATACAGTGCGTCGAAAACTCGTGTGACGTCACTATGTCAGTGCACTTTTACTGGCGAAGTGACGTCACAAGCCCCCACTCATGATCTTTGATGCATTTTATCTTCGTCAGTTTTATTGATTTGATAAAACAAAAAATACATATCCAATATTTTCGATAATCTAACTGACGGACTAAATAGAATCATATTTTTTGTACTCAGGAAACATCCCTATTGCCTGAGTCTCCTTGACCTCAACGCAAGGCACAGACGTACCTACCAAAGAAACCTGAAAGTTTTGTGGTGTTACTATCATGTAGCTAACAACCCAGAATATTTCATTGAAACATAATATAGGTAGACTTGTAGAAAATGCCCAAGGCATTAAGTCCGCCTTGTGCATAAAGTTTTAATAAATAAATATAATAATTAAAGAGAACCTACAGCATTTTGTATACCTATTAAATTATCTAACGTTTACTTATTAACGAAACTAGCAGACGGAATTCTTATACAAGCCACTTTTTTTTTTTTTTTTTTTTACGGATGGGAAATCATCAAATGACTTCTCCCGCTCTGGGCAGACCGGAAGGGAGTGTCAGGCTTGTACTGACTAAAACCCATCCATGTTCCTTCCTTGCCCTTTGTGTTCCAGGGCCGCGGTATCTCTTTCGAACAGCCCGCAGCCCTGGTATACAAGCCACTATAAGAAGAATATAAGAGATATATGTCGATGGATGGACTTTGTGAAGGATGTTATGGCTAGGAAGAAGGTAACTTTTTTATGTGTTGTGTTGTTATTATGCCTTGTGACGTCGACGTTTTTTATAGGGTTCCGTACCCGAAGGGTAAAAACGGGAACCTATTACTAAGACTCCACTGTCAGTCTATCTGGCTGTCTGCCACCAGGCTGTATCTCATGAACCGTGATACACAACTGTGAGACAGTAGAAATTTTTACAGATTATGTATTTCTGTTGCCGCTATAACAATAAATAATAAAAATATAAATTATTTAATATAAAAGGAGGCTCCCATACAAGAAACCTGTTGTTTATGGTACGGAACCTTTCGTGCGCGAGTCCGACTCGCACTTGGCCAGTTTTGTCAATTCACAAGTGCCTGTAATAGTCTATTTGAATTAAATGCTTTGAGTTTTCAACCAAGTAGTGAAGATAAAACATGAAATTCCAAAGATAATTCATTTAGAAAAGGCCCGCAACGAGGTCATGAAGTATAATTATGTTAATATAATTCCCGATTTTTTTTCCAAGAACCACGGACATATCTCGCGGGTAAAAGACAAAACCGACAACCAGTAATACGTATACTAAAAATCAATACGGATTGCCCTGTTGGTCTATTGTTCAAGACATGAAGGCTTGGGTTCGATTTCCAGATTGAGCAAAGTTTTCATCGGCATTTTTTCAATAAGAATTTGAGTATTGCATGAGGCTTAACCATACCTGCCGAAATTAAATATATACTAAATAGTTAACCCTTCGAAAATTACAGGCGTGACGTGTTGGGGACATCAAACAGTTCCTTACTTCTTACTCTCGTTCCAAAGTTCATTACTATCGCTAATTAACAATTACGAACTAAACTATGAGTCGTGGGCTAATGCAGTCATCCTGTTGTCGTCCAATGAAGAGGCAAGCAATTATGGCAGACGTATTTAAACGATGCTCCCGATTCCTGGACGCAGTGTTAGTGGATAAGTCGTGTTTTAAGGTAAGGTAAGTGCAATCATCTTTGTCCTCACCTTTTATCTTCTGTACAAATAATTGTTTGTTGTTCGTTTTTTTTGTGTCCTGCGCGTGCGAAGCCGCAGGTAGATGCTAGTTAAGAATAAAAAAGTTGACCCAAAAAACAAATAAATGTTAGTTTAAACGGGGTGAATAGGACTGCAGAGGTGAATAGAGATAAAACTTGGAAAGGGATTTTAAAGTTGAATTGATATGATATGTTACCAAAAAGTACTCTATTTTATTTACTTAGTTACACTTAATTATTTAGAGATCTTGTTGGTAACATATCGTATCAATTCAACGTAAAAATCCCTTTCAAAGTTTTGTCTCCATTCACCCCTGCAGTCCTATTCACCCCGTTTTACCCGGTATTTTAGTTTAATAGTTTTTAATTATTCATTTAAACAAACCAGATGGCACCACTAGTCATTTCTTAGACAATATAGGTATCGGTATACTTTACTTTTCTTTTTGATCGTAGGATTAAAGTTGTATTTAATGTATACGTTCAGGATTATGAATGAATAAATTTGTTGAAAAAAACCAAAGCGTTTAAAAAAAGCTGCTAAACGTCAAATGGAGTTATTATATTTTTGAAGTGCCGTAAGTTTGAATGTAGAACCAGAACTCTTTTAGGATCACTAGTGGCAATGTACTCAGAATCTTTCTGGGCTGATTTTTCAATTCACTTGATCTACCGAACAACATCACAAAGGCGGTTCATTTCACTCTTTGTCTCCACTTTAAATATAACGTAACGATAACTGACAAATGCTTGCACTGGCTGGACTGGTCCACTCAAATCTGTGTGGTTCTTTCTTCCAAAGGCCATCTCAGACACTAATCTGCATAGTCCTCATGTAACTTAACCAAGTTTATGTCTGGACTTTAAAAGAAACTATGACCTCAGAGTTTGTTCGGCTGATTCTTCTCAGAGTAGTCAGGTACGACACACCGGCCCCATCTAGTTTAAAAAAAAACATGACGTGTAAAAGTGTTTGTAAAAACCTATTTGAAAAGTAAACATCTTTTATCATTTACTAGACCCTTTCCTACAGCATCATGAAGCTTCTCTGTGCCGTGATGGTGTGCACCCTGGCTGTATCGTCTGCTGAAGAGTATCCTCGGGACAAGATGATCCAGGTGTGCGGTGCCGAGCTCGCCAGGGCTATGAAACGTGTCTGCGAAGATGGAGACCTGGACTTCTTTAACCTTCAACATGTGCAGCGTAAGTTTTGAGTGTTTAGGATCAGTTGTCCAAACATCAGCTGGTAGCATCTTCTTCATTTGATTTTTTATAAAGATTCTACTCGAAAACCTTATGAAGAAATTAAGCTTTTACCATGGTTATTTTCCAGGAGAGGTAGACCCTGTACTAAGTAGTATTTTGGAAGTATTCCCATTTGAGCACCGATTTCTAGAGCACTAAAGATATTCCCTTTGATCAAAAGGGAATACCTATGGTGCTCTTGAAATCGGTGCTCAAATGGGAATACTCCGTATTCTGCATCTTTATACTTTCTTTATCGTGTGGTAGGTGCGTAACCTAGTGTCAGAGTTTTTATGCCGTCCATGGGCCTCTGACTTGGCTTTACATGCCATTCCGATTACTTACAGCCGGTTATCAGTTTAAATCTTATAGATTCCCTTACCAATCAAAAAGTTGCCGTCATAGTTTTTACTTTATTAGTCTATTAAACTTATGTACATAACATCATGAAATCAGGCAGAGGTGTATCTAATAGTATGTACAGACGCCAGCAGGTCAAGCTACCCGAAACTACCAGATTTCCCAATCAACCTTGAACCTAATGCTTCAGCGATAAAGTTGAAAAGCTATTAAAGAAATCTGACAGAATGATGTGCTGGCGTCCAGTAGCGAAGGGTCATATTTTGTAAGGGTCATTTTTTGTAAGGTAAGCCGGAGTATATCTTTCATGTGATTATACTATTTGTCTATAGAATACTGACTGTGCCATTTTTCAAAGGGAAGCCGGTAGGAGTCGAGTTCTATGGAACCTTCGCCACTGCTGGCGTCTGTACATCCACATTTCGCCAGTTATGTTTTAAGTCCCATTTAATAGTGGGCGATATCTCCGTGCCTGCTACTGATAAATTTCTAATGGAAACGAACGAGGCAGGAAGGAATCGATGAAACTTTTACGTATAAACTGAGTTGTTTGTTTCCAGATCACCACCAACATGAGCACCCAAATGATCACCAACACAGTCATCACAACCACGAGTTTAAGGGGCAGGTGATGAAAAGAGACACGACAGCCTCCTTGGCGGACCAGTGCTGCGCCAAGCCCTGTCACGTCAAAGACTTTGTCAGTTATTGTCCTTAAAACAGCACACAAAAGTGGAAGGAGCCAATAAACCTGTCCTTTCATAAGTTCATATTATCCATAGTAGATGTATACTAAAACCATTATTTATGGCTGAATTGATTCCTGTATAACTCTTGGAATTCGTTGTAAGGGATTTTTTCATCAGAAATAAATTAATATTGATGTTATCTTCATTTGTGGTTCTCCTGAGGTGGTACTCTATAGAAAAAAGTGTGTGTGTACTTATTACGCACGTAAGAAGTTATACTTCTTTGGCGATTAAAACTAAAATGTTGACTAGCTAACTTCAGGGTGTATGTTGACCAGCTAACTTCAGGGCGTCGATTTTTCGTGACGGTGTGCGCACGCATCGTAAAAATTTACTCCCATCATTTTTCCCTAACGCGCCAAAAGAAGTATAACTTCAAAAACTTTGACAGACTATAGTTTTTTTTAAATTTATTAGCGTTTGGATCCTTTTGTACGCTGTGACGCACACAACATATCTGCTGCGTCAACGGTTAGTTTCCGCTGATATCGGCCGCCATGTTCGAAATGTATGCCGCCATAGCAAAAGATACGGGGCGAAGCGTCACCGTTATATGGTGGAAGTCCCACGAACCGGACAAAGCGCTGTGCTTTCACATTAATTGTGCGAACGGTCAGTCTGTGGAATGCACTGCCGTCTTCTTTGTTTCCCGATCATTATAAACTGGATTTCTTCAAAGTTCGAGTAAATCGGTTATTCTAGGCAAGCGTGCTCCAGCCTAGGCCGCATCATCGTTCCTCATCACGCGAGTTGCGGCCAAACACAAGCCTATTTTAGTGTAAAAAAAAAACAAAAAACCGTCCGGATTACTATAATTATTGACTTATATCTTTTGATTTGCACTTGCGGTTTGACACCCAACCAGGCGGTAAATAGGGTCTATTCTTTTATGGAAAGATCATGCAGGGAAGTCAGGTGCCAAGTGCATGAAGAGATGCAGAAAGTCAAGACAAATCATTCAGCCACGGGCATAGCTGTGCCTGTACTGGTGGCAGATGGATGAAAGTGGAAAGCCTAGATTCAACATTTTAAACACAAAGAAAACAGGTTTTTTTTTACATATTTTATAACGATGGTGCTCATTAAAGAGTTTAAAGGTTTTTTCCATATGCCAAGAATAAGAGTTTTTATAGAACATCATAATTTTTTACCGATAGGAAATCCCATCAAGCGCACGGCTAGTTAGAATAAACAGAATATACGTACTTACAAAGTAAGTGCAAGAAATATTATAAACAGGATATGGAAACTAGATCTCAGCTCACGGATGTCACCTTTAAGTTCCACTAACTATGAATAATTCAATTAGCTCGTGACACATCGCCCACATCGAAGGAACCTCGGAAGAACTAAGACACGATCTTGTTCATACGTAGGTTTGTAGATCAGTAGCTGATATTCTAATTTTATGATGACTTGCCGGAGTTTGATTAAAAACTGGCCAAGTGCGAGTCGGACTCGCGCACGAAGGGTTCCGCACCATAAACCGAAAAAAACAAGTTTCTTGTATGGGAGCCCCTTTAAATATTAAATAATTTATATTTTTATTATTTGTTATTATAGCGGCAACAGAAATACATCATCTGTGAAAATTTTAACTGTCTAGCTATCACGGTTCATAAGACACAGCCTGGTGACAGACGGACAGACAGCGAAGTCTTACTAATAGGGTCCCGTTTTTACCCTTTTTTTTACGGATGGGAAATCATCAAATTTTAATGACTTCTCCCGCTCTGGGCAGATCGGAAGGGAGTGTCAGACTTGTACTGACTAAAACCCATTCATGTTCCTTCCTTGCACTTTGTGTTCCAGGGCCGCGGTATCTCTGTCGAACAGTCCCGCAGCTCTGGCCCCGTTTTTACCCTTTGGGTACGGAACCCTAAAAATACCCAGATGAAAATTAAATAAAATGTACTAAAATGAGGAAAGTTTCATGGCAGAACAGGAGCGAGGCCAGTGATACTCCGGTCGCTCTTCGGGTAGTGACGTCATAAAGAAACAATTGACGATCGATCGAACATACTAATGCCGAAGATGGTGTTTTCACGTTTAAAAACGGGACCCTAAAAACTGATCGTACATCTCCTTCCTTTAATACAGGGTGTAAACTGACTCTTCACGAAGCCGTCAACCAAGCAGAAAGCTTTTTTAGAGGTGAAACGTTAACGTTTTACGGTAGGACTCAATGTAACGCATTCAAAACATTCTGCTGATGGATGGATTGAATAGTACGGGGGCCGTGGAGGTATCTTAAGTAAAAAAATTACATTAAAAACATGTATACATATAAAAAACTTGTGAAAAAGTTGGAACTTCGTCGGAGGTATAGAACAAAAAAAAAGATTGCAATGACAGAGAGACCAAGTACCTTTCGGTTTCGTTAAGAGTCTTTTTACACCCTTTATCATTATCACTAGACTGGAAGAATCTTGGTACTTATATAATTTTTTACACTGAGATGGTCACTAACATTATCATTATTAACACACCAACATATCGATATCTGGAACTCGAAACGAATAGTATACTTACAAAATGTAGTATGCAAATATCCCGTTTTCAATGTTAGTGATAGAATTCTAGTATTACAATAAATAAGAAATAACTCAATGATTTACGTTTTGCAGACGATATAATTTTATTATTCTCAGAATCAAGTTCGCAACTAGAACAAATAAAGAAAGCGCTCGTGTAGCTCTACAAATGAACCTGCAAAATTTAATCTGAAATCATCAAAATCACCAATAAAGATTGGAAAGCAAAACCTCGAATATGTAGACACGTACACATACCTTGGAAAACAAGTTTCATTCCACTAGAATAACAACCTAGAAAAAATAACTGATTTAGAAGAATAAATATAAAATGTAAAAAATATTGGGCTCACAGAGAAATAATGAAAGGATGCTTTCTCTAAATAAGAAAGTAATGGATAGTTGTATCCTTCCTTGCCTAACACAGCTTTTTTTTTTTTTTTACGGATGGAAAATCATCAAATGACTTCTCCCGCTCTGGGCAGAGCGGGAGGAAGTGTCAGACTTGTACTGACTAAAACCCATCCATGTTCCTTCCTTGCCCTTTGTGTTCCAGGGCCGCGGTATCTCTTTCGAACAGCCCGCAGCCCTGGGCCTAACACAGCTCACAAATTTGAACATACACAAAACATACAGGGTGTATAATGACCCTTCACGAAGCCTAACAACCCAGCATTATGTACATCAAACTAAGTAACTTTACTCAAAACTTATTGCTGGAAAACGACTTTTTTTTTGGGTGAAAAATCACGTTTTACGGTTGAACTCAATGTAAATATTCAGTGCGTTTCGGCTTCGTTAAGTGTCATTTTACACCCTTTAGAAGTACAGATAACATCACGCCTGGTAGGCAATCCCCAAAGGGTAAGGTAGAGCTGTACCTGATATCACACCCACATTTCGCCAAGTTTGTTTAAGTCTTATGTATAGAGGGCCTATTACCATCATCCGGGCACAAATCCAGCCTCCGTGGCTGCTACTGAAAATACCTGATGGCAAAACCCAATACCAACGCTTTACCGACCTGGGAATCGAAAACGACCTCATGCTCTACGGTCGCGCAAACATATTAGGCATCCTAAATTCCTAATACAATGAAACAGTAAAATGTCTATTAATAAAACAGATATACATAAAAACAATCTAGATTCTCAAAGAATGACGATGATTCACCTACACAGCACCTAACAATATCCAGTTTTTGCGGAAACTTTTTTAGATCTGATTTCTCGAATTCGCTCTCGAGAACATTATACATTTGCGTACAAAAGTCAGAAGCTTAAAACATCCGTAAAGGATACATATTGTGTGTTATTTATTTGAATAACGTTATTGTAGAATGTGCTTTGGTGTAAGAACGATGTGTGCAACAAATTAAATGTGAATAGTGATTGATAAAAATGCGGCTTCATTTTTTTTTTCGTGGTACTTTTTGGATTTTCTTGTTTTATTTCACACTCACATTCAGCGTTTAGTAAGTAACCGTTTATTTTCAATTAATAAATATTAATGAACTTCCGTAAAATCTGTTTCTTTGGTTTTTATTGATGTTTATCTAACTTTAATAAAAGTAATAGACAATTTATTACTTACGTCGTGTCAACGGAAAATTTCAGAAATATACTTGGAAATACATAATATCAGTGTGTGGGCTTAGCGTCATGCTTTTATAGGGGTTAAAGGGTTAAGTGATACATTATATTAATATCATACTGTGATAATTATAGCTTAATTGATGTGGTGTGATTAAGGGCCAAGTTCACCGACAAGATAACGGTCTGATTATCTGAAAACAGCTGTTTACCATGAATTTTCGTGTTCACGAAATTGCTTTCGTGATCTGATGATTAAACACAGTTTATCGCTAATTCAATGTCGGTGAACATGGCCCTTAATCATCAGATTTGCTTTCGTGAACACGAAAATTAAGAGAGGGAAAAGGGCCTCAAAGGGCCTGCATTTGAAAAATAGGTATTTGAAGAAACTATTGCCGTCGCGCTCCGTCAAGCCTGTCCTCGTAGAGTGCAATAGGACAGCTGCAGCTAAGACCGAATATATCACAAAAATTTTGACAAGATCGACGTTTCGTATTCCCCTTTTTTCTCCCCGAAAACTGAGCCGATTCAATTATTTTTGACATTTAAATTTTAAGAAAGAGTATGTCTAGGTTCCTATCAATTTTTTTATGTGAAAATCTTTTCGAATTTGTCTGGTAATCACGGCTCTAAAAATGGGTCTTTTTTGGAGGGACATAATTTCTTTACTTATTAGTTGCTGAAAAAAGCTGACAGGGATGTGGCTGCAGTAAACCTTGATTTTATGAAAAAAAAAAAATGATTGCTCTAGAGGTATTATTTAGGAAGAAACAAGGGAAAAAATACATTTGTATGGAGAATAGCAGACCCTGTTCCCTCTTAAAATCTTTGTGATATTACACGCTAAAAAGAAGACACACGTTACTGCTATTAAGATAAGCGAACCACGTGCTTTGCGTGGAGATGATAAAAGTTGATCTTGATAGGTTTCCCTTTGTGTGGTGTTTTTTTTTTTATTTTTCGGATGGGAAATCATCAAATGACTTCTCCCGCTCCGGGCAGAGCGAAAGGGAGTGTCAGAATTATACTAACTAAAACCCATCCATGTTCCTTCCTTGCCCTTTGTGTTCCAGGGCCGCGGTATCTCTTTCGAACAGTCCCGCAGCCCTTTGTGTGGTGTCTAGCTAGTTTCTTCTTCCTTTCTTTTTACTATTACTAGTATTAGTTATGGGTAAGCCAAATTCATGTTAAGATGAACTTTGCCTTGCCTATGGATTCTTTTGTCTGTTTTGTTTTTCGCTTTTCGTTGCAGCAGCCAATGAGTAGGTTTATCTTTATCTATTGAATGGTAACTTACTAAAATTAAAAAATTAAAATTCTCCAAATTAAGTACTTTTGTATTGATTCATCGTCATCATTTGCTAAGCCTTTTCCGACCATATTAGGGGCCGTCTTCACGAGCGAGAGAATCGTTGCGATATTATCGTATAGAAATACGTGGCACGACGATAATATCGCTTTCAGGTCGACTTTTAGTCTAACCGGGTGCAGCTGAATACTAGTATAAATGGTGTAAACGGATCCTTCACGAAACCGTCAACCAAGCAATATGGATATCAAACTTAGTAACCCCACGCAAAAAATGTTGATGGGAAACGATTTATTTTTGGGAGGCGGGGAAATCACGTTTTACGGTAAAACTTAATGTAGCACTCAAAACATTGTGCTGATGAAAGCTGAATAATTAACGGGCCATAGAGGTAATCAAACTAAAGTTATTACCTTAAAAACTAGTATTCAAAAAAAAAACTTGTCAAAAATCTGGAACTTTGATCTCCAATATCTCCGTAACTAGAAGGTTCCCAGGTATGGTCCAGAACAAAAAAAAATGTGTGTGTACCAGAGTACACAGGTAAGAAGTGAAACTTCTTTACGACATATCATTTTTCTACTATTTGCAACTTCACGAAAATGGGGTAGATAAGGCTTAAGCCTTAAGAAAAACATTTTTTTCCGTATTAAATTAAAGCTATTTTATTATTATAGACATGCATACAATTAATGAGTAATTTATTTTATCATTGTTCTTATTATAATATCATTGCTATTGTTGTATTTCATCAATAATGATACATTATATTCTTTACGTCACTATACTAAACTTTGATAAAAAAGCAACATGGCGCGTAACCGAAAAACGTGACGATTTTTTTTACACTGCTACAAAATTTCTCCCATACGTCGATAAAGAAGTTTCACTTCAAAAAATTAATTTATCAATTTACAAAAAATATTACATATATATACATATATATAAATACATACACATATACACATACATATACACGTACATATATATATATGACAAAGGTTAAGCTTAAATAACTTGAAAACTTGAAAAATAAATAACATGATCACGCCCACTTCGAATCACGCGTGGTAGGGATAAGAAAAAGATGGCGCGTAACGGAAAAATGTGACGCGTAACGAAAAAATGTTACACTAAATTTTTTTCCAACCCCGATAAAGAAGTTTCACTTCAAAAAATAATCACAGTGACGGGGAGAACAAGTGCTTTTCGACTTCGTTAAAGGTATTTTTACACAATTTGTTACATGATAAGACTGATCTCTGATCTGATCTGGTCGTCAGACTTCTACTACTATCTGTAACGACTGTCGAAGATTAAAGCTTTTTGTGCTCTCCGAGGCACTTTATTGGTGCATGATAAACAAACTATAACGATAGATATACCACAGACCTACAACCTCATGTCAATCAAATACTAATGGGTTGGCAGTTTTTGCATCGATGGATATCAATCAAATATTTTATTATCGAAGTACCTCTACCTACCCACAAAAAGCTTTTTTGTAATATACTTTTTACTACTTTTTTTACTCAGCCAGGACTCTATTTAGGGCTTTGTAGCCCAAAATAAATGTATTAGCTGATCGCACTATGGTGATTGAGATAGAGATTGCTAGTGCATCAATTATACATACAATAAAATAAAACTTAAGTGTCGGTTTACAATTTCAAAATATCAGCTTTTTACTAAATGTAAATGACTTATAACATTTTTTTTTGTCTGTCTTTTATTTTGTTCCGGCTAATCTCCGAAACATTTTTAGGTTCGGTTCCGTGCAAAAAAATCAAAACCCATGAAATTATTAACAAAATCAGATTCAAATAAGGAAGTAATATTTTTTTTAATAATAATTTCGCAGCAACAGTTATTAGTGAATATGAAACTTATTGCTATGCTTTTAATCAAGTCATCCTCATCATCGTTGGCATTGGCAGCCTTGTTCCAGCCACGGCTAAGTATTGGTGTCCTTCCTTTTGCGTACCTTTTGTGTCATGCTTAGGAAAGCGTGTCACAAAAGGAAGTACACCTATACTTTGCTTTATGGACCTGGCTGAGACTCGCACAGACCTCCTGATCTATGCAAATCTCAACCAGGTGTAATAACAAACAGCCAGATGGATGAAGGGCATTCAGAAATTCGTGGGGATCATCTGAATGCCATCCACGCATCTGGCTATTGGGCCAATACTTCTTCCACCGTCTCTCGGCAACTATTCGGTTAAGGATCTACTCCATTTCAATCGAAGAGGCACCTAAGCTTTATGCCATCTCTGTGAGGTCACTGGCCAGATGACCATTACCACCAACCATAGGTTACGTGTGGGTGAACCACATTGCCAGACAAGGGGGGAACAAAACTCGAAAACATTTTTAATATTGTGCATTTAGATTTGTCATGGCAATACTCGCAAAAAACCTCCTGATCCTGTTCACATAGTTGTGTAATTGTGTTACCAAGTGGATCGTCATTAGATCCGTGATAACTTGTTTGAAATCACTGAGTCGAATTGATCGAATCAGCTTACAACAGGTTTCGATCAAAGCACGGTAGATGCCGTGTAGACGGCGCGTTCGTTTTCCACGCGCGCCTCAAAGAGATGTCAGCAAACAGGGAGGGGCCCGCAAGGGCCGATTCCTGCCCGGGCTGCGGGTCTGTTCGAAAGACATACCGCGGCCCTGGGACACAAAGGGCAAGGAAGGAACATGAATGGGTTTTAGTCAGTACAAGTCTGACACTCCCTTCCGCTCTGCCCAGAGCGGGAGACGTCATTTGTGATTTACCATTCGTAAAAAAAAAAAAGCACGGTAGATATTATCTGCGAGCGGTTTTAGACATATACTGAAATAATTAGGAGCTGTTTGTTATACATGGTGGCGATTTAATCACCTACGTCTTTCAAGGGGATGATTCTACCCGACATACTACACAACTTTTCCTATGAAAATCCTAGCCTATTTGTGAAAAATCGTAGACATATTGGTTGCTAGGGATGACTAGGTAAATCGCCACTATATTTAACCCCTCACTACACTTTGGATGCTACGGTATCTAGGGCATATGGGCCGTTGGTACATCGTAGATACTAGGGCGTCCAAAAGCACTAGTCGATAAATATAGCTTCATACTGTTTGCGCGTGTAAATTAAAGCTTACGACGTGTTTTCTGTCCCTTTCTATGGTTCTACAAAAACATATTTATTAATTTCATTATATGTAGATAAACTAACTATACAAATTAATAAACTAACAAAAAACTATAAAACAGCATCGAAAAACTCCTCCTCAACGCTGTCAGCTGGTAATGTGCCCAAGAGACTGGCGGCGTTGCCCGTTGTATGGTAACCTCTGGCCAAGGTAAGCCAGCCAGGTCACGAAAAGCGTCAACAAGGCGATTCGAAATTTCATTAATTAGGCTATGCCTATGAGCATAAATACATTAAAAGAACCGGACTGACCCGGTATACCCGGTATATGTACCGGATATTTGATTCAAACGAACAATTTTCCTTTCGGACAAACTAAAAAAATTGGCCCATCATCCAATGCTCATGATCTCCTTATCTTTAAGGTAAACCCCGGCCAAATCAAGGAGTAGGACGCATAACCAACTTAAACGCTGCCTGCATGCGATGCCTCTGCCATGTTACTGGATGCGACATGAACAGAGGCTGCAATGAGGGTTACTGCGGTCCCTTCATCATATCCAGGCTGTACTGGATCGATGCTGGGAAGCCCACCCTGCCTGATGATGACCCGGATAGGAGTGAAGGTAATGGATCTTCTTTATCATTTGAAAGGTTTCTGGAGGTATTTCTTTCAGGTGACAATAATAATACAGACAATATAAACATGACTTGGCACATAGATACTTTGACTGAGCATTATTCCTGTTGATGTTAAATAACTGCCAAACAACCACAACTCAAAGCATTTGCTAAGCAACGTTGCTTAGCTTATAGATCTCAGCCTAATAGTATTCTTCGTCTAATATCAGAGCCAAACGTGCCAACGGACGACTGAAAAATTACACGTTAACATCATCTGCTTAGCCTTTTTCCTATGTTGGGGTCGGTTTCCAGTCATACCGGATTCAGCTGAATACCAGTATTTTACAAAGAGCGACTGCCTTTCTAACTTCCACAACCCAGTTAGTTTAGTACTGGGTAATACGATACGACTACGTAAGACTGGTTGTCAGACTTTCAGGCCAGTGACTACCTGTAGCGACTATCAATGATCTATAAATGACAACCAGGACCAACGGCTTTACGTGCTTTCTGAGGCACAGAGGAAACTTGTATTGGGTCGTCACGCATCCACAGTACAACCTAGGCAAGCGCGGCTTAACCTGAAGATCTACCCCGTGCGGCAGTTATTATTTAGGCACGAGCTCCTCTTACACTATTATCGTCTAGTTCATCTAATAATTTTTGTTTTCTTTTTTCGTTACAGCATTTGAAGATTGTGCAAGTAATTACCACTGTTCAATGAGAATCGTTGAGAGTTACATGGCGAAGTTTGGAAAGGCAAGTTTCACAATAATAATGGGCTCGTCTAATGGCGTATTCCTCAAAGCGCAACTGTTTTTAAGCGCAACCAACTAAGCGCAACAAAATTATTCCCCGAAGCGCAACCATTTTGAACAATTTGAATTTGTGAGTGCAACTAATGGTTGCGCTTTGAGGAATACCCCCATCTACTTATTTTTGAGTTCTACAAGTTGTTTCTTAATCATCACTAGTAGAAATATTTGTCTAGCTCACCCAATTTTACCTTGGCTTTGAAATTAAAATAAAAAAACTCTTTTTTCACGAATCTGGTATGAGTTAAATAGCGAAATTGGTTCAGTATGATATGATGGGTAGACCCCTTGACGTATGCAGATGACTAAACTGCCACCCTGTATTTACATCCTAATTTTCTAAGAACTGAAAAATTACTAAAACATTGTTATGTCATATTCGTGGACGGGCGCTGTCAGTTGGGACTGGTCATCTCTAAACTACCATGGTTTATTTTAACTACTTACTTTGTTTTTAATTTATAATCTTTTACTCTGGATGCTCTAAACGTGCACGTATTTCTACATTGTTCTCACATATGTATAATCTCAACATAAATGATGTAACCAAGATTTTGTAACAATTATTTGGTTGAAAAGAGTGTCCATGGAGTTTCCTACCCATTCTTTTCCATAGAGATCTACGCTTTGGAATGGGCAACTACAGTACTTTCACAAGTTATTACACCTTGTGTCTGTGACTGTAGCTAAGCCTTCTTTGTTTTTCTGATGTTCAAAAGTGCCTGTAATGGTCTAATTTAAATATATGGTTTTGAGTTTGAGTTATTGAATAAATTTTCTGTACGTTTCAGGACTGCAACAACGACGGTGTTACGGACTGCTTCGACTACATGATGATTAACTACCACGGACCTTCCTGCTCCAAGCCACAGTCCCTCACTGAGACATGGAGGCAACGGGTTAGCTTGTACCAGCAGTGTCGACAATGATGCATTTTTGTAAAGTTATTAACTAGGCCATGCAGTTCATTTTACCTAAGTTGTGCCATAACCGTTGTGTTTGAGGTTTATTAGGTAGGAAACCTGTTTTCCTGCCTGGTTGTCCTTTGTTTTAATTAGACTATTTTTAACAGTAGAGTATGTAAGCTGTTTGTCATACTTTTTTAATAACACTCGGTCTTCGGATAAGGGTCTTGCTCAAAATTGGAATGTGTACCATAATTGAAGTATATTTCAAATCATGTCTCACAGTAGGTTTTCCGATTCATACTATTACGTCAGTGACATATTATATGCCTCACTATAGTGTATTCACAGAGACGAGTTAGTAGAGCGCTATCTCACTCGCACAATTTTTTAACTGCAATTGGTCAGTGATAAACGCTAAGGTGGTGTAGTGTGGAAAACACCTAAAATGGCAGAATTAAAAATTGTATTAAACGAATCTATTATGTAAGACGCAGAAAAATTGAAAAATGTATAAAGCAATATTTAACACTCGATATAATAATTAACTCTCGATTTTATTGCTTTCCTTCATATCCAAAATATTCAAAAGTTACCTATAAAAAAAAATTCTTACCAACTAAATGGCTCTCAAATATGACAGATGAAGCCGCAGGTTTCTAAGGTATTGTTCACGCCCACTGACTCTAAAATTTTTTTTTTGTCCTTGTCATTTGTATGATAATGTGTGATAGAGCAGGTGCTATACTAACTCGTCTCCGTGAATACACTATAGCAACAATAGCGAACTTTTTTCCCCGTTTGTCGCCAGGGAAAATATACAAGACCATGATCAGAGCTGTCGTACTGTATGGATCGGAATGTCTATGAATTCCCACTGGCATCAACTTCGTTTGTTTGGTTTGTTTCATTCCTCCATTTTGATTTTTCCCGTTGATCCAACCAGAGGGGTCAAGCAGTGGGGTCAGCGGGAATACTCCACGTCAAGTACCGAAGCCGAGATCAAAGCTTTAAGCTACTGCCAGTTAAAAATGTTGTAATTTTCTGTATTTTATCGAAGACTTTACTTCGGCAGTCATCTGTTTTTAATGTAGACAAGTTTAGCATATAGTACTTAATCCGAGCTGACTAGCGAAGTCCTAGAATCGTCGATGTATGCTACTATTCGAAATTTATCTGAATTCTGTTGGCCTTTCATCCTTTCCTCCAGATATGCATTTATTACTTGGACTTCAAGACTAGGGTCCCGCTAGGTGACAATGACATTCTCCAAGCGTACCAGCAAATAGAAATGGTTTTTTCCTACCTATTTGTGGTGGCCACATGTGGCGGTTGGTGTCATGCTGAGGACAATTGTCACTTGTTCTATTAGAAATGCATGTCTCTAAGCGAAGCCCCTAGCATAGTCATATACTTCATAGTCATAGACTTTTATTTTCGTATAATTAAACTTATTACCAGAGATCGGAATAGATAGGGTTTTTTTAGCCTAAACTTTAGAGATTTAAGGAACATGTATTGAGGATAATACCTTCCTTCTCTAACTTAAAAACTTTATTTCGAAACTTAAAATAATATTCCGAGATTTTATAGGAAGCTATTAGCCAAAACATTGTTAATTTCTTCCGTGAAGTTTAGCCAAATAAACGGTACCATACCGATCTCTGCTTATTATCTAATATACCTACTAAGAGTATTTCCTAAACTATCACAATTCTCATTGTACTTACTTCGAATGGATAGAATTAGGAAATTAATAAACAAACAAAAAAACGTAATTATAACTTTATTTGTAAAATACATAACATCAGTCAAATAATGCTTATATACTAATTTATAGAAAATTAATTTATACATAATGTACTTTGAATCTTCTCTACAATTCAAGGTTGACGGGACATCGAATCACTAACGGGTGGACAGTACATCATTGCGAATCCATTGAAATTTTACATCTGTAATTTTGAAAAAAAACCTACTGTTCCATACATTTTGACCGTGTATGTATTGATTGCACTTTTGTAGGAAAAAGCTTATGCAGATTAAAAAAAAAATGTGATGAAAAATTTCTAGATGGGGAATTTCAGAATGATGTATCCTGTATAATACCTTAAAGTTGATTATTGCTAAGTAAAAACATTTACATCAAAATTATAATTTTTCATTTCCGCAAATGTTATAACTTATTTCCGGAAGTGGTTTCTACAACAATTACGTCTAATTTCTGCCTCATTGTCACTGTTGTACTGCACAAGTGCACATGTTGCACTGCGTAAACCCCGCGTAGTACCTACGTAGCACCCTCGTAGACACGCGTAGAACCTGCGTAGCACCCTCGTAGACCCGCGTAGTAACTTCGTAGACCCGACGCAGAACGTTCATAAAAACCATCGCAGAACCTACATACTCGTAGCCCGAATAGCACCCTCGGGGTACATTCGTACACGTTCAGCACCGAATAGACCCTTGTCTACGAGGGTACTACGCGTCTTGTACTCGGGGTAAGCACAACGTGGTCCGTTTGTTTATATCGTTTCTATATTACGATTGGGATTTCATGTAACTTCGAAAGCCTACTCTGGACAAACGCCCAATATTGTCCATTTAGTTTAACCTAAAGTAAGTAGCTCAAACTTAAGTTTAAATATTATTTTAATTTATAATTAGGTACTTAAATAATCTTAATTTTAATAGGATATGTATTAAAAATTGAATTGAGAATTAGCCTCATCATTCTACTTAGCAGACCGTAGACCACTTACTCTCGTTCCAAAATTGGCTTTTATTTCTAAAAAAATGTGTAAAAAATCGATATCAATAAACATGTTACTATTAATCGTTTGACTTTATCGTACCCAACAAAAACCTCTAGCAAAATAATTTGTGTTTGAGTTTGAGTTTGAAATTTTGCATATACGTTGTCAGATGTACAGAAACGGACATATTATCCCTAAAAAAAGTACTGTTCCCGAGGAAAACATCAATAACGTTATAATGCTCATAGATGAAGCCGCGTGTCTTTCGAATCATGATTGAATTACAAGCAGGGGTCAACCCGAATTGAGTGTCAAATTCTAAATGAACACGAGCGAAGCCGCGAGCATAAGCTAGTATAGTAAAAACCTTGGTATCTACCGTCAAGTTAAAGTAATGACTTGAGTTTAAGTAATTACTTATGGAACCATTTTCATGCAATAGACAAAGATTTTATCAAAGAAAGGTAAGCTAGGAACTTTTGACTCTAAACTGCAGAATAAAATGCGTATTGAACACGTTAACTGCCAAGGTATATTTTCTGTACCATCCAGATTTTATTTCTCGCGTATTGATTCTTGGTTTATATTGAATAGTTATGTACAAAAAAGTGTTCCCTTTTCTTTATTTGGATAAAAAAAACGGCAAAAAACAACTACGTGCCAGGTGGCGCACTGCGGTCAGTTGAATTTGATGCTTCAGTGTCAGTCACCGGTGCCTGACATGGCCTGAACAGATAGTGAGTCTGTCAAGCACCGGTGCCTGACATGGAAGTTAACGTGTTAAGTTATTAGTATTACTTTAACTCAAGTAATGACTTTGACTTTTTCAGAGATACGGGCGCAAGTTAGTAAGTATGACGGAAAATCGATGTGGAAAAAACAGTAAAATGTAGAAAATAACTTTACTTATAGAAGTCGGTGAATTTTGTCTGTTTCACTGAATTTTTTCCATCGACTTCCGAAAGTAAAGTCATTTTCGACTTAGTCAGTTTTTTTTGCTAAAAACTATTACATACATAAATATAAGAAATTTCAGTAAGAACGAGAATTTTAGTCTACAAGAAAGAAAAATAGCGACAAAATATTTTGTTGTAAGGCTCTGGTATAGAGTATACTTTAAACTTACAATAATAGGCACGTATACACAAAAAATATCCTAACTCTTAAAGATACATAGCTTATTGTTATTACGCAAATGTCACCAGTGGAGCTGGAGACTGCCAGTCCTCAGCATCCGACTCTTCTTCATCTGACTCTTCTTGGAAACGGACCTTGAAAAGAAGAAAAAGGCTTGTAATGCCACAAGTTTATCTAGTAAGCAGGGCTTTTCGACTGCCTGGTTGGTGATGATTATGAGGTCCTGGCTTGGATTCCCGGGGCGGGAAAAGTGTAGGGATTTTCCATTAGGAGTTATTCAGTGGCAGTAGCCACGGAGTCTGGCTTCGTGCCCGGTTGATGGCCATAGGCTAGCCCCCTATTACTTGGGTATATATATATACTAAAAAACATTACTGGCGAAAAGTGGGTGTATAATTGGGTACACTTCTGCCTAACCCTTCGGGTATTACGAGCGTGATTTTATGTTGTTTTTATTCTACTTACCCAGGGAGCTAAGCGTTTACTGCCGGACCCTAGGGAACTGCCTTGGTTGAGGTTGGACTGCCAGGCCTGGAAACCAGCACAAGTTAACCATTAATAACCAAAAAAAAAAACGAGTGTGCTTTAGACCATACGTCTGAAGTAAAACTTAAACAAATACGAACAATCGTCTGTCAAATTCAAAAACCTAACTCTCTCTCTTTCCATCTTCACTAACTTATATCTCCGTCTCAACTTCCGTTTGCCTCGTAACTTAACGCATTCACCAGCTTACTCCCCAAGTCAAGCGTTCGTAAAGAAGTTTTACTTCAAAAAGATATTAAGTTATTTACAAAATAATCAATCAGTGATGTCATCATCGGGCTGTCGAACCGGAGGCAGCTGAATATACCAACATTACACACTCAGTAGCTGGGTTATTGAGGTTTTGATGGGCAGTTGCTCGGTGGCCCAGTGGTGGCGGCCCCTACTTACGAGCAATAGAAAAAAGTAAGTCGTGGGTTCAAACCCAGGCAGGCGCATTACTTTATGTAATTATTTTATCACCACTGCTCTCAAAACGGTGAAGGAAAACATCGTAAGCAAACCGGCATGTCCTAGAACCAAAAATTCGAAGACATGTGACATCTGCCAACCCGCACTATAGCCCATCCCCTCTCATAGAGAGGAGGCCTGTGTCCCAACAGTGGGCATTACATTATAGGCTGATCACGATATATCCGTTAGGGAGAACTTCATCTGTTTCTCAACCACAGAGCGTGCTGCCGATCGCATCGTAAATGCTGCCGCGTGCGATAGTACTCCCGCTATGTGTCTCGCTCTAGCTCTGATGGCGATTCTAAGAGACAGAAAGGGAAAGGAGCCTGTCCTGGCTGGTAGGTTAGAACCTGTTCTCAATGAAGAGGTCATTTCTTATTTACCTGATAGGCATCATTGAAGGCATGTGCGAGCGACAGCGCGAGCGCGCGCGCGTGCTTCTTTCGCGTGCACACGAACACGTGCACCACGTGGCTCTCTGCCGAACCCCCCATCGGCTTGCCCTCCACCACCGCGAACACGCGCGCGTTCGCTGCGTCTGCTGAGCAGTACGAGATCCTGAAAATGAAGATAATTGCTATAATATAGTTAATTCACGGCGCGACGGCGCGGTTGGGGCAGTGGCTGAGTGATCTACTGCTGCACTTCGTGTCGCAGGTGAGATTTATTGATAACTCTGCCCTGGAGTGTAAATATGGTGCTGTTCCACAAATGTAGGGCACTTAACATCGTGTCCTTCGTGTCCTGTTGCTTGTTCACTGACTGATGGATGCTATCGAAAGCACCAAACTAGTAACTCAGTTCTGGGCCGACAAAATATAGATTGCCGTCGACACGCTAAGAAGAAGAAGATTCTCGCACGGAACAAATATTTGTATGGCGTACAAGTAGTTGTTCCGGGTCTGGCTGTTTGTGTATGTGAGTTTAAATGTTTGTAAACGCACTCACGTTACAGGAGAAATTCCTAGTGTGGGGCAACGTTTTTTAAAAAAACAAAACATAACATTATATCATGCATGTATTCTCCGAGAGGATTAGCCAGTCCAAAGTAATAGGACGCAAGCACATTGTCATCAACCAGGTGGGCTGTTACTAAGTAATTTCTGATGGATGAACCCAACAACTGTTTGGGGGTATAAAGAACAGGGTGTAAATCTCTTCATCCCCCATAGAAAAAGGGAGGATCCTCCGACCAGACGGGTGTTGTGTTTGGTGGCCTACTGCCCGACAGTTGTTGCCGGGTTTTTGTATATTATAGTCTAAAGTCGCAGATAACTTTCATTGCGCGATGTAGGATTTCTTTGATTAGTTCGTCCACTCCGTCATAGATGGCGCTGTAGTACTTTTTGTTCTATGATGTTTAGTACTTTTTGTAGTGCCGCTATAAACTCTTTGGGAGTCGAATTCAAGACCTTATAAGTTTTTTAACTGGTCACTAACAATATCATTAACACTGACTATTGTGCTATTTGTTTTGAGTTCCCGATATTTCGGCGCTGTTGCCAGCTTCCATGATCACAGATAAACTAAAGTTATTGCGCGTCCTTGTTCATGAGCAGGCAAATCGTTCCTTGTACAGACGCCAGCACATCACGCTACCCGAAACTGTCAAATTCTCCCAATCAACCTTGAACCTAATGCTTTAGCAATAAAGTTAAAAATCTATTAAAGAAAATTGACACATTGTACTTAGTAGCTTGATTTGCTAGCGTCTGTACGTTTTACGAGTTACGAGTTTGGTATCACACCACCACCACTTGGCGCTATCACTGTTACTCTCTACTCGAGTAATACAGGGTGTAAACAGACTCTTCACGAAGCCGTCAACCAAGCATTATGTATATCAAACTAAGTAACTTTACGCAAAAAATAGTGCTGGGAAAATACTTTTTTTGGGCTGAAAAATCACGTAGTGATACGAGTTTTTCGATGCCATTTTATAGTTTGTTGTTAGTTTATTTATTTTAGTTTAATAGTTTTTATTTATTAATTTATATAGAATGTCTACCTAAATCAAATTATGAGGAAATAGGACAACGAT
This sequence comes from Lycophotia porphyrea, assembly GCA_950005105.1. Classification (NCBI taxonomy): domain Eukaryota; kingdom Metazoa; phylum Arthropoda; class Insecta; order Lepidoptera; family Noctuidae; genus Lycophotia; species Lycophotia porphyrea. The sequence goes on along the minus strand of OX465400.1, from coordinate 4,863,004 downwards.
TTTATCTTCCGCTTAGTTTCAAATCAAATCTGGTAAAATAATAATGAAACCGCAGATAATCTTTTTGATTAACTTTAACATAATTTACAAAACTCGTTGCCTGCCTCGTTGGTCTGGTGGTCACAAGCGCGACTGCTAAGCATGAAGTCCTGGGTTCGATTCCCAGGTCGGGCAAAATGTTATTGGGTTTTTCCATCAAGATTTATGGCAATAGGCTCGCCCCCTTTTACATGGGACTTAAACATAACTGACGAAATGTGGGTGTACTATTAGGCGTATTAGGGCGTGATGTTATGTTATGTTATTATTAACAAACATTGCAATCACGGAAAACATGTACTAGCTTAGCAGTTTAGCACTAGGGTAAATAAACTTCCTGCCTACACAACCAATCAGTCCAACGACTTTATTTTGTTTTTACACAACTTAGCCATTATTCATTATTGCATCCATTAATAATAATACGACATAACAAGCGTAGATAATATTATTATAGTGTGTTGCTATTGTGAACGTCTTGTTAATTAATTATTTTTGTCTAGATAATTTTATAGGTCAGACTTGGACTTGGATAATTTATCTTAGTCAGTTGGATATATTTTTCTCCCCGTACCAGGCACGACTCGGGGTGCATCCGGATACTGTTATCTTTATTATTATGGCATTGTGTGCGTTATCTTTGACCATGTTACATTGCCAATTATGTAATTTTAGATTTAATGGATCCATGTTTAACTAAATATATTGACTTCTAGTTCTTTCCCGCGATCTTCGTCCGCGTCAAAATATTATGAAAGTATTGCTTCCGTAATTAAATCGGTTTTTATTATCAATTTCAATGGTTTAATTTTTTTTCACGGAACCCTTAATCTTTTTTAAAAATTAAAGTAGCCTTAGTTACTCTGTATAATATCAGCTATCTGCCAGTAAAAGTCCCGTCAAAATCGGTCCAGCCGCCTAGCCGTTTCGGAGATTAGCCGGAAGAAACAAAGACAATTTTTTTTTTGTTGTATGTAGCGATTATATTTTCATATGCATTCAATAAAAAGCTGTTATTTTAAGTTTAAAAACAGACACCTCAATTTTATTTATTTGTATAGATTTCCGGTAGTAAGCCCCACTACAAACTTGGCTGATGAGTCCACATTTTTCGTAATGCTCGCGCGAGCCGAATCAGTGAAGAATTTCGCAGTTATTAAACCAACTCTTTTGCCAATAATACGCTAGGCAGCAATTGTATTGTTCGGTACCTTACCCGCCAAAGGTAGTTACAGAATTATATTCTGGTTTTTAATTCGGAAAACCTAACGTGCACCACACATCTGTCATCTTCAATCGATTGATAGAAATAGACCAATGGCTATTAAAGAAACGTTTAATACTAAACGCAGTTAATTAACGTGTGTTCGAAGAATCTGACAGATCCTTCTTCCCACCCCAGTTTGGAGGATTTTGACACAAACAACATGGAGCAGACCACGTTTGCTACCCAAAACTGTCATTTTTTTTCAAACAGCCTTGATTCTAATGCCTTTGCGATAAAGTTTATTTATTTATTTATTTTATTCATTATCACATACAATTATTTTTACAGGTAAGACCCAAGCTATCAAAAGTAGTCATGAATTTCTAGTAGTACAAGTTACTCAGTGGATAACATATTAAGTGTCACCCTCTGAAATTCCGCCAAAGAGCAAGAAAATAAGTCCATTCGCCGAGAGACACTATTATTGTAACTGCACGAATCACTGGTGAAAACTTTAATAAGTTTGTACGTGTTACCGGAACTTTAAAAAGACCCTCCCTTTGTCCCAACCGTAGCCTCCTGTCTGGAACGAGCAATCCCAACGATTCCAATATTTGTGGATTATTCAGCATACCACGAATAACCATAAAAACATATTTTGCAAGAGCGAGGTTGCGTTGAATATCTATTACAGTTTGACAGATTGTAATAGTTTGATGTGCTGGCTTCTGTACAACGTGACTTAGGACGGTAGGTATAACTTCTTTTACATATAAACCTATTCACGTTATAATAAATAATTGTTTTTACCTGTAAATCGACACGCTAATAACGTTTTCCTGTGAGTCGGCGTCGCTGACTACAATACCCTTTGCGCTGATGTCCAAGTTCACTCGAGGTAGCTTCTTATTTATCACTGCAACAAAAATAAACATAGAGAAACAGTCTCCAAATCTTATCTGATTATAAAATTATGGTTGCACAAAGGGCGGTTAAACTAACGTAAACAGACTTCGTTACACAAAATACCAACGTAAGACTGAAGATCAAGATGTCGAATCGGAATACGTACGGAAAGACAAAGTCCCAACATTAAAAAGGTACAAAGAGTTACAGAGATCCATGTTAGGCATATCGTAGACAGACAGACTTTCGCTACACAGAATACCAACCACAGATAGCGATCTCAAAATGGAGTTAGGCAGGACAGTTTGTTAGGCGTGGTGATGGCTTGTGGAGCAATCGTTGCTGAGAGCCGGTAAAGGAAGTTTTAGGAGACCAACGGCGGGAAGAGATAGGTGGATGACATTCAAGCCGACCAGGGAAGCATGGCACAAAAGAGAGGAGGCCTAAACTCAGCAGTGGATGGGACAAGTTGCCAATGATTATGATAATGACAACATCATTATGGATACAAGATTTTTCGAATCGTGATTGGCAGGAGAATGCCATGATTAGACTTAACATAGGCTTTTTAAACCCTGAAATATGTTTCCAACAACTACTATAGGAATAATGACAAAAATCGCACGCGGAAATACGACACCGATATTACAGAATAAACAACATAAATAAGGAAGCCATTAAGTAACGTAATCAAAATATTGACAAACACAATAATCTAAAACGTTGTACCATTCATCGGGACCTCTAGACCCCAGTTCACGGCGTGTTCTTGACCGGAATATTTGAAGCCGAGATATCTCCGAGCGTTCTATAAATAAGGCTATAAATTAATAAGTATGATATAATATCATTGTGATTTGACCGCAGAATCCTTTGTAACCTCATCCTGGCAGCTTCATTCACAATCGTTGCTGGGCATTTAATTACGTCAAGTTGAGAAACTTATAGATCTGATCTGACCTGCTCTTAGCTCTTATTCTATAACAATACTATTTATGTCTCATCATCCTAATCAGCCTACAGCAGTCCAGTACTGAACATAAGCCTTTTCAATCGCACGCCACTTAGATTCAATTGTCGGCAACTCTCATCCACCCTGAGAAGATCGTCGCTTGCCGATTCGCGGTCTCCACTCAAAAACACGTCTACCAAACGGTCATCGGTTCGGCCGGCCCATTTCGACTATTCTGTGAGCTATATCGACACCTCCGGTTCTCTGTCAGATCAACTCTTCCGGAAAGACTCCAAGCATAGCCCGTTCCAATACTTCGTTAAGGGACCTTTTGATCTATGGACCACCCATACCGTGAGTCTCCAAGTTTCGGTCCCGTGAGTCATAATAGGCAGGGTACACTGATTGAAGACCTTAGTCTTTAGGCTCTTTGGAATGCGCGACGAGAAGACCCGAAGAAGCTTCCCATATGTTTTGAAAGTTATGTCTCATTCAGGATCAAACAAACAACTCAGCCAATCGCATACCACAACTGGACATAGGCATCTCTCAAGTTGGCCCACAACACCCTGTCATCCGTTTTCCACACCCAGTCTCAGCCACCTTTTCCGGGTCATTTGCCCATCTAGCTGGAGGCGATTATTGCTACACTTGCCGATCAACATCAACATGTTGTTTTAAGTAAGGATAATTATCAAGTATACCAATTACATATTCTATGTGAAGCAAAACATCGTGAGGTCACAATATGTCCTAGTAACGAAAAATTCGGAGACATCTACCAGCCGAAACTAGGCCTACGTGGTGGATTATTCCCCCTCACATGGAGGAGGCATGTGTCAGTGGTTACTTATATGATGCTGTATACATACATTTAGCAGAATGCAGAGCTGATCTGACGGCGTTCGCAGTAGCGGGGGCGGAGGCGGCTCGCTCCACGGGTGCTGCGCCCGCGTACCGCACATCCACTTCACCGGGACTAGAGTCCCGAGTTTCACGCCACCAGCTCTCGCCATCGCATTCGGCTAGAGCCCACTCCTCGCTTAGTTCTGAAAATAAGGATTCAATAATAAGTACAATAATAACACAATGATCCTGATTGACGGTATAATTAGCTACTACAAGTTGGATAAAATAGAAATATGCAATCTTTTAATGGAGGACTGGTTTTTTTTTGTAGAAAGCGATTAGAAGTATTTCTGGGGCCACAAAAAGCTTTAATTACATAACACCACACCTTTAATCCCCAAAGGGTTAGGCAGAGGTGTATCTAATGGGTACAGCCATATTTCACTACTTAGATATGTTTAATTCCCAAGCAATCGGGGCGAACATTTTGCCATCAACCAACCGGGCACAAATTCAGACTCCGTGGCAGTTACTGAGAAATTCCTGATCAAAAACCCAATTACACTTTGCCAGACCTGGGAATCTAACCCAGAAACTCATACTCAGCAGCTGCGCTTGAGACCACTAGACCAATTATTGCTTATTCAAATCTTTGCTGCATTTCTGAAAGTTTCATATTTTACAAGACTATATTTTGTCTCTAGCTCTACCTATTTTATATACCGCATGATTCTCTTTCCAAGTACATTGTTGTTTATCTAAAATCCATGAATAATAAAATTAATTGTTCTAATAAAGCACAAAGCTAGCTGGGCTTTTTCCATGTATGTGAATCATTTCTATCATTGTGTTGTGCACTTGGCCATATGTATAAAAAAACCACTATTGTTAGTTTATTCCTCTTGGGTTAATTTCATCTTGGATGAAATAATTGATTGAAGAAGATAGGCTATGTGTTCAACACGCAACAGTCTCTTAAATTAGTCTCTAAGACGACTAGATAAGTGGAATAACCCCTTTACGTAAGTAAATCCAGTTGTTAGTTTCAGCAGAATAGGACACAAAATGCAACCTTGTGGTATACCGATAAAAGTTAAAGAAAAAACACAAAGACTTTCTCTTATTAATTGTGTAGTGAGTGTGCAACATGCCATCGCAGTATAGTTTTCTAAAATTAAGACAATTGAAGAACTTTGATACTAGTAGGAGAACAGTTTCCACGACATTTTCCGCTCTGCATATTACTTACTCGAATGCTTTACTTAAATTTAATTCTACGAAGCATTTTAACATGGGCCTTTCTACTTAAAGCAGTTTTAGTACGACTTTCCAATTCACATTCGTTTAATTTTCACGATGAGGAGGTCTTATTAGTTTAGGCTCTACTTTACAGAAGACATAATCTACATGTCTAAGGAGGTAGCTAGGTACCTAATTATTTAAATTTTTCAAGTAGATATTATTTCAAGCAATGTTTAAAATAATTTATTATCACTGAGGTGAAATAATTGTTACGTGTGTTTTATAAACCAGTCTATTAAAAACGTACAATGAGTGAACTTTCTGCTGATAAAAAAAAACTTATAACATTTCTCCAGTTTGATATCAGTGCTTATAGCAGCAGATAATTTCGCTAAAGTTACTCGACGTAGCAATTTTCTTAGCTTAGATTCATTAGCTTATTACAGGCTAGGCTGGTTTCGTAAACGTGCTAGAAAATCGATCAGGCAAATTGCACCTATACTTGATGGCTGTTTGTCGCCATTTTATAGTGTAATAAAACCTCGTTTAATTTTTAGGAATTAGTGACCCTTTTGATAGATTCAACTATGGTTAATTTATTTTGAAAACTGAATACGACTAGCAATGATTGTGATGTTGATTGCTGACCATCCGTTAAAGAAACTTTCAGCCTCTACTGTATGCTACTGTTAATCGTAGCTGCAACAGCAATTACACACATAAGATCATGCTAAGTACATAAAATAACAAATATTTACGAAAGCAAAACTGATATCTCTCTTTCTTATGAACTGCTCTTGCTACAGTCAATCCATTCAGAAATAGGAAAGTCTATTACATTTGTGTTAATCTATGATTAATAGATGGAATCACCCATCACTTAGTATGAAACTTATGTCTTATAACTTTATGAAAATTCGTCATAAATAAATACCTATATAATGTAGGTATTCATGAAGCAATTAAACATATATAGACGTTTTACTTAACAAAGAAAATAATGGCTGCAATTAGCATAGACAAACCTATTCCTTGGACCTGCGTGGTGGTTTATTATATCAATGATGAAACACAAGGTTGGGCTTTCCTGATAGGTAACAGGTAAAAGCTCGCTTCAAAACATCAAATATTTACCTACTTACGCAGACACGTAGCTGACGTAGCTAATTATTTTAATAAAGTAGGGTCTAACTAAACAAAAAATATAACTTTACATAGACAGATAAACAAGAGGCAGTAGGCCCCTATGGTTTAGAACAGATTTCATCGACGCTACAACTGATCAGCTTACGCAATAAAAACAGCAACTTTGCCTACTAAAATCAACAAACTAGCAAAATCCAAACAAACTATTGTTTATGAAAAGAACTTTTTAATTAAAACTGCGTCACAAGGACGCAGACGGGTACGCATAAAATAATCACAAAATGGCGGCAATCAGACAGCTATTTTAGTGATATCTAACTTCATCTAGGCCAGACGGGTTGTATCGATAGGAAACTAGGCCATAGGTCAGTTATTAAGCGTAATAAGTTGAACGAAACTCCGGCGATGCGTACTAACTTGATAGAGTGATGGACTGATGCGCTCGTCATACTGGTTCTAACTGGTATTCTGTGGCGCGTTAGATGCGTAAAGGAAATTTGTTGATTGCATTGCATTAAATGTAATTGTAGTTGTTATATGAAAGTAGGCTGTGTTGTCGCGAAAATAAGATTAAAATTATAGGGGCGTTAATTTCCTTCACTTTTTACATGAATGATGAAAAAGCTTTTAACGAAGCTTTTTTCTTACGCCTGAAAGGAACAAAAGCTGTGATTTTGACAACAATTTATTAATAAGCATTTGGTTGCATTATTTACTTATTAGGCATGTATATACGAAAGGAAAAGGATGCTTACCTTTGTACAAGCCTTTTATTATTATTCTTTCCGCTATGCTACGGTTTGCGATGACACAAGCCTTACGAACTTTAATTTAATCAGGAAAATATGATAGAAGGTATGGCTAGACAGGGGTGAAATGATGACTAATATCACTATCAGTACATAAAGGGTGTAAACAGGCTCTTACCGAAGCCGAAAGGCACTTGTTCCGCCCGACATTGCGATATTTTTTTTGTTCTAGACGATACCTGGGACCCTTCTAGTTACGGAGATATTGGGGTAAGTTCCAACTTTTTCACAAGTTTTTTTTTAAATACATGTTTTTAAAGTAAGATTTTTACTTTAAACACCTCCAGGACCCCCTTACTATTCAATCCATCCATCAGCACAATGATTTGAGTGCGTTACATTGAGTCCTACTGTAAAACGTGATTTTTCAGCCCAAAAAAAAGGTCGTTTCACAGCACTAATTTTTGCGTAAAGTTACTTAGTTTGCTCTACATAATGCTTGGTTAACGGCTTCGTGAAGAGTCTGTTTACACCTTGTATTATAAAACAAAGTCCTCCGCCGCGTCACTCAAAAAGTACTGCACCGATTTTTATGCTGTTTTCACCAATGGAAAGAGTGGTTCTCGGGGAAGGAAATTTTAGTATATGATTTGTCAAGTTTTTGTTGCGGGAACGGGATCAAAATTTCATGATCAGTACTTTTGGTCGCGATAACCGACATCCACGCGGGCGAAGCCTCTGGCATCAGCTAGTAGAAGTATAAAGGAAGAAAATATGCCACGCTGACCCTAAATAAATTGGGATAAGGCCAGGAAATGATGAGGAAAGCATAGTTTTGAACCATATTAGCAATTGAATCTAATAAGTGTATTAACATGCCCCAAGCGCTGAAGCGCTTCATAGCAATTAAAGCGCTTTAAAAATAATTTATTCGATTTTCCAGCCAGCTTTCACGTTTAGTTTTTGCGCAGTTCGCTTTGGGCTAGATAAGTGCAACGTTATAACAGGAATCCGGCCAGTCCGTTTAGCTAGCTCGTTTTCTTGATCATAGCCAATTCATAATTTATCACTTATCGAGTAATATTGTGATGAGGTGCTACTTTTTTTAATAGTTAAAGCACAGATAAAAATATTGGTCAAGGTTAAGTTGCGTTAATTGGATTGTTCCGGACCGCGTGTAACACTATTTTATCTTTATTTGGTTTTTCTTTCAGTTTTTTTTTGTTTGCTTTCGTTCGATACGTTTGGGTCTAATACCTAGGTATTGTGTGATAGACTCATGCAGAAACTTGTTAGGTTTGATGGTACTTAGGGAGGATGGCTAAAGTCGCGCGCGTAATATAAATTTTCTCACGTTTTCGGAATTTGCAGGTCAGTATCAGGCTGTATGTTGATTAGAACATGATTCATAATATATGGCTTTACCGAGTTATAATCATTAAAACCTTCAATACAACCCTCCTAGTTCATGTAATCCCATTGAATGAGTTTTTCATGAAATAGACATTCAAGTGGGCAACCACGCTACCCCGGTGCTTACATCTTAAATAAGTATGATCACAATTTTCTGGTACATACATACATGCTGTAGAGTTGGTAGGTAGAAAAAGTTAAATATAACCTAATTAGCTTATATCTCGGGGAAAAAAACAATATTTGGTTATAAATATTATCCTGTATTCAGAACAATACAAATCTATTTAGCAAAAATATTTCGTTAGTAGGTAGTATTTTATAATTTATTTATTGGATCTCCAACAGAAACTACACAATTACATGCAAGAATACACAGAACAGGGACAAATACAAAAGTGTGCGCATAGGAGACCGCTTATAATCTAGGATACAGTTGTCATAAGATCAGAAGTCTATTGTTTTGAGTTTGTGACGCTATACCTGCCTACCTAGATTTAATAAAAATTATGCCTACACACGCAGAGAACAACCAAAAGTAGGTACCTTATAAAACATCCAAATCTAAACAGGAACATATTAAACGTAGGAACGGTTAATACGTTCCTGTTTAGTTTAAGTTCCTGTTTTCTATTAAAGGTTCGCGGTTTGGTAATAAAATAAATAAATAATTTAGAAAAACCGTTGCTGAAAGTGGCAGTGGAGATCTCTACACTTTTCAGAAGCATTTATTCCTACATATCTTCAACTAGGTATTTTCAGAATTACCAAGCTTAGGATAAACCTATTGATCAGTTGAGAAAAATCTGAATTAAGTTCGCCTGACCAAATCTTTGTGGTAAACCTGAAACGTTGTATTGAAAAGAAAATACTTACTTATCTATGAATTAAAATAGCAATTTCTCTGTGTGTATAGGCTTTACCTATTCGTGATATCCTGCATCACAGAGAAGTTTGTAGTATTGTAAGTTTGTTGTTTGTTACGTTCACGTTGACAACAAAGATGCCTGCCGTGATATAGTGATAGCTGTTTATCGCCTGCTTTCCGAGATGAGCGGCATTAATCAAATAAATACTTACAATTAGCTGATAATTGTCACAGTGATAACGTGAACTTTCACCGCATTCATAATTATCATTACCCGCTCTGATTATAATATTATTTCTAACGTTCAGCAGACAAAGCATAAACTATAAGGTAATTACACAGAAATCAAGCAAAAAGTACTTTCTAATCCTTTCCCGTTACCCCAGCCCTTTAAAAAGAAAACGACTAGTCATTTTAGGTAAGGCGCGCTCTAATCACCTGTCACTACACTGTACATCGCTGCATTTGTATCAAACACTGTTGCACTGCAGTTTTCACGATACAATGTACGGCAAACGAGGCTGGCGACACAGCAACTTTTTTCTCAGTCAGCCATTTATGGCTTAGCGAGAGCTCCTAATTCCAGAGTAATTAGAGAAACTTGCCCCGGAGATGGGCTGCGGCCTTTTCCGAGGTTAGATACTCCGTATTCGGAACCTTTAATGAAGACGTAAAAACGGCACGTAATTGAGCGGCCCATTTAATTAATGTGAACGCAACCTGTCTATTGCAATTTGGAAAAGGCGCGAAAACTGGTCCTTTCCACGTTTTATCTGGACATTAAACTGTGATTATTTAATAAAAGAAATCGTGGCACTACCTATTTTCTATATTCATAATGTAATCTGGAGATGACTGATGATAACTTAAAAGTTGTTTGGGTTTTTTTCAAAGGTAGGGAAGAACCTTTTTACTTAACTATGTAGTTTGTTGATGTGAATTGGCTTTGATTTCGTTCAGTCACTATTGTGATTTCAGTGAATTTCACTATTTTCTTGTTGTCTTGATTTTATTAATCAACAAGAAAATAGTGAAATTCACTGATATCGTTTATGTTATTTCTCACGTAGGTAATTTATTTAATTTATTCATGAATAAAGTAAACAAATTAGGTACCTAATTGCATCATAAATTCATAACCCATGCCCATGTCTAAAAAAAGAATAAAAAATAATTTATTTAAAGAAATGGGTACCTTATTTATTGAATTAATTAAATCGTCCCTATTTTAGTTACTATGTGTCTAAATATTTGTATTTGTAAAAAAAAATATAACTTACTTTTGTGTTTTGAATGGATCTTCCAGATTTTTCTTAGAAGCATCGTCATTTTCTAAAAGCTCCAAACTCAAACGCGATTGACAAAAAAAAACTTTGAAAATATATTTGAATAAAAGATGGCGGAGCGACTTTTCCCGCGCGCGGTCCCTGATACACTGCACTATAAACTCGGAGAGCAATGCAATCTCGAGAGCAACCCTTTCGTGTATGGAACTACACTGTGACGATGCGACGAGATCAATGTGTTAATAATATATTTAATTATTGCTATATTTCCACTGTATCACATCTTTGACGGGCTTTATGGTCCTAAAGTGCACTTTTCGATCACAATGTAGTTAGTTAGGAATAAAATTATAGGTAAGGGTCAAGCTACAATAACAGTTTAATGTGGTAACAATAGTCGTATGATAATTTATTACAGGGGCAATAAATAGTGGTACGGTAGGTACCTAGTTATTGCTAGAATCACTTATCTTTCATTGCTTGTTATGAAGGTATTTGTTACGATTACTGCGTTTTTATTATTGCGTGAATATAATTTAATTAACTAACGCGGCAAAGCTGTTCGTCATGCGTCGTACTGAATCAAATTAGTTATCGTTCAATTTTGTACTAAATTTTTTCCTATTTAGATAATTGATTGAACATTGTCTTTTGACGTTGATCTAATGGTTGCCAGTGCTTCTTCTGAGCAAAGGCTCTTGATTTTGACCTCCAGGTAAGAAAAGTGTCATTATTTATATTTTCTTAATTTTTTTTAATTTTATTAATAGGTATTTTAGGAGGGTCATTTTGCAGAAATCTAGATTTGTGTTGGTTAGACTTAGACCCCCGATTACTTTCTTGAACATAGGTAACTGGAATTAAATATATCATAATATGGTCATTAATGGCGGAGGTGTGTCAGTTTCATATCACTCCCGTCCATGATACTTCAGTACTTTGAACCTTCGGTCACATCTTCACCTGCCAATTTTAAATATAGGTAGGCGTGATCTAAGGGTTGTAAAAGTACCCTTAAGGAAGCCGAAAGGCACTTGTCACCGTTATTGCGATCATTTTGTGTTCTAGAAAATACCTGAGATCCTTATCAAAAAAAAACTCTAAAATCCAATTGTCAATCCTACCATTACCGGAATGCATTATTGACAATTACTTACCTAAATTATAATACTTAATAAGATGTTGTGTTTGTATATTTTAAAAATATGTTATTATTTGTTATGTTATCAATGTCTTTTTTTCACAGTGAAGTACCCAATTAATTGATTGTTTCTATTAGGAAATTTTAAAAGTAGCATCCTATTCATTATTGTTTGCATGGTGGGGAATTTTATGGCGAAATCTGTCATTACATTGCACTACCTGATTATTTTACTATATTTTGTACCACATTTACTGATGCTAATAAATAACTTTGACTTCTAGTTACGAAGGTATCCTATTTGTTCAGATATATGGAACGTATGACAATAAGTTGATGTTAGAATGTAAGTACTCAAAGCAATGAGTAGCTTACACTCGTATTTTAATTCATTCCTCTAAATCTCCCTGAAATGTAGATGTTTTTGACAAAAGGAAAAGATTCAAACGACATTTAAACGGAACTCGACTGGGCTAGCCTTCTCCGAATACTATGCTAAAGTAGCTCCCTAATGTACATTATTACAACCAGACTGACCACCTGACGCAAGCCTGCATATTCGTCGATCATGGCTGACGCAATATGGAAGCTTTTGCACTCACTACCGGCTCAAGCAGACCCCACTACGGATTTTTGTTTTAAAACCGTAATTACCAGGCAATTAACGTAGAAATGATTATTTTAAGTACATGCTTTAGTGTCTCAAATATTATACTACCTACCTTAAGTTATTTAAGTTACTTAGGCGGATCCTAAGTGAATAAAATTAGCGTGTGGTGTCCCTTTTAAAATATAACTAAGTAGGCGCAGGTAGGATCATTATCGAATTTAATTTGTCCATCCGCACGTTGAAATAGTTTAAAGATGATGACCAATAAGCATGAAAACCATCACAAAGTGTTATTGAAAGTAAAATGAGTAAGTCTGGTCAACCAGTCTTACCAAAAGCACAGCCAAGAGGTATCGTTTTACCCAGTACTGTCTAGGTTGTGGAGGTCAGATAAAATACTGGTATTCAGCAGCATCCGGTTAGACTCAAAGCCGACCCCAACACAGTTGGAAAAAGGCTTAGGCGGATGAATGAGTAACTAAGTCTGGGTCTAAGACGACCCACTGACCCTATTTTTCACAGGTAAGTAGCCGCTATGTCGCCCCCGAAACGAAATAAATATGTAAGTACCTACTTACATCCTTAAGTAAGTGCGCTCTCAAAGATTCTAAATTTAAGTGAGCAATATTTAAGTACTTTTAAAAATGATCGTGTGTTCGAAGGGATTTGCCATCAACAAAAAAAAACAAAACTAGAACTATAAACTGCATAGCTCGATTGGTCGTCGTGCGTCTTGGCATAAAATAATATTAGAGTATGCATGTATGATCGTAGCAGGTGGTGTTCTTTCTTTCCTGTCTACCCCATGGAAAAGGCGTGAGTTTATGTATGTGTAACATCGAGAGACACGACGCAACGCGGCGCGCACGACGCCGACGTCTCAAAATATTATTTACTACACGAAAAGATACATATATACTGTACTCTTTGATGTACACATTTCATTGGATGCGTCACGCTGCGCCATGCGTCGCGTCGCATCTCGGTGTTAACCGACCCTAACCACCCAAGTGTACTTAACGCCATCTAGCTCGTTTAACACGAACTATCAATAAATACCACTTTGTAGATTTTAACACGATTTACCCAACAACGAAACTGCAACAGTCTACATGTATTTTTCGAGTGTTGTAGTAGCACTAGAAATTGTACCAAAGCGACATAGTACAAAACTACAAACATCACTACAGCACCATCTATGCCCCACATAAAGAACTAATCAAAGTTCTGAATCACGCTGTTAGCTAAAGGATTCGGTAACTAACACAGAGTACATTTATATAGCTGAGAGTAACTAATTGTGACAGCCAACGAGGTAATCAACCCAACTGTTCATAAAGAAAGAAAAAATTTAAAGAAACTATAGATAGTAGTAACAGTAGATAGAATTGAGGTATGAAGAACTGGGTGTAAAATTCTTCATCCCTAATAGAAAACTGAGGATCTGCAGACGGGTGTTGTCTGGTGGGCTACTGCCTGGCGGTGGTGGTTGTTGTCGCGTTTGCGGTCTGCGGATAGGGATGTGGGCATATATCATGGAAAAATTATTTAACTTACGGATGGCTGGGTAACAAGGTTCAAGTTGGTCACGGATATGAAAAAATAAGTATTTATAGTTCATAATATTTATTAAACACAATACAATGGCAATAACAAAACATTAATTCATATTGGTGTTGTAGTTGAGGAACCATTTTACGCTAATTTGATTTTACACTAATCAATATACAACTACAATGGATATAAAGAAGTAAAATGGTGCAAATACGTACAAACTTATCAAAATTCACTTTCACATTGGTATACTAAGTGTTATTATTTTACATGTTATGTAGTATATTATATGGTATGTCTGTATTGTCTTAGTAGAAATATATTTTTCAAGTTGCAGAGCAATATTTTCACTGTTTGATATGGCTTTTTATACCTGTATCAAAACCCCATGTCAAAAATCCCCCATGCCAAATCATATCACCCATTAATAAACAACTAGGTACTTTGCTTAACAAATTTATAGTCGTCTTACAGGAATATCTTCTATACAGATCAGGCAATGGGTCAGAATATTCACCAACGTGGGCCAATGTGTACAGGAGCCATATAGAATACTTATCAATACATTTCATAAAACAAATACCAACTCTTGGAAGTAATTTGTAACATTATCATATAAAATTTACCTATAATAATTATGTTACAATACTAATAATATTTGGTGTACTCATTGATTATATAATATTTATTGCCAGCTAGTAAAAAATAAGTCATTAACTGCAATAATTATTCAAATATTTAGAAATATATCGTAATATTTCAATCAAACATTCATAGAGCTTAAAATTATTACTATATTGCTTTTGTCTCATAGGCTACAACCTAACATGTAACATTTAAAATAAGGAATCAGAACGCAAAACTAATACCGTTTTGTGTGTGATTAAATAAAATTATCTTAAGGCAAAAATTCTCTATAGGATCTTTTTATATTAATAAATGGATTGTATATTACATTTACACACAATAATGATTGTCCACCTTTCTTTTTTTTTTAGTTTAGGGCAGTCCATATTAACAATCTTAGTCCGTCTCACATTTTGCGCTACAACCCTAATATTTACAATAAAAAGCAACATAAGTATGTATGTTGAAAATACTTTAAATAATAGTTCATAGAAGTTGATTTTAGATAATATTATGCACATATTTTATTCAACTAATAATATTGACAAATGTAGTAAAAATAGTTTTATTTTTACTAAATTTGCAAATTGCTTTGATGGCCGATGAAGCTGCATTTTCACATTGTTTGTGTACCTGGTTCTTTTGTCCTTATTATGCAAAGCAGAGACCAAAATAACTCGGAAATATTTTCTCTTTAGTCTTTTCCATGGACTGCGAGAAATGGGTGAAAAGAGCTGTCAAATCAGGCTAATTACTAAAGACACACAGAACATGGTACATAATTATGAACTAGCTCCACTTGACAGCAATTAATATTCATTTTGTATTGTATAAGTTCACCCAGTAGTGCTCTACAGAATTGGAATCCCTTTCTTGTGTGGACAATCAGATATAACCATCTTCTTAAATTAACAACTAATTACATATATTATATTAGCCATTTAGTTTAGTATTCATTCAGACTATTTTGTAAATCATATTATGTGAGGCAAATAGCCATTGAAAGCCATTTCTTTATACAAATGTTATAAAAAATTCAAGTCATTTTATGCATACAGGCTAAATTGAGATTTTATTAACAAAGCAAAGGTAAACAATGCCTTAACAAATCCTGCATGCATATTATGAAGAGTAAATCTCATAACTTATAACTATTACTAACATATCAAAAAGTTCCTAGTACTATGACTGCGTCATTATGCCATTTATGAATAAATGCTAAATAAGGCATATGAAAACATCATAAGATTATTCTTAATATTACAAGCTGCTATTATTGTTCCTAGCATTTCATATATTAATTTATAATTTATGTATCTCTAAGTATAGTATGTAAGGGCAGCTATTTTTATAACAATATTAATTGAACACTATTATTTTGTGCAATTTATTATACATTTTTATTTAGTTTCTTTCCTGATAATTGAAATGCCATATCCAAAATATGTAAGTTTGAATTTGCTGTTAGCGCACCTTTAAAATAGGCATATAATATATTTAAGTAACTATAAATATAAAAATGATTATATTAATAAACTCAACATAATTACTATGTTTTATTTTCTGTTATCATGTTGCTATGACATAGCAATAGACATAAAGTACAATAACTTGACTTTCACAACTATTGCACATGCATTTCAAGTATTGTATAAATGTTTCCCCATATATTTCATAGTGTAGTGACATAAACTTTACAATACCATCACATTTGACATGTTGGGGCTATACTATATTATATTACTCTAGCTTTTAACTAAAGTTCGTCACTTCACTTCTTTTTTTACAGTCACAGTCTTATCTGTTTGCTTAGCAGGAGGTTTAGCCGTGGATCATTTTTTCTTTCTATCTTGGGTACACTTAGGGCAGTACCATTTACCTTTGGGCTTGATTTTAAGATCAACACATGCGAAGTGGAACCACTCA
The DNA here is from genome assembly GCA_950005105.1 of Lycophotia porphyrea. Taxonomy (NCBI): domain Eukaryota; kingdom Metazoa; phylum Arthropoda; class Insecta; order Lepidoptera; family Noctuidae; genus Lycophotia; species Lycophotia porphyrea. The sequence goes on along the minus strand of OX465400.1, from coordinate 4,846,489 downwards.
ATTGGGCAGTCAGGGTTATCACAACCTATCATCTCTCCATATGACACTTGGTGACAGAGGCAGTATGTAGGCTCATTCGGATCTACAGGCATGTCGAGAACGTCACTTGGGTGTGCCATACCACCCACTGAATCCAAGTCTGCATTTTCTTCCTGTTCTTTAGAGGCATTGGCAGTCGCTGTGGCGCCTTTGCGGACGGCCTTCTTCTTGGCCGCCGATCTGCCTGACGTGACCGCGTCGTCCTCGCTCGACGCCCCAGCACGCTTCTTTTTACCAGTTGTTGCTGCTGTCTTGTCACTTATTTTACTCTTCTTCCGACCTTTCTTGACAGTGGCTGCGTTCGGTTCCTGGTCGGAGGCGGCTTGCTGCGCCGCACGTGCGCTCATTACTTTCTCCTGTATCTCAGACTCGAAGCGCGCGAGGTCAGAGTCAAGGCGACGTATGTGCTTGTCAACCAACTCGTACGTTTGTATCGCAAGTTGTACTTTGTCGTCTCCGTACTCTTTAGCTTTATTAAAAAGTCCTTGTATGGTATTTACCTTTTCCTTCTTAGTCTCCTCGTCCATTTTAGGAATATTTGGAAGCAACTCGTCAGCCATAAGGTCGATTGTCCTCATTAGTCCGTGCGCACGGTCGTCTAGATCACGCATTAATTTAAAGTTTCTTTGCAATTCTATCGGTAGGTGCTGAAGACTATCCAGATAATGCTCTAAATAAAGTGCAGAAGTCATTTTGCAATATTTTGTAACTATGCGAAAATGAAAGTGCGAAACACTGTAAATATTACTCACTGTTACACTGTTAAATTACCACTAAAATTACTTTTGTTACTCACAAAATTAAGTTATAGAGTTTTTCTAAATTATTTAATTTAATGCAACACATAAAAACCAAGGAAAAACTTAAAATTCGTGATAGGCACTTTACAATTATTTTCGTTCAAGCTCAAACACAAGCGAATAATAGTGTTGCTAGTTGCCAATAAACTAAATAGGATTTGAAAACATTGCAACGAATTTCAAGGTAATATTATTTATTTTTAGTTTCTAATCATTCACGGAAATAACAGCAATGGTTGTTTTTTCCTCTAGATGAATTCAATAAAACACACTAGACAGCACAAAATCTTAGTAAAGAGGAAAGTAGAAATGATTTTGAAATAATAGTTTTTTTTTTTGGTAACCCCAGATATGAATAAAGCGCGCGGTAGATTTCGTTTGGTTTCGTTCAGGTGGCATTAAATTATCTCAGTTAATTTACTCCAAGGTATGTTGTGCGATACCACTAGGCACCAAGGCATGAAGTTATAATAAATTAATAAAAACAAAAATTTACATCGCAACATACAAGATTACTTTTTCAACCAATTCAGGTGTTTCTTTTTTTATTTGATTTGAATAGCCTTGTGTGAGAAAACCAACAGAACCTTCTACCCCAATGATATATACTCTATAGATACGTTACCCGCGCGCGCTCTTTAGTGGCAACATAAATACCGGGTAATTGTCCTGAGTCCCTTTAGTCGCGTACCAACCAGTGCCGCAGCTGTACGTAATACTAAATTAACTTGTGTGAATATTATTATGAGCCTGTCGTGTCCCACTGCAGGGCAAAGGCCTCCCTTCCTTTTTTCCATTCTTCTCTGTCTAGAGCTATTTCAGCCCAATCCTTTAGATGGCAGTCCAGCTCATCGCGCCATCTCCTTCTGGGCCTGTCGCGTCGCTATTTTCGCCCAATTCTGATGCGACATGCGGCGTATATATGGCCTGCCCAGTTCCATTTTAGTTTAGCGGCTGTGTTGCCTACGTCTGCAATTTGTGTTTTGGAACGAAGTATACTGTTCCTTATACGGTCAGTAATTTTGACTCCGAGCATACTTCGTTCCATTGCTCGCTGACAGAACCCGAGTGCGGACTTTTGACGTTTCGTTAATGACCACGTTTGCGCTGAGGGTGGGCAGGATGCACCTGTCCATGAGTTTCCTTTTGAGGGAAAGTGGAAGGCGTCCTTTTATTAGGTTCTTCATCGACCAATAGCTCTTCCAAGCGTTATCGGTGCGTCGAGCCACTTCTTTGTCTTGTCTCGCCCGGAAGGAGACTATTTGGCCGAGATATAATTATGTACTCATGGACATATTCAACCTCCACACCCACTATGTCTACTTTGCGCTTCTTGCTGTTCGTCATTAACTTAGTTTTCGTCATTTTCATTTTAAGTCCGACCTCGAGGCTGGCGTGGCTCAGTTGTTCGAGCAGGAGGAGGCTCAACTCAGCCGCTGAAGACGAGAAAAGGACAATGTCGTCGGCGAAGCGTAGATTAGTTAATCTCTTTTCTCCAACGACAATGCTCTTGGCCCGCCAGGGTTCACCTAATGATGCAGATGGTCCAAGCGCGGACCCACCGTTATGGGCACGGTGGGCATGTCCACAACCTTAATTAAGGTCGATATTCTGATGTTCTGTTGCCTTAATACAATTAAAAAAATATATAATCCTATTTTACCATCATTCAAATTTTCTTACGTGACTCGCACGGTCAGCGTGGCCACCACGGAGAGACCATTTTCATTGATGGTATATTTTTTTAATGATGCACCATATTCGGTGGCATAGTTTAGCGAGACTGCCTGGTGCATAAGGGTTCCCGTACCAAACTACACTGAGCAGTTTATACAAATGTGTGTTATGGATTCTAACAAACACACTTTTGTACTTTTCGTGATGAAACAGGCTAACATTTTACAGGCTTATTATTCATTTATTAGTGTTCGTCCCACGGTTTTACCTGCGTGGACCTTTACATTTTAGGTACAAGCAATAGCGTATTTATTTACCCTTAGACCAAGAAGGCTGTGGCCCGGGGCGGCGAGGACTGCCTGCCTTAACTGTTCATAGAAGCACTATTTATTTTCTAGCCTGCCGCCTCATATTCAAGTAGCTTCTTCTCTAATTTATATTGCTTAGCGGTCAAAAGAAAACCTAACCTATATCCGAAGTGGGCTGCTTAGTTTTCGAACTCGCTACTCTCGCACCCTACTCTCTTAAACTGTTCTGAAACTTTTTATGCGTAATTATGTCGATAATATTACCTGTATGAATGGTAAAAATAAAATCTATACAAATCCGTATAGAAGTACTGTTAAGTTTTTCAAGCTCGCTCGCTCTTGCATTCTGGAGTCCAATTTACTTATACATTCTGAAACTGTTATGCATAAGTCGGCAAAGTAAGGCGAATGCCAAAAAATGTAGAGCTCGCTTCGCTCGCTCGCCTCTTAAACTGTTCATGATTCTAGGACTTGTATTGACAAAGTCGCCAAATTAATTTCAATAACGCTTATTTAAATGGTATAAATAAAGTAAATAAATAAAAATTTCGAGCTCGTTACGTCCGCTCCTGAATTCTAAAGTCTGTTGATTATTCTGAAAATCTAACATATCTGAGACGGGTGCAAAAAATTCGAGCTCACTGCACTTGCTCTTGCATTATTATTAGTTTCTTCTTGTGAAAGTCATCATTAAACTACTACCACTCCACGAAGATTTTTCCCTTTTTTTTGTTTCAACGTCACTTTGTCGATTTTAGGGTCGTGCCCACAACCTATTTTGAGAGCTGGATCCGCACCTGAGATGGTCTGTAGTGGATAGGCCTCGGCGAAAACCAGCCTGTTCCGGAGGTTGGTGAATGTCTAATTGGTCGGATATACGGTGTTCGAGAACTTTGATGAAGGCTTTGTACAGGTGGGGAACAATTAAGACTAATAGGACGGGCGGTAGTTTCCTACATCAGATTTTAATAACTTCCTCAAAACCAAAAACAAAATGCCATCCTGTGTTTTTTAGGAAATGTAAAATGTAAATTATAATGCAACAAATAAAGATAAAAAGTATCATTTCATTTGTAAGTATTAAGAAAAATGTATTTTATTTTATTTTTTTCGATGCATTCTAATGGCGACCGGCGCCTGAGGTAAGTGACGTGCCGTACGTACAAGAGGACCACGTAACTAAAGAAATATATTTATCTCTCTCTAACAACAGGAATTCCGTAGATGACATTTAATGTTCTTTCTCTTTCTCTCGCTACCGATAAGTTTTACGTTGTTTTCGAGTGCCGTGATGTTCATTTTTTTTTTTTGAAGGGCGTCTCGCATTTCGACCTAGGGAGGTTGTAGACTACTTAACCGAGCTTTTCTGTGGATGCCTCGAAATTAAGACCTCCAGCCAGAGCAACTTACAAACTAAACTATAAACTAAGCGACTACGCACTAAGGGCACCCCCTGTGGGGTACGGACCTCAACCGTGATGTTGCATGACGCGTCTATTTATAATACGTCATTATTCTACACCAATGACCTATTATAAATTAGTTTATATTCATTGTTCTATACTCGCTTCTTAGACCACACATAAATAGGGTGAATTTTCCAAGTGGGCGTGGATGGCCATATCCGAAACTATGAGAAATTGCGATAAATATTTGCTCGAGCCCGATTTTGATGAAAACTAACACTGCATCATTATTTTTCCGATTTTTGAAAAAACAATTTTCCAAACCATGAATCGAACCAATTGATTTAAAAAAAACTGTTATTACACCATTCGATTGTGTCGCTAATAAGGGTCAAATTCTAGAAAAGTAATGACATTTATGTTTTTTAGAATTAGCAGGTCAGTGTCAGGTTGTATAGCATTTTTATTTAGCCTATAAAACTGGCCAATGGCCTCCTCCAATTTCTCATAACAAATTCCTGGTACTGCTTTTTCCTTTCTATATTTTAATTAACTGATGCCCGCGACTTCGTCTGCAATCTAGCATAAAAAGTAACTTGTGTTTGGCTAAGTCCTGGACCGCATAATACTTTAAAATCTCTGTGATTTTAGAGATGAAAAGTTCCAGACAGAGATACGTCTTTCGGATTGTTTTGTTTCTGATGTGGGATTCCCACAATTTCAAACGAACATGTATTTGTAAGCTTGTCTATCAGGATATAAATAAAATAAAACACAACCCATTTAACTTATATTGTATTAGCAAATAAACAATTTATAAAATATAATTCTTATTACACAATGACGTTGTAGTCCAGGATACGAAGCACTTCAGCCCGACACCATCATTGGTTACCATGTCACTCTACAAGCTGCTTTTAAATGTCATAAAATGTATAAAGTTCCTGAAGAATTTCCTGTGACATGGTTACCAACAATCAATGTCGTATTTAAGTGGACTATTCAGCAATTACAACAATTTGCTTTCGATTTTAATATTAAAAATTATAAACATTTAAGAAAAAATGCAAATAAATAATTAGCAATTGCCATTGACGGCAACATAAAGAGGCGTTCGTATTCTACATAATATAAAACATGCTTTATCATTTCCTTATAGCTATAATTACATCTCTTGCTACATTATCGTGACCGTTACGTACATTACACTACTATTCTACATGCTGCTCGTACTGAATATTACGCAACCAAAGTAGATATCTCCAAGATTCCATATAGCATAGTATAAATTATTTCTGGATTATACAAGATACACCTGAATTCATATCATCGAATACTCAATAAGAGACAAGACTTGTTATGTACAAAAATGGCGGGTTCAATAACTTACAAAACATTTAAATTATCAGGTAGAAATCTTTTTCTCTTGCGTAGGAATAATTTAGGATGGTTCGTTTAAAATTAAGATACGCTAACAGTAGTATTACCTGTGTCAAAAAACAAATTGCAGAATTTTCACCTCCGCTATATAAAAAAAAATTATAAGACAAGGTACATACACAAAATGAATTTGTTATTAACTTATGTCTAGCTAGGTACAACACTACATACTTAGAAAATTTGGTACATATTCGTTGCTCATTTTAACATTAAAACGTATTAAACACAGTCGCGTGGGAACAGTGAGGAACTAAACACTTCGGAATGTATATTTAAGGGAATACAAATAGCTCACACAGAATATTATATTGTATATAGAGAGATAGTTGAAAGAAAACTTTGAGATTTCTTCCTTACCTACAATTACCATAGAGTACACGAAACAAATTCCAATATAATTTTCCACTATCTGGATGATACAAAATGTATAAAATGGAAGTTAATTGTATTACTTTGACGAAAATATACAATCGATATATGTAATTGGCACTACATACGCAGGTCACATATTATATGAAATTACAAAAACATTTTTATATACTTTAGACGTTGCAATCTTACATGTAGGAATAGGCATCTAATTTATTTTATCCATCTTATAATCGAGTCCAATGGAAATAATTGTTCATAAAAAATATTATAAGACATATGTATATATGAATACTAGACAGAACATACTCAATAAATCATAATGGCGCACCTCATATTGTTTGAATACAAAACATCGACTAGCAACTTCATAATCCTGTTTTTATTAAAGCGTTTTTTTTTAATTCATAAATAAAATATTATAAATATCAAGAATCTCAAACGTAATTTCACAACCGTTTATGAAAGCGGTTTTGAGGGTTAAGACAAATATTCGAATCGATTAAAAAGCTAAGCACCATGCAGTAAGTTGTGCTAAGGTGGGCCTTTTTTCAGTACTAACACTGAAGCAGTGAAATAATTTACTCAAACGACAGCTACATTTTGTCAACGCAATAAAACTATATTCTGCTACCATTCGTTCCACAGGGAAGAGTAGACATTTAAAATTTTTAATACTACTATCTATCCATTCTCGTCACTACTGGTATAATCAATATCGCGTATATTTTTGGTTTTACATATGAAACATATATTTACTTCCGTCCGAACTCTCTCCCTAAGACTAGCCAATAAACCTTTCATCTGATATATAAACACCACTTTATGCATCATATTAAATGGATCAAAACGATAGGTTATTCCATGCAATGCACCATGTTTTACTTATAATATCGACCTGTGACCTAATAGCCTATACTATATACGTAGGATACAGTAAAAATGGAACAAACAGATATGAAAGATACTGCCCTTGAAGAGAGGGGTACATCTATTTAATAAGATATCCCTAAAGGTCAAATACTCCATTCCACAATGCCAAATATCACAATAATCATGAATGGAAGGCGGGCGGGGCGGGGGTGACATTACACGAGTGTTTCGTACTTGTCAAGGACGTGAGCTTGATTGTTTTCATCCCCGTGTGAGCGGGAGCGCGGGCGGGGCGTGGTGTCGGCGTTGGCACTCTTGGAGCGCGTCTTCTTGTCGTGTCCGCACGTGCAGGCCACGGACGTCTGGCGCTTGAGCGTGTGCGCGCGCGCGCCGGCCCACTGCGGGTCCAGCGACTCGCTGCGCGCGTACTGCTGGCGCTTGCTGCGGCCCATGGTGGCGTGCGCGAAGGAGGCGCCCTGCCCGCTGTCCGACGACGGCCGCATGGACTCGCTGCGCATGCACACGTTGCCGCCTGCCCGTCTGAACGAGTCCAGAACCCTCTCCTCGATCTCTTCGATGTCCTTCTTCTTCACGAGCCAGATCTCCTCGGAGCCTCTGGTGAAGTAGCTCGAACCCTTGCTTACTGAGTACTTGTCCTTCGTTTTAAATTTACAAGTCTTAAAATTATTCTGAGTATTTACATCGTCGTTGACCTTGTGCAGCTCCCTGGTCCGGGCGGGGTCGGGAGAGGCGACGTTGCGGAAGGCGGTGCCGTGCGACGGGAACTGGTCGGCGATCTTGGCTCCCAGGCTGGGCGAGCGGATGGTGACGTCGACGGGCGACGGCATCGGTTTGAACTCCGGCTTGATGATCTTCTGCGGCTCGGGGCGAGCCTTCTCGCCGTCGGGCTCGCCACGTTGCCAGCGCGCAGGCCCGGCGACCCCGGCGACGCTGCGCGAGAGCGACTGTTGCCGCTCCAGCACGGTGGGCGCGCGCTCGGGCGGCGCGGCGCTGAGCTCGAAGTGCACGTTGTCCTTGAAGGGCGTGGCGGGCGGCGGCAGGTCCTCGCGGCTGTTGTCGGAGCCGAGCCGCTCGGTGCGCGGCCGCCCTCGGACAGAGCCAGGTCGCGACAACCGCCCCAAAGTACCACTTGCATCTTCAGCCGCCTTCTCAAATTTCTTTATTTTGTCGCCTACCCCGTTTGACTCCTCAGACTTCGCCGTCTTATTGCTGTCCTTATCCGTTTCATTGTCCACTTTTTCATCTTCGACCTTCGCAACCTCGCTACCTTCCACCGGACGATCTATCTCTGTTGAAACCAGGGATAGCTTCTCAACCTTCACGGGCCCTTCCTTGGAGACCGGTGACTCGCGCCACGCAGTCCGCGGTGCACTAGAGGTGTCGTCACTCTTAATGACGAGCGGCGCCGGCTTCTGTTCCGGTGCCGGCGGTGATGTCACGTCTGCACGCGGTGGAGTGGCCCTTCTGGCGGGGGGCGAGATCACGCTCGCGGTTTGTGGGGCGCGCATCGGAGGAAACTTCAACGGCGGGGTGGTGACGGGGGGCGGAGATTTGATCGGTGGCGACTTTACTGCAGGAGGGTCCGCACGGCGCGGCGGGGAGGGAGGGCGCTCGCGGCTCGACGTACTGGATGTGGACGACTGGCGCGCCACGCCGGGCACGGCCGCCAGCGCGGGCGCCACGCGGGCGGGCGGAGCGCGGGAAGCTCGCGCCTCTATGTCGCGGCTGAGGAACGACGAGTTGCGCACGTAGCACGTGTCGTCGGCGCGCGGGGGCGGCGGGGGCGCGGGGCTGGCGGGGGGCGCGGCGGGCTCGTGCTTCAGCGTGATGGCGACGGGCTCGCCGGCAGGGGGCGCGGGCGGCGCGGGGGCGGGGGGCGCGGGGTCGGGCGGGCGGCGCGGCGGCGCGGGGTCGGGGCGGGGCGAGGCGCGACGTCACGCGCGTGACTCGGTCCACTGGTCCGAGTCGTCGGAGTCGGAGTCGGCGCCGGAGCTGGTGTCGCTGAGCTCGACGGCGACGCGCCGCGCCAGGATGCTGGCCACGTCCAGGAACACGGGCGCGCCGCGCAGCGTGTCGTACCGCCCGGTGGTTTCGTCGCACCGTTTCTCTACTTTGCGAAGTTTTATACCTGGAATGTGAAAGAGATATTTTTAACGAAATAACTTAGTGCAGTTATCTGATTAAGTACTACCTATAACGGGACAAGTATCACAATGCTTAAGAAGGTACTTGTCTTGCACCCACATTGAACGCGAACGCGACTGAAAAGGTGGGCAATAAAAACGAAAAATGAATATCATATGTTACATACCATCGCGAATCGCCTTCAGCAGATCAGTCCTGGGATCAGGCTGAGGATCGGGAGTGGGGCGCGGCGGCTTGAGGGCGGAGGCTCCGCGCAGCAGGGCGCCGGGCGAGGGTGGGCGCGGCCGGTCCTCCGCGGGTGGCGGGGGCGGGGGCGAAGGCGGCGCCGCCGGGGGCGCGGGCGGCGCGGGGATGTTGCCCATGCCCGCGCCCACCGCGCCCTCCGCGCCCAGCCCGTCCGCCTCTTCTGAAGACATCATACCTGCGCGCACACGCCCTACACTCAGTCTCATATGAACTTGTATTGTATAGATACAGTTATCGCCAGTATTACTCAAAAAGGACCTCAACGGAAAGTTTTAAAGAGAACCTCATATATAATATTACGCAGGACTGTCTTCAGTGGGAATTTTTTTAATAGCTTGTTCATAAAATATCTCCACAATTATATTCCATTGTTCAAAGACTTGACGATAAAAAAAAGCTCTTGACGCAGAAGGTCCCATACGCAAAACGTCATGTCGAAAAAAAATGCGTGTTCTGCGAAAAGCCAAAATATTTATCTTTTGTTTCAAATCATCGCTTTCATAATAAATTAATGAAAAGTTTTTTTTTTCAGATAGTAACTTCCTTCAAAATTTGATGTTCAGGTAACCCTCGCAACCGGCGTGCGTGTATGATCAGATGTATGAACGTGGACGGTGCTCATGGAACATGTAAGGATCGTAGTACGGAATATGTAAGGTTCTGTGGTTTTTGCCCATGACAAAAAGGCGAGTTTATGTACAGTCACGACCTTTTCCGCTCGATCAGTTATTTGAATCATGCGTTGGCGCTCCGCCCGGCTAGAGAGCGCTTCATGTTGTGAGTGCAAGCAAAAATGAACTTCCGAGTGTCCGCCATTGTACGCAGTATGCTTAGGTAAGCTGTTGAGGCGTTGTGTATTACCTATAACAGCGTGCATGTGGTCCAGGTGCGCGTCCAGCGCCGTGCGGTGCGGCGGGGACGCGCCGTTCATCATCGGCGGAGACGTGCAGCCCTCCGGGGGCGGCGGGGGCGGCGGCAGGGCGGACCTACGGGGGAGTGCCTCACTCAGTACTCTTCATGGATAAAAGAAAATATACAAGATTTTTCTGCTTTGATAATATTTAATCATCATTACTGAATGAAGTTATGAAATATTGCTCTTTATTGCACTACTTGCCAAGTATTGCAATATTAACACCGTTACACCGGATAAGGTTTTGTAACAATAAAAAAAGCCTTTGTGCTTTTTTGCACATATAACTAAATATTCAGTTTAACTTTAGTAGTTATTGTAATTGTAATCAATATTTAGTGAAATTCATAATAACAGCGATATATTTGACAGCTGTTTGTGATGTGGAAAGTTTGAGAATGTACCCTCTTAGTGTGTGGTACCTGGTGGGCGTGTGGCTGGGCGGCGAGTCGGCGTGCGGCGCGTGCGGCGCGGGGCCGTGCAGCCAGGCGGGCGCGGCGGGCGCGGCGGGCGCGGGGGGCGCGGGCGGCGGCACGGAGGGGCGCGGGCGGCGGGGCGTGCCGGCGCCGCTGCCGCCGTAGATGGGCTCGCCGCCCACCGACCCGTACGGGCTCTCGTCCGCTACCACCACTGGATGGAACAAAAGATCGGTTAATGAGAGACCTTGCGCACTACGCTCAGGCGCGATCCCAGCCTAAGACTTGGGGGAGCCAGGAATTTGGTTTGGACGGAGAAATGTCAATTTGGCGTGTGTGATTTTTAGATTTTAGGGGGGTCATGACCACTGTGACCTCCCCCCCCAAGACCTCGCTTAACTACGCGGCCATGACCGCGACTTTTGGCCACTGAAGCCTCGACCAGGAAGAAGGTTAGATCGCATAGTTTTGTTCAAGTTAGCGGCCAGTCTTGCGACAAGACGTGCCGAGTAGTGCGCGAGTTCCAAGAAATAAGAGATTTTACAAATAAAATAAGTTGTATATTACCATGTCCATTGCCAGTTATCCGGGCCTGTCTGTTCTGCGTGTTCTCGATCTCGATGGAGTTGGGTCGGGCGGGCTGCACCGACGCCGGCCGGTTCTGAGACACTCTGTAGCCGCCTTCCGATATGTTTGTCGCTGTACGAAAGAGTTTTTGTTAAAAATTGTTGTTTGTGTCAATCAATCTTTACTAGCTGTTGCACGCGACCTTCGTTCGCATGAAATTATTATTAAAATTTTTTTTTTGAATCGAATTTTGTTACCAATTTGAAATATTTTTTTTTTCTTTGCACGGAACTCTTATCTAAAATAAAAGTAGCCTTAGTTACTCCTTGTTACTTCAGCTACCTGCCAGTGAAGTCCCGTCAAAATCGGTCCAGCCATTTCAGAGATTAGCCGGAACAAACAGACAGACAGACAAAAATTGAAAAAAAAAATTGTTTTGGTATGTGTACCGTGTATACATCCATATGCACTTAGTAAAGCGGTTATTTTAATATTACAAACAGACACTCCAATTTTATTTATCTGTATAGAAGACTCCAAGACTCGAGTTTCTTACAACACTACTGGACGGTCAGGCAGAAGTGCTTAGTATTCCCATCCCATATTTCACCAGTCGTTGGTTTAGTGGTCACAAGCACGCCTGCTGAGCATAGGGTTTTGCGTTCGATTCCCGGGTCCTGCAAAGTGTTATTGAATTTTTCCATCAGGAATCTCAGTAGTATCCACGGGCTCTGGATTTGTGCCTGGTTGATGGCAATAGATTCGTGCCCTATTACATGGGACTTAAATATAACTGGCGAAATGTTGGTGTGCCTTAACCTACGAAGATTACAGGCGTGATGTTATGTTATGTTTTAAGTATGGTCATACAGGGTGTAAACAGACTCTTCACGAAGCCGTCAACCAAGCATCGTGTACATCAAATTATGTAACTTTACGCAAAAATTCGTGCTGGGAAACGACTTTTTTTTTTGGGCTTAAATATCTTAAATATATATTTTACAGTAGGACTCAATGTAACGCACTCAAAACCTTGTGCTGATGGATGGATTGAATAGTAAGGGGGTCCTGGAGGTGTTTAAAGTAAAAATCTTACATTAAAAACATGTATTTTAAAAAAAAAAAGTGTGTGTGTGTACTTATGTACACGCGTTAGAAGTTATACTTCTTTTTTAAAAAATTATCTGTCGCCTTATCTCAGCCAGCAGTAGATTAAAAATAAAAAATCTAGGCTTGTCAATATCTGACACTAAGCTAACTTCAGGGTGTATGTTGACTAGCTAACTTCATGCTGGTGAATTTAGGTGTCGGTGTGCGCGCGCATCGTAAAAAATTACTCTCATCATTTTTCCCTAACGCGCCATAAGAAGTATAGCTTCAAAAAAACTTATGAAAAATGTGGAACTTTGACCCTCAATATCTCCGTAACTAGAAGGTTCCCAGGTATGGTCTAGAACAAAAAAATGATCGTAATGACGGGGAGAACAAGTGCATTTCGGCTTCGTTAAGAGTCTGTTTACACCCTTTATAACTCACCCTGATAGACGGGGTCCGGCTTGTAGGGCGGCTCGATGTTGTAGTGCCGCAGCTGCGCGGGCGCCATGATGTGCTCCCCGCGGGTGACGGCGGCCTCCTTCAGGCGGTCGCGCGTGGAGTGCGGAGCTCGCACCCGCCGCGCGCCGCGACCTTCTGCGTTGCCGCCGCTGCGTGGCTGGCGCACCTGACGGGGATGTTCACATTAGTCTTCTAATCTGTATTTTGTTGGCAATACGATGTTATAGGACCATGATGTTAGGATAGATTTTAGTCTTCTTCTACTGACCCATACGTATTTTCACAATAACCCCCTTTCTTAGATCCCTTATAGCAGACAAGTAACAGGTCATATGCATTGCAGCAGCTCTTGACCACTTAGGTCTACAAATGTTACTCAATTAAGAATATCTAACAAACCTTCTTCCCCCGATCATGCTGAATCCTCTCAGTATCCTGCAGCATCTCCCGTCTCCACAGCTCGAAGAAGTAGTCGGGATCCGTGTAGAACTTCCTCGCGTCTCGGCCATCATCCCTGAACTCGTTTAGCATCTCCAGCGGCGGTGGGCGGTCGCAGCGCGCGTACGTGGACAGCATGGCCGTTGGCATCGAGTTGCGAGAGAACAGCTGTTGTTGGAAGGATCGCGCGGAGCGGAACGCCTTGCGCATTTGTATGTCTTGTAGGGACACTGGAAGTAGAAGAGATTATGTTATTATTTTATGTCAGGATTTTGGGTATAATTTCACACATAAATTCTGATATTCATCGAGCTAAGAGCCTTTCAGCTCGTACATGGCTAAATAATAGCCGTAAAGGTCGAGTTTCAAGGATAGTAAAGCTTTCCAAAGTTGGTTCGCAGATGGGTGACCGTATTCGATATTGAGATTCCTCCGTACCTACATCGGAAATCACGCTAAGCAGTTGATCCCTGCTGTCATTTGTAAATCAATGACAGTCAATATGGGTTAGAAGCAGTATGTCAATTACTGGAGCAGTTTTATATGGTTCTAAGGTTCGTTTATTGGAATATTCTTTAATTCCCAAAGCAAGTTAATTAGAAAAAACTGAAGGCTATAGAAGGGCTGCGGGACTGATCGAAAGAGATACCAAGGACCTGGAACACAAGGAAGGAACATGGATGGGTTTTAGTCAGTACAAGTTTGACACTCCCTTCCGCTCTGCCCAGAGCGGGAGAAGTCATTTGATGATTTCCCATCCGAAAAAAAAGGCTATAGAAAATTACCATAACGAAAAAACTCAATTAATGCACTTTGTATTTAATTTTTGCTTCACTTGACGTAAATAAAGGAAACGACACCTCGGCCACAGTACTGACAACGTGTTACAAGGACGTGGTAATTATCCGCTCGAATCATAAATTAAACATTTCATATATTCACTATTACCAACTTATTTCAACATAAATGTAACTAGGAGCGAATATTTCTATAGAAATACATAAAAATGTTTTATGTTCAACAGCAATCCATCTTACTTACTACTATTAAAATTGCGAATGTTTGGATGAATTCGTTCGTTATTCAATCACGCCAGAATGGCTGAACGGATCTGGATGAAATTTGGCACAGAGATAGACTAGAACAGCACGGTTTTTTATCCCCGAATTACGATTCCGTGGGGAATTCCGGGACTCCACGCGTGGGAGCCGCGGGCATAAGCTAACACTGGGATATTATAAACTGCCCGTTACTTAGTTCGTGTGGAAATTTTGATATTTTTTCTGGGATCAAAAGCAGCCTATGTGCTACTGTGTTACTTATTGTTTGGCTTGTATTGAAGTTCGTTTTGTTATTACATAGATGGGAGTATCTCACCTTCTTCCACCCCAGAATCAAGCTGCGTGACCTTGATAGCAAGCCGGTCTATCCTGGCTTGCAGCACGTTGGTCCTTTCGGCTAGGTTCGTCGCCTCTCGGGTCAGCTCGCCGAACATGTCCTCTGCATGTTTAGATAGGGATGATAACTGCCTGTTGACGATAGAAAGGGAATTATTAGACTTGACGAACATTTTTTAGCAGATTATTTCTTGTCACATTACATTGCCACCTGATGCTAATTGGTCATGGACAGCTCTATACAGATATTACATCTGGTATTGTAACATACTTGCAAAGGGGGTATCGTTTTTGAGCTCACCAGATGGCGCCACTGTCGAGTAAGGTCCTGTCATTAAGTTTATTCTATACTTAAAAGTACCAATAACTTCATAAAAAGTTTGTTTTATTACGTATACCAACATAGTGTAAAACTTCAGATATATATTTACAATATTCTCCCTAAAATTAGCAAGCATGAAACATTAAAAAATCATTCTTCCTCTAGGTACTAACAAATTAGATCCTAACATGCTACTTAAAATCTTCAAGTCGTAATTAATCAGGAATGGCTCAATCTTGACCACAATCGTGAATATTAGCATAAATTTGTGAAACAAACTCTCTATGACATCTGACATGTCTGAAAACCTTACTCTACACGAACGCCTCTAGCGGCGAATTCATGCGCAATAGCCCCCATTCCCTCGCTACCTTACAGGTATTACGTAAGCACTGCAGGACGGTGGGGGGTCTTTGCATTGCTTATTTTTGATGACATGGGGGATGGAGGGGTCTAGATGGTGATTACGTCAGCACTATCTTTTTTTACTTTTCCGGATTTTCTACAAAATTTAGCAGATTTCGGTTTGAACACATATGGCAAACCTTCTTCCAAGCCTATTCCTCAATTCTAAACTCTGCTGTTGATGAATCAATCAAGAAACCAGAACACATACAACAATGCACGTGTAATTTACGTAAGCATGGGCGGGGTAAGAGGTTTGCTTACTTTTGCTAACGAGGGGGAAGGGGATATTACTAATTGCAATAAATCTGCTTACGTAATACTTGAACGGCCCCTAAGTATCCTCTTAAAGATAAAATTAAAATGACTTGTGCCCAAAACTCTGACCTCTCAAACTATACAACTATCTTGCTTACGCCAGCAATGGGTTCAAGTTCACCTTAGGGCTCGTACACATAGCGATCCGTATTACAGGTCCGTTTTGATGGCGTATGTAGTTGTATGAGCGAGTTCACACACAAAACAGTATTCCGGATTCAGTAATCATGTCGCTCCGGTCCAATTCTGATCCTTTAAAACGGATCCAGTAAAAACGGACCTATACAGTGTGTCAGGTTAAACGAGGGAAAAACTTTAAGGGAGTGTAGTACCCATGAAAATGAACAACTTTTACTAAGAGACCAACACTGAAATCAAGAAAATAAACCAGCCGCTCTATACATTTATGTTCGCATAACTGGACAAAATGTAGGGAACAGCAGTTTTTTTTTGTTTCATGTTTTGCATCCGCTCCTTAAAAGTTGTTCATTTTCATGAGTACTACACTCCCTTAAAGTATGTCCCTCATTAACCTGACACACTGTATATTGTGTACGAGCCATTAGTAGTACAACGGACGCAGGGGACCGAACGATCCGGCCGCAAACGTTGCGTTATTTCCGCTTCTACGATTTTTGAGACGATTGCTCGATTTGCTTTGTTGAAACTAAATTGTAGAACTAGCATAGACGAATCTTCTTCTGGGTTAAGCTCGCCGTTGTATTTATAAGCTATTTTTTGTAATAACTTTAATAATTTTGATTACTTAACTTTTAATTTTGCGGGCAATAAAGAATAAGAAGCTTATTCGCTTTATTTTTGCAGGTGAAAAAAAATGACAGAAAATAACATTTTCGTACCTAAGATTATGTAAACATAGAGATTAATGAAACATAACTTTAAAATATTTATTTTTAATGAAGAATTCCTTTTGTGTCAATGTACAAGGAAAATATATGTGAACAGTAAACTCAAGAACGTCATCCATATTGATAAGTTTTATTAATAACTAGCAAAATATCATTCACATGTGAATTATAAATTTATTACTGTATCGTTGGTTTAATGTTGCAAGCGCTATTGCGTAGCATGCCAGTCCTGGGTTCGCGTTGTTGAGATGGGCAAAGCATTATGAATTTAATTAATATTGAATTTCTCAGTAGTACCCTTTTTTTTCGGATGAGAAATCATCAAATGACTTCTCCCGCTTCGGGCAGAGCGGAAGGGAGTGTCAGACTTGTACTGACTAAAACCCATCCATGTTCCTCACTTGCCCTTTGTGTTCCAGGGCCGCGGTATCTCTTTCGAACAGTCCCGCAGCCCTGGTCTCAGTAGTACCCTAGCCCATTCACTGCCCAGTACTTCGCGAACACTTCACGTACTTCGTTCGCGTGCCCACAACCCGTATCCGAGTCATCGTTATAATTAACTATAGATGACTTGTATTCATACCCAGAACCCGACTAGCGAGTCCATAGCTACGGGTACGGGTTGTGCGAACAAACGAATTATTGTACGACTCATATGCTGGGTGCTGGGCACTGAAAGGGCTAGAGTTTTAAATTGTGCTCTGTTGATAGCAGTAGGGTTGTCACGTATTACATGGGTTGAGACTGGCCAAATGTGGGAGTACTATAAGCACACTTCTGCCTATCCCTTCAAGGGAAATCTAGCGAGATGTTATGTTATAAATAAGTATTGCTATTTACATGAGTGAGATTTGCTGACTGAACACATAACACAACATCACGCCTGTAGTCCCCGTAGGGTTAGGCAGAGGTGTACCTAATAGTAAACCCACATTTCGCCAGTTATGTTCAAGTTTCATGTAATACGGGGCGAGCCTATTGCCATCAATCGGGTACAAATCCAGACTCCGTGGGCCGTGGCTGCTACTGAGAAATTGCTGATGGAAAAACCCAATAGAATGACTGAACTCAGAGACAAAGTTTTTTTTTTAGTCCAGAGATAATATAATTTTTAAGGTCAGATTGTTTGTAAACATCCACACGGTATCCTGACGAAATATCTTGACCTACAATGAAAACCCCATCGTTCAAGGCTAGGCAGCTATTTCCGAAATACCTTTCGAGTTATTCATTATGTGATACACTCATTGACACACTGCGAGCCCATCATCTAATTAAATCAGCTGATTACTCATACATATAACCATACGTTCTCTATATGGACGCACTTATTGTGCTTTATTCCACTCAAACTTTTTTTTTTTTCGTATGGGACATCATCAAATGACTTCTCCTGTTCTGGGCAGGGCAGAAGAGAGTGTCAGACTTGTACTGACTAAAACCCATCCATGTTCCTTTCATGCCCTTTGTGTTCCAGGGCCGCGGTATCTCTTTCGAACAGCCCGCAGCCCTGGCAGATTCCATTCACCCTGAATTAGGCTTCAAAGTAGACGAGAACAGTTATGAAGTAACATAACATCATGTCTGGTATACCTGAAGGGTTAGGCAGAGGTGTTCCTAATATTACACCCTATTTCCTAGTTATGTTTTAGTCCCATGAAATGGGCGAGCGTATTGCCAACAAACGGGCACACATTCTAACTTCGTGGCTTACTCGTGAATTCCTGAAGAATTAAAAGCCCAATAACACTTTGCCTGACCAGGGAATGGAACTCAAGATCTTTTGCTCAGCAGTGACGCTTCCGACGACTACGCCAAGTACCACTAGAAGAATTTACGTTTCGTAAAACCCCTAAATCCCCTAGGCTCGTCGTTTTCGAGTGACTTTGTTGCAGTTTGGTTACAAAACTGCTCTGCCAATATTACCTGACAGTGTTAGCGAGTGTGCCGTTGGTGACGGCCTCGAGCTCCGAGGGCACGTTCAGCCGCTCGGGCACCGTGCCGCGGGACACGTGCACTGGCTCCACACAGCGCTTCGGCAGCGGCATGGCTGCGCAGCGGCACGGCTACCTTGTGTACATCACTGGAAAGAAAGAAATACATTTTGTTACTGTGAATGTTGCTATAGTTTTTAAGCTCACCAGATGGCGCTACTGTCGAGTAAGGCATGTCATTGATTCTATTTTATACTTTAAAGTATAAAATAGAAATGTATAACTTTATAAAAAGTTTATTTCATTTCGTATATCGACATTATTATATTTACATTTATTTACATTTATTAACAAGCATGGAACATTTAAAAATCATTTTACCTCCAAGTACTAACAAATAAGATCCGAAGTTGCTACTTAAAATCTTCCAGTCATACTTAATCAGGAATGGCTCAATCTAGACCAGAATCATGAATATTAGTTAAAAAATACGTGATAAAAAAAGCACGCAATGCGCGAAAATTCTATGACATTTGACATTTCGGAAGACCTTACTCTACGCGAACGCCTCTAGCGGCGAATTCATGCGCGATAGCCCCCAACGAGCTACAACTTGAACTTAGGCTACTCGTCATTTCTCATGCCGCAAATTACGCTGGAATATTCGGATTAGGGAATGTAACTAAAGATCTTGCGTGCTAATTCGGGGCTCGCTATTGGTCATTCGAGATATTGACCAGCAAACTGGTAAGATTTACAAGATTAGAAGGGACGCGCGCACTCACTCCGAAATCTCGTTTCATTCACTTTTACAAGATTAATATATCTCGTAAAATGGCCCCAAATCTCGATTGCGTTCCCTAATTAGGACCTTGTGTCTTGTTTTCGCGTGACCCCAGCCGCCATATTCAGGTCTAGCTGGAAGGAAGAACAATCCCACGAAGCATTTACCAAACATACACTTCGAAATGAATTTTACAAATCTAAATGTACCGATCAGCGAGCAGATCTGTGGTAATTGCGTAACATACTAAAAATGCCATTGCTTTTAATTTTGACATTTAAAATTAAAAAAAAAAAAATGAAAAAGTGTTGTGAGGTTTTTCCATCAGGAATTTCTCAGTAGCAGCCACGGAGTCTGGATTTGTGCCCGGTTGATGGCAATAGGCTCGCCCCCTATTACATGGGACTTAAAACATAACTGGCGAAATGTGGGTGTACTATTAGGTACACCTCTGCCTAACCCTACGGGGATTACAGGCGTGATGTTATGTTGTGTGTGTAAAAAAAAAAATTATTATTCCGTTAGTCTGAACTGCGGTGGCGTTTTTTTTTTAAACATCTGATGTAATGGTTTGGGATTTTCATTAAAAATCCCTAGGAACCATGATGAATTAGCAGCCTAAATTGCGATCGATTTCAAATGAAAATTCTGGAATTGATGACTTCAATATTCTCAATGAAATAAATGCTATGACTTTGAACTTTCTCATTGCCTTTGGTGGGAGTTGTTTAAAGTTTTATCTTTATCAGTAATACCATGTTTGATATAATTGATAAAAGATAACTAGGACTTATCATTGATGACCTTTTTCAAACAGGTTTTTTTTTTAATTTTCCTATTTTATGGTTTCATTTCAAAAACAAATCTTTTTTAAATCCCGAACAACCGTTTGGCAGGCTGCCATAGACAAACAGTTCCATACATAGAATAAACAGTAAATATACGTTTTCCTGAACAAGAATTGCTGATAAAGGTAGTTCATTAATCAACTCCTTTGGCCAAGCCGTTTATATTACAAACAAACATTTTAATTACTATAAAAATATCCAATAGAATTCTGAGGAAACGGGTAAAATTGTAACGAAATGATTTAAAATAACCTTGAGAATGTAGGGCAAAATAACTTAGTATCCATACTATTATTATAAAAGGCAAAAGAAACTACGTTTCTCTGTTACCATTTTACGTCTTATCGGCTGAACGGATTTGGATGAGTTTTGGCGCACAGATGTGGAATGACCTGGAATCCCGATAGTACATCCATACCCTGGCTTAGGACAAAATACATGATAGTCCGCTAATTTAAGGCCTCCAAGATAAGTTAATATATTTATTTGCTCAAACATGCATGTAGGATGACATAAAATAAAAAAAACTGGCCAAGTGCGAGTCGGACTCGCGAACGGAGAGTTCCGTACCATAAACCGAAAAAAACACGTTTCTTGTATGGGAAGCCCCCTTTAAATATTAAATAATTTATTATTTGTTGTTATAGCGGCAACAGAAATACATCATCTGTGAAACTTTCAACTGTCTAGCTATCACGGTTCATGAGATACAGCCTGGTGACAGACAGACGGACGGACAGACAGCGAAGTCTTAGAAATAGGGTCCCGTTTTTACCCTTTGGGTACGGAACCTTAAAAATCGTTCAGACACGTCGCCGTCGCCACATACTATGGCGTGTAAACGTTTTGAATTCGAAATGTATTTTTTTTTTTTAATATCATTTCAGTCCAAACGGGCAAAACCGCAGGCAACACAGTAAAAAATATGTTTATCTACAGTACCCCCAGTACCAATAACCGACACTTGGAACCAATGCCTAGCTATGTCGCAAATGACTCGTTTCCTCATTTATTTCTTGCGATTCCCGTTACAAGACGACAGAGCATGATCTCTAATTCATACCTCGCTTCAAGAACACGGATAATAAAGTTAGTAAGAAATTTATTTTGCAAATATGAGTACAGTACATGGTGATAAAAATTTAAAAGGTTGGTTCTACCATTATATATGATCCCATTAAAATAGATAGACAAATTTTAACACAGTGTTCAGTACGTCTAACTAAAGATATCCAAGCAAAAATAACACTGATAAAAGTGATTTTATTTTGACAAATAATAATTTATTGCCAGCATTAATTTTTAGTGTATTTTCGTTAGCTGATTTTATATGCTTGTAAGTATCTAATACGTTTTTCTTATTTTTTTTTTACCATTGTCCTTGTTTTGGTGGTCTGAATGATTTCTAAAAGTTTGTCCATCTATTTTAATTGGACCCTATATTTTACCATTCGACATGCAAAAGTAATAATTTGACGCTAAAAATATAAATATAATTATGAATAAATTAATTAAAAATAATTAATTTAAATTAATTATTATAAATATTATTATCATGTTATCTAGATTACTTCAATAATGTTCACATATATCATCAACCCAGTACTTATTGAAACATACATTAACTCCCGCCTTTTTCACATAACATCACGCCTCGAAGGGTAAGGCAGAGGTGTACCTAATAGTACACCCACATTTTGCCAGTTATGTTTAAGCCCAAGCATCACTACATATTATAAAACAAAGTCCTCCGCCGCGTCTGTCTGTCTGTTCGCGATAAACTCCAAAACTGGAGCACCGATTTTTAGTTGCAGCACCGTTTCTCGAGGAAGGTTTTAGTATAAATTATAATTTGTTAAGTTTTTCTTGCGGGAACGGGATCAAAATTTCATGATTACTTTTGGTCGCGGACATGTACGCGGGCGAAGCCGCATCAGCTGGTCAAGAATAACTTGAAAATAAACACCTATCACTAATTCAGCAAAAAAATCTGTAGCATGAGCATGGCATACTATGACCGAACGTCAGGCGATGTCGCAGCCGCGAGTGAATTCCGGCTTTTCGCCACTTTTCCTAGTAATTAGTCGTTATTAAGTTATCCGCATGCGGCGTGACCGCTGTGCGTGTGTGCTCGTGGAAGTGGGAATTAGGTTTTAGTTCCGTTAATAGTTTCACTGAGAACTTGTAATTTATTCTACTATTAATAGTCTACTCCTCGGGCATACATAGTTTAGGCTTTAACGATGTAAGTGGGTTACACTGTTGACTTCGGGGCTTTTATTATTAGGTACATGTTTTTGAGAACAAATTTAGTGTTAGATTTACCTTGACGTATGTAAAATTAGTTTTTAGGGTACCCTACTCGAACCTGCGACACGCTGCAGCCAAGCGCTCAGCCACTGGGCCAAACGTGCCGTCAAAATAATAATACAAGACTTGTTACTTTAGATTATTTATTCACAATATCACGTCATATTTATGTTCCAGGTACTTAACCAAGGCTATCCATCTAACTGGAAAATCCCTTAATCGGCTTTTACGTCGCCTACGAAGGGACGAGTGCCGAAAATAGGTATAATGTTGGCCGTATGGACCTTTTATCCGTGCTTTATTTAGGATCGCATGATAAAGAGCTATAGAGTCACAAATTGAAGTTGTCACATGTGAATATAGAGGTCAACCACCTTATAATGCTTCCTGAACGCAAATTGTTGTTATGTAGTACAATATGTTTAAGTGCTATAATAGGACATTTAATTTTAATAAGAAAAAGTTTGAATGAGTTTTTAAAAATTGCATCAGTACACTGCGGTGTTCCCAAGCAGCGTCATTAGTATGAAAACTTGCCCCATGGGAAAAACCTTTGTCCAGTCATGGACATGACTATTTTGACTAACAGAAGAACATATTATTATAATAAAATTACTAAAACATCACTAAAAATCACGCTTCATTAAATAAATACGTGCTTATTTTAGTAAACTTTACATTTCCATCTTGAAGTATGACCTTCGCATTTACTAATACTAGAAGAAAATCGAATAATGAGTAATAAATTGAATATCTTCAGTTCTATAGCATAAATCCACATGTTCCCCACACTATTCCTACCCTTCACTTTGAGGTAAATGGAACTAGAGACGTGAAAGGAGGAATGCAATTAAAGTTGGTTCAGTCCGATCTTCGCGCCCAGTAATGGAATGCTTTTAAAGGTTGGCTATAGAAGGTTCTATATCTAGACTTTTGTATAGGTACTACCACTACTTCCCGGGTGGCTTTCATACATGAGTATTTTTATTACTTTAAGCTAGCACAAAATGTATCTGCATCTACGCTAAACTCCCCGCAATACCTACTGCCGAGACCTCCTATCCGCCTCATAACCCACGTTTTTGCAGGTGACCTTATAAATAAACTGGACTAAAACTAGGCAACGCATTCTAAACATAATTGGGTGTTACAGCACCGATTATGTCTGCTTAACAAAAGGTTTGCATCAAGAATTCTAGCATTAGGGCGGGTTTATATTGAGACAGGACTGTTGACAGTCACAGTCGGCAGGAGGTCACTGGCGGGCAAAATACAATGTGTAAAGGGATCCTTCACAAAGCCGTCGACCAAGCGGCTATTTTACGGCAATTTTTTCGGTGAAATATCACGGTTTACGGAATTCAATGTAAAAGTGAAAACATTGTCCTGATGGATGCATTGAATAGTACTGAGGTCATGGTCATGGAGGTATTTAAATAAACTTAGAACATTAAAAACTTTTATTTTTTATACCTTTAGAAACTTGCGAAAGAGTTGGAACTTTGACCTCTAATATCTCCGTAATCCTTAACTAGAAGATTCCCAGGTATGGTCCATAACAAAACTGACCCCAACTGAAGTGGGATAAGGGCAAGAGAATGATGAAGAGTCTTTCGGCTTCGTTAAGGGTCTTTTTACACCCATTATGTTTACATGAAGCCACAATCACGCCAGAGACGCTGTCGACAATCACTTTCGCAATATAAGCCTGCCTTTAAATGAATGGCGTCGTTTCGAAATGTCAGTGGCGTGCGGCGTGCCAAATCAAAACAATATGGAACCGAACGGTATGTGGCAACTGGCAATGCAGATTTAAATCATAATGCTAACTGTTAGTGCCTTAACTGTAACAGCATAATAATATCTTTAGACGACGGATTTGATAGGAAATGGATGAGGGCGATGCTAATGCGAAGAAGACTTCACTAAACATCATGCCTAGATCAATAAAGAGTTCTGAACAAGAATTTGTATGGTATACAACAACAACAAAAAAAAACGACAACTGAAAAATCACGCTCTAATTAAATTCAGGGTTTATAAGGTAAATGGACTTCTCCTATTAAAACGTATGCTAACCGGGCCATAACACGATCGATTGACACCTTATTCATCAAAATCGGATGAATGTTTTAGGCGCTACGGAGGAACATACTTAAATTCATACATAGACTGCTAAAATCATAACCCTTCCTTTGGCTTCGACGTTGTCGGGTAAAAAGGAAAAAAAAAAAACAAATTCTGGATGCTGTGGGAAAACCAGCAGCGTCAAAGACTAAGCCAGTCGACTTATGCCTTTTGTTATTATATTTTTAATAATCTTTATTTACAAGAGCTGAATTATCTGCCAGGGCTGCAGGCTGTTCGAAAGAGATACCGCGGCCCTGGAACACAAAGGGCAAGGAAGGAACATGGATGGGTTTTAGTCAGTACAAGTCTGACACTCCCTTCCGCTCTGCCCGGAGCGGGTGAAGTCATTTGAGGATTTCCCATCCGTAAAAAAAAGAGCTGAGTTTATAAAAATATCATAAACATCGATCGCAGCTTATAGTTTATCTGAAAAGTTCAACAGCACCGCGTCGTTTACGTTATCAGTGAAAAAATCAACAGTAATTAGCATGTGTTCAATGCTCGTGTAATACGAGTCTCCCACGTCTACAATCGTATAATGGTAGTAATTATTCACATTAGCAATTAGATCATAATGCCAGCAGTGATTAGGTACATGTTATCATACGATTTGTACTGTTATTTCAGTATGAATGAATCACAGGAAAACCGGGGCGATAACAGTTTTGGGGTACCTATCTTCATTCAAAAATATATTTTATATTTGAACAAATTTTAGTTCATCTTATCTTATACCTTTAAACGTGCAATTCTTGTATATATGTACTTATATATATATATTTTTTTTCTGAATCTCGGAAACGGCTCCAACGATTTTCATGAAATTTAGTATGCAGGGGGTTTCGGGGGCGATAAATCGATCTAGTTAGGTTTCATTTAAAAAAAAAAGCTAGCAAACCTGGGTCATCCAGGTACTATCATTAATATATCATCATCAGTATATACAGGGTGTAAACAGACTCTTCACGAAGCCGTCAACCAAGCATTATGTACATCAAACTAAGTAACTTTACGCAAAAATTAGTGCTGGGAAACGACTTTTCTTTTTGGGCTAAAAATCACGTTTTACAGTAGGACTCAATGTAACGCACTCAAAACATTGTGCTGATGTATGGATTGAATAGTAATGGGGCCCTGGAGGTGTTTAAAGTAAAAATCTTATAATAAAAATATGTATTTAAAAAAAAAAACTTGTGAAAAAGTTGGAACTTTGACCCCAATATCTCCGTAACTAGAAGGTTCCCAGGTATGGTCTAGAACAAAAAAAATATCGCAATGACGGGGAGAACTAGTGCTTTTCTGCTTCGTTAAGAGTCTGTTTACACCCTTTATAGCCCGACTTATCCTACTGATGGGTATAGATAGGCCTCTCTTTGCTTGTGCTCACCTCCACGCCCTATCCCACTTCTAATCCCACTATGAAAGTTTGTATGTTTGTTACTCAATCACGCAAAAATGGCGGTTTTGGATTAAATTTGGCACACAGATTATAACCGCAGGTTATATTTTTATCCCGGCCCACGCAGACTGCTACTAAATAAATATTTTATGATTCTCTCCGAAGTCTTCCAAATTCAGCCAATTAATTGATATATTTATTACCTTTTGAAACTTTATGATCTCAAGATGTTAAATTCGGACGTGACCGATTTTATTTTGACGTTCTGCTCAAACAGTGAAGGAAAACAATCGTTGTGACTCAAAATATAACTTTATATGAATGAACAATGTTTGAATAAGAGTTTGTATAATAATGCCAAGCTGTACTAAAAATAATCGATTAAACAATCGGCATGAAAGTCTTTCGAGTATCGATTAGTCATGAATTTAATGGAACGAACCAACGGAATTGTAGCTGAATTGCTTCAGATAAACTATAAATTAAGCAGTGATAGTCTAGTGGTGTGACCGTCGGACTGCAAAGTCATAGGTCTCGACTTCGAACCCCAGACACGCACCTCTGAATGTTTACGGATTCATGTACATATTGTACAATTATCACTAACTTCGCTGAAGGAAACCAGCATGCCTGAGAGCTATGTTTCTTGACGACATGTAAAGTCAGAGACCCATGGGCGGCATAAAACTCTCACCAGGGTTAGGCACTAACAACAAGATAAAGAAGAATCATACATTCTCAGACTTCTACATAATATCAATTTGTTGAATAGGACGAGTTTTAAGATCTGATATTGTAACTGTTACTGAAATATCTGGTTCAAAACGAATTTTAGATAAATTGTTTCAACGCATTTGCAGATAAATAGTAAAAGGAGCGTTGACGGACCAATAGCCAAATGGCAAACAGATCATCGCTAGGAAGACCTGAATGAGACTCCGCCAGTCAAAGAAATGATGGCAAAAGCCAGCCGATTATTGATTTTAACTTCGTGTACAACAGTGGTACCTAGGCGGACTTAACCAGTCAAGCTTTGGGTTAAATTGGAAAACGAACCAAATTTTAAATACTTTCATCAATTACTTGCTTCAGAGGCAGAAAAAATCTTATGAACGCATAATCGTCACAAATTAAAAAGTAAGCAGTAAGTATGTGATTCTTTATGAATCTCGAGAAACCACGAAGTTCCACGATATACATCTATTTGACTATGCACGCAAGTAGATTATCTATCTATACGCAATATCCACATCGAAACTTCTGACCATCTGCATGCAAGACTTGCATTTGCAACTTGCCTACACCTATCAAACTAGGAT
Organism: Lycophotia porphyrea; assembly: GCA_950005105.1. Classification (NCBI taxonomy): domain Eukaryota; kingdom Metazoa; phylum Arthropoda; class Insecta; order Lepidoptera; family Noctuidae; genus Lycophotia; species Lycophotia porphyrea. The sequence goes on along the minus strand of OX465400.1, from coordinate 4,819,242 downwards.
TGACATCATCGCCTCGTGAAGATCTTACGTCATTAGCTAAACACGCGATTTTAGGCCTTGTATACCAACTGAATTACGGAACCTAATTGTTAGACAAGTAATCTGATAGTTAAGTATTAACTAACTTGGCAGCTGATACTCTTTATCAAGTTCTAAATTGGTTAACAAGTATGTTTCGCCAAAAGTGGTAGGTCATGTCAATGACCTTTATTTAGTTAAGTGTTGATTGAATGCGTTTTAACAAGTTCATAGTAGAAAGAAAAAGTATTTATTTGACTCGCACAGGACAAAACAAAATGAAATAAAAAAAAAAAAACAAAAAACCCAACCACTCCGGGAGTGCCGACAGAAGTGAAAACTTTTTTTCTTTTTCAAGATTCTGGATTATTTTTAGAAAATATTTTTGCATGAGCCTTTTACTTATGCACTGTTTTGGACTTGTAATATGTAGCAATAACTCGGCAAAGAAAAAGAGAGTTCGTTTAACGGTGTCGCAAGTTCAAATCTCAAAAATGCCCAACGCGTCTAAAGAAGTTTTCACTACAAAAAGTAATTTAAAAATAAGACATTCTAAACTAAAGTGATCCTGTACTAGGCCAAAAGGCCCCTTTAGACGTATTAGACATTTGATGGGTCTCAAAGGGGACATCATACGTGTACTTGGCATGGGGAACATGTGTTTCAAAATTTCAAGACTACTTATTTATATCTGACATCAATCTTTCACCAGTGAATTTAAAATAAAAAATATAATCTTCCATAAATTTTACTAAGTCTGAAGCACTTTTTTGACCTCAAAACATAAGAAGCCCCCTAAACCGCGCGTCCCTCATCACTTTTACGGTCATAATCTTTATTTTAGGTTATAATCTGGTATTTTAAAAGGCATTTAAAAATAAATAAAAATCCTCGATCACTAATTACTATACGAAACAGAATGGTATTTGCTCATACACATAGTTTAGCCGAAGACTCGCATGTTCCACTAAACAAATAGGCTTGAGAAGCAGTTCTACCGGTCGAGTCCCATGACTACTTACTACCCGTAATTGCCTACCTTTGAATGAACCTTAGCATCCTACTAACCGTTTTTCTTATAACCATTGGTAAGACTTTGGTGTTTAGTTTATTTTAATACCAGTTAGACCACAACTTTGTCCGCGTGGAGTCGGTAACTCGGAAAGCAGTAAAAATTACGATTGAAATTTTGGTTTTCTGTTTTTGGCCCAGGGATCTTCAATCAATTTAGGCATCGGCAATCGTTCTATCGACAAACATGTCCAGGATAAACAAATACCATTTCAGCTTGACAACTCTGCGAGATTTGTCGGTAGCTCTAGTTCTTTTCCGGAAATTCTGAGCATAGCTCATACCATAGCGGGCTCAAAAACCAATGACAAGAATATTGTATGATTTGGTACTAAAAATCACCTTTATGAGTAGATATACTAAAGCACAGATTGGCCTTCCTTTTATCTCCTTTCACAAGATCTTTACACATATTTAAAGAGTTTATAACTCCATAATCCTGGTTTGCTCTTCAACTATGTACCCGCTGAGATGATGATGTAATTTTATAGTACGCTAACATATCTTATCATGAGTTATTTTGCTATTACTTCACTTAAGAGGTATTTCCATTCAAATATACTAGGAATGTGCAAAGCCACACCTATACAGGGTGTTTGGAGCATGGACCGACACAATTTTTCCAGGGATTTCGGAGGTCATTAGCTAGGTTCTATCCATACACGAAAACAAAAAAAAAAAACAAACAAAAAAGTTATTTCGAATTAAAGGAAACATTTTGGGCATTTTTTTTTTAAGTCATATGTAGTCATACTTGACATTTGGGACAAAGGGTGTATGGGTAAAACCTAGCTAATGACCTCCTAAATCCCTGGAAAAATTGTGTCGCTCCATGCGCCAAACAACCTGTATTAGTATTCCTGCATATCTGGAAACAATGCAGAACAAAGTATTCTCAAAATTGTGTGGATTTGTTAGGCAGTGTCCACACTAATTGCATAAATTAAAGTTCTTTATGACCGGGTCAAGCCGTTTCTGCGACGATAAGTGCCGTCAGGCCCTTATGTCACAAACAAAGATATTTTAATAATTACCTACTTCGTATCTAATCTAAACGTTGTCATTACATAACACAAGTTAAAATTCATAGTACATAATAATATGAATGATAACAAACATCACAACCATTCGATCAACAACAAATTAATTCATGTTGCTCCGACCAGTTATTTTCTGTGCATGACGTGTATGTCCTGCGCATGATTAGATTATCCTTCGGTTTGCGAAACTAACGGAAACGACACATTACGTCGGCTCATGGATTTGTATTTTAGCTATAGTAATAGCCATTTTACAGCAGTGCAAGGTCATTGAATAAGAAACTGGAGCGTTTGTTTCACTCAAAAGATTCCACGATTGAGAATTTCCGAACAAAGTAATAAATAAAGTAAGACAGTTTTTATTCTACTGCTTGTTACATACACTAGCTAGATAATAATCTAAAATTAAACGCAATTTCACGACTCCAAGTACTAGTCGCCCCTTTGGCGTAGGCTTCCCCCATTTCCATTCACCGATTCCTGATCCTAGCTTTAGTCCTCCATCCTGGTCCACACTTCTCCCAAAAGCAAATCTTCCGACCTCTACTTCTGCTTTGGTCTCTTGGTATCACATAACTATAGAGCTTAGCAGTAACACAATTCGAATGGCCAAAGTTAACTTTACCATCGTCATCATCATCATCTTGCTGCCCTTGTCCCATTCTATTTGAGGTCGGCGCACGCGCAACACGTTTTCTTCGTCTATTCTCCCCTGTCAGACGTCAGGGATCATTGACTCCTTTCTCTTACATATCATGCCTCACACAATCCATTCATCTTTTCTTTGGCCTTCCTCTCCCATCCATCCATCCATCAACATTCATAATTATCACTCTTTTAGTTACAAGCGTTTCATCCCTCCTCATTACATGTCCATACCAAGACAAACGACTTCCTTTCAGTTTTTTCAGATTTTGGCAGAGTACATCATGTGGGGCACTTGACTGAGCATCAAAAGAATATAAAGAATTGTGACTGACAGCCATGTGCTACATAGAAAATCATTACGAGGACCAAAACAAAAGTAAAAGTGAGCCAGTGGTTCTAGTCTTTAAAGATCAAGTTATTTTAGCACAACGAAAAATGTTGCCAATTAATTTTCACTTTGTTCTCCAAGTCTTGGCGTTCATTAGTCTGAACAGTAATTTCAGATGAATGTCTCGTTTCGAAACTTGAAATACTAGACAGTTTATAAAAAACATCTTAGAACAATATACAACGTGTCTCAATAGTACATAGTCAACAGGTTAGATCATCGAATACTATTCTATTAGGCTAATTGTATACAATTGTGAAGATACAATGAAGGATTGTATGCACGAAAATAAAATTAAACAGACGTCTGTTGGATTGGCGCGTTTAGATATGGGACATGACATCAGAAATACAGGGTGTAAACAGACTCTTCCAACCATAATGTACATCAAACTAAGTAACTTTACGCAAAAATTAGTGCGGGGAAACGACCTTTTTTTGTTAGGCTGAAAAATCATGTTTTACAGTAGGCCTCGATGTATCGCACTCAAAACATTGTGCTGATGGATGGATTGAATAGTAAACACCTCCTAGACCCCCTCCGGGAGGTGTTTAAAGTAAAAAATCTTACATATCTTAAAATAAGTAGGACTCAATGTAAGGCACTCAAAACATTGTGCTGGATTGAATAGTAAGGGGGTCCTGTAGGTGTTTAAAGTAAAAAGCTCACATTAAAACATGTATTTAAAAAAAAAATGACGGGGAGAACAAGTGCCTTTCCACTTCGTTAAGAGTCTGTTTACACCCTTTATACTGAAGAAGTAGAAGACAAAGTCGCCTATCACGGTTCAATGTTGAATACAGCCCCATCTGAATGTAAGGGAGTGATTAAGTCTTACTATAATCATTAGTGCTTCTCACGAAGAACATTGAAACGGTAAAGTCCAAGATCAAAGAATCGTTTAACAGATGACGCATTGATATACACGTTTGGAACTACAACACAATTGAGCGAAATTTATCTCCATGAAGTGTTTGAATAAGCAAGAGCCAAGAAATTCCGTTGATCAAAAGCGACAAAATACAATAATTCCTCTCAATCATTTAACAAGTTTTACGACCGACAACCCTTTACCAACCGTACAGCAATACTCCTAACAGACGGCACGGCGACATTACTCGGCACGAGTGCGGGATCAAATTGACATATCCGCCTTCCTAATGCATTTATGAACAGGACACCCAACCCAGGCGGGAATACTTCACACTCACAGTCTCACACGACTGATTACGGTTACTCGTATTGAAATATGGCCCCTGGGTTAAGAAAAGGTCACCTTCCTTGTGTGTTGGGACCTTTAAGATCAAGATCAAGAGTCAAGACTAGAGGCATGGACGACACTTTCTATGAAACATTGCAACTGTTCATTTTATAACGCATCGTCGAGTTTGTCCAATACCCCGGTTGACAGCGTATTTGTAATCATGTTACCATCAGCCAAGCAGATCTTAGCTTCGTTTCTTCGTAGCTATCTAACTGAGAAACTCATTTATTGGCGTCTCTATAGACATTGACTGATTGCATTAGTCTATCAATTTGTAAATTATTAAATAGGATCCCGCCTGCAAGAGGCTTTCGAGAGCTTTATCAATAAGATGAGGTAATGAAGTGACAACTTCTATTACTTAAGATTACAAATAAACATCATATTTATACGGCTTAATTTGATTCTAATGGACAGAAACATGAATATAATGTAACCTAAGTACAAGATATACACTGATGAAGGCCAACAGTATTAGCTTTGCAATAATACCATCGGAACTACGATTGGAATAATAATGTACAAACTACCGGTAGGACACCACAATACACATCGTGGAATATGAATTTACTGCAAGACTTCTAAAACAAGATAGTACGAGGTTCTTTAGCTTTTGGAAACGAGAGTCTTTTATGTCGAAGTAAGCAAACTTGAAATGGATGTTCAAGATGTCTTACATTACAAAATCGAAGATTTACTACAAGATTAATGTGGGGAGAAACTTTGCGACACAACCAGTACACACTGAATCGGTATGGGAGATGGATAGCAGAATTTCAAAGTCAATTTAGGAAACCATTGTATAAATGGCAGGTATTTGGGATGTTTACAAAATCCGAAGTAAACAGTAGTTATTTTATTATCGATTTTCCGCGTTCTACCTAATAAGATAATTTTGTGGTTTTCGGTGGCAAACAAACAGGAGTATCTGATAAGCGTAAAATCGAGATACCTGCAGTGTGTCCTACAGGCGAGTTTTTGCAAACAACACTTTTAATGGGTTAAATTCAGTTTTTATTTCGCAGTAGTTTTTCTTATTCAAGAATCTGAGTGAAATAAATACGAAAGCTTTTTCTGTTGAGCTGAATGCTAGCGTCCGTCCCTCTTCAAGTTACAACACAATCATATAAGAATATTGCCACAATGGCATGCATGCCTATATTAGAAGGCATTTCTTGAAGGTTACGCAGGTCAGAGGGCAATCCTTTGTGTAAACTCAGAAATAGACACAATATACTATTTCTGAAAAGGCAAACAGATCACGATAGCAAACTACTGAAACGAAATGATCTACTGCATTCTATTTCAATATTTGAAGAATATTATTGTGGGTAATTAATTTGAAACTAGGCCGTAAAAAACGATTTGCTTTATGAGGCATGAGTCGCACTCAATGGGCTACTAAAACAAGCTGCACGATGCATTTTTTATTACCATGATGTATTTTAATGCTCAACGCGTTCTTTCCGCAAAAGATTTACACGAAACGATTAGGCAGACTGTCATCATAACCAATTGTAACGTTTTGTCGGCTTTCTTCCTTTCTTGTTTAACAATGCTTAATTTGCACTTTAACGTTTTATCAGTCAAGTCTATGTCCATATCAATTTAATAAGCCATACCGTTCGTGTAGCTACCTACCAGTAGCCACACGAACGGTACTGGTAAAAAATTTTTCTCTCTTCGTATGATAAAACAACAATTAACAAACATGGACGAAGCATAAAAAAGTTCGTAGAAGGTGGATCGTAGAAGGTGGATCGTAGAAGGTGGAGGATCGTAGAAGGTGGCTTTCTGTAGTTTCTGCTTACACCCATGGGTTAAGCATGTATTAAGAAGCAAGATTAAAAATATATTAACAAATAAGTAACGTTGTATTTAATCTGAACAATAATATTATGAGTACCGCAGTACTGACATAATTAACCATTCGACTCCTGAATGCCTTACAGAACTTGCAGACATTATGTCAGCCGCTTAAGATGTAAAATAACTAAGTCGAAAGCAGTCTGTCACAGCTGTCAGATAGAAAATTAACAGATTTAAGCCACGAACGTGCGCACACGCAATCGAATCTTTAGGTGACGTGCAACTCCATTGACGTTGAATAATTGACAAGATCTAATTACTGACCAGTTTTCTCTGAACGCATTGGGTGGGGTGGTATCAGAAGCGGGAAATGTAAGGTTCCATACGCACTAAGTAGCATAGTAAGTTCCTTTTCTTTCTGAATTTGATGGATGACAGAACACACGCTTGGTTTGTGTAAGTCATTCAAATTTCTCCACATTTTCTACGCTGTTGACGACACAAATAACTATGTAATTTACATATTGCTTAATTTACTTTAAGTTATGACCATGAGAGAAACCTAAACGTGATTCTTGATGACTTCCGTGATTACTTCACGTTTCGTAGAAAAGCTATGAAAACCGTTATTTATTTTCCACCACAAGAAGCGATTATTACAACTTCCCAGTGCAAATAAAACAAGCACTATCGCATTACAATTCCGTTAAGCCAGTCGCTTCCTCTGCAGCCCCACCCTTAGCGCCATGCAGTTAGACAAAGCTTTATGGCTTTTGTCAGGGTGTGAATAAAGGTGATTGTTGGGTGTACAAGAGGTGCAGATAACATAACCTACTGTGCTATGGCGTGTGTTGATACCGCTCTGATACGTCACTAACTAGAGCAACCCGTCTCGTACCATTGCACATTTTAAATCCTGTACGTATGAATTCATTTTTATTTTTAAAGATAGACAAGAACATATTCATTAAAAACTTATTTTTAATGAATATGTTCTTGTCTATCTTTGACACAAGCAGAGAGACCTACAAATAACCAGCAGTGGATGAGGCCAGGCTGCGGATGAGAATGATATCTATGTTTTATATTATTGTTTTGGTTTACGCACTTAGTCCTTAAAGTGGACTTTTGTACGTAAGCCCTGACGGCCGTTACTCCAACCAGCCCACCTCTCTCCAGAAGCAGTTCAATCTTCCTGGCTTCTCAGGACATCTGGAAGGGATCTTGATGTTCCAAGAGTTCCCTTGCGGATCTGGGTGACGCCGGTGCATTTGAGGAGTACATCCGCTACCGTTTCCTTTGCGGACGCTCTGCAGAGGGGTCTGTCAGTGATTCTTAGGGTGTGAAGTGATGATGATCTATCTATCTTTGATATCGAATGGAAGAATCATAAAGTATTGAACATAGCTCTTTGATAACTAGCAATTTGAACTGTCTTGAATGATTTTGAAGTTCATTACTAATCCTCATTATCTTCGAGTCGTGAGAACTTGAAGTGTATCAAATCTTTATCAAAGTAAATACTCGCATTCATTTCCGATTGATTTTTAGATCAAACTCACACGGAATTCTGTCGGGTTTTAGTTAAAACTCAAAAATATCCTGCATATCGTACTAACTAGAGTGATTCTAGGAATTGATACTAACAATAATGATACCTCGTTCAGATACAGGAAAATGGCATTTATTTAGTCATTCATAATATTAAATATACAATGTATATTCAGAAGTTTCCTTATTCTCCTTGTCTAAACAATGAGAAACCAATCAAAAGTTGGAACACGCGAATGAGATCCTAACAAATGAAAAAGCGATTTTTATGAAAAGTTTAAAGGAACATCATCAAGGCAACTCATCACCAGTCTCCTGCGCTATAGTTATCCCAATTAGTTTGGGCTCGGCGTAACATGTCTTCTTCCATACTTCTCTTATTACCTTTCACCTCAGCAGTCATCTTCTTTCTAGCGATATCATCCTTCATACGGTCCATTTATCGTTTCTTCGGTCTTCCCCTACATCAAGGCAATTCATTCCAAATGAATAAAAAACTCACTAGTAAAGCATTCTAACATCAACAAAATTAATTAATCATTTAGGTCTAGAGAGGATGTTGGTCACCCGGCCATGTTAATTTTGTGGTCGATTCGCATTTTTTCACACCATAGGATAAAATTGACATGCTGGTTCTCTATGAATGAAACACGTGTATCGCAAATAGTATGTAATTAGTCGCATTACCAGGAATAATAGGATTACTTTGGGCGCTGGAGTAATGATCCTACTTTGGGATTAAATTAGCTAATTATTCCGTTTGGTACGCCTAATGTGCACTCACGGACGTCATTTGTTTGAACGAGGATTGAACATGTTGCATAAATAAATGAGTAGAAGGAAGAAAACGAAGAGACGCTTCGACTGCTAAATGGACAGGCAAATGGAAATGGCCATGGATAACCGTCTTATTATTAAAAAGTTAAAAAAAGAAGGTGAGTAAAGAGAGAACATAGATCAACCCTCATAGTAAAACTTCTGAGCAGAATCAGACGAACAAAAAATATAAACGAACATCGAAAGTTCATTGACTACAATTTATGAAGCATGTTATGTCACAAACATGTCTAATTTCCTGCCTATGCATCCTAGAACAAAAATAAACTTACGCGCAATAATCTGAGGACAATCAGGCCATATGGTGGACTGAACAGTGTGGTATCAAAAGCCTAATCCAGTCTCAACAGACAGACATACAAAGATGGCCGTACAAACGGACAACAACTAAAATAATCTCATTAAGATTCAGGCCACAGATAACGTAGAACGAGAAATGTGCAATAGCCCAATTAGATAATTGTCGGGTAGTGCAATGTTCCACTCATAATGCAATCTTGAATACTAATTCAACGCACTTTATCTAACAGACCTATCAAAAATGTAATTTTGAAGAGGAGATATGGTGCATAGTAATGAGGTAACGGTGAAAATTATTACATTGCCGATTATATTGCACGTATTGCATTCTATCCAAGTTTGAAGGACCAGCAGAGGAAGTTCATATTTTGACGGAATTAATAATATTAACCGCTCCACAGTGGAACGAATGTATGGGAGCGGTTGGACGTAGACATGTCCGAAAAAAAAGAGTAAAATTATGCCAAACTAATGATGCCATCTTATTCGATTACTTAATGCCTTCATAACTTGTGGTGATGAATTTCTTCATAACTCCCATATTTCGGGAGTAATTTGAGAAAATGTGAAATTTTACTATGAAAATGAGTGTATCGAGCTCTCTCCCTCCTGATTCCGGGCTTGTTTCAAGTAGCGGTCTCTAATATCATAATGCTAATACTAAGAGCTATATTTAATACTAAGACACATAGTGCGCCAAATGTGCACTTTCTGGGATAAAGAGTGATGTTTATTTTATAACACAATTTTTTTATTTTTTGTTTATTTTGTTGATTAAAACCGTTTTTCTAAAGGTTTACCTTATTACAATAACATTTCCGAGCAGCCAATTAGAGAAGATATAAGCTAATTAGAATATATAATTAGGGACTTAAGGTTTACATATAAAACTGATGCACTAATGATTACTGATAAGAACATTGCTATTATTTAATTACTAAATGGCTCTTAATACACTAATTTAGCATGCATCATTTACTAATTATCACAATAACTAATTACCTTGCAATATTTAACAAAGGATACCTGGGATACCTGGATTTTATATAAATAGGTCACTATTAGTAACTTTAAAATCAGTGTTGATTTACACCTCGTTGTATCCAAGCTAATCTCGCAATGTATTTTCCAAATTTTAATACAAATCTTGATATTCACGTTGCTTTATGCGCACGCGCACATAAAGATTTACGCGACTTTAACTATTTGTTCAGTGTTTTAAAAGATAACAGTTGTGTTCAGTTATGTGAAAGTGCTGAAACAAGTTTAAAAGACTGGTGTCGTCGATTTTGCTACCGCATTTATGCAAAATGGACACAGTCTGGAAGAAGCACAGATAAGTTTCGGAAGAAACATGAGATTTGGCTACAGGCTGCAATTCAATGGCCGGAATTACAGAATGAAAATATGGAACCTTCTACAGAAAATATAAGTGACGTCATCGAGCCCATAATTTCTCCTGCTAAATCTGATGCTTCAACTTGTACACATCCTAGTCCTCGTAAATCTTTTGAGGACCTTAGTAACCGGCAAAAAAGAAGACGCACTGAAGATAGTCTTTCATGCAGCAGTAGCAGCGCTGAAATTATGTTTTCGGCCGAAAGGGCGCTTCAAAAGGCAGGACAAAGCGATACAGCTTATGTTATGAAATACTTGACGGAGAATCCAGAAGAGGCCTCAAAAATCAAAGCCTTCATTGAAGGTAAATCAATTCAGGTACGGGAAATATCCCCTTTGAAGGCATTGGCTCTTTATGTATCGATGAACTTATCGAAATGGCGCTATAACACTCTTCGGGATTTCAACACTCAAGAAGGAGCTCTTCAATACCCGAGTTACTACATGTTGGTTAAAGAAAAAATTAAGTGCTATCCGGCCAAAGAAGATCTCACAGTTACAGAGAGCTCTGCAAAAATCAAATTACAAGCCTTGATGGATTTAACCTCAAGAAGACTTATTAGGTCGTTAGAAACCCCTGTTGATCCCAATCAACAGCTCGTATTGACCAGCAAATGGGGTTTTGACGGATCATCTAGCCAAAGCATTTATCATCAAAGGACGAGTGAAGATGAGCAAATCGATCTTGCTAGTAATTTTATGATTAGTCTTGTACCACTGCGGCTCGTCTCAAAAGGTGTAACAATTTGGGAAAACGAGCGACCATCTTCCACTTCATTTTGCCGGCCAATATTGTTTAAGTTTATAAAGGAAACCAAAGAAAATGTGCAGAGAGAGATGGCTGAAATCGAAGCAGAGATTGAAGCCTTAACTCCATCCACCATCACTGATGGAATTAGTGTCAAACACCAACTGCTGTTGACAATGATTGATGGTAAAATTCATTCCATTATATCCGATACAGCAGCTTCAGTGTGTGACATATGCAAGGCTTGTCCTAAAGAAATGAATAATTTAGAGTTAATCAAAGATAAACACGCAAACGAGGACATGTATAAATATAGCTTAAGCACCCTTCACGCTTGGATTCGCTCAATGGAATGCTTATTACACATTTCCTACAAATTAGACATAAAATCATGGCAAGTAAGGGGTGATATAGCAAAAAGGCAAGTTGATGACAGGAAGAAAAGAGTTCAAGAGGCTGTAAGAAGAGAAACGGGCTTACTTCTCGATGTTGTGAAACAAGGCAGTGGATCCACCAACAATGGCAACTCGGCCAGGAGATTTTTTGAAAACTACACTAAATCTGCTGAACTGACCGGAATAGATGCTATGCTTTTAAGAAAAATCTGTGTGATCTTGCAGTGTATTTCATCAGGAGAGAAGATCAACGTAACTAAATTCCGAGAGTTCTGCTTTGATACTGCTAAGCTTTACGTGGAGTTATACCCATGGTATTATATGCCTTCTTCACTTCATAAAATTTTAATGCATGGGCCAGACATAGTTCAGAACATGTCAATTGTGCCCATTGGTTTTCTATCCGAAGAGGCATCTGAGGCTAGAAATAAAGATTTTAGAAAATATAGAGAGGGGCATTCTCGAAAGCATAGCAGTATCTCATGCAATGAAGATATTATGCACAATCTTTTACTGTCTTCTGATCCACTTGTTACAAGTATCCGTCCAAAAGGAAATAAGTTTGTAAAAAAATCTTCTTTTAAGGAATTTTATGAGCTTACGGATTCTGAGAAAAGTGATATCGAATTTGTTAACATAAATGATTTAGCGGACATCGATTCTGAATTTGAATTAATTGATGATGATGATGATGACGAAGATAATTAAATGATGTTATTGTTTTAAAATGTGTAACTTAGTAAATTAGAGCTTACATCTTAATTATTTATTGTACTTTTAATGAAACTAGGTAATTTATTATCAACTTACTTAAAAGTCATACTCTCATCAGTTCTTGTGAATATTTTTGTTAATATATATTTCTGTATATATATAATATATTTATAGACCTCTTAATAAGTCTGTCTGCGGTTTAAAGTAAATACAAATGGGGAAAAAACGTTTTTTTTTTTAAATTTTCATTTCCTTTTATCCCAGAAAGTGCACATTTGGCGCACTATGTGTCTTAGTATTAAATATAGCTCTTAGTAATAGCATTACGATATTAGAGACCGGTACTTGAAACAAGCCCGGAATCAGGAGGGAGAGAGCTCGATACACTCATTTTCATAGTAAAATTTCACATTTTCTCAAATTACTCCCGAAATATGGGAGTTATGAAGAAATTCATCACCACAATTTATGAAGGCATTAAGTAATCGAATAAGATGGCATCATTAGTTTGTCATAATTTTACTCTTATTTTTCGGACATGTCTACGTCCAACCGCTCCCATACATTCGTTCCACTGTGCGCTCTGACTATGAATGCAGATACATGAGTAGAGGAAGTCCAAAGAAAGATGATATGGCTAGAAAGGAGGTGACTGTTGAGAAGACCGACTCATACAGAAGTATGGAAGAAGAAGACAAGCTGCGCCGAGCCCAAATCTGATGAGGAATGATGATGAACCCCTGTAATCGTGTTTTTTAAAGCGAAATTGCGTTAAAACTTTAAAAGCTATTATTGCTAGGTGTATTTTTGCACGTGTTTACTCTACCATAGCATTTCCATTTTGCATTTGAGGAAAGTACCGACATATCCTTAAAAGTTCATTAATATGTATTCATTTTATAGGTTTATTATTCGAGATACATTTCATTCACTCTTACGGTACGTTAATCGGTGCGCAGCATCGTTTACGATTCCACGCGTGGACGGTGAATAATTTCGACAATAAGTAGCGTGATTCTTGTGTGATACTGTTACATAGCTGTCTGCATGAGGAATGAAGATCAGTGATGCAGAAGATGATGATTAAAACGGCTTCATTATTCATCAATCTTAAATATAATGACGTAATCGCACAGCCTTAACTGCTGGGTGGGTAGCCGTCATATTGTATATGACTAGCTGATGCCCGCGGCTTCGCCCGCGTGCATATCTTGGTTAACGGTATTTTTTTTACGATTACTCCTAAGATATTCGCTTAAATTATATGGTGTAAAAGAGTAAAATAATGCTTAAAGCCCCTGACTTATTTAAAATGATAAGGATTAATTAATACCGTATTTTTGTAAATAGCTTTCCAATTCCGCTTTATAATTGCCATTTTTTCAAGTATTAAAATGGATATAGTATGTTATCCTTAAGACGTAGACATATGCCATCGCGGACTTTTCTGTATACCTTTAAACGATACACAATTCCATCATACATCATTTTTCGTTGAAAGCTCTCAGACGGCTTATTTTTTTCCGACACCTCTAACAAATATCATTATATTTTAGCGAATGTATACAATAACTTGACAAATTATATACTAAAACCTTCCTCTTGAATCACTCTATCTATTATAAACCCGCATCAGTTCACCCGAATCCGTTGTGTAGTTTTAAAGATCTAAGCATACATAGGGACAGACAGCGGGAAGGACTTTGTTTTATACTAGATTATTATTATTTATTTTATATTTTATAAATTACAAGTTTCTTAGACTTAAACAAAGCACACAATTAGACCTCTGGGGTCTGTCTGTGTGTGTATTAACAGTTAAGTACGTTGTATTGTAATCGAGTTGATGTAATGTTCTTTTAGCAAAACTTAAAGCGTAACTTTATGTTTTTACTGTTTATCGAGTCTCTAATGTCTACAGGTTTTTGGTTAAGTAAATTAGGTAGTGTAAAAGAAGCAGTACGCCTGCCATAAAAGTTATTTTTACTACGTAGTGAGTAGTAATGACGGGAACACTAGTCAAAAATCAAAGCATTTATTTCAAGTAGGCCAGTTACAGGCACTTTTGAATTGTCGACAAGATAAAAATGTAATGAAGCTACAGTCCCAGTCACAAGCCATAAAAACTGTGAAAGTACTGTAGTTGCCCATTCCCTAGCGAAGGTAAGGTAAGGCTAGGGAAGGTTTATTGAAAATTCACCCCATCTGAGGATTAAAGGGTTTTTAAGTTTGTTTTGGCCTGTCAGCTGATAAATTGCCACTGTTGAAAAAATTATTGCCATCGGCAGAGCGTTGAAACAACTAATTGGTAGTACCATCTTGAAGGTGCTATTAGTGATCCTCTTTACAAATTCCTTCAGTCGTCTTTGCCGACCTCAGAAAAGGCGCCTTATTATTTACCGGAACCCCATTACTATCTCGGTTACGGCAGCTTATTATAAAGCCCATTGAGCTGTCTCTGAGGCCATTTCTTCCTAACTTTCTAACGAAATAGGTGTCATAGCGTATCGTAGGCGTGTCTGCGGAAATCAATAGATCATTGCGGATTTGCGGTTGAGTAATGCAGTTTGCAGTCGACGGTTACTTGTCCTGCGGTACTCTCTGTGGACTCCCGTTAGCGTAGTAGTGGTTTGTCTGTCGGAAAAATGTTTGGAAAGATTTCAAGTGACCGGTGCAATACATATTGAAACATCTAAGGTTTTTCGAAAGTAATTCTGAAGTAAAGTTTAAATTATGCTTTGCTTGTTTGAAAGTTTTTAAAGGTCATTGTATAGATTATTCTTTAATCTACAGATACTGCGGTCATTAAGTTTGCATCATTTTAACTTCATAAATGCTTTTAAAAGCCGATCTCGCTGACGGCTGAACTGCACTGAAATTAAGTTTTGATATTTATAGGTAATCTAGCTAGCAACATTTTTATAAAGCGGGAATATCCCGTCCTTGATGTACGACCGGAAATACTGTTTTAGATATCAACATGAATACAACAGATTCATCATCTGCCTAGCCTTTCCCCAACTACGTTGGGGTTGGCTTCCAGCCTGACCGGATGCAGCTAAATACGCGAATTTTACATGGACCGACTGCCTACCTGAACTCCACAACCAAGTTACTGGGTTATACGACACTCCTTGGTAAGACTGGACCAACAAAGGACACTGGACTAGGATTGGACTCTGGAAGTATGGACAACTTTGTTTCAGTTATTAATAAAATTAAAACAACAACAATTTCAAACCTCAACATTACAACCAGAACGATATCTTCGTCAGGATGAGTCGGCATGCGCTCGCGCATCTCAGACCGTCAACGCCTAGCTTCCGTCTTGCGTCACGTGGTCGCGGGAGGAAGTCACTCGCGCATAATGAACACCGTGTGGACACGCCAGCGGACTTATTTACATGGGAGTAGTAGTTAATTCGTTTATTTTTAATCAGGTTTATAGTAATATTTAGAGGGGAGTAAGATAATAGGTAGTCTTACTTATTACATGCGAAAGTTTATGAGGTGTGGATGGTAGTCTAAAACATAGCACCAATCTCTGAGACAATACATCTCAACTCAGGGTACTTTATTACCACTATTATTTTACTACTACGGTTTTTTTAACTCAAAAATCAAAATCATAATATTTTATTTCAGAACATAGGCCCAGGCTAAAAAAGGTGCACGGTTCGGTTGGTTGTTTCCTATGGAGAAAAACTCCATGGTTACTCTTTTCAAATCATTTGGTATAACAAAATTATCATGTTACAGCATTAGTTCTTAAGTATGGGGGAACAGTGTAGGCCTTTTTTTTTTTACGGATGGGAAATCATCAAATGACTTCTCCCGCTCTGGGCAGAGCGAAAGGGAGTGTCAGACTTGTACTGACTAAAACCCATCCATGTTCCTTCCTTGCCCTTTGTGTCAGGGCCACGGTATCTCTTTCGAACAGCCCGCAGCCCTGGCAGGCATCGGCCCTTGCGGGCCCCTCCCTGTTTACTGACATCTCTTTGAGGCGCGCGTGGAACACGAACGCGCCGTTTACACGGCCTGTCGTCAAAAGACGGACGGACGGCGAGCTAGCCCATTACTCACCGTCCACAGGTCCGTGTCTACGGTGGCCGGAAGCCACCACGTAACCCCCGACGCCCGAGGCGTCTCCCGCGGCGGCTGGAACGAGAGGTTCTCGACAATAAGTCGCTGCGCAACTATTTATTCAACTACCCTAAAATACTGGTATTTAGCTGTATCCAGTAGGTAACACTGGAAACCGAACCCAACATAGTTGGATAAAGGCTAGACAAAAGATTATTTAACTACGAAAAATGGAATTAACATAAACTAAGCCAAGTATGTGATAATGAACCATGCCCAGTGAAAGGCGTGACAGACAAAATGCACTAAGTTTTTTGAATTCCATTTTACCCCAAACATGTTCCTCGCTAATAACTAGGGTAAAAAATTCATTAACAAACTGGTTGCATGTTAATGGCTTATCAAGAGTTTGCCAGTCAATCGTATAATTAAAAATATTCACTATCACTAATATGCACACTTCTTTTAATGGAATTAAAACCGATGATGTGAACAAAAAACACAATGTATTATAAAATAGTGTAAAAAGAGTGAGTTACCATTTTAATTTCCTTGAACAATCATTTAAGTTTTATTAATGCAATGTTTCCTTTAGATAATGTATAGGTGACAAGCTAAACCAAAACCAGACCGTACATATAAATAAAATAATAATTTTCTTGATGACACTGATGTGGTGAATCACCAATCGGCAACCTATTTCTTTAATGGTCATTGTAACCATGATGAAAAAACTATTGAGAAATTATGATGATGCTCTTTAAAAAATTAAGAATAATTAGGTCAAGTTATTCTTAATCAAAATCTTGTAGATAAAAGCTTATTAGTTACTTTCACAACTAAACTACAAACAGAATTTAAATAACAACAGTAAACAGACAACAATAACAACAAACATGGCTGTTGTGTAAACAAAGAGGTTTCAATCATTTAAACAATAATTATACAATTACAATTTTCACACATGCATGAAGGTTGCATATCAGTTGACACCTTACAAGGCTATTTGCAACTGAATTAAAAAATGGATTTTAGAACATGCAAGTTTAGATTACCACTATGAAAACTTTTTTTTTACCCGAATTTAGCTTGCATTTGGCTGCAACTCGCCTGATGAGAAGCCATGATACCACTCTCTTTCAATGAGAGGAACTCTGCATCCCAGCAGTTGGTAAATTAAAGGCTCATTATACTAAGTTAGAAGAGAGAAGTAAGAGAGCAGCGGTGGTCCAGTGGTAGCGACCGCGACTTACAAACAGTAAGTCTTGGGTTCGAACTCTGGTAGGCGCATTACTTTGTGCAATTTATTTCATCACCACTGCTCTCAAAAACGATGAAGGAAAACATCCTGAGGAAACCAGCATGTCCTAGAACCAAAAGTTCAAAGACATGTGATATCTACCAATCCACACTGGGCCCAAGTGGTGGATTATAGCCCATTCCTTCTCTTAGAGAGGAGGCCTGTGTCCCAGCAGTGGGAACATTATAGGCTGATGATGATGCTAAGTTAGTCTTGCAGGTTAGAATTTCTTCATTCTACTTCACCCGCATTATGCCAAGGTTCCATTACTTGAGGAAACTATGGCAATGTATAGATGTCTCACACATACCTTTGAGGATAATTGAGTAAGTTGATTAATAGAAAAAAAATTGATCACAATGCTGTATTGTGTTATATTATTCATTATAATTATAATTTCTAGTACATGTACAGATACCAGCAGGTCAAGCTACCCGAAACTGTCAGATTTTCCCAATCAACTTTGAACCTAATGTTTTAGCAATAAAGTTGAAAATCTATTAAAGAAATCTTACAGATTGTAGTAGCTTGATGTGCTGGCGTCTGTACTTTACCTATATAGAGTTTTTTGTTTTTTTATAGTCTGATGGGCATGTGTGTATTAAGCTGGAGGAAAGCGATAAAAGAGGTCCACAATAGAAAGAGCCAGCCAGCCCAGACAGAAAAATCTATTGACTCTGGGATAAAAGGTTGATGGGTTATAGGTAGGTTTGTAGCAGGGAACACAGAAACTGTCAATTTCAGATGACAAGTTTTATGTGTCATTTTAGTCTTAACAGTTGGTAGGTAGTAGATTTGAAGCCTAGACATAAGGAGACCTTTCCCTTTCAACACCATGTAACTAATACTTTGTTACTGACATTGCTAATAGGAAATCTCTAAAATAATAGTTGGTTTATGGCATTTTGTTGTTGTGAGGGCTCAAAATATAAAGTTAATGATGTATGGCATTAAGAGGTATAAGTTCTTTGAATCATAACATGTAAGATGTCCAATAAGCAGCCAGTAGGACAATAGTGAGAATGTGCCTTTTAAAGATAAATAGTTGGTGAAAGAAATGAATACATTATTGTTTACCTTTGATTGTTTACTGAATTGTCAGTGAGAAAAAATTATGCTCTGTATAAAGTTTCTTCTACAGTTAAAACAAACGTAAACCTTATTGGCGACTTAAACGACCTCATCAAAAACACTATTCATTTTGTTTCTACTGATAAAACCGAAACTATGTCAAATAACTTTACAAATTCAACGATTTGATAACAGAAATCTTTGCTTACGAATCTTGATTAAATAAATAACATCATTATAAGGTGCGGTGACGATATTACTAATGATAAACCTTCACTCTTCATCACAACGCCCATTTTAGCGAGCCAATTGCGAATACCAGAAAGTATACACAAATGGCAAATAGCTTCAACGAAGGCAATGAGATAAGCACAGTCAATGTTGTGAGAAAGGTGTCAGAGCTTAAGGAAAGATTACTAAGCCGTAAAACCCCGAAATATTGATATAAAGTACCTACTCACCCTCTCCACCCAAAGAAGTCAACAGTTATCCGGTGGTTTAAACACTGTAATCGCCACTTCTTGATGTTTTACGAGAAAACAAACTCACTACAATATATTTTCCACACTTTGTATATAAATAAATGCCAGATATTTTAGCAATTTCACATATAGACCGCCGCTTTAACCGTGCCACAAAACGAAAATGGCAGCGTTGAATTAAAATGTGTTGTATAATCCGACAAATTCTACAAGTATGCTACCTCCACACCCTCGCATACTCATATTTCAACAACGGTGAACCGCATCAAAGCTTTTCGACGCGTATTCCACAGACCATCTATATTTTGCCGGATTTTAGTAGTTCCTGAAGACGTCGCTAGGATTGAAGTTGCAACCACAAGTTCAGTAACATCAAAGTATTTGATAAGTAATCAAAACCTAACATTTAAGTAATCAAAATGTATGTAAATGTAATTGATTCATACCAATGACAATTAACAATTCACAATTATACAAAGAATATTGATATCTACTCAAAAGAAATTAAAAAAAATGGTTGATGCAGTATCGAAACGTAGACATGCATTTCATAATGGCTACATTCAATTCATAGCAACACCAAATAAATACTCTGGTGGTCATTATCAGAAATATTCCGCTTTTACGTGAACATTAGAATGTAGGTGACTTCTTGTTAAGTTATTCTGTTTGGTTTTAAGTTACTACAAATTAAATTAAATTATTTTCTAAACTGCGAACGTATCCGTAACCATGAAACGTCAGTCTTCGTCATCATCTCCACATTCGACCAATCCGAAACAGGTTGTTTTTGTCTCGTTTCATTTCGTAGGTGTGATAAGAATACCAAGACTGCTTCGGGTCTTCTCGTTGACAAGAATAATTATTTGACTTGATTTTTGACAAGCCAATTTGTTTATTTTCTCCACCAGTGGCGCACGTCTGTCGTTTTACGAAATAGCCGCGGGAGCGAATAATTTGAAGAAGTTTATCATTGTAATCGTGGTTTTTAAACTCTGTTGTTAAAATGAGTGAAGTTATAACAGTAGTAGCACCTGTTAACATAGCCGTAATTAAATATTGGGGCAAACGAGATGAGGAATTAATTATACCGTTAAATGATTCCGTTAGTGCTACTTTGGATACGAGCATTATGTGCGCGAAAACATCAGTCTGTGCAAGACCAAACTTTAAAGAAGATGCAATATGGTTGAATGGAAAGAAGGAATCATTTTATAGCCCGAGACTACAAAATTGTCTCAGAGAAATTAAGTCCAGAGCTGCTGTTGAAAAGAGCGTCAATGAAGATTTTTTACAGTGGAAAGTGCACGTATGTTCAGAAAATAACTTTCCTACTGCAGCAGGATTAGCGTCTTCCGCAGCAGGATTCGCTTGCCTTGTCACAGCACTGGCGAAACTTTACAAGGTAAAGTCTAATGTAAGCTCTATCGCTAGACTGGGTTCAGGCAGCGCCTGCAGAAGTGTGTTTGGTGGCTTTGTGAGATGGCATACAGGCACCAATCCAGATGGTTCGGATTCTATAGCAACTCAAATTGTAGATCAAACACATTGGCCTGAGATGCAAGCTTTAATACTAGTTGCAGGGGATACTAAAAAGAAAACTAGCTCAACTGTTGGGATGAGGACAACTGCAGAAACTTCTGAACTATTAAAACACCGAATGAATATTTCTGTACCAAGGAGAACTGATGAGATTATTGATGCCATAAAACAAAGAGACTTCCCAAAGTTTGCTGAAATAACCATGAAAGACAGCAATCAATTCCATGCAGTATGTTTAGATTCATACCCACCATGTGTGTACATGACTGATGTATCTCATCTTGTTAGTTATGTGATTCACAAGTACAATGAGATTTCTGGAAGCATAAAAGTTGCTTACACATTTGATGCCGGACCAAATGCGTGTCTGTACCTGCTTGAAAAGGATGTGCCACAAATCATTTCTTTGGTTAAACATATCTTCCCTTCATCAAATCCAGATAAATTTATTACGGGTCTCCAATGTCAAGAAGAGGTTTTGAGTCCAATATTTATGAGTATCTGTGAGCCTCAAGCTCAAGATTTGATCAAATATGTGATACATACTAAAGTTGGTGAGGGGCCTACAGAGATAATAGATGGGTCGCACCTCTTGAATGAAGCTGGGTTGCCGAAGACTGAATAAGTCAAAGGTGAACTGTGAACACAAAGCCTTGTTATATTTAGAAGCTATTGACTCAAATCTCAATACTATCTCTGATCAGGTGATGAATGGATAATATTGAAGAGGAATTTATCCTCTTGAATATTATCTATGCGTATCCTGTATGATAAACTATCTTCCATTCATAAGTGAAATATTTAAAATTGACATCAATTGTGGCATACATTATTAACCTACCTAATTATTCAAAGTTTCAAGAACATTGACTGCTATCAGAATTCTTTGTACTCTGATTTATTGTCTGCGTCAGGATGGCTGGACCAGAGAGATTTTGGAGGTTTAAGCAATACCAAGCTTTTATACCATTTGGCACCAGACATCAAATTACTACTCGCTAAAGAGGGGAAACTATTACGAGGAAAGTGGCCAGCCATTCTGATTTCAGAATGGATGGACACAAACTGGTTTCACCTATTTATAGGCGATTTAAATAGTTCATCTTTTCGTTAAAATATAATACCACATCAGTACCTCAACATACGATTTTCTTATATTTTTTCGATAAGCCAAAATAAGTTACACCTACAAAAAGAAGAGCTCGCAATTGCCCGATTGTTTTTAAAGCCAGTAGATACTTTATAACGAAACTAAACATGTTTAAAATTAATAAATAGGAAGCTATAATAAATAACAAAAATAAAAACCGACGACCGAAGTGACAGTCGGACTCGCGCACTAAGGGTTCCGTACCATTATCTATAAAAAATCACGTTTGTTGTATGGGGGAGCCCCCCTTAAATATTTGCTTTATTTTAAACTAATCATTTATTTTTAAAATGAATATATAACGAAATATTGTGTGAATATTTCAAGCGGCAACAGGTAGACTGTTGCAATTATCAATATCGAGCTAAAAAATCACGTTTGTATATGGGAAGCCCCTCAAAAATTTATTTTATTATTTTTTAGGGTCAACTCACACCGAAAGAGCGGCGAAGGGCAGCGAAGCGGAGCGCAGTTTCAGTCATATGAATTTTAACTTTATTTTCATTAGTATAATACTTATTATCGCATGAGAAACTCGAACGAGTCGCTTGAATGCCCGCGGCGCCGCAGGAATTCCGGCGAATTCCATAAACGGAGCCGTGCGACTGCGCGAGAAATCGCGGGAAGTCCCGAGAATGCTCGAGCAGTCGCGAGCGGCCGCTGGCAATATCCCGCCCCTCGCGCCCGCTCCCCGCGGGCGAGCATTCGCATTAATTCCTTGCAGTGGAACGAATACAGAAGTGATGGAAATGGATGAAGAAAAGCTTATTTATTTGGTGTAAATGTATGACTGCCTATACACAAGTTTCCTCGAGTTTTGCTGAAAGTGAACTGCGCATAGGAGAGCGACCCGTGAATTCATCGCGGGCGGTCTCGAGAAGGCGCGCGGAGTCCCGCGACTTCTCGAGCAGTCGCGGGAATCCGCGCGCCTTTTCTACCGAGCGGGTCGCTGCCCTTCGCCGCTCTTTCGGACCCTTAGTATTTGTTGTTACAGCGGCAACAGAAATACATCATCTGTGAAAATTTCTACTGTCTAACTATCACGGTTTATGAGATACAGCCTGGTGACAGACGGACAGACAGACAGGCGGTTATTACATTTTGGTCGAGTAGGTATTGACCTTGTATAAAGGGTGTAAACAGACTCTTAACGAAGCCGAAAGGCACTTGTTCTCCCCGTCATTGCGATCATTTTTTTGTGCTAGACTATACCTGGGAAGCTTTTAGTTACGGAGATATTGGGGGTTAAAGTTCCAACTTTTTCACAAGTTTTTTTTTTTAAGGTACATGTTTTTAATGTAAGATTATCACTTTAAACACCTCCAGGACCCCCTTACTATTCAATCCATCTATCAGCACAATGTTTTGAGTGCGTTACATTGACTCCTACAGAAAAACGTGATTTTTCAGCTCAAAAAAAAAGTCGTTTCCCAGCACTAATTTTTGCGTAAAGTTACTTAGTTTAATGAACATAATGCTTGGTTGACGGCTTCGTGAAGAGTCTGTTTACACCCTGTATGTAAAAGCTGTTTTTTAAGGTTCCGTACCCAAAGGGTAAAACAAGGCCCTATTACCAAGACTCCGCTGTCCGCCTGTCTGTCCGTCTGTCACCAGGCTGTATCTCATGAACCGAGATAGTGACAGACAGACAGTTGAAATTTTCTGCTCTTCTGCTATTAATTTTCAGCCCTTGTAGGTGTAACTTATTTATGGCTTATCGAAAAAATATAAGAAAAACGTATCTTGAGGTACTGATGAGGATTTAACGAAAAGATTAACTAGATATAGGTATAACGCCTACAACTTCCGGTTTGGTCCAGCCATTCTGAAGTCAGAATGGCTGGCCACTTTCCTCGTAATAGTTTTCCCTCTTTAGCGAGGTACAAGTAATTTGAAGTCTGGTACCAAATAGTATAAAAGCTTGCTATTGCTCAAAATCTCTCTTGGTCCAGCCATCCTGACGCAGACGATTTATTTGCATCTTCATGTCAAATGCAGATTTTGACTAGGCCTGCAATGTTTTATTTTTAATTATTATTTTGTGAACGAGTGTGATAAGATGCAAAAACTAGTGCATTAGTGTTTACAGATTAGTATCCCAGTTACCTACTGTTAACATAAGGTGGATTTTAACTTTATCATAGCAACTGTAGGCTTTTGTTTGTATAGAATAGAAACTGTTCAGACTTTGAAAAAGTATTATTTATAAGGTATTGGCTATGTATTTTATAGAGGATTGTGTGCTAATCAGGGGTGTGGTTTGTTTTAAATTATGTACCCTAATCATGTCTTTTCTGTTGTTATAAATATAAGATTATTAATTTACCTCAAATATTTTTGTAATGAATTTGTTGGAGTAAGAAAAATGTTGGTGTATATTCAATGGTTTTTATTTACATAAAATATACATACATTATTGACATAAGTAACCAACAGTTATTGGAATATAACTTATTTATATTCTATCTTAAATCTAATCTTACAAGGAGATCACAATGAAACTGCTAAATTAAGTCAAACAATTCCATTTATTTTTATCCATACAGTCAGGGGTAGGATACATAATAAGTAGCACAAAAATAAATGAAACTAAGTTTCTCTAACTCCTTATCGTGCTGACACTGACACCTGCCAAACTCGGATGATATTGTCAGAGTAGCCAGCGAAGAGGGTCTGGCCGTCTGTGGACCAAGCCAGGGACAGGCACTGGGGTGGGTCTGACTTGGCGGTCTGGGTCTGGTTGATAATTTCAGGCCTGAGCTCTTCAACCATCTCCTTGCTTTCCAGATCCTGTAAACATAAAAGAAAAATTTACATAAGTTAAGACTTCAAAAATGAATTTGATAACTTTTTGAAGTCTTCAAAAATGAATTTGATAACTTTCAAAATTAAAACTTCACTTTTAATACATACCCAGATCTTGATGGAAGGTCCGAAGGCAGCACAGAGCCAATATCTGTTGGGTGAGAAGCACAATGATGTGATGATGTCATTGTGGTCCAGGGTGTGCAGATGCTTGCCATCATTCAGGTCCCAGAGCATGGCCTTCATGTCCTTGCCACCGGAAGCGCACAGAGAACCGTCAGGAGAGACAGTGACTGTGTTCAGGTAACCGGAGTGACCCAGGTGGTTGATCTTCAGCTTGCAGTTGGTAAGATGCCAGACCTGTAAGTGGAATTAATACAAGTTTATTGTTAATTTCAAATAATGATAATATAAAAAAAAAAAATGATTCATTTGTTAATTATATTGATGGAATTAAGTAATGTTAAAAATAACTACAAACCTTAACGGTGCGGTCCCAACCAGCAGACACAATGATGGGGTTGGCGTGATTAGGTGAGAAGCGGACGCAGGACACCCAGTCACTGTGGCCATCATCCTGGATGGTGTACTTGCACTCAGCGAGTGTGTTCCACAGCTTGATGGTCTTGTCCCGAGAGCCAGACACAATCTGACGGTTGTCCACTGAGAATGCCACGGAGAGTACATCCTGTATAGCATAAAAAATGTTATAGTTGCCTGTTTTCAGATGCATCTTCATTGTTGACCACAAGGATTACACATGTGGATCACAATCTCTAAACTACAGTAACTAACTACAGAAACAATATCACAATTAGCTGTTTTCACATTGATAAGTGCAGAAGTGCTATTTAGTGTTAGTTTCATATGGTGTGAAATGTGACTGACCACACTCTTACCTCAGACTCAGTCCTAGTCAGATCTCGCCAATGCTAGCAGCATTTGGATTCTTCTGCCTCGCATAGGCACAAATACACTGTTTCTTCAGCCGCGCATCGGCACTTATACTACAACCCTACCAAAATGATAAGTTCTATCACACCTTAGTATGGTCTTCAAAACGCCTGGTGGTCTTTCCGGCGGCAAGATCCCATAGACGCAGGGTCTTGTCCCATGATCCAGACAGAGCGTAGTTGCCGTCACTGGAGAGCACAACGTCCGAGATGAAGTGAGAGTGACCGTACAGACGCTTCTGCGGTACACCGTAGTTGGTTTCGTCTCTGGTCAACTTCCATACGATGAGGGTTTTGTCTGAAAAGCCATTCGGAACGCGTTAGATAAGTTCAAATAATGATACATAATATATGGATAAAATGTCAACGTTGTCATCAGCCCCATATCCGCTTGCCGCTCAGGACTCGCGTGGCAAAGGTTTTGTGTCATCATATAAATAAATAGAAATTCTTGAAATGTAACCATTTAAAAGCGTTTGGCTGTTAAAACCGAGGAGTTATCTAAAGGCAAAAACCTGATGAACATGGATTTAGATGGTAGCGTAAAATATAACCTTACCTCGAGACGACGACAAAATCATGTCAGGGTATTTAGGGTTGGTAGCAATTTGCGTAACCCAGCCATTGTGGCCACAGAGGGTTCCTCTAAGTTTCAGAGTTTCAGTCATCTTCACGAAAACTTGCTGAGCGGTTAAGCACCAACACACTTGCCTCCAACTCAAAAGTAAAAAGACCGGAATTTGGCTTTGGCAAAGCAAAAAGAAATATATGTTTTTTTTTATGAGCTTGTATGTTTTAGATACGAGTCATTTCACACAAAATATTACTTTATGGTTCGCTCACTGTGTCAAACGTAGCCGCAATGGCTAATATCCTGTACCTATTGCCCTACACTTAGGGAAATCCAATTTTTCTCCCCAAGTACAAACGCCAGCACATCAAGCTACTTACAATCTGTCAATTTCTTTAATCGATTTTCAACTTTATCTCTGAAGCATTAGGTTCAATGTTTCGGGTAGGTTGACCTGCTGGCGTCAACCTAGTATACATAGTTTCAAGTTAAAAGTAAAAAATCAATATGGTATCCACTCGTTTGAACTTGAGATAATTTGTCATGGTTTAGAAAAAGTGTGGAGCCAGCGTTTTAAGATTAAACGATCTGCAAACACTTCCCAATTGGGGTTATCGCGCATGAATTCGCCGCTAGAGGCGTTCGTGTAGAGTAAGGTCTTCTGAAATGTCAGATGTCATAGAGTTTTTGCGTGTTGCGTGCTTTTTTATCCCGTGTTTTAACTAATATTCATTATTCTGGTATAGATTGAGCCATTCCTGATTAATTATGACTTGAAGATTTAAGCAGCAACTTAAGATCTTATTTGTTAGAACTTGGAGGTAGCATGATTTTTAAATGCTTGGTAATGTTAGGGAGAATATTTGTAAATCTGAAGTTTTGAAGTGTGTATCTGAAGTTTACACTATTTTAATATACGAAATGAAATAAACTTTTTATGAATTTATTTGTACTTTAAAGTATAAAATAGAATTAATGACAAAACCTTACTCGACAGTGGCGCCATCTAGTGAGCTTAAAAACGATAGCCTCCATTGGGGGTTCATGTAGAGTAATTTGGCTAAAAGGCAGAAAACTTATCTTCGAACATTCTCCTATGTGTATGTTCAAGTGGACAACGCAAAGACTATTAGGATTGTTTTTTTTCATGCAGTGGAGACCGCGAATCGGCAAACGTAAGGTGGGACGCCCTCAGGCTCGATGGAGTGACGATCTTCGCAGGGTGGCTGGTAGCAACTGGATGAGAGTTGCTGAGAATCGAGTTGAGTGGCGTGCGACTGAGGAGGCCTATGTCCAGCAGTGCACTGCTATAGGCTGATGATGATGATTTTCATGCAAAAGTTGTGTTATTTCACAAACGCCTCGCTATATCGATATCGTACAACACTATTTTTGAACGAGTTGAAAATATTTGAAAAACGAAAGTGACAAATTATCATGTCTGTCAAGTTTTCAACAAAATTCAAAAGAAAATTATTGTGAAGTTGAAATATTTTATATCTTGACTTTATAATAAACTGAAAGGAAACTGAGACTGATAAAATTTTGGCATTTAATTGCTTATTTGTAAGCTATTTCAGGTATTATTTACAGGATAACATATTTTCACCTCAATGGATTTTATTGTCGAAGCACCAACTATGGCAAAAGCAAAAATTGTACCATCTGGCTCCATAAAAGTATGTTCAGTAGATTATTTAACGCCAAATATTTCGTTTATTTTGTTCTTTGAAATGCAAAACGTTAATTC
The DNA here is from genome assembly GCA_950005105.1 of Lycophotia porphyrea. Lineage (NCBI taxonomy): Eukaryota > Metazoa > Arthropoda > Insecta > Lepidoptera > Noctuidae > Lycophotia > Lycophotia porphyrea. Next base: position 4,791,354 of record OX465400.1, on the reverse strand, counting down.
AAAGTATTCAAACACATATACCAAGCCTCCAACTTAATATTTTTCTGAACGCATCCAATAGTGGCATCATCAGCTAGTTCCCGTAAAAGCCGCTTGGTGGATTTCTTTTCGGAAAATTGACGTCACGCAAACGCCATTTTGTAAAGTGTCCGCCGTAGTCAGTTTTCTGGGCACAGTGTAAAATACGTAATTCGCATGGTTTTGTGTACATTTAAAACATAAAGACAATCAAAATCAAAGTTAACGTCTCGTACGTTAATCTCACAGACACAAAGTATGGAGGACAAGGCGTCGTTAAAAGAATTGGATCAGTGGATAGAACAACTAAACGAATGCAAGCAATTGACAGAAAATCAAGTAAAAACGTTATGCGACAAGGTAATGTACCTTTGAATTCATTATTAGTTAATGTGTTTAGAGTATTTATGGCCTATTTTAAACAATTTTTATACATTTTCATCGGGTCGGTAGTTATAAGTTGTATGATTCATATACCTACCTATCGCTACAAGAACGCGATCCTACATTGATATAGGTTGTGGTAGAGGCTGACCGCCGTTGGAACGCTAATGATAATCGTTCCGGGATGTCAGGGGATGGAGAGAGTTCTGTGATCCGACTAGTTCAATTTCTGTTTACCACACCCAGCAATCAATCTGCTAGCTTGATAGATAGCATAATTGGTTAGAAGATATTTTTAGACGCGGCGCGGAAAGTCTGATAATCAATTAACACTAGTTTTATATCCGAAGTCATAGACTTGTTGGTTTTACATCTATAACATGGATGTTTTCATTGATTTTTTTTCTTCAAGAGGACATTACGTCTGGCGGCGGTGATACCAATCATTATATACTTACTTTAAATTTGATTCTGTAGCAAAACACGTAGTGATCGTATTATTTTTTGATTATTTTGAGGGTTTTCGTAATAATATTGTTAACAACAGTAAAAATATAGTCGTCCAAATTATGTACTTGATAGATGTTATCTGTAGGGTGTATCTATCTTTTTCTATGATAAAAACCTAATCAAGTCACATATTCCTTGATATTATTATTATACTACAGACCTTTTCTACTCACAAAAATACCTTCCATTGGGAAAACAAGATATTATTGTCCAAAAATGCAGGTATTTGTTTATTTTGATGTTTGAGAATCCAACAAAATGCATCATAGTTAAGCATCTCCTATGGTTATAGTTAGGTCACAGGTAAGTAAGTAATTCTAATATCTGTATTCAAATTAGTCTCTTCATCTCTAAAATAACAATATTTTATTATTTTGGAGTACCTACAATAAAGTGTATTAGTTCAAGTTAATAAGTTAGTTACTTGCTCTTTCATGAGAAATGATTTTCAACAATGTCTTTTAACAAAATATGATTCATTCATTATGTAGGTACTGTTTACTTTTTGTTTGTTGTTCTAATGAAAAAAAAACACTAAAAGTCTGACTTGTAAGAATTATCTTTACTTTGTAGACTATCTTGTTGGTCTATGAACCTTAAACCTAATTAATACATAGCAGTTAATTTTTCCTAGAAATACACATACATTTCCTTAATGTTAATGATGAGTAAGGTAGATTACCATGGATTAATCACAAAGGGCATTTATATTGACTTAATTTATGCAAAAAAAGTATATGCAAGAACAAAATAAAATTATTTTACTTCATTTTACAATACAAATTTGTAATATTATCAAGCCCATTTAGCTGAATTTAATTGGTCATTGTTTAAATATTAAAGTATGAAAAGTATCTAATCTAATTAGGTTTGAAGTCATGTAACACTCACACATAAACATGAGACTTCAAGTACATTTGATACCAATCAATGATTATACATAAAAGTAATGAGTAAATTCTCTTTGGTAGTAGAGGATATTGACAATGCATATCCTGAATGTTCAACTACGTAGTATTGTGACACTGCTGTGAGAATTATCTAAAAGGATGTTACACTGGCAAGTGTTAATTGGTGCAGATACCATCCGTCATTCATATAACCTTAATTTAGGTTATGTATTTTTTATTTTTAAAGTGTTATATAAATGGTGTCAACAGACAACAAAGCCGAAAGGAACTTGTTCTCCCCGTCATTGCGATAATTTTTTTGTTCTAGACTATACCTGGGAACCTTCTAGTTACGGAGATATTGGGGGTCAAAGTTCCAACTTTTTCACAAGTTTTTTTTTAAATACATGTTTTTAATGTATGATTTTTACTTTAACCACCTCCAGGACCCCCTTACTATTTAATCCATCCATCAGCGCAATGTTTCGAGTGCGTTACATTGAGTCCTACTGTAAAATAATTGTAATTTTTCAGCCCAAAAAAAAAAGTTGTTTCCCAGCAGTAATTTTTGCGTCGAGTTACTTAGTTTGATGTACAAAATGCTTCCCTTCTTGGGTGTAAACAGACTCTTCACGAAGCCGTTGACGGCTTCTGTTTACACCCCGTATGTCATTGCTAGCCATAGCCTTGTCAAAGTGGTAAAAAGACTTATTTCATCAATCCATTCCAATCATCTTCATTTTTGCTCTCAGTTGTTATCTTCAATGCAATTAAGTCTATAATTACTGTTTTTTGTTTAAATAGGGAACACGTAATACCTTGCAGTTGTGGGAAATATGTTCAGGATTTCTAAATATAGTTTCCTCTTCTAATATTAAATGTATGAAATCTTAAAAAGCATGTGAGTAATAAAAGTTGATACCCTTGTTATGGTCCAGTTTTAAAATAATTGATACAAGTTATAAATAAAATGGACATGCCATATAAGTGGTTAATTCCAGTTCAAACTACTTTGACATTTGAGTTTACCTCTATTAGTTATTAAATCATAATAAACTGGATTTTCTAGTAGCATTCAGTGTTCATTTTAATTTTCTATGGCTAGTAAGTAAGTTATCTTTATTTACTTAATGCAGTTCTAAACTTTGTGCTAATTGCAATCCGCCCATGAGTTTCTAAAGGTTAATTAATTTAATTGATTTCTTAACACAGTGAGTATACAGAATAGTTTTAATCAAGCAAATTAAATTGAAACTTACTTTGAAGTCCCATTTCACACAATTTTAATTAATTAATTTAATCACAATTTGACTGTTTATATTGTATTGTCAACAAAAGAACAGAGGTGTTAGAAAGGATGTAGTGTGTTTAATCACGATTCTAGTTTAAAGAACCAATGGATAAATAACACATTGAAAAATATGCATACAATGCTAATTATCTCTTATTATTCTATCTACTGCACGTGTTCTATACATATTTATATTATTTCTCTGCCCACACGTGTTATATTATACTGCACAATTGCTTAGCATTGAGCCACATTAAGCATTTGAGCCTCCCCACAGGCGAATTGACGAACTGGCGTGTAAATGAAATTCATTTGTTTCTCGATTTTTAAATCACGATTATGAATCATCGATTATATAGAAGTACTTCAGATGATGCGTGTTAACTATCAGTACCTGGATGACCGAGATTTGCTCGATTTTTTTTTTGACGTTTTCTAAAAATGAAGCCTAGCTAGATCAATTTATCGCCCCCGAAACCCTCTGCATACTAAATTTCATGAAAATCGTTGGAGCCGTTTCCGAGATTCAGAAAAAATATATATATAGGTACATATATACAAGAATTGCTCGTTTAAAGGTATAAGATGGGTACACAAAGAGATTTGACGAATCTGTATAATTTGGGACAAGGTGCCAAATATCCAATTTTCGATCCTTTCTCGAAGCTAAGTACCTATCTATTTCATGGTGATTCCTGCCAATTATTCTAAATTGTATGAATCTGGCAAGCTATTTGAATGGTACACATGTCGTGTAGAATAGCTTGTTCATAAAAAAACTTGGATAACTGACGCGGATAAGAAACAGCTGATACTTTATATGTTTATCTTTTGCGTACTACGAAACGGTAAAAATAAAACTTGCCAAGTGCGAGTCTAACTCGACTAAGGGTTCTGTACCATTATCTACTGTTGTAGATTAGACAAAAACGGCAAAAAAATCACGTTTGTTGTATAGGGCCCCTAAATATTTATTCACGGTTCACAAGATACAGTCTGGTGACACACGGACGGACAGACAGACAGACAGACGGATAGACAGCGGAGCCTTAGTAATAGGGTCCCGTTTTACCTTTTGGGTACGGTACCGGCAAAACCGAAGTACGTAAGTCCCGATTTCATACGTACTCGTTTAAAAATGATGCACTTATGTTGTCATACTTTTTATCAATTACGTCAAGGTCTAGGAAAGTCTTGCAACAAATATGACCTTTTTGCTCTTACTAAATACATAAATTAATGCTAATAGACACTCACTAAGTCGTTAGACTACTTTAAATTTGAAGCCGGCATAGATATGCTCATAGTGTCGTGTTATTTTATACGTGGCGAAAAGAATATAACGTTGCTTTGATAAGAATTTGGCAACTTTCATAAACCCTTTACATGCAAGTGTGGCATGCAATGTTATATCTATCTCTAATCTTTATATGTATAATTCTACTGTGCGTGTGTATGTCACTGAACTCCTCCTAAACGGCTGGACCGATTTGAATGAATTTTTTTGTATGCGTTTGGGTGGCACCCTGGATGGTTTAGATTCACAAATTAGCCCGACAGATGGCGCTGCAGTCGTTATCTAGGTTTGACGCAGACGAAGTTGCGCGGGACACATAGTCTTTATATATATAATTCTACTGTGCGTGTGTATGTCACTGAACTCCTCCTAAACGGCTGGACCGATTTGAATGATTTTTTTTGTATGCCTTTGGGTGGCACCCTGGATGGTTTAGATTCACAAATCAGCCCGACAGATGGCGCTGCTGTCGTTATCTAGGTTTGACGCAGACGAAGTTGCGAGGGACAGCTAGTCTTAATATATATAAATCTCGTGTCACAATGTTTGTCCTCAATGGACTCCTAAACCACTTAACCGATTATAATAAAATTCGCACACCATGTGCAGTTCGATCCAACTTGAGAGATAGGATAGTTTAAATCTCAAATTATAGTCGCAATTTTAATTTATTGCTAATTATTTGTCTGTTATTATTTGACAGTCACAATTATCTGTTAACTCCAAATGATTCTAACAGATGTCGATACCTTTACTATATTTAAAAATGGAACGATCTTATACTCAAAAGCATGGCAACCAAGGAGCCAACTTATCAAAGGTTTTATTTAAATATCGAATTGGCTTGCAAATAGAAAGCAGACTTTTTATCCCGACGACCGCATTCACGGAAAAAAAAAATGAATAAAAGCGTTTTTAAATAAATTAGCGCAACTGATACCCCACGTCACGTAGGTAGGTACCACCCCGGACCAAAAAAAAAAAAAAAAGGTAGGTATGGTAAGTAGGGTAGGTAGTTTAGGTAGGGTAAGTAGGGTAGGGTAGGGTAGGGTAGGTTGGATAGGTAGGGTAGGTTGGATAGGTAGGGTAAGTAGGGTAGGTAGTTTAGGTAGGGTAGGTAGTTTAGGTAGGGTAGGTAGGGTAAGTAGGGTAGGTAGGGTAGAGTAGTCGCAATATTATTTAATTGCATTATGTGACGCAAACGAAGTTGCGCGGGTCAGCTAGTAGATCTATAAAAAGGGTGTAAAAAATCTCTTATTGAAGCCGAAAGGCGCTTGTTCTCCCCGTCATTGCGATCTTTTTTTTTTGTTCTACACCATACCTGGGAACCTTCTAGTTACGGAGATATTGGGGATCAAAGTTCCGACTTTTTCACGTTTTTTTTTTAATACATGTTTTGAATGTATGATTTTTACTTTAAACACCTCCATGACCCCCGTCATGGAGCATAATGTTTTGAGTGTGTTACATTGAGTCCTACCGTAAAACGTAATTTTACACCCCCAAAAAAAGTCATTTCCCAGCAATAATTTTTGCTTAATGTTGCTTAGTTTGATGTACATAATGCTTGGTTAACGGCTTTGTGAAGAGTCTGTTTACACCCTGTATCTATCTCTATTAGATCTATCTACTTTTAAATTATCTTCATTATCATACTCTTGCTGTTATAACAACTGTATTTACTTTTTTGTCATCTAATATTCGAAATTAAATACTCATTAGTTAATAATAATAGTTAATAAAAACTCTAACCGACCGCGAGCGTAGACTATCGTACAGCAAAGATTTATAACATTAAGAGCACCTATACACCTTTCATCAGTATTGGGAATTCATGTGAGCATAGTTTGCAATTTTGTCATCTCTTACATAAAACGAGCGCTGTGTACGTTAAATAATATATGTTTGTGCTATCGCTACTGAAACTAAAAAAAAAATGGAACGGGTGTCATCGGGTCTTTCACCTTTACCATAGACAGACTTTCGAACAGGGCTCAGCATGGTACTGCGTGTAGAAAAAGCAACAGTACCATAGACATACAATAATATCTATAAAACAGTATTTCACCGTGCAGGTTGTAAATGTAAAACATCCTTGAAACATCTAATTTTAACCTTTGATCGCGTATCAATCTAACCTTATTATAATAATATATGTATTATGTATAGTAATGTGCTTCCATCACCAACCTCGTGAGGAATACATTGAATACTTTGGAGTTTCTTTTACTTACCATTGCATACATTCTTTGAATTTTGATTCATTATCGTTTCGATTCGATGTCTACGTAGCCTATGCTAATTTCGGAATACAGATAACACATTAACTCGTAAAAAATAAATCAACAGAGTCTATTTGTGTTCGTGAATAGAAATCGAATGAATAGAGCTTCTGCCTATGTAATGTGTGTTAACAATCGAGATTAATTTCAATCAGATCGAAAAAACTTGTTGTATGTGTACCTTTTGTGGAAAATCGTGATAAATGATGTGTGTTTTTTTCGGGCGCCACATCGTTTTTATTTCAGACCAAATGTTTTCGATCACATAAGGACACCGGGCACACCATATGAATAATTAATTAGATCATTCTATTTGTCATTCTAATATCAAATCAGTTTGATTTGAAATCCAATGCTTTTATTTGACCGTTAAATTCGTAGAAACATTTCATACTATGATTTTTAGGGTTCCGTACCTAAAGGGTAAAACGGGACCCTTTTTATTAAGACCCCGCTGTCCGTCCGTCTGTCACCAGGCTGTATCTCATGAACCGTGATAGCTATCAACAGAGATGAAATTTTCATAGATGATGTATTTCTGTTGCCACTAAAACAACAATTACTAAAAACAGAATAAAATAAATATTTAAGGGAGGTCCCGTTAAATATTTATTGTATTCTGTTTTTCTCATGACGTTTTCAAAAATCACGTTTGATGTTCCCATACAACAAACGTGATTTTTTGCCGTTTTTTGCTCGATATTAATAACGGCGATAGGTAGACGCTTGAAATATGCACAGAATATTTAGTTGTATATTCACTTTAAAAGTAAATAGTTAAATTAAAATAAGATAAATATTTAAGGCCCCCATACAACAAACGTGATTTTTTCTAATTTTTTTAAATTCCGTTTTTGTCTAATTTTGTATAGATAATGGTGCGCGAGTCCAACTCGCACTTGGCTAGTTTTTAGTAAATAAACGTGAACCTCCAACTTAGAACGATTTAGCTAATAACTAGTTTACTTACATAACCACTTACCTAACGCAGCACACAGTTCCCTACTTACATATTTCAGTGACCACAAATCGCCAATATTGGCGAGATTGTAGCCAAACGACCAATATAATAGTATCGTTATTTTCTGCAGCGGGAGCTTCCGCCCTTATATTGATTACACGTGACCTGCCGCGTCAACCTAAATACCGGTTATAACTTTTAAGTTATGAACTGTATTCGGCTCCGCCCAAGTAAATTCACTTTTCCGGGTTCTGAAAAGCACCGTATTTGTATTCAGGATATTTACATTCTTCTCCAGTTCTCCTGTAACGAGTTTTATTATTGTTTAAGCTTTTCGGAGTGGTATTTAACATGCTATAAAGATTAGAATATGTCGTGTTATTTAAATAGTCCTTTCATGTTTTCAGGCGTGATTATGTAAGAAAAACCCACGTTTAACGCTTAACATAGGCCAGTCCTTTGTACCTTAATGAAATGTCATTAGCACTCGTGGTAATTTTCATTTTACTCGTTCTTTGTCGGGCGTATCATCAGTTTTGTGCTAGGTGGCATTTTGTTTTTATTTATACTAAGAAAAGGAGTAATTCACGTGTCCTGTTTATGAAATCTATATCGTAGATTTTTAATTTATGCTAATATAATCATTGTGAGAGTACTGTAAAGGACAGACAATAACACACAGTTTCAAGACATTATACAGTATGTAAAAATACTGTATCACTTCCAGTCTGGTCAAAAAATGTCTAACCCACATCAAATCTACCCTCAAAACAAATCTGTTTTAGACTCCGACGCGACGTAATAAAATAAAAACGTCATAAATCGAATCAACTGCTTGTTGCGAGTCGAATCTACGTAATATAGACTCGTCTATAGGAAAGGTTATCTCTGAATACATCGCGTTAATCACGGATAGGCATAATCTTTCTCATCACCCTCGTGTTGACAATAATTACGGCTATAGCTACGTCCATCGACGTTTTACTATTCATCTATTTTGATGGGGCTGTGCTAAAGAAGCAATGGAAATGGCGCAGAGAAACTGTACAGCGGTCATTACGTAATTAAAGTAATTGACATTGCAGAAGTCATACTGAAAGAAAGAGGATTGCTAAGGCTTCAAGTATTCTATGTTTGACGTTTATTGCGCGTTGTTTAAAAACAAGTGGCCCTTCAGTGATAGATGTGCTAACAATACGACATAGAATAAACAGTTTCATTCAACCGTGTCCGTTATTCGGAATGTCCAAACCAAATAGAGTGAATATGTCTAAAACGGACCTAAAGCTCATTTTGGATAAATGGACTATTGTTGGCAAACCTTGCCATTGTTCTAATTCGGAATAGAATTAGAACAATGTGGTAGAAAACCAAAATGGACGAAACATATGGAAAACACTAATCAATCATGGACTTATCTAAATAATTTAGTAATGAATGATTCATTTATCAACATCTTGTCAAGAGCTGATATGAATTTTTATATTTTGTAAGTTGATTGAAGGATCCTGTGTTTTTCTTTTTTGTTTCGGTCTAACCAGAAAGTATTTTTAGAAACTAGCTAGACCCAATCCTCCTACGCTAGTCATTTACTCACACTCCCGTTTACCAATTTAAAGCCAATAAAATGAGTGGAACCAACCACTATATCTAGTTAATTCACACCAAGATCAATCCGTGGCGTAATTTTTTGCAATTTCCCCCCTAGGATTGTTTATGGTATCTCTGTATGGGGTATTGATTCAACGCTGTCATTTTACGACCTTCGGCTAGGATGATTAGACAGCTTCAAGATTAGGTCAAGTCCTCGATACTCACGTATATGTATAGTACAATATTTACATTTGTAGTTTTTGTTATTCATTCTTGAAATTCCTTAGGGCATTGGCACACGACGCGCGTAGAACGCAAACAGGACGCTCAGCAAACGCAAGACTGAAGTCGCGTTGTTACATTTGCACACGATCCTTGCGTTTGTATCGCTGTAAACGCGCTGATACATCTCTACAAACGCGCGTTTGTAGCGATGCATCTCGCAGAAACCCGCCGCCGTTTGGAACCACAGTATTACGATGGCGTCGCTCGAGATGACTCTGCTTACGCTAGCCTTCGTGCTGCTTTTAAAACGACGATCAATAATAAAACAAAAAAAGCGCTGTAAGCGCGCGTTTTAATCGATACAAACGCGCGTTACATTTGTGTTTGTATCGATACAAACGTGTTGATAACGCGCTGATCAAAAACGCGCGTCGTCAGCGCATAAAAAAACGTGGTGTGCAAAGGCCCTTACCTACGTTATTCTTATTTCTGTATGAATAAGACATAAGTATGGTGTCTTTGGACTCATGCTTGTCTATTGTCTTTGATAATTACTAGCCGATGCCCGCGGCTTCGCCCGTGTGGAGGTCGGTTATCGCGGCCAAAAGTAAGACATAGACATATGCCATCGCGGACTTTTCTGTAGACCTATATAATACACAATTCCACCATATCATATACATATCGTTTTGTTATATCTCAAAGGGTTTAGGCAGCGTTTTCGTTGAAAGCTCCCAGACGGCTTATTATTTTCCGACACCTACAACAAATATAATTATATTTTAGCCAATGTATACAAAAATTTGACAAATTATATACTAAAACCTTCCTCGAACAGCATGAAAATCGGTGCAGTAGTATTTGAGTTTACCGGGAACAGACAGACAGACGCGGCGGAGGATCTGTTTTATAATAATTATGTAGTGATAGTATTGTTTTTTAAACGCTAATCGTCGTCTATTTTACGAAGTCTCAAGATCGGTCTCTTCAGATTTAATATTTTAACCAATTCAGCCGTATTATTCAAATGATAGGTAGTTTCCAAAATTCAAAACAGTGCAACCTCATTTTCTAAATTAAATTTCGAATCTTACGTTTCTTATTTTTTTTTTACAGGCAAAGGAGATCCTCACGAAGGAGTCTAATGTCCAGGAGGTGAAATGCCCCGTGACCGTCTGCGGGGACGTCCACGGACAGTTCCATGATTTGATGGAGTTGTTCCGTATTGGCGGACGTTCCCCTGACACCAACTATCTATTCATGGGCGACTATGTTGATCGTGGATACTACAGCGTCGAGACCGTCACACTACTCGTCGCTCTTAAGGTAAGCATCATCATGTATTTGTCCTTATTCTGGTTTATTTAGGATCGATTTTGCATGAATTATTTTTTCATCATCTCAATAAGCCTGTCCTCCTTTCTAGCTATATTGTGTTTGTCTTCCCCTACTCTTAAAGCCATAATGTTCTTGGTAACATTCACATTGTGTACTAAACAATCGATTCCTGACGTATGCGGTTATTCAACGAAACTGTGACGGCAGTTGGACGTAAGTGCATATGACTGGCCGGTGACGAATAAAAGGGTTATGACTTACTGTAATGTTTAATGTGATGACCAGAGAACGGAGTAGGTAGATGGAATTGGGGTCATTGATCCGAAACGTATATATTAATATGGACATTCCTCCGGATTTTCGGAATTGGTTGATTATTAAAAAAACCGGAACTTAGGTAGGAATTGTATTAAAATGAGCAATATTATATTGTTCATAATTTTTTTTAACGTTACCCAGTCACGATTTGAGACACTCCAACGACACCAATCAGAGCAAAGGATCATGGGTGGTGCACTAACCCGTGGTACCTTCCTTTAAATGATTGAGAAGTAATAATATCACTACCAATATTAGCAATATTTAATTGGATCCGGAAATACTGGTATTACTTTCCGGGAAAATGACTTATCCATGTTATTCTTTCTGTGAACATATATGACACAAGTACCAAAAATCAATTACCTACTTCGATCACTGGTGAGTTCTGTCTGACTGACACACCTCCGGTGTCTTTCATACCCTATTGATATCGTTGAAATCATTAGTTGGTAAAGTTTTGGTCAGCCAATCACTACAAGAGATTTGAATTGATTAAACCAAATTCTCATTGAAGAAACTCATCATCTGCCTAGTGTTTCCCAACTATGCTGGGGTCGGCTTCCAGTCTAACCGGATGCAGCTAAATACCAGTATTTTACATGGAGCGACTGCCTGTCTGACCTCCACAACCCAGTTAGTACTGGGTAATACGATACCCCTTGGAAAGCCTGGTTGCCAGACTTTTTGGGCCACTGACTACATAACGACTGTCAAAGATCTACAAATGACAGCCGGGACCAACGGCTTAACGTGCTTTCCGATGTACGGAGGAAACCCGGTATATAATGGGTGTTCACCCATCCACAGACCGACCTAGGCAAACACGGCTTAACCTAAAGATCGAGCCGAGCGGCTGTTATTATTTAGCCACGAGCTCCTCACAAAAACTAAAGGGCATTAAACAAAGCGCCGACACTCAGTCATGTGTGCCTGTGCATGTATCCAAACTCTTTTATTTTGCTTGGCTAACGTAGCAAATTCGCTCACAGTTCTCCATATTTCCATGGACCGGAAACCATAGTCTATAAATAACTTTTATACTTCAACGGGGGTGTTTGGAACATTGTCTGATTTTGTTACTGTCTGAGCAAGCTATGACAGTAAAAAAACTCGCTACAATCAGTCAACGTACTCTATTATGTGGAAATTACAGTATATTACATAGAGACATTGGATACACACTTTGCTGTCAATGCGCTCACTCGACCTAAGATATTTTTCTATTACGTCTACGTGGAAAGAAACCTGGGATATTGAAATGTCACCTTCACCAAATCACTTCGTGCATTGTCGGTCGTGGTTTTTCACGAGGAAAAAAATTAGCATATTGGCTGAGAACTACGTGACTCGTAGCAACTACGTGTAATTTACTTTGATAAACGTAATAAAAAGTATAAAAACAACTATCTCGCTCTACGCCTGTAATCAACACGACTCTAATTGGATCCGACATTCAGAAGAATCTGTGCTAAATCGATTTAAAAAAATAAAAACATGGAGGGTCCCGATCCCGATTTATTCGATACGATTTCGAACTCGGGCTAGTGTGACCTATAAAGGGTGTCAACAGACTTTTAACAAAGCCGAAAGGCACTTGTTCTCCCCGTCATTGCATTGTTATGGAGATATTGGGGGTCAAAGTTCCAACTTTTTCACTTTTTTTTTTTAAATATGTTTTTAATGTAAAATTTTTACTTTAAACACCTCCAGGACCCCCTTACTATTCAATCCATCCACCAGCACAATTTTTTGAGTGCGTTACATTGAGTCCTATTGTAAAACGTGATTTTTCAGTCCAAAAAAAAAGTCATTTCCCATCACTAATTGTTGCGTAAAGTTACTTAGTTTGATGTACATAATGCTTGGTTGACGGCTTCGTGAAGAGTCTGTTTACACCTTGTATGAAAGAATTTACTACGAAAGGCAGTATTGTAAACAATTTCTTTGTTTGTTAGTCACGAGGAAGGGGAGCGGTTATCAGCCGGTATCTTTGATAAAGTTTGGTCACTGTTTACATACCCTTATCAAGAGACTTTCATTAAATGAGGCACTTTAATATACAGCTGTAAGAGACAAAATTCCGCGTAAAAAGCCACGATGAAAGCAAGACGGCATAAATAATAAAACAAATATATAAAATCTTGTTCTTATTTGTATTAAGATATCCACAGCGGAAGTTCCTGAAATAACACGTAGGAATAAAACTGTTTTCTTTAACATAGATAATATTATTTTATACTGGCCTTTGCCCGCGGTTTGGCTCGCGTTAATTTAGAATTTGACAATCAATTCCGATTGCACTCTGCTTGTAATTCAATCATGATTCGAAAGACACGTGGCGCCACCTATGAGCATAAGAACGTTATTGTTGTTTTGCTCGACAACTACTTTTTTCGGGATGAAAGAAAGGCCGTCCGTTATGTCCGTTTCTGTACACCTGACAACGTATATGCAAAATTTCAGGATAATCGGTACAGTGGTTTAGACGTGAAAAGGTAACAAACTTACTTTCGCTTTTTATTAGTAAGGTTAAGGAAGTAAGGATTATTATTGCCTCAAATTGTTTTTAGTCATAACGTGTTTTCTGGAAAGAAGGAAGCGCTTTCTGTTGGCACTGGGATTCGACCTCGTTTATGTTCAAATAATGGAATGGGAAGCAAGTTCGAGTGAATGAACAACTACCCACTTCCCAATTAATAATATTGTCGGGTGGTGTCAGTTACGCTGAACACAATAGCGATAATTGTCATGTGGGTAGCGTATTATTTATTTGTTTAATTAATTATTCTTTTGCATAGTTTGCTAATTATTATTGCAACATAATTTTGATAGGAACTCGTGGCTAAATAATAACAGCCGCTTGGATCAATCTGCAAGTTAAGCCGTGCTTGCCTAGGTTGGTCTGTAAATGGGTGACCACCCATTCCATGTCTAGTTTCCTCCGTGCCTCGGAAAGCACGTTAAGGTGGTTCCGTCAGGCTAACCCGCGAAATCAAATTTTATTACGTTTTTTGTAATTTCCAGGTCAGTGTCAGGTTTTTCAATTTCGCGGGCTACCCTGACGCAACCACCTTAAGCCGTTGGTCTCGGCTGTCAATTGTAGATCTTTGACAGTCGTTACAGGTAGTCAGTGTCCCGAAAGGCTAACAACCAGTCTTATCCAGTGGTATCGTATTACTCAGGGTTAACTGGGTTGTGGAGTAAAATACTGGTATAGTAGCATTGGGTTAGACTGGAAGTCGACCCCAACATAGCTGGGAAAAGTCTAGGCAGATGATGAATTTTGTTATAAATTCCAAAGTATGTGGTAAAGATATTTAGTTTGTACTCACGTGAGTCGGTCATCTTCAGAGGATGTTTAATAGGTATTGTAATTGACCTTTACTTAACAACAAACGGTGCAGCTAATTTCAAACGAACATTTCAAACGAATTGATGTCATATTCCGTTAAATATGTATTTTTGTCAAGCACGTATGGAATTGCCTTGACGACATGTTAAATGAAGTAATAAATTACCATTCGGTAATACTGAAACAAGCTTTCAGAAACAACGGCACATGCGTTTACAAAAATTAGTTGCCGTTCGTGACTACAAGGACAAAACTATTTTGACCGAGGTTGTAACCATATGGCACCGTTTTACTTTCAAACGAAACTGTACAACCACACTTACTAACTTGGAAAAATGTGTTACCTGAATTCTTTGTGTAAACTTGCGTGTTACTGCCGAGAAATGCTGCAGAACATTTGCTTAGCATTATGAATTCTAGTACAGTACCCGCCCCTTAATCTACATGAGTTTTAGAAAAACATTTTTGTAGAGTAACATCACTCATAAGGTCGGCCTAAGGCTGCATTTCCACGAGAGATGAGCGAGGATGCTAACTAACCAATTACATAGCTATAATATCTTAAGCTTCGAGAAAGAAGCGATATTATAGGTTACACACAAATCCCTCGCTACGCATCCCTGCTCATCTCTGGTGGAAATGCAGCCAAATTCGGCACGATTCGGCTAAGCCGGGCAGCAAAATTGAAAGCATATTTTTCCGCCTGGCCTGTGCTGATTCCGGCCGATCCGGACATATTAGGTCTGATAATAAAGCTCAACCTGTGTCATCTCAAAAACCCTTTACTCAGTTAAAAACATCTAAAATTTCCAGGTTCGATACCGCGAAAGAATAACAATTCTCCGTGGAAACCATGAGTCGAGGCAGATCACCCAGGTATACGGATTCTATGATGAATGTCTCCGCAAATACGGCAACGCCTCCGTATGGAAGCACTTCACCGACTTGTTCGATTTCCTGCCCCTGACTGCGCTGGTTGATGGCCAGATCTTCTGCCTGCACGGAGGGCTCAGTCCCTCCATTGATACCCTGGATCACATCCGAGCCCTCGATCGCCTGCAGGAGGTACCTCATGAAGGTCCCATGTGTGATCTGCTCTGGAGTGACCCCGATGACAGGTGAGTTCTTCTTTCGTATCAAATTACTTGGGCCTTAAGCAAGTGCCTTCGATAAGTCCTCTAAAATGCATGATGTAGAGGCACTGGACAGTTAGTTAGCCATAGTCTGGTCGGGAGCACCGAAATTGCAAGATTTAGCTGACATTGGGACTATGACGCTTGTAAACAACAGAAAAATATCTTATGTATATCGAATAATGGAGTTTGCATGTTGATAAATGAGCATTGGTGTTTTTCTGCAAATTGAGGCTGCATTATTAGGATTATAAATAACAAGTTAGGTAAAGGATATATAGATGTTTGTTTTGTCTGACTGGATATTCTAAAACGAGTTACTTCAGCTGTTCAAAGACAATTCTGAAATACCTATGTACGGACTATAAATATTTTCGTCTTAGTCACCAAAACTAAGTACTTAAAACCATTATAATTGCCTGACGTAATTCTGTAAATGTTTTTGTACACCACAAAGTGTGAAGCAAGGATGCGTAACAGGAAATAGTCATGAAACTTTATAACAAGTAGTACTTATGTGTCCACACCGCGTTTACAGTATACGGGAGCTATAGGCCAGGTAAAGGGCATCGACGCGCAAACTAACCATGAATTCAGTACATAATATACAATAATATATTATACAATATATAATACATATAAATTCGTGAGTCAATACAAAAAAATCAGCGAATCCATACATTTTGACCTTGTTACTACAGCTGATTTTTTGCCAAAAACAAAAGTTCACTTAAGGTCATTGCGTTTTATGTAACTTTGACTCGTATAACTCGTATGAGCTCATTCACAGTCATCCACTGGGCAGACACCCAGGAGATGTGTGAGCGGTACAAATGCATCTGATAACAAAAATAAAGTATTTGTACGACAATTAATACTTCTGGAGTCAAGGACGTACGTATCATCCGCCTACTAATTATAGCCGCGTTGATGACACCGCGTCTTAGCGTTATCTTATAAGTGGGTGACATTAACTGGGTTATATTATTGATTTTCCGATATCGACTACGTGTTCTAAATGTTTTCTTGGACTAACCTTTAACGCAAACACAATTGAATGCTTCGTTATTAACTCAGTGGACGAAAAGTTCAAATTTGGGTATCGATTCTCATGTCGCATAAAATGCGGTTTTTATTAATTAGCAGATTAGATTTGTACCCGGTTTTTCCCGATAGCAAATTTGTCCCGTTTTCTGACCGGTTAGGGAAAACGGTTCGCCACCTATTACATCTTAAAATGTGTGTTTTTAATTCCTTGCATGTTAATTGTGTTTAACCTTGGCATGGCCAGATTCGTCTCCGATTAAAGTTAGTACAGTTGTTTCACGCAATGTCTGGGAGTTCAGTAATCGGTTGACCGGGCGCTCATGTTCCGGCAAGATAATTAATATATTGACTAGATGTAGATATGGAGTCAGTTTATACAGGGAAATAACTTGTTAACGTTGTTGTTTTATGGTGATGGCGCTAGTTATCTTTTTAATCGCAGAAGTTGAATTGGGTGGTAACTTTTGTTAATTACTTTCCGGCTTTTGGTTTTGTTCACAATTGACTATTCAGCCCATCTAGTATCAAAATTTGATGTTATGAGCACTAGCTCATAACCTTGACAAAATGGCGTCCTATCTAAAAAAGAATAAACAAATAGTTTACACGTGTTTCTGTTAACGCAATAACTGTGACGAAAAATTGCTTTTAAATTTATTATTTATAATTTAAGCCTTATTTAGCCGCTTAGCACCGGCGTCCATCATTTCGTAAAGTATTTAAGCCGATTTACAAGAAAATCTTGTCATTTAGCTCATTACAAGGCTGTATAGGATTGCCATTGAGGTGTTAATTTGTGTAAGTTATTTAATTTATTATTGTGTCATTTGCACTTCGTAACTTTTAAATTCAAATAATTGCACTCATATTGATGAAAACCACAAAATTATTACTACTTATTACTTTTGTTCGTCTGTGTGTGTGGTTATGGTCGAGCTTTAGACAACCGCCCCACAGACGAGAACGAGAGTAAATAGCGACTATTCTCTCGCTCAAGAAAAGTACAATAGACAACATAACTCTCACCTACCTCTGGCTCAGTTGTCCCGCTTGCAACCTCTAGACCAGTGGTAGGCAAACTTTCTTAATGGGGGGCCAGAAAGTTTAAGAAATTGCAGAGGAGGGCCAAAATTATAGGAAAAATGCATTTTGTGTTGAAACTTTTGTCAAAAAAAAAAATTACAGCATTACACACTTGCACAAATGTTAAAATTTACAATTTAGCGACCCGCAACACAATCATGAACTGCGCGACTAGTCTAGCTGGCTCCTTTACCTATGCGTCTACTATTCTACTAAGTAGAATCTACTTTATACCTCAGTACCGCCAAAATACAAGTATCGCGGGCCATATAATATGCATGTCGAAGGACCGTCGGCGGGCCGGATTAAATGCTTTCGCGGGCCGGAGCTGGCCCGCGGGCCGTACTTTGCCCATCACTGCTCTAGACCAACGTGGCAGCTCAAGATGCTTGTTATTTGAATGGCTTACTAATGTATTCTTCGTTCCCACAGAGGCGGATGGGGCATATCGCCGCGTGGCGCCGGCTACACGTTCGGCCAGGACATCTCGGAGACGTTCAACCACAGCAACGGGCTGACACTGGTCTCCAGGGCCCATCAGCTCGTCATGGAGGGCTACAACTGGTGCCACGATAGAAATGTCGTCACTATATTCTCAGCACCTAATTACTGCTATAGGTAAGTTTTACTACTTCGCATTTGTATATTCTCTTAAAACAAGTGTACAAAGACCCTTAACCAAGTCGAAAGACACCGGGTCCACCCCGTCATTGCGATGATTTTTTTATTCTAGACCATACCTGAGAACCTTCTATTTACGGAGATATTTGGGGATAAAAGTTCCAACTTATTACAATTTATTTTTAAATAAAAGTTTTTAATATTATCTTTAATACCTCCATGACCCCTAAACTATTCGATGCATCTATAAGCACAATGTTTTGAGTGCGTTACATTGAGTCTTGCAATTAAAAAAGATTTTTCACCCCAAAAAAAGTTCCCCAGCAATATTTTTTGCGTAGAGTTACTTAGTTAGGTTGACGGCTTACACCTTGGATGTATGTGCAAACTATGTCAGTATATCCGGTCAATCAACTAACTTAGCCCTTCACAGTTCATTGCTTATATGGGCTAATGCGGACATAGGCTTTTGTCAAGCTCCAGGCATCATACATCGCCCGTTTACCCACCTCCCGTGGGATAGAACCACTTTCCGTGTCTAAAAATATTAGCCAGGCAGGCACCATCATGGCCCAGGGAGCACCAGAAGTATAATTTGGCATCGCGACTAGTGTAGCTTTTTTTAATCTGGGATAAAGAATAACTTGTCTACCAACTGAACTTTTTAAATGATTCCCATCATTTAAAAAGTTCAGTTGGTAGACAAGTAAAAAATGGGATATATAGATAAATGATGGGATCTCAAATATTGGTACAGACAACGGCACATCAAGCTACCCAAACCTGTCAAATTTCCTAATTATCCTTGAACCTAATGCTATAGCGATAAGTTGTAAATCTATTAAAGAAATTTGACAGATTGTGGCTTGATGTGCTGGCGTCTGTACATAAACAGAAATTCAGAACTATATTGTGAAAAAATCAGAATTTCGAAAAAATTGCAACTTATCAATGTCTGAACCAAATCGAACTTTAAATGCGTTATCGGGAAAATTTTAAATCAATGGAGTGATACGTAAATGCTGGTTTTTGTGAGTCATCTCTATGATGATGATTGAGCTATAATAATATTAATATCACAGAAAAATAGTGCTAATTAGAAATTAATTAGGTTTTAAAGAATGTTTGTAGGTAGTTGTAGGTTTAATTTGTAACTAAGACGTCATGATTATGTATCTGAGAGCCATTAGACAACGCTTTTGTAAACAAAACCAGGGTTTTTCATTATTTGAGATAAACTTGAAATAATAAGGGAAAAACCAGTCAATGTTATGTCATTGCAATCTTACTTTTCCTCAAAAATCGTATTTACATACAACACTGATTTCGATGCTAAATTCAGTACGTAATGAGTGTGAATGCACTCAGATTTTAATTATTCATGAATGTTCTGGACGAGGCATAAGGAGTATGGAAGGAAAAGGGCGTGAGTTTATGTATGTATGTATGTTCTGTAGAAATCAAACACTTTCATGGTCATGAACTATGCTCTAAGAATGGCAAGTTTTCAACACAACTAACCAATATATGTGGTTCTCTAGTTTCTACCTATCACCATGGGAAACAGTAAGCGTGAGTTTATGTACATAATTATGATGTTGTCGAACAATAACATTACAAATATTGGCTCCGACATTACAATTGACCTCGGTTTAGGTTCTAGAGAACGGTATACCGACATGATTCGCACATTGAGGTCGCTCGAAGCTTAACAATGAACAAAATTGACTGTTTTGCATAAGTCCTCAAATACAAATTATGAACTTAACTGCTAAATGCTCTTAACACTGCTGTGTAACTATACTGGGTTCACGTTTTGTTAGAATAAAATCTGTTATAAAGGGTGTAAAAAGACTCTTAACGAAGCCGAAAGGCACTTGTTCTCCCCGTCATTGCGATCATTTTTTTGTTCTAGACTATACCTGGGAACCTTCTAGTTACGGAGATATTGGGGGTCAAACTTCCAACTTTTACACAAGTTTTTGTTAAATACATGTTTTTCATGTATTTTTTTTTTACTAAAGATACCTTCACGACCCCATACTAATCAATCCATACATCAGCACAATGTTTTGAATACGTTACATTGATTCCTATCGTAAAACGTGATTTTGTACCCCAAAAAAAGTCGTTTCCCAGCAATAATTTTTGCGTAAAGTTACTTAGTTTGTTGTACAGAATGCTTGGTTGACGGCTTCGTGAAGAGTCTGTTTACAGCCTGTATGCAAAATCTATAGATCAGATAATGTAACTAAATCATCGATACCTATAAAACCGTGTTATTTTTTACGCTTCTATATTTTACTGATAAGAACAAATAATTGTGTTTTGTTGTAAAAAAATTATTTATTGAATACTTCCGCGTTTATCTTGGTTTAATTTGATAATTAACAGTTTTTTTGTACACTTGTACAAATACATGAGTAAATCAGCTTCAGTGCTTTATAGCATACATGGCGTATTGAGCCATTGTGTAATATTTTTGAAGTGAAAACTTCTTTAGGCACTTGGGAATTTTTGAGATGGGGAAAAACCATTGAACTCGCGACACCGTTAAACGACTTCTTTTTCGTTGCAGAGTTAGCCGTATTGCTATATATTACAAGCCCAAAAAATACAGTGTATAGTCAAATGTATAAGTACAAGATTTATCCAAAAATAATCCAGAATCTTGAAAAAATAATGTTTTCACTTCTTTCTGCACTCCCGGAATGGTAGGGTTTTTTTTTTAGTTAGCCCGTATTGTCCCGCCATATTCTCCTCGGTCTGCCGCGATCCCGTCTAGCTGTCAGGGCTCCAGTCTTGCAATATTTATTATAAACTTCATAAGATTTTAGGTAGCTTAAGCGTGATACACCCCCCATTTTGGTTTATTCCTGGTCGTCCCCACTGGGTACGAATAGGAAAAAAAGTATCGTTCCTCCCCAGTGGTGACGATTGGAACTTTTTATTTCCCACTCGTTCCGCTATAGACCGAGAGTCAAAATGCAGTTATAGGGATTTCAATAACAGATTTCACGGAATGTTAAAATGTTTTAATTACGACTTTCTGACCAAGAGTGATGCGTCACCACTGGGGAGGAACGAAACTTTTTTTTTCCCATTCGTACCCAGTGGGGACGACGAGGTGGGGACGACCGCGAATAAACCCCCATGTTCAGGTCATCCTGGTTCATCGTGCCAAATTAAGCCACCTTAAACATGTCTGTGGCACCCTGATATCCAAAGGAGCTGCTGATTGGATTTATTTAATATATGTTGCACCCATGGCAGGTAGTCCCGCTTGCTCGCTAACTTTTTACTTGTTTTCCCTGGTATGAATTATTAGTTCAGTACTCGAGAAGACACGATGGAAAATAAACATTTCTAATTAACAGTAAAATAAATACCATTAGTTTCATTTACACAATTAAATAATAACATCAAGACATGTGATAGGCATCTTCCAACAAAAACAAGAGAAAGTTACCTCATGGACACTCATAATCTCAACACGGCGATATAATTCGATTAGATAAAACTTGTCGTGAACAATATGCTCTTACGCAACCAGCTTAGCTTTAATGTAAACATTATTGTTTCAGATGCGGTAACCAAGCCGCTATTATGGAATTGGATGATGCGCTTAAGTACTCATTGTAAGTATTGTTTTTGTCTTTATTATCTAGCTTTACACTTTTCTACGTACTAGTGAGGTGTATGAAATTTGTGGAAAGTTCAACGACTTCTCCTATTCAACATTTGTGTCTTATCCTTGAGAGATTTACGTTATTCTGGGAAATACTGTATCAATGTAAGTTGAGAGACTTTTACTTGTAAAAAAACTTAGTTAGGTTCAAGATTTTTTACTTGTTCAAACATCAAATATACTGGAGCTAGAAGGGAGGAAACATAAGGTTTATTATGTAGTTGTGGAGGTCAAATAGGCAGTTGCTCCATTTAAAATACAGGTATGATTAAACAAGTTGGTAAACAACATCATTAACGAAAAGCATGCATGTAGACATTTCTAGAACAATATTGTAACACAGTGGGTGTATGTCTAGCTTGTGTAGGGCTTCCCTACTTCAAGGTGCTGTGATTGTCACGAGTATGGACTTGGCCTTGGAGATAATGAGAGACGATAGTGACAGTAGAAAGTTTGTTGCTTGTTGTACTGCGATTATTGTCTATAAATGGGATTTTAACTGTAAAAAAGAGAAAATAAATAGTGCAGAGGTGTTAAATATGTGGTGTTTGGATAAAACACCGCATATTATGTATATCTAACTGTCTTGTAGTGAATAGGTTCTTCCTATAGATTTCTGACCGTCGGAGAAACTTCAGCCACACAACTGCTTAGGTTTTGGAATGATTATAAGCGCAAAGTGATGACAAAAATTTGATATTCAACACATCAAATATAAAATCGACATAGTCGATATCTAACCATGGATATTGGAAAATATGACCTAATTGTTACCCCTTCGTTATGTAAGGTTCTCCAAGAAAGTGATACTAATGCATTTGTTATGTTTTCAGCCTTCAGTTCGACCCGGCTCCGCGACGCGGCGAACCGCACGTCACGCGGCGGACGCCAGATTATTTCATGTAGGCTGCACGTAAGTAACCATTTTTGTATACCGTAATAACTATTAAGCGAAGTTTCACTAGTCGATTAGATATGAAGTTTTGAATATGGTAGGATGATTATTAACAGCTCTCATATCGCTGGTGATCGTATCTGTTTATACGGTACTAATCCAGCAGTCTTGAGTAATAAGTGTCTCAGTCATGAAAGGGAATGCAAGATAAAGGGTGGTCTTTATAACACTAAAGTTGTGTTCGTTCGTTGCAGAGGAGGCGCATATCAAGCTGGCTCGGAGCGTGCGGGGCGGGGCGAGCGTGGCGGGCGCGGCGCGCGTGTCGGGGCCCTACGAGCCGGCGCT
The DNA here is from genome assembly GCA_950005105.1 of Lycophotia porphyrea. Taxonomy (NCBI): domain Eukaryota; kingdom Metazoa; phylum Arthropoda; class Insecta; order Lepidoptera; family Noctuidae; genus Lycophotia; species Lycophotia porphyrea. The sequence goes on along the minus strand of OX465400.1, from coordinate 4,768,080 downwards.
GCGCCGCGCGTGGCTGGCGCGAGTGCGCGCCGTGCGCCAGAGGACCCTGCGCAGGGCGGCGCAGTGGCGAGGGTACATGTGACGTACGTCTGCCGCGCCAGCCCGCCTGCCACGGCTCGACTGCCGGCCGGCGGCGCTTTAAATTGTAAGTGGTGGTCACCAGTCGCAAAGTTAGGTTCTTGCCGTTCACTGAGCATTCGCTCCGCGCTAGTTATGCTGGTATGTTCATGTCCCGCGGCCGGACGGAGCGCGACGTCCCGCACGTCATGATTCTATACACTATGATATGTATCGAAGACGATTGGACCTCATTAAACTCGTACATTTACTAAAACGGTAGTTTTATTTCGCATTCGTCTCGTGGCACCATGGATCGACAGGCGAGCAATGGACATACCATCATAATGTAATCTTTGGTGACTAAATGTGCGCCTATTGGATTCCCATAAAGCTAATGATCTTACATCTAATGTGCAGTAATGGAACTTATAATTAGTGAACTAGCAAATATAATGATGTTTTTCGAGTTAAGTTACTGTAGATCAAAATCTGTTACGAGTCGCATCCTATAACTTTGTATTTTTAGTTGCTTTACAAATGAAATATTAAAGTTTTTTTTTTACAATTTGATATTTACATTACACAATTACTACACATACTGCGGGGGTATTGATCGAGGTCTACAAAGCAATAGCAAGCATTTAATTTTATGACAGAATGGCATTATGTAATTATTTTTATTATATAACTATTATTATACATATATAATATCTTTAGTTCGACTGTAAGTCTGCGTAAATGTATTAGGAATCCTTATTGTTTATACCCCAGTGCAATCATTCTGTCATAAAATGTGTGGAGAGAACAAGTTTGCATTTTGAGATTTATTATTCAAAATTCTCCTTTTCTTGTGCCACAGTACCTGTATGACAAGGAATAGTGTTTCACAAGAGTGGAGCTTTAAGTTCTTTTTTTATTTTATATTTGTTCTATAATTGATTAAAAAATAATTTTAGGTAATCTTGTAAATACCTAAAGATCAAGGCGCCCGATAGGTTGTTATTGTTTAAACTAAGTGTCGAATATTTTCCCATTAATGTAATTTCATGAAGGAGGTAAGTAACTAAATATATTAATAACAATTTTATATGAGATCATTGCGAGCTGGGAAATTGTTTTATAACATCTTAGGATAGAAATTTATAACAGGGGGTTATATTGAAAGTGTTAAAAAGCATGTTTTTTAAGATTACATACTCACTGATAGCCCTGGTTTCCTCTACAAAGCATTTTTTCTATTTTTAGAATAACTGACAAAAGCAATTATATATTCCATTTCTATGTAGAAAGCGTGTACTTATTTTAGAATCTGAACAGTGGACAGTTTCTTTTGTCAGTGCCATCTTTCAAGTTAAAATAAAATTTCAGATTTATAAAATAATTGTAATATTTGTTTTTATTTCCTAAATTAACACGTGCGTACTAATTATACAAAGACCTTACCCACCAATGACACCTGAAGCCACACGTTTCGTTTGATCTAAGTATTAAGTATGTAAGTTATAGATAAAAAATAAAATATAATATCCTTAAAGAAAAAAATAACAAAAAAAATGAGAATGTATGGCGAGCCTCGTTCGCGTGAAATAAAACAAACAATAACCGTAGCACAAGTTTGATTTCTCTGCTTTTGGCGTTATTTCACCCAATCGAAGCTCGTGTAAATTTAAAATTAAGGCTTTCCTGGCAAACTGCATAGGCGATCGACGTGTAACTTGAGAAAATCTTGATCTTTTGTATGCATAGTGTGTTCATTATAAGTGGGACTCTATACTGTTGATATTGCGCCGACTACCGACAAATATACATACTTTCATCTGGATTCGCTACACAATGGCAATAATTTAAAATGTAAACACAGTACGGTTAAATAATTTTTCTTGCAACGTGTACTATGCCTGTTGATAGGAATTAGATATAATAAATAAAATTAATTATAAAAATATGGGGGTTTTCTTTCACCATTCCAAGTAGAAATAAAAGCCAACATTACATGAAAAATAATTTATTATTTTTATTACAAAGACGTTTTTGCAGTCCATTTATTTTTATACAACAGACCGATATAAATAATATATAGAGAAATAACATACCAATATATTTATTACTATTTTATTATACTGTTTTAAGTTTTACCTGCATCTTTGGTGCTACAACATTACAGGACACCGTAAAACAATGAAAAAATACGAAATATTCGAACTAACACTCGGTTTCTGAATTGATTTTCTGAACATTTTCTCGGATGGCTTGAACGTCGTAATGAATACTAAAACCTATTGTTAACTTAGTTAAGTTTCTCTTTAAATGAACTGTAATTTGTTCTTTAAGAAATAAAAGTCTTTAAACCGAACTCGGGAAACCGGGTGTTGTGTCCAAGAAAATTTCATCCAAACTTATCAGTGTTTTAGAAACACGAACTGTTTTTAAATGTCACATTTAATGTGCGGCACTGAACCCTACGTATATTATTTGTGTTCTTTAACATAAAAGACGCATCACATACGCGTGGAATGAATCATCTTAAATACTAGCCTTGTCACCCTGTTTTCAAACAACACCATTTTTTTTAAAGCTGAAATATTATGTCATGCGATCAATATCTTATTACCCCGTGTTTACCCCAAAGGTATTCTTACATGTTGTGCCTAGCATTCTCATTTATTATCGTTTACCTCAAAGCTGACTAATTAAACACAATACATGTGTGAAAGACTGTCAATACATGTTTTTATACATGTGAGAGCAAGTACGACAACTTGCAGTTTGGTATAAACGCGGGGTTAGACACTCCTACGGCTATAGCTATCGGGTATTTCGTACTAAGTCATAAGCTTTACACTCCATATTGACTATAGTTCACAACCCGATGTAAACGGGTAGAAAAATGGTGTTACCCGTTTCCATCCCTCAACTTTCAACATGAAAAGGTCAAAAATAGATAAACTAGTTTAACTAATGGAATCTATGTTACTCATATAATCTTGAATATTTAAAAAGCAACAGCACGATAAGGAGTTCCTTGAACTTACTGATGGCTTCTGTCTAGCACTAGAATTGTAGGTCTATTTAAATATTTATATGTGGGTGTACTATTAGGTACACCTCTGCCAAACCCTACGGGGATTACAGGCGTGATGTTGTGTTTAAATATTTAACGTTTTAAACGTGTAAGTAGCTCGTTAATAGTAAATGAAAGCTAATAACTAGATCATATAGAATAATAGGAAAGAATTAAGTTACGTATTGAGGTCTCCGATGTTTTTTGACGGTTATAACTTTTGGCGTTTCCGAATGCTTTCATTTAGCATTCTTCTTAAACTTTTGACCGCCGAGCATAAAGGCACGCGCGTGCCCTCCACGCCAAGCCTCAATTTCACCCACCATAATGTTATTGTGTCGTTTGGTGTAAAGGGCACCCGCTTGCTTGTCACGTGTTATTTAGTGGCGCTCAAAAGGTTAATTAGGAATTGCCTTTTAAGATTTACGTGCGAATAGGTATTAGACTAAATGTTTTACTATTAAAGATACTTTGTGGAAAGCAGCAAAGGCACGGAATTTATATTTCTTACTATATTATATCTAAATATTGCCTAATATAAATATTATTTCACAGAATATACACTTTAGAATTTCGCCACTTATTTTAGACTGGAAAAGTGGCGAAAGTATAGAAGAAAGCTAATGTGAACTTTTTTCATAAGTGGCGTAATGAAGAATTATATATTATGGTTCAAATTAAGAAAATATTGACTCTGATTTACATCTATTTACTAAACATAATATACAAAATAAAATGAGCATTAAAAGTTTCAAATACTGATATTATGTAAGTACTGAAGAAAAATAGTGTGCGCAACTCACGTCCCCATGTATTGAATTAAACAGGCATAACTATATAGGTACAAGAGTAATATAGTAATTTTCTAATGACGTTTGGCGAAAAACCCATAGAAGTTTTTACCGTTCGGCAGCATCGCAACGACGTGCCGTCAGTGTCAATATGTCAAAGCAATGGTGAAGGCTGGTCAAAGCTGATTGTAGATGGCGTGGCGTGTTCATAGCCTAGTCCCAATCTGACCAATGATGTCAAGCTAATTTGAAATATAAAATGACATTGACACATTTTCAACCAATGACGATGCTTGGTACAAGCTATGCTAGCGCCATTAGATTTATAGTTGCCTTCCCCATTACGACACTGGCAGTTGTTGAACTCGGTTTAGATGTACCTGATCATGTTCAGTTCAAATGGTTAAATTCGCCCTTAGTATCCACCAGTTAGTTTACCTAAATAATACACTAAAAGTAATCATCTTTCATACTGCTCGCTTATCGGTAATTGAAGTTATTTGAGGCTGTCGTTTTTTTCAGCGCATAATGATCGGAATATTAAATTCAACTTGAATCAAATGGTTTTAAACAATTATTTTGTTACAAAGCTTTATTTATGCATAAAAGTTAAAAGTATAAGGCCCGTTTGCACCGCAAAAAACGTTTAGTAATTTGTGGTGGAAACGAGCCTAAGAATTTTGCAAGCTAGAGTAGCTTGCAATTTGTGGTGGAAACGGGCCTTATACTTTCAAATGAGTATTCACTTAGCCGTTATCATTTTGCGCAAAAACCACCAACTTCAAACAACAGTGATGCAAAGACAGAAATCACCGAAATAATCCGCCATTTTGTTTTTATTACGAGACTTTCATTCCTGTGTCCAATTGCAGCAGCTGCTTCATAAGTTCGTAAGTAGAGAAGGAGGTGGCCACCATGGGTATCGCTCGAATGTAGTTGATGCTCATGCCGCGGTACAAACCCTTCACTATCCCGTTCTCACGGTATATGAGGGTTAGCGTCTTGATCATGCCAGTCCTGGAAATATTAGAGGGAAATTAACGAGATATATTAACATTTTCAAACTTTTTCTTACTGCTGGGCTCAGGTCTTTGCTCAAAGAGAGACGGTAGGCTTTAATTCACCACGCAAGCCCTGTCCTGGTGGGTACAATGGATTTTTTGGTTCAGGCATGCCCGACATGCCGGTTTCCTTACGATGTTATCCTTTAGCGTTGATATGTATTTAAGGAAAGGAAATCAATTATCACCAAATTCAGGATGCATCACATTCTTGCAAAGTCATTCATTAAACCAAAGTGCTTGAAGATAGAAAAGATTATACTATGGAAGGAGCTTGCAATATAAATAAGTGAGACATTAGTGTTGTCAATATTAAAGTACACCTCTGAAGGTGACTGCAGAGTGGACTCAAACCAATCTCACAACTTCACCAACAAGTTCTTCAGTTTCGTGAGCCATCGAGCTGCAGTCGCCCTATGAAATACACCGTCACTGACAACATACGTCATTCCACATCTGGACAAAGGGCTACATCCATGCTGACCTGATATGCTAGTCCAGGGCGAATGTAACCTATTGGCCACTGGCTCCTGGAACTGGTTAATAGCTAAAATGCCTGTGGCAGATTAGCCGGCGCTAGACCTTTTCTAACCAATCCGTCTTTAGTAAAGTATCTTATGTACAGTGATGTTAGTTAGGATTATGAAAGTTAAAAAAAATCAGTTAAAATTCCAGTTCTCGACAACAAGATTATTTCTTTCCTAAAGTAGATATTAAAAGTAATAAAGTCCATGTTAAAAGTATTAAACATAAATCTTATAAAATATACAAAAATATGATAGACCAACCTCCTGCAAGTGTTGCCAACACCACGTGTAAATAACATGCAATCAGAAATATTGCTGCATTAGTTAGGAATAGAATCATATACATTAGAATACATAGAGAAAGGTGCACGGTGCTTAGAAATATTATCATTACTATACTGTTATGTTACACGAATCACTTTGATTGGAAGGAACAGGAATAAGGATCTTTCGCGCGCGGCAAAAAGCGGTACTAATGCCATAAACTTGTTTTATAAGCATATCATTATCAGCCTAGCCTTTTTCCAAATTTATTGGGGTCGGCTTCCAGTCTTACCGGATGCAGCTGAATACCAGTATTTTACATGGAGCGACTGCTTATCTGACCTCCACAACCCAGTTAGTACTGGGTAATACGGTACTCCTTGGTTATAATAGTTGTCAAACTTTCGGGCCACTGACTACCTGTAACGACATAATCAGTCTGTAATGTTTCCACAGCTGACTCGCAGGCTTTCTCTCTGTGAAAGGGTTTGGGCGGTAATCCGCAATGCGGGCCAAGTGCGCATTGGTGAATGTCATGTGTCTTCGAATGTTTGGTTCTAGGAAATGCTGTGCTGTTTATCAATGCATTCATGCACATATGCTCACCCCGTCAACATCATTGGTCGCAAGTGAACTGTGTAATATTTCCATTAAGACATCGGTGCCGATTCCCTTGTTTACTAACTAATCCAAATTTAAGTTCAGTGCATCTTTTTCTTTCTATTTCATTAAGAAAAGGACATAAGATAAATGTTAGTTTAGTCCTGCCAAATTAACCAGGCCTGACACAAGTTTAGACGCGATTAAAAAGTTGACTATTAAAATTACATCAAATTACGTCAGGTGCTGACTAATTTGATAGGACTAAACTAATATTTATCTTCTGTCCTTTTCCCTTTTCATAATGAAATAGAAAGAAAATGATGCACTCAACTTAAATTTAGTTTAGTTTGTGATCAAGGGAATCGGCACCATTGTGTAATATTGTATTATTTTATTGACATAAATACATCTTTGGGGATAGTTAGTCGATTACATCATTTGTGTAGTCTTGAAGTTATGCCATTTAGTATGATTTTTTTAGTATCACCATATCCCATCTATCTAGAAGTGGAAGTGGACAAAGACGCACAAAAGATTACATATAATATTAATATTCGGTTCTGGTAGATAGTAAAAGATATAGGTAAGGAGTTTTTTTTTAATAATGGCCGCTCTGGGTAGATTTCCATGATCTGCAGTTTGAAATATTTACAGTAGTGGCATAGCCGTGCTTAAAAATGCTACCCCAATGCAACTAAACTATGCTTATTGACGTAAGCTGTACGTTGCACTAATTTGCATTGGTGTAGCATTTGCACATTGTATAAGTTGCACTAAGCCTTAGTGCAACATATACAACTTGTAGGTATATGCTTTATGTTAACAATCTCCATCAACTTCATTAGGTTTAGGGGTTTGTAGTCAATGTTTTTTCTGACTGCGGCGGACCCCAAAAGGAGTTCCATGGAATTACAACTCCAGAATAGTCCATGAGATTCGATTAAGCCATCATCATCTGCTTATCCTTTTCCCAACTATGTTGGGGTCGGCTTCCAGTCTAACCGGATGCAGCTGAATACCAGTATTTTACATGGAGCGACTGCTTATCTGACCTCCACAACCCAGTTAGTACTGGGTAATACGATACCCCTTGGTTAGACGTTATCAGACTTTTTTAGGGCCACTGACTACCTAACGACTGTCAAAGATCTTCAAATGACAGCCGGGACCAACGGCTTAACGTGCTATCCGAGCTCCTTTTGATTGATTAAGTAAATGTTAAAAACTTATTAGACCCCGAGAGAAATCTTTACAAGATTTGAGCGGCCACCATTTCTATCAAATAACGTATATTAGAAGTACAGTTGGCATGCAGACTTACCCAAACCTGGCCGTCTGCGCGTCCATGCAAGCCAGCTGCATGCGACGTCGCGTCACGTCCAGCGGGTACGAGATGGACTGCGCCACTGCGCCCGCTAAGCCGCCGCATACCAACTTGCCTGGCACTGTCAATACTAGACCTCCTGTAAATGTTAATGACGAGTTATTAAAATAAATAAATACATTTAGCTGAGTAGTAGTAAGATGGATGGATTGTGTGAGGAATGATATGAAAGAAAAAGAAGTAAATGATGACGTGACGTCTGACAGGGAAGAATTGAAGAAGGAAACGTGTTGCGCCGACCCCAAATAGAATGGGATAAGGACAGGGTGATGATGATTCAGGTGAGTAGCTCGTGACTGAATACTGACAGCCGCACGCTTTGATCGCTTTTTTTTTCTTTTTGAGTGGCGTTCCGTCGCTTCCACGGGCAACTGCCACATGAACGCGCAGTGACATAGTGCACAAGTCAAGGTGTTACTAACATAGTTTTTATTTACTAACACAATTGGTATTATATTATAATTATTTTGGTCTGTAAGGTATACAGGGTGTAAACACACTCTTCACGAAGCCGTCAACCAAACATTATGTACATCAAACTAAATAACTTTACGCAAAAATTGATGCTAGGAAACAACTTTCTTTTTTGGGCTGAAAAATCACGTTTTACAGCAGGACTCAATTTAACGCACTCAAAACATTGTGCTGATGGATGGATTGAATAGAAAGTGGGTCCTGGAAGTGTTTAAAGTAAAAATCATACATTAAAAACATGTATTTAAAAAAAAACTTGTGAAAAAGTTGGAACTTTGACCCCCAATATCTCCGTAACTAGAGGGTTACCAGGTATAGTCTAGGACAAAAAAATGATCGCAATGACGGGAACACAGTGAACAGAACAAGTGCCTTTCGGCTTCGCTAAGAGTCTGTTTACACCCCTTATTAAGATCAGTTGTGCTCAGAAGAAAGCACAAGAAAGCCGTGGTTCCCGGCTGCCATTCGATTTGTAGGTTTTTGACAGTCGTTTTTGTAGAGAGATAGGCAACAGCTCCATGTAAAGTACTGGTATTCAGCTACATCCGCATAGACTGGACGCCGACCACAACTAAGTTTAGTTGGGAAAGACTAGACAAATAATATCACTATCAATATCACTACACACATTAACAATTATAATTTGTCACCGGCTTTTGTGCAACCGTCATATTTTGATGAAGGTTGCTATTTATAAGAATTACCTTGCCACTAAGTGCCTTATCGACAGACATACGTAAATACTAAATCTGTTCAATATTTATTACGTAACAATCTGAAGGAAACAATGAAAAAAATACGATGAAAAAACCAAACGTTTATTACGTTTGGCTTGTTTTAATTTTTAGTTTTTAAAGTAACCAATTTTAGAAATGTCTAATTTGTAACAAAGTTATTAGTAAGTAATTCTCCCGCGCTTTCAAATTATACTTAATTTTAACTTTGCGCATTTTTGTGACCTTACGTAAGAACTATCAAAACTCCCTGCATACCCCCTTGTAAGAAAAAATAAGGCATGGTCGACCCCCTCTAACCTAATTCGTCTTACGTAATAAATGAATGGCGCCAAAGTGTGTAAGGGCCAGTGCACACTTGATGAAGCACACAACAGTGCGGTTATTAGGTCATTAGGGTTCTGACACAAATCTGCGACATCGTGTCGTGACGCAGGAATGCACGGCGCGCTGCAATTTGCAGCATGACTCGCGTCGTGCATTTCTGCGACATTACGTCACATTTGGTGACAAAATTGTAGTCCGCTTTGAGATAGCGCGGGCAAGACGCTGCCCGCCGTCGTTGCATCGAAAAATGGATGTTGAGGGGGATTTTTTATCCTTTTGAGGAGCGCCCTGTCCTTTGGGACACGAGTGACGAACATTATAAAAAAATCGTTTTTGTAGACATTGTGATATCTAACTTAAAAGCTCTTCAAATAAAGATAAATTATGCTCATTTTAAAATACTCAAAAAAATCTTTCTCTGTTCTCAAAGCGTAGTATTTTCGAGTAAAATAGTTCCTATCAGGGTTCATAATCGTAATAAGTGGATGAACCCAAAATCTTTTTCTATATCTATTTGACAATAACAGCAGTGAAACACTCTTCTTGCGATCCATGACACTGCTTCTAAAACACATACAGTACGGTTGACTACCGTCGTCGTCGTCTTTGGCTCAGGTGACCATACCGGTCATCTGAGCCAAAGCTTTGTCGCAAGAAATCGCGTCGTGCTGCAGGTTGCTGCAGCTATACAGGGTGTAAACAGACTCTTCACGAAGCCGTCAACCAAGCATTATATACATCAAACTAAGTAACTTTACGCAATAATTAGTGCTGGGAAACGACTTTTTTAATTGGGCTGAAAATTCACGTTTTACAGTAGAACTCAATGTAACGCACTCAAAACATTGTGTTGATGGATGGATTGAATAGTTAAGGGGTCCTGGAGGTGTTTAAAGTCAAAATCTTACATTAGAAACATGTATTTAAAAAAAAAACTTGAAAAAAGTTGGAACTTTGACCCCCAATATCTCCGTAACTAGAAGGTTCCCAGGTATGGTCTAGAACAAAAAAATGATCGCAATGACAGGGAAAACAAGTGCCTTCGTTAAGAGTCTGTTTACAACCTCTACACTGCGTCACGACGACACGATGCCGCAGATTTGTGTGGGAGCCCTTAGTCATTAACCTTGCTTGAAGTCAAGTACCTACCTGTAGATCAACGACTGTTTAACATTTATGTATAAACCCCAGTAAGTTTAATCCGAGGAAACATGGAAACACGCAGTTTATTTTAACCACTGTAAGGTTGCTATTTGGTTGACAGTAAAAACGCATCGCGTTTTTCATCAGCCTGTGTATACCAACAATGAGATACCTATTTCTATTCACAATCTAAATGCAGTTGTAATTAACTACCTAGCATGCTGCATGAAAAATAGCTTGCATCCAATCGGAACGAATCCGGAAATTTCTCATTATAGATTTTTATTGAACGTTAAGATGCACAATAAGGCATGACTATCTTAATACCTCCTTACAATTTGTATGCATTTCATGTTTTTAGTTTCTAAACATGTCACTCTTATAAAAGATCATCATAAACTTTGATGATGTGTTTAAAATTCTATGGAAGTAACAAGTATTCTTGCTATGAAACACAGACATAAAAAATGATTGTGAAGTGATACAATTATAGAGTTATCCATTTTGAAATTCGAATAGTCCCGACAAAACCCGAACATTTGCAAAATTGCCCGGACTTCCTTTTTAATACTACTTATTCCGGTAATTTCTTTTTTAACTTCACTAACTACCTAAGATTACCCTGAAGTTGAAAAGCCTGGACGCAGGGTCAAAAAACCGAACAAATGCGAATGGATGCAACCCTAATCCGCCGATGAGTGTTTATCAAGTTGTTAAAGCGGTTGCGTCAGGGTTGCCCGCGAAATTCAAAATTTCTTACGTTTTTTGCAATGTGCAGGTCAGTGTCAGGTTGTACGTTGATGAAAAATGAGTCGCGCCAGTAACGCGTATGTAGTTACAGAATTACAATCGTGAAAATCATCAATACAAGTCTCGAAGTTCATGTAATCCTATTCAATGAATATTTAATGAAAAAGTCATTCAATAGGATTAAATGGACTTACAGGGTTATATTGATGATTTTCATGATTGTGATTCTGTAACTACATACCGTGTTACTGGCGCGACTCATTTTTCATCAACATACAACCTGACAATGACCTGCAATTTGCAAAAAAAACCTAAGAAAATTTGAATTTCGCGGGCTACCCTGACACAACCTTCTTAAGTAATTCATGGGCTACCCGATTTGTAATCTTAGTGTAAGTGAAGGAAAATTGTATGACTTTAAACGTAACTGTGTAATCGCATATTATTTATATAGGATAACAAAGTTTCTTATGCAGCTCGTGTATCTAGAAAACTGGACACAAATTACAGTATGTATCCGATTATGAGAGCAGCGGTGGCCCAGTGGTAGCGACTTTGACTTACGAACAGTAAGTCGTGGGTTCGAACCCAGGCAGGCGCATTACTTTGTGTAATGTATTTCACCACCACTGCTCTCAAAAACGGTGAAGGAAAACATCGTGAGGAAACCAGCATGTCCTAGAACCAAAATTTCGAAGACATGTGACATCTACCAATCCGCATTGGGCCCGCGTGGTGGATTATAGCCCATCCCATTCCCTCTTTTATAGAGGAGGCCTGTGTCCCAGCAGTGGGAACATTAGGCTGATGATGATGATCCGATTATGATCGGCGTTTCAGTATGTATGACAGGCTTACTCTAGCTTATATGTACATACCGGTATTCCTCTCACACTTCTTGCAGAGTTGGCTGGGCAAGTACTTCATGCAGAAGTACTTGAGCGACTCGAAGCAGTAGAAGCTGAAGCCAGCGTATGGAACCATCCCGCACATGGTGGGCACGAAGCCCCGGTATAGGGCGCGCATACCGCCCTCCTGCAAATTTAAGAAAATATTGGTGTTATCGAATAGCCTTCCTTGAATATCCTTACTAGTCCTTATCGTTTTCCCTTCCTTTACTATTTATTTACTATTTACCAATATTATAAATGCGATAGTAAGTTTGTTTGTTAGCTTTTCACGCTTAAAAACCACTGAATCGATCATCCTGAAATTTTGCGACTAGACGTTGTCAGGTGTACACAAACGGACATAGGGTATACCAGTCATCCCGAAAAAAAGAACTGTTACCTAGGAAAAAAAACAATAACTTACTTATGATAATAGATGGCGCCACGTGTCTTTCGAATCTTGATTGGATTATATTATTACAAGCAGAGTACAACCCGAATTGATTGTAAAATTTAAAATGAACGCGAGCGAAGCCGCGGGCAAAAGCTAGTATACCATACTATAGTGTATTCACGGAGACGAGTTAGTAGAGCGCTATCTCACTCACACATTTTTTTAACTGGGATTGGTCAGTTATAAATGCTAAGGCGGTGTACACAGTGCAAGTACTTTTTAGTCTACTCATACTTCCCGTACTGTGCAGACGTGCTCTTACTTTGTTCAATACAAGTAAAAATGTATTGAACGAATCTATTCAAAATATTGACGCAGAAAAATGGAAAAAATGTATGAAGCATGTCATAGAAATAGTTGAACCCAAAATGGATGCAATGGATAGAAATGTGGAAGTAATGACAGAAAGATTCGTAATAAATGTAGGAAACGACGACAGTAGTGATACGTCGTCGGAGAGTGATGATAAGCTATAAACTTATATTATAATAATATAATAAAGTAAATTTAATAATTAACTCCCGATTTTATTGCTTTCCTTCATATCCATCGTTATACCAAATAAATGGCTCTCAAATACGACAGATGAAGCCGCAGGGTATAAACTAAGCGAACTTTTAAGAAGCACAGTGTGAACGCGCATTTTCATTTCTAAGGTATTGTTAACGCCCACTGCCCCTAAAAAAGTTTGCTTTGTCTTCATTTGTATGATAATGTGCGATAGAGAAGGCGCTATACTACTTCGTCTCCGTGAATACACTATAATATAATCAGCCTATGTAGTTCACAATGCCACACAGGTATCAGGTCATCTTTGTAGGAGAGAGCGGGCTATAATCCACCACGCAGGTCCAGTGCGGGTTGGTGGATGATTTCATGACCTGTCGCAAAATTAAGGTATTCCGATGTGCTGGTGGTCTCTAAACTATTATTTTGGCCCGGAGTCCACCAAAGCTGAGATGACTGCAGGGGACATGCGGGATTCGATCAATCAACACTGGTCGAAATGCACATCCCGTGTTGTGTCCCTCCTGCGATTGGTGGAATCTCGCATGACTCTTCCTTACTCCGCTCGTCTCCGCTTTGGTGGTCGCTCCTTATAGTGTTGATTGAAGCTGTGACTAAGAGGAACCAGGTATGGTTCAGAACGAAAAAAATATTGCAATGACGCGGGAGATGCCTTTGGAATTCATTAAGAGTCTTTTTACACCTATTAAAAGTGCTTACCGATAGTTTATTGGTGAGATCCACTTTAATTTAGGGAAATTCAAACTTACCGTACGGAACATGGTAGTGGCCGCATGCACGATACCGTTGTACCGATGCTGGCCCGTGATCTGGAACGCGAGTCGCGCTCGTATCGTGTCCAGTGGGTACGTCAAAGTGACAGCTGTCACACCGGCGCCGGCGCCCGCGATGAACTTGTCACCGTGCTGGATGAGTGGCAGGTTTATGTGACTTAGATACTGGAAAGGAGGAAAGAGATTGTTATATATGTAAATTATGATTATGAGTATGCTGGGTCGATCGACTGGGTTTTTAACAACGCTCGTCGAGGACGGTCCATGGACTTCGTGTATGAGTGACTGTATACCGAGACCCCAACCACATTATAAGCTGTTAGTACCGGCTGCCATTAGCAGAACTTTGACAGTCGAAGCGGGTCAGCCAAAGTCCGACAACCAGTCTAACCTAAGAGTACCGTAAGGTAGGCAGTCGCAGATGTATGATAGACTGGAAGTAAGCCCTCAAATAGCAAATAGGAAAAGGCCGGGCAACATCTGCTGCATCCGGTTAGACTGGAAGCCGACCACAACCCGAGTTGGGAAAGGCTAGACAGTTGATGATATAAGTTTTAGAAGATTGACATCCATAACCAACTGTGGAAACACGAGAATTTTGACGAAAAATTTACTTAGTAACAAAACAAAAAAAAAACGATATTTACTCATTACAATCGTGATCACGAGTTTACCACGTTAACGCCAAAATATTTACTCTATTGCAAGATAGCGATAAGTCAACACGCGTTCCATAATGTGTGAATCAATAGGTTCAATATTAATACTGTCGCAAATAACGTGATCGTTTTGGGGGCTTGGCTCTGTTAATTCACAAGGATAACATTATATGTAATCAGTTAAAGATGATAAGTTGTTAGTTGCTTCACTATTGCATTGGGTTGTGCCTGTAAAAATAGTTGTAAGTAATGATAAATAAATAATTCTGTTATTAATAGCTATGATAATATATTTTATGGGGAAGATTTTATAATGTACGTATGTAGAACCAAGGAATATTAATTTTTTTATGATTTGCGGCTTCGACGTCCTAAGCTAAATAAACAGTATGGTTCGATAAACTTAGAAACTTTATAATATTACGATGTGACGTACGTGACATATACAAGTATCAAAATCGACTGAAAAAATAATCGTTTTGCGATCGTAATAAATTAAAAAAAAAATTATTAACACGGGGCAATGTTGCAAAAAGCACCATCATTCCAACAATAACAATTTGTAATTAATTTTAAGTTATTTGTATCAGTTTTTCCGTATAGCCATGTATTATGCTCATACTTCTCTGGGGCGACGCCATATTCATGGTAGTTCTTTGCATATTACATCAGCATAGCGAGAAAGTTGAAAAAAGGATTAAAGCTCGCTTACCATCGACTTTGCGGAAATTTATAAATTTTAAAAGAGGAGGGTGTCGTCCTTTATAAAGCTTCTACTTCTGGAGTTTGCAGATGGATTTGAGAAAGTATTTTTGAAAAACTGTGTTGTATTGGTAGATGTATGTCTATGCGTCTGGTAATCTTTGGAGAGAATCATATCATCCAATGATGTGCATCAGAAAAGTTGTTCTTCCTGTTTAGTTAAATGGCTTTGGCATATCACAGCAGAAAGTCTTTCATACAGGTGACTCTTATTCGAATCCCGAAAGTCTGACAACCACCTTTTTTGTTGTTGTTTTACCTAGGGCTATCGGGCTACTGGGTTGCGGAGGACAGTTGCTCCTTGTGAAATACCGGTATGCAGCTGCACCTACATTGGAGGCCGACCCCAACGTATACAGCTGAGCAAATGACATGAGTCCCTGATCTAGCTTCTATCTTTCTCGTGTGGTTAGTGCCTAACCTGATGTCAGAGTTTTTGTGCCGCTCATGGGCCTCTGACTTGGCTTTACATGCCGTTGAGAAATATCTCTCAGGCATGCTGGTTTTCTCACGATGTTTTGTCCTTGATAAGCATTTTGTACAAGCAAGGTCATATACCTTTGGTGCTTTTGAGTTGCCCTTATCATAGATCTTACATTCCACCTTACACCAATCATCATTAAGGTTTTACGTGACACATGACATATAATATCTTACTTCCGCGTGCCCAGTCGTTAGTAGGTCGTGGCATGTCATAATGTCATCAGCACAGGCCGCGCCTTACACTCTCTCTTTCTTAGGGTCAGGAGTTTCATTTTCGTTTATGCTTTATTGTTTCTAGCAATCGTAATTAATGTTTTAATGATGTGAGGAGCTCGTGGCTAAATAATAACAGCCGCTCGGGTCGATATTTAGGTTAAGCCGTGCTTACCTAGGTTGGTCTGTGGATGGGTGACCGCCCATTACATACCGAGTTTCCTCCGTGCCTCGGAAAGCACGTTAAGCTGTTGGTCCCGGCTGTCATTTGAAGATCTTTGACAGTCGTTAGGTAGTCAGTGGCCCAAAAAAGCCTGACCACCAGTCTTACCAAGGGGTATCGTATTACCCAGTACTATCTGGGTTGTGGAGGTCAGATAGGCAGTCGCTCCATGTAAAAAACTGGTATTCAGCTGCATCCGGTTAGACTGGAAGCCGACCCCAACATAGTTGGGAAAAGGCTAGGCAGATGATGATGATGTGATGAGTTGATTGTAAAAGTCATGGGTATTCATAAAACATACCTAATGAACTGAGAATTAGGACTTTTAGAATGAAAATTTCAAGATACATCTCAAATGGTCCAAAGTAGGCAAATACATACGGAGTGGAAGGGACACCGACGCGAATTATTTATTATTATTATTATAGTACATCATTCCGAGCACACAGATAAATTTTTCGTCGGTTGATAAAAAAGTCAGCTGTTTCCTACAAAAAACGTGGTAAAAGTTTTTGCGTCAGTTTTCCTTTCACCCCATATATTTTTGGGGTTCGATTTACCGACCGCGTGTACAACAAAAAGCTGCGCTCTAAGATACAATTAAATCGCCTACGTCATTCAAAAAGCAGCCAAGTTCAAGGAGGATATTTGGCTGGACACGTTTGCCGAGACCTGAAGATATGGACGTTTTGGGAACCCATATTCGGGAGTAGACTCAGACCTATGTGGTGGGACTTAATGCCTACATGTGGGTTTGGTCGCTGTTGGTGTCGGTAAAAATGGAAGGCCTTTGACTTGCAATTGGATAACACAGGCTGAATTATTATATCAGCGACAAAACTCGCCAGTATTCATACAAATCTATCGAGGCTACAACATCCTCTAGGGATCCTCACAAAGATTTATCTATCCTGTTTGTCCGTTACCGTTTGACTTGACCCCTTCAACGTCTTTTTTTCCACTTGGTACTCGCATTCACCTAATTTAAAAATGGTCGGAGAGGGTTATTTCTTGGAATAACAACTTTAATGGACCTCCGTACGATCGAGGACATCTCTCGAGACAGGTAAATGTGATTTATTGCTGCCGAGAGAAGCCTTAAAACCGTCTACGTATATCAAGTTTTTTGAAAGTTTACATTAGTAGTATGAATTATCAGATAATGACGCATATGACCGCACGCCCGTTTAATATAAATTCTTAGTATTCAAATTCGTTTTGTTAGAAATAAAGAGGTCGCAAAAACCGCATGATGCACGATTTCCTTGAGAAAATGACGTTGTGTTCAGTACAGGGAAAACCTATATGGTAAAACGCCATGTTTCGTTGGTTAACGTTAATCCATACTAATATTAAAAGTGCATTAGTAATTAGTTTGTCTGTTATTGAACGAATTTCACTTATAGCATACTGGTAGGCCATGAGCCAGTCGCGAAAGGTAGTAAACATAGTCGGGAGTACATATCTTTAATGTGATTATAATAAATAATAAATAAATAAATAATATTTGTCTATAGAATACTGACCGTGCCATTTTTCAATGGGAAGCCGGTTGGAATCGAGTTGTATGGAACCTTCGCCACTGCCATGAGCTAATTTATTTATTTTATTTATTTATTATATATTTTATGAATAGATACTTAATAACTAAGCCCCACAAAACCGTGCCAATGGTTTGACTGTGGGATAATTTGCGACCTCCAAGCAAGCGAAGCCACGGACAGAAGCTGTATAACTGCGAAGGATTACAAAAGCCATAAATACCAGAGTATGTCTACGTACCAAATATGTCGGTTTAGTAACCTAAGTCAGAAATAAAAAAAATCAATAACTCAGAATAGTCCGCAAATATTCTCAACTTTTTTTTTTTGGATGGGAAATCATCAAATGACTACTCCCGCTCCGGGCAGAGCGGAAGGGAGTGTCAGACTTCTACTGACTAAAACCCATCCATGTTCCTTCCTTGCCCTTTGTGTTCCAGGGCCGCGGTATCTCTTTCGAACAGTACCGCAGCCCTGGCAGAAATATTCTCAACTTGCCTGTACGTTCGCTGTTATCTTGGCCAGATTACGGCATTATCAGAACAGTTGACAGATGGATTTGTGATTACAAAATGATCATGTCATCTATCTAATCAGTACCTGTATTTAAATAGGGAGTGTGTGAGTTTGTACGATGAAAATGTATGAGCATTTTGCCCCTGTTCATTTCAGGCCATGCCACATACGCCCTGAGACCATGTTGGATTATGGCCAACTTCTTCTCAAAGCGAGGAGGCCTAGTGCAACCACCATGGACTGATAATATTTATAGAAGAAGGACCTGGTCTGCACAAAGCCTCAAACTAGACATGCTTTTGCGAATCGATTTTATGTGTTTTTAGGACCTTTTTTGTATAATAGTTATAAAAAATGTAGTTTTGTAACGTCGGATTATTTAGCGATACTTAATTACACAGACACAGAAAAAGTTCTAGAAGTTGTGGTTTGACTATGTTATTCCCTCGTATCTAATTGCACATATTTACTTAAGAATAGAATAGAATTTATTTTAAACATCTTAGATACAGTATACACCAGTAGTACACATTTTAACGTAGAGACAACTCGAGTACCTAATTTTAGTGTTTTTTGTACCAATTTGATTATACTTATAGAGTTAATAGATTGTTTTCATTTTATTATTTTACTGTCCTAATTTAATTGTGCTATGTAAATTGATGGCCTGAATGCTGAAACACAGGTTCAAATAAAACTAGATCGGGCAGGTCGCTAACAAACATTTGAATTGAACATTATCGTTACTTGCACGGTTGGACCTGTTGAATATATTTTACTTATAAGTACTAATTATACCATTATATGTTAATAATACTACTACTAATAAATAAATTATTCTTATACAGGGCCCACACAGGGTCCGGGTCCACCTGGTAGATGCTCCTATTCCTTCTCCCCCATACAAAGAGGTGGTATGTGTCCCAGCAGTGGGGCCATTATTGGCTGGTTATGCTGCTAATGCAGGCCTTTACAAGTGACTCAAAACTTTAAATAATCATAAATTCTTCATAGCTTTTGGTCAGGTGTTGCGAAGTTAAAACAAACGAAGGACTAGTTTTTATACAAGTTTGAATAGGAGAGAGCTGTAGGTACTGTTATTGACTCAGCAGTTAAATAAAACGGCGTCACTTTGAAGTCGAAACTAAAGGTTGTTCGTTGTAGTCTGAAAATGGTTACCGATGAATCATCTTTAATGGCGAGACTTGCGTTTTTTTAGCCTTTGAACTTTCGATTTAACCGTGATATTAGTACAGGTTCTGGTGGTTATAATTTTCTGTGGCTTGAAGTGAAAGGTGAGATGATTAGCACCATTAATCAGTCTACTTTAGATCCAATTGCAGACAGACAGACATTGGGAAAAGTATTAAAATTTCAAATTTACCAAAAGAGAGGGAAAAGTCAGAAAATATAAAGACGTCATAATGGAAAGACAATACGACGAGAAAGTTGTCACAACACCAGCAAAAAAAGTTCATGAACCCCGTAACACCCAATCATCTACCAATCAATTCATACGACATTAAACTTCCAAAATACAAGGTCAGGCACTTGTCGGTAGAATCTGTCATCGTACCGGCCGGCGCGCGCGCAGTGTGCCAGTTAACGGTCGGCAGCCCCACCGGGACCGAACACCGGTTCTTTTGAAAGTGAAGCTGGAACTACATGTAGGATGGAAGGTGGAGAATGCCGTGTGCTTGGTAACGAAATGTTTTTTTTTTTCAACGGTATGTCCTTTGCTGCTTTTTTGGAACTCCATGCATGGTCAGATGATTGGAGTTTAGAAAAATTTAAATTGTTATTTGTTAAGTTCGATGTGACGTGGCTTGACCGCAGAAAACCAGCGTAAGTATTGCGTGTATTCGTCAAATCGCACCAGCGTATTAGGAAAAATATATTTTTTGGCACAGAGACGGGTTTAAGAGCTGCGGAAAGTTTTGAATTAAAAAAAAACAGACATCGCATCCGGCCAAACATCGCAAACTATCCCATGATGGGATCAATAGTAAAAAAACTCATTGAGACGAAGAAGTCAGAACAGACCCAGCTTGATACCTTGTAGAACCATGATGAAACATAAATATTGTACACCATTTCTGGCATGAAACCTGAAACCCGCAAACAAAATGGCTTACAATAAAAATCTCAGTTTCCGCAGATACGTTTTATGGTACATGCAACTCAACGACTGGAATGAGTAAAGCGACTCCATCCATAACCATAACTGATTGTTCTAGAGAGGACTTCAATAGTGATATGGGACAAACTACGAATTTTTCGGAATGTGGGACAAAACTTTAGTACGAACGAAAAATAAATCATCAAAAGATCTCCACTGAAACAAAAACAAGAGCAACAATGAAACTGTGTGATATAATCAATGAAATACGTATCCGCAGAGAGACAGCCTTGAACTTGAGACCGTCTTTAGGAAGTGCAACGAAAATAGCAAGTTATTTTAAAACATTCTGAACCAGAAACCAGTCTTGGCATTGAGCGTACTATGGCGACACAAAGTGACGCTATACGAGTAAAAATCGTGATAGTATGATGTACAATGGTGTTAAATCTAGATAAAGGTGTTTAGTCTGCTACAACGGAACACATTGCAATCTATACAAATAAATAAAACTGAGAGCGTCTGTTTGTAAATTCAAAATAACAGCTTTTTACTGAAAGCATATTAAAGTATACATGTACGCACGTATCTCAAAAACACATTATTTTGAATTTTTGTCTGTCTCTTTGTTCCGGCTAATCTCATATGGTAGGACTGCCATTCGTCCGGGTTTCCCCGGATTTGTCCTAGTTTGGATGGCGTCCGGGGTCTGTCTGGGCAGGGTTTTAATAAGTGTCCGGTCCGATTTTTGTGGTAGTTTCATTTTAACACCGTCGGTTACAACCCAATTGTTATCTATCGAAATGCAAAATTTTTGAGCTCGCTTCGCTCGCTCTTGCATCCTAAGTTCTGTTAAGTAATTCTTAAGAAACGTTGCTTTTTGTAAGCCGATAAATTAATGCACAGTTCTGTATGAAAAGTTAAAAGAAAGTTATTTTTCCTCTTCGTTCCTTCTTTTTCGTTAAGTGTTTCGGCTTTTTGGCGTTCTTACGGCCCCCGCCGGCGCACCCTCACTTGTTCGTCTCGCGATGTTTTTCTAATTTTAGGCTTAGGTGATGGCACACCTGTCTTAAGGTAAAGTAAGTCCATAAAAAAGAGCACTTAATAATTTTTGACGGGACTTAGTTTAAAAAGAAGCGTTCTCGGAGTAAAAACCCTTGAAATACATAGTTAACAAAATCCGATTCAAGTAGGAAAGTATTATTTTTATAATAAGCTCACGCGGACGAAAGTCACGGGCTACAGCTAGTACAACGATACAAATTACAATACGTCTAGCAGTGTATTTTGGAGCTAGAAATTCGACGTAAAGGAGACGTTCAAAGCACGGTCATGGTATGATTCGGTTAAATATGGGCAGACTCCTAAACTGTGTTGTGAGAATTACTCTTTCATCTTTATCGACCATCACCAGCATTTACATATGCACTCCTTTTGTATACCATTATTTCATTCTTTTTTTATGAATTTGAAATGAAATTTGTAGAATTTTAGTTCATTTTGTAATACAAGAGTCTGGGCCTCACTGGTCTTTAGTGGGTTAAAACCAAAAATGCTGCTATTATATTCTAGGGCAGTCCATTGATGGACATAGGCATCTTCAAATGCACGCTATTAAACTTAGAACTCGGTAGTACTTGATCAGCTGCAGCTAAGAACGTGCCAGCATCTAGTTTGAGGACATTTACCGATTTGCAGTCTCTATTTAAGAACACGTCTATCCCGTTCATTGGTTCTACGGCTTTTAAGGACGGCCAATTGTCACTACAGGTTGTATCATCATTATCATTTCAGCCGAAAGACGTCTACTGGCGGACGCAGGCCTCTCCAGTGTCGCGACATTGATCGGTTCCGTGCGTCTAAGCTTGTATAAGCAACATAAATACAGTGTTCATTATAGCTTATTTTAGATTCTATGAATTCAATGGCACAGTCTTTGCGGAATGTTAAATAGTTCCACTAGAGCAGTAAAACCGATACTGTTTGGAGTATAGATGTGAATATTGATGAGTATGTTTTGCATACTTCTAACTATTTCAGTCTAAAGATACCTACATATAATATGCTTATAGGCCTGTTATTGACGTAAGTTTTAGGAATGAATAACTGGCCAGTAAGTATTAAGATGATTTATGATGAGTGCGAATAAAGCATATGTTATGCTTTATTCGCCTGAATTTTTTCATGGCTTTGATATCGATGTTCTGATTTTTTTGTGGTCTAAGGTCTCGGCACTTTGAACCATCAAATCGGCATTGTAATTGCGCATTTTGAGTAAAATACGTAAGTTATTAGGAATCCACTATTTGATAAAGCAATGTGTGTTGTTGAATTTTCAAAATGAAAGGTATTTTCATTGTACTTGTGTGTTACGCAACTACCCCGCAGTTTTTGTTCCACATCTAAGTCTTAAATAGTGATGGTCGCTAACTTTAATTTCTAAGCAAAAAACAGTTACGTTAACATTCTTTGCTAAAGTATTTCATCAACCGTTTGTAGACAGTGCCATGGCATTTTGCAAATTCTAAAATCCAGTACTAATACTGGATTTTAGAATTTGCAAAATGCCATGGAAAATGCGAGCTCTAAAGCTCGCATTTGCACAGACTTAGTACACCTGGGTAAAATTAAGCAAATAAATCTCCCGATATTTACAAAAGGAAGGCTATTGGGGTTAATTTTAAACTGTAAGTAATGTTATGTCTGTGGTGATGTTTGGTATTGTAAAATCTGTTTTTCAAGTACGGTTTTTCGGAGCAGACTTGAAATCGGATAAATGGCATAAAATTTCCAAAAATACACTATAACTTTTATTATAATTCTGCTAAAGCGGTCATTTTAGATGCCAGATGTGTTGTAGCGTATTAAAACTGTGATTGGTTGTGGAATATTCAAAATTGCTTTAACCTTTGTGAGACCGACCCTGCTTGCTTACGAGTATTTCAACATGTACGGTAAGATGACAATCATCGGTCAAGAAATTGTAGAAAAGCTCTAATCTTCTTCTTCTTTAGTATCAAACTAGCTGATGCCCGCGGCTTCGCCCGCGTGGACGTCGGTTATTGCGACCAAAACTAATCATGAAATTTTGATCCCGTTCCCGCAACAAAAACTTGACAAATTATATACTAAAACCTTCCTCGAGAACCACTCTATCCATTGGTGAAAACAGCATAAAAATCAGTGCAGTAGTTTTTGAGTTTATCGAGACAGACAGACACGGCGGAGGACTTTGTTTTATCATGTGTAGTGAATTGATAGTGATTATTTGGGTTCAGTACGTTAATCGCGGCGTCAGTAGCGAATCTAAAGTCCTCTAATGAGCAGGTGTAGAGGAGACACTTTGGACATTCACACTGAATGTCAGAATTATCTTCAAAACAAACACGCGCCTAGTAGTGTAGTGTTGAAACCTGCGCTTGGGCCTAGAAAAACCCTAGCTTAACCCAGGAGAAATAAATAATAATTGGCAGATAAAGCCCAAAAGTAAGTGAGAATCTTACCGTTTTATAAATTTCAAAGCTAGTGAACTGCGTGGCTGCGTATGGAAATATCCTGACCATCTGAGCTCCGTTGCCCTTATAGAGGGCTATTAGGGACTCGTTCTTGACTATGGCCGTTAGCCCACCGACCACTCCATGGTTCTTGTAGTGTGATGACTGGGCTTGCAGTAGGATCTTCATTCGGTCTAATGGCGCCACTGTCGTTTTCGCGCACATGCCTGCCACACCTAGAAAGAAAAAAATGTTGTGAACTTCATTATGAATTCCGACAAGTTACAGCTTTGAAATGGTACTAGGCTGGTAAAATCTGACCCATACCAGAGGAGCTATGGGCTAGTCACCACATATTAGGTCCCAAACAGCAGCAAACTGCAACGAGTTAGGTAAAAGATGGCGGGGCGGGAAATGTGGAAAGCGGAAGGAAATGGGTAGGTAGTCGTCGCGATATTTTTAGGGTTCCGCACCCAAAGGGTAAAAACGGGAACCTATTACTAAGACTCCACTGTCCGTCTGTCTGTCTAGCTGTCTTTCACCAGGCTCTATCTCATGAACCGTGATAACTAGACAGTTCAAATTTTCACAGATGATGTATCAGAAATACATCATCTGTGATGCCGCTATAACAATAAATAATAAAAATATAAATTATTTAATAATTAAAGGGGGCTCACATACAAGAAACGTGTTTTATTTCGGTTTATGGTACGGAACCTTTCGTACGCGAGTCCGACTCGCACTTGGCCAGTTTTTTGTTCTGTTCAATGTATCACGAGTTTATGTTTATTTGTGACTGACTGTTTAACTAAAGTTACGTTTTGTTTAATCTTTTTATTGTGAGGATTACAATTCGCTTTACGACATTTTACAACACATAAATGTAGATGGCCATATCGTAATAATTGTTATCGTAACTGCGCTCTTTTGGAGGTTGATCGATCAAATGTAGCTTAGACCCTGCGGTCTAAGTTACATTTATAAATCATGTCTATCTGCAATTTTTGTTATTTCCACTTCACTACCAAGACAAATAAGAACTTTGTTGTATTAAAAATTACGTCGACTTCAGTGAAAACATCTCATACTGAAGACTGAAGTTGTAGTACATGACATACAAACTGAACTTTAAGCTTCTTAATTAGTAATTTTTCTAAAAATACAAAACTTATTATTAATTGTTCACTTGTTTGGAAACAAAATTGCGATCGTATGTAGTTGTGTGTTGCGGTAATTACATAAGCATATCCTCCGGCATTGGATGCGTAAAAGGCTACAAAAGAATTACGTGAGGACTTAAAGAGGATGGGCATTGGGTGCACCTCTTCCTGTGTTTTTCAAGAATTGAACATCAGATATGTTTTTCTGATAACTAAAAGGCGTGTAAAAATCGCGGGTAACATACACACGATTTGTACTTTAGTTTTGACAAGTTTTTTTAAATCTTGTGGTGATCATGTATAAGTCCCAGGTCGGGTATAGTGTTTTTGGGTTTTTCGATTAGAAATTTCTGTAGTAGTAACAGCCCGGGATTTAATTTGGGTGTCCGGCAGTCGCCCTATTACGGAATGACGGTGTTGGTATAGGTACACCTATGCCAAGCCCCTTGAGTATCACAGGCGTGATATTACTTTTAAAATGGATAATTTTGTATTCATATTTGCACAGGGAAGTTGGGAACTCCATATTCAGAAGAGAATTATATGATGAGTCATTAGTAAGGTACAAAGAACTTGAAATATTTTTTATTCACAACACTTGCAAATGCCATTTCAAGTAAGGTAGTCCCTGCCTGAGTAACATACAAATCAGGCACACAATAAAATGTATTAATATCATTTTATTTGGGAGCAGTGTTTAAAAGCCACAAGTCATGGGTTCGAACCCAGGTAGGTGCTCACTTTGTGTTCCAGGGCTGCGGGTCTGTTCGAAAGAGATACCGCGGCCCTGGAACACAAAGGGCAAGCAACGAACATGGATGGGTTAGTCAGTACAAGTCTGACACTCCCTTCCGCTCAGCCCAGAGCGGGAGAAGTCATTATTTGATGATTTCCCATCCTGAAAAATAAAGGTAGGCGCTCGCCCTTTAATCCACCCAAAGGTTGTCTTGAAAAGATTGTTTTTAGCGATAAGACCGCATTGTGTCACCCTATTTATAAGTTCTGTATTGTAATATACAGGTATTACAATACAGAACTTATAAATAGGGGTTTGTATGATGTACCTCATCATCATCATCATTTCAGCCGAAGACGGCCACTGCTGGACATGGGCTCCCCCAAGGAGGGGTTTTGCCATAATCGCCACGCTTGGCAGGCGGGTTGGCGATCGCAGTACGGTTGTTACAAAAGCACAGAGAACGCTGCTGCCCATTCTCTGGTAAGTCCATTATATGAAACACAAAGATAATGATGTACAGACGCCAGCAGGTCAAGCTACCCGAAACCCAAATGAGAAAATAAATTACACTCTCAAACGGTGAAGGAAAACACAAAGATGAGTCTTCAGCCAACCTGTATTTGGCCCACGTGGTGCATAACGGCCTCTCATAGACAGAAGGCCTGTGTCCCAGCAGTGGGAACATTACAGGCTGATTATTTATATTCTTTATAATTTTAGTTAAGGTGGACATTTGAATAAGTTGTATTTCTACTGATATGTTGATATGATAAGTACGACATTGCTTGATCTGTCCGTCTGACTGATAACATTGCCTGGAAGGAATTGGAGATAGTGATAAGACTGCCCAATGTGAGTTATTATTAGGTTGATGTCAGGCCAATATTTTGAATTTTTGTGCATTGTATTTAAAAAGAGAACGAGTGCTCGCAATATCTTGCACGGTGATTATTTGTAAGGTAATGTAATGTTTGAAATGATGTACTATGAAAAAGGTTCA
Source organism: Lycophotia porphyrea (assembly GCA_950005105.1). Taxonomy (NCBI): domain Eukaryota; kingdom Metazoa; phylum Arthropoda; class Insecta; order Lepidoptera; family Noctuidae; genus Lycophotia; species Lycophotia porphyrea. Next base: position 4,741,344 of record OX465400.1, on the reverse strand, counting down.
ATAGGCTTTTGTATACAGGGTGGAAAGGACACCAACGCTAAAACGGTTATCACATATTCAGTATTCAGGACATCATTCTGAACCCCCCCCACATAGAAATTTCACATCAGTAATTTTAAATAAGCTGTTTCATTCATTTTGACCATGCAGATTGTAGGTATTGCAGTTTTGTAGGAAACAGCCTTTTTTTTAATAACCAAAAATTTCTGAGCGTCCCTTTGATAAAAAAAATGATTGGGTCTTCATGCAAATTGACAGATAGGCAGCCAGAGACTAGTGGAAAGCAGAACGTTACTTTTCATCTTAAATATTTCTATAAAAAAGTTCTGAAATTAAAAATGGATGCAGACAAAATGTGAGCAACAGCCAGTACCACAACAATTTTATGTCAAAACGTAAGAAAATTTGAATTTCGCGTGCTACCCTGACGCAACCACCTTAACCGATTCATTGCGGCACTCAGTTTCGAAAATGATTTCATGACACGACTGGCGTGCCATCCGTAACGATTCGGTTAAGCAGATAAGGTAAGACAAGGTAATATTTTGAGAGAAAAAATTACAGTTCAGATTACATTTCACATTTGAGTTTAAAAGTAGTAGTATTTTTTTGCATTATTATTTTGATTGATTATACTTAGTTAATATGTTTTTAATTGACTTTAAAAAATATTTATTAATTTGCAGGTTTTATGTTCACATATTATAGTATTTTTTATACTAGAATTGTACTGAGATTTCTATCAGTCAATACTCAATTATTGCATTCCTTGTATATTCAAATTAGTTAAACTAAATATTTTAAGGTGCTGCAGGCAGGGACAAACAACTGTTACTAGAACAGAAAGATCTACCAAAACTATGTCTGTCACCACATGTGGCACCTTAAGGTATTTAATTGAATTAATTTGAATTATGCCGTGCTACATGCAAAAGCGGTATCACAAGGAAAGCCATTTTCGAGTAAATCAAGTTTTGTAAATATAGTTTTATTACAGATTGTTTTTTTACTTATTACGATTTTTTATGTTTTAAAATACATAGATATTGCTCTTTGGCTTAGTTCATTAGGTGCGTATTATATAAGCTATCCGCTGCCAATAGTTTTTTTTAGATACTACTATTTAACTTAGCACGGCAGATTATATACCATTTATGTAGTTATTTCATTATTTGATAAAGTAAGTATCTTACAAAACAATGCAAGGTAAATTATACATTACTGAGTCGAATTTTATATAGGTATTGTCTTACTTGTTTTTCCCTTGTCAGTTCATTATTTTTAAGCAAGTTTTGTTTTTATAATAATATTTTACACGAAATACTCCTTGTGTATGGTTCAATTTATTCTGACCTCTTTACCTACTTAGTGAAGTTTCTTCGCTTAACGTATAGTGTGTTTACCACTTCAAAGCATCAAGGATATAGTAATAAATCTGATAAATGCTTACCTCCAGCCAACAAGTTTTTGAGAATAAAATCAAGATCATTTTTTTGCTCCACGGTTAAAGCCATATTTTCTTCGATTCACAAAAAATATATTTACAGTTACAAAATAGTTTAATCACTGTTTTCATTGGATCTTCACATTTGTACGCAAATATTCGTTAGAAAATCACCGGTTAACACCATGGCACGCTTTAGAAATTGTCTATTTAATTTATTCAAAGTACGAACGGACAGTGGACATTTCTTGACGATTGTTCACTCTACATCTGCGCCTACTTTCACCACCGATTATGAGCGCACAGAACACTTTTTACACACACATTAGCCACCTGCCGAGTCAGCGGCCGAGTGAGCGAGCGCCACGCTTGACGGGACGAACCTGACTCCAATTTGAATGTACAAAACTCGTCGGTATTTAATGCTTGTTGGCTGATCGTGTATGTGTCTAGCAGTCAGCTGTTGATGCGCTTTTCCAAACACCAGTAATGTTTGTTTTTCCATATAATGCCGTTAATACATTCACACAATATTTGTATGATGTTTCATTCATAAATGCGGAAAAAAATGTGGAAATGCGGCAGAAACCAATAATATTTTCGTTTTTCTGCAACCTTGAAAAATGGAAAACACAATTTCTCCGTAATGACAAGTGATCCTGTCAATGTCGTAATGATACACGTTAGTGTTGTGTCACAATGACAGTTTGTATGTTTATTCCATGGAGGTAGGATCCGTTTATTCCATCAAGTCTATGGTACTCCGCGCGTTTACGAAGAGTGTTTTGAAAAGATGAACTGAATTTACTTATTTTTAACCGACTAAAAAAGAAGGAGGTTAGGAGGATAGAATCATTTTAATATCTGTCTGTCTGCCTGTCAAACCGTTTTTCTCAAAAACAAGTGGTGGTATCAAGTTGAAATTAATATTAAATACTTAAGTCTACTTGTATACCTTGCTAACAGCTTCTTAGTCAAAGCAATAAAAAATTGGCCATTTATATCGCTTATTAAATGTTTCATAGATTTGTCCGTGTAGGTATTGCACTTTTGTAGGAAACAGCTGTTTTTTATGTTATTTTAATAGCCGACGATAAATTTCTATGTGACCCTGGTTCAGATTTTTTTTTTTTTTTTTATCCTTTATTAAAAAGAACCCCGTTCTTAATAATTAATTACAATCTAGTCTATAAGACTAATAAGCAATTTAAATCTAACTTAATTTTATACATGATGATAACTTAAAACTTAGAATAGTGTCCTTTGTACTTTACACAAGTCCGTTCCACTTTCTTTGAGTCTGAATTGATGATTAAACACTTTGTTCATGTGTTGTTATGTGTGTCACTGTCACTACTATTTCTACACTTTTACACTACCTACACTAACTCAAAAGGTTTTGTTCGTTTTAGTCTACGCACTATATTTGTTTGGTCTAACAGCTGAATCGCCTCGATGTTCACATGTTGATGGAGTCGTTGTTCATGGGCCTCAGCATATTTTTGTATAATCTTGGTGACGGGTTCCATGTTCAGGTCACGATGGAGGTCGTCATTTCTTATATACCAGGGAGCATTGACTATACTCCTGAGTACCTTGTTCTGGAATGTTTGTATGATTTTGATGTTGGTCGGTTTAGTACAGCCCCACAGTTGGATGCCGTATGTCCATATTGGCATAAGAATATGCTTATACAATAAAGTTTTGTTGTGTATTGATAAACAGGATTCCCGTCCAATCAGCCAATACATGTTTTTAAAGCGCATATCTAGTTCCTGTCTTTTCTTTTTGACGTGCGCTTTCCAGCGCAGTTTCGCGTCAAGCGTTATGCCAAGGTATTTGGCGGTATTTGCGTATGGCACTTGTTGGCCATTTATGAAGACTGGGTGGTAGTCACAATTCCTGTTGGTGAAATCAATGTGAAGCGACTTTGATTCGTTCAATTTGATTCTCCATTTTTGTGCCCAATCATGAACTTTATTTAGAGCGATTTGTACCTTTTCGATTGCTTCCGTATGGCATGACCCTGTAGCCATAATGGCAGTGTCGTCCGCAAAGGTTGCAATTGTATTATTTTCTAGCTCTGGTATATCATACGTGTACAACAGATAGAGCACTGGTCCCAGTACACTACCTTGGGGCACACCAGCTTTAATTACTTTTAGCTCGGAAAAAGCATCCTCGTGCCTTACTCTAAACATTCTATTCGTAATGTATGATTGCAAGATATCGGCAAAATCATTAGGCAGCAATAGTCTAAGCTTGTACATCAAACCCTCATGCCAAACTCTATCAAAAGCTTGTGCCACGTCTAAGAATACGGTGGAGCAGACTTTTTTATCTTCAAGTGTTCTCTCGATGATGTTGGTAATTCTATGTACTTGGTCTATTGTCGAATGTTTCTCTCTGAAACCAAATTGGTGGTCCGGGATCAGGTTTTTCTCGTTTATAATAGGTTTTAGGCGTTTCAAAAACATTTTTTCAAACAGCTTCGATAGTATCGGCAACAGGGATATGGGCCTGTATGATGATGCTTCGTGAGGTGGTTTACCGGGCTTTGCAATCATAATCACTTCAGCAACTTTCCATGGCTCGGGAACATGCTTTAGCAGGAATGCAGCATTGATGAGCCTGGTAAGCTTAACGATGGCTTTACGAGGGAGATGTTTAAGAACTTCACCCGTTATGAGATCATACCCTGGGGATTTCTTTTTTATGCTTATGATTTGAATTTCCTTTGCAACTTCTTTTGGGGTCACAAGCTTAATTCTCTGATCTTGCAGAACATTGGGAAACTGCAGGTTGTCTACAGACCCGTCATTTGGCTGAAAGGTTTTTTCTAAATGATGTGCAAATCTTTGGGCTTTTTGCTCGTTGCTTCTGGCCCAGCTTCCATTATCATTTCTGATAGGCGGGATTGATGTGATTGGCCTTTTCAATGACTTTGTTGCTTTCCAAAGAGAGTATTGCGTTGTATGATCGCTGCTTAACTGCCGTAGGTTAGTGTTAAGAGCCTCATCATGGAAGGTTTTTATTGTTCTCTGCAGTCTTTTCGATAGGTTATTCAATCGAGTTTTGTCTTTCGGGAATCTAGTTTGTTGCCATATTTTTCTTAGATTCCTTTTTTCGTATAATAGGTCTATTATTTCCTTTGGATAGGTATTTCCCTTAAATATTTTATTAAACTGTTGTGTGTTGTTCCATGCACATTGTTGGATGTCGCTGCTAAACTTGTTTACTTCAAAATCGAGCTGATCTTTGCTTTTTAATGCAGTTTTTAGTTCTATTATATTTTGTAAGTCTATGCTAAAACTTTCCCAATCTGTAAACTTATTTCCCAATGTCAGGTGGTTTTGTCTCAGTAATATTTTGTGACTCAATTGTAATAATATCGGAGAGTGATCGGAGTTCATGTGATACCCCTCTTCCACACTCAGATAATTGGTGGATATATTTTTCACAATGAAAAAGTCGATAAGGTCTGGAAGTTTCTGGCGATCAGTAGGCCAGTATGTAGGTTTTCCAGTACTTATGACCTCACAGCGCATGTCATTTACTGCACTAAGAAGCTGTCTTCCCTTAGAAGAAGTTAATCGCGATCCCCAATGAGTGTTCTTAGCGTTAAAGTCACCGCCTAATATAAATCTCGGTCCAAGTAGTCTGAAGAAGTGTACATATTGTTCTTTGTTTATCATGTGTCTTGGGGGAAAGTATGCAGCCGCTACTGCAACATTATACTTCTTTGTTTTAATTGATACCGCCACAGCTTGCGTGTCTGGCTCCTCGTATTTACATTGTTCGTAATGACAGATATTTTCTTTAATAATAACTGCGCTACCTCCTCGGGCCGTGTTGTTAGGGTGCAGCGCATGATAAACTTTATAACCTTTAAACTGTACAAAAGACTGTTTGGTGAAGTGTGTTTCAGAGATCAAACACACATCAATGTTTTCTGTGTTTAGGACTACTAGCAACTCATGTTGGTGTCGCAGCAGTCCGTTGGAATTCCACGCCATTATTTTAAGTGTGTTATTCATTATTGATTTTGTACAGTGCTTGATTCTAATTTCTCTAGCCTCTTGTCAAATGAGGATATGCACTTCAAGATCTGGTTGAACTTATCGTCTAGGCTTGATGGTATGCTTGGTTTTACTACTTGTGCATATGAGGCACTTTTGGATATAGGTGCTGTTATTGCGGTTGTCTGTGCACACTACACATTTTGTTTTGGTGTCTGTTTGTCAGTGTTTCGAACAATTTGCTTAACTGCAGTGTTGTTGGCTGGATTATTTTTTGCTTGCTTGTTCTTCATCATTTGCATCTCCTTGGCAACTAAACACCCTCTGTAGTTGGCTGGGTGAGGTAAGACACAGTGGACACACTTAGGTTTTTCTTGAGCAGGTTTCTTACAATCAGCTGTGAGGTGTTTACTTGTACATTTAACACATCTTGGCTCTTTTGAGCAATACTTCTGTGTATGACCATAAGATTGGCATCTCTTACATTGCGGTATTATTTTTGACGTTTTAAGGGGGTGAATCTCCACTTTACACCCTAGGATATGTTTAATGCCGTATATTTTTTTGATGTCTTCGTCATTCTTGAATGATAAAATAAACATGTTCAGCGGTTCTTTTGTTCTCCAGCTAAGCTTATTAATTGCATTTTCTATCTGGAATCCTTGCGACGATAAATCATCTTTAATCCGATCCGGTTGGCAGGAAGAATGCAACTTTTTCGCCACAACTCTTATTGGCCTATTTTGCTTATCCTCGTATGAGTGCCAAAAGCAGTTATTTTCGGTCAATCGACGAGAAATAATTCTGTAGGACTCTTCAGTCTTGGCATTTATTTTCACACTATCACCGCTTAACATTTTGGCAGTAAATGTTTCTACTGGCTGAGATTCAGTCAAAAAGTCATAAAATGTTTGGTAATTCTTAACACCGTCCACCACAATTGGCGGCGGTGCTAGAATCTTTTTAGTGGTTGGCTTCTCTTTGCTGTTAGCTTGCTGCTCCTGGTTCAGAATGATGTACTGAATACATAGTAACCGTTTTAGCGTCGGTGTCCCTATGTATCATATAGATATATATTTTTTTAATTTTCAAGATTGTTGTGCTGCCGTCTATACTTCCTGGTGACCTAGATTCATGGAATTTGGTAAGAAGTAAGGTCTGATAGCATACTAGCGACCCGCCCCGGCTTCGCACGGGTACAATTTAGATATTATATACATTTAAACCCTAAACTAAACCCTAAAACATAACTCTTGAATCACTCTATCTATTGCTGAAAACTGCATTAAAATCCGTTGCGTAGTTTAAAGGATATAAGCGTACAAACAGTGGCAGTGACTTTTTTTATGCTATGTATAGAAGTGAAAAAGATTTTTACTCCCAGAATAGACAGATGTGGGATTAAAAGAGAAGTACAATTCTAAGAGTATTGTTATTTCTATAGGGGTTGTTTATTTAAAGAACTGAAAGACACTTAAATCATCATTCAAAACGATATTCGAATACTATAAGAAAAACACATTCCATCTTGAGCTGGACATTCTCCATCGTGATGATTTTTTAATGATTTTCAGCTAAATCGCCCGCTTAATTCATGTTAGCAATTATTAGTTCTGTGCACAATCAATGTGAAAGGCGCTCAGCGCTAAATGGGTCAAAGTAAACCTTTGCGCCGCATGCAGCAGTAAGGAATCGCATTTTTCCAATCTCCAATCTTTTTCTGTCACTCAGAGACAGCATTTTATTAGTACCTTGATGTGCTGGCGTCTGTACCATTGTTCATAAGTATAGATGTAGAAGTTGCTAATTTTGTCGAGTTATTTGAAATGTAAGCTCTCCAGAAAAGTTAGCTTTTATTTAGTCCTTTTATTCAGAAATAGATTTTACTTAATTTTATGTAATTCGCCCCAATACTGATAAGTATTAAGAGAGGTAGGTGTCTTAATAATTGTATTATTGGATTAGATGGAATGCTAAAGAGTGTTAGCTAGAGCTTCTGTGAAACGTCATAGCTTTTGGGGTCACTCCCTACCGAATTTGATTCCTGTAAGCATCTACTTATTTTTTAAATATGACTTCGCCTCGAGTTCACACGCTATATTTACAATACATTATTAGTTATCTTTTACAATCATACAAAATAATAGTAATAATAGAATTTTACTTATTATTTCCTTTATTCATGTAAATACATATGCGTTACATTTTTGGAACAATAGGGTCCGAGCTACCGGTGGTTAGGGCTCTTGAGAGAGGGGCCTCCTAAGAATACCGCCGTGTCCAGAAGTACTGCTTTCTGAATCAATCAAGCCCTTGATCCAGCTGCCAAGCGAGAGCCTCCTCAGATGTTGATCGAGACTATTGGCTATTAAGCCATTGGCTGACACGACTATCGGCACAATGACTCCTGTACTCACGGCCCATATGTCGGCAACCTCGTGAGCCTGATCTTTATACTTGAACTGTTTATCTTTCCCTGATTTCACGAGGTTCTCGTTATGTGGGACTGTTATATCCACAATCATTGCGCGACGCTCCAATCGATCTATCACCACAATGTCAGGCTTATTGGCAACAATAGTCCTGTCAGTGGTGATAGGTCGATCCCAATACAACGTGATATTACCACTATCGAAAACTAGGTCGGGCACATACCTATAGTATGGCACTTCTGATTCCACAAGGTTGTACTTCAAAGCAAGTTGCTGGTGGATAATCCTGGCAACGAGGTTGTGTCTATGGAAATACTCTCCGTTAGCCAGACTAGAACACCCAGAAATAATGTGGCGGATCGATTCTCCCGGCCGGTGGCATGCCCGACATATGTCAACAGTCCCATCCTTCACAATGTAAGGAATTTTACTTTGTTTTTACTAACTTAATTTACCACAAAATAACCCGCATCAACAGCCGTAGCAACAACAAAAGATAACCTCAATTAAAATATAATTATAACTAATGATTAAGTATGTTCAGTACTGGTGCCATTTAAACAAGATTGCTTTAGATACTTATCTCAGATACTAATAACAGCGTTTGAACTGGTAATTTTGTCTCATATTAGAAGCTATTGCGCTTCGTCAAGTATATTACATAAACATAACATCACGCCTGTAATACCCGTAGGGTTAGGCAGAGGTGTACTTAATAGTACACCCACATTTCGCCAGTTATGTTTTAAGTCCCATGTAATAGGGGGCGAGCCTATTGCCATCAACCGGGCACAAATCCAGACTCCGTGGCTGCTACTGAGAAATTCCTGATGGAAAAACCTCACAACACTTTGCCCGACCTGGGAATCGAACCCAGGACCTCGTGCTCAGCAGTCGCGTTTGCGACCACTCGACCAACGAGGCAGTCAAGTATATTATAAGTTGATTATAAGATAGTTATAGGAATAAAAACTCTTATAACTGCGCTCAAATACGGCTTTGTAGCATGCTACATGTTTCTTATAAGTGAAAATAAAAGTATCGTTACAAATACTGAGTTTGTTACTTGGGTAGTTACACCTCTGCTTAATCCATCGGGGATTACAGGCGTGATGTTACGTAATAATAAGGGAATTTTAAAACTGACTTCCAGAGATTAGAGCGTCCAAACAAACTTATAATATTAGTACAGACAGACGCCAGCAGGTCAATCTACCCGAAACTGTCAGATTTTCCCAACCAACCTTGAACCTAATAGTTCAGACATAAAGTTGATAATCTATTAAAGAAATTTGACAGATTGTAGTAGCTTGATGTGCTGGCGTCTGTACATATAGATAGAGGAGAAATGCGTGGTAGTGTGGTAGTCGTATGATCGGCAGCGCGCGCGCAGGCGACGGCTTTTTCAAGACTCTGGATTATTTTTAGAAAATATTTTCGCATGACTTTTACTTATTATACACTAGCTGATGCCCGCGGCTTCGCCCGCGTGGATGTCGGTGAGCGCGACCAAAAGTAATCATTCTTTGATTCCGTTCCTGCATCCCATGTTTTTTCGTTTTATAATCTAGTATGTACCTGGAGGACCGAGCCCTGTTTGGTTTTTTTTTCTTTGACGTTTTCTAAAAATGAAACCTAGCTAGATCAATTAAAGCCCCCGAAACACCCTTTTTTTTACGGATGGGAAATCATCAAATGGAAGTGTTAGACTTGTACTGACTAAAACCCATCCATGGTCCTTCCTTGCCCTTTGTGTCCCAGGGCCGCGGTATCTCTTTCGAAACAAAATTTCATGAAAATCGTTGGAGTCGTTTCCGAGATTCAGATTATTTAAACATGTATACAAGAATTGCTCGTTTAGAGGTATAAGATGAACTGTTTGTTTTATTGTTCTTACTCAATTAATTAAATATCTATGCTGTATTGGGTTCCGTACGTTTCTTCACGGGTGACCGCTGAAAACCAGCGCTGTGCTGTGGGCCCCCCATAGCACAGCATCATGCTGAGTGGTAACCTGTTTGTCGCACTCACGACGTGCAAGCTGTCACGTTTTTTTTTGTTTTAGTGCCGTTTTGTATTCTAAATGTTTTTTTGTGCGACGTATGTGTATTGTTTGGCACGTCATGTCTCTGCGACAAATAAATATTTTTTCTTTCTTTCTTTCTTATAACTTCTTTCTGATTAAACGAGTTTTATTTCTTACTAGCTGTTGCCAGCGACTTCGTTTGCAAAAATTTTGATGTGAGTATGAGAAATAAAAAGGAAAAGGTAACCTTCCAAGACATAACACAGCTCTACAAAAAAAAACTTTTTTTTGTAGAGCTTGCAAATCTTACAAAATCATTGATAGTTTGATGAATTGTGTGCATAAATATATCCAAAATCATTTTCATATCTAGGGCAACAAAACCACTGTAGACCAGTTATCTATCTTCTTGCAAAATTTTGCTACGATTTACTCTCGCATTTATAATATAAGTAGGTACTGATACTGATGTTGTTAGCCTACGTTATCCCACTGCTGGGCAAAGGCCTCTCTCTCCCCATGACTTCCAGTTGCTTCGATCCAGGGCTAATGTGGGCCACTGGTCGTTGGTTTTATCCAGCTCGTCCCGCCATCTTCTACGAGGTCTGCCGCGACGCCTTCTGACTATGTCAGGGCTCCAGAAAGTATAATATAAGTACTTAAGAAAATATGAAACAACTTTGCGCATTTTCTCCTGTTACATAGAAACGTTTCTTTCATCGATTATGACTTGAAGGTCACCTTGAAACTTGTAGTGGCGCGAAAGCTCAGGACGCGAGTGACGCGACGCCCCAAAAACGTTCGGTACATGGCGCTTAGCACGTTCTTCCTCGTTGATAATATATAAAGTAAATACGAGTTGCACCAACATTACTGATCATTTCGCCATGATATGAACGCGTTGCGTAAAGGACGCGCAGTGGTTTGTTGGACGTTAACATAAGCGCGCGTTGTTTTAAGTGGACCATTTATTTTGACGGAGTTACCCGTTCCCGCGTGTTTATATGTGAAAATTAAATTAATATAAATATAAATTTGAAAAAGTTTGTTGATCAATTAAGACTGAAATATGGAGGATTCAGAGGTTGCAGAGATTCCAAAGATACCAGAGGAGTCAGAGGTTTCAGATGTTCCAGTAAATAATAGTTTTATATGGCGTAAGTATTTTTTGTGTTAATTGATCTGCGCCTTTTTTTTTAAATAGATTTTTACTCGTACCCTCCTTGTATTGATTTAAAAAATAAAACAAGTTAGGTAGAGCTTTAGAAAATATAAATAAATTATATTTCAGTTAGAGGTACCTTATATAGCTGTAATTTAACAAATACTTTTATAATAATACTTACATAATTCACTAAATGAATAAAATAGCGTTATTTTAACATAATTTTCTGTCAATTCCATCAATTCAATAGAACCTTATCTCTGTTTATTTTGGACGCGTCCCGCCCTCTCCCGTCCTTGAAAACGGGAAGGTCACAGGATGAAACTGCGTACCTATAAGACTTAAGATTTTGGTGGGGTCGTTAACCTCCCATCCCCTGTGTTTCTGTCACAAATTCATCACCCGATGCTATTTCATCATGCATTTTCCGATTAAAAACATCACTAACTTACTAGGTATTTGCTTGAAAGTTTATTTGGGACAAGCCAGTGAAACTCATCCTATTGAAAAGGGTCCAATAGAAATGATTTTAAATGCATATATTGAGACTTCCACAATTACCGTACCAAGTCAGGATAGTGCTTTAATATGTGCTTTCTATCAGGCGGGATCGAGGACAAGAGCAGGGCTATTTGGGGTCGTCCATTAATCACGTGATGTTTTTTAGCAACTTTTTAACCCCCCTCTCCCCATGGTAATACGTAGTAAGGTTTTAGACTACCCCTCCCCCCCCTACCCAAAATCACGTGTATTTTTAGTAAATATTATCTTTAAATACAGGTTAACAGGTATAATCTTATTTAATTCTGGAAAATTAAGCACCGTGATAAAAATGCAAATCGTTGCCTAGCAATGGCACTACTTTACGGTTTAGAAATCGAGCGATCAAAGAAAAACTTCACGAGGTCATATTTCGTGATTTTTTCCGAACCCCCTCACCACCTTTCGAGCCTCACGTGATTAGTGGATGACCCCTATTGTAATAAAAAAATTAAAAAAGTAAACATTGACCTCTGCAAATCAATAGTGATAACACGAGTGTGCGGTGTAAACATAACGTAAATACGGCGATTTTTTTTTATCGAAAATCCAATTATGCTATAGCATTTTATTAAAATTGTTACTAACAAACACAATCAGTAACATCCATAGATATGAATAAATTGCGTAGCATTCGATAGATAGCGATTGTATGTGTGGTGGCATTATTTAACCCTCCCTTGCAGTTTACAACAAAAAAAAAAGTGTTGGCGTATACGTTGACTAGCTAACTTCTGGGTGTCGGTTTTTCGTGACGGTGTGCGCGCGCATCGAAAAAATTTACTCTAATCATTTTTCCCTAACGCGCCAAAAGAAGTATAAATATATCCAAAAATCCGACTACTGAAAATCACGCTTTATTTAAATTAAATTCGGGGTTTACAAGGTAAAATCAACTCCTCCTACTGTTGAAGTCGGAAAAACGTAGCCTATGTTAACCGGGCCTGGGCCATAATAACGAATCGATTGACACGCCTTACTCATCAAAATCAGATTAATACTTAGTTTAGGCGCTACGGAGGAACATACGTAAACACAAGACTGCTAAAATCATAACCCTTCTTTTTGCCTCCGCCGTAGTCGGGAACAAACGAAACAACTCATAATTTTAGAGAGTTTTTACCATAAATTTTAATTAACTTCGCTCGTGGTTATATTCAGTCCAACAGCCAGTTCGATACGATGAAAATAGCAAAGCTAAAAGACAATTTTCGATTTTGCACCCCAATAAAAAAAAATATTGGGGTGCAAAATCGCCTTTTACGGTAGGACTCGATGTAACGCATCCAACACATAATGCTGATGGATGCATTGAATATTACGGAGGTCGTGGATAGCAAAAAAACTTGTTTAAAAAATTTGTGAAAAGTGGGAACCTTGAGCCCTAATAATCGACGGTACTAGAAGGTTCCCAGGTATGGTCTAGAACAGGGGTCTCCAAACTTTGAAGCCATAATCTAGAAAATAATGCTATAATAATTTTTTCAGTATGTTCCAAGGGATAAAAAAGTGCGCGACCTAAGTAAACATACACTTTTTTTTTGCATTTCCATTACCATCGTGTCCACGGCAGGCCGTATTGATGGCACTGGCGCCATGGCGGGCCGGATTTGGCCCGCGGGCCGTAGTTTTGAGACCCCTGGTTTAGAACAAAACAAATATCGCAATGACGGGATATCTCCCAACCCGCACTGGGGCCGCGTGGTGGATAACGGCGCACTTCTTCTTACAGAGAGCAGGCCTGCGTCCCAGCAGTGGGAACAATATAGGCGGACTAAGTACCTGCACACATAACTTCACGCCTGTAATCCCAAAACACAAGTACACCCACATTTCACCAATTATGTTAAATTCTCATGTAATAGGGGGCGAGCCTATTTCCATCAACCGGGCAGAAATCCAGACTCTGTCGCAGCTAACTGAGAAATTTCCAAAAACAATATGCCCGACTCGGGAATCGGACCCAGGACCTAATGCTCAGCAGTCGCGCTTGTATTGTACACTAGATCAACGAGGATCATGTACACCTATATTGTGTTATTATTGAAGATTTACGTTTGCCATAAATGTATTGTGCTTAGTTAAATATTATTTTATTAGTTTTCCTGTTGACAACAACGTAAATAATATAATTTAAACTAAGGAAAAGCAAGACGGACGTGCAAGCAAACGTGCGTGAGAAACAATTATTTCTTAGTGTCTCTAATTTATTGTTGGTATCTCTATCTAGTACTCTGTTATTGAGTAAATAAATGTACATACTTCGAAGTATGTAGGTAGTTTCTTATGTTCATTATTATACTTACCTAGGCTAGTAATTATTAGTACTGTACCAATTATAATTGATACAGGCACTTTCGAACATTGGGAATTGGAATATCCAATCAAATTGTCTCAAAAATCCAATGTAAAGCAATTTTCTGAGTTCGATCCCATGACTTACAAAACAACTCGTAAACCAGCACTGCTCCACAATTCATAATGAGCTGGTCTACCTTACCATGACGTCTGAAAACAGAACTCCAGAGTGGGAAAGAGCTGGTGCTAGACGTCCTCCATAGCTCCGTCTCTTCAGGGGCGGATTTGATACGTTGGCTGCCCTAGGCCTGAAATGAAGAAATTAAATTAAAATGGAAAAAAAACGATAGTCAGAAAAGAAAATGATTTAATTATCTTAATCAGTATTTCAAATACTGATTCTTAGCATTTCTATTTGTGAGTAACAATGAATCGTTATTCACAAATTATCTTTGCCTGGCTTTCTGAGCAGCGAATTTGTTTATCAAATCATCACAATCTAAAGACCGTAGCAACTGTGAACGATTATTCGATTAGAAAACGACCAAATTTTGCCGCCCCCTAAATTTTGCCGCCCTAGGCCCGGGCCTACTCGGCCTATAGGAAAATCCGCCCCTGCGTCCCTTTCCCACTCTGGAATGACATTAAATTAAAATAATATCATGGCAACCCATGGCACCCTGGTCGATGACAGCATTCGAATTAGGTAGAAGATATTATCTTCTTCGACCAGCTCAGGTTCTAACTTCTAATCAGACATGACAATGTGTCAAACGCAAATTGTGAAATATTCCGCCATTGTTGGCAGTGATTCACAAAGGGAATTTGCCTGCTCTAAATAAACGAATTAAACCATATTTTATACGTAAAAATAAAGTTTGAATTAATATTATTTTTGTTTGAATAATTTTCTTTCATAGGTATTAATACTTACCTACTTCAATAAGCCACAGATTAATTTTATTTGTCTAAAGTCTAAAGTCCATAAAATCTAACTTGATTAAATGACAGCTGTCAAAGTTAAGAGCTAGCTTTGGTCTTATCGAAATAAATAATTACAAATGCATATATGTACTTACATCAAACTAAGTAACTTTACGCAAAATATATTGCTGGGAAACGACTTTTGTTTTTGGGGTGAAAAATCACGTTTTACGGTAGGACTCAATGTAACGCATTCAAAACATTGTGCTGATGGATAGTACAGGGGCCGGATTTAAAGGTCTGGAGTGTTTTTTTTTGTTCATTTTTTTATTCGTATCATCTTAGCATGGACTATTGTGGGTTAGAATACGTCCCTCGTTTTAAACTAACATACTGTTTATAATTGGAAGAAAAAAAAGAGCCGAGACACTGAATCGAATACCCAACTTCCGAGGGTGCGGCAAGTACCACCCCACTCAGCCATTGAGCCATTGGGATACTCCCTCAAGATGGGTAGTAAATTGCAAGTGCTTAGCAGGGCCATTTGAGATTTTGATATTTTACTTATTGCGTAATTGGAGTGAACAAATATAGATCGGTGATTTCTGTTAACACAACCACCTTAAAAACATGTATTAAAAAAAAATTGTGAAGAAGTTGGAACTTTGACCGTAACTAGAAGGTTCCCAGTCCCCAGGTATGGTCTATAACAAAAAATGATCGCAATGATGGGGAGAACAAGTGCCTTTCGGCTTCGCACATTCAGTGCCGGGAACCCACCTGGTGGGTTCACTCAAGTTGCACTTGCGATGCCGGGAACCCACCTGGTGGGCTCATTTTAAAAGTAGGTTTTTCTTAGCGAATACAGCATCAAATAATGTAAAAATAAAAACAGTTGTATATTTTAACAAGATTAATCAGAATACGGAAATTCAAATTACAAGCATTTTTATTTTCAGTAAAATTTTTCTTCCTTCCTAGATGCCGAGAACCCACCTTAAAAAAAATATTTTTACCTTTTAGGAGATGCGAATGAGTTCGAAGTCGAGGCTTTTCAGGGTTCGGTATCAAATAGTTAAAAACAAATACTTATAATGGTGCGACTTAAAATGCCTGCCCGTTTCACTGTCACAGCTAAATACATATTTCAGAAACTTCTAACACCTCAGACTTGATATTTGTAGGTTATGAATATTTGGAATAATTAATGCTAAGCATTTTTTAAGGGTAAATTAAATTGCCTAGAGAAACTTAGCAGGCGTGAAACTAAAAAACTCTATTATTTTTGGGGTCGACTATCTAATAGTGTAGTCATATGAAGTATGAGAAAATCAGTTTGTTTTTAACCGACTTCTTACAAACAGGAGGTTATGGCATCATCTTTTCTTTTTTGTATGTTTAATGTATGCCGATTTCTTGTAACTGATCCGACTTACGTTATTATTTTTTAGCTTTAGCTTGCGCTGTGGTCCTATTTGATTTTTATTAACTTTTTCTGGATAGTTTATGATGCGTATTTTATCTTCACCTTCTATGTGAATGATCTGCTAATAACTTCTATTTACAATGGAGAATTAATACTCGACAAGAGTTTATATGAGATTAAAACTAAATCCATTTTTTGTTTGGTTTGATATCGATATCCATCACGTCTGCGGAGTAACACTAGCTAATTTAATTTAACCCAGTATAACAAGTGAAGGAATAGGGTCGAATAATACAGGGTGGAAGGGACACCGACGCGAAAACAGTTACCACATATTCAGGGCATCATTATGTGGAGCCACATAGAGATTTTTCATCGATTATTATAAAAAACAAACAGCTATTCCCTACAAAAGTGCTACTTACACGGTCAATATTTATGGATCAGCTGCTTTTTTTTTAAATAATCGTACTTTCGCGTCGGTGCCCTTCCACCCCGTATGTAAATAATAAAGTTACTGGGTGGTCGACACAAACCTGTCGAAGGTTGCATTGCATTTTTAAGTAGATATTCCTATAAATGCAATGCAACTTGGACCTAATCTTTAAAATGTTATTCATTAAATTTAAAAATAAATAATATTTGCGATTACTTAAATTTAAAAAAAGGGTATGACAATCTCACACAAGGTTGAACACCCCTGTCACGGAACAGAGCGGGTGATTTTGCTTTTTCAATTTTTTGATTATTGCACATCCCACACCCCACTGGGGAATGAAAATAACCCCACAGATGGTGAATATAGCGACAAAACCCCCTGAAAACTCTATTTTACCACTTATTTTAGGGTAACCTAATGCCGAGAACCCTCCAGGTATGTTCACTTTTGCGCAAACGTAATGCCAGTGACCCACCTGGAGGGTCCACTTGCAATATGTATGGTGGCGCATGAGTTCTATGAAACGGGGGTGGACTCGAATGGGTTAAGAGTATTTTTAAACCCTTTATATCACAAAGCCTCTGAAGGTGGTTGAAAAAACAGCTCGGAATAACAGCATAATTTTATTACCTACTAGCCGATGCCCGCGGCTCCGCCCGCGTGGATGTCGGTTATCGCAACTAAAAGTAATCATGAAATTTGGATCCCGTTCCCGCAACCCATCGGAACTTCTTCTAGAGATTCCATAATACATTATTTTGTTATATCTCAAAGGGTTTAGGCAGCGTTTTCGTTGAAAGCTCCCAGACGGCTTATTTTTTTTGCTGACACCTCCAGCAAATATTTTAGCCAGCGTATACAAAAACTTGACAAATGATATACTAAAACCTCCCTTGAGAACCACTCTATCCATTGGTGAAAACAGCATGAAAATCGGTGCATAAGTTTTTGACTTTATCGCGAACAAACAGACAGACGCGGTGGAGGCCTTTTTTTAATATGTAGTGTTATTGATTTAATTTTTTTAAAGTAAGTATGCAGTTTTTTCACGCAATGTCAACGCGAACGCAGTGTGCAGTGTTGTCAAGATAGAAAAGGGTTGGCTACCTACAGGTATAAAAAATAGCCGTGTGCATAGGCCCTATCCATAAAAATATGTCTTCTTTCCTTTCCTTTCATAACTAATTTAGGGTCATAGATAATATGACCCTACAATAGTTATATACAATTTGAATGAATTGGAGATTTATAGAGGTAATCAATATCATCGCTCATCATTATCTCCTTTATAACCGGTACTCCGCTTATAATATAATTAATTAGCGCGGAACTTACTCCAAGAAGACAATATAAATATTGATATAGTAATCTACGTAAAATAATTCAAATATTGCCATAGTCAACACCGTAAGAAGCTATGTATAGACGCCAGCACATTTAGCTACTTTAAACTGTCCAATTTTCAAAATCAACCTTTTTTTTTTCTGATGGTAAGTCATCAAATGACTTCTCCCGCTCTAAGCAGAGCGGAAGGGGGTGTCAGACTTGTACTGACTAAAACCCATCCACGTTCCTTCCTTGCCTTTTGTGTTCCAGGGCCGCGGTATCTCTTTCGAACAGTCCCGCAGCCCTGGCAGGCATCGGCCCTTGCATCAACCTTGAACCTAATAATGCTTTAGCGATAAGGTTGAAAATGTATTAAAGAAATTTGACAGATTGTAGTAGCTTGATGTGCTGGCGTTTGTACTTACACACAAAATATTCATTTTGATTGATGGACGATTGTTATAATTGTAAATGGCGCGTGATGTTCAATAGCTGCTGAAGAACTACGTATATAAAGAGAAAACAGAGAGCTAGAATTACAAGATACATTTTAATTGATGGATGATCATTGCTTATTAGATTGGTTTTGTGTTATCCACACTTTAATCAAATTGACCCATTGACAGTCGACAGCCTAAACCGCTGAGTCTAAAATCATGAAATGCAAACGTAAGTGTTTTTGAAAATATGTACATCCATTTTATAGGAATACAATTTAATATGGACGAACGTAATTTTGGAAGTGGAAATTGTGTTAGTTTTAAATTATGTTTATAGTATTATTTTTATAGAAATCGAAAGAAGACTTGCTCCGTCGATGCAGCTTGTCTTCTTCCATTTATCTCTTTTAGCTGCCATATCTCAGTATAATATCTTTCATACTAAAACGCCTATATGTGCTTTTAATACTAAAACGCTTATAAGTGCTATATATACGGATATGTTGAAAGCTTCCGATTTTGTCAACCATAACATACTGCTTCAAAAACTAAACGCCTATGGCATTCGAGGTAATATCCTGAACCTTATAAAAACAAACTTATCCGGTCGCAAACAGATGACAGAAATTTACAAAGTTTGTGCCAAGTCTAAATTAGAACAAAAATACGTGTCTTCCAATAGAGAAATCAAATTTGGTGTACCACAGGGAAGCGTACTTGGGCCATTGTTATTCTTGATTTACATTAACGACCTACCACGCCAAATCCACCAGCCAATGGTACTGTTGGCCGATGATAGTACAGCACTCTTAAAATGCGGCAATCATGAAAATTATGAAAACAATATAAACGACACCATCAAAATTATAATAATAATAATAAATGTTTATTGTGTCTCAAAAGTGACATGCATTACATGAGTTGAGACAGCCCCAGTAAGTGATTAAAAATACTTGTGTTGGAGTTGACTCGCTACTTCCCTTATTTAATACAGTATTAAGACTAAATTACTAGAAAATAATACAACAAAAATAAAATCAAAATAAAACAAAACCCAGCCAAGAAGCAAAGCTGGTAAAAAATATGTGATTCTATGAACTTATTCTAATTCTATACATGAGTGTTTGTGTGTGTGTGATCGCGTGTGAGTGAGTGTGTGCGTGTGTGTGAGTGTATAGTTATATGATGTATGTGTCAAATTAACAAATTCGTACTAGAATGTGCTCAGTTTCCTCATACGTTAAAGTTTTTAGCCATTCAGTTATAACTTTCTTACATTCATACAAGACTTTAGGATGAAATTGTAGTTTAGCATTTATTTTGTTGTAAATATATGCAGATTGGGTTACATACTGACGACTAGCAAAAATCGAACGAACCATTGCGGAGTGGGCCACAATATCACTCCGTCTTCTATCCTGTATTAATAATAAATTGGCTAAATAGTAATAACTTACAAATAAACTAACAAAAAACAAAGATAATGCATTTTTACCAAAGACTTCGCATCAACGATCTAAATATTAATTATAACAATCAAAAAGTAGACAGAGTAGATGATACAAAATTCCTAGGAATATTAATTGACAGTCAACTGACATGGAAGGCACAGGCAGAAGCAACCTGTAAAAAACTTAGCGCATCTGCATATGTACCGTCAAATGTGGCAACTTGACATACAATGAGCAACTTGCCCATTAGTGGTCGTTACGAAGAAAACCTCTTTTTTTAGAGAATTTAAAAAAGAGTTACGTGTAATTTTAACAGTAGTAGGTTTTTATATTAACCACTGGCAATATATTCTTTTTCCACTGTTGTAACACTGTCGGTTAAAAAAATATGGCGTTTCGAAGTCGAATGTAGACAAGACGTTTTTTTGCTAGTGTGTGAAAATTGTGTGTATAGTGCTAAAACTGTTGATCTCAGGTGAGTAAAATTTTGATATATTCTGAAGTAAATCCCGTAGATTTATTATTGGTTGTTAAATATCTGTTTTTAGCTCAATCAACCGAAATATTTGCTTTGGTCATGTTAGTTGAGGTTAGGTCAAGTTGCCATTACCAGCATAGTGGCATCTTGACCTATACCTAGGGTTGACACATTATGTTGACACGAAATTAAACATTTTATTCCCTTAGGGCGAGAAGTGAGTCACGGACAAATAGGTTTTTTTCTATGTATGTACCCTTATTTTTTAATCAGTACACGTGAATATGTAGCAAAGAAATTTATAGGTGTTATTTTCGTAACAAATAAATAAATATAAGCAGACAAATTTACCGCATTTATAACATTAAGTTAGGATTTCTATATTTGAGCTCCCTTTTATTAGTAAATAAAATTCGAAGTAACTATACCTAGGTACCTATTTTTGGTTTTAGGAGAAAATGCCGCCAAAAAAACGAGATCGTCGAAGACTTGGGTCAAGACCATACAAAAATTACACCGAAGAAATGTTAACACTAGCAATTGATATGGTCCGTAACAGTAAAAGTGCCATTAGTAGCTATTAAGTATAACATTTTAATTCGTGCCATTTGAATTGTTACAAATGTTTAACTTAAGTTGAAGTTTTAATATTTTATAATTATAAGACATTTAATTTCTAATAAATAATATACATTATTTCTAAATTTGTTTTTGTGACAGCCCTATACGATGCGAATGATTTGTATGGAAATTGTTTTGAATCCTATGGCAACTTGACCTACTAGCCAGTATTACCAGTTATTAGGCTGAATGTTATTCGGAAAAGAATTACCATATTTAAAAATACGTAAAATATGGCAAATTGACCTAAAACAAAAAGATAAGTGTATTTAACTATGAGAAATGACGTTCAGGTCAAGATGCCAAATTGGCGTCAATTTGACCTCTGTTAAATTTCTTTGTCTATATCACCAATTTCAAGGTGTTTCAAAGAAATCGATAATTATTATGAACAATGAACTTATTGTTATCACAAACAGATCATAAGATACAAAAAAAAACGATAGGTATCAAAGTTATTTGATAAATTCGAAAAAAATGTGGTCAAGTTGCCACATTTGACGGTACTTAATAATTACTATAATCTTAAAAATAAAGTTAAGATCAAAACAGTATTACTAGCATATCATAGTGTTGTCGTTTCAATTTTAAGATTTAGTATTATTTATTGGGGCAACGGTATCGAAAGAGAGAGTATTTTTAAAGCCCAAAAACGCAGCTTACGAGCAATATTTGGCTTGAAAGTTACAGACAGCTGTGTTTCAATCTTTAAAATTCATAATTTATTGACAATTCCGTGTCTATTAATTTTTGGAAATTGCTATTTTTGCTAAATGTAATCGTCAGCTATTTTTAACATTATCGGAAAGCAAATACCGAGATGGAAATTTGCGATCACAATACCAAAATTTGTTACGCACAGGTGATTATAGAACTGCTTTGTTGAGGAAGTCTACGGGCGATGTTTAAGCTTAGATCCACTGATAGTTGCATGCCATACTTTAAACAGCACAAAATATTAACACTACCTAGTCTGTACATAATGGAGGTAGCTGTGTTTGTAAAGACTAATCCAAATCGTTTGAAACGTCTAGCTGACGTAGTTCAACGTAATAGACGCGACAATAACCAACTATGTGCCCATCCCGCCAAAACAGCACTAATGCGCAAGAGTTTCTACTGCATGGCTCCGGTCATTTATAATAAGTTACCTAAGGAATGAAATCTGAAGGAATGGAAAGTTTTGCCGCTTTCACTTTTCAAAAACAGGCTCCGAAGCTTTTTAACGCACAAAGCATACTATACTGTCAGAGAATTCCTTACTGAGAAACAATTTTCAATAAGTGGTGGGTAGTGATGATATGTGAACTTCATTGAAGTGAATTAGAAAACTTGTAATTTAAAACTATTGAATGTAATTATTAATTGTTTTAGCGTCAAAATATTACCTACTAATAACTTTGACATTTTAATTATTTTGACATACTCTAACATTTTTTATTTTTTTATTATTGACATTTGAACTTTGACATTTAATAATTTTGACATAGATTTTTGATATTCTAATACATAATTGGAGCATTGAATAATATGTAATTATTTTCTAATTTAATACCATAATTATGCATGATTTGAAGATTTTACTAAATGTTATGTAACCATAAGCTAGATTTGCACACCATATTTGTACCTACGCCTTGCATGACATAGCGCTCTATTTAAATATAAGATCTTTACCTTGTTTACCTATGTTAACAAATAAATTATAAAGATTTGATTTGATTTGAAGAATGTTTTTGGTATGGCACCGGGTATTTTTAACCACATTCCTAATTAATTAAATAAAAGAGGAACCGGTAAACGTTTTATATTTTAGTAAGTAAATAATATGAATAATAAACGGCAGAATGTTCTGTACCGGTACCTTTAATCTGTTGAGGAAAATGAGAATGGCCAATGACGTGATTAGAGCACTTTATCATAATTACGTCACTAAGGGCCAAGTTCACCGACAACATAACGGTCTGAAAACAGCTGTTTACCATGAATTTTCGTGTTCAGAAAAGCAAATCTGATGATTAAGGGCCATGTTCACCGACATTGAATTAGCGATAACAGGTGGTTATTGTTTTTAATCATCAGATTTGCTTTTTTGAACACGAAAATTCATGGTAAACAGCTGTTTTCAGATAATCAGACCGTTATGTTGTCGGTAAACTTGGCCCTAAATGTATGATAATGACCTCAAACCATACTTAGGAAGGTCCACATTACCCATTTTAATAAAAGACTTTAGGGACATCCCTAACCTATTAAAAACAACAATAAAAACAATATTTAATAAAAAAAAGTGTGTGTGTGTACTTATGTACACGCGTTAGAAGTTATACTTCTTTTTAAAAAAAATATCTGTCGCCTTATCTCAGCCAGCAGTAGATTAAAAATAAAAAACCTAGGCTTGTCAATATCTGACACTAAGCTAACTTCAGGGTGTATGTTGACTAGCTAACTTCATGCTGATAAATTTAGGTGTCGGTGTGCGCGCGCATCGTAAAAAATTACTCTCATCATTTTTCCCTAACGCGCCATAAGAAGTATAACTTCAAAAAGTGTGTGTGTGTACTTATGTACACGCGTTAGAAGTTATACTTCTTTTAAAAAAAAAATATCTGTCGCCTTATCTCAGCCAGCAGTAGATTAAAAATAAAAAACCTAGGCTTGTCAATATCTGACACTAAGCTAACTTCAGGGTGTATGTTGACTAGCTAACTTCATACTGATAAATTTAGGTGTCGGTGTGCGCGCGCATCGTAAAAAATTACTCTCATCATTTTTCCCTAACGCGCCATAAGAAGTATAACTTCAAAAAGTGTGTGTGTGTACTTATGTACACGCGTTAGAAGTTATACTTCTTTTAAAAAAAAATATCTGTCGCCTTATCTCAGCCAGCAGTAGATAAAAAATAAAAAACCTAGGCTTGTCAATATCTGACACTAAGCTAACTTCAGGGTGTATGTTGACTAGCTAACTTCATGCTGTTAAATTTAGGTGTCGGTGTGCGCGCGCATCGTAAAAAATTACTCTCATCATTTTTCCCTAACGCGCCATAAGAAGTATAACTTCAAAAATATATATATAAGAAGTTAAGACAACATTTATCCATTCCGTGTCATTGCAGTAGCGCAGGCCAGGTGGCCTACCATGACGTGTTAAAGCAGTTGACATTCCAGTGTGGGAAAGAGATGGCTAGACGACCTGTATAGCTCTGTCTCTTTCCCACACTGGAATTACTCCTGCTTTAAGACCCCAGAACCCAGGTATCTTCCCATAGTCAGAGAATCACCAAATAATTTTCTACTTGTGCTGATTGTCTTAATTTGATGGGGTGAGGAAGCAGCTAGGCCCTTTTTTTAGGACACGCCCGCCACACTATTCGCAAACCACTGCAACTCCTGAAAGCCAGAAACAACAGTGGCGACCACCAGAAAAGCGCCGAGACATTGAAGTCCCAGAGAAACAATCTAACTGTTTTGGATTCCGTAACGAAATAAATCAGAAAAGAATAGCGGAGAACTAAAGAAACATAATTTCAGCCAGCCCAAACCAACCCGGTCCAAACTAAGCCCACGGACCACTATGATCCCTTTTCTACATTTACAGTGGTTCGCTGGTAAAAACCAAGAACAGAACATCCCTTGATAAAGACATGCGACCTCCACTATCCCGTACTGAGCCCGCATGGTGGATTACCGCCCACTCCTCACAAATCAGAGGAGGCCTGTGTCCCTGGTCCCAGTAGTGGGAATGTTATGGGCTGATATGCTGAATGACGTGGCATTATGATCTTAGGTTGCGAAATAACGGCCATAAAACTATGGCCAGACTGCCTCGTTGGTCTAGTGGTCGCAAGCGCGACTGCTGAGCATGAGGTCCTGGGTCCGATTCCCGGGTCGGGCAGTGTTATTGGGTGTTTTTCACCAGGAATTTCTCAATAGCAGCTACGAAATCTGGATTTGTGCCCGGTTGATGGCAATAGGCTCGCCCCCTATTACGTGGGACTTAAAAACATAACTGGCGAAATGTGGGCGTACTATTAGGTATACTTCCCTAACCCTTCGGGGATTACAGGTGTGATGTTATGTTATGTTATGTTAAAGCTATGGCCTAAATTTCAAAAGTCTAGTTTAATATGTTGTGATAATGAGCCAGAGTTTACCGACGTTTCGAGATAATATATGTAGATATCGAAGTTATATTTAATGTTTGACTCATTTATTTGCCTGACGTAAAATACTGTTATATTAAAAATAACGTTATATGGATTGTTTGCTCGTATTCGATGTAGTATTTCTCCCAGAGAGTTTTGATTTGATGGTTCCGTAGGTCGAAAACCTAGGTTTGTAACTTTGGAAGGGCATGCCCAACAGCATAAGTTGAGTTCACTGAACTACATATTCAGTTGAACTATGGGCTCTCGAGTTTTTAGTTTCGAACTATTAATACCATCAGATAAGCGACTTAGAACTCGAATTTTAAAAGCCCTTTTACAACCATTTTTCTCCTTGACGGTTTATTATCGTAATATCGACCAATAACCGCAATGGAATGCCAAACTTCATGTTAGTGAATGGTAACTAAGCCGATGCAGACGTGACCATAGTTGCATGTGCATCTACTGCATGGGTACTGGCGATAAAAATGTACTACAGAAGAATATAAACTACTTGGTATTTTGATAT
This sequence comes from Lycophotia porphyrea, assembly GCA_950005105.1. Lineage (NCBI taxonomy): Eukaryota > Metazoa > Arthropoda > Insecta > Lepidoptera > Noctuidae > Lycophotia > Lycophotia porphyrea. The sequence continues at coordinate 4,715,636 of OX465400.1, read as the reverse complement.
ATCATCTATAGGTACCGGATCCAACAGGGAACTTCAATGATTTTGAATGCATTTACCTACCCTACCCTAAAAAAAATGTGATAAATGAAGAATCGCTCGACCGATTTTGTGCAAACTTCACATAAACCATCTACTAAATAGTCCGAACAAAGCCTAAATATTTGGTTTGGATAGGTGAGCCCGTTCTTGAGTTATAAAATTACAACGAAAATTGGCATTGATTTTTATATAATACTGCAGCGCCATCTGTCGGGCTAATTTGTGAATCTAAACCATCCAGGGTGCCACCCAAACGCATACAAAAAAATTCATTCAAATCGGTCCAGCCGTTTAGGAGGAGTTCAGTGACATACACACGCACAGTAGAATTATATATATAAATATGATATAAAGTTTACCTACCCTGATCAAACCCAACAGGCATTGGAGTTGGAGCGTCATTGTTCCATTAGGATCACCATTATTGTCCCACAACACACTGCATGTCATCGGTACACATAAGATATTAACAGGTGGTACTGATACTGTTAGCCTACGTCATCCCACTGCTGGGCAAAGACCTCTCCCCATTCCTTCCAGTTGCTTGCTTTACAGGTGGTAATTTATGAAAATGATCTAGTCGCAAGAGAAATCACGAAGCCGTCAACCAAGCATTGTTTAGATTAAACTAAGTAACTTTACGCAAAAATTAGTGCTGGGAAACGACTTATTTTTTTGGGCTGAAAAATCACGTTTTGCAGTAGGACCCAATGTAACGCACTCAAAACATTGTGCAGATGGATGGATTGAATAGTAAGGGGGTGGAGGTGTTTAAAGTAAAAAAAAATACAGTAAAAACATGTATTTAAAAAAAAAAACTTCTGCAGAACTTGGAACTTTGACCCCCAATATCTCCGTAACTAGACTTCTTTCTTCTTTCATTTTTTAGTTAAGAGACTGTTTACACCCTTTATACTTATCTAACTAATAGTAATCCATTTAGCTAATTCTAGCCGTGGTGACCTGTAAAGGGGGGGTCAGGTTTTTCCCAAAAACCTTCATGAGCTAAGGCACCAGTCTCTCACAGACTTTAGTCAGCTTTGTGAAGAGATAATAAATAGGTAATAATTTTCAAGTAACAAAAATAAATACCCTAACCTAAGTTTAGATACTAATGTATAACATTTATGTTAGTATATGAAACTGAAAACAATTTTATTAACATAGTTACACATAATTTGCGCGGTGTTGTTCTGAGTTCGTGTGTAATTTTTTCGCGTAGCTAAGCGATGGAAACACCCAAAGCCTGCGTTCAAAAAAATAAAATCCTACACCAATTCGAGTAAACACGTTGGTATGCGTACCACAAGCGCCTTAAAATTTACGTTGTGGCGCGACTCCAGCACTTGCAGGATCTGTAAAGGACCGGTAGTTTAATATCTGCTGGTCCTTCATATATCCTGCAATCGTCCTTCACAGATTCCTCAATGTAACATCCTGTAAAATTGCTGTTGGTGAAATTTGAGCAGCATCTTCTCTCCTCTAATAAAAATGAATTGGTGAAATGTTTCATTACGTGACTTCCATCACCTCATTTGCCAATATTGTGTGAAGGTGGGCCAAGCCAACATCCGATTCAATCACGTAGAAGATAGTTTCTTGGAAACGAGTATTGTTTGTATTGCCCAATTAAAGAAGTATAAAGGAAAGTTGGAAACTTGTTTTGCTAATTGATAAATTGTATTTAATTGATTACAAAAATTAGGTAGTAATAGTGTGGTTCACATTTCAATAATGCCCAAATAACTATTGCTCTCGAAACAGTGAAGGCAAACAACGTGTGGAAACCAGCATGTAATGCAAAATGCCTTTTAATTGCTTAGCTTTTACAATAAAACACACAAATACCTATATTTTTGTTTTTTGTTCTTTTCAGGTTGCATCCCAGCGCGGTACGTCCTATCTATCCTCGGGTCTATAGGCTTCGCTATAGTCTATGGTTTGAAGGTGAATCTCTCCGTAGCTATGGTGGCGATGTTGAACCATACTGCACTCAAAAAGAATGTGACCGAGCCGAAGCCCGGTGATGAGGAGTGTCAGGGGAGCGTGAATAGCGTAGTAGTAAGTACTATTAGTAATTAAAAGAGTTTTTATAAACAATTAATCATGTTATTCAGTTTTAAAACAATAAAATAAACTCGAGACACTTTTGCCGCGGAATCGTCCAATGTCCAGGGCGAGAAAATAGTGATGTGTCACATGGTGTCCTCGCGTAGTGCTGTGCTGTATCGATTGAGTAGGTTTTCAGTTTTCTTCAGTCTAACAGTAGTTACACTAAAAAAAAAATGCGTTAGTCTGCGGTAACATAGAGCAGCTAATTAGCTAGTAAATTCTTCGCCGTAGTGACGATGATTCCTTTAATGATGATGCTTCGACCAGAAATCTGAAGCAGAAAAAGAACGGATAGCGTTAGCAGTAGCCCCTCTTATTCTATTTATACTTTCTACCGCTCAGTTACCAGTTTACCACGGATGTGCGGTACCTATTATACCTATCTACTTTATTGGGTGCAGATATTCGAAATTGCAAGTCGGTCCTAGTGTCTAGCAAAAGAGTAACTAATCGTTCGCACGACGACCAATCAAGATATACAAAACCAGTTTATGCGGATCTCTCATTGTCATCATCATCATCATCATTTCAGCTAAAACACGTCCACTGCTGGACATAGGCCTCCCCCAAGGGTCGCGCCTCCCCCAAGTGTCGCCACATTGACGGTTGCGGGGATCCGCTGGATGCGAGTCGCACGGGTCTGCATGCGACTCGTATCCAGCGGATCCCCGCAACCTTCACCAGGTCATCTGTCCACCTAGTTCCGGTTCGCGGTCGCCACTCCAGAACTTTACGGCCCCATCGGCCATCCGTTCTGCGAGCAATGTGCCCTGCCTACCTGCTACGTCGGTAACCTTGGTTCTCTTGCGGTTGTCCTCATTTCTGATTCGATCACGCAAGGAAACTCCGAGCCACCCAATGGGCAATGGAGAGGGTAAAGTCACCCAATGGGCAATGGAGAGGGCTATCTCTCCATTGCCCATTGGGTGACTTAAAGCCTTCTGATGAGGCCCATTGTGAGCGACCACGTTTCGGTCCCGTATGTATTCACAGGCAACACACACTGGTCATAGAGCAAATGCAGTGAGCTTGAATTTTTTTGCACCCGCCTCTGATATTTTAAAGACTTTATAATTCAGGAGCGGGCGCAGCGAGCTCGAAAATTAGCAGCTCTGCTCCGATTTGTAATTTATTTATACCATTTAAATAGGCGTTTTTGTAATTAATTTGCCGACTTTGTCAAGAAAAGTCCCAGAACCATGAACACTTTAAGAGGCGAGCTAGCGAAGCGAGCTTGCAAAACTTAACAGTCCTCCACGGATTTGTATAGATTTTATGTTTACCATTCATACAGGTAATATTGTCGACATAATTACGCATAAAAGTTTCTGAACAGTTTAAGAGACTAGGGTGCGAGAGTAACGAGCTCGAAAACTAAGCAGCCCGCTTCGGATATAGGTTAGGTTTTCTTTTGACCACTGAGCAATACAAATTGGAGAAGAAGCTATTTGAATATGAGGCGGCAGGCTAGAAAATATATAGTGCTTTTATCAACAAGATAAGGCAGGCAGTTCTCGCCGCCCCGGGCCACAGCCTTCTTGGCCTAAGGGTAAATAAATACTTACGCCATTGTATCTACAGTGTAAGGGTCCACGCAGGTGAAACCGTGGGACGAACATTTATAAATGAATAATAAGCCTGTAAAATGTTAGCCTGTTTCATCACGAAAAGTACAAAAGTGTGTTTGTTAGAATCCATATCACACATTTAAACTCTTAAACTATTCCACCGATTATGGTGAATCATTTAAAAAATAAAGGGTGTAAACAGACTCTTAACGAAGCCGAAAGGCACTTGTTCTCCCCGTCATTGCGATCAATTTTTTGTTCTAGGCCATACCTGGGAACCTTCTAGTTACGGAGATATTGGGGGTCAAAGTTCCAACTTTTTCACAAGTTTTTTATTGAATACATGTTTTTAATGTAAGATTCTTACTTTAACCACCTCCAGGACCCCCTTACTATTCAATCCATCCATTACGACAATGTTTTGAGTACATTACATTGAATCCTACTGTTAAACGTGATTTTTCAGCCCAAAAAAAAAGGTCGTTTCCCAGGACTAATTTTTGCGTAAAGTTACTTAGTTTGATGTACATAATGCTTGGATGACGGCTTCCTGAAGAGTCTGTTTACAACCCTGTATACCATCAATGAAAATGGTCTCTCCGTGGTGGCCACGCTGACCTTGCGAAACACGTAAGAAAATTTGAATGATGGTAAACTAGGATTATATTTTTTAAACAAAAGAACATCAGACTATCGACCTCAATTAGGGTTGTGGGCATGCCCACCGTGCCCACAACGGTGGATCCGCGCTTGGTTTGACATACTAAAGAAGAAGGGTCACGATCCATAGGAAATTTACCCAGGCCCGACACAAAAGGAACGTATCTCAGTTATTTTGTAATATTAAATATAACAGAAATAAATTAACATTATTCTGAATATCAGTGACTAACACCTAAATATTGTCATTTGATTTTGTTCAGGCAAAATATTTTTAAATATGTTTTTAAAATGAATAGCAATTATGTCTATTTATAATAACGCCAATTTAGATAAAAACAAAAAAAAGAGACAGTCATCTTCAGCCTTTAGCTCCATTACAGCTAAAATATCCCTAGTGGAACAATATACAGGATGAATTTTTCAAGTAGGCGTGGATGGCCAAATCCGAAACTACAAGGAATAGCGAAAAATAGGTACACAAAGGAGTTTTGAGCCTGATTTTGATGAAACCTAAAACTACATCATTCGGTCATTGAAAAACCATATTCCTAGCCAAAGCGGACTATCGACCGCATAATTTTTCTCTCAAAACGGTTAAGGAAAACATCTATCTCTAATAGAGAGGAGGCCTGTGTCAGAGCCTGAGGAACATTATAGGCTGACATTGCTGACAATGATGAAACGTTGAATGATTGAGTTACATACAATTACGAATTTTGTAGGCATATGTCGCCTGAACAAAGGCAAAATTTTGGTGTAAGCCATTGATTTCGAATATAAAAAATATATATTTCATCTATAATTAAAATAACAAAAAAACTGAGATATGTCTCTTTCGTATCAGGTCTGGGTCATAAATGACCGTTCTCCTTTGATATAAAAATAGTTTTCATCCATTAAACAGATCAGTTAAGGTAGCTTGTAGCTCGTATCTTAGACTACACCTTGAAATGTCGTGGTCCAACCTCCAAAAGCACATAATAGCTAACTTTATGGAATACTATTTGATTACTCAAAATTTATGGGGTTGCTTTTACTGTCCCATAAAGTGGATTAATCTATTAATCCCCGTTTTGATTTTGGGCGACACCTGATGAATGCCTCAAATAACAACATTAAATATTGAACACTTGGCCCAGTGCATAGAGTCGCAAATCCAACAGAGCGATAATATTCAGGCATTAATTTATTTACGTGAGGTTTAGTGAAACGGAAAGTAGAGCCATAAGTTTGTCCGTTTATTACCACTTACGACCGCGTCGAGCCTATCAGGTAACTAGGTATACTTAGTTAAATAAACAGGGTGGAATACCTTGTCGCACAAACGATCACCACGTATTTAGAACCAACATCAGTTCGAACCCCCACATATAAATTTATCAACGGATTTTTTTTAAACAGGTACTTCTGTTTCCAACAAACAATAGTAGCAGTACCTACACGGTCAAAATGTTTGGATCAGCTAAACTCACACCTTTTTGCCATGGTTTTACACGCACGGTGGTTGCGAGTACTATGCACCTGACCTTTCTGAAGAAACTCACCAATAAACTCGGTCAGTTGTTAGTCGCCTTTCACTCATCCTCTCCACATGACCAAACCATCTAACATTATATTCAATTTTTGTCACTACATCTTCTTTTAAATCGCAACGTTCCCGTATAACCTCATTGCTCAATTAATCATTCAGAGTTACAGCACACATGCTCCGCAAGGATTTTTTTTTTTTTTTAATGTGTTCTCATAATCATGTAGGTACTGAATAAGTGGTAATTGTTTTTGCGTCGATGTCCCTTCTACCCTGTGTTATAAAAGGCTTATGTTTAACCAACCACCAAATTTAGTAAAATGTAACAGCGAAAAAATCACTTTTGATTACCAAAAATAGTAAATGATCACCAAAATTAGATCCCCATTTTAGCGTCATATTAGAACCAAAAGTAGTTAATGACCACCAGAAATGATGCTCTTGCATCCGAGTCGAGGGAGACTCGGCCGACGGAGCCACGCGCGTGGCTCCTACTTCTGAATGGTTTATAAATAAAAAACCACCTTCTAACCTAATCTATCCGTGTCGGGGTGCCCCAAGTCAGCCTAGGCAAAACTGGTTTGTCATCAACCACCTCATTAAAATTTGGTGCTCATTTACTAAATTTGGTGATCAATTGATATTTAAGGTGATAGACGTTAGTGGTCACAAAGTAATTTTGGTGGTCATTATATTTATCCCCGTTATAAAATATAAATATATATTTTTTAAATTAATAAACAAAAAATAGATAAAATATATAAAAAGTAAACAAAAAATACAGAAAATGGCCATTCTTAGCGTTTTCCACAATCTACCTTTTGAACATATTATTATGACTCTATTTGAAAGAGGGTATCTTAGATACTTCGCCAGTCACACTTTGCTGCTTCTTAGCTACAAGGGAAGTCAATTTTATTGTCTTGATAAAAATAATCTCTCAACGTCATATCAAATTGACCTGGATTATGAACTTGCAAGTAAACATGAGTTGTTTTTAAACATTAATTGGGGCGATCGTAAACTGCTATTTAAGAATATGATGCATTTCATTGCCTACATCAATGTATCACTTTTAAATCACCTCCTTGGTTGAGATTTGCGGCATCATAAATTTCGAATTCCAGGCGTTTACAGCTTTCACGGATAATTATACAGTGCGTATTGTGACATTGTTTTAATTTCGTATGAGGAAAATCATGTTATTTTGTCCGGTTATACCTAACGAAATCATCGTTTAATGTAATTGTACATCACATTTAACAAATAGGATAAACATAATTAAAAACAATATAGGTACAATGGGCGGTTTTATCGTGTAGGTATACAGAATACATACAGGTAGTCAGGGACCTACGTGCTAACCGATATACTCAGGTCAATCTTTAAAACTAAGTTCAAACTATAAAAAATCGACCTTGATTTGTCATAAAAATAGCACCGTTGATTAACTTTCTGGATCGATTCCAAACAGCCCAAATAATTCTGGAGAAAGAATTTGTAACAAAATCAATGTCTTAATTTGAGTAATGAGTTTCATAACAATAATATTATTTTAGCGTTTCAAGTTTTATGAGAAGTTATTTTCGTAGCGCCCTTTTCAGGGGCTGAAATTTTTACCCACCCCTAACAGACAGACAGAGGACGACCGGTCATCGCTCCTCGTAAAATACGGTTTCCACCGCGAAAGAGTAATGAGCCGGAAATGACTAAGCGAAGCGGACTTCGTTTTCATGAAATAGGTTTCCTTATCCACCAAGAAAGAGTTTAGTCGTCTGATTCCCACCGCAAAAGAGAAATGAAACAAGAATGAGCAGAGCGAGCTCATTTTTACTCTTTTTGCCTGCTGACTCATTTCTGCTTGACTCTTTGTAGACGGAAACACATGTAAAAGAAGTCATGAATGGGTCCGCTCCGCTTGCGGTGGAAACCGGGCTTTATAGCTCGTGGGAACTCGTATCGTATTTACTTTCTGTTTACTCTCTGGTGATTACTTGAAATATTCAGAGTTGATTTCTTAACAAGAAACAATACAATTTCTGTGATGATGAAGACAGGCGCTAGGCGGCCGAGTATTGTCGAATTTTTTAATCATTGTTCCTCGTACATAACAAGTAGAAAAGTCAATGCCCACTCATTAGAACAACCGTGGCCCACAGTAAACACTGATACATAGTTTATGGAATTATAGTTTAAGTTGTTATGAACACCTTCTAGTACTTATCAGTTTAGAAAATAAGTCGCCATTTGGAAATAAAACAGTTTTAATTATCGCGAGTGTCGTAATTAGATGCGGGGTCAACAGTTTTCATTTTCACATCAGGGGGAGCCAGGGTCCAAGTATGCGCGAGGGTCGTCATTCAGGTGAAGTTGTCGGCGTTCATTGTCATAGAAAAGGGCACCAACCACGGCAACATAAAACTACGGTAGTGAGCATGCTAATGAGAAGATAGATTACAGTTTACTGTCAAATCCAGACATGACAATGACAGAAGATGGATTTGACTAATGATCTTATGTCAAAGGATGATGTTGCCATATTTTGAAATATAATCGATTAGTTGCATCGATTGTTGGCCTTGATCAATTTAATTTTTATTTAACTATGGCAAACCCATTAACAATACAGTGATTTTATTATATTACTAGCTGACCCGCGCAACTTCGTCTGCGTCACATAATGCAATTAAATAATATTGCGACTATCAATTGAGATGTAAGGTATCCTATCTTTCAAGTTGGATCAAACTACACACGGTGTGCAAAGGGAATTGCTCAGTATGTTAGGGCAATTTGGCTTAACGTGAACATTAAGTATAATATTTAATGATTAGGGTTTTTAATAGTTTATACCTCAAAGAAATGAATTATAGTAATAAAGTTGCAGGAGAGTGTAAAAATGGTTCATATTTAGCATTCATACCAAGGTTGTCATTTAAAGCCGATTCAACGTTTAAAAAAATAGCGCCAGGGTCATTGTCATGAGCAGATTCAGTGTCCAAGGGTAAAGCCGGGTTTTCAATTGAAGCGGTATCGGAATCCATTATAACAAAAACAAAAACTTCGCAAAAGTTACCGAAACAACATTCACAATACACGGAGGCAAAGCGATTGTTTTTAATTTCATTTCGTTGTATACATTTGTCATTATTGACAGTTGGTGTTGCCAGGTTATAAAAAAAAAATCGATTTGACAACAACCGAATTAATATTACAATCGGTTATAAAATGATTTGAAGGCAAAAAACGATGAGTGTTTTGTTTGTTTTCATATAAAAATAGGAAAATAAATATAAAACCTTTTGATAGATCACTTGATTACAGATTTTCAAGAAAATACATGGTTTTTACTCAGATTTAGAAATCGATTATTGTCTTTATTAGAAGACTGAAATCACAATTATTATTAATGTGGCAACACAGAATGAGCCTCCAACCATAAAATGGCGACGCTTTTTGAACTCAATCGACTTAATTACTTATTAAACGACTTGTTTTTACATTTACTTTCCGGCAACGACAATTAAAAAAATATTAATTTTAAATTTAAATATACTTTTTCGTAAAAATACTTTTTACAGAACAACTTGTCCACGATAAGCCAATAATGGACAATTCCCTTTGATTAAAATCGGTTAAGTAGTTTAGGAGTCCATCGCGGACGAACAACGTGACGCGTAATTTATATAATTATATTAAAATGATCACGGCGTGTTATTTAGAGATAGATCTTAAACGGATAATTCCTATTCAAAAAATTTTTTTTTTTTGAATATGTTTCAAAATGTGTTTGTGGTGGGTCAGAATTGGGCAAATGTCTTTTGATTTCCTATTGGTTTATGTATTCGCATTTTGTGACAATCAAGCGATCTTTAAATACCACCTTGGATAGCTTAACAGTTTATTATAAATAATTACAATGTCACTACTATTTAATTTTTACCTTTTCTGTTTTAGGAAGCGGATGGACCCTTCGATTGGAATTCAGACATTCAAGGCATTGTCCTTAGCTGTTACTTCTGGGGCTATTTAGTGTCACAGTTGCCCGGTAAGTTTAAACCTAGAGCGTAGCCTAACATCGCCCTAACTATGTATTTTAGTAGCAGTATATAACCTGTGGCCGTAACCCTAATACCCATTGAAGAATATACAGTGTGTCCGGACATGGAGCGATATTCTAAATACTTAAATATAAACTATTTTCAAGTACAAATACAAACTATTTTCAAGTACAAATACACTCAAAGCTTGGGTCCACTTCCCCGGTTTTAATGATTTTCTGTTTAGGGTTCCCACAATGGCCTTATGTGCTTGCGCATACGCTATGTTCAAACAACAATAACTCTAAAAATATTAGACATACAGTTGTACATTTTGTGTTGTTAATGTAGCTTAGCTCAAAATCTGTCGATTTGGTAAAAAAATAAAAAAAGTTGTCGGGTGTGTTTTTGCAGTAATTAACAATTATTTGTTTCTTTGCAAATAATTTTGGTTCCTTTTTTGACGTTTTTTTTTTTTACAAAAGTTATGGAAATGTGAACACATTGATTTGTAATGTAAACGGTAGACAATATTGTTGCCTTTCGATAAGCCTACTTTTATCTCATTATGAAAAAAGGTTAGATATAATCATTATACAAGGTGTAAACAGACTCTTCACGAAGCCGTTAACCAAGCATTCTGTACATCAAACTAAGTAACTTTACGCAAAAATTTGTGCAGGGAAACGACTTTTTTTTTGGGCTGATAAATCACTTTTTAAGCAGGACTCAATGTATCGCACTCAAAACATTGTGCTGATGGATGGATTGAATAGTAAGGGGGTCCTGGAGGTGTTTAAAGTAAAAATCTTACAATAAAAACATGTATTTAAAAAAAAAACATGTGAAAAAGTTGGAACTTTGACCCCCAATATCTCCGTACCTAGGAGGTTCCCAGGTATGGTCTAGAGCAAAAAAATGATCGCAATAACAGGAATAACAAGTGCCTTTCGGCTTCGTTAAGAGTCTGTTTACATCCTTTATAATAGTATGGTAAGGTTTCATGATTCATTGAATATGCTTTATCCTCCAGCTGCCCGCATCGCACAGTTGTACTCAGCGAAATGGGTGATGTTCTTCAGCGTGTTCATCAACGTGGTTTGCACTCTGCTGACCCCAATCAGTTGTAATACACACTACGGCCTCGCCGTGGTCATGAGGATCGGTGAAGGTATTGGAGGGGTATGTTGTTTATTTTTAAACTTATACATATTACTAGGGTTTTATTAATAGGGTTTAAAATTATTATATCTTTCAAGCTGGAACCAACCGTACAAATTGACAAAATGTCATTAAAATCGGTTGGGTGGTTTCGGAGTTTAGCCTCTGCGCAAACGGGCCACCGACCACCGCCACCGGTGGCTGTAGCGCGCCACGACCTTTGGTACCGCGCAAACGAAGGTGGTTAGTGGCTGCCACGAGTGGTCGGTATTTAATTATAATTCGCCACCAGTAGCGTGTCGCGGACACTAAGTCGTGATTGGACACCCCGCCGCCGTTACACGTATGCGGCGATTGAATACAAAACGTTTTAAAAATCATGTAAACAGCTAGTCGGCAGCCACCGGTGGCTGTAAAAAGTGGCCCGTTTGCGCGGAGCCTTAGTGTGTGAGCTCCGTAACTGTAACCGAAACTATCGGATATCCGAAATAAAAATATATCCGTAACCGTAACCGTATCCGTTTCACAAGTTTCGGATAGTTTCGTATAAGGGCGGAGTCTAAATAAAACGACATGTTTCGACAGGTTTTTGTTTCACCGCTCGCACGTCACGTGAATCTTGCAGTTTGTTTGTTATTTCTAGTCATAACATGACCTCTTTCATAACTAGTTTTTTATTATATTCGTAACCGAAACTATCCGAAACTAACGGATAATCCGAAATAATTACATATCCGTAACCGTATCCGACATTTGTGAAACGGATACGATTATGGTTACGGATATATTTTTATTTCGGATATCCGATAGTTTCGGTTACGGTTACGGAGCTCCATAACATCCCTGATTGTCATCATCCTTGACGTTGTAGACTTTTGTCGACTGAAGAATAGAAACATTTATTTTCTACATTTTTAACATCGCCATGCTTACGACGGACGATAGAAATCTTTCTACAATCTATCATTTTGTCGATTCTTCCGTCGACAAAACCAGTATCCACGGTGCTCATGCTACACGTGCAGGAAAGAGTGGATAATGGACAGCTGTGGAATAAGACTAGGTAAACAGGGTGTAAATAGACTTTTCACGAAGCCGTCAACCAAGCATTATGTACATCAAACTAAGTAACTTCACGCAAAAATTACTGCTTGTAAAAGACTTTTTTTGGAGTGAAAATTCACGTTTTGTCGGTAGGACTCAATGTAACGCATTCAAAACATTGTGCTGCCGGATAGATTGAATAGAACGGGGGCCGTGTAGGTGTCTTAAGTAAAAAAAAAATAAAAAAGTATTTAAAAAAAAAAGTGAAAATGTTGGAACTTTGACCCCCAATATCCCCGAAACTCGAAGGTTCCCAGGTATGGTCTAGAACAAAAAAAATATCGCAATGACGGCGAAAACTAGTGCTTTTCGGCTTCGTAAAGAGTCTTTTTACACCCTTTATAGTTTATTATGTTACACTGTTGTATTTATAATTTCATGATAATACAAGTTTATAGATATACATACGTACTTCGTCATAAAGAGAATCATGCGGATTCATAAAATCAAGTATTATTATTTCTCTTTCTGTTGGGATCATTGTCCGGAACGACGACGTCAACTGTATTGATTTCAATGTGTACGTTGGCGCCTCATAGGTATTTATAGCCTCATCATTGTTTCTGTGAATATACTATAGAAACATGGTTAAAAACACGGCAACAGCATGAATGTGGATGGCTATGAAAATAGATGAAGACTAAAGAAACGATGGACTGTGTGAAGGATGATATGGCTAGAAAAAAAGTGGCTAACTATTATAATTATTTATTTATTAAAAGATAGTTTATAAAAAACATACTTATGAACTATGCCCCACAAAACCGTTTTCACGGTTTGTCTGTGGGAACGGAACACACAATACAAATTAAAAAAAAAATACAAATAAAAAAAAAAAAGGTTAAATAGTGCAAACACTTAAATTCAAGTTACTTCTAAGAGAAGAGGATGACATGCTGCGCCGACCCCAAAAGAATTGTGATAAGGGCAGGAGTAGATGATGATTGCGGTTACCATGCAGAATTATAAAGTCTTATTACATGGCACTTAAACTTAACTGGCAAATGTAGGTGTACTAAGGTACCTACTCCTTTGCCTAACCCTTCAGGGATAACAGGCTTGATGTTATGTAGGTCTGCCTTTATCTACACTTTTCCCAACTATGTTGGGGTCGGCTTCCAGTCTAACCGGATGCAGCTGAATACCAGTATTTTACATGTAGCGACTGCCTATCTGACCTCCACAACCCAGTTAATACTGGGTAATACGATACCCCTTGGTAAGACTGGTTGTCAGACTTTTTGGGCCACTGACTACCTTACGACTGTCAAACATCTACAAATGACATCCGGGACCAACGGCTTAACGTGCTTTCCGAGGCACGGAGAGAACTTGGTATGTGGTAGTCACCCATCCACAGAACAACCTAGGCAAGCACGGCCTAGCCTAAAGATCATTCTGAGCGGCTGTTATTATTTACGACCTCCTCGTGATGTTATGTAGGTACCTACTGTAAATTCTTTGAACTGCAGCGTTAGTTGCAAACTTTTGGTTTTTTGCCTCTCTAAACTTATATTTTTTATTCAGGGAGTGACATTCCCCGCCATGCACACACTCCTATCTAAATGGGCACCCCCTTTGGAGAGAAGCTTCATGGCTTCACTGACTTACGCTGGAACTTCTCTCGGCACGGTCATCTCTTTGTTGATGGCAGGCGTGCTTGCTGATAATGTGGGTAAGAACATGAAGATTTACTTGTGTATTTTACGATAAACGAATAATTCTCCTTGATTTGTTGATTGAATAATTTGCTGTTGAGCGTTCCATTGCGAGGATTCATTTTTACAAGCTTTTAATTAACTTGCACTGTATGTTGCACTTGTATGTTATAGAGTGACTATGAATTTTACAGAACTTCTAGCAAAGTTTAAATTCGAAATGACTTAGAAAATATTTGTGAATTAGATTCCTCCTGCACTCATTCTACATTATCTGTCTTTAACTCATTAGAATATTACATTCAAGGTGTAAACAGACCCTTGTCGATGTCATCCACCAAGCAATCTGTATATCAAGCTACTTAACTCTGCACAAAAATCATTGCTGGTAAACGTAGATTTTTTTTGGGTGAAAATCCCCAATATCTCCGTAACTGGAAGGATCCCAGATATGGGCCAGAACAAAAAACAATCGCTATGTCAGGGACAACTGATGCCTTTCGGGTTCGATAAGGGTCTTTTTCTACACACTAACTTTCTGATCATTCCACTATTTTCTTGCAGGTTGGGAAAGTATATTTTACGTAATGGGTGGCTTGTCTCTTATATGGTGCTTCTTATGGGTGGTGTTGGTCCAAGACTCGCCACAGCAGCAACCGTTCATGACTCCCACTGAGAGAACAATGATTGTTACAGCTCTGGGCAACCAGGGTGAACAACGAAATAAGGTAAATGCAGGATAATTTTTTAGACTGATCACCGACTGACTGATAAGGTCCACCTCTGCTTAACCATTCAAGGATTACACGCGTGATTTTTATGTTGCTACAATTAGTTGCCGTTAAGTGTAAAACAAGCATAATTTTGCTTACAGCCCAATCCATCTGTGCCCTGGAAAGCAGTGTTCACTTCACGACCCTTCCTAGCTATCTTGGTAGCTCACACTTGCTCCAATTTCGGTTGGTATATGCTTCTCATCGAGCTGCCTTTCTACATGAAACAAATACTCAAGTTTAATATGACAGAAGTAAGTAATAATTAAGCAAGATATACATAAGTGTGTATGTGTGTCTGCCCCGCTGGTCTAGTGGTCGCAAGTACGACCGCTGAGCATGAGGTTCTGGGTGAATCTTGGCGTACTCTGTTGATTCCCCTGGTGCAATTTATTTGAATAGATTTTTTTACAAGCAATAATGAAATATAAAATTTAACTTAATTATAAACACATTAAACGAATAGGCGTCACTTTGGGCGAACTGGTTCCGAAATAGAGCAATTTAAATTTTTGCGTGCAGGGGAACAGATTACGCCGAATTTCAAGATTCACCCTTCTGTGTTCGATTCCTGGGTCGGGCAAAGTGTTATTGGGTTAGAAGTTTTTAAGTGTTAAAGGTTTTTCTATCAGGATTTTTTCAGTAGCAGTCACGTTACGGAGCTTGGATTTGTGCCTGCTTGATTATTGCCCGTAAAACGTATGTCCTACACCTTCCTGGTTGGTTCCAAAGGGCCGGGACGAACTTATTTTTCCAAAATAACCGCCACAGTACAAGCATTAAGTGTTTTCTTTTTGTTACACTTTAATGACATGTTTGATGAATTTTTTGATACACGATTCAGTAATCGAAAATTTTCGAATCCTCCACTATTCGCGTAGGTAGTTGGGATTGGCAAAGGTATTAAGTCACTCGAGATCTGGTTTTCAGAATTGTCAACCAAATACTTCAGAGGGCTCAGTCCGCCTTTGAAAACATTGTAGGTACTTGTTACTAGCTGTCACGTTTTTTTTTCAGAACGCGTTAGCAGTGTCTTTGCCATTCCTGTCCTTGTGGTTCTTCAGTATGATCCTGAGTGCAACTTTGGACTATCTGCGTGGCAAGTCTATAATCACCACTACCACAGCGAGAAAGATTGGCACGGCATTTGGTATGATTATTTGTATTTTGGGTGCAAGCTTGGCGATCATCCATCTAGCTGGTAAGCGGTCCCAAACAGCAGCAAACTGCAAGCTGCTGTTTGCTGTTTGGGACTGTGTTACTTAAGCCCTCGACTCTTAATTTATCTTCCATCACTTATTCTCCTTTCTCTACAGCATCTGTAGTCCCGATGTGCTGCTTATTCGCGATTTGCTACATCGGTTGCAACCGTGGCGCCGCGGTGGCTTTGATGTCCATAGCTATCACGTCCATCGGCGGCATGTTCTGCGGGTTCCTCTCCAACCATATCGATATTTCGCCCAATTATGCTGGTAAGTGTTAGAATACGTTTCATGTTTATTTCAGGCGTTTTGTTAGACAGTCTAGTTTCAAATTAGGATCATCTTATATCTCACTTTGTGCAAAGAAGTTCTAGGATGTTTCAATGTTTTAATTCAGTCCACGTATTGTAACTTGAACTAAAACCACAATACAAGTCTTTGTAAATAAACTATTGCGGGTATTGTCAGCTATATTTATGAATTGTCTATACTTTGCAGGTACGCTGATGGCTGTAACCAATACGGTGGCAACTGTTCCCGGTATTGTGGTGCCCATCTTCGTTGGCCGTATCACTCACGGAAATGTAAGATTTCACTTAATTCATTAAGTCTTCTTTCTAGTTCAGCAGCTCCATACATTTTGACCGTGCTGGTATTGCTTTTTGTTAGATTCCACACCTTATAGCATAGCCTAATCAGCCTGTATCGTTCCCACTACTGGGACTAGGGATTGCAATCCGGATCCTTCGAAATTTCGAAAATAACTTTTTTCAATCCGGTTTTTAAGACTCTTTAAGATTTTAGCGGATAATATTTATATTTATTCTCAAATTTTCATTGTAAGTAATCGGTAGATCGATATTACCTACTCTAATGCGCAATGCAAATATTTGCATTGTTTGCGCGAATTTGGCGCGAAATCCGTGATTGATTCAGTTTACACTAAGCAGCGCGGCACCACGCCGCGCTGTACACTTGTTTGGATATGATCAGAACTACGGTGGAAGTGCTCTGCCGCAGAGATGCCACCATTATAACAGCCGATACAGCTTTTAAATTTTTGATAAAATCATTGGACAGCCAAGACACAATATCTGCCAAGCAATTGGTAAATTCATTAAAAAGGAGAACTAAAGAGAGACGGCTCTTTGTTGTCGGTGCCTTACAATACTTCACAACCCTAATAAATTTTCGAATGGGACTGAGGAAGACGAAGATTCGTTTACAAACCAACATATGGTGAAATTAAAAATGCGTTCTATTAAGCTGCATCCATGAACGTTGACGATTTTAGAACAATGTCGACGAATATGAACTCTATGATTATGTAATTTAAAATTTATAACGAAAAAAATGACTGATGCCCAAAGTTTGTTGATTATTTTAGTTAATTTGATTCTGTCGTGCTGTGAATTGAGCGAATAAATGCAGATTTTAAATAATCTATGCTATTTTATTTCAGTTTTATCGAATCAAATTAAAACGAGTTCGAAAAATCCGGATAATCCGGATTTTAATCGGACGAGAATACAGAAATACGGATTTTAAAATAAATCCGGATTTTGCAATCCCTAACTGGGACACAGGTCACCCAGGTCTCCTATCCATGACAGGGAATGGGCTATAATTAACCACGCTTGCGGGTTGGTAGATGTCACATGTCTTCGAATTTTTGGTACTAGGACAACCATCTTTTTTTTTTCTAGCTTGCTCGGTGCCACACCTGGGGAAAAGCCTCCCTGCACTCCTTCCATTTCTCGCAAACCCGCGCGTCCTCCTTTCAGTTTTGGCATTCCATCTTACTTATCAATTAATTTTATTTACAGCAAACGATATCAGCGTGGCGCGCGATATTCTTCACCACCATAGCGCTTTACATTGTCGAGATAGTTGTGTTCACTCTCTTCGGCTCTGGAGAAGAACAGCCTTGGAACAAGGCGGCTGCACGAGGAGAAAGCCCGGAGACTCAGAAGCCTCTTCAAACGAAATAATCAGATATTTGTATGGAGGGTTAGGATGTGAGAAGTCTGAAGCGGAAGATTGGGATAATTTTTTGACGCTTTAATGGCTAGTAAATCTTTATTTTTAATAGTCTACAGCAAGTTCTACAGTGTCTTGCTTGAATGATACTTTTTTATACAGGATGGCGCTGACAATACGGCAATAAATGAAAGCACTGGCAAAGTTCATAGGATTATTTTTAACCTATCAAATAAAGGCTAAAATCGAAATTAAAAAAAAAAAACTTGCACTGATTCGCGTCTGGAAATAAAATTTAAGGAACGAATTGGTTGAAGGTTTTTGAAATAGCGAGTTGGTAATGTATTAAGTGTTTATACCGACGCGGAGTCTCTACAATGTAGATTAGAAGAAGAGTAGATATAGGCAATACCGATTCTACATGATATAGATTCTACATCATGTAGAAAATGCTGAAAATGAAAAATAGCGTCCTGTGACTAAACTATTGTATTTATTGGAATGAATGTTTGTATGCAGACTAGGAACGTCATGAGGTATACGCAGTTTAATTTATAGTCGTATGTCGGCGCCACCCTGAATAAATTATCAAGAAGTGGATCTAGGCCATAAATATTTCAAAAGGATTCCCCGATATACTGGATGGGAAAATAGGTTGGTAATCTCGTAATATTGTAAGAAATATTGTGTGCGTTATGTGTACTGTAAACATTTAAATTATATGCTTTAAATATCGCACTTGGAAACTTGTAAAACAATAGGGTATAAAACTTATGTATCCTCGATATCAATAATGAAAGAAAAAAGCTATTGTGGAAATTATATTTTTATAATATATCCATTATATTTCATATCAGTGGGTGTTATAGTTTTTTTTGTGTCACTATATTTTTATATTTAATCATGGATTATTTTACAAAAAATATAATACATTATGCATTGGGGTAGACTTTTGATAATCAGAATAAATTGAAATGAGCTCTTAGACTGTACTTATAATCTATTTGAATGTTACATGTATAAGCTAAAATTGTCTATGAAAAGTTTAAAGTATTTAAGTAAAAGACCTACTGCTATGCTTTGTAACTGTAGTCTGTACTGCCATATTAGTAAGTTGACAGTTAGGCAAATGCCGGTGGAATAATGAAAAAAAACTTCCATACTGATTTTCATAAAAATTGTATATTATTTTTACTTACTTTTTTTGGTCCTAATTCTACATATTTGGGGTTTTATTTTTATTGCTAGATCTCTTTTATATAAAATAATCGCAAGAGGCTAGCGAATATGTACTTAATTATCAAAATAAATGACTTTTGGATAACTTTTATGATGAATGTATAAAATACGATTGTGTAAAAATAGGAAAGATTTTAAGTTTTGATAAGTATTTAAATGGATTTTACATTAAAGACTTGTATGTAGTAGATAAATATAGAAAGTATATAAATATTTACCAAGCTAAATGGAAAACGCTTTGTATTTGAATTTTATTTATATATACATATTAGACACGTAAGTTCGCTTACCAAAGACAATTTGTGTACTTAGGAGAGGTTTTGTAATAAACGTTTCATCTTTTATATTTTGTTTTATTTTTGTTACAATCCTTATTTACAATATTTACAAAATTCCTCTATTTTAAACTGTAATAGTTGGTTCATTCGCACAGTCGCGACCACTAATATGTAGTAATTTGTAAAACTCGGTCTTGCCTGGTAGTGGCTTACCGAATATTCCCAGTGTGCCGCTCAGCCGACTCACCAGTATCCCGATAGCGAAAACACAAACTGAATATGACACTTGTCAACTGGTGCCATATTCCACTTGTTCCAGCAATTGCTCTCAACATCTCTTACCTAGTTAAATTTCGATGTTCCATGGTTTAGATAAACTCAGCAGTGTTAATTTTATTCAAAAAAGTACAAAAAAATCTTTGTTATAAAAAAAAAAACAGTAAAATCTTTAACACACGTCTTTTAATATGAAGTATACTGAACATTGCCGCATCTGAATTAATATTTTTTTTAATACAGAAGATAAAAATGTACAGTACTTTTAAAGTTATGCTAATAAATGTAAGTCAGCGTCACGATGTGGGTACCCCTCTTGAAAGCACCTATGTTCCCAACTGGGGTACCCAATTGATGCAGCCCACCGTACATGACCCTTGACACTTTTGGTGTGTGTAGTACCTTTCTGTTGCTACAGTAAAATCACAATAAAATTAACGTGAAACTATAAATTCTTCTGGCTTTAAGTAACATAATGCAATTTGCTTACAAGCACTCAGGTACGTAATATGTATAAAAAACTTAAAAAACCAAAACAGCCCAGTCAAAATAGACATTGACCCTTGCATAAATTCCGATACAGCTGAAACTTTGCATAAACGTTAGGGATACCATTGTAACGAAATTGTGAAAAGTCCCCATCGATCCCATGTTTGCAAAAAAATGTATGCGAGGTCAAAGTGTGCAAAAATGGGTTTTAATTTTTTTTCGAAATGGTTCGTTTTATGATAAAAATAGTTCAGACAAAAATTGTAGATCAAATAACTATCTATAAAATTGTCCTTAATTTTTTTCTCTAAAACTCACCATTTAGGAGAAAAAGCGATTCTAAAATGTACTAAAGTTGTATTCTCCTTAATATGCACTCGTTTCCATACTTACCACCTATGAGGTAGTGTACTTGGCGCGATTTTTTTTGTGTGGTTTCTCCGGTAGGCCTACTCTACGGTTTATTTTACTGAAGTTAAATTAAATGTCAGGTCTTCTTCTACTTCTTCTTAATCTTCCTGAGTCGACGCAAATTGTTGTAGTAGCGATACGTCAGTTGTTTCGTCGTTGATGTAGGGATCTTCTTCTTATAAAGATTCAACATTTAAACACTACTGGCCTTGACAATTAGTGCATGCTGGTGAAAAATAAGCCTTCTTCTTTGCAGCAGCATTTCGAATTTCACCCCTTTTTCTTCTGGTGCAGGTGGAAGTTGAGTGTGAATTGGTTCTAATACATTATTGATTAGCTTCTAACCCCATTCTTCTGGGTCCAGTTGATTACCAAGCCACACTTGAACCTGGTAGTATACTCGATAAAAATGTTAGTGAGCAAAGAAATTAAAATCAAGTCAAAGCATTTATTTCAAGTAGGCCAGTTACAGGCACTTTAGAATTGTTGACAAGATAACAAAGTAATGAAGCTACAGTCATAAGGCATAAAAACTGTGAAAGTACTGTAGTTGCCCATTCCCTAGTGTAGAAGAACGATCAAGAAACTCCATGGACGCTCTTTTAAATCAGTATATTTTTACAAAACCTTGGTTAAATCATTCATGTTGAGATGGTACACATAAGTGAAAACGGTGTAGCAAGATGCACGTTAAAAGTGTCCATAGTACGAACAAAAAAAAAAAACAATACAAAAATAAAATAATTAATTTAAATAAGCCGTGGCAACCAAGAGATGACCAGTCACAACTGACAGCGCCCGTTCACGAACATGACGCATGTATCAGCACCATTCAACTCAACCATTTTGAAGGGAACTAAATGATCCGACACACGCGCCGCTATCAGCGAGATAGAATAAAATCTCGAAAAAATATTTGCTTTTAGGGTATCTCCTGTACCTGGGTAGGGTAGGGTGTCCTGTTAAAGGGGGGGAAGTTTTTTTACTATCGCGTCCCCCGTAAGTCGTTGCATAGATCTTTAAAATATATTACGAGTTTGTTCAAATAATTTTTCAATTACAGGATTCGTTTGCAAAATATTAATTTATTTACCTTAAAGTCCTAATTTTTCTTAGATTCAAGTGCCTCTCCCCTCTACCAGCTAAACGGTCGTGTTTGGGTGTGTGCGAAAATTCACGGTGGTAGTATATTATAATAAAGTAAAAAAAAAAATTAAAAAGCTTTACAAGTTTACGAGCAATAGTCGACTAACTTATAAAATGTACTTGGGTAACATATTTTCCTAAACATAATGGGAGCACAGGGTTTTCATCTGTAAATGTAAGTTTGTTTCTATTATTGAAAGGATCATGCAAATTTTGGTCCCACCCGTCAATAACTACATGTAATACGTCGTTGGATAGGTATTTTTGAGCTGAACAAAATTTACTATGGCACCAAGTTCGAAATGTTAGTCCGTTCAGAGTTATGCAATATTAAACAAGTCAGTTTAAAAATGGTCAAAAATAATGTTTTTCCCTAATGTAATGCACTTTTTGAATTACCCATAGTATTATCTACTGCACTACCACTACCATCAGAGTCGTAAAGGATTATTTTAGAAATAAAACACAATGATAAGGTATTTTATGTTGAATTTATTAAATAAGCTATTGATTCATGGGAAAATCAAACATTTTCATACTATCCTCATTATCCACTGCTGGACATAGGCCTTCCCCAAGTGTCGCCACATTTGATGATGATGATAGTCTGTTCAGAGCTATGCTTATTTATGCAAATGAATATACGAAATGTCATTGCTTTTCAATTGGATTACCTATTATTTTACATGACCGACGAACTCCCAAGGTTGCGACCAGAGTTTGCAACATATATTCAAGAAAATGCAATGATAGAGATTAGTACTTGCTTTGAGAGATATTTCATACAGAGTGGCAACCAGGAGCACCAAACACTGCCAGGCATTGTATTTTCATCAACTGTCGTAATGAGACTCGTCTTAGAATACCTGAAGTTATAAAAAAAACATCCCTAAACACATGCTGTACATCCCCGATAGCGCCAGAGTATGTCGAGAACACTTGGAGAGTAACATCTGGGACGAACTACCTCAACACTGTAATGTTACTCATGACTTCAATGCAGCACAGTTCGTTCATAAGGCTGCGAACTGGTGACTTGCGACGTTATTTCATATGTCAAGACGAAATCTTGAGTGATTGATGGCCATAGCACGTGGGTGTCTTATTAATGAGTATGATGTCCGTCATCTAGGACTCAACCATATAAACAGAAATGATATTCTACTTCGAAACCTGACTATACCAAGAGCGTTATTTGGAAATGATGAAAATACGAAAGGAATCTTAATATGCGATGGGACTTATGTCTATATACATAAAAGTGCTAACTTCTTATTCCAACGACAGTCATACAGCTTACACAAGTTTCAAAATCTTTTAAAACTCTGATGGTAGTGGTAGTTCAGTAGATAATACTATGGGTAATTCAAAAAGTGCATTATATTAGGGAAAAACATTATTTTTGACCATTGTTAAACTGACTTGTTTAATATTGCATAACTCTGAACGGACTAACATTTGAAACTTGGTGCCATAGTAACTTTTGTTCAGCTCAAAGATACCTATCCAACGACGTATTACACATAGCTATTGAAGGGTGGGACCAGATTCCATACAAATCCTGGCATCGTCCTTTGACCTTGCATAAAAGTTTATGCACACATGGGATCGATGGGGACTTTTCACAATTTCATTACAATGGTATCCCTAACGTTCATGCAAAAATTCAGCTTTATGGGAATTTATGCAAGTTATTTTTATGTCTATTTTGACTGGGCTAACAATTCTGTAAAAATAATGAGTAGGTCTACTGCCTAAGCAAAAATTAAGTAAGTAAAAAATAATATTTATTCTTAAATGAGGAACTATTATTTATTGTCTGCCTGCCCGCACGCCACCTCCTTCCCTTCTCTCGTCTTTTACACAATTACCGGCTGCGCATTCGGTATTTTATAAAATAACGGATTATACAGATTGCCGGTAACATTATACACCGTGACTTTTTAGTCGTCTGACAACGGCAGCCCACTTCATGTATCCAACGACTACTACACATTCATAACAAAAAAAAAAATGGGATTTAAGAGATTAAAAAAAATATATATATTTTATTCATTATTATGATGCACTAGCTGACCCGCGCAACTTCGTCTGCGTCACTTAAGAGAGCCTAACCCTCTGTGGGGTCGCGAGTGGTCGTCACTCGCTACACGTGTGTGGCGATTCCATAAAAAACGTTTTGAAAATCATGTAAACAGCTTGTCGCCAGCCAATGGTGGCTGTAGAAAGTTACCCATTTGCGCAGATCTTTAGAGAGAATGTGATTCAACCTCAAAAGATAGACATGCTATCCCGGACTTCTTTTTGGGACTTACTTTTTAAGAGGAACGATTCCTATTGTTCCTGAAATAAGCGCGTTAAACCAACCAAACAGACTAACTCTTCAGCTTTAAAATATTAGTATAGGTTCAAATAGGTAACAATTGAATTTCTCGGTAATATTTGCATTAATCGCAAAGATATTCTCCTTATATTTTCCAAATATGTTCTTCCTTCGACAGCCCTTTTTTTTTACGCTTGGGAAATCTTCAACTGACTTCTCCCGCTCTGGGCAGAGCGGAAGGGAGTGTCAGACTTGTACTGAGTAAAACCCATCCATGTTCCTTCCTTGCCCTTTGTGTTCCAGAGCCGCGGTATCTCTTTCGAAGAGCCCGCAGCCCTGGCAGGCATCGGCCCTTGCGGGCCCCTTCCTGTTTACTGACATCTCTTTGAGGCGCCGGTGGAACACGAACGCGCCGTGTACACGGCCTGTCTTCAAAAGACGGATGGACGGCGAGCTAGCCCATTACTCACCGTCCACAGGTCTGCGTCTACGGTGGCCGGAAGCCACCACGTGACCCCCGACGCCCGAAACGTCTCCCGCGGCGGCTGGGACTCACGCTCCGCCACCTCCTTCGCTAGCACGACTGCTTCGCAGAAGGAGGTGACGGCGTCCCATTCCCTCTCGCTCCGGACCAGGGCCTGACGCGATAGGTCGCTGCCGCCAATTGCCGCCACGAGGACACGGCGGTGCTCCGCCCAAGTGGGGCAGACCTGCAACGTGTGCTCCACCGTGTCCTCTGGACGATCCACGCAGTGGTAACACCCGGGCGTTTCCTCCCGCCCGATTCGGTGCTGGAACCTCCCGAAACAACCGTGTCCGGTGAGGACCTGCGTCAGACGGAAGGTGAGGGTGCCGTGGCGCCTCTCCAGCCACTCCTCAAAGAGGGGACTTATCGCCACTATTGTGGCGTGCCCTGCACGGGGTTGCGATAGTCGCTGTCTCCATGTCGCCATGAGATCGCGCCGGAAGTCTGTCCACTGCGCGAAAATTTGCCGCGGTAGCGGAGTTTACCCCCGGCGTAGTGCCTCCACGCGCCACCCGTGTAGGCGCGCGAGGACTATCGCCTCCAGATCTCCTTCGACAGCCTTCCGTCTCCATCGTCAGACCTCCGATGAAAGTCATACTCCAGCAAGGTTTAAAATTCTCATCAAGGTGCAGGAAATGAGCCAAGACTTTTGAATTTTATATGGGACCAACTTTAAGATAAACACTTTCCACTAAAAAAACCTGCATGACATTGTGAGTCATACATAAAAAATATTTAAGTACACGCGTCGAATTGAGAACCTCTTATATTTGTGTTGTTTTTTAAAAAACCAAAATCTTATCAACTGACACTGGCAAGGGTCATTCTTTCACGAAAAATCTTAACACCACGATTCAGAAAATGGAGTGAAGTGAATTTTAGCACGAAGTTATACTGCTAAAATATCAAAATTATGCTATTTAGATTTTCAAAGCACCGCACCGTCATGTAGACTAATATAGAGTACCTTTTGCTATCATAACTTTTTTAAAAGCCGGTCAGTCGATTTAATAGTTATTCTTTGTGAGCATATTTTTCTTCGTTTGTACCATTTTGTATCAATAGATGGCGCTGCATGTATCTTACATGTTGATGATAAGACGTTCTTCTTGAACACTTTAAATTCATATATCTTTTGATAAAATTAACCGATTGCGATGAAACAAAAACTAAATAATTCCTTAAGTTACGCACAATGTATATGTATAAAAGTTGTCTGCATTACTTTCGTTTTTTTTTCGAAATAATTTCGTTGTACAAAAACGATTTTTCTTCTGATTTATTATATGTATAGATAACGTAGTTGAAACATTTTGTTGCGAGCGAAGATCTATCTACTCGACTCGTGCGATGGTTAGGTACGTTCTACTGTTTGATACGTAAACATTATTAACAGGATGTTTCATAATTTTAATGTATTATTTATTTTTCTTTGTACCTATTATCTTAATTAATGGTAAAAAAAACACACCTAGAGGTACTTTATGTCGGATACATTGAGTGGACCACCTTTGTCAGACGATTAAAAAATCACGGTGTATAGGTAAGGTGTTAAAAAATTAACTTTAAGAATTTCGTGTAGGCATTGTATTCATCATTATCAACAACTTTTACTATGGGACGAACGCTGAAATCGCGAAAAAAAAAGCTGTTCCGTACATTTTTATTGAGTTACGTGTGCATAAGTGTATGGAACAGCTGATTTTTTTTCGCGCTTTTTACCACCGCTGTCGGGTTTAACAGTTCAGTCACTAGTGGGTTTAGGTGCATGGTTAGGCGTGCCTTGTGTTGACATTTGTACCGCTCGATTTCAAGGTTTACAAGTGGTACCTGGAGGAAGTCGTGAATTTCGCTATTGCGAGCAAACCAAGGTGCATTTACTATGGCTCTTAGTATACCATTTTGAACCCTTTGCAGGCAGAGAATGTTAGATTTGCTGGCTACGCCCCACAAATGGATTCCGTACGTCCATATTGGTTTAAGGACCGAGTTTTTTAGTCTTGAACGATGATAATTGTATATTTAGTAACGAAGAATAATCGGCATTTTAACGAACGAACGTTAGGAACATTTAGTTCTTTCGTGAGCAAATATTCTGGCTGCTGGATGAGATACATACATACACATACATAAACTCACGCCCTTTTCCCATGGGGGTAGGCAGAAACCACAGAACGCCACCTGCTACGATCCTTACATACTCCTTTTGCCTCGTTCACGTTCATACATCTGGTCATACACGCACGCCGGTTGCGAGTACTACGCACCTGACCTTTCTGAAGAACCTCACCAATGAGGTCAGCGTATGTTCTTCTAGGGCGTCCCCTCCCGGCGTTGCCACTCACATCTGCCTTGTAAATACCTTTTGTTAGTCGCCTTTCACTCATCCTCTCCACATGACCAAACCATCTAAGCATACTTTTTTCAATTTTTGTCACTACATCTTCTTTTAAGCCGCAACGTTTCCGTATAACCTCATTCCTCACTTTAATCCTCTCTTCTTTTTTCCTCTTTTTTCCTCGCTGGATGAGATCATGATAGGAATCACGTTTATCCATCAATTATTATCGCGTCCACAAATTCTGGTATCCGTGCTAAGCTAACTGTTGAGGAGTACCCTCGTGAGAAGACAATCCTGTCCAAAGATTAGGCAACGACGGAAATTATGTTTTTTCATCAAAATTGAACGCGTCTACAAATTTTGGTACCCCAGCTATTTATCGTTCCACGGCAGCAAAGAACAGAAAGACAACTGCATTTTTTGCAAAATTCACTTCTTAGCATAAATTAATTCAGAATTATTTATCTATCCAGTTATATATTTTTATCATTTTTTAATGATTTTTTTTATGATTATCTAGCTTTTGCCAGCGGCTTCGCTCGCGTTAATTTAGAATTTAACATTCAATCATGATTTGAAAGACACGTGGCGCTATCTACTATCAAAAGAACGTTATTGTTGTTTTCCTCGGAAACAATACTTTTTCCGGGATGATCGGTTTAGTAGTTTAGGCGTGAAAAGGTAACAAACAAACAAAAAAGTTAGGAAGTTAGGATTATGATTATTACAAAAATTGAAGAAGCTAGCTTTGCTCTTGTAGAACTTATTACATTTTCGCGTTAAAAACGCTCTCCTTGAAACTAGTGATTTTGTAGATAGCCGTTTGTTTTTTGCTGCAATCGCATTGAGGAGTTTCCTCGTGAGAAGACAATCCTGGCTCATGGATTAGGCACCGTCAGAAATTATGTTTATTCATCAAAATTGAACGCATCTACAAATTTTCGTATCCGTGCTATTTATCGTTGAGGAGTTCGCTCCTGAGAAGAAGATCCTGGTTGCAGGATGAGGTCATAATAGAAATCACGTTTATCCATTATATGAATGCGTCTACAAATTTTCGAGTCCGCGCTATTAACCGTTGAGGAGTTCCCTCGTGAGAAGACGATCTGGCTAAAGGATGAGCTCAAATGAGGTCAAATTATTGTATTGCCATCGGTCCTTGATACGTGTGCGAAGTTTCAGTTCAACCCGACGTTTTGAAGTGGTTGAAAATCAAATTCGAAGGATAGTTTACATAGATAGATATTCATAGTTACATACATTTGTTGGCCTGTTGGTCTAGTGGTTAGTGACCCTCACTGCTAGGACGGAGGTCGTGGGTTCGATTCCCACACAGGACAAATCTTTGTGCGATGAGTACGATTATTTGTTCTGTATCTGGGTGTATAATTTATATATAATATGTATGTATTTAGAAATATATAAGTATGTTTATCAGTTGTCTGGTTGCCATAGTACAGGCTCTGCCTATTTTGGGATCAGATGGCGGTGTGTTGGTTGTCCCAAGATATTATTATTATTTTGGGAAAACATACATTGTTTCTTAGCTCTTTAGCTAGTTTTAGCTACGTTAACGGGCCTATACCAAGTCAACGTAGCATGTGTGTGTGTGAGTCGAGGGGAGAAATTTCATTTTCCTCGATTTGCATGAACTTCCTTACTATTCTGCAGGTGTATTATTATTATACTAAGCTAATAATAAAAATAAAAGCGTGCTAATAACGTAACTAAACTACGTAACTATAGTAACTTCTTATATTTATTCAAGTAAATAAAGTCGATTGAAAATTATTAGTTTTGTACTAGTGCCTTTACAATAATTTGCTAACCCAAAATGGAATGATTTTGAGATTGAGGGGCGGGCCCCAAATCTCATGTGCCTAGGGGCCCTGGCCCTCTAAGTCTGGGCCTGGTGGTATGGTGATAATTTTTCTTTTATACTTACCTACTTCAATAAACCACAGATTGGTTTGTCATAGTGAGTTATGTCTAAAGTCTTCTAAACTTCTAAACTTGATTAAAATGACAGCTGTCAAAGTAAAGGGCTAGCTTTGGTCTTAACGAAATAAATAATTATAAATGCATATGTACTTACATCAAACTAAGTAACTTTACGCAAAAAATATTGCTGGGAAACGACTTTTGTTTTTGAGGTGAAAAATCACGTTTTACGGTAGGACTCAATGTAAAGCATTCGAAACATTGTGCTGAGGGATGAATAGAATAATACGGAGGTCGTGAACAGGGCCGGATTTAGTGCGCTGGAGGCCACGGGGCATCAAAGGAGTCATGCTAGGTAATAATATCTAGTATAGTAGTAGTAGTCGTAGTCATATCTACACGCGCTCGAGGCGGTGTGCAGTTGGGAGGCAACAGTCGCGAATGTACCGCACTGACGAACCGACTTTGTGTTGGTTTTTAAAGCAGAAAGCGTGCGATTTGAGATAAAAGTAGGTACAAGTATTTATTAAATATGCCGAAGGGTTATAATAATAGAGTATATTGTTCTGTCTTTGGTTGCTTGAATTATTCAACAACGCATCCAGAGATATCATTTTTTTTAAATTACCTGGAAACTCCGAAATGTAAGACTACTACTAATACTTTGTATATTTACCTACTAGTAATAATACGTAATTTGTTTATGTTTTAATAGGTATGTATTTCGCTTTTTGCATCGAGTAAAATACCTGAATTAATTAATAGATAAGTGGATAGGGTCAAAAGAGTGACACACGAGTGACTTAGGTACCTACGCTCGCGTTAAAAAAAACTGATAAGTAGTTTCCTAGGCTAGACTATCTACTTAGGTGCACATCACATCATCATCATTAGGTGGTCATGTACTTAGCTACTTCCATATATTATTGAATTAGACAAAATATCTTTATGAAATGATTATGAGAGTAAATGGTAGGTACCTAGTGAGATTTACCAACATTATAATTTAGGTACTTTTTAAGTAGGTAAGATTTTCTAGTAGGTAGATAGAAGTTTTGATTGCTGTAGGTAGCGCACACGCGATGAGATCGTTGCTATTAAGTAACGTTTACCGCTGTTCGACATCGTATCAGACAACTTTTGTTTGGTCACCCATCCGATGTCGAACCGCAGCAAACGAGTTGCTTCGTGCTGTAAGTAATGGGGACGTTAATAAGCTGAGATGAAAAAGATGTTAGGTATTATTTTATAATTACTCGTCAGCTGTTTCTTGCATTATGGTTGAGTATGTAGGTGTTGTTTGTAAGGATTGGAGTTCAGTAACCTTCGGCGACCAGAATAAGAGCGCTTGTAGACGTCCGTTTTTTTCACCGGATAACGGACCGTGTTTTTTGCCGGATTCGCGGTGGTGTATGAATTATAATGAATGTGTGTACATGCACCGGACATCGGTCCGGCGAACAATTTACGCCGGATGCACCACCGCTTCCCCTCGGCGCGACGGACACCGGTCCGGTGTAAGAAAGGGCGGTCATCCACGCCAGTGTAAAGGGAAATCTTTTTTTTTGGCTCAAATTAATTTGTCGAAACGATTTAGAAAACAAACCTAACTTTGCTTCTTACCGTATATGTGAAAACCATTTTAATGTGGAGGACATACGACAAACACAAACAAATCGAAAATCTACTAATCAAAAGACACAACTACATATTTTTA
This sequence comes from Lycophotia porphyrea, assembly GCA_950005105.1. NCBI lineage: Eukaryota > Metazoa > Arthropoda > Insecta > Lepidoptera > Noctuidae > Lycophotia > Lycophotia porphyrea. The sequence continues at coordinate 4,685,121 of OX465400.1, read as the reverse complement.
TTGAACACTTCCTATTTCATTCACAACAAATTTCTTTTTTTTTTATAAAATATATATATTTACAATCACAAAACTAGAAACAAAATCAACCAATAAGTAGATGAAATTAAAATAGTGTAGGCACGGCAGCCCTTTCGCGTGCGTGCGTACCGCTCGGCTGTAGGTAGGTAGTTATTTCAAGGCCAGGGCCGAGTCACAATACTGATTATATTTATACTGTGCCCATGGGGCCATCAGTCCACAAATTTTGGTATGGTTCTGTCTGTTATTTATCAGTGTTTTCTTTGTTCATATTTTTATTAGTATCATGTTAGCATGCTCTATTGTGGGTTTGAATACGTCCCTCGTTTAAACTAACATACTGTATAGGAGTCTCTCACAAAGGTGGAACATATTAACTTTATAAGTCAGCTTTGTGAAGAGATAATAAATAATATTTTTCAAGTAACAAAGATAGAAGTTTACTTACTAATGTATATACATCATTGTGTATAACATTGCTGTTAGTATATGAAACTTAAAACAATGTTATTTACATAGTAACTAACACATCACTTGCGCGATGCTTTTCTGTGGTCGTGTAGATTTTTTCCGCATAAGCGATGGAAACACAAAAACTAAATTCTACACCAACTCGAGTAAACACAGGTTTTACAGGTTATTGCATTACTAACTAACATTTGAGCAGCATTTACTCTACTCTAATAAGGTCTTGCCTAACTGCATTTTCTCTCAGCCAACTATTAGCAAGAAAGTTTACACCTACGTGACTTCCATCACCTCATTTGCCAATATTGTGTGAAGGTGTGCCAATCTCATATTCAATCGCTTAGTTAGAAGATAGATTCTTGGAAACGAGTATTATTTGTATTTCCCAAGTAAAGAAGTAAAGAAAAGGTGGGACTTGTTTTCTTATTGATAAATTGTATTAATGGACTACAAAATTTATTAGGTAATTAGGTATTTGTAATTAGGTAGTATTACTGTGGTTCACATTTCAATAATGCCTAAAAACCATTGCTCTCGAAACTGTGAAGGCAAACAACGTGTGCCTTTAATGCCTTTTATTTCCATTGGCAGATTTCCTCCCAGCGCGGTACGTCCTAACTATCCTCGGGTCTGTAGGCTTCGCTATAGTCTATGGTTTGAAGGTGAATCTCTCCGTAGCTATGGTGGCGATGTTGAACCATACTGCAATCGAAGCGTCCCTGGGTCCAAAATCGAATGTGACCGTTGTGGTGAGGCCCGGTGATGAGGAGTGCCAGGGGACCGCAACTAACGTAAAAGTAAGTACTTACACTAAAAACAGTTTGCGTTAGTCTGTGGTAATATAACCAATTACCTAGTAACTTCTTCGTCGTCGTCGTGACGTGCATTTCTTTATTGATGATGCAGAAATCTGCTATCTCAATTGCGTCTGTTACAGAACTGCTCAGCCGCAGTGAACTTTTTTTTTCTATTTATACTCCGTACTGCACTAAGTCAGTTCTAACTGTTACCAGTTTACCACCGATGTGCGGTACCTGTAATATCTATCTACTTTATTGGTTGCTTTTACTGTCCCATAAAGTGGATTAATCCATTAATGCCCGTTTTCTTTTTGTTAAATATTGAACACTCGGCCCAGTGCCTGGAGTCACAAATCCAACAGAGCGATAATATTCAGCCATTATTTTTTTTATTTCGTGAGGTATATTAAAACAGGAACTAGAGCCATATGTTTGCCCGTTTATTACCACTTACGACCGCGTCTAGCCTATTTGGTACTTAATTAAATAAATAGCGCGGAAAATACCTTGTCGCACAAACGATTACCACGTATTCAGAACCAACATCAGTTTGAACCCCACATAAAAAGGAGACATTTTTTTTATGTTTGGAGAATAGGCCCACCACGTAAATTTTAGCGCATAGTACTGAAACGTATATTGATTTCTTCCTTACAATCTCTAGATTAGAATGGTAATATTAGCTAAGCTTTGTCTAACCGGGATATTGAGAAATTCGAAAATGAAAACGTGAATCTAACAATAACCTCAAAACTTCAATATTGTCATATTTGAAAACACTTTCACGAAAATCAAAATAAACGGAACGAGTAACTATCAAATGAAGTTGACCACCAAAAAGGCGAAGTTAAAACGTTCCGTTTCGTACCATTATGATTGCTAACCCTCTACGTATTTTTAGCAAAAACCTTTAAAAATAGCATTGGTCCACAGTTTAATACTATTTATTTTTATATTCTATTCTATTTCTATTATAATTTAAGCAGGTATTATTACCACTGGGTACCGTACCGTTTTTTACGTCAAAACACGCCCCTATTCACGTAAGTATCAGCTGTCAAATTACATTGACGATTACAGTAATGAATTGACTTGCAAAAAAATATCAAAACATAATTTATTTAATATGATTTCAAGATTCCGGTTAGACTTCTGTGTGATCTTTCGTTTATTACTATAATAAATCGGTTACTTTTTTTTTTTTTTGGTGTATTATGAATATTATGCGTAATATACAAGTGGGGCTAAAAAAATTGTCTCCTTTACCAACGGATTTTTTTTAAATAGGAACCTGCTGCTGTTTCCTACAAACAGTAGTAGCAGTACCTACATGGTCAACTGTTTGGAACAGCTGATTTTTTTAAAATGCTTACATACATAAACTCACACCTTTTTGACATGGTCATACACGCACGGTGGTTGCGAGTACTATGCACCTGACCTTTCTGAAGAAACTCACCAATAAACTCGGTCAGTTGTTAGTCGGTTTTCACTCATCCTCTCCACATGACCAAACCATCTAACATACTCTTTTCAATTTTTGTTACTACATCTTCTTTTAAATTGCAACGTTCCCGTGTAATTTCATTCCTCAATTTATCATTCAAAATGTAACACCACCCACAGTACCGTGCAGACTCACACAGTGCTACAAAATGGGGTCGTATCACTAAAAGCGATCTTTAAATACCACCTTGGATAGCTTAACAGTTTATTATAAATAATTATAATGACACAGAATACTTGATTTTTAACTTTTATGTTTTTAGGAAGCGGATGGACCCTTCAATTGGAATTCAGACATTCAGGGCATTGTCCTTAGCTGTTACTTCTGGGGCTATTTAGCGGGTCAGATGCCCGGTAAGTTTTAAACCTAGAGCGTAGCCTAACATCGCCCTAACTATATATTTTAGTAGCAGCACTCCGTTGCCATAACCTGTGGCCGTAACCCCAATACCTATTGAAGACTCCATAATGTGTAATGTGTCCCATAGTAAATTTTTCTTATAAATAGCTGCCATGGACTGTTGATCTGGGAATTCTCAGCAATGAGCACTGTCGGTATTGTGATTTTAGTGGCAAAAGACTCGCTCTGCGCATGTCCTACTCACATCATCTTCGTGCATTTGTCTCATATTACAACTTACGTCCTGCGCAATACGATTTTCTCCCATTTTCCCCTATTATCTCAGAACACTTATTTTTTTCATATCGTCCTTCATACATTCCATTCATGTTTTCATTGGTCTTTCTCTCTTTTCAATCCATTATCATGCTACTGATGAAATTGATAATAGCTATATATAGTCTTCGACGCATTAGTATTATACTAGCTTATGTCCACGGCTTCCATCGCGTATGGTCGGTAATCATCCCACGGGGACGTTTTGAAATATAGCCCGTGGCACTCGGGCATAACCTTGCTTGTTCAAGCTTCTCATTGGTGGAAGAGTTTTTAGAATCTGATGAGTAGATCCAAAGATTACCCCGTATACCTAAAGATAACCCGTATACCCAAAGATCCAAACTTACAAACGCCATTGTCACATATACGTGACAAGCAAGCGCATGCCCTGTACGCCAAACGACACAAAGGGACAAAATTGTACGTGACATTGTGGTTTGGCACGGAGGGTATGCGCTTGCGTTTAGGGTTTGGCGTTCAAAAGGTTAAGATATAATCTTCTATATACATATAATAAGACAGTAAAAAAACTGTGTCTGTACATTGAATATATTAAAAAAAAAAATTGGGGGGTGTTTAGAAACAGTAATAGGGCACGAATCCAAAAAAAAAATCTGTCTGTTTGTCTGTACACGCTAATCTTCGGAACTTCTCAACGGATTTGAATGTTTTTTTTTGTTGTATAGGTATTAAGTCTGGGCAACATATAGGCTATAATTTATCTTGGAAACTTGAACACCTGATGCAGAACCGCATCAGACCAGCTAAACTATAAGAGATACAAAAATGCTACCATACCAAAAATTGTTCCACGTAATGAGCATTTTCTGCTTAGAGAATAAATTTGAAGATCTGGAACAGCTGATGTGGAACTCCAAGAGTCCAGCCACACTATAACATATATAGGAATGACGTCTTAGCAAGAGTTGTTCAGACTGATAAGCACTCTCTGTTGACGTATAAAAATTGAAGATGTGGAACACCTGTTGTGGAGCTCCAAGAGCCCAGTTACACTATAATATATAAACTGGGTTGTGGAGGGCAGATAGACAGTCGTTCCATGTAAAATACTGGTATTCAGCTGCATCCGGTTGTACTGGAAGCCGAACCCAACATCACTACATATTATAACACAATGTTCTCCGCCGCGTCTATCTGTCTGTTCGCGATAAACTCAAAAATTACTGCACTGATTTTCATGTTGTTTTCTTAAATAGATAGAGTGGTTCTCGAGGAATTTTTTGAGTATATAATTTGTCAAGTTTTTGTACAGATTGGCTAAAATATAATGATATTTGTTGGAGGTGTTGGAAAAAAATAAGCCGTTTGGGGGAGCTTTCAACGAAAACGCTACCCTTTAAGATATAACAAAATGATGAATGGTAGAATTGTATATAGGTCTACAGAAAAATCCGCGATAGCTTATGTCTATCTCTTAAGGATATGCTATATCCATTTTAATACTTTGAAAATGGGCAAACTAGGTTCCCATGAGTTGAGAAAATGGGATCATCATGATTACTTTTGGTCGCGATAACCGACATCCACGCAGGCGAAGCCGCGGGCATCAGCTAGTCATTATATAAGGTCTCATTAAAATAGATGGACTAACTTTTAGAAATCATTCGGAACACCAAAATAAGGACAATGGTGAAAAAAAAGAAAAACGCATTAGATACTTACAAGAAAAAGAAACAGGTAACGAAAATACACCAAAAATGCAATTTATTGTTTTAGGTAAAAATAAAATCACTTTAATTAGTGTTTTATTTGCTTGGATATCTTTTGTTAGACGTACTGAACGCTGTGTTATAATTTGTCCATCTATTTTGATGGGACCTTATATAATAGTGTAGTAAGGTTTGATGTTTCATTGAATAAGATTTATCCTCCAGGTGCCCGAATCGCAGAAATGTACTCAGCGAAATGGATGTTGTTCTTCAGCGTGTTCATCAACGCGACTTGCACTCTGCTGACCCCAATCTGTTGTGAGATACACTACTCCCTCGTCGTGATCATGAGGTTCAGTGAAGGTGTCGGAGGGGTGTGTTGCTTATTTATATACTTATATTCCTTACTCGATCCGCTCCTGTTTTTCACGGCCTCCTATTCATTTAAATTATTCTATCTTTCAAGTTAGAACCAACCTTACAAATTCACAAAATTTCATTAAAATCGGTTGGGTGGTTTCGGAGATTAGGCTCTGCGCAAACGAGCCACCGACCACCGCCGCCGGTGGCTGTCGCGCGCCACGTCCTTTGGTACCGCGCAAACGGAGGTGATCAGTGGCTGCCAGGAGCGGTCGGTATATTTATAATTTGCCACCGGTGGCATGTCGCAGACACTAAGTCCCGAGTGCCGCCACCGGTGGTAGCGTGTCGCGAGTGGACGCCACTTGCTACACGAGTGCGGCGATTGAATACAAAACGTTTAAAAAATCATGTAAACAGCTTGTCGCCAGCCACCGGTGGCTGTAAAAAGTGGCCCGTTTGCGCGGAGCCTTAGCGTGTATAAACAAACAGGCATGTGATTTGATTAATAGTCATCATAGGACGTGGACGAGGCAAAGGGAGTATGTAATGTTCAGTGGTTTTTGCCTACCCCCAGGAAACAAAAGCGTGAGTTTATGTAGTCATAGGTTCTGATTAGGAATTGCTGGCTGGCTACACTTGAAGCGTTTAAGTGGAAGATTGGCAGGAGAAGGCAACGTGGGTACTTGCACGCGTAGCATGACTAATTCCATCTCTATTCTAGCAAGAATAGACAAAGCTCTTTCTTTACAACTCGATATGTCTTCTGCCCGAGCATAGGGCGAACCGTACACTCGAGTTTCTACGAAGACAAAGACATAGAAATTATTTCGATAGCAACGTGAACGGAGAAGTAGATATTCTACGAATCTCGATCGTCTTGTCACTTAGAGTTGGTGAAAACGGGCATTAGGCAATTATGCATTCAGTTAGGTGTCACTTAGTGTTGTGTGAAAACAGAAATTAGGTATTCAGGTAGGTGACACTTAGTGTTGGTGAAAATTACGGGCATTGCGCATTGAGTTAGGCGTCACTTGGTGTTAGTGATAACGGGCATTGGGTAGAGTAAGGTGACACTTGGCGTTGGTGAAAACGAGCCTTAGGCATTGAGTTAGGTGTCACTTAGTCTTGGTGAAAACAGACATTAGGCATTAAATTGCATTAGGCACTTGGCTGATAAAATCTGCCGTACACAGCAGGGAGATAAGAACCCCGGTTAACGCTCGTACAGCATTCCTCTCGGAGGTACTTTCATTCTTCGCGCCCTTAAAACTGAGCAGCCAGTGATGGTAGGACCCCGACATGATCATATACAGGGTGTAAACAGACTCTTCACGAAGCCGTCGACTAAGCATTATGTACATCAAACTAAATAACTTTACACAAAAACTAGTGCTGGGAAACAATTTTTTTTTTTGGGCTGAAAAATCACGTTTTACGGTAGGACTCAATGTAACGCACTCAAAACATTGTGCTGATGGATGGATTGAATAGTGAGGGGGTCCTGGAGTTGTTTAAAGTAAGAATCTTACATTAAAAACATGTATTTAAAAAAAAAAAACTTGTGAAAAAGTTGGAACTTTGACCCCCAATATCTCCGTAATTAGAAGGTTCCCAGGTATGGTCTAGAACAAAAAAATTATCGCAATGACGGGGAGAACAAGTGCCTTTCCGCTTCGTTAAGAGTCTTTTTACACCCTTTAAAATCACCTTTTTAAAATTTCGTCGGGATCAAGTATACGTGATGTCGACGAAAGATATTCTAAATGACAGCCCCCTTTTGATCCCACGCAGTCTTCGCAAAACAGTTATCCCCACCCCAACCAATCGAGCTGAAATTTTGCATACACGTTTAGTTTGAGTGACAACGCGTGGTTAGCAGTGGCGAAAGTTCCATACAACTCGATTCCTACCGGCTTCCCTTTGAAAATGGCACAGTCGGTAATCTATAGACAAATAATATAATCATATGAAAGGCATGTACTCCAGCTTACCTGATAAGCCTGTTTACACCCTTTATGTATACATAAGTGAAGATAACGGTGAAGGAAAACATCGTGAGGAAATGCGAGGAATACCGTATAATTTTCAGTCATTAGGCATCAGTTGCAAATTTTTGGCTACTTTATTTCTCTAAGCTTGTATGTTTTACCCAGGGAGGGACATTTCCCGCCATGCACACGCTGCTGGCTCAATGGGCACCCCCTTTGGAGAGAAGCTTCATGTCTTCACTGACTTACGCTGGAACTTCTCTCGGCACGGTCATCTCTTTGCTGATGTCAGGCGTGCTTGCTGATAATGTGGGTAAGAACATGAAGATTTATTTGTTTATTTATTTAACACTTCAAGCACAAAGTACAGAGGCGGACTTAATGCCATAGGCATTTTCTACCAGTCAACCTTTGGGTGATGGAGAGACAAACAGTGGTAGGTGTATATTTACTTGTGTATTTTGCGGTAAACGAATAAATTCTCCTTGATTTGTTGATTCAATAATTTGCTGTAGAGCGTTGCATTGCCAGGATTCATTTTACAAGCTTTTATATAAGCAATGTATGTACATATGACTATATATGACTATACATTTTGCAAAACTTCTTGAAAAGTTTAAGGAATTGGAAAAGATCTAGAAGATATTTGTGAAATATGAACTCTTTGCTCACAAAATCTGCACTCATTCTACATTTTCTGTCACTTAACTCATTAGAATATTACTTTCAAAGTGTAGACAGACCCTTGCCGAAGTCGCAACAAGCATTCTGTACATACATCAAACTAGGTAACACCGTGCAGAAAATATTGCTGGGAAACGTATTGTTTTCTTTTTGGGTGAAAATCCCAGTAACCGGAAGGATCGCAGGTATGAGCCAGAACAAAAAAAAAAATCGCAATGTCGGGGACAACTGGGGCCTTTCGGGTTCGTTAAGGGTCTTTTTCCACACATTAACTTTCTGATGTTTCCTGTATTTTCCTGCAGGTTGGGAAAGCGTATTCTACGTGATGGGTGGCTTGTCCCTTATATGGTGCCTCTTATGGGTGCTGGTGGCCCAAGACTCCCCGCAGCAGCAAAAGTACATGTCTGACAAAGAGAGAACAATGATTATTACCTCACTGGGCAACAAGGCTAACGATCACAAGGTAAATGCAGGAGAATTTTTTAAATTGATAACTGATTGACCTATAAGGTGCACCTCTGCTTAACCATTCAAGGATTACACGCGTGATTTTTATGTTACTACAATGGGGGCTATCGCGCATGAATTCGCCGCCAGAGGCGTTCGTGTAGAGTAGGGTCGTCCGAAATGTAGGGTGTCTTTTTTATCACGTATTTTAACTAATATTCATGATTCTGGTCGGGATTGAGCCGTTCCTGATTAATAATGACTTGAATGACCTGAATTTTAAGTAGCAACTTAGGATCTTATTTGTTAGTACTTGGAAGTAAAATGATTTTTAAATGTTTCATGCTTGTTAATGTTAGGGAGAATATTTGCAAATATGTATCACACTATGTTGATATACGAATGAAATGAACTTTTTATGAAGTAATTTGTACTTTAAAGTATAAAATAGAATTAATGCCAGGACCTTACTCGACAGTGGCGCCATCTGGTGAGCTTAAAAACGATAGCTCCCATTAGGTACCGTTAAGCGTAAAGTGTAAAATAAGCAGTTATTTGCTTACAGCAAAAACTACCTGTGCCCTGGAAAGCAGCTGTCACTTCAGCACCCGTCCTAGCTATCATGGTAGCTCAAACTTGCTGCAATTTTGGTTGGTATATATTTCTCATTGAGCTGCCTTTCTACATGAAACAAATACTCAAGTTTAATATGACTGAGGTAAGTAATAATTAAGTAAGATATATTTATTTATTTAATTTTAGGAAAACTTACAGCTAAACAGACAGTGAGTAATAGTTTAAACAAAATATGGCCAATTACAAGTTTCCACATGTAGTATGTAAATTATATAAATAGAAAATCCTTGATAGACTAAATAACACCAAACAGGATAATTACTATTTACACTCAAAGAAGCTAGTACATAAAATTTTCTTTAAATTAACCAAATTAGTATTGAAAATGTCGATCTCAGCTTCCTGGCAGATTGGCACATTTTTTGCAACGGTAGGTATCGTTCGTTGAAAAGGATTTAGACCGATGTTGAATGTGCCTTAAAAACTTTTTTTGTATGCTCTCAATACGATCTATGTAGACATTATAATTGGGGTTCCAGAGAGGCATACTCCAAGGGACTACGGACAAAGGAACAGTATAATGTTTTAATAGTCTTATATTTTTAAACTCGGAGGACACCCGGAGAATGAAACCAAGTGCTTTTGATGCTTTTTGACTACATTGTCTATGTGTGCATCAAAGAGGAGCTTAGCATCAAAGGTAACTCCCAGATCCCTGATATAGTTGACCCTATATAGTCCTGTATCTAAAAGCGTGTAGTTAAGGACTATCTGGATAGGTTTCCGAGTAAAGGAGCAAACATAACACTTGGAGAAATTCAAACCCAACTTATTATTAATACAATAGGCTTGAAAACTATTAAGGTCTGCTTGTAATAGATGAGCATCCGCCAGGGAGTTTATTTGTCTCATTATCTTAATATCATCAGCGTACAGTAACAATTTAGAATAATAATAATAACCGAGCTTTGGCGCCGATTACCACGAATACCCATGCATAACAAAAATAGGGCGTCAAGGCACACACGCCTTGGACTCGCAACTCAAGAGCATGTTCGAGAGAAGCGAGGACCTCGTTGATACACACTCGATCCTGTACTGTGGGGCTGTTGCAGCATGTCGTTTAGCTAATTTCAAGTTTCCAAAGTGTGACGTAGCTACTCGACCAAAACCAGCCGTACCAGCCTGGCAGCGCAGGATCGAGCGCCGTATCGACGGGGCCAGGGTACTCATCGGCAAGCTATACTGCAGGGAGGGCAATACTCGACCACGTGTGATGCGCTTTGTGAGGCGGGCATTCTCGGGGACTGGAATCAGCCCTCAAGAATACTGGTCCCGTGTCACAGAGCGCATTGACTTCCTGAAGCAGAAAGTTTATGCATGGGCGAACCGTATTCGGCGGTATAAGCGGCGGGCGAGCGATGAGAGGTGGGTGTACAGAGGTTGGGAGCGACTTGAGCAAAATATGACAGACGTGTGCCGCCCAGATGATGCCGCCACGAGTTCTTTCTGGCGCAGCATCTGGTCGATGCCCGTCTGTCATACTGAGGCTGACTGGATGCGTGTCGCGAGTGAGCGTGTGAACGTATTCCAGAAATGGAACCAAAGTCACCAGGACCGGACGGACTGCACAACTTCTAGCTAAAATGGCTTAGTAGTTCACATGGTTGCCTGGCATCCCAATTCCAGTCATCCTTAGAGTCTCGGTTACTTCCACAGTTTTTAACAACAGGCGTTACCCACCTTTTCCATAAGTCAGGTAGTCCCGCGGAACCCAAGAATCCAAGAAGAAAAGGCCGATCACGTGTTTGTCGACGATCTATAAACTTCTTACATCCATTTTGAGAGCGAAAATTAATACACACATTGACAAAAACTCCATTATGTCTGCCTCTCAAAATGGATGTAGGAAAGGATGCCGCGGTACTAAGGAGCTACTCCTCATCGACATGGCCATTATCCAACAGGATCGTCGTTCTCGTAAGGATCTAGCGACATTACGTTGGATAGATTATAAAAAGGCCTACGACTCGGTGCCACATACATGGCTCATGAGGGTGATGGAGTTGTACAAGATAGATGCAACTTTACGCGCCTTCCTTGAGTCGTGTATGGGGCAATGGAGGACGGTCCTTCGATATCCGGGATCGATATTCGCGTAGGTAGTTGAGATTGGCAAAGGTAAGTCACTCGGGATCTGGTTTTCAGACTTGTCAACCAAATACATAAGAGGGCTCAGTCCGCCAATCATTTACTTTAAAAATATTGTAGGTACTTGTTGCTAGCTGTCACGTTTTTGTTTTCAGAACGCGTTAGCAGTGTCTTTGCCATTCCTGTCCTTGTGGGTCTTCAGCATGTCCCTGAGTGCAACCTTGGACCATCTGCGAGTCAAGTCTATAATCTCCACTGGCACAGCGAGGAAGATTGGCACGGGATGTGGTAAGATTATTTGTATTTTGGGTGCAAACTTGCTATAAATTCAGTGGCGAAGATCCACCAAGCTGTAAGCGGTCTCAAACAGCAGCAAACTGCAAGCTGCTGATTGAGGCTGTGTTACTTAAGCCCTCAGCTCTTAATTTGTCTTCCATCACTTATTCTCCTTTCCTTATAGCATCTGTAATCCCGGGGATCTGCTTGTTCGCGATTTGCTACATTGGCTGTAACCGTGGCGCCGCGGTGGCTTTGATGGCCATAGCTATCACATCCATCGGCGGCATGTTCTGCGGGTTCGTCTCCAACCATATCGATATCGCGCCCAATTTTGCTGGTAAGCATCAAGCTACTACAATCTATCAATTTCTTTTTTAAGCGACCAGCCCCGGCTTCTAACGGTTGAAATGTTATACATATGAATTGAATTGAATTGAATGACCTGTTGGTCTAGTGGTTAGTGGCCCTGACTGCTAGGACGGAGGTCGTGGGTTCCATTCCCACACAGGACAAATCTTTATGCGATGAGTACGATTATTTGTTCTGTTTCTGGGTGTGTAATTTATCTATAATATGTATGTATTTAGAAATATATAAGTACGTTTATCAGTTGTCTGGTTGCCATAGTACAGGCTCTGCCTAGTTTGAGATCAGATGGCAGTGTGTTGGTTGTCCCAAGATATTATTATTATTACATATAAACCTTCCTCTTGAAACACTCTATCTATTGCTGAAAACTGCATTAAACTGCAGGCGTACAGACGGCGGGAGCGACTTTGTGTTATACTATGTAAAGATGAAGCTTTAAGTTTCAAGGTTGATTGGGAAAAGATAGTTTCTACTCGTTTGACCGACAATCTGGACGATCTTTCCCATCTAGGTACATACCTATATGGGAAACAGCGTCCAGATTGTCGGCCTCGCGCTATTTTTTGCATTAGCAGCATTCATTTCAGTTTTTAGGGGTTTCGTTGTCAACAAGGAAACCTTATAGTTTCGCCATGTCTGTCTATCCGCAGCTTAGCTCAAAGACTCTTAGTACTAGTTATTTGGCATGAATTTACAGATTAAAACGGTTTTCCTGGGGATTACGCTTGATTCAAGGCTACAATGGGGTTGTCATTTAAGTACTCTTGCGAGGCGGCTAAGTTCAGCAGCATACGCTATTAGAAAAATCCGTCAATTTACTGATGTGGATACCGCTAGACTGGTCTATTTTAGTTACTTTCATAACATAATGTCTTATGGCATTTTGTTATGGGGACGGAGTGCAGACATTGAGTCTATATTTATTCTGCAAAAAAGAGCCAGCAGAGCCATATACAAATCTTCGTAGGCGCGATTCTCTAAGGGAACTGTTTAAGGAAATTAACATCATGACGGTACATGACTATTCATTAAACATTATCATTGATTTAAGAAAACTTACTAATTTACTACAATCTTCTATGTTCAGTCAGCTTCAGAGAAAAGGAACCCCCTTTGGTAATGACATCAAACTATTTTAAGTTTTGGTAGTATAACGTAAATGGCGTGTTGGTTTAGTGGTTAAGACTACTGCTAAGCAATGCAATGGTCACGAGTTCAAATCCGAGGATGATAAATTAAATGGGTTATTTACTTAGAATATTAACTGAACACAAAATAGGGTGAGGTTTAGAACGCTTAACACTAGATAATCGGGTTCGTTCATAGATATTTCTAGAAACATAACTACAATATTTATTTATTTATAGTTGTAAAAACATTTTTTATACTCTGTATGATCTTATCGCAAAAAAGCCTAATTAAAAAATGAAATGTTGTCATTTGCGCCTGTGAAGTACAGAGGAAGAACCAACATGCTAAATTTTATGTAAAAGTATAGCAGTTTACATCTTTCTCTTTTAACATATTTTCTAATAACCCTTTTAACACAACATTAGAAAAATATGTGAGGTCAGATGGTGCATCGTTAACACATTACAAGACTACTTGTAAACAAGAGTTACTGGATTGATAATAATAAAGGTTGTTTATTTTTGATTAACTACGAGATAATGATCCCACAAAAAAAGGGTTTAAATTATTAACACTTGCTCATACGTTCCAATGCAAATTTATCACAGTTACACAATCAATCTGCCGAGTAAATTGCCTATTAATAACGAAGAGGATGGCCGTCACTGTCTATCACTTCTTGAAGTCGACTTTTCATGCCCAAAACCATATTGGAGCATGCAGCACTATTTCGCATTAGTTCCCAAATTTTGTTAACCTCTTTATCCAAATTCTTTTTTGACTTTATTTCACTGGAGTCCCAGTACAAAACCATCTGACCCCACAAGTTTGCTATAGGATTTAGATCCGGGCTTTTAGACGGCCACTCACACACCGTTATGTCTTCTTGGGCCTTCAGCCAGTCTTGCACGATTAGGGACCGATGCACCGAAGAATTATCCTGAACCAGGTAAATTTGACCCTCTGGATATGCGACCCGCACTGACGGCAGCATTACGTCCTTCAACACTTCAAGGTATCGCGCACTGTTCATTCGGCCGCCTATTTCCACAAGCTCGCCTGGGCCCATTGTAGACATCCCCAGTAACCTAAAAAAGTCAACCTTTTAAAATCTGTTCCAATATGTAATCCAAGTAATTCATATCAACAAAAATAATAAGAAAGTTATTTACCTAGTGTTAACCGCCGGCTTGATCTCAAGTCTAATACGTTTTTGGGGTTAAACCTCTGCCCATTTCTTCTCCATAAAATTTTTCGTCCATCTTTATCTGACTTAAAGCACTTTTCATCGGTAAATATAACTATTTCGTTTTCCCAGTCGAAATTTAAATAACGAGTAACAAAATTTACTCTGTTGGTGCGGTGATCGTCAGTAAGCTTTATTTTTCCGGCTGGTTTATAATTATGGATGTTCGAAGCGTGTAGATGTCGCCGATCAGTGCTAAACGACACTCCAAAAGTTTCAGCACTTAAACGCGTAACTTGAACTAAAACCACAATACAAGTCTTTGTAAATAAACTATTGCGGTTATTGTCAGCTATATTTATGAATTGTCTGTACATTGCAGGTACGCTAATGGCTTTTACCAACACGATGGGAACTGTTCCGGGTATCGTGGTGCCCATCTTCGTTGGCCGTATCACTCACGGAAATGTAAGATTTTCACTTTTTTTTTTCAGTTCAGCAGCGCTATATATTTTGTATACCGTATAGGATATATCAATGCGTATAGGAAACAGTTTAAAAAAAAATCCGATGAATAATATCTATGGGGGGTCACGTGGTCAGTGTGGTCACCGTTTGTGCGTCAATGTCCATTCCACGCTGTATTTGCGAAAACTATGTTTAAAATCATTATTTATTACACTACTATTAAAAAAAATGCTTTATAGACGTTCGATTTTTTATGGGACTTTACTACGAAAGTTCTTTTGCCACTGGAGTCTGGTTTACCTAACCTACATGAACTGTAATACAAACTCAAACTCAAAAGCATTTATTTCAATTAGACCATTACAGGCACTTTTGAATGTCAGAAAAACAAAGGAGGCTAAACTACAGTCACAGACAAAAAGCATAATAACTTGTGAAAGTACTGTAGGTGCCCATTCCAAAGCGTAATCTCTATGGAGAAGAATGGGCAAGAAACTCCATGGGCACTCTTTTCAATCAAAATATGTTACAAAATCATGTTGTTTTTTTTATCTTGTTACATCATTCATGTTGAGATTTTACATATTATTATATGAGAACGATGTAGAAATACGTGCACGTTAAGAGCGTCCAGAGTAAAAGATTAATGAACAATTTAAGAATAAAGTAAGTAGTTAAAATAAACCGTGGGAGCCTAGAAATGACTAGAGATGGCCAAACTGACAGCCCGTACACGAACACGACGCATGGAGCCCCATTCAGTTCAACCATATTGAAGGGAGCTAAATGACCCGACACACCCGCCACCATCAGCGAAACATTTGAATGAGCATGACATTCTCTTAGCCACCAGGGCAAATTCAAGTCAATGAAAGATAACTAAATGTAAATGGTAGCTTTGCAATACATAGTACTCACACATGTGCTATGCAATAAAAATACTAAGATATTGAATCTATACAATGCAAAGATATTATAACAATCTTCTGCAGCTTCCACAATAACTTCACATGGTAATTAAATTAGTTTGTCCCTATGGTGGTGGAGCAGGACCAGCATTGAGCCAAGCATCCAGGGCTGCGGACTGTTCGAAAGAGATACCGCGGCCCAGCTTGAACACAAAGGGCAAGGAAGGAACATGGATGGGTTTTAGTCAGTACAAGTCTGACACTCCCTCCCGTTCTGCCCAGAGCGGGAGAAGTCATTTGATGATTTCACATCGGAATTTTTTTTTAAATCATTTTTATCATCAATGTAATCCCCCAACTTATAACATGCTTTCCTAGATAGTGTGCGTTTTACACAAGATTTAAATTTCGTTTCATTCAGTTGTAGAATGTGGGGAGGTATTTGATTGTAACATTTTAAACAGTACCCCATGAAATAAACTATACGAATACTAATCTTTATATATATAAATTACGTGTCACGTTGTTTGTCCGCGATGGACTCCCTAAACTAGTCAACCGATTTTAATAAAATTTGCACACCGTGTGTAGTTTGATCCAACTTGAAAGATACCTCTCAATTTATAGTCGCAATATTATATGTGACGCAGACGAAGTTGCGCGGGTCAGCTAGCATATTATATAAAGCTGAAGAGTTTGTTTGGTTGAATACGCTGATCACAGGAATTACTGGTTCGAATTGAAAAATTATTTTAATGTTGGATAACCCATTTATCGAGGAAGGCTATAGGCATATAACATCACGCTACGGCCAAAAGGAGCGGAGCATCAATGAAAAATATGTGGCCCAGTTAATAAACCCTTTCACTTCACTATGAGCGTGATCTATCTCATACCAAAACACAGAATGGTGCGGAAAAAGAAGGGGCGGCTTTTGCCCTGCTTTGGAGCAACCCAGGCACATTAGATAAATTCCATCTTACTTAACAATTACTTTTATTTCCAGCAAACGATATCAGCATGGCGTACGATATTCTTCACCACCATAGCGATGTACATTATCGGGATAGTTGTGTACGTTATCTTCGCCTCTGGAGAAGAACAGCCTTGGAACAAGCCGGCTGCACCAGGAGAAAGCCCGGAGACCCGGAAGTAAACGAAATAATCAGATATTTGTATGGAGGGGTAGGATGTGAGAAGTCTGAAGTGGAAGATTGGGATAATTTTTTGACGCTTTAATGGCTAGTAAATCTTTATTTGTAATGGTCTACAGCAAGGGTTCTACAGTGTCTTGCTTGAATACAGATAACACAGAAAACTGCAAGCCATTCTTTGTAAAATACAAAGTCCTTACACTAACTGGTATCTACATTTTAGAAGTTGGCAAATTCGTAAGAAAACACTAGTCACTATTCCCACTCACTAATGACCTTCGCCCACAACAGCGCAGTTTTAGACGCCAAACAATGATTTGATTAGCCTTACCAACTCAAAATTTTTAACCTTTAGCCATGTGCGTGAATAGCACATTATTGCAAAGGCCGTGAAATAGGCAATTGCAGGTCGAGTATGAGTTTACTTCTCTAATACGAGACAGGCAATTGCCATTTCCGCCGAGGCAAATATAGAGCTTTTCTCAAAAGAATGCAGGGAAATAAAACATACTTTTTATATTATACATTTTATTTAATTAATATTAAAAGTTACATTAGTCATATTGGGGAAGGCAATTACTAAAAGCAAAAGTTATTGATTGCCCCGGGAAATTTATGTTTGTTTGTTGCACTTCTGATGAGGTTTGCAGGTGGGCATTGGATGTAGTGGCAGATTGCTGAATATGCTGTTTTGAGGTGGATGGCTGTGGACTTAGATGTTGGCAAGTTGCCAGCGGGTGAGATTCTGTTTCCGAATTAGGTTGCAATGTGATGTTTCGATTTATGTTATTATTTATATCAGTTTAATTTTAATTGAGTCCTCAATGCAGCCTTCCACCACTTTATCGGACTTTCAGCCTCCGTGTCTTTTCAGAGTCGTCAAATTCAGAGTATTTAATAACCCCAGGACGCCGTTTCATACAATACAACATAATATTGCTGGAGCGTTGTAATTTTCCAAATTCAAAAAACGCTCCTGCAATGGACTTGATTTTCTTTGTCCGTAAATGCGATACTTCGCGTGTTCTTTCTTTGAAAATAATGACAATATTTCCATGCATATTTGAGAAAAATATATAATAAGCTTCCAAATTCAATCAAGGACATAGAGTATGAAAATAAATTTAAAAACAGTCTCCAAATCACATTTATTTACATTTTTAAATATTTAAATATAAAATAACAAAAAAAAAACATTAAAAAATAGTAGCCCACCGGTATTTGGAACAGGGTCCAAGCTACCTTATTTGTTCTAATTTAATTTCTTATCTTATTTTAATTTATGAATGGAAATAATGACCAATTTATAATTGTTCTTACCCTATCCTATATTATATAATGACAGTTACTTATTTGAACAAACAATGATAAACATGTTGAAATTAGTATTTTTGCATTATTGTGACACTGTAGCACTTTAAACTGTTTATATTGCTGTGCAATAGCAGGGTTCATGTATGAAACCTGTATAATTATGTACTTGTAACAACTTGTAAACTACGTGAATGAAATAAATAATGATTATGACTATGAATGATACTTTTATACAGGGTGGCGCCGACAATACGACAATAAATGAATAAACACTGGTAAAAGTAGTTCAATGGAATATTTTTAAACTATCAAATAAAGGCTATCATCGAAATTAAAAAAACAAAACTATTAACGACATACCAACATCATTTATAAATATTGGTTTCGAACCTTACGTATAATTTGCACTAATTCGCATCTGGAAATAAAATTTAAGGGACGAATTTGCGATTTGGTAATATTATGTGTTGTGTTTATACCGACGCGGTCTCTACAATGTAGATTAGAAGTAGAGTAGATATAGGCAATACCGATTCTACATGATATAGATTCTACATCATGTAGAAAATGCTGAAAATGAAAAATAGCGTCCTGTGACTAAACTATTGTATTTATTGGAATGAATGTTTGTATGCAGACTAGGAACGTCATGAGGTATACGCAGTTTAATTTTATAGTCGTATGTCGGCGCCACCCTGAATAAATTATCAGGAAGTGGATCCAGGCCATAAATATTTCAAAAGGATTCCCCGATATACTGGATGGGAAAATTGGTTGGTAATCTCGTAATATTGTAAGAAATATTGTGTGTGTTATGTGTCCGTACTGCAAACATTTAAATCATATGCTCTAAATATTGCACTTTGAAACCTGTAAAACAATAGGCTATAAAACTTATGTATCCCCAATTTATGATTAATTGTAGGAAATAGCTATTGTGGAAATTATATTTTTTATAATATATCCATTATATTTAATATCAGTGGGTGCCACACTAAAATACGTAGGTATTTTACTAACACGAAAAATAATAATCCATTTATTGGATGTTTATTTTTGTGCCAGTACATTTTTATATCTAGTCATGGAAAATTTTTCAAAGAATGTAATATATTTTGCATTGGGGTAGACTTTCGATAATCAGAATTCTTTGAAATGAGCTCTTCGAATGTACTTATAATCTCTGTGAATGTTACATGTATAAAAATTGTCTATGAAAAGTTTTAAGTATTTAAATATTAGATACATTACTGCAGCAGCCAGCAACAGAGGCATTGAGGGACGAACGTTCGTCCATCAATGCCTAGTTGTGGCCAAGGCTTGTATAGTACTTTTCCCAAATAATGCGAGGAAATTAATTACTTTTCAAAATCAATGATGCACACACACAACAATATTTTTTCTCGCGTTGAAGAGTTCATTTGTTTTTTTTTTTCAATAAACCGCTTTCTATTTGCAAGCCAATTCGAAATTTAAATAAAACCTTTGATAAGTTTTCCTTGGTTGCCATATTTCAGGGTAAAAGATCGTTCCATTTTTAAATAACACGACAGACATGAGTTTACTATGTAATTTATTTGGCCGCTAAACATGACAGATATGGATTTTCATACAACTTTTGCCGGCCGCTGGTCGCATCTGGCCAGTACAGCAATTTCTATTTTTCTCGAAGAATGTTGTCAAAATAATGCTCAAATTTCCAAGCATGTTTGAGAAAAAGATCTACTGCTATGCTATGTAACTGTAGTCTGTACTGCCATATTAGTAAGTTGACAGTTAGCCAAATGCCGGTGGAATAATAACAAAAAAAAAACTTCCATACTGATTTTCATAAAAATTGTATATTATTTGTTACTTTTTTTGGTCCTACTTATACATTTTTGGGGTTTTATTTTTATTGCTAGATCTCTTGTATATAAAATAATCGCAAGAGGCTAGCGAATATGTACTTAATTATCAAAATAAATGACTTTTGGATAACTTTTATGATGAATGTATAAAATACGATTGTATAAAAAATATGAAAGATTTTATGTTTTGATAAGTATAATATGTAGTAGATAAATATAGAAAGTATATGAATATTTACCAAGCTAGATGTAAAACGCTTTGTATTTGAATCTTATTTATATATATATATATATATATATATATATTATTTATATTTTATTTATTTATTTATATATACATTTAGGTACGTAAGTTCGCTTACGAAAGACAATATGTGTACTTAGGGAAGGGTTTTGAAGATTTTAATTAATAAACGTTTCATCTTTCATATTTTGGTTTATTTTTGTTAGAATCCTTATTTACAATATTTACAAAGTTCCTCTATTTTAAACTCTAAACTGTAACAGTAGGTTCATTTACACAGTCGCGACCACTTATATGTATACACGCAGCTACTTTTAAGTGATTTTCTCCTACTGTAGTTATTAAACTTTTACGTTTTCACGAAAGGTAAAAAGTGAAAAGTATAGAAACTGATGTTTCACGAGAAAACCGCTTTTGAATTTTGTTAAGTACATATTATTGCTCGTAAGTGTACATACACACTCGTAATGTGCGCTTTAGTTAGCTTCGCTTGCAGGTCAGCTGGTCCAATGGCAATTTGAGTTCCCGGAACCCCGAGGTGCAAATTACCAACTAGTTGATATCTTTGTCGCCTTGTATGTCCAATTCCATACAAAAATTAATAAGTACCACATAAGCATTCTTTCTGTTATCTACCGAACGCGAACAAGTTTGCATATGTAGGAGGGTCCGAAGTTGGCGCCGACAGAGGGCGTGACGAGCTGTCCGTACTTAGGCGCAGCGGAGCCGGTGCCCAGTACCAGCGTGCTTGCTAGACCGGACATTGTTGAGGACATATCCCTGAAACATGACACGGTGTTAATGAGACGTTCGACAAATAAAAGACGAAGAATGCAGTATTTTCACCAACTCACTAGCAATCATAAAATAACGAGAATAAAGTTAATTATGATTTTGATAGATTTTTCACTGGCAGCAACACCAGCAGCATTTTTTTTGCGTCTTGCCGTGTGGATTGACTACGTTAGTGGCTCATACTGCATTATAATTTGTTTTTTGATTATTTCTTTAGCCATTAAAAACTGGAAATCATATAATCAATCATACATCAAGGCTGAGTTTTGGGCTAAACATACTATTTAGACTTTTTGCCATCGATACGCTAGGAAGAAGAAAAATTATATATTAAGTTTTTTTTTTTTTAATGTTGCTCCCCCACGCTATGATTTTCTCCTGTATCGTGGGTGTGTTTACAAACATTTAAACTCACATGCACAAACCGCCAGACCCGGAAAAACTATACCTGTAGGCCATACAAATATTTGTTCCGTGCGGGAATCGAACCCGCGACAAACAGCGCAGCAGGCAATCGCTCGGCCACTCGGCCACTCGGCCACCAAACTTAAAAGCATTTATTTCAATTAGACCATTACAGGCACTTTTGAATGTCAGAAAAACAAAGAAGGCTAAACTACAGTCACAGACACAAGGCATAATAATTTGTGAAAGTACTGTAGGTGCCCATTCCAAAGCGTAGATCTCTATGGAGACGAACGGGCAAGAAACTCCATGGACACTCCTTTCAATTAAATATTTGTTACAAAATCTTGGTTACATCATTCATGTTGAGATTATACATATGTGAGAACGATGTAGAAATACGTGCACGTTAAGAGCGTTCAGAGTAAAAGATTATATCAACAATTTAAAAACAAAGTAAGTAGTTAAATAAACCGTGGCAGCCTAGAGATGACCAGCACCCGTCCACGAACATGACGCATGGATCAGTATTTGCTACACTTAGAATTCAATCATGTCACTTAGGTATGTTACATAGGTCAATCTTTATTTTTTTTATGCTTACCGAAAGCCGATGATATGATAGAATATTGATAATCAATAGTGAATGTACTCACTTGATAGTGGCGACCAGGCTGTGAGCCTCGAAGGCTTGCTTCAGAGCCATGTGAACTACGCCATCGTTCTGTACAGGGCTCAGCGAACATGTTGAGTACACCACTGTGCCGCCTACCTTCACCAGTCTAAGAGCGTTACTGGAATGGAGGCAAACAGTTTTACTATTAACAAAGTTGATCAAAAAGACAATCATAATTATGTAACATAACAACACGCCTGTAATCCCCGAAGGGTTAGGCAGAGGCGTACCTAATAGTACACCCACATTTCGCCAGTTATGTTTAAGTCCCATGTTATTACATGGGACTTAAACATGGGGCATAAACAAAAGGGCGAGTCTACAACCGGGCGCAAATCCAGACTCCGTGGCTGCTACTATATATACAGGGTTATTTATAAAACACCAACAAAACAACCTCGCAGGAGTACATTACTAACATCATAAACAACAACATTTTTTCTACGACTTTTTCGAAAACAGGCAAAAACTAATCGACTTTACATACAAAACTCGACCAACTGTTCGGACATTATGTATCGAGAGTTGTTTTTTTTGTCTGTTTTCGGAAAAGTCGTAGAACGAATGTTGTTGTTTATGATGTTAGTAATCTACTCCTGCGAGGTTGTTGGTGTTTTACAAATAACCCTGTAGATACCCAATAACACTTTGCCCGACCCGGGAATCGAACCCAGGACCTCTTGCTCAGCAGTCGCGCTTGCGAACACTAGACCAACGAGGCAGTCATAATTATATCTTGGTAGAAAATGGCGGGACGAGCTGAACCAGAACAGCGACAAGTGATCCACATTGGCCCTGGATCGAAATAACTGGAAGTCATGGGAGGTTTTTGGCCAGCAGAGGGATGACGTAGCCTAACAGCATCAGTATGTCTTGATAGAAAAAAAAAAAACAAAAAAATCACACGTGGTAGAAGTGAAACCTTCAATATTGTAGGCTTCAAGATAAACACTGTATAATGCTTCCAATGAAAACTAACTAACAAACCAAGGTTACCGACATAGCCCGAGGAATTGCCAAACTTAAGTAGCAGTGGGCAGGGCACATTGCTCGCAGAACAGATGGCCGATGGGGCCGTAAAGTTCTGGAGTGGCGACCGCGAACCGGAAGACGTTGCGTTGGAAGGCCTCCCACTAGGTGGACCGATGACCTGGTGAAGAATTTAAATATGGTGGTGGTGATGAATTTATATTCGTATATAAATTCATCACCACCACCATATTTCAATTCTCGATTCTCGATTTTATTTGAAAGTCGATAAAACGAAAAAGAGACAGACACATACTCGTGTATGTGTCTGTCTCTTTTTCGTTTCATCGACTTTCAAATCACAACGATGCTAAAGAAGTTTTCACTTCAAAAAAACCGAAATGCGCGAATTATATCATCATCTGCCTAGCCTTTTCCCAACTATGTTGGGGCCGGCTTCTAGTCGGATGTAGTTGAATACCAGTACTTTAAATGGAGCGACTCCCTATCTGTCCTCCACAACCCACTTAGTACTGGGTAATACGACACTCTTGATAAGACTGGTTGTCAGACTTTCGGGTCACTACATGTAACGACTGTCAAACATCTACAAATGACAGCCGGGACCAACGGCTTAACCTGCATTCCGAGGCACGGAGGACGCGCGAATTATAGCATAAGCATAATTAACCACTTCAAGTTCCCACTTCGGGGACACACGCCTCATAATCAGGAGTCATATTCTCCCACATGTGCCCAGTGTGTGTGGAAATATTTATTAGAATAAGGTATGCTACTTACCAGTAGCGAAGGGTTAATTTTTGTAAGAGGTAAGTCGGAGTACATGTCTTTCATACAGGGTGTAAACAAACTCTTCACGAAGTCGTCAACCAAGCATTATGTACATCAATCTAAGTAACTTTACGCAAAAGTTAGTGCTGGGAAACGACTTTTTTTTTGGGCTGAAAAATCACGTTTTACAGTAGGACTCAATGTAACGCATTCAAAACATTGTGCTGATGGATGGATTGAATAGTAAAGTGGTCCTGGCGGTGTTTAAAGTACAAATCTTACATTAAAAACATGTATATAAAAAAAAACCTTGTGAAAAATAGGAACTTTGACCCCCAATATCTCCGTAACTAGAAGGTGCCCAGGTATGGTCTAGAGCAAAAAAAATGATCGCAATGACGGGGAGAACAAGTGCCTTTCGGCTTCGTTAAGAGTCTGTTTACACCCTTTATTATTTGTCTATAGAATACTGACTGTGCCATTTTTCAAAGGGAAGCCGGTAGGAATCGAGTTCTATGGAACCCTCGCTACTGCTACTTACATCAACAACTGCGACTGCATCTCAGGTATCCTGAGTCTTTCCTTGATCCTGTCTGGTCTGAATATGTTGTTCTCATTGTCGTTCATGGTGTGTCTGTCTGTCGTGCACGGCACGTCTACTAAAACCTGGAAACATGAAGATTCACGTGTTCACATACTGCCTTACCGTCTGACTAGTGTCAGCAAGTGGGAGGTGAGCGTCTGCAATCTCCAGAAAAGATTGTTATCATCTGTAGCTAGTGTTGTAAGAAACTCAAGTCTTCTAGTCTTCATTTCGAGACTTTTTTTTTTCGGATGGGAAATCATCAAACGACTTCTCCCGCTCTGGGCAAAGCGGAAGGGAGTGTCAGACTTGTACTGACTAAAAAGTTTTTTTTTTTCTTTTAGTCTTCATTTCGAAACTAGAGTAGATTTTCAAGACTTGGACTCGTTAGTCACATGAGTCTGAGTCCTTTGAGTCTTCTGAGTCCTTTCGAGTCTTTTAAGTTCGTTGAGCTGGACTGTCATGAACTTGAGTTGGTGTATTATAATAGGTAATACTGGGTGATTTTATATCTTCATCCATATTTATTTACTGATTGAAAATACATCACACAATAAAAAATTGTAAAAATTAAATTCCATTAAACGCAAATAACCCAATCAAAAGCATCCGCCTGAAGACTGACGATTGGCTGAATCAATATTCGAGTTAAACGTATAAATAAAATAATAAACACACACGTTCATTGCTATTTTATTTACTTCAAATTACAGCTATGGATTTAGAGGAGTCGGTCATGAGTTCTTTTAAAAAGACTCAGTCTTTGAGTTATTTTTGGTAGGACTCAAGTCTTTTTACAAAAGACTCCAAATTCTGAAGGACTTGAGCTCTAAGTTATATTTATAAGGCTCGAGTCTTTAAAAATAGCTCAAATTTTATTAAATAAGACTCCAAGACTTGAGTTTCTTTCAACACTAGCTGTAGCCATAGTTTTTTTTAAGTTACTTTTAAATATTATGCTGGTTAGCCCCTCAGAATTCCACAATGTTAATTGCCACTTAAGTAAGCTATGTAAGGAATAGCTTTTGCCCAGGGCTTTACTCGCCTTATGGTCGTTAATTATCCCCTGGAAATGTTTTAAACCTACCTTCATAGGTAGGTTTAAAACATTTCCAGGGGATAATTAACGGACGGTTAGGGGTCACTCGGGAATATTGTAGCTTCCCATTATTGAAAGAATTTTTGGAATCAGATCAGTTGAGTTCAGATCAGTATGTATAATCTCAACATGAATGATGTTACCAAGATTTTGTACAATATTTTGTTTGAAAAGTGTTCATGGAGTTTCTTGCCCATTCTTCTCCATAGAGATCTACGCTTTGGAATGGGCAACTACAGTACTTTCACAAGTTATTATGCCTTGTGTCTGTGACTGTAGCTTAGCCTTATTTGTTTTTCTGACATTCAAAAGTGCCTGTAATGGTCTAATTGAAATAAATGCTTTTGAGTTTTTTGAGTTTTTGAGTTGTTCCGAAGATTACCTCCCGCACACAAACTTACAACCAAAATTTTACGGAAAGAAGAAGAAGGCGTAAATGTGCCGTGATGTCTAACAGGGGAAAACGGAAGAAGAAAACGTGATGCGCCGACACCAAATAGAATGGGACAAGGGCTGGAAGATGAAGATGCTCTACCACTGGTGGTCCCTGGAAGCATCCCAAGTGGTCCACGGAGCCATCTTGATAAATAAGATAAGTGACAACGAGTTGATATAAAGCGAACCGCGGTCGGCGCGAGCAAATTGCTCGCGCAAACACGATAATCTCATTCAAATCTCTTCCTAACTGTGATGTGAATATAACGTAAAAAATTTAAAACGGGCTTTGAATAATTTTATGCGTTTTTATTCCTTTATAAATAAAACAATCCTTTATTTAGTTACATTTAGGCATGTATATTACTCCAAACCAATAAACCAACTGGGTGGTCCATGACAAATCAGAAATTTTGTCAAATGGTGCCTCATGACCAGTGATCGGAGAAGGTAGATTGAATTTTGGTACTTGCATCATAAATGTTCACAGAAAGAATAGCATGTATAAGTCATTTTCCCGGAAAGTAATTCCGGTATTTCCGGATCCAATTAAATATTGTTAATGTTGGTAGTGATATTATTACTACTCAATTCATTTAAAGGAAGATACTACCGGTTAGTGCACCACCCATGATTCGTTGCTCTGATTGGTCGTTGGGTTGTGTCAAATCGTGACTGGGTAACGTTAAAAAAATATATGAACAGTATAATATTGCTTATTTTAATACAATTCCTACAAACGTTCCGTTTTTTTTTAATAATCAACCAATTCCTTCCGAAAATCCGGAGGAATGTCCATATTAATATATACGTTTCGGATCAATGACCCCAATTCAATCTACCTACTCCGATCTCTGCTCATGACTAAAAGGTTAAGAACCACTGGTCTACCTTGTCAAATCCTTGGTCGTCAGTAAACAAGCGGCCATCCACTCTCTTGAAGATGACGCGCTCCCGCCATTTGTTACTTATCTCGAAATCAAACAGATAGTCGCGGAATGATCGCTGTATCCTGAAATATGTAGAAAAGATTGTAGCATTTCCACATTTATGCAGCCAAACATCAATCAATTTAGTAGGTTCTGATACTTTTCTCTTACAAACAAGTCGGCGTTACTGATACTACGAGTGTAATCACTAGAGACCGAATTGTATGCAAATGCATATCAAGGAATGCCTCGTTGGTCTAGTGGTCGCAGGCGCAGATGCTGAGCATGAGGTCCTGGGTTCGATTCCCAGGTCGGGCAAACTGTTATTGGGATTTTCCATCATGAATTTCTCAGTAGCAGCCACGGGGTCTGGATTTGATGGCAGTAGGTTCGCCCCCTATTACATGGGAATTAAACAAAACTGGCGAAATGTGGGTGTACTATTAGGGACACCTCTGCCTAACCCTGCGGGTATGACAGGCGTAATGTTATGTTATACATATCAAGGCTATTTGTGAAGTTATTTGAAATTCGGCTGATCTTGTATTATTTGGCCATTTCCTTTAATTTTACACAGAAGTTGACTAACCTATTTAACCTTGATAGAGAAATATCATTACAGACAATAACATCTGGCAGTAACGTTTGTAGCATGACAAGGGCTTTGCCCCCGGGCGCCGAACACAGGTCGAGCACCCTGTCACCGGGGTGGAGCCCTAACGCTAATACTGCTAGCACACTCCCGCAGTCCATTGGGTAATAGTTGAAAACACCTGGAAAAGATATAAAAATAAAATTAAACTTAAAAAAAAACCGGGTTGCACTCCGGGAGTGCCGGCAGAAGTGAAAACTGGAAACAACGCAATGTAGTTTAAATATCAAAAATTTCAATAGCTTTCTGCAAGAACGAAAGATGTCGCTGCCGTAGAAAAAAAAACTTGAAACAACGCCATCTAGCTACACGCACACTCGCGGCGCAGGGCGCTTCCCTGCGCCGCGGATTTGATCTGACGATCTGACGCGAGTTTAACAGTTTTTACCCATCCCAAAAAGTGCACAACGCCGATAAAGAAGTTTTAACTTAAAAAAAAACAAGCTTTTATTAAAATGGAAAGAAGAAAATGTGGTTTATCTATCAACATTGAACGCGTATACAAAGTTTCCTGTGCGTGCTATTAACCGTTGAGGAGTTCTCGTGAGGAGGGGCTTCTGGCTGCGGGACCAAGTCATGTCTGTCATAAAAATTGTCAACAGAACCAAAGGTGTAAGCAAAATTTCAGGTAAATTAGTTGGGGATAATGGCGATTAATCAGTCCATGACTTTAAGTTCAAATAGACTCATTAATTATATCTTCCTGCCCTTGTCCCATATTACTTGGGGTCGGCGCTACACGTTTTTAGGGTTCCGTACCCAAAGGGTATAACGGTACCCTATTACTAAGACTCCGTTGCCCGTCCGTCTGGCTGTCTGTCTGTCTGTCTGTCCGTCTGTCACCAGGCTGTATCTCATGAACCGTGATAGCTAGATAGTTAAAACTTTCACAGATGATGTATTTCTGTTGCCGCTATAACAACAGATACTAAAAACAAAATAAAATAAATATTTAAGGGGGGCTCCCATACAAAAAACGTGATATTTTAGCCGTTTTTGTCTAATGTTGTATATATAATGGTACGGAACCCTTCGAGCGCGAGTCCGACTCGCACTTGGCTAGTTTTTTTCGTCCATTCTACCCTGTCAACCATCACGCAATAATTTACACCTTTTTCTTTTGTATAATTCCTCACACAATTCATCCATCGTTTCCATCCATCAACATTTCTATTCATCACTCTTTCAGTCACATGAGATTCATCCCTCCTCATCACATGTCCATACCAAGACAGTCGATTCCCTTTCAACTATTCTGTAACTGGCGCCACTTGACTCATTAAAATACAAATTAATTAATGATTCAGGGCTTATTTGTGTGCGAAACTAATCGAGGAACTATTAATTTGATTAGCAGAACTGAAAACTTTTTTTGAAGTAAAAACTTCTTTAGCATCGTTGTGATTTGAAAGTCGATGAAACGATACAGCGACAGTAAAAAGAGACAGACACATAAATTCATAAGATTTAACGTGGGAGAAAATGTGTTTATCTTGAAACCAAAATTTTTGTAGGTTTCACTTCTACCACGTGTGAATTGGCCTCCGTAGTAACTGGACAGATTCGCAACTGGACAGTTTCGCAGCTGGACTAATTAGCAACTGGACAGAGTACAGTCATGCAAAAATAAGTTTATAAACTATGAAACAAGTTATTTTTACCAGGCCTGCAGGACTGTTCGAAAGAGATGGCCCTGGAACACAAAAGACAAGGAAGGAACATGGATGGGTTTTAGTCAGTACAAGTCTGACGCTCCTTTCCGCTCTGCCCAGAGTGGCAGAAATCATTTGATGATTTCCCATCCGAAAAAAAAAGAAAAAAAAAAGGTCTATTTCATTTTCAGATCAAAAAAAACCGTGAGTAATTTAATTATGTCTAGGGTATCCTAATTTGATGGGCCTAGTTGTTTAAATCAAAGCTTGAAAAGAGTCAGCCTTTGCACTCTGGAGCAAGTCGTCCACCGCCACCACTTTCCTGCCTTGAACACTTTTGCACCAAGTCCCAACTCATCTCCTTTAATTATGCAATGGACTGTACACGTTCTGTCCAGTTGCTAATCTGTCCAGATGCGAAACTGTCCAGTTAAGAATCTGTCCAGTTGCTACGGAGGCGTGAATTGCACACATGTATTTTTTTATTAATATTACCTGTTTGGCATCTTTTTGGTTCAGGAAAAGTGGTAGCTTCACTTTCCATTTCATAAGTGTACACTTTCAAATGTTCTGGATAACTCAGTGGGCCTTCTGGTTCTATAACTAAAGGGAAGTCTTTACCTTCTGAAAAAAAAATATAACATGTGAATACTTGTGGTACATACAACAATTAAGTATAAGATAAATTGCAAGACCTAAATCTTTATATATAAAAATCAATGCCACTTTTCTTTGTGTAGGCACGGAGCAAACTCGGTTTGTATTGGGTGGTCACCCATCCACAGAGCAACCTAGTTAAGCGACCTGAGCGGCTGTTATTATTTAACCACAAGCAGCCTCTGACTTCACCTCCTCCTCTGACTGCAGAAGACAGTCTAATCATGTTCAAATTTAATGTTTAAATGCTATCACAAAACTTCAAAAAATTTACTTACTAGATAAATAAGAATACTGCGCTGTCTCCGACACCCAATCATCCATTCCTTTCAGCTTAGTGGCTGGCAGGAACTGGTACAGCGACTCTGCAGTCATTCCCATTGCTGGGTTTATTATCCTGGACTCGTCTATCTGGGCTTCAGCTAGGGAGTCTTCTAGAGTTCTGTTTTGGTAAACCCTGAAATATAAAAAACCACAAAAATTTTGTATTACGCTGAGTTTTAAGGGCTTCATAGTTAGTCTTATGGCCTAAAAAAGTAGTAATTTTTAGTAAACATGGATAATTTATCTGGTGCCATAATCAACAGTCTTTGACAGGTTTCACGGTTTATAATTAAAGAATGGCATGATGGGATGTCATGTCATCCAGTGATCATGGCGCTTGCAACAGCTTGGAAATATTGGTAGCATAGACTAATTGATAATCACGGAAGATATCCTGTAAGTAACAGTGTAAGTTTTTGATGTCTCTCTTTCCAAATCAACACCGCTTTTCAGCCTCCCCTATGGTCTTTGCCCATTTCCCATAAATGTCTCTTAGTCATCACGCCACTTCTTCATATAAAGAGAAGGTTTGTATTCCAGCAATGGGAACATTATGGGCCGATTATGCTTTTGATAAGCTTGAGTCATTATGCCAGCATTTCCCTTAAATAACTATAATACTGATGATCATCACTAAAGCTGGTTCGAAGTACATGTAAGGATATGGGGGAGGCCTTTGCCCAGCAGCAGCAATACAAGTCTACTAAAAAAAAACTATAAAACTTACACTTCCTCCTTGATCTTCTTCACCTCACTTCCCTCATCATCGCTCATATCCAACTTATCAGGTTTATTGTCAGTCTTTGGGTAAATACTGGATATTTCATCTGTCTGCTGTTTCTCTATGAACGCTGATAGTCTGTCTGACTGTTTGTCTGTGTCTGAAGGCACTTGTGTTGGTTCTGGTGTGATGTTATACTCTTTGTGAAAGTCTTGCTGTATTGATATAAGGTTTTTTAGGCAGTGGGCTCCTGGAAAATTAAAAAAATTAAATTATATTCTAAACATTGTGATGAAAGCTACATAAAAAACATACACGGAAACTTTTGTTGGATAGAGCAGTGGAGATCCTCAATAAATAAAATCTATATCTATACTAATATTATAAAGAGGTAAGATTTCTATTTTTGTATGTAACAAATAAACTTAAAAACTACTGGACCGATTTGAAAAATTCTTTCAGCAATGGATTCCTGTACTCCCACGGGAACAGAATCTAGGCGGGTGAAACCGCGTGACGTCCGCTGGTTAAATTTAAAGCTAGTAGCTAAAAAGCTAAGGGAGCGTCCATTAATTACGTGAGGCAATTTTGGCAATTTTTCTGCCCCCCCTTTGTGAGATGTCGTGAGATTTGATTTGACCCCCTCACCCCCTCCTAATCTCACGTGAGATTTATCAAAATGCGTAGTTTAGTATAAATACGGTAATTTGTGCTTGATTGCGTTGAATTCATTCTAAAAACTTAAGTATGTTTAATTATTTTCATTGACAATTTATGATTGACGTAAAGAAACATGTTTACTTAATGTAAATACAGTTTCTTGCAGGAAAAAATTACGTGATATCTGCCAAGACCCCCCCTCTCTCCCTCGTGAGATTGGGTGAAATTTGTCTCGACCCCCTCCGCCCCCCTAAACGCCTCACGTAATTTATGGACGCCCCTAAGCTGCTAAGCAGATGTATTCATCTGCTTAGCAGCTTGGGGGCGTCCTTAGGGCGGCAAGAATATGAGTTCGGGAATCAAATTAAAAGCAGGTATATGTTACAAATATGTTGAATATTTACCTCTGTTCGAAAGCTCTTCTATAGTCTTCTCTGCGTCTCCATAGTTATTTACTACGGCTACATACTTTGACCGACGCAACATTGCCTCGCGCATCGGCTCCCATTTATTTCCAAACACTGACCCGTAGAACTCATCGAAATGATTCAATGCCTTATATTTGGGGCCCGTCTTTTTTTTGAGTTTGGACTGTAAATAAAAAATAGTTTACAAATTCACAGGGTCATAGGTTAGAAATGATGTGTTTTTGCTAGTATTTACCCAATGAATCTTTGTTTTATATCGAGCTTGAAGCACTAAATAATAAGTCACACATGTGTTTTTGTAAACACTTGATATATTAAACATTTTTATATTATTTTCAGGCTTTATTATGGTTTCAAAGTTCAGACTTTGAGGTTATTTTGTGTCCGTATGACTTTGACGTTTGTCACGTTTAGTTATTTAACTTCACATAAGAATAATGTCAAATAAATTCAAACGAAAATATTTGGGCCATGTTAGTGCCTTGCAATAAAATTTGAGTAAGTTATCAACAAATTGGCTTTAATTTTCAACAAAATCGAAGACATTGAAATAAACTACATACGGTACGAAATGAGAACGCAGCTAAAACGCTGTCAAATTGACACTGACTGAAATAGAAATGTCATTCTTATCTCCTCGCACTTGCGCCCGCGAACACCAAATTGAAGTATTGATTTGTTTACAAGTAGCAGCGCACGGAGATTTGTCGAGTATCTTGCACTATAGCTATATCCTACAGCCTTGTCAGAGCGATTGGGAGATAATATCCCGCTTAATTACTGCCTTCCGTGTCAGACTTTATCAGTGGTCGGTGCCAGCTGTGAGCCTCCCCGCGAGTTCCGACGGCTTAAAAGCTAATTACAACAGTTTGGGGCGAGTTGTTTTATCGATCACTCGCCCTTCCGTGCCCTGCTTCAGTGGTGTTCTGTTTTCCGATCCGCTGCGAGCCTCGATAAAGATCTGAGAATGTGCGACGAAACGATATATGTCAAGGGTTGTATTCACGAATTGGGTCATCGATGAGTTTCTCTCGGAGTCTCGGCAGACGCGGCGTATTCGCGCGGAACACCCGATAATGGTTGTTTATTTATTCAAACTGTAATTACGTCTCCCAGGCAATGGATAGTGCAGTGATTGTGTTTTGAGAAGTATTAGAAAACAGTAGTCATGTATGGGATGTTGTATGTTGGCTCACTGGCGGGTAACAAGGTGGAATGGATAGCGGCAGGCTGGAGGCGGCCCCTTCCGGGGCAGTACACTTGGACACAGTGAGGGCTCTGCACCAGACTGTAGTATCACTTAGAACTGCACTTGAGATATCCAAGAATGAATTGAAACAGTTAAAAGAAAAGTATGAGCAGCACTCCCATTGTTTAGAATATGCAGATGTTATAGAAAAATTGACTTTAGAGAATCACATTCTGAGGCGTAGGATAATAGACACAGATTATGAAGAAAAGAACCCTAATACACAAAACATAAAGTTGAAAGTTACTTACAGCCCTCACACACAAAATATTGAAGAATACACCAGCAGTGAAGTAGTGATAGCAACTGCCACTGACAGGAACAGCACTATAGATGAACTAGAACCCATCCCACAGGAATCAGAAGAGGACAGTAATTTCTGTTCTGCTGAAAAGTTGAACGAAATTCCAGAAGACTTAGGAGAGTTTTCTGACTCTCCTGAATTCAATGAATCTGGTGAATACAGTCCACCTGATGAGGCAAATAATAATACTGAAGTAGAAGAAATCTCCCAGATCTCAAGCCTACCCAGACATACTGAAGAACCTGAAGAAGTACATCCACCAAGTTTTAAAACAAAGCTTGAACTACTATCAAAGTTTGATGTAAGAATAAAAGTACGAACTTTAAAAGAAGGTACAATTATTTCCAGTACCACATCAGAAAGCGACTCGTCTGAAGACAGAAAAGCTTTTGAAAAGGAATCAAGGGTGTTTAAGACAGGTCAGCATTATCAAGAAAAAAAAGAACAGTTTGATAATAATAAGACGGTGAATATAAAATCTTATTCAACGGACAACGTCAGGATGGCTGTACCAAATGAGGTGGATGCTAAGAGTAAAACAGACAAGTTTGATGTCAAAGTGAGGATCACGTCAGAGGAAAATCTCGTTGTGAAAGAAAATGTAGAGAGGAGCAGAAGAAAGGATAACCTGAACTTGGATGTTGATGATTTGAGTCTCAGGTGAGTGTATATAGCCTATTTCTGTTCCAGTGTTGATGATGCTTGGGTTAGGCCAATTTCCACCAGATAACTTTCGGTTGAATTAATGATGGTATGATCTTCCACTTATAATACTCCTCGATTTCCGATTCTCTCTCGATTTTTTAACCTTGTCACCCTGATTCAGATGATTTAAAAAAATTGGCGAAAACAAAAATCGACTAAACGTCATGCCTTCGATAGCCCTTAGATAGCTCAAACAAGATTGTGCTGAGCGAATGATGCGTGACGTTGATTCTCGGTATAAAAAGGTCGTTACTTTTTCGGTGTCCTGCCCTCGTATCGACACCAGAGAATACCTCATGCGGTAAATTATACGGCTAACTACCCAGGTAGCGCGGTTCGCCGGACGGAAGCTTTTGGAGACCACTTTCCGTGGCAAGCTCAGCGGTCGGGAGCGCATGCTTTGCCAAACCAAGCCTTTCTTACCACAGAACCCAAAAAGAACGGCAGGAACATTCTACCTTGTAATAAACAATCTCATTTTCGGTTACCAATCCGTTTACCAAGCATGTCGATTTGGACCATAATTGGCAGCATAGATAATACACTTTATAATTTATAAGACTACCTGTCGATTCGACTAAATCCAGTGGGGCTTGTCTATGTATTTGAGTTCTTAATCTAGTATTCAGCTCTTGGGTGATCGCCAAACAGTGGAAGACTGAAAACTAAATACGAGTTTAACAAGATGAATTTACCTTGCTTTGATTTAGCCCGAATTAACATGACTAATTATCAGTTAATAAATCAATTATAAAAAAAAAAAAAACAAGTTAAAGGGGAAAATATACAAGTCCGTGATTGTCGTACTGTAGGGATCAGAATGCTGGGCTAATGAAGAAGATGGATGAAAAACGATTGCATGTAGCGGAGATGAGAATGTGAGCTGTGGAGTGACAAGAATGGATAAAGTAAGGAAAAAGAAGTTTGAAAGTTTGAAATGTAACAGGCGCCGTTACAGAAAATTTGAAAAGAAATCGTTTGTCTTGGTATGGACATGTAATGGCGAGGGATGAAACGCTTGTGACTAAAAGAGTCATGGTCTTGAATGTTGATGGATTGATTGTGTGAAGACTGATATGAAAGAGAAAGGACTAAATGATGCCGTGAGTCCGTGACGTCTGACAGGGGAGAATGGAAGAACAAAACGTGTTGCGCCGACCCCAAATAGAATGGGACAAGGACAGGAAAATGATGATGATCAGATTAATAAACCCTTTGGAAGCTGAATACTTGATGTTGTTAATGGCAAAAGATTTCCAATATCTACGACACTGGAAGCCTTCGACCCTAGAGTAATCAACGCAATTTTCAGATTCGATCTTTTCCGTACATCCTATCATCCTTTTGAGCCTTCCAAATTAAGAGTGTGCCACCTACGCCCTAGGGAGGAGACGACGAGAACAAATTCAATCAAGAAGCCAACGCCTCCGTGCTGTTTACTGAATGAAGCCCTGATTTATGGCGATTACAATCAGAAAATTACTTTTTTTTTTCAAATATTTGGGGGTATTAACGCAAGCGAACCGAATAAAAAGCGAATTACGTAATAAAAAGATATAAATTGTGCACATAATTGAACCCATTCACTGAAAAATACACGGCATCGGCCTTCACGACATCGCGTTTCTGTCTGACGTCTCAAATTTCAGCGCTATCATCCACATTTCTGACTACCCTCCTTATTTATGACGCGCAGTATTGCAAAGGAACACGATATCGTGTTGATGCCAACCCTGTATATGTGTAGATAGGGATACACGATTTATAATCCAACTTTTAACGATGGAAAACTTACTTCTGCAAGGAAACTCGTTAGTTCCCCCTTTAAGTCGCGATTACAGGGAAAATGTATACAATAGTATGAGAAGCTCCATGAATTTGTATGTAATTTAATAGGGCCAGAGTTTAGGTTATACTGGAAAGACCCATCCACAATTTTAAACAGTCGTAGACGGTATTAAATTGTACCATTATAGGGATTCAGCCTACAGACACAGCAGAATAATAATGAAAGTAACTGTTATTTCATCCTTTGTGACCTAGTTCCAGCCGTGAGCTATTTATAGCTAAATGAGGTTGTGCTGTTTCAACCAGGCTCCGCAGAGGCACAGATATAACTTAGATAATGATTTATTTACGAGTATTTTCTCTGTAATACAGAAATGCACATGAATTGTAGACGTACTGCAGCTACAAAGCGCTTTGCTACATCTTTTATTATGCGCACAGCCAAGGAGTGGAATTCCCTGCCTACGTCAGTGTTCCCAAGTTCATATGACCCCAATCAATGTGTTAATTGTTTTTTTTTGGGTTAGCTCGTTCCATAGTCGAACTAATCTCTGTCCTCAGGACAAGATTGAGGTCAAGAGTATACCCATTTAATAAAAAAAAAATGTAAGTTGTTCTCTTCTTGTCGAATCGATGCCTCAAATTTTACCCGCCAAGTACTTATCGACCTGGGACAGCGCTATCATTTGCCTCTTTTATCTAAGTCTTGTAGGGTACAGGTGGATGTGCACGAAGGGCAGGACAGAAGGTGTGGACATACTCGTATCTTGTTTCGGGGCTCCACATTCGCATTGTGTTCGAGATAGGTCGATTAGATCTCATAAAGCCAGGTTACATCTGTAGCTGTCAACTTTAACCTATTTGACCAGGGCGTAGTTGTTCTGCCAGAGTGATGAAATGAGGGGTTGGAGATAGGCTGCGGGACTGTTCGAAATAGATACCGCGGCCCTGAAACACAAAGGGCAAGGAAGGAACATGGATGGGTTTAAGTCAGTACAAGTCTGACACTCCCTTCCGCTCTGCCCAGAGCGGGAGAAGTCATTTGATGATTTCCCATCCGAAAAAAAGGGGTTGGGAGATATTTGGTTCTCCACCTTGGAACCAGATACTTCTTCTCTACACCTCTAGGAACTCAATAAAAAGTCCTATGAAAATCCGACCACTTCACTTTATTCTTCGTTCCACGTTTTGAGTACTTTTTGTCGAATTGCACTCGGCTACACCGTTTGTTACCAATCCACGTTTTAGTTGTACGGAAACAGAGTGCACTACCCAAATTGCTGGGGTAAATATAACATAACTTGTATATTCCTGAAAGGTTAGGCAGTGGAGTGCCTGTTGATCTAGATATTAGATGACATGTATTCATTGACACATTCAGAGACATGTAGGCATTCAACCAGACTAAGGTTGCAAATGAGAAATCCCTGATGGAAAAGCCCAAACAATCTATATCTAGATTCACATACATACTCGTACATCAGGGATTTTTTTCGGAAAGAAAAAATATTACTATGCAAAGGTATTAAACAGCTTTGCCTGTACATCCACTAGCCTTTTGTCACCATTGCACAAGACATTTCCCCTGGGAAAGAGCGCTTGGAAGCATCTGAAAAGAATGCGATTTTCAAAGCCTAGCGAATAGGTATTCATTTCTATGAAGCAGCATATAAACTTTAAGAGATTGACTAGACTTTGTGTCAATGTATGAAGATGGGAAACTCGAAGCCGACTGCGAACTTAGGTGGACCGATGAAGTTGTAGTTTTGTATGTTGAGGTTATTCCGATGAGGAAAATACTCCATCCATATCATAAAAGATGACCCACATCTTGTCCTGCTCTTTGTTTTACTCCTACTACACTTGGGGATCTCTCCGATGCCACTGCTAAAGCTGTCGATGTGGCTGAGTTCTGGTCGAGGCTCACTTAACTTAATTAGGGGAATTATCGACACAACGTCGAAAAGTAGTCAAGGTATAAACGGACTCTTCACGAAGCCAACCAAGCATTCTGGACATCAAACTAGGTAATGCAACTAGGTAGGTAAACGCAAAAAGTACTTTTTTTTTGGGTGAAAAATGACGTTTTACGGGAGGACTGAATGTAACACATTCAAATCATTGTGCTGGTGGATGCATTGAATAGTACGGGGGTGGTGGTGGTATTTAAAGTAAAGTTATAACACTAAAAACTTGGGATTGAAAAAAAAAACTTGTGCCAAAGTTGGAACTTTGACCCCCAATACCTCCGTAACTAGAAGAATCCTAGGTATAGTCTAGAACACAATATGATCGCAATGACGATGAGACACCCATTATAGTGTGTATATTTCCACATAAAATTGTGTGCTTCACAACGTCAACATGACATCGTGAATTCTACAGTTTATCTGGCTGGTATACTGTTTAAATAAACATTTTAGTTACACACGGATACCCGGACAAAATTGCTATCATTACGGACATAGTTTCCTAGATTTGTTACAAAGCAATCTAATCTAGATACTGCATATTCAGTACGTTATCATTTTCAATAGAACCATGGAGTTTCTTTCCGGTTCTTCTCCATAGGAAACGACCAACCCGAACCGTGCACCTTTTTGTCGACGTTTTATAAGTGCCCATCTGGGCCTATGTGAAATAAAATATTTTGATTTTGAACCCCTGTTTATTTAAAGACCGTCAACGTCAACTCATTGTCTAAAAAAATACTACTATATAGTTTCTATAAAGCGCGATACTGTAAAACTTATAAGATGCTAGAACCTGCTAGAAAGCTATATTTTTCCGCATAAAATTGTGTGCTTCACAACATCAACATGACATCGTGAATTCTACAGTTTATCTGGCTGGTATACAGTTTAAATAAACATTTTAAAGTAGGTTTTACGGAGCAGACGAACTGAACGTGGATACTCTGTTGCATTTGGCATGCACACATAAGGTTGGGTCCTACGAGTTCTATGCATGGCTAGCTTGTATGTACAGACAAAATGTTGGCTGTAAAAGGTTTTTTAGAGTAAACTTTGTTACAGGGACGGTACACTAAATGTCTTGCTTGTATAAACGACTAGCGCGACCTTTATCCGCTTGAAATTATTATAAAAATACAATTTTCCCTGTTTTTGCAACATTTTTGATAGCTTAAGAGTGATGTTTTATAGCCTTCCTCGATAAATCAACTATGGGCTATCTAAAAATCGCCTGGAAACTTTTGTCTAAATTACCACTTTTGTCAACTAATGATGATCCCAATCAACAATATAACGATTTTTTCAGTATGTATTGCACACAATTTAAAACCACGTTTATTCCTAAGACAATCTCGGTTAATAGTAACGCTTCTTTCAACGACTTTATGAGCTGTATGAAGAGCGGACTCATATAAACACTGTAGAATTTAAATTGTATGTTAAGAATTATTCTAAAGTATTCAAAAAAGTCAGAATGTCAGAATTCACAGTAGTAATACTGTGAATTCTGACATTCAATGTATTTGACAGGAATACTTCGTTAAGTATTTAATATTATTATTATTTTTTTATGATTGTGACATTTAATGATTTTTATGTTTTTTTATTGACATTTATTTTGTAAAATATTATTAATTTTGTGAATGTGAGGACCATGTGGGTCATTTTTTTATTTCTTATTTTTAGTTTTCCAACGATTGTCTGGCAGTTTGAGCACTACAAGCGACCTACCCAAATGTCCTTTCTTTGGTATTGTTCGTCGTGTCGTTGAGCTCCTTGAGTTATAAGTCGAGCTCACGATGACTGATAAATGCTTGCACTGACTGGACAGGTCCACTCAAATCTGTGTGGTTCTTTCTTCCAAAGGCCATCTCAGACACTAATCTGCATAGTCCTCATGTGAGTTAACCAAGATTACGTCTGGACTTTAAAAGAGACTATGACCTCTGAGTTTGTTTCGGCCGTTTCTTCTCAGAGTAGTCAGGTACGAAACACCGGGCGGTGTCGTCTAGTTTAAAAAAAAACATGACATGTTTGTAAAAACCTATTTGCAAAATAAACATCATTTATCAACACTGAAAGATTTTTGGAATTCGAACCAGCAGTTTCTGAGATTAGCGCGTTCAACCAAATAAACTGTTCAGCTTTATAATAATAATATGTAGTAAAAATTGGTCTTTCGCGTTATCAAAGGATTTCTTGAATTTATTGCGTTAGGTCTCGTGCTTAGCCATTTTATGACATGAAGCTCCAATGTCTCATGAAAACCCATATAAACCACCGATCTTTATACCTTAAAGCTGGTCGAGATTGCTTTATTCAATAAAGTCGGAAAAGATGGTTCTTTACAGATTAAGATACAGCCTTAATCTTTTCCGACTGGATTAAAAGGGAACACTAAGGCACGTTTGCTGCACAAAGCTCATAAAATCCTCAAAAAATAAGAATTCATTTTCTTTTACCTAAATTTCGAAATTTTTATTTACCACTAGCTGATTCCCGTGACCTTGGCCGCGTGTAATTAAATATTATGCTTCCCTAATTTAGATATTTACACCTTATAACATCAGCTATCTGCTAGTGAAACTCCCGTCCAAATCAAAAAAATCAAAAAAAATCGGTCCAGCCGTTTCGGAGATTGACAGACAAATATGAAAAAAAAGTATTTTTTTTTATAAGTACCTTAAATATTTTCATGTGCAAAAAAGCTGTGTGTTTTGTAAAAAGCTGTTTTTTTTTATTTAGAAACAGATTCTTCAATTTTATTTATTTGTATAGACTAGGTTTTGACCACGGCTTCGCTCGGATTATGGCAATAAAACCACATGGGAACCTTCTATGACACTCGAGGGTAAACGGCTTCCCGTTAGTGAAAATTTTTCAGATTCGGATCTGTAATTCCGAAGATTACCCAAACTAGATTAACTTTCAAACATTAAACACTTGTGTTTAAAAAAAAAAACAAAATTATTTCTTTCTTTATTTTTTAATAATACGTATTGTTTAATTTAATCTAAAAAAATAATAATAATATGTATAAGTATTAAAATGGGAAAGGAATTACAGGGCGTCAAAAAATCGTCTTCATCGCTGTCAATAGGAAAAACGCCCTGAAGGCTGGCAGCATTGCCACGTTGGATGCCAATGCTACAAAAAAAGATAAATATGCTATAAAAAAAAATGCTGATTCTTTGGCAGAAAGGACGCCAGCCCTCTGCACGCGTAGCATGACCACCGTAGTTACCGTGACCGTAGAAACGGGTAGATTTCTTTTGTTAATCTGTCGTTTTGTCGATTCTTCCGTCGATAAAATGACAGATCAACAAAGGAAATCTGTCATTTTGTCGATTATTCCGTCTGGTCACGGGAAGAGTCGACTAACCATGTAATTGTTTTCTTATTGATAAACAAGAATTAGTTTTCAACTTTAAAACTCAAACTCAAAAGCATTTATTTCAACTAGACCATTACAGGCACTTTTGAATGTCAGAAAAACAAAGAAGGCTAAGCTACAGTCACAGACACAAGGCATAATAATTTGTGAAAGTACTGTAGTTGCCCATTCCAAAGCGTAGAAGAATGGGCAAGAAACTCCATGGACACTCTTTACAATCAAAATATTGTTACAAAATCTTGGTTGTAATCATTCATGTTGAGATTATATACATATATGTGAGAATGATGTAGAAATACGTGCACGTTAAAAGCGTCCAGAGTAAAAGATTATAAATCAAATATTTAAAAACAAAGTAAGTAGTTAAAATAAACTGTGGCAGTTTAGACACTTGTTTAATTTTCCTTCCTGAATAATTCTAAAGTTACTTAAAAATAAAACGAATATTCGAATATCCAAAGCAATCGAATATTTGCAAGCTCTATTTATGTTGCAAGGGGGCCTAAAAACGTTTAGTTTCAACCTTTAATGCTGGGCTTAATGACTGACCTAACATCAACAAAGCGTTTAGTTTAATTTCAGGCTATTTCTGGCTAACTTACTCGCGCGAAAGTTTGCGCTCAAACAGAGCGGGGCAAGTCTATTTGTACGACTTTGTTTAGCTGAAGGTTTCAGGGAAATTGCTTGCCTGATTCCCGCGATCGATCCCTGTTTTCACTAACCCTAAGCGAAAGCTAAAAGTAATGCCTAAATCTTGGCACACTGTTGATTTTCAATGCTCGGCTTTTCGTTGAGAGTTGAAACTCCAACAGCACAAAAACACTGCTTTTGTAATCTTCGAATGTTTAGGCGGTGTACCTAATAGTACACCCACATTACGCCAATTATGTTCGCAGTCCTATGTAATAGAGGCGAGCCTAATGCCATTAACGGGGTACAAATCCAGAGTTAAAAGAAGAAACCACTAACACTTTGCCCGACCCGGGAATCGAACCCAGGACCTTATGGTCAGCAGTCGCGCTAGCGACCAACAGACCAACGAGGCAGTGTAGCAGTAAAAAAAGGAACTAATTTTTTGAGCTGTTATTTAAATTAATGGCGGTTGATTAGTTATTGCGACAGTAAAACATAGACAGTCATAAAAAAATCAATTAGTCGGTTATTTTATCATACAATGTCAATTCTAAAAATAATTGAGCAGTCCAATAACTGAAAGAGCGGTAAAAATGATGGAATGAGCAGTAAAAATGATAGAATGGGCACTTAGATTATTATGAGTATGCATTTCGTTATATTATTTCATAAAACGTGTATTGCACATTAAACGCTGATATTTTTTCTATCTAATTTGATTTAGTTGTTATATTTCTGCCCCCGGGGATGCTTACCGCAACGTATGGGTAATCAGCAATTAACCCAAAAATTATCCTAAAAGTCTTGCTAGCTGGCGTGAGGAGCGTAGGCCGAAGGCCGGCGGAGCGACGACGACATTTGTGACAGAAAGTGGGTTTGTTTTTATTATTGCGAGCGCAGCGAGCGCGAGTCATGGAGTCGTCGTAGCTAAAGTCGTTGCATGCTTAATATACGAGGAATACATTTTAACACCTCATTGTTTATAGAACTGCTTAGAATGAGATTACTTACCGACAAATTCCGATTTATTTCTGCCCACACGTAACCGCTCGTTGAATAATTTTTACCGCTCATATAATTATTTTCCTGCTCAATTATATATTCACTGATCCATTTCATTATTTTTTATTACTCATTTTTGTTTACTTTACTGCTTAGTTTTAACTGCTGAACTAGTTATTAAACGTGGCATTTATAATTTTTATCTTACCAAAACCGCTATTTACAACTGCCTCTTTAAATCGGTGCCGTAAA
The DNA here is from genome assembly GCA_950005105.1 of Lycophotia porphyrea. NCBI lineage: Eukaryota > Metazoa > Arthropoda > Insecta > Lepidoptera > Noctuidae > Lycophotia > Lycophotia porphyrea. The sequence continues at coordinate 4,641,788 of OX465400.1, read as the reverse complement.
AAAATATGTACTAACTATTTTTTTTTTTTTTAATAAAATTGTAAACAATATTGTCAGTATACTAGGATTGTGAATATTTCCGCGTGTATACTAAATAGCTTGCTCGACCGTACATACGTATTCGTTTAGTTGTCGCGTAGTTTTTATTGAAAATGTGTTATCCAGTTGGAATCACGAATTCATTTTGTTGTGAGTTAGACGTTATTGTTTGCTCCACAAAGAGCAGAGATGGCTCCAAACACAATCAAATCTTATCGCGAGTCAATTTCAAAGCAGCTTTCAGCGCGCGTTGGTTATATTTAAAATGTTTTGTGTGCTGAAAATCCGTTGTCGTTTCTGTAGAATAATTTTGCTGGAGATTTTCACAAACTGCGCAGAGCTTTAAAGGGTTTGAAAATGTTTTTCAGGGAGATCAGATTACGTTGGAATTTCTCTTGGTTATAAACTGACGTTATCAGATAGTGCAGACAAGGGATTTTGATTAAAAATATGGTTTAAATGCACAGGCAAACAGTAGTCGGTTTTTATTACAATCAGCCGTTTATTACAGATTTATTACTTTGCTCCAATATTCACAATTTTAATTTTGAAAATCAGACAAAATTTTCTACTACTGACATGTCAGGAAAAATTAATAACAACGTCATATTTATTTAATTTGACATATATCAATAAAGAGGAAAAATAACCCTGGCTAGTATTTCTAGGAATAGATAATTATGGATTAACCGCGAAGATTGCTAACAAATGAAAAAAAACTGGTTGCGAAACTCAGTTGCCATGGAGGCAAATGTATTTTTTGTTGGCAACTGGCTGCGTATAAAGAAAAAAAAATCTTCCATCGCAACTAGTTGCCAAGAAAGAATAAAAATTCCTTTTTCACAACTGGTTGTGAAACTCAGTTGCCATGGCGGCCGAATAGAAACTTTTGGATTCTTATTGATACTATGTACTGGATGAAGTAACGGTCATAAGGCGAATTTTACTTATGAAACAGCTCATCCAAAAAGCGTAAGAGTTGTCAAATCTATTTTCCACCTCAACAGCAGTGACACATACGTGCGGCTCTTGAAAGCAGTTCAGATGTACTAATTTCGTTTAGTTTCAGGCGAAATTCGACCTTAGATACTACAGGGTGTAAACAGACTCTTCACGAAGATGTCAACCAAGCATTATGTACATCAAACTAAGTAACTTTACGCAAAAATTTGTGCTGGAAAACGACTTTTTTTTTGGGCTGTAAAATCAAGTTTTACAGTAGGACACAATGTAACGCACTCAAAACATTGTGATGATGGATGGATTGGATAGTGAGGGGGTCCTGGTAGTGTTTAAAGTAAAACATCTTACATTCAAAATATGTATTTGTAAAAAGTGTGAAAAAGTTGGAACTTTGACCCCCAATATCTCCGTAACTAGAAGGTTTCCAGGTATGGTCTAGAACAAAAAAATGATCGCAATGACGGGGAGAACAAGTGGCTTTCGGCTTCGTTAAGAGTCTGTTTACACCGTTTATGTTAGGGGATTATTTTCAGGCATATACTAGATATCTGTAGCAAGGCTTTCAGTAATCCGGATTACGACGTAACTAAACATAATTGTGAAGCGAATCCACTAACAGAGATATTAAACGCCCGACAAGTTAACTAGCCTTGAATAATGTTATCACAAAGACATTTAGTATAACTAGGTTATGCCTGCGGATTCGCCCGCTTGGAGCTCGGCAATTGTCCCAAGGGATTGTATTACAGAGTTAAAAATAATCCTGTGTGTTAATCCAGGTCTTTCTTTATCTTGTGGTTAGTGCCTTACATGGTGTCAGACCTTTATATCGCCCATGGACCCCTGGGCGCTGACTTGGCTTTACATGCCATCGAGAAATAACTTCCAGGCATGCTGGTGTCCTCACGATGTCTTCCTTTATCGAAGCAAGTAATAATTATAGAATACGCACATGAATCCGAAAAATCAGATCTTGGGTTCCAATTCGAGACCTATGACGTGGTAATCCAGGTTATAAACTATCTGTGTGTAAAACATCCAAATCCATTCAGCAGTTTTTGCGTCAAAGAGTAACGAACATCCATCCCATCCATACATCCTCACAAACTCTCGCATTCAATAATAATTGTAGTAAGTAAGATCTCCATTATTCACATCTTATTTTATGCTGATTTTACTCTCTGGAATAGAGCGACAGACATGGAATGAATAGAATAGTTAATGAGTTCGTATAGCGCTGATCTTCAGCCTGTCTTTTAGAGTGTGGTGTGGAGTGAGAACCGAGGCCAAGAATTCTATATTATTATAGTGTATTTTTTTTTATAGAGAGCTATTTCCGGGGAAGCAGAGTGACCTATTTCTGTTATGATAGAATACTCGCTTTTGCCTGTGGTTTCGCTTGCGTTAATTTAGAATTTGATAGTTAAACTCTTTACACTTAACTTAAGTTTCTATAATAATATTAATCAATCATAATTCGAAAGACACGTGGCGACATCTATTATCATAAGAACGTTACGGTTCAGTGGTTAGAGGTGAACGCACACTTATCCATGCCGAACGCGTCGAACGAGTCGATTGAAACGAATTTTAGAATTCTTTATATGAAATCTTATGAAACCTCGCACACTTGCCTGCGTCGAATCGTCCGAATCTGGAAGAACCCCAGAAATCCTAGGCGAATTCGGATGACGTCATCAGATTCAGCGCGGCTGATGCGGTCGATTCGACCGAAGCGCTCGCATTCTATCCGTTGCGAACGACACAGCAACGCGCGAGTACTACTTCTACGAATCGATTGTTCGGCTCGGTCGATTCTTTCGGTGCGGCGACAAGACAGTCAAAATTGTTAGTTAAAGAAACACGTAAGGTTTTAGAATAATCTACTAATGAATCGAAAAGATTTTAGCCATAAGAGACTTAAATGCAGGGAAACACTGCAATACACTACGGGTTACTTTATAAGTCCTTATTCTTCCAGATCGATGTCTGAAGGCGACAACTCAGTGTTCTCCGAAGGGGCCACGACTCCCCTGGACCCGAATGCTGCAGCAGTAGGAGATGAGAAACAGGAGGACAACGCCAGCGGCAACGAATCCGAAGAAGTGGACGATATAGAACTTATATTTACCACTGACGAGTCTAAGGATATGAGTAATTTGCAGGTGAGGGTAGTTCGACAGAGGGAAGTTATTTAAATCTACTATTATAAAATTGATGATAATGTAGGTATTACATTAGCCAATATCGTATTACCCAGTAACAATTGGATTGTAGAGGTCAGATAGGCAGTCGCTCCATGTAAAATACTGGTATACATTCACACTCAAAACTTTCCTCACGACATTTTCCTCATTTGCGTAACCTCAGGGTATGTTAATTTTATGCCTTAGATAAAATGGTGGATTTTAAATTGGCCAACCCCTGCCTTGGTTTTAGTGCCCATTACGTAGGGTAGTTAGTGATATTTGGAAACTTTTGGGCTGTTTTTCATGAGGGTTAACTACTTTAAAAGTGAAGTTTCGGTCTGTTGACTATATTTGTAAAGTTTTTATTAAATCTCTTAAAACTTTAGATACTTAAATTAATAAGATATTGTAAGTAGTTGAGTTTGACAGGGCCCTGTGAGTTTTAATCTTCGAGTCTTGTTTCATTCGTTCTTAAACCCTCGTATCTTTTATATCCAGGAGGATCTAGTCTCTATACGCGAGGGCGACCAATGGGCTCCCCAGTCAGCATCAACAGAACATTCGACACCAGTTCTCATAAAATTCCACACACTAGACCCTGATTTCCAGCCAGGGCCGGAAACCAAAGAGATTTCGACAGAAAACCAAGAAAATAACGAACAACCCGTTGAGGTTTCGAAGCAGAAAAGAGTTTCGTTACCTAACGACAAGGAGATCAGACACGTTGCGTTCAATGCGAAGGGGAGCTTAGACCTGCCTGGTCGGAGTATCCTGAAGAGTTGTGACAACAGGTCAGACAATATGCTCTTCAGGAAAAGTCCTAACACAAGTTCTAGGAGAATTGATTCCATTGACAGTCTTACTTGCGAGTATAACCGAGGTCTTAGCTTCGATAACACCAAGTCTTCGAGCTTCGAACTCGGTTCCAGCATGGACATTCTTCATAGAGAGGAGAGTGTGGACAGTTTTCATAGGAATATACACATGGGACACCGGTATTCTGTGTTCGCGGAGACCGATATCTCGAAGTGTGGGACTTCGGAAGACGATTTGGCTGCTAACTTGAATGTTCGGAGGAATACTTGCCCTAATCCGTTTCAATACAGGTAAGAATCTTTTATACTTATTGAAGATTATTATATAATCCTAGAGACTCGAACACCACAATTAACTTGACGTTCCTATTCTAATCGCCATAATTTATTTGAAGTGAAAGTTTTGACTGGATATTTAATGGCGACTTAAAGCTTAGGTGTTTTTGTGTATTCGGATTTATATCTAGATAATTTTAGTTACCAAATAATGGCAACGCAGCATTTCGATCATCGATTTGTCGCTACTCGAGCTATATCAATTCCTTGTGACACGTGCTTGTGTGCCTAGCATAAAACATGATTGCTGTTAAAACCGGTTTTTTAGGTGTACAAGTAGTCGAAATTCTTTTTCAGGTAAATTAATATCAAATCCAAGTAATTCCTCTTCTTCTTGAATCGATGACAATTTTCTTCGACCAGTATGCGGCAGCTATTAGAATATGACAAGTTAGCTTTCTTAATTTGCAATTAACTCTGTCGCATTGACAGGTCGCATTCAGGTTATCAAAAAAGTTTTTGTCAAATAGATTAACTTGCAATATTGCATATGCATTAATCCATTTTACCAGACCATCGGGCTACCGCGGTGTATCCCGGCCTCCCGGGCCGTTCAAGGCGGGAACGGCCCGTCTCCGGCCCGTGCTGCGGGACGGGGCGCATGCGCGGCGGGAGAGCGGCGCGCAGACCGACGTGTGCGCACTGCCGCCGCGGTGGAGCTCTGACGGATATCTGGCGCATAAGGTAGGTAGATTGAAGACCTAATAAGGGAAAATTGATGTATATAAGATTGTTTGAGTAATATTAACGCCTCTGAACAGCAATAATTTACGATTTATGGCGAATTCCAAAATACTGCAACGAATAAACACTCAAAAGGAGCGGCCAAACGATGACAGCAACAGAGAAATAACTTGATTTTGAATGTCAAACTACGTCATCAATTTTTTTTTAATTTAAAGGCTGAGTTGCACTATCGGCTTTTGTCTTTTCAACACACTATGTCTGCATTTCTTATCCAACTTTCCTGTCGCAGGTCTATTGGAAGAATTTTTTGATGAGAAAATCAGTACCTTTGTGCTCTTCTATCTTAATGTAATGTTCTTTAAAGTATTTTGTGTGTGCGTAAATAAATAAAACTCTGTACTTAGAAATTAAATTATGCCAGCATGTGTTCCTAGAACCTCTTCAAAACCTGTCCCCTCCCACAGCTGGTGGTCCCGCCCGCCAGCGTGCCCACCGTGCCCACAGTGCGCGGCGCTACGGCCACGCGGCGCCTCACGGTGCCCGACGCGCGCCCCCCGCCCCCCGCGCGCCGCACTGACGAGACCCGACGAGTGCTGCTCAGTGATATTGGTCAGTTTCATTATATTGCACCAAAATCATGAAGGGACCAACTTTAGCACAAAATAACGAAAGGTTTTCCGGTTTGACCACTAATGAAATCAGATCTAAATGGACTCTATATTGAGAGAAAACAAAAGTTAATGAAGTTGTAGCGAACATAACAATACTGACAAAAAGAACGCTAGCGACATCTATGACGCAAATGAAGAACTAAAAATGAAATCCTGTATCGTGAAATTAGTTCTCCGCGAGTTAAGAACAAATAGAAGTCGGGCAGTAGCCCACCAGACACAACACTCGTTTGGTCGGAGGATCCCTCCTGTCAATGGAATATGAGGAGCTTTACATCCTGTGAGCTAATTCACGTAACTAAAGAAGTGCAGTTTCAGTATTATTTTAATACTATTATAACGTCATATTCATTTAAATGGAATCGATTCTATTCGATTATTTAGTGAGGAATATTTTTTGGTCGTCGTACAGTTTTCGTGCAATTCACGCGCAACTTACGCGCAGTTCGAAGATTACATGAATACCGTATAACACTAAAACTTGAACTTAACTACAACTTCATCGGCGCGTCATAAAATTACGTGAATTAGCCTTCTGTTCCTCATACCTCTATAAAATAAAGTTATATTTGGTAATATGCAAGTTTAAAAAGATCCATTCTTTGTAACTGTGAGACTTTAAAATGCCATTTTTAAATGAGACACAAAGATTGATTGAAGACTTCCCTTCATAACAGACCTTACCATGTCATGTTTTACTTGCAGGCTTCACATCCATGGTGCCGGAGCTGTCGCGCTCAGCTGACCCGTTGTGGGTGCAGGGCGGCAAGCGGCCGACACACCCTGACGACTCCACCACTACTTCTACTTCCAAGTTAGTACCAAGCCATACTTAGCCAGAAACTAGTACTAAGCCATACTTAGCCAGAAATCAGTACCAAGCCATACTTAGCCAGAAACTCGTACCAAGCCATACTTAGCTAGAAATCAGTACCAAGCCATACCTAGTCAGAAATTAGTACCAAGCTATAGTTGGCCAGAAATTTGTCCCAAGCCATACTTAGCCAGAAATTACTACCAAGCCATACTTAGCCAGAATTACCACACCTATCGTTATATCTAGGCCTAGCTGTTGCTCGAGATCTTCGACCGCGTGAAATTATAATAAAAATACAATTTTCCCCGTTTTTGCAACATTTTTCATTGATGCTTTGCTTCTATTGGTTTTAACATGATGTTAGCCTGGCCTATTGCCTTCCTCTATAAATGGGCTATCCAACATGTAGTTCCCGAGATTAGCGCGTTTAACTGCCACAGCGTTTAAGTAAGGCTTATTAACCGACTTCAAAAAAAGGGAGGGGGTGCTCTCAATTCGGCTGTATTTTTTGCAGCCCCTTTTTCTAACGGGCAAATTACCGATCCAAGTCACCATTCATAACATAACATCACACCTGTAATCCCGGAAGGGTTAGGTGTTTCTCTATTGTCTTCAAAAACAGAATAACGTTTTTAATGCGTTTCGTTTTAGCAATTCGTTTGTTGCAAAACTATGATAAAATATAAGATAAGTTGATATTGGATGTGATTACAGATTCATATCTCGAGGCTCGTATCGCTCGCCGTGCCTCAGCATAGACAGGAGCAACGACTGGACACCACAACATGTCTACTTACCGTCGTCCAGAGGTCAGTTCTTATTCTCTTCTTCGAGTGTTTGGCACCTTTAGTAGCGTCCATCAGTTCCGGTAACGTGCGGACAATACCATAGAACATTACCTAAAAGGTGTAAACCGGCCCTTCACCAAGCATTCTGTACATCAAACTAACTCTACGCAAAAAATATTGCTAATTAATATTTTTTTTGGGTGTATAATCACGTTTTACGCTAGGACTCAATGTAACGCAATCAAAATATTGTGCTGAAGGATGCATTAAATAGTATGTATATTTATTTTGTCATAAAAACTTATGGATCGATATTTTCTATTTTCTCTAATCAAAAGAACTCGAAAAGGTTGGATCCACTTGAACCACAGGAAATTCGAACAATCATAACAGAATTATTCTTCCAACGCTTTTATGCCGACTGCATCCTTTCTCCATTATAGAATAAACTAGCGACCCACCCCGGCTTCGCACGGGTGCAATGTAGACATAAACCTTCCTCTTGAATCACTTTATCTATTAAAAAAACCCGCATCAAAATTCGTTGCGTAGTTTTAAAGATCTAAGCATACATAGGGACAGACAGCGGGAAGCGACTTTGTTTTATACTATGTAGTGAAACTATATAAAGAGTGGTCACCCGGAAGGGTCGTAGAGGTATTTAAATTGAAGTTTTTTAAAAAAAAAAAATTAAAAAAAAAAACTTGTGAAAAAGTTAGAACATTGACCTCTAATATTTCTACAAAAATGTATGGAAATGGAATGTGTGTTTTGTGACAGTTGATGATTATTACAGCAGAATTTACTGATTATGGAATAATTTATTTCCAGAAGCGACCCGTCCGTGGCGCAGCTCTCTACCGGACGTCCGTCGGGACGATACTGATGAGCTGTTGGAGGAAGCTGAGATATTCATCCGGCGGTCCATTGACAACTTGCAAGCGCCGAGCATTGACTGTGAGTCTTTGTCAGGTGTTCGCGTTTTTGAAGTTATACTTCTTTTGGCGCGTTAGGGAAAAATGATGAGAATAAATTTTTACGATGCGCGCGTACACCGTCACGAAAAACCGACACCCTGAAGTTAGCTAGTCAACATGCACCCTGAAGTTAGCTAGTCAACATTTTAGTCTTATACGCCAAAGAAGTATAACTTTTTACGTGCGTAATAAGTACACACACACTTTTTTTTAACACGGAGTTTGAGTAAAACCAGTTTATTTTGCACTGTAATAGATTTTGGTAAATCAACGGTAATTTTACTGTTTTTAGCTAATGAATAATACAATGAAACTTAAAGCGAAGTGTGGTGTGTGAGTGGTGTGTTTTCAAGTGAAATATTAAGGCCAGTTCACACCGAGATGCGATGTAACGCGACGCTGTGCGCACATCGACTCAAAATATAACTTTATTTACTACACGAAAAGATACACATTTCATTGGATGCGCGTCTCGGTGTGAACTGACCCTTACTAACTTAGTTTTAGGGGTCTATTTCCTAACACAAATTGTATTTTATCATATTTATGTTAGTCCGTATATAATTATGGGCCAAAGTTGCCTGTCAATAAATTAATGTTTTTGTTGATGTTAAAGGTTTTTTTTTAATTCTAATAAGCTCTACGCTAGGATTTCGTTCAAGTGAATTTTATTACGAATTCCCCTTTCGAATTTTAACACTCCTTCAAGCCGTTTTAAAGGATAGTTTTTTATGTACGGTTTTCAAAGGTAGAATGGTATGTTAAGAACTTTTACTGCTATGTTTTGTATATTGATGATGTTTCCAGTGGAGAAATCAATCGGAGTGACAGGCCAGCCATACATCCCGGCAGAGCCTCGTCAGTTACGACTCGGACACACCGTCAAGGTGATCACACCGCACGGACGCATCGCGGTGGGACGTGTCAGGTATTTACAAACAGTAACATTATCATAGCTGCACTAACAGCTCCACATTATTTTCATTGAGTGCAAGCCCATTTTTTTCATAGACACAGTTGCTGTCATTTCTGAAATCACCTCTTTTCTAAACAAGGAATCAGTCGGTTAGTCGGGTAAATCTTTGATTAATCGTGTGATTCTTCGTGTTAATCGTGTGACTCTTTGTGTTAATCGTGTGATTCTTTGGTTAATCGTGTGATTATTTGTGTTAAATGCGTGACTCTTTGTGTTAATCGTGTGATTCTTTGGTTAATCGGGTGATTCTTTGTGTTAATCGTGTGATTATTTGGTTAATCCTATGATTCTTTGTTTAATCGTGTCATTATTTGGTTTATCAAGTGACACATCCTTCCACAGATACGTGGGCCTTGCTGGCAACAGCACGGCCACCAGTAGCGTGGTGGTGGGCGTGGAGCTGCTGCACAGCCAGCAGCCCGGCCTGCCGCGCAACGACGGCCTGTACCGCGGCCGCCGGTACTTCCTCGCGCCGGCGCTACACACCGCGCTCTTCGTGCCATTCTCGAAGGTCGTCATGGCCTGGACTAATTAACGGTAAATGAGGTTTTAAGGCTTTGTCGCACTTGTGTTTGAGTATCGTGAAGTGGATCGAAAAGATTTAGGGAGTAACCGGAATTGTCTTGAGCTGGTCAGAAAGAGCTTTATAAATGCAATTATGGCGAAAAAGACGGCATTTGTACCAAGCGTGTTGAGCTAAATGCATCAAATGTGTAATCGGATCGAGTCGATAACGTGGTGATAAGTGTGGTCACTCTTTTATTAAAATCAGAATATTCGACTAACCCCAAAAAGGAAAACCAAACTTAAACTCGAACTACGAAAATCGACCTTGCAGCTACGACATAGAGGCTTTGTTATTGCTACGAATGACGTCATTGGTGACATGGCAGCGCCTTTTACAATAATATGCACATGCATGTATACTATAACTGTACTTTGCAAGACATCTTAACACATATCTGATCCAAAAATCAAAATATTTTATAAAACGTCAAGATGCACGGTTCGGGTTGGTCGTTTCCTATGGAGAGGAACCGGCAAGAAAGTCCATGGTTACTCAATCCAAATGCTTCTCGATATTTCGACCCAAACGTGTGATAAGACCAAAGTATTAACAAACCCAGAAGCTTAACTTTGAGATTTTGTACGTCTATAATGCAGAAATATATACAACACAAATTCAAAGATTTGCGGAACATGCATAGAGAACACGACGATGAAGAAAAAGCGCTCTAAAAAAATATAATTGAAAAAAAAAATGGCGGTGTTTGAAATTTTGTGGGTAGTTTGGCAAAATAAACGGAAAAAGCTCTTGGTATGTTGGTGGGAATTTAATGACATGTGTGTCCAGAAATACTGTAGTGATGATACAAGATATGCAAAGCTTTGGCTGAGTGTTAAAAGGTTAGTGTCTAGCACGGTTAATGGTTCAAGAGTTTTATGGGTAAGGAGATTTTGAAGTATTAAATAGTGATGGTTGACTTTGGCCGCGTACTAAAAAAATGTGATGACATTCGAAATTTCGGGATCTACCATCACCTCTAATAGCAGTATTATTATTATGTTAATCAGTAAAAAAAAAAAGAGACGGCGCTATACGGTCGTATAGCTTCGTCTCTTTCTTCTCCTGTATAAGAGGTTGTGGTAAAGCTGATTACAGTATTGTACTGAAAGGCAAATTGGTAGTTGTGTGTCGAAACTAAAAAAAAAAAACAAGCAAGAGTAAAAAAATCATAGCTATTATGCAAGTGTACATTCTTGCATCACCTTGTATAAATCCTAACGCGAAATGCAAATTTTATGAGAGAAATATTTTAATTCCAAATAAATGCCTGTGCATTAAAAAATTATAATAAATTAATTCAAATATGTAAAAGTATTATTCTTATTAGTACATGTTTTAATATTAATACAGTTTAGCTAACTATGTATGTAACTGTCAAACGTTTGATGTAAGATTTCTGTAAAAAAATGGTGTATTATAATATTTTTGGGATGTTAAACGCTGTAAGATATAACGTGTTTCATAGGACATTGTTGTAACGACAAACATGCGTTAGTTTGGTCTTTGAAATAAGCTATTTTGCTAAGCAATATGTCCATAAATTGGTCTACAACATCTGTTCAGCACTCAACTCAAACATTGTTCTTGGATTATGGTAGAATGAAAAGCCTTTCAAATTGCTACTGTAGAAGTAGACCATGGCCATGTTGTCAATGTCAGCTGTCAAATTACGATTTGTGATTGACAAATAATGTATGAATGGGGGCTATCGTTTTTAAGCTCACCAGATGGCGCCACTGTCGAGTAAGGTCCTGTCATTAATTCTATTTTGTACTTTGAAGTACAAATAACTTCATAAAAAGTTTATTTCATTTCATATATCAACATAGTGTAAACTTCAGATACATATTTAGAAATATTCTCCCTAACATTAACAAGCAAGAAACATTTAAAAATCATTCTACCTCCAAGTATTAACAAATAAAATCCTAAGTTGCTACTTAACATCTTTAAGTCATAATTAATCAGAAATGGCTCAATCTAGACCAGAATCATGAATATTAGTTAAAATACGTGATAAAAAAGCACTCAACGCGCGAGAACTCTATGACATCTGACATTTCGGAAGACCTTACTCGACACGAACGCCTCTAGCGGCGAATTCATGCGGGATAGCCCCCATTGTTTAGGCAGAGGCGGTGGCGGTTTATCTGACATACATATCTGACGCAATGTCAGATAGTACACTTCAATCAACGTATCTGTGCAGACGGTAAAACTTAGAACTAAAATGAATGTACAAAGTTTGACGTATCAATGCAAATGTTGACAAGCAACGTCACCTTGAACTGCACACTTAAAGTGGTGATATTATACAGTTACTGTCAAATGGTCCGCTGTCGCTTCTGTCCTAGTGATTTATAACTGTGCATTAAAAAAAATACCAGATACCTTATGGTTATTGAGAAATTTGAGCTGAAAAAGTAGAATTATCTGTTTTTAGACCGCAAAATTGATAGGGACCCTTAACAACACATGCAACCATTAAAGATAAAAGTAAAATTGGAGTCCCTTCTAGTTTAGAATGGACAACGTATGTCGTGACATCAATGTCTCAACTATGAATTATGTTTTAATAACATCTTGTACTTAATAACTCAATGGCTAATAGCAATCTACCCTACTTAAAGACATTTTAAATGTTTAGTAATATTTGTATGGAATTGAATGTACGCCTAACTATGCTTAATGGAGATTTATCTTGATATTAATATTAAAATGTAAAGAGCACATAGAGGATTATATATAATATATTGGATCATGTATGTTTTTCTCTACAAAAATATGTAAGTATGTAAAATGGTACTAAATATTTAGTACCAGTGAGATATAGCACTGCCGATATATCAAAAGGAGATTTTCGTGTGAGATTTGTATTAGACAATTATTAATTATGACGATTTTGGAAATAATATAAATAAGACCTTAGCCAGAAGGTAATAAGACTTCTAATTGTTATTAAAGTTCTGGCTACGGTTTAAATAAGAACTATGTAGTCAATACGTACCCGATAGATGACGTCAGTATTTTACATATTATATAAACGGTGTAAAAAGACTCTTAACGAAGCCGAAAGGCACATGTTCTCCCCGTCGTTGCGATCATACCTGGGAACTTTCTAGTTACGGAGCTTTTGGGGGTCTAAGTTACAACTTTTTTTTTAATACATGTTTTTTATGTATTTTTTTACTTATGACACCTCCCTGACCCTCGTACGTTGAATGGAAAATGAGTCCTACCGTAAAACGTGATTTTTCACCCCAAAAAAGTCGTTTCTCAACAATAATTTTTTCGTAAAGTTACTTAGTTTGATGAATAGAATGCTTGGTTGATGGCTTCGTGAAGAGTTCGTTTACACCCTGTATAAATATATACGTCCTGTATAAATATATACGTAACATATAATATATAAAAATATGTTGTACCTACATTTTACAGCAACTTATCGATGTTTTTAAACTATAATCGCAAATTAGATTTATACCAAAGTACGCAGGACCTAAGTTGGATTGTGTTCAGTTTTGAACAGGCTAGTTATATGCATTATATGTGTGTATTAATGTATGCCTAAAGAAATATGTAATATTTATGGGAGAAAAATGGAGGTTAGAATATAATAAAATGTTAATTTCTAAGATTAAGGCCCAGTTGCACCACAAAGCATTAAATACAAATGTATTTATAACATCATTCTGTCCCTGTCATGTTCAAGAGATTTTAAGAAACAGAACGACGTAGACTGTGTATTCTGAATGTTGGCAAGATCGCAAATAAAAAAGATGTATTTTTTTGGAATATTTGACAGTTACTTACAATGTTGCCAACCTTCACCTTCACCGTCCTCAATATATTTCTAAAAGTGGGCAACATCGCAAAAAAATGGTCATATATTTTGGAATATTTGACAGCTATTTGCAATGTTTCCAACGTTCATCATTATATTATTTTGTATTTAATGATTTGTGATACAAGTAGACCTTGAAGTAATTTTTGGTGTATATTGCAGAATTGTCTTGTCGCCATGAAATGGGAAGAGAATAAGAACTAATTTAATCATAAAGTAGTCACTATTTCCATACATATACGACTATTAATATTTAATATTTCGGGGAGTTGGGTTGGATCGAATTTTTCAATCCGCACGCAAAATACGCTCAATAGACGTGGAGTTGGTTGGACACCAGCCCGTTATACTATTGATGGCTCAGTGTACAATCTAAATGCGTGTCAGTGTAATTGTCAACCATGTATGTAAAGAAGCGTTCATCACATAGGAAATATTCGATATTTTATAGTTGCTGTATCTAACCTCCAAAAATATTAGTGTCATCAATAAACCTGCAGTCGGGTATGGCTCATAGTCAAAGCCTTTTTATTGATTCAATATAGATTAAACTGTCATATACAAATTAATAGTTATAGCTAAAATTTGAAAATGATTCTGGTCAACTCAGCGTGGTTTTTGCTTTGTAAAATGCGAAAATTATCAGAATTAATGATTATTCTGTACCAAGTATGTCTCGGGTCGAGGCACTGATACAAACCCTAGCACAATTAATCAATAGATACTTTAACCATTCCCATTCGATCCACTGGTGGGACAACTTGGAGCAAAGTAGAGTAATCCTATTTGTAGAGCGAATCTTGAATAAACTATTTCCAAACCTAGAGACTCGGCACATTCAATTATGAGCCCTATCTGACCGCAATGCAGTCTCTCTATCCTTCATATTCCTGTTATAATATAAAGGTAATAGGGATGTATTTATTTATATTTAACTGTGTAGATAAGAATATTGTATAGCGGCGAAGTACTTCACATTTATAGTGTTTAGTAGTTATGATGCGGACAAATCGAGTGGACTGGACTCCGGACCAACTGCGGACACCTGCACCGGATTTTGACAGACGATTTTTTACTGAAATATCTATCCAAGTCCGGTGTCCACAGTCCGGTCCACTCGGTTTGACCGCTTTCTTAATGTGTATGACTAAGTATTGCTCATACTTCTCCAATGGTGCTCTGTTAGTTTGTCTTTCTATACAGGGTGTTGTGAAAACTGTACTTTAGTTTATCTTATAGCGTTTTTTCTTAGGCCGAGCTGTAGGACAAAGTATGGGACAACTGATTATTTTTTCGCGAACCATGTTGGTCCCATGAAGAGAGTTGTTCTTTTTGGTGGCCTGTACCAAATCCATAAATAAAACCACAGCATTGTGGTACACGCTGTATACGGTACGTTTCGACTTAGATATCTTGCCGTCTCTATCTTGCACTTGTAGTTTGACAGTTGTGCAATAATGACTTGAATAACGGTTAGCTAAAGTTGGGGCTAAGTAACGTTTATAGATCTCGGCCTTAAAGTATAGTTTTCATAACACTTTGTGTACCTACATTTTCGCTTATTATCAATTTGATTAGTCGCTTAGTTCCGGAATATTTTGTAAAGTAGTCTCTTGAATCTAGAACCAGTTTATTTACGCATATTTTTAATAAATACTTATTTTTCTATGCAATTCTACAATTTTATACTGTACCTAAAGGTTGATGCGTACTGGATATAGTATTTCGTTTGAATGTACAATCGGGGAAGGAAGTCTTAACATATGAGCATACGTCATTTTTGACATTTGACAGTTTTCAGAAATGTCAGATTTTTTACCATAAGTCAAATTTGACATTGGAACAGGAGAATGACAGATTTGCTTCCTTGACAGTACCTGGCCTGCTATTGCATATCAAAAGCAAATTGTAGTTATATTTTCTTAACTCTGCGATAATCTGTCTGTGAAGTTTTAATGTTTTAGAAAGCTTAGCTTAGCCGTTTTGAATGTGTATTTGATGTATAGTGTAATATAATGTATTTGTAATATATTAACTTCGCTCGCTGTTGTGTTTGGAAAAGACTTACATCCATTTTTCCATTTTTCTTTTTCTCGAACTTTTTTTCATTTACGCCGAATAAAAGGACTGAAAGAAGCAATTGTCAGTATTGTTAACAAAGTCCAAGAATTAAAAAAAATCCCTGTGCAATTCACACGTGGTAGAAGTGAAACCTTCAAAAATTTTGGATCCAGGATAAACACTGTATAATGCTTCCTATCTCATTTTCTCCCACGTTAAATCTTATGAATTTACGTGAATGTCTCTTTTTACTGTTCACACACTGTTCAGACACTTCAATTTTATTTATTAGTATAATGTTATTTTGAAAATTATACCTCATAATCGGGTCTATTGGTGACGAAAACGAGAGAAGTAAACTATTTAACTGTAGAACTAAACTATTTCTCAAACACAATGGACGATTAGCTTTATACCAAAAATATATTTCTCTACTTACTAAAATCACTCGAGAAAACTCGAAATACATATGCCTTCTGTTTAAAGGCTAACAAATAAAGTTGCATTGCTTAAATGTATTCATTACAGAAAAACTTTAAAATGTAACATTGCTTCAAATGTAACATGGTATTGTAACATTACTTTCAATGTATCGTTGCTTAAAATATACCATGGTTTATAAAATATTATTGAAATAATTGGCCTAAGTATATGTGTAACTTCGTTGGTATAGTTTGTTTTTTTTTGTTGAAATTGTAACAATATAATACTATAATTGTAACATTTCGCAAAAGCGCGTTGTTCATGGCATTTTACACCTTAAAACAATGACAAAAGAGTCACAATAAGTCATTACACAGACAAAACATTTTGCCGATTATTTATAAATATTACAATATCATATTGGGCAGAAGGTTTAATAGGAGGAAAGCAAAAGTATGTGATTGTCTAACAGTGTCTTATTAAGTACGTTTCTTAGGATACGGTTAGCAATGGTAACTATATGGATTAATGGACTTGTATGCAGAAAATTAACAAAGTGCTTTACACCTTGATATGCCCTTTAATTATGAAGTAACATAAACATCACGCCTTTGAGAGTTATAGTACAAAAATCTCAGTAAATGGAACCTTAACTGAGTAGCAAGGTTCAATTTACTGTCAATTTTGCCAAAAGTGATAAAACAATTATTAATTAGATTGAATGGTACACCCACATGCGTTCAGTAATATTTTTTTTATTTAGCTTTTGAAATGTTACAAAAATAGCAATATGACACGTCCCACGCTTTGCTAAAAATTTGACGGATTATGTTACAATGTGTAAGTAAAACATTTTGCAAAGTTCTTTTAGCAAAATATTGTAAAATGATGTCCTAAATAGCTCAAACATTCTACAAATATGCCTAAGTTTTTATCTCAAATATATTTTTGATTTATTTATTTAGATCTGTAAGTACTACTGTGATTTCCTATTTATTGGGACTGAGTTCATCAGTATTAAATTGCTCTTTATTACTTTTATACATCGCAGTTGATTTTGCTGTTTTTTTTTTTGTGATTTACATACCAAAGAATGTGGTAAGTAGAGTTTGATTAAACTTTATAATGTGCACCAATGTTTATATTGTAAAAAAATGGCTATAAATTGGCTTACAGAGGAAAAAATAGTGTTCATCATAATGTGCCAAACACTGGCTAAATGTCATGAAAATCTATGTATTATAGCATCTGTCTGTACAAAAAGCCTTTGCTTAAATAATGTTTATTTATTAAAGAAAAAAAAACTAACAATTTCATGCAAAAACTTTTTTTGACGAAATTGCAAACTGGCAACCCAGCGGTCTAACAAACATAGTTGCAAAACGATACAATCTTTCGATGCCTAATCTACTGAAGTTTCTTCAATAAAAAACTCTATCTTTTAGATGTACATGTATGTACTTGATTCTTTACAACTCTGGTTGTATATCTATATCTGTTATGTATAGGTAGTCTATGCGATATACTTGTAAGTAGAATCTTAGATCGATACACTCTTGTCTATGCTGTTGATGAGATCAGAAGAAATCTATTTTAAATATCATTGTACGAGAATATATGTTCAGTGTAAGAAATAAAAGTATTAAAAATGGATACGTCTTATTTTTGGTAAAATATTGCAGTTCACCTTACCATTAACTACAAATTTCTGATGAAATTTCAGAAGGCAAGGTGATAAATGAAAATATAAAAATACGTTGTCAACATGTTTATTTATCGTCGATTTAGGAAAAGGAATATAAAACAAACAAAAGTTGAGTAATTAACAATGGTTTAATTAACAACAACAAGTAACAATATTGTGCAAAAAAACTTATAAATAATTTGTTCTAAATCGCACCAGGTAGCTTGGTATAAAGAAGTGTGGAAGAAGTAGAAAAATGTAGGAAAATAGGAAAGCAGAGTGAATAATAAATGAAGTATGAGAAAAAGAAAAGAAATGGAAAGCTTGAAATAAGAGAAAAGAAGAAGAAATAGAACAGGTATAGAAACAGTAAAGCATAAGAGTGTAGAAAGGAAAGCAGTAGGATAAAGAAAACATAAAGATTAATAAAAAGTGTGAAAATATAAAGACGAGAAAAGACAGAAAGAAAGAGTAGATGTAGAGAAAAAGATTGAAAATAGATAGAAGCATGCAGTAAGATAAAGAAGAAGTGTGAAATGAAAAATAAGTGTAGTAAGAAAGAAGAAGAAAGATTGAGATCAAGTGTAACAAGGTTAAGCGAACATAATAGATAAAATATGAAAGAAAAGAAACGAGAAAAGGTTTTGAAGGAGAGTGAAATAAGTAAAGAAGCAGGATCAATAAGAAAGAAGGATAAAGATAGAGGAAAAGAGTAAAACAGCTAGAAAAATAGGAAGAGTGAAATAAAAGCAAGAAAAAAAAGGAAAAATGAAAGAAGAAGGAAAGAAAAAGGAAGAGGAAGAAGACCAAGGAAATATCAAAAAATGTAAAAGAACAGTACAGAGTGAATGGAAATCAGAAATAAGAAAAGAGATTTAGAAGAAGCGTTTGAAGTGAGATCTACAAGAAGAAAAAAAACGAAAAGATTTAAAGTAGTAAGGCAAATGAAAACGGAAATAAGAAAGAATCGAAGATAAGGAAACTAGAGAATAAATAGAAGTAGTGTAGATATAGTGGTGTGTCTTAGAGCGGAAAGTTTTGAGCAAGTGGAAACAGGAGAAAAAAGAGATAGACATTTCTACTTCAGGTGCGTTTTTGTTCATTTGTGTAACAAAAAACTGGTATCGTCACTCCTGTATTTCTCTACGGTGCTGCAGTAAGCTGAGTAGTACACTCACATTTCGCCAGCCATGTTTCATGTTCCATGTATTGGGTGCAAGCTTATCAGACATGTTTTGTGCAGTAATGGGCTCGTGTTGGAACCCAACCATAACGTCGTTGTTATTCTTAATACTAAATAGTTTGTCCAAACATTGATCAGTACACCAATGCACATCATGATGACCTTTGGTAACAGTTAAATAGAGTACCTTATAAGCTCACATTTCTTCCAAGACATTACCATATAAAATAAATACAGATGTCAATACCATATTGGAGGTAGAATTCAGTGCTATGCACGGCCGAATCGGCTCTCCCAACTCCGGTACACCTAACTAACAGTTTTGTCTCGTCGTTGAGAAGTACTTTTGAATTAAACGATTGTTGCTTGCCAGGCTTTGCATAATATCTTATCATTATCGAAGAAGAGTTTTAAGAAGAAGAAAATAGGAAGAAATTAAACATAGGAACGGAAGAGAAAGAGATAGATAGTGTTTGATAAAGATTTATAGTAATAGGCAGACGTATCATTGCCGTTTGCAAATAAAATTGAAGTAAAGGCAAGATGATGATGATGATGATATATATTGAATATGAGAAGAAGGATATGACAGAAATAGAATCAGTTTTCAGAAATATAGCTTTGATTATTGAAGTCATATAAAATTGTATAAAATGCAGAAAGAATGATTCGTAAAATAAGTAAGGCTTCTAAGGAGGACAGAGATTTTGTGGATAGTTCGATAACAAATATTTGAAATACAATTATGACGTGAGAGAATATTTGAAATACAATTATGCCGTGAGAGAGAAGATAAAAGATGTTTGGAAAGTAGATTAAGTGTTGTGATAGCACAAAAGAAAACAGATAGTTCGAGAATAGTAAAGGAAAGGAATTGAGAAGATTAGAAAATGTAAGTAAGATAGCAACGTAACGTATTTTGACGATTGAAACGAAATAGGATAGATAGGTACAGATTGAAATAACTTAAAGTAGTTCGTATTTTGACGATCGAAACGAAATAGGATAGATAGGTACAGATTGAAATAACTTAAAGTACCTAGTTCAAGTAAATCAAGAAAATATGATATTAGTGGAGTAAAAGATAGAAGTATAAAGAAGATAGATGATTGAATATTTGTATGAAGAAATAGAAGAGTTTAGATACAAATTGATGATTGATGGTATAAGAAATACAATGATCCAATATTTGAGTAGAAAATGGACAGAAAAGAAATATAAAACGACAATTAGGGTTCTTATAAACTTGTAAGTAATATAACACAAGTAGAAAATTAAGAAGGAAAAGAAGATAAAAGAAAATCGACCGAAATATATAGAAAATAAAAAAGATAGAAAAAAAGAAAGTAGAGAGGTGGATAGAAAAAGGTTCATAAGATAGAGTAACATTAGATTTAGCTTAGAAGTATAACAACATATACATAAAATGGGAAGATAAATAGGAACTTGAGTAAGATAGAACTAATAGTAGGAAAAAATAATAAAAGAAATAAGAAAATTTGTAGGTAAAAACAGACCAAGGTAGACACATAGAAGTGAAATTAAACATACTATAAAATATAATAGGTTTAGAAAAAGAGATAAAGGCGTACAAAAAGAAAAAGGTGAAGTTAGAATAAGATCAAAATATATAAAGAAAGTGAATAATAGAGTGAAATAAATAGTGTAGAGAGGTATAAAAGACATCACATAATTCATAGAAAAGTATTGAAGTATAGAGAAAAGACTGTAGGAAAGAATAGATACGGTCAATTGAAAGTAAAGTAGAAGAAATACGTATAAATGAACCTTTTAAAATAAAACTGTTTAGTTTTAAGAGAAAAGAGAGACGGAGAAATGTAATTGAGAATGATAGTCGTGATAAGATTATTTTAATGAGTTTTTCATAAGATGATTATGAAATTAAGAAGAGAAAATAAGAAGCATCGCTTTGTATGATTTCAGAATAATTATGATGATGAATAAGTATATGCCAGAATAAATACAGATAGTATAATATAGCATAGATGGTAGAAAGAAACGTTGGGAGTAGCCTGATAGAAGTTTTTGACGTGAACCTCTTTTGTCCAACAGCAACTTAGCAACATTTGCAGCTGGTTTTCTAAGGTTCCGTCATGTGGCAGTAACATTGAGCCATTCTGGACTCCTTATTCTTGATACGGCTTGTAAATTGAGACGAGGATGAAGTAAATAAATGCTTGAGTAGTACAGTAGAAAGAACAAGAATACGGAAGGTGATGGTGATATGTTTTAAAGATACTGATAGTTTAAGTAAAGGAAATAGTGAAAATGCGTGAGAATAAAGTAAAATATGTGAGAAGTGATAGCATGAAATGAAACGAAGAAGAATGTAACAGTTTATATTTGTATACAAACAAAACAAATGAAAGCGATACAAAAACAGCAGACAGATAGATAAGAAATAGTAAATGAGATATAATGAATAAGAATGATATAGTAAGAATTGTAATAGATGATGATATTGTACTTTATACAATAGTATACTTTGTATTTGAGTACAACAATGTATAAAAGAAAGCGTGAAAAACAAGCATTACAGTGAAGTGCAACTAAATATAGCAGGTAGAAAGAAGAAGAAATGAAAAAAGATAAAGCAAAAGAAGATAGAACTACCTTAGTACGTATCACAGTGTACTTTGTAAACTTAACAAGGAACTAACGTTGAAAGTGCATCTAAAAAACGTTAAGCGGAATGAACCGGTTGTAACAAATGTGCGGTTATTCAGCTATGAACCTAAACCTAATAATATCACTTGAAATAATACTGTCTTTGGTCTTATTTGAGTAACAAGTGCTTGGCAAGATGAGTGCAACAATTGGACTTCTAAATTGGCAAGATTTGTGAGCGAGAGCTGTCCTATTTTGGAAGGTAAGTTAACCCACTCTTTAATATAGAAAATATTTAAATACTTTCCTATAAAAAGCCTAAGCTAAAACAAAAACAAGTTAATGTTAACCAAAAATTTTTCATCAGACATTTTCGAGTGGGATGAACCTCCAACCTTTTTGCTAGGATTTGCTCTATTTGCTCATTGTACTACCTACTTCCTGTAACTAGAATCTTGTTGGTTATTGATCGGATAGTCAGCGTACCAGCCAAAGGCTCCGTTGTCACCGGTGTGGGCTCCAAAGTCCACGTATTCTCCGAAGTCGGGCGGTCTTTCTGCGAATTGCGAGGCCCCGCCGAAGGACGCTGATCCTGAAGCATCTTGTTGCTGTGGCTGCTGATGCTGAAGTCTTAGAAGTCTTGCTGGGGGCTCATTCTCCGGCGGTGAGGCCAGGGCTACCGCTGTAATCAGAAAGAGTCCTGATTTAGTACCAGAGAACAAAATTAGAAGAACAGGTTCGCAACAAAAAACTTGGTGACATACTGTTGGAAAAATACAATACGTTCTTGAAAACAACTAAATAATGATGTGATTGTGAGATGATTGATAGCTAAAAAACAAGGCTAATGGAGAATAAGAAAAAATAAAAGCAATCTTGCAAAATATAGCTTTTTATCTTGATCTAGATTTGAATGCAAACTAAGTTAATGAGCATATTCTCACGGCCAAAACTTTTATACGAAACGTTTCAAAACCTGAACTGGGGGAAATGCGATTCGCATGCATAATAACTGTTTACGAAATAGATGGTAATAGTTTTTTTTAGTATGCACTAACCGGCACAGTCATCGGATTAAGCGTGCGTGACGGAACTTAATTGGGCAACGCCAACACCGCCTCGCAAGTACTAGAGTACGATAGCCGCAAGACTTGCAACATGAACGCCTACCCTTACTCCAATAGTTTATGATAGAATTATGCTACACAAACTAGAATTAATAAATCAATCACAGTATCAAACTTAACAGCATATTCACAACTTGCCGAAATCGAAAGTGAAACCAAAGTTACAACATAATCAAATATGATAGTGGAAAAACATTTTTAGGAAGATTACGTAAATCATTTTACAAGTTTGAACAATGAGGAAAGTAAACGGTACTCTGAGCTTGTAAGTACGTCTTTGTTTGCTAAGTGAACGGACACGATCCCATTGAATGTAAAACAAGTTATAGCAGTTGCAAAGAAAGTAGCTGATCCTTTGTTCTACAGTGAAAGTGATGAGGCCAGGGTAATCTTGATTGATGGGCGTACAAATCGACGTTAACAGATCCATTTCACTGTCTACCATTTCGCAATGCCTCGTCAAATACGACGAAAGGTGTCAGGAAATACTTTCGAAATGCTGAGTGATCATTTTTAATAACTAAAAGTCACGGCTGCATAATAATCTCTTCGGAACTGTTACCACATAATTATAAAAGATAATAATCAAGCTTGAGTAATAAATAAATATGTTTATTTCCCGCACGCAAGCGCTTTGATTTCCTCTCGGTCAATAAAAGAGAAATCAAATAGATGATCTGATTGCTTACAAACGTAACGAGTTGTTATAGTTATTTTTAACATCTTTTACACTAATAGAGCAATTTGAGTAACTGGTGAGATTGAAGCTTTTAGACACTTTAAACGTAATATAAATTGTTCAGTTGAAGTCGTTACAAATTAAGCACTAAAAGACACAAAATAACTACTAGAACAAGCAACTCCAACTTCATTTTTATGTTCCAAATAATGATTGTGAAAATCGTCTCAAGTTAAGAATAATAATAGATTTCACACTATAGACGAAACAGAGGGACAAACTATCATAATCACTTACGTTGTTGCTGGTACTGCTGCAGCGGTATTGGCTGATAATCCTGCTCCGAATATAAGACTTGTGGCAACTGCTGCAGCGGTGGTGGCGACAGAGTCTGCCTGGGTACGCGTCGCACGTGCAATTGTGACAGATCCACGAACGCGATCTGATCAGCCGGTACTGCGATGTAGGAGGGCATCGCCGTGGTGACGGCGGCCAGAGCAGCCAGGATAAGCGTGTGCTGTAAGAGGAAGATACGATTAATACGGTGGAAAGATATAGAAATGCGAAATGGATAGATACTACTAATAGCTTTGGTTAAGATAAATTGCCAAGAACTTCCCTATTGACATGATATCATTAATTCTAAAGCCGTTTATTTAAAAACTCAAGAGTGGCAGCGAACGAAAGCCATGTGCCATGTCTCTTCACTGACTCCGTTGAAGAGTTGGATGTTTATTTTGTTTTTATAAATAAAATGTGGGTTGGTCTGTCAGTGTCTTTCAACGTTGAGATACATTTAGACTGGTTCATAATATTGCTTCACGGAACTATTTCAAATGTGTGAGCAGTTGTGCAAACTACATATTGAGTGCGGCGCGGCTTGGTCCTTGGATAAATAGACTACTTTTTCTCTTCCGTTGGTTTAGGCTCGAAACACCATTTTATTTTGATTCTACAATTTGGTCCTGCTAGACTAAGTTTATAAGATTTTATTTCTATGTTTATAACAAAAAATATATTCCATCTTTTTATTATCAGTAATATATTATAGTAAACTTTCAATACAAAATAATCTATAATTACAGTACTGTCAAGTTATTGATTAATTTACTTATAAATTGGGCTCATTTATCCATCACGATTTATTGCATTCGGCATCTTCTTAGTTCTTTGGCCGTATTCAAAGATTCATCGGTGAATTCGTGCGATATTCCTATCGCGGTAGTCGAATCTTAATGACTTTATCTTCCGAGGGTATTTCGTATACAGCAGCACTGTTAATACCCTCAGATTACTAGTGCCATAATGTAGGTAAGAGTGATTATAATATAGTTAGTTACAGCACGTAACATACCACTTAGTAATTTGTCACCGCGGTTAGGTAATGTTTGTATGTATTAAGTGCCGCTGGTGTTAGGGTACTACGCGTAGTATGTACCATGACGAAGCGGTTTGCTTTCTCTTTTAGATTATCTTTGAAAGTCAATGACAGTTGCGATTGCGAAGTCGAATTCAAAGTGCATTGACATCGGGTAAGTGTGATTGATGCAGACTTAAAAAAAAAAACAAAATGTATCTGAGTTGTTAGAGGAGAAAAAGTTTTTAAAGTAAATGGTTGCTTAACATTTTTGCGCGATAAAATCATTAAAAAAATATTTAAGCCAAAGTCCAATTCCATATAAGCATATTAGGACGTTCCATTAATTTCGCTACTATAAAAGGAGACTACAAGAACGTCTAAAGATTTCCTTGGCTCACGATATGTTACAAATATGCCACCATTGCCTCACAAATGACACGGTGTATTGCAATAAGGGAACTGGCAGGGCAGTCAGTTACCGTTTACGTTTATCAGCGCTTGCGCAACGGTAGTAATTGGAGCCCGCCTGCATTACGCAACCAGAGACACGCGCACTGGACCGCAGAGTTCATTGTTTAACATGAAAGCTTTCAGTGTCGAAACTTAAAACAATTTATGAGAAAAAGATTATTATCGATCGAATTTTTTTGCAAGTTTCGGATTGTTTTACGACTATGGTGGAGCTGGGATCTTATGGATGATGGAATCAAATAAAAGTAGACTCCCACCTAAGTGTCAGTGTATAAGTGTGTTAACATTTATGAAGGTTTTATAGAGGTAAGAGATTCCTATACTACCAACTGTTTACTATTACTTCCTACCTACAAGGCGATTGAGACACACATGCCCAT
Source organism: Lycophotia porphyrea (assembly GCA_950005105.1). Taxonomy (NCBI): domain Eukaryota; kingdom Metazoa; phylum Arthropoda; class Insecta; order Lepidoptera; family Noctuidae; genus Lycophotia; species Lycophotia porphyrea. Next base: position 4,616,122 of record OX465400.1, on the reverse strand, counting down.
TTGCACGAGCACAATAAAGTGCACTGTCTGATTAATTATTTCAACGATCTTATCACTAACGGTTGTAATTCCAACAGTACAATATTTAAACTGTTGCTTGTTGCTTGTAAATAAATGAGCATGATGAAATTAAACAAAAATAAACACCCACATAAATGCGTAAGGGTCCCTACGTGCATCACTATTGACACACAAAGACTATCGTATCAAATTCCAAGATTGCAGTAATGCACCAAGCTATGGCCCGCTGCCCCAATGACACTAAACCGAGGTACGTTTTAAGTGCCGACCATGCAAAATTGATGATTGCTCTTGGACAACAAATGAACACTTGGATAGACAAAGCGTGGCACGTAGGATTATCGTTAACCCAGATTAACTTGAGGTGATGACTGCACTGTGCAATCTTACGAAAATGAAACAATATAACGTTACGCCTGTGTCCACTGAAGGGTTTGGCAGGGGTGGTACATGTTGTACTGTACCTACTCACATTTCGTCACTTAAAAAACAAAGTAGGTACAATATCCAGTAAGTATTTCATAGCAAACCTCTCGCCTAACATGGCGGGACAAGCTGGACAACCAACGACCAGTGTTCCACATTAGCCCTGGATCGAAAGAACTGGATGTCATAGGGCTTTTGCCCAGCAGTGGGATGGCGCAGGCTAAAAGTTACAACAGTTCTTGAACGCAGCGTAAATTAGTTGATCGTGTTCAATTTATTTGGTGAAATTTGCTCTAAGTGTTAGCTATTGAACGTAAAAGCATCATTCAAACCGATTACATAACATCAATTTTAACTAGTAATAGTAACTCATAAGTCGTTATTCAAGCGATTCGTGAATGACTCACGAATCCCACTCAAAAGCAAACATAAAACAACCATTTATAGATTTATTCATAAATTCTTGAAGTGACGCAATCCAGCTCTGATTTGTGTAGGCAGTAACGGTGGGCGTTATTTGCCAATTAAATTAAATAGTAAATAGCAGTAGGCGGTGGAAATATACACCCACTGTGGACTTTCCCTTTGGGCCTTGATATTACCTTTTAAAGCATTTGACCTTAGTTTCTGTCGCGACAAAAGCTTTTCAATGGCCAGTTTGCGTCAATTGAAATGTCAGCACAACTTCCATATTGTAAATTCAGAATTTTATATCCTGCATAAACCACTAGGTTTTGCCTGCTGATCCGCCCGCGAGAAGGTCGCAAACTATCCCACGTAGTATGGACTGTAGTAGTGACAATCTGTTGACGTATGAAGAAAAAGATCCCAATATCGAGGAATTTAATCAGTAGTGAAAGTATACCTGCTTACTGCCGTAATATTCCTGTCATGATTGATAAATTACAGTGATTAATAAGGAAGATATATTCACTTATACCTAATCTTTTCCTAGAATTTGATGAACATTCCGGGAAAATGGTTAATTAAATACGTTTTGATTGACTAACAGGCATTGCATTATAAAAAACAAGTTATTAGTCACAGTTTTGTTCCCATGTCTAGATTTACCTAGGTGCTTTAAATTTCACAGTTCTCAGGGCAATTAAATTAATTATAATGGCACGCCACAGTTTTGACACCTTAGTGTTGAACAATGTAACTTTTATTGCATGCTTGAGAATCTTCACAATTCACATGTTTTGTTGTTAAAAAATTTCACACATTGTGGTCATAACAATGCTTGGTAGACTTGAATACGCAATAATCTGTAGGACAAGGTTGAATGTTGTTTTGTTGAATGCTCTAGTACTCAACTATCCATTTTTTAAATGTTTTTCCGACCTACAATTTAAAGTGAATATATCCGTGATCCGGCTCGAAGGACCAAATTATTAAACGGGTTCGAAAAACTTGGTCCTGTGAATGTTTAATGAATTTACAGCTACAATGTCTTTAGTTGCATTGGAAGACCTATGGATAGTGTTCATATATTCAATCTAATTCCTACATATTCTGATGTGTCATAAAACAAATTATATTGCGCATTGTGTGCCAGTTCTTTAAAGGTATGAATATAGAAGAAGAAGGTGAGAATATGAATGGTATCATTGAGTCCATCTAACTGAAGTTACAATAGATAATATTTCAAAACTATGATTTTATCAGTCTCAGAATTAATTTATTATTTTTACTTAGTACTGTCAGTTAAGATAAATATTGAGTAAGACGACAGATTTTAGAAAGTGTATATTCTTCACGTTTTACACCTACAACACAGATTTTCCTTTTGACTGCCTTGTTAGTATAGCTAATGGTTGCCAGAACTTGGTTAGCATGAGGTTTTGGCAAACCTATTTCCAAGTCGGGCCGAGTGAAGAATTTCTTCTAGAAACCCAGAGTTTGGATTTGTGCCCCGTTAATGGCAAAAGGCTCGTCCCCTATATCATGGGACATAAACATAACGTGGGAGTGTGATGTGGCTAACCCTTCGGGGATTACAGACCTAATGTGGTTTTCTACCTTCCAATTAGCTTACTTATAATTTAAGAAGAAAAGTAATAAATATACCAATTTACTTATAGTTAGATAGCTTCAGAGTAATCTTACTACCTCTAGTGTACGGTTGCACCTCGTGTTAACGGTACTCACGATTTACTTTCAAATAAGTATCTAACCAACTCGAAAAGCGAAATTACGTTATGTAACTTTACGTTGTGTTGTGTCGTTTTCATGCTTGATTTGTTGTCAAAATACCGACAAGTTTTTGTGTATTTTATTTTTAAAATTTATCTAATAGGTTTTGGGGCCGTTTACATAAGTTGCAGCCTAATCGAGACTTTTTGAGTTTTGTTTTGGTTATCTCTTATGGAAATAAACAGGAAATTGTAAACCTACTTAGGTACTTATACCCGTCTCCACGTAGGTACCTAAACGACACTTTAATGCCTTATAAAAAAGCAATTCTATTTAGGCGTTCATTTAGGTGACGCATAGTTTTAGTGAAAACAGATATTAGAGTATATTTCACGTGTAATTAGTTACTAAGTATCTAGTTAATTTTAACTGAAATGGAAACTACTTGGGTACTTATTTAAATTTAATACCTATAATCTGAAATTGAAATTACTTGGTATTTAAATAGTTTTTCAATCGTATCCAATTCAAAGCCACGTTAATGAACCTAATAACAACTGTTACGTACAAATTACAATTAGAAAGTAGAGTAACTACGATTTCATGGCTTTATGAACCAGTTGGTATCAATTATACAACTTGCGCCGGCGCCGATTCGATTGCAAACGATTAAAAGAAAACCGACTTTTTCTTTTCTTTTGGACCGAAAAGGTAATCGTTTTTTTTGTGGTGTGTCAATCTCCACTGTTTTATTTATTTTTAAACGGTTTTTACGTAACAATGATAGTTAACCGGTAAAATATTATTTTTTATATGTTTTACTTCAACGTGGGAAAGTAGCTGTATTTTGAAAGTGAATTTTAATTTTATGTATTTTTAACTGCTTTTTACTTTTTATTATATTTTTATTAAAATCTATTACATAATTTGAATTTAAAATAAATGGTTTACTTGAATATCATGTCAGCGAAAGACATCATGCAATTATTAATGTATCTCTTTTCTAGTCTTTCCTAGACTAGAAAAGAGATAGAGAGACAAGAATTCTTTGAAGTACTAACGCCTGAATAGAGATCTGTTATTGAACTTGGCAGCTGTGGACACAAACTAAGGTCTTTGTTCTTAGTTGTCAACTTAGAAAGGGAAGCAAAACTTCCAGGAAATACTGTAACTTTAGCACTTAAATATACATGGAGTAAAGTTTTGCCAAACTTAAACCGTCTGACTGAAGTTTATACTAGTTGTAACTTAAACGTTTTTGAATAAGGGGGTTAATGAATGAATAAAAGCTTTTTTAATGTCGTAAATTTCGTTAAACAAAATGGTCCTTTTAATTTGTAACTGCATACGAATCGCGACCAATAAACTTTGCTTTCCATTACTGTATAGTACATGTAATGTTACTGCTCCGATAAAAAATAAGCCCACATAATAAAATAAGATTTTAATCACGTTCCGGCTCATTGCAACTGTTGTGCCCCACCCGTTCCTGCTTGCCTTCGATATTTCAGCGGGTGAAAGGTTTCTCAATGTCATTAAGGTTTATTTTGCTTTGTATTCTATTTATAATGCTGTTTCTACTGCCAGTGTAATATGTCATATCAAGGTTGAAAGAAAAAGCTGATTGACATGAGTTGCAACTTTTTTTTTGTTGAACCATAAAGGAAACTAGGTATTACTGTGAAGGATTTCCGTATGATACAATCTAGGTTTTTCACATGTTACAGTTTTTGAGCAAAAATTCTGTTACGGCCTCGAATTAAATGTATTAGGGGCTGGAAAAGTCACCCCTCAATAAGATATGATTACCTTTGACTACCCATCTTACCCCCTAATACAGTTGAGTCAGTCTGTCTTTCAAACTACCTGTATGTAGAGTAAGTTACTATAATAGATATCTATATCTATACTTATTACCTAAAATATTATAAATACGAAAGATTTGTATGTAACGAATAAACTTAAAAACTACTGGACGGATTTGAAAAAATCTTTCAGCAATGGATAGCTACATTATCAGCGAATAACATAGGCTATATTTTATCCCCGTGCTCCCACGGGAACGGGAACTACGCAGGTGAAACCGTGTGACGTCCACTAGTATTGTATATTTTAGATGGTTTATAACTATCTACTTATGAACACATTTCATAGCAGTCTACCTAAGATAGTTTTTTTATTAGCCCATTGTGTGACAACAAAGACCGGGTTGTTTAATAACTTTTTTACAAGGCTAACTAGTTATTTATTATCTATTGTTAGTTTTAAAAATTATTTATATTTATTAAAAAAAAAAAACAGGAATTTATGAATTGTTTTGGATCACGGGTTGCAATAAAAAACATCGTGAGCAGTCCCATTTAAAAAAAACTTGTAAATCTAATAACTTAATTAATTGTTAACACAGTAGTTAAACTACACTAGGTAAAACGTTGACATAACTATGTCAATCATATACCAGTTATTTCAAGAAAACATACTTAATTAATTTGGTCTTTTCGATTACAGCAGTGTTCAATCTTTCAAAAACAGGTTTTAACAAATCGATCAACATTACTGTATACGAACTTTCCATTAAAAGTTTAAAATATTATAAACAGAGCTTATGGTATATAGATACCATAGTTATTCAGTAGTAAAATACAATATAAACAAGAGCACTATTTCACTCAATAATTCGGTCAGTTGGCGCTCTATTAACTTTATGATTAGCAGCCAATTAAACAGCGTTCATTAAAATCTGAATTTAGTAATAATAAAAATTGTTATACCAACTAAGGTACTTATATTCTATAAAAGTATATAATTACCTATTTTTCTTTTTATTATAAAATGGGCCTGGTCTTCACCTCGATAACGCCTGATGGAAAGCGATCGATGATGTTTATGATGGAGCGTGTCCATTATTTATTTTAACCTGTTAGCTATCAGTTGGTAGTCTTTACGCTCGTCAAATCTAATAAGATAGTAAAAGTTATAAACCGAAGCCTCGTGGAGTCAAAATCATAACTCGATGTTTAAAATAAAATATTACCGTAATAAATTGCATAAAGGCTTAAAATAAAAAAATAAAAAATAATACTTTCACAAAAACACTAAAATTAAATACACTATGATAAACACTACATACAATAAATACACTATATTTAAATAATATTACGTGATTATAAACTACAATAGAAAAACACAAGACGAAACAAAATCGAAAGTAAATTGTGAACTGACCATTTTCGTCCAGAGATGGCGTGACTGACGCGGCACGACGCGTTTGCATCGACTGAGCTCGCAACAACCATTGCTACAATTTATAAAGTATCCACACAGAGCGGTTTCACTTTCTACTCGGGTCCGGTCGAACATGATCCACTTTTTTACGGTTGCCATAACTCTTACGCCTTGAATGGTAAACAAAGAACGCTTTAACTCATTTAACCCCCGGGAGAAAAGACCAGGTAGATAATTTTCTGGTCCTTCGAGACTCTTACCATATGACGTGGTAGTACTTGAGATACGAGTTGTAAAGTGGTATATGTATTTGCATAAGAAGCGAACTTGACACAACATGTGGTGTGACTCAGTAAGAATATGCTGAACTCTTTATTAAACTTGCCTTTTTATCGGTGTGTTACATGGCCGTGTAGTTGTTGCCTCACTGGTTTAAAAGTAACAAACACGATCCCGGACAGCTCTCGTGTAACTATTCTTCTCTGTGTTCACAAGAAAAAGTTGAAAACCTTAGACATGATTTTTCTACTTTCATGGTAAAGCTACAGTTTTGCACAGACTAAACGAGGCTGCATTAAAAAAGGCTCTCCAACAGACGCTAACCTCTTATTCGTTAATTTAGTCTGAGTCATCCTAGGCTGTTTCCTGACTCAGCAATCTTATCTATATACCACGACGTGGTGTCTAGTTTTATAGCTTGTGGCGAAAGAAGTATGTCACCAAAAGTTGCTATAAGGACCAATATCTCGCAGTACTGTTATGTCGCTAAACATAACAGTTGGTTTTGTTGTCTGTCTAGTTGTCGTTGCCCTAACTATGTTAGGTTCGGCTTCCAGTCTAACCGCTGAATACCAGCATTTACGTGGGTTTCATGAATTTACTCTCTGTGTATACCCAAGTTCTTTTTTTAAGTTGGCTTTTTGACGCTGATCGAATCAATTAAATCATTTCTAGGTGGCCGGTAACCGATTAACTCTTTATTGCCTCCAGATTAGGAATACGTGCATGCATCGCTGGGTTACATAAACTAATTATTTATTATGGAATCTCCAATGAAGTACTCTTTGTTTATCAGATCAATAAGAACTGACTCTCTAAATACTTCGAAGGTGTTTTACATTAGAACTTTTTGATGGTCTTTTTAATAACTTATTAACACTGAGTCTTGAAGTCTTCGTTCAAGGTGTGTGTATCAGTAATTCGTTAAGTAAACTATAGGGATATCAGTTTTTTTTTGATCAAGGGAAGATCTATTTTTCATTTCAAGAATAGGTATTCCTAGCCTAGCCTTTAGCAAACTATGTTGGTCGGCTGCCTGCCTGTAGTTAGTGGTCCGAAAGTCTGACAGCCAGTCTTACCAATGGATATCGTATCACCCGATACCAACTAGGTTGTGGAGGTCAGATAGGCAGGCGCTTCATGTAAAATACTAGTATTCAGCTGCATCCGGTTAGACTGGACGCCGACCCTAACATAGATGGGAAAAGGCTAGGCAGATGATGTTGTTCGGCTGCCTGACTAACCGAATGTAGCTGAATACCAGTGTATAACATGGAGAGAGTGCCTATCTGACCTTCCCAACCATGTTACTGAGTAATATAATACCCGTAGTCTGTACCGCGGTCTACAGTAAAGATATTCACGCGGGATTTATAAATAATACTTGTATTTCTTCCTTTTACTTTAAATATAACCTAAAGTCACATTACCACAAGTATTCAAATGTATTCATAATTCGCGCTCAATAAACAACTCAAAACTGTTTGTAATGTATGTTGATATGTATCTGTAATTAATTACTTAGTTGTTCTGGTGTAAACCCGTGTAATCATTACAACATCTCGAAGGCATTGTACAATTGGGGTCGTTGCAGGTTATCTGTAACCCTGGTACAATACCGGCGCATACGCATTAGAAAATTGTTAGGTAATTACGTGATTTCACCTAACGATTTCCCGCTAAACTGTGAATGAAAGAAATACATTGTTATTAGTGTGTTAACTAATGTTTTTGCATAGGCTTACTACAACAAAATTTCTCGGTGTACACATAGATGACAATTTGAAATGGCAAAGTCATATAGAGTTTGTTTGCAAAAAAGTGTCACAGTTATCTTATAGTTTATATATGCTAGCGAAAAAGGTCAATCTTAACACACTGCTCGTAGCTTATCATAGCAATGTTGCTTCCAGACTCAGATATGCAATCATATTCTGGGGAAATATACCAACTTACGTTTTTAAATGTCAAAAAAGGTGCGTGCGAGCAATGTTTGGTCTCAACAGAACTGACAGCTGCAAGGAATACTTCAAAAAATTAAAAATACTTACCGTGCCATCTTTATACATTTTTTAATTGGCCTTGTTTATAAGACATCACCCATCACTATTTACGTTGGAGCTCAGATCGCGAAATAGAAGTCATTTGTATAATAACCTTACCCGTCAATATGGAACTACCCTCTTTGGGAAAAGTGTATTTGCTATGGCCACAAAAATCTACAATAGGATTCCTAATGTCGTAAAAGATTGTTGCAATATTCTTGTCTTTAAAAATAAATTGTTCCAATTCCTTATAGATAATTGTTATTACTCTGTTGCTGAATTTTTATCGACTAGAACGTTTTGAATGTTTTGTGTCTGTTGCTTGAAGATAAATTATTGTTGTTATTAGTCTTGTGTCTGTCATGCATGACTAATTGTAATATTATAAAAATTATATATAATCTGAAATGGAATTTACATCATATCATTAGAATTAATTTTAGACTTATATTTTTATTATATTATTTAATCATTTGTATGCCCAAGTGGCTGATCATGGAATGAACATTATAAGTATGTAATGAACACCTGTATGTAACATACATGTATCACAAATAAACGATTTGATTTGATTTGCTTAGTGAACGTATAAAACTAGATGAATTTTGGAATGAAAAAGAAGCATAGATGATTCAGAATTTTCAGTGTAACCAGTCATGTTTTATTTCTCCGCTCCTCTCCGCATGTAGTGGGATAAAAACTATCCTATTTCCTAACACAGGTTATGGTCTAACTGTGCGCCATATTTCATCGAAATCCTTTCAGCTGTTAATGGGTAACAGACAGACAGGCATCCAGACTTTTGGATTTATAAATATTATTGGATTTGTTTGCTTTTACGTTTATGGCATCAGTAGTGTAATGTTTTCAATTAAATTAGTATTCATTGATAGCCAAACTATCAATGAATACTAATTTAATTGAAAACATTTACCTACCTACATTATATTTTTTTTTTGAGTTAAACACTAAAAACTATAAAGATAAAAAGCTTGGTCCTTTGGACACTAGCTGAATCTGTGTCTCCGTTCTCACGCCCGGCCCGAGTTAGTCACGGCTGGGAGAAAATTTCATTTATTTACATGAGAATGCAAGGCTTAAGTTGTACCTAATAAGAAAAAAAGACTGTAGTCAAAGTAAGTAAGTATGTGAACTACTATAATACTTAAAGGATCTTCTTTTGTCTCTGTGGTGTTCGGTCTTCCCAAGGGGCCATCCATAAATTACGTTACACGAATTTCATGATTTTTTTATCCCCGCCGTCCTTGTTGTCCTTGCTGGTTTTATTTGTGATACTCCCGTGACGTGTGACGTCACATATTTTGCAGATTTTACATGTTCGTACATACGAAGTTGGATATTTTTTTAGATTTTCGTTAATAGTTTTGATTTCGCGTGATACTTACATGAATGTTAGATTTTGAAATGACGTGACGTCACAAAATTTAAGACCCCTCGCACCCCTTGTCATACATTGTCACACTTCGTTGACCCTCTCCCCCCCCTTAACGTGTTACGTATGGCCCCCAACTGGTAATTACGGTAGTACGTCAAATCTCAATCACCTCATATATTACCGTCTCTTCGTTGTTATTTGACTTGAATGTAACATCATTGCAGACTTTGATCTCAATTTAGTTAGATAAACATGTTGATAAATGATTTTATCATTCATCAACATGATGAATGATTTCATACATTTACAATAAACGAAAGTGAAATCCTCGAAATTGTGGTCCACTCTAATAATTATAATTATCTTGGTGTCCTTGTCGTTGACATTTCCTTAAAGGAAGTAAATTATGAAAAACTTTATGAATTAATTAACGCTTGTGATATATAAATATTCATTCCAATGCTTTAAGCTATCTACAAAAAGCTAAGCATACCTAAAGAATCTAAAATGAAAGAGCAGATCGGTCTTCGGCTCATAATCATCATGTCAGCCGAAAGAAGCCCACTGCTGGACATAGGCTTCCCCGAAAGGGGGGTTTTACCATAATCGCCACACTTGGCAGGCGGGTTGGCGATCGCAGTACGGTTGTTACAAAAGCACAGAGAACGCTACTGCCCATTCTCTGGTAAGTTCCTTAGTCGCCTCTTACGACACCCGATGGTGCTATTCACTGCGTCCGACACCATACAGTACGGTCTTTGGCTCAATAATACCTAATTTTATTGCAGTTTTGTTAAACTAATGATGGATTTTTAATAATTCATCCCATAAAAGGGTTTAATAGGGAGTTTTGGAAGTAAGTCATTTTTGCTAAAATTCCGTCGGGTGCAGGATTACAACTGACATAATATTCATCGAGCAATCCGTTTAACAGATTTTATCAGATGCCATTGAAGTACTACAAGCGGAATCTGTCTCTAGTTGTTTATTTCATCATAACTTAACCGAACTAGTTAAAGTAAGTTCTCACATTGTGCGCGAGGCAACGGTCCCTGCATATAAAATGCTTGGTTCTTATGTAATCGCTGCGGATTTCTAACCTTATTAAGGATACGAGGATTGGATTGAATTTTAATGTTATGTGACTGACTTCTGCGCGGGACTGGAAAATGTGACAACATCGTAACAATTACAGAAAAGATATAAGTATATAAGAAAGTTAAATAAGGGAAAGGGAAACATAAGCCACATGGCGTTTGACGCTTTTAAAGGCTTGCTTTGTAAACTCAATCAACAATTTTTATTTACAGAACGTAGGTTAACAAAAAGTATAGATGTCAATACATATTTATAAAATAAAATGAACGCTATGTCTTGCCGTCAACGGCGTACAAATTTTAATATTCTAATTTTAATTTCTAATTAAAAGTGGTAAACATAATCAAACAAAATTAATAAATAAAACTCATTCAACTAGCAATTCAACATACATAGGTTCAATGTTAACCAAATAAAACCATTAAAATTAAAAACAATTATTACATTATTCACAAATAACATACCTACCCTGAATAGTGTTGGCTCATACCGGCTGATTCGACTGTGAGGACCAATTACTGTCCGAAGCTAATTTGATGACCAAAGGACCAGGAAAGATCGTAACACGCCAGCACGATAGTTCTTACCCGTTACCTGGCTAAAATTGGTACCTATTATTGCCATTAGGGTTTATCCGATTCATCACGTTTTATCCATTTGACTGTTATTCACGTGGGATTTTCAGAGAGCCAGTTCTATATTATTATAATTATTTTTTCATTCTTGTTTTCCTTTTTCGATAGGGAATTAAATTACCTTGCTGGGTGTATGGTATAAACGACCACACATCAAGCTACTACAATCTGTCAAACTTTAAGGGGCGATGAATTGTCCATACAAACGTAATACCAAAATCATTTTCAGTTTAAGCATATCTCGACCTTATTAAACAGAACAAAAAACTCAATAGGTTTGTCCGGATGTTGAAACACTTAAAAACTATCTTAATACTAACGAAGCAAATAAACATTGTTAATTTAAGGTTAACACATAAATAGTTTTTAACAAAATTGTAAGGTAGTTCGTAAATAATTAATAAGAAAGATAACAAAAACAACGACGGTGCGGGTCAGACATCGCGTCGAAGCTAGTTACTAAGTTAAATGAAATTTAAACAGGATGATACATTTTCAGAGAGAGTCAAAGTATTGTTTGTATTTATATTTATAGTTACTATTTGTTATTTCTGATTGAATTTTAGTTGGAACGTCATTAATTAGAGTAGGAAACCTAGGAATCAGTTTTATTTTTTTTGCAAAATATTTGGCTAAAACTAATTGTAAACAAATTGAAATTCTCACATTTTTACAGTATAAATAAGCTGTTTTCATCTCATCTGTTCTATATTAAAAACGATAATATTTTTAATTTAGTTTATTTCGAAACATGACTTATATTGTTAACACGTTCGCTGTGCCATCATTTTCAAAGAACTTTCAGAACCTAAAAGATCTCGAAACTAACCTACCCTTTGGTGCGTTGGAGACCTAATCAGTCTCCTAAAAGTACAGTTTTGAAAATAATTTTTATCTTCCAAAAAACCAATGACATATATTTTGAAGTTTTTGTGGGTCAAAGATAGCCTATTGCTCTATAAAGGGTGTAAACAGACTCTTCACGAAGCCGTCAACCAAGCATAATGTACATCAAACTAAGTAACTTTACGCAAAAATTAGTGCTGGGAAACGACTTTTTTTTTGGGCTGAATAATCACGTTTTACAGTAGGACTCAGTGTAACGCACTCAAAACATTGTGCTGTTGGATGGATTGAATAGTAAGGGGGTCCTGGAGGTGACAAATATTACATTAAAAACACGTATTTAAAAAAAAACTTGTGAAAATGTTGGAACTTTGACCCCCAATATCTCCGTAACCAGAAGTTTCCCAGGTATGGTCTAGAACAAAAAAATGATCGCAATCTCGGGGAGAACAAATGTATTTCGGCGTCGTTAAGAGTCTGTTTACACCCTTTATTTTACTAGGTTCGCACGCAGTTATGACATTAGAATAAACTACAAATACCAAAACAAAATTAGATATCTATTGTATCTCGTACCGCAACCGAAGATAGTTCAATATGTATAGTAAGTAGTGATGGGAATAAAATAATGTCTCAGTTGTCGATTGAAAAAGTTTTATTAAAGAATATTTTAAGTAAGTACGTCAAATATTTCATAATCAGAACCACTGTCACTATTAACCGATGGGGGGCAAATTGCACATTTTCCAAAATTGTTATTTTACTGGAAGATGCAGCAGTATAATCCAGCGTTGATTTTTCGTTATTAGAAATCTCACAAAATAAATAAACTTTTACACTTGTTCCTTTTAAAAGGACTCATTGTTTAATATTTTCACGTCGATGCAAGGACAACACTAAATCGAGTCACGCAGCGCCCGCGCCGCCCACCCTCCCTCTCTTGCGTCTACGAGGCGTACGATTCCACGAGTATCGACATGTCTCCTAACGCAAGGAATAAAAATAATTATACTACTGTGCGTTAGGGACCTAATCCATCTCCGATTTCGAACTCGTAATGCAACGAACGTGTTAAGTTACATAATATAAAAAAAAAATTGGAAAAGCATTGAGTTTTCATTCATCATTTTTGGTATTACGGCACACATTCAAATTAATCACTAATGAACGATAATTATAGAATACCACTATCCACACATGCTCCCGCGCGGCTTCGCAATGCGCCGGGAAATGTGAAACAGAGATAACAATATTTTGACGGCTTTTCCTTCGCTTCGAATTGCAATTCCGCGCGGCCTCCGAAGGGCTCTTAATAGATTTTCGCTAAAGTTTTAGGTTTAAGGTTGATTGTGAAAATTTGATAGTTTAATAACTTGATGTGCTGGCGTCTGTACAGCTATTGATACTATTAGCTATTAGATGAGTGAGTAGGAGTACCTAGAGTAGATACAATATTTACCTTCTTCTAACGTGATCTCTTCGATAAAATTAAAGTTCTTTACCTTTAGTCTCCTTAGTCTTGTGGTTGCAAAGCGTGCGGTCGTGAGTTCGATAGCTAGGTCGGGCAGTGTTAATGGGTGTACCCCATAAGGGATTTCTCAGTAGCAGCCACGATGTCTGAACGTGTGCCCGATTGATGCCAATAGGATCTATATATCTAATTACATGGGGCTAAAATGTAGACTGGCGAAATATGGGTGTACACAGTGTACACTCCTCTCGGGAGTCCTAGAATCCCTCGCTACATTCGGGATTTAAAATAGTGCCCGTGACTTACGACACTAATTTGTCCCCTTGGTGCATCATCGTCATCATTTCAGCCGAAAGACGTCCGCTGGACATAGGCTCCCCCAAGTGTCGCCACATTGACCAGTCTCGTGCGTCTCGCAACCAGCGGATACCCGCAACCTTCATCAGGTTTTCGGTCCACCTAGGTGCATAATGCACCTTATGCGCCTTGGTGCATAATCTACTATTAAATATCACGGGCCGTTTGGCTTTATTTAAAGCCAGATAAGATCATAGTGCTTAGGTATAAAGGTACAATACCTACCTTCCTGTCTAGTGCTTCTAGCCTCCTGTTTATTGCTCAGCCAAGCATATACAAACTGTTATGATTAAGACGATATGCCATGATGGATGTGCGTGAATATGTGTTAAGTGTGTCCATTCTTTTATTCGCGTACTTAATGTGTGTAAACGCCGTAATATGCACAATGCATATTGCATTATAATGAAAACTTGCGACATATTTAGTTACTTCACTAACCTACTATTTTCAATTTTACACGCGAGTGAAGGCATGCAATATTTAAATAAGAGTACCTATTAAGAAATGGCTCCTGAAAACGGCAGCTACCTAGGTACTTTGGCTTCGTAAGCTTAATAGTCATGTCCTAAATGCATCCAACATGTCTGGTTTCATTCCCAGCTTCATGAGTACCATGATCATCATTCCCCTGCCCTTATCCCAATTTATTTGAGGTCGGCGCAGCATGTATTCTTCTTCCATACTTCTCTATTACTCGTCATCTCATCAGACACCGCCTTTCTTGTTATATCATCCTTCACACAGTCCATCCATCGTTTCATGTAAGACAGTGGAATTTTAATGCTTATGATATCTTCATATGGTGCATTCTTCAAACTGTATTTAGCAGAAATGACAGCGATGATACCCTTGTAGGTAACAGTAATTACAAGACTCTAGGGTTTGTTTGACTTAGGTAGTTACTTTAAGATGGTCAATACACATACAGTCTGTAGAACTACATCTAGCTCCTATAATCGTACGAATTCTAACCAAACGTAGGTAATATTGGAAAAGAATAATCTAGAAAAATAAACTAGATTAGTGTAACAGACTTAATTTTTCTCGGAAGCCCGTTCTTGATTGTAAATTGTGAATATTGCTCAGACGATCTCGATGTTACGTAACATCGATTATTTTTCGATAGTCGAGTTTTAAATAATACAGTGCAACCCTCCCCCTACCCTTCATAATTAGCTCAATTTAATGGTTGACTGAAAGCCATTGGAGTAGAAAATGACGACCTACATTATTTTAAAGTAGATCGTACCTATTATGGCCGCGGGGAAGGCTTTTGCACAGCTGTGGGACAGAAGTGGCGTAAGTACAGTAATCTATCGAATTCCAATGGTTACTAAAAGTTATGCTCGTAAGTATTGTACCAGATTTGTCGAAGCTAAAAGGATTTAAATAATACAACATTAAATTCCATTTCTAAATAAAAAATAGTCGCAAATCATTCGTTTGACTTGGCAACAGGCACAATTGCATAATCGCTAGATGCAAATCGGCGGGAAAATTACCATATTCAAATAGGTACGTATTATGAATTTATTTATTCTGTGCATTTCTGTAACGGATGCAGGGTATTACATTATAAATAAATAAAGTCCGCGGTGAGATTTGTATAAATTATGCAAATGGAACCAAAATATAAAAAGCTTTAAGTGCTGCATGGTTCTTTTGATGTTCCCTTGACAATGACAAGGGGCGCTGTTGGTAAACATCTGTCAAATACAAAAAAAGATGGCGGCATTACGCGCCAAAAGACCTTTACGCGCCATTTTACTAAAACCTACCTTATTTCTTGCATATAAAATGCGGAAATTACGGAAAATCGTGTCCATACATTGACTATGTTAACCTAAAGCTACTTTTTAGATATCGTGACGAGTTACATTAAGAAACTAGTATCTTAGAAACCCGGCTAACGGCTGGATCGACACCAATTTCTTCATCACAGCTTCCTTTTCTAGCCATTGCTCGGTCTACCTAGATCCAGATTCTGTAGGCTTCGTGAAAGTGAGCCGAGTAACCAGAAAGTCTTTCATTATATTCATATATAGTACATGGTAGGTACCTGTGCGTATTGTTAGAAAGCTGTAGTCGCAAAGGGAAAGTTTGGTGGCTTGAATCTAAGGCTTGCGATTCCAGTCTGAGCTGGAGTAAAAGTCTGAAACTTGCAATGTTGATGCCCGATTTCACTAACATTAGGCGACACCTTAATGCCTATTTAGGCATTAAAAGCGCTCATTTGTATTCGGTTTAGACTCGGCTCAGCACCGACAGTTATTTTTTAGGCAATTAGGTAATTTTGATATGTTAATCAACACGAACATAAGGATATTAGTAGGCCAAATCTTTGACTTTAAGAGCCAAATTTAAGTAAGTAATTAAAATATTTCGGAAATTGTACATAAAGTATGACTACAATATCTAAAATATTTTTTACTGACGCGTCTATTTCAATTTTTCGATCAAAATAGGCCAAGAATAAAATCTCTACCAAAAATTGTAAAAAGAAAAATAAAACGAGAAGTCTATTTATAAATAACGTTGCGCACATTTCCGTTGCACGACTCTGGCAAGGAAGCCGTTACCCAACAGTTTGTAAGCGATGAACTAACAACTATCACTCAGTGAATTAATATCTTTTTTTTTTTTATGGATGGGAAATCATCAAATTACTTCTCCCGCTCTGGGCAGAGCGGAAGGGAGTGTCAGACTTGTACTGACGTCCCCTCCCTATTTGCTGACATCTCTTTGAGGCGCGCGTGGAACACGAACGCGCCGTCAACACGGCAGTGAATTAATATCTCACGCGATCATTATGACGTTATTGATTGTTTGTTTATTACTTACTTATTGACCAAGTTAGAGGCCCATGGGCAGCATAAAAACTCTGACACCAGGTTAGGCACACGATAAAGAAGATTTACTTACTGACACTGCCAGTAGGCGTCGCGGTCCTCGTCGGAGATGTCTAGGCGAGCTGGACTAAATCAACGACCAGTGGTCCACATAAGCCCTAAGCGAAGCGAATTGAGAAAGAGACCTGCACTAAGCATTGGGTGGCCAAGGGTTGAAGAAGAAGTAGAAGAAGAAGCGGGCTAAGGAACAGGAAGTCATGGGGACATCCTTTGACCAGCAGTGTTATGATGAAGTTTAGGTCTTACTTGGCTGATATGGAGGGAAATGGAAATTATGATTTTCCTACTGCTCTGATATTTTTTTCTGATTAATTTCGTTGCGGGTCCAAGACAGTTAAGCTTCTCTGGGACTTTGTCGAGCTTCATTGCTTCGACGCTTTTCTGTTGGTCGCCTCTGTTAATTCTGGCTTTCAGGATTTGCAGTGATTTGGGAAAAGCGTGGCGGGCTTGGCCCAAAAAAAAACAGGTCTCAGTTACGCTATTTTGGCACACGACGTATAATGTTAGTCAAAAGACTCGTGTACAGTTTTTTGGACTTAGAGTTTGGTATAGATCCAAAACAAGTAGTAGGACCTTTTTTACTCCTAAGTTTGATTTTTATTTTTGCAATACATTCAGATATTGCCCCGAAAGTTGTTTTCGTAACCCTTTAAAAGCAAAATATATATGAATATAATAAGCCGTAGTCACCCTACTAACCATGTTGAACTTGTACCTGATTGTTACTGCGATTCCTGACCGAAAGTACGAATCAAAACATGCTTTGCATCGAAGCAGACAATACAACTTGTACCTACAACAGAACAGCCGGTCAAGGATACCTACACCAAAGAGAGCGTGGTAAACTTTTAACTAATTAATTTTACAGTAGTTAAGTAGGTACCTACTGTTCTAATTATCTTAATTATTAATCACCTACCTAGTAGATTTTTCTTAATTGATATAATACCTTGTATACAGGTGTAAACAGACTCTTCACGAAGCCGTCAACCAAGCAGTATGTACATCAAACTAAGTAACTTTACACAAAAATTAGTGCTAGGAAACGACTTTTTTTTTTTGGTCTGAAAAATCACGTTTTGCGGCAAGACTCAATGTAACGCACTCAAAACATTAGGCTGATGGATGGATTGAATAGTAAGTGAGTCGTGGAGGTGCTTAAAGTAAAAATCTTACATTAAAAACATGTATTTTAAAAAAACTTGTGAAAAAGTTGGAACTTTGACCCCCAATATCTCCGTAACTAGAAGGTTCCCAGGTATGGTCTAGAACAAAAAAATGATCGCAATGACGAGGAGAACAAATGCCTTTCGGCTTCGTTAAGAGTCTTTTTACACCCTTTAGAGATTTATTTATTTTTATTTATTTATTTATTGGCCTATCTACAATTGTTACACTGTTTATCCTAATAATACAAGCAATATGATACAAGCATAGTGTACAATATGATGCGATAGACACAGAATGCAAAAAAAAAACTAAATTAAAAACCTAAAAAAAAATTACAATAATAGTGCAGAGATAACACTTTCAACGGCAGCGGGTGCGAAATACAGCAAATACAAAGATGACAGAAAAGAAAAGAAAAAAAAATCAATAAGGTGGTTAGTTTTGGTGGACTTGGCGCTTGAATTTTTGAAGTGTTGCGGAAAAAATATCAATTGATTCGTCACAATTATTGAGAAGCCTGCAAATTCTGGAGATGGGGGAGTTGGATCCTGATACAGTTTACAGTTTTAGAGATAAATCTAATAAGCAATTAATTCATAATTGCTGATTAAGCTGATCAAGCTATCCAAACCAGTACATGCGGATCTCTCGTTGTACAGAAAATATATACAAAGCGCGGCCACGTTATGGTACGGAAATGTAAAGCTTTATATGCCGCCGTGATTCTTATAAGTATAATTTTACGAACCATGAAATAAAAGAGCTGACAAAATATTCTATCATCATCTGCCTAGCCTTTTCCGAACAATATTGGGATCAGTTTCCAGTCTAACCGGATGCAGCTGAATACTAGAATTTTATGAAAAGCGACTGCCTATCTGACATCCACAACCAAGTTGGTATCGGGTGATACGATATCCATTTGTAGGACTGACAAAACATTCCGTATCATGTTGATTCACAGTTTTGGCGCGCTAAATTTCTGTGTGGGTGGTACCACGTATTCAGAACATCGTTTGGAGCCTCCACGATGTACTGAATACTTACGTGGTAATCGTTTTCCCAGCGGTGTCACTTTCACCCCAATATCTTACATAATAAACTATTATAAATATCTAAAACCAAATATTAAAGTTTGGTTGAATGGATGTTACTCAATCACGCCAGAACGGCTGAACAGATCTCAATAAAACTTGGCACAGCGATAGATTATAGTCGTATAGCACATAAAAAGGAAGATCCCGTGGGATCTTCCTTCTGGGATAATAAGTAATCTAACAAGGCAATCCCGAACTCCACACGGGCGAAGCCACGGGCATAAGCGATCTTATAATATTCTGTACTAAACTGTAATACACAAATTCATCTTAACTACTAACTTCCGGTATCCTGGCCTCGACACGTTCTCCGTATTTTACCGAGCTCGATCGTGGTTTTGCTTAGCTATTTATGCAAGTTGTAGTCGTATATATGGATATCTATGCATTTCTAAGTAAATGGCACACAGCCTCGCTGGTCTAGTGGTCTCAAGTGGAACAGCTGCGCATGAGTTCTTGATGACTTTAAGTTTTATTCCCAGGTTGGACAGTACCATCAGGAATTTCTTAGCAGAAACCACAGAGTCTGGATTTGTTGTGGTTGAAGGAATAGGCTCGCCCCTAATGTGTGTACCACTAAGTAGGTATTAGGTACACTTCCGTTAAAACCTTTAAGGATTTATGAAAAAATGGCAGATATTTTTTTTTTGGGGAAACCCGATCATTCTGCTGTAAGCTATCTGGTCGGCATCATAATCTGCCTGCTGTAGTCCACTACCTCAATTATTAGATTGGTTTTTTCAATGATTAGTTTGTATATTTAAATTTGTTCTCATGTAAGTGTAATTTCTTTTTGAGAATTAAATGTCTTTAACCAGAATAGCAATGGGAGAGCAGCGGTGGCCAATGGTAGCGACCCCGACTTACGAACAGTAAGTCGTGGGTTCAAACCTAGGCAGGCTCATTACTTTGTGTAATTTATTTCATCACCACTGCTCTCAAAAACGGTGAAGGAAAACATCGTGAGGAAACCGGCATGTCCTAGAACCAAAAATTCGAAGACATGTGACATCTACCAACCCGCACTGGGCCCGCGTGGTGAATTATAGCCCAATCTCCCTCTCATAGAGAGAGGAGGCCTGTATCCCAGCAGTGGGAAGATTATAGGCGGATGATGAACCAGACTAGACTGAAACGAACTCAAGGCACGGCTTTTACGGGCTGCGGGCTGTTCAAAAGAGATACCGCGGCCCTGGAACACAAAGGGCAAGGAAGGAACATGGATGTGTTTTAGTCAGTACAAGTCTGACACTCCCTTCCGCTCTGCCCAGAGCGGGAGAAGTCATTTGATGAATTCCCATCCGTAAAAAAAAAAAAAAGGCACGGCTTTTACCTCGGTATTAAATTAAACTACTAGTGTAGGAATGTATCTATAATTTGGATAGTGTCCTTTATGTTTCAGATGCAGGACTCATGTTCCACTACAACGGCTGGGCAGCAGCCTGATGAGCCAAGATTTTCTACCTTTTTATAGGATCCACCAGAGTTCTGAGGGATCACTTCGTTCCACCTCAGAATTTTGGGCAAAACGGCTCTTAATCCCTAAGTACTTTACGCATGCGGCTATCCATTTCATAAATTTTTCCCAGAATCTTTAAGTCACCTTCTAAAACACTTCCGAACGGTAAAAAATGGCCTTCTCTTCACCGTGAAACTATACCGACTTGCTAATTTTATTCGCTGCTGTTTTCTTACATAAGCACTGTTATCACCTAACCGATAATGTCGCCGTCACAGCGTCACGATAGATTTTATGTAATTTTGCAGCGAAACACTTTCCTTTGTTGCACTTGGTTCGGTCGCTACGAATTATATATTGTTCACTCTGTTTGGTACAAGAAACAAACTTGTTACATCATTTTGCTTCCTAAAACTTTTGAGGCAAAATTTATTTATTTATTAAAACTTTATGCACAAGTACAAACAAACAAAGGCGGACTTGATGCCTTGGGCATTTTCTACCAGTCTACCTTATTATTTCAAGTCGGTAATTCAGTATTACAGGCAGGACACCTAGCAAAGCGAGGTGATGGCAGGTGAATAAAGCTGTGACCGAGTGGCGTCCAAGGAATGGAAAGAGAAGTGTTGGTCGTCCGGCGGAGATGGGCCGACGACATTGTTGCCATTGCGGGAATATCCCGGATGATACTGGCACAAGAGCGTGGAGCTTACAAGCAAAGAGAGGCCTACACGCAGCAGAGGGTGAAGTCGGGCTGTAGATGATGTTGATTGTGAATTAGGTATTTGGTAGAATTCTGCTGATGACCTACTTATCAAAATGCACCTATAATTTAAGACGCCTTTGGTGCAGAACTGCAGACGCAAACCACTGATGGCCTTAAAAACATGGCTGGGACAGACTGGATGCGAAATTCGGAGGACAGGTGATGTGCCCTAGCTTGGGAGAACCCTATGTCCAGCAGTAGACTGCGAAACGGTGAGTTGATAGTGCAGAAAGCTGTCCATCATCATCCTATATAGATTCTGATCCTAGACCCTCCAACTGCACTCAATTTAACACGATCCTCGGTTATCTTCCAGCTGCACCCAGCCATCCCGGGGAGATCATCGCTCCACCTAGCCTGAGCAGTGTTGGCCGTTCACTAAGCAAAATAGATTATTTCTAGCTGAATGTCGTTGAGCTGTTACCCCACATTCGTTGCGGGAAACATTTAAAATAAGTACTTCGCGTGTTAGCAGAAAATGTATGTTACGCGTGTGTCTTTCCGTACTTGTATGGTAATGTCTCTAGTTCTCTACACGCTAGTCTAGCTCAATCGAAGGCACAGATCATTTCCGTTCTATATTGAGTTCAAACGTAGCGATTGGCTTATTATTAATTCAATAAATCTCTAACGCTTAGATGTAACTTTATCTATTACGGCGTCACATAACAAAATTAATAAAACCGGCCAAGTGCAAGTCGGACTCACGCTTGAGGGGAGCCCCCTTAAATGTTTAATTTATTATTTGTTGTTATTGCGGCAACAGAAATTCACATTCTATGAAAATTTCAAGAGACCCTTTTCTAATCTCATGACCAATATCACCAATATCATCTCATGTAATAGGTAGAATTACGGGTCATGAGATACAGCCCGCTGAGTGTTGGTCCCGTTGGTTAACTTTTGGGTACGGAACTCTAATAAAGTGCGTTGTATTTTCAATTACAATTGAGAGTCGAACGTTTAAAATCTAACAGCGCACTTTTATTTAATCAATAATTTAGTTGTGACCTAGTATTAGCGAAAACTGGCTTCAGAAATATATTTAACAAACAATAATTAAAATCGAACGAAATTCCTTCTTTAAAATTGCTTCAGACACGGATCAAACTTACGATCGATTTGCTCGCTAGGCTCTGCAACCTTTCGGCTGTAACTGCATAACTAAACCAGAAGTTTTCAAGTGTGTATGTACGAGTAGGTTGTTGGGGTCTTATTTTAATTTGCCCTCAACTAACCGAGACATACTGACCCGCGTGGTCAAGGCTTCGCTTCCTTTAAGGATCGTGTTGAATTATAAGTATCATTTACATGAACAAACGTTAAATATTTTATTCTTTAGTTAGGCGAGCCAAGGTTAAGTTAAAAACGGCATAGTGCGATTCAGACTCGCGCAAGAAGAATCAGTACCATCGTAGTAGGGGCAACAGAAATACACATTCTGTGAAAATTTTAATTGTCTACCTATTACAGATCATGAGATACAGATACAGCCCGCTGACGGACAGTGGAGGCTTAGTAATAGGGCCCCGTTGTTCCCCCTTGGGTACGGAACCCTATAAGGAAAGTTTGCAGAAGTTAGGTGCCAGTCTTAGTCATCTAGTTTCGGTTTTGCCTACTAGCCATAAGGCATATTTCATTTTAAATCTCTCCATACTCATCCGTCAACTTCCATCGCTTGCACCATCCGTAACAATGATTTAAGTTTAACGACAGTGATTCGGAACCGTTTCAAAAGGTAAATAGACAACAATTGGCGGAGCGGAGAGAGCACCTCGCTTTCAAGACTTTGTCGGACTAATATCATTTTTTGAGAACTTGCAGACATGCCGTGTAATGATTGGTGATTACCTTGGCAGTTACATTATTATGAAGACGCTTTTCGCTCACGATTTTTGGTCATTTACGGTGTTTCTGCTGCTGTGCACACGACTTCGTCAGTGTGGATGTCGAGAAATGTCTGGTCATATAAGAACGCCGGTTGCGAGTACTACGTACCTGACCTTTTTGAAGAACCTCACCAATAAGGTCAGTGTATGTCCTTCGTTCAGTCAACATTTATGGTTGACTATGTATTTTACAATCTATTGACTAGAGTTTTCTAAAACACCACCAAATATGGTTGGTTTTTCTTGTCCCAGCTAGTGATGACGATTTAGGATTTTCAAGTAAAGGGTTGCAATAATAACAAAAACAAACTGTTGTTCTTCCAATGTATTTCTATGTCAAAAAAGAATTTATAAAAGTACAACATTTTACAAAATATATTCGAGTTTTGACAAAAGTCTACACAAATAGACAACTAATACTAAAAAAATCAAAGGTTTAACAATTAAATTCGAAAACTAGAAAACAATACTTTTCCCGCGTTTCGCAGGTTTGTACTAGAATGGTATGGCACCATTACATTTTCAGTTCCAAACTTCCAACCAATAGTAATGTTACATTTTGAATTGTCGCTACGACGTAAACATTCACGTTAAGCTTTAATTGGTTAATATTTTTCCACTCTTTCGCAAATCATCAAAGTGTTCAGTGAGTCGTTTGATTCAATCATATAATTTACATAAACATCATATTTGTTATGTACTTTCGTAACCGTAACATATAAATTTATTGCGACGCACAAACGAAAATTCTGGAAAAAAATTGAGCACATTTTAATAAGTACTAAACAATATAAGAATATTGTATTCAAATGGCAAATTTAGTCACAATTACAACTCGTAGGTAATTATTACGTTAAAATTTAAGGAATAGACAAAAATATGACAAAAAATACATATACACCGTGACTTTTTAGTCGTCTTAAAAAGGTGGTCCACTCAATGTATCCAAGATAAAATACCTCTAGGCGTGATTTTTTGTTTTTACCGTTTATTAAATTAAAAAAAGTTGTTAAATATGTTTACGTGTCAAACAGTAGAACATACCTACCCAGCGCACGAATCTAGTAGATAATGTTACATTGATAATGCTCGCAACAGGGTGTTTCAACTACGTAATGCGTCATAATAATGAATATTATTTTTATTTTATTCAAATCTCATAAATACCATTTTTTTTGTTAAAAATGAATAATAGTCATTGGATACATGAAGTAGGCTGCCGTTGTAAGACGACTAAAAAGTCAGGTGCATATATAAAAACATATATATATATATATATATATTTCTTAATACTTGAGAAAAAAGTGGATTAGGTCTATCTAAAGTGAAAGTTGAACGAAGTTATATCACTAGATAGGAATTCCTCAAGTACTCTTTGCGACCTAAGCACCATTTTTTTTGCACCATACCACGATGTCTCCAAATCTACCTAACTCCTTGAGTATATCTTTTAGCACAACGTTTTCTTGTCACCATTTATTTATTTGTCCTCAGTAAATCGTATCCGACCGCGTTTTTCAACCAAGTGAGCGTTGTTCTACCAAAGTGAACCAACCCACAACAATTTTATCAACTATTGGTGCCGATTCCTTTGTTTACAAACTAAACCAAATTTAAGTTCAGTGCATCTTTTTGTTTCTATTTCATTAAGAAAAGGACAGAAGATAAATTTTAGTTTAGTCCTGTCAAATTAACCTGTCCTTTTCTTAATGAAATAGAAAGAAAAAGATGCACTCAACTTAAATTTAGTTTTGTTTATGAACAAGGGAATCGGCACCATTTTAAATTCTGGCTAGTTAACGCTGATTAATTTTAAATCTATTCCAAACATACATTTTGCTTACACATGGTGGTGATTTAGCTACCTGATTACTTTAAGGTGAGTCTACCCATCATATTAAATATCTGTCCCAAAGAAACTGATACTAGATTCATGAGAATAAAAAACAAACATATTCCCATACAAGACGGTTTCAATGCATGTATGAAAAGCTTCGTTTTTTTTTCATGAATCAGATATGAGGATTGGTAAAGTAGAAAGAGCGATTTTGCCATAGAAACAGAAATTTCCAATTATCTTTTTTTTTTAAAGACATTTCGAAAAGTCCTCTGTCTTCTTTTTAGACTTATGTATCCTGCTTATGCGTATGAAGTTTCATTAAAATCGGTTCAATCATTTTGAAAAAAAAAACGACGAGAGTTTGTATGAAATGCCGTAAGTCGTTAACGCTTTTAATTATGACGAGTAGATTCATCTCGGATAAACTTTCCTTTATGGACCACTGAGTTGGAAGTTCATATTTTTTTTGTAGATAGTACTCATGAATAGAAAGCTTTTTACAATTTTTCACAGTTAACGAGATATAATTGTTTTAAAGTTTCCAGACAAATTGGAAAATATCACGCCATTTGCAAGTTTTTAGGTTGGAAAAATTGTCATGGTAGACGTCAAAGTTGACATTTCACGTTCCTTTGACGGTAGAGGTGTATTTTATTAACTTTTATGTAATTTTTTACATAATATTAAATTTTGTGTGTAATTAATGTGCACAATAACCGTGTTGTATTATGCAATTACATTGACTTTTCTTACACAAAAAATAACGAATTTTTGTTTACACTGGAACGGAACGTGAAGCGATGTATATGAATATCCGACAAAATACCTAAAACCGAATCAGAGCACACCACTTTCCACATGGTCTTGTCTGCCCTACCCCTAGAGTGTATATAAAAACCGGAGGCGCGGAGGGAGAGCAGCCCTCGCCCGCTGTGACCAGCGCCGGAGATAAGGCGGAGTCAAACTGGGGGGAAGAGGGAATGTTATCACCATAAATCGATGGACAGATGGTAGCCCCATCCCCACCCCATAAATCGATGGCCTATAAAGGAAAGTTTAACCTTCATCTCCTTGGAGGACACAGGTAACTAAATTGCCACTCTGTATATGGTGGAGATTCTACTAGATAGTAATTACCATATTTATTTTAGGATGTAAAATTTATTTGTATTTAACTGAATTATAAGAGACTGGGTTGGTTTATCAAGACAGAACCAAGCTCTAGTACTCTTAAGAAATAAAGGTAGTCATAGGCCTCAAGATACCTTATTTATTTACTGAATTTTTAAACCGATACACGAATTCATAACGATATGATGCGAATCTGTGTCTTGTAACCATAGAAATAGCCATGACATCGAAAGTTTGCAGTTATTTATGAACACCGTTTCGGAGACTAGAATCTACATTTTTTTATGGTATAAAGCATATAATAAACACATTTTCAGAAGTATTACACATTACACAACGTAGTCTGTTGAATACATGTCTTTAATCATGAATTAAACAAATATATTATAATAATATGAAACTGTATGGTGTCACAAAATGCAGGCAAAGTAACTAAGATGTGGCAGAAGCGACAATTTAAATACATTAATAACTTATACCTACAAAGCGGCCGTTAGTGCCTACTTTAAGCTTATGTTATTTACAATCACAGAAATATTTCTACCATGTTTAAAAATAATCTCTCGTTTCTGGGCTTCTTAAATTTTTGAATAAAAAGCCTGTGTTGTTGACCTCAAATGTTGAGTAAAAAAAACACTGAATATTTTAATCTGGCAACATGAATTGGTAGAAAATATAAATACTCTGATGGTATGGTAGAAAACTGATAAGTACTTAATACATTAGAAATACATGTCAAACACTTCAGTTGTTTGCTTAGTGTTAAAAGAAACTACATGTTTTAAAATATTTACGAAATATTTCACATGCATGCTAAAATGAATAAACAAACGTTAAAACGTTACGTTTCGTTTCGTTACGTTTTAATAAACGTTATTTCAAGAGATTTCTGAACTCACAACTAATATGAGATTTAACTAATGAATGTAACGAAACCAAGTAAGTTACGGAGATATTGGGGGTCAAATTTTAAACATTTTCACAAGTTTTTTTTTTTTTAAATAAAGTTTTTAATGTAATAAACTTATAACTTTACTTTAAATACCTCCACGACCCCCGTTTTATTTAAATTTGACCTCCAGTATCTCCATAACCAGAAGGTTCCCAGGTATGGTCTTTTCACAAGTAGGTACTTGTGAAAAGACCTGGGAACCTTCTTTCGGCTTCGTTAAGGGTATATTACACCCATTATACTTTTTTTATGTTCTACTCAGAAGATCTTTAAACATTGACTAAATACAGCAATAGTTTCTCTGATTCCGGGATAAGCGCGTTTAAGACTTTTTTTTTCCAAAAAAAAAAAGATTAATATTGTAGACAGATAAAAATTAAAGATTGTGTATCTAACCAGGTGTAACTCGAACCAAATTTCCTTGCCTGGACTAAAAAAAATATCGTTTCTTGGTCAAAAGCAAAATAAAAATGACATATTTCCCATTCCTAACTGAATGTAATTTAATCATTCATAACATGTACTATCGCGGTCACTGATTGACGACCACTTTTCAACCTTATCACTCAAAGCATAAGGTTGCAAATCGACTGTCAGTGAACTCTGTAGTAGATTACTAATGGTACACAAAAAGCACTTCTATTGTATTAATAGTAATACAGCAATTACTCATAAATAGTTCTGAGTCAATCTTGGTACACAAATGATAAAACTTTTAAAGTGAAATTCAACCATAATAAGTTTCAAATAGAGTTTAAAACAGTTTGGCCTACAGTCCTTCCATATGTATTTAGTACCTCGCACATAAGCCTTATGCCAACCAGAATAAAGGCACTTTACTGTGAAATGAGAGGTAAACATATACCATCATGTCTTGTAACGTGTCCCTAACAGTGCACCCACATTTCGCCAGTTATGTTTAAGTCCAATGTGACAGGGGGCGAGCTTATTGCCATCAACCGGGCACAAATCCAGACTCCATGGGGAAATTCCTGATGGGAAACCCAATTACACTTTGCCCTAACCGGGTATCGAACCCAGGACCTCATGTTCAGCAGGCGCACTTGCGAACCAACGAGGCAGCCAATCAGAGGTAACAATAATAAAAGGACAGTAGTGCAGATGTGTACGAAGTAGAATAAAGAGCACTAAAATAAAGAAACATCTACTTTTCTCTATGGTCATAGAAAAAAGTAGCATTATGATATGCACAACCTTGCAAATAAACCTCTTTTCAAAGTTTGTACATAAATTAAAGCTTTTTTTTATACTCGCAGATTGAGTAAACTTTTTTGTAATTTTTGGATGATTAAGTTTTAAGATCTCTTAGGAAAGGAAGTTATTTAAGTAGGTGGCAATTGACTTATAATATTTGTTTTACTAAGTTAGACATAATATGCCCGTTTTCGCTAAGGGTTCATCCTTGAATCACGTGTTTTTTAGATCACTTTTATAGCCTCCTCTCCCCCTTGGTGATACATCGTGAGGTTTTAGGCTACCCCCTCCCCCGTCGTGATTAATCGTGTATTTTCTGACCGCCTACCCCCAGCCATATTATATTTATTCAAATAAAATATAAATCTGGACATATTTGACGCTAGCATGATTTAAAGTCGCGACAGTTAATCAGTCCAAAAATCTCTGGTGGTTTCGGGGGCTTTAGTATCTGGCGTGAGTCCAGCGGAAACGTGTCGAAAACGCTGCGTCAACGCAACGTACTTTCGATAAAACTACTATTATGATGCTCGATGCGTTTACAAAGCGTCTACGTAAACAGTTACAAGCAGAAATAATATTACTATGGACTGTCCATCTATACTAGTATAATAAAATGTTTTTAAGTGAAACTTCTAATGAGACTTCCAACAACGTTGCGTTAAACGTTTAACGCTACCATGGAGGGGGTATGAAAGCACTGTTGCGTTAAACGTTCAACGCTCCTGGGGAGGGGGAATAGAAAGACAGAGCGAGAGTGAATGCGTCACATTACGCAGTTTCACTTCTTCCGCGCGGAGGCACGCAGTATTTTTTATTTTGTTTGATCGCGCTTATCTCTGGGTCTACCAGATAGATTTGAAAAATTCTTGTTGAATTTGGTAGCCTAATTCTTGAGGAATTAATAGGCTATTTAACATCACGGTACGACCTTTAGGAGCCGAGCAAAAAGACAAAAAGCGGGTGAAACAGTGGGCCTCGCTAATAGTAATATATTTGTGCTCGAGTTTGTACAGACGCCAGCACATCAAGCTACCCAAAACGGTCAAATTTTCCAATCAACCTTGAACCTCTAATGCTTTAGCGATAAAGTTGAAAAATTAAAAAAATTGGACAGATTGTCGTAGCTTGATATGCTAATTGTGAAAAAAAACCTACTGTCTTGTATCACAAAGACAAACCATCGCGACTTTTAAAATCAATAACTTACAAACTAATTCTCGTGTTGCGATCTCGTGAGTAACTCAAGATTATGATGGGAGTCTATTCTATTTATATTCGCTTTTAACTCATCCAGAGGCGACTTTGCCAGAACAGGGGTGGAAGGGACAGGAGGGACTAAGGTATCTATGGAACCTGTTTCTACGTTACCTTCTTTGTCTAAATTCTGTTTTTCCATGTGCAGGAAGTTTTCATGGGAACCATTGAGGGTTTTGGATAGGGAATTCTCTGGGTAGGATAAGTCAAAGTTAGAAATGGATAGAGGCTTGTCTCCTGTTTCAAGGCCAGAGCCGAGAGATTTCGAAGTTGTCATTCGGTCGTCATCTGCAACATAAAGTTCAATGTTAAATGAAAGAATTTCGTAATTTTATCTGTTGCAAAACTGAAGCTTTCTTAAAAGTTAATGGAAGTTTAGGTTTATCTATCAACATTGAACGCTCATACAAAGTTTCGTGTCCGTGTATTGACTGTTGAGGAGTTCTTTCGTGAGGAAGCCATCCTGACTGCAAGATCAAGTCATCTCTGTCATAAAAATGTATTGTCACCAGAACCAATGGAGTGGGCAAAATCTGAGCTCAATCGTTTGGGGGGAACTAATTTGAAATTCAGTTACAAGATTACATTACTAAATAACTAACTAACCACATAACAAGGCAAGTTAAATAAAACCTTATAAAATGCGAATAAAACTCAAAAGCCGAGAATTTTAAAGATGAAGTTAGTGTTACCTTTTTCGGAGTCGTCAGTGGTATTTTGTTTCTGGTCGCCGCGGTCATCCTTGTGATCCTTAGGTACGGAGGAGCTTCGCTCTCCCTCTAACATGCCCAACACCCTGTATATAAGAACTAGACGTTTCATTTCAACGCACATTATAATAGTGCCATTATTAACTAAATATATGTTGTTTTCAAGTCGTGCATTACTTTTTCAGTGCATGTTGAGTTTGTACCTCTTCTTCATCCGTAGGTATTTAGCATACAAAAAAAATACATAAATATATTAGCTTGCATATAATATGAACTATATGTACAATTATGTGTAATAATGAAAATACGATTAGTGTTGTATTTATATTTACAATGTGTGACGTAATGGGATTGATAGCTGGAAGCTTTGCCGCGAGAGAGCACTGAGAGAGTGTTTGTCTCTTATCAAAGTCTTCTTGAATGAAAAGCGACCAGTCGATGACTAGATAAACCACTTAAGAGTCCCGGGTTTGAATTATTTGGCCTGCCTAATCCGCCTTTTCATGTTATTTTTCAAAATAGCGGCCACTCGTTAGCCTCGGAGACCTTGTCCCAGCAGTGGGTCAATATGGACTAGCTATAATAATAATAAGGCAGTAGTCCTCGATACGGTTCGCATTGTGAGGAGGTTCCTGTCTCTGGAGCCCTAACCACCGGTAGCTTGGACCCTGTTCCCGACACCGGCGGACCGCTGTTTTTTATATGGTTTTTTTTTATGTTAAAAATGTGTATATAAAATAAATAAACGGAATAATTAACAGCTTATATGTCGGAAACGTGACGGTTTAGAAGATTTTTTCTCCTACAAAGTTTGTTTGTATTGATAATATGCTCTGCGTAATACAGGTTTTATGCGTGTCCGCATTTTGAAGATAAACTTAAATGGCCGAAGTTAGGCAGGCCTTCATACAAAAATCTCTTAACCCTTTTTACAAATGTTTACCAAGAGGTCCCTACTAACAATGCCATCCAACGCCAAGAGAACTATGACGAACTATAGTTTGATTGCCGCTATGTGATGGGTCTTCACAGCCAAGTACAGATTTGATTCATTCAGCTATATTTAGCAAAGACAGGAGTACTTACCGTGAATTGCCGAGGTCTCCGAAGGGAAGTCTGTGTTGCGTGGGCGATGGTCGGTCACCTGGCCCATGTTCGGCCCAGCCTTCTTCGATCAACGCGGCACCGATGTCCACTTCGCCTTCTGTAAAACCACATGTCAAACAATATTCCTGCCCGTTTTTGTGACTGGTTCATTATACTAGCCTTTGCCCAAGTATATTAAGGTCGGCTTCCAGCCTAAACAGATGCAGTTGAATGCCAGTATTTTACATTAACCTGCAAAACCCAGTTACTGGACACCACGATTAATACCCTCTATGCTTGAAACCTTTTCCTTTCATTAGAATCTAAAATTGTGTTTCTTAATTTTATAATCAATATATATTTAATTTAAATCTCGTTACATTAGTTTAAATCCCGGTTATAACGTTAATACTGATCAATTTATTGAGACATTTGACATGATCCTTTTCCTAAAAGCAATTGCAATCACCAATTGGCCAAAGTAAATTCCTAGCCCAAATTGAAGTATTTTCCACAGCTAGACTTGGTTATACCTTTTTGTACGTTTTTTTTTTTCAAATTATAAGTATTGAATCAGTGGCGAAGATCTTTGGAGTTTTCAATATAGTCAAGTCGCGGATAACTTATTCAGGAATTTAATGTTAGTTCTTACCATCTCATTTCTATGGCGGGGGTCTCGACTGTCTATTCGTTCTAATAATCTTTTACTCTACGGCGGTTATAATTAAACGATACTGTGTAAGTGGCGCTGTACTTTTTTTTGTAGTACCGCTAC
Source organism: Lycophotia porphyrea (assembly GCA_950005105.1). Classification (NCBI taxonomy): domain Eukaryota; kingdom Metazoa; phylum Arthropoda; class Insecta; order Lepidoptera; family Noctuidae; genus Lycophotia; species Lycophotia porphyrea. The sequence continues at coordinate 4,583,928 of OX465400.1, read as the reverse complement.
AGTTGTCAGTTTCTATAAGTGATTTATGTCGTAGTGCGATTAAACTGTGACACACTTGGTATGTATGGAATTTGTTGACAATGTTGCCACAAGCAACGGCCGCCGAGGCGTTTCCATGCTCTATGGTTCGAGATATAGAAAACAAGTATTTACCGTCGGTATTATCGTACAGCTTGATGCCAGGTATCTCCCTTTCTTTCTCGCCCTCAGCAGTGGCGGTCTTCTTGTACGTGCAAGTTTTCGACAGCAATGGCTTCCATCGGGCCACCTAATCAAAGACGTTTTTGTTAATAAAAAAAAGTTGGTTTACAGCCGATAGTTTAACGTGACAACGTCATAAAATCGAGTGGAAGAGAGAGAGATGCGGCGCATGCGCACAATGAGCGTAACAGGACAATTTTTCGTGCATGCAGCCGGCGTTCATCGATTTATTGTATGACATTGTAACGTCAAAAAAACTCGTAACACACTACACGAGAGGTCTTGCGCTTATTCTGTTGAACCTGTATATGTAAGGATTGTAGCAGGTGATTTTCTGTTATCTATGCCTAGAATGGAAACCAGCAAAATGTCAAGATGATATGTTGGGTACCTGCGTGAGTTCCTCGAAGCGCTCTATGGCCTGCGGATGCCAGCGGTCGCGCGGTGTCTCGTCCGTGACGGCCGGTCGCACGCCCGCCAGGAAACACTCCATCGCCTGCACAAACACACACATTAACGTATATGGATTCCACAAAAGAGGTATAAAAGGTGTTATAGAAAGTCTTAAGAGCCCTGCGGACGCCGCGCGGATTCGAAGCGATGGAAAGAGCCGTCAAAATATGGTTATCTCTGTTTCACACTTCCCGGCGCATTGCGATGCCGTGCGGGAGCATGTGTGGATAGTGATTACCTAGCTACTGTTCCATAATTATCGTACATTCATATCACCGTTGAAAATTTGTGATTAATTTGAATGTGTGCCGTAATACCAAAAATGATGAATAAAAACTCAATGCTTTTCCATTTTTTTTTTTATATATTGTGTAACTTAACAATATAAGTCATGTTTCGAAATAAACAAAATTAAAAATATTACGGTATTTAATATAGAACAGATGAGATGAAAACAGCTTATTTATACTGTAAAAATGTGAGAAATTCAATTTGTTTACAATTCGTTTTAGGTAAATATTTTGCATACAAAATAAAATTGAAACCTAGTTAAGCACTGACTTGTTCCGATTAACAGCATATTAAGGTCGAAATATGCTTAAACTGAAAATGATATTGGTATTACGTTTGTATGGACCGCCGGCCCCTTAAAGCATATAAAAGGCATCAAAATGCAGAATGACTGGCCTAATTAGTATGGGAACATGTATATTAAGTGAGTCGTACCTGGAACCTCAGCCGCAGTAAATCAGCGCGCAGTTCGCACAACTCGTGCGTAGCCACATACTCGCTGTCGCCGTAGTCGAGGAAGAATACGTCTGCTACCTGTACAGTTTTATAATTATAAGTAATAAGTTTCTAACATAACATAACATAACACCTGGATGCTGGATGCGAGTCGCACGGGGCCGGTAAATGTGTCGACACTTGGGGGAGGCCTATGTCCAGCAGTGGACGTCTTTCGGCTGAAATGATGATGATGATAACTCCTGTGTGGTGTACTTAAAGTACTCGCACACTCTAGCAGTAAGTCATGGGTTCGACCCCAGACAGGTGAATTACTTTGTGTTATTTATTTCATTACCACTGCTCTCAAAACGGTGAATCCAAACCTCGTGAGGAAGCTGGCATTGCAAGAACCAAATTCGAAGACATGTGACATCTACCAACCCGCACCGGGCCCGCGTGGTGGATATAGGCCATTCCCTCTCATAGAGAGGGGGCCTGTGTCCCAGCAATGGGAACATTATAGGCTGATTATGCTTATGCTAAATGACTTTTTCATGAAATAGTCATGAATCACCCTTTTTTTTCGGATGGGAAATTAACAAATGACCCCCCTCCCGGGGAGTGTCAGACTTGTACTGACTAATACCCATCAATGTTCCTTCCTTGCCCTTTATGTTCCAGGGCCGCGGTATCTCTCTCGAACAGTCCCGCAGCCCTGGCAGGCATCGCCTCCCTGTTCGCTGAGATCTCTGTGAGGCGCGCGTGGAACACGAACGCGCCGTCAACACGGCCTGTCGTCAAAAGACGGACGGACGGCGAGCTAGCCCATTACTCACCGTCCACAGGTCCGCGTCTACGGTGGCCGGGAGGCGATTCCACCTTCCAGCTTTAGTTGATTTAACTCTAAACATTTACTTCATTCTGCCTGTCGGACAGAAAACTATTTGGCTTATGTTTAACCAACAACCAGATTTAGTAAAATGTAAAGGCAAAAAAATCAGTTTTGATTGCCAAAAATAGTAAATTATCACCCAAAATTAGATCCCCATTTTAGCGTGAAATTAGAACCAAAAATAGTTAATGACCACCAGAAATTGAACTGTTATGCTCTTGAATCCGAGTCGAGGGAGACTCGGCCGTCGGAGCCCCGCGCGTGGCTCCTACTTCTGGATGGTTTATAAAAAAATAACCACTTCTAATCTAATCTATCCGTGTCGGGGTGCCCCAAGTCGGCCTAGGCAAAACTAGTTTGTCATCAAACACCTCATTAAAATTTGGTGCTCAATTGATATTTTAGGTGATAGATGTTAGTGGTCACCAAGTTATTTTTAGTGGTCATCATATTTACCCCCATTGTATTTAGTGTGTTTGGGTAACAGTGCCGAGGTACATGTCCCAGCAGTGGGAACTATATAGGGTTATTTTAACAAAAAAAAAGAAATATAAATGACCTGTTGTGTGGCATCGAACTCGTTGGCTCTGATGTCGTGAACCCTCGCGCGGTACCAGCGCCCGTCGTGACGGAACACCGCGGCAACCACTTGTCCGATAGACACGTGCGCCAACTGGAAACAAAATAATCATTGCCAATAAATAACATAACATCACGCCTGTAATCCCCTAAGGGTTAGCCAGGGGTGTACCTAACAGTACAATTCAAGCCGCACAGTTTGATGTTTAAGGTTAAGCCGCGCTTGCCTAGGGGTCTGCCTCTGGATGGGTGACCAAAATAACTACTGTTTCCTCCGTGCCTCGAAACCACGTTAAGCCGTTGGTCTCGGCTGTCATTTATAGATCTTTGAGAGTCGTTACAGGTAGTCAGTGGCCCGAAAGTCTGTCAGCCAGTCTTTCTAAAGGGAACCTTATTACTCAGTACTAAAGTTCTAATTGGGTTGTGGAGCTCAGATAGGAAATCGTTCCATGTAAAATCCGGTTAGACTAGAAGCCGACCCCAACATAGTTAGAAAGGCTAGGCAGATGATGATTCGTTCTATGTAATAGGGGGCTACCCTGGTGCCTTAACCGGGTCCATAACCAGACTCCTCTAGCTACTAAGAAATTCCTGATGGAAAAACAGACTAACAGTTTTCCCGACCGGGGAATCGAACCCAGGACCTCGTGCTCAGCAGTTACGCTTGCGACCACTAGACCAATGAGGTAATCAATAATCATATTAGTATGGAGAAAGTTGATCAGTTTGATGATCTGTACCAAACCCTTAAGCTTGCAAGCTTGAAACATGCGGGTAGCCCGTGAAATTAGAATTTTCGTACGTTTTTTTTTCAATTTGCAGGACAGTGTCAGGTTGTATGTTGATGAAAAGTGATTCGCGCCAGTAACACGTGTGTAGTTACGAATTACAATCATCATTTAACCCTATTGAATGACTTTTTCATGAAATTTTCATTGGATAGGGTTACATGCATGAACTTAGAGGGTTGGTTGTACTGATGATTTTCATGATTGTAATTCTATAACTACATATGCTTTACTTGCGCGACTACTTTTTCATCAACATACAACCTGACACTGACCTGCAAATTGCCGTACGCTTCCACCTTAAAGATCAGCACACATTTCTGATAAACGATGTAGAATAGTCGTTAAGTCACACTAACCGCATGAGACTCTCTATTCTCCTTCTTTCCGTAATACTCCGTCATTTCTTCGACCAAGGAGTCCAGCTGCGTCACCTGAGGCCCCACGAACTGAACCCAGAACCTGGACGGCGAAGACACCGCTGATACGTACACCTCGATCGGAGCACCCCTGTTCTCTGCGCGAGGAATACCGATGACGTTAATAGGATTTATTAGGGGAGTTGCATATTGTTAAGAGGGTGCATTTTGAGAGTTGGCAACATTCCAAAAAAAAACTGTCAAATATCTCGCTGTTTTCATGAATTTCTTGAATACAGGGTGTAAACGGACTCATCACGAAGCCGTTGACCAACCATTATGTACAGACGACAACACATCAAGCTACTACAATCTGTCAAATTTCTTTGATATATTTCAACTTTATCGCTAGAGCATTAGGTTCAATGTTGATTGGGAAAATGTGACAGTTTCGGGTAGGTTGATCTGCTGGCGTCTGTACATCAAACTAAGTAACTTTACGCAAAAATTATTGCTGGGATACGACTTTTTCTTTTGGGTGTAAAATCTCGTTTTACGGTTGGACTCAATGTAACGCATTCAAAACATTGTGCTGATGAATGGATTGAATAGTACGGGGTTCGTGAAGTTTTCATAAGTAAAACATTAGAATCAAGTATTTTTTTTAAAAACTTGTGAAAAAGTTGGAACTTTGAACCCCAAATATCTCCGTGACTAGAAGGTTCCCAGGTATGGTTTAGAACAAAAAATGATCGCAATGACGGGGAGAATAAGTGCCTTCCAGCTTCGTTAAGAGTATTTTTCACCCTCTATTAATAAATGAAAATGGAATATCGCTGTGTTACACTAACATTATCCACCTTCCCCTACTAATATTATAAAAGCAAAAGTTTGTGAGGATGTATGAATGTCTAGAATTCTGGATGTTTGTTACTCGAAATCGGGCACACAGATAGTTTATAACCTGTATTAACACTCAGGATACTTTTTATCCTGGTAGTACGATACCTGAGGTCAATTATCTAACACTACGCGGGCGAAGCTGCGGAAATAAGCTAGTTGATTATTAATTGCAAAGTTACACTGAATAATGAATGAAATAGATACAAAAAAAAATTGTGTGTGTACTTATGTACGCACGTAAGAAGTTATACTTCTTTGGCGTAAACTAAAATGTTGACAAGTTAACTTCAGGGTGTCGGTTTTTCGTGACGGTGTGCGCGCGCATCCTAAAAATTTACTCGCATCATTTTTCTATAACGCGCCAAAAGAAGTATAATTTCAAAAAGCAATTCCTAATCTTCCTTATGCATTTTTTTCCATTTTAAACTATTACAGTTTAAAACGCAAAAAAAATGTATTTATATATATGCTTTTATATAAAGGGTGTAAACAGACTCTTAACGAAGCCGAAAGGCACATACCTGGGAACCTTCTAGTTACGGAGATATTGGGGGTCGAAGTTCTAACTTTTTCACAAGTTTTTTTTTAAATACATGTTTTTAATGTAAAATTTTTACTTTAAACACCTCCAGGACCCTCGTACTATTCAATCGATCCATCAGCACAATAATTTGAGTGTGTTACATTGAGTCCTACTGTAATACCATAATGCTTGGTTGACGGCGTCGTGAAGAGTCTGTTTACACCCTGTATACTTATGCATATTTTACCCCTTATCTAATCACAATTCAGTGTTATTATAGCATTTCTTAGTCAACATTTTAGAGCAACACAGCGATATTGCATCATTTACATAACATCACGCCAATAATCCCAGAAGGGTTAGGCAGAGGTGTACCTAATAGTACACCCACATTTTGTCAGGTCTGTTTAAGTCTCATGTAATAAGGGGCGAACCTATTGCCATTAACCAGGCATAAAGCCAGACTCCGCAGCTGCTAGCGAGAAATTCCTCATGGAAAAACCCAATAACAGTTTGCACGACCGGGGAATCGAACCCAAAACCTTATGCTCAGCAGTCGCGCTTGCGACCACTAGACCGACAGAAAGATTCAGTAATATTGATTAAATAAACAAAACAGTAACATTTTTGACAGCTTTTTACAATGTTGCCAACTTACAGTAACCCTCTCCGGCTTCAAAATTAACGAGAGAAACCATAAACATGAGAGACCACAATTTATCGACGAGGATTTTGCTTCAGTCAGCCAAAGAGCATTACGTCTACAAAAAAAAGCAAAATGATGGATAATGATAATGGATTTTTCACTTGTAATGGCTGGACATACAACTATTTATGATCGGTTCGAAACTATTCCGTGTCGATAAGTGTAGTCACTCCCCCTTTAAGACAGCGAGGGAGATAAATTATTATGCAAATTAACTACCAACTTAAACAGTCTGTATATTCAAATCAGTATCGTCATTCTTTGCCAATTGCACGAAATGGTAATGACGAAGGAGTTCAATTTGCATAACAATTTATTTCCCCGGCGCTACAATAAGATTAGACCACAAATTAGCCTTAAATACAGGAATAAATAAACCACCCGAACTGTATTTAAACTGTATCACCATTGGTCTATTTAATATACAGGGTAACTTTATAAGGTTACTGAAACTACATGTATTAAAGAGCACCCCCTAGTTTCTATCATCGATGAGACTTATTCAATATCTACCCTAATCCTGTATTGAATTTTGCTTTTACTTCAACCAAAATCCCCAATAAAAAAAAATATTTCGTGAAACTCCAAGTTGTTCATTCTTTGTATTTAATCTTGCAAACGTAATCACAAAATCATATTCAATATTATTTTTAAATCTTACCACGCTTTTACACCTGTATATGAGTTTTTGCCAATGTATTGAAAACGTCATGTCGTATAAAAGTAATTTCGGATATGTAAACTATTTTAACATATTTGTGATAACTTTTCTGCAACATTTTTTATACAATTGAATTAATTTTACATCTTTATTACGAATAAACAGTACACCAAACATGTAGGCATACAAGGAATATACCTTGATGTAAACGCGGGGTTAGCAAACAAAATAAAATAAATTGATATAAAAAATGTTCATTTCCTGGCAATACCTACAAAATATTTATAATACCACCACAGACCCACATCCCTGACACCCACTAAGGCAAATCTTGGTAGCGAACTTTCAAGTTAAATACAGTAGCGCTTCATTCGAAAATAAATCGTATTCGTATTAATACTATGTGCATAATCCTACAGGCGACTGTCACCAAGCGATTTATACGAATACGAACATTCAATTTATACACATTAGGTTTATTTTCGAATGAAACACTACTTAACTTAATTCGAGTTAAAAGTCAAAGTTTGCTTTATAGACCTCAGGCTAAAAACTTTAGCTAACTACCCAACAGTTCACACGGCACCCGGACATCACAAAAACAAACAAAAAAACACAAATAATGGTGCCGATTCCCTTGTTCACAAACTAAACTAAATTTAAGTTCAGTGCATCTTTTTCTTTCTATTTCAGTAAGAAAAGGACAGAAGATAAATTTTAGTTTAGTCCTGTCAAATTAACCAGCGCCTGACACAAGTTTAGTTAGACGTGATTAAAAAGTTGATTACTAAAATTACAGCAAATTACGTCAGGTGCTGACTAATTTGACAGGACTAAACTAATATTTATCTTCTGTCCTTTTCATAATGAAATAGAAAGAAAAAGATGCACTCAACTTAAATTTAGTTTAGTTTGTGAACAAGGGAATCGGCACCAATGACTAAAGTACGTAAATATATAATTACATGTATACATACACACTGTGCTTATCACACGGGAAAATCGGGTGTAAGATTTATTGGGAAATTCTCGTGATTAGAGTTACTAACCGTCCAGATATGTCCAGCTTTATGGCCCTGAATTTATCCGGCCATGGTATTTTTATATAATTATGTAGTTTTTTTTTTGTCTTTTTGAGAAGTATTGTCTCTTCTCCTCGGTTTAATCCAACCAAAGGTTATCTTGAAAAGATCGCTTTTAGTAATGAGACCAACCATTGTGTCAGAATATTTATAAGTTCTACATTGTAATGTTACCTGTAATTTCTTTATCACTACATATTATAAAACAAAGTCCTCCACCGCGTCTGTCGTTCTGTCTGTTGGCGATAAAACTACTGCTCCGATTTCTATGCTGTTTTCACCAATGGATAGAGTGGTTCTCGAGGACGGTTTTAGTATATAATTTGTCAAGTTTTTGCATACATTGGCTAAAATATAATATTTGTTGGGGGTGTCGGAAAAAATAAACCGCCTGGGAGCTTTCAACGAAAACGCTGCCTAAACCCTTTAAGATATAACAAAATGATGTATGGTGGAATTGTGTATCTTATATAGGTCTACAGAAAAGTCCGCGATGGCTTATGTCTATCTCTTACTTTTGCTCGGAATAACCGACATTCACGCGGCCGAAGCCGCGGGCATCAGCTAGTTTTTTATAAAAATATTAAATGGGCCTACTCTTGACCTCAATCCTGTCCTGAGGACAGAGATGAGGACGACGATGGAACGAGCTAACCCAAAAGAAGCCTATTAACTCGCGACTTAAATAGATTGGGGACATATGAACTTGGGAACACCGACGCAGGCAGGGAATTCCACTCTTTGGCTGTGCGCATAATAAAAGATGTAGCAAAGCGGGAAGACATCGCCAAAGTATGGGAGATAACCTGCAGTACGTCTGGACTCCCGATGGAAAAAGGGAGATTGTGGATGGACTTGGTGATGGCTTGTTTGGTGTTCATAACAAAGTAAATTTTATCTATCATCATCTATAAGGCTCCGCGCAAAAGGGCCACCGGTGTCTGGCGACAAGCTGTTTACATGATTTTTTAAAACGTTTTGTATGGAATCGCCGCACACGTGTAGCGAGTGGCGACCACTCGCGACTTAGTGTCCACGACACGCCACCGGTGGCGAATTATAAATAAATACCGACCGCTTGTGGCAGCCACTGATCACCGTTTGCGCGCTACCGAAGGACGTGGCGGCCGACAACCACCGGTGGCGGCCATCGATGGCGGCCATCGGTGGCGGCCACCGGTGACCCGTTTTCGTCGAGCCTAAATCTCAATAAGTACCGAAACAGTAAAAAAAAAACAAATAAAATGTCTGAAATTTTCTCAAAATATCGAAATAGTAATCCTACGGTAGTACAAGATACATTTCAGGGTAAAGTTAAAGTCAAAAGTCAATGTGAAATCATTTATTTCAACAATTTACTCTTTCTTTTAGATAGTCTTCAACAGCAGCATCACTTTATAATTAAATATGGCTAAGAAGTTTATACTAAAATAGAAACATACACATTGGTATCTAAATGAGTCACCTATATTCATGACTTTGAGAACAAGATCAACACTCAGATTTGGAGAGCTCAACAGTTATGGATCGGGCCTTTGTGAATCCGAAATACACACATCAAAAGTGTCTAGGGGTCATGCACATTTATTAGCATAACTTTAAAAGTAATGGAAATTTCAAAAAGATATAAGCGCGAATTTGTTCCTGGTACATTTATCTTCCATATTAAAAAAAATAATTAATAAAATAATTCAGATTCGGAAAAATTCAGTATACTTCATAACAATCATAATTTTCTTACCTACATGTGTTAAAGATTTTACTGTTTTCGTACATTTTTGACTTAAATCAACACTGCTGAGTTTATCTAAACCATGGAACATCGAAATTTAACTAGGTAAGAGATGTTGAGAGGAATAGGCTTGATGGTACCAGGCACGCGCCAGTGCAATATTAGTGATACACCATTGGCACCAGTTAAAGTGTCATATCCAGTTTGTGTTCTCGTCATCGGGATACTGGCGAGTCAGCTGAGCGGAAACCGGGGAATATTCGGTAAGCCACCACCAGACAAGACCGATTTTTACAAATTACGGTGAGACGACAACCGTACGCTACGACTTGGCGATTGGTGTTAAAGGTACAGTCAGAACACCTGATATTCGTTAGTGACCAAACTGGCAGGAAGAGATCACAAGCAGTCAACCAACATGCTAGTACACCATTTTCGCTTCTAGCACTACGGCGAAGTAATCGCGGGAAAAGTTTAGAATAGGCAAACGAACATTTGCCTTGGTATGATCGCCAATGGCCTAGATGCCACTCTCAGATGAATCCCGGTTCGGCATCCTTCCAGATACACGAAGAATACGTGTTTGGCGAATACCTGGAAGGGAGACCAGCTTGCGAAATCGCCAGAAACTCAACACAAACTCAACTCAAAACCATTTATTTCAATTAGACCATTACAGGCACTTTTGAATGTCAGAAAAACAAAGAAGGTCTATCCATATCAAAGTGAAACAATCATGGTATGGGCGAGACTACCTCTAGTTAGGAGAACCGTGACCGTGTTTAGATAAAATGGAGTTTAACGGCTGCAAAATACCGTGATAAGGTCCTGGCACTTATATTCCAACCACGCCGGATGGAAATGAGACTAGATTTTATGCGTCTGCTTGATGAGGCCCGCCCAACTGCGACTCCAGCGGTAACTCAGCGGCTACCGCAACATAATGAAAAGGGTCTAGACTGGCCCACGCAATCCCCAGATTTAAATTCTGTTAATCACGCTTGGAATATGCTGCAATGAAGGTCTCTACGAATTTTCCCGAGAATCTGCTGCCGAACAGTCCACTTTTCGTACATTTTCGTCGGACCTGGTACCTTACACCACAAGGCGAACTTGACAACATTGTTTTGAGCTTGAAAAACCTTTGCATATGTGTTATAAACATTCGAGGGGCTCTTACAGTTTATTAATTTTTATTTTATACAAAATTTATTATTTCATTTAATTTTGTTTCCTGCTTTAATCACCAAAACAATAAGTCTAATTTTAGCAAAATTTTAACTTTTTCATTTTTGTCTAAAAAAACCCTCATAAAATAAAAAAGTTCAGTTTTTTATGATATATTCTGTAAGAGTATAAAATTCTGCACACTTTGATATAAGGATGCTTTAAGAAATTCTTTATAGTTTCGTTTAAATACGTGAATAACAAAATACCCCTAGACACTTTCGATGTGTGTATTTAATATGTTATGCACTTATTCGTATTTACTTAAAACATCTGAAATATTTGCTCAAAATCTTTACTAAAGTCGCATAGATATAGGTCTAAACTCTAAGCCTACGTGAATACCATTACTTTTACCCCTGGGGTAAATTACAATTCACTTCAACTTAACATAAACGAAATGTATATAACTTATTCTTCAGCATACCAGAGAGAAAGAAGAAAATACTGAACTCGACTCAAAGTGACCAACACTATATCAACAATATAAGAACCTAAGGTAGTCCCGGATTTTGCGATATTTCGCAAATTAGCCGCGATTTCTCCGTCTCGTTGCTCCAGGGCCATCTTTAGGTTATAGTTGACAATCGTCGTAAATGACGCATCCATCGCACGCTTTGCGAAGAGAGCGATGGCGTCGACAGCGTGGTCCGTGTAATACACGCAACTCACTGTGTGCCTGGACACTGCCACTATGGCATGCGGGATACTGTCATGGAGATCAATTCTCCTGCTTTTCGTGTTTATGATGACCACGTTCTCACAGGTCAAACCCTGAGCTTCGTGTATCGTAAGCATGCGTGACCCTTTGCCCGAACCATAGCCCTGGTTTTTCAAAAGAGACTTCTCTTTCTGAGTATGAACCAAGTAAAGGGTGTTCGCGGACGTTTTGGGTATTAGCACTCCAGTATAACGTTTCATCTTCAGGGAATGTACCCGCTGCTTTGCCGAATATATACCAGAGTATACGTCGCTCAGAGCAAACGCTACATCCATCGGGTTGCGGTGTGTGCAGAGCAACTTCTTACTGATGCTAGCGACTAGAGTTGGACGGGTGTACCAAAGTTGAAACAGGTTTTCCCTATCCAAAAAGGGTAGTTGGTTAACATCTCCGATGAGGACAATTTCGCTCGCTCCTGCCAACCGTGCTGCCATTATAATAGACCCAAAGTGGTTCATTAAAGCTTCGTCTACTGTTAGACGGTAGTATTGCTCTCTGAACCCGTTGGCTAGGATGGAGGCCATAGTGCGCACTCTATTCTTCACTCGATCTCCAAAGCGACGCACTAGCTTTTCTTTGAGATCTTTGGCTGCCTCAATTGTCGTTGTGGCGACAACGTCTTTGTCCTCATCAAAGTGTCGGACTACCCAGGTTGTCTTACCACACCCAGGAACCCCATTTATCCATTTTATGTTGGGTACTTGCTGCGGCCATCGTTGCACAGGCACACCATATATTTCCGACCTCGAATCAAGCGACCTCCCTTGCAAAGTTTTTGCCATCTCAAGGATCTTGTCTTCCAGCATGATCTTAGTACATTTGGCTGTAACCACTATGGGGTCATTTCCAGGTGCAGCGAAAGTGATTTTGCCTGAGCGGATTGATTTGTCCTCGTCATAGGCCACAAAGGCGCCAGTTCCGCTGTAAGCAGCCATGTATTTCTCCGTCATTTCGCCTCTAATGACCTGGAGGGTGCTGTTATCATATATGGCTCCTTCCGCTTCCTCGAGTAGTTTTTGTAACAGTCTCTCGTCTCTCAACTTGTAAGCCCACCAGATTTTATGGCATTGCATGAGGTTGACCTGTCTGGTGGCCGTCACGATGGCGAGGTACTCGACGAGCGCATTGTCTACGTGGTGTGCCAGACAGGTGGGTATCCTGAGGCATGGCCGGCAGACTTCTCCCTTGTCAGCTCGTGTCAGGCGTGGCAGCTTTGGAACTGTCACGTTTTCGCATTTTGGTAGTTCTGGGGTTGTGGTGGTGGGTTCCTCCACTGGCTCTACCTTCGCGGGTGTCCACCACGTCACACTCACAAAGCCTTTGAAGTATCCATAAAAAGAATAACATTTATCAACGAAAATAAAAACACCCCTAACTTGATACCGGATAGTTTCCTCGCGCTCTTGTGCTGTGGTTCTCTCTTCATCTTCTCTCTGCTGAACGCTTCCCGATCTGCTTTGTGTGGCTCGGACCAACGAGTCAGTTGCGTTTGATGAGCCGTTCTTCGGAGCTATGAGGAATTACATTTTGACTTAGTTGTATGCCTAAATTATTATTTTTTAAACTAGATGTCATCATTTTTGACTTGCCCGCGGCTTCGTTCGTACACGTCAGAAATTAACCCACGGGAACATCCTACCGAGATTCTTCGGAAGTCTTATGTGCTTACCTGGATATGCCACATTTCATAGAAATTCGTTCAGCCATTAGACATGAGGGCATCACAAACAAACAAACAAACTCACTTTCTAATTTATAATATTAGTCAGGATTACAACGTTGGTCAGCCTTTAATGTTCAGTTACCTATATTTAAGCTTCGTTTCCTGGAGTCACTGAATTTGAATCTGATTATTATTTATTCAAAACATTAGGTTAATTTCGACATCAATATACATAACAATAACCTCAAACTCCTCAGTGTGCTGCCTACAAATATAGGCTAAGGACATAATATTTAGCGACATGTGAAAATTCAACCAAATATTTGCCTGGTAAATTATCACGTAGTAGTTGAAAATTTATAATCACCGCTTTTTGAACTGCAGAAGTAATCTTTCATAAAATTTTGTATTAAAATTCTGAATTCCATGAATTATAAAACAATTTCGAAATTATTCCACAGAACATTCCCGAGGTTACGAAGGGGAATGTGTGGTGTTACGCGAATGGATAAAATAAGCAATAAGTACATAAGAGAAAGTCTAAAAGTGGCGCTGGTGACTGAAAAGTTGTGTGGTAATCGGTTGTCGTGGTATGGGCATGGGATGCGGAGGAATGTGGAAATAAAAGTAAATATAGTTTTGAGTATGAAAGTGGATGGGTATAAGAGTTGAAGAAGACCAAAGAAACGATGGATGGACTGTTTAAAGAATGTCATGGCAAGAACTCGTCTTGGCAACTCATCAGACACAGGAGGTGCCTGTTGAGATGACGAGTAATAGAGAAGTATGGAAGCAGACATACTGCGCCGACCCGAAATGAATTGGGATAAGGGCAAGAGATTGACAATGATTCCCGAGGTTACTACCGTTGACGTGAAAAACGTTATAATTGGGAATCCCATCCCAACTATATATATTTTACATTTCTAAATATTTAAACATAAAACAACATAGAAAAACATTTAAAACTATAAAATAGTAGCCCACCAGCATTGGAAACAGGGTCCGAGCTACCGGTGATCAGGGCTGTTGAGAGAGGAATCTCCTAACAATAGGTGCCGTGTCCAGAAGTACTGCTTTCTGGATCAAGCCCTTGTTTCAGCTGCCAAGCGAGAGCCTCCTCAGATGTTGGTCGAGGCTATTGGCTATTAAACCATTGGCCGACACGACTATCGGCCACAATATTATTAATTATTAATATTATAAATGCGAAAGTAAGTTTGTAAACTAGTCACGCCTAAACCACTGAACTGGTCATCCTGAAATTTTCCATGTACGATGTCAGGTTTACAGTAACGGACAGAGGGTACCTTTCATCCCGAAAAAAAACTACTGTTCCCGAGTAAAACAACAATAACGTTCTTATGATAATAGATGGCGCCGCGTGTCTTTCGAATCTTGTTTAAATTGTATTATTACAAGCAGAGTACAACCCAAATTGATTTTTAATTCTAAATAAATGCGAACGAAGCCGCGGGCGAAAGAAAGAAATAATCCAATACTAATAAAGGGTGTTTTTGTCAGTAGTCACAACAAAAAAGCAATTAATTTACGTTTCTATTACCCGTGGGACGAAGCTGGTCAAAAAGTACGTGCATGCATTAAATGCGAAAAATTTGTCATACATATCCCGTTTCCGTTCTGAAGAACCGGTAAGATATCGCGTCCGATAATTCACCTTTATTGCAGGGACATAAGGTCTTTTTGACCTGCTTAAGCCGATTCCTCGTCCGATAATGGATTCCTTTATTGCTTATTCTCTCTTACAGAGATCGCCTGTGTTCCAGTAACGAGAAGGTTTATAAGGTGATCGTTCGCGTGAAAATATTATTAAAAAATCCCCATTATTATAAGCACTTCCCTATTTCAATCGAATTTTCTTACCAATTTCAAGGGTTTTTTTTTTTTTTGCACGGAGCCGTAATTATTTATCTAAAATCAAAGTAGCCTAAGTTACTCCTTATTACTTCAGCTATCTGCCAGTGAAAGTCCCGTCAAAATCGATCCAGCCATTTCAGCGATTAGCCGAAACAAACAGACAGACAGACAAAAATTGTAAAAAATGTTGTTTTGGTATATGTACCGTGTATACATCCAGATGCACTTAGTAAAAAGCGGTTATTTTAACATAAACAGACACTCCAATTTTATTTATCTGTATGTATGTATAGAGTATAGATGTATAGATTAAGATCTTAGGGGTGTAAGGAACAAGGTGTAAAGATCTTCGTACTCCGATGAAAAGGAAGGATCCTTCGCGTGATGAGTCTGGTGGGACACTGCCAGGTTTTTTTATGTTCTTAACTCGCGGAGAACTCTTAATATCGCGATCCAGGATTTCGTTTTTAGTTCTTTATTTGCGTCATAGGTGGCGCTAGCGTTTTTTGGTCCGCTACAAGCTGTTTTGTCACTTCAAGTTGTGTAGATACTTGTTATGACACCTCATTAGAGTTCCTCATACTAGTTTCTTAGTAGTACTTTACTCAGTACATACACATACATTCGTTCTAGGCACCGCCGTACGTCGCTGATTTTTAACATGACACACATTTGGGGAATGTAACCCTTTTGAAAGACCAAAAAAATTACGGGTCGAAAAACTGGACTCCATATTAATTGCGTTATTTTTTTTCGACCCATGTTTCTTGGGAAAGTGGTCCAGTTTGATGGTTTGACCTGAGAAATATTGCGCTTATTCTGTTACATGGATGTTATAGATGGGAACGTAATTATTTGTGCAGGTACACACGGTGGCACATCAAACGTTACATTTCCAGTATAACGCGGCCGCGCTTTGTATATATTTTTTGTACAATGAGAGGTCCGTATAAACTGGTTTTGTATAGCTTGATCAGCCGTGCGTCAGAATTTAGATATAAATTAAAGTTGGTCAATAAATTCAACACATTACATTCTGGATATCTGGAGGAAAAGATGTTCACTTTTGAACTTTGTCTCTTTCAACTTTCGGCTTCGTTAAGGGTAATTTTTCACTCATTATGAAGTCATTTCAATTTTATTGAAGTCGTATGGTCATAAAATGAAACTAAACTGAACATTCACGTGAGTGAAGCGTCTGATATCGGCATAAGTACCTATACGCGTTGCGGGACTGTTTGAAAGAGATACCGCGGCCTTGGAACGCAAAGGGCAAGGAAGGAACATGGATGGGTTTTAGTCAGTACAAGACTGCCACTCCCTTCCGCTCCGCCCAGAGCGGGAGAGTCATTTGATGATTTAACATCCAAAAAAAAAAGGACCTATACTTCTGCATGGTTCTTTATGGGCGTGGTCAAACTCTGAAATAAACGTCTGATGTAGGTATAAAGGGAGCATGCTGTTAGCAAATCTTACCAGGCCTCTTATATTTGACATGCCTGTGGACTTGAGAGTCACCTGACGCGTCTTCAGTGTTGTCGCTGGTGGCTACAGAGGGTGTTGGCGACGGCGACTTCGATGACGATTGAACGTGGCGCGGACTGCGTTTTGATTGCTCGATTTCACGGCGACATTTCTCTTGGGCTACCTGTAATTGAAAAATGTTAATTCTTAATTTTTGTTCAGATAACACATGATCAACCTATGCCATTCCCACCGGTGGGACACAGGGCTCTTCTCTGTGGGAGGCAGCAGGCTGGAAACAAACACGCTAGCGCAGTGCGACTTGGTGGAGAACTTACCAAATGTTGCTGAACTAAAAAAAGAATTTGAAACAAGTATTTTGGAGTTGTCATACTCCTAAGGTTTTTTACAAACGCCCAAAGTTGAGATAAAATTAGTTTTAACTCTTTCAGGTTTGTTGGTTAGTTTTCTAATCACGTATTCTAGGTTATAAAAAAATATTTCCACGTCATCTATCGATAATGTGCTAGACTATTATTACTTTTTAAATTCATTGATGACCGTGTGTTGCGAAAACCGCCACGGTGGTTAGTAAACTAGCCCCCTTATTCCTCAAAAGTCTTTTGTGGTATTTTCGGAAAATATTTTTTTCTTAATAATTAAACCTTAACTAAACAAAATGTCCAATTGTTTTATTGGTAAAGTCATCTGATTAAAAGTGTGCCTGAAAGAGTTAAATATGAAACGTAAGTTCCAAACCAGTATATTTTACTGTTCCAATTAACAATAGTGCTAAATTATAACGAGACAAGTCGAAATCATGTTAAGTTGTTCGTATTTCTGGTTAAAGACATTTAATTCTCAAAAAGAAATTACATTTCACTTACATGAGAACCAATTTAAATATAAAAGCTAATCATAGTCCTTCGACACTCGGACTTACAATTAGTCTGACGAATTTATTTATATGTATATTATTAATTGACATTAGTGTTACAACTTACAAGTAACAAATTATTAAGTTTGTGGGTAGTCATAAAAATCTAAGTCGTGACATTATGTGTAACTACCCCTGCTTTGAGATAAAGTGTTTAACACCAAGAAAGTGAAAAAATCAGGTTTCTACGTTTCTATGGAAGAACAATTGGCTTGGAATACTCCACATGTGACTGTTTCTAAATAATCCCAGGCTGATAATATTTTCAGTTTTAGGGTTCCTAACAGGAGAGTAAACAACGGAACCCTATTGCTAAGCCTTCGCTGTCCATCCGTCCGTCTGTCTGTCAGCGGGCTGTGTATCTCATTATCCGTAATAGGTAGACAGTTGAAATTTTCAGAGAATGTGTATTTCTGTTGCCGCTATAACTACAAATAATAATAAATTAAACGGGGCTCCCCTAATACGATGGCACAGAACCCTTCATGCGCAAGTCCGACTCGCACTTGGGCGGTTTATTCCTAAATCATGTTAATATTACTATTAAGGTCGGTTTTCCCCTAAGTTTCACTCACGCAGTTCTCAATGAGATCCATAGCAGTCTTGATCTGTTCCTTGGTGCCCTTGAAGGTGATCTTCCGTTCTCCTCCTTTGTCGCTTTTGTCGACCTTGATTTTCGCTCCACTGCGGTGGGATATAGAGGTTACGTTGTCACCTTGACTTCCTGTTGGAGGGTAATATTTTAGAATTTACGGAAATAGGCATTCTTCTTTCGACTTTCAGCGCAGACTTTGACTGGATGTTTTGGGGCACTGAGGGCAGGGTGTGGAACATAGTTTATACATACAGGGTGTTAGGACAGCCCTCTGCAGACTGATGGGGCGAATTTAGTATAACCACTAAGATAACCGATATTAGAAATTATTTCAGGAACGTTAAGGGAATCCAATACATTTAGTCTGTTTTATTTCCTCATACACAATGTATCATTACCGTGGTAAAACGCACGTAGCGAGCGGCAAGCGCGACGACGAGTTCTATGAACACTGTTACTAGGCACGAAGTGAACAGTGGAATTGACGCGTCGTTCGTTGGAGTATTTCAACATCCAGTGTTGGTTTTTCTATTCTATTTTAGCTGTATTATTTATTTACATAAATGGAGTGCTGCGTACAGATAATGTAATTTTACATTGAAATAAAGGAATAGTACTGAAAAAACAAAAAATGAGATGAAATGATTCAAAATATGCCAATATTCAAGTATGCCTCATGTATGTACTACAATCTCCTTTTTTATGAAATAAATTATCATCATCAGCCTATAATGTTCCCACTGCTGGGACTGCCTATCTGACCTCCACAACCCTATTAATACTGGGTAACACAATACCTCTTGGTAAGACTGGTTGTCAGACTTTTTGGGCCACTACCTGTAACCTTTAATACGCTGTTTCTAAGCCACTTACCAATAATCCGGCCGACAGCCCACACCGGTACATCCAATGAGTCCTCAACGTTCACCGGCTGCTGATTGATAAAGTCATGTATGAGGGTCTCGGCAATCTGCGTGGCTTCGCTACGACCTCTGATGACGCAGATATCGTGGTCTTTACCGCTGAACTCCTTGACGTTCACCTTCGCTCCTGTGGTCTTTTCTATCTCTTTTATGTTGGAGCCAGCGCGGCCTGGAAACAATCAAATTGAGGCTGAGTAAATGAGAAGATAGTGTATTAGATTTGGCATGATGGAGGATTAAAGATCCTTCTGACACTAAGTGTGAACTGTGAATGCGGTGCTCCCGACCAGACTGATCTGAAGAGACATCATCATCATCATCATCATCATTTCAGCCGAAAGACGTACACTGCTGGACATAGGCCTCCCCCAAGTGGTGCCACATTGACCGGTCCCGTGCGACTCGCATCCAGCGGATCCCCGCAACCTTCACCAGGTCATCGGTCCACCTAGTGGGAGGCCTTCCAACGCAAAGTCTTCCGGTTCGCGGTCGCAACTCCAGAACTTTACGGCCCCATCGGCCATCCGTTCTGCGAGCAATGTGCCCTGCCCACTGCCACTTAAGTTTGGCAACTCTTAAGAGACATACATGGTGGATTTTAGAGAACCTACATACAAAACGCTACCGACGGCGACGCCGCGATTAAGGTGCCTAGATAGTGGGTTCAAGAAAATTGTATAATTTTTAGACGTTCGATCGAAAAAAAAAACTAGCCAAGAAGTGCTGCGAGTCGGACTCGCGCACGAAGGGTTCCGTACCATAAACCGAAAAAAAAACACGTTTATTGTATGGGAGCCCCCTTTAAATATTAAATAATTTATAGTTTTTATTGTACATCATCAGTGAAAATTTCAACTGTCTAGCTATCACGGTTCATGAGATACTGCCTGGTGACGGACAGACGGACGGACATACAGCGAAGTCTTACTAATAGGGTCCCGTTTTTACCCTTTGGGTACGGAACCCTAAAAAGAAGAATCGAAATAGTTAAATAGATGAGGAGTTTTGTGAGAGCAAAAATGTTTATTGACCATCCTCAAATCCTCTGTGACAAACCAAAATATCAGAATAAGAGCTAGCAGAAAAACTAATGCAATGAAGAAACCTAAGCTAAACATATCCGCTATAATACCCGTAGAAGTACCGCTCCCCAATACAATTATTTTTATAATAGAAAGTTAAATCCTTGGCTTATAACTCAGATAACATTACTATCAAATAACATGCATGACAGAATTTGTTACTCAAGATGATGAGTTTCTTATTACTGCATGAATGTTATATCGGTTTCCTACAACTTGATTCCTCTTAGTATAATTATTTTTGATTACATTGATGATAAAAATGCTTAGCTCAATGCTGGTCCTGCTCCTCAACCATAGGGGCAAACTAATTGATTACCATGTGAGTGATTGTGGAAGCTGCAGAAGATTGTAATAATATCTTTGCATTGTATAGATTCAATATCTTAGTATTATATAATTAGCACATGTGTGAGTACTATGTACTGTAAAGCTACTATTTACATAGAATGTCATGCTCACTCTAATGTCTCGCTGATGGTGGTGCGTGTGTCGGGTCATTTATCTCCCTTAAATATGGTTGAGCTGAATGGGGCTGATCTATGCGTCATGTTCGTGTACGGGCGCTGTCAATTGGGACTGGTCATCTCTAGGCTGCCACGGTTTATTTTAACTTCTTACTTTGTTCTTAAATTGTTTATTAATCTTTTACTCTGGACGCTTTTAACGTGCATGTTTTCCTACATCGTTCTCATATATATGCATAATATGTGAGAACTCTCAACATGAATGATGTAACCAAGATTTTGTACAATATTTTGATTTTCGAGTGTCCATGGAGTTTCTTGCCCATTCTTCTCCATAGAGATCTACGCTTTGGAATGGGCACCTACTGTACTTTCACAAGTTATTATGCCTTGTGTCTGTGACTGTAGCTTAGCCTTCTTTGTTTTTCTGACATTCAAAAGTGCCTGTAATGGTCTAATTGAAATAAATGCTTTTGAGTTTGAGTTTGATTTACTGTCCTATTTAATTTTGTTTTTACAAGTAACTCCTAGCTGTAATATAAGGTCAGGGCCTACATTATCCATTCTTAACGTTGATGCGAATACATTTTAGATAGCAGTATAAGAGAATCTAGGACGTTAGGTGTGTTATATCGTCGTGGCGGGAAAAATCTATAGTACTTAGGGATCGTTTTTTAATCCTGTGAGGTTCGAAAGATGGGAGGGCAATCTCGATTGATCTCGATGGCGGGGGGAATAGGTATGTGACGACCACATGTATTTTTTCATGGGACAAGAAAAATATATTTCAAAACCCGAGCAATCGACTTTGAGTCTATTTTTGAAGTGAAAACTTCTTTCGCATCGTTGTGATTTGAAAGTCGTTGAAATGTAAAGGCGACAGTAAAAAAGAGACAGACACATAAATTCATAAGATTTAACGTGGGAGAAAATGAGATACGAAGCATTATACAGTGTTTATCTTGAAGCCAAAATTTTTGAAGGTTTCACTTCTACCACGTGTGAATTGCACAAATGATTTGTTTTTTAAACAGATTCTATAGCTTTCTGATCTTTTCAATAATAAAAAATACACGTGGTGCTGGGAGGGGGGAGGAAGAGTAGCCTTATCAAACAATCAAGTATTGTATGAGACAAATCTTCAAATTTCCGAAAGTTAAGCTTTGAAAGTTGTGCTGAGGTCAAAGATTGTTACTACGTATCACCAAGGGGGACCGGCGCGGCGCTAGAAAAAAAGACCTTAAGGGGCCGGCGGACGATGAACTGTCCATACAAACGTAATACCAAAATCCTTTTCAGTTTAAGCATATTTCGACCTTAATATGCTCGGAACAAGACAGTGTTTACCTAGGTCTCAATTTTTTTTTGCAACATATTTGAGTACCTAAAACGAATTGTAAACAAATTGAATTTCTCACATTTTTACAGTATAAATAAGCTGTTTTCATCTCATCTGTTCTATATTAAATACGGCAATATTTTTAATTTTGTTTATTTCGAAACATGACTTATATTGCTAAGTTACACAATATAAAAAATTGGAAATGTATTGAGTTTTCATTCATCATTTTTGGTATTATGGCACACATTCAAATTAATCACAAATGTTCAGCGGTGATATGAATGAACGATAATTATAGAATAGAAGCTAGGTAAACAATATCCACACATGCTCCTTCGCGGCTTCGCAATGCGCCGGAAAGTGTGAAACAGAGATAACAATATTTTGACGGCTTTTTCCTTCGCTTCGCATTGCAATTCCGCGTGGCCTCCGCAGGGCTCTTAAAAACCTCACGTGATTTAAGAACGGTCCCACAAGAGAAAGTTAATCTGTCATCTGTTTGCACGAACAGATTTTGTTAACCTTTGGCAGGACATGGAATTTTTTTTATTCCGTTTGTACCATCTTGAATTCAGGGTATAATTTCCAAGGGGCAAACCGCGGGTAAAAGCTAGTCTATAATAAACGAATGCAACTAAATTGAATGACAAACAAAGGAAATAGATGTTGACACTAACATCACACCCAACGTAATTTCATGTCTTCAATCCATGCCAAGAGATATATAACAACAATAAATTGCGATGCTACAAAATTAAAAGGTTATTTGTACCTTTTTACCAAAATGTCGTATTTTAGCCAGTTTTCAGTTTTTTGTGCTGGATTAGTAATATCTATTTGCTGAAGTGAAGGTCGGGGCGAAAGTACAAGGGCGCGGTTTATTGGCAACCGGCATGCTATGTGACGTGTGCTTATAAACACACAAACCGATATTTTTATAGGCCAGTTTTTAGGGTTCCGTACCCAAAGGTAAAAACGGGACCCAATTACTAAGACTCCACTATCTGTCCGTCTGTCACCAGGCTGTATCTCATGAACCATGATAGCTAGACAGTTGAAATTTTCACAGATGATGTATTTCCGTTGCCGCTATAACAACAAATACTAAAAACAGAATAAAATAAATATCTAAGGGGGCTCCCATAAAACTAACGTGACTAGCACACCCACATTTCGCCAGTTATGTTTTGAAGTCCCATGTAATTGGGGGCGAGCCTATTGTCATCAATTGGGCGCAAATCCAGATTCCGTGGCTGCTAGTGGGAAATTTCCTGATGGAAAATCCCAGTAACATTTTGCCCGACCAGGGAATCGAACCCAGGACCCCGTGCTCAGCAGTCGCGCTTGCGACCACTAGACCAACGAGGTAGTCAACAGAGCCAGTCAGTTGACAAAGTTTTATCATAATCAGATGAACGGTATGCCAGTACATAAAACACGAACTAATAAACATCATTGTGTCATTGTGTAAATATCGCTTTACGCAGGTTTTCTGATTAACTTACGGTTTTTATTAATAAAGGCTGTAAAAAGACTCTTAACGAATCCGAAAGGTACTTGTTCTTCCCGTCACACGGTGGGCTGAAAATCGGCTTTCATAGACTTAGGGATTTCAATTTGCAAGTGCTTGTTTTTATGCCGGATATCGCTTCTATTAGTCATTACTATGTACAAAAATGACACCCGAGTTAATTCTACCCAAAAACGAAGGAAATATAATTTTTTTACGAAAAATTTGTATGAAGCTAGTATGAAAAATCGAATTATCTCCTAAACGGCATGTTTAACCGTAATATCCTTGGAGATGGTCTTAGTGCTAATTATTTATGATTTTTTGGTTGGCGATTGGACGAAAAATTTAATGCCGTTTTTTTTTAAAAAATCGTCAAAATATTTTTATTTATTTTTACATGTAAAACGATCCCTTTTAGTGTCTAAGTTAAAAAGTTCGATATGTTATTAACCCAAATATTAAGAACACACGAAACAAGAAAAATAAAATAAAAAAATTGCTGTTTTTGACACATTTATATTAATTTAAATAAAAAAAGATTTATATTGAAGTAACATATGAAGTTATATTTTATACAAAATAAGTTAATTTAAGGAATTAATACTAAGCATTCGTAAAATAAAGTAAAATAAATAAAAAAAATAAAACATATCATTAAATATTACAAAAAAACCCAAACACACTCAAATACAAATTTACAAATATGTACATATATATCTTTTTTACAAATTTTCCTTATCACTCTCGTTGTCAGACTCCAATTCTGAGTCAGCATCCAGATTGGATATATCCAAAAATTCGAACTCAGTTTCCTGAAATTGAATTAAGTCGAGAGTTTCAGCAAAAAAGCTCTGCTTTTTCTTGGCATCTAACTTAGGCCTTTGTGCACTTAGCAAAGGGTCCGAAGAAACAACAAGCATATTTAAAATCTCGAAACAAAGATTTTAGGAGGTTTCGAGAACATCATTCGCGGAAAAGAAGCAGGCAGGATTCCAATCAAGACATTTTAAATATGCTTGTTGTTTCTTCGGACCCTTTGCTAAGTGCACAAAGGCCTAAGTTAGATGCCAAGAAAAAGCAGAGCTTTTTTGCTGAAACTCTCGACTTAATTCAATTTCAGGAAACTGAGTTCGAATTTTTGGATATATCCAATCTGGATGCTGACTCAGAATTGGAGTCTGACAACGAGAGTGATAAGGAAAATTTGTAAAAAAGATATATATGTACATATTTGTAAATTTGTATTTGAGTGTGTTTGGGTTTTTTTGTAATATTTAATGATATGTTTTATTTTTTTTATTTATTTTACTTTATTTTACGAATGCTTAGTATTAATTCCTTAAATTAACTTATTTTGTATAAAATATAACTTCATATGTTACTTCAATATAAATCTTTTTTTATTTAAATTAATATAAATGTGTCAAAAACAGCAATTTTTTTATTTTATTTTTCTTGTTTCGTGTGTTCTTAATATTTGGGTTAATAACATATCGAACTTTTTAACTTAGACACTAAAAGGGATCGTTTTACATGTAAAAATAAATAAAAATATTTTGACGATTTTTTAAAAAAAAACGGCATTAAATTTTTCGTCCAATCGCCAACCAAAAAATCATAAATAATTAGCACTATGACCATCTCCAAGGATATTACGGTTAAACATGCCGTTTAGGAGATAATTCGATTTTTCATACTAGCTTCATACAAATTTTTCGTAAAAAAATTATATTTCCTTCGTTTTTGGGTAGAATTAACTCGGGTGTCATTTTTGTACATAGTAATGACTAATAGAAGCGATATCCGGCATAAAAACAAGCACTTGCAAATTGAAATCCCTAAGTCTATGAAAGCCGATTTTCAGCCCACCGTGCGTCATTGCGATCAATTTTCTAGACCATACCTGGGAATCTTCTAGTTACGGAGATATTAGGGGTCTAAGATCCAACATTTTGACAAGTTTTTTTTTTTTTAATTCCTCTTATTCTCGGTTGTTTAAAAATATTTTCACGTCA
Organism: Lycophotia porphyrea; assembly: GCA_950005105.1. Taxonomy (NCBI): domain Eukaryota; kingdom Metazoa; phylum Arthropoda; class Insecta; order Lepidoptera; family Noctuidae; genus Lycophotia; species Lycophotia porphyrea. The sequence continues at coordinate 4,558,493 of OX465400.1, read as the reverse complement.
TCTATCGACGATGCACTGAACTATTATGCTTTTTAAAGTTATTGTTGACCGTGTGTTGCGAAAACCGCCACGGTGGTTAGTAAACTAACCCCCTTATTTCTCAAAAGTCTTGTCGTATATTCGAAAAAAAATTTTTTTTTCTCAATAATTAAACCATAACTAAAATAAATTCCAAAATGTTTTATTTATAAAGCCATCTTATTAAAAGTGTGCCTGAAAGAGTTAAAAGATATCTTCATGTTTATTTTAGTCATAAAAGACGTGCAAAAAGGCCAGGTTACAAACGTGGTTAGTTTGTTGCAAACAAAGCCGTAAATCATTCGTACGCACAGTGGAACGAATGTATGGGAGCGGTTGGACGTAGACATGTCCGAAAAAAAAGAGTAAAATTATGCCAAACTAATGATGCCATCTTATTCGATTACTTAATGCCTTCATAACTTGTGGTGATGAATTTCTTCATAACTCCCATATTTCGGGAGTAATTTGAGAAAATGTGAAATTTTACTATGAAAATGAGTGTATCGAGCTCTCTCCCTCCTGATTCCGGGCTTGTTTCAAGTAGCGGTCTCTAATATCATAATGCTAATACTAAGAGCTATATTTAATACTAAGACACATAGTGCGCCAAATGTGCACTTTCTGGGATAAAGAGTGATGTTTATTTTATAACACAATTTTTTTATTTTTTGTTTATTTTGTTGATTAAAACCGTTTTTCTAAAGGTTTACCTTATTACAATAACATTTCTGAGCAGCCAATTAGAGAAGATATAAGCTAATTAGGATATATAATTAGGGACTTAAGGTTTACATATAAAACTGATGCACTAATGATTACTGATAAGAACATTGCTATTATTTAATTACTAAATGGCTCTTAATACACTAATTTAGCATGCATCATTTACTAATTATCACAATAACTAATTACCTTGCAATATTTAACAAAGGATACCTGGGATACCTGGATTTTATATAAATAGGTCACTATTAGTAACTTTAAAATCAGTGTTGATTTACACCTCGTTGTATCCAAGCTAATCTCGCAATGTATTTTCCAAATTTTAATACAAATCTTGATATTCACGTTGCTTTATGCGCACGCGCACATAAAGATTTACGCGACTTTAACTATTTGTTCAGTGTTTTAAAAGATAACAGTTGTGTTCAGTTATGTGAAAGTGCTGAAACAAGTTTAAAAGACTGGTGTCGTCGATTTTGCTACCGCATTTATGCAAAATGGACACAGTCTGGAAGAAGCACAGATAAGTTTCGGAAGAAACATGAGATTTGGCTACAGGCTGCAATTCAATGGCCGGAATTACAGAATGAAAATATGGAACCTTCTACAGAAAATATAAGTGACGTCATCGAGCCCATAATTTCTCCTGCTAAATCTGATGCTTCAACTTGTACACATCCTAGTCCTCGTAAATCTTTTGAGGACCTTAGTAACCGGCAAAAAAGAAGACGCACTGAAGATAGTCTTTCATGCAGCAGTAGCAGCGCTGAAATTATGTTTTCGGCCGAAAGGGCGCTTCAAAAGGCAGGACAAAGCGATACAGCTTATGTTATGAAATACTTGACGGAGAATCCAGAAGAGGCCTCAAAAATCAAAGCCTTCATTGAAGGTAAATCAATTCAGGTACGGGAAATATCCCCTTTGAAGGCATTGGCTCTTTATGTATCGATGAACTTATCGAAATGGCGCTATAACACTCTTCGGGATTTCAACACTCAAGAAGGAGCTCTTCAATACCCGAGTTACTACATGTTGGTTAAAGAAAAAATTAAGTGCTATCCGGCCAAAGAAGATCTCACAGTTACAGAGAGCTCTGCAAAAATCAAATTACAAGCCTTGATGGATTTAACCTCAAGAAGACTTATTAGGTCGTTAGAAACCCCTGTTGATCCCAATCAACAGCTCGTATTGACCAGCAAATGGGGTTTTGACGGATCATCTAGCCAAAGCATTTATCATCAAAGGACGAGTGAAGATGAGCAAATCGATCTTGCTAGTAATTTTATGATTAGTCTTGTACCACTGCGGCTCGTCTCAAAAGGTGTAACAATTTGGGAAAACGAGCGACCATCTTCCACTTCATTTTGCCGGCCAATATTGTTTAAGTTTATAAAGGAAACCAAAGAAAATGTGCAGAGAGAGATGGCTGAAATCGAAGCAGAGATTGAAGCCTTAACTCCATCCACCATCACTGATGGAATTAGTGTCAAACACCAACTGCTGTTGACAATGATTGATGGTAAAATTCATTCCATTATATCCGATACAGCAGCTTCAGTGTGTGACATATGCAAGGCTTGTCCTAAAGAAATGAATAATTTAGAGTTAATCAAAGATAAACACGCAAACGAGGACATGTATAAATATAGCTTAAGCAACCTTCACGCTTGGATTCGCTCAATGGAATGCTTATTACACATTTCCTACAAATTAGACATAAAATCATGGCAAGTAAGGGGTGATATAGCAAAAAGGCAAGTTGATGACAGGAAGAAAAGAGTTCAAGAGGCTGTAAGAAGAGAAACGGGCTTACTTCTCGATGTTGTGAAACAAGGCAGTGGATCCACCAACAATGGCAACTCGGCAAGGAGATTTTTTGAAAACTACACTAAATCTGCTGAACTGACCGGAATAGATGCTATGCTTTTAAGAAAAATCTGTGTGATCTTGCAGTGTATTTCATCAGGAGAGAAGATCAACGTAACTAAATTCCGAGAGTTCTGCTTTGATACTGCTAAGCTTTACGTGGAGTTATACCCATGGTATTATATGCCTTCTTCACTTCATAAAATTTTAATGCATGGGCCAGACATAGTTCAGAACATGTCAATTGTGCCCATTGGTTTTCTATCCGAAGAGGCATCTGAGGCTAGAAATAAAGATTTTAGAAAATATAGAGAGGGGCATTCTCGAAAGCATAGCAGTATCTCATGCAATGAAGATATTATGCACAATCTTTTACTGTCTTCTGATCCACTTGTTACAAGTATCCGTCCAAAAGGAAATAAGTTTGTAAAAAAATCTTCTTTTAAGGAATTTTATGAGCTTACGGATTCTGAGAAAAGTGATATCGAATTTGTTAACATAAATGATTTAGCGGACATCGATTCTGAATTTGAATTAATTGATGATGATGATGATGACGAAGATAATTAAATGATGTTATTGTTTTAAAATGTGTAACTTAGTAAATTAGAGCTTACATCTTAATTATTTATTGTACTTTTAATGAAACTAGGTAATTTATTATCAACTTACTTAAAAGTCATACTCTCATCAGTTCTTGTGAATATTTTTGTTAATATATATTTCTGTATATATATAATATATTTATAGACCTCTTAATAAGTCTGTCTGCGGTTTAAAGTAAATACAAATGGGGAAAAAACGTTTTTTTTTTTAAATTTTCATTTCCTTTTATCCCAGAAAGTGCACATTTGGCGCACTATGTGTCTTAGTATTAAATATAGCTCTTAGTAATAGCATTACGATATTAGAGACCGGTACTTGAAACAAGCCCGGAATCAGGAGGGAGAGAGCTCGATACACTCATTTTCATAGTAAAATTTCACATTTTCTCAAATTACTCCCGAAATATGGGAGTTATGAAGAAATTCATCACCACAATTTATGAAGGCATTAAGTAATCGAATAAGATGGCATCATTAGTTTGTCATAATTTTACTCTTATTTTTCGGACATGTCTACGTCCAACCGCTCCCATACATTCGTTCCACTGTGGTACGGGACAACCCCAATTTAGTAGACGTAAGTCTACACATACACATAATACACACATATAATTGACGATGACGACATGAAATGACGTGCTATGTCGCAGTTTTAGCGATACTTATTTAACGGCTTCAATCTCGGCCAATCACAGACGTAACAAGTGTCCAAAAAAAGTATGACGTCAGAACTACGGGTATAGAATTATAGTATAACGGGCTGGTGTCCGCAATTCCACGTCCAAGCGCGTATATGCGTGCGGAACTACGGGTACCTATATTATAACGTAAAATAAATGCGTAATTGAACATTTTGTTTGAGCTTCATAACAAAAGTACTTTTGAACAGTATTCAAAGTAAGATTCACAGTTTTGTTTTTAGAAGGACTTCAAGTCCATTCAAATGTTAGTTTTTGAATTGATATTATTTCCATTTATATTAATATCAACATTCCTATACTGCAAATTAAGTCGACTTAAATATCAGAGTGTTAATTTAAAAATTATTGCAAAAAAAATATGTGTGTGTACCAGAGTACACAGGTAAGAAGTGAAACTTCTTTACGACATATAATTTTTCTTCTATTTGCAACTTCACGAAAATGGGGTAGATAAGGCTTAAGCCTTAAGAAAAACATTTTTTTCCGTATTAAATTAAAGCTATTTTATTATTATAGACATGCATACAATTAATGAGTAATTTATTTTATCATTGTTCTTATTATAATATCATTGCTATTGTTGTATTTCATCAATAATGATACATTATATTCTTTACGTCACTATACTAAACTTTGATAAAAAAAGCAACATGGCGCGTAACCGAAAAACGTGACGATTTTTTTAAAATTTCTCCCATACGTCGATAAAGAAGTTTCACTTCAAAAATGCTCTCGATCGAATGAGTAGATGCAAACACATGAACAATTTATCGGCGAGAACCCGCTACTCAATACAGTCTTTTGTTTTGAAAATACATTCGAATGAAACGTTTTATTTGTTTTTAGAAACATTCGAACAGAGAATTAGATGCAATGATAAAAAAACAGGATATTATCGTCTGTATTCCATTGCTTGTTCACTGACATCATAGACGCACGTGTCTAGTTTACAGTCATACAGATATGTAGACTGATATTCGCCAGCGGTTTCGCTCGCCGTTAGCTTATGGTTGGGAACGCTTTTAATGTCTATGACACTTGGGTATAATGTAGCTTCTGATTAGTGAAAGTATTTTCGGAATTGGATCAGTAGTTCCGCAGATTGCCCCTGACATTCACACTTACAAATAAACTGTACCCCTTTACAATATAAGTAAACATGTGCAACACTGGTGTGTTAATTATAGCGCAAAATACATCACTCGGGACAGCTGTTGGGCTATTTACTTCAACATGTGAATTTACTAGTATTTATCGCTGATCATATCTTTATTAAAACGATTACAGTTGATGGAGTTGAAAATGCATAGGCCTTTTTTTCGGATGGGAAATCATCAAATGACTTCTCCCGCTCTGGGCAGAGCGGAAGGGAGTGGCAGTCTTGTATTGATTAAAACCCACCCATGTTCCTTGCTTGCCTTTTTGTTCCAAGGCCGCGGTATCTCTTTCGAACAGTTCCGCAGCCCTGGAAAATGCATAGGCCACCCGATATTATTACGTCAATTAATAAACATTTGGAGAAGACACGGTGATCTATCTGCGCTTTGGGCAGACTGAGTGATGGTAGCTACATGGATATCTAGCTACGATCGTCGGAGGATTTCTATTTGTTATTACAAAGATGCGGCTGACCACGAAGGAGATAGCGGTACGAACTGGATGTCTTCCTTGAGAATTGGAAAGAAGCAGCATAGAATCGTGACCGTTGGAAGGAATGGAGGGAGGCCTTTGCCCAGCAGTAGGACCATTTAGGAATAAAGTAATTACAAAGGATTCAGTAATGCAACCACCAGAGGCAGTTTCATTTCAACAATTAACATTCTAGTTTCTCTAACCTTCACATGGACGTGAATATCCCGTTTAGTCTTTTTAATTAGTAATTTAGACAGAATAAACAACATGTTGTTTTTGGAATTATACTCAAACTATCCTTATCCTTACTTGAACTTACTTTATTATAAACTAGCGACCCGCCCCGGTTTCGCACGGGTGCAATGTAGATATAAACCTTCCTCTGTAATCACTCTATCTATTAAAAAAACCCGCATAAAAATCCGTTGCGTAGTTTTAAGATCTAAGCATACATAGGGACGGACAGACAGCGGGAGCGACTTTGCTTTATACTATGTAATGTATATGTAGTGATGAGAAAGTAAGTGAACCACAGAACCGATCATCCTGAAATTTTGCATACGCGTGGTCAGATGTACAGAAACGGACATAGGACACCTTTCATCCCGAAAAAAAGTACTGTTCCCGAGGAAAACAACAATAACGTTATTAAGCTCATAGATGATGCTCAGAGATGTCTTTCGAATCATGATTGTATTACAAATAGAGTACCACCCGAATTGATAGTCAATTTAAAAGCTAGTCAAAAAATAAAATTAAACAGAACATGTGCCCAGGGTGCGAGGTTGCGGTAGGCCTCGAAGGAGAGTTCTGCTGGGGTGATTGTGGAGAATACAAATTGTGTCCCCGCAGCCCAGCCAGAAGTGACGAGGAGTCTGACAGACCCCTCCGTCTTCCCCACGGCTGGGGGCATCCATTGAGGGTATCCACACGTAAAAAAGGGCCACAAAGGAGATGACGGGACAAACTAGATAGGTTTCGTTAAAACTGGAGTAATAACGGACTTGCAAAAGATGGAAGAAGTGGAAGGAGGTCTTTTCCCAGGAGTGGGACGGAGCAGACTAATAAAAATATACACAAGTTCAAAGTAAATTAGCTAGTCAAACTTTACGGACTGTATTTATCCCTGATGAATTCTTTCGCTCAGTCAAGGTTTTAGTTCTCCGACCCATAGACAAATTACCATAACCTTACACTAAGGCTCAGTTGACGCTTACACATGTGATTATCACACCTTCGTGTTACGTTTACTACAGGTCATTGCCAACGAAGCCTTTTAGTTAGCCGTCAAACTAATTACAAGGGCATGTTGTATAACAAGTTACTAAGTAGGAAGGTAGGAAACCTGTTTTAATCTTAATCCTGGATAGTTACCTAGGTTTCTGCGACATGTCTTTGGGAGTAGTAGCGCTTGTCGACGCACTATAGCTTGCCCAAAACTATCACTACATATTATAAAACAAAGTCCTCCGCCGCGTCTCTCTGTCTGTTCGCGATAAACTCAAAAACTACTGCACCGATTTTTATGGTGTTTTCACCAATGGATAGAGAAGTTCTAGAGGAAAGTTTAAGTTTATAATTTGTCAAGTTTTTGTTGCGGGAACGGGAGCAAAATTTCATGATTACTTTTGGTCGCGATAACCGACATCCACGCGGGCAAAGCACCGGGCATCAGCTAGTTTATTATAAAGCACGTAGGCACAGTGGATAAGCGATTGGCTGTTGCGCTGCGTGTCGCGGGTTTGATTCCCGCACATAACAAATAATGGTATGGTCTTATAGAAGTAGTTGTTACGGATCTGGCTGTTTGTGTGAGTTTAAATGTTTGTTAACGCTTCCTCGCCTTCGCTCATACAGGATAAATTCCTAGTGTGTAGCAACGTCTTAAAACAAATAATCTGTTCCATACATTTTAGCCGTTTTAGTATTGGTATTTTGTGTGGAAGAGCTACGCATTCTTTTAATTACCGACGAAAATTACTACTAGGGTCTAGAATCATGTACGAATTCTTGGTAAAAAGTTTGTGTGAATATACGAACACTGTCTCTTTATTTTATTTTTTTTTCTGATGGGAAATCATCAAATGACTTCTCCCGCTCCGGGCAGAGCGGAAGGGAGGGTCAGACTTGTACTGACTAAAACCCATCCATGTTCCTTCCTTGCCCTTTGTGTTCCAGGGCCACGGTATTTCTTTCGAACAGTCCCGCAGCCCTGGCAGGGAACACTGTCCCTTACAGCGTAAAGGTATATTATTATTGCTAATCCTCCTAAGATTACCTCGAACCATGACAAAAGGTGATAATTTAAAGGTGATGTAATACGTTTGCTTTAGTGCATTAGTAGTACGTTATAATAGAGATGGCACGGTCATAGCGCAAAATTGAGTCATCGTCTGAAGCCAAAGATAAGATGTGATTGTGCTCTCCGAAAGATGGCTAATATTTTTGTGAGAGACCTTCGTGTATCACTACATATTATAAAACAAAGTCCTCCGCCGCGTCTGTCTGTCTGTTCGCGATAAACTCAAAAACGAATGCACCGATTTTCATGCTGTTTTCACTCATGGATAGACTAGTTCTCAATGAAGTTTTTAGTTTAAAATTTGACAATTTTTTGTATACATTGGCTAAAATATAATGATATTTCCCATGGGTCATGGCACGGGATCAAAATTTCGTGATTACTCTTGGTCGCGAAAACCGACATCCACGAGGGCGAAGTCGCGGGCATCAGCTAGTTGTATAAAAAACGATAAGGCAGGGAAGGAAGTAAACAAGTTAAAAACAAGACAATGGCAGTACCGTAAAGTCAATGTCACATCAGTTACAGTAGCCCAAGACACGCATTTTTCGGATTCATGTGCGTATTGTAGAAGCACAATTTGTTACTAACCACTAACAATGTTCGCTACCAGACATGATAGAGTGCACTAGTCTTGTAAGTTTTAACCGCGTTCAGATAGATTTGTTAAACTGTAGCCATCCTTCCCAGAAATCAGTGAATACATGTATGTGAATTTAATTACCTACTGCTAGATTAGTCCTCTGTCCTCAATACTATCCATTGGTGAAAACAGCATAAAAATCGGTGCAGTAGTTTTTGAGTTTATCGCGAACAGACAGACAGACGCGGCGGAGAACTTTGTTCTATAATATGTAGTGATTATCACTTGCTTCGACGAAGGAAAACATCGTGAGGTAACTAAACCAGCATCCCTGAGAAATATAGTATTTTACATGGAGCGACTGCCTATCTGACCTCCACAACCCAGTTATACTGGGTAATACGATACCCCTTGGTAAGACTGGTTGTCACACTTTCGGGCCACTGACTATCTTTAACGACTGTCAAAGATCTGTAGATGACAGCCGGGACCAACGGCTTAACGTGCTTTCCGAGGCATGGAGAAAACTCAGTATGATATGATGGTCACCCATCCACAGTTCGACCTAAGCAAGCGTGGCGTAACCTTGAAGATTACCTGTACGGCTGTTATCATTTAAGCACGAGCTCTTCTTTTTTCTCGAGTGTGTGAGACATTTATTTTTAGCCGTTTAAGGATGCACGCTTCAGTGACACGCACAACGGTCGTTTACGTCCAGATATTTATAGGCCGCTCACTGCATAAAAGGTGTAAAGCCTCTTAACGAAGCCGAAAGGCACTTGTTCTCCCTGTCATTACGATATTTTTTTTATTCAAGACCATACCTGGGCTAACCTGGGAACCTTCTAGTTACGGAGATATTGGGGGTTAAACTTACAACTTTTTCACAAGTTTTGTTATTAATGTAAGATTTTTACTTTAAACACCTCCAGCGGCCGTATTATGACATCTTAAAACCATCATGTTTTCTGTGTGAGAAAAGGATAGTGCTATTCGTCCTGTATAGGTCCGTCTCTTTTTCACACCGAAAACATGATGGTTTTAAGAGGTCATAATACGACCCCAGGACCCCCTTACTATTCAATCCATCCATCAGCACAATGTTTTGAGTGCGTTACATTGAGTTGAGTCCTACTTTAAAACGTTTCAGTACAAAAAAAAGTCGTTTCCCAGCACTAATTTTTGCGTAAAGTTACTAAGTTTGATGTACATAATGCTTGGTTGTTGAAGAGAGTTTACACCTTTTATATATGGCCTGTGCTATGGCGGTTGTAAATTTTCCTAGATACTTTATAATTATCTTATACTTGTGATAATTAATGAACGTTTACATCTTAACCAATGAACTACGCATTCTAAAAGTATAGCAGTGTGTTTTTGCTTTCGGCCATGTTTTGTAGTATATGGAGGAGGCTTTTGCGGAGTTTTACCCCACAGTAGGTGAACATAACATAACATAACATCACGCTTGTAATCCCCGTAGGGTAAGGCAGAGGTGTGCCTAATAGTACACCCGCATTTCGCCAGTTATGTTTTTAAGTCCCATGTAATAGAGGGCGGGCCTATTGCCACCAACTTGGCACAAATCCAGACTCCGTGGCTGCTACTGAGAAATTCCTGATGGAAAAACTCAATAGCACTTTGCCCGACCTGGGAATCGAACCCAAGACCTCATTCTCAGCAGCCGTGCTTGCGACCACTCGACCAACAAGGCAGTCAAAATGGTTTATCTATCTAACATGGCTATTTAAAAATGCTTTGTCATGTTTTCTTCGGGCCAGTCACCCTTTCAATAAAAACATATGCAACAGACAGTTGGATTACTTGTGTTTATATTATTAGCCGTGGATAAATAGGTAACGAGCTTTCTGAATGACTTGGCTCAACATTGAGAACAGCAGACACGCGAATACAATATTCAAGATAAGTTTCATTCATGGATAAATTGAGTGCATGACAGTTCAATAATAATATTGTTGGTAATAATAATATTGTATAGGTACTTTGTTTGTTTGTTTGTTTTTATACGACTGCGGCGGAGAGATATGATTCCAGCTCACAAGTATGGCATGAATGTATGTTCATCTGTTCCCGCATAACTTACTAAACTACTTATCATAATTCGATAAATGAGGCATCGTTAGAAGCATCTTGATCCGCTGGTTTTAGGCAATTTGACGACGTTAGAACCAGAGAGATAAACTCGCGTCAGATCGTCAGATTGAATCGGCGGCTTAGGGCGCTTCAACGAGTGTGCGTGTAGTTTAAGCTAGATGGCGTTGTTTCATGTTTTTCTATGGCAGCGACATCTTTCGTTCTTGCAGAAAGCTATTGAAATTTCTAGAAGTTTCAAGTTTTCACTTCTGCCGGCACTCTCGGATTGCAACCCGTTGTTTTATTTACCAATACTGGCGTTATTACACAATGGTGTAGAAAATCATAATTATTCTATGCCACACTGATCTAAGTGCTCTTTTCCTTGAGGGATCTCAACACAATAGAATTGGTGTGGTCTGCAATGTGGAAGCATGCTACACAGATCTAAGTAACGAGGTGCACTTGCATACTGCTGTGCCCTAGATCACTCTGGTTGCAACGTCGTCATTTGAGTCCTCTCGAGGACATTAATTGAAAAAAAGGGCTTAACACACTTACATTTTTAAAACTTATTATTAAGCTGCTACTCTGTTTCCTATTTTCAGAGCGCCGTATTTATGTAGACAGGTTTCAGCTAGTAAACGTATACTTGTCTTATTTGAATTAAAGGAAGACCATTACCAATTTTTTTGAGGGCACAATATTATTTACTCGCGATCCAAATGGCTTAAGATAAGGCACGGCCTAACTCTATCTGCCTATTCCGCAAGTGTCAACATATTATTAAATAAACATATTTTAATATCAATAGGCTGCAGTAAGCTTTGATAACAAAGTTTCAGTTCTGGTAAGGAATTATTATGTTTGTGGACCATCAAGATGATTATGACATGATTTCATTAATATAACAGATGATTCATAAGTTTGATAGCACAGTGAACTTACTCCTTTTTTTTACAGATTGGTAATCATCAAATGACTTCTCCCGCTCCGGGCAGAGTGGAAGGAAGTTTCAGACTTGTATTGACTAAAACCCATCCATGTTCCTTCCTTGCCCTTTATGTTCCAGGGCCGCGGTATCTCTTTCGAACAGTCCCGCAGCCCTGGCAGGCATCTGCCCTTGCGGGCCTCTCCCTGTTAGTGAACTCACTCCTAAAATGTTGCATGACCTAATTGTCTTAGGGGCCGTATCTACGACTCATAAAAGAGAGAATCGCGGAGATATTATCGCCGAGCCACGTATTTCTGTTCTACTCTCTTAGGGACCGTCTCTACGAGCTAAAAATACGTGGCACGACAATATTATCGCCACGATTCTCTCGCTCGTGGAGACGGCCCCTAAGATAAAAGAAGTGGTCTTTGGAAAATTATACCTTTGAAAAGCTGTCAACACTATTTAAGCCAAAAGACGTCCCTTCTTGGCTTTAGAAGCTTGACATACTGTAATGAATTGGGGCAATTCCCATAACATTAAAAGCTTGAATTTTATCCGTGTCCGTTGTTTTTTCCGAGTAAATCCGGCTCGAAGGACCAAAATGTTATGTCTTAACTTGGGACTTTAAAAAGAAAGTATTGCACTGTAAAAACTGAACACGTATATCCAAAATTAATGTACAGAATCAGAAATAACCCTGATGCCTGACGAACATAGCCGACGGCGGCCGAACACATACTTATTTCCAATATCATAACTGCCAACATGATTACTTATGCTTTGCTACACTTTTAATTAATTAAAGATTTTACAGCTAGTATGAGATCGTAGGTTCGATTCTCAGGCCAGCTAAAGTGTTATTGGGTTTTTCGATCAGCAATTTCTCATTAGCAGCCATGGAGTCTAGACTTGTGCCTAGTTGATGGCAATAGCCACGTCTAACTTAACATGAGACACACGAGGTACACCTGTGGTTAATTCTTCGGGGATTACAGGCGTAATGTTCTGCGTAATAAAAATGTGACTCACCAATCAAAGCCGGCACAATACTCTTTGGTACAGACACTTCAATGACATTCATTCGTGAAGTCTTCACTCGTTTGTTATCCTCCTCGTCCTCATCCTTTTTGAACAGATAGTACACTACAAGTGCACTAAATGTCACCAATGAAATCCCCAGGCCTATGGGTACCAGTAACTTGGACTGCATTGTGCTGGAACAAAAGTTTTGTTTTTAATAAGCATAGACAATGAGGGCTTTCGTTTCGGAGCTCACCAGATTGCGCTACTGGCGAGTAGGGTTATTCATTCTATTTTTTTTTGTACCAAAAGGTTTATTTTATTACATAATAATGTTAACTTTACAGATAATATATTCAAATATTGTCCCTATAATTAGCAAGCGTGAAACACATAAAAATCATTCTTTATCCAAGTACATACTAACAAACTAGATCCTTACTTGCAATTTAAAATCTTCAAGTCATAATGAATCAAGAGTGGCTAAATCTTGACAACAATTGTGAATATTTGTGAAAAAAACGTGATATAAAGCACGCAACACACTAAACACTCTATCTATGACATCTGACAATTTTGAAGACCTTACTCTACACCAACGCCTCTAGCGGCGAATTCAAGCGTTGAATTAGAATGTTGTTCATTTTTTGCATTCTTCTTAGGTGTAAAATGTTTTCAAATGTTTGATACATCAATTTAGACATCATTCCTATAATGAATAATCAAAATAACTTCTAACAATCAATTTCACTAAATCATTTTATTAACGTAAGATGTCACAGAAACATACTTTTCTGCATTTCTTAATATGATAAAACATCAAAAAGTTTAAAACTAACTTGAACTAAAAGTTGGAATCAAAATATTCTTCTGCTGTGCTGAGTTTTGACTTTATCTCGTAGTGAATGTTTGAATAGTAGAAAAAGCTATACAATTGAGTGTAGATCGACTGTTCAGATTAGTGGTTAAACATAAACAGAGGGTCTAAAGCGGCCACATTGGGTAATTCCTCTTAAAGCGAACCATTTCCCTATTTTCCCATAGTTACTCTATGGGAATTCAAGGTGTAAACGGACCTTATATGAAGCCGTCAACCAAGCATTTTGTACATCAAATAAAGTAACACTGTGAAACCAAGTCAACGTAGCCCAGCTGGGCGGGCCTCCTATTTCTGTCTGCAGTGTTTAAAGTAACCTATCACAAAGCCTGTAAAATTCGGGGTGCCAAAAGTCCTGATCTCACTTCACTCGCTCTTGCATCCTATGTTGTGCTTGCTGCAATGCCTTTTTTACGTTTTTTATATGTGTGAGTATTATGTTTGTACGCTCTGGCAAATTTGATGTGCAATCAGTAATATTGATGTTAAAAAATATATAATTGATGTAAATAAATTGACAGGTGATAAGTTTTTTATGTGCATTTAAAAATAAGTCAAAATATTGTCATTTTTTGGTGGTTCTTTTATGTTTTTACTATTTCGCATTTTGTCAAATCCAAAATCTGTCATTATTTCAATATTCTTCACAAATTATTCTAACTTAATTGTAAGATGTTGCTCTCGACTAACTTCTTATGAATCTTTTAGTTGACACTAACACAATTCGTAATTTCTGAATCTTTCATTAGATTTAAAACAGTGTAACCATATATGCCATATATAACCTTTTGGATATTAGAAGAATTCCTAATAATCTGCTGGGAATTTGATTCGCTTTAAGAGGAATTGTGCAATGTGGCCGTTTTAGACCTCTAGATGCATGCTATAAATTGTCTATTGTGACCAATTTACGAGTAGCGACATTCTGATTCTGATTATTGCTATCTGAATCATCCTTTTTGAATATATAGTACATTACAAACGCACTGACTGCCACCAATGAAAGACCCAAGGCTAGGGATAACTTTGATTGCATTGTGCTGGAACAAAAAAAGAACATACTAATATGTATGTTAAGATAACTGATTAGGAGGAGGGCTACTGATTTTCTGCAATTTTTTTTTACTTATTGGATTACAATATTTGAGTGTCATAAAGTTTGCATTTTAGCCTCTTACTTTTTGTCATCTAATCTGCAACAACGGAATTGACAGTAATGTTACTTTAATATGAATAACAAAAAACATTTATTACTATACAGTGGAAAGCATAGCTTTTTGGTAATAAATAATAAGTTTTTAATTGATAGTATTAAGTTTTATTAATCAGTAGTTTGCTCAAGGCACATCAATGTTATCTATAGAAGTCTCAAAGTAAAAGTTTGAACAGTAGAAAATCCTATAAAATTGCGCAAGCTCTAAGCAATTTCTCATACAGCGAATAAATTTTTAAATTCCCAGCAATTAAAAACGCGGTTTTAGCAGTCGAACTAAGATAATAATCTGATACAAATATAATAAATGCGAAAGTTAGGATATTAGATAATATTTTGAATAATATTACAAATCGTAAAGTGATTATGAATATGAACAATAGATACGAGTCAATGAAACAAGTTCGATTAAGTCCGCAGCAGCATTTTTCTGCAAGGATTTTCTTATTGGAAATATATTACACTCTATATCATCTGAAAATATGAGTGCAACATGGGAAAGTTAGAAAACCGTTGCATAGAGTAGAAATTAAAAGCTCTAAACGGGTGTATTCACAATATAATATAGGTTGTTGTGCAAATTACCTTGTGCCGATGCCGATTTTACATAAAACTATCTATTACCAGGTATGACATAATAACTAGAGTAAAAATTACTTCACACGAGTAATATGATACTTTGTCGTCCACTAGAATTAAATCATTTATTTACCTTCAGCCTTCAACACCACCTAAAAATAAATCGCACCAACAGAATAACTCACTTCGTAAAGCGATTTTTCACGTGTATCGTGTATTTTATCTCAACAAACAAACTCGGGCATTTTCGACAGAAATTGACAGACTGTTTTTTTTTTAATAATCTGTGAAAGTAAATCTTAAAATTAATCTATGGAAAAAAAATCTTGAATGTTGCCAAAAAAAGTTTAAAAGATAAAAATGGTAGAATCTTGTCTTCATCATCATCATCATGATGATCATCAGAATCTTGTCTTAAAAGATAAAAATTAATCACACGATATTAAAATCACAAAAAAAGCAATGGTTTTTGCCAACTTTTCCAGAAATGATATTATTATGTTTGAGCTAAGGAATGTGTACTTTCTTTTAATTCTCGACCACAGATATTTCAAATAATCTTGAGCTTGGAGTCCTCCATCCGCCTATAGGTTTAGTTACAGGTTTATCCATTATGTACGCAACCTATATGGCATGGTTCTTTTGGCACGTGGCTTTTGTCGGAATTAACGTAAGGACTAGCCAAACATCCATATATCGTGAAGTGTCTCGGTTGGAAGCTTCGTTTCGCAGTGGTCCGGTCAATAGGTAATTTGTCTCGTTTGAAAGTTAGAGCAGTTAAAAACGCACCAAAAGACCGAAGGATGAGGCAGAGGTGATAAAACCACATTTTCATTATAGTCCCATTGTAATAGGGCAGAATTTGAGTTGCTACTGAATTTTTTTTTGGAAAAACCCAATTACACTTTTCTCGTTTCTGGATTTGAATTCGAACCCAGGACTTCATGCTCGGCAGTAACACAGTATAAATATAATCAGTGTCGTGACTCGGCCCTGGCCTTGAAATAACTACCTACAGCCGGGCGGTACGAACGCACGCGATAGGGCTGCCGCGCCTACACTATTTTAATTTCATCTACTTAGTTGAGTTTGTTTCTAGTTTTGTGATTGTAAATGTATATTTTTTATTAAAAAAAATGAAATTTGGTGTGAATGAAATATGAAGTGTTGTGTTGTTATAAAAATACAAGTTGTGTCTTTTGATTAGTAGATTTTCGATTTGTTTGCGTTTGTCGTATGTCCTCCACATTAAAATGTTTTTCACCTTACCTATTAGAAGATCTTACTTAAAAAGTACCTAAATTATAATGTAGGTAAATCTCACTAGGTAGATACCTACCATTTACTCGCATAATCATTTAGTAAGATATTTTGTCTAATTCAATAATATATTTAAATAGCTAAGTATGTACATGAGTACCTAAGTAGATAGTCTAGCCTAGGAAACTACCTATTACTTTTTTTTAACGCGGGCGTATGGTACCTAAATCACTCGTCACTTTTTTCACCCTATCCACTTATTTATTAATTTATTATATAATATATACTTATTTATTTTCTCGATGCAAAAAGCGAATTACATACCTATTAAAAAATAAACAAATTACGTATTACAAGTACGAAGTTTCCAGGTAAAATTTAAAAAATGAGAGATATCATTTTTTTTTTAGTTACCTGGAAACTCCGAAAGGTGGATGTGTTGTTGAATAATTCAAGCAACCAAAGACAGCATAATATACTTTATTATAACCCTTTAGCATATTTAATAAATACTTGTACCTACTTTTATCTCAAATCGCACGCTTTCTGCTTTAAAAACCAACACAACTTTCGTTCGTCAGTGCGGTGCATTCGCGACTGTTGCCTCCCAACTGAATACCGCCTCGCGCGCGTGTAGTTATGACTCGCGTTCCGACCGTTTGTATGAAGAAACAATACTGTAGATATTATTACCGTGGCAGTAATGCTTGTGACAACTAGATCAACGAAAACCAACGAAAGGTTTGAAATTATTCTTGGTTTAACATTACAAACAACAAGGTGGTCTTAATTACTATTTTGGTTTTTCCTTACAATTTCACAAATGTTTAGAAACAGCACCATTCTGACCATGTCATTCATGCTCCAAAAGAATCAAGCTGCCCTATATTTCTAAACAATAATTGGTCAAAAGAAAAATGACTGAAAAGTTGCGTGGTAATCGGAAATCGTGGTATGGACATGTCATGTGGCGAAATGAGGAAAATGTTGTGAAGAAAATTTTGAGTATGAATGTGGATGGCTTTATAATTCGAGGAAGACCAAAGAAACGATGGATGGACTGCGTGAAGGATGACATGGCTAGAAAGGAAGTGACTGCTGAGATAACTAGTAAGTAATAGAGAAGTATGGAATAAGAAGAAGACATGCCGCGTCGACTCCAAATAAATTGGGATAAGGGCAGGAGAACGATGATGATGATGGTCAAAAGAACACTAATTAAAATTACTTTGTGGCACTTTAAGGTTTAACAAGAGGTTTTATCATCGAAGGTTGACCTAATTTAAATAACATCTATTTTGGCATTACATGGGAAAATGGTAGTATTTTAGACAAAACATAAAATTGACATTATATTCGCTATGCATTCAATAGTTCCTGGTTTCAGCCTTTAATTTTATAACTGCTGGTTTTAAAGTAACAGGTTTATATTATTTTTTTATTAAACATACCTATACCTAGTCACTATTTATAGGCTTCATCAGCGTATAAAATAATTTAATATTATATGCTCATGAAGCCTCGAAGCTTATTCATGGGCGAAGGCAGAAGAAAAGGCGTTTTAGTATAAAAGTAGTTCTTGGCTTAGATCTTCAGTTTAAGTTTAATTTGTGTAAATATGCCCACAGTTGGGACATACATACATACATCGGCCATTGCTGCACGCAAAATACGCGCTTGGACGTGAAGTTGCGGATACCAGCCCGTTATAGTATACTATACATAGGCCTCCAATCCGTGAAAGAAAGCCAAGTTCTACTCTTCTTTGCCGTCTCGAATACCATAACACACGCCTCAAATTTGTATTCCGCCTTCACGAAAATCATAAGTAAGCGTAATGCTACAATTCTACTGTGCATGAAATCGCGTGACTGTGATGGCACGAACCTGTTCCATCAGCCGTCAAACCATAATGGTTTAGTTCGTCGTTCATAACTCAATTTTCTTCACATAATTGTCCACACTTGCCGTTTCTCAGTGGTTGAATATAAATTACTCATTATTTTGTATATATTTTCAGATTTTTGATTTTTCTGGGACTTGGGATATTTTTCATGTAATCGCTTTTGGTTATTTTACAACAACAAGATGACTTGGGATATCACATTAGGTACGATTAAATATTTTTCCTGTAGGTAAATACATTTGATTTCTTACTAGTTCACTATACTATGGCGCCGATGTATGTACCTTGGATTGTGAAAACAGTCACATAATATCTCTTAAATATACAGTGTGTCAGGTTAAACGAGGGACATACTTTAAGGGAGTGTAGTACTCATGAAAATGAACAACTTTTAAGGCGCGGATGCAAAAATATGAAACAAAAAAAACTGCTGTTCCCTACATTTTGCCCAGTTATGCGAACATAAATGTATAGAGCGGCTGGTTTTATTTTCTTGATTTCAGTGTTGGTCTCTTAGTAAAAGTTGTTCATTTTCATGTGTACTACACTCCCTTAAAGTATGTCCCTCGATTAACCTGACACACTGTATATCTTACAATAACTAGGCCAACGAGGTCGTAGATACGAAGGACAACGTATAATAAAGTAATAAATAAACGTTTAACTATGTTTTTGCATCGACATGACCTTCGCCATTTTTCCATATCTTTCAATTTCATGTCGTAAACAAATGATTCCCTCGTTCCGATTGCTGATTTCTTTGGGTGACCATCAGTCTTTCTAATAGACAGATAATGCTTTCTTTATATTATTATGTATTTTGTTGGGACTCTCGTACAAAATCGTTATACTGATAAGGTATTAGGTTTTGTAGATGTTATTGTATTGGTCAGACTTGGTCTAGTCAAAGCTGTTAGTGAGTACATACCTCATAACTTATGGTGTGAGATGAAGTTAAAACTCGTGCAAGTTTAGTTTATGCAAGAATTAAGATATAAATATGGATTGGTGGTGGAATACTGCTATACCACAAGCATTTTGTATAACTGCACAAAGCCGTCATTCTGGTTTTCACTAAAACCTCAATAACTTCGATGAAAAAGGAATGTCCCAGATTACTATTCGAGGTGAACACACTAGCCAAGGCACCGAGCGTGCGCTTCAATAAAGCGTAATATGGTCGGATTTGTCATATTTTTTTATTGTCCCCAACAATCACGAAAGCTTCGCGAACCAAGAATGCGATTCTAGTCAACAGTCAGTGTACACTAGTGTAGGCGGCAAATAAACATGCAGCGGCCGTACGCACGCCGGTATTTGGCCCCCAACAATATGGGAGAGGCCTTCCATGGCGGTAAAGTTTTAAAACTTTTTGTTTACTTTCCACGTAGTAACGTGGCAAGAAGTGTCGTAAGATAAAAAGTCACATAACAGAAGAAAGCTTGTGTTTGTTGCTAAAGTGATCGGAAAAAAAAGAATAACTTCTATTTTAATAAAAAGTAATTCCAACTATCCTACCAATGGATTATAGATTCTGTAAAGTGTATTACCCTACTCCGATATATTATTTTTATTAATCCTTTATTATCAGAATAACAATAGTCCATACATTGTTAGTAAATAATACTTATAACTATGTTAGTACATACATTATTATTTCTTTATTCATCTTTATACATATTTGTTACAATTTTTATTTATTGAAATTAGTACATTATTATTACATTTTAAAATTATTAATTTATTCTGTACATTTACACTTATTTTACATTTAAGCACAAAATTACAATATAAAATTAAGATATGGTTGTGTGGCACCTTCACAAAAATTCAAGAAATAGATACCTGCCAAAATATTATTTTTTTTCTTTCAGATTTTGAATATGTCGTCACCAAAAAGCCAAAAGCGCGCATTTGCTTTTTGTCTGCCCTACCACGGGAAGCGTTACCATGCAAAGGGCCTAGCTTAAGTCCTTTTATGCGGCGACTAACAAGAGAAATAAGAGAAAATTTAGGTCCTGGCTCCCATGACTATGAAGACAATCTAAATGCTTTTTCTCGAGTTACTAACCGGGTATGTAACGTATTGAAAAACAAAAAAAAAAAGTCCAACTTCGAAGTATCCTGGCATTGGTGGCTATTTTGGAATAAATTACACTACTGATCAGCAATTTAATAGTTCTTCTCAAACAGTAACGAACACCTACATGTATACACTTTCCTAAAAAAAGCATTTTTTGCGAGAAATAACGATTGTAACTTGGAGATAGTAAGATACTATCTCCAAGTTCA
Source organism: Lycophotia porphyrea (assembly GCA_950005105.1). Taxonomy (NCBI): domain Eukaryota; kingdom Metazoa; phylum Arthropoda; class Insecta; order Lepidoptera; family Noctuidae; genus Lycophotia; species Lycophotia porphyrea. The sequence goes on along the minus strand of OX465400.1, from coordinate 4,537,882 downwards.
AGTTCAAGTTTCATAAAAATATGAGTTCCAGAATATTATGTTCGTAACAACAACATTTTAATCTGAACAGTAGGAGAAAAACGCTTTTAAAAGTTGTTAAGTGTTTAGGTATTGGTGTTCGTGACTGTACATACACCGTCTGGTCAGCGCTTAATTGTATTTTTGTTTTCAGATTTATAGCAAACATGGTCTCGGTCCCAAAGCTCCACGCTGGATAACGAAACATGAGTATCAGCCCCCGCTTAGGGAGCCCCCTCCAAAAAAACCGATCAAGTATAATTGCGCACCTTTCAATGCCACATCTAAGAGAAAGGGCCTTTTTACCGCTTTGAACTATCCATCGTAAGCTTTATAAGTTTAAATTTAAATAAAGATTAGAACTGCTCTTAAAACAGTGAAGGAAAATACAAAATTAATTGAGATTACAATCTGTCATCGACCAACGCTGGTCGCGCGAGTGTGGATCATGGTCCACTCCCTCTAATAAAGAGGAGGCTGTGACGCAGCAGTGGGAATATTAAAGGCTGACTGTATAATATTAGACAAAGGAAAAGCCTTTATGAATAAATATGACTTTTACTTTGTGAGTCAATTTCCATTTGATAACAAACTACGAACATCAAGAACTTGAATTAATTACTTGTGATATTGGAATAAAAGCCTGTTTCTTTGGTGTTTTAGACCCTGCGACTATTGTCCTGCATATGAAAAACGGCACATGAAGTTCTCATATTCTTTCTCGGGGAAAAAGGTTCTAAGGTGCCCTGTAGCGGTAAGGATAAATAATTTTCGTTAAGTGACATCGTAATCGTAGGCTTCGTTCATTCAATTGTTTAGCCACCTGTGCCCAGCGTGTTCCAACTGATTTTACAGTGTAAAACTGTAAAGTAAAAAAAACAACATTACGTTTTATTCATGGCGTAGTTAATTATTTATTGAGCTGGAGCTGAGATATTGCTATCCGCAGATCGCAGGTGCAGGTTGGCCACCATTGATATCTGACCAGTCTAGGCCGGGCTAAAAATACCATTTCAAGTAACAAGCACACTATATCGGAGTACATTTTCGCGCTAGTTGTTCTAGTGTGGTAATAGGAGTAGCAACCGGCCACGGCGTGATGTGTGGCTGCAGTTGCCGCAACAGGAGTCCTTCGAACATCTTGGAGACATTCGACGGCATCGTGATCGGCTGATAGGGCACGCGTTTTGGTGACTGTTTACAGCATGTTTAAAAAATTAATTAATAGTTGCATGGGAATTGTTGTGTTATGTCGTCCTGTACACACACAGCAGTATATTATAATACGTTATAGATCTTCCAGTGTTCGCTGTGTTTACTTGTTTTGTGTGTGCGACTGCGAGCTCATACTTTTTACTTGTTTCCGCATCCGGTAGTCTTTACAACAGCCAAAAGCCACACGCACTCATGAATTGCATTATTATTATTGTTTTAGATAAAATGTGTGCCATATAATTTGGACGAATGTGGATTTTGCGGTTGTTCGTGCTCCCAACAGGGTGATTACTGGCAATTCGAAAACAGATTATTCTTATGCAGGAAACATTATAATCAATTATTCACACATTGCCTGGCCAAGTTTCAAGGCGCTAAACTTGCCGAATTTAAGGTATTTATAACAAATACATAATATAAATTCATCACGGCTGTAATCCCTGAACGGCTAGGCAGAGACCTAATAGTATGTACCCATATTTCGCCAGCTAAATCCTATGTAATAGGGGGTGAGCCTATTACCATCAACCAGGCAAAAATCTCCAGAATTCGTGGCTGCTACTCAGAAATTACTGATGAAAAAACACTTTGCCCAACCTAGGTGGCGACCATTAGACCTCAACAATTAGAATTTTGAATTGCCTTCATGGATATTTTTTTATGCCTGGCTAACTTTAATAATGAGATTGTTCAACATTTTTTTTATGTACAGTCGGTAAGGGACTGCTTCTTCATGCACTCACACAACAGTTGCAAGGCAGCTCTGAAGATTATGAAGTCCGAAGAGATAGTGAAGAAGTTGAGAAAGGAAGCATACTTGGACCTATTCTTCCCACAACGTCGATTTTGTGAACAATAATTATTATTTGTATTGATAGTTTTTATTTATAATGAAGTTTGTTATTAGTAGTTATTTGACTTTTGAGACTAGCAACACTAGAGCTATTTTAAAGACCGAGAATGGCTAAAAGGCACAGAATTCAAGCTCAGCAAATAAATTAATCCGTAGAAAAAAAAACAATCATCTGACTTGCTGAACAAGTCTCTTTCATATTTATTATTTATTTTGATAACGAATCGATATTGTGGAGCTAGCACGGCGACGAAATCATGAAACTGGATTCGAATAATAAAATGATAAATAGCGAGAGCGGTGCTGATCTATCCGAAGAGGTAGTGGATCCGCGGCAAAATGCCGAGGACATTATTGACGAAATACTCGCGGAGTTTACAGACTCGTTGTCTCCCGATGCAGCGAGAAATGGGAACGGTTTACCAGAGAATCTATTTAGTATGATACAGCCTCCGAGGACGCGGACTCCAGCTAACTCATTCTCTGAGAATGCCACAATAGACGATATAGATCCGCAGTCGGACCTCGGCACGTCCATAAGGAACAAGTGTTTGGAACTGGAAGAAATTCTTCAGAGCCTCAAGTCGCGGCTGAATCATGTCGTTTTGGATGAAAATATTGTTCTCAGTCCCGAGGCTAACTCCATGGAGGCGCAACTTGAGCACGACTTGGACACAGACTGCCAGGAGGACCTCTCTCTTCAGGAATTCCTTGAACTGTTGCACTCGCAGAACAAAATTAGTCCGACAGGTGTACAATGATTGCTGAGCAGGCCATCACCATGAACTTAATCCTAAGACAAAATTTACATGAATTTATTGTGTGCAAATTTGAATTTTAGATTTTATTGAAGTACTATTAAATATTCAGGCCTAATTCCTGTTTTATTATTTCGCAGTTAAGGGAAAGGTATAAAATTGACACAACCATGAAGTTTTTATACAAGAATATTTATTTTAATAAAAAATAAACAACAGTTGGGAGGTACATAATCATCAAGTAATAATTTAAAAAAATATGTATATATGTTAAGATTACTTTACGAGTTGAACCTAGTCTGGCAGCATGGAATCACACTTTTCCATTTCTGTCACTCAGAAGTCTTTTATTAGAGCAAGAAACAGTGAGTTCCCAACCAATCATTGATTCTGCTACATGCATTAACATTCTCACTCTGATCAAGTGTGATTCCATTCTTTCCAGATAAGGTTCAATCCTTGAAGTGATAATTCCAATAAATAACAAAAACTAATCATCAAACATATTTTGAACATCAGTGCTGATAGTCAATTCAGTTGAATTAGGAATTGTATCATTCTCATACAACTGACTTTCCTCATGGCTGTGTTCATCCTCATAAGTGCTCAAACTGTTCTCACGTTTCAATATGTAGCTAACTTGTTTTTCTGTCATTAAGTCTATTACATTTGTTTTATCACAATCTACCAGTTCTGCTTTCAATTTCTTCACCCAATCATTGTAATCAGTAGGATCAGTCTTCACAAATTCTGTTCTTAAATGCCTCATAGCATCTAATGCTTTAGTATAGTTTCCATCAATGTTGTTGTGGATCAGACTCTCAATTGCTTTGATCATCTCTGTGGCCAACTCTGACAGAGGTTTATTCCTGTTTTGAAGGGCTTTGAAGTCTGCCACAGGGTTAACAGTGCTTATCGTTTTAATTTCATCCACAACATCTTTTGTAGGCAAGTGAATTTTAGGCATATTTGGAATATCTGGACTATTTTCTGTCTGCAAGTCTCCAACAGGAATTTTGAATTGATCAATATCCAATGGAGCATTTTTATTTTTCCTTTTCTTTACTTCAACCTTTGTCAATGTGAATAAGTCCTTCAACTTCTCCAAGGGCTTTCTTGCATTCTCTTCCAACAGGGGTGGTACTTTGAACAGAGTCATTATTTCCTCTCTGGGTTTAGGTAATGGTTTGTCTGGATTCAAGGCTCTAAAAGCTATGCAGTCCAGGACATATTGTACTGAGGGGCTCACACACTCAGCTATAGGGAACGCTTCAGTATCATCGTATGTGTCATCATACGCTTTGGTCAAGTCCATGGCATTAATGAGTTCTTTAAAAGCATCTACTTGTTCTTGTGTACATTTATGTTTTTTTAAGTTGGTTGCTGGGAATGACATCTGTTTTATATCCTCCTTGTAGCACAGACCAGCCAAAGAGAGACAGACATAATTATTTGTATCAATCACAGGCATGAGTGCAAACATTTTGGCTGCTGTGTTATTAAAATGTACTTTCCGCACAATGGCAACAAGGTTTAGTTCATGAAGACATTCTACGAGGCACCTGACAGTATTTTGTGCCCTCTTATCACCTTTCCTGCCAAATACATAATTCAAACCATCTCCATTTAAGTTCTGCCATTTAATATTATCAGCAGAAGTAAAGCCGTAAACTGATAAACATTTGACTCCAGATTGATAAAGCATAGTTTTATCATGTTCTGAGAATGGTATAATTTTCTGTCCATACTGGTAGCCTTGGAGTTTTTCAGATGCTTCAACTGTTGCACCACTCTCCTGGTTCACATATTCTTTAATTTTCACAACTGCTTCTGATGTGCTAGATGAAGATGTAATAGGGTCTTTGACGGCTTTCTGCCAATGTTTAACAGCAGGATCATCTTTTAGTCTGCTATAGCAGGAGACAGGGATCTTTATATTTGGGCCTATACTTAGGTCTATGTTCCATGGAATGGCATTAACTGCCTTCTTTCTGTGGAAGAGTAAGTCATACTTCATAATGCTTTCCAATGTGCCTGTTACACCATCAGTGGCTTCCACAAACTGTTTGATTAATTCTGTGGACTCGTTTTCATATTCTTTGGAGTAAATGTCTGGACCAATGACATCAACTTCATAGCCCTCTTCTTTGAATCCATTTAAAACCTGGAAGATTTTTAAATAATTAATTACAACTCTTTTTATATTTGTCTTATATACTCTGCAACACTGTCACTGATTCAACAATCCTTATATCCATTAGAATTAATAATTAAATCAATGTTGCAACATTAAGTTAGCGAGGTAAATGTGGGAAAGATTAAAAAAAAACAGTAAAACATACATCTTCAGCACTATCAGGATCAAAAGATGGCCGCTTCTTGAAGTTGGTCATCAATACAATCTTCCTACTAGCTAACTTGACACCACTGAACACATTCTTGTAATAGTCTGCTGCCACTAAGAGTGCATCAAACCAGTCTCCTCTACTTTCTGATGGCTGAAAGAAAAATTAATAAAGAGAGTAAGTATTAGATCCTTGCCCTCAAGAGGTTTATTAAGTTCTATCACCCTCCTGCCCTTGTCCCATTTTACTTGGGGTCAGCAAAACATGTTTTTTTTCTTCCATTCTCTATCAACCCTCACACTATCATTTACTCCTTTATCTTTCATACAGGGTGTAAACAGGCTCTTCACGAAGCTGCCAACCAAGCATTATGTACATCAAACTAAGGAACTTTACACAAAAATTATTGCTGGGAAACAACTTTTTTGTTGGAGTGACAAATCACGTTTTAAGGTAGGACTCAATGTAACGCATTCAAAACATTGTGCTAATGGATGGATTTAATAGTACGGGGGTCGTGAAGGTGTCTCAAGTAAAAAAAATACATTAAAAACATGTATTTAAAAAAAAACTTGTGAAAAAGTTGGAACTTTGACCCCCAATATCTCCGTAACTAGAAAGTTCCCAGGTATGGTCTAGAACAAAAAAATGATCGCAATGACGGGGAGAACAAGTGCCATTCGGCTTCGCTAAGAGTCTGTTTATACCCTTTATAATCTCACATAATCCATTCATCGTTTTTATGGTCTTCCTCTCCTTCTCCATCCAACAACATTTAAGGTCTATTAAATACCAGTAGCGTAAATGTTACAGGCTGGTATAAGGAATTGGTAGAAAACTCAAAAAAATTTTGCCACCCAGGACTGGGAGGTTCAGAGGTGTTAGTAAAATAAACTTAGCTAGACTCTTGAAAATGTTACTTTGAAGGAATTTAGGCATTATTGTGGTGCTTGTAAGTAGACCCAAGTGGAATTGGGGTGAGTCTAGGCTTGAAGGGCAGCCTTTTGGGAGACATCGTATTTATTTACAAGTATTTTAGACATTTAAAAAGTGCTGTTTTTATTTATTTATTTTTCAACCTAACCCTTTGTTTTGATTTTCGTAATAGCAGATGGGCAGTTTATGGGCCACACATATTATGAAAAACATTGATCAAGAGAAGCAATGCTAGACTGAAGAACGTAGTAGCCTTAGGTCTACTGGGTGGGCCCTATGACTCATCATGAATTCATAACTAGGTTTCACTTCGATATTATGCATGTATCTATGTACCTTCTCCGGTAGATTCCTTATCATTTTCCAAGTGGGGCTCAGCAATTCTGATAGGACTTCTATGTGTCTGAATGCTCCTTCGTATTGACTTGCCATGTTGTTATTGGTTTTCTTAGATCCCAGCAGTATTATACCAACAAAGTTCTTGCCCTGGCTTAGTATTTTACGTTCTATGATACGGGCAGTGCACTCTTTCGCACTTTCAAAAAAACTTTTTTGGTCTTTCTCGTCTACAGTGGAAACATTTCGTCCTATATCCAAAATAATTATAGTACCTTGAGCCATCTTGAACTATTTTGCAAACAGAGACGTGAATTTACGAACTAATATGCATTTACACAGTTTTCGCCAAGAAACCAAACCAATTTATTTTCACTTTTTCCCGGTATCAAACAAGTTTCGACGAGTTTGAAAGGTTCAGTTTTGACACCTGACGTCACGTTACATTTCGTCACTGTCAGTGATGTGTTGCATTTTTAAATCACACTATCATTGACTGTACTGATAGCGCTAAGTAGTCAGATAAATATCGGAAAAGTATAATTTGTTTTTTTCAATTAATAAGCCATTATATTTCATAAAAGATTTTTGTTCTGAAGATTGTCTATGCATTGAAAGAGGGAATGAACGGAGTGATCAGCTCTATTTATCAGTGTTGCCAGAAGTTACATTTCTTACATTTTTCGTAACTTTTGAAATATAAAAATTACGCAAGGGGGCGATTTTTATATTTAAGGCAATTTTCGTAACTTTTGAGAACAACGAGATTTGTAATACTAGATTTTTATTGCAAACAGTTTACGAACGCATCCAAATTGAACGCTAATAAAACTGGCGCGTCTAAAAAGTATTTCGCTCCATATCACACTCGGAGATGGCTCTGAATGTAACGCACCATGACAAAATGAAACGTATTTTGGATGGAATAAAATTTGATTTTGATTGAGCGTGTGCGTGCACGTTTCCTACTTCATGAGTTAGCGCCGTTCGCGGTTTCGTATTCTATTTTAAATCCGATTCCAACGATTCTGCCAATGTCCAGTGAATTGGGTTTCGTAACTAGTAGATGACAAATCATCATCGACGATGTCTTTATTGTTTGTTTTGCATTTTTGGCTTTTATACAGAGCCCTCTTACGAACACTTGTTAGAACAAGTACGTTAAGGTGGAAGCATACGAGTAGCCCGTGAAATTCAAATTTTCTCACGTTTTTTTCAATTTGCAGGTCAGTGTTAGGATGTATGTTCATGAAAAATGAGTCGCGCCAGTAACACATACATAGTTATAGAATTAAAATCATGAAAATCATCAACACAATCCTCTAAGTTTATGTAACTCTATTCAATGAATATTTCATGAAAAATTCATTCAATGAGGTTAAATAAACTTAGAGGGTGATTGATGATTTACCTTATTGTAATTCTGTAACTACACACGTGTTACTGGCGCGACTCATTTTTCTTCAACATACAACCTGACACTGACATGCAAATTGCAAAATCGTAAGAAAATTTGAATTTCGGGGGGGTATCGTACGCTTCCACTTTAAGAGGGTTCTATACTTATCGGATATTATTAGTCAGTTCAGTGTAAAAGTAATAGTTACATCACCTCTTAGCTTTGGTTCAAAGTAATAGAATACGTTAGGTGCTAGACTAGATAGAAACAACAGTGAAGATGGCGCTGCGAATAAATGTAACTAGAGTCTGTTTTATCTACAGTTTTATCATAAGATTAAATGCACCAATAGACGTAAAATAAAAAATAGTAATGTAACTTTTGCCGCAAAAATGTAACATTTTAGCAAACAAAACGTAATTTACGACTCATGACCCCTGGCAACACTGCTATTTATATTTATGTCATTGAGTAGGCATCAAAATTTCAATCGATTGTTGTTGTGAAATTGTTTACAAAAAGCAGAAACGCAATCAATTTATCTTTATTCACAATGATCGTTTATATTTGCCTGGTCTCGTTTGTTTTGTGGGTCGGGTATAAGTTCATATAACTCCTTTTATTAATTTAATTAAAAAATGTGACCTACGTATCTTGTATTTTAATTAATATTCGCTAAAAGAACTACAATGTCTACAATTTTCGCAAATAGAAGTAAGATCATAACAGAAATGATGAAGTTTTCGTTCCACCACCGAGCTTTTTATTGTTACCTTGGCATGAGTGTTTGGATATTCTTTCTAATAACAGGTAAATACTATTATTCTTTATTTATTTCTATACACATTTGTTAAATATTTCTTTAAGAATAATAATAAAACTAAAACATTTAAAAATATTAGAAAAATAACTACTAATATTTATTTTTAAATTAAAAATACTAGCTGTTTCCGCAAACTTCGTTCACGTGAAATTAAATTAAACTAAATATTTGCCAATAAAAGTCCCGTCAAAATTGGTCACAACTGTTATTTTGATATTACAAATAGACACATGAATTTTATATATTTGTATAGATTCGTAAATCAAATCCACTTTGCTTAAGATTTAACATTATGTTTCTTGAAGGCCGATTTTCAATGGCATATCTTGAGCAAACTCGCAGATGGAGTATTTTATTTTTACAAAAGATAAGGAATAAGTTTATTTAACCGTTTTAAAGAGATTAGATTGCGTCTGAGTACCTACTCAGACTAAAAGAATCTTTTGCTTAGTCCCTGAATTAAGATCACTAATTTATGAGATCAGACTCATTTATTTATTCTATTTGAAGCATCTATTGCTTGATTCTATTGCTTTATTCTATTGTTATGATATTTCCTACCATTTGGTTGGAAGGAACAGCATTCTGATAGCAAAAGATACCATAATAAAAAGGAATAATTTTATTTATTTATTCTATTTGAAGCATCTATTGCTTGATTCTATTGTTATGATATTTCCTACCATTTGGTTGGAAGGAACAGCATTCTGATAGCAAAAGATACCATACTAAAAAGGAATAATTTTATTTGTCTGCTTTTTAAAGATTCCATTCTTTGTCAAACAAATTGTGGTTAAACCCACAATGATCAGAGAAGTTATTATAGGATTTGCGAGTAACATCATGTAGAGAAGACTACTTGGCTAAAGGGACAATATACCTTTATGTAATCTATACTTAATATTATAAAGCTGAAGAGTTTGTTTGGTTGAACGCGTTAATCTCAGGAACAACTGGTACGAATTGACAAATTCTTTTAGTGTGGGATAGCCCAATTATTAAGGAAGGCCATAGGCTATATAACATCACGTTAAAAACAATAGTAGCGGAGCATCAATCTATTAATTCTATTAAAGGGTTTGGTTTCCGCGCTTAGGCCTTATAGGTTGACCATTGAGCGTGAGCCATGGTGGCCGTTACTCCAACCAGCCCACCTCCCTCCAGAAGCTGATCAGACTTCCCGGTCTTCTCAGGGCATCCGCGAGGGATTTCGGTGTTTCAAGAGTCTTCTCGCGGATCTGTGAGACGCCGGTGCACTCGAGGAGCACATGCGCCACCGTTTCCTTCGCCTCCATGCACGCTCTGCACAGAGGGCTGTCAGTGATACCTAGGGAGTGGAAGTGTTTGTTCAGTGAGCAGTGTCCAGTGATGGACCCGCCACCAGTCACAGGCTATCTCTGTCCAGGCGCAGAAGGCGCTTGGTCAGCTTAGTATCTAGGGATGGCATAGCCTCCTTGGATTGCCTACACCCTGTTGTCGAGGTCCACCATTTTCCCGCTTGGGTCATAATATTGCAAAAATGGCGAATATGGTATTTTTATTATAATTTCATGCGGACAAAGGTCGTGGGCAACAGTAAATACTAAAAAAATTCTGAGTGATACCAACCACACGTTTCTATATTCCTTTCTGTTCTATATCATATTTACAATTATGTAGTGTGGAGTTCGATAATTGTCCCACAGGATAGAAACTATCTGTTGGCCTAATGTCGTCCAAATCCATTAAATAGTTAGAGTGGCAAACATCCGTCCATTCATCCAACCTCACAACCCTTCGCATTTATAATTGTAGTAAGATTATGTTTATGGTTCACAATTATAAACAAGCTCAGGCTTCAAATAAATATCCATTTTTTGTTCCAGTAATGTATAAATACATGTCCCTGGGAGAAGAAACAATAGCTGTGAAGAAGATCATACGAAATGAATACATATCAAAGAGTGACGCAAAGTTTAGGAAGATCTACTTAAGAGCATGTAACCCCCCAGATAGTATTGTGAGAGGATCTGAAGGTATGTTAGAATTTTTCTGATTTCAAGTTTTTAAATATGGTGCACAGACTTGGTCTTTGACTAACAACCAGAAGTCCGAACTCAAGGTTTGAGCAATGGAGCGCAGTATACTAGGTGTTGAATCGTTGATCGTGTTCGAAACACAAAAACTGCGCCCACAATACTGTGCCCTTAGTTGTGTTGGAGTCAGGGTCTGGCATGCCAAGGCGGAGATGGGATGACCTGGACAGATTGCGTCAGAACTGGAAGGAAGGTTTGCGAGAAGAGGGAAGAGAGACGAGACACCCCTCTTTTTGCGTCGGGAGTTAAAAAGTAGAAATGGAGTGAACCCTTTTTTTTATCATATGGGAAGTCATCAAATGACTTCTCCCGCTCTAGGCAGAGCGGAAGGGAGTGTCAGACTTGTACTGACTAAAACACATCCATGTTCCTTCCTTGCCCTTTGTGTTCCAGGGCCGTGGTATCTCTTTCGAACAGTCCCGTAGCCCAATGGAGTAAACCCTTTACCTCCACTTAATTAAATCATAGATATTATTAAGACAAGCGGAGTAATTGCGGAACTGATATGTTTGTGAATGCAATAAAACAACGACCGTCTGGTACAAGATTCGTTTATTACTGAATACTCGCTCGTGAGCAAGTGCGCGGGCCGCCGCGTCGCCGCGCTCCCACCACGTTGGGAAGCATACACATCACTCTTCCACTTTTACTTAGAACATCTGGAGACAATACAATAGGTACTCTTTAAAACTAATTAACTTATTTTCTAAATAGTATTATAAACAGTTAAAAGTATTTTTTATAGTCCACCACCTTCCTTGGACGCTTCTGGCGTGAGGATATGGGTGATGGTGCTTTTGGTACGTCAACATTGCAGTCACCAGTGAACCGAGACTGACTGCCTTCGGTAGCAAGCGCCTCTGGTTGCGCTGCCAGTGGCGGCGATGATGATATACCATCCGCTGCCCTTCCTTCATTATCAGTCGCCTCACAATCACGCCATTGGTCCTCATCACCAACATCGACACATTCCACAACTGGTGCTACTGGCACATTATCAGATTAATTCGCCTCGGCTGAACTCGTATCCAATGACTCGATTGATACTGCTGGCAAGATGGTAGTTTGGCCTGTACTAATCTCATTGGGAATGTCGGGCGATTGTTGCTGATGAGGCAACGTATCTGTACTAGTGTTTGTCAGCTCAATGCTGCCGGTATACTTCAACAATTGATCTACATGTCTTATACAGTATTGATCTAAGTCATTAATATAAATGTTTATTTATTTATTTTACTATTTATGTACACACAGTAGACAACACAGGAGAATAACATTATAAAATATGAGTACAAAGGTACTGCTTATTTCTTAAGAAATTTCTGCCAGCAGACCTGCAAAAGGAGAAATGAAAAAGAAACGTAGACAAAGTGTGTGAGAAAAGGACAAGAATAATGCGTTTATGTGCCTTACCTAACTTAACCTATAATATTAAATATAATTACACATATAAGTAAATAATAATACATACTTATATAAATACATAATGCTAAGATATATAAACTAGTAAAAATATATATGTATATAATAAATTATAGCAATTGAGAGGAAAGGTAATGATCTTTCACTCTGGCTTTGAACAGTGAAATGGTCTTCAAATCACGAATGCTAGGCGGAAGTGAGTTCCACAACCTTACAGCATGGACGGAGAAGGAGTATGAGTAATAGCTGGATTTATGAGGATGGGATTTAAGTAGGGATCTAAGGTGCGATCTACACGGTGCGTCAGTAGAGCGGGCATAAGAAAAACGCTCGCGCAGATAAGAAGGATAGGACGGGTTGTGCAGGATATTGAAGAGGAGACAGAGGATCCTAGTGTTCCTGCGAAGGCGGATTGGGAGCCACTTGAGTTCTTTGCGAAGGTGAGAAACGTGGTCATATTTACGGAGACCAAAAATAAAGCGAATACATAAATTTTGCAAGCGCTCAAGCTTATTTAATAACTCCTCAGTAGCATCCAGGTAGCAGGCATCGGCATAATCTATTATCGGCTGAATAAGTGTTAGAGCCAAAGTAATTTTAGTCTTCAAAGGTAGGAGACTTTGAAGGCATTTCAGCGAATGAAGAGAGAAGTGTACCTTACGGCTAACCTCATTGACTTGAGCTCGCCACGACAGATGGGAATCAATACACCCAGATCTTTGGCGGTATCTGCATAATCGATGCGAACACCATCGAGGTACAACGGCATCAAAGATGCAGCAACGGCAGCACCACGAACAAATCGGCTGCCAATGATCATGGCCTGAGATTTAGTTGGGTTAATTTGCAAACCAAATGACTTAGCCCAGGCGCTGATACAAGCCAGGTCATGATTCATAGCAGCAATGGCAGAATCAGCATCTGCTACAGTAAAGTGCCGGTAGAGCTGCAAGTCATCTGCATAAAGATGGAAGTTGGAAGAGATTACACTGGTAACCATGTTTATGAAAATTGAAAAAAGTAGAGGAGAGAGAACGCTACCCTGAGGAACGCCCTCAGTGAGGCTACACCAATCAGAGAAAGCCTCATCAAGACGAACACACTGAGAGCGTCCCCGAAGATAAGAATTGAACCAGGCTAAAGCAGAAGAAGAGAAATTTAAAGATTTGAGGATACCTAGCAAAATGTCGAAATCCACTGAGTTGAAGGCACTACTGAAGTCAAGCAATACAAGAACGGTAAGTGACTTGCTCTCCATTGCCCAGCGGATATCGTCAGTAACTTTCAAAAGTGCAGTGACAGTACTATGACCTGGGCGGAAACCAGATTGAAAAGGGGATATTAAAGAGTTCGACGTCAAGAAAAATGTTAATTGTTTATGAACTAAGTGCTCGAAAACTTTCGAAAGAAATGGGAGAATAGAAATAGGTCTAAAGTGGGATAGTGAGGATGGATTGTTGGAATGTTGTACATTTATATTAATTCTATTCTATTTCTTATTATGCCTAACTGCCAAGTTTCTTTCCGTGCGCTGTACCATCGGGTCCAAAAGACATCTCCAATCGCAAATTGTCTTTTGGTGTGCGACGCTGACGTATTAACATGGGTTGATTCACTCAAGGGTACCACTAAATCGAGACGAGATCGTAGATTTCTACCAAACATTAACTTTGCTGGCGTTTCCCCGGTGGTACAGTGCACCGTATTTCTATAATTAAACAAATAACCAAGTAACAATTCATTGATTTGATATCATGGTAGGCTATCGTTTAAAATACATTTTAACATTCTTTTACATGTTCTTACCGAATTTTCGGCTTGTCCATTGCTGGGCGGATGATAAACGGGTGATGTCATGTATTTTATACCATTTGAGGTACAAAACGTCTTAAACTCAACCGAATTAATCTTGATATCATTATCCGATACCAACACGTTTGGTATACCAAAGGTTGAAAAAACTTGTTTGAGTTTACTAATCAGAGCTTTAGTTGAAGTCCCATTGTTCATATCTAGACATTCTACCCATTTACTATAGGAAGCTACAACCACGAGATATACCCTCTGCCCTACGGTCATATAATCTATGTGCACGCGCTGCCAGGCGGCGGCGGCGGCGGGCCATGGAGAGGGCGGGTCGCGCGGGGGCGCGGCGCGTACGCTCGCGCACGTGCTGCAAGACCCTATCCAACGCTCGATGTCGCCATCGATGCCGGGCCACCACATACTACTCCGTGCATTACTTTTTGTTTTAATTATACCTAAATGGGTATCGTGTAGTTCTTGTACCATTTTATTTCTTAACGGAAATGGAATTACTATTTTATGTCCCCTAAAAAGGCAATCGTTTTCGTACTGCAAATCCGACTTGCACTGGAAATATAGAGAAATCGTTTAACAATTAATTTTTCGTGGCCACCCCTTTTGCATGTACCTGCGGAGAGTTTGGATGTCCTTGTTATCATTTTTCGTAGCCTGTATTATCTCGCGAATCGTAGTAGCAGGTGACGCTTCGTCTAAAAACTTGAGCGCGTAGTAAGTATCATTACTATCGCCTTCCGACTTGTTTGTGCACTTTAAAGGCGCGCGCGAGAAATAATCAGCCACTAAATTTTTGTTACCGGTTACATTACGTAATACATAATTAGTCCCGCTTTACTAATTACGTAGCCTAAGTAAACAACACTTTCCTTGAAGAATTGGCACTTGTCTTTTTGAAGACGTAGACCGGCATCGCTTAATCTACTCAAAACTTCCGTTAGCCTATGAATGTGTGTTTTTCTGGTTGGTTGGTCGATTTTTGAAAAATAGCGGGTGCGTTGGCGAGGCCGTAAACTAAACGCGTATATTTGAACAAACCTTTATGTGTATTTATTGCCGTTAAATCCTGTGATGATACATCTAATAAAAATTGATTGTATGCGTTTTTTAGATCAATTTTACTATATAACTGGCCTCCTCCAATCTTTGCAAAAACTTCTTCAATTCTGGGTAGGGGGTACTTTTCTATTTCTAGGTCTTTATTAGGGGCTTAAAAAACTTGGGCACTGAGTTTTCTTTTAGTTTTAAGCTTACCTTAAATTTATTAAATGTTCCCAACTCATCTCGCCACAGGTCCGGGTATTTTCCGAGCAATTGCAATACATCATTATCGCTACTTATTAAGGTGTTAATGTTAGTGGTAATAATTAAATTAAAGGTGGACATGAAATCCCTACCCAGCAATGGCGGGCCTCCATTCTTAATCACGAATACTTTAATGGTTTTCTGTGAATTATTAAATCTCGCTTTAGCGATGAAATATCCTAGTGGGGAGATTTTATGTCCATTATACAAACACATTTTCACCATACAATTTTGTAATTGATATTCTGAGAACTTTTACCTGTATAACTGATCGGAAATAACAGTGCTACCCGATCCTGAATCTAGTTCCATTTTAATAAGTTGATTACCCAAAACTAATTCGATTGCTATAGGCTTATCAGCCACGTACCTTATGTTAAAATTCTGGCACTTATCACAGTTCTGGTCCCGGGCCTGGTTACCACTACCCCCTTCAATTGAGTCCACATGGTAAACACGTGTGGAGCCCTTTTGGTTACCTCACACTTTTTTTAGATGCCCTTTTACACCGCACTTTTGACACTTATAAGCCTTATAGCGACACTTATTAGCACTATGATTCTTCAATCCGCAAACATCACAGCGATCCGTATCACCACGAGGTGCTGCATCGGTGCCGCCGGTGCCACGTGCACGGCTCGCTTGACCTTAGAAGTTAGCGCGTTATACTGGTTCCTCCTTAATTGATATAGGCTCCGAACTGCCTATAAGGGCCTTTGCCTCCTTGGCACATGCTGCCTGCTCCGCCATTTCAATAGCCCGTGACAATGTGAGCGTCAACGGGTTCTGCTCGAAAAGCTTATCGCGTTCTGGACCTGCACTCAGGCCTAGGACGAAACGATCTCTCAAGTTCGTTTCGAGAGCGGTGCCGAAGTCGCAATATGTTGCCAAATCTCTCAATCGCGCCGCCCATTCTCCAACTGTTTCGCCTGTTTCTCTGCTCGCCCCGAAAAATTTCGCCTTGTCCACAAATGTGCACTTCCTTGGCTTGAAATGGCCGTCGAGTAATGCTATCAAATCTTCGTAGCTCAATGTTCCTACCTCTTTTGGAAAAGCTAGGTTGAGCACCAGCCGGTACGTTTCTTCTGTGAGATAGCACTGTAATATTCCACTTTTGTTGTTGTCATCTATATTGTTAATTTTCAGAAACTGCGTTAGCTTCCCTTTATATATTTGCCAATCATTATTTTTGTGGTCAAATGTTGTTAGGGTTCCTAGAAACGTGTTCATTTCCGTTGATTCCGTGGGTAATCGTTCACCTCGTCGCCAATGATATGTTTGTGAATGCAATAAAACAACGACCGTCTGGTACAAGATTCGTTTATTACTGAATACTCGCTCGTGAGCAAGTGCGCGGGCCGCCGCGTCGCCGCGCTCCCACCACGTTGGGAAGCATACACATCAGAAATACCCTCAGACTGCCATTTATAATAGCGAGTTCGAAATCAGAAATGATTATTTCGGGATTTAGATCTATGTTAAATACATTTTTGCAATAAACTTTTATTATTTCAAAAAATATAAAATACGAGTTTTCTGTTTTGTTTGACAGCAACCCATACGCAAGCGGTACAATTTTTTGAGCACCATACTCAGACCCGACCATCCCATGCAGTGTAAAAATTTGACAAAACAGGTTAGGGCAGCATTTGAAAGTGCCATCAACGATCCAAAATTTTGAATTGTTTAGTAAACGTAAATTACGTCCAGTGCTAAAAACAAGAATCGATGGTTAGGAATTTTATTAGGTTAAACTAACTATATACATTGATAATTAAAAACTATTAAACTAAAATAGATAAACTAACAACAAACTATAAAAGGGCATCGAAAAACTCCTCCTCAACGCTGTCAGATGGTAATGTGCCCAAGAGACTGGCGGCGTTGCCACGTTGTATGGCAACACTTAGCCTCTGGCCAAAGTAAAAGCCAGCCCTTGGGTCACGGGAAGCGTCAACTAGGCGTTTCGAAATTTCCTTAAATAGGCTATGAGCACTCGGACCCCACGGCCCTAGAGTTTCAACCCCAAACGGCTCGAAAATATAGTTACCACACAGGTTTCTATATTTACGCCGCTTGAGGTTCTCTGCAGCCGCAGCGGCAGCACCAGCACAGCACGATGAGCTTGGAAGATGGGATGGCGCAAGAGTATCAACGCATGTTGCGTCCCACACTAAAGGCCTACCCATCTTCCAAGGAAACAAAGACATGCCGTCCGGTCTCTTGCCATCGTTGCGTGCCAAGCCATTGGGTTCTAAAACAGCTGGGACGCCGACGGTGACAAGAGCTCGTCGGATAATGTCGTTTATATTTGCGTGCCGTGCAAAACGGCCCGCACTTCGGCTGCATGACAGGCCGTGGTGACAGAGGTTGTTGACAGCTTCACCGCAGTGACAGCGATGAGGAGAACAGCAAGCGGCACCAAGGCGTAAAGAAACAGCGAGGCGGAAGGTTGTGTCGTCGAACAATGTGCCTATGCTCGACGACGGTAGTGCGTGAAGCCAAAGACCCGACTCCCACTCACCCACAGCCCGCAGGCGCGCACGCTCGGCAGTAGTAGCAGATGTGTTCAGCAGATTGCTCTGAACTACTCTGCAGAGCGGCTCGTCCCACCGTCTCTGGGAAGAAGAAGAATCGATTCATTTTCTTTATCATTGCGTATATAATGTCCAATCAAAAATTATTCAGGACCAACTACAGTATACCGATGAGGAACGGTAAACGAGTTTAACGATCTTGGTAATGCTGGCTCAGTTCTGACTCTTTCGCGGTGTATTATCATTCGCATCGTCTTTTTAGTGGGCATATACGGGGCAACTTTTATTAGGTACTTCTAGGATTACTTTTTGAATAATTTGTCCCGGAGAATCGAAACTATCGGCTGCTTTTTTCTTTAATGATTTCCTTAATACGGAAGATCGTGCTGTGTCATGGTCGGGTTCGTGCATATGCTCTATGCAATTTTTATGTTGTACATAGTGATGCTCACCAATCTTTTTTGTTTTGACCGCTGCAGCACACTTCGAAGATCCTTTTCTTACACAACTCCAATAAAAATTGTCTTCAGACCTTTTATTCAAACTTTATAGAAAATTATCCTAAAACAACTGGTCTTTGCCTTTTCTTGATTTAATAAACAAACAAGGAGTATCCATGATTACAATGTTAACCTCGAACTGATTTACTATAAAATGTCAACACAGGATCGAACAAATTCTCCAATTACCCTAATTATTAAACTTGTATCAAAATAGGAAATTAATAAGTAATAAAATAAATCAACAACAAAAAATTGCATACTGTATGATAGCTTATCAACATTATAAGTATTATTTCAAACAAATAATGCATTGCATCCTAGAGATCATTAATAATAAATGTACATGCATGGTACAGACTAACAATTAGGAAAAGATAAACACAGATCTACAAATAGCAATTACACACGGAAATACTTTGCTCACAATAAATCTGGAGGCGTTATAAATTGCTAAAACTAATTTTCCCCCAATAATTTCGGGGTAATGTGCAACGAAGTTAAGTAGTATCGCAGTAAAAATCTTTTGCGGTAAAGTGCATCGAAGTCAAGTAGTATCGCAGTGAAGATCTATCGCGGTAACGTGCATCGAAGTGTAGTGGCTTCGCAGAGACAATCTTTCGCCGTAACGTGCATCGCAATTTTGTAGCATCGTATTAGCATTTATCGATATTTTGTGCGTCGACATTCCGTATTCTACTCGGGTCTGGCATGCCAAGGCGGAGATGGGATGACCTGGACAGATTGCGTCAGAACTGGAAGGAGGACGCGCGGGTTTGCGAGAAGAGGGAAGAGAGACGAGACACCGCTCTTTTTGCGTCGGGAGTTAAAAAGTAGACATGGAGTGAACCCTTTTTTATCATATGGGAAGTTATCAAATGACTTCTCCCGCTCTAGGCAGAGCGGAAGGGAGTGTCCGACTTGTACTGACTAAAACACATCCATGTTCCTTCTTTGTTCCAGGGCCGTGGTATCTCTTTCGAACAGACCCGCAGCCCAATGGAGTAAACCCTTTACCTCCACTTAATTGAATCATAGGTATTATTAAGACAAGCGGAGTAATTGCGGAACACACAAGTATTCCCAATGTAATTCAACAATATTCTTTGAGAGAAAAACCCTACATCTATTCGCGCTGAAACATAACGCAAAACAAAAGAAATTGAAAAACAATTCGTTATTTTCATTGTCGAGCTGACAATCTACGCTAACTCATCATCATCATCAGCCTATAAAGTTCCCACTGCTGGGACACAGGCTTCCTCTCTATGAGAGGGATGGGCTATAATCCACCACGCGGGTCCAGTGCGGATTGGTAGATTTAACATGTCTTCGAATTTTTGGTTCTAGGACATGCCGGTTTCCTCACGATGTTTTCCTTCACCGTTTTTAAGAGCAGTGGTGATGAAATAAATTACACAAAGTAATGTGCCTGCCTGGGTTCGAACCCACGACTTACTGTTCGTAAGTCAGGGTGGCTACCACTGGGGGTTACGTGGTGACTTCCGGCCACCGTAGACGCGGGCCTGTGGAAGGTGAGAAATGGGCTAGCTCGCCGTCCGTCCGTCTTTTGACGACAGGCCGTGTTGACGGCGCGTTCGTGTTCCTCGCGCGCCTCAAAGAGATGGCAGCAAACAGGGAGGGGCCCGCAAGGGCCGATGCGATGCCTGCCAGGGTTGCGGACTGTTCGAAAGAGATACCGCGGCCATGGAACACAAAGGGCACGGAAGGAACATGAATGGGTTTTAGTCAGTACAAGTCTGATACTCCCTTCCGCTCTGCCCAGAGCAAAAAAAAAAGGATCGCTACCACTGGGCCACCGCCGCTCTACGCCAACTGCTCAAACATAATTATGTTATTATGCAATGGATTATGAATTTCTTTATAAAACTCTTTAGAATGCGATAGAAAAATGTGTGAGGCGATTAACTGTCATTTTAAAGTAACCACCTGTCACAGGAGTCGTCGACAGTGACACATGGTTGCTGCAAGGAGCTTTAGTCGTAACGCGGCACGGCGACAGAGGGCCGTTGACACATCTCAAGAACGGAGACAAACTACCATGCGACTCTGAGCCCGCTTCGTCTCTTCTGAAAAGGTAGGCCCTCCCCATAAATTTATTCTTTCACATGTATCATCATCATACGCCTCCTAAAGCTTCGCCACATTGACCGCTCCGGTGCGTCTCGAGACCTTCCAACGCAACATCTTCCGGTTCGCTGTCGCTATTCCAGATTTTTCGGCCGCATCGGCCATCTGTTCTGCGAGCAATGTGCCCTACCCATTGCCACTTAAGTTTGGCAATTCGGACTACGTTCATATGCATAGTCGGCCTATAATGTTATCACTGCTGAGACACAGGCCTCCTCTCAGTCAGAGGGAGTGAGCCGTAATCCACCACGTGGGCCCAGTGCGGGTTGCTGGTAGATGTCACAATGTCTCTAGTAAACACAACAAGTTCTAGTACATAGCTTTTGAGAGATCTTAAAGTTGCCGCAGATTTGGGCAGCACTCAGCATTGCAAAAATCTTCTTATGAATGAGCGTTAAAAATTTGTGCTCGGGTTCCGCTCGTACTTGGCTGTGTCTTTTTGAAGTTTGATTTGCTTTCGCCGTTTGATATGAAAGTAAACAAGTATCAAATGTCTTCATCTTCCTGCCTTTATCCCATGTCACTTTGGGTCGGCGGATCACGTTCTCTTCTTCTATTATCTACCGACATTCGTTCATATCATTCCTCACCCTATTTTTGACCTTCCTCTCCCTCCCCCGGATTTGAAGAACAGGGTGTGTTGTGTTCTCCAACCCCAGAAAAGGAAGGATCCTCCGACCAGAGCGGTGTTGTGTCTGATGGGCGACAGTTGTTGTCGGGTTTTTCTGTATGGTCTTAAATCGCGAATAACTTAAGCACTGTAGCACTTTGTTTGTTAGCACTTTTTGTATTATGCCGCTACCGTTCTATCGCATATGAAATGTAACCTTATGCAATTAGCTATGAAGAATTCGTCGCTAACGGGAGTTCAACGGGGCGGGCGTGGTGGGTCTCAGGGGCGGGTCCGTTCCACAACTTCCCCTCCCTCCCTACGCGCGCCGCCGGCACCCGCTGCGCCCTCGGGCAGCTCACACCCAGAGGATTGCTGCAGATGATCACCGTTGGTAAGTCTTCATACATCTTACAGAAGCGCATATTTGTAGGAATTAATGCAAGAATAAAAAAAATCTGCTGTTCCATACATTTTATTGAGTTACGTGTGCATAAATGTATGGATTAGCAGTTTTTTTTGACGCTCGGCGCGCGATTTCGGCGTTCGTTCCATAGTAAAAGTTGTTGATAATAACGATTAAAATTTTTTGTAAGTTTGTAGAGGGTAATCTCTGGAACTCATGATTCAATTCTAAAAAATCTTTCATTGGCAGATAACTACATTATTCGTGGGTGCTATAAGCTATAAATTATATTTATATCATGCATATTAGCCGAGCTATCACAATTTTTGCGTATGAAGTCGCAGGCGAAGTGCTAGTCCAAAATAAATAGCACGAAAGTAACAAACAAGTTGGAAAATATGCATCACATCCACTCAAAACAGCCATTGTTTTACAAAATGATGTGAGCGAGACTGAGAATCAGTGTTGGTCTTCAGCGACAGATATTTGAAGAGATCTGGACTAGAAGTCACACAATATGTTATTTTCTGAAAGAAATCGCCAAACAAAAGAAAGCAAGAAACAATCAGTTATTTGCATTATCGAGCTGACAATTTACGCTCCTCTCAAACATAATTTAAATAGGTATATACATATATAGGTATGGGTAAGTGATACGGGACTCGACAAAACTGAACTTTTTTTAAAACTGTCTATTAACGCTCATGTATTGTACATGGACTAACATATGCGGCTTATGTAGTGGCAACTGGTGAACAGATAACAAAAGAGAGTCTATATTTCATTTCAGGTAACATTTTGAGGGAGGCGTATGGGGAGAAATTGAACCTGGAAACTGTGGAGCCACAAGGAAAAAAGGGTACGGGTAAGACTAGGGTTTTTTTTTATCGAGTATACCACGAGTGCCACCAGCTCAGGGACATCAGTAACTTCGTTCATTACACTGAATATGTGGCTGTTACATAGAAATTCCTGATGGAAAAACCTCAATAACTAATTTTCCCGACCTGGAATCGAACCCAGAACGTCATGCTCAGCAGTCGCGCTTGCGACCACATATGAATGTGTGTTGTTTTCCACTAAAGACCATCTCGGGCACCAATCTGCATGGTTCTCATAATATGACCTGCAGAGTGCATAAGATTATGTCTGAGATTGTGTCCTCCGAGGCTCTGAATTTGTTTTAGCGCTTCTTCTCCGAGTAGATCATCTAGTTTAGATAGTGTTTTTTAAACTAATTCAAATAAATAAACAATAGGTATTGTTTTTATTTTATCAATTCTACCGTGTGTATTTTTCATTGGGTTCTTTTTTCTGATCTGTTCTCTAGGTGAGGTAGTATCCTACAGCACTCGCTATCGCCGCACGTTCCAGTCGCTGGTGTCCCTGTGGTGGGGAGCGGCGCGGGGCGGGGCGGGGGCGCGGGCGGGGGCGGCGCGGGAGGCGCACTCCGTCGCCTTCTGCTTCAGGGACTGCGCCTGCGCCGCGCACCATGCGCTCAACAAGTTAGTATAGGTTTAGGGGCCGTCTCCACGAGCGATAGAATCGCGGAGATATCATCGTCTTGCCACGTATTATATACTAAACCTTAGTGTTGGGTGGATAAGTGAAGGGTAACAGCTAAAAGGGCTCGAATACATAAAAGTCGGTACGCCATCATAAAACAAAAAGTACTACAGCGCCAGCTATGACAGAAATGGAGAACTAACATCAAAGTTCTGGACCGCGGTTTTTTAAAACTACGATCATGTTCTGTAAACTCTCGTGGTTTAACAAAGATGTTTTTGACCCTATTTTTGTTAAATAATGCAATACAACTGTATTCTAATTTAACATCATTCACGTTACAGAAAAATCAGCTCGCAAGCGAAAACCCGACTCGAATCTCATCCAGCGATCAAAGAGCTAGTCAGCAAGTTGTCCAAAGTCCTATTTGAATCTCAAGAACACGCCGACGCCGACGTAGTGAGGGACGCACTCCTTGCCTATATGTGCCATGACGCCCCACTACCCTGCTCAGAAAAACCTAAAGCAAAATCCCCAAGTAAGACCAAACTTTCTCTAGACAAAAAACACAGAAAATTTCGCCCAAATACCATTCCTTCACGAAAAATTCTTAATGTAGATATTGACACGCTAAATATGGAATTAGACTATATTAACAACCAAATTGATTTTAACAACGAAATCGGGAGGAAAGCAAGAGATATCATCGGGAAATACTATGACAGTAAACAGAAGGCCCCCTTAGATTTTGACGCTCAAATGGAGAGAGAAAAGTTACTGTACTATCAACAACGGTACCTAGACAATGCAGACGGTTATGAAGATGTGGTCATCGTAAAAAAGAATTTAGACGCCGATTTCAATTTCCCGAACGACGCCCGAATGGATACGGACTTCGACGAAGACTACAAAGAACCTACCCCGGAAAGCTCAGAAGATTTCTGTATTAAAAAAGAACATGTTATGTCTTTATTTGCTTACTTAGAATGGAGTTATCGGCAAGAAATTAAAAACGTACATAATAGACGGAGGGGATTGCTGGTAGCGTATGGTTTGATACATAATATAGTGCAGAATATGATACGAATGATTTCAGAGAATAAGCCGAAGTTTGTAGTTTACTCCGGGCATGACAAGACGCTGCAAGCATTGATACTAGCCCTAGGCCTCAACAACTATCAACATTACAACATACAGTACGCATCTAGAATGATCTTTGAAGTCTACAGAAAGAAGGACTTAAGAGACGAATTCAAGTTTACGAAACGAAAAGCTATCGCACAAGACTTCTACTTCAGAGTTGTGTTTAACGGCGAAGATGTCACAAATAAGCTAAGTTTCTGTAAATCTAGACAAAACGTAGTCATGAAGGT
This sequence comes from Lycophotia porphyrea, assembly GCA_950005105.1. Lineage (NCBI taxonomy): Eukaryota > Metazoa > Arthropoda > Insecta > Lepidoptera > Noctuidae > Lycophotia > Lycophotia porphyrea. The sequence continues at coordinate 4,513,493 of OX465400.1, read as the reverse complement.
GGTAGATCCTATAGATGATGTTAAGATATACAACACATATCTTTGTTCTATAGAAAACATAGTCAGATTTATACACGACGATTATTTTGCTAGTTTTAATGTCACTAACTTTAAAGACGCATGCGCAAGTTATGGAAACTCGAAGCATATCTATTAGTTTTAGTTGGTAAAGTTTAAGAATAATTTATTTATTTTTTGGTGTACTTACAGTGCAGTGGTTTACGCTCAAATCTTGACGAATTTTTATTGTGTATTTATTTGTAATGTTGGATTCACAGAAAATCCACTCGAGATCTTTTAATAGGGGGATTTCCCCATAGCAGCCCTTAGTTTAGATTTGGCCTGATTGATGGCAAAAGACTCGCCCCCTTTAAAAGTGAAATCGAATTGAGCGGACTTGCTGCGGTCACAGGACTTTGACAGATATTTCAGTACATGATCTGTACTGAACAAAACTTAAGGAGCGAATTATATGTACTAAAGGAATAGAACACTTCTGCCTAGCCCTTAAGAGAATACAGGTGATACAGGCATGATGATATTCCGTAATATGTTATCAAAATATAAATAATAATGACTGTAACGAATAAATACACATAACGTAACTAACATAGGAATAAGTCAGATTGTTACTAACACATGAGTTATGTTTCTTGAATAAATAATTGAATATATAACATCACGCCCGTAATCCCCGAAGGGTGAGACAGAAGTATACCTAATAGTGCACCCACATTTCATCAGTTATGTTTATGTCCATAGCAGGCGAGCCTATTGCCATCAACTGGGCTAATCCAGTACCGAGAAATTCCTGATGGAAACTTTGCCCGACCTGGGAACCGACTCAGGACCTCATGCTCAGTAGTTGCGCTTCTGGCCACTAGACCCGGCAGTAAATAAATACACAATATAACTAAAATGTTACTTATAGTACAGGAGGCATTAAAGAGATTATTTTATTATGAATTAATGAGATTATTTAGTGTAGCTAATAGAAGCATATCATGTATTTGAGACTAATTTATATACTTGTGATTATTTTTATAAGATTAGGCTTTACTGATCTCGTTTTAACTTTATTTTTATAGCTTTATTTATTTTAAAAGAGATGCAGTTCTGCTAGTGAGATGCTAGTTTTGCTAAATGTCTGAAAAACTAGTTTAAGTGCCCCCGCACGTTGAGCCACTAGTGGCGACCACATTAGAACGACTAGTGGCCGCCACAACTTGCGGATGCGTTTCTCCATACATTTTGTATAGCATCGGCGCACACCTGGCGTTTGAGTGGCCGCGTCTGAGCCACAAGCTGCGGGAGTCGGCCGGCGCTCGCTACTTGTGGCCGCGGTTTGTCGTTCGACTCGCGCGCACACACGGCCACAGTCGTCGTCCGCCTCTGTCGAGTAACACTTGAAGAACTGCCGTAAGTGGCAGCCACTGAAGGCCGCATCCAGCCACCAGTGGCTGCCACTGGTGGCGGCGTGTAGTGGTCTGACTGAACCACTGGTGGTCGCGTTTAGTAGCGGCGACTGGTGGCCATAATGTGCAGGGCTCTAAGTGCCAGTTGTGCAATATTCGTGTCTTGTTGTAAGAACTGTTCTTCAAATATCGTAAATAATTTTACTTTAAAACTGTTAGTATCATTAGTGATTGAATAAAAATGATATCAGCATTTCAAGCTAATTATTAAAATACAAAGCAATTGAAAAACAAAATATTGTAACTTGAAATCAGAATCCTAAGAAATGTACACTGCACAAAATTGTTTAGTATACAGGTCATTGATATCATGTTATAGAACCACGAACTCAATTTCACTTTTGATATAATTCCAATTCGTATGGAACTTGTGGTCATTTCTACTCAGTAAAAATCTAGATAGATAAAAATGTATCTAAAGTAAATAGTTGAGTAAGTGACAGCTTCGCATCAATGATTTGAGCGTGTGAACACGAATATCTAATAATTTTGCCTAGTGTACTTTTAAGAAGCTCCAACGAACGCTTATTTTTTAATCACTAATGATCGTAATTGTACCATAATGCCATTTACATATCTCCATCGATATTTTAATTATATTTAAGAGAGGAAAAATGAAAAGACTGCACTAAGATTTTGTTAAAATTTTTATTGTTTACAAAAATCGTATGTATATGTATATTTGATTTATTTTAACATTGAAGCAGGGGATGAAATGTATGGCTCCAGTGATTTTCAATTGGCCAGTAATTTTTAGTATATCCGCTTTAAAACAGCGCACAAATAAACAATGTTTAAAAATGACCAAAAAGTATTTTATGATCCGTGCTCTTATGTTACTGGCAAACATGCAAGAACATGTGACACAATTTCTCATGTAGACGCAATATTTATTAAAAACTTATGTTACTTCCAAATACTTGACCTTATTAAAACTGTTTCAATCCTTAATTTTTTTTTTCTGGAGCTGGGCCTGTATTATCATTTCTTATAGCGGCCATTACTTGAAGTATTCCCATTTGAGCACCGATTTCAAGAGCACCAATGCTTAGACCAAAGATATTCCCTTTGCTCAAAAGGGAATATCTTTGGTGCTCTTGAAATCGGTGCTCAAATGGGAATATGTACTTCCATTACTTGAATGTTAGTTTAGTATGGGAAAGAAGAAGTTGTTCTGGACGTCTAGCTTCACCTTCTGGCTGACTAAAGTAAGATTATAACAAGGTTTGTGACTCATCTAGCAGCACGGAATTGAAACAGCAGGAATGCTATCGCATGCGGCAGCATTGTCGATGCGGTCGGCTGTCGGCAGCACGCTCAGTTTCTCGCTCTAGCAAAAGACGGTTCTAAGCAGGGATGTTATGGAGCTCCGTAACCGTAACCGAAACTATCGAATATCCGAAATAAAAATATATCCGTAACCGTATCCGTTTCACAAGTTTCGGATAGTTTCGTATAAGGGCGGAGTCTAAATAAAACGACATGTTTCGACAGGTTTTTGTTTCACAGCTCGCGCGCCACGTGAATCTTGCAGTTTGTTTGTTATTTCTAGTCATAACATAACCTCTTTCATAACTAGTTAGTTTTTTTTATTATATCCGTAACCGAAACTATCCGACTCTAGCGGATAATCCGAAATAATTACATATCCGTAACCGTATCCGAAACCGATATAATTTTATTCCGATATCCAGATCCGAAATATCATATACATAACATCTGTGGTTCTAAGCGAATGAAATGATATTATGAGCATGGAAAAGTTCAACTCCGTGCTGGTAGATGAGCTTTAAGAGGTGATTACGGCCTCCTGATCACTAGTATGGTAATGAGGTCATCTTACACACTTTCTTTTATATCAGAGAAAAAAGGGCTTCCAAACATTTTGGAAGAAAAGTCGCGAAATTCTCAAAGGGACACGTCGCGCCTACAAACAAAATCATAGCAAAGACGCTTAGAAGTCAAATGCTTTATAGATATTTTATTATATTTGAAGGCGCTTTGTAACTTTTTCGCAGTGATTGGATTGACCATGATGATCAGCAGTGGAGCTCCTTCAGCTGACGATTGCGGCCACAGGCAAATCTTGAGGAATTTGATACGAAAAATAGTCGTGTATAATTTTTGTTTCCCACTATTCTTGTACCGTCAAACGGGGTAATTAGGACTGCAGGGGTGAATAGAGACAAAACTTTGAAAGGGATATTTACGTTGAATTGATATGATATGTTAGCAAAAAGTACTCTATTTTATTTACTTAGTTATACTTCATTATTTTGAGACCTTGTTGGTAACCGGTATGTATTTTATGTTAGGCTCTTGGACCTATGACCTATTTATGGATTTAAAATAATTTAAATATGGGCTTAAAAGAAAGAATATCATATTGCGACACAAACAATCATATACAAATATTTACTTGTTTGTTTGCAAGCAAATCTGCATATTATTGTAGATATATTCAAATTGTCATACGTCAGAAATAAAATATGGGCAGTAGTGTATTAAACGTTAAGAGTTCATTCTCATTTATGACATTCCGTTTCTTGCCAAGACATAATTATGTATACATGTTTATGGGTAAACAAATACCTAGTATTTCATTTTAATTTATGGTTGTAGTTGTTATTAGAGTGGAGGGACTTCTTTAGTACTTATGCAATGGTTTAAATCAAGAATTCCGAAACAAACCACTTTTTTTGAAGTGGAAACTTCTTTAGCATCGTTGTGATTTGAAAGTCGATGAAACGAAAAAGCGACAGTAAAAAGAGACTGACATATATTCATAAGATTTAACGTGGGAGAAAATGAGATAGGAAGCATAATACAGTGTTTATTTTGAAGCTACAGAACCGGGAAGTGTGGCAGGGAAAAGGGGAGGCCTATACCCAGCAGTGGGTGATTCCGGGCTGATATGATGATGATGATGATTTTGAAGCTTGAAATTTTTAAAGGTTTCACTTCTACCAAGTGTGATTTTTTTCTTAGTAAAGGGCAGACATGTATGATTGGAAAATTTGATACCTATACTATGGCAGAGGTATAGGTACCTAATAGTACACCCACATTTCACCAGTTATGTTTAAGTCCCTTGAAATAGGGGCGAGCCGATGTAGTGGGAGTTTCATCATTTCATGGGAGAGTTACATCTGCGTTGAAATGCCTTTTGTCTTCTTCACTAATGAAAAAAGACACAAACAAAGAGCATTTCATTAGCTAATTAAATTTAAGCCTGTTTAAAAGGCAACTTAACACTCGGGCAACGGCAATGCTAGGTCTATGCGACGATGGTTGCATTTGCAACTGATAGCGATTACACAATGTTTAAAAAACAAGGTCTAAGCTGATGACGTATTGAAATACTGCTTCCGCTGACGTATGGGATATGATCTTCGTTTGTTTTGATAAGCACCACGACCTAGTCGAAGGGCAGTCTACTGGAGAATGGAGTTTTAGTTTTTACACCAAGAAAGATAAGGAAATCAGATAAGAAAAGGGTTATTCTACCTTGTTATTTCCATCTTTTCTTATTACATAAAATAAAATAATTCCTATTTAGTTCAATGTAGGTATGTACGAACAAACGAATAATTTACACAAACTATTGTCAATGTGTAAATTATTCGTTTTATTCCTTTGTACTTACACCCTGGGGTATGTTCTACCTAGATACATATAATGTTTTTTTTTTCTAAATTCTAACACTTCTTTTTTGGCATGGCAAATCATCAAATGACTCCTCTCGCTCTGGGTGGCGGCGGAGCGGATGCGAGTGTCAGATTTGTACCAGACTAAAACCCATCTATGTTCCTTTCTTGCCCTTTGTGTTCCAGGGCCGCGGTATCTCTTTCGAACAGTCCCGCAGCCAAATGTTAACACCTAGGAACAAATACATAATTATTATGTTCTGATAAAGTAAGTAGTAAATCAATACTAGTTCTTTCTCAGTATTTTTGTAGTAAAATATACCTTCGTCTTCAAAGGCACCTACCTACCTACCTTTGTAGGTACAAAGGTAGGTAGGTAGGCGCCTTTGAAGACGAAGGTATTTTTTTGCTAGGTAGAATAGGTATTCTACCTAGTACGAGTGCGCGGTGTAGGTTTAAGTACCTACGTCGATTTTATAAATATTCGTTCGCAATATTTTCATAATTTTAAGAATGTATTAATTGTCTATGGATGATACTGATTGTGCTTGCTGCAAACAATCCACATCAGCACTATATCAATGTGTGGTAGTAAGTAGTACTAAGTCGTATTTTGTTTTTTTTTTTCTACTCGTAAATGCGTGCCATGAAACATCGATGATCGCCAAGCTGAAAATACCAACCATCTGGCAGTGAATGCCGGTCGGTTACTAAACTCTGCGGAATCTAGGTGAGTGGGTTAGCGAAAATACACGTCAGTTGAGTCTACGTGACAACGGTACCGTTGTCTTTGTTGTTGTTGATTCATTACATCATTGCCGAAGGTTTTTTGTGTACCTAATTGATTAAATAATTATTACCTATCTGAAAAGCTCTTCTGGATTCTACTCACCAAGACTTTTTTTTACAGTTGTTTGGTAATAAATATGATGGTAACACCAACTTCTTTTTTCAGTCTTGTGGGTATAAATTGCTCATACAAATATCAGCTTTACGCCATAGCGCCACTTTACAACAAATAAGATATGTACAGACGCCAGCACATCAAGCTACCCGAACCTGTCAAGTTTCCCCAATCAACCTTGAACCTAGTGGTTTTACGATACAGTTGAAAAAGTCTAAGACAGAGACCTACCAAAAAGATCTTAGCAGTTCAGTAGCAGATGAATGCTAAATTCTGAATATTTCAGCATCAATCCAATATGCAATATGCTTAACAGTTAGAAGTTAGGAACACACGAGAAAATCCTCGCCCTCAAGTAGGACATATTTTAAATTAAGGTCGACCGTAAATAAATACCCATCGTTTAACTTAGGTAGGTAAGTCATTGTAGTAAAATCTACCTCATGCTTCAGCACTACGTCAGTCAGTCATTGACATCGACAAGTCTACGTGACCACCGCCCCGTCAACTAGTAGTAAGTATTGTTGTTGACGAGATATAAATATACTACGACTGTCGACGACAGCAAGATGTGGATGGTTAGTGGTTGAGGCAATTGAGCGTCACATTAATTTAAGTGTATGGATGAATAGCCGAGTATGGCATTGCCTACCTGTTATTAGAACTAACAATATTTTGAGCATAATACCCCTGGTAAACAGATCCAAGCCCAAGGTCATGGTGGTAGATCGATCTGGAAAGCTGGAAGTCACTGGCGCGTTAGGAATAGAATCAATGGACAACTTTATCTACCTGGGTTCCAACATCAGTAATGATGGGTCGTGCGAGAAGAAAGTGCGCAGGAGAATTGGCTTGGCTAAGAGCGCCATGTCTCAGCTTAGAAAAATCTGGAGAGATCGTAAAATTTCCGTAAAAACTAAAACCAAACTGGTTCGGATTCTAGTACTTTCGATCTTTTGGTATATGGCGCTGAGACGTGGACACTGAAAGCTGCAGACCGCAAACGCATTGACGCCTTTGAGCTGTGGTGCTGGAGAAAGATGCTCCGTATTCCTTGGAAAGCGTTTCGGACTAACGTATCTATATTGCGAGAACTCAAAATCTCCTCGCGGCTGTCATCCGAGTGTCTACGCAGAGTCGTAGAATACTTCGGTCATATTGCAAGGAAAGAAGGTGGCAACCTCGAGAAGCTCAAATGGCAAAGTAGATGGAAAATGAACTCGTGGTCGCAGCCCGATACAGTGGTCTGACCAGATCCGCACCGTCCTTGACTCTACCGTTCACACCGCCCTCCATATCGCCAGGGACAGGTGGAGAAACATCATACGAGTTAAAGTGATGCAGAAGGGAGGTCACGAACCCTCAGCACTGAGAAAAACGACGCAAGGAAGAGGACCCCTGGTACTCGGTCTTTACTGTCATAATTGTCAATCTTTGACAGTCGTTATGGGTGGAGGTCCAAAAATTTGTTGACCTTTCTTACCAAGGGGTACCTAATATCTACCGTGTAAATTAGAGTAAAAAGTATATAGTATAAAATATGTTAAAATAAGCGTAATAAACAGCACCAAAAATTTAAATTAAAACAAAAACAGTAAATAATAAAAATCGTTAAAAGAAACGAAAGAAAAAGAAGTAAAACCAGATCATAGAGTGTGGTCTCTTCGGCCTCTTAACAAAAATAGTCGCACAACAAGGCACTAACCCCGCAAACAAGGTCTCTGATCATGTCAGAGGGACACTGGCTGGGGCAGGAGTGGTTTTTAGCCGGTTCAAGTCCGGCAGTACCTCGACTGTCTCACAACCTCTCACAGGTTGTCGAGGTGTCCGTGGGGATTTCCCATTCCTGCCAAAACAATAAAATATATATATATATATATATATATATCTACCGTGTTATCCAATAACTGAATGGTAGAGGTCAGATTGGCAGTTCCTCGACGTAAAATACTGAAAGACTAGGCAGAAGTTTAGTGTGATGCTTAGAAAGACGCCATGATATAGGAGTACCTATTCAGTGGTGCACCGATCATGTTGAACGCTATTCCAAAATCCACTTATGACAGACTCACTGCATAATTTTATCTTAACAATACCAATTCTAAATTCAAATCGAGTGGGCGCCATCTTGCAAGGCGGGCTAAAGGGCGGTGGACCAAGGCAAACGCTGCTCCACCTAGCACAGAAATGTTGTTGGACGACATTTTGAAGGGACAGTATTACAGTAAGGTGTGCCCTCTCAAATTGCACCATAATAATCAAATGTTGTGATGGAATTGGAAATATTGACATAGGTATAACTTGCCAATGTTTATTTAGACCAAAGAATAAAGACAGTCGTCCACACAATCTAGGGCCGCACTTAAAGGTCACGTAGGTAAATTCGTAAAAATGGTCTCAAAAGATAGATCTTGGTCAAATTAAGATAAACGTAATTTTTTTTAAATATTGGTTTAGGGTGACATAACATGATTTATCGATAGGTAGTTGTCACGTGGGCAAAATCGGAACTAAGCAACGCCGCCATTTTATTTTTTCATACAATGCTGCATGGTTCTTTTAGAACTTGAATACTTATTGAGCTACATTGTCAGAAGGTGCTATTGGTACACTAAACATTTGTAAAATTGTCTGTATAAATTGTAATGAAAAATAAGACGGCAGCGTTCGTTCCTACTAAGGCCCGGACTCCACCAAAGCGGAGACGAGCGGAGATGTGCAAAGCGGAGAGAAGATGCGTAAAGCTAGGGTGTATCTACCGAAGCTGTACGGAGATGTGTAAATCGGAGAGTAGAGGAGATGTGGAAAGCGGTACGCCGCCGCTCACAGCACCGCTCACAGCACTTCGCTCACAGCACGGCGCTCACAGCACAGCGCTCACAGCAAACCGCTCACCGCACGTCGCTAACGTCTGTTCTCGTCTCCGCTGGCCTAAACAATTATATCTGCTCAACCGTCTCCACTAAAGCTAAGCGGAGACGAGAAGTGAAAATAACAAAATTCTATTGTTGGTTTACAAAACATCTCTGCTCTCATATCCGCTTTGGTGAAGTCCGGCCCTAAGACTACACGAGTACACGCCACACCTGTAAGTACATGTAGAGATGCCAGCACATCAAGCTACCCGAAACTGTCAAAATTTTTCAATCAACCCTGAACTGAACCTAATGCTGTAGCGATATACTTGAAAATCTATTAAAGTAATTTGACAGATCGTAGTAGCTTGATGTGCTAGTGTCTGTACCTACAACTGACACTTTACGCTATACCTACCTACCCTCTTGACAGTGTGTCTACTGTTACTTTATGAAAGACAGTATGGAATAAAACAACGGCAGCGAAATGAATTACGTGGGAGTTTAGCCACGTGCAAAATGACAGGTCAAAGGTATTGTGTTACAACTATTGTTAAGATATAATGGAATACCTCTAGCTAGGGAGATAGTGCGCACTTCGTTTTCTAGCCGATTTTCTTCAAAAAAAGGAGGAGGTTCCCAATTACGGTGTGTTTTTGAAGTGAAAACTTCTTTAGATGCGTTGGGCATTTTTGAAACAGGGAAAATCAATTGAACTCGCGGCACCGTTAAATGACCGGATTTTCGTTTCTTGAAAAAAAAAAGTTTTTTTTTTTTCGTTGCAGAGTATTGCTACATATATGTACGTAATACATATATGTATGTATTACAAGCCCAAAAAATACATGTATAGTCAAATGTAAAAGTAAATGTAAAAGATCTATGCAAAAATATTTTCTAAAACGTGTTTTTTTGGAAGTCGGTTTTCTTTTGTAGAAAGTATTTCTTAAAACAAAGTCATTGAAATCCGTTAACTTTCGCATTCATAATTTTAGGTAAGTAGGTGCGAATTTATGGAATAAAACAACCGTAGCCATAGGTCAACAAGGACGGCACTTAACGATTATTTTACGATTTATCGTCCTCCAAGATCTATAAAAGTTAAACGTATAGTTTTTAGTTAAAAAAAATGAATTTAGAACACAAATAAATGTTTAATTGTGAACCATTTAAAAAAAAATTAAAAGAATTGATTAAAAAAAAAGTGTGTGTGTTCTTATTACGCACGTAAGAAGTTATACTTCTTTGGCGTATAAAAAAAAATGTTAACTAGCTAACTTCAGGGTGTATGTTGACTACCTAACTTCAGGAGGTAGGCTTTTCGTGACGGTGTGCGCGCGCATCGTAAAATTTTTCTCTCATATTTTTTCCCTAACGCGCCAAAAGAAGTATAACTTCAAAAAAAAAAGAATCACCGCCGACTATATTGATTGAACCAATTTGGAGTACTTATAAAGTGCGTTTTTAACCTATTACATAGCTTCTATCGCGGGCCTTGAGCGTGGAGACCGAATTCAGAAATTCCGTAACGAAAATACCCTAACACCTAGTGCCTAACACGTAGTGTCAGATATTGACGAGCCTCCTAGCTCCAGCAGTATAGGTAAAACCTATACAACCTAACCTCCTAGCTCCAGCAGTAGATTATTATAAAACCTAGGTTTGTCATCTGACACTACGAAAGTGAATAAATAATTATAATTGCATAAGTTGATAAAAAATGCTATGCAATAGCCTTCCCGCGGCAGTCTCCGAGTGCCACACGTCTTTTTAAATTATTTTTTATTAGCATGTGTCAATTTAGTCTCTAGGATTAAAAAACGCATTTTAGTTATCTATGGAAATTAATTACAAAAACAGTGAGCATAATTTAACAGTGAGTGTAATTTCGCAAAACACTTTAAAAACACACTGAGGACGTCTTATCAAAAATATAGTTTTGACAAAGTTACATTTTAATAAATAAACAAAAAAACTGTATATTTCTATAACGATATAAAATGATGTAAACGAGTCCAATATTTTCGTCATCTCGTACTACTCGACTTGTGAATATGTTAAGTGGTTGCGTATCAGTCGAATTATTAATTCGAAGGTGTTGCTTGTGTTATCTTATATAAGAGGCAGTGTAACGAATACACGGCATTATTAGTTTTTTTCCACGTTAAATAACGTAGTGTGAGTAGGGTGACCATTTTATTGAAGAAGTCCGAATATAAAAATTGACATTACTTAAAAAAGGATGTTTACATATAACATGCTATAAGAACATGCATGAAATTAAGTATGCTGGAAGAGATTTCTTTAGAAATAAGCATCACCTTTGAACCTATTTTTAAGCCCCTTTCTTCTTTTCTGTATTTAGTGTGTACATAAACTGTTAAATAAATAAATACACATGTTGCCAAGAATCACCAGCTATATGTAGACATCAGCTAGACGTCTGCTAAAATTATCGAGTCATAACATAAGTACCTACACAGTGCTGCTAGGCGGCAAAAACAGAGTTTGTTAAAGATGTTCCACAACTATACACATTTGAGCTCAATTGTACGCACAACGGCCAATCAAGCTATACAATACCAGTTTGCGGATATCTCATTGTATAAGAAATCTATACAAAGTGAGGTCAAGTTATAATGGATATGTACAGTTTCATGTGCCGCCATGTGCACATGAATACTTAGACATAATGTTGTTACGTTGATAATATAATATTAACCCGACAAGATCCACGTCGTGTCGAAGAATTTTATTTGCGACCTTAAATAATAACTAACATTATATTCATATTTTTACCTTTTATTTTACTGTGCACACTTGCTTTTCCAACTCACTGGACATTGGCAGAATAGTCGACATCGGCTTTAATTGCCATCAAACAAAAATAGAATAGAATAATATGTTATCAATTTGACAATCTCTTACCATTTTTGTATTTCTTTATCTTTACCGCACCTATTAATTCTGTATCGATGTCAAATGCAACATAATAAGGCCAGGGAAACCGAACTAAAACAACCAACACAACATCAAGCATGTAATTTCTGAAGGGTTAGGTAGCGGTGTACCTACTTATTGTAAGTAGTCCAAGATTTCGCCAGGACACATGGCCCTTAATCATAAAAGCATAAATATAAATCTTAGATTCGCCTTACCGCGACTGAGTCAAAAAACGTTTACGTACGTTTCTTTTTCTTTGGAATGAGATTCAAATAGTATTGTCTTGCTCACTCATACCGCATATCGTATAGCTATCGTCTCATGCAGGATGTGCGAGTCTGCTCATATCTGTCAGGCATATCTCAATGATTTAAATTAAAAAAAAAAGCGGAACTGCACCTGTGATGTTCTTACTACATCAGTGAGCGGGGTTTGCGTGGCTGAGTTATGGGCTAATCAAATTTGAACTTTTTGCCGTCGATACGCCAAGAAGAAGAAGCGGAGCTGTCCGACAAAATCCGATCGCGTGGCAACACTCACCGCGAACTACGCAGTTGTTCAGTCAAGGTCGATGGTCGTGGATGCGTGATGTGTGCACTACAATTTTTTTTATTATTTATTTTATTAATGGCTGTGCTGAGACGATAAAACGAACTCTGTTGATAGGCACCGATCGCGAGTAAGGTCTTAAACGCACGCTCGTGTTGTAATATAAGTTTAAAAATAAGTACCTAAGTAATTAACAGCGATATATTTTGTGGAAAAGTTCTGTTTAGGAAAATGTCACGAGGAGAAGTTTTGAGTGTGAATTTGGATGGCTTTAATAGTATAAATGGACTGTGTGAAAGATGACATGGCTAGAAAGTGGGTGGCTTCGTAGATGACGACTAACAGGTAGGTATGGAAGAAGACATGCTGCCGACCACAAGTAGGTTGGGATAAAGGCGGGAGAATGGCAAAGAAAGAATTTAACCCGTTTTACTATATTTCGCTGAGGAATTTCAATGGCGCTTCACAAGGCCCCGACATAGTCAGGACGGGAGGGCCAAAAAGCGGGATAGATCCGGATGGCCGACCCGGCTTTAATTTTTCCTCAACCCAGTTAGTACTACTAATAGGTAATATGATAGGTACCCCTTGGTAAAACTGGCTCTCAAATTTTTGTCCACTGATTACCTGCAACCACTTTCAACGATCTACAAATGACAGCTGGGACCCAGAGCTGGTATTACGGCGGAGTGACATAGCATAGGATGATATTTATTTATTATTTATTTATTTACCACTAATTATAGCAACATTACAGATCGAGTCCAATACGATGCTATAAGACATAAAAATAAAACAATATAAAATAAGTAAATTCAGTTAAAAAAATAATAGCTAAAGTTAAAACTAGAGATGCAACGGATAGTTGTTTGGCCGGATACCGGATACCGGATATTCGGCCTGATCACCGGCCGAATATCCGGTATCCGGCCGCCGAATATTCGGCTGGCCAAACGATACCTACATTTTAGTTTGGCGGCGGGCGCGTCGTGCAGGTTTCAACCTGTTACGTATTGTAGGTTCGCGCGGAGCGTTTTCTAGGCAAGAAACGAATTTTATTAGGTCAGTGTACGGAACTATTTAATATGTAGTACACGTGCGTCCGCCTATTTTGCTGAATATATAAGTTTTTTTTCTGTTTAATGTGTACAGTAAGTAGTGTATACGTAATTGTGAACTCGTACTTAATTCTGTGTTTATTTTATTTGTCTAAAATAATGGCAAATAAACGATCTCCGTTGTGGAACTATTTTGAAATAGAAAAGGACGATCACTATTCGGTATCCGGCCGGATAGTGCGCAACTATCCGGTATTCGGCCGGATAGTAAAATAATGGCCGGATAGGCCGGATCCGGTATCCGGCCTATCCGGATATCCGTTGCATCTCTAGTTAAAACATTAATAGTTAAACATCACCAAGTATATAGTTGCACACCTTTTTCAATTATTATTTGAGCCCTTTGAACAAAATTGTCGGCAGGTTTTACCCAAATAAATCTTCTGATGTTGTTGTAAGTTTCTTTGACGCGGAGGAGAAGCAAATCGACATTTATCTTCTTACGTAATTAAATCTATAAGTAAACAAATTCGGGACAAGTTCAAAGGTGAAACAAATCTGCTGTCACAAGCATACAACTTATTTCATGAGACAGATCGACGGATAGAATACGAATAAATGAATATTAACTATCTTATTTGTCTTATTGAGTGGATTTCCTTGACCTATCATAAATGTTGAGTTGTTTGTTATTAATATTTACTATTGCTTAGCGGAAATTTACGAGGATCGTAATTCCCCTGCTTCTCGTTTCCCTCTCTGTGCGGGTGTACGCACGACGGCTGATCAAGCTATACAATACCAGTTTATGCGGATCTCTCATTGTACAAAAAATATATACAAAGCGAGGCCACGTTATACTTTAAATGTAAAGCTTGAAGTGCCGCCGTGTGTACCTAAGCAACTAGAAAAATGTCGCAATAAGGAAGGATCACTTTCTTGTTTATGTTCAAAGACATCCAAATAAAGGGTGTAAAAAGACTCTTAACGAAGCCGAAAGGCACTTGTTCTCCTTGTCATTGCGATATTTTTTTGTTCCTGGGAACCTTCTAGTTACGGAGATATTAAGGGTTCCAAGATTTTCAAAAGATTTTTTTTGAAATACGTTTTTAATGTTTTTTTTTTACTTAACACACCTTCACGACCCCCGTGCTATTCAATCCATCCATCGGCACAATCTTTTGAATGCGTTACATTGAGTCCTACCGTAAAACGTGATTTTTAACCCAAAAAAAAAAATCGTTTCCCAGCAATAATTTTTGAATAAACTTACTTAGTTTGATGTACAGAATGCTTGGTTGACGGCTTCATGAAGAGTCCGTTAACACCCTGTATTTGCGGGCGATAGACAATACTTGTTAGTTGTAATTATACTAAATACTTAAATAGTAACAAGTCGCTCTTTCTAGTGTCATACGCCCGCTTGTCAGGTAGCACTCTTGTGTCAAAATCAAAAAATTTCGCGATCATTTGTATGAAAATATTCCCAATGTCCGCTTTATAAGTTTTTTAAATCTCTTTGTTTATGTACCTACCAAAAATTATGTAAATAGCAACTGATTATGTAATGTACATTACCAAGAGTTGGTTATTACTGTTATCAGAGATAAGATACGGTTATCTATGTAAACCAGTGTAACTGAGATATTGTGTATTAATTATGTTATCATTTTTTCTGTTTTTCTGGTGATTACGATTAGGCGTAACAACATTAAACCTGTGAGGCGAAGATAATATGTAGCATTGTTTTACTTTTCCTTAACTACAACTACATAGGTATTTGTTAATCAAAAGAAGTCATCAACATATTAGCATCTTCCTGCGCTTGTCTTATTCTACTTAGGGTCCTTTCTCTTTCACATCATTCCTCACACAATCCATCCATCTTTTCTGTGGCCTTCCTCTGCCTCTCAATCCATCAAATCCATCCCATATTTATTATTTCTTAACTTATGTGAATATTTTAAGCAAAAGAAGCATTTGAAAGAAATAAACTTTATACCTAATCCCTTTCAAGTGACTTCAGATGGCAGTCAAAGAATTTTATGAAAAGGTAGACATCCTACAGTGGGTTGACGAATTAAATATTCTAAAACTACTAAGAAACAGGTTTTTAAAACAGATAACCATTAATAATTAAGCGCACCACTCTACGTCAGGATAGCCAGCGAAATTCAAATTTTCTTACGTTTTTTGCAATTTGTAGGTTGTATAGATGATTTTAATCATTATAATTCTGTAACTACATACGTTTTAGAAGCGCGACTCATTTTTAATCAACATACAACCTGACACTGACCTACAAATTGCAAAATACGTAAGAAAATTTGAAATTCGCGGGCTACACTGACGCTTCCACTTTAAATTATTGGATCTGAACGTCATCACATCACGTGGTTTTTAATAGCTGGTCCCGAACCGAAGCTATGCCGTTACGGTACGATACTTTTTTCTTTTCTTTTTTCTAAACGGCTCAACAATGTGGCTAGCCCCATCTCTACAGATGGTCAGGACAGCTCAGATCTCAAGTGCGTATGCGGCGTATCTCATCAGACAATGACCCAACTTCGATCTTGCGGGTGTATTCCCGTTGACCCCACCGCCCATGACGCCACTGGTGGGGTCAGCGGGAATTGATTAAAATTGTTCCCGTTGACCCTACCATATTTTTGAGTAATAAAATATAACTCAAAAACTGCGTTGCCTGCATACACTTGCATACTTGATGATCTTATGATTGCATCATCGAGCGGAGTTCACTAAGCTACATTTTGAAATATTTAAACGTTTTTGCTGAGCTTGAAGAGGTCGACTTGATTCAAGGCAGGACCCAATTCGGAATTCGGTCAAACGAGCGAAACCTTTTCGACATAAAGTTTTGGCATAAAAATGTACGCTCCGTTAAAGTTGGTTTATTTTATTTGTGGATCTCAGTTTAACGTGAAGGGCCTGCAGGAGGGAAAAGGGCAACAATTTTATCGACCATAATTTTGTATTTTATGGTGTATTTTAGTACTTGTTTTGGTCTCTTATCTTATGTGAATATTTAAAACTTAGTTCTCATTTATTTTGACCAGCACTTCGCCTGCGACTTCGTCCGCAAAATTTATGATAGCTCGGCTAATATGCATGATATAAATATGTATAATGTATAGCACCCACGAATAATGTAGCTTTCTGCCAGTGAAATAATTTTTTGAATTGAATTATTAGTTCCGGAGATTACCGCCTGCATACAAACTTACGTACTTAAAACTAATTTTACCTCTGTATAAGGTTAGTATAGATTTTTAAAGTTCGGTTCATCGCCGAGAATCGAAAACCCACCAGCTCTAATTTTTTCGTCACCACAGAACACTTCTCAAAATGGCGAATGAAAATATCGTGAGGAATGTCTTAGAACCAAAAATTTAAGGCATGCGTCATTGCGATGTTTTGTTCTAGACCATACCAGGGAACCTTCCAGTTACGGAGATATTGGGGGTCAAAGTTCCAACTTTTTTAAAAGAGTTTTAAATACATTTTTTAAATTTATCACGATCCCCGTACCTACTATTCAATCCATTCATCAGCACAATGTTTTGAATGCTTTACATGGAGTCCTAACGTAAAACGTGATTTTTCACCCCAAAAAAGAAGTCATTTCCCAGCAATAATTTTTGCGTCAAAGTTACTTTTAGTTTGATGTTCAGAATGCTTGGTTGGTGGCTTCGTGAAGAATCCGTTTACACCCCGTATTCGTGTAGGACGTATGTAGCTAGGTTCCTAAATAAACTAAATTGGGTTATCTATTTATATTCACCGTCTCTTCCGTTGTATAAAACGGGATCAAGGGCAGATGACGTATTGTGTGGGGACTGAGGTACCTACAACGAGTTGAACGAGTTCAATATTAGGTATATATAGTACTAACTTTTGCTCGCGGCTTTGCCCCCGTTATATACGGAATTTAAAACCCTCGGGACCGTTTTAACAACAATAACAACATCAATTTATTTCAGGTCACTTTGGCCTATAGATATACTCGTACCTTACAGACTAACATACTTTTGATAAAATTAAAAAATGTGTTAGTAAAAAAACCTTAAAACTATGCTAGTAACACTTTAAATGAACACTATTTCACTGCGCGTTCAGGTGGCACTTGCCCGTGGAAGCGACGGAACACCACTCACTGCGGCCTCACAAGCCTCAAAAGTCCTCCTCCAAGACGAGGAGCAGAATAAAAAAAAAAAAGTTTAAATAAAAAAAAAAAAGTTTAAATGTTGCCTATGACACTCGGGGATAATGTAGGTTGAAGCTTCCCGTTAATGAAAGAATTTTCGAAATCGGAACCGTTGGTCCAAAAAACCGCCTACATACAAACTTATGTAGTTATACCTCTTTATAATATCAGTATAAATAAAAATTTTATTGGGACAGTACGGAAAAATCCGAATACATAGAAGATACCGAGAAACTTTATTAACTTAGCTGTGGTTTTCATGAAAAAAATGATGAAACGTTAATAAATTATTAGTACTAGTAGTTAGTTTATGTTAGTAAATTAATTTTATGGCCAAGTGTAAGTTTTCCATAATTAGCTAAATATTTAGTAGTACTTACATTTTCTAATATACTTTCAGCAAGATATAAGTTACACCTATCTACTTTACATAACATAAGTAAATTGTGGCCAAATTGCTCAAAAAGCACATCTTATGCTCTACATTGTGGACCAAAAGTTGTGCATTTTGGGCATATGTTTCTCACCACGTCGCTGCTATAAATTATATCCTAGTACTTGTTTACCGACCTTTGAAAAACTGATCATTCATCGTGACGTGAAGTTCACTGAACTCGAACCTTGGCCTAGTGTGGCAGAGGACCGAGCAGCCTTGGCAATGAACCGCTTTCCGTCCAGTCGACGAGCAAGAACGTATGGATGGCGTTTTCATTACTTTTAGATTATGTCGATGTAAAAATTTTGTTTTAAATTCCAATTAATAGTAAATAGTAAAATATAAAATAAAATTGAAATTTCTGTCTGTAATTTCAAAATAACATGGTACTTATGAATTTTTTTTTATTCTTTTTTTTTTATTTGTGTCTGTTTGTTTGTTTCGGATAATCTCCGAAACAGCTGGACTGATTTTAACGAGCCTTTTACTGGCAGATAGCTGATGTTATAAGAAGTAAGGTATATATCCCTTTGCACAACGAGCCTGTATTTTTTGCACAGCTGGGCTGGGACACATGCATCCTCTCTGTAGGAGGCAAGGAGCTGAATCCTCCACGCGGGCCCAATGCATGTTGGTAGATGTCACGAGTCTTCAAAATTTTACCACTCTTGGTAAAATTATTGGATTTATTGGTTATTATTATTGGAGTTAGGTAACCTAACTCCCAACCATTTTATGGCAAAGACAATTTATTTTCCTTCTTATCGGCCTGTTGCCAACGCCGAGCAGAGCTCAGAGTTGGCAACCTGCCTACCTCCATAAACTAATGCTATTCAGTAAATAAGCTTATTTTAATGACGCGAGAGATAATGATGATGAGGATGAACAATTTTGTGATCACTCAAGTAATTATCATCTGCCTAGCCTTATCCCAACTATATGTTGGGGTCGGCTTCGAGTCTTACCGGAACCGGATGCAGCTGAATACCAGTCTTTTACTACCAGTTTTCACCCATCCACGGACCAACCTAGGAAAGTGCGCTTAACCCGAAGATCGACCGAGCGGCTGTTATTATATAGCCACGAGCTCCTCAATTCAAATAAATCTTTATATATAAAATGATTAATGATGATTTTTTTGTTTTTTGTTGTGTTTTTTTTTTAAAGATTTTTTGTGTGTCTGCTGTATAATGGTAGGTACGCAAACCATATCATTGAATGATTTCACTTGCTTATCGAATTTATCAACCTCTGATAGTTCTTAATCATTAGAACATCGCCTTGTTTACATCGACTTTCTCAAAATCCACATAAGATAGCAGCAGATAATTTCTCAATGCAACGCAAAAGCATATAAATAAATAAGGAAAACGGAAATTCAATTTATTTTCCATTGATTGCGAGAAAACAATAGAAATTACACATTGCAATGTTCTCATAATAATGCGTTTAAAACTATTAGTTATGCTAGAGACTATACGACCTTGGCAATGACCAGCTTATGTAAGACGCCATTTTGTATCGCATTCCTATTGCGACACGCTTGTGCAGGCATCTCTAATAGTTCTTTATGTATAGGTAAGTTACATAAGTGTTAGCTAAGAAAAAAATCTATGTTAAGAAAAATATTTGAATGAACCGAAAGTAGTTTGTTAAATACTGAATTTAACAAGAAATCCATATTTTGAAAGTGTTGAAAACTAACACTGAAAATTAATCAGGA
Source organism: Lycophotia porphyrea (assembly GCA_950005105.1). Taxonomy (NCBI): domain Eukaryota; kingdom Metazoa; phylum Arthropoda; class Insecta; order Lepidoptera; family Noctuidae; genus Lycophotia; species Lycophotia porphyrea. The sequence goes on along the minus strand of OX465400.1, from coordinate 4,493,678 downwards.
AAGTTATATGAACGAAGAAGGCAGTTTTATCGATTTATGTAGATATTTAGTATTGTGTGTAAGCAATTTCATCTATCTGCTTGAGAGTTACTACGAAGCCTGCCAGGGCTGCGGGACTGTCCGAAAGAGATACCGCGGCCCTCGAACACAAAGGGCAAGGAAGGAACATGGATGGGTTTTAGTCAGTACAAGTCTGACACTCCCTTCCGCTCCGCCCAGTGCGGAACAAAAAAAACAAACAAAACAAAAAAAATATCGCAATGACGCGGACGGACGGGGAAAACATTTGTTATTTTTTTTGCATTTATAGTTAACTAGCTTTTGCCCGCGGCTTCGCTCGCATGTATATGAGTCAATCATGATTCGTAAGACACGTGGCGCCATCTATTATCGTAAGAACGTTATTGTCGTTTTCCTCGGGAACAGTACTCTTTTTCGAGATAGACTAGGTACACCTGACAATGTATATTCAAAATTTCAGGATGAGGTTTAGTGGTTCGTGAAAAGGTAACAAACAAATAACACACTAATATTTTTTTATATCAGTTATTAGTATTATTATTTTATTTTATTTTTTAATTTGTAATTTATATTATTTCTAATTTTGACTTTGCCAAATTAATTTTTAGAATTTTTAATTAGTAGGGAATATTGTGTATCTAATGTATTATTATTATTTTTTTTTAATTAATTTATAATGTACATCTCAAATGACCATAGTTTTTAAAATATTTTAATTTACTTTTTTAATTTGGAGTATAGACAGTTATTTGATAGAAAAACTATTTGTATTAAGTTAATTTATTTTAATTTTTGTCTTTATTTGTCTCTGTTTTGGTTTTATTTTTAAGTGTGCCTATTAACAAAATTATGGATAGTGATATCTGTAATAAATGATTTGAATTGAATTGAAATAAACAAACTTACTTTCGCATTTATAGTTTATAGTATATTATAGTATTATATCAATATATAAATAATACAATAAAAGTGAGAGCAGCGGTGGCCCAGTGGTAGCGACCCCGACTTATGAACAGTAAGTCGTGGGTTCGAACCCAGGCAGGCGCATTACTTTGTGTAATTTATTTCATCACCATTTCTCTCAAAAACGGTGAAGAAAAACATCGTGAGGAAACCGGCATGTCCTAGAACCAAAAATTCGAAGACATGTGACATCTACCAATCCGCACTGGGCCCGCGTGGTGGATTATAGCACAATCCCTCTCATAGAGAGGAGGCCTGTGTCCCAGCAGTGGGAACATTAGAGGCTGATGATGATGATGATGATGACAATAAAAGTAACTAAGTATATGTAAGTATTATGTTTAGGCTTCATAAATGCGAACATACCTAAATTATTCACAATTTAGTTAATTATAATAATAAGTAGTGGAATTGTTTACTTGTTTTAACTGCGTAAAATTTTAATTGAGTAAAAAATTGTAGGTACCTAACTTGTTTACAATATAAACCATTGCGTTTCCGATTTAGATGGAATTTAAATGGCTGTACAACAATAGACCCACGGTTCGCTATCGTATGACGGAGATTTCCATGTAGTTAATGGATTTACGTTTTAAAATTCCTATGTGTTTTGGTATGTCCGCTGTTTACTCTAGTTATAAAAAAAAACTTTGTTTTTGTCAACTTACCGTGTTGTTGTTGGTATTTTTTGTGGTTAACTAGGAATTGAATAATCTTGAGCTCAGTTAGTTTAGTTGAAGGTCAGTTAAAAGATACAATGGTGCCGATTCCCTTGTTATCAGACTAAACTAAATTTAAGTTGAGTGCATCTTTTTCTTTCTATTTCATTATGAAAAGGACAGAAGATAAATATTAGTTTAATCCTGTCAAATTAGTCAGCACCTGGCGTAATTTGATGTAATTTTAGTAGTCAACTTTTTAATCACGTCTAAACTTGTGTCAGGCGCTGGTTAATTTGACAGGACTAAACAAATTTACTCTTCTGTCCTTTTCTTAATGAAATAGAAAGAAAAAGATGCACTGAACTTAAATTTGGTTTAGTTTGTAAACAAGGGAATCGGCACCATTATAGTAGATTGTAAACTTATCAAATAGGTTTTTTTTTTACATTAATGAAAGTGACAACCAGTCTTACCAAGGGGTACCGTGCCCAGTACTAACTGGGTTGTGGAGGTCAGATAGGCAGTCGCTCCGTATAAAATACTGGTATTCAGCTGCTTCCGGTTAGACTGTAAGCCGACTCCAACATAGTTACGAAAAGGCTAAGCCAATGATGAAGATGATGATGATTTACAATTTGTTAAGTTTTCAATTCGGATTAGGACCCCGGAGTCTATATTAGAGCCCGCTTTCAGCCATATCGGCGAGCCTATATGTATTGCTGTTACATGTTACTATATAACTGGCAAATATGGGTGCACTATAGATATACCACTGTCTTACCCTTCGAGGAAAAACAGGCGTGAAGTTATCGTCTTATAAAAATATTTGTATCTGACTTATTAACCCGCCAGAGCATTAACGCACGCGCGGACCCTCCTCGCCAAGCAACAATTTCACCTACTATTTTGTCACATATTTGTGTCGTTGGTGTACAGGGCACGCGCTTGCTTGTCACGTATATGTGACTGTGGCGGTCAATAGGACTGTTACTACTATGTAGAAGTGTTTTCATAGAAAATAAGTTGAAAAGTGTAAAATAAATGGCTCTACTTCCGAACTTCAAATATTAAACTTTTTCATATTTCTGTCTGAGAGAGTTTCTCAGAAGACACTGATGTTTAGGTACCTATACTTTGTACATAAAAAATATTGTGAAATTATTTTCGTATTTTTATTTTATTTTTAAGTTGACACAACTGTGGCTGACGCAATTAGGTGAGGTCATATAAATGCGCCGAAATAAAAAGAAAAATTGCGCCGAAATTATAAAGAAAAAATTGCGTCGTTTTCTTAAGATATTGAAAAACATTTTTAGTATAACAAAGAATCTTTATGGTTTCCCAGAAATACTATTAGGAATTACCTAATAATGGAAGTAGAAAGTTATTTTGGGATGTCATAAAGCATTTGTTGCGTCATTTACGAGTATTCTTTTCCTTCTCTTTTCATTTAACTTTTTTAGAAATAAACTGCGTAAATGACTAACAGAAAATTGTTTCTTCAGTCTTTAGAAATATGCAACATAAAATTTATTTTTAAAGTCTGTGGTAATTTATTAAAATATAGTTTTATGATTGTGTAAAATATTTTAGGATACTATTTTTATAATTATTTAGTTTAATTAGTTTTAGAACCTTTTTGGTTATTATTTCACTAAAATACGCATTAGGTATTTATTGATGTAAAAAATATTTGCATGCCCTAAAAGGCCAAATATAGTTCTTGTGCCTAAACTACCATTTGTACTTCTGGTAAGATCTATATTTTAAGCAAATAGCAATTCTTGATTCAAAATCAAAATCAAAGCATTTATTTCAAGTAGGCCAGTTACAGGCACTTTTGAATTGTCGACGAGATAAAAATGTAATGAAGCTACAGTCCCAGTCACAAGGCATAAAAACTGTGAAAGTACTGTAGTTGTCCATTCCCTAGCGTAGATCTCTATGGAGAAGAACGGGCAAGAAACTCCATGGACACTCTTTTAAATCAGTATATTTTTACAAAAACCTTGGTTACATCATTCATGTTGAGATGGTACAGACGCCAGCACATCAAGCTACTACAAGCTGTCAAATTTCTTTATTGGATTCTGAACTTAATCGTTAAAGCATTAGATTCAAGGTTCATTGGGAAAATTCGACAGTTTCGGGTAGCTTGATGTGCTGGCGTCTGTACATTATGTGAGAACGATGTAGCAAGATGTGCAGTGTGCACGTTAAAAGTGTCCATAGTAAAAACAAAAAAAAATAAACAATTCAAAAATAAAATAATAAAATAAGCCGTGGCAACCAAGAGATGAACAGTCACAACTGACAGCGCCCGTTCACGAACATGACGCATGTATCAGCACCATTCAACTCAACCATTTTGAAGGGAACTAAATGATCCGACACATGCGCCACCATCAGCGAGACCTTTGAGTGAGCATGACATACTCCTAACCGCCAGGCGGCCAGGGCACATTCAAGTCAAGAAAAGAGTAGGTTACCCGTGAACGATAGCTATCTAGTACAAAGTACTCACACAATATGGGCTATGCGGCTATATAATACTAAAGAGATTGAATTTATACAATGCTAAGATAGTTGTACAATCTTCAACAGCTCCAACAATACAGTTTAATGCTGTCCATTTATGCGCCCCTGTCCTTGTGGAGCAGGACCGGCATTGAGCCAAGCATTTTTATCAGCGATATAATCGTCCAACTTGTAATATGCTTGCTTACATAGTATGCGTTTAAAGAATGTTTTAAATTTCGTCTCATTCAGTTCAAGAATACTTTGTGGATTTTTAATGTAGCATCTCAAACAGTACCCCATGAAAGATGAGTCTACTTTAGCGAGTCTGAAGCCTGGCTGAACTAATTGGTCCCTATTTCTAGTACTGTAATTATGTCTATCACCTCTTTTATTAAAAAGATGTGGATTTTTTCTTACGTACATTATGTTTTCGTAGATGTATTGACAATGTACTGTCATGCAGAACTGTGTTTGCAGAATAATTATAGACTCAATGTCTGCAGCCCGTCCCCATAACAAAATGCCATAAGACATTATGACACTATGAAAGTAACTAAAATAGACCAGTCTAGCGGTATCGACATCAGTAAATTGACGGATTTTTCTAAAAGCGAATGCTGCTGAACTTAGCCGCCCTGCAAGAGTACTTAAATGAGAACCCCATTGTAGCCTTGAATCAAGCGTAATCCCCAGGAACACCGTTTTATCTACGAATTCAAGTTTCTCTTTATTCAAAACTATATCACAATCGCTATGTTTAACATTCGGTAAAGCAAATCTTATTAAGCTACTCTTAGTAAGCTACTCTTTACAAGGTGATTTAAAGACCAAAGAAGACTTAGTGTAAGAACAACTTCTAAAGTTTTCTGTTACCAGTTTCTTATGCAATAGAAAAGAATTTGAACGAGAAGCTCGAAGTAAGAACCGTCAAAGAAAGCAAAGTTATGAATCCGAACTTTTGACAGTTGTAACATCAAGAAATTACAAAACTACAAATAAATAATAAATTACTTTTACGCAGGTAATCCCTTTGAAATGTTTTAATAGATACGGGTTCTTCGTCGTGTCGATGATTTCCCTTTTTTTTAAAATTAAATTAGTTTTGACCAGTACTCTGCCGGCGTTGGTACTGGCCTCGGACAGGTCCCTCAAAGTGCACGAGGAACCACACATAGTGCAGGACAGGAGATGAGCCATTTTTTGCGTTGAGGCTCCGCAGTCACACATGGCATCATCGGAATATCCCCACCAGACCAGGTTGCAGCGGCCCACCTGGCTTCGCAATCGGTTTAGGGTCTTCCAGGTAGGCCATGGATTCAGGTGTAAATCTTTAAGTTCTATAAATAATTTAAAAAAAATACTTTAGGCCTATAGCTCCTGAGTCTTACATAACATCACACCTGTAATCCCCGAAGGGTTAGGCAGAGGTGTACCTAATAGTATACTCACATTTCGCCAAATATATTTAAGTCCCATGTAATAGACGGCGAGCCTAATGCCAACAACCGAAACCTATTGTCTTACAATACGTTTTTGAACTTAAATAATAAGTAATACATAATAAAAAGGTGCTGTCAAGTCTTTTGTTTACAAATAACACCACATTATGCGCCGGCAATTGTTTTTCATGAATAAATTATCAAGTAGCTACTTGATCTGCATCTGCATCTTGTATTATTGTTCCATAATAATACAATGTACTTGAATACAATGGAGAATTTTTGACGCAGTATGTATGGTCTTGTTTACTTCCATATTTCCTTTAAAAAATTCAGATGTGGTTTTCAGACAAATTTAGGTACGTACTTCAAGCTTAATCAGCCTATAAAGTTCCCACTGCTGGGAAACAGACCTCTCCCCCCAACCACGCGGGCTCAGAGCGGGTTGGTAGATGACACATGTCTTCGAATTTTTGTTTCTAAGACATGGCGGTTTCCTCACGATGTTTTCCTTCACCGTTTTGAAAGCAGTGGTGATGAAATAAATTACACAAAGTACCTATTGCGCCTGTGCGGGTTCGAACCCATGACTTACTGGTCATAAGTCGGGATCGTCAACACCGCTGCTCTAGGTACATACTTATTAGGATATTACATTATTTGGAGCTGGCGATCTACCCTACAATGTGTTGTTCTACAAAATACACTAACTCACGCGTCACCGAAGGGTCTGTCAGAGGTGTAACTATAAACTGTCTAATAGTACACCCATATTTCGCAATTTACGTTTAAGTCCCATGTAATAAATTGCAAGCCCATTGCCATCATCCGGGCACAAATCCAAACTCCGTGGCTGCTACTGAGCAATTCCTGATGGAAGAACTAATTAACACTTTATCAGATCCGAGCATCGAACCCAGGACCTCATGCTCATGCAATGCCAAAGTCAGCTCTCATTCATATCCTTACCAGGCTGTATGTTAAACAAAATTACGATTGACTGTTGCATAAATATAATTGGCCAAACAATTAATTGAGATCCATAGTACATACTAGACGCGACAATTGTCACCAAGTCTATTCAAAACTAGGTATGGTATTATGCGTAGGAGTTGGGATCTTCCTGTTGTGTTAGAGTAGTACACAGGGCTATAAATTTTAATTAATATGTCGGTCATGTTGTGAAAACATGTGTTATTGCACGTGTTCGAACGAGCGTTGTTTTTCGTTGATCGTGAATATTGCGTTTCTGTTTTTTTGGGAAATACGTTCTAAACATGAAAATAAAAAAAAACCTATGGTTTCAAATTAAGATAAAGAAGAACAATGAAGAACTTCTAAAAAAGACAAATAAATTCTTAGTTTGAAATCAGTTTTTTTATTTAATTCTAGTATATGATTGACAAGTATGAATGTTTAATTTTACAGTTCTTAGTTATTTACATTGTCAGATCAGCCTGTAGGAAATAATAAATAACCCTGAGCGCGCGGAATTCTTGATGTAAAGTTACGAGTACGTTAACTCCGCGCGTTCGTGCTAGGCCCACTGATGTGAATTACACTGTACCTAAAAATAAAAAAGCATAAACATTTTATAACAAAAAAACCCAAAAATATTCCACAGACAAAAAAAAAACAAAAACAAAACATCGTCTTAAAAAACTTTTCTACGTGTAGATACACACGTAGTCATAATTGAAAAGTGTAAAACAATAGTTTTGATACAAAACACTTTCAATGTCAACTATCTCTGTATACCGCACGTGCACTGACCCACGTGGGTAAACAAAGGGGCGTGTCCACTGACTCACGCGCACTTATGTAACTGAAAACTTAGGCTTGTCATACACAGGAACATGAGTCGGATCGAGGGGCGCGCCGCGCATCTAGCTGTGTTTCTGTATTAATATTTGAAAGAAATAATGTTTTTAGGTTTGAATGTATCTCCAGAACTACTGATCCAATTCCGAAAATTCTTTCACTAATAGGAAGCTACGTTAGCCCCGACTGTCATAAGCTATTAAAACGTTCTCTTAGGATAATTTTGGCGGGATAAAGCTAAAGTTAAGTTTAAAATAAATGACAGTTCGTTCATATACTAGAGTTGTGACACGGTGAGCGACGCGCCCGAAGCGCAGTTTTTGTAAACACGTTCAAGGTTCAATATCGCGCGATTCTCGCGTATGACCGGTCGAATGCGAAACAACAAGTGACGTAAAATTCAAAATGGCGTATTAAGTTTGGTCTTGCGGAAATAAACAGTCACTAAGGGCTAGTTTTAGTGGAATAGTGCGCATGAGTTGAGTAAATGAGGCCTCATAAACATGGTAATTTAGTGGGTGTGTTGTTTCTTACCTAATTATTAGGCACGCTTTTGAGTAAGCTAAGTCGTTCTGTAAGTACGTGTATATTCAACAAGCCTATAATCACCTAGCTTTTCCCAACTATGTTAGGGTCGGCTTCCAGTCTCACCGGATGCAGCTGAATACCAGTATTTTACAAGGAGCCTATCTAACCTCCACAACCCAGTTAGTACTGGGTAGTATGATACCCCTTGGTAAGACTGATTGTCAAACTTTCGAACCACTGACTATTTGCAACGACTGTCAAAGATTTACAAATGACAGTCGGGACCAACGGCTTAACTTGCTTTCCGAGGCACGGAGTAAAAACTCGGTACTTATGTATAATGGGCGGTCTCCCATCCACGAACCAACCTAGGCAAAAAAAGCCTAAACCTCTATTCATCATCACCATCATTGGCAGCTTTGTAGCACTTAATCACTCTGTGTGTAAGTCTTCGCCTTTATGTGTATGTTTCGCTGGCCAGTGCAAGTTTTATTTACGACTAAGTAGCTGTTGCCCGCGACCTTCGTTCGCGTGAAAATATTATTAAAAAATCCCCATTATTACAAGCATTTCCCTATTTGAATCGAATTTTGTTACCAATTTCAAGGGTTTTTTTTTTGCACGGAACCCTACATGTTTATCTAAAATAAAAGTAGTCAAGTTACTCCTTGTACATCAGTTATCTGCCATTGAAAGTCTCGTCAAAATCGGTCCAGCCATTTCAGAGATAAGCCGGAAGAAACAGACAGACAGGCAGACAAAAATTGGCAAAAATGTTTTTGGTATATGTACCGTGTATACATCCATATGCACTTAGTTAAAAGTGGTTATTTTAATATTACAAACAGACACTCCAATTTTATGTATTGATGATGATGATGATGATGATGTATTAATGATGATGTATTGATGATTTCGCAGCCATTCTTTCTCATCTACCCATTTGACTGTCTGCGAACGCTCCTTCAATCATCTTTCGTCAACCATTACGTAAGACCTCTGTTCCACTCCAGGGATGTTATGGAGCTCCATAACCGTAACCGAAACTATCGGATATCCGAAATAATGATATATCCGTAACCGTAACCGTATCCGTTTCACAAGTTTCGGATAGTTTCGTATAAGGGCGGAGTCTAAATAAAACGACATGTTTCGACAGGTTTTTGTTTCACCGCTCGCGCGCCACGTGAATCTTGCAGTTTGTTTGTTATTTCTAGTCATAACATAACCTCTTTCATAACTAGTTAGTTTTTTATTATATCCGTAACCGAAACTATCCGAAACTGACAGATAAGCCGAAATAATTACATATCCGTAACCGTATCCGAAACCGATATAATTTTATTCCTATATCCATATCCGTATCCAGATCCGAAATATCATATCCATAACATCTCCGTTCCACTCCACCTGCCATCACCACGTCCAGTCGTGTCCTACCTTCCACAAAAGATGGGTACAAGGACCTATAATACATAATTATGAAACCTTCTTCAAGTTCTTATTACACTGTCACATGTAAATATGTAATAATCCAGACTTTCTGCAGAAACCATGCGGAGTCACATTAATTAGAAGATAATGCAACAAGGAACAGAAACGATTACTCTCAAAAAAAATACCGGTTATAATTTATGAATGTGTTTACTACTGCTAGTCACGTGTGCAATAAAAAAACAGGATTTAACTAATATGAATAATACCATACACTCATCAACTCACACACTCACACACAGACATACAAACACACGTTATATCTTTGATTTAATTTTAATTTTCTCTATAATTTTAATTTCAACTGTAATTTGTACAATTAAATTTTACCTATATGTGTTACCAAATGACAATAATCTTGGTTGTCAACTTTTTGTAGCGACACTCTCAATATTGTTAGATTAAATTGGAACCCATGGCTGAACGCTGACCCCTAAAATACAGGTCCAGGCCTAGTTTGTGGGTTAGAATCAGATTTGTGGCAGTACACTCGTGTGCTTTCCTATTGTGACTGGCTTGTTACATGTATTTTTAAGGGTCAAATAAATATTTTGATAAATATAAATGTTTTCCTTCACCGTTTTTGAGAGCAGTGGTGATGAAATAAATTACACTTAGTATTGCGCCTGCCTAGGCTCAAACCCACGACTTACTGAAATTATTTTAGCGTCACTGAAGGAAAGCATTGCCACGTCCTAAAAACAAAAATTCGAAGATATCCGACGTCGATCTACTGTCACTGGATCCGCATAGTGGATCAATGAATCTTATCAATCGCCCAATTGCTCTCACAGAGATAATACCTTTGTCTCAGCAGTTAAACCTGATTATATTATATAAAAAATGTTGCCAACCCTAAATATAGGATGTAGGCTATATTACTATGCTGTCGGTGGTGAATAGTCGTAGTTCCCTGCATAATTCCCAAATATATGCGTACAATACTGTATTGGTGATGTGGACAGCCAGTAGACTGGCTGGTTACAAGGCTGGCTTACAAGTTAATAATTTACTGAGTAGTCCTGAGTATGATATGCATAACCACAAGTTAAGTAAGTGACAATAGAGAAACGAATTTTCCTACACAGAGACCTAGCTAGATCGTTTTTTTGCCCCCGTAAACACCTATGTTACAACTTTCATCGAAATCATTAGCGCCGTTTTCGAGAATGTGTTTACAAATTATATAAAAATATTGCTCACTTAATAGTATTATAGCATAGCATAAAATACGATTATTCAAAGGAGCAACTCACAATAATATTAAGATGCCAAAAATAAACACAATCGGGCAGACATTTCTTCAGAAACTCCAATCAAAATTCACCAGCATGTACCATGGGTTGGTGGTGAATACGAAAACGAACCGGTTGGTAGTTCGTATTCTAAAGACGAGAAATTCAAAGAATCGTACATTTGTATGAAAATTAAGTATCGAAGCCTTTGCCCTTGGCAGTAATCAGTAGCCACTTTGTTTTATAGCTACACTTGATATTGTATTGTACGGTTTTAGGGCTCGTACACATAGCGATCCGTTTTACAGGTCCGTTATTTGATGGCGTATGTAGTTGTATGAGCGAGTTCACACACTAAACAGTATTCCGGATTCAGTAATCATGTCATCATGTAAGTTTGTATGTAGGCGGTAATCTCCAGAACTAACGATCCAATTCTAAAAAAAAAGAGAAAGAGACATTATTCGTGAGTGCTCTATGCTATAAATTTTATTTATATCATGCATATTAACCGACCTATCACAATTTTTGCGGACGAAGTCTTAGGCGAAGATAGTGTTTCATAAAACAGTTTCATCAAATCTCTAGATTCTACCAAAAATCGACCCTCGAGTTGATGACTGTGACGACTATTAACTTGAGTTGTGACCCTAGAAATTATGTTTGTCTACAAACAAGGCAGACGGGTAAAAAGGAAAACTTTGAAGACAGACCTTCTTAAAGCCTTTTTATAAAGACTCACTTTCAAGATTTAATTTGTTTGTTTATTTGCCAAGGCATCAAACAGAAGAGGATTAATTGAAATGTAATTCAACCCGTGATGGAGACTTCTCGGGTCGACAGACAACAAACAGCCTGGATCTCCTTTATTAGGTCTGCCTAGACAGTTTCAACGTTATTTACAAACAAATAATCCTTTGGAAATAAGCATTTTTGTTAGATAAATACGTTCAGGTTGCTCCATAAACATTGGTTGTTTGTTTATAGTTTAACATCATGCAGAATAGTAGTACGCTGGCGAACTTAGCTACAAGGTATTCTCTGGCTTTATTGGAAGCTCTGAGGTTGATCGTTTTTGACGTGAGCTGGTATTATGAACAGCCTTTTCCAGTGGACTGGGGGTGGTGCATATCAGAAGATAATTTAACGGTACTTTGCGAGATACAAAATACATCAGATATACGCACTTCATTATACGTTTTACGTTATAGAATATTTTTCTTCGTCCAACAATGTTGTTGGTGCTCAACCAACAGGCTCACATTTTTACAACTTTTTTATGACCTCGTTAAATTAATATTCAAGTAAGCATCTGGAAAAAATCTTAATGATTCCAAAAATGGATCCTGTTTTGAAACACTAGCTCATGTCCGCGGCTGAGTTCGGTAATTGTCCCCCGAAATCGTACTACTGGGATAAAAAGTATCCTATGTGTTAATCCAGGTTATATCGCGTGGCGTTTCCGCGCAACTCTTTTTTTTTTTTTTCGTTTGGGAAATTGTCAAATGTCTCCTTCCTCCTCTGGGCGGAGCGGAACGGACTGTCAGACTTGTACTGACTAAAACCCATCCATGTTCCTTCCTTGCTCTTTGTGTTCCAGGGCCGCGGTATCTCTTTCGACCAGTCCCGCAGCCCTGGCAGGCTCGGCGCACCTCTTACATAGACAAGGCGAGGATCAGCTCACTGCTCCCTATTACCTGAGACGGGGTTTGTCGCAAGCAAACTGTCATTTAAAATCAAAGCATTTATTTCAAGTAGGCCAGTTACAGGCACTTTTGAATTGTCGAAACAAAGACAGCAATAAAATGTAGCTACAGTCCCAGTCACAAGGCATAAACATTGTGAAAGTACTGTAGTTGCCCATTGCTGGGGTGATCGTGTGAGTGATTGGGGTGACTGTGTCTCCGTGCCCTGGAGAGACGAGGAGAAACATCGTGTGGTGTGTGGTGTCAGTAGGAGTCTGATAGACCGCTCCACCGGATCGTTTTTGCGTAAAACAGTAACAGCCATCATCACAAACATTCTAATTTAGATGGGGAAAAACAAATTGAACTCGCGACACCGTTGAACGACCTCTTTTTCGTTGCAGAGTTAGCCGTATTGCTGCATATTACAAACCCAAAAAAATACAGTGTATAGTCAAATGTATAAGTGAAAAGGCTTATGCAAAAATATTTTCTAAAAATAATACAGAATCTTGGTAAAAAAAAAATCGACTGTGCTCTAGACCACACGACTGAAGTAAAACTTAAACAAATGCCGAACAATCGTCTGTCAAATTCAAAAACGTAACTCTCTCTCTTTCTATCTTCTTATATCTCCCTCTTAACTTCCGTTTACCTCGTAACGTTACACATTCACCAGCTTAGTCCCAACCAAGTCAAGCTTGCATAAAGAAGTTTTACTTCAAAAAGTTTTTACTTATGTCGGCACTCCCGGAGTGGTTAAGTTTTAGTGGAGGTCAGAGCATCGGAAATTATCTCCCGGGACGTCCTACCTTTGTTAAGATCCTATAGGTATCCTATTCTAACCCAGATCATGGTCTATCCTTGTGCTTAATATCATAGAAATCTGTTCAACCGAAGTCGTGGCAAACAAACGCACTTTCACAATTATAATGTTTGTTAAGATATCTGTAGATCTATCATGAGTTTAATTTAATTATGGTAATAAAAACGATTTTGTATTTAATTCGTCTTTTTTTATTTCACCTACTAACTTATGTAATGTGTAGGTATGTGTATAAGCAGTGTTCCAAACAGTCACGGCCAAGGTCATGCTGCCTCGTGTGACTACATACTCATGTATATGAATCTACCCGAAACTGACAAATTTTCCCAATCAACCTTGAACCTTCTAGTTCAACGATAAAGTTGAAAATCTACTAAATAAATTTGACAGATTATAGTAGCTTGATATGCTGGCGTCTGTACATATAGTATGTATACGTATGGAATGTACATATATGTTGTACAAATGCGTGACTAATGTGTTCCTTTGCTTGCTATTGTTCTGTGTTCAGCAATAATGATTTTCTTTTCAATGATTCTTTACTTAACGAATTTAAACTGGACTTGTCATCTTTCTGTTAGGTACTTCTATTTTTGTAATACGCAAAATATAATGTAGTTTAAATATGTACTTAAATTTTGTTCATTATGTGAACACCTGCCGTGGAACATTTTAAGTGTTTTCATACATAGGTACTGTAGGTATTGCTGTTCAGGAGTTTTATTTTGAAATGCTTCGAGAAAGAATTTAGTGAGTGAATTTTTGAAGGTTTCTCATCAGCTTAAATTGTGTCTAAGAGATTTTAATTTAACCTTTTGTAAATAAGGTGCCATTTTCATAAATAAGGTGTTAAAAAATTAACTTTAAGAATATCGCATAGTTCTCAAAAACTTTTACTATGGGACGAACGCTGAAATCGCGATAAAAAATCTGCTGTTCCATACATTTATGCACACGTAACGCAATAAAATGTATGGAACAGCCAATTTTTTTATCACGTATATAACGCCTTAGTCACAAATAAGTGACCAGCAAGCGCGTGCCCTGTACGCCAATGACACAAATATGTGACAAAAAATACGGTGCATTATAACACGAAATAAACAATTTAAAAGATTTGGAATCACAATATTCTTTTTGTAGGTATTTGCGGTGAAATTGTGGCTTGGCGTGGAGTACAGGCACGCGCTTGCGTTTATGTTCTACCGTTCAAAATGTTAAACCTTAATTTTTATTTACCTACGCACAACTCGAATCGACTTTTCTAAATCTAACATCATCATCATCATCTGCCTAGCCTTTTCCCAACTATGCTGGGGTCGGCTTCCAGTCTAACCGGATGCAGCTGAATATCAGTATTTTACATGGAGCGACTGCCTATCTGACCTCCACAACCCAGTTAGTACTGGGTAATACGATACCCCATGGTAAGACTGGTTGTCAGACTTTTTTAGGGCATTGACTACCTAACGATTGTCAAAGATCTACTAATGACAGCCGGGACCAACGGCTTGACGTGCTTTCTGAGGCACGGAGTAAACTCGTTCTGTAATGGGTGGTCACCCATCCACAGACCAACCTAGGCAAGCACGGCTTAACCTAAAGATCAACCCGAGCGGCTGTTATTATTTAGCCACGAGCTCCTCAACTTTTCTAAGTCTGACACATACATTATAATCTGGAAGGCCTGAAAGTGTAAAACCGTTACGGTTCATTCCCAGTACTTCTAATATACAGTTCTACGATAGAACTAATTTGAATATTTTTTCCCACTAGTCCTACGATTTCAGATGCTACAAAATCGTAGAGCTAGTGGGACCAAAAATTCACTATCCCCTATTATAAAAAAAAAAAATTGCCTTTATCCGTCAGCGACCCCGAAAACCACGAAAACGACACCAATGACGGAAAAACCAAAAATTTTGCTCGGCGAATTACGAATCTATAATTACGTACCTAACTTGAAAATGTGAATTTTAATTAATGCAGATATTTTAATGAAAATAGTGTCAAAAGATAGGTTTATATTTAAAAACAATAACACGAAAGGATTTAGGTCGATTTAATTTGTTTAGGATATATGATGAAAATTGTAAACGAAACGCTTCAGAGGGATACACCTACGAGGTAAACGTGCCGTTTACGCCAGATAGACGTTTGACAATAAAGTTATAGAGAGCTGTCAATTCAACGGTTCGTATGTGACAGCAACGTTCAGTTAACTGTTAGTAAGTTATTGAAAACAACCGTAAATGAGGAGGTAGGTATTAGGAGTACGGATAAGGTCACCTCTTTCTAAAGCTTTGGGATACAGGCATGACCGCATGTTCAATGTTATGTTCTTATTTATTCTATGATATCAACGAGCTACACTGTCTAAAATTAACTGAACAGTGCGTGTTTCAGATCCATCATGGAAATGTCAAAACATTTTGATAACGCGTAAAAAAAAAACAAACTTAGCTTTGTTAGTAAACTAACAGACGGGTTAAGATACACTCTTGTGATTTATTCGGTTGATAAACTCGACAAAAGTGGCCATTTCGTTAATCAAACTTACGTAAATGTACTACACTAATGTACATATTACTAAATGATGATGTAATGAAGTTTTTAAATCAACCTAAGATTGAATTATTTTGTTAGATTTAGAAGGCCTCGACAAAAAGGCTTTCTGGCAGCAATATTCTATCATATCAGGGAATTTTTAAACCGAAAAAGTGAAAATCTGTACTTATTTTTTACTAGCTGATGCCCGCGGCTTCGCCTGCGTGGATGTCGGTTATCGCGACCAAAAGTAATCATGATGATCCCATTCCCTCAACTCATGGGAACTTAGTTTGCCCATTTTCAAAGTATTCAAATGGATATAGTATATTATCCTTAAGAGATAGACATAAGCCATAGCGGATTTTTCTGTAGACCTATATAAGATATACAATTCTACCATTCATCATTTTGTTATATCTTAAAGGGTAGCGTTTTCGTTGAAAGCTCCCCCAGACGGCTTATTTTTTTCCAACACCTCCAACAAATATCATTATGTTTTAGCCAATCTGTACAAAAACTTGACAAATTATATACTAAAAAATTCCTCGAGAACCACTCTATCTATTTAAGAAAACAACATGAAAATCAGTGCAGTAATTTTTGAGTTTAACGCGAACAGACAGATAGACGCGGCGGAGAACATTGTGTTATAATATGTAGTGCTGTTGGGTTCGGCTTCCAGTACATCCGGATGCAGCTGAATACCAGTATTTTACATGGAACGACTGTCTATCTGCCCTCCACAACCCAGTTAGTTCTGGGTAATACGATACCCTTTGGTAGAAATACAGTGAAATTAGTGATAGCTTTAATTTCCACATCAGGTGTTCCAGATCTTCAATTTTTATTCGTCAACAGAGAGTGTTCATCAGGCTGAACATCTTTTGCTAAGACGTCATTCCTATATATATTATAGTGTAACTGGGCTCTTGGAGCTCCACGACAGGTCTTCCACATCTTCAATTTTTATACGTCAACAGAGAGTGCTTATTAGTCTGAACAACTCTTGCTAAGACGTCATTCCTATATATGTTATAGTGTGGCTGGGCTCTTGGAGTTCCACATAAGCTGTTCCAGATCTTCAAATTTATTGTCTTAGCAGAAAATGCTCATTACGTGGAACAATTTTTGCTATCGTACCATTTTTGTATCTCTTATAGTTTAGCTGGTCTGTTGCGGTTCTGCATCAGGTGTTCAAGTTTCCAAGATAAATTATAGCCTATATGTTGCCCAGACTTAATACCTATACAACAAAAAAAAAATCATTCAAATCCGTCGTGTAGTTCCGAAGATTAGCGTGTACAGACAAACAGACAGATTTTTTTTTGGATTCGTTCTCTATTACTGTTTCTAAACACCCCCCAATTTTTTTTTTTTAATATATTCAATGTACAGACACAGTTATTTTACTGTCTTATTATATGTATATATAGATTTGGTTTGGCATCTTTTTGGTTTGGCTCGCAGACTATTTAATTTGGCCCAAAATTGTCTTCTTCTTGACTCAAATAATACCCGATCAGTTTATGTAGCCATCAACACGGCTCTTTCGATGGCTTCGTTTAATTCCTGGAAGGTGCATGTGGTTGAACAAGATGGGCTAGCAATGAGGTGGGGCATATTCTGCAGAGGGGACTACACAAGGTATTGTATTTGGGACGGATCGAGTATAAAGGGACTCTTAACGAAGCCGAAAGGCACTTGTTCTCCCCGTCATTGCGATCAGTTTTTTGTTCTACAGCATACCTGGGAACCTTCTAGTTACGGAGATATTGGGGGTCAAAGTTCCAACATTTCCTCAAGTTTTTTTTTAAATACATATTTTTAATGTAAGATTTTTACTTTAATCACCTCCAGGACCCCCTTACTATACAATCCATCCATCAGCATAATATTTTGAATGCGTTAGATTGAGTCCAACCGTAAAACGTGATTTTTCACCCCAAAAGAAAAGTGTTTTCCCAGCAATCATTTTTGCGTAAAGTTACTTAGTTTGATGTACAGAATGCTTGGTTGACGGCTTCGTGAAGAGTCTGTTTTTACACTCTGTATGTTGCCATCAACACGGCTCTTTCGATGATCGATCGTTTAACTCCTGGAAGGTGCAGGTGGTTGTACAAGATGGGTAAGAAATGAGGTGGGGCATTTTCTGCAGAGGACCTCCACACTGTTATTGTATTTGGGACGGATCGAGTTTACCCTATTTGGCCATGCAGTGCCAGATTATACAGTGAATAGAAATATCTGAGTGTATCCTTGCAGAACGCTCGATTTCCTTGCTTTTATGAGCGAGCGAAAACATGAACTCTATAAATAAAACGGGAACATTCAAAATAAACATCTGGCTATTGTGAGCTACTGCGTAGGAATGGGATGTTATTTTTATTGACTTTTATATATAAGCTCTTTACTTGTTTTATTTATAGACGGTGTAGTATGTACCTACCGTACAATACATCCATACTATCTATATCCATACTAACCCATACTTATTTAATATAATACATAAATAAAAATAAAAATAAACTTAAAAATAAAATTATAAATGCGAAAGTAAGTTTTTTTGTTTATTTGTTACCTTTTCACGTCTAAACTACTGAACCAATCATCCTGAAAATTTGGTTATACGTTGTCAGGTGTCCAGATACGGACATAGGGTACCTTTCATTTCGAAAAAAAGTACTGTTCCCTAGGAAAGCAACGATAACGTTCTTATGATAATAGATAGCGCCACGTGTCTTTCGAATCACTATTGAAGTATATTATTTGTAATAATACAGTAGAGTACAACCCGAATTGATTGTCAAATTCTAAATTAACGCGAGCGAAGCCACGGGCGAAAGCTAGTCTACGCATTAATGCCTTATAAAACATTATTACTTAAAGGAATAGTAAAAAAATGAAAAAAAATTACACAATACGCATATTTATTTCAGAAAAAATTATATATATCTGGAAAAAGCAAGAAGTAACTTATTTCAGTTTTTTGTTGACTAAAGAGCCGTAATTACCTATTTTAATTGATTATTCATTGTCTATTAGTGATTCAGTTTAGAGGTATCTTTGAGATATTTTTCGAATGATATAAAACTTAAAAGTAGTCCTCAACTTACTTACGGGTTAAGATATTTATTTATAAAAAGAATACATTCTCTTAATATGAGAAATACAAGTTAATCTTAAAACTAAATATATTATAAGAGTTACTAATTTTTGAAGAAGATACTTTGCTACTTATTAATCAGAAAGTGAATCTTGCAGTAATACTAAAACGAGAACCATCCATAACATTACGCCTGTAATCCCCGAAGGGTTGGGCAGAGGTGTACCCAATAGTAGATACACCCACATTTCGCCAGTTATGTTTTAAGTCCCATGTAATAGGGGGCGAGCCTATTGCCATCAACCGGGCTCAAAACCAGATTCCGTGCTATGCTGCAGTCGGGTAAAAATAACGTAGGTATGTTACGTATTACCTCTAATAGAAAATGACGAAACTTATTCATTTGTTGTTTCACGTTATCTATTTAAATTCGGTATTCTAGTTAGCTACTGCGCAGTTTGGCGATAGTAAAGAAAATAACAATACTATTTATTTTATAAGTGAGTACGTTAATGAGTTGTCGTTTTTAATGAATTTACCTAATGGCCTACCTAATTGGACTGCTTTGTTGTTCCCAGATCGGGCAAAGTGATACTTGGTTTTTCCATCAGGAAGTTCTCAGTAGCAGCCACGGAGTCTGGATTTGTGCCCGGTTAATGACAATAGGTTCGCTCCCTATTACATGGGACTTAAACATAACTGGCGAAATGTGGGTAGGTAGAGGTACACCTCTGCCTAACCCTTCGGGGATTACAGGCGTTATATTGTGTGTCATTAATTCAGATGTTTTATATGTGTAGATTGAATATTATTAAATTAAGACTTTTTTTAACATCTGAATTAAAGTCCAGTTATCCGAATTCCAAGTCTTCCAAACTGTCATTAGACAGTTTGGAAGACTTGGTTTATTTAAATTTATTATTTTCATAAATTCATTCTGGAATAAATGTTTAAAGATAGAAAGAGGTATTGAAACCCGAATATTATATTAATATTTTTTAAAGGAATTGAATAAAAGTCAAAGAAATTTTCAAAATGTTTAAAAAAATTGCCTCTTGACTTATTATAGTTTAAAAACCCGCCAACTTTGTTATTAAACTACATATTTACGGTTTTCAGATTTTTTCCTTTACATTTGCTGTAAGACATTGTTTCTTGCCAAATTTCATGTTTCTAGGTCAACGGGAAGTATCTTATAGGTTTTGAATCCCTTGTGAAATCGCAAAATATGCGACATAAACGATCATATCTTTTGATCGCGTTGGCTTACGAGTACATGTTTGATTTTTTCACTGCCCAGTAATTTCAGCTTCATACTTCCACGCCTTCTTGAGAAAAAAGGGTCGGGCAACAAAGTGATCCTACAAGGGTTCCGTTTTTACCAACTGAGGTACGGGACCCTAAAAAACGCGCTTGTGTCACGCACTATAATACTAAATACAGTAACAATATATCACAATGTACCGAAAACACGTGAGTTGTCGAGATAAGCCGACTGATCGCTACTAATATTACGTACCTACCTACACATAGATATTTTATTTATACCCTGCTAACTGGGTCACGCGATTACCTCTATGAATCAAACATTTGTGAAGTTAAGGACAAACTTATTTTAAATTCATGAGCCCCTTGCCTTCAGGAATGGGTGAATTTTAAAGCAGTTCCAGGCATCTTAAAGTTGCTGTTGTAAGTTTTACTTATACAGGGTGTAACAGAATCAAGATCAACGTAAGACCTCTCGTGTGGTGTCTCGCACCATAAAACTGAACAACTTTTATTCTACGAGTTCTTGAAACTCGATAAGAAATGGTCTTTCTATAGTAACTGACGCAATCAGCTGATCAACATGATTGTATGGTAAAAGTAATAAAAAAGTAATGAATTTCCAAAAGTCATAGAACAAAAGTTGTTCAGTTTGATGGTCCGAGAGACCACGCAAGAAGTCTTGCGTTTATTATGTTACACCTTGTATAAACCCGTTAACTTGACTACATAATAGTTAAGGGTTCTAGTAACTATGTAGTTTGCTACATTGAAAACTTGTGGGAATATAATTTCTTACTCACTCATATTATTTTAAAGTAACTATAAGCCTGTGAAGAAGATGGATACAAGAATGGATAAAGTAAGTAAAGAAAGTTTGAAAATTGCGCCAAAAAATCGACTGTCTTGGTATAAACATGTGATGAAGAGGGACGAATATAAATGGATGGATTGTGTGAGGAACGATTTGTAAGAAAAAGCTGTAAATGATTTCGTCACGGTTGACAGAGGAGAATGGAAGAAAAATACGTGTTGTGCCGACCCCAAGTAACATAGGACAAGGGCAGGAAGATGATGAGACTGTTTACCTGCGCTTGAAACCGATCGTTTTGAGATCTGATTTGACAGATAGGTAGTGTGTGTGTGTGTGTCCCCGGGAAAGACAAAGGCTACGTTTTATTTTGGATCGCAGACAAAGACGCGGGCTAATTCCTGATATTGCATTAGTCTGACACTCCCTTCCGCTCTGCCCAGAGCGGGAAAAGTCATTTGATGACTTCCCATGCGTAAAAAAAAAGGCTAATTCCTGATATTGCATTACCCATATATAAGGTCCCATTAAAATAGATGGACAAATTTTAACACAGCGTTCAGTACGTCCTACCATAGATATCCAAAAAAAAAACATTGATTAAAGTGATTTTATTATGACCTAAAAAAAAAAAATGCCGGCAATTTTATTGTATTTTCGTCAGCTGTTTTTTTTCTAATAAGTATCTAATGCGTCTTTCTTATTTTTTTTTTACCATTGTCCTTATTCTGGTAGTCTGAATGATTTCTAAAAGTTTGTCCATCTATTTTAATGGGACCTTATATATTTTCCTTTTCTTTCTAAGTACATAATTATTCTGATTGTTTGCGGGAGAAGCGCTTAAAATGATTGTCCAATGTCCAATGAGTAGTAAAATAAAGCAAGAAGAGACCTACTTGAGTCATGGTTTATTATGAAATCTCAGTGTAAATCTGTGCATCTTATTTTAGCAGTCACACAGTGTAATGTGCGTTGGTCTAATATCCCGAAATATATTTTCCTAGACGAAAATATAAAACGGTGGGTTCATAATACTTTTAATTTCTTCATTTATTTATTATTTGTTTGTTTCTCCATTTCGTAGTGATTTTCGAGTGTCGTCTTATTTTCTTGCTTATGTGGGAGTAAGGAAACGTATAGAGTAACAGCTGGTTTTATTTTATTACGCAAATTGTATAATTAGATTGCTTATTAACGAGGTTAATATTATTTACTATGACTTAGATACTTAAAGCTGTCAGTGTTATAATTAACTAGCTATTGCTCGCGGCTTCGTTCGCGATGATTTTACAATTAATTCGGGTTGTACCCGTGGCGCCATCATATCACCATAAGAACGTTATTGTTGTTTTCCTCGGGAAAGGTACCTTTTTTCGGGGCAGGCATAGGCATAGGCAGATACTATATTGTACCTTTCATGGTACAATATAGTATCTGCCTATGCCTATGCCTATGCGGATATTCGGTTTTCGCCAATGCAGATATTCGTATTAATAACATTTTTTAGTAAATAACTTTGTTATTTATAGTCGATAGCTATTTCTATTACATCTTTTTAAAAAAATGGATGCTTAGCTTAATACAGAAAAAAATCTTCCAACTGATGTCAAAATAAATTGTTAAATACCTCACTTAGATTTATATTTATGTTACTCCATGCGAAGTAATACCCGTTTTTGAACTGGGATGGGCCGCACAACACCACTCGCCTCATCAGACGCCTTGGTACAGGTCGTTGGTGGAAACGGCACGGATGCGGGGTGGCGGACACGGAGTAGATAGAGAGTGCAGGTAGAAGGTGAAGCCGATGGTATGACCAGGATTCATAGGCCAAAGGTGGTAGGACAATCCCTTCTAGGGAGAAGAGGGTCAAATTCAGACCCTCTTTTCTGGTATAAACCTATGAATAATGAGAAAATATGGTTTTACAACATGGTTTTTATGGTTTGGTTTTTAATATGGTTTTACAACATGGTTTTTATGGTTTGGTTTTTTTTATGGTTTTGGTGTTTTTTTGGTTTTTGTGTTTTGTAATTGTACGTAGCAGGCAAAATATACATACCAGGTAGTAATGATAAAATCACAAATACAGCATTGATTGCAGCACTGATTTAATGTCTGTGCCTATTACAGTGAATAGGTAATGAAAATGATCGATGCCCTTCGAAATAACAATCATAACATATTATTAATAATGAAGTGTTATCGTGAGTATTAAATGTTATTAAGTGAACATACCTATTGAGTAACTGGGAGCCATTCGTCTTGCTGCAGGTGTTGCGAGCGAAGCGCAATCGTGACCTTTCGTCACGCGTTTGTTTTGCCGAATTACGTTCTGTTTTTCTACTGAAAACTGACGGAATTTTTTATTATAGTGATTGTAAATTCATGAAGTCCACGTCCCTTAATCTAAAGGGTGTAAAAAAACTCTTAACGAAGCCGAAACGCATTTGTTCTCTCCTTCATTGCGATCATTTTTTTGCTCTCGACCATACCTGTGAACCTTCTAGTTTCGGAGATATTGGGGGTCAAAGTTCCAACTTTTTCATACGTTTTTAATGTATTTTTTTTTTACTTAATACACCTTCACGACCCGTAGACTCGAGTTCCTACGGAGAAAAAGACATGGAAATTATTTCCAAAGCAACGGGGAAATACTCGTAGCTAGTGATGTAGATATTCTACGAATCTCTATGGTCGTGTCACTTATTTAAATTTCTTCTTAAGATCATCTCAACGCTAACCTGCATGGTCCTCATATGACTTGACCAATGTCTGAACTTTAAAAGAGACTATGACCTCTGATTTTATTTTTTTCTTTTCAGAGTAGTCAGGTACGAAACGCCGGCCCCATCTATTTTAAAAACATAACATGATGTACCGTGTACAGTGTTTTGTAAAAGTTTTGGTCAAGTGAAGTGGTCGCTGCAAGTGCTACTGCTGAGCATGAGGTCCTGGGATCGATTCCCGGGTCACGCAAAGTGTTATTGGGTTTTTCCATCAGGAATTTCTGAGTAGCAGCCTCGCTCTGTATGACATGAGAATTTTAAATATAACGGGCGAAATGTGGGTGTACTATTAGGTACTCCCCTGCCCAACCCTTCGGGGATTACAGGCGTGATGTTTGTTTATGGTAACCTGTATTACTTGAATGGGAAAAGGAAAGTGGTCTCTGCTGAAAAATCATCATAATTTTAATTTCCTTAAAATGTTCTACTTTAAAACAATCACAATATTTTCTTTTTGCGTAGAAATGAAACCAGATGATCATTCATTTCTATAAACACAGACGGATAATACTTTAACTGTCAGATAATAATTCTTATCAATAACTGTTATCCTTGAAAACGATCGCAGACTAAATATTACTAACGTTATCTCTATATGCTCATGTTTCGGCAAAAATAATAATGTTTACTTGTGATTATGACATACTAGGAAACCAACATGGTGTTCCTGAAACGCTTTGAGTAAATGGAAGACCCATTTGGAGGTGTTTGAAGTAAAAATCTTACATTAAAAACATGTATTAAAAAAAAAACTTGTGATAAAGTTGGAACTTTGACCCCCAATATCTGTGTAACTAGAAGGTTCCCAGGTATGGTCGTGGAATAAAATAGAATAATCTTTAATTACGTGAAATAAATTTTCCGCTTATTAAAATTCAGCATTCAAATATTTTACAGCTGCTAGTATAAAGGGTGTAAACAGACTCTTAACGAAGCCGAAAGGCACTTGTTCTCCCCATCATTGCGATCATTTTTTTGTTCTAGACCATACCTGGGAACCTTCTAGTTACGGAGATATTGGGGGTCAAAGTTCCAACTTTATCACAAGTTTTTTTTTTAATACATGTTTTTAATGTAAGATTTTTACTTCAAACACCTCCAAGACCTCATTACTATTTAATCCATCCATCCGCACAATGTTTTGAGTGCGTTACATTAAGCCCTATTGTAAAACGTGATTTTTCAGCCCAAATCGTTTCCCAGCACTAATTTTTGCGTAAAGTTACTTAGTTTGATGTACAGAATGGTTAGTTAACGGCTTCGTGAAGAGTCTGTTTACAACCTGTATAGCAGGTATATTAATATATACCTCGGACTAATTTCAAATATAAGAGATTAAACGAACTTACCTAGTGAAGTTCTACCCTTATTATACAGGGTGTAAACAGACTCTTCAAGAGTCTGTTTACACCCTGAAGAAATTAGTCCGAGGTATGAGACTCCCACCCTCCCAAGATTAACCGTTGATTAAATCTTCCCGTAGGTAGGTACCTTGTACCACAGCTCTAAACTGACTGACAAGTAACAGCAGTGTTGCTAGGTGCCGTTTTTATTTTTCCTCTAAAATCTAAAAAATCGCGTCAAAGAGCAACAGAAGGCTTGTATATAAACTAAGCTAGCAATTAAAGTTTAGATAAGCGGAGAGAACAAGTGCCTTTAGGCTTCGTTAAGGCTTTTTTGACACCCATTAGAATACTTTCATTCCAGTAGTAAGTTACTTTGAGAAACTTTCAGACCCCCAACGCGGAAAAAACCGAAGGCAAAAGCAAGTTGTCACTTGTTATAATATAAAAAGTCATTCATAGATAGTTATAGCTTGTTTATTAGTAGGTATACCAAGGGTAGGTAGGTGTACAAAGCTCAACCAGAACGTCGAATATAATCGAGTTGACACGGCTATTTTCTGCGATGACAATTATCGTGCAAAAACGCAAAAAAGAATGATAAACACACAAGGCTAACGGGTTCAAAGAGTTGAAGTATATTTATTTACTAAGTAAAATAGGTATGAAAGATAATGGAGTAAATGATGCCGTGACGTCTGACAGGGGAGAATGGAAGAAGAAAACGTATTGCGCCGACACCAAATAGAATGGGACAAGTCACGCAGATGATGAGGTGTCTTTTAATTTATAGAATAAGTTAAGGTGGAAGCGTCTGGGTAGCCCGCGAAATTCAAATTTTCTAACGTTTTTTTGTTATTTGCAGGTCAGTGTCAGGTTATCCGTTGTATGTTGATGAAAAATGAGTCGCGCCAGTAATACGCGTGTAGTTACATAATTATAATCATTAAAATCATCAATACGTCCCTCTAAGTTCAGTTAACCCCATTGTATGACGTTTTCATGAAATAGTTATTGAATGGGGTTTAATGAACTTACGTTGAACGTTGTATTAGGCCTGCGTTTGCAAAGGGCAAGGAAGGAACATGGATGGGTTTTAGTCAGTACAAGTCTGACACTTCCTTCCGCTCTGCCTGGAGCGGGAGAAGTCATTTGAGGATTTCCCATCCGAAAAAAAAAGGGTGTTGTATTAGGGCTGCGGGACTGTTCGAAAGAGATATCGCGGCCCTGGAACACAAAGGGCAAGGAAGGAACATGGATGGGTTTTAGTCAGTACAAGTCTGACACTTCCTTCCGCTCTGCCCGGAGCGGGAGAAGTCATTATTTGATGATTTCCCATCCGTAAAAAAAGGGGGTTGTATTAATGATTATACTCGTATGTCTGTAAACTACATACGTGTTACATGCGCGATTCATTATTTATCAACCTACAACCTGACACTGACCTGCAAATTGAAAAAAAAGAAAGAAAATTCTAATTACGCGGGTTACCTTGGCGCTTTTATCTTAAGGTAAATCAGAATTCTTCTTCCTTGAATCCTCATGACTGCGGGTTGCGACAACTAGTGGTCGTCACTTTGTGCACTAGAGCTCTCCAAGTCGCTCTGTTTTTCGCCATCCTAATAGACGCTTCACGCTTGCAGGTTGCATTGGCAGACTTCCTTCACGGCGTCGGTCCATCGGGTTGATGATCGTCCACGGCTCCTTTTTCCTTCCACCTGGCTGACGACGTGAGGGTTTCCTAATTGCCTGGCTGTTACTAGCCACATGACCGAAATATTGGAGGAGTCGCATACAGATAGCTGACAGTGTCTTAACATTCAAATGAGCCAGAATCGAAACGTTATTGGTGCAGCGCGCTGTCCATCTATTACCCAGCTGTTTTCTTCCATTTAGTGATGATAAGACAGCCTGCTTATTGTACTCTTCATCGGTAAGAAACCATTCATTCACAAAAAAATAAAAAACAATTATTTTCGATTAAGAGTTTCATGAAAAAAGTCATAAACGGTATATAATTACTATGAAAAACGATAGATTTGTTATCTTTCCATTAAAATTCTACAGACAATGTTATCAGCTGTTGTTAGGATAGGATATATTTATACACACACCGGCAAAATTAGAGGAACATAAAAAAATTGAATTATTTTTTGGGATTTAATGCATTTTATTTATTGTTTTCGGTTTATTTGAGTGTGTTTGTTTATTTTATGAAAGAAAACAACAAAATGTGGGGTAGTTAGAATTGATTTATTGAGAAATAATAAAAATGGTCGTAACTGAAAAATATTGAAGTCCTAAATTTACAACAAAAAAAAGTAAAAACTCAGAATTAATAGCGTGTGTACCTCCACGTGCTCTTCTTAGCGCTTCAATACGTCTACGCATGCTCCTGATGACACCTCCAATCATTTCCTGAGGCAAAATGTCCCATTCTTCAACCAGCGCCAATTTCAATTCTTCGACATTCCTAGGGGCTAGATTTCTTTCTCGGACCCTGCGTCCTATCATGTCCCAGACATGTTCTATTGGATTCATGTCTGGAGATCGTGCTGGCCAGTCTATCTGCGTTATACCGGTCTCATTAAGGTAATCCTGCACTATGCGCGCTGTGTGGGGGCGTGCATTATCGTGCATAAACATAAAATTTGAGCATATGAATGGAGCAAAAGGGATAACATGAGGTTCTAGGATCCCCGTTATGTACCTGTGTGTAGTCAGAGAAACGCCATCAATGATGACTAGAGCGGTGCGTGCCGTTAAACTAATACCACCCCACACCATTACCGACCCTCCACCGTAAGCCGTTATTTCGGAAAAATTTGCTTGATGGTAACGTTCTCCTCGATATCTCCACATCCTCTCCCTACCGTCAGTGAAATTTACACAGCAGCGGCTTTCGTCGGAGAATAAAACTTGACTCCACTCACCGGACCAATTTTGATACTGACGGGCGAATGCTAATCTGGCAACTCGATGGCTCACTTCAAGTTTTGGCGCTTTTGCTGGCACGTATGACTTCAAACCAACTTCATTCAACCTTCTCCTCACTGTTCGTTCACTAACACGTACGTTACGCACTTCTTCCAAGACATTTCGGGTCTGAACAGCCGTTTGACGACGATTTCTTAATGTTTGCACCCTTATAAAATGGTCGTCTACGGCACTGGTTGCACGATTTCTGCCTTGCCCTCGCCTGCGCACGTAAGATCCTGTCTGTCTGTATCGTTGCACATTACGGTGGATCACGGATACTGATACACCCAACGTTCGACTGACTGGACGGTAGGTGTGACCTTCCTCAATCATTGTTACAGCCCTGGCGACTTCAGTTGCTGGCAAATCACTCATTCTGTATGCGATACAATGTTAAATCTCCAAGCAAAACAAATAAAATGAGCTAGGGCCACCATTGACTGCTTAAACCAACTTCCTTATCAAAAACACTTAGAAGCGTTAATTGTAAACAAACACTTAAGAGGGTACAATTTCTGTAAGAGGGTTGAAAAATGTCAAAATGGCCCATTATGCTATGTTGAAAAAGGGTAATCATTCCAATATACCGGACCACTTGTCGAAATACCTATAGGTTTAAAAAAAGAGGCACCTTTTTTTGCGTTCCTCTAATTTTGCCGGTGTGTGTATTTTAGTATATCAACAAGATGGCATACGTGCTTTTATACATGGGAACACTTTTGTTTTATGTATTTTGTTGATGAGGAAATACTAAGATATTTTCACGCAGTCTTCTTCCTTCACTAGTTGGGCGCTTTCAGTAGTCCATTAGTTCTTGAGATTAGTTCCTGTAACGAAAAAACAACAGGACACGCAAGTCACTTATTTATAGAGCTCCGTCCGTGCTGTTCCTTCTGCAGGGCAGAGTTTTCAATGAATCAGTATTGACCAAGTACTTACCTACATAAATACATGCAACATATACTTAACTAAGTTATAACTTGCAACACGTGGACATCTTGACTTACTGTCAACATCCATGGGAAAAAAAATGTGCAACGTAATCACACTCAGTAGGTATCACGTACCAACAATCATACTTTTTAGGGTTCCGTATCCAAAGAGAGCAAGCTAACAGAATATACATAACATCACGCCTGTAATCCCCGAACCGAAGACTTAGGCAAATGTGTACTTAATAGGTCACTCACATTTCTCCAGTTAGCCCCATGTAACCATTGAGCCTATTGCAACCATACATAAAACTAGACTCCGCTGCAGCTACTGAAAAAATCCTGATAGAAAAACTCAATAACAATTTGCCCGGCCTAGGAATCGAACCAGGACCTTATGCTCAGCAGTCATGATTACGACCACTAAACCAACGAGGCGGAATTATAGACTCATGTCTGTACTTACTAACGTTAGGTTGGGCCTAGTTGCGCACTGTTTATAGACTCATGTCTGTACTTACTAACGTTAGGTTGGGCCTAGTTGCGCACTGTTGATTTTAAACGCTCAGCTCAGTGCATAGAGTTAAAAATTCAACAGCATTAATTCTAAGTGTGTTAGCTGCTCGTGTAAGGCCTTTTTTTTCGGATGGGAAATTCTCAAATGACTTCTCCCGCTCTGGGCAGAGCGGAAGGGAGTGTCAGACTTGTACTGACTAAAACCCATCCATGTTCCTTCCTTGCCCTTTGTGTTCCAGGGCCGCCGTATCTCTTTTGAACAGTCCCGCAGCCCTGGCAGGCATCGGCCCTTGCGGGCCCCCTCACAGTTTGCTGACATCTCTTTGAGGCGCGCGTGGAACACGAACGCGCCGTCAACACAGCTTCGTGTTAGGCTAGGCCTTAGCAACAATAAATGATGTATCAGTAAATTAATATTTTACTGTGCTATCGTCGACTTTATCAGCAAAAATCCTTGGAATAAGAAATCATATTTACATTTTTATAAATACACAAATCTTTAGAATTCCTTATCAGTATTTCAGTGACTTTGTTACGTACATAGGTAACATAAGACTTTTTAAATCTAACGAAGAAAATTATTTCGGAAAAGTTTAATCAATGAATCGATAAGAACGGGACAGCATTGCAAGTCTACAAGAGTCTAGGAAATGGTCCGCCAACCAAGTATTCTGTACATCAAACTAAGTAACGTAAAAAATATTACTGGGAAATGACTTTTGTTTTGGGGTGACAAATCACGTTTACTTGTCCCGCTCGGAATGAAGTGTCAGACTTGTACTGACTAAAACCCATCCATGTTCCTTCCTTGCCCTTTGTGTTCCAGGGCCGCGGTATCTTTTTCGAACAGTCCCGCCGACAAGACTGCCCCTAAGAGAGTGTATAGAAATACGTGGCACGACGATAATATCGCCGCGATTCTCTCTTTCGTGGAGACGGCCCCTTAGTGCCTTTCGGTCGTTAAGGGTACTTTTACAGCCATTTATATTGCTCATGTTGTTAGATTCTAACTACAATGACAATATCTATTAGGTATGATAATTCTGTTCAACTGTTTGGAGTACTCAGAATTTAAAATGAATGAAAACATCTTCTTATATGTAATGTTACGTACTTACTAAACCACCGTAACAAACTATTAACAAACCGTTTTCTCCCAGAACAGCGTAGTAAATTATGTACTAAATAACAGGCCAATCTTGGCCCAACATTAGAGGCCACAGGCAACATTTGCAAGAACGCTCGTGACCCATATATTCACGTATCGTTCGTTAGGTCTGGCCACCGCGTGGTACCGCGAACCACGTGGCGGTAATCGCGTAGAGGTTATGTTGATGGCCTTCAGGTATATAAATACGTATAGTAGAGGAATATACAGTAACACAAAATAAGAATATTATATCTATGTTTTCAAGTAACTTTGTTGCTTTGGTAGCAATCATTTTCAGTGATCTAGGTTTTGAATAAATATAGTATCAATACATTTTTGACGACCCTATTAAAAATATTTATTTTAAAGAAAGATGTATCTTTCTTTAAAATAAATATTTTTAATACAATTTTAATTGTATTATTTCATTTTGTAAGAATTCTATACAATTTTAGCATTCTTTGCAATATATATCATTATAACAAGGTACATGGGCATCTACATAATTAGACAATTAAGTACACCCACTTATGGATTTTTGTAAACATTCTGATCCACAGATTACTGTAAACTAATTTATCATACATTAAAAAAAAAAAAGATTAAAGTTAACCAAGAGAAATCGAGCTGTGGGAACATCGATTATACATACATACATACATACATACATACATACATACATAAACTCACTCCCTTTTCCCATGGGGGTAGGCAGAAACTACAGAACGCCACCTGCTACGATCCTTACATACTCCTTTTGCCTCGTCCACGTTCATACATCTGGTCATACACGCACGCCGGTTGCGAGTACTACGCACCTGACCTTTCTGAAGAACCTCACCAATGAGGTCAGCGTATGTTCTTCTAGGGCGTCCCCTCCCGGCGTTGCCACTCACATCTGCCTTGTAAATACCTTTTGTTAGTCGCCTTTCACTCATCCTCTCCACATGACCAAACCATCTAAGCATACTTTTTTCAATTTTTGTCACTACATCTTCTTTTAAGCCGCAACGTTTCCGTATAACCTCGATCGATCGATCGATTATAATTACATCTATATCGAAACGATTTACTCGGGAACTCGGAAATCGATTACTATAATTATACTTTAATTAACTGTATCATAGTTTATTGGAAAAAAAATAAACTTTGTTCATTTCGCTGGCAATCTTTGCGACATACCCATATGTCAATATACCATTAATAATCTGGTAGGCAATAGTAAACATTTTGCGTTTTAAAATGACTGTTAGCCGCATCAGACTCCTGGCTGGTCTAGAATGCCATGAACCTACTCGATTATGATCAGGTAGAGATATTTCTCGACGGCATGTAAAGCCAAGTCAGAGGCCTATAAAAACTCTACCACCAGGTTAGGAACTAACCACACAATAAAGAAAGAAGGTATAGAAGCTTCAATTTGATGCTCAATTCTTGCAAGCTTAGTTGCCGAAACCAATATCCCAAGACACATTATCTTATCGAAGAAAACTCAAAAGTAACTTCCTTTTCCATTCTTTTCCATGTTCTGGATAAAAAAGAGCCAATAGCAGGTACCAGTGGCGAAGGTTGCATAGAATTCCTACCGGTTTCCCTTCGAAAAATGGCACATTCAGTATTCTATAGACAAATGATATAATAACGTTAAAGATATATACTCCGTCTTAGCTCTTACTTAAATTGACCCTTCGCTATTGGTACCTACACCATTTTAAAATTCGCCAGTAACGTTTATGTCCCATATTTTTAAAGGTACATACTTTTTTGTCATCAACCGAGAGAGATTTATAGATCTCTATTAGGTTAAATAAATTAAAAACGTGTTGTAATGACGAGACTCTTAAATGACTTCTAAGCCGGGTAATAGGATCGTAGAACAACTAAATCTCAAAGGTATCTGAAATGGTAGCTAAACGCAAATTATATAACTAAGATTTTTGATTTGTTTAGAAAAAATAACCTAGGTTTTATAAACTTCAAACTTCTTTATTCACATTTTTTTACTTTGAAAATGAATTTATCAATATTATCAGAAACCGGTACTTGTTTACAAATACGCATTACCTAACCACCAAACTTAAATAAACTTTCCATTACTATTACTTAATAATACACCGACAAGTAGGTACCTTATTACATTGATTAATAACACTTGAAAGCAATAAAGAAAGAAAAGTAATGCGCCTGCCTGGGTTCGAAGTCCTGGGTTCGAACCCAGGCAGGCGCATTACTTTGTGTAATTTATTTCATCACCACTGCTCTCAAAACGGTGAAGGAAAACATCGTGAGGAAACCGGCATGTCCTAGAACCAAAAAAATCGAAGACATGTGACATCTACCAATCCGCACTGGGCCCGCGTGGTGGATTATAGCCCATTCCCTCTCATAGAGAGGAGACCTGTGTCCCAGCAGTGGGAACATTATAGGTTGATGATGATGATAATGAAAGCAATAATCTTCATTCTCAAAATCTTCTTCGCAAGTTGATTTTGTTCGAGATAAACACTTTACGAATATAAATTAGCCAACATCGCCATATCGACTGAATATACTACGCACCAAACATTGTGTTGAAGTGTGGGTGGAATGTACGATAACCATTATGTGTGTATGTGTGCGTTATCATAGACTGTGTGAGTCTGTTATTGAGATGGGAAAATAGGTAGAATGTAGAAGGGATTTTAATATAAACGTTCCTAGATCAAATGAAGTACTAGAATGCACTTGGAATGTTCATCATTTTTGCTCTCTAGTCTTCTAGTCTAACTGGATGCAACTGAATACTAGTTTTTTACATTGAGTGACTGCCTATCTGACCTCCATAATCCAGTTACTGGCGGTTAAACTGGTCTGAACTGAAAATCTGGACTGAAATCTGGCTGACTGTATTCTGGGCTGAAATCCTGCAAAAAGCTGTCAAACAGCTCTACGCTTTAAAATTTAGACAGTTGATTAGACTGAACGTGGGTATTACTTATTATGGCTGAAATAAATAATGTTAATCAAATTCCTACACAAATGTATCAACAAGACATAAAAACAAACCTGATAATAGGTTTTCAGTATATAATTTACATAGCAATCACTTAAGCGATGAGTATCTTATCTTTTTGGTAACATAAGTCATCATAACATTATATTATTTAACAATACCTCAAGGTCACTCCAACACAAACCGGCTTCAACAAAGTAACCAATCTGCAACATAATCTATGCATGTTTTGATGTGGCCCGCTCGTGTGTAGCGTGTTTACAATACACAAAACGCGTACGTGTGCGTTTAGCCAGTAAACGTATTTATTTTAGGCATCGGCTACACCCGGTTCAGTCCTCCTCGTCTTTTTGATCGACCAACAGTGTCAGTGCTTTGTGAAATTATTAAAAAAAGAACTATTTGGAACCAACATGTCGGCATCACCTATTGCGAGGCAAGCCACTAACGTCCAGGCCATTCCTTCGAGGAGGGTTCTCATCACCGATCCTTCGCAGATGCCTGATGTATACTCTAGCACCCCTGGAGGCACAGTGTACTCTACCACTCCTGGAGGTAATTGAACTTCTTAATTAATGGGTCATAGACAATGAGGTAGAGAGATGACCTCGTTTTTGTTATCTGTCAGTCATAGCATATCATAGGCTGAATATTCAATTGGGCTGTACTTAAATATGGATGAGGTTGGCACAAGAACGTGGAGATAGGAGACATGAAAAGGGGATGAAAAAACTAATAATAACTTAAAAAAAAAATGTGTGCAATTCACACGTGGCAGAAGTGAAACCTTCAAATATGTTGGCTTCAAGATAAACACTGTATAATGCTTCCAATCTTATTTTCTCCCACGTTAAATATTATGAATTGATGTGTCTGTCTCTTTTTATTGCCGCTTTTTCGTTTCATTGACTTTCAAATCACAACGATGTTAAAGAAGTTTTCACTTCAGAAAACAAAAACTGTACAATAAATATATCCAAGCCCTAAAGTTCAACAGCCTAACAAGTTAGAATCACTTATAATTAATTATACAGACAGGCTAACAATAGAGACTAAGTATAATAATGTACACAAACTGCCAAGCGAAGCTAAAACAATAATATTCTCTTGCCAACATTTGTTGGGATAAAGGGAATTGTACATAAGTGTCTAGTATACAGGGTGTAAACAGACTCTTCACGAAGCCGTCAACCAAGCATCAAACTAAGTAACTTTACGCAAAAAATTGTGCTGGGAAACGACTTTTTTTTTGGGCTGAAATCACGTTATACAGTAGGACACAATGTAACGCACTCAAAACATTGTGCTGATGGATGGACTGAATAGTTAGGGGGTCCTGGAGGTCTTTAAAGTAAAAATCTTACATTAAAAACATGTATTTAAAAAAAAAATGAGAAATAGTTGGAATTTTGACCCCCAATATCTCCGTAACTAGAAGGTTGGGAACCTTCTAGTTACGGAAATATTGGGGTATGGTCTAGAACAAAAATTAGATCGCAGTAACGAGGAGAACAAGTGCTTTTCGGCTTCGTTAAGAGTCTGTTTAAACCCTTTATTATACATATGTAGCCAGTACTTCTGTACATTCGTCCCTCATGCATCATGAGTGGTAAAATTATTTTTACCGGCGACAATGAACTCTATATTAAACTTAATTGTCGAGTAGTTAACCTTGGTAGGGTTTAATAAGCTCAAAACTACAAACACTACGAGAAATTACGCATTAGTATGAATGAACTCTTGTTATTGTTATTTAAGAATTAAAAACAATGTGATTAGTTTGACTAATTAAGCCCCTTTTATGATAACACTTTGCTGTTAAACTATTTTATAGTCGATAAGCAAGTACATATTATTATCCGCAAACACAACAATGGTTTTGATAGAAATATTTAATAAGAATAGATTTATAAGAAATCAAACATTTAAAAGCGTCTTCAATAGAATAGTAAGCAAAGGTCGAGGTAAAACATATTATAGAGTACAGATTCCTCAAAAAAAAATGACTATTACAATTTTAATAACTTTATTATCTTTTAATTAACATTAACAAAAAAAAACTTCCACCGAAGTAAGATTAGTAATCTATCAATAGATATAGAAGCACACTGAAGGTTAGATACATCAAAACATTGTAATATAATCCGACAACCAAGAATGCTACTTTCAAACACAGATAATCTACGTCTTTGTTTGTGTAACCCTTCTGATTATGAATGACGTAGCTTGTTGTTTATTTTATCACATAAAACATAACAATAACGACCGTAAATTATAGTCATTACACAGCCTAAACAGACACGGTAAAATGGGCTTTTGCTATCTAAACTTTAGAGGTCAATTTAGTTTGTAAACACAATTTCAAAATTCAAATAATTTGAACATGAGCAAGTCTGAAATTAGGGACTAACTTGGGGCACCACCAGAGACTACAAATTGATGACTGCTTCTAAATTAATTATTATTTAATTTATTTATCATTTTTCTTATTCTATACTTACATTTTTAATTATTTTTAAAAAACAAAAGTATACAAAAACATATAAATATTTAAAAAAATAGATGGCCCATCGGTATCAAGAACAAGGTCTAGGCTGCCGGTGGTCAGGGCTCCAGAGAGAGGAACCTCACTATGCATTCCGTGTCCAGGAGTACTGCTTTCGGAATTATTATTATTATCTCCTTTATTCATTGTATATACTCATTTTACATATTTTTTTAATATTTCTTAAATATAAAACATACAAAAAACATTTAAAAATATAAAAAAATAGATTGCCAACGCTAATAATCCCTTGACTGTTAAAATAGAATTTCTTAGTTAGGTTTAAATGACGTCGGCTTCCTTACCTTGAATTTAAATATTTAAAAAAAGCCTCCGTAATTTAATTATTTTAGGGAGCTTTAAAATGGACTAACTCTTTCAGTATGCCCCGAAGGTATGAATTCTTCCGGGGACCAACAAATTGAGTTTATGTGCTTATAGATTCTGCCTAAATGAATACCTTAGCCATTGGGTTTAACGAAGAAACTTCCTAACATAACCTTATCATGCGAAAACGTGATTGCATTACGTAAATGCCATGCCATGTGGCGATAATATTAACTGTGTTATTCTAGTTATGTAACTACTTGGCAACCAGTTGAACACAATCGAGTGTTTGTTTGTGATAATGGAACAACTATGTCCACTTATACCGTTTTCTTTAACAGTGGGCAATACTTAAATTAATGCCTTACTAATACAAGGTTCGAATTTCAACACTCAGTGCAGAGAGTTGATACTCCAATTCCCATAGTGCAATGATATTTAGGCATTTACATCTTAGTACTAACTGGGTTGTTGAGGTCAGATAGGCAGTCGCTCCATGTAAAACAGTGTATTCAGCTGCATTCAGTTAGACTGGAAGCCGACCCCAACATAGTTGGGAAAAGGCTAGGCCGATGACGATGAATTATATTTAGGCGTTTATTTAGGTGAACAGAGAAGACGAGCATTGGAATGCGTTTGCGCATATTAGACGCTTTTTTGATAATTGTGGAAGTTTCTAGATAAATAATACACATTTTATTGTTTTATATCTTTTTTAAATTTAAATATTGTTTAACTTGCATCTATATCAACGTAAACACATTTACATTTTTAACCGACTTTCTTCAAAAAGGAGGAGGTTCTCAATTCGGTTGTATTTTTATTGTTGTTTTCTGTTATGTTTATTAAACATGTTTTACTGATACCTAATTATTATTTAGGTACTCTCCAATTTCGGATACCTACTATGACGACATGTAAGGTATATTCATGGTATATTCGTCAACTATACAAAAAAAACTGCATAAATAAACATTATTTTATGTAAATGACGCAAAACGCTGGTGTTTATGATTAAATTCAAGGAAAAAACATAAGCTTTAAAAACACACCATAACGCGTCGTTGATTTAAAACCAATTAAAAACAACATTATTTATTAAGTAAAATTATTACGTCTTTTCACTAAAATTCGCAAAAAAGTCAAGAGTTTTTAAGATCATTGATAGCGAAGTCCTCATCAGCTGAAAGAAAGCGCTTGTGTATGCTTCAAGCGGCTTAAGGATCATTAGGAACCAACTTATCTACGGATACAAAGTGATGCGGAAAATGTTAGCGGACTCTTGTGGTTGTACAGACGCCAAGCACATCAAGCTACTACAAATTGTCCTTTAATAGATTTTCAACTTTTTTTTTTTTAAGTGAAAACTTCTTTGGCCTCGTTGTGATTTGAAAATCGATGAAACGAAAAAGCGACACTAAAAAGAGACACACACTTATATTCATAAGATTTAACGTGGGAGAAAATGAGATAGGAAGCATTATACAGTGTTTATCTTGAAGCCAACATTTTTTAAGGTTTCACTTCTACCACGTGTGAATTGCACACATGTTTTTTTTTATAACGTTGCCCACACACCACTTACAACGTTGCCGCTTTATAGCTAAAGCATTAGGTTCAAGGTTGATTGGGAAAAAATGACAATTTTGGGTAGTTTAAGGTGCTGGCGTCTGTACATACGGAAAAAGAAAAAAAAAATGTAGACGTCGAGATAATCTATGTGGTTTACAATTAGGGTCAATTTAAGTAAATCTTGTTATGGACTAAATAATCACGGTCTTCTCTGAGTTCAAGGTTCGATTCAAGATGTTTAAAAACTATAACTGAAAGAAACACACCCAGGCAGGCATAACGATAAATGAGAGTTTTAACTTTTAGCGGGGAGTAAATTGTTCTCATGGATGGAAAGTTTGAGGAATGATATGAAAGAAACAGGATTTAATTATAGTGTGACGGTTGACAGAGAAGGAAATGAATGCAAGAAAAAAAAACAACCACTCCGGGAGTGCCGACTGAAGTGAAAACTTTTTTTTTCAAGATTCTCGATTATTTTTAGAAAATATTTTCATGGGACAACTTTGATATTGACAACTATGGAACTTGTTCTAAGTCCCATGTAATAGGGGATGAGCCTGTTGCCATCAAACGGACTCAGATCCAAACTCCGGGGTGCTACTGAGAAAATCTTAATAGAAAAACCCAATAACACTTTGCCTGACCCAGGAATCGAACCCAGGCCCTCATGCCTTATGCGTTTATGTATAGAAATAACGTTAAAAGATGCGCTATGTCGTTTTGCAGTACGATAGTACATACAAAAATGTTAAAGAAAAAAAAATGGCATATCATTAACATCGTCGTGCGGAAGTGACGAAATAGAATTCGAACATAATATTTTCGTCGACACCACAAAAATGTTTTCCTAGTAAATTCATTAAATGATAAGTGTTCTGTCGTGTGACATAACAGTTTAAACGTCTTTGAACTTCGCGAAATATTTGTGAATAGAATAGTAAGGAGGTTCTTGTAAATAAAATAAAAAAAAATTGATACTAGGCAAATTAGAAAAAAATCGTAGTAATTGAATATAAAAAAATTAGTTGTCTGTAAAGTTGGTTTACAGATTGGTTTACGGACGATAGTTTAACGTGACAACGTCATAAAATCGAGTGGAAGAGAGATAGATGCGACGCATGCGTACAATGAGCGTAACGGGACACTTTTTCGTGCATGCAGCCGATGTTCATCGATTTATTAGACGATGTCACGTCAAAAATACTAAAAATTATTTCAACTGCAGATGTTGAGACTTATGTTAAATATAGAAGCTAAGAGACCTATGCTATCACAACTACATCTAGGAGTCCTATGAACTTTATTTTATTCAATCTTTTAATTCCCTCTTTCCAGGTACGAGGATAGTATACGAGAGATCATTTATGATGTCGCTACGGCAATCACCAATCTCGCAGACCCCACCGAAGTGCGCGTTACCAGCCGCACTACTGAAGCACCCTAATTCCGTCCCGAATGTCATACAGCCGACTGCCGCGCAAAAGGCACGCTCTAACTCGATCTCCTTCGATGAGTCGCAAGAAACCTTCAGTATGGATCTCTAATAGGTTAAAATTTTAAGTCATTACAAAAAAAAAAAACTTCTGCTTTATTGTACAATTTCATAATGTAAGTTCTACAGTTCTTTCATGTTATTTTACCTCTCGTATAAACCTTATGGCAATGAGAATTAAGGTGAGTGCAAAGTCATGAGGTAAAATAATAATAAAAGGACACTATACCACGTGTGCGCTTACTTTATGTCTCTTTTCGTACCTTAAGTGTCAGTTTTGTTTAAAAACTTAGGACCAGATATTAAAGTAGCAACTATTTTAATACTACAACCCCTAAGTAGTTATTTTTAAGTTAGCTTTAGCTCTTAAATGCGTGACTGAACATTATAATAGCGTTCAAAACGCGGTCCTTTGCCACACCCGCCAAAAATATAATAAAACATATAAAATACAGATTAAAAAAATTAAAAAAAAAAAAAAAACAATTCTTAATGGAATGAATGCGTTCAATGTATGAGACCAAAAATGTATTTATTGTTGAAAAAAATGTGGCAAAAGATAATATAAATAAAAATTGTAAATAATTGTTAGTTTTATGCGTGTAACGCACACTGTAGGTGCTTAGTATTTTTATATTAAAAGCAGTGCCATTAGACGGAAGTTAATTCTAGTGACATAATTCTCTTCCTACTGGTGTTGCTGACATTGTTATGAAATCTCAGATTTTAATATTGTCTGGGTTTTGCGATATTAATTTTTATTTAAGAAAGAATCGGTCACAGATTGTTGAAATCTTGCAAGTCAAATTGTATTATTATGGTAAGAATCTGAAAACTTAGGAATTAATTGAAGTTTCTATGTTTATAGTTTTTTATAGTGTGGGCTATACAAAGCTTTCTGAGATCCTTTGCAGGAGTTTTCAAAACTTTCAGGTTTTCGGGAAGACTGCATTGGAGTCAGTCTGACTTTATTGACTTAGTAGCCCTAGATGGACTTACTTACTGAAATGTTGTTCCAAAGCATTTAATTAGTGTCTGTAAATGGATATAGTCCATTATCTCTCTCGTTAAATGTAAGTGATGTTCCAGCTCCGTGGATGCTTTCAGTATACTGTGTTTCAGTGTGTGTGAATTATGTTGATATTACGTTATATATACGACTGCCAGTATAATAATTGTGGAAATAAAAATATTTAAATTTGATTTTGAATGTTTTATTGAATTACTTAAGAGTATAGAACCTACTTACACTTTTCGCCTTCAATCAGGACATCAAAACTTTCCAGCTTACATATCTGAAGCTTGGTTCAAGGTGACTTGATACAGAACAGTAGATAGTATGTTATTCCTCGAAACAAAATGGATCAAAACTTCTCACCGATACAGCGATTAATACCGGCCCTAACTGAGTCCAAGCAATTCTTCTTCTTGGCGTGTCGTTGGCAACCTGAATTGTC
This sequence comes from Lycophotia porphyrea, assembly GCA_950005105.1. Taxonomy (NCBI): domain Eukaryota; kingdom Metazoa; phylum Arthropoda; class Insecta; order Lepidoptera; family Noctuidae; genus Lycophotia; species Lycophotia porphyrea. The sequence goes on along the minus strand of OX465400.1, from coordinate 4,452,657 downwards.
TTGAGCCAGAACTGAGCTACTAGTTTGGCGCTTTCGGTATCGCCCATCTGTTCCTGTAGTGAACAGAAATACAGGACACGCAGGTTACGATATGTTAGACACTCTGATCATAAAGGGATATAAGTACCCCGTCGTTTGTGGAAGAGCACCACATTTATACTCCAGGGCAGAGTCATTAATGAATCTCCATCTGAGCGGGTTCTTTTTTTTTCGAAGAATATAAGAAAGTAAGATTGGGAATGGAATGGAAACGGAATGGGCGAAATTCCTCTTGAGTTAGAGTACTCAAGAGGAATTTCTCCCATTCCATCGAATCAAAATATGTCCATTTCTGAACTTTGCTCTCTTCATAATGCCTGTAGCTCATTTATGAATAACCCATGATAGGACAGATCGGTTGGTAGAATTAAAACTTCTAACTTTGCTTGATTGCTATGAGATTTGAAGAACCATTAGATTTTGCTATATTTACTAGTAGCTTATAATCCCCGGTGCTATTGTATGTTCCTTGTATGTAGGTACCTTGGTGTCTAAGTGCACTGTCATTACACAATCAATCTGCCTAGCCTTTTTCCGACCCAAACTATGTTGGTGGACCCAAGCAAGGTAAGGTTTTCTACAGTTAAGACTTTTTCATATGTCTTTTTTAGTTTGAATGTTTTTGATATTTTATTTCAAGTCAAGGTGGGTGCTAGATCTGCTCCTTGCGTCCTTTTTCTGCGCTCACGCGAATAAAGGTTTATTTTGAACTAGTTGATGCCCGCGGCTTCGCCTGCGTGGATATCGGTTATCGCGACCAAAAGTAATCATGATGATCCCATTCCCTCAACTCATGGGAACCTAGTTTGCCCATTTTCAAAGTATTAAAATGGATATAGTATATTATCCTTAAGAGATAGACATAAGCTATAGTGGATTTTTCTGTAGACCTATATAAGATATACAATTCTACCATTCATCATTTTGTTATATCTTAAAGGGCAGCGTTTTCGTTGAAAGCTCCCCCAGACGGCTTATTTTTTTCCAACACCTCCAACAAATATAATATTTTAGCCAATCTGTACAAAAACTTGACAAATTATATACTAAAAAATTCCTCGAGAACCACTCTATCTATTTAAGAAAACAACATGAAAATAAGTGCAGTAATTTTTGAGTTTATCGCGAACAGACAGATAGACGCGGCGGAGAACATTGTGTTATATGTAGTGCTGTTGGGTTCGGCTTACAGTACATCCGGAAGCAGCTGAATACCAGTATTTTACATGGAACGACTGTCTATCTGCCCTCTACAACCCAGTTAGTTCTGGGTAATACGATACCCTTTGGTAGAAATACAGTGAAATTAGTGATAGCTTTAATTTCCACATCTGGTGTTCCAGATCTTCAATTTTTATTCGTCAACAGAGAGTGCTCATCAGGCTGAACAACTTTTGCTAAGACGTCATTCCTATATATATTATAGTGTTACTGGGCTCTTGGAGCTCCACGACAGGTGTTCCACATCTTCAATTTTTATTCGTCAACAGAGAGTGCTTATCAGTCTGAACAACTCTTGCTAAGACGTCATTCCTATATATGTTATAGTGTGGCTGGGCTCTTGGAGTTCCACATCAGCTGTTCCAGATCTTCAAATTTATTCTCTTAGCAGAAAATGCTCATTACGTGGAACAATTTTTGCTATGGTACCATTTTTGTATCTCTTATAGTTTAGCTGGTCTGTTGCGGTTCTGCATCAGGTGTTCAAGTTTCCAAGATAAATTATAGCCTATGTTTTGCCCAGACTTAATACCTATACAACAAAAAAAAAAAAACATTCAAATCCGTCGAGTAGTTCCGAAGATTAGCGTGTACAGACAAACAGACAAACAGACAGACTTTTTTGTTTTGGATTCGTGCTCTATTACTGTTTCTAAACCCCCCACATTTTTTTTTTTAATATATTCAATGTACAGACACAGTTTTTTTACAGTCTTATTATATGTAATAGATTATGTAGGTGTATTTCTCTTCTAATTAGGTACCTAGCAGTTTGATTACGAACGTAAATAATTCATTATGTACACATCACACATAGGTGACTACTAGTCTTATCGTAAAACCATGATTTCATAGGTTGATAATAGCCATATCGGGCCCAAGGCTATTCAATCGGCGATGCAGTTTTATTACCATAGTTATATGGTGTTGCGGTAGGTCATAAAGCTGATGTAACGATAGGGCAAAAGTACTTACAGTACCTACCTACCTACACAGTAAATGGCCTTGTTTGGAAAAGCGTACTTTACACATTTACCGAGATTGGCTTAGTTTTAAAAACAAGAACTGAAAGTTTATACTTAACTTTCTTTGTTTAATGCAAAAGCTATACAATATTGACTCCTATTGGATTAGGAAAGTGTTTAGGTACCTATTGTTTTTTTTCTTATTGGGACAAGCTCGTGTCACTATTCCTGCAACTCCTGAAAGCAAGAATCAACAGTGGCGAGCACCAGAAAAGCACCAATTTAACTGTCATGAATCCGCAATAAAATTGAATAGCGGAAAAGAAAATAATAACTAGTTTTATTTTAATTTTTCCGTGTTTTATTGAAAGTAGAACTTTTCATTTGTTAGTTTATTTTTTTATAAAACAAATTATCATTTTATTAGGGGAGGACACTGGCTTTTGCAACACAGTTTCAACTATCGCAGGAGTCAGAGAATCCAATAACCAGTGTACAATGTTTTTATATCAATAAATATATTTTGAACTTCCCGGGGTATGGGAGGACCCACGCACGGCCACGCCTCAGCCAGAATCGGCCGGACCCTTCCTGAAAAAACAGGTATGATGTTACGTAAAATCATCATCACACTGATGGATTATAATTAGTTGCCTTGACAACAATTAAATAGGAAGACGTACAGAATAACAGATTACTTAGAAACTCAATACGAAGAACGAATTTGGTTTGGCAAAAAAGCAGTGGTCTTTAAGGCTAAAACTCTTTAAGAAAGTTATATATAGCTTATAAGTTTAAGAAACAAGTTCCACATCGATCCACACATCCAGGTGGCGCAAGTCCCAGTTCCCTTTGTAGTAAAAGCCGTGCAAATCACTTCTTAACTACAAATGGTTGAGTGTGACGTCACAGGTATGATTGATGCCGACCCTGCACGCGATCAGGGCTCAGGGAACCCGGGGCGTTTTGTTAATGTGGATTTAAGTATCTTGTAACTACTTTGTCTGCAATTTATTTAGGCCTGAAGTAGGTACAGACGCCAGCACATTAAGCTACCCGAAACTGACAATTTTTTCCAATCAACCTTGAACCTAATGTTTTAGCGATAAACTTGAAAATTTAGTAAAGAAACCATAAAACATAAAAAGGCAAATAAAATAACAATAATATAAAAATATAGTAATAAAATAGTTATTTAATAATATAGTTATTTTTTTATTTGGTAGCTACTTATAAGTAGTTACCCAAAAACCATCACTAGATGAGTTAGACACTAATGCAAAGGTTTTAGGCGATGTTTTCATCATCATCTGCGTAGCCTTTTCCCAAGTATCTTGGGTTCAGCTTCCATTCTAACTTGATGCAGCTGAATACCTACCAGTATTTTACATGAGGCAATGTTATGATTACCAAAATATATGGTGATCATCTTTAAGACCTTTAGATCTAATTTTAGATATTACCTGTGGTTTTTGTGCAGTACTTTTTGAGACACTGACAAGCTGTAATAAAATCCATTAATGGAGTTATTACGAACAACAGCCACATAGCCACGCCGTCACGGAACTCACGGAGTCTGGATTTGTGCCCGGTTGATGACAATAGGCTCGCCCCCTATTACACACAACACAATTGACTTAAAAATACAAACGGAATGTGGGTGTTATATTATAGGTACACCTCTGCCTGACCTTTCGGGGACTACAGGCGTGAGGTGTTATAATAATAATAATTTGTTTTATTTGGGCACAACATAGGAATCATTTTTGATAGTACACACCTTAGATACTACAACTTATACACTAGGATTAGTAACTTTACAAATAGTAGACGTGTTAGTGAGTCTTGTACATGAGATGCCTCAGTACAGGAGCTGTCGGGTCCTCAGCCAAGACTTTCAGGATGCTATTGTTGTTAGTTTTCTTTTTTTTAAGCTATTGCATAGCTTCTATCGCGGGTCTTGAGCGTGGAGACCGAATACAGAAATTCCGTAACGAAAAATTCCGTAACGAAAATAACCTAACACCTAGTGCCTAACACGTAGTGTCAGACATTGACAAGCCTAGGTTATTATTTTTAATCTACCGCTGGAGCTAGGAGGTTAGGTTGTATAGGTAAAAGTGAATATTTAATTATAATTACATAAGTTGATAAAAAATGCTATGCAATAGCTTTACCGCGGCAGTCTCCGAGTGCCACACGTCTTTTTTTTGTTCTGTTCTGTTGTATTCTAAATGTTTTGTTATGTATGTGTATTTTTTGTATTCTAATTTTGTATGCACGTCGTCATGACTCTGCGTCAAATAAATACTGTTTTCTTTCTTTCTATTGCTACTCCCTCGAATCTTCCTCACAAGCGATGCCACCTTTTTCCTGATGATAGCCTGTTTTGTTATGTTACGAACAACGTGTCTTGTCTAGGTAGGGTATATTCACTAATGGTACCTACCTATCCTAGCTGTGAACAGGCAGAAGACACACTGGTTCAGACAGCATACTAGGTAATTTGATCCACTGGATCGAATCACATATCATCATAATCAAGAGATGAGTGGGTCCTTTATTTTTAGTAAATCATTTGAAAAATACACCTACACAAATATTTTTAAGAAATATCTACTATAAATCTAAAAATGTACTAAAGTTATGCTGTCAACGTAATTAAATAAACATTCAGTTTTACCCTTCAATGACGCCTTTACTAATGCATATTTGAAATGCAAATCACTGACTAACCACGACATCTGTTAATTGAGTTATAAACTAAAGTCACTGGCGTAGGTGTCATAGCAAACCACACGCCATGTTACTAGGTACTCCTATATTACCTACGAATGCCTACGGATTATGTCTACGAGGCTACGAACGTGCAAAAAATTTGCTACGAAAATATGCGATGACAGTCAATAAAAGGTAATTTCTCCTTTCTTTTACAAAGTTTTTCATTAGGTACATACCAATGACGGTACATACCGGTTTCTTTCCAATAATGTGAGTTTATTTGGTTATACTTTTTCCTTAAGTGTGTTAGAGCCGTTTATTACGTATTCGTTGCATTCTTTCTGAACCTATCTTTTTGAGCAAAAATATCAAAGTCTATTCACATTTGTGTTCCGAAAAAACAGCATTAATTACAAAACGTCAAAGCGATTGCACGCTTTGACGTTTTGTAAGCTAATGGTAATTTTTGATGGTAGCTTTAGTAAAAGTTACTACAAAGCAGTTTGCATCACATTTAAAAATAAAATGAACTACAAAAAGAATGCAACTGTCCACTATCGCATGAAAAAAATATAGAAACGCCATTTATAATTCAAAAGAAAAAAGAGCAATTTATTTTTAATGTGGCATCGCTTGCATGTTTCTCGCAAATTCTGCCAGTACCTACTTATAAAAAAAATATTAGCCAAACTTTTTTAAGCCTGACTTTTTAATAAACATTCGTTTTAATTAAAAAAAATCTATTTCTTTATCCTGTATCCAAAGGTCATTGAACCCTTGTTTTGCGGTATCTACGAAGAAGCATAATTCCATGGATATTGTGGTGATGTACTTTAAACTTCAACGCTCGTGTCAATAAGGTTGATTTTAATTTGCTAAAGAAAACTTAACAGCCCCTTTTTCACCCTCTCCCTTTGACGTTATAATCTGTCTGGAAATAATCGGTTCTGATATCTGCCTCACTGTTCATTTCGTAACGTTAATACGATTCGATTTTTTAATAGGGTAAAGCAGCAGGTATGTGAATGAAAGCTTAGTCTACTTATCTGTAGGTACTAATATTATAAAGAAGTAAAATTTGTTTGTAAGTTTGTATTTATGGGGAAAATCACCGGAACGACTGATCCGATTCAGAAAATTCTTTCACTAACAGAAAGCTACACTACCTCCGAGTATTATAGGTTACATTTAAAACATTCCCGTCTGTTATTTCTGTACATAACAGGAGCGAAGCTGCGAGCAGCTTAAGTTATTAATATAATAAAGAGGTTTGAATTTAATGGCCGGCCTAACTTCGGCCATTTTTTTTTTTTTTTCAAAAATGTGGCCACTAATATAACCTATATTAATCCATAGCTGATATCAATACATGCAAACCAATTTTGTATGAGATTAAATTTTCTAAAGTGTCACGTTTGCGAGACATGAGCTATCAAAGTTAGAGCCCATTCTCGGTATCTTCAGCAGAACTTTGCTTTGATCAGTCACGCATAAATCCTTTATCAATCGATAACTGGCATCAATACAAACAAGTTTTGTTTATGACAAAATGTTCTAAATTGTCACGTTTCTGAAATATAAGCTATTAAAGTTGTGCTGAAGGTGCCATCAGTGAATGGACTTTAGCTTTGATAGCTCATATCTAAGAAACGTGACACTTTAGAACATTTTGTCTCATACAAAACTTGTTTGTATTGATGCCAGCTATCGATTAGTATAGGTAGGTGTCATGCTCGGCCGCAACGTTGAAAGAAAAAAAAAATTGGCGGAAGTCTTCAAAGCCCTTTGTTTGTAAGTTCGTATGTTCTAAAAATTCTTTATTCGTGGGTGCTATAGGTTATCAATTATATTTAGGTATATCATGCACATTAGTCGACCTATCACATTTTTTGCGGACGAAGTCGCGGGCGAAGTGCTAGTTACTTATAAATTATGCCAAATATTTCATAAAGGTTTCTCAAAGGTGACTTTCACAGTAAATAAGACGTTGGCATTTCCAAAAGTTTGTAAAGGAATTTAATTCTTGTTGTTAGGAATGTTTGTTCGCAAGTATTCAACTTGATTTAGGGAGCTATTTGAGATTTTATAAATATTTGTTTTGTGCGTCATGGGTGTGTAGTGACGTCAATATACCTACTTTGTTTGTATTAAAGTGTTTGATTAATGAAATATCTACTTTTCTAAGCCAACATGGAAAACATTTGAAAAAAAAGTATACATTAAAAAAAATTGACATTGTCCACTATCGCATGAAAAAAATATAGAAACGCCGTTTAGAATTCAAAAGAAAAAGAACGATTTATTTTTAATGCGGCATCACTTGTATTTTTTTGAAGAAAGCTGCCATTATTAAGCTGTAACTAAAATAATAAATAATCAACCAAACTTTTTTGAACTTTCGACTTTTAATGGATTTATTTATTACCATTAGTGCTGCAAGGATATTTTATTACAGGCAATCGAATAACGTTCTCCATATCTATAAAAACTTTTGAAAAATGATTGTTTGTGAAACTGAAATGTATTGTAAACAAAACAAGATTCCAGCGTTGATATTCCGATTTTGGCCATACGTTTAAAGATTCTTGTACAGACCAGTCAGCACATCAAGCTACTACAATCTGTCAAATTTCTTTGAAAAATTTTCAACTTGATTGCTAAAGCATTAGGTTCAAGATTGATTGGGAACATTTGACAGTTTCGGGTAGCTTGATTTGCTGGTGTCTGTACATACAACTATAATTATAGTCCTGTAAAGTCATGGAACTAAATGTTTTCTCGTCATACGGAACGCAACCATTGCATAATTGCTTCCGCATGATAGTTTTAACTAGGGGTAAGGGTTACGCATGTAAAGGGGCCACCCTTTGCAAACCGATCATAATTACGTAGGTGGTGGATTTCTACCCGCCGCGGGTACATCATACGTTTTATGCAAAATATTTCTAAATCAAACTTAAAGCATTTATTTTAAATTATGCTTTGTTCCGCGTTTTTGCCCGTTGCTCTGCTCCTAAGGGTCGTAGCGTGATGTTAAATAGTCTATAACTTACCTCAAGGATTGGGCTATCATATACAAAAATAATGGTTTAAATCTGACTGGTAGTTTTATAGTTTCGCGTTCAAACAAACAAACAAATTTAAGTATGATGGCCGGTTAGGTACAGGCACTTTTGAATTGTCGAAACAAAACTATGAAGGTACAGTGCTATCACACACAAGGCATAATAGCTGTAAAAGGACTTGAGTTGCCCATTCCAAAGCGTAGATCTATATGGGGAAGAATGTGCAAGAAGCTCCATATACAATCTCTTAATTCAAAAATTTTACAAAATTATTTAAAATATTTTAAGTGACGCTTTGCAGTCAAACTGGTAGTAACAATTTACGGCCTAAATCCTTACTACATATATCTCGTCATATTGTTCTATATCCGTAATGAAACATGATTTTGCGATAGCGTGAGACTAAACAGGAAATTTCACGAATAAATACAGGTTGTCGGTGACCCTAATACGGACGTGTAACGCAAATTAATGAATTTTAAACATCGGGGCCACTTTTGGGGGGTAAATTAGAAATTGAAAAAAAAATGTTTTGTTAACTATTTATTATACAAATATCAAATGAAAGGGTTCATTGTGAGCATCTCAATTTTTTTTCTGTAATTTTAAGATAAATAGTTTTGAAGTTATTTAAGAAAATAGGTGAAAATTGACTATACCCCCACCTGAACTCGGAAACCACAGGGTCGAAAATTTTGAAAAAAATACAAAAAATATTTCTTTGCCTAACATAGGAAATCGTACGGAACCCTCTCCACATATGGGTGGGACTTAAACATAACTGGCGAAATATGTGTACTATTAGATACACCTGCTACTAACTCTTCGGGGAATACAGGCGTGATGTTATTTGTATTTAAGTATAGTTTTCTGAGCAAATAGTCTGCTTGTCGTGCTCGATATCGCTTCAAAGGGTCATTTAAAACAAACACTTTGAAATCTGACGAAGGTATAAATGACTTGCCTGTATATTTATAGTTTTAAAAAATGGCTTGTGTTTAACCAACCACCAGATTTAATAAAATGTAACGGCAAAAAAAAAACACTTTTGAATGCCAAAATTAGTAAATTATCACCAAAATGAGATACCCATTTTAGCGTGAAATTAGACCCAAAAATAGTTAATGACCACCAGAAATTGAACTGTTATGCTCTTGCATCCGAGTCGAGGGAGATCTGGTCGACGTAGACCCGCTTCGCAGGCTCCTTCTTCTGAATGGTTTATAAAAAAATTAACACGAAGGGTATGGCGGTCTATTCGCTCGCTCATTCGACCCCGCCACACACTTTAAACTTAATCTATCCGTGTCGGAGTGCCCCAAGACGACCTAGGCAAAACTAGTTTGTCATCAACCACCTCATGAAAATTTGGTGCTCATTTACTAAATTTGGTGATCAATTGATATTTTAGGTGATAGATGTTAGTGGTCACAAAGTTATTTTTGGTGGTTATTTATCCCCGTTTTAAAAAGGTTGCAAAGGCTAGTGCTAACATTCTAATAGTAAGCCATTTACTCTGACCCAAGAGGCTCCTTACAAAAGAGTTGTAGCAACACAACACGAAAACAACTCATTTTGCTCAATTGTTTAACAAAGGACAAATTACTTACGTTTTTACTGAATGTGCTCTTATCAGGCACACAAGGCACGTGTATTGATTGGTTCTTAGAAAACTGAGAGCTTTCTAGGAAGAGTTATTAATAGAATTAGTAAGACTTAACAAAGAGATATGACTTTATTTTAATTATATCTTCAGGTAAATAATTAACCTTAATTCATTATTAATCCAAGTGGCGAGGTGTTGTTTACTTATGGTTGGTTAACCTTGGACTATGATGACATAATTAAGAATCATTAAACTGTTGATAAAAATGAATTGTTGTTTTGATCAATTATATTTATAACTTTGGAAACAATCTAATGTTAACAAAACCTAAGCTCAAAATATCAGTTGCGTAGGTTTATTATTGGAAAGAAAAACTTGAAACTTAATTTGTTTTTAGCTGTTAATAAAATGTATCTCTATTAAGTTATTTTAATTAACTAGAAAATAACTTCTTAAGATAATTTGCCAGTTATCCAAAGGACCTATCAAATTATCAATTAAAACATATTTAAAACCCAGTTTCACAGAACATAGTATATACTCTAGCGAGCCAAGATCTATCATTTTCATACATCTTGAATATAGTAAAAACGATTAAATAAATAATTATTAAGAGTTAATCACATAAAACGTAAATATTTAAATCGTTAACATTTTGATAGTCTGCTTCTTTACTATGGAGCTATATATAATAATTGTGAATATACTAAATAATAATACTGTTATAAAACAAGCCACTCAGACAGCGACAGTGCCCCACGCTCCCCTCTTGCGAAGGGAGTGAACGATCATCGAGGGCTGATGGTAAGTCTACCATCGCCCGCCTCACGCTCAGGGAACCGCGCCACATCTCATCAACGTGACTTGTGAGGACTCACATAGTGTGAAAGTCTCGAGAAGAGCTTACTATAGAAATGATCCTATGAAGTAAGGTCTTAATTAGAAACGGTCGTACCGAGGAGGGTCATTCAGCCGCGGAGAATCTTAACACCGCGATGTAGGAATACGCGTCATAGGGACAGTGCCATCTAGTAGCGCGGTTAGGAGTTTGCAGTATATAAAAATAGATGATGTCGTTTGTCGTATACCAATACGACAATCCTCACCAGAGGATTGTATTTTGTTACTAGTAAAGTTTTGTTACAATATGTCTTGTAATTTTATTATTAAAACCTATTGCAGTATGAATTTTCAAGCACCTAACCTCCGATCATAGAATTTGTGCTTGCAATACAAGTATGTCGGACTTCTCCTGATCAGCTTTTAGTATTAAAATTAATCGGAATTAAAAAAATCTTAGAAGAGTAATCATAATTATGATCAATTCAAATAAATAATTAATGACTCATCATTATTAAAAAAAAATACTTCATCTATTTTACTATTTAGTAGTATTTGGTTTATTAATCAATATTTTAAATTGATCTAAGATACAGGACTAAGATAAAGATCGTAATAAATGTCATATTATTAACGTTTAATGATTTTTATTAATAAATGTTGAAGGATTGTAAAATGTTAAAATATTCAGGTTTTAAATAATAATTTTATGTAACCCAGAATGGTTCAGTGTCCGTAAATTTTCCGTATGTTGCATATAATATGAGCAAGTTATTCACAAAAATAACCATTCAAAGGCCTGAAAATGTTTCTTACAACCTTGACTCTAAAAGGTCAAATAGCTAGTATGGTATTTCGTTGCTCATGTTAGTAGGTAAATAATTAAGAAGCCGATAACAGTTAATTTATCGTAATTAGCTACTAAGACATACTTCGACATTGTAATTCTCATGGCCGTTTTCGTGAACACAAGGCTAAATCTAAATAATAACCGAAACAAAAGCGTTGTTGGATTTTCAACAATTGTCGCGAAGGCACTGAATTTTCGACAGTGCAAATAGTGGGTGTAAAACCCTTAACGAAGCCGAAAGGCACTTGTTCTCCCTGTCATTGCGATACTTAACTACTTACCTGTAGGCCATACAAAAATTTGTACTGTGCAGGATTCGAACCCATGACACGCAGCGCAGTAGGCAATCGTTCAGCCACTGCGCCAACCGCGCCGTAAATACCTCCACGACCGGGTACTATTCAATACATCCATCAGCACAATGTTTTGAGTGCGTTACATGGAGTCCTACCGTAAAAAGAGTAGAATGTAAAATAAAAGAAGATAAAAAGAATTACTATTATGACGCTTTTTCAAAATGTAGTAAAAACCCCAAAAAAATGTGGACATTGATAAACACCCTAGCTAAAAATAGGACAAACGATGTCTGTGCTCTTCCTAAACTCACGCTTGACGGCAAAGACATAATGAACGGCACAGATATCTGTAACGCGTTTAATAACTATTTTGCTACTATTGGCTCTCTGTTGGCCCAGAATATAATACAAAATAATCCTAACCCACAAATTACATTAAATACGCCAAATATAAACCTACAACTTACCACATTAGAACATTGCACTGAGGATGAGATATCCAAAATAATAGATAATCTGGATAATGATACCAGTTGTGGAATTGATGGAATAACGACAAAATCTATTAAATGCATTAAGAACCTAATCTTAACTAACCTAACTAATTGCATAAACAGTTGCTTCGACAGTGGCGTGTTTCCGGACAGTCTTAAAACAGCTAAAGTGACCCCTATATACAAGTCTGGAACTAAGAGTGACCCCGGAAATTACCGACCAATCTCAGTGTTGCCTGTTATTTCCAAATTTTTTTAAAAAGTTTTATACGCGCGCTTATCTAAACATTTAATCAATACTAACTTTCTTTACTCGCACCAATATGGCTTTCGTCCACACTCGAATACACTTTCGGCTACTGTTGATTTAATTACTAAAATAAAAGATAATATAGACAAAAAACAATTGGCTCTAGGTGTTTTCATTGATCTAAAAAAAGCATTCGATACTGTTAGTCATTTTATCCTTCTGAAAAAACTAAAAATCATTGGAATTAACTCTACAGCCTACAAAATGTTTGAGTCTTACCTTACTAATCGGCAACAGATCGTAAAACTTGAAAAATTTACAAGTGCCCCGGCCAATATACAGTGCGGAGTACCTCAGGGATCTGTCCTGGGACCATTGCTTTTCCTCATATATATAAACGACATTAGTACCGCTGGACTGACTGGACATTTGTCACTGTATGCAGACGACACTTGTCTTTTTTATTTTGGCGATTCCATCACTGATATTATCTTAGAAGCACAGAGAGACCTTAATGTTTTGAATATATGGCTTAGTCAAAACCTTCTGACTATGAATGTTAATAAAACTGCTTACATCATTTTCGCCGCAAAGAATAAAAAAATACCATCATTTCCAAATCTTACAATAAATAACCAACCGCTACGAAAATCAACGCATGAAAAGTATTTGGGTCTAATTGTCGACAGTAAGTTGACATTCAGAGCGCATATTGACTACGTAAGATCTCGAATATTACCACTAACCGGAGCCATACGTAACATTGCAAATGCGTAGGTACAAGCTAAGATATACAATTTACAACACACTAGTCAAGCCGCATCTGGAATATCTGATCCAAGTATGGGGACAAGCTGCAAAAACTAATCAACAGCACCTACAACGAACACAAAATAAAATCATCAAAGTCCTCTTCAACTATAATTACTCTACTCCTACAGAATTACTCTACAAAAAAACAAAATTATTTAACCTTCAACAATTGTATACATACCATACATGCATGACTATCCGAAAGATCCTTAAGACCAACATACACACAAATATTTCCTTCACACAAAAGACTCATAGATATAATACACGTAATCAAGACGACCTAGAAGTACCAAGAGTGAGAACCCTGCATGGCAGGAAAACTATACAGTATGATGGGGTTCGGCTGTACAATAAATTACCTAAAAAAGTCAGAGAGTGTACAAGCATACCTACGTTTAAAAAAGGCATAATTAATTATATATTAGATAGTTTAGTTTAGTTTTTTATTTTATTTAAAACATATGTTTAGCGTGAACTACTTTGTATTTTAAGTATACCTAACTAATTGCTATTTTAGAAAAGTTCATACGTGGTTTCAGTTTCTTGGATGGCTTGAACGTCGTAATGAAAACTACAACCTATTGTTAATTTGGTTAAGTTTCTCTATAAGTGAACTGTAATTTGTTCTTTGAGAAATAAAAAATGTCTTTAAACCGAAAACGTGATTTTTCACCCCAAAAAAAAGTCGAAAGAACGAAAGTCGCTTCGTAGCAATAATTTTTGCGTAAAGAAGAGTTACTTATTTACTTTTTTGACGAAGTACTTGGTTGACGGCTAAATTAAGGCTCCGTTTACACCTTGTACATACCTACTAGTCATCACTTAGTATTTCACAAAACTTTAAAATATATGTCGTGCATTGATTAGTTACAAAATCCCCTATTTACAAACTTTCGCTCATTCCAAATTCACATCAATATGTTATGCTATGGCTTATAAGAATTGACGCAAGCATGCATGGTTTGTAAAACAAGCAGGAAAATTGGTCGTCGATCACTTTGATTAATGGTATGTTCAGCATATCAATGTCACACCTACAATTTTTCACGTTGCCTGACTTAGGTGCATGCCCTTCACAAGGTTCGTATTATAAGACCTTTTTAAGCACGTTAAGGTCTCTGCTGTCATTTGTATATCTTTGACGTCTTTGTAGTCTGTGGCTCGAAAATCTGACAACCAGTCTTACCAAGTGGTATTGGGGGCAGGGGTATAGGAGGCCAGGGGGTTTGGCGTATTACCCAGTACTAACTGGTTTGTAGAGGTCAGATAGGCAGTCGCTCCATGTAAAATACTGGTATTTAGCTGCTTTCGGTTGGACTGGAACGGTTATTAAAAAAAAAATCTGCTGTTTCTTACAAAAGTGCAATATTGGAAAAGCAGATTTTTTTTTTAATAACCGATTTTTTTTTTATATAATGTACTGAATACTTAGTAACCACGATATTGAGTGCCCTATCATTTGTGAAACAGCACCACAGAGTCCACAGAAACACTTGGAGTGAAAGTGATATAAGGTTTTACTGAAAGGAAGTAATTGCAATCGGATTCTGAATTTCAGTTCAATTCCCAGTTATAAACTCAAATATCGAATAACCCTATTAGATATTTGAGGTTATAAAACTTGTACTTGATACTTTTGATAGAATAGAATACTCTTTATAATGTACACCATTCAAATTACAGGTATTACAAAGTAGAACTTACAAGTAGTAACACAATGGGTCTAATCGCTGAAAGCGATCTTTTCAAGACAACCTTTGGATGGATTTAAGGGAGGAGGAGAGACAATACACATGATTAAAGATAGTATTGCTCATTCCTAACTACAACAGTAGCAGTAATTAGGATGATATGGTTAGAAAGAAGATGACTGCTGAGATGACGAGAAGTATGGAAGAAAACAAGTCTTCTTCTTGCGCCGACCCCAAATAAATTGGGATAAGGGCAGGAGAATGATGTTGCTGAATTCCTTCTAAATGTGGGTTTCTTACTAAACATACAGGGTGTAAACAGACTCTTCACGAAGCCGTCAACCAAGCATTACTTACATCAAACTAAGTCACTTTACGCAAAAATTTGTGCTGGGAACCGACTTTTTTTTTTGGGCTGAAAAATCACGTTTTACAGTAGGACTCAATGTAATGCACTCAAAACATTGTGCTGATGGATGGATAGAAAAGTAAGGGGGGGGGGGGTCCTGGAGGTGTTTAAAGTAAAAATCTTACATTAAAAACATGTATTTAAAAAAAAAAGTTGGAACGTTGACCCCCAATATCTCCGTAACTAGAAGGTTCCCAGGTATGGTCTAGAACAAAAAAATGATCGCAATGACAGGGAGAATAAGTGCCTTTCGGCTTCGTTAAGAGTCTGTTTACACCCTTTATACATAGGTACATTAAACCCTATCCAATCATATCAAGAATAGCCCCCATCAATACCCGAATACGACACAATATTGACACACACGCGTGGCTAGGTAAACATTGGCTTATGGCGCAGCACCAAGCGCCTCTAGGGCTTCGCTAAGGACATTAGGGACGACCTCGCGCGGCCACGGGCAAGCGGCGTGGATTCGCTTTGATTTCTGCTAATGAATAACCTTTGACTGTGAATTTAGTTGGATTGGTTCCGTAGGGTTTTCGAAGTTATACTTCTTTTGGCGCGTCAGGGAAAAATGATGAGAGTAAATTTTTACGATGCGCGCGCACACCGTCACAAAAAACCGACACCATGAAGTTAGCTAGTCAACATTTTACTTTTATACGCCAAAGAAGTATAACTTCTTACGTGCGTAATAAGTACACACACTTGTAGGATACTTGATCGATTTCGATTGTTTGCTTATGAAAGTGCGATTGAAACAGGCCATTTTGTATTAGCCCATTTGCTGGTCGCAAATCGCTTGATGTGAAGCTATGATGGAGCACGTTTACTTAGAACACCGATTCACATGAATTTTGAAGAGATTTAGATTATAGTGATCGGGAAATGGCAGACGACATTGTAGCCATTGCGGGAATATTCTGGATGAGGCTGGCACAAGAATGTGGAGCTTGGCACAAGCGAAGAGAGGCCTATACCCAGCAGTGGGTGAAGTCCGGCTGTGGATGATGAAGATGATGATCAAGAAATGAGAAGCCGCCACTGAATTCCACAGGCTGGCGATTCGCACGATAAAATGTGGAAGCAAAGCGCACTGTTCGGGTCCATGGGGCTTCAACCATATTATGGTGACGCTTCGCCGTATCTCCGCTCGTCTGATGATAGAATGGGGATGAGGAAATTGACTGTGTAATTCGAAAGCACACTCTTTGAAATGAAACCGATAATGTTGTCTGTAAAGTCTGTTCACGGACGATAATTTTACGTGATAACATCATAAGAAAACATTGTTGAAAAATTGCATACTTTTATGAACTGAATTGAATTGAATTAATAATGAATTACTAAATTATCATTATTCACTGAATTATCATTATTTTTTTTTAATAATAATTAGATGCTATATACATTGATAATTAAAAACTATTAAACTAAAATAGATAAACTAACAACAAACTATAAAAGGGCATCGAAAAACTCCTCCTCAACGCTGTCAGATGGTAATGTGCCCAAGAGACTGGCGGCGTTGCCACGTTGTATGGCAACACTTAGCCTCTGGCCAAAGTAAAAGCCAGCCCTTGGGTCACGGGAAGCGTCAACTAGGCGTTTCGAAATTTCCTTAAATAGGCTATGAGCACTCGGACCCCACGGCATTATTTTATATAATACATAGATGCGTCACAAGCCGAACGCTTAGGCCGATCGTGCCTCTCTATCGCTTGTTCCGCGCTCTCGCTTGCACGCTCGGCTCACGCGGGACGTCACACCTTTTCGTGCGTGCAGCCGGCGTTCATCGATTTATAAGACGTTATCATGTCAAAAAAAAAACGATAGGCTGGTCACTTGGCGATGTTCAAGGCTTTGGAGCTTGGCTCTGAGTGTTCTTTGTTTGGATGCATTTAGTAAAACTCACTACTCCAGCGCCATTATCGCTTTGCTATCTGACGAGTGACGTGATATGAATTTTTCCTCTTCTGCTTCAACCTTTGGCCACCTAATGCTAAGTTTAGGTCGCTTCCAAATCTCACCATTTTTGGCGGTTTTGTGTCATGGCTATCCAGCTTCTTCTGGCTATTTTGATAAGATTTTTTTTGACGTTATTAAAATGTTTTCACCGCCAGGACACAGATCTGTGAGAAATGATAATCGATCATACCACAAACGTAATAAGGTCAACAGGGTCAGGGTATTCTGTAACACTGTAATTTGGGATTTAGACTCAACTGCCATTCAACGTGGCATTTCTGCCCGAAGTAAGAAGTTGCATCAAACCGTAATTCCCTCCAGATTATTTCAACTGTTTGCTTATCTCGTTGTGTTTGACCAAAACCAATGTAGATATTACCGCGGAACCCTAAAAACGACTAACGTGTCTCTGAAGAGACCTCTCGCCTATCAGTCAATTTTACAGTTACGTATTAGGAATCGCCTAAATCTCTAGCTTTTGTTAATTCGTTTACTAATATTTGTTTAGTTACTCACCAGACGAATGTATTATGTCATAGTTAAAAGTATTACATAACATCACGCCTGTAATCCCCGAAGTGTTAGGCAGGGGTGAACGCGTTAGTACACCCACATTTCACGGGTTATAATTAAGTCCCATATAATAGGCCATAGGGGGCGGCTGCTGAGCAGCTGAGGTCTTGGATTCGATTCCCAGGTCCGTGCAAAATCTTATTGGGGTTTTCCTGCAAGAATTGCTCATAAGCAACCATGTAGGCTGGATTGGTGGCCGGTTGATGCCAATAGGCTTGCCCCTTATTAAATGGGACTTAAAACATAACTCGCGAAATGTGATCTATTAAGAGCCCAAC
This sequence comes from Lycophotia porphyrea, assembly GCA_950005105.1. Lineage (NCBI taxonomy): Eukaryota > Metazoa > Arthropoda > Insecta > Lepidoptera > Noctuidae > Lycophotia > Lycophotia porphyrea. Next base: position 4,434,575 of record OX465400.1, on the reverse strand, counting down.
CCAGGGATGACAAGCGTGGGCTGCGGGCTGTTCGATAGAGATACCGCGGCCCTGGAACACAAAGGGCAAGGAAGGAACATGGATGGGTTTTAGTCAGTACAAGTCTGACACTCCCTTCCGCTCTGCCCAGAGCGGGAGAAGTCATTTGAAGATTTCCCATCCGTTAAAAAAAAAGGGATGACAGGCGTGGTTTATGTTAATATATCTAACTATCGACTATTTTCGGCGTAGCTTAACTCATAAAACCACAAATTCCATCAAAAGGGAAAAGCTTCGTAGTTCCGTCTAATGGTATTATTATATACTAGCACTTCACCCGCGACTTCGCCCGCAAAAATTGTTATAGCTCGGAAAATAAGCATGATAGAAATATTAGTTATAGCTTCTATAAACCCACGCATACCTAATGTAGCTTTCTAGTCGTTTTTTTTTTAAAAAAACGTTGCCCCATACTAGGAATTTCTCCTGTATCGTGGATGCGTTCAGAAACATTTAAAATCACATACCCAAACAGCCAGACCCGGAACTACTATCTGTAGGCCATACAAATATTTGTTCCGTGCGGGGATCGAACCCTTGGCACGCAGCGCAGCAGTCAATCGTTCAGCCACTACAGTGAAAGAATTTTTAGGATGTGCCGTCTACTACAGTGAAAGAATTTTTAGGATTCAATCATTGGTTCCAGAGATTACTTCGAACATACATACTAACAAACAAATTTTACCTCTTTATAATATAAGTATAGACGAGCAGCCATTCCTCGCCATGCCATGGAATAAAACGAAAGCCTCATATAGGATGATGCATTGCTTCAGGAATTCAGCGTCTGACTACGCGATTAACATGAAGATCTAATAAATTCAGTATAGTCTGTACTTTCAGTGTGTAGATATAAGTATATTTTATGGCTTAACTTTTCCTTGCTTGCAGATATGGGGCCGTTCAAGTATTGCGTAAGCAGATTTATTTCAATTATTAACCCCCTACCCCTCGTCCGCAAAAGTAAGCAAACCTCTCATGCTTACGTAAACATTAGCACGTGAATTTTTTATGTCACCTGGTTTCTTGATGGATTCATGAGTAGCAGAGTCTAGAATTATGAAACAGGCTTGGAAGTGGGTTTGCCATACGTGTTCAAATCGAAATCGGCTAAATTTTGAAGAAATCCGAAAAAATAGGGCTTACGTAATCACCATCCAGACCCCTTCATCCCCCATGTCATCAAAAATAAGCAATGCAAAGACCCTCCCCCCCCCCAGCCAGTAGTGCATACGTAATACTTGAATGGCCCCTATGATAAGTTCCCACATCCTACTGACCGTAAAGTACTTTTTCCGGAATACGGCAAAGCCAAAAAGAAGGGTTATGATTCTAGCATAGCTGTATGTATGTCCGTAACATTTTTATGTTCGTCCGTAGCGCTTAAACTTTGATAAATGAGGTGTCAATCGATTTGTTATTACGGTACGGGTGTCATACTCATAGGATATATTTTATGTAAACCAAATCAATATGGTGGATGCTACATCCAAAAAGTCGAGGTCACTCAAAACTATCAAGTGCCTTTTATTATGTAGGTAGGGAAACCTTAAAAAAAAACCCTATTTCCATAGGTATCATACTTATTCGTTCCTTAACGAAGTAGACGAAAAATGCCAGCGATGCCGACGGAGTGCATTAGGTGCAGTCCATATATAAATGTACGTCGGGCTCATTCAACCTCGTTGGTACCGCGAAATAAACTATTCTTTTTTCAATTTTGTTCGGACCAATATGAGAGAAGAAAATTCCAGACATTAACAATTCTGCATGGCGGGACTTACCTACTTTATGGGACGTAGTCATGGAAATCAACACTTTCAGAAGGAGACAACGATGGAATAGAAAACAAAACAACTTTTCTATGCAAATGTGAAATATACATTTAACACGATTAAAATGTACATACATCTGATATTTTTACATGAGTACTAGAACATATATCCCTTCTTATAAGTGTATGCGTTGAGGACTTTGTTTTATAATATGTAGTGATTAGTATATTTTTTCTTTTCTTATAAAAGTATAAAACCTTGCAATTTTAAGAGTCTAAAACCAGCCTAGAGTTCGCCGATGACAGGATTATATCCAAATTTGATGTGGATATAAGTCCTCCGCATTTTATCGCAAAAGATTAATCTCTAGATTATATCTAAGCTTTGTACTGAAATGAAAAGCTGGTTTATTTACGCTCTTATAAACTGGGGATCAAAATTAGAGGCCCAAACGTTTACGGACGGATATGGTGTTATTTTTAAATTGTCATCAACATCCATGTTGTTGAGTTTATACCAATTAAATTGGGCTCGGCGCCAGTACATGTGTTTCTGTGCTATGTTTGTCTATGACGTCATACTATTGTTTACTTCCGTTGTCATCATGTTTCATACAATTTATTAATCTTTTCTGAATCAGACTTAACCTTCTTTTCATCAAATAGCTGTTTGACTTTCTAACTTCCACGCTTAAAACTTTCCTCATAACATCGCCCTTATTCCTACGCACCACATGTTCTACATATTTCCTGAAAACCGATTACAACCTTAACATTTTCTGCAGACTCTCAATTACGTAGGTACCAGGTTTACATGACAGCATAAGAGCTCGTTCGGTCAAAAGCTTTTAATTGCCTCGCAGTTGTAATGAAAAGCATTGAGGTCGGACCCGATTCAACCCACATTGGGAACATTGGGATCTCCAAACACAGTCCATTAAAGGTAGCAGCCGTTCGGGTGATTCGATTATAGTCCCGGAGCGCCCGCTCGCCGCATTATTATGTAACATCCGCAATAATCCCGACCTGCCCGTCTCCTGTTCTAAGTATTGTACTTTTGCAATTGAAAAATGACGCAGTTTCATAGAGTAGCGCTGTTTGTAGAGATGGGCGGTGGTCGCCGTGCCGCGGTGTCGCGGTGCTTGCCTAGCTATTAATGAGTGTAATTGTGTCTGTGCTGTGCTCTGTCGCACGAGATCGATGGCAGAGTGGACGCGCACTCATACGTGTAATTGCAATTAAGTGCATATTCATAGAGATGTATGCATGAATTAATTAAAATCAAATGCTATTTCAATCAAGTCATAATGATAGTGAATTGAACTGAAGTGCGTAGTCGTCACTTATGCTCTGCGCTGGTAATGGCGACAGCTCAGGTGAGAGGCGTCGCTTTTAATTGGAATTAATAACCGATAAGTAATTCCGTGGTGTCGGGGGTTTGTTTACCGGGGCGGGCGGGAGCGCGGGGCGGGCGGGCAGGGCGGCGGCGTCAGCTGGGTGCGCGCGCAGGTCGATAGCGGGCTCGCGCGCAAGCGCGGCGCTATTGAGCCCACACGGGCCGCCACTACCGCGCGCCGCACACGTGATGCATGCGGGCACCTAACGGCCTTACGCGCGCGGGCCTCATGGGCACCGTGCTGAGCTTTAGCCCGCGCGAGCGGCGCCCGGCGCCCGCCGCGCCGCCGCCTGACCGCGCTTCGCTCGCCTACTCCTACGAGCGCCTCAACAACGCCAAGAACCGCGAGAACCGCGAGCTGCCGCGCGATGAGCGCCGCGCCACGCTCGACGACGCCGCCAAGATTATATCCGAGAAGACTGCGCTGGAAAAAAACCTAAAGAAGCACTCGCTGTTTATCAATGCGCTTTCTTGGAAGCGGTTTTCTACAGCTAATAATAATAAGAAGAAGCTGGAATGCAAGAGCAAAAGTGTGGCGACGTTCCGCCCTCCGCTGACGGACAACGCGCCGCTGGACCGCAACAAGAACGCGCACGTGCCGAGCGGGTACGCGCGCCCGCCGCCGACGGCCGCACCGCCGGACGCAGCGCGCGCCAACGCGCTCAACAACAATGTGCTGTGCTACGACAAGCTGGCCAGCGCGGCCCCGCCCGCGGTGGCGCCGCGCAAGACCGTCATCCAGGCCTCCACGTCGGAGCTGCTCAAGTGCCTGGGCCTGTTTCTGCACACGCGCTGCCACCGCCTGCGCGACTTCCAGGCTGGGGACGCCGTCATGTGGCTGCGGACTGTGGACCGTTCGCTACTGCTGCAAGGTTGGCAGGTAAACACAGAAAACCCTATTTCTATCAGTACACAGGTTCACCAACAACACGCACCAGACGGCAACATGGGTGAAAACAAGGGAGGGCAGCAGTAATGGCCGACGCTGTGACGATGATTCAGCTATGCATTACAATATTGCGGAACTTTGTTCCAACACAAACCAATGCCAAATCAATGTACACAGATTAGATTTGCATTGATTGCATATTCATTCGGTTATGGTTTTGTATTTGTTGATGTTTTTGCTACAAAACACATGGAAACCTGCATCTCTGTCCATGACACGCTTGCAGTGACCCCGTCGGCTGTCGACGGCTTCCCATGTTTGTTCCATTTAGCTTATTCATACTGCACTGCTGTCCTTGCTTCAATTACTTGGCGAGATACAGAGTGTTTACGGCCATACCGTTCATAATTCCACATTGTAATGAAAATTAAACATAATCATAGACAATTATTATTAATAGACCCTAAAATGTCACGCAAACCAATTCAAATAGTAACCATAAATTCTGAACTTGGAAAACTAATTCATACATTTTTAAAACGGTAATTACTGGCCTTCGTCTTAAATGCCGAGGCTATTATTAACTTCTAACTTAAACTAACGATTAAAAAAATACAAAATACATGAATTGAATGTTTCACTTTCTATTTTCGCTTTTCCTCCTCGAATATCGATTCAACAGCGTCAATGAATATTAAATGAGTCGAACGCCATTAAGTAAAGAGCATTACATTCCTAGAGTAAAACCCTTTCTTGGTTAACCAAAGCGACTGCTTTATGAAATCCTTCTTTAAATTATTTATATCATACTTTCGCCAAACTGCAATAAAGATTTCTTAACCCCAGGATAGAGCCTCCATTTTCTCGAAAACGTAAACAATTTATCCTTGCAAGTGGTTCGTTCTACGCAATATGCTAAAAGCCGCATCTAATATTCAACGAAACATCGCAGTACATTTTATCTAGTGGTCCGAATCATACACAAACAGTTGTAGGCGATCCATTCAATATAAAGGGGACCATAGCGTACGTCAGACGCAAAATCGATAGAACGTTATGGCATCAAGAATTTTATACCCGTGCGTCTTTCTATAACGATTTGGCTTTGTTTAGAGTGAGACAGCGATATCCATTGAGTGTTGCTGTTTTGCTCGTTCACGACGGGCGACGGATTTTGAATTTGGAGTTTGTGCAATTAGATGTGACGTAAGAGGTACCTGCGTTCATTACTTTGATTGCATCAAGCTTGTTCGAAATGTCCGAGCCGATTTGACATCGGAGGGTTGTTAACTTTTTTGTTTATTCGAATTTTAGGGTTTTGACATTTTGTTTTAGATAACGAAATTCATCTTCATGTTTTCTAATTGTTGCCTCTCTTTTTTTGTCATCTAAAATTCAACTGGAAGCCTTGAGTTTGACAAAGAATCCATTGTTTACAGAAATAAAACGAAATTTAACTATCGATTAATAAAAAGTAAAGAACTAACTGAGAGCCAGCAGTAATCGTAGATTCAACCTCAATTTCGTCCTGAAATCGGAAAATTCTCAGCGATTCTGTGTGAAAGGGAAAAACCCAGTCATCAATAAACCCCCATGACCGGTATAGCCGCCATGTTGTCATTTCCGGAAAGAGGTGGAATGTTACGACTCTCGTACATTGTCAATATGTACGAGAGTCGTAACATTCCACCTCTTTCAAGCTATAGGGTTATTTACGAGCATTATATCACGTCTGTAATCCCCAAAGGACTAGGCAGAGAAGAATCTATAGTACCTACGTACAATTCACGAGTACCCCAAAATGGAAAAATGGAGTCGTATACATTAATAATAAATAGTCATTCAAAATCAAAATATTTTACTTCACATTGGCCCACATGAGGATTCACAAAACGTCAAAAGGAAAAAATTGCAGGTGGAATACATAAGCTTCTCCTTTTTTAGAAGTCTGTTAAAAATAGGTGCACGGTTGATAGGTGCACGGATTGGACGTTTCCTGTGGTGAAGAACCGGCAAGGAATTCCACAGAATTCCTCCATTTCTGAATAATAAAAAACTTCCGAATGTCATAATGAATACCTACTTCATAATATGAAAAATATTTAACGGAAGGGCCTTTTGGATATGCTTGGCTTCAGCTACTTAATATTTTTAATAAACACTTTTATCTGCCAAGTTACTGTGATTGCAATGAATGAGATGGAGTGAAATCGTGAGGCTACGTTTGCCAGGGCTGCGGGACTGTTCGAAAAAGATACCGCGGCCCTGGAACACAAAGGGCAAGGAAGAAACATGGATGGGTTTTAGTCAGTACAAGTCTGACACTCCCTTCCGCTCTGCCCGGAGCGCGAGAAATCATTTGATGATTTCCCATCCGTAAAAAAAAAGGCGGGCTACGTTACACTATGTGATTCGATAATTCGTCGCGACCACGACTGTTCTGTCAAAAGAGAAGTGAAATACACTCGCGAGCAACTAAATCGACTCAACTCACGCACGCATACATATCTTTATTTTTCGGAAAATAAATATTTTTTATTTATAAAAACCATATGTCCATTAAAAGCTTGAAACTGTAGGTTTACATCAACACCACTGTCATAAAAAAATATTCAGTACTTTTTTATTTAAGCAATGTAAACGGGTGTATAGGAAAATTTACTCTCTACGGTACACACGACTTGTGCTACGATCCACCTCTATAAAAACCCTGACAACCGATTTACCTTATCAGAAGTTGACTTGTACACATCTCCGCAAATTGCACTCATTGTTTTGAAGAAACTATGGACACTACGCCTGAAGAAGCTGCTCAAGTTGTTGCTCTGTTGCAACAAGGACTCAGTTAGCGAACCGTCGCTGCCCAGCTCCACTTGAGCCAGTCTGCTGTATCAAGGGTATACAGAAGATTTCAAGAGACTGGTGCCTTTAGTCGGAGACCAAGAGCGCTGCAGGATCGGCACCGGACGGGTGTTGATGTGATGTAGGAATTGAGGCGTGTTCGAGGGGTGGCTGTCAGTGAGAGGACAGTAAGAAGACGCTTGAGGAAAGCCAATCTCACTCCAAAACGGCCTGCCACGGGCCCAAAATTAACTGCAGGCCACCGACAAGTGCGCCTTCAATTTGCTCGAAAGTATCTCAATTGGAGCGTTGAGCAATGGCAGTTGGTCTTGTTCACTGACGAGTGCAGAATGTGTCTGCATGGCAGTAAGAGGAGAGGCCGGGTCTACAGGCGTCCGGGCGAGTGATTTGCGCAGTGCTGTTTCTCTGAAATGGTTGCATACGGCGGCGGCTCCTGCATGATGTGGGCTGGTATCTCTTTAGACGGAAAAACCAAGCTTGTTTTCGTGCCCGGGGGAGGCCAAGGAGGAGGGCTGAGAGCTGATCGGTATATTACCGACATACTTTAGGACCACGTTGTTCCCTACGCAGGATTTGTCGGCGAGAACTTCGTCTTAATGCATGATAATGCCCGGTGTCACACGTCGCGTATCACTCGGCAGTTCCTGGACGAAGTGAATATACAGACAATGGACTGGCCTGCGCTCAGTCCAGATATGAATCCCATCGAGCAATTATGGGACGAGCTCAAAAGAAGGGTCAGGGCCAGAAATCCAGTCCCTTCGACTATAGAGGAACTGAAGGCGGCGTTATTAGAGGAGTGGGATGGAATTCCTCAAGACACCGTCAAAAAATTGGTCAGGTCGATGAAGAATCGACTGCAAGCTGTGATTAGAGCTAGGGGAGGCAATACCAAATACTGATATAATAAAGTATTTTATGTTTTGTTAACAGTTTTTGTTTTATTTTTAAAATAACTAACCACCACACATTTTTCTAAGTTCCCATTTTACCTCTACTTTTACCCAGATAGCATTAATTTTAATAGTCCTGAATAAATCCAAAACAAAGCTAAACCAAATTAAAGCTAAGGTCTCAAGCTTGCGAACGCTATAATAATTTTTAAAATAAGTAATATATTTTTCGAAAAATACATATATTTATGCGCACGTATGGGTTGAGTCGATTTGGTTGCTCGCGAGTGTAGAAGAAGAACAAAAAATCAGATAATATTTATTACTCTTTCAGTCAAAAACTACAGAACGAGTTTGGATGAAAATTTGCACACAGATAGTTTATAACCTGGATTATTACATTGAGTACTTTTTATTCCGGTATCTAGAACGATCCCTTGGGTCCCCGGTTGGTGACCTCCACGCGGGTGGAGCCGGAGCGAGTATAACCTAGTGTGTCTATACTAGATATTTTACTAGCTACTACATCATGTGTCCCGTAACAGTAGATTTTTGACATCATTCATTCTCATTCTTATTCTTCATCATCATCATCATCCTATAATGTTCCCACTGCTGGGACACAGGCCTCCTCTCTATGAGAGTGAATGGGCTATAATCCACCACGCGGGCCCAGTGGGCATTGGTAGATGTCATATGTCTTCGAATTTTTGGTTCTAGGACATGCCGGTTTCCTCACGATGTTTTTTTTTATTTTTGACATTATGTTGTGAAATTTGACATTAAAAATTAAATACTTCATTATAAGATTCTCATCGTATCAAACAATTTCCCGACAGTCGGCAACTTATCGACTTATTGTCTGGTTGCCAGTTGTAAAGGTTTTATTACCTGCACGCGATCGTAATCTAGCTGTCATTATGGCACAGTATGTTGTTGCCAGTCGAATAAATATCGATCGATACGGAAATACTACGCCGGCCATGAAATAGACTCATTAACGTGACATTTCATTATGCTTTCTTTAAAAATAGAACAGGGGGAAGAGCTTTAATTACAACTGTAATCTGTTGAATTGAGATAGCATAAAACTAATTAGCAAATGAAGAACAAATGAAAAACTAACATGAAAATTCTAAACTGCTTAAAGTTAGAAATACCCGACACCAACTGTCGAGCACTAATAGTCCACCAGACACCCACCCTGTCGGAGGATCCTTCCTTTTCAACTGGGGATGGAGAACTAGAGGGTGTAAACAGACTCTTCACGAAGCCGTCCACCAAGCATTATGTACATCAAACTAAGTAACTTTACGCAAAAATTAGTGCTGGGAAACGACTTTTTTGTTTTGGGCTGAAAAATCACGTTTTACAGTAGGACTCCATGTAACGCACTCAAAACATTGTGCTGATGGATGGATTGAATATTTAGGGGGTCCTGGAGGTGTTTAAAGTAAAAATCTTACATTAAAAACATGTATTTAAAAATAAAAACTTGTGGAAAAGTTGGAACTTTGACCCAATATCTCCGTAACCAGAAAGTTCCCAGGTATGGTCTAGAACAAAAAAAATATCGCAATGACGGGGAGAACAAGTGCCTTTCGGCTTCGTTAAGAGTCTGTTGACACCCTTTATACACCCTGTTCTTTACCCGCTTGAATGACAAGCGCGATGTTATCTACAGAAATCTTAGTATGACACTGCGTTCATTTGAAGAAGATCAAATAAGATGCTGATAAAATTGACAGAAATCGGAAAAGGGATTCATTAGTTAAGATTTCGTTACGATATTTTTCTTCATTGCTGTTAGTGATGTCTAAGATCAACTTGGAAATAAATCGACCCGTCCCAAAGACAATGTCAGTGGAGCCCCTTTGCAGGATATGCCCCACCTTCTTTCTAGCCCATCCTGCACAGCCACCTGCACCTTCCATGATTCATATGAAGCCAATGACAGAACTGTGCAGGTGGCAATATACTGGTCGGGTATTATTTGAGTCTATCGATACGCAAAGAAGAAGAACTTGGAAAAAAGAATATATTATGAAATGAACGGGCCACATCGGTACTTGCCCGGTTTTGAATCCACAACCTCGTGCTTGATAGGAGAGACCTTAAACCACAGGGCTGTCACGACACGAATTTGGCATGAACAATAGTACATTATGATATAATTGCGGTAAGTTGAAAATTACAGCCGAGGCGATATTGCTACAAGAAAGCAGAGGCTGTAATTATCAAACCGCACGTATGTCATACGACGTTTTATAACATATTTGCGAGGAAATCAATAAAACTCAGACTTTCTTAAACGAAATTTTGATACGCTTGTAAGTATCAATCGGTCGATTTTTCGGGCAGATTCTTAGAGTAGCTGTTTTCGCTGCCTCTAAGACTTCAGGCGTTGTCGAATTAATAAATTCATCATTACTTGACGACATTTTTAAATAAAAACAATACAGCGAAAAGAAAAAGCGCGCGGACTAATTTTTACTTGTTCACAAATTATTTCGCGCGCATTAGCCCTTTTTTTTAAGGCAAAGGCACAAAAACAGCCAGTATTACTAATATAGTAAATTAATATTTTTGTGTTTTTGTTACAGATAAATAGTTGTAATCTATTGTCGAAATTAATTAAATTAAAGAATTTAATGTTTATTTATTATATTTTATCTCCCAAAGTTAATTTTATTTATAAAATTTTGACCACTTTTCTGACATAAAAACTCTTTGCTAAGATTAAAAAAAGTACCGTTCGTTTTGACGGAGCATCTTGAAACCGTGCGTTTTACTTTACATTAACGCACAAGTACGTAATGAGATACAATACAATATTGAAATTGGTGAAATAAGAGACCCTTTACTAGCAAATGTGTTTTAAACAACATTATAATTTTGTGACTGAAAAGTTTTGTTGATATGTTATTTGTTTGATATAAAGTTTTGTTGGTATGTGTATTTGTTGATCGGTTGGTATGTGCTGCGGAGGAACGAGGAAAATGTCGTGAGGAAAGTTTTGGTATGAATGTGGATGGGTATAAATGTAGAGGAAGATCAAAGAAACGATGGATGGACTGTGTATGAAGAATGATATCGTCGGGGATAATGCAAAGCCGCGAATCTACCATAGGTAAAGGCCGCGTATCTGCATTTGATCTAATTTTACAGGGGCAGGTTAAAACTGTATAATATCGTTATTTTAAGGGCAAATGGCCTCATTTTTACGTAGATAGTAATAATTGATGTTTTCTTTTTATTTTTACCATAGATCATCCGTTACAATGATTAATTTAACCGCCACGCTACGCGGAATTATCCAAAGCTAGATACGCGGAATTATCCAATGCTAGATACGCGGATTTGCACTATCCCCGACGATATGGATAGAAAGGAGGTGTCTGATGAGATGACAGGTAATAGAGAAGAAGAGAAGAAGCAGACATGCTGCGCCGACCACATATAAAATTTGATAAGGGCAGGAGAAGAAATGATGAATACCATTGTATTGTAATTTTATTTAAATTTGTTTCGATATGAAATCCTAATCATCATCTTATTCTTTATTTTGCCAAAAGAATAACAACCTTACAAAAAATTAACACTAGTCTTATAAGCATTAAACTGCAAAATGCAACATTTGGTTTAAAATATTTTTTATTATGAAACTTATATTTTATTTTATAAAAAAGTTAACTAACACTAGTACTTATTTTCTATGAAGCTAAAAGATTAGTAACTCAGACCCTATTAGTAACTCAGTACACGATGATAAATTTTGGTTGTTACGAAACCGATTCACGCTGACCCCCGTATTAGTTATAAACTGTATTACAGTGGGACAGGTTTCCTCGTTCTGCAGTTAACAATATAAGCCTAAATAAGTTGTTATGACAAGAAAATATATTGCTCTGTTTTTATGTTGACTACTCGTATAACTAGCATCTTCAAAGCTACTCCAGAACTCTCAGCGCTGGGCTTTTTACGTCCAATCTCCGCCCTCAAATACTCCGTCTTATGGGCTAAAGAAACTGTATTCAGAAACTCTTATATAAAACTAGACTGAGCCAAAAATAACAAACAAGAACCCACTTTAAATGCATAGAATGGAAGTAGGAAACCTAGTTTCAAATTCATATTATTAAGGGTCTACCAGGTTTGTCAGCAAAGTATAAAAATATACAAAACTAAATATTAGAATACAATCCTAATATATTTGTTTGTTACCTTTTTACGCTTAAACCACTGAACCGATCATCCTGAATTTTTGCATATGTTGTCAGGTGTACAGAAACGGACATTGGGTACCTATCGACCTATATGTTTTTATGATAATAGATAGCGCCACTTTTCTTTCGAATCATCATCATCATCATCAGGCTATAATGTTCCCACTGCTGGGACACAGGCCTCCTCTCTATGAGATTTCGAATCATGATTGAATTATATTACCTTAACATTTATTACCTTACCTATTTTTTATTACCTTATTATTTATTAACTTACTTTAAGACCGATATGTACTAATAATCTTTACATATAATAAAACAGTAACGAGAGAAAAACTGTATATTGAGAATTTTCGAGAAAAAATAAGTGGCTTTTGTTAGAAAAACGTAACTGATGAAAAAAAAGACGTGTGGCACTCGGAGACTGCCGCGGTAAAGCTATTGCATAGCATTTTTTATCAACTTATGTAATTATAATTATTTATTACGCTGGAGCTAGGAGCGTAGGTTGTATAGGTAATGCCTATACAACCTAACCTCCTAGCTCCAGCGGTAGATTAAAAATAATAACCTAGGCTTTTCAATATAAGACACTACGTGTTAGGCACTAGGTGTTAGGTTATTTTCGTTACGGAATTTTTCGTTACCGAATTTCTGGATTCGGTCTCCACGCTCAAGGCCCGCGATAGAAGCTATGCAATAGCTTAAAAAGTGACTTTTTAGAATTTTTGTCTGTTTCTCTGTGTGTATGGTACGGCTTCACGCCAAAACTACTGAATAGATTGAATTGAAATTCAGCAAAAATGTTCTTTGTAAACCAAGGAAGGCTTTAGGCTACATATTATCACACCGTATGTTATGGGAGATAAGCAATATTGATTTTAAAAAGTTTTTGTTCGTGAAAGTAACTTTGCTACCTTATCACGACTAAACGGCTGATCAGATCATAATGAAATTTGGCAAGAAGATAAATTCCAACCTGGAGAAGAACATAGGCTATAAATTATCACGCTAATAACTTACGGGGGTGAGCAATATTGCATTATCACCATATTCCTCAACGGTTTCACATCTGACAACCGTCAACATACATGATGACTGCATGATTAGAATAGTACAGCTATTTTAGATCATTTGACAACGACGTAAGTGGCCTGACGGGTCAGCGGTCGCCCTGTGAAAAGGCATTTGCAAGTTCGAACCTCAGCTCGAATATTTACTTTTTGTATTCATTCAGATTTTTTTAATGCGATTTCCAAAAAAATACCATGATTCGCGAGTTCGATTCTCAACCGGTTTTCACTTTTTGTTACTAGGTTTGTTTTTTTAAAGCTGTAAGATTTCTAAATAATGAAGTAATTACCAAATAGTTATTACATTGGTACTTTTAGTTTTTTTTAACCATTCAAAGGACAGTTTGGTAATCTTTCATTTTAAACTAAATTAACTAACCCGTCTATTTTGTGTCAGTCACCTAATGAAATTGAAATGTTATTTATTAGGTTAAACTAAGTATATACCTTAATAATTAAAAACTATTAAACTAAAATAAATAAACTAACAACAAACTATAAAAGGGCATCGAAAAACTCCTCCTCAACGCTGTCAGCTGGTAATTTTCCCAAGAGATGGCGGCGTTGCCACGTTGTATGGCAACACTTAGCCTCTAGCCAAGGTAAAAGCCAGCCCTTGGGTCACGGGAAGCGTCAACTAGGCGTTTCGAAATTTCCTTAAAGAGGCTATGAGCACTCGGACCCCACGGCCCCTAGACACATGACTGTGATACCTTTCAAGCAAAAATATTCCAAGTAAAAAAAAAAGTTGTTAGGTTAGGTAAGGCTTAGGTTAGGTTAGGCTTAGGTTAGGTTGAGGCCGCGCTGTATGAGGTGTACCGCGCGGCGAAGGAGGCTCTGCGGCTGGCCGTCGGCGAGGCGAAGACTCAAGCCAGGGAAGAGATGTTGGCGACTCTAGACGTGAACCCATGGGGGCGTCCTTATCGTGCGGTCCGAGGGAAACTTCGTGCCTGGGCGCCCCCACTCACTGAGAGTCTGCAGCCTCAGCTGCTGGAGGAAGTGGTCGCAACTCTCTTTCCTGCTAGGGAAGTTAAGTTAAGCTTAGGTTAGGTTTGTTTCAATAATGTTCAGTAAGTAGACCTATTCGACTTGAAATAAATAGAGAACCCTGGAACCGAATTTGATGCCCTTTGACACAGAGACACATGGCTGTGATACCTTCCAAATAAGTCTAGGTTGTGGCGGACAAAAGAAAGTTGTTAAGCTAGGTTAGGTTAGGTTTGTTTCCAAAAAAATTGAGTTTCTTTCTGACCAAAAAACTAAACTAACGCGTACGAAGTCGCGGGTAACAGCTAGTATTACAAATAAATGATTATATTATTACTAGCGGATGTCACGCGGTTTCACTCGCGTAGTTCCCGTTCCCGTGGGAGTACGGGGATAAAATATAGCCTATGTTAGTCGCTGATAATGTAGCTATCCATTGCTGAAAGAATTTTTTAAATCAGTCCAGTAGTTTTTAAGTTTATTAGTTATATACAAATCAGGAAAGATTTGTATTTTTGTTTGTAACGAATTACTTTATATTACTTTATACTTAATATTACTTTATAATATTAAGTATAGAAGTATAGATATAAACTGTAGTAGGTAGGTGTTAATTAACGAAAGCGAAGCTGCGGGTAAAAGCTAGTTCAACATAAACAGAATGGGTAAACCCAAACGCAAGTTTTATGAAATGGCCATGTAATAAAGGGTGAGCCTATAGCCATGAATATCAGATTAAGATAATTTATCTGTCCAAAACATGAGTAATAAATTATATCGCAGTATATTGTAGGATATTGTATAACCATCACAAAATACTTTGCGCATAATAAGAAAATATTCTATTAAAAATAAAACAAGATAAGTGAGACTATATGAGTAGATACAACTCACTGTTCTATGTGAAGATATAGCCTCATTCCGGGGCGGGCGGCGCAGTCCGGGATAACCGGAAACGTAACGATCGTAGACAACTGCTACGGGTTACGAGCTACGAACGCTACGCTCATTACGTAGCGCTCTGTAGCACTCTCTACGGGTGATGTGTTTGGTTGTTAACTATTTGTGTTGGTTATTTGTATTTTAGGTAGTCAGTGGCCTAAAAAGTCTGACAACCAGTCTTACCAAGGGGTATCGTATTTCAAAGTGCTAACTGGGTTGTGGAGGTCAGATAGACAGTCGCTCCATGTATAATACTGGTATTCAGCTGAATCCGGTTAGACTGGAAGCCGACCCCAACATAGTTGGGAAAAGGCTAACCAGATGGTGATGATTTGTATTTTAGAAAGGTTTTCTTGTAGGTATTATGATATTTTAGATATTTTTATTGGAATGCGTCATTGGTCGAGTGGTCGCAAGCGCGTCTGCTGAGCATGAGGTTTCTCAGTATCAGCCACGGAGCCTGGTTTTGTACCAAGTTGATGGCAATAGGCTCGCCCCCATTACATGGGACTTAACTCTTTCAGGCACACTTTTAATACGATGACTTTGTAAATAAAACAATTGGACATTTTGTTTAGTTAGGGTTTCATTATTAAGAAAAAAAATATTTTACGAAAATACGACTTATGGCTTTTACACACGGTCAACAATGACTTTAAAAAGCATAAAAGTCCAGCGCATCATCGATAGATGACGTGGAAATATTTTTAAACAACCGAGAATAAGGGGTTCGCTTTCAATCATTGTTCGTGACTGTATATTTCAATACACTCATAATATTTAAAAAAAGCCGGCCCAAATTACAATTTCCAAATTAGGTTTGCTGTAAGAAAACCCAATTCTGGGTTAAACTCGCCATTGTACATAAGTTATACCATTGCAATTTGTATGTATATTTTTTATTTGTGTGCAATAAAGAATAAGAACTTCTTTAAAAAACATGTTCTAATTCCCAAACCACATGATCTAGATTCTAGTTCCCAAAAAAACACACGCAAATAAAATGACCAATCAAATTCAAAATAACATAACAGCTATGCAAACAAAAGTTTTTCAGATTCGGATTTAAGTAGAAACTTAACCTAAATTTTGGAGGGTAATCTAGGTCTCTCCAAGGCTTTGACACGGTTTGATTTAGATCAAGCTCGTAAACCAGGTCATTGTTTTTATTAGACACGTAAAGGTCCGGCATTTCGGCAAACAGTGATCCTATTCCCCAGTAACTGGGAGGTTAGTTTCGATCTCATTGTACATTATTTTGAACCTGTGGTTAAAAAAACTGGCCACGTGCGAGTCGGACTCGCGCACAAAGGGTTCCGTACCATTATCTAAACAACATTAGACAAAATCGGCAAAAAAAAATGCGTAAATCTTTATTTTATTCTGTTTTTTTTTTTATTTGTTGTTATAGCGGCAACAGAATTACATCTTCTGTGAAAATGTCAACTGTCTTACTATCACGGTTCATTAGATACAGTATGGTGACAGACGGACAGCCAGACGGAGAGCGGAGTCTTAGTAATAAGGCCCCGTTGAAAACTCATCCATGTTCCTTCCTTGCCCTTTGTGTTCCAGGGTCGCGGTAACTCTTTCAGACAGTCCCGCAGCCCTAACTATGTTGGGGTCGGCTTCTAGTCTAACCGGATGCAGCTGAATACTAGTATTCTAGACGGAAATAAGCGGTAAAAAACATTAAATAAACTGGCCAAGTGCGAAACGGACTCGTGCACGAAGGGTTCCGTACCATAAAACGAAAAAAAACACGTTTGTTTTATGGGAGCCCCCTATAATTATTAAATTATTTTTATTATTTTTTGTTATAGCGGCAACAGAAATACATCATCTGTGAAAATTTCAACTGTCTAGCTATAACGGTTCACGAGATACAGTCTGGTGACAGACGGACAGCGGAGTCTTAGTAATGGGGCCCCGTTTGATCCTTTGGGTACAGAACCCTAAAAAAGATATGGCGGATTTGAGAATCTCTACCTTTTAAGAAGTCGGTTAAAAAAACTGCACGTCATGTCGATAGAACGAGCTTTCCGAATACTATCCGTGGATGGGTGATCATTGGCGATGTCCCTCCGCGCCTCAGAATACACGTTATGCAATTTCTGTCATTTTTGGCGGTTATCTGAAGCTAGTAAGTCGAACTACGTTGTGGAGCTAGGTCTCTACCTAGTTGCTTCAAGAAAAAATCAGCTGCATCCGGCTCAACTAGAAGCGACCCCAACATATTTGAGATAAGATCTTCTTTATCGTGTGGTTAGTGCCTAACCTGGTGTCAGAGTTTTTATGCCGCCCATGGGCTCTGACTTGGCTTTACATGCCATCGAAAAAATCTCTCAGTCAGGTTTGGTTTTCTCACGACGTTTTCCTTCACCGAAGCAAGTGTAATTATATAATGGTTATAGGCAGACCAATTATGAAAATTTCTACCATTTCGGAACATAGTCATACTATTCAGTCATTTTATCTGCCATTTTGGCCCTTTGACCATCTTTAGGGTTCCGTACCCAAAGGGTAAAAACGAAACCATATTACTAAGACTTCGCTGTCTGTCCGTCTGTCTGTCACTAGGCTGTATCTCATGAACCGTGATAGTTGAAATTTTCACAGATGATGTATTTCTGTTGCCGCCATAACAACAAATAATAATAAAAAATATATATTTAATATTTAAAGGGGGAGCCCCCTTTAAATATTAAATATATATTTTTTATTACATCCATACACGAAACATGTTTTTTTTCGGTTTATGGTACGGAACCCGTCGTGCGGGAGTCCGACTCGCACTTGGCCAGTTTTTTGGGACTCGTGGTTCAAATGTGTCCAATTTGTCCACACTCGCAATCGCTTCAAAGAATTGTATTCAATTTGTTTCCCATTTTTCCGAAGAGAATCTAATTTGGGGGCGATAAGCTTTAAAGGTCGGGGTTTCGAATTCCAACCCCGTTTGACTTTAGGGGCGAAGTTCGGTAGTGTCAACTGACTGTGTTGTTGTAATAGTATACTCTGATTGTTTTTGATTATTTATAGAAATAGGAAAAAGTACAAAAGTAGGGAGCTTAAATGGCCGATTTAGCTGAATCATATTATTAATAATATATTATTATATATGAATGAATTACGTTACCATAATTCGTAAAATCGTCACAAAGTGCAATCCATAAAATTTACTGCGTCCGTGACCATTTTTCCGCGATTCATATTGTCCTATTATGATTCTGCTCCAAGCATGTAAACTCGTTATAAAAAAAAAGAATGTTTATTTCTAAGACTTATGTAAATAACAATCAAATGATATGAAGTACCTTTTAAGCAAAAAATTGCTTTTATTAGGTAAGCTCTTCCGGTTTATAGTTAGAAATTGAACAATAAAATCAAATTCAAAATCAATACCAAAATATAAATACAAATTAAATTAAATCAAATAATAATAGAAAAAACACAATGAAATCAGACATTAAAATTCAAATCAGTATCAAAATTCAAATCGACAGGAATACCATAATAAAAATGACAAAATAATTTAGACTAGTGTGCGCATGGGATGTGTATGGGAGAGTGTGAGTGAGTGTGCGTGGTGTGTGTGTGTGTGTGTGTGTGTGTGTTATTATTCTCTGAACTATAATAAATGTTCATATTTCAAGATCATGTCTACTAAATAATTATTCATGGACATGATCTTATAATTAAAACATAATATATGTACTGTTTAACCAGCATCTTCCATCCAAATTCAAATGAGTCAAGAACGATATTCACAGGAGATTTCTTATTGGATATTCTACTCATTCGATTACAATCATAATATAATACGTACCAATCCTGCTGATTACAACACCCACCCATTCAAATTAAAACACAGGAATTCTTTTACCGTGATTATTGTTTTAGCAACGTTAATTTAATGTTTACGGCAATCGTTAACGCGACGGGACCACTCATTAACGGAGCTTTTAATTTAAATTAAGCAAAGATGCGGTTATCACGTAACATAACATCACTGCTGTAAACCCCGAAGGGTTAGGCAGAAGTGTACCTGAAAATCCCATGTATTAGGGGTCCATTGCCACCAACCGGGCACAAATCCAAACTCCGTGGCTGCTGCTGAAAAATTTCTGAGGGAAGAACCCGAACATTATGCCCGACCCAGGACTTCGTACTCAGCAGTCGCGCTTAAAACCAATGCACCAACGAGGAAGTTACGTGGGTATCACTTCCATACATCACTATCACTACATCACTATCACTATCATCACTATCACTACATATTATAAAACAAAGTCCTCCGCCGCGTCTGTCTGTCTGTTCGCGATAAACTGTGTGGTTCTCGAGAAAGGTTTTAATATATAATTTGTCAAGTTTTTGTTGCGGGAACGGGATCAAAATTTCATGATTACTTTTGGTCGCGATAACCAATATCCACGCGGGCGAAACCGCGGGCGTCAGCTAGTAAGTACATAAACTTGCGCCTATTTCCCATGAGGTAGAAACTACAGACCGCCATATGCTAACGATCCTTACGGTCTTCTTTTTTTTCATAAACGTTCATACATCTAATCATACACGCACGCCAGTTGCAACTACTATACACCTGACCTTATGAAGAACATGACCAAATAAGGTAAAACCAAGTTCGAGGCCCATGGGCGGCATAAAATAAATGCAATCAATGCTTTTCGGGTGTTGCTGGGGCTTCCGCGGTTCTGTCGTGTCGGGCATGTTTGTCGAGGCACGCATAAATAGTTTCGAGGCTGCCATTCGCAAAAGATCGGCATCCCTAAAGCGTAGGATACGTGGCAGCTCAAACAGCATCCTGAAGGTTATTGTGGAGAGGGCAGATTGCCGTTTTCTGATGCACTGGTCCCGTAGACATAGCTGCGGGCCCAATGCTGAAAGATACCTGAATTAGTTTTTAAATTAAATTAGATTAATAAGAACTGTTTCTTTATAAGTCGTACTAACATAGCTCTCAAGTATCACTACTAACCTATAAGGACTCTTGTTCGAATCGAAATAAAGTTTTTGATTGATTTGATAAAAACTCTGACACCAGGTTAGATACTAACCACACGATAAAGAAAGAAGAAGACCACGTAAGTTCGGTATTATTAACCCTAAAAGCCATAAGACCTTCAAAAAGAAATAGAAATGGATAGTAAAAGACAGGATTAATAAAAACATATATGTACACAATAAAAACAATCACGACTGTAAAAAATAGAACAAACTGGATTAAGTCTCTTAGTTATGAGGATACGGAAGCTCTTCTGGTTTATCGTGAGTAATGTAATCACACACACTAACGATACACACCTCACTCTACTCCACACACTACACTACTCTACACCTCACCACACCATACTACACCACACCACACCTCAAGAAGTTAGATTAAGCAACAACAATAATTAGGCTGTAATATAATATATAACATATATCTAAGATAAGGAGGAGCGGAGTCTCCTAACACAGGCATTGTTTGCATAAAAAAGAGGCTCCTAACACAATTCATTGTATAAAAAGCATTTTGTTTAAATAAAAATATTTTTCATATTTTTCATTTTCACTTTAAAGAAAATTACTTGGTCCAGATTGCTAGAAACGCAGCCAAGCAATCGTAGTTTTATGGCTGAAGTTTGGTGTTAAAAACAAAGGTCAGGTATTTACGAAGATCGAACAGCATTTCACTTTCTGAAAATAGTATTTCAGCATCAAGGTTTATGGTTCAGTTTGTCATGTCTTCTATTCCAAATAAATAAAAATAGGAGGTAGACAGTACAATTAAATTTAATAAGATAAAGAGGGAAGATATGAAATACAAGTCTGCTAAAAAACACACACCTATCTACATGCACTCAAGAACTGGGGTAATAGGTGGAGAAAGTACTTGCTGTTTTCCGAAGGGGGTAGACCCTTGGAGCACCTGGTCCTGCGGCTCCAACGAACAGGCGTCAGGTCAGTCCTGGCTGTTTCGGTGGCAGGCGATCGCAGAAGCGGAGATGAGTTCCCGGGCGAGTCCGTTTAGCGGAGCCCCGGGAAGCTTGAAGAGAACAGGAGTCCCTGGCCAAACTCCGTTTAGGGGAGCCCCGGGATAGAGTTGCGACATCCGCGTGGTGGGTGGACACGTCAGAGCGTCGGCGCCCTACCACTTAACACTTGCACTAATCCACTTTTAGTGGAGTGGACTGCACTGTACTGGTCGCTACTGAAATCTCGTCGTAAACTGGTTGTAGTACGTAAGCGGATTGTTTTATAAGCAATATTTTAGGATTCTAGACTTCATTGTCTCGCTTTACGTTTATATTTGTTATAGCCCATATTCGTCCGCCAGGTGTAGTTGGCCAAGACATATAAAACCTCACAATCCAAGAGTGCGTTATGAATTTTAAAATTAACATTTAGTATTCTATTAGTCAGTATACAAACGTAATACAATATAAAAACTAGATTTAAACTAGCCAAATCAGTATAAATCATTTTTTAGTAATAAATCCTAATACAACCTTCATTTAACAGGCCTATATAGAAAAAAGTACACAAAGGAATAAATAAGCTTGACAGCTTGACGTTGCTTGTCATTAGTGAAAAATATTATTTAAGTTCATAAAAGTGCTCAAATTACAATGTTAAACTGGAAATAAATGGGTGAAATTGAATGGATAATGGATGCCGTGATACTTTCTGCTACCACAGAAGGCATATTTATGATAAAAATGAGACGAAGGACACATGGTCTGTAAATTGTACGTATATTTATTTTTTATCGTATCTGCTTTATAGCAGAATACTATAAGTTTTACTTTTAACTGCATAAATAAAAAAATGTTTAGGGCGAATTTTACCAATGATTCTGAATGCGATCTGCGTCTTTTATCTGAGTTCTAGCTAGACCTCATCATTGCTATAAAATTTAGATTTTTTTCACTGAAAGGTCTTGAAAGCGGTTAAGTTACAAGTGCTTTAAAATATATTTTAGCAACCCAACAGCTACCTTATTGAAACGGAAATAAAGATTTATGTGTCTTTTTGAAGTGAGGAGTTCTTTAGCATCGTTGTGATTTAAAAGTCGATGAAACGAAAAAGCGACAGTAAAAAGGGACAGACATAAATTAATAAGATTTAACGTGGGAGTAAATGAGATAGGAAGCATTATAGGTACAGTGTTTATCTTGAAGTCAAAACTTTTTAAGGTTTAACTTGTTTGAAGGTTTCACACACGTGTGAATTGCACACATGTTTTTTTTTTAGTTAATTTCGCTATAATGATTTTCTTAGAACACACTTCAAATATTTTAGGGAAAAGTGTGTTGAGGTAATAGGTTTACCGTAAGGAAGGGGTAGTGAACCTGAGGCGTGGGGTACCTACGTGGTTCGTGACAGAGTATTGTTTGCACAAAATTAAACGAGGTCGTATTTAGACATATGGAACAGGGAGTACATAATCTCTGTCTACAATATACCTACCTTTTATAAAACGCTGACCTTATGTATTTTCTGAATATATAATGGTTTGTTAACTATTGCAAAGCATAACCATATCAGCCTAATAGTACGGGAGGCACCGTTAATCTGACCAAGTCATTCTATACCGGCTGAAAATCCTATAAAATAATAGTTAACCCTAGTACAGCTGGGATCTGTGCGTCAGCTGCTCCAGAAGTAGGGGAATCCAAAGTTACAGCATACAAAAGTTGTAAAAAAAAAAAAAAGTAATTTCAAACCGATTAACATTTCAAGAGCACCGAACATTTCAAGACAACCGACCAACATTTCAAGAGCTATTCAAGGGCGATTTACCCATCCCCTTGAAACGTAAGCTAATGGACATGTGTATTCTCCCCATACTGACATATGGTTCACAGACTTGGTGTTTGACGAACATACAGAAGTCCAAACTCAAGGTTTGCCAACGGGCAATGGAGCGCAGCATACTTAACGTTAAACTTACTGATCGAATAAGGAACACCACACTGCGCTCCAGAACTCAAATTGCTGACGTAGCTCATAAAGCTGCCAAACTCAAGTGGGACTGGGCAGGCCATGTCTGCCGGATGCCGGCAAATCTGTGGGCCCGCATATTAAAAAGCTGGAGCCCTGAGACATTTAGACGGGGTCGCGGCAGACCGCGGAGAAGATGGCGGGACGCCTTGGATGGCTTTCTCGGTAATTGGCAAGAAGAGGCACAACATCGGGAAAAGTGGGAGGAATGGGGGGAGGCCTTTGCCCAGGAGAGGGACAGTTCAGGCTAACTAAAAAAAAAAAAAAAAATTCAAACCGCGCCAAACTTAATGGACTTTCATTTGGATGATCAATGAATATTAAACAACTACAAATGAATTTCATTCGGTGTGAAATTGCTCGCAAATACTGCGCGCTGGCACCCGTACTATAAAAAAAAGAAGGAGGTTTTCGACGGGGAGTGCTGGGAAACGACTTTTTTTTAGGCTGAATAATCACGTTTTACAGTAGGACTCAATTTAAAGCACTCAAAACATTGTGCTGATGGATCAATTGAATAGTAAGGGGGTCTTGGAGGTATTTAAAGTAAAAATCTCACATTAAAAACATGTATTTAAAAAAAAAACTTGTGAAAAAGTCTGAACTTTGACCCCAATATCTGCGTAATTAGAAGGTTCCCGGGTATGGTCTAAAACAAAAAACTGATCGCAATGACGGGGAGAACAAGTGCCTTTCAGCTTCGTTAAGAGTCTGTTTACACCCTTTATTTCTTATGTTTGTATACCGATTACTCCGTGATCACTAGTTCGATTTACGTAGTTGTTTTTTCATTCGGTGGTTCCATGTAAATTTTATTAATTTGCTTCTGTATTTTATAACCTTTGATTTGTTGCCGGTCGCGAGAAAAGAAAGAATTAAATAAAAGTGCACACAACAATAAACAAAATAAATTAAATAAAAAAAAAAACCTAAATTCTTGTCAATTTTACATTGTAACTATAAGATATTTTTGTTTTTTTAGATTTAAGTAACTTGAAGTAAAACTGATGACAGGTAATGAAATAAATTACACAAAGTAACTCGAAGCCGTTACCCAATACCATAAATCACCTTTGCAAACACTTTAATGGCAAATTGGCCGTTTAATGGCACCTTAGCCGTTAAAATACGATAACGCACCCTTTAAAATGTTCACAATCTCTGTCATAGTGACCTCATGTGGCGAAAGGTAGCAATTACCACTGGCCGGTGAAAAACTACGTGGGCGAAGAAATATGTAGGTAATTTAGGTGAAACCTGACTATTTTCGGTGAATCGATACTGCTACGGATGTTCGTAGCCATTCGTAGCACTGATCGGACGAATTATCGTAGCCGTAGCACCTACGCAGCCCAGATTCTGGCGTTTAGTGTGTAATCTAATCATTTCTGTAGATTACGAGTTGATCATGACCTAGATGTGACATTAAGCAATAAAATTATTGTTGCTATTTTTTTTTTGTGATTCGTCCGACTACAGGTTGGACTCGGTTCATTTAAATTGAGAAGACCAATGTATATTGACACCCATGTTGGACGTGTTGGTTGCTAATTTTCATCCTGGGTTTTTGTTTTAAATTAGGTACCAAATTAAAAATAAAGTTGTTGTGTACTACAGCTCTTATTTACTTATTTAGGATCTCTAACAAATGTTATATAATATACTTACACAGATCATTATATATTAATAATGGACAACATGAAGTTTTACGCAGGTGTACTCTTTCACTTATTTTTGCACGCACCAAAAAAAATACAAATAAGCTTACAAACTAAGTACATACATCATTATCATCATCATTTCAGCCGAAAGACGTCCACTGCTGGACATAGGGCTACCCCAAGTGTCGCCACATTGACCGGTCTCCTGTGACTCGCATCCATCGGATCCCCGCAACCTTCACCAGGTCATCGGTCCACCTAGTGGGAGGCCTTCCAATGCAACGTCTTTCGGTTCGCGGTCGCCACTCCATAAGTTTTCGGCCCCATTGGCCATCTGTTCTGCGAGCAATGTGCCCTGCCCACTGCCACTTAAGTTTGGCAATTCTTCGGGCTACGTCGGTAACTTTAGTTCTCTTGCGGATGTCCTCATTTCTGATTTGATCAAGCAAGGAAACTCCGAACCATTCTCCATTGCCCTTTGGGTGACTTTAAGCCTTCTGAAGAGGCCCATTGTGAGCGACCACGTTTCGGTCCCATATGTAATCAATCAGTACCTACTAATAAAATAAATTTAGGCAGTTTAAGACCACATTGTAGCTTTTGTTATCATGACAGTGACACAACCTTTGAAAAATCTAATTATAGGATTAAACGGGAAAACGTCATAATTTTAGTTCAGCGTATAAAACAACTTAATAACTAGCTTCGTTATGTACCTAACTCTGGAACTTGTAAGGCATCGACATTGCAGAAACGAATCGATAGAAGTGATGAGTCACTACTCAGTCATTTATAACTACTTCACCGCGTCGCCATTGGACTTGTAAGTCAAAACAAAGACAAACTTATAGACTGCTCTTTTCATATTTATATAAAAAGGGCAGACGGTCAGACACCTAACGAAAATATCTCGACCTTTAATCTACGTACGCAATGTGCGATGTGTAACCAACCGATAAAATTCAATCGAAAAAACTAAAAGATCTTTTTACGCAGAATTTATAAATAAACTTTACACAAAATAAGTCCGCCCTATGGTTTAAGTCATTTTTTTTATACGCCATACCTAAATGGCGTTACATGTACTTTTCATTTATAAGATCTGTATACATGTTTTTACAAAATAACTATATCTTCATCTTTATCTAATTGGAAATGGTTGGTTTTGATTTAGTTTACAAACAAAATCGACTCCATCCTCTAACCTTTGAACCTTTTTGTTTGAGCTTGACCACAATTTTTTCAGGGATGAGCTATATAATTAAAGCACAGTCTCATTAAATTCTCATTCGAATTGAAAAAAAATAACAGTATCTACAGAAAATCGTCTCTAACGCCAATACTTTTCGTTTCCAGGATGTGGCGTTCATAAACCCAGCGAACGTGGTGTTCGTGTACATGTTGGTACGCGAGCTGGTAGACGGCGAGCGGATAGGGCGCCCGCAGGAGCTGCAGGCCGTGGTCCTCACCTGCCTCTACCTGTCCTACTCCTACATGGGCAACGAGATCTCCTATCCGCTCAAACCATTCCTAGTCGAAGACTCTAAAGATAAGTTCTGGGACCGTTGCCTCCTCATCGTGGATCGCCTGTCTTTCAACATGCTGAGGATCAACTCGGAGCCCGGATTCTTCACCGAAGTGTTCACGGAGCTGAAGGCGTGTGGGACCGCGATTGAGAGCCCGCCCCCTGCGCCTTCGCACCCCGCACCTGCGCCACCCCTCGCCATCAGCGCCGCCTGACACACGGAGGTCGCCGTCCTTCGGTTGGCCCTCACTGACCGCCCCAGTCGCGTTTGATGTCGGCTCCTGACAGTCCAAGATCTTGGTCAATCGTCCAAGTTTGAGCGTTACAAGTAGCAGCATGTTTGTTGAGTCGTTTAGTTTTCACATAGTCCAAATATTTAAACTGTCCCAAGTTAGCCTAACTCAAATTATAGAGGCGTACTGCGTCGTTAGTATTTAACTACTTTTAGACCAGAATATAATTCCACAACGTCCATGTGCGCTATCGAGTTCAGGCAGTTACAGCTTGGTTTTGTTTATTCAGAGTCAGGAGTGCAATATAATCTAGTCACTTGTTATAATTATTATTAATTTACTTAACTATTTAAGGATTCCACATAAATTATAACTCATTAATTTTAGTCATTACATCCATTCATAAAACCAAAGAAATCCACGGTGTGATTGCTCAAAAACGCTGACTTAAATAGGTACTAATTAGAAAATGAAAATTGTTACGATTGACCAAGATTTAAAATGTCATTGCAATAGATAGAGGAGTGAAAGGTATTAGATATACGAATTATGTGTGTACCTTCATAATTCAGTATCGTGACTTTGAAATGAATTCGAAGGATTGTGATATCTAGTGGAAACAGTTTAAATCAAGACATTTTAGAGATCGGTAACATCTGATAGCATGATATTTGTGACTGGGACTGACAGCATATAAGCCGCCTGTTAGAGCAGTCAATGTTTGTAGAGGGGATGGCGTAAATAAATTATCTAGCTTTAGAGCCCTCGAGTATTGGGTGTTCGACAAATTTCCAATAGTTTCTGGTAGTAAGTGTTTTTGGTGGCCAAGGCCTGATGGTGCACGCGTACTCCCGAGTGAGCGGTTAGTATGGCCAGACATAGCCGCTTAAGTGCGAGTGCATTATTGATACAGAGAAAAATACCTTGGTGGACTGGTGGCTCCCAAGAACTGACCACGAGTGCCTCACACGTCGTCGCACGAGGGTTCTAAAAGCTGCAGCATGAAAGACTGTTGATGTGGTATAATCTGAGAACAAACACACATTCACAGTTATATTTCTATTTCAAAGTCAACGGCAGGGACCGAGAACGCAACGAGCGCCTCTCGCCGGTTGTAGTTCAGTTGTTGACGTGCATCGCTCTTGTCTGTGGTGTTTGATGTGACACGTTGTAGTTGATGCACTCTCTTGTCTGTTCGTATGTTTACGTAGGTAATTGTCGGGTAATGTTATTTTCTCGTGCCGCTGGACCAAGCGGTGTTTTAGTCCAATCGAACAGCGGTTAGCTAGTAAGTTAAGAGTTTCTTAAACGTAGTGAAATGAACGTATTGCCATATAG
This sequence comes from Lycophotia porphyrea, assembly GCA_950005105.1. Classification (NCBI taxonomy): domain Eukaryota; kingdom Metazoa; phylum Arthropoda; class Insecta; order Lepidoptera; family Noctuidae; genus Lycophotia; species Lycophotia porphyrea. The sequence goes on along the minus strand of OX465400.1, from coordinate 4,406,730 downwards.
TTAGATGATATTAGAGAAAGGTCTGACAGGCGGGAGGATGCAATATAAGCGGGAACTCCGTCGTAATATAATCCGGTGAACCCTTCTATGAAGTGTACGTATTTAAATAAAATGGCCGGCTCAAAGCGGGATGACTCGATTGTTATTGAGGCGATGAAATGTATTAATAACAAATAGGTCAAATTTTGCGAACGATTAAGCATTTTGTACAGTAAAATCGAATAAAATAATACATCTAAGTCTTAACTGTTAGCATAGTTTAGACAAATGGACGGCAGGCTCACGTCTGGGTGGCACTCGGTCCGGAACGCCATAGACAATGTTTAACCTTATGGGGACCTGGCGCACTACGCAGCCACGACCACGACTGCGGGCTGGACCGGCCGAATAAAACTGGTCGGACGCCCAGTCGTGCGACTAAACTTTCGTCCCGGTCGAAATTGTGGCCAAAAGTTATCGTCGTGGCCGCGGAGTGCGCGAGGTCCCCCACAAATAATGCATTCATCAATGTTCTCATTAGATTCGTACTTAGGGTCAGTTGGAGGTTTTTGAGCTTAGTTATGCTAAGCTCTCTGGGGGAATCAGGTTCATAATTGGACAGCCTAATAAACGCAGTTCTAACAAAAGGCCAAAATACAATGGGCCATACCGAGTGCCGTAGTTAAGATAAATTGTTTAGTCAAGTGAACGTCTAAGGGTGATGGAGTGTAAGTAATTTATAATATTAAATAAATAAATAAAAAAAAAGAATCTCATAATACGTTCCAGTCATTAAAGAATAGGTAAAAAGTAGTGTCTGTGATTTATTGAATCTTAGCTTTGCGTTTAGCTGTTGTTATTTATAAGTTACCTTTTTTATTTTTTCACAGTTATTTGTTACGATATTTATTACCTACCTATTATTATTGTATAAGACATTATTATGTTTTATGAATTTTGTTTGGATATTTCCTTGAATCTAGGAAGCACGATATGACGCCGTCTGTATGATATACAAAGTAAAATATTTGGAAAATCACTAGTATATTAAATAATTGGATTGAAATGCTTTTTGAGAATTGAGGAGACATTTGAAATTGATATTATTGTTATTTTATTTAAGTTATTTGTTTTTATATTTAGCGTACAAGTAGATGACACGTTACTTTAAATAAATTGATCTCGATTTTAGTGATGGGTAAGATTTTTGCCGTGGCTACATTCCAATTACTAGGTAATACATAAGTCAGGTATATAAGGTCTTGCGACCGATACAATTCCTTAACGAATTTTGAAGATCTCTCCTAAGTATATAATAGTGTAACTTTGGTATTGGACGTGTGCATGTAACATTATTCTGAAGGTATACCTGGTCATATACCTGTTTAAACATTATTCATGTAACTCACGTTTGTTAATTAATCTATTGTAAATATACCCAATTATTAAAAAAAACTTTCGTATATATAATTCTGGTGTTTTATTTGATTTCTTTTGTTTACCCCTAGGGACCTCACGGACTTCGCGGCCATAACCACGACTTGTCACATACCCGGCCACTATCTGGAAAAAAACAGGTCAGACGACCGCTTGTGTGACCAAAAATTCTTCCTGATTGGAGCTTCTGTGGCCAAAAGTCGTGTTCGTGGCCGCTTAGTGCGCGTCGTTTGATTGAGGTCTCAGCTCCATAATTCCACCTCGGCTGCAATGACAAAGTCTCCCCACTTATATTAAAATGTACTACATAATATAACTTCACGCCTGTAGCCCCACATTCCCACAATACACGCACATTGCGCTAGTTATGTTAAAGTCCCATGTAATAGGGGGCGAGCTTATTGTCATCAACCGGGCACAGATCCAGACTCTGTAGGTGTTACTGAGAAATTCTGGATGGAAAAACTACTAGAACAACGAGACGAAAATGCTATTTGAATCTAATCTAAATATGTAATTACCAAAATTGAAAAAGTAAAGAATTATTTGGCTAAATAGCTAACAAAAAAAACTACCAAATGGTAGGAAAACGTGTCGTTCCTAAAAAGCCCACAATCTAAGAAAAAAAAACACTTTATTGTTTATGATTTTTGACAGATGCTGTCAACTGCCAACTTTGACACAAAAACAATGGATACTGGATAAAGTTTTAAATTTTCAAAAACATTTTATGTTTACGGATGCATTAAAGCTTAGAAAGCCATTAAATACTTAACAAATAATTCAAGGACGCAACAATACTACTTTCTACTTAAACCTTTTGTTGTCGTAAGTTATACCGGCAAAATGGGTGACTATCCAGATCCAGATGAGGAATACGAGTTGATGTACGCAGATGAGCTGGAAATGCTTAAAGAAGATGAGGGTGATGCAGGTAATATTAAAATCTTGACCCTAGTAAAACTATTGGCTCTAAAATTTATCATTAAGTTTCGTGGTAGGTTAAGTTTTAGTTCCAAAGTTTTTGATCTTACAAGCTGTTTTAATACTTAATGTAACGATAGTTATGACTGAATACTTTACTGAGTGACACATAAATGATAAAATCATTATTTGCTGAGTCTTTTTTCCAACTATTATACGGTTGACTTCCAGTCCAACTAGATGCCTACCCATAAGCGTAAAATGACTACCTTTCTGGACTCTAAAACCCAGTTACTGTGTAAATAGACGTAAACATTTAATGTACTAACTAAACCAATAAAAAACATTCGTATTTTCAGAGCCAAACATCATTAAAAAGAAAGTACTACCAGCTAAACGAAGTCTCGATTTCTCTAGTCCCATAACCAGGAAACCTGTCCCCACAACCACAGACCACATACCACCAGCAACCACTACTATACCCAACTCTATAACCACTGAAAGCACAGATATCTCTCTCACACCAAACCTGCTGCCTTTAGAAGGCCTAACTCCTGTCTCCAGTAAAAGAACAGCAGATGAACTGTTTGGCGACATCGGAGACATAGACTTTAATGAAGTAGAGTTACCGAGCAAGAGACAAAAGACTGATGAGGAAAATGATATGGATTTGATTGAGAAGATTCTGGAAGGGAGACGGTTGAAACAGAGTTTGTTGGAGCCCAATGGCAGGAGGGTTGGTGGTAGATCTGGGTACAGGGTTAAGGATAATTTATCGCTTGATATACCAAGGTAAGGTGTTTGGTTTTGTGTTCTATAATATCATTTAACATTACAAAACAATATACGTATACGTTATTGTTCACTAAAATGCAACAATGTGCTACCTCGTTAACTATATGTAACACTAGCTTATGCCTGCAGCTTCGCCGTTCCAGTTTGGTAACTATCCCATGGGATCATATTATTGAGAAAAAAAGTAGATAACCTATATGTTAATATAGGTTATAAACTATCTGTGTGTCAAGTTTCATCCAAATCTGTTCAGTAGTTTTTGTGTGAAAAAGTAACAAACATCCATCCATCCTCACAAACTGTCGCATTTATAATATTAGTAGGAAGTTTATATGACACGGTGAAAAAGATTAGTATTTCAGTATCCGGTGAAACAGTGCCACAACTAAACTATCAAGTATAAATAACATCACACCTGTAATCCTTGAAGGGTTAGGCAAAGGTGTACCTAATAGTATGTCCACATTTCGTAAGTTATGTTGATGGTAATAGGGGACAAGCCTATTACCATAACAAGGCACAAATCCGGACTCTGTGGCTGCTGCTGAGAAATTCTTGATGTAAAAAACCAATAACAATATGTCTGGCTAGGGAATCAAACCCAGGCCTTCATTCTCAGCATTCGCGATTACTACCACTAGACCAACAAGGCTCAATCAATAAAGGCTTAAGGTTCAATAAAGTATTTAACTCCAAATTTCAATATAAAAGTAAATGAATTCACATTCCCTGATATATTTTATAGTACTCTTTATTTAATTCTCCTCTGCATTAAACCACACAGAAACATGATAAAGATTTTGTGTCTACAAAGTATAATTTTTTTCCTGTAGTTCAATGTTACTAATAATGTCCTTCTTCTTCTTCGTTGTTCCCTCACTGCTGAGGTTCATGCCCACAAATGACACATCCCCAAGCGGCAGTGAGGATTGTATGGTACAGTACAGACTGCCCCTGAAAAGCTTCTTGATCACATTTAACCAATACCCTTACTTCATTCATTCTTCTTAATGCATTCCAGATGGGCCTTCCTTCCTCTCACAAACTCAGAGGGAGACCGATTGTACGTGAGACTAGAATCTGAGGAATCCTGGGAGAGTTCCCTGGACACGGGAGCTGAGCAGATGTCCTTACATGCTTCATATGCCAGCACTTGGGTGGAGGCTCGCAAAATTGTAAGTAGAGCTTCATTTGTTGAGTCCTTAGATTATAAATAGGATAATAAGACAATACAATATCCCATATTTTTCGATAACGTCTAATAAACCGATGAATGCCGGCTGCATGCACGAAAAAGAGTCCCGTTACGCTCATTGTACGCATGCGCCGCATCTATCTCTCTTCCACTCGATTTTATGACGTTGTCACGTTAAACTATCGTCCGTAAACCAACTTTACAGACAACCAACTTTTTTCACTCAGGAAACATCCCTGTTGAGAACTAAGTTTTTGTGCCAATACTTGCAATCATGTTTCATTAAGAAATTGATCATCTGCCTAGCCTTTTGCCAACTATGTTGGGGTTGGCTTCCAGTCAAACTGGATGCAGCTGAATGCCAATATTTTACATGGAGTTACTGCCTGTTTTGCCTCCATAACTCAGTACTGGGTAATACGGTACCCGTTATTAAGGCTAGTTGTCAGACTTTTATTAATGTAAAAAGTGCCTATTTGATTTGTTTACAATCTTCTATATTGTTATCAGACTTTCGGGCCACTGACTACCTGTAATGACTGTCAAAGGTCTACAAATGATTAAGGTTCTTAAATTCTTAAATAGACTTTTGCTCTGAAGATTACTTTTGTAAGTATACAATCTAATTACTGCTAAAGATCAATAACAAAATGTATGTTTACAGTCAATAATTGGAATTGTAAAATCCCTTATGTCACCTGTTTATATTTGAACATAGTATAGACTTATAAAATAGTCATTTATTCAGACAATACTAGTTACAAAAAAAAATAGTTTATTTTGATCTATATCTGTTCTTCAGTTTCACTGTCCGTTTGCCTTTTGCCAATAGCTTCGTCCAAGTCTCTCCATCTTGTCCAGTCCTTTGCTGTCCTTGTCCATATATTTGTGCTGAACATATAGACTTATTACTTTCTAAATTTTCCAGCTAGAAGCCAAACAGCAGCAGCTGATATCAGAAGAGGCTGCTTCTCAACCGCTTCCTGACATGGATGCAGATATCAACAACAACATGCTCTGGGTAGACAAGTACCGTCCACAGTCTTACCTAGACCTGTTGTCTGAAGAACCTGTGAATAGGGCCCTGCTGCACTGGTTGCATTTGTGGGACAAGGTGAGAGAGAAAAGAGGATTCCAGGATGCATATAATATCGTAGTTTTCCTTGGGTACTATGCTACCTTGACGCAATTCATTTTATTTTAGTAATTTTATGATTTTTTGATTTCATCACCACTGCCCTCAAATCGGTGAAGGAAAACATCGTGAGGAAACCAGCATGTCCTAGAACCAAGATTCGAAGACATTTGACATCTACCAATCCGCACTGGGCCCGCGTGGTGGATTATAGCCCATTCCCTCTCATAGAGAGGAGGCCTGTGTCCCAGCAGTGGGAACATTATAGGCTGATGATGATGAATTTTATGATTTATAGCTAATACTTTTGAGTAGTCAGTAACAATTTGTAGAAGAAGGCCAATTACAAGTTCCCTATGCATAACCATGAGTACCTAGCTATAGATTCGAGGTGCATAAATATCACAACTTTAAGCAACTAAGTACTGACACACTACTTTAAAAAAAAAAACAGTATCTTAAATTCTGGACCTTGTATGTATGGTCAATAAGTCCAGAATAAGATTATCAAAATGTTTTGATGCTTTTCTGTAAAGAGTTTTAATATCTAGCAGAGAAACCAGAGAACAGAATAAAAATATATAAAAACAGTCAGCTCCTAACACTAACGCTCCTAACTAACCTAACCTAACACAAATTAACAAAAAAATCCACAGATAGTCTTCAAAAAAGAAGTAAAGACCAAGGAACCGCAACAACGCACCACCTTCAGTAAGAAAGCTGGCCAGTTCCAGTTGACCAACAAGTGGAAAGGCAAAAAAGAGGAAGAACCAGAGATGGATGAGGATGGCAGGCCGCACCACAAGGTGGCGCTGCTGTGCGGCCCCCCCGGGGTCGGGAAGACTACGCTCGCTCATTTGTTGGCGAAGATAGCTGGTAAGACTCACAACCTTGCGTCCAGCGGCTGGCGCGTACGGCTTTGGTTGCCTAGCGTGAGTACCGCCTAAGGTGACTCTTTTTATGCTCAAAGCAACTTATTTCTTTTTCTCAGTTGTCGCTGCTGCTTTGTAGATCTATGTCAGTCGTTACGTAGTCAGTGGCAACCAGTCTTACCAAGGGGTATAGTATTACCCAGTACTAACTGGGTTGTGGAGGTCGGACAGGCAGTCGCTCCATGTAAAATATTCAGCTGCTACCGGCTAGACTGGAAGCCGACCCCAACATAGTTGGGAAAAAGCTAGGCAGATGATGATGAGTTGTCGCTGTTGCAACAGGGTCGCTTGAGCGTGTAGTAAGCAAGCGGTTGTAATGGCCTAGGTATAATTCTTAGCTTCTTCGCGTGGATTTCAAATTTTCCCATAGAAACTTCAACAACCTATAATTTTACACTTATACAGGGAAAAAAATCTGGTACTGTTTTAATATTCACTAATCATTAAATTGAGAGTTACTCGCCGCTCTCAAGGAGCTATACAAAGTTCAACGAAATAAATCCGTTAGTCGCGTAAATAAATTTAGTTTTTCTGATGACTTGTTTCAAGCCTAGCGGTAGGCCAAAGTGTTCAAAATATAATCTTTTGTACCTGATTCAGGAATCTAACCTATTGCTAACTTGTTGGAAAACAAGGATGTACAAAAATATACAATAAGCCGTTTTGATTATTATTTTTCAGGTTACAGACCCGTAGAACTAAACGCTTCGGATGAGCGCAGTACGGAGGCTTTCCGAAACGCCCTCCAGAGTGCCACGCTCATGAGATCAGTGCTGGACGCTGAAAAACGACCCAACTGCTTGATATTAGGTAAACACTTATTTTATAAAACATTCACCCAATTCTATTATCCGTACTATCACCAGAGATATATACAAAATATACACGTAACCATAGCCATATCAATCAAGCTATATTGTTTTTTCTGCTCGAATGAGCACGAATTATATGAGAATATTCAAGCTAAACATATTAGCCAGTCAGCAGGATGATAAATCGTCTGTCTGAGGAGGCCAGACTAAGGCTGCGTCCACCAATGAGCGAGGGTGCGTAGCAAGGTATGTGTGTGGAACTAACCAATTACATAGCTAGAATACGTCAAGCTGTGAAAAAGGAGCGATATTATTGGTTAGTTTTACGTACCTACATCCCACGCTACGCATCTTCGCTCATCTCTGGTGGAAACGCAGTCTAAAGATTTAAGAACTGATCTAACCATTTATGTATTTTATATGCAAACAGGACTTCAAGCAGCGAGGAATGACGAGGTATATCTATTTTCTCGTTGTTTCCTTCACATCCTTAGTTTAAACTCAATTAAACTCAATTTCCTTGTAAAGGTTGACATTCAAAAATGCCTTTTAAGACCTTGACTTTGACACCAAAATCGTCATTTTACCCACAATTACAGACGAGATAGACGGCGCCCCTCTCCCAACAGTGGAGCTGCTAGTACGATGGTGCACGGCCACGGCGACAGAAGGCAAGAAGAAGGCCAAGCAGCAGCCGCTGAAGAGGCCCGTCATCGCCATCTGTAACGACCTGTACGCTACGTCACTGAGGCCTTTGAGGTAAACTTGAAAAAAAAAATGAATTATCATCATCACGCTTTGCCTGGGTTAACCTACTGCTAGGTATAGGCCTATCTTTCATTCAGCCATCATATTTTTCCCTCTTTTTTTGTTCGGATTGGAAACTCCCGCTCTGGGCGGAGCGGAAGGGAGTGTCAGACTTGTACTGATTAAAACCCATCCATGTACCTTCCTTGCCCTTTGTGTTCCAGGGCCGCGGTATCTCTTTCGAACAGTCCTGCAGCCCACGTTTTTTCCCTTATGGAAATAATGTCGTCAACTATTAATTGTTCATTGATATCATTCTTTTTCTTCATTCGTGTCGATGGTACAACTTGTTTAAATTTCTTGTGCTCAGTATGGGGCCACGTTAATCGCGGCGTCTGTGACGTCTGTTAGGTCCTCTAAAGTGCTGGTGTTGGGACACTTCGGACACTCCAGCAAATGGGACATCGTCTGGTCGGGAGCACCGCATTCACACTGTGTGTCGGAAGGATCTTTAATTCCCCATTTTGCCAAATTGTGTTTATAGCGGCTTACTTGGGTGTCCAATCGGTTAAATAGTTTTCAAACAGGCCACTGCAGATCATGTCCCTGAGGCAAATGCTCTTTGGGTTTAACGGATTCGGAATGTTTTTATTGTTATTAGTTGCTTAACTATCAGATTTTTCGCACCGTGACTTTTTTAGAACAAAATACAGACGCTTTCTCTACCTCTAACTCTTCTGCCCATAAATTATCTCTAACGCAAAAAGAAACACGTCCTTTAGTTGATGCTTGAAAGGAAAAACTTAAAAAATTAAAATTTAAAATTAGAAGGAGAATCTTAAAAGTCATCACTTTCACATTGTAAATAAGGACATCTCTTATCTCTTGAGAGAGTAAATTGAGTTTGGGGCACATCAATTATTCCTGCGATATTATATTCAGCATAGCCTGAGCGAGCAGTCAGTCCTACTACTTCCTTTTCTGCCCGGTACTGTGGCATGAGCTGCCATATCTTATTATAGGAATAGAAGATGTTGACAGCTAATCCAGTAGTTACTAATTTTATTTTTGTTCCAGGCCCGTAGCCCTGATCGTGCAGGTAGGCGGCGTATCAATCAGTCGTCTGTCGTCCCGCCTGGCGCTGGTGTGCGCGCGCGAGGGGCTGCACGTGAGCGCGCACGTCGCGCACGCGCTGGCCGCGCGCCTGCAGGGTGACGTGCGCGCGGCCATACAGGTGCTCAGCTTCATCAAGGCTAGGGCGAAGGCTCAGGTGATTATTCTATCTATTACAAGCTCACCGTTTAACAGAGTTTGAGTTAGAGAAAGGAAGAGACAGAGAGAGCTTTATTTCAAAACGAAACAAAAAGCGAGAAAGACGTGCTTCGGCGCCACGTTGAACTAAAAACTACAAATCTGGTGATACGTGATCGGCTCAGGCTGATTGATGGAGCTCCGTAACCGTAATCGAAACTATCGGATATCCGAAATAAAATATATCCGTAACCGTATCCGTTTCACAAGTTTCGTATAAGAGCGGAGTCTAAATAAAACGACGTTTAGACACGTTTTTGTTTCACAGCTCGCGCGCCACGCGAATCTTGCAGTTTGTTTGTTATTTCTAGTCATAACATAACCTCTTTCATAACTAGTTAGTTTTTTATTATATCCGTAACCGAAACTAACGGATAATCCGAAATAATTACATATCCGTAACTGTATCCGAAACCGATATAATTTTATTCCTATACCCATCTTTATCTTTATATATATAATTCTACTGTGCGTGTGTATGTCACTGAACTCCTCCTAAACGGCTGGACCGATTTGAATGATTTTTTTTGTATGCCTTTGGGTGGCACCCTGGATGGTTTAGATTCACAAATCAGCCCGACAGATGGCGCTGCTGTCGTTATCTAGGTTTGACGCAGACGAAGTAGCGAGGGACAGCTAGTTATTATATAAAAATCAATGCCACTTTTTGCTGTAATTTTATAACTCAAGAACGGGTTCACCTATCCAAACCAAATGTTTAGGCTTTGTTCGGACTATTTAGTAGATGGTTTATGGGTAGGTAGGGTAGGGTAGTCGAAATATTATTTAATTGCATTATGTGACGCAAACGAAGTTGCGCGGGTCAGCTAGTATAAATATAATATTACTATAACATCTCTGGTTTCTACCATACTATACTTTTGTAATTAATAAATCTCTTTTTTTAACTCCTCCAGCTAAGTATGGAAGACGTGGAGAACGCAGCGATTGGCACTAAGGACTGTAACAAGAGCATCATGCAGGCGTTGCAAGCTATCTTTACTACCAACGACAAGGATCCTGGAGCTGTTCTCAAGACTATACAAGCTGCTGGCGAATATGACAGGTAAATGTCAGGATATTTTTAAGTACAACTTTGTTCTTGATAGCTTCTTTGAGTAATTCTATGAATAGGGTAGTTGATCAAAAAAATCTAATTAGTCCGTCAGATAGATTTCCAAAAAATATTGGACACGTATTTTTTTTATTTCTCGTAAACTAAAAATGAGTACGATGCAGTGCGTCGTAAACTCGTTTGACGTCACATTTTGATACACCTTTTAGCGGTTAGTGACGTCACAAGCCCCACTTATGAACTTTTATTGATTTGATAAAATAAAAATACGTTTCCAATATTTTTCGGTAATCTTACTGACAGACTAAATAGAAATTTTTTTTACGTAGTGATTTTTTTTACTCTAAACATCCCTATTGTAGGCTTATTTTTGTATTAATAAAATAAGTATTGTGCATATGTAAATATTCATCCCGACCACAGTACCATTGGTCAGTAAACCTGGATGTCCTATTTTTTTAAATATTTTATTTAGCTTATCAGCGACTTATTCACCTGTTAGAATGCCCCCCAGAGACTAACCTAAAAATATGTTATCTATCTATATATAGAAAAATGAATCGCCGAAATGTATGTACGCGCATAACTTCCGAACGACTGCAACAAATTGGATGATTCCTTTTTGTTGTGTTCCTTATTGTCAGGACAAGGTTTGTATTTAAGAAATTTTAGGTAGGTAGGTAGTAGGTAGGTAGGTAGTAGGTAGTAGGTAGGTAGGTAGTAGGTAGGTAGGTAGTAGGTAGGTAGGTAGTAGGTAGTAGGTAGGTAGGTAGTAGGTAGGTAGGTAGTAGGTAGGTAGGTAGTAGGTAGGTAGGTAGTAGGTAGGTAGTAGGTAGGTAGGTAGGTAGTAGGTAGGTAGTAGGTAGGTAGTAGGTAGGTAGGTAAGTATGTAGGTAGTAGGTCAATTCGAATTTAATATTCATAGTTGACAGGACAACGTCTGTCGGGTCAGCTAGTGTTAAATAAAAATTTGCTCGCCGGTGACCAAATTTTTATTTAACACTAAGAAATTTTAGGTAGGTAGCAGGTAGGTAGGTAGTAGGTAGGTAGGTAGTAGGTAGGTAGGTAGTAGGTAGGTAGGTAGTAGGTAGGTAGGTAGTAGGTAGGTAGGTAGTAGGTAGGTAGGTAGTAGGTAGGTAGGTAGTAGGTAGGTAGGTAGTAGGTAGGTAGGTAGTAGGTAGGTAGGTAGTAGGTAGGTAGTAGGTAGGTAGTAGGTAGGTAGGTAGTAGGTAGTAGGTAGGTAGTAGGTAGGTAGGTAGGTAGGTAGTAGATAGGTAGAAAGTACGTCTATTCGAATTTAATATTCATAGTTGACAGGACAACGTCTGTCGGGTCAGCTAGTGTTAAATAAAAATTTGCTCGTAATTACGCCGGTGACCATACCTGATAATTCTTCATCAGACTATCTTAAAAGCATATTAAATCTACACTATCATTAACTAATAATACATTCCGAGCCGTCAAAAGTAAAGGCGGAAACCCACCGCAGCACACGCTGTGCACGGCCATGCGGCGCATTTTAGCTGCGTGGATTCATTTGTTTGACAACGTAGGTCTACGTTCCCACTGCAGTACACGCTACGCACGCACAACTATGTAAAACTTACGTGCGTGGCCCACCGCGGCATAGTTGTGGGTTAATATACGTGTAACGCGTGCACAGGTGCATGGCGTTGACGGCGCTCACATAGCTATGTGAGCGCCTTAGGGCCTGCGCAGACGACGGACAATTTGTCTGCGAACAATTTGCAACAACCAATGGACGTCGACCAATAGTTAAAAAAACAACACAACAACCAATGAACAGGAACGGTAATTTCTATCCGGCGGACAAAAGTCCGTTGTTTGCGCAGGCCCTTATTCAAGCAAGCCACGCGTGTACTTATGACGTCAATTGATGCATAGCGTGGCCGTGGTTTGCAGTGGAAACCATCATACATTTTCTTGCAAAGCTAAGCTTAACACACGTGCGTAGTCTCTCCGTGAGCCGCTGTGGGTTAGCGCCTTAAAGAAATAAGAAATGAAAGAAAATAAAAATAATATGAAATAAGTTATTACGGGTCGTGTGGAAAAATAAATAAGTTTTTATACACTACTTTAACCTCAAATCATTTTCATCTTCAGACTAGTTGATGGAATATTCGAGAACTACTTAACAGCCCGAGTGGACGGGCGCCTCCTCATCGCCGTGGAGACTCTCTCCTGGCTGCTGCTGCATGACGTCATCACCAGCTGGACCCAGCGGCACCAGAACTACTCGCTGTACGGCGCGCTGCCGCTGTGTATAGCAAGATGCCACGCCGCGCTCGCGTCTCGGACGCCGCAGAGGCTGAAGTTCCCTTGGCAGGCTCAAGAGGTTAGTATATTTTGGGGCGTTTTGTCCACTCTACTACTTCCTTTGTCAGCTTGCCAGGTCTTTTTGTTGACTTTCTAGTTCCTTCATCAGCTTGCTAGGTCATTTTGTTAACTACCTAGATCATGTCCACTTCCTAGGTGATTTCGTCGGCTAGCTAGGTCATTTTGTACGTTTGTTAGGTCATTTGTCAGCTTTCTAGGTCATGTTGTCCACTGGCTAGATTATTCCTCCGAGATACTATTAGTTTTCTGCTCCGAAAGTGGAAAAATAAACTAACTTTGAACCCCGGGATCTTGCGCCTTTTAAGTAAAGGAAGGAGTACCAAAACTGGCATTTGAATAATTTATTAACCTGTATTGTATCTTACACAGATGTACCGCAAGAAAGTAGAACTAGAAAGCATAGTATCATCAGTGTTACGCGGCAGTTCCCCTGCAGTGTGCAGCAGTCGTATGGCGCTGCAGTTGGATGTACTGCCACTACTGCCTTATTTATTAGCACCGCAACTAAGAACTGCAAATGTGCAGGTAACGTGAACTGCCATAATATGAGCGGGTATACAAAGGGGTCCAAATAAAGATGTCATAAAAAAAATAGACTCCTCACGCCTAGGGGTGTCCAAAAATATGTATGTACCGCGTTTCTTGATAGTTTTGGAGTTATAGTTTCTTGAAAATTGTAAAACCGTTTTCAAAAAATATATCGACGCAAGCAAAGAACCAAAAGATAGCAACAAATTCACTTCTTAACATAAATGAATTCGGATTTTTTTATTCTATCCAGGTATATTTTTTTTTTCATGTTTTAATGTTTTTTTTTTTTTATGAATGACTATTACAAATTGAAGAAGCTAGCTTTGATCTTGTAGAACTTATTACATTTTTGCGTTAAAAACGCTCTCCTGGAAACTAGTGATTTTGTAGATAGCAGTTAGTTTTTCGCTGCCATCGATATAATTATTTTTATACGGCTTTTTTACATTCTTTAGCTTTAACTAAAAACATTTTTTTAAATCTTATAAGTAACCAAAAAACCCCTGGGCGTGGGGAATTAAATGCTCTTTTATGACACCACTATATTATGTAACAACATATGCCTGCGGAGCAGATCTAGCAAAACGCAGCACAGCCTGTTTTTCCCTGTAAAATTGAATAGATGAATTATCCTTTTGTAAATAAGGTCGAAAACAAATAAATTTCTGAAGTCCATCAGAGCACCTGGGCAAATATAGGCATGCAATTTCAACGAAGGCTATGTTGATGAAATGAACTCTGTCCACTTGACGAGAGACTAGCCTGCTTTCCCTGAGAAACACCAAAAACTTTACATAGTTACAAAGAAGGATTTATTTAACTATGGATAAACTAACTATTTACATTAATAATTAAAAACTATTAAATAAACTAAAATAAATAAACTAACAACAAAATATAAAAGGGCATCGCAAAACTCCTCAACGCTGTCAGCTGGTAAAAAATGGTCTCGATCGTAATATATTTCATTTAGGTAATCGTCTCTTCTCTTTCACTGGTAATGTACCCAGAATTGGGCGACGAGTTAGACAGTTATCGTCTAATTTATTAAAAAAAAAGGGTTGCACTCCGGGAGTGCCGGCAGAAGTGAAAACTTGAAACAACGCCATCTAGCTTAAATATCAGAAATTTCAATAGCTTTCTGCAATAACGAAAGATGTCGCTGCCGTAGAAAAAAACTTGAAACAACGCCATCTAGCTTAAACTACACGCACACTCGCACAAGCACCCTGCGCCGTCGATTCGATCTGACGCGAGTTTAACAGTTTTTACCCATCCCAAAAAGTGCACAACGCCGCTAAAGAAGTTTTCTCTTCAAAAATATGTACGAAAACAATTTTTTATGTGATTTTTCTGAACAGCTATGCAGTGAGAGCGAACGCAAGTCGTTACGTACGTGTGCGGGCGCGATGTGCGACTACGGGCTGCAGTACATACAGCAGCGCACGCCGGACGGACTGTACGCCTTCGCGCTCGAGCCGCCCATCTACAGGATCGCGTTCTACGGTCAGTACACTATGTAGTCATATTTTTATTTACCGGTAGTATAGCAGGTTAGGTTTACATGTTTTAAAGAAATATACAAGGTGTAAACAGACTCTTCACGAAGCCGTCAACCAAGCATTATGTACATCAAACTAAGTAATTTTTCGCAAAAAATAGTAAAAATCTGATTAATTATAATTAATCAGATTTTTACTTTAAACACCTCTAGGACCCTCTTACTATTCCATCCATCCATCCGCACAATATTTTGAGTGCGTTACATTGAGTCCTACTGCAAAACGTGATTTTTTCAATCCAAAAAAAAACGTCGTTTCCCAGCACTAATTTTTGCGTAAAGTTACTTAGTTTGATGTACATAATGCTTGGTTAACGGCTTCGTGAAGAGTCTGTTTACACCCTGTAGATTCGTTAGTGGCCGCGAAATATAAAAAGGCAGCAATTTTAGTTATTGCCATATATACATATTGATCATTACCATCAGGTTCTGAAGAGAAGGTGCGTCCACCGCCGGCGATCAGACAAGCGATAGCTCGAGAGCAACAGCTTGAAATTATCCGACGGACTGAGGAAATGGTGAGATAACAATGTTAAATTTACAAAATAGATAAAAAGAAAAAAAAAATATGCTGCATCTATACTAATCCTCTTTGTCTAAAGCCTCGTTGGTCTAGTGGTCGCAAGCACAACTGCTGAGCATGGTCCTGAGTTCAATTCCCGGGTCTAAGCGTCAGTTGGTTGTTCCATCAGGAATTTCTCAGTAGCCACGGAGTTCGGATTTGGGCCCAGTTGATGGCAATAGGCTCGCCCCCTATTACATGGGACTTAAACATAACTAGCGAAATGTGCGTGTACTATTAGGTACACCTCTACCCAACACTTCGGGGTTTACAGGCGTGAAGTTGTGTTATGTTATGGTTACTAAACAAACCATCTTCGACTTGTAACTTTGAATTTTTCGACTCTAACTACGATTAAAAACATCTTCTCTCAATCTATTATCGCTACGAACGCTACGTAGTCTTTGTACCCGGTACGCCGTAGCAAATACGTAGACCTTAGTTAAACCGTTCTAAATAAATATTTTATCTTTCCTTAGGCGAGCAGAGTGCCCGCTAGAAGTACCAGTACTCCAGCCGCCAAGAAGGTGGCTGACAGAAAAGAAGCATCGACTAGCAAGCAGCAAGAGCAAGAAGCGCCATTACCGAACCACTTGCAGCGGCTGCAACCTAAAACAGTCAAGAAAAATACTCCTCAAGTAAGTTATTTTAAGTACATAATGGGTGTAAAAATACTCAACGAAGCCGAACCGCATATG
Source organism: Lycophotia porphyrea (assembly GCA_950005105.1). Taxonomy (NCBI): domain Eukaryota; kingdom Metazoa; phylum Arthropoda; class Insecta; order Lepidoptera; family Noctuidae; genus Lycophotia; species Lycophotia porphyrea. The sequence continues at coordinate 4,390,678 of OX465400.1, read as the reverse complement.
TTCTCCCCGTCATTGTGATTATTTTGTTCTAGATCCATACCTGGGAACCGTCTAGTTACGGAGATATTGGGAGTCAAAGTTCAAGTCTACTTTTTTTTTAGTACAAGTTTTCAAGGTTATAACTTTACTTTAAATACCTCCACGAAAAAAACACCAACGGGTTGCACTCCGGGAGTGCTGGTAGAAGTGAAAACTGGAAACAACGCCATCTAGCTTAAATATCAGAAATTTCAATAGCTTTCTGCAAGAAGGAAAGATGTCGCTGCCGTAGAAAAAAAACTTGAAACAACGCCATCTAGCTTAAACTACACGCAAGCGCCCTGCGCCGCCGATTCGATCTGACGATCTGACGCTGGCTTTAACAGCTTTTTCAACACATTTGCTCATAAAATGGCTCTAATTTCACCGCAATTAGGCACGTAATGACACCTGTAATCAAACTGTGACCTTTTCATTGCTATTATTCACAAGCGAGTTATAGTGTTTTTTTTTTTTATTTTATTGGTTGAGTTGCTTTGTTCTTAAAAAAGTTTCGATACAAAAAGAATCGTGTTCAATAGTACAAATAAACTTTTATCAACACACTTGCTCATAAAATAGCTCTAATTTCAGCGCAATTAGGCACATAATGACACCTGGAATCAAACTGTGACTTTTTCATTGCTATTATTCACAAGTGAGTTATAGGGTTTTTAATTTATTTTATTGGTTGAGTTGCTTTGTTCTTAAAAGTTTCGATACAAAAAAGATCGTGTTCAATAATACAAATAATCTATCTGATGAGACCGCTATGCCATCAAAAACAGTTAATAACATATAATTTTACTAACTGCACATTTACTAATTGTTTTTCTAAATAAACTTCTTATCTGATCTACTAAATAAAATTATTTTTTAGTATTATTCACAAGTGTGTTGAAAAACGTCGTATGATACACGTGTGTATTGATGATTACCGTCCTCGGCTCTCTTAAGACCCTCACCTAACGGCTCGGGTCTCAATGGCGCCTCAGCGGTAATCACCAACGTTACACACTTGTACCATAATGTACTATTACCCATTCCAAAAAGTGCACAACGCCGCTAAAGAAGGTTTCACTTCAAAAAAGTGTGATTGTACACCAAAAAACAAAATAATCTTTAAAGTTACTTAAAATTATGTACAGAATGTTTGGTTGCTAACTTTGTGAAGGGTCTGTTTACACACACCGTGAGTGTTAGCCCGCATCGTCCCAAACCTGGGCAAAGGCCTCCCCTATGAATTTTCAGATTCCTTGAACCACTGGTCTATTGGTTTTGTCCAGTTCGTTTCACCACCTTCTACGAGGTCTGCCGCGACGTGTTCTGCCTGTGTCAGGGACGTAGTGGACGGTACATAGTGGTATAAACTAATATAACTATTAAGAAGAAATAAAGAAAGAAAATAAGCCTGTCCTCATACAGAGAAGGCACGAGCATTGCTCTAGGACGAGTTGGCGATTTCAGACTTATATTACAGTCTAAACTCTTCATAACGAATTTCAAGGGACCAAGCATATTCTTTCGTTATAGGGAAGGAAGAGAAAAAGTAACCAAATGTAACCGAATTCTTACAGACAATGTAATCTAAGAATAAATGGCACACGTGTTAAGGCAATTAACAATAACAAAAGCGAAACGGCTGTTTGTGACCTCAGGTGTCTTTCTTTGAAATTTCGGCACCTCAAAAGGTTAGTTTTCGAGGCTAATTATAAAAAAAAATGCATTGTTAAACATGTGTTGAAGTCTAAATATGAAAATATTTCTTCGTAATAGAGAATGGCGGTTGTGTTATAAAGAGTGAATTAATGTATAGGTTTCGTGGTAAACCAACCGAATTGAACTAATTTCTATGATATAGAGAGTTTTTCGTTATAACGAACGACGTTATAAAGAGTTTACACTGTAGTTTGTATTTATGGATGTATGGATGTTTGTTTTGCATGAAAGAGTAAACAAACATCCATACATCCATAAATACAAACTTTCACGTTTATAAGATTAAGTAAATCTCCAACATGTCTAGTGCAAGTGTGCTGTAAAGGCGTATAAGTTAACAACACCAACTTTCACTCCACGTCACCACACCCCGTCCTTTATCCAACCCTTTCTAAAAAAGAACCAACCAAAAAGTAACCTTACACAGGCACCACAAAATTCTTGCAATTAAAAAGCAGTATCAAATCCGAGCGTGAGTGTTCCGTACACACACCGCTAATATATTCCATCAGACGAGTAAACTTCATCTGTTGGCGCGCTATTCAGGCGTTAACGAGTTCTTTCTCTACGGAACCCTGTTAGCTGATGTATTGTGTAAGAAGATGATATTTTGATTTGTGATATGAGTTTTCTATTGCTTTTCTTGCTTGTGTTAAACGTAGGTTAGAAGTATAAAAGATGGGTTATTTATAACTTCTAAAAGAAACGCTGTGTAGTTTTTACTCGACTAAGCCGAAGCCAAAAGGAAAGGCTATGATTTTAGCAGTCTATGTATGTCTGTATTAACGTATGTTCCTCCGTAGCGCCTAAACTATTCATCCGATTTTGATGAATAAGTTGTCAATCGATTCGTTTTAATGGCCCGGGTAACATAGCCTTTATTTTAACCGACTTTTAAAATAGGTCGATTGTACCTTGTAAACCCCGAATTTAATTAGAGCGTGATTTTTTAATAATCGGGTTTTTAGTTGTAGTACACCACACAAATTCTTGCTTAATAAAAATATTGAGTATGAATGTAGATGGATATAAGGGTAGGGGAAGACTAAAAAGACAATGGATGGACTGTGTGAAGGATGATTTGGCACGAAAGGAGGTGACTGCTGAGATATGATTAAAAGAGAAGTATGGAAGTAGCGGGGATCCGCTGGATGCGAGTCGCACGGGACCGGTCAATGTGGCGACACTTGGGGAGGCCTATGTCCAGCAGTGGACGTCTTTCGGCTGACATGATGATGATGATGGAAGAAGAAGCAATGTTGCGCCTACCCCCAACAAAATGGGATAAGGTCAGGAAAACGATGATACACGCTAGAGTCAGAGGTTGAAGAAGGGTAAGGAGACCTTTGTCCAGCAGTGGGACGATACAGGTTAGTAATAATCAAAATATGCCCTATTTAGCAAAACATTTTTTTTTTACTTTTTTGACGTCAATCGATTCCATCCGATGATGCGATAAAAAAGAAATAAATCAAAATAACGAGATTGCAACAGCTGCTTTTACGTTTAATTCTTTTCCCTTTGAATTTATGTGAAAATTCTCCCATTTTGAACACGCTTTTATTGGCTTGGTATGCATCTATGTAAAGGATTCTTGAACTTGATTTTCAACCACTTCAAAAGGTCGGGTTGAACTGAAACTTCGCACACTTATCAAGGACCGCCGATGACAATACAACAATTTGACCTCATTTGAGCTCATCCTTTAGCCAGATCGTCTTCTCACGAGAGAACTCCTTTTTTTTACGGATGGGAAATCATAAAATGACTTCTCCCGCTCTTTAGAACAGTCCCGCAGCCCTGGCGCGAGAGAACTCCTCAAAAATTTGGAATGGATAAACGTGATTTCTACTATTAACTCATTCAAACATCATTATAATATAGTATAAGTCTATTTCCGAAGCACAGAAAATGGTCTATCACAAGTAATAGGCACGACTACGGAAGCACTCCGCGAATCTCTCCTAATTAAAACTGTGTTTGCTTAATCCGCATCGCGTATTGTGAGAGCGTGAAAGCGCTTCAGAGCAACTTGCCATAGATTATGAGTGGGCCAAGAAGAGACACGTTACGTGCTAGATATTTAAGACGTGTCAGACTTTTTCCAGTAGCTAAAAAAGTTAACCTTTTGGCCGCCAGAGTATAAAAGCTTGCGAGTGCCCATGCCAAGCCACAATTTCACCTATTATTTTGGCACATATTTGTGTCGTTTACCGTACGGGGCACGCGCTTGTTTGTCACGTATATGTCACGTCACGTGTGTGACAATGGCGGTCAAATGGTTTAAAAGTTTGAAGTTCTTAATCTTCGTTGGAAATGAAACTTCCGATTTGAAAACACAATTTTCTAAAGATTACTAGACGAATTTTCAAGTGTTGCTATCAGTTATTTTTGTTTTTATTGAGGCCTAGAAAACGCTTGTGTGACGAATTAGTGGCGTTTGTGAGAATTGGCCAGGGAGGCTCTTGCCCAGCAGTGGGACAGTATAGACAACGCAAATATATTACAATGCTCCTGAAACTTAGTGAACGGAAATAAGAAAATATTATTAAGTATATCCGATATAAATTCTAAAGTGGACTGAAAACTATTCAAATTCAAATTCAAATTCAAATTCAAATTCAAATTTATTTATTGTTTGTCACAGGTGAAATATTAGGTCTTATGATTACAATATATTGGATCGCTGCAACATACCTATAAGGTGTACAATTTTTGATGCTGGTTCCACATTTATAACATTCACTACATTTTACTGAATTTCAAAACAATTATTCGCTCTAAGTCAGCGTCCATCATTCATCATGCATTAATATAGTTACAAGTTCACGTAGTCAGATAAACAAATTAAATTATCCAATTGATTTCATGATAATTACATGAAACATTGATGTCATTAAAATTAAATTATTCGTTATTGTCATTCAAATTAAATTATTGATTTATGTCATACAAATTAAATTACTCATTCAGTCATTGTCTAAAGGTCAATCAAAGTCATCAATATTTTTGTCATTAAAAAAGTCATTAATTGAATAATAAGCCTTACATATTAAAAATTCCTTTAGACTTTTTTTAAAACTATCTAAGGTTAAAGTACCTTTTACATTTTTTGGAAGTTTGTTATAAATTTTCACACCTATCCCAAATATACTCATTTTAAACTTAACTGTCCTACACTTAATTCCACATAATTCATGTTTATACCGTGCACTTCTCAATGTGTCATATTTACTTAAATCGCGTTTTATCATTACTGCTGCTTCATAAATGTATAGTGATGGAAGCGTTAAAATGTGTAGTCTTGGAAACTCTGTTCTACATGAATCGGTTTGTTTAAGCCCACATATACTCCTAATACACTTTTTCTGGGCCTTAAAAGCATATTCCCTGTTGGTTGAATTGCCCCAAAAAAGAATACCATATTTGATTGTAGACCCTACGTATGCATGGTAAGCGCTAAGTAATGCTCTCTCGTTAACAATTTTTCTTAGCATGTAAAGGGCATATGAAAATTGGTTTAATTTTTTACAAACATGATCAACCTGAAGTTTCCAATTTAGCCCAGAGTCAATATAAATACCAAGAAACTTAGTGTTGTTAACTTCTTTTAATTGTTCGCCTTTGTAATGTATTTTTAGATTTTTCCCCGTGTTAGTATTTTTATTTGTGAAAGTCATATAATTCGTTTTGTCAATATTTATTTTTAGATTATTTACTTTTAACCATTTTATGATATCTTCAAGTGATTCGTTAATGTCGTTTTCATAATTGTCTTTATCTTTGTTCGTAAAAATAGCTGTACTATCGTCTGCAAATAGTATCATTTCCTGTTTTATAATTTTCGGTAGATCGTTTATGTAGATGATAAACAAGAGAGGTCCAAGAATACTTCCCTGTGGCACTCCATACATAATAGTTCTTGGGTCTGACGTATATGTTTGTTCTAACTTTTTGTCATTTATTATTTTTGTTATCTGTGTTACTTGTGATCTGTCAGATAAATATGATTTAATAAGATTTAGTGCATTTCCTCTTACCCCATACTTTTCTAGTTTGTTCAAGAGTATTTGATGATCTACATGATCAAAGGCTTTAGACATATCCATAAAAATGGCAGTTAAATGTTGCTTGTTATCTAGCCCTGTCATGACATTTTTAAGAAAATTTAATAGAGCACTGCTAGTGGATCTGTCTTTTCGAAACCCGAATTGTTCGTCTGCAAATATGTTGTTAGCTTCAAAGTAGTTATATAAGTTATTATAGATTACTCTTTCAAATATTTTTGCAAAGACTGGGATTAGAGCGATTGGTCTGTAATTTTTCATTTCTTCTTTGTCGTCTTTTTTAAATATGGGATTTATGACCGTTAATTTCAGTTTCGAAGGAAACACTCCGTGTTCCAGGCACAAATTAATAATGTGACTAAGTACTGGAGAAATGAGATGCGATACACTTTTAACTATTTTTGTATTAATGTTATCGTACCCCGTACTATTAGTATTTTTTAACATTTTTATTATTTGGTCTACGTCAAAAGGGGTTGTCGGTTTCATAAAAATAGAATTGGAGTTATTATATGTCAGGGTTTTAAGAGGTATACCATTGTCTTTCAGTGTCATTTTTATATCGTCAATAAAAAAGTTGTTAAATGTCTGAGCTATTTCAATCGGGTTTGTAACTATTCTATCATTTAGTTTTATTTGATTTATTTCCTCCTTAGGTGTTACTGTCTTGTTATTGTTGATGATTTTCCACATAGCTTTACCTTTGTTTGTCGCTGAATGAATGTAGTAATTGTTTTGTGCTTTTTGCGTTTTTTTTATTATTGTTCGTAGTCTTTTTGTATATTCTTTATAGTGTATTTTGTCATTCGAATTTGAAGTTAACCTATACTTCCATAGCAATTGACGTTTTCTTTTTGAGCATAGCCTAATTCCTTTGCTGAGCCATTTTGGCTTTTTAGAAATTGGTATTTTTACTCGTATTGTCGGAAAACACAAATCATAGAATAGTTTAAATAGATCGTAAAAGGAATTGTAAGCAATTTCTGGGTCATTACTTGAGTAACATTCTGTAAAACTAAGACTCTTAATGTATTTAATAAATGTTTGAGTGTTTTCTTCACAATAATCTCTTTTATATTTATACCAGTAGTCAATGCTATAACTTTTCTTTACAGGGCATCTTAACAATTGTGCTGTATGATCTGTAATATATGATGAAGCATGAACTACAATAGTCAATACTCTCTATAGTCAATTTACATATCGATTGCATTGCACAATGAGTACTTGTGAACCCTAAAATTATGTTAATTCTGCACTAATTCGAGACATAAATTGCATCAAATTACAGAAATCTTAAACAACATTTATACTTCGGTGCAATGTATGTGTCTATCAATATATTTTCTCACTGCGGCCCCTACAACTCTCAACACAAAAGCTGTCACGTCTACCTCACCTTATCACGTCTAAACACGTTCATAGCGCGAAGTCACGTAATCACGGCAATCTCGGAGCGAGGGCTCGCACAAAAAGAAATAATTAACCCATCCGCGTCGCTGCACTTGTCACGTCAACTCGCAGCTTTTAATGTTTCCTAGCGTCACGCTTCGCTTGGTAACACCTTACGTTTGGTGTTATTGTGTGTTTTTGTATGTTACATTTGTTTTTTGTGAAATGTATTCTTAACTAGCTGTTGCCCGTGATGGCATACCTATCTAGGCATACCTGCACCACAATGGCATACTTTTTAATGATACCCGCGATCTTCGTCTGCGTGAAAATTAAAAAAATACTTCTCTATTTGAATCAGATTTTGTTAACAATTTCATGGGTTTTTTTGAAGTCATACTTCTTTAGGCGCGTTATGAAAAAATGATGAGAGTGGAATTTTAAGATGCGCGCGCATCACTGTAACACAAAAGTAACAGGTTGAAGTTAGCTAGTCAACATACACCCTGAAGTTAGCTTAGTATTGAAAAGCATAGGTTATTATTTTTAATCTACTGCTGGATCTAGGAGGTTAGGTTGTATAGGTAATTGATATTAGAACGGTTTCTACAAACGTAGGATAAGGCGAAAGATAAAATTTTTAAAAAGAATTTTTAAAAATAATTTAAAAAGGTTTTTATCTTGTTACGCCAAAGAAGTATAACTTCTAACGCGTGTACATACATAAGTACACACTGTTTTTTTTGCACGGAGGCCTAATCCTTTTTCTAAAGTAGTAAATTAGTCCTTATAACGTCGGCTATCTTCCAGTGAGTCCCGTCAAAATTAACTGGAACAAAAAGACAGACAAACAAAGTCAATGCGCAACTTTTAATGTATCCACTGTCACACAGCGTTTGCTGCAAGTTGAATTTGTGTCTTACCTAAATCTTGAAATGCTTCAAAGAGTATTTCTCTAAGAAGTACAAATGATTGCTACTCAAAATAAATCATAATGAAAAATATTTTGATTTCAACCAAAAGTTACGACGCAAAATTAAAAATATGAGGCAAAGTTAACGTCAAAACTTTTTAGATATTTCAAAATAAAATATCCCTTTCCCAAAGATAGTCAACTTGTTTTTCCTAATTATAAATCTTCCATTATTTAAAAAGCCCGTCAGAAAAGAAGGCGTAAATCAAAAATTTTCTTAAAGGCTTCAGTGTCAAAACTGAAAAGTTATCATTTTTTAAATCTACGGCTTCGGAACCAGCGATTTTGGTAGCGGACCGGATTTTTCAATTGAAATAAATGCTTATTTTACTAAAGAAATTACAATATTTTAGAAGAATATTTTAATCTTTCACACTTTCATTGATTATTCAATCAGTTTGAATCAGTAAATATAAAAAAAAAATTGAAAGTTTACCATATACTTTGCACACGAACCTGAACAATTTGATCATATAATTAAGAACTAATTTCACCAATAACGCGATCACTTCATCTAAACCGCGTTTAAGAGCTGCCAATTTCATCATTGTTATAGGATATTGACACTGACCACTATTGGAAGGCCTCCCACTAGGTGGACCGATGACCTGGTGAAGGTTTCGGGGATCCGCTGGATGCGAGTCGCACGGGACCGATCAATGTGGTGACACTTGGGGGAGGCCTATGTCCAGCAGTGGACGTCTTTCGTCTAAAATGATGATGATGATGATGATTGACACTAACAGCTTTTGAACGTGTTTTAGATGTGCTGATCGCGTTCAGTTTTAATGATTAAGTGCTGGTGATTGGACTAACGAACCAATACTGCATCCAACATTGGCATATTTCTCAGTCATAAGTCGCTTGTCTCCTACCCCTACAGTAATTCCCATTTAAGTCTCAAGTCAGTTCCGTCAATACCCCCCCTCGCCCCCCTCTTCGTAAATACAATAACTAATCACAATAAAAGGGTTGCGGCTGTCTCTATTAAAAACTCGCTAAGAATATCATAAGGGGTGGTTAGGGGAAGCGCACACTCGTTGATGTCTTTATTTCTTCACGAATTGGTTATGTTCTTTTGAGTAATTCATTAAGTATTTTTTGAGAGAGACTATTGGGTTGCTATTGTATTGAATACTGAGGTTCGATGTTAAATGAAATCCATACTTCCATACTATTATATTATATTATAATAATTAATAATATATAATATTTATATTATAAATGCGAAAGTAACTTGTTACCTTTTCACGACTAAACGGCTGATCGTATCGTAATGAAATTTGGAAAGGAGATAGATTATATCCTGGGCAGCAGCTAGTATCAATATAAATAGGAAGAGTGAAGTTTGGAAAAAAATATTATTAGAATATTGTTCCAATTTTTATTGATAATTCTTTTGGTTGCAAAAGCTGGATGCTTACACCTAATGGAATACAAAGTTAGAACGTTTTGGTGACACCTGAAAACACTAGCAATTCATCATCTGCCTCGCCTTTTCCCAACTATGTTGGGGTCGGCTTCCAGTCTAACCGGATGCAGCTGAATACCAGTATTTTACATGGAGCGACTGCCTATCTGACCACAACCCAGTTACTACTGGGAAATACGATACCCCTAGGTAAGACTGGTTATCAGACTTTTTGGGCACTGACTACCTGTAACGACTGTCATATATCTTCAAATGACAGCCGGGACCAACGGCTTAACGTGCTTTCCGAGGCACGGAGGAAACTCGGTATGTAATGGGTGGTCACCCATCCACAGACCAACCTAGGCAAGCACGGCTTAACCTAAAGATCGACCCGAGCGGCTGTTATTGTTTAGCCATGAGCTCCTCCAAACACTAACAATTAAATGTCAGTTTTCAAATGCGTTTCTTTGTGCGTGATTTTCATTTTGTTATTTTTTTTTGTCACTGCCAGTTCTTTTACCAAATCATATTCCTGTCAACCCAGTGTACGTCCCACTTTATGATTATGATTTTTCCGTCCAGTTTTCCTCCCGCTAATGGCGTTGCGATGCCGTCGGCCGTCGATTCATCCCGTTCATTGCGTCACTTGCTATCCCTTCTGCTTTCATTATTTATTTACCAAGTCGTTATGTCGTGTCATCACCCCTTATGTTTCGAGATTGGGTATGGCATGATACCGGTTCAAATTTATGTTTGGCAAAAACTGAATTCTTTAGGATTCAGACCCTTTTTCTTTTTTCGGATGGGTAATCATGTAATGACTTCTCCCGCTCTGAACAGAGCGGAAGGGATCGTCAGACGTGTACTGACTAAAACCCATCCATGTTCCTTCCTTGCCCTTTGTGTTCCAGGGCCGCGGTATCTCTTTCGAACAGTCGAGCAGCCCTGGCAGGCATCGGCCCTTGCAGCCCTTCCTGTTTGCTGACATCTCTTTGAGTCAATCAAAATCATCTGCCTAGCCTTTTCCCAAATATGTTGGGGTCGGCTTCCAGTCTACCGGATGCAGCTGTATACCAGTATTTTACATTAAGCGACTACCTACCGACCTCCACAACCCATTTAGTACTGGGTAATACAGTACCCCTTTGTAAGACTGGTAGCCACACTTTCGGGCCACTGACTACCTAACGACTTTCAAAGACCTAAAATTTATTAACAGCCAGGACCAACGGTTTAACGTGCTTGCCGAGGCACGAAGGAAACCCGGTTTGTTATGATGGTCACCCATCAATAGACTGACATAGGCAAGCGCGGCTAAACCTTGAAGATCGACCTGTGCGGCTGTTATTATTAAGTCAAAAACTTCTATTGTCAACTATTTGGACCTAATGGAGCCAGTTTACAACATTCCATATCCATTCTCTCTTTAAACGCTCCAACTGTACCCCAATTGCAGATCCGGCATAAAAAAGCGATAGTTAGCAATTAGGTTGTACTGTGGGCTGACGCGGGCACTTAGCCGCCGCGGCGCCTAATGTTAGCGTGGCGTAGCGTCGTTTTTATTGCTATGTTATGTGTGGATACATAGAAGGTATTCTGGTGAAAGATACCAGATGTCTATGTACTGGTATCAGATAATGAGGGCTATATTCTCTCAGTTAAGGGGGAAGCACAAGGGTAACCCGTGAAATATTTTATTTTCATAGTTTTTTGTAATTTGTAAGTCACTAGTACATTTACTCCTTTTCAATGACTATTTCATGAAAAAGTTATTCAATAAAGTATTGATGATTTTAATGATTATAACTAGAGGTCGGAATTAGGTAGAGTTATTTATGTACTTGCATCGAAATGTTGATCTCCTCGGGATTTCCCGGGATTTATGATACAATCCCGTGTGGCCAACAATATTACAAATAAATAATAATAAAAACCTCAGAGATAGATAAGACAAGTAAAACAAAGATAATTAACATACAGTTTTTATTAGTACATTAATTCACAATACATTTTATTTTTTATTTACGTTCCACACTACACACGTCCCACACTAGGATTTTTTCCTGTTACGTGGATGCGTTTACAAATATTTAAACTCACACTTAAACTCATACACAAAAATAAATCACGGGATTGGTCTGCTCTTTAAAATAAATCTTGGGATTTGAGGCATATCCACTTTATTCTTTTGCTGTCAAATCAGTGTAAGTACATAAATAACTCTACCTGATTCTGACCTCTGATTAAAACTCTGTAAAGCCATATTTGTAAAAATTTGAAATTCGCGGGCTACCCTGGCGCTTTCACCAACGGCCTCAAAATGTGCAAGTAACTAAACAGTAGAACAACGTTCTGTAACGGGATTATATAATAATATCTTGGGACAACCAACACACCGACATCTGACCCCAAACTAGGCAGAGCCTGTACTATGGCAACCAGACAACTGATAAACATACTTATATATTTCTAAATACATACATATTATAGATAAATTTACACCCAGATACAGAACAAATAATCGTACTCATCGCACAAAGATTTGTCCTGTGTGGGAATCGAACCCACGACCTCCGTCCTAGCAGTCAGGGTCACTAACCACTAGACCAACAGGCCAATCGATTACTGCAAGTGTCCTCTTGTTAAACATTCATTTCCATAATAATTTTAACTTATATAATTTTGTCACCTTTTGCTGCATAAAACTTGCCCAATTGTTACCTAAATGGACGAAAGTCACTGGCTCCTGAAATACAGGTACTCTAACCTAGCTCTGGAGCCAGGGTCTCACATTTTTCTGTACCCTGTTCTTACGGTAATAAAGAAATTTATTATTATTTATTAAAGTTATTTCCATGATTTACTAGATATAATTTAAAACTTACAGAACTGTGTTAGTTCTCATAGATTTTTTTGATAATGATATAAAAAAAAATGGTTGTCTGTAAAGTCGGTTTACGTACGATAATTTTACGTGATAACGTCATAAGAAAACATTGATGAAAAGTTGCATAATTTTATGAATTGAATTATTATCACTGAATTATCATTATTTTGTATTACACATTACATTATAGATGCGTCACAAGCCGAACGCTTAGGCCGATCGTGCCTCTCTATCGCTTGTTCCGCGCTCTCGCTTGCACGCTCGGCTCAGGCAGAACGTGACACTTTTTCGTACGTGCAGCCGGCGTTCATCGATTTTTAAGACGTTAACACGTTAAAGAGAAAATCCTGTGGAAAATTGACTTATAAAGAAGTAGTTAGTATGGAAATTATCCATAGCCACTACATCAAACTCTACTTACCCCTTAATCGAACATCCCAACGATAAAGATAAAACAAACCCGACAAAAAAAAAACACAAAAACCCCATTCGGCGAGTTTATTAGCATCTATTAGAGCAAGCCCCGACCTTCCCATTACACTGGCGAGCACAAAAATGTGTAACGCCCACCTAATAAATTTACCGGCAGTTAAGTCGCGCACGCGACCCAAAGTGGATGGTTAGCGGGATCCGTTGAGTGCTTTGTACGGATTTTATGTTCCGCGATTAGAGGCATTTGATGCGATACACTGTAGTAATGGCTGGGTCAATTAAATGGACTTGTAGTGTAGATTTTGGTGTTTTACGGTAGTTTGTCGGGTTTTTAATGGAATTGTTTGTTGGGTGTAACACAGTTTATGTTGTATGTTATAGCTATGTACAGACGCCAGCAGGTCAAGCTACCCGAAACTGTCAGATTTTCCCAATCAACCTTGAACCTAATACTTTAGCAATAAAGTCGAAAATCTATTAAAGAAATCTGACAGATTGTAGTAGCTAATTTGTCAACAACCATCGTTCTGGGGTATGGAGGTCACAGTAAAGATGCACACAATAATAACATAACATCACGCCTGTAATATCCGAAAGGTTATGCAGAGGCGTAACTAATAGTACACCCACTTTCGCCAATTATGATTAGCGAGCCTATTGCTATCAACCGGGCGTAATTCCAGACTCCGTGGCTGCTTCTAATAAATTCCTGATGGAAAAACCCAATGACACTTTATAACTCACAATACTTTGGGAATCGAACCCAGGACCTCATGCTCGTGGTCGCGTTAGCGACCACTGGACCAACGAGGCAATAATTAGATTTAAAATATGTAGGGATATCTCACTATTGCATATGTGAATGGACTAACTATTCGTAGCACTAGCAAAGGGTCAATTTTTGTAAGAGGTAAGCCGCAGTACATGTCTATAATGTGGTTATATAAAGGGTGTAAACAGACTCTTAACGAAGCCGAAAGACACTGGTTCTCCCCGTCATTGCGATCATTTTTTTCTTCTAAACCATACCTAGGAACCTTCTAGTTACGGAGATATTGGGGGTCAAAGTTCCAACTTATTTCACAAGTTTTTTTTTGTAAATACATGTTTTCAATGTAAGATTTTTACTTTAAACTCCTTCAGGACCCTCTTATCCATCCATCCATCCATCAGCACAATGTTTTGAGTGCATTACATTGAGTCCTACTGTAAAACGTGATTTTTTGGCCCAAATAAAAAGTCATTTTCCAGCACTATTTTTTGCGTAATATTACTTAGTTTGATTTATATAATGCTTGGTTGACGGCTTCGTGAAGAGTCTGTTTATATATTTGTCTATAGAATACTGACTGTGCCATTTTTCAAAGGGAATCCGGTAGGAATCGAGCTGTATGGAACCATCGCCACTGATTCATAGGTTCACCTTCACAAACTTAAACTTATAAAAGAAAACTCATTAATAACTTTCTTCTTTAAACCTTTACCAAACCCATCAAAAATCCATAATAACCAATAACACAATTCCTTCCCAAATAAAACAGAAAAAAATCTTGTTACATTAGTCTGATAACTAATGTCAGACATTAAGCAGTCGACTCGCTCGTAATAAAAGCAATAACACTTCGAATAGGAAAGAGTGCCTCTATAATGCGTCGGGTAAACGAATATGTGGGGAAATTGCTCGGGAGCTCGCGTAGATACGATTGAGAGAGCCCGGATACCGGCAATCATCAATCTACCCCCTACATCGTAAATCACGCGTACAATGGACGAGGGAAGTTCTTAAGAAGAAAAACTATAGGTTTATATCCTTCCGGGGTTCAGCCAATCGGAAGCCGGCGCGCTTGCCCCCCCTGCGCCCCGCCGCGGGAAGGGTTACCGAGGATTGTGTTAAGGGGAGATTCGGTGTAATTGGTCAGTGATGAGCGTCGAGACGTTTTCGTTTGAAATTTTATAGAAGTACATGATATTTCCTTTAAAATTACGAGTGTTGAAAAGGTGTAAATCTGCTACATCACCTGAAACATCAATTTTTTTAAAAAACTTAATCCAAGTTGAATGCGGTGTCAACTTTAGATTTACTTTGGTCAAGTTATAAAGATGCTAAAAAGACACTAGTCTTGAAAAAACTTTACAGATTTATAACTCTGAACTGACTCAATGGTCCGAACTTAAAGGCATTATTACAATAGTAGTCGTTCATAGTTACGATATCGATATCAGCAATAAAAAACGCTTAACCGCCAAATTGACATTATTGACAATGACATAAGTCACACTTGTGACACTTGACAGTTGAAACAAGGTATAAACTGGCGTGCCACTGGTCCAGCAAGCTCAATATTAGTACCAATCCAAACTAAAATGCAATTACTTCTACTTGAGAATAGGCCAAAGCTTGAGCATCTATCCTGGGGACAGTCCTAAGATATAACAAAAACATATTTATTCAGATTTTAGTTGCCATTCTTACCAAACTATCCACCTAAAAATACTGAAACTTTTTACATATAAAACAGTTCCACCCAACTGTCTTATTCCGGCGTCGTTTACATTACCCCCGTTCCCCCCTACTCGATCCCAAGTTATTCAGTTAGGGGTGAGATTTTTCCACGTCCGTCGGCCGTTGGCGAACCGTTCGTCATCCGCATGGATTACTGGTAATCCTCCAAAGGCGATAGCGTAATGACTCCTGATGTGACGTCTTCATTCCAATTATTTATATTGATAAGGTCGTGGTTTGGGTATTCGGTTTTTCGGATATGTAAGATTTATGGTTTTAAAATTTGGGTTCTTTTTTTGCGATTGACGTTTTTTGGAGTGCGTAATGTTGAAGATTGGTTAACTACTTATGGGTTAGAATAGTAATTTAAGGAACATTACTAATTTACAGTTGAGCAATTGCAGGGAGTGACCAAAGTTGGTATATTCGTTAATTTCCTGAATACAATCCATTAAAGTCATCATTCAGATCTAATTTGTTTGATTAGGACCATGTAAAAAACTACAGTCAAAATAATACAAAACCGAATCACCTCTAATTACGTCACAGAATTAGTTTTCCCCAAAGCATATAACATTTGAACACAATTTACTTTTTCGAACGAATTCATTTGCGGCTGGCAACACGTTCGAAAATTTGAATTTAGAACGCGTTCGGGGAGCGCGGGCTGCCGCGGCAAATTGTGAATTAGACCGCCGCGGGCGCACCGCACCACCGCTTGTTAGCTAGTTTTTACGCTGGCAACCCCTTTGTCAGGGAAATTGCATCAATGCCGTATTGCACTGTGTAGTCGGTTATTTAGACCGCGCGGAAAGATTGCTATGATATTCCTTTTTATTGCGGTTTTCAAATTCGTAATTTTTAAATGTTGTTTTTAGCTACTGTAAATAACTGATCTGAAAATGGGTAGGGAAACCAACATATCTTAGATCCAAAAAACCTTAGATAATCTACCAGCCCACATTGCACATTGGGCCTGCGGAGAACTATGTTCCAGCTTTGGGAACATCAAAGGCCTAATCATGTTGAATAAGACACGATTATTTTTCAAAAAGTTACATAATAAAAAGCATAGGCCACACACAGATTTTGTCTTCGGAATATTTTTACTGGAACTCCTCTCGATTGCGACAATGCCTCTCACTAATTGCCCTGAGGCTAGTGGGCCGTTCGTTTTGAACATTCAAATGATATAATATACACGCTCTAAGAGGGTGCCGGTGTCCTGCCGCGATGCAATCATACTGCTAATGATCTATGAGCATTATTGCACAGACTCATTAACAGTTGGTTTATGAAAACATGTTGTTTGGAGATCATTGAGGGTTTTCTTTTCATACAGGTAACGCTGTAGGCTCACTTGAAGTTAGATTTTCCTTTTTCTGTTACGACCTATTGATAAGAAGTTATATTGTAAGAAATAAACAATTTTTCAAGTAAAAAAAAATATGTTGTCTTTTCTGTGCTTCGATTGAATCAAAATGATGAAAATCAATGCCGAAAAAAAAATAATCCTAAAAAAAAAATAATCCTAAAAAAAAAATAATCCTTAAATCAAACATTTCTCTGTTCATTGTTCTGTAATCAATTTACATGCAGATTCTTCAGTATCTATGTTGAGTTCTAGTTTATTCAGTAGCAAATGCCTATGTTATACAATTATTTAGTTAGGTACCTAATACATCGTCTGTTCTATCTATAAGGGTTTGGTTTCCGCACTTAGTCCTTAAAGGTGGACCATTGTGCGTGTACATCCTCTGTTATTACCTTTTACCACGCTCAACTCATAAAATTCAACTGAAAATTGTCCTAAAGCGGAATACGTAGATTAATTACGAGAAACACACTCATTCATTATCCTCCTAAATTATTTATGAACATCATAAATAACACTGTAATTTTCATTTCACTCCACATTACAAGGATTACGTTCCATTTTCCCTGTTCCCCTTTCTATTATTGTAACTAATCTTGTCACTAAACCCTAGTCCGATTATCTGAACGCAGCAATAATGCGGTTCCAAATTTAAACACGCGTATAATTTTCAAAAGTGGATGCCATATGTGTTGCCAGAGGCGAAAAGTTTTTTTTTGGCGCCACAAAGTCGCACCCGTTCGGAAACGCGCTACTGACACCCGTTAAACGAGCATTAAGAACACAAATGTATTCACGAGTGGGGTGAGCGGATAATAAACGGTTTTATTGGCTTTATCCCGTTGTGTCTGAGCCTGAGCCAACAATGTTACTCGGTTTCTTTTTCGGTAAAGTAATTTGAATATTTTATTAGAGAATTTTTGGCTGATAAAGCGTGTGAGTTCGGATATTTTTACAATTTTTTGTTGAAAGCTAGTCATACTAAAGATATATTTTACTGCCATCGTTATAATGACTTGGAAGTACATTACAGAACCTTTTAAATCTATAGTAATTCGAATCTGACCGTTTTGACAATCTCTGCCAAGTTTATATATTATATGTCTTAAGTTATTGCCAAGTGTGCGATCAATAACCACGTTTCAGCCATCCTCAATCCTTTTAATTCAAATCTTTTACATTATAAACCCAATATTAATCCATTAACTAACCAACAGCTCAACCAGAACAACACTACCAAGTACCCACCCCCTCGGGCTAAAAAAACACTTAAAAACCGCACATTTGTCTCTAAAGCTGCGCGGTAATCATCTTTTGTGCGTAGAACAAACATGTGGCATATTGCGGAGCCCTATCTGATTAGCCAAACAATTTGCGGAGCACTCCCCTCCAACCGCGGCTTTGAGTCAGTACCCGCGAGCTAAATGACTTGACGCAGAATATAAGGGTTAATCGGTATTTTTTAAAATGGACCTCCTTCATGTATTTTTTTCTTTTATGTGCTAAGATTGAAGTTCGAGCTGGTTAGATTAAAAAAAAAACCTTTCTTTAGAAGGTGTTACAAAATAAACGTAAGACCTCCCGTGCGGTCTCTGGAATCATCAAACTGAACAATTTTTATCTATGAGTTCATGAAATGCGCAAAAACTGGACTTTGTATAGGACTGATGCGATCAGCTGATCAACATGGATGGTAAAAGTAATAAAAAGTGTTATGAATTTTCAGCATTTACACCCTGTATGTATAGGTTTTAAAATAGCTACGAGAATTCCTTTTTTCCACGATTTTAAAGAGTTTTAAAAAAAACCTGAAATACTGTGATATCATGGATAAAATAAGAAATGTGTATATGAGAGGAAGTCTGAAAGTGGCGCCGGTGACTGAAAAGTTAAGTGGTAATCGGTTGTCGTGGACATGTGATGCGGGGGATTGAAGAAAAGGTCGTGAGGAAAGTTTTGAGTATGAATGTGGATGGGTGCATGAGTAGAGGAAGACCGAAGAAACGGTAGATGGGCCTGTGTAAAGAATGATATGGCAAGAAAGGAGGTGTCTGATGAGATGATGAGTAACAGAGAAGTATGGAAGAAGAAGACATGCTGCGCCGACCCCAAAATGAATTGGCAAAAGGGCAAGAGAATGATGACCGTAATATCACAACAAAACAAAATATTAAAAAAAAATAACAAATATATGTAGGAAACAATAATTGCTTTGCACAAAGCAATTAATCTCCTTTTGGAAACAATGAACAAAAAACAATAGCTATCATAAAAATGTAACAAGGTAGCTTTTTTTTTACTCTGAAACTGTGAAGAACTTCGTCTTGGTGCTCTACACAATTTCCAAGAAAAGCTTCTCTGCCGTCATGAAAACCTTTTTCTACGTGGAACAGATTTCTTGGAACCGTCTATCGCAAGGACAAAGCTATGAAAAAATTACTTAGTGCACGAACGAAACTCGTCGTTATAAACTTAGGTCAAGAAGGAATACACATTTCTTTCTTTTCTAGATAGAAATCATAACCACATATAAGGTGTAAACAGACCCTTCACGCAAGCAAGCATTCTGTCCATCTAACTAAACAACTCTACGCAACAATTACTGCTGGGAAACTTTTCTTTTTTGAGATTGGGTGCATTGTAATTAGTACTGGGGGCCGTGGAGGTATAAAAAACTTATTTTAAAAATAAATGTGTAAATGTTGGCATTTTAACCCTCAATATCTTCGTAACTAGAAGGTTCCCAAAAAGGAATGATCGCTATGTCGGGGAGAACCTTTCGGCTTCGTTAATGGTGTTTTTGCAACCATTATGTAATCTTCTTACGTATCAATGGCACGATTTACAGAATTCCTTGGGCCCACTTTTGTGTCAAAAGTCACCCATTCACGGACCAGCCTAGGCAAGCGCGGCTTAACCTAAAGTTCAATTATTTAGCCACGATCTTCTCTTCATCAGGCACAGACACACACAGCTTGTCCCAAAACATTTTCGCTTTTAATATCCCACTAAATTCCTTCCACATTTTCTTAAAATTACGTCTTAATCCTGGTTATTGACATTGATAAGAGATCGATCACGCTCCCCGGAGAGTATCAATACAAGTTTAAGTTTAACAAATCGTTCGAAGCTGAATGTAATTTGCGTGAGAGCATTGGCTTGCCTTCGTTTATTATGTATTTACGAACGTTGGTAAGGTGCTGCTATATTTAAGCGGGTTTTTTCCTGGATTGGAAGTTTAGGAATCAAGTACTTTTATATAAGGAAATTAGTGGTTTATTGAAGTAGTGGATAAAATCTGGCTGCAGCCTAAAACCTGCATTGTTTGTCGATGGCATGTAAGTAAAGACAAGTCAACCAAGATTATGTCTGGACTTTAATTAAAGAGAACTCTGAGTTTGTTTCGGCTGTTTCTTCTCAGAGTAGTCAGGTAGGCCCCATCTAGTTTTAAAAAACATGATTGTAAAAGTGTTTGTAAAAACCTATTTGCAAAATAAACATCATTTATTATCATTTGTCAGAGGCCCATGGGCTGCATAAAAACTCTGGCACCAGGTTAGGCACTAACCCCACGATAAAGAAGAAAAAATAATTGGATAAAAACTAGTGAATAGTCAGAAAGTCATATTTCTTTTGGGCACTTATTAAATCAAACACGCTGAAGGAAAACATCGTGAGGAAACCGCCTCGTCTTGGAACAAAAAAATCGAAGACATGCGAGTACTACATCCACCAACTAGAACTAGGCCTGCGTGGTAAGACCTATGTATGTCCGAGCAGTGCCATTAAAAGCAAGAACGTTAAAAGCTGATCATATGTTTTATTGTGCTTCTTATTACTACTTCCCCGTTGGTCTAGTGGTTGCAAGCGATTGCTGAGCATGAGGTCCTGGTTTCGATTCCCGGATCGGGCAAAGCGTTATTAGGTTTTTACATCAGTAATTTGTCAGTAGTAGCCACCCCCTATAACATGGGACTTAAACATAAGTGTGGATGTACTATTAGGTACACCTGTGCCTAACCCTTCGGGGATTAAAGGCGTGATGTTATGTTATTAAATAGTTTGGTCAATGGCAATCCATCTGTTACAAGATTTCTACGAAATTACTCCTTTCCATATAGAATTACATTGGATCATCGACTTTTTTATTCGCTATTAATTTTGTTACTAATATTGTTCTACAGTAAAATAAAATAAAATACCTATCGAATATATTCCCGTGAACACACCACACACAAACAGCCTTAACAAAAATCATTTAAAAACCAAACCAAAGAAAAACAGATTGTTTAACAAACAACAAAGTGTAACACAAAGTAGAACATCACTCCCCTAACGACAGGAACCTCTCCTGAATACTTTATGGACTTAGAGGCTATTTAGCTGCCCTGTCAACTGTAACTTTTATTGTCCTGTCCCTCCTCCTCCCACTATGAAATAAAACCTCTATTGTAACGATATCAATAAGGCTTTTTGTGGAACAAAGACAAAATGATGTATTTGTTTGGTGGAAAGTGGTCTTAGTTGTTATATAATGTTTGGCGATTGGTCCTTGTTTTATTAACCTTACGCTCGTGCGTGCCGTTGAGAGCAGCGGTGGCCCAGTGGTAGCGACCCCGACTTACGAACAGTAAGTCGTGGGTTCGGACCCAGGCAGGCGCATTACTTTGTGTAATTTATTTCATTACCACTGCTCTCAAAAACGATGAAGGAAAACATCGTGAGGAAACCGGCATGTCCTAGAACCAAAAATTCAAAGACATGTGACATCTACCAACCCGCACTGGACCCGCGAGGTGGATTATAGCCCATTCCCTCTCATAGAGAGGAGGCCTGTGTCCCAGCAGTGGGAACATTATAGGCTGATGATGATGATGAGAATTTTATTGGGGAGGCCTATTTTCAGCAGTGGACAGCAAAGGGCTGAAATGACGATGATGATGATGACGTGCGTGCCCTCCACGCCGAGCCAAAATTTCACCTACCATTTTGTCACATATTTGTGTCGTTTGGCGTACAGGGCACGCGGTTGCTTGTCACGTATATGTGACAGTAGCGTTCAAAAGACACTAGGGTATTCCCATTGCCAACGAGGAAGCGACTGGCTACGTATTCGACTATTTTCTCGCTCAATAACCTTACAAGGTGGAAGTGACACCGGCGCTAAACCGGTTACCTTGCATTCAGTACATCATTCTAACATACACATATAAATTTTTCATCGGTATTTATAAAATATCAGCTGTTCCATAGATTTTGACCGTGTAGGTATTGCAGTTTTGTAGGAAACGGCTGTTTTGTTTTCAATAACCAACGAAAAGTGATGTACTGAATACGCTCAGACCAAATAAAAAACTAAGACACAGCACTGTCAACAGTGAAGTGAAGCCGGTTTTGTAAACATGTGTGCACTGTGAGCTTAGTTTTTGAGCGTAGTATAATTGTAGTTTGATGTAAATGTGTGCGTGTGAGCGTGTATGCACAGAGCGAGGCGTGGTTTAGCGCATGCTTCACTGTATTGTTCGCAGTGCTATGTCTTGGTTTTTTATTAGGTCTGAGTCTGAGTCTGAGAGAATACGTGGTATCGTTTTAACATCGGAATTCCTTCCACCCTGTATAAAAGATGTGGGTTTCGTGTCAGCAAAAGCGATATATAGATTAATAGTTGATCGCTGACTGTTCGCACTGCCAGCGAGAACTCGCTCTCCACTAGTTGGTCACAGAGTCAAGATTTATCAAAAAAAAAGCCTTGCCCAGCGGCGATCGCTTGGCGGGCACAAAACTCGCTGAGACACTCTAGCTTGCTTGCAGTGACTGAGCGCGAGTAATCACCCGTAATACTCGCACACTGGCTGCTCTTTGCTCGATAACTCGTTTATAGTTACTAGCTCTAGCTCTACCAACTCTGCGCTAATCGTCAACAGTGGAACAAGCGCCTACGGCTGACGTAGATTTCGGCGGGTTACAAAAATCCTTTTACATCACTTTTGTAAATTTTATTTGAACCATCGGTCTACTATTAAGTGCACTGGTAGTAGTAATTTTTGTAATGAAATGTGATGCACAGCTTAAGTAAGCATTTCTGCTAAAACTTCATTATCAGAAAGTTATAAGTTTACTAGGTAAACTTAACTGATCAAATTGTGAAAATATTTGCCTTGTTACCAAAATCGACTTCGTAAGTACACTTTAATCTTACCATGAATACAAATAGCCCACTTATTTCAAAACTAGGTTACTAGTAATCATAGATTCATACCATTACCTGTGCTCCTACTCCACACGGTCCAAAACCTACTCCTATATGTGTGGACCATTAAATAAATATCGAATAGGTTAGCTTTTTAGGCTCACGATGTATGCCCGCCATTACGAAATAAATGGCCAATTTGTATATAAATATATATCTGCCACCGTGAGATATTGTATTGGGATATAGTGGGCGTATTTTACGTATATTATATAACAGGCTTATTATACAAAAGTCAATAGGAGGACTTTGTAAAAGGTCTGACATGGTGGTTTGTAGGAAACTAGACAAGACTTAGATTTATTTGGCGGTAGAGAGAGAAAGAAGAATTACTGTTGAGATGCCGATAAGCAGCAGCAATAGTTGGTAGACTGAGGCCTATTTTTCACACAAGTTTTTTCCCCGACAAGAGAAGAGGCTCAGTTTAGGTAAGTTAGACGACGTGCGGCAGCGGATGCGCACTTGTGCGTCTAGCGACGTATGCTAAGCACACATGCAAACAGCTATGCCTCAGATACCAGGAACAAACCAATATGACCAACCAAGCTAAGTAACGCCCGTTCCAAGATTTATATTGCTTTTTATCATTGCATAAAACAATTGTTTAAAATATAATTTTACTTTTAAATGGAATAACTTTTAAGCTATTGCATAGCTTCTATCGCGGGCCTTGAGCGTGGAGACCGAATCCAGAAATTCCGTAACGAAAATAACCTAACACCTAGTGTCAGATATTAATAAATTGAATTGAACATTCCAAAGTACAACATTCAGTTGTACTGTGGACGTTTTCATATATGTACGTGGATATTATTATATCTTCTAAGTAACAAATCATCAAAAGATGCCCAAAAGTAGAAATTTATGAAACATCCTTTGCAGAGACATGGTTTTTATACCCATCAAATCAAACAAATAGAAATAGTTATTTAAAACACTCCCGAGAGAAATGAACAAACTTTATCGGGCATATTTTTTTAAAATTTTCTGACCACATCTAAACCATAATCACACATCAAAACTCGAATTAAACGCTCAAATACAAGAAAAATTGCTATCGCCCTCTTAAGGTACCCTTCCTAAATGAAAAACTTCTGTAGATGGCGACTTGGCCACCTTTTACTGCTTTCATCAGAGTTACATACATGGAAACCAGTTATGTTGCTGCGTGTTCTCATGGGCTACGTTAACTCTGTGGTCGGACGGTTTCGGAAGAGCACGTTTAAAGCTAGCTGGGCATGGACGGGAGACATTCACACCAAATTGGTAAACAGAGCATCATCAGCATGCCCAGACTCGGAACTGAGTCAATGGCTTCTTTGACTATGATGTGGTATATATCAAAATAGTTGAGTGTGCTATTTAGGTTCAGAATCATCATGGAAAAAATCATATTAAACTATAACTTGATTTTTCATGATGCTTCTGGCGCTTGACGAAATTGGAACTCACGCTGCGATTTTAATTTTACCAAAATGCTTACCTACAGCGTCCGCCTGACATCGTCATGGAGCGTCACAACACCCATGCAGAACTTTACTTCCTGAATTTAACAACCAATCCCACAACGCCAAACAAAGAACTCTAACAAGCAATCATACCATAAAGCCGTTCAAACTCTTTTCTATCTCATATCGGCGGCAGTCGTAAACACAACCTCTTCTTTATCCGCGCTCTATTTACGATACAGAACAAATAAGTATCGGAGGAGGGGCGAGACGCCAGAGGACAGGGAAACAATGAGAAATGACCGGCGGAAAATTGCGCGGATTCTGAACACAATCCGAGTGGGGACGACGCGATCGCTGCTTAAGGAAATTCGCAGGGACGGAGTAGATGGAACTGTTTTTTTGACATCTTATCTTATGGTGTTTTGTGGACTTTAGATTGCTATCGTCGTGAAAGGATTAGCCAGTCAGGGGGGGCTCACTTTCGGCCCAAAGGCTGAAAAGCCGAAACAGCTCCCTGAAGTGTGTCTTCCAACTCATTGGCGAGCGGTCCACGGAAAGACTAAAGCTGTGGCGAGGCAGTGCATCCTTACCTTACCCATTCGTTCCACCAGCTGAAAATCTCCCACCTGGACATGAGTTGCCGTGACTGACCTGGAAGTCTTTAAAAAGACTCCGGACCCAGGTTGGACGCAGCAAGGAAAACCTGCTCAGGTGGAGATTCATTGATGACTCTGCCCTGGAGTGTAAATGTGGTGCTGTTCCACAAACGATAAGGCACTAATATCGTGTCCTGCGCGTCCTGTTACGTGTTCACTACAGGAACTGATGGATGCTACCGAAAGCGCCAAACTAGTTGCTCAGTTCTGGGTCGACATAATATAGATTGGCCATCGACACGCTAAGAAGAAGATGGTGTTTTGTAGTCTGATCGAATTTTTTGTTGGTCACAAATCGCATGATTTTTTAGTATGAATCCCAGGTCGAGCAAAGTGTTATTTGGCTTTACTATCAGTGATTTTTGATTAACAGCCCAGTGTCTATATTAGTGCTTGGTTAAGTGCAATAGGTTCGCCTCCTGTTAGATGAGACTCAAACATAACAGGCGCAATGGAGGCATCCTATAGTCGTGGTCTTCCAAGAAAGCTCCAGCTGCCATCAAGCAGCTTGTATCCTCAGAAAAAATACAGGAACATGCTGCATGTTTGTCTGCCTATACGGCAGGGCATCAGAAAAAATATTGGTGATGCTAGTGTCTATCGTAACGTGTCACTTTTGCACCGGATAGGTCGGCCTAATTGAAAACACGTCCAAAAAAATTTGATCACGGTATGTGAATAATGATGACTTTCGCCGCATCTTGGCATGAGAAAATAGAGTTTTATTGTTTTTGGCGTATCAAGAAATCTCCGAAAATCTTCCTTCAGTCTTTCCTCCCCTAATTTTTGTAAGTCCCCAACAAATAAACAGCATAATAACCCCCAATTACGTAATCCACACTCCATGATTGGATTCAGTCGGTGACGTGCTACCAGCAAGGCCCAGTGCACGTCTGTAGTCTAGCCCGAGGCGTCCCTGTGTTGGCGCGCACTCTATTTTCCTATTTGCGCGGCAGATTGGCTCTGATTGTATTGTTTGCGGCGGGGCGGGGCATTGATACCCGGGGCCCGCACCCCCGCACCTCAGTTCACCCCCTGCCGCCCCACAGGGTGCAGGCGAGCGGAAAAATGTTATCTACAACGTGAAATATCGCATGTTTGTGATAAATATTTGATAGGAGAATGGATTTTTAAATTTGTTTCGTGCGGACATTAGTTTTGCGGTCGGTTCTCCGGTGGTTGGTACGATTTAGGTTTTGTTTTGTTGTGTGTGTGTAGTTATATAGGTGAGAGACGAGGAGACGTATCATTTACCCAGAAACAGGTGAAAATGGATTACTGGCTTAAGATGCGGCTGACATAGCAAGAAATAATCCCTACACAGTTTACATGTCAGCTAGGCTCTTATAGATTAATTATTCTAAGTACCTAACACAATTTTATAAACGCTGTTGTATATAAAACCAACACCAATAAAATACCAACATTTCCTTTAACATATTTTTCCAAAAAATAACCTCAACTAACCCGTATCATAAAAAAATCCTTTTCCCATAAAAACGATATAAAGTAATCAAAACAATACGTCTCCCTGTAGAGCCGGTAATTGACAATATCGACACATCGATAACAACCTCCTGTGTAAGGGTAACACCTTCTGTATAAGGTGACGCCGCCGGTAACTTTTATGAGTGCGAAATTGTGTTTATGCGACGTTGGAGCGCGATTTACTGCCGACCGCGTCGCGTAGACCGCGTAATCGGAAATATTGCACGAGAACTAAGTTAGGGTGTGCCGTGAGTTAAAGGAGATAGCGGGACTGAAATGAGAATCTGGTTCTTACTGGTATATTATAGCTATACAGGTCGATCGAAGAAGCTGCACTTGCCGAGGTTGATCCGTCGTCTGTGAGCAATCATTGTTGATACCGTATCTCAGAAAGCACGATAACCCGGTGATCCTATATGCTGTCCTTAGTAGATTTCTGGCAGCCGTTACGGGTCGTCAGTATCCAAAAAGTCTCACCCAAAGAGTGTTGTGAAACCCAGTAAGGGTTTGTGGTGCTTGGATTGGTAGCCACTCCATGTATAATATGTACTGGTGTTCCACTGTATCCGGTTAGACAGGAAGCTGACCGCAACATAGTTTCAGAAAATATGTACTCATAACTCAGTATCTTCTGCAGTTCATGAATGTGCCTTGGGAATGTTTTACCACATGACTAAGCATTTGAAATGTTTAGCATCTACTACTCACTTCACTCTTTCTCTTTCACTTTGGGCCATTTCAGAATACCGGCGCTGTTACTTTTTTTTTAAATGTCACAACACAGTTGAGTACACGTCTTGGCCTCGTACAGGACGAATTTCGTTTGTTTTTTTTTCTTATGTTGTTTATTTTTATATATAATTTGGTTTTACTATTAATTTAACCTTTTTAGGGTTCCGTAGCCAAATGGCAAAAAACGGAACTCTTATGGATTCGTCATGTCTGTCCGTCCGTATGTCACAGCCACTTTTTTCCGAAACTATAAGAACTATACTGTTGAAACTTGGTAAGTAGATGTATTCTGTGAACCGCATTAGGATTTTCACTCAAAAATAGAAAAAAAAACATACATTTTGGGGGTTCCCCATACTTAGAACTGAAACTCAAAAAATACATTTTAATCGAACCCATACGTGTAGGGTATCTATGGATAGGTCTTCAAAAATGAGGTTGAGGTTTCTAATATCATTATTTTCTAAACTGAATAGTTTGCGCGAGAGACACTTCCAAAGTGGTAAAATGTTTGTCCCCTCCCTGTAACTTCTAAAATAAGAGAATGATAAAACTAAAAAAAATATATGATGTACATTACCATGCAAACTTCCACCGAAAATTTGTTTGAACGAGATCTAGTAAGTAGTTTTTTTTTAATACGTCATAATCGTAAACCGCAATTTACCTTTGTCTAATACCTTTGTCTAATGTTGTATTGATAATGGTACGGAACCCTTCGTGCGCGAGTCCGACTCGCACTTGGCCAGTTTTTTTTGGTTTGTTCTGTGCGGACTAATAAATACTTTTTCTTTCTTTCTTTTACTGCCTAGTTGCACGCCTTCGCTTGTGACTTACACCACACAGTGCGACATCGGCCGCATCTGGCGGTATTGTGGATAGTTTTACTATGACTTTGTAACAAACTAATAATTGGTTTGTATTGCCCGTTGATAGTCGATACCTTTTGTAATATCATAGTTTATGACTGTAAATATGTTTATTTTTATTTGAGCACCCTTCATCATTGAATGCGTATTGATATTTAATTTGGAATACCTTTTTCATACGGTATGCTCCAAATGAATAAATTCAATTATGAAATAAAATACGTGAGTAAAGTTGCACTTTATGAGCTGAAATCGGTATCACTCATTTGGAAGGGTTTTCGAATTATTCTTATTCTTTATCGTGTGGTTAGTGCCTAACCTAGTGTCAGAGATTTTAACCGATTCAGTGCGTGGTAGTTTTTTCAAACTATAACGCCTGGCGGTGAACAAATTTTTCGTGGCTGCTCTGAGGCGCCAAGCGCCAGGGACTGTCATGGCTCCTCTCGTGCGCCACCCGCCATGAAGTGTAACTTATCGTTTTTTCGTCGGATTTCACTTGTTATTGTTGTAATCGCAACCCAACAGCGAACGTGAGCGGTTTTAAAAGTTCGTTTCAAGTGTTTACATGTGACTACATACGTGTATAAACCGAAATGGAAGGTAAGTGACTTATTTAATCAGGTGTCGTAAACCTTTTGGTATATGTTTGGCTCGATTGACTGATCCATTATTTTTATTTATTAAAGAACAGGATATTACCATGCTAGTCGTGTAAACGCAAATATTCATATTTTATAGTATTCCATAAACGAATTAACGTTGTATTAATTATAGCTTTTGAATGAAATGTCTGTTTCGAACAAATCAAATCAATCGGAAAAATAAACTACAGGTATTTAATTGAACAAGTAATTATTTATTTGTTTAGAAAGATTCACTTGGTCTAGCTAGGTAGGTAGTTCCCACTGACACTATAACTTTTTTATATTATTATAGATACTTATAATATTATTAATAATAATAATATAATACTATTAATAAGAGATATATAATAATATTCATCTTAGGAACATTAGTCTATTAAAAACGTGAATAGTCGTATTCCCTAATTTTGTGTAAATAAGAATTTCTTTGTATACAAAGTAATTAAATTTTACATAGTTTCACGTGTTGTGTACGATAAAAACCATTTATTAGAAATATATATTTTTTTACATAAAAAATAATTCGGTTTCCGTATCATAACGAATGATTTTTATATTGAAAAGGTTTACAACTCCTGAAGTATGCGTTTTCATGCAATATCCCGAAGCTAACACTGGAATCGTAATCTGCGTGACAAATAAGGACACTTTCAGATAGCCACTGAAAAATGGTGTTTTATCCGAGTTTTACAGGTAAACATTTTGGCTCCTCTCGGGCGCCACACGCCATTCACAAAAAATACCCATGGCGCCTCTACGGCGCCATCCGCTTATGCCGCCATATGCTTGACTTGGCTTTACTTGCCATCGAGAAATATCGCTCAGGTATGCTGGTTTTCTCACAATGTTTTTCCTTCACCGAAGCAAGTGATAATTATACAAAACGCATATGAACCCGAAAAATCAGGGGAACCTTTGAATTATTAAGTGGTAGTTATTAGGTATTTATCAAGGTATTAGTTCACCGAATGATAAGAAGCTTTTGTAAGGCAAAATCAGGTAAATTGTCAAGACAGAGCCTGACAACGCCTAATGCCACAATCGCAGTTTGGACGAATTGCTACGACCAGTGCTACGAGCTTTCGTAGCGCTACACTCTGCTACGTGGTTGTAGCCCTCAACTTAAATCCAATGATTCTCTATCTTCCTACGCATAAGAATATTCTTCCTCCCTTTTCTTATAAGCCTCATCTCGTCAGTTTCCACGTTAGAGACTAGTGTAGGTAGCAAGCAAGTGTTGTTGACGCCGACGACGTCGTTAACGAGGCTGCGGCGAGACGCCGACGAATCGTCATTATCTTAGTACTCATGCACTGAGAGACTAGGATTAAACTACTAGATTTACTTGCTTTGTTTATAAACCTTACTGCCTCGTTGGTCTAGTGGTCGCGAGCGCGACTGCTGAGCACGAGGTCCATGGTTCGATTCTCAGGTCGGGGAAAGTGTTATTGGGTTTTTCCATCAGGAATTTCATAGTAGCAGCCACGGAGTCTGGATTTGTGCCCGGTTGATGGCAATAGACTCGCCCCCTATTACATGGGACTTAAAACATAACTGGCGAAATGTGGGTGTACTATTAGGTAAACCTCTGCCTAACCCTTCGGGGATTACAGGCGTGATGTTATGTTATGTTTATAAACCTTATGAATCTGTAGCTCGGATCTATTACAATCGGTAAGTTTCTGGCCAGTACTGATTAATTGCAGACTTAGTTCCGGCCAGCAAACTCGAGCAGATAATGTAAGAAAGAAAGAACGAAAGAAAACATATTTATTTGGCTTAAGCCGCAAGTGCACACAACCAAACAAAGATAAGAATAAAAAATAAAAACTTAAAACCTCACAATAAAAACTTAAAACTAAACAGTAAAAAGAAAGAAAATAATATTGTGTGTCTCACAGCTGCACCAAATAGGCCCAGTTCAGCAAACTGCCGAGCAGCTAGTGCCCGACGCTGGTTTTCAACTGCACCTGAGATGGTGATGTCACGGACATAAAACAGTTTTGTGATATGTGTGTAATTAGATATGTGTTAGTATGAATAGAATCATGTAGATAGAAAAAAATGAAGAATGAATGAATGACTCTACGCAAAAATTATTGCTGGGAAACGACTTTGTTTTTGGGTTACGTTTTACGGTAGAACTCAATGTAACACACTTAAAACGTACTGATGGATGCATTGAATAAATACGGGGGTCATGGTGGTATTTAAAAAAAATCTTTGAAAAAGTTGGAACTTTGACCCTCAATATCTCCGAAACTAGAAGGTTCTCAGGTATGGTCTAGAACAAAGTAAATATTTTTTGAAATTCATCACCCAGGTTTGAAAAGTTATTATAGGAGTACACATATTTTATTATTTTATTTTTTATTTAATATGTATGTTTATCTAAATAGGTATTGTATGCATTACGTATATTATATTGTATGTATTAGTTTAGTTTTGTTTATAAAATAAGTTAATTTAAGTTTTTAAATGTACTGTTTGTGAACGTAGGTATATCAAATCTCGCAATCGAGATAAGGTTTGCTGTAAGAAAACCCAATTCTGGGTTAAGCTCGCCGTTGTATATAAGCTATATATTGTAATTTTGCTTGTATATCTATTAATTTTGTGTGCAATAAAGAATAAGAATATTTTTTGCCGATGACAACTCCCGTCGGGCACAGCACTTGCCTCTTCTAACACAAATCCTTATAAAAGTATAACAAAACAAGTGTGTTGTCACTAATTGTAGTACAACACAACACTATGTGCAACAAAATGTGGTTTTATTTTTTAAATACCTCTGAAGAGTAACACCCGCGTAATGACGACTGTTAAGAGACAAGACAAAGGTGTAGGAAGGTAAAGAATTGTACATGTATTTGTGTGTGTGTGTGTGTGTGTGTGTGACACAAGTGTCGTTAGTGTCTTTGTGGCAACAGTTGTTTTTTACTTGTTACTAACTGCAGAATCTTATGAAGACTTAGTAGTGGATGATAGATGTGTCGTCTTTTAAAAGTTGGATGTGTGTATGAGAGCCTCAAAAGTGTTTTTATTTTAGAATGCGTGTGGCTTAGGGTCTTCCTATCAGTTTCGCGGTCTGAAACTGAACAGAAAACACTACTTTTTTCAGCTCAAATTTATCAAGCACCATAAGGTATCTGGAATGTTTTATAATGCTCAGTTATATATCACCTATATATTTAGTAAGTGTACGAATTTTTATTTTGATAACCACTCAACATAAATTAGGAAAAATAAAAATCAAACATACGTTTTTACGTAAGCACGAAACCAACTTTTTCAATAGCGTTTTTGACTAACTGGTAATGAATTATAATCTGAAAAACAATCATACATACTGGGCATATAATATATTAGTAAGTCTATGATTTCTTTTTTATAATTCATGGTTATTGAGAAACTCGTGGCTAAACAATAACAGCCGCTCGGGTCGATCTTTAGGTTAAGCCGTGCTTGCCTAGGTTGGTCTGTGGATGGGTGACCACCCATTACATACCGAGTTTACTCCGTGCCTCGGAAAGCACGTTAAGCCGTTGGTCCCGGCTGTCATTTGAAGATCTTTGACAGTCGTTAAAGTAGTCAGTGGCCCAAAAAGTCTGACAACCAGTCTTACCAAGGGGTATCGTATTTCCCAGTAGTAACTGGGTTGTGGAGGTCAGATAGGCAGTCGCTCCATGTAAAATACTGGTATTCAGCTGCATCCGGTTAGACTGGAAGCCGACCCCAACATAGTTGGGAAAAGGCTAGGCAGATGATGATGATGGTTATTGAGAAATTTGTGCTGAAAAAAGTAGTGTTTTCTGTTTTTAGACCGCGAATGTTTATACAGCTCTGTTGAAGTTTTAAATCTAAAGAAAATAATTACATAAAATGTATATAATTACTTAATAAGAGATCTATGTACTTGTCTTTAAGAACCTTCTATACCTTACACACACACACACACACACACAAACACAAAAATGATTTAAATTTGTTTTTTTTTTGTTGCAGGTACACAAAGATTTCTTTGGTCGTATAGTTCCACTGTCACAAGTACAAAGAAATGGTAAGTTTTTCTACTTACAGTTATACCAATGGTATGTTTTTCTATAAAACTATTAATTCATTTGATCGCTGACCTTTGCACATTGAAGGATAGTCAATCACATTAGTTATTAGTTCCAGTAGCGCAGTAGCAATACTGATACTAATGCTATTTAAAGGCTGTCATAAACCTAAAATTCTTCAAACTAGTTGGAACTTAGGGAAGATCAATATTGCCCCAGCATATTTGGAGAAGGAAAAATCGTGATTATATAAATGCCGACGGCAAAAAATATAAACCTTGTCTACGTCTAGATATGGATGTCTTCTTGCTGAACAATGATGTTGGAAAAACTGTCTAAGTGCGAGTCGGAGTCGCGCACGTAGAGCTCCGTACCGTAAACCGAAAAAAAACACGTTTCTTGTATGGGAGCCCCCTTTAGTTATTAAATAATTTATATTTTTATTATTTGTTGTTATAGCGGCAACAGAAATACATCATCTGTGAAAATTTCAACTGTCTAGCTATCATGTTTCATTAGATACAGCCTGGTGACAGACAGACAGACGGACAGTGGAGTCTTAGTAATCTAGGGTCCCGTTTTTGAAGTAAATACTTCTTTATCATCGTTGTGATTTGAAAGTCGATTAAACGAAAATAGACAGTAAAAAGAGACGGAAACATAAATTCATAAGATTTAACGTGGGAGAAAATGAGATAGGAAGCATTGTAATTGCAACAGTGTTTATCTTGAAGCCAAAATTTTGGGCTGCGGGCTGTTCGAAAGAGATACCGCGTCCCTGGAACACAAAGGGCAAAGAAGGAACATGGATGGGTTTTAGTCAGTACAAGTCTGACACTCCCTTCCGCTCTGCCCAGAGCGGGAGGGAGAAGTCATTTGATGATTTCCCATCCGTAAAAAAAAAGCCAACATTTTTCAAGGTTTCACTTCTACCAAGTGTGAATTTCACACATGTTGTTTTTTTTAATGTAAACCACATAAACGGAGGTTATATTATATTCTACCTTATGAGGTTATAATATTTTAACCCATATTTATACTTACAGCATTTACACTTGTAAAAAAAGCTCTTACAAGGAAACTTTCATCTCAACTTACCTCTCTTAACAACAACAACAACGTGTGTGTGAGATCACACACACACACCCACACACACACTCAACCCATTTAATACCACTTCCCCGGCTTATCACATAAAGTTAATCACACGTTCCTCTATTATTTTCAATTACCACCCCCGTTACACCCCCGTTTCTGCTCAAAGGGTTGTTAATATTCGTTTGGCCGACAACCGAACATAGGCGCACCTGAACCTCGGGATGTAATAACGGCCGCCTCGCCGACTGTCTGACATTGTGATATTAGTACAGTAATCGCGTCACGGATGGCGAAATTTTAATAGATTGAGGATTGTGTTTCAGTTGAATAAGGCTGGGCTACAATGGCGCATAAATTCGCCGCTAGAAGCGTTCGTGTAGAGTAAGGTCTTCCGAAACGTCAGATGTCATAGAGTTTTCGCGCGTTGCGTGCGTTTTTATCACGTATTTTATTTTATTTTATTTTAGGACAATAAACAGCTACAATATATAATGTTTACATCATCATCTGCCTAGCCTTTTCCCAACTATGTTGGGGTCGGCTTCCAGTCTAACCAGGATGCAGCTGAATACCAGTATTTTACATGGAGCGACTGCCTATCTGACCTCCACAACCCAGTTACTACTGGGAAATACGATACCCCTTGGTAAGACTGGTTGTCAGACTTTTTGGGCCACTGACTACTTTAACGACTGTCAAAGATCTTCAAATGACAGCCGGGACCAACGGCTTAACGTGCTTTCCGAGGCACGGAAGAAACTCGGTATGTAATGGGTGGTCACCCATCCACAGACCAACCTAGGCAAGCACGGCTTAACCTAAAGATCGACCCGAGCGGCTGTTATTGTTTAGCCACGAGCTCCTCAATATATATAATGTTTACAAATAACAATAATATACAATGTAGTAATAACAATATTGCAGTCCACTACATTATCCGCAGGTTAACAAAATTAGGATAAGGTAAAAAGTGCCACTAGATTAGCATTAGATACTTACATTTTATAAAATAGGAAAAAGAGAAAATTGATTATAGAAATACAATTAAATAATAATTAAAAAAAAAATAGTAAAAATAGGATTGTTGTTCTTTTAACTAATATTTATGATTCTGGTCTAGATTGAAGCATTCCTGATTAATTATGACTTAAAGATTTTAAGTAGCAACTTAGGATCTTATTTGTTAGTACTAGGATGTAGAATGATTTTTAAATGTTGCATGCTTATCAATGTTAGGGAGAATATTTGTAAATATGTATCTGAAGTTTACACTATGTTGATATACGAAATGAAATAAACTTTTTATGAAGTCATTTGTACTTTAAAGTATAAAATAGAATTAATGACAAGACCTTACTCGATAGTGGCGCCATCTGGTGAGCTTAAAAACGATAGCCCCCATTGGGATTTGATTGTTTGTTGTTGAGTTTGTAGTTTTATAACGTTATAATGTGTGAAAAAGAAAAGTCGTAATACCCGTGTTTTCTACGGTGATCATCAATTTATCTGCCATCATCATTATGATTCTCATGTCCTGATCCCAATTTTCATCCTGACTTAAATTTTTGCTCTAGACAAAGAAGTTACATCTAAGCCGGAGAGGTGATCTGTACCTCAGGACCATCCTACCTCAGACACCTTTCTCTAAATAAGATTGAGCATATGTGAACCAGCGCCTGTAATTCCTGATGTTGAAATAAATAAAGATTTATGATTATTTGGGGTCGGCGCAGCATGTCTTCTGCTTTCGTACTTCTATATTACTTGTCATCTCATCAGACCTTCTTTCTTGCCATATCATCCTTCACACAGTCCATCGATCGTTTCTTTCGTCTTCCCCTACACATTCGTACTCAAAGCTTTCCTCACGACATTTTCGTCATTCTTCCGCATATCCATACCAACCCAACGGATTACCACATAACTTTTCAGTCAACTATCTGCCATTAAAAGCGATAATGATTGTGTCCTCTTAACTTTATGTTATTTTCTTTTTTTTATGTGGTTATAATTATGCTGAATTGCTGACCCCTGTTTCATAGCGAACATTTTTTAAATATTAAAATACTGTACTGTAACTTCAACATGGAAATATTCGTTAGATGCCAGGCTGTCTTGGAAAAAAATAACTGACTTCAAAATAAAATGAAGTTTTGAATTTTGCCACCGACTTCTGAAAGTAAAGCTAGTGCAGTTTTTAGTGTTTGCTCTTTGGAAGTCGGTTAATACAAGTAAGTTTGTCTCATGGTCAGCAATATTGTCAGAATTGGTTTTTAAAGAAATAAACGCTGATTCTCTTTCTTTTCTAAAGTTCGATTATATCAGAATTAGTTTAATAAGAGACACCACGACTTTATCAATCCTTTAAACACTATTTAAACCCAAATCTCAATCAAAAGACGAGCTCCTTCCATTGTGTATTCATCTTAAAGTGGATCGTCTCACCCCCTACCCTCTCCACACCCCCTTACACCCCCTCGCCGTCACAATTCTCGTTAAGGTGACTGTTTAATAATCTCAACGCGATTTGTAATGGGATTGAGCTGAAATTCGCAGGAGAACTCCCTAAAGCTATATTATTGTTTCTACAACTGAGTACCGTTGGTGAATTTGATTTTATATTATCTATTCAAATTTTGTGCTGTGTTAATATTAATTTTGGAGGAGTTGGGTTTTAGGTGCAGATTTAGATATTAGTGTCTGTGGATTAATGATTGTTGAGAGTATTTATTAACACTGGTATTCAAGAACGACTCTTTGCTGTTCGGACACATAGCATTGAATGGGGCGCTGTGATTGGTTAACGTTGTGAAGCGACTTCACTCGGGTTGACTGACTGACATATCTGTGAGTTCATTATAATGAGCGCATAGTGTCGTTCGTCCCTCAAGTATTGTTTATGAATAGGTTTTTGAGACACTGTGCGTCCGCGCGCACTGAGTAACGTTCATGAATACCGGTGTAAGTATCCAACTACTTTGTCTGAAGTTTTTTTTTAAACGTTTATAAGATAAAACTATATTAATGATAAAAAAGGTATTTGTGTCAATCCACATGTAAATTCCTATTCAAATTCTTTAAACTCATTGCAAACAGGTTACTTCTTTATTCTATCTTTCTTCTGTATGCGCAAAAATATAAATTTCCGTACAGTAAATACTTAATAGTTTTATTGTTCTACAAATGGAAAAATAACTTATAGCTAACTTCGTATTTAATTCATTGTAAGCGCTACGAAAGTCTACGTGCATCCGTAGCCGGTGCTACGAAATCTGCTACGAGCTACAACTCGCTACGATTTATCGTATCTTAGTGCTATTTAATCTTAACGGAGTCTGGCTGTGTTTTAAGCTGATTTTGTGTTATTACTTTAGTATTGATTTCATTTTTTTGATGAAATGAGTTTGATTTTTTTTTGTCTCTGCCTCTTTATCTTCCTGCCCTTGTCCAATGTTACTTGGGGTCGCCGCAACACGTTTTATTCATCAATTCTCCCCTGTCAACCGTAACGCTATCATTTTCTTCTATATTTCTTTATATATATAATTCTGCTGTGCGTGTGTACGTCACTGAACTCCTCCTAAACGGCTGGACCGATATGAATGATTTTTTTTGTATGCGTTTGGGTGGCACCCTGGATGGTTTAGATTCACAAATTAGCCCGACAGATGGCGCTGCAGTCGTTATCTAGGTTTGACGCAGACGAAGTTGCGCGGGTCACCTAGTCTTTTATATTATTTCTTACACAATCCATCCATCGTTTCTTCGGTCTACCTCTCTATCTCTCCATCCATCAACATTTATATTCATCACTCTTTTAGTCACATGCGATTCGATCCCTCCTCATCACATGTCCATACCAAGACAGTCGATTCCTTTTCAAGTTTTTTTAAACTGGCGCAACTTTTAAACTTCCTCTAATATACTCGTTCCTTACCTTATCCATTTTTGTCACATCACCTGACCACCTCAATATTCTCATCTCCACTAAATGCATTTTTTTTTTCATCCACCTCTTCACAGCCCAGCATTCCGATCAATACAGTACCTAGAGATTTTTGATTTTATACTTTCAACAACGCCCTCATTATTATTATTTTTTACCTTTTAGTTCTAAGTTTTTTAATTGTAATTTTAATTATCCTAGCATTAGTACTTGTGAATATTGCTAATTTTGGAAGAGCGGGGTCTCCTAACACAGGCATTATTTGCTTAAAAGGAGGCCCCAAACTCTAAACACAATATTATGTAAACTGAAGCATTAATAAACTTAATAATAATAAACTTAATAATAATAATAATCCTTTACACAGTTAATCCTTTACACAGTTAGAGAGGTCTAATCAAAGGAATAATCAAGGGTGTAAACAGACTCTTAACGAAGCCGAAAGGCACTTGTTCTCCCCGTCATTGCGATTTTTTTTTGTTCTAGACCATACCTGGGAACCTTCTAGTTACGGAGATATTGTGGGTCAAAATTCCAACTTCATCACAAGTTTTTTTTTTTCAAATAATTGTTTTTAATTTTTTTTTTTACTTAATACGCCTTCACGACCTTCGTGCTATTCAATCCATCCATCAGCAGAATGTTTTGAATGCATTACATTGAGTCCGACCGTAAAACGTGATTTTCACCCAAAAAAAAGTCGTTTCCGAGCAATAATTTTTGCGTTCAAAGTCACTCAGTTTGATGTACATAATGCTTGGTTGACGGCTTCGTGAAGAGTCCGTTTACACACTGTATTTTCCTCAAACTCACTAAATAATATTTTAGCACTCTTTTATTCTTATTCTAGCATTCTTACTGTCCCTACAATACAATACAATACAAAGTTATAATGAGTCGCTGTATAAACTAATTGCTCGCAGTGTGCAGCGGCGCGTGAAATCGACTCGCTGTTTGATTTGCGCCCACTTTGAATTATATTGTTATAATAACGTTGCAGACTCAATGTTAAATGTTAACCAGTTATGTTGATTGAGGGGTAATTAGTTTGGGGGTTTAGTTTTAGTTACAGTTTTTCGATAGATTTTGTTTTTTGTTTGGTGTTAAGGTTATTTAATGGACATGTATGTTTTTATTGTGTAAGTACATTCACGGGCTGATGAATTGTATCATATTATCAGCCATTGCACATCCTATGTATTATTTGTTCTTGAAGGTATATTGATGCATGATAGTTTTAAATGCTTATTATACAGGGTACACCCTGTAGGAGAGGAGCTCGTGACTAAGTAACAACAGCTGCTTGGGTCGATCTTTAGGTTAAGCCGTGCTTGCCTAAGTTGGTCTGTGGATGGGTGACCACTCATTACATACCGAGTTTCCTCCGTGCCTGCACGTTAAGCCGTTGGTCCCGGCTGTCATTTGTAGATATATGACAGTCGTTACAGGTAGTCAGTGCCCAAAAAGTCTGATAACCAGTCTTACCAGGGGGTATCGTATTATTTATTTAACACTTCAAGCCCAAAGTACAGTGGAGGACTTAAGTCACCCAGGTTACATGGGAAGCAGTCCAAATGGCTGTGTAGGTAATAAACTTTGATGTTGAAATGTCAAAATGATGAAAAATATTAAACTTGTGATACTTTGTTGAAGTCAAAGTGTAAAAAAAAAGAAAAATGAGGGTAGTTGTTAAATTAGAGCTGATACAAGTATAACAGTTGTAGGTAAGTCATCTGAAACACGTCCAAAAACAATATCTAAGCGAATTTAAGCCTGTGTAATTAGGGTTCCGTGCAAAAAAAACCCTTGAAATTAGTAACAAAATTCGTTTCCAATAGGGATTTCGCTTACAATAATGGGGATTTTTTAATAATAATTTCACGCGAAAGAAGGTCGCGGGCAATAGCTAGTAATAAATAAATAAATGTAGTTGTATAGTTACTTCAATAGAAACGTCTAGACACACTAATAAACAGCATCAAATACAACAATAATCTTACTAGTTTCGCTTTGAAGGCATTAAGTCCTTAGTACATAATCAGTCCATGACTAGGCACACTACCTAAGTACCTATCATAAAGTTATATACCAACACATGTAATAGGTACTAACATTAAGTGAATCTCTTTGAACTTAGTATACAGGGTGTAAACAGACTCTTAAAGAAGCCGTCAACCAAGCATTATGTACATCAAACTAAATAACTTTACGCAAAAATTAGTGCTAGGAAACGATTTTTTTTTGGGGTGTAAAATCACGTTTTACAGTAGGACTCTATTTTACGCACTCAAAACATTGTCCTGATGGATGGATTGAATAGTACGGAGGTCGTGAAGGTGTCTTATGCAAAAAAAAAATACATTAAAAACATGTATTAAAAAAAAAAACTTGTTAAAAAGTTGGAACTTTGACCCCCAATATCTCATTAACTACATAGAAGGTTCCCAGGTATGGTCTAGAAGAAAAAAAATATCGCAATGACGGCGAGAACAAGTGCCTTTGGCTTCGTTAAGATTTTTTTTACACCCTTTAGTTATAAAGCAACACATGTAATAGGTACTAACATTAACTGAATCTCTTTGTAACTTAGTATATAATACGTAGGTAAGGGGGCGGCGTCTCGCCGCAGTAATTAACAGCGGCAAATATCGCCATTGTCTGAATACCGCCCCGCCGTTTACGAGTAGTAGTCTACTGTCCCTTAATAAATAAATGTCTCCTTATTACATCATGCTTAGGTGACTAATTACTGAAAAAACTGGCCAACTGCGAGTGGGACAAGCGCACGAAGGGTTCCGTACCATTACAACCGCAAGATTATTCAAAAACGCGAAAAAATCGCGTTTGCTGTATGGGGGTCCCCTTAAATATTTATTTTATTTTAATTTAACTATTTTTTTCTAAAGTGAATATGCATCTAAAAATTATGTGAATATTTCAAGCGTCTACCTGTCGACATTATTAATATCGAGCAAAAAAAC
The DNA here is from genome assembly GCA_950005105.1 of Lycophotia porphyrea. Classification (NCBI taxonomy): domain Eukaryota; kingdom Metazoa; phylum Arthropoda; class Insecta; order Lepidoptera; family Noctuidae; genus Lycophotia; species Lycophotia porphyrea. Next base: position 4,349,722 of record OX465400.1, on the reverse strand, counting down.
GGCAAAAAAGTCACGTTTGTTGTATGGCCCCCCTTAAATATTTTCATTAACAGCGGTAAATATCGCCATTGTGTCTACCGTCCCGCCGTCTACGAGTACTACCCACTGTCGCTTAATAAATATCTCCTTATTACATATATGCTTAGTTGACTACTTACTTTATTTGGTTACTAGCTTTTGCACGCGGCTACCCTCGCGTTAATTTAGAATATGACAATCAACTCTGAAAGACACGTGGCGCCATCTATTATTATAAGATTGTTATTGTTATTTTCCTCGGGAGCAGTACTTTTTTTCGGATTCAAAGGTAACCTATGTCCGTTTCTGTACTCCTGAAAACGTAAATGCAAAATTTCAGGATGATGGGTTCAGTGGTTTAGGCGTGATAAGGTAACAATCAAACTTACTTTCGCATTTATAATATTATAAAACCACGCAATATATACATCAAACTAAGTAACTTTATGCAAAAATTAGTGCAGAGAAATGACTTTTTTTTTGGGCTGAAATATCACGTTTTACAGTAGGACTCAATGTAACGCACTCAAAACATTGTGCTGATGGATGGATTGAATAGTAACCTCCTGGGTCCTGGAGGTGATTAAACTAAAAATCTTACATTAAAAACATGTATTTAAAAAAAAAACTTGTGAAAAAGTTGGAACTTTGACCCCCAATATCTGCGTAACTAGAAGGTTCCCAGGTATGGTCTAGACCAAAAAAATGATCGCAATGACGGGGAGAACAAGTGTCTTTCGGCTTCGTTAAGAGTCTGTTTACACCCTTTATATATATAGTAAGGATGTTTCTTTCTGTGTAGTCCTTAGGTGCCATTATAAAGTTTCTTCGTATACGATTACATACAGACAAGTTTTATGAACGAAAAGATAAACAAAATAGATGACAATCTTGTTTTTCGATATGCCAACATCACTATCCCTACATATTAAAAAACAAAGTCCTCCGCCGCGTCCTAATTTAAAAACTACTGCACCGATTTATATGCTGTTTTCACCAATGAATAGAGTGGTTCTCGAGGAAGGTTGTATATAATTGGTCAAATTTTTGTTGCTGGAACGGGATCAAAATTTCATAATTACTTTTTTTTTGGTCGCGATAACCGACATCCAGGCGGGCAAAGCCGCGGGTATCACATCAATAATATCAACATAAATAATAAATATATATGAGTTTTGTATGGAGACGGAATGCAAATTAAAAGCATTTATTTCAATGAGACCATTACAGATAATTTTGAAATGGCAAAAAATAAAAAGAGGAAGCTACAGCCCCATTCACAAGGCATAATAACTTGTTAAAGTACTTACAGTAGCTGCTTATTCCAAAGCAAAGGATGGACAAGAAACTCCGTAGACATATTGTGCATGACATTTATACTTATCTACATACATAAACTCACGCCTTTTTCCCATGGGGGTAGGCAGAAACCACAGAACGCCACCTGCTACGATCCTTACATACTCCTTTTGCCTCGTCCACGTTCATACATCTGGACATACACGCACGCCGTTTGCGAGTATACTACGCACCTTACCTTTCTGAAGAACCTCGTCAATGAGGTCAGCGTATGTTCTTCTAGGGCGTCCCCTCCTCCCCCCCTCCTTCTCCACATGACCAAACCATCTAAGCATACTTTTTTCAATTTTTGTCACTACATCTTCTTTCAAGCCGCAACGTTTCCGTATAACCTCATTCCTCACTTTATCATTCAGAGTTACACCACACATGCATCGCAAGGAACGCATTTCCACAGCATTAATTCTACTTTCTTTCCTCGTTTGCCACACCCAAAATTCACTTTCATACATAAGTGTAGGCACCAGCACACTATTGTGAACAGCCAACCGGCAACAAATCAAAATGAGATTTAGTTTTACTAATATATTGAGTCGTTCTGTACAGATCCGGTTGCCGACGTGATATCTTCGAGCAGCGTGTTCTACCACTACCAAGAAGGCTTCAACAACGCGGTCCGGCGGAATGTGCGTGTGCGCGATATATTGTAAAAACTTTAGTGGTTTTTATTGTGGACTTGTGTAGATCGATCAAGTTAGAACAAGATGTAGTAAGTAAGAGTACTGTAACAATTATGATTAACTAGAGTTTTGTGCTTTCATCGAAATAGGTTGAACTAACTTATGCCTGCGTCTTCGCCCGCGTGGAGTTCAGTAATTGTCTCACGGGATTGTACTACCGGTATAAAAAGTATCCTGTGTTAATCTAGGTTACAAACTATCTGTGTGACAAATTTCATTCAAATCCGTTCAGTAGTTTTTGCGTAAAAGAGTAACAAACAGCCATCCACCCATCCTCACAAACTTTCACATTTACAATATACTAGCGACCCGCCCCACAGTGGAACGAATGTATGGGAGCGGTTGGACGTAGACATGTCCGAAAAAAAAGAGTAAAATTATGCCAAACTAATGATGCCATCTTATTCGATTACTTAATGCCTTCATAACTTGTGGTGATGAATTTCTTCATAACTCCCATATTTCGGGAGTAATTTGAGAAAATGTGAAATTTTACTATGAAAATGAGTGTATCGAGCTCTCTCCCTCCTGATTCCGGGCTTGTTTCAAGTAGCGGTCTCTAATATCATAATGCTAATACTAAGAGCTATATTTAATACTAAGACACATAGTGCGCCAAATGTGCACTTTCTGGGATAAAGAGTGATGTTTATTTTATAACACAATTTTTTTATTTTTTGTTTATTTTGTTGATTAAAACCGTTTTTCTAAAGGTTTACCTTATTACAATAACATTTCTGAGCAGCCAATTAGAGAAGATATATTAAGCTAATTAGGATATATAATTAGGGACTTAAGGTTTACATATAAAACTGATGCACTAATGATTACTGATAAGAACATTGCTATTATTTAATTACTAAATGGCTCTTAATACACTAATTTAGCATGCATCATTTACTAATTATCACAATAACTAATTACCTTGCAATATTTAACAAAGGATACCTGGGATACCTGGATTTTATATAAATAGGTCACTATTAGTAACTTTAAAATCAGTGTTGATTTACACCTCGTTGTATCCAAGCTAATCTCGCAATGTATTTTCCAAATTTTAATACAAATCTTGATATTCACGTTGCTTTATGCGCACGCGCACATAAAGATTTACGCGACTTTAACTATTTTTTCAGTGTTTTAAAAGATAACAGTTGTGTTCAGTTATGTGAAAGTGCTGAAACAAGTTTAAAAGACTGGTGTCGTCGATTTTGCTACCGCATTTATGCAAAATGGACACAGTCTGGAAGAAGCACAGATAAGTTTCGGAAGAAACATGAGATTTGGCTACAGGCTGCAATTCAATGGCCGGAATTACAGAATGAAAATATGGAACCTTCTACAGAAAATATAAGTGACGTCATCGAGCCCATAATTTCTCCTGCTAAATCTGATGCTTCAACTTGTACACATCCTAGTCCTCGTAAATCTTTTGAGGACCTTAGTAACCGGCAAAAAAGAAGACGCACTGAAGATAGTCTTTCATGCAGCAGTAGCAGCGCTGAAATTATGTTTTCGGCCGAAAGGGCGCTTCAAAAGGCAGGACAAAGCGATACAGCTTATGTTATGAAATACTTGACGGAGAATCCAGAAGAGGCCTCAAAAATCAAAGCCTTCATTTAAGGTAAATCAATTCAGGTACGGGAAATATCCCCTTTGAAGGCATTGGCTCTTTATGTATCGATGAACTTATCGAAATGGCGCTATAACACTCTTCGGGATTTCAACACTCAAGAAGGAGCTCTTCAATACCCGAGTTACTACATGTTGGTTAAAGAAAAAATTAAGTGCTATCCGGCCAAAGAAGATCTCACAGTTACAGAGAGCTCTGCAAAAATCAAATTACAAGCCTTGATGGATTTAACCTCAAGAAGACTTATTAGGTCGTTAGAAACCCCTGTTGATCCCAATCAACAGCTCGTATTGACCAGCAAATGGGGTTTTGACGGATCATCTAGCCAAAGCATTTATCATCAAAGGACGAGTGAAGATGAGCAAATCGATCTTGCTAGTAATTTTATGATTAGTCTTGTACCACTGCGGCTCGTCTCAAAAGGTGTAACAATTTGGGAAAACGAGCGACCATCTTCCACTTCATTTTGCCGGCCAATATTGTTTAAGTTTATAAAGGAAACCAAAGAAAATGTGCAGAGAGAGATGGCTGAAATCGAAGCAGAGATTGAAGCCTTAACTCCATCCACCATTACTGATGGAATTAGTGTCAAACACCAACTGCTGTTGACAATGATTGATGGTAAAATTCATTCCATTATATCCGATACAGCAGCTTCACTGTGTGACATATGCAAGGCTTGTCCTAAAGAAATGAATAATTTAGAGTTAATCAAAGATAAACACGCAAACGAGGACATGTATAAATATAGCTTAAGCACCCTTCACGCTTGGATTCGCTCAATGGAATGCTTATTACACATTTCCTACAAATTAGACATAAAATCATGGCAAGTAAGGGGTGATATAGCAAAAAGGCAAGTTGATGACAGGAAGAAAAGAGTTCAAGAGGCTGTAAGAAGAGAAACGGGCTTACTTCTCGATGTTGTGAAACAAGGCAGTGGATCCACCAACAATGGCAACTCGGCAAGGAGATTTTTTGAAAACTACACTAAATCTGCTGAACTGACCGGAATAGATGCTATGCTTTTAAGAAAAATCTGTGTGATCTTGCAGTGTATTTCATCAGGAGAGAAGATCAACGTAACTAAATTCCGAGAGTTCTGCTTTGATACTGCTAAGCTTTACGTGGAGTTATACCCATGGTATTATATGCCTTCTTCACTTCATAAAATTTTAATGCATGGGCCAGACATAGTTCAGAACATGTCAATTGTGCCCATTGGTTTTCTATCCGAAGAGGCATCTGAGGCTAGAAATAAAGATTTTAGAAAATATAGAGAGGGGCATTCTCGAAAGCATAGCAGTATCTCATGCAATGAAGATATTATGCACAATCTTTTACTGTCTTCTGATCCACTTGTTACAAGTATCCGTCCAAAAGGAAATAAGTTTGTAAAAAAATCTTCTTTTAAGGAATTTTATGAGCTTACGGATTCTGAGAAAAGTGATATCGAATTTGTTAACATAAATGATTTAGCGGACATCGATTCTGAATTTGAATTAATTGATGATGATGATGATGACGAAGATAATTAAATGATGTTATTGTTTTAAAATGTGTAACTTAGTAAATTAGAGCTTACATCTTAATTATTTATTGTACTTTTAATGAAACTAGGTAATTTATTATCAACTTACTTAAAAGTCATACTCTCATCAGTTCTTGTGAATATTTTTGTTAATATATATTTCTGTATATATATAATATATTTATAGACCTCTTAATAAGTCTGTCTGCGGTTTAAAGTAAATACAAATGGGGAAAAAACGTTTTTTTTTTTAAATTTTCATTTCCTTTTATCCCAGAAAGTGCACATTTGGCGCACTATGTGTCTTAGTATTAAATATAGCTCTTAGTAATAGCATTACGATATTAGAGACCGGTACTTGAAACAAGCCCGGAATCAGGAGGGAGAGAGCTCGATACACTCATTTTCATAGTAAAATTTCACATTTTCTCAAATTACTCCCGAAATATGGGAGTTATGAAGAAATTCATCACCACAATTTATGAAGGCATTAAGTAATCGAATAAGATGGCATCATTAGTTTGTCATAATTTTACTCTTATTTTTCGGACATGTCTACGTCCAACCGCTCCCATACATTCGTTCCACTGTGCGCCCCGGCTTCGCACGGGTGCAATGTAGATATAAACCTTCCTGTTGAATCACTCTATCTATTAAAAAAGTGTGTGTGTACTTATTACGCTCGGAAGAAGTTATACTTCTTTGGCGTATAAAACTAAAATGTTGACTAGCTAACTTCAGCGTTTTTCGTGACGGTGTGCGCGCGCATCGTAAAAATTTACTCTCATCATTTTTCCCTAACGCGTCAAAAGAAGTATAACTTCAAAAACCCGCATCAAAATCCGTTGCGTAGTTTTAAAGATCTAAGCATACATAGGGACAGACAGCGGGAAGCGACTTTGTTTTATACTATGTACTTAGTGAAGGTTATATTCTGGTAATATTTTGAAGGTTTGTTATTAAGTGGCAACTTTTTAAAATAAGAACCATTCTAACAGCCTACTTTGTGCAGCATAAAATATATATTTTTATAATATAAGATAACTATCCTGGAATAAATAAACAATAATACAGCAGTACTTCGAAGTGCTGTGAATTGTAAACTTACGTCGTTTGTCTGACTGCCACCTGAGATAGTAACTTGGAACATAAATCTTTAATGTTTCCAGTTATTGTGTATGCTGTACACATTTGTTTAGGCAGATCTGCACTTATATTTAGTTTAGGTTACAGTAATCGGAACCGAAAAGTTGCCTTTGTAGATATTTGAGGTTAGGAAAACTCGTGTAAGGTTTTTTACTGCCTTCCCACATCTTAATAGAAAAAGTTTTAAAAACCTTTATTTCTGCCATTTTGTTTAAATATTGTTGATTTATATAAAAACGAATTTTGGTGAAAATATCACAAAAATGTACCCAATGAATTGAACTAAATATTGGCACCATTGTCGATGTCTTTATTTTTCACTGTTTAAGCGAAGCAAATCATTGTAATATAAATAAATGTTCATGACAACGCACTTGAGGCTTGCGCAAACGACGGACAAATTGTCCGCGAACAATTTGTAATAACTAATAGACGTCAACCAATAGATGAGAAACAACACAACAACCAATGAACAGGAGCGGTCTTATTTCTATCCGGCGGACAAAAGTCCCTCGTCGCGGAGGCTCTTAATAACATGTTGAGTCAATTCTTATAATCATTCATCATCATCATTTCAGCCAAAAGACGTCCACTGCTGGACATAAGCCTCCCCCAAGTGTCGCCACATTGACGGGGCCCGTGCGACTCGCATCCAGCGGATCCCCGCAACCTTCACCAGGTCATCGGTCCACCTAGTGGGAGGCCATCCAACGCAACGTCTTCCGGTTCGCGGTCGCCACTTCAGAACTTTACGGCCCTATCGACCATCAGTTCTGCGAGCAATGTGCCCTACCCACTGCCACTTAAGTTTGGCAATTATTCGGGCAACGTCGGTAACATTGGTTGTCTTGCGGATGTCCTTATTTCTGATTCGATCACGCAAGGAAACTCCGAGCATAGCCCTCTCCATTGCCCTTTGGGTGGCTTTAAGCCTTCTGATGAGGCCCATTGTGAGCGACCACGTTTCGGTCCCGTATGTAATCACGGTAATCATTACGTATAAAATATTTATACGATCGTCTCATCACTTCAAAACATTTGTGTAACTTTTCATTTACAACTGAACATAACTTGCCTCCCCATTCCTATATATCAGCGCACTTAGCGGATATTAACAAACTCTTTAAAACATTCGCCATAAAAGACACTTTATTAAAAACTTCTTTCATAAATACATCACAAACATAATTTACGATTCTTGTTACCGTTGCGTTGTCAAATACAAGTGATTAAGTATTAAAGTTTGAATACAACTTGAAGTTGTCAACTCGGAAAATATGGAGTAATCCTGCTAGTGAGTTGTGCTATTATTAATGTGAGAATATTTTCGTGTTCTGATAGGATTTTCTACTAAGGTGGAAGCTTCAGGGTAACCGCGAAATTCGGAGAATTGATTAATGATATCGAATCATTTATTCGAATTCATAAATCTCATTGGTCTATGGTCGCAAGCACGACTAAGCATGAGGTCCTGGATTCGATTCCCGGGTCGGGCAAAGTGATATTGAGTTTTTCCATCAGGAATTGCTCAGTAGCAGCCACGGACTCTGGATTTGTGCCCGGTAGATGGCAATAGGCTCGCCCCTATTAGATGGGACTTAAACATAACTGGCGAAATGTGGGTGTACTTTTAGGTATACCTCTGTCTATCCCTTCGGGGAAAACAGGCGTGATGTTATGTTATGTTAATCCCATTGAATGACTATTTCATGAAAAAGACATTTAATGGGATTAAATGGGGTGTATTGATAATTTTAATGACTCAAAAATCAAAGAATTTATTTCAAGTAGGCCAGTTACAAGCACTTTTCAATTGTCGACAAGATAACAATGTAATGAAGCTACAGTCCCAGTCACAAGGCATAAAAACTGTGAAAGTACTGTAGTTGGTCATTCTCTAGCGTAGATCTCTATGGAGAAGAACGGGCAAGAAACTCCATGGACACTCTTTTAAATCAGTATATTTTTACAAAACCTTGGTTACATTGACTATAACTCTATAAATACATACGTGTTACATTCTCGAATCATATTATTTTGTTCAACACACAGCCAGACGCTGACTTGCAAATTGCAAAAAAACGTTGAATTTCGCGGGCTACCCTGGCGCATCCATCTTAAATCTTTTGGTAAATCTCATGTCTCATGTCTTATGTGATTGGTTGTGGTTATTTTGTTCAACCGATCCCGACAATTAGAGCAATCACATTGGCTTATCATTATTTTTATCAGGAATGTATGAACAACTAGATTTTGCAAGAGGCTTGGAATGCAATCAAGATCAGTTTAGCTGTATCAAATTGAAGTCCAGTCCAGAGGATTGCTCGAATTTATACATATATCTGTAGCCATCTTTTCTTAGTCCGGTGATGTGTTGTAAATTTTGTTTAACTAAACATTACTTTATTAGGTTCAATGATAAAGCTGTACACACTAAACTTGTAGGAAACTATGTAAATAGTGTAAGTAACTTGTTATCGTAAGTTAAGGAGCCTTATGTCGGAAAAAAAGCTTGTGAAAATAAAATAAATGATTGAAAATCAACGCTTTTGTTTTACTTGAACAGTTTAATTGAAGGCTCTATTTAGATTAAGTCCTTTAGAGTTCCGCATATAAGCCGGGAGCTCGTGACTGACCGATAACAGACGAATGGATCAATCTTCAAGGTTATGCAATATACGGTAAGACTGCAAGCCGATATCGCAACAAATTTTACATTTGATTACGCAGCAGTCTCCAAACTGCAATTATATTTTGTCTCTTTATAAGGCTGGCACTAACGTCTGAAAAATGCACAGTGATATTTTTATTCTTATTTAAATCAGGTTACTGATAGCAGAAGTTAGATATCTAAAAGATTGTACCCATAACGTTACAGACATTTGACGGTTGCCGAACGCTCGACACATTCTTGCGTGATCATATGCATATTGGAAGCCTGTATCGTTATCAATGCTCATAAGCGTCTTCTTTGTGAGAAAGAGTACCAGTAATCATACTAATAGACACTAATAGTCCGAATCTCGTGCAAGCAGAGAAGAACTTTGTGAAAGCAGAGAAAGATAAGCAATTCAAGTATCTTGATATGGCTCGGAAGGTTGTCGACTTATGGGACGTGAATACAGCAGTCATTGTGCTGATAGTTGTGTCAGCCAATCTGAGGACGCCCGGTCGTGCGACCAAACTTTCGAAATTTTTGCGGCCAAAAGTTGTGGTCGTGGCCGAGTAGTGCGCGTGGTCTCTGAGGCTTGGTATAGTACACTGGGCAGACTTTTAAATAGGTAAGTTATAGAACAAGAACATCATACGTTTATGACAGTGATGCTAGACTACAAATCAGTGCCTTTTCATCTTTGGGCTATAGGACTGTTCCGTATAGTTCCAACCAAAAGGCTTATGTACTTAGTAAATCATACTAGAACTTTCTTTGGTAGTTTCCACCGACCAACAGGCCGCAGTACCTAATTTTACTTTTAATAATAATGTTTGGGTTGAAATCAAGTATCTTGACTTAGCTCGCGAGGTTGTCGACATGTGGGATGTGGACTCAGCGATCATTGTGCCGATAGTCGTATCAGCCCATGGCTTAATTGCCAAGAGCCTCGACCAACACCTGAGGAGGTTCTCGTTAGGCAGCTGGATCAAGGGCTTGATTCAGAAAGCGGTATTCCTGGACACGGCTCGTATCGTTAGGAGGTTCCTCTCTCTGGAGCCCTGACCGCCGGCAGCTTAGACCCTGTTTCCGATACCGGTGGGCTACTATTTTTATATTTTCAAATGTTTTTTTATGTCGTTTTATATTTAAATATTTAAAAATGTAACAAATATGTATAAAGATGAATAAAAAATGTTTAGGTAAAAGAATTGGGTTTTATTCGTTGAAACGTCCATTACCTCATGGAACACCTTTTCAATTGATAGGCTGGCACCTTAGCTGCTTTAGCGACGCTTGCGTTTTTTCTATAGAACTTACGAACATCAGTGCCTTTGGATCATTCATGCAGAAAAATTTGTCTGGATTCAGACGCCTAACTGCCCCGTCAGTCACCTAGTCTTCGAAGCGCAGGGCATCTAGACACGGGACCCGGAGACGGAAGGATCTGATAAGTTTTTCAGAGCCCTTACGACGCTTCCTACACTTTTGCAGTGATATTTTCGAATGCATCTATGTTCGTTATTTGTTATCTGATAGAAGACGTTCACGAGCGTAATTTGATAGTACTTTCTTAGTGTTAATAAGAAGTTAAGTACCTTCTTTAATGCTTTAGCTTTGTATTTAATTTATACTTAGTTATCCTAACTTTTACCAAGGTGTAGGACTTGATTCTAGAACTCTCAGAGGCGAGATTGTTCGCCGGTTATTGAAAAAAAGTAGCTGTACCATAGGTACAAAGTTGCAATTACTAATACAAGGTCAAAATGTAAGTAGGTTGGCAGGTCTAAAAACCACGAATGTAACTCTTCCACTCTGGCTTTGCAATTGCAATAATGCTGGCAATAATTTCAGGATACAAAAGAGGCTCCAAATAAAACCAACCAACATCATTACGTAATATTATATTTCGCAATAATTAAAACAACTAATGGTACATTTCTAGTGGTATATATGTATAACGCATGTACACGCCCGCGCCGGCAATTCCACGGGATGTGCATAGTGCAGTGTTGACCGTCTCTTCTCTATGTACAGATTAGGCGCGGGCTAGCTTATGTATAGGTATTTATATTAGGTACTATTACATTATTTGTATGGAGGATAGGAAAATGGAATGTGGCAAGATAGAATCGTTAAAACATATGGAATCGTTAAAAACAAAAATATTTTTTAAAACTAGTAGGTACTCGTTTCCTTAAATGGAGAAAAATAGGATAACTTTAATTCCAAGAAATAATGGCTAATTATCCCAAAAACTGGTAGCGATATTAAAGTTAAACTTAATAACGAGTTTTGGCACGTATCGTAACCAAAGCGATCGGTGACGCGATACCTAAATAACGCATTAAAATGTCGCTAATTTGTCCGGAAAACTGCGTTGAATTTGTCGAACAAAATGAACATGCTAATCGCTATGGTTAGGACGCCGCTTTCAAGAAATCAGCATGGTACCATTTAATCATTTGAAAAATCAATAGATACAAGACAATGTGTGATATCTTATGTATAATAGCTTAATTACATAACAAATGATTTCCATATTTTTGTGTTTCTTATCAATACTTATTTAGACTTTTTAAAGTGTGATAGCTATATACAATTTTGTGATCTACGTACGTACGAACATCGAACTTTTATATCTACATAATAATTATATTTATTTACAATTTACTTAAGATTAATATAAAGTGAAAATAAATATTCACAACAGTTGGTCGAATACTGTAGCGGTGATGTAAATTATTTACAAATTGTTTATTATTTTCTGAACATAAAAATAACGTTTGAAAATAAAAAGGAAATGGCACAAATCAATCAACAATATCTAAATAAATAATTTTATATACGAATTCATACATAATAAATATACATTTTTATGTTAAATAAATCTTGAGAAGTTATATGGCACTAATTTTATTATTGGCACACAATCTGTTTATATATTAGTTTTCAATAATACTGTCGATTAAACATACTGGTTTTTAGGTACTTTCTAGGTATTATGGCACATGAATTCACAATGTAGCTTACCTAAACAAGGTGTAAACGGACGCTTCACGAAGCCGTCAACCAAGCATTATGTACATACATCAAACAACGTAATTATACGCGTAATTTTTTTTGTCTAAAAAATTACGTTTCGGTAGGACTCAATGTAAGTTCGCACTCAAAACATTATGCTGATGGATGCATCAATTGAATAGTACAGGTGTCATGGAGTTTTTTAAAGTAAAGTTATAGCATTATAACATGTACTCAAAAAAAACTTGTGAAAAGAAACTTTTACCTCCATTAAATTATCTCCGTAACTAAAAGGTTCCCAGTATGGTCCAGAAAATAAAAATCGCTATGATGGGGAGAAAAAATGCCTTTTGGTTTCGTAAAGGGTCTTTTTAAACCCATTATTTTTCTTACAATTGGTGACACAACATTATGTAGATGGTAATTATAAAACATGGGCTGAACTGCTATCTCCAACTCTCTAACGCCAGACACTTTGTGAAGGTGATTGGGACAAATTGCGTTGATTTTATATTGCAGGTTAGTGTAATTTTTAGCAGTGTTTGAAATGGCAACACGAAGCATTGACTGACTAACCCACCTATTAACAAAGCTGATGAAACTGATCCTAGTTTAGAACATCACGCTTGGAACACCATCCTTGGATTCTATACCAGCGGCCAGACAGAAAAGACGCCAGACGAGGGCGGGGCGCGGACTCGTCGCAGACTAAAGCGTTGCGCCCGCGCCCCGTCTCTTCTGTCTGTTTTGCGTCGCGACGCTTCTATACATTTTGTATGAAAGGGACGCGATAGAGACAAATGTCCGCGCCCCGTCTGCGTCTTACGTCTTTTCTGTGTGTCCAGCGCCTATGAGGTGTAAGACTAGTGTTTGATACTATCCACACTACCCCAGCTAAGTCTACATCACGCTTGAATTCCAAGGAAATTACATTATCCACCTTCTCCTACTCATGATGTTTAGGTGGCTCATGCGCCTGCGACGTAGGCGGGTTATCGTGAGGCAGTAGCGGCAGCGGTGGCAGCGGCAACGGCAGCGGTAAAGGCAGCAGTGCTCGAGACTGGAAGCTGGCTAGCTGGTGCAGTAGTGCAGCTGAATGTTCGTGTGCCTTGCGACGGAGCTCTGCCACGCTGGATGAGCGAGCCTCTTCTTTGGGGCAGCAGGGGCAGGGTGTGCCCCAACCTGAGGGAAAAGAAGGCTGATTAATATATGGTTTAATGTAGACATTCAACTGAGGCTATGAAATTACGCTGGTGTTATGTGGTGACTGCCTCTTTGGTCTAGTGGTCGCAAGCGCGACGGCTGAGCATGAGGTCCTCGGTTCGATTCCTAGGTCGGGCAAAGTGTTATTGGGTTTTTCCTTCAGGAATTTCTCAGTAGCAGCCACGGAGTCTGGTTTGTGCCCGGTTGACGGCAACAGGCTCGTTCTCTATTACATGGGACTAAAACGTGTACTAAAACTAATCTAAACTCTAAAGGGTTCGACAGAGGTGTACCCAACACCTGGTTTGACAACCTGGTTCCCAATTGTCAAGAAGGCCATCATCATCTTACCTTTTAGCGGGAAGAACGGTTGCGACAAGTGGTTGAGGTGTTGCGAGAGATGCGACAGATGCGGCGGCAAGAACAGGGGCGGCGGCGGCGCCGGGGGCGGCTCGCCCGCGCCTCCCGGGGACGTGCGGAACGCGCCCGTACTACGACAAGAGAACGTGATGTTAGTTACATGTGTTACTGAGGTGTAACTTACGGGCGGAACTGCCCCGTTGGTTGAGTGGTCGGAAGCGCGACTGCTGAGCGTAATGTCCTGGGTTCGATTTCCGGGGCGTGCAAATAGCTATTTGATTTTTCTCAGTAGCCCGGTGTTTGGAAGTTGGCGTTATGATACCCCCGTGCCTTGGAAAGCACGTTAAGCCGTTGATCCTGGGCCTGATATATGTCCCGTCGTCGTGTCGGTATGCCGTCCTATCGGATTAAGAGAGTAAAGGACCAGAGAGCCTGTATCTGCGCACACATTTGTACACTATACTTAATATCTCCCGCGCCGATGATGATGTTTTCATAGTAGGTATCCCACAATTGTTTATTTTATCTGCGCAGCACTTTTGATAAAATTAACTTGTAGCCAATATATTCTATGAGTATTATGTGTGAACAAAATAATGTAAACAAATATCTAGTTCACATTCAACACAAAAATAAAAAAAATGACATTAGCTAAGTACTTTTAAATAAAAATAAAATGCGATACACATGTGCAATTTGATCAAAAGCGTACAAATACAATTCACTTAAAAAATCAACCTTTTTTGAATTTCCATACATCTAGATAAATAAAATGTTTTATTTAAATAAGTTTTACGTTGAAAGTGTGTGCGTTATCGATGTGAGAGGACTGGCTTTGATCTCGCAAACACAATTTGCGGGCAGTCGAGCGGAGCCGGTTCGAGACGAGAGCGGGGTGACTCGACGCCTTCCAATACTTGCGAGAACACAAGTAATAAGATTGATTCAATGGTATTCTAATTTTGGTTATTCTTCTGATATAATCATCATCGAATGATGCCATCACAATTCATTTGTGGTCGGCGCAGCATGTCTCCTTCTTCCATACTTCTCTATTACTCGTCATACTTTCTTGCCATATCATCCTTTAAACAATGCATCCATCCATTCCATTTGGTCTTCCTCTACTCTTATACTCATCCACATTCATACTCAAAACTTTCCATAGAACACTTTCCTCATTCTTCTGAAGTAATGATCTTGGTTAATGCCATAATCTTCACCATACCCCTGGATAGCTAGGTAGTTCTCTATTAGCCGTCATCTCATGACTCACCCACTGTTTAGCCATGTCATCTTTCACACAGTACACCATATTGTCAAAGATTGTCAAAGATTTTAAACCAGTACGTGCAGGTATATCCCTAGTTCTATTTGTTAACAAACCTACACGTTATGTACAAACAACTAGCTACCGGCATTCATTGTAGAGTCTCTGTATGTCACAGTAACCAGTTACAAAGAATATCTGATGGACACTATATGAAGTCAATCCATGACAGTCTATCAGTCAGGCCTTTTCATCTGTGTCTATCTGTTTCACGACATTGGGTTACAAACGTACACAATACAATATAAGACAATAATAATGTTATCTAATTATATAGTACAGTGCTTGTGGCACATCTAATTATGTTTATGGGGCATGCGGTGCTAACCTGTAAGAAATTGTTACGCTAAATTTATATAATGGTAGATAATTACTCAAAATATTTACAGTGTAAACAATTGTTGGTTGGCCAATAAAGGAAAATAAAATAAAATCTATGCTAGGTATACATTAGCTGCAACAGCTGATTTTTTCGCGATTTCTGCATTTTTCGATTATAAAGTAAATTAAGTATTGTAGTTGTAAAATAGATATTAAATAAAAGAAAATAAAAATATCCTTTATTTCCCTATAAGTTACAATTCTATAGTTTTGAAAAGTTAGCCTATTAAGGGGTCCGATAATTCTAACAGTTAGCCTGTGTCATCCCACTGCTGAGCAAAGGCCTCTCCCTATGACTTAGTTTCACCAAGTACCAATTAAATACAAAACTAAAACACATTGCAGGATGTTGCTTTCAGAAACTATTGCAAAATTCAGCGCTAGGCGGCGCGGGCGTCGGGGGGAGGTGGGGCAGAAAGAGACAATGAAATGAACGCTGGGCCGAGGTGTCGCGTCGCTCCCGCATTCTCTCAGTGCATACTTGATGTACCGCGACGGGGGACGGGACGAGGCATAGGCGCAAGCGGGAGCGGGGACCAGGGAAGAGCCTTGTTTGCGCAGAAACGCTATTCTGCCGTCATAAGGAAAAAGGGCACAACTAACATTTTTTTCGAAATTGAGTTAAAAATTCTGGCAGAATTGCCTTTTTTTTCTGATTCCAAATATGTATATAACTCAATTTCGGAAAAAAAATTAGTTGTGCCCTTTTTCATTATGACGGCAGTATTGTAATTGTTGAATAAATCATTTGACATAATCTTGATTTAAGAATGGGTTAAGAATTTGTAGATAAATCCCCAATTTTTTTTTTAACTTTCCTACAATCACCGCAATTTATTAAATATCTTATCTTAAATATATAAAAGCGAAAGGTCACTCACTTATCACTAAATATGAAAACTGCTTGACATATAAAGATGAAATTTGGAAGGGAGGTAGTTTATAGTTAGTAGACGTGCGCTAAGAACGGATTTTTCGACAGGGCCGGATAAAGGAGGTCTAAGTGCTCTCGCAAGTTTGTATGAAAGTCTTTAATTTTTTGTGCTGCAAACTTTAAATTTGGCAGGGAGGTGCCCACCTGGACGAAGTCGCGGCCAACGGCTAGTAATGTATAACTTTATTAAAAAGAGTTCACAAAATTACCGAGTGATTCTTAGTAAGGTTGAACAAATATACGACACGATTGTGGTGTTCACTAGAAACACTAGTTAGGGTTTAGAATAAAACCACCAAATTATCAATAAGTAGCTGAACTACTTCAAGGGTACGTGCACTCGCTGCCAGGGATAAGTGAGGACTAGTCTAAATAGAACCTTAAAGCTCACGCTACGTTTATTAGTTTTACACAGCTATATAATGAAAAGAGCGAGAAAGATTTTAGGAGTGACCACACTTATCAACGCGGCTTGAGCCATGAGCTTTAGTTATGTCCATACGATAAGAGCGAAAGACGTCAATCGCCTCGCCTCGCTTTAATTGGATCTCTCTTTTTATCCGGCTTAACGCTGTCACTTCGTTACCAAAGTTCCATCACAATACTTTAGTGAACATTACGACAAGCCAGCCTACCAAAGTCGCTCCCGCTACCGTTCATAGCTTGCACATCCTCACACAAATTCCCTCTGGCACTCATTCAATGGAATCAAAGGATTTGCGTTCATTACCGCCTCTAATAATTGATGTGCGCCCGCGACACTAAAAGCGTTAGTGTCGGACCGACGGCTACTTGTTTGTGTCATACATCGGTATTGGCACTTCAATTCATCGGGAGTCGGCTCTTTGGGGTAGATTTTTGGGTTAACTCACTATGAATTGCTAATGATTTGGTATGTAGCATAACATAACATCACGCATGTAATCCCCGAAGGGTGAGATAAAACTGTACCTAAAAGTACACCCACATTTCCCATGTAATAAGGGGCGAGCCTATTGTCATCAGCCGGGCACAAATCCAGGCCCCGTGGCTGCTACTGAGAAAATTCTTGAGAGAAGAACCTAATGACACTTTGCCCGACCTGGGAATCGAACCCAGGACGAACATAATCAGCAGTCACGCTTGGGACCACTAGACCAACTAGGCAGTCATTTGATATACAGGGTATAAACAGGCTCTACACGAAGCCGTCAACCAAGCATTATGTACATCAAACTAAGTAACTTTACGCAAAAATTAGTACTGGGAAACAACTTTTTTTTTTGGGGTGAAAAATCCTCAAACATTGTGCTGATGAATCGATCGAATACTAAACTGGTCGTGGAGAAAAAATGAGAAAATGTTGGAACTTTGACCCCCAATATCACTAAAAGGTTCACAGGTATGGTTTAGAACAAAAAAATAATCGCAATAACTGGGAGAATAAGTGCCTTTTGGCTTCGTTAAAAGTTTTTTTAGGTTGATTTTATAATTTCTCATTGTAATTGTGGTTGTTATTTTTGAAAAGCTTTTATTTACACTTTAAGTGGTACTATATTATGTAGATCGATCATGAGATTACCTAACATAACTAGGTACAACAGCAAGCATAGTGGATTTGTAATAAAAGTAGAAGTTAGTTGAACAACATCATCTGATTACAACCTCTCCTTTTCCCAACCATATTAGGGTCGGCTTCCAGTGTAACAGGATGCAGCTGGAGCGACTGCCTATCTGACCTTTTATTTTCCATGTTCCTTCCTTGCCCTTTGTGTTCCAGGGCCGCGGTATCTGTTTCGGACAGTCCCGCAGTCCTGGAACAGTCCCACAGCCCTGGGACTGTCCCGCAGCCTTGGTGCCTATATGACCTCTACAAAACCCACCAGTAACCAGTTAGTAATGGGTAATACGATATCCCTTGGTAAGACTGCTAGACGGCTGTCAGTTTTGAATTTCGGGTCACTGTGACTACCTGTAACGACTGTCAAAGATCTACAAATGACAGCCGGGACCAACGGCTAAACGTGCATTCCGAGGCACGAAAGAAACTCGGTATGTAATGGGTGGTCACCCATCCATGGAACCAACCTAGGCAAGCGCGGCTTAACCTGAAGATCGGCACGAGCTCCTCAAGGTTACCATTACAACTAGTCTGGCATAACATAAAATATTATAGTGCATATTATTAAGAAAAATAATTTGGTTATAAACTGATTACAATATAATAAATAAGGCTTCACTCTAAAAAATCAAGTCTACTTCAACCAATCAAAAACCACAATTTTATTTAAACAACCCTTACACTCACCCCCTAAGAAAATCTTTTCCATCCACGGTCTTCAGTATCAATGATTCTCCTTGCAACCCAATTCTATTATGTACATCGGGGGTCAAGTTAGGATTGTGTAACGAAGCGCGACTCTATTAATTGATTTTAGAGGGCTGGGGGAGGCAGGGGACATTTGGAACATTTGGAAAATGTCCTCCTTGAGTCCCCAGTAATATGAATATTCAACTAGAGTAGTAGCGGCCTGGTTGGAACAAAGAGAATTAATATTACAGCTAATAGCGTTAATGTTTTGATTAAGACACGCCTGCTGAAATTGAGTGGCATGTAATATTCATAAACGATGTTAAGTAGTTATTTGTAGATGGAGGTTTGGAGACGCCGCGCGTGTTGGGGTGTTGGGTGTGATTATAGTTTGGATTACATAGTAGTAGTAGCTTGGTTTTGTGTTGAGCAATAAACGAGTTCTTACTCCAGAACTTGTGGTGGGTCGCAAGAATATCCTTGTATCCATGCGAGCCGCACGTATTATTAATAATATAAGTACTAATTAATATATAGGAAAATATATTTGACCAAAACCTACCGAGATTTGTCCAAAGGGCACAAATCATAATTGAAAGAGGTGTGCAACTGTAAACATTGTCCTGTTCAATCACTGATATTATTATTTTTAGTGGATGTCATTTTTTATTTATTGTATATTGTTATTTTTCTATTATATATCGTATGTTATTTTGAAGTGAAAACTTCCTTAGCGGCGTTCTGCACTTAACTGAAACAACTGAAAAAGTCGCGTCAGATCGAATCGGCGGCGCAGGGTGTTTGCGCGGGTGTGCGTGTAATTTAAGCTAGACGGCGTTTTTCACTACTGCCGGCACTCCCGGAGTGCAATCCGTTGTTTTATTATAATTGTTTGTCTTATAGCATCGTATTGGACGTGAATGGTGTTATAATTGGTGGTAAATAAATAAATGCTGACTCGAGAGAACAACAAAATGGTCATCAATAAATTACACTATCACGCTGCCTGTTTACTGGAGAAGAGAGGAGTGAAGCTGTTCAAATTATGACCAGTAGAACTAGCATAGAATGAGCGGCGCGCAGTGGGGTTTAGATTGTATGCAATTCTTTTGGTTAAAATTTGCACAGCTCCGCTCCAGTGGACAGGCAGCCTCAGCGAGGAGTTTGTCAACTAAATTAAAAGTGGGCTAAATTAAAATAATAAGTCGACTTGCACAACAGTTTTAAAATTTAATACAGTGCTTAAAGTTTATTTATGTTTTACACCAGAAAGTAAACGTCATAAAATGGATAAAAACGCCAATAATGGGTGTAAAATAGCCGAAGGGCATTTGTTCTCCCCATCATTTCGATCGTTTTTTTGTTCTAGATCATACCTTGGGAACCTTCTAGTTATGGAATATTGTAAGTCAAAGTTACAACGGCTCACAACTTTTTTTTTAAATACTAGTTTTTAGTGTTAACTTTACTTTAAATACCTACACGATTCCTTTACTACTCAATGCATCCACGAGAGCAATGTTTTAAGTGCATCACATTGAGTTTTACCTGAAAACGAGACTTTTTACTCAAAAAAAAAAGTCGTATCCCAGATTCAAGTTCAAGTAAGATATTGATCCTGTTGTTTCCAACAGACTTAGGAATAAAAAACTGCTTACTATAATAACCGATATCCATCACCATATTTCTAGGGTCTAACGGCGTCTACACCAAGCCTATCTAGTTACCTAGCTAATATGCAGGAACAGCTCCTGTAACCTATATTTAGTGTTGTGTGACGGCGCGCGGTCGCCACGGTAATGACGCCGTTCAATTATTCATGCAATTAACTGATTATAGCAACACTCCAGCCACCCCCCCCCCTGCACCCTCTGCCCCACCGCCTCTTTCCACTACCCCCCGCGTAAGTAGGCAACTAGTAGATGTAGTGATGTGTAGGTATATGGGCATGTAGGGCTTGTAATATCCTTCTTCGTTTTGAAGCCGGTTTTACCAGCTTAGATCAAGGTAAAGATTTTTTTTTTTTTAAAAGCTAATTGAAAATTGAGTTTTATAAATCTACGTTGATATGCATGGAAATCGATTTATTCATTTTTAACCATATGTCTATACCAAGGGGTATCGGATTACCCAGTACTAACTGGGTTGTGGAGGTCAGTTAGGCAGTCGCTCCATGTAAAATACCGGTATTCAGCTGCATCCGATTAGATTGGAAGTCGACCCCAACATATTTGGTGGCTAGGCAGCTGATGATGATGATGTCTAGACCTCTGAAGGTCTAGATATCATCATCATCATCAATGGTCATCTGAATGCATAACGAACGGTGAATCAATCTAGGTAATACTTCATTCAAATTCTCATAATTAAATTAAGCTAAATCACCAACTCCGGGGCGTTCAATTCTAGACAAAGCACATCCTCCATCCTCAAACCTGCTTCCGCATCAAACAGCTTTTTACCAGCTTCATCATCATCATCGCCCAATCATCCTAAAGACGTCCATTCTTCCCCAAGCTTCACCACATCGAACGATCGTGTGCTTCTTCTTGCTTTATCAGCTGGAACAGTCTACATTCTCCAGGCTAACATCATCACGCCTTGTAATTCCCGAAGGGTTAGGCAGAGGTGTACCCAAGTACAACCCACATTTCACCAGTTATGTTTAGATCCCATGTAAAAGAAGCCGAGCTTAATTTCATCAACCGGGTACATACAAATCCAGACTCCTGATGAAAAAAACCCAATAACACTTTGCCCGGATAGAGTTTCTTGCCCGTTCTTCTCAATAGAGATCTACGCTAGGGAATGGGCAACTACAGTACTTTCACAGTTTTTATGTCTGGTGACTGGGACTGTAG
Source organism: Lycophotia porphyrea (assembly GCA_950005105.1). Taxonomy (NCBI): domain Eukaryota; kingdom Metazoa; phylum Arthropoda; class Insecta; order Lepidoptera; family Noctuidae; genus Lycophotia; species Lycophotia porphyrea. The sequence goes on along the minus strand of OX465400.1, from coordinate 4,328,319 downwards.
CTTCATTACATTGTTATCTTGTCGACAATTCAAAAGTGCCTGTAACTGACCTTCTTGAAACAAAAATGCTTTGATTTTGCCCGACCCGGGAACCCAGGACCTCATGCTCAGCAGTCGTGCTTGCGACCACTAGACCAACGACCATCGTGCAGATTAATCAGCACCAACATCCAATGACTCCCAACCCCAAAACAGACCTAAGTCAACAAAATCTACCAGGAGAACATACACACACGAAGCTAACAACATGACCATAAGGCCGTCGCCACCCGCTATCACATAATTAGTGTCAATTTATCACCCTGCATTATTAATTCTTCATTTGTGCAGCCGTGAGCGAGGTAAGTGTGTATTCAGTTAGTAGGCCGAACTATGTTTATATCAGTTATTCATGGGGACGTGTCAGGCATTTCATGAGGTTAATATCAAAGGCATAGACAATCAAATGATAGAGATTACAGACTCTGGCGTGTGATGGAACTGATTTCTTACTTTTGGTAGATGTGCTTTTGTTTTTGTTTTTAGTAGAACTATATCACTAGGTATATTCGTAAAAGTAGTATTTGTGGTTGTGGATACTAAATGAAGTGCTGGAATTGTTGTTTTTTTTTAAATACAAGTTTTTAATATTATACTTTGATGGAAATACCTGCACGACCCTCTTACTATTCAATGTATCCATCCCATCAGCACAATGTTTTGATTGGGTAACATTGAGTTCTACAGTAAAACGTGATGTTTCACCCCAAAAAAGAAGTCTGTTCCTAGCAATAATTTTTGCGTAAGTTTGGTGTTTAGAATGCTTGGTTGACGGCTTCGTTAAGGGCCCGTTTACATCTTGTATAACTGCGATAGATAGTTTATTAAGATTGTGTAACATTAGCATTATAAAATAATCGCTATTTTCTAACTCTTTTATAAAACTGACTAATCGAGAATAGAGGTTTGACGATACGCGCTACGAAAGCTTACTTTCCGTAGCGCGTAGCGCGGAGGTGCTACACCTTGCTACGCCACGCGTAGCAACTGGCATGCATAACTATACGTCCACTTTCTATCATATTTCAGAAGACAAAAATGAATAAATAGAAAGAAAAAATAAACAAGCCTTATTCACAATTACAAAACAGAGTAACCACACAAGTCGTATACATTTAAATTAGCTAATTTACAGCGTTACTCGCAAAAGGAAAATATTAAAGCCTCCTAACACTCAATTTGTGTATATCTTTAAGGAGCAAATTTAATTCTTGCGCGAAGGTGGGAGGCGGGCCGCGGAGAGGGGTCTAATTGCCAATTTTCTCTTTACGCCATTTTTTTCAGCTTTTAAGGAGAAAAATTCGTTAATGCATATTTAATAGCTGTAATCGTCTCTCCCTCTCAAGATATTACAAGCCACCGACTCCCTCTTTTAAATACAGTGGTATGTTTTGAAATTGTATACAATTTGTTTATTTTGTCATGTATAGTCTGTCCCGAGAATTTCGGCAGTTTGTTTTGTTTGAGACAATTTTCTGAATTGTTTTAAACTTTCACGGTTTAAAACTACTATATGTTGAGCTTCCGATATTTCGATGCTGTTGCAACAACCATGGAATAACCCCGGAAGATATCCCGTATATGACAGTCATCATCTGCCTAGGCTTTTCCCAACTATGTTGGGGTCGGCCTCCAGTCTAACCGGATGCAACTGAATACCAGTAATTTACATGGAGCGACAACATAGGTAGTCGCTCCATGAAAATGGTTGTAATTGTTGTTGTGGAGGTCAGATAGCTGACCTCCACAACAACTAGAATACTTAGCTTTGCTTCCTTTGACGGTTTTGGAGTATTCCTCAAAGCGCAACTGTTTTTAAGCGCAACCAACTAAGCGCATCTAAATTATTCCTCGAAGCGCAACCATTTGAACAATTTGAATTTGTGAGCGCAACGGTTGTGCTCCGAGGAATAATTTAGTTGCGCTTAGTTGGTTGCGCTCAAAAATAGTTGCGCTTTGAGAAATAATACCCCACGGTTTTTACTTCGTTCAAATTCTTGTCTATTGCATAACAATGGTTGCATAAGAAGTTATTACTTTAACTTGACTATGGACGCTATAGACACAAATGTAAGACTTCCTTTCATTTACTTTAGTGACGCAATTCTGTCAGCGCGCTCTTGAAATGGGTTAAAATCAATATGGATACCTACTTGATATAATTATGTATCATGTCCCCACTGTAATGTTCACCCTTACCTTATTAATGAATATGACTCTCATTGTAATTGCTTATTGTATTCACCCAGTGAATAACATTAAGGGGATATGAAGGTATCAATATCCCCCGTATCAATAACACTACCCGGTTTTAATACTTTCGAGTATTTTAATTCACTGATTGAGCTCAAATATACATTCAGTATTAAATCTGATTGCTTTTATTGGCTGTAAATGCACAGTAAACGTTATCTTATTGCCGGCTGGCTTTTGTTTAAAGTATTCGAGTAATTAAAACTGAATACATAAAAACCGCAGTTGAATGATTAACTCGTATTTTACTAAACTGAATTCAAATACGATGTGTCTACGAAGTAGCTTTTAAATAGATCTTGATTGATCCAAAGATCTTTTTTTTTCTTTTTTTTTAGATCTTTTTTTTTTCTCTCTAATAAGTTCGGCTTCTAGTATAATTAGATTTAGAGCGACCGGTTATCTATCCGCCAAAACCCAGTTTCTGGGTCATACGATCTTCGATACCCCTTGGTAGCTTGACCAAACACGTAGCAGACTAATCCTGGTTGACAGTCAACATGATCTTAGTAAACCATTTATACCTTACAATTTCCTACCTACAATTTTATTTTTGACGTGACAACGTCTAATAAATCGATGAACGCCGGCTGCATGCACGAAAAAGTGTCCCGTTACGCTGATTGTCCCGTTACGCTCATTATACGCTTGCGCCGTATCTATCTCTCTTCCACTCGATTTTATGACGTTGTCACGTTAAACTATCGTCCGCAAACCAACTTAACAGACAACCAATTTTTTTTCCTATATCTTGCTCGCAATTCCCTTCCAATAATCTAGAAACATAACCCATTGCTGACATCCCTCCAGGATCTATCTCTCAAGGGGTCCGCGCCTCCGTGGGTCTGCGATCATTTTCTTTGAGTCCGCCATAATCTCCTCATGTATAATGCGCGCATATAAATTTCAATTTTAAACCGGCCGGGTTCAAGTTTCACCCATTTGCGGAATTACGTGTAGGGTAGACACGGGTAATCTGGTAATGCGTTTGCGACGCGACCTTATAAATAAACAAGCTTTCTTTGGCACTCGTCTTGAGTTTTGCGCACTTTTTTATTATTATTTTTGGTGAGTTGTATTATGTAGAAAGTCTGAAGCTGCAGTAAGGAGATTGGAGCACTCATATAAATTAGACTCAACTACTGAAATAAGCAGCTTTGTTTCGAATTATGACTGTTGTTCTCGCTTGGCTTTTATACAATTTTGATAATTTTATACTATCCAAAAGATTATTCTTTGTGAGTTTATTCATAAAAACGAATAATCTTTTCTAGGCTTGAACAACAGCTTACTTTTCAATTAAATAACATTTTAAAACACAGTACCTGGATGACCGAGCTTCGCTCAGTAACACGGATAACACAACGTTTTCTAAAAATGAAACCTAGCTAGATCGATTTATCGCCCCCAAAACCCGCAGCATACTAAACTTGAAAATCGTTGGAGCCGTTTCCGAGATTCAGATTATATACATACGTATAAAAAAAGCTCGTTTAATTATTGCCTAAAATACATGTTATATATAGTATTTAGCTAATTTTCATGCAAAATAACCGCAAAAAAGAAGCAAAGACTTATTACTAACCCTCATTTTACACCTAAACAAGTATAAAATTAAACAAATACTTGTACAAGTGTATCTAATGTTAACTGACGGAGCACCGGCCCCACTTGATTGCAACAGTTGTACAACCACAGTCAACCCTAAACCGCTCGGGGTTATATCAGAAGTCGATAACAACCCTAATACGAGGGGGTTGAAAGAAAAAATATAGCGGCTTTGTACTAGTGATTGTAGAAGCCCGGTTGTTGAAATATTGATTACTGGGTGTTTTATTTTAATCTTTGACAGTCTAAATTGGAGCAGTTTTTTTTATGCATGATTTTTTTTCTTACTTATTGAGCAAAAGATAATTATAGAATACTAATTTTCTAGCATGAAAGTCCACTACAACACAGGTGTCACTAACTTTTCTATTTCAATAACCAATGTTCACCATGTTAAATCAGTGATAGTCTTGTGGTGTGACCGTCGCCTTCCAGGTTAGGTTCGAACCCAAGGCCATGCACCTCTGGTTTTTTGGATTCATGTGCGTATTGTATAATTATCACTTGTTTCGTTGAAGGAAAATATCGTGAGAAAACCAGCATGCCTGGAGATTTTCGACGGCATGTAAAACCAAGTCAGTGGCCAAAGGGCGGCACAAACAAAAACCCAGAAAGGTTAGGCAGAAATCGTACGAAAAAGAAGAAAAAAGACCATGTTGTCAAGTAGTTCCAAAATAGAGACACAAACGGCAATTGGGTCTTATACAGGGTTGATTTTTAAGACGTAGCAGTAAGGCCAGGTAACTTAACCGTTACAGCGATTCACTCTGTATACAAGGTGTAAATGGACCACGAAGCCGTCAACCCAGCACATGTACATCACTCATCATTCTGTACTGTTATACAACCAAGTCTGCGCAAAATGATTGCTGAAAAACGGTTAATTTTTGCGGTATAATCACGGTTTACGGTAGGGCCCAATGTAACGCACTCAAAACATTGTGCTGATGGATGTATTAAATAGTTGGGGGGTCATGGAGGTATTTAAAATAAAGTTATAACATTAAAACTTGTATTGTTTCCTTCAATATCTCCGCAACTAGAAGATTCCCAGGTATGGTCCAGAAAAAAAAATTATCGCAATGACGGAGAGAAGCCCCGAGGGCTTTTTAACACAAATTATGATTTAAAAAATCACATCTAATTATGAACTTATTATGCTGAATCGCTATTAGGTAGCATTATCAAGCTGCTATTCCATTCGAGACTAAAACAAAAATAAAATATCCTACCTATTGCTTTCAAAATATTCTCAATTCCCTAGTAAGTCTCGTCATCCATCAATCGGTAGTAATCCGTCAGAAACAAATAATAACATTTGCCCAAATCCACCGCCGCTAATGTAGCCGCGTCTCCCCGCGGACTTTAAACTGCTTACTGCTGGTTTAAAAATCCCCGACCTCCCCAATAGAGCTTATAAGCCGTTCGGTAAGAGCTCCTTTACAACAATACGTGATTTAAAAAATGTATTTTGTTTGCTATTATTTATTTATTGAATTTTTTAAGGTTATTACCTGTCCAAAATTAACAGGCAACATGGAGTTAACGTACTACAAACTTCGTTATAAACTTACTGCAATGGATCTTAAAACTCAAGCTCCAACACCCGATAAAGTTAACCATAACTAATACTAATAAAACACCAAACATATTAATCTAATAAAGGGGGTTATTCTCAACTTCTCAACGAAACTGTGGGGGCTATTCTCATAAACGGAATCGAAACTCATTCGTTCATATTACGCATATGAATTGAGACAGCATCATATCGTTTGACTCATAAATTTCAATGAGACCATCGCGAGTTATCAAATTAGAAAAATTAAAAGTGATAAATAAAGTCCAATTAAACGTTATTGCGTAAAAAAGGCATAAATTAATGCGTTAGTCGACGTGCGTTCCGGCGGGAAAACATGTGACGTATGACAAGTGACGTAGTGATGTGACTGAACGTAACGTTACGTGATTTTTTGCGAATGTTTCACGGGTCGATAGTTTGATGTTATTTTTATGTGTATTTGGGTTATTATTCCGTGTAGAGCCATGTTAATAGTGCTTTTGAAACTAGTCATCAAATTTTGCAAGTATTGCATAAAAAATCCCTCTAAAATGCAGCCAAATTTAAGTTATGATTAGATATGAAAAGATCTTTTGCAATATCAAAAATATATATTTAGATTAAACACTAAGCCAGGCCGTTGTATTACTGTCTCATATTAAGTGATAGGCCTACACTTAGATAGCTACTGACCTTTTAAAGGACCGGTAGTAACTACTCTTTAAGATCATCCGTCATTAACTTTTGAGTTTGTCGGTAGATAAGTTCTATAGTCTATTCTATAGAGACCTTAACCTCTACGGTGATTTAAGAAGAATATCAGGCAAACAATAAAGAAATAATCACTAACTTTGAAACAAGAATAAGAAAAGTTTATACAAGCTAGGCGTCTGTAAAAGCGTGACGTATGTAATAATATGATTTCTTTCCTACACGTACCGAAGTTCAACCATATAGAGGCCTTTTATTTAAATAAAAAAGGGGTACCAGCTCATGAACTAATATCTTACAGTACGATTCACGAAACTATCCACTTTAATGAAAACACTGCACTAGTACTTACATAATTATTGCCATATAGTATGCACGTAATAAAGTGTACATTACTCAGAGCGGTCGTAAAATTAGGTTTAATAAAATGCACATCTAGCCACTTAAAAACTAACGCTATAATGATTCGCGAACTAACGTCAGTGGTGTGTCGTGCGATTGTTATTTGACGTGCTATTCAATCGAACTGCTTTTATAGGTGTTTATTTATTTAATTTGACTAATATTGCGACAGAAGTGCCAAATATAGTATAGTATGACCACTTTCAAAGTAGCGTTACGTGTCAAGAAAATTTGCATCGTTATTATATTTCGCGCTTGCACAGATAAGTTGGTCCAAGTGTATAATGAAAATCATCTTTAAGAAAGGTAAAAAAACGTCAGATTTATCTTTTTTTTTTTTGTATCTGTTTTTTTTTTTTTTAATATGCACTAATTTTTGTTGCCCCTTGGGCTTTTATATACCGTGCTGAAGTCGGGAAACTGTTTTCATACACCAAGTTTAGGTCTAAATGGCTAATCTCATGGCTTTCTATATGTAAGAAAGCCATGATGACCTAGGTTTTCTAAGGAGTTATCAAAATGTCTGTAGAATGCATACAATTGTCACGCAATGGGTGCCAGAAGTCGGGAGAGGCCGAGGGAGGCTTAGAAAACGCTGGCGTGACGACTTAGAGGCGTTTGTGAGAGATTGGCCAGAGAAAACCGCACGGAGAGAAGAATGGGAATTAATATCCTCACTTGTAAGAACTCTAAAAACATCGACAACATTAACGTTCTTTCCCATCACTGTAGCGCATCACACGTGTTCTCTAATTACGCGCTTAAATTGTATTAATTAGTGCGCGCCTGAAAGGGTTCCGTCACAATTAAATGGCATTTTAGCTGTACGGAACCCGCCGCCATTGTTCTCAGTGGATATGGGGGTCATTAGCATAATTTTAACTTTATTTGTTAATTATACTTGATATGATATCGTGTTAATGTGAATTTGATATTAATATGTTGAGGCGTTCGTATAGTTTATTTGACTAATGTTATTAATTCGATGAAATAGATGTTATTTTAAAGGAGAGATGCATTGTTGACAGCGCCAGTTGATTTTAGACCTATCCTTTGCTGGACGGGTGTAGGATACAGTGAACGATATAATTTGGTCAACAAAAGAAGAAGTCTGGCTATTAGAAAATAATCCAAAATTGAATGAATATAATGTTGTGCCAACGGTTTTAAGTAGGAATGTGGCAAGCTTTAAGAGTATTGAAAGGCAAAATGTATAATGGATTGACTGGGAGTGAAGTATAATATGAGAAAAGAAGACATGATTCGCCGATTCAAAACGAATTGGTTTAAATTAGGGCAAGGCAATGATTAAGAATATTAAAAAGAAAGGAGTAAATGATACCAATTTAGTGTTGCCCAAAATCGGTCTTGGTCTTGGTCTTGCGAAAATGCAGGAACAAGACTAAGACTGCAAGACCAAGACCGATTTTTCCCTTTAGCAGTTCCCGCCAGTCTGTAATTATTTTCTTCTGTAAATATAAAAGCGCACAAAAAGCACCTAATGTAAAGATTTAGCGAGTTTAAAGCCCAAAATCGGTCTTGATCTTGCAGTCTAGGTCTTTTTCTTGCATTTGCGCAAAACCAAGACCAAGGCTGATTTTCGGCAACACTAGATACCATGACGTCTGACAGGGGAAAATGGAAGAAGAAAACGTGTTGCGCTGACCCCAAGTAGAATGGGAAAATGCCAGGAAGATAATAAATGATGATTATTATCAATCCTCTATACGGTAAAATAAAACGTAAATCAATACATAAAACCTCTTACATAACCACTACAAAACGACCAACAAATTCACAAACTACAATATAAAACCCAAACCGATTTATTCAAGAAGTGGAATATATAAAACTAAATTGCATAACATAAAACTTGAATTATACGGCGAGGAGGAAACTTGGAGCGATACTAACATCAAAAGGGGCTATTATGAAAAATCGTAACACGTTTACTGGGCGGACTGCGCTACATTATTCATGAGTGAAATTGCTCCTTCCCCGCTACCTGTGAACGGAACTGTTATTTATACTCGTTCCGGGTAATAACTGTTATTGGGGTGTAAGCCCCGCCCTACTCGATGTGCTAAAGTTAGGTTATGTGGTTGTTATTTATTGTTTATAGGTTTTAAAATGTTTTTAAGTTTAGTTTACGGAGTGTAAATGTACAATACTTACTAACTAAAGCCCTAGATTTTTCAAATTCAAGTCCTTAACGTTGTAACTTATCTCATTAAGGTTTTAGGTCTAAATCCCCCATGGCATTGTTGTGAAATAGCGACGTCGAGCTTTTAAGCCACAAAACATAACATCACGCCTGTATCCCCTGAAGGGTTAGGCAGAGACACACCTAATAGTACACCCACATTTTGCCGCTTATTTTAAAGTCCCATATTTAAGGGGAAGCCCATTGCCATCAACCAGGTACAAAGCCTCCGCGGACATTACTGAGAAATATCGAATGGAAAAACGCCAATTATTTAAAAAAAAAAAAATTATGGTGAGTGCCATGGAACTATTAAGTTCTAAGTAGAATGGTGAGAATCATTTTATCATGCTTTGCCACTTCAGCTCTTCCTCACCAAATCTTCTATCCAGATAAAAACTACATCATCTGCCTAGCTTTTTCCCAACTATGTTGAGGTCGGCTTCCAGTCTAGTCGTATGCAGATGAATACTAATATTTTACTTGGAGCGACTGCCTATCTGATCTCCACAAACTTTTGGGCCACTGACTACCTGTAACGACTGTCAAAGATCTACAAATAACAGCCGGGATCAACGGCTCAAAGTGCTAGCCCGGGCACGGAGAAAGCTTGGTATGTAAGGGGTGGTCACCCATCCACAAACCAACCTAGGCAGGCGCGGCTTAACCTGAAGATTGATCCGAGCGGCTGTTTTTATCTAGGAACGGGGTCCTCCCAGATAAAAACTAAGTACATAACATAACATCACGCCTTTAACCCCTGGAGGGTAAGGCAGAGGTGTACCTAATTGTACACACACATTTCGCCAGTTATGTTTGAGTCCCATGTCATAGGGAGCGAGCCTATTGCCATCAACTGGGCGCAAGAAACAACAATTTTCCACAATATTCTTTAAATCCACGCGCTCTTCTAGTCTCTTTTTCCCGCCATCCCGCTAACCCGCCATCCCGTTTTCCCGTCATAAGCAATCGAGTCACGCCCCGCTGCGACTGTCGCCAGCCTAACCTGCTTACGGCGCAAACACTCGTGATTGCTAACGATACCGACACGGCGACGCGACGATACGGGAAATTGAATCTTACGTTTTTCTCTAAGGGAGGATTAGTTAGCTTTGTTCAGAGGTTTGTGTGGGTTTTGTGGCGTGATGGTTAAGATTTTTAGTAACATAACCAAACATCACGCCTGTCATTCCCTTAGGGTTAGGCAGAGGTGAACCTATAGGTAGTATAACCGCGTCTCTGGACCCTTGTGGGTGTAACATTGTTCGTAGATTCAGATAAGCCAATCTATACTTCTATACTTAATATTCTAAAGCAAAGCTGAAGAGTTTGTTTGTTTGGTTGAACGCGCTAAACTCAGGAATTACTGGTTAGAATTGAAAAAATCTTTTAGTGTTAGATAGCACATTTATCGAGGAAGGCTATAGGCTATGTAACACCACGCTACGATCTATAGGAGCCGAGCATCAATTAAAAATGTCTCTCTCTTATGTGACGCAGATGAAGTGGCGCGGGTCAGCTAGTTTCTTGTAAACTACATTTGTACAATAGTGGTATAGGTGGATTTACTGCCACAAGGCATTCTCTACTAGTTAAACTTTGGGTTAAATAGGGCAACATTGTGATACAAAATAATATCTAAAAAATAACAATTTGTTTTCGAAAATAAAGATACTAAGATAATTTCTTCGCTTAGATCCACATCTGCCTTATAGCCTTTCCCTAACTTTATTAGGGTCGGCTTCCTGTCTAACCGGATGCAGCTGAATACCTTTTTTACATGCAAAGACAATTACAATCCAGTTACTGCCTTAAATTAAACCTAGTTCAATCTTCGGAAAGCAGTGAAGAGTGATCATTTTGAGACTGAAGCTTACTGTTTTCCTGGGACAACATGATCCGGCTTTATCATTATTCTCCTGACCTAATCTCAATTTATTTCGCGTCCGCGCAGCATGTCGTCTTCTTCCATACTTCTCCATGATTTGTTATCTTATCAGACACTTTCTTGCCATATCATCCTTCACACAGTCCATCTATCGTTTCTTAGGTCTTACTCTACTCTTATACCCTTCCACATTCATACTTGAAACTTTCCTCACGACATTTTCCTCATTCACATGCACATACCAACTCACTGGGGTCACTTTCGAATTTCCTTTTATAGTCCGGCTTAATATCTTTATACCTAAATATTCCGGCTTAATATTAGAGGTCGTGGGTTCGATTCCCACACAGGACAAATCTTTGTGCGATGAGTACGATTATTTGTTCTGTATCTGGGTGTAAATTTATCTATAATATGTATTTATTTAGAAATATATAAGTATGTTTATCAGTTGTCTGGTTGCCATAGTACAGGCTCTGCCTAGTTTGGGATCAGATGGCGGTGTGTTGGTTGTCTCAAGATATTATTATTATTATTTTTGACATATATTTTATTATTATTATTTTTCAATATGCTCGGTATTCGCTGTGGTACACTAGGTACGTGTTGATCATGTTATATTATGATGATGTTATATGAGGGTTAAACCAGTTGACATATACAAGCTAAAATTAATTTATTAAATGGCTCTAGTTGTACAATGAGTTAATTGATAGTTACACAAGAGGGAACGATGAGAATGCTTCGCTACAACATGATTCCTCAATCTGTTAGCATAAAATTATCAATGCTTATTCTGTTTTTGATTTAAATAACCAATTTTACTCGACATAATGATGTCTTAAAATTAGATATTTCCCATCTGAATATTCTGAAGCAACTCTGAAACAAACCTAGCGCTTTCGTTCAGAGTCCCGATATATAATTTAGGTCATATGAGGACCATGTAGATCACATAGTATTTGAAATCGTCTTTTAAGGGAAGAACCACACAGATTACAGAATACAATCACGGGTAAAATCTTCAACATAAAAACATTGCGACAATCAATATCCTTGATCCGATTATCCGAATGATAAAACGCGAGCGACACAAACAGCGCGTTGATTATAAAAGTGGAGCACCAACGAGATGAGCCGACTACGCAGGCACAGGCGCCGACGCGCAGCCGACGCTCACCGTAAGCAAAAACTCAATTATCATATTTTATACCTCATAATACTTACGAAAAGATATTCAATTATATAATTTTTCCTCTGAAAAGGGAATCCCTTTTCATTTCTCATTTGGATTTTTCTTTTAAGCAATTACGAGGCAGCCCGGGGGAGCGCGAGATTGGCTCCGCGAATACATTTGCACGCCGGACGCGCTCGCTCTAATTTATCTTTTAACAAGGAATGGAATGTTATGTTAACTTATGCGCCGAGCGCAGACCGCGTTAGCTCTGTTTTCGTTTAATAAAAGTGTGTTTCGCGGATGATTTTATGAGTTTCGGCGAGTTATGAATTTGTTTATGCGCGGAATAGAAATGAGCTCATTTCGTGCTCCCCGCCCGTGTGTTGCGTGGAGATTATTTATCTATTATTTATACAACAGCTTTATGTATAAATAAATGATAAACCTAAACCAATCTCAAAGATATTCCATTAGATTAGCATAGCTCAGTCGAACTCCAAACATAATTTGCGAGGAAGGACATTATGTTTGTAACAAACGAAGTTCTCGCTCGGCACGTCGCTCAAGCGGCTCGGCTCAATTCGATTCCGACAAGCGGCGGATCGGATTCGGGCGAAACTCGTAATCGTATCGCGCGGCCGGGAACACAAATTATTCGTGCGCCGAAACTGGCTAACTTCGTCAACCCTATAAAGGAGGTAGAGAACAAAGCGGAACCACAATTGGCCGTGGATCCTCTACCTGAGTCGATGGAAGTTTTAAAAATGGCGGCTCTTTGAGAGCAAACTCGATAAGGGCACGCCCGCGGGACGCGTAAATACAATTTGCAAGGAATCGCTCGTGCCTTTGACGTGAGTCGCGACATACAAGGCGCTTGTTTGCGCCAGTCTCCTCTCTGAGACATGTACGATCTGTCTACGACTATAAGTGAAAAATCTAATCTAACTCCGATGAATATTTAGTGTGCTCTACAAACTAAGCTAATGCGATATCAAATCAATTTGTTTATTTAGTTTGAGAAGTCTGGCTTACGGGAGATGTCGGCAATATTGTTTTTGCGATATATTAGGCTTAGATGTTGTTTAATGTTTTTTTTCTTCGGAGCTTATTGATGAAGGCAGTTCATATGATATGATGTTCATAATGAATCTCTTCGACTTTGGTATAACTTAAAACATCATGATAATTTTTAAGTCCTATATCTAATCGGGTATCGAGGGCTTAGAAAACTGACATTATCTCGGTAATAATGATTATGAGAAAGTAAACAATCTCATAATAAAAAAACAAGCTTTTTAATGTCATTTTTTTCGTATTCTTCTCAGGAAACCCTTTTAATTGATACCCATATCATGGGAGTGCATAAAAAATACAGTCCGCCATATTGGATTTATTACGGCGACTTAGCTAACCCTGCATTGTTATCCAAACTAAACGTGTATGCAAAACATTACAAACATTAAAACAATACTGCATTATGACGTCATGGTAAACCCCTGTACTGCAATGAAAATGCAACTTTGATTGAACCAAATTCGAGGGTAGTTTTAATTAGTTGTTCGACGCCACAATCAATTAGAAGCGACTTCGACTTCAAACGGATGTGACGTAGCGACTTTATTTGATTGATGCGATATTAATATTGTTATTTGATTGAGCTACGGAATGAGATAATTAATAGCTTCTTAGAAACTTTTGCATAACTTAATGATTCAATATGGTAATAAGATTTTGTCTGGAAACGAGAAATCAATGCGATTAAGTTACAGTTTTAAACATGCTAATGGACAACAATAGTTACCTAATACAGTTTCTATTGAAAAGTTGGAAATTACTTAGCTTATTCATTTAAATAAATCTTTGTGACTAATAAAGGGTGTAAAAAGACTCCTAACGAAGCCGAAAGGCACTTGTTCTACCCGACCGACATCGCGATAATTTTTTCGTTCTAGACCATACCTGACGAGACGGAACCTTCTAGTTACGGAGATATTGGGGGTCAAAGTTCCAACTTTTCACAAGTTTTTTTTTCAAATACATGTTTTTAATGCTTAAGTAAAAAAATTATATAATAAATATATTATATTTTTTCTTAAGACACTTCCACGACCCCCGTACTATTCAATCCATCCATCAGCACAATGTTTTGAATGCGTCACCTTAAGCCCTACCGTAAAACGTGATTTTTCACCCCAAAAAAAAAAATCGTTTCCCAACAATAATTTTTGCGTAAAGTTACTTAGTTTGATGTATGTACATAATGCTTGGTTGACGGCTTCGTGAAGAGTCTGTTTACTTTTGTATAGTTGCATCAAATATGTAGGTAGTACAGCCAGAGGTCATCCTAACTTAATACATGTTTGGATTAAACTGCTAATTACTTTACTAGACTAAAATGAGGGGTTATCCATTTCCTACGGCCCAATGACGCCAACCGACGTTATTTTTAAGCCAGAGCTAACCTGACATTTATTAGTTACAATAACGGGTTTCATACAAAAAATATCACAACTATTAGGATAACTCTAGGTTAAAAAACAACCTAAGTTGATGCAATTGAACGTTAAGCTCAATCTATTACCAAGCAAGCCATCACACAACCCTCTAATACCTACACCTAACCCTACACAGCCCGTAGGTATTCTCGTTACCATGACAACCGTTTACCCTCCCCTCCACCGCATACACACTACAAAACTGCACCTTATCTTGTGACATATAAAGTGCAAATTTGTAAAAAAGAGGGGGTTAAAAAGAGTTGGCACAACAAGCGAAGGTAAGGTCGTTAGGTCCCCGTGTCGATGTCGCCTCGTCTAGTCTCGTTAGGGTAACAAGCTGGACTGTGAACTTAGTTTAGTTTAGTGATCTGCCAATATTTAGTTACATGTGGATTGGGGCCTTTTACTGTTTGTAGTTAGTGTTGTGAATTGCGATGGGTTCTAGTTACTTTTGACCTAAGAAACTACTATTATTTACAAAAAAAAACTACAGAAATAGTGTTGGAAAATAACCTCTGTTGTTATCAATTATCCGACCAAGGTTCTAAACCTGATAAAAAGGTCTTGAGTCTAAAAAAAAAGTTTTGAGGTAGAAATGTGGGTATACTATTATGTCCACCTCTGCCTAATTACCGATTACAGGGGTGAAGTTATGGTATTTATGTTTGGAGGTAGAGAGATTCACTATTTTAATTATGCCTATAAAAGAAGTCTATAAAACCTGAAACCTTTTACAAGTCGCTTTTCATATTTTGTTATTTCTATTTCTTTTCACTGAATACGCTACCTATAAAAATAAAATAGAACAAACGTAAAAAAAAATCAATAGCTCTCATAAAAAGAGGGTAAAAATAATAAAAAGAGTGTTTAATTACCCTTGTACCATTTTACCCGCATATGGTCAGTGAAGGGTTAGGCCACCGTTCAATCTCAACCCATCGTCGATCAGTGGGCTATTTGATTTATTTTTTATAGCCACTTGAGGCTATGGCTCTATGAGTCTATGCGATTGTATGCAGGCGTGTCTAATGTGCGTAAAAGGGTATTTTATGTTACATTGAATTGTACAATTGGTGTTTTTGGGGAAAGTTCAATATTTATGTGTTCGAGTGTTTTGATTCTTCTCAATTGTAATGGTTCGGTCAAGAAGGGCTTAAAAATAGGTAAATAAGTAAGTTTTAAGTATAAGAATTGATCTAGTATCAATAGTAGTGGTTTTTATTGTAGGAATGTGAATTCCAAATGAGAGTATTAGGAATTATTTGCAACAAATAGGTGGAGAACTATAATTATGATTTTATGATTTCACTTCACGGCCTTAAAAAAAATATACAGCGCGAAAAATAACAATTGCTTTGTAAAGGTCAAGATCATTTACAAAAACAAAACTAACAAACAAAAAAACATGTACAAAACAGTTTTTTTCCTGCCTATTCATTAGCATTATAAAGGCGACTTCACGCTGTCGGGCAGATCGCTGCGGCACGCGCGTGTTATCGCAAAATATTGTCAATTGCCCGCAGCGCGCAGCGGGAGAGAAATTCATTGTGTGTCGTTCGGTAGTAGTGGTTAGTGTGAAAACTAAAAAGTTTTTATCTCACTAGCCCATAGATTTTCAAATTTTTTTTTTTAATAGCACACTTTTTTTTGAGTTAGTGAATTGGAATAGGCACAAACTTGAATAAATGTAAAGCAGTGAATACAAACACAGATACACCAATCATTCTAATTTGAGAATCAGAGTTTAAATTAAAAAAAATCATATCATATAGGTACCTTTTTTTTTTACGGATGGGAAATCATCAAATGACTTCTCCCGCTCTGGGCAGAGCGGAAGGGAGTGTCACACTTGTACTGACTAAAACCCATCCATGTTCCTTCCTTGCCCTTTGTATTCCAGGGCCGCGATATCTCTTTCGAACAGCCCGCAGCCCTGTATAGGTACCTTGCAGGTGATTTTTGCAATAACAAGACCGTTTGTTTGGACTGCATTACCAATAGGATAAACTTAGTTAGTTGTTGATTAACAAAATATAAGGTTATGGTTAGTAAAGAGAATCATACACCATTAAACGAACGAGTATTTCTGCGATACACATCAAGATAACTCTATTAAGACAGCATTAAATGAGTCATTAAACGTAATTTAGTCTTCGCAACAAAATCAAGATCCAATTACGGTACATTTAGCTTCAATAGCTCACTTGCGCACACGCTTGAGTCGCGTGGCGTTCGTGCGTTTTGTTTATCCACCAGATTCGACTCAATTTAGCGTTAAGTGATCGCCTATTGCGACTGTAGGGACACACCCTCGGCTTTCCGCTTTTTTAATCGCGTCGCGACGGGTCGCCGCGATTTATTACGGACAGTGTGAATGTGCCCTATTGTCCAAGCGATTTTTGTTGCTTGATTGAGATCGGTTCCGCTATTAAAGCGATGTTTGTGTGACATTTTTATTTTTATAGTTTCGTTTTGGTATGGGAGCGTTGATTTATAAACGATGCCGTGATGTATGGGTTATCAGTGTTAATAGTTTTTTAAACCACTTCCAATAGAGAACGCCTCGTTGGTCAAGTGGTAGCAAGCGTGACTGCTGAGCATGAGGTCCCGGGTTCGATTCCCGACTCGGGCAAAATATTATTGGGTTTTTCTCAGTACTTAGCAGCCACGGAGTCTGGATTTGTGCCCGGTTGGTGGAGATAGGCTCGCCCCCTATTAAATGGGACTTAAAAATAACTGACGAAGTGTGGTTGTACTATTAGGTAGGTACACTTCTGCCTAACCCTTCGGGGATTACAGGCGAGAAGTTTTTAATGTTTCATGTTGGTGTTTCTTTTGATTATTGAATAGATATCTAAGGGAAGCAGTAGCGAAGGGTCAATTTTTGTAAGAGGTAAACCGGAGTGCATATCATTATATTATTTGCCTATAGAATACTGACTGTGCTATTTTTCAAAGAGAAGCCGCTAGGAATCGAGTTGTATGGAACCTTCGCCACTGAAGGGAAGCTAAAGGCTGCCCGCCCACGTCCGATAATCGGTGACCGATTTTTTGTAGGAGAAAAATAGAACACACTGATAGCAATAGTGCAACGCACACGTCCTACAAAAAGTTGGTCAGAAATAAAATCGGAGCATCCCGACCGATCCGATTATCGGTGGAAAATGGAACGTTCGGAATTGTAGCGTTATTCAGATTCTCTCTGTCCATGACGTGCTGCTCCCTCGATAGCCACAGACAAAGTGACGGACGTAGGCGTTGAGTCGACCACAAAATCGGTCCTAAGAATCAGGGGAAAAATCGGCCCGATTATCTGTCCTACAAAAAGTCTGACGTGGGTGGGCAGCCTAAAGCATACTAAATACTTTCTATCTAGACCTATGAAATGTCTACTAAGTGAAATTTTAAATACTTAGTGAATAACAAATTAAATATGGATTACAAACCGGAGATCGAACAGAGTAGCGAAGCATTGGAGAGGAGTCTGCCCGTTTGCAAGGTTAGGCGAATGTCCGCTGATAAAGAAAGAAAGGAAATTATAGAGTTTCTATTTACCTACAGAAAATAGATCTGGATGGTCACACAAGTTAGGTCAAATCAACGGAAACACGGAAACATGTTTATAAAACTGAAAAAGCAATTTGTAAGAAGATTTTTTAATTGCACTTGTCACATTTAGAGTCCAGTATTGGCCATTGTTCTTTTTGTTATTGATATTATTGTCTAAGGTTTGGAGGCTTTTAAGGAATTAGTCTAATTATCATTAAATGGCAAAACTAGGTGATTGGGTACTTTAAAGAATGTTCTAAATATTCGAATTTAATGTTATGTCAGATTTTTACAATTTGATGGTAATTTTTTTCCGGAGTCTTAGTTAGTGTTAGTAATATCGTCCTGAACATGACACACTACTTTGGATTTTTATAACAACACTACCTGTTGCCCCCGACCTTCATCCGAGTGAAATTATTTGTTATAAAATATTACTTCCCTATTTGAATCGGATTTTGTTAACAATTCCAAGGTTTTTATTTTTTTTGCACGAAACCCTAATTCTTGCTTTAAAACTAGCCTGTTTACTCTTTATAACTAGCTCCATATCCTGTTAGTTGACTATCTGCCAGCAAAGGCCCGTCAAAATCAGCCGCCAGCCGTTTCGGAAATTAGAAGAAACAAACAGATAGACAGAGAGACAAAAAAAATGCTATAAGTACATACTTTCATATGCAGTTAGTAAAAAGCTGTTATTTTGAAATTACAAACAAACACTTCAATTTCATTTATTTGTATATTATTAAATGTCCGTGCCTCGGAAAGCACGTTAAGCCGTTGATCCCGGCTGTCATTTGTACATCTTTGACAGTCGTTACAGGTAGTCAGTGGCCCAAAAAGTCTGACAACCAGTGTTACCAAGAGGTATCGTATTACCCAGTATTAACTGGGTTGTGGAGGTCAGATAGGCAGTCGCTCCATATAAAATACTGGTATTTCAGCTGCATCCGATTAGACTGGAAGCCGACCCCAACATAGTTGGGAAAAGGCTAGGCAGATGATGTATATTATTAAATGTATTGATTATATTTCCGTTAAGCATTGTCTTTGTTTATACTTCGAAAAAACCCTTCACCGCATCATGACTATGACACCAAAAATAGCCCACAAAACTGAACACAAACGGGTTGAGTCAACGCAGAACAATAGACCGGCTCTGCTGTTCATGTTCATTAATGGTATTAATTAATGTTTAATTGAGCCAAATAGAGTATCAATTTAGCGGACGGCAATTGGATCATGCATCCCGGCACACTATGTACTTGTGTGAGTAAGTGGTGAGGTTAAACGGAGTTTAGTGATGTAGGATTGTAGGCAGTTTGGTCTGGGATTTATTTGGGTTTTATAGTGTAGATGGTTTTGGTGTTTGATTAAGGTTGTATTAAGAGGTAAAAGTTTTTTTAAAGATTTTTTTTAAATTAACATGGTTTTTACCGGTTTCAAATTTTTAACGTGTTTTTACGCTAAAATAACATGATACCTGTATTTTTTAAAGCATAAATAAATAGTTGTCTTAGAAGGAAAGATGTTAACAGTTTTATACATTTTTGCATGATTTTACATTTCAAGAGATTTAATAATCATAACAAAAGTTTTTATGATAAAATCTCAGTAAGTTTTAATTTCGTTTGGAAGAGGTCTGTAAATGCGTAACAATTACCAAAAGTCACCCAGTGCCAAGTCAGTTTAAAAAAAAACAACGGGTTGCACTCCGGGAGTGCCGGCAGAAGTGAAAACTTGAAACAACGCCATCTAGCTTAAACTACACGCACACTCGCGCAAGCGCCCTGCGCCGCCGATTCAATCTGACGATCAGACGCGAGTTTCTCAGTTTTTACCCATCCCAAAAAGTGCACAACGCCGCTAAAGAAGTTTTCACTTCAAAAAAAGCCATAGCTCGACATCTTAAGATACTCCTAAACATTCCTATCTTCCCTATCCCCTACTCCACATACCAAGGAAGCTGTACATGTGTAAAACGTACCAACAACATCGGGAGCGGAGTGCGTCTCATCGTTTAATTACGACGTTAATTGCTCGAATTGACTTAAACAGACGCGCGATTAGTACTGCGGCAATCTACGACACTGTAGGCGAACCTTTGTAATTGAACCTTGGAAGTAGGTACTGCAAGGACATGTTTTGTGTCTTATGGTGAATAGGATATTATGTTAGGCTCCGCGCAAACGGGCCACCGGTGTCTGTCCACGTCCTTTGGTACCGCGCAAACGAAGGTCAGTGGCTGCCACGAATGGTCTTTATTTATTTATAATTCGCCACCGGTGCGCGGTGGCGTGTCGCGAACACTGAGTCGCGAGTGGCAGCCACCGGTGGTAGCGTATCGCGGCCACTGAGTCGTGAGTGGTCGCCACTCGCTACACGTGTGCGGCGATTCCGTACAAAACTTTTTAAAATCGTGTAAACAGTTTGTCACTAGCCACCGGGTGGCCCGTATTTGCTCGGAGCCTTAATTGATATTTATGTATACAAGGTGTAACATAATAAACACAAGAACTCCCTGTGGTCTATCGGACCATCAAACTGAACAATTTTTGTTATACGAGATCTTGAAATTCGCAAAAAAATTATTGGATTTTCTATAAGAACTGACGCAATCAGCTGATCAACCTGTATGGTAAAACTAAAAAAAGTTATAAATTTTCAAAAGTCAAAGAACTTAAGCTGTTTAGTTTCATGGTCTGAGATACCACACGAGAGGTCTTGTGTTTATTATGTTACATCCTGTAGATTGGCACAGATCTGCCGCAGCAGATTTCTACCTAAATGTATATTACATATTTTCGTTTTGCTGGGAGTTTGTTTCGCCATTTCTTAGCCACCACTAGGAACAGGGCGGTTACTTATCATCTACCTAGCTTTTTCCCAACTATGTTGGGGTCGGCTTCCAGTCTAACCGGATGAATCTGAATACCAGTATTTTACATGGAGCGACTGCCTATCTAACCACAATAGGTAATACGTTACCCCTTGGTAAAACTGGTTGTCACACTTTTTGGGCCACCGACTACCTGTAACGACTGTCAAGGATCTACAAATGACAACCGGTACCAACGGCTTAACATGCTTTCCGAGGCACGGAGGTAACTCGGTATGTAATGGGTGGTCACCCATCCACAGACCAACCTAGGCAAGCACGGCTTAACCTAAGGATCGACCCGAACGGCTGTTATTATTTAGCTACGAGCTTCTCACAGAAGAACAGGGGGTTACTATAACGTCTTAAAGTAGTTGTGATTCCAGTGTGGAAAAGAGACAGAGCTATTCAGGTCTTCTAGCGCCATCTCTTTCCCACACTGGAATGACAACTGCTTTAAGACGTCATAGTAACCCCCCTGGCGACAGTTTTATGTCATTTTGATGAATAGAAAGTGCTGTTCCTCAGTCAAAGCATTAATGACATCATGAGAATTAACGAATTTTTGATTTAACTAATCAGTATTTTCCTGAAGGTTTCTTTAGCAATCTTTGTTTCCTCCTATAAACAACAACAAATACAGCATCCAACCACACATCAATAAAAACCTACCCAACAATTTGTAACACACAAACACACAAAGCGATTTGTCGCTCGACATAGGATTAAACAAGGCGAGAATTAGCGTGCCCGTCGACAATGAACGCGTAATGTATTTATGTCGAATTGTCGCCGACAATCGTATTGTGCGCTGTCATGTCGCAGGATTTGATGCCAGAGTAATACTGTTAATGAATTTAAAGCAATTTTGTGTTGGTGATAGCGGTTGGAAAAATGTATTAATAAAAAAATAATAATATAAAAATAACAAAAATCTTTATTTCCAGCTTACAATTCCAATGTCACTACATGCTTCAACAGTATATTATTTAAGTTGAGAATTGCACTTCACACAGACTTATACAACTCTGACACCCAAGCTAAGATTGAACTTGTGTTATGAGTGTCAGGGCTCTCTAAGTTCACTAGGACTAGGAATGATCGCAACCAACACAGTACTGGAGATCAGATAGGCAGCCGCTTCATGTAGAAAAATAGTAGCATTCAGCAGTTCAGCTGCTTCCAGTTAGACTGGAACCGACCCCGATATTTTTGGGAAAGAGCTACCCAGAGGATGATGATAACAAGCAAAAGTGAAAAGCGGTCTGTAAGTTCTTGAAAAAACAAGAAAGGTACCGAAAACTCAAGTTTATTAACCCCATCCACAATGCTACTCCTCACAACAAAATGCCCAGCTCCTTTTTATTTTCGGCCGCCGGATGCAAAATTATTTTAGATTAATAAGCACACGAAATCTAGCTAAACAAAAATAAAATACGAAGATAAATAATAATATTCGATATGATTTCGATTACCCAGATAAACATATGTAGCCATCATCATTTGCCTGGTTTTTTCCCAACTATGTTAGGGTCACTTTCTTCGACAGTCTAACTGGCTACAGCTGCATACTAATATTTTACTCAAACTCAAATTCAAAAGCATTTATTTCAATGATACCATTACAGGCACTTTTGAATGTCAGAAAAACAAAGAATGCTAAGCTACAGTCAAAGACACAAGGCATAATATCTTGTGAAAGTACTGTAGTTGCCCAATCCAAAGCGTAGATCGCTATGGAGAAGAATGGGAAAGGATGGAGACATGTAGTTTTCCATGGACACTCTGTTCAATCAAAATATTGTTCCAAAATCTTGGTTACATCATTCATGTTGAGATTATACGGAACGATGTAGAAATACGTGCACATTAAGAGCGTCCAAAGAAGAAGATTATATCAACAATTTGAAAACAAAGTAAGTAGTTAAAATAAACCGTGCCAGCCTAGAGATGACCAGTGCCAACTGACAGCGCCCGTTTACATGGAGCGACTGCCGATCTGATATCCACAGCTCATTACTAGGCAATATGATTCAATAATCATCAAAAAACACACTTTCCAATCAGTATCAAACCCGGCGCGCTGACAGCGAACCCTTGAACTGCCAGTGTCGGGTACAAGCGACCGATGTAAATCTATTTGTCATATTAATGTGGACAATTACGGCGAATGCGGGCGGCAACCCTTGCGCGCGAAACCGCCGCGGGGTTCATTACACCGCCCAATTGTACCACATTGCGATGTGAGCACGGGTTCCAAGGGAGATCAGAAGGACCATTTATTTTTGAAGTTTATTGCAGTTGTTGCAGCATTGTTTTCATGGTGAATCGTTTTTGGTTGGGTCTTATTATTGATGGTTGTGTGTGTCAGCAGACTCACGGACATAACGTAAGTGATAGCAAAACGAAAGTGGAAGTGGGCGGACCATATATGCCGTAGAGAGGATGGAAGATGGGGGAAAAAAGTGCTGAAGTTGAGACCACGGACGGGACGGAGGAATATGGGAAGACAATCGACTAGGTGGACAGACGATCGCATTAAAGTGGCTGGAAGAAACTGGATAGCCATGTCACAAAACCGCCAAAAGTGGAGAGATTTGGAAGAGACCGACACTCAGCATTGGGTGGCCAAGGGTTGAAGAAGAGAGAGAGAGAGTGTCAGCAGAGTTACTAGTTAATGGTTAAGTTAAGCAAGTGTCTTCTTCACTATTATTGTAAAAGCAGTGATTTAGAAGTTAGAAGGATGAGTTTTGAGCCGTCCCTTGGCGTTTTTTTTTTATACTTTTGCATTTATGAACGCAGCACGATGGCAATAATTTTCCAAAAAAAAAACAGTTTATTTTTATTTTATTTTTTGTAAAACCTTGAAGTAAACCTTCTGCGGATATTTTTTTTCCGTGACAGAACATACTGATGGCGTTTTAATCGCATCTAATTAGATTTGACGACGATAGTGTTTTAAAAAAATAACATGATAAAAGCGAGTTTAATTACTTTTGTCATTGCTCGGTTGGATTAATTCAGTTTCGTGTATGTGGTCGCCAAATTATTATTAGCGCTCGTATTTACACGATTCAAACACAAACGTAAATAACTTGTATTTATTTATTAAAATTCACTCCAGAACATAGTTTGTAGATCCATTACTGACCTTTACACCGTTTTAATTAGCTATACTAAGCAGCCTAAACCGTTTAACCGGCAGTTTTAAACCTAGTCTAAGAACTGTTTGTTTTATTTTCGTTTATACTTATGTATTTAAATATTTATGCTGTATTTGCTTCCGCACGTTTTTTCACGGGTGACCACTGAAAACCAGCGCTGTGCTGTGGGCCCCCATAGCACAGCATCATGCTGAGTGGTAACCTGTTTGTCGCACTCACGACGTGCAAGCTGTAAAGTTTTAATTTTATTTTCATTTTTTGTTGTTGTTGTGTTTTGCTATGCCATGTATGTTTACTGTTTTTTATTTTTATTTTGTATGCACGTCATGTATCTGCGACAAATAAATATTTTTTCTTTCTTTCTTTCTTTCTTTCCTAGTGGTCGACCGTCGAACTGCCACAGTCATAGGTCTCAAGTTCGAACACAAGACCTCTGATCTTTCGGATTCATGTACGTATTGTATAATTATCACTTGCTTCGGTGAAGGAAAACATCGTGGGGAAATCAGCATGCCTGAGAGTTATTTCTCGACGACATGTAAAGCCAAACCAGAGATCCATGGGCGGCATAAAAACTACGACACCAGGTTAGGCACTAACCACACGATAAAGAAAGAAAGAATTTACTAAAAATGCCTAATCATTAAGTATTTCTTGGCTTCTTCTTTTCGAATAGATGATACATTCATCTAGTAAACTAAACAGTTCCCTACACCCTAAAATGTGCAGAAGTCCAGACACATTGGACTCCAATAAGTATTACATAAGTATACAATGAGGTATAGTGGTGTTATATTTCATACTTATAAATGAACTATGTATACTATAACTAAAATATATTTATCAGTTACAAGTGACGAAAATATTGAATTCAAATGTTTGGTAGTGATCTAGGTTTATTTCAACCTGTTTTTCAGGCAAAAATTACCTGTGATTGGCCAGTTACAGAGCGAAAGCCCTCGTTGCAAAATTATTTCTGATTTAAAGACAGAAAGAAAATACATTTATTTAAGTAAAACTTCTTTTCGCACGCTTCTCTTGGGGAGTAAGCTGGTGAACGCGTTACGTTACGAAGCAAACGGAAGTTGAGAGATTTTAGTTACGTTTTTTAATTTGACAGACAATTGTTCGGCATTTGTTTAAGTTTTACTTCAGTCGTGTGGTCTAAAGCACACTCGTTTTTTTAGCATAAGAAATCTACCTCTGACTGGGTGTCGTAAGAAAAATTTTGGTCATCAGAAGAGGGCTTTTCCTCTGTAAGTGGCCAATAGCAGGCAATTTTTCCTTAAAACTTATTCAAAACGTCACGAAACAAAACACGATATTCAGGAACCCAAACATATCAGTTTCAAGTTTCATTGACATAATTGAATACAAGTAAGAGTTCAATTGATTCGGCGTCATTCGTGATCGTTCGGCGACGGTCGGCGACGGTCGGCGACGGTCGGCGTTGATACAATTATTATGATAATTCATCGCGCGTGTGAAACTGTTGTGTAATTGAACGTGCTCGGTGACACAGAGAGAGAAATGTGGATGTGGTATGTTTTGTACCCGCGGGTGGAATTTGAAGCGTTGAGTTAATTTTTTTGGGAAAGCCTTTAAAAATTTCTATGGGTCTTACGTTAAAAAGAAAACCGTATCACAATGAAAAAAAAATACAACAGAATTGAGAACCTTCTTCTTTTTTTTAGGTCAGCTAAAAAGGGTCTGGCATTTGGTACCGGGATCGCGGTCCCGGATTCGACCTATAAATACAATTATTGTTTTTGAGTAGTATTTTTGGACCACAAGAAAAAAGAAGTTAAAGTACAGTTAACAAAACAGCTGGTAATATTTTAAAACACCAAAGTCGTGTTTTGAAAGTTGTTTCAAATTAAATGAAATTGTGTTTGTCAAATGAATTGACATATTTTGAAGTACTTTCAGCATTTGTGTGGAGACATTCTTTATTATATGATTTTCAAAAAATCGAAGGTGACTTTCGGTTTTTATAGGTAAATATAACATTACAATTCCCTGTTTTTTTCTCATTATTAAGATTTCCTAAAAGGCTAGGCATAGTTATCCAAGACCCAAAACTAAAAAACGCCATCATATTGATTTTCCACCTCCATGTCCCACCGCATCCACTAAACAATTGATCGCGTGCGCACGCGCCGGCCGCCATTCGTTCGAAATTCAAATACCAGCCGTTCCAGTGATAGCTAAGAATGTATGGTTATTAGGGTTACAGTCGCAAAGGTCACTGACACTAACTTTGACTGCGTTATTTAAGAAGTGCCTTAATTATGTGGTATATTGGAAAGGACTCAATTGATGGTGTAATTGAAATATGAGGTTATCAGCTGATTGATTGGCAGTGATCGCATATAAGTTTATTTTTATTTTTATTATTCCTTCTTTATATTTGGTATATAGGATTCCCAGGTCGGGCAAATTGCTATTGGGTTTTTCTATCAGGAATTTCTCAGTAGCAGCCACGGAGTCTGGATTTGTGCCCGGTTGATGGCAATAGGCTCGCCCCCTATTACCTGGGACTTAAACATAACTGGCGAAATGTGGGTGTACTATTAGGTAAACCTCTGCCTAACCCTACGGGGATAACAGGCGTGATGCTATGATGATAATATATAGGGTTTTATTGGGAACAAGTTGTATGGTTTATTATTGCGTAATAATTTTGAACTTACTATTTATATTTAAAAACAAACAAAATCGATCAAGATTTCTAAATCCTTATTCCTCACAGATACTCTCTTGCTAAAAATTACCTCTACGTAGAGCAGAGTGTGAGATGACTCTACACGACGTCGGCGCCGCCGGCGCTATAAGCCAGACTCTACGTTAAAAACGCTACCAACAAATCGGTAAATAAAGTCATTAGATATTATAGTTGTTGTTTAAATATTAAATTGACCCCTTTTTTATTTTTTGGATGGTAAATCATCAAATGACTTCTCCCGCTCTGGGCAGAGCGGAGTGTCAGACTTGTTCTGACTAAAACCCATCCATGTTCCTTCCTTGCCTTTGTGTTCCAGGGCCGCGGTATCTCTTTCGAACAGTCCCGCAGCCCTGGCAGGCATCGGCCCTTGCGGGCCCCTCCCTGTATGCTGACATCTCTTTGAGGCGCGCGTGGAACACGAACGCGCATTAAATTGACCCCTCAAACTTAATATTTTCTCTTCCTATCAAATCGAGACAAACAAACTCTATCAAGATTTCTAATCCTCTCACTGCTAGAGATCAAGAGAACTCTTGCCAAAAAAGCTCTATATAGAGCAGAGTGTGGGAGGGAGTGCGATAACTCTACACGGCGGCGCTATAAGCCAGGCTCGACGCTACATATCGCATTAGACTGCATCCGGTCCGGCCGGATGTGGACCTAAGTCCCGTAAGGCTTTCAGGCAGGATTTGTAAGTGATTGGAGTGGAGAGGACGAATTTATTTACTTACAAAGGTTTCATATTCTAATTCCAGAAACTAGCTTTTACTTTCAGCTTCAGGAACATACCACCATCATCTGGTTAGTCTTTTCCCAACTAAAGGGTGTAAAAAGACTCGTAACGAAGCCGATAGCCACTTGTTTACCCCGTCATTGCGATTTTTTTTTTTGTTCTAGACCATACCTGGGAATCTTTTAGTTACGGAGATATTGGGGGTCAAAGTTCCAACTTTTTCACAAGTTTTTTTTTAAATACATGTTTTAATGTATTTTTTTTACTTAAGACACCTTCACGACCTACTATTCAAAAGTCGTTTCCCAGCAATAATTTTTGCGTAAAGTTACTTAGTTTGATGTACGGTGGGCTGCATCAATTGGGTACCCCAGTTGGGAACGTATGTGCTTGCAAGAGGGGTACCCACAACCTGACGCTGACTGTACATAATGCTTGGTTAACGACTTCGTGAAGAGTTTGTTTACACCCAAAGTCTGACAACCAGTCTTACCAAGGGGTATTGTATTACCCAGAACTAACTGGGTTGTGGAGGT
Source organism: Lycophotia porphyrea (assembly GCA_950005105.1). Classification (NCBI taxonomy): domain Eukaryota; kingdom Metazoa; phylum Arthropoda; class Insecta; order Lepidoptera; family Noctuidae; genus Lycophotia; species Lycophotia porphyrea. The sequence continues at coordinate 4,300,397 of OX465400.1, read as the reverse complement.
TAGATAGGCAGTCGCTCTATGTAAAATACAGGTATTTAGCTGCATATAGTTAGACTGGAAGCCGACCCCAACATAGTTGGGAAAAGGCAAGGCAGATGATAAATAAAAAAAATTACAACAAAAATAATTAAATTCGCTTCATCTCGAAGTCCAAAATTTAATTCATCACCACGACAAGAAATCTAAAATTAAACATCTTCCAAAAGTATAACTAACCAATAATGAAGTTAATCAATACTTAACTAATTACGCTTGAACTTTCAAGTTAATTCCTCAAGTGAAACAGAGTTAACCCGAGATCATTATTATTGACAATTAAACTTGCTCTGATTTGATTAAACTCAATCTTGCGAGTTTGACGGGACCGGGTACAAACTTGCAAAATGTGGTGCAAGTAACTAGAGGGTGGGATTTTATTAATTCAAATAACATAACATCACGCCTGTTATCCCCGAAGGGTTCGGCAGAAATATGCCTAATAGTACACACACATATTTCGCCAGTAATTTTTAAGTCTGTAAGGGGCGGACCTATGTCCATTGGCTCCGTGAGAGCTACTGAGAAATTCCTGATTGAAAATCCCAATAGCAATTTGCCCGACCTGGTAATCGTACCCTGAACTTCATGCTTAGCAGTCCACTCCGCTTGCGACCACTCGACCGCCGAGGCAGTGATATCTATGTGTAACATTTCAGCGTATAAATGAGATAATATTTAAACTTATCTAACATAAAATGAGATAATATTTAAATTTATCTAAATAATAAGACAATATTTAAACTTCATAGTCACGTCAGATTTGGGATTTGAGGCTATTTGCCACCTGTATGCGGTATCTCTTGCGAATAGTCCCGCAGCCCTGGAACACAAAGGGCAAGGAAGGAACATGGATGGGTTTTAGTCGGTACAAGTCTGACACTCCCTTCCGCCCGGAGCGGGAGGAGTCATATGATGATTTCCCATACGAAAAAAAAATGGCTTTTTGCCACTAGCTAGGTATCACTACAACCAAACCACGTGGAAATCCTCAATGGATGTCCTCCTCGGAGGGGTCTATCAGACTCCCTATATCCTCACGGTGTTCCTCTTCATCACTTCTGGCTGGGGTGTAGAGACACAATAGCATTCTTTACAATCACCCCAGCAGTACTAAACTCCCCTTTCCTAACTTCAAACGGTCATAAAAACAAAATAGAGTAATCAATAACAAAATACGATCAATTCAGTCGACCTCTAATTGACACGTCTGTGATATGCGTTAGGCTATGGCCTACATACCGCCCGCTACAACAAATTAATTTAAATGGAGGCCGTTGAATCAATGTCAATCAGGCATTGATGCTGTGCGTCTGATTTTGATATCAATGCACTTTATTTGGGAGATTTTTCAGAGTAATTTGGTTAGAATAAAATTTTGTTTAGACTATGAAATGAAACAACTCATCATCATCTGCCTAGCCTTTTCCCAATTATGTTAGAGTCGGCTTCCAGTCTAACCGGATGCATGCAATACCAGTATTTTACATGGAGCGACTGCCTATCTAACCTCCACAACCTATTCAGTACTGGGTAATACGATTCCCCTTCTCTCTGAAATGAAACAACTAAGCTGAGAGTTTACAGAGTGATCTATGTTTATAACCAAGAGAAAAAATACTTATGTGACTATATGAATCCAGACTCTGTGGCTCATTCAGTTACTGAGAAATTCCTGATGGAAAAACCCGATAACACTTACGGAGTTACGGATACTAAGTTTGGATTTGTGCCCGGTTGATTTCAATAGGCTCGTCCCCTATTACATGGAACATAAAACATTTCTGGCAAAATGTGGGTGCACTATTAGGTTCACCTTTGCCTAACCCTTCGGGGATTACAGGCGTGATGATATTTTAATTTACTTTTGAATCGTAGTCTTTATTGACTTCAGCCTTTTCCCAAGTAAGTTAAGGTCAGCTTTCAGACTAACCGAGGCACCAGACTCTATGGCTGCTACTGAGAAATTCCTAATGGAAACCCACACTTTAACACTTTGCCCAACCAGGGAATCGAACCCAGGTCCTCACGCTCAGCAGTCCACCCTACTAGTTATGAAGTTAGTGATCGTTGGCGTATTATTGGTTAATTGGAGATTACGGTTAGAGATTCGTCGTGACTGCCTCGTTGGTCTAGTGGTCGCAAGCACTAGACCAACGAGGCAGCCACGACGAATCTCTTGTCTTTATACTTCAACACCACCATGACAGAAAACCGTAATCTCCAATTAACCAATAATACGCCAACGATCACTAACTTCATAACTAGTAGGGTACCTACATGTTTAATGCTTGAGTATGGCAACACAAGCGCAATATAATTACGCTTGATTAGCGCGGGGCGGGCAGCGCGCTCTTAATTCAGTAATTGCCTTCATAAACTCAACTCGTTATAAGACCACCGAAGATGTGTGGCAGGAAGTGCAGAAGTGCTGTTTGGAACAACTCCATTAGCAAGTATACCCACCACCATCAATATAACTTCAACCTTGATGCACTAAGACAAGGTAAGTTTTCAGTTATAAGTTTGTGTATACATACATATATATTCATGTGCCAAACGTCAAAAAATGGAAGCAGTGACTAAAATCTGCCGCTGTCGTATTTATTGTTATCTAACAGTTTTATAAGTTATGTTTGAAAAACAAAATAGGTTTGAAAAAATACATTATCTGGACTCAATCTGGGTGTTTATGCATGACTTATGCCCGTTTCGTCACTGTCCCGGTTTATGAGGGTTAATATTATATACCTAGTATATATACAGGGTGGAAAGAATACATTTTGACTGTGTAGGCACTTTTGTAGGAGACAGTAGATATTGTTTTTAAATAACCGCAATTTAAAATTAAATACCAATGAAAAAGTTCTACTTGTACGGAATGATGTACTAAATGCGTGGAAACACACGTACACATGCAAAACTCAGTGGACTGTGTTTATGCCGGACAAACGTATGTCTGTAAATCGCGCCAAGACTGTGTATCGTGACTGCACCTTCTGCATATATCTACTTTGTGTCACATGACACATGCTTGCGTTCACTTGTTGACATCACTCGTAACTTTTGTGTATTTAAATAAAGTATTACGTACATTAGTTCAATAAAACGGTTAGTGGTTGAGCTTAGATCATAGTCGTATTAATTACAGGGAAACTTTATGCTATAGTGTATGGGACCTACTGTGACGTTTTATGATAAAAAAGTTGTTTAATTCCCAACGCTGAGGAGGTTACAGTTTTTGTCAAGAACAAGATTAATTAGTTGATAGCACAGAGAAATCGAATGATTTAAGTGTTTTTCGGATTCATGTGCATATTTTATAATTATCACTTGATTCTTTGAAGGAAAAATCGTGAGGAAACCAGCATGCCTGAGAGATATATCTCGACGGCATATTAAAGCCAATCCACTGGCTCATGGGCGGCATAAAATCCTTGACATCAGGTTAGGCACTAACCACACGATAAAGAAGATAAGTAGCAGTAGGAGAATCACATGCGGTTTACAGTCAGAACAAGACCTATGTGTCTTCGGTGAGCTCTCAAAAACCATATTCATCAAAGAAGAATGTAAATAATAAAAGAGTATTCGAAATTACTCAATTTAGCTGATCTTCAAAAAAAACACTAAAATATCAGATTCCTAACTAAACCACTGCCTGGTCCCGGGTTCAATTCACAGGTCGGGCAAAGTGTTTTTGGGTTTTTGCATCAAGAATTTCTCAATAGTAGCCACAGAGCCTGGGTTTGTGCCCGGTTGATGGAAATAGGCTCGCCCGCTATGGACTTAAAAAACATAACTGGCGCAATGTGGGTATATTATTAGGTATACCTCTGCCTAACCCTTCGGGGATTACGTTAGTTAGTTCGGAGTGATGTTATATTAACTAAACCATTGTCATTTTACGTAAGAGAACGTCAATATTCTTGTAGGTCTAGTTAGGTAGCTGGATAGGTACAGGTACTTACTGGTCAAAGGGCGAGAAGATGTGGTGCGGTGGGCGCTGGTCCATGGCACCATCTCTAGAGCTGGCGCTGCCCACTGATGGAGCTGGAGACGGACAGCTGGCTTCCGACCTGGATAGAAAATTAAGATTTGAGTAGAAGACCTTTGTTGACAGACGTGCTATCGAGAGTCTACACAGGCGTGCTTATTTTAGTAAAGCTTTTGCACGTGTTAGTATTCCAGTTAGTTCAGGTGTTCCCTGGATAGTCAATCGGCTTCCAAGTATACCTTCATCAATGCCATTCGAGTTGGGACACACCTTCGTTTATCGTGACCACACGAATTGAGGACACGAGAGCAGAGGTATTTCATGTATTCTTCAATTGTCTTTTGACAGTCAAATATTGGTTGTCTCCACATTCAAATTATCAAGAGGGAAATTGTTTATCAACATGAACTGCAAACGAACGAGTCCTACTGTGGAGATCGCGTATTGGCAAGCACAGTGTTGGACGCCCCTTAAGCTAGATAGATCGACGATCTTAAAATGATGGCTGGGTCTTCCTGGATGCAGAAAATAGAGGACAGGGTCTTGTGGCGCAGGAGAGGCCAATTGAAGATCAACTGTGATACCAGCCTCATTAACTTGTATGTAGGCTGAGCACTCTTCACTGTATCATCCTCCATTACAGAAGTAGTTCCACAATACCTTTCATGTCTCGGCGATCTATTTGGCGACCTGTTCGGCGATCGGAGCGGGGAGCGTCGGGGCGAGCCAGGGGTAACGGGTGGTGAGGCACGGGGGGAACCCGCTGCCCCAGACACCGGCGACGCCTCCGCTGAACCGCGAGACATGCCGCATTCTGATGAGCCCTGGTGAAGAGTTGAGGATGAGTTGGTGGGTTGTTTTGTGAGGGGATTTAAGTGTCCCACGTGAACACATACGGGACTGTTCAGGAGGTTTTCGTTATAAACTCATGCAGGAAGATACGTTACTCTTTCAGTAGAAAGTTACTTTAAGACCGTATTTATTAGCATTTCCTATTGTATCCTCCTTATCATCATCGTCATCCGCCAGAAAGTGTAAGTAAATTGGAAGCTAATAAAGCACGATGATAGTAGTAGGCTCTCTATTATCCTCCAATGCTAATATGTCGTTTTGAACATTTTTTGTGATGCCAGTCTAAGGTCGAATCCATAAGGTCCAAACCTAAAATCGCATTGCTTTTACCAGGATTATTCCGGCCCTATAAATCTCCAACATGTTCCCCAAACCGAAAAATATACAAGCCAACGTAACAAATCGGCAAGCTTATCAGTGTCAAAATAAAAAGCCCCTGTTATCGCACCTTATCATCGGCGGGATCCCTCTTAGTCAGCACGTCGCCCTCTCGCTTCCTCTGCTCCTCCTTCAAACGCTCCGCTTTCCTCCACTTAGCTCGCCGGTTTTGGAACCACACCTGATGACAAAGAAAACAACAAGTTCAGTTTATTTGCGTTTACCTTCTACGATTTTAATACTGTTATAATTAATTTATGGAGTAAACGTTTAATTCTCATTGCATTGCATCAGGAACCATTCTTGGTGGATAGGCCTTTTTTGGACGCATATTTAAAAAGTGTTTGAAAAATGTAATGGAGATGACGACGATTATTTGATTTTTCCCGTTGACCCCACCAGTGGGGCATGGCAGTGGGGTCAGCGGGAATACACCCTATTACACTATGAAAAATGTTCAGAGATAAATTACAAAACGAAATTAAGTATCATAAAAGGTTTTAGCAGCGGTAGAATTTACCGTGGTTTCTAAACCTTAAAAATAAAAAAATATAAAACTGAGGATTTTAATCCTCAGTTTGTATTTTTTTGCAACTGGAAAAATTTTTTTAGGTTAGTACCTACTTGTGTGTGAAAAATTATTTATACTATCATTGAATTTTGAAAGTGTAATTTTTTTACCAAAATCACTTTTTATAATCCTAATAAAATTTTATTCCCATCATAAATATTTCTAACCCGAATTTAGAGGCTACCCCAGTAATCCTCAATAGGCGAGCTGTCACCACGGAACCCGGTAACAGCACATCATTACCACCCCATTTTGTGCTCGTTATAACTCCAAGCTAACAGATCACCCAACCACTTCATCGCATAAGGGCACCCACCCAACAAAACAACCAGACCTTTAAAGCAGAACAATATCCTTGCTACGAGAGATCTTGCTAAACTGGCTGTGTCTTAATACCCGCCAATTTAACAAGATCCCTTATGTCAAACAAATTGTTAGATACAGTAGATCTTGTTATGTTGGGGCTTGTAAGCCGGTTAGCAAAATACGTCAGGGCCACATTTGCACTGCAATTTTCGCAATTTAGTTTTAATAAGCTTCGTTGGGTGAGTGCTGCGAAATCTAGGGGTGAGTGTGGAAGTCGTAGTTGTGGCAGTAGGCAGAAATGTAATACAACAACAACATAATTTATTTCAGACTGCAATGGTCCATAGATACCTTAAAAACTAACATAATTATATAAAGTAAATACAAAAACTTGTGTTAATAAATAAGACTTAAAACTATGTCGTTGTAATACTTTTCTGAATACACTATTCAGAGTGGAATTTAGTACATCACTCCGAACCATTACCGAATTAATTAGTGATGAATGGTTTTTAAGACGACAGAAAAAAAAAATGCCTTCCATACATTTTGACCGTGTAGTTATTGCACTTTTGTAGGAAACAACAGATTTTTGTTTAGATTTTATTACCGATGAAAGATTTCTATGCATACGTGATAACCGTTTGTATGTCGATGTCCCTTCTACCCTGTATTTTGGTTCAAAATACCGCAAATCACTGTTTTTGATAGTTTAACTTAAAGTTAGTTTATATAATATAATTAGATGTCGATGTTTGAGCCCATAGAATAACCAGCTTATAGTATTATAAAGGGTGTAAACAGACTCTTAACGAAACCGAAAGGCACTTGTTCTCCCCGTCTTTGCGATCATTTTTTTGTTCTAGACCATACCTGGGAAACTTCTAGTGACGGAGATATTGGAGGTCAAAGTTCCAACTTTTTCACAAGTTTTTTTTTTAATACATGTTTTTAATGTGATTTTTAATTTAAACACCTCCAGGACCCCCTTACTATTCAATCCATCCATCAGCACAATGTTTTGAGTGCGTTACATTGAGTCCTACTGTAAAACGTGATTTTTCAGCCCAAATAAAAAGTCGTTTCCCAGCACAAATTTTCGCGTAAAGTTACTTAGTTTGATGTACATAATGCTTGGTTGATGGCTTCGTGAAGAGTCTGTTTACACCCTGTATTACTGCACGACGGGCAGATGCTATTGTTGCCTTGGCGGGGTGATTGGGGATATTCTGGGTGAGAACGTAGAGATGGCCACAGGCACAGAGAGGCCTTACCCAGCAGTGGGTGAAGACGGGCTGTGGATGATGATGATGAATTCAATATTAAACTAAGTTAGTACGTAACCAGGGCTGCGGGACTGCTCGAAAGAGATACCACGGCCCTGGAACACAAAGGGCAAGGAAGGAAGATGGATGGGTTTTAGTCAGTACAAGTCTGACACTCCCTTCCGCTCTGCCCGGAGCGGGAGAAGTTATTCGATGATTTCCCATACAAAAAAAAAATAAAAAAAATAAGATAGTACGTAAACAAGAATTTATAGGTGAAAAGCATGCATAATTCGCAAATCTTTGAAAACAATTGTAATTCATTTTGTACGAGTTATTAAAATATGCTAAAATAAAAAAATTAAACCAAAGCCCTGTCTTCTCTCCACACTTAATCTTTGACCATCTAAGAGCGCCACAGTCCCTTAACACCAGTAAGCTAATTTCGTTAAAATAATAATCTGCCCATAATCCCGACCCGCCCTAATAGTTTTTATCTCTTACGAGGGTTGAATTAATATTTGAACGTGTCGAACACCCTTGTTCTACCACCCCTGTCGAGATTATTGTTATTACGGGAAATTTACTTTGTGGTATTTTTTGGTTATTAATTTTCTTGCAAAATTGAGGTCCTGTAATGGTCTGTGGGTTTATGAATCTGGCTATTATTTTGTAAAGTCGCCAGCGGATCAAGTTTCTACAAACTTTCAAGTTTTCTCATTCGATTTTGAACATAATCATAAACATTTTATGGTTTAAAATCATTTGGAAAAATTTGACAGTTTGTGGTAAGTTACGGGCTCAAAGTGGTCGCAAGTGTTACCGCTGAGTGTGAGTTTATGTTTACAACTTGCAGTCATGTGTAAGATTATCTTCACAACTTGAAGTGGGAAATTGTGATTCATGGTCTGACTGATATCAGCAATGAAGTTGCCTAGTTCTCAGACTTTGCTGTACAGTGTAGTATAATAATAACAGTGTAGTATGAAATTTGTTTTATTTTATTAGAGAAAATTAATGTAGCAATTTTTTTTTTGTTTTCATTTTTTTATTTGTAAAAGCTAATGGAATTAAAAGGCTTTTTATTTTATTTATCAAATCAGGTTTCGGGTATTCTCAGTCCCTACTTATTAGCTAGTGTTTTTTTTAAAGAAAGTAATTCAGTAATTTCGTAGCAGGTGTTGTCTAACTGTGCTTAGTGCTTACCCCCATGTGAAAAAAGTGTCGGTTTATGTATGCAATTTAGTAAACTGCCCCAATTAATAGAACACCAACGATCAAAAATGACAACACTTCACTAAATACTCCTAAACACAAAATTACCGATGTCATGATTCACAAAACAATTAACCCCATTAACATCATTGTAGCCCAAAAACACATGTCGCTAGTTCCAAACCAGCATACAATGACCTTCCTTACGCTCCTTGATTCATAAACCTGTTATAATAACTGGGGATCCGATTACATGGCTAGAAAGGAGGTGACTGCTGAGCTGATGAGTAATAGAGAAGTATGGAAGAAGAAGACATTTTAGGAGGAGCTCATGGCTAAATAACAATAGCCGAACGGTTCGATTTTCAAGTTAAGATGTACTTGCCGAGGTTGGTCCGTGGATGACCATTACATACTGAGTTTCCTCCGTGCCTCGGAAAGCACGCTAAGCCGTTAGTCTCGGCTGTCATTTGTAGATCTTTGATAGCCGTTACAGGTAGTGGCTCGAAATTCTGACAACCAGTCTTACCAAGGGATAATTATTTATTTAAACTTCATGTACAAGAGGGGTACATAGGCGGACTAAATGCCACAAGGCATTCTCTACCAGTCAACCTTTGGGTCAAATAGGACAGCATTTTGATGGTGTACAAAAAAAAAGTAAAATACCATTTTGTTTAGAAATCGTATTACGCAGTACTAACTAAGTTGTGGAGGTCAGATAGGCAGTCACTATATATAAAATACTGGTATTCAGCTGCTGGTGGTTAGACTGCGAAGCCGACCCTAACATATTTGTGACAAGGCTAGGAAGTTGGTGACAGAAAAAGATATTTTGCGCCGACTGCAAATTCCAAGCAAGTTCTTTGACAATGAGGTTCTATAACAAACAGGGGTCAATAATAACTGGCAGGGTTTCTCTCATTAAGGGGTGTGCACACTAGGGGTGCAGTAATTACCTTCTGTTACCAAACGCGGATTGTTTGCCGTCCTTTACACGGCGCATTGAGTGCGCTTGCGTTAAATAATAACAAATATTGTTTGTGTGAACTACTCTTTAGGGCGAACAGTTTAATTACTTCTTTTGTTTGGTACAATAGGTTTGAAGGACTTGTGAATAGGTGATATTGTGAATTGGTTTTGAAGTGTTGATGTCTTTCAATAATGAGTTTGAAGAGGAAACGATCTGATGGCGTGTTATCTTCAAGAAACGACGATGGATGGACTGTGTAAAGGATGATATGGCAAGAAAAGAGGTGTCTGATGAGATTTTAATAATTTTAATAGTTTCACAATTTGTAATGTATTTTTAATGTATGTAATTAATTATTGTATGCCCTATCGGCGGGACATAGCTGCTCACAATTTTATTATTTAAGACCTGTATTCTGTACTTACCTAGATCCTCAATACATATTTACCCATTCACTGCCCAGTACTTCACGAAAACTTCGTGAATTTCGTTCGCGTGCCCACAACCCGAATCCGAGTCGTTGTTATAATGAACTATAGATGACTTGTATTCATGCCCAGAACCCGACTAGCGAGTCCATAGCTACGGGTACGGGTTGTGCGAACATACAAATTATTGTTCGACTCATATGCTGGGTTCTGGGCACTGAATGGGTTAAGTAAGTAAGTAAGTAAGAGATGATGAGTAACAGAGAAGTATGGAAGATGAAGACAAGCTGCGCCGACCTCAAATGAATTGGGATAAATGCAAGAGAATAATGATGACTTGCTGTCTTAATTCAGTCAATTTTTTTTTGGCTGTACTGATAATAGGGTTACAACGAACTTCTCATGACGTCATGTCCGGTACAGAAATTCGAGATCAGATAGAAACACTGTATATTGCTAAGCGCCACCATCATTCGCCTACCCTAATCTCAATTTATTTGAGGTCGGCAAAGCATGGCTCCTTCTTCCATACTTCTCTATTACTCGTCATCTCATCAGACACCACCTTTTTTGCCATATCATCCTTCACACAGTCCATCCATAGTTCTTTAAAGTATAAGTTTAGTTTGTAGTTTTAAGTAGTTCTTTATAGTTCTTTTCTCTAAGCACCAATAGACTTAAAATTATTGCTTCCTGTAAGCAATAGTTTCAACTTTTTAGACCGTAAGTAATGGCTATTCTGCAGCATAAGCTCTCTTCTTCGACTATTAAGCTGGAAAACATCGTGAGGAAACCAGCATGCCTGAGAGATATTTCTCGATGGCATGTAAAGCCAAGTTAGAGGTCCATGGGCGGTATAAAAACTCTGAAACCAGGTTAGGCACTAACCGCACGATATAGAAGAAGAAGACGTTACTAAAGTAAGATTTTAAGTCTCCAACTAAGTAGGCCTTTGCCCAGCAGCAGACACAAAGTAGGTACTAAAAAAAAAACTAAGTAAAATGATTCCACGATACGCATTTCACGATATTTGCATTAAAAAACAGACCACACAGTATAAACCAAAATCATATTTCAACCTTAATTCCTCTAGTTAGAAAACACATTTCAAAGCAGACATGAAGTTGAAACGGAATTTAATTTCAAACGCAAAAAGTTTTAATTCAAACTCACCACTTAGCACATAACTCGCATGCATCGCCTACTTAAAAGTTACTACCCCTTAATTGCGTCACCGCGAGTAATGTTTTAAAACACTTCATACGAGGAGTTAACGTAAAAGTTAACGTTAAAGACTCATGCAAATACGTTAAGGGGAAACGTCTGGGTAGCAGAAAATCAGTCTTTGAGATTTTTTTTTTTGATGTTTTAGGTTAGTAACGGGTTGTATACTTATAATTAGTGATCGTAACATGAATTTGTGTGGTATACTAACTACAATAAAAAAACCCGACTACTGAAAAATCGTGCTCTAATTAAAAACAAGGGTTACAAAGTAAAATCGACTCCTCCTATTGTTTAAGTTGGTTAAAATGTAGCCTATGTTACCCGGTCCATAATAACGAATCGATTGACATCTTATTTATCAAAATAGGATGAATAGTTTAGGTGTTGTACAAACATACATAGACTACTGAAATCATAACCCTTCCTTTTGGCTTTGCCGTAGTCAAGAAAAAAATATGTATTCATCTTCTTTATATATATAATTCTACTGTGCGTGTGTATGTCACTGAACTCCTCCTAAACGGCTGGACCGATATGAATGATGTTTTTTGTATGCCTTTGGGTGGCACCCTGGATGGTTTAGATTCACAAATCAGCCCGACAGATGGCGCTGCTGTCGTTATCTAGATATAAAAATCAATGCCACTTTTCGTTGTAATTTTATAACTCAAGAACGGGCTCACCTATCCAAACCAAATGTTTAGGCTTTGTTCGGGCTATTTAGTAGATGGTTTATAGGTATTTAGGGTAGGGTACCTACCCTACCCTACCTACCTAGGTAGGGTAGGGTAGGTAGGTAGGGTAGGGTAGGTAGGTAGGGTAGGGTAGGTAGGGTAGGTAGGGTAGGTAGAGTGGGGTAGGTAGGGTAGGTAGGGTAGGTAGAGTAGGTAGGGTAGGTAGGGTAGGTAGGGTAGGTAGGGTAGGTAGGGTAGGTAGGGTAGGTAGGGTAGGTAGGGTAGGTAGGGTAGGTAGGGTAGGTAGGGTAGGTAGGGTAGGTAGGGTAGGTAGGGTAGGTAGGGTAGGTAGGGTAGGTAGGGTAGGTAGGGTAGGTAGGGTAGGTAGGGTAGTCGATTTATTATTTAATTGCATTATGTGACGCAAACGAAGTTGCGCGGGTCAGCTAGTAGAATTATAAATTCTTAAATCATCAATAAATCTCCTAAGTACTTATCACTCTAAAGAATAACTATTTAATGAAATCGTGATATTTGAGGTCATCACTATCTTAGAAAATTGTATTCATGATTACCTTGATGTTAATGTATATTTGCCTCGTTGGTCGAGAGGTCGCAAGCGCGACTGCTGAGCACGAGGTCCTGGGTTCGATTCCCGGGTCGGGCAAAAGGTTTTCCATCAGGAATTTCTCTCGATGGCAAAGGCTCGCCCCTTATCACATGGGACTTAAACCTAACTGGCTAAATGTGGGTGTACCTACGTATTAGGTACACCTCTGACTAACCCTTTGGGGATAAGAGGCGTGATGTTTTGTTAAGTATTGCATATTTTTTACTATCGTAAATCAATAATTAACATACAACCGGTTACCGATTTGCAAAAAACGTAAGAAAACTTAAATTTCGCGTATACTCTGGATGCTTTCACCTTTACGTGAAAGTTAACGTTAAAGACTGATGGAAATATGTTAAGAAACCGCGGCGCAACTGTTTAAGTGGTGGGGAATATTTTCGCGACTCGTTCTAAGCGACAGCTCGTGTGTTAAGGGGAGGTCTATACGTTAAGTAATTACACGGTACGGTGGTTTGTTTTTGGTTGATGTTTAAATATGTCGATGTTTTTTAACGGCGACGGTAAAAATGCGCATAACAATTTTGTTTGATGGCGAATTTGCTCGCGAAGCATAAAGGATTTCGATTACTTTACTGGGTGTGTTTTCTTTGTTAGATTTTTTTTCGTTCATTTTATTTTGGAAGATAACGTATTAACATTTGAACATGACGTCATGTAGGGATCCTTTTCAGTGCTTAGCAAATTAAAAAAAAATGTAAATAGTTGCTTTTCTTTAATCGCAAAATATGATTGACTTTGTTTAAAGTTATTTTCTTGCTTGCAGATTGAGCAGGTTATTTTTGTTATAGCCCAATAAAACATACACACACAATTATGTTATCTTCGTCCCTTTTTTTTCTCCTGCTCTGGGCAAAGCGGAAGCGAGTGTCAGACTTGTACTGACTAAAACCCATCCATGTTCCTTCCTTGCCCTTTGTGTTCCAGGGCCGCGGTATCTCTTTCGAACAGTCCCGCAGCCTTGGTTATCTTCGTCCCTCTGCAATGCCAATTAGGCGAATATTACACCTTTTCAGCCCCTTAAATATAAAACGTTTATTAATAAGATGTTAAAACCACACACCCTTAACATCTAAGACCCCAAACACACTGTCGAGCGTGTTTCACTGACTTTATTATAAGACCGTAATGGCGGCGCCGTCATACGGCTGCTAATTTGAGCAACTTGCCAATCTGCCCTGTACTCAATCACTTAGCGGGATGGTTAAGTCATTACTTAACTTTGAACGACAGTTTACGTCATATGTTAGGCTGGTTACTTAGAAATTACGTTAATGTTTGTATTTTAAAAACAAACAGAGGTTGAAGTTAGAAAACACACTCAAAAATGAACATACATACATACGCTAAAACATTACCCTCCTTCTGCCGCAGTCGGGTAAAAAGCATTTCTAGTGAGCATAACTTAGAGCCATTTGCAACACATATCCATAAACACATTTAAAGCTAAATTATTTAAAACAGTATTCCTGTCATCTTCAAACGTTTTGGAGTGACAGAAAAAGTTTTAAATTAGTTCAGTTTTAAATAAGTTAAGCTATTTTTGTTGCCATGAGCCTAAGAGTCTGTAGGCTGTAGGTCAACCTTTTTTCTTTTTTTTTTTTTCTTTTTCTCCTGATAACGGACCATCTTGCTGGCTGGCAATTATTTATCGTTTAGTTTTTTATAGTGACTACACTACATATTGCTTTTGCTTGTTTATTGTACATCGAAGACACTGTTTCAGCTATGTTCGCGGTAAAACGCAACAATCGCTCTGTAAAATACTGTTTCAACATTGTATAATAAGAAGGCATGAAACAACAAATTAATAAACACGTACTAAACCTAATACCTACACTCATAAGCTGAAACAAATTAATCCCATATACATTAAAATTAACATAATAAATAAGTCAAGTATTCCCAAAACTGATTACATACAATCTACTTATCTACGATCCGACTGATGTTTCATGTGGTGTGGTGTTAAGTTTTTCATCACATGATTAGGGGCAAATTGCCCCCCCTTTACCACCCCTTGGGGATCCGGCAAATCTACCGTTATCCCCACTAAGACCCGAGGAGCTTTCTTAGCTCGCGGTTCGACGATGTGTTAAGATTTGAGGTGGCATTTTGAACTTATGAACTTTGAATGAAGAATTAGGGTGTTGAGGAAATTCCAAACTTTTATTCGTAAAATATAACTTAGTGCTAAGTCATCGACATCATCATCATCATCATCATTTCACCCGAAGGTATCTACTGCTGGACATAGGCTTCCCCCTAAGTGTCGCCACATTGACCGGCTCCCCGAAACACCAGGTCATCGGTCCACCTAGTGGGACGCCTTCCAACGCTTCGTCTTCCAACGAGATATTTAGAAAAAATCTTCTTTTTTCGAATAATAACATAAAATAGAAAAAGATCTATATCGCACGTAATTAGGTTCTTGTGATAACTGTATGTTCCCACCGACGCGCGGTGGTATAAAACATGTTGAAATCTCTATTTCTTCCTCTTTTACATTTCGTTGAAATCTTTTATTTCATCAAATAATATGATCAATATATTTTTTTTGTTAATTGAAACGCACTGTACCTAGCAAGGTCGAAACCCTGATAACAAATCATTTGCTTAAAATAATACATATCTACCTAAAGAAGTTTGCAAAAACAGACAACTTATTGTTTAACATCTACCGATGTTTTATTTTCAGAGTTAACAAAAATAATATACCTACTTGGGAAACTACAGACTCCATTTTTGGTAAAAAAAAAACCTTACCACGTTCAAAAAATCACTGCCGAGCCACAACAAAAAAAAGAAACAAAAAAGCTTTATACCTAATTCCATTTTCAAAATACCGCCTCCATGTTTAATCCGTTTCGCGGTCCAACCGCTGTGTAATTAGATTCCATCGCAGAGTGGTGTAATTCGCGCAAAATGGAAGACATATCGGAGATAACATGTTTACAAGAAATTATCTGAGGGATCATATCGACTGGATTAGCTTGCAGTCGTGTGTAGTTGGGACTTTAGTGACAGTTGTAGTGTTTAGTTTGTTAGGTAATGTTGTAGTTTTTGCTGTGGTTAATGTGCTTTGGTAAGTTGAATGAGAAATACAAGTACACTAAAGATCTTGGAAACCTTTTTTAATTTTTATTTTGTTCACGGGTAGAACTGGTATGCGCACTCATTCACTAGACCTATAATAATAGCAATGTACTTACTTAAAGATCAATTTGTAAAAAAGTTGATTTATACTATCTTAGGTTAATATCAGTGGCGAAGGGTTAATTTTTGTGAGGTAAGCCTGAGAATAATAGGTACTTAGAAGCGAATGCATGCAGTCCAGTAACTCTTCATATTCAAAGTCTTGTATAGTGTCTAATTTATAGTTTTTCAACCTATTTTGATATCAATTAAGGATAAGAGTTTTTATTTGTGTGTTGTTTATTGAATAAATAATTGTATAAGAGTGTAAGGACCTGTTTCACCACCTACGATTAATTTCCCGTTAACTTACTTGGCAGGTAATTTCATACATTTTTTGTTCGATTTTTTAATTTATTCCATAAGTAGCGGTTATTCCGACATCGTGAAACTAAAAAAACCCTAACTGTTAGAATTAGAAAACCCTAACTGTTATAAATTAGAAATTGCTAATTATAAGTTACACTTAAACGTTGCTCAATTTCAATTAGGTATTCTCTTTGTCAAAACTGTGTCACACGACAAATATTTGTCATTGATAATTTGTCCTGTATGACACGCGCGCACGCACTGAAGGGGTTGACAATGAGGGTTTTACTAATACTACTTTCAGTTTATTTTGCTTTACTTCACACAGCAGCAACCTTATTGCAAGGAGAATAAAGTTGAATTTTAATTTGGCAGACAGTAAAGGTTACAGCGAGGGTTACACCATCACACGTTACTATAGTGCCGTCGCACGAGTATAGTGTTGCGACAAATTGTATTAATTCCTCATTTCGTGTTATGACAGATGATATTAAAGCTGTAAGATGTAGGAAGGCTTTAGGGTTGTGTGAGTCAGGGATAAGAGAAAGATTAGTTTATTTATTTAAACTTCATGTACAAGAGTGGTATATAGGCGGACTTAATGCCACAAGGCATTCTCTACCAGTCAACCTTTGGATCAAATAAGACAGCATTGTGGTAGAGTACAAAAACAATAAATAAGAAAATTACCATTTTGTTAACTATTGTTACTTGTTACTTTTGTTATTAGTTCATCAAACGAGTTGGGTATTAAGCTCATCATAAATATGCACTGGTGGTCGACCATGACGTCTTAAAGCAGTTATTATTCTAGTGTGGTTAAGAGATGGCGCTAGATGACCTGTATAGCTCTGTCTCTTTAAGACGTCATAGTAACCCCCTGAGCAGATTCAGAACAATATATAACATCATCAACATCTGTAGCCCGACTCCGACACCTTTATTTTTTGTGCCAATTTCCACACTCCTGTTGCAGCCTTTTTTTTTTCAGATGGGAAGTCATCAAATGACTTCTCCCGCTCTGGGCAGAGCGGAAGAGAGTGTCAGACTTGTACTGACTAAAACACATCCATGTTCCTTCCTTGCCCTTTATGTTTCAGGGTCGCGGTATCTCTTTCAAACAGTCCCGCAGCCCTTTAAGGCGAATTTCACAAATTAATCTAAACGCGATCAGCACATCTAAACCGCGTTCAAGGGCCGTCAGTGTATTCCGTTACAATAATCGCGTTATCTAAACTAAAGAAGTCTTCACAGAGAGCACCTTTTCAAGCAAATCGTTCTTTTAAACTTGAATCGATATTTTACACTTCGAAGTTCAGTATGACAATCAAGTAGGCTTTGAAAAAAATAGCCATTCTATAACTTAACACTGAAAAGATAATGCATATTTACTATGTTTACTGTTTCTCTGTCTGTCTGTCAGTTTATCTGTCTGTCTGATTTATGTCTGTCTGTCCGTTTGTTTATTTTTTAATTTAGTGACCATGTCAGCTTAAAAAAAAAACATATCTCTGTAGATTTAGGCTCACCTTGATTAAAACCGAAAATAGAAATAGAACGGCTGACACTGCCTTAAAAACTCTGGATCCTCCTATCAAAATAAAGAAAGCAGAAAATTCTGAGAATATTTCTACGGTTTATATATTTGGATGTATATTATGTAAGTAAGCAAAAGTTCCAACTCCATTTGAGTTCTATAACGCGATTTCCAATATCGAAGACCTTTGTTCGTCTCCGGATTTCGACGATTGGAATTCCGTCTATTAGTTGCAGGAAACCTAGCAAGACGCGGTGATGGCAGGTGGAGTAAAGGTGTGACCGAGTGGCGTCCAAGGAATGGAAAGAGAAGTGTTGGCCGGCGGAGAGATGGGCAGACGACATTGTTGCCACTGCGGGAATATCCTGGATGAGGCTGGCACAAGAACGTGGAGCTTGGCCCAAGCGAAGAGAGGCCTATAGCCCTATACCCAGCAGTGGGTGAAGTCAGGCTGTGAATGATAATGATGATGAAGTAAAGTTGCGAGACAGCTACGGACAAATTGTAGACGCAGTTCCCGACACCGGATTCTGACCAAAACTTCAGTAAGATTGTATGAATTTTTCGTAACTACTGTACCTACTGGTTTCTTTACAATTTTCCATTCAAAACATCACTCGTATTCACTCAAGTATCATTTAAATCCACCTTCCAATTGTGTTGTAAAATGTGACAGATTTCATTTTCACCCTTGATTTGATTTGAGTAGGGAAATGATTGATAAAGTAGATAGGTACAACGCGTCAAGTGCGTGCCGCGTGAAGTCGCAGCTCGAGTGACAACAAAAAGAAAATGAAGATGAGTGGAAATATAGGAGGGAGTGTTTGGAGTGGTGCCGCGGAATATCGGATCCTGCCTAGACATGTTCCCATGTATTGCATGTTCGGTGTTGTTTTCAAGCTTGTAAACTGTCGAATTTCTAGAGTTAAACCGAAAAGGTGCTCATCATCATCATGTCATGCCTATAATGTTCCCACTGCTGGGACACAGGCCTCCTCTCTATAAGGGGGAATGGGCTTTAATCCACCACGCGGGCCCAGTGCGGATTGGTAGATGTCACATGTCTTCGATTTTTTGATTCTAGGACATGCTGGTTTCCTCACGATGTTTTCCTTCACCGTTTTTGTGAGGAGTGGTAATGAAATAAATGACACAAAGTAATGCACCTGCTTTGGTTCGAACCCTCGACTTACTGTTCGTAAGTCGGGGTCGCTACCACTGGGCCACCGCTGCTCTCCTCTGCTCATTAAAAGCTGCTCATTCATTTCTAAAAACTACACTCATCGTTAATAATGCACTTGAGTTTATTACAATGCAGTGTACCAAACTGTCAAATCGAATAAACTGGCAAACATTGGAAATGGTAAGTATATATTAGGTCTCATTAAAATAGATGGACAAAGTTTTAGAAATCATTCAGACCACCAAAATAAGGACAATGGTAAAGAAAAAAATAAGAACAACGATTTAGATACTTACAAGAAAAAAAAACAGCGACCGAAAATACACTAAAAATCAAATTTATTGTTTTAGGTCAAAATAAAATCTCTATAATCAGTGTTTTTTTGCTTGGATATCTTTGGTTAGACATACTGAACGCTGTGTTAAAATTTGTACATCTATTTTAATGGGACCTTATTATTATTTAATTATATGTGTAATTATAATCTGTTTGTAATCTAATTATGTAATTATAATATAATATTAATGTAACAATAAAATGTAATTATAAAATTATGTAATTTATTTGTAATCTATTTTTGTTATATTTTAGTTTTGTTATGCTCTTTCTTTCTCTTTCTTAACTGTGTTATATTTCGAGTGGTTATAATTAATTTTGTACGCCAATGGTGACAAAACATGTTGAAACTCACAGATTTTCACTTTTAAATCCGCATTTACATTTATATGTACAATGTTACACATGTTTACAAATAAATATATCTTTATCTTCATATATAATAATATAGGTTAAGTTAGGTAAGGCACATAAACGCATTATTCTCTTCCTTTTCTCACACACTATTGTCTACGTTTCTTTTTCATTTCTCCTTTAGCAGGTCTACTGGCAGAAATTTCCTAAGAAATAAACAGTACCTTTTTACTCATATTTTATAATGTTATTCTCCTGTGTTGTCTACGTGTGTTCATAAATAGTAAAATAAATAAATAAATGGTCGAATTGACGCAACTGTCTAATTCACAAAACCGTCCTGATGAAAGTAAGCAACGAAAATGCCAATTAAATAAACTGACGAGTAAGGGAAACTGACCAGTGATACGTGGACTCTCATGTGAAGTCATGAACGCGACGTTACAGTACGCATCATTGTGTCGTATGTTTTTTATAATTTTTGTGTACAAGAGTTCGATATGACGCGTCGTTAGCTTCGGTCGCACGCCGGTAGGGTTGCGCCGTACGCCCCGTGTACGCCCCCGGGGTTTTGGCTAATTGGCTTTATTATAAAACAACACTACTTTATGTTTTTTAATGTTGTTCAATAAACATTGATGATAATTGTTGTCGAAGAAATAAACTGATATAGAATATGGGTGATTAATTACTTAAAAAGTATTTAAACAACAGTCAAGTTATACATATAAGCTACTATTTGTAATTTTAATAATATTAGTTATTTCGAAATTATCAAAAACAACCTACGTATTATCATGATGAAATAGATCACAATAATTTTGAGAAAAAATTTCTAAGAATGTAAAGTGATCCATGTCTAAAACACTAAGGGAAAGTTTAAAATTGACCACGTTCAGCACATCAAAACCGCACTCTACGATTAGAGCTGCCAATTTCATCATTGTTGTGGAATTTTAACACCGAACGCTCTTGAATGAGAGTTTGGTTTATGCTCTGTTGATCGCGTTCACCTAAGAGGTTGAGCCAAAAGGTTGAGTTACGATTATCAGTCTCCTTATATTTTTTTTATTACAAGTTCACAAGTAGGTCATTAGAGGTCGCAAACGCGTCAGCTGGGTCTGGGGTTCGATTCTAGGGTCAGGCCAAGTGTTATTGGGTTTTTCCCCCAGAAAACTCTCAGTAATAACCTAATTATTATTTGGCAATAGGTCCACCCCCAATTACATGTGTCTTAACATGTGTGTGTACTTTTACACACTTCTGCTTAACCCTTCGGGGACTGCAAGCGTGTTTTTACATTATATTTATAAATCACAATTAAGGTAACTCACTTAAAACAAAAGCAAATTATAAAACTTCACATTATAAACTCAACAATTTACTCCACTCGAACTAGAAACAAATAATAATTAAGTAGGTAAGAAGTACCTACTGGCAACCCTAAACACGAGTATTTTAAGTACCATTATAAAGCTGTGTTTTTTACACGCTTGACAACCCTATTGTTTTACAACACGAGTGCTTCTACACGTCACAGGGGGAGTTATAATTTTTTTCGAGTGATTCTTTTTTGTTTTTGTTTTTTGAATTCGGATCTGTCATTTTTGTTTTGAGGAGATGTGAATTTTGAGAGCTTGAGAATTTGTCGACTGTTTTTGAAGTAAAAACTTCTTTAGCATCGTTGTGATTTGAAAGTCGATGAAACGAAAAAGCGACGGTAAAAAGAGACGGACACATAAATTTATAAGATTTAACGTGGGAGAAAATGAGATAGGAAGCATTATACAGTGTTTATCTTGAAGCCAAAATTTTTGAAGGTTTCACTTCTACCAAGTGTGAATTGCACACATGTTTTCTTTTTTGTTTGTATTGTTGTTAGTGTGTGGTCACGAAAGAGATGGCGGGGTGACTTGGATGTCTTCTTTAGGAATTGGCTAGACGTGGCGCAGAATCAGGACCAATGAAAAAAAAGAGGGAGAGCTTTGCCCAGCCGTGGGGAAGAGACATAGACGTACAAACGGTTACCACGTGTTCAGTCCATTATTCCAAAGTCTCTCAAAATCATTTTGACCGTATAGCTGTAGGCATTGCAGTTTTGTAGGAAGAAGCGTTTTTTTTTTTAAATTACCGATTAATTTCTATGTGAGAGGCGGGAGTTCGTAGTGATGTACTGAGGACGTGTCCCAACCTGTATTATTAAAGATTGTTGTGTCATTAGCTATACCCCAAAAAAACGGACAGTGCATGCATGACCAGAGCGCCTTAAAATAACATTCTATCAGCTACCAAAGAGCTTATTTGGATCCTGTTGGAAGCCATTAAGCACCCAGTTAGTACTGAGTAATACAATACCCCTTAGTACGACTGGATTTTCGGGCCACTGAACTGACTACCTGTAACGACTGTCTTATATAATGGTCATATAATGACAGATGAGACCAACGGCTTAATATGCTTTCTGAGGCGCGGAGGAAGCTCGGTATAGAATGAATATGGTTACCAATCCACAGACCAACCTAGGCAAGCACGGCTTAACCTAAAGATCGACCCGAGCGGCTGTTATTAATTAGCCACGAGCTCCTCAAATCATCAATCATCAGAGGTGGACAAAGGGTTTAAAAAGACTCTTAACGAAGCCAAAAGGCACTTGTTCTCCCCGTTATTGCAATATTTTTTTTGTTCTAGACCATACCTGGGAACCTCCTAATTACAGAGATATTGGGGGTCAAAGTTCGAACTTTTTCACATTTTTTTTTAATTTTAAATAAATGCTTTTTATGTATTTTTTTTTACTTAAGACTCCTTCACGACCCCCGTACTATTCAGTCCATCAACAGCACAATGGTTTGAATGCGTTACATTGAGTCCTACCATAAAAAAATCGTTTCCCAGCACTAATTTTTGCGTAAAGTTACTTACTTGATGTACATAATGCTTGGTTGACGGCTTCGTGAAGAGTCTGTTTACACTCTTCTGTACTCTTCTTCTCTGTATTGTTGCTCAATTCATAATCGATACTATCTGCACTTATCTTACAATAGGTAACTAGTTTTTTTAACTTTAGATTACTGTTAGCCTGTGTCATCCCACTGCTGGGAAAAGGCCACCCCCCATAATTTTCAAATCCTTCGATCCAGGGCCAATGTGGACCACTGGTTGTTGGTTCTGTCCAGCTCGTCCCGCCATCTCCTGTGAGGTCTACCGCGTCGCCTTCTGGCTATGTCAGGGCTCAAAGAAGGTGTTGTAAGTAAATAAAATAGGTACCTTCAGAGATCTTAATGTATTGCCGTTAACGGCGTACAATATATCAGAGAAAAAACCTAAAAATAGTTCCATATTTTCCTAATTCTCGAAAAGCGACATTAAAAATAGCACAATATCCCAATCACTTATCGGCTCCTACTGCTACTAGTACATTCCGCTGGCGCCGCTCGTTCTCACCCGCCCCGCTGTAATCCAATATGGCCGACAGCTGCTCCCAAAAGCTTCCTTTTTATATTTTTCGGGCGAATTATCACCGACACTCTGCAGCCGGACGAGGATGCGAATCAAATTGAAAGCCGACTCAATTATATTACCAAGCTCTTATAGGGCTGTCGAAGATTGCGTGGTGATGTTTGACGTGTGTCTTTGTGGCGAGCTTAAGTTATTTGTCAAGGAATTGTGGCAGTCAGGATTACTGGACTGTTTGTCTAGTAATGATGAAAGTACTTAAGGTCAAAGATCGGGTTCTAATAAGTAGATTATTTGCATAGATCATTGACCATGTCCATTACAGACAAGTGCTTCAATTGTTTTTTTAAACATCCAGGAATTATTAGCTATCCATCTCCGTGCCTTCCGTAAAATACATAGATTGATTTATTAAACGTTCCATCAATCTTCAACCATTCCAATTCATCCAGCAAATTCCTATACCTAATCGCCCAGTCCTCGTTACACGCGACACCCCTTAATCCCAGTAGCACGTGCGCCAAGGTGTGAGCGGGGGTGAGGCACGCGGGCGCGGGATAACAGCCTCATACCGTAATACCATTCCGAGATGAGCGACTTAAACGCGTTACAGACCACCAGTCCTACCTGACCTGTCCCTCCCCCCGCACCACTCACATATCCCACTGATATTGAAACAATCCAATGAAGTATTGAAGTCCAATCTAACATGGACGTACGCGTTCAATTCTCAACTGTTTTGGTGGTTTTGCCAACGAAGTAGAGTGGCTTTTGACAATGGTAGTTAACTAATGGAAGTGGATGCTCGACGCGGACAAACGAAATTGGATAGATATTGTCTTACGAGGCTCGTGGCTGATGGCTGGTGGTTACGTCGATTGGTTTTGTTATGGAGGAGTCCGGTCAATGCTGATGTCTGACGTTTGATTGTAATTACGTCGGTAACTTTAGAGTTGACTTCAGTTGCAACTACGGATGACGAGTGGGTACTATGATTAATTAGAGTACGTAGAGGGAGAAGCTCGTAGCTAAATAATAACAACCGCTCGGGTCGATCTTTAGGTTAAACCTTGCTAACCTATTCTGGTCTATGGATGGGTGACCACCCATTACATACCGAGTTTCCTCCGTGCCTCGGAAAGCACGTTAAGCCGTTGGTCCCGGCTGTCATTTGTAGATATTTGACAGTCGTTAGGTAGTCAGTGACCCAAAAAGTCTGACACCCAGTGCTGACTGGGTTGTGGAGGTCAGATAGGTAGTCGCTCCATGTAAAATACTGGTGTTCAGCTGTATATCGTGGCGTACAAATTGGTAGGAAGAGATGGTGCACAAACCGTGATAATATTCATCAAAATTACATGATAGAAATTATGTAGGTACTTATTGAATCATCATTATTCATTAAAGATTAGGTATCATTACAATTCAGCAAGCATATTTTTTAGATAAAATTAAACGTCAAGGTAGTCATTAAATAAATTGTTCAATAAAAATATGAATTAATGTCATTAAAATTTCAATTCCAAATTACAATTATATGATTTTAATTGCACTTGCTACTCTGGTGCTTTTAATAGAGGAGTATGGAAGAAGAAGACATGCTACGCTGACGCTCAATAACTTGGGATAAGGGCAAGAGAATGATGATGATGAATAAGTAGAGAATGTATAAAAGTACTAGGAAATCAAAGCCCAAAAAGGGCTTATCGACAAAAATCTTCTCTTGATATTTTATATGCACATCTTACAAACATAAAACATGGTATCCACCAAACACTTAACAGGCATTATGATTCAGTAGATACCTGCAATAAAAGCATGGATATCGAGCGACAGGCAGCCACTAAATTGTGGCTGTAGCTTCCGCAACGACGGAATTGGGCAATTTTTATTTGGGCATAAATAAAACACGAACGGCAGCGTGGAGCAATTTGACTAAAACACGTGCGGTATTGCACGGTTCACGGAGAGTACATTCTCGAGAAAAAATATGTATGCATTTTGTAAATGTCAATGGCAATTTCTTTTTCTTTCTTTAATTTTGTTCTTTTCTTTTTTAGCCCTTCATTAGACGTGTTCAACAAAATAATAGGGGAACATTTCCTGTCAACGTGATCAATATGTATTTATATAGGGTTTTATATTTATGTATTGTATGGCCCTAAAAGCCTGTCAACCAGTCTTAACAAGGGGTATCGTATTACCCAGTACTAACTGGGTTGTGGAGGTCAGATAGGCAGTCGCTCCATGTAAAATACTGGTTTTCAGCTGCATCCGGCAAAACTGGAAGCCGACCCCAACATAGTTGGGAAAAGGCTAGGCAGATGATGATGTGTGTATAAAATTAATTAATTTAAGATTTTAAATGTACTCTTTATGCACATACGTATATCCTCTTTTGCAAATCTCGCTATCGAAGTAAGTTTTGCTGTAATAAAACACAATTCTTGGCTAAGCTCGCCTTTGTAAATTAGCTATAATTGCAATTTGTACGTATATCTTTAATTTTTAGTAGGTACGATAAAAAATAAGAATATTTCTTGTGGAGTGACGATTGGGGCTTGGAAATTAGACCGTTTGATAAAAGGTATCTAAAATACTGTTAGTAACAACAAACACTAGGAGACAATCGCTACAAAAAGTTTTTAAGTGTACATATTTTTGTTCTTGACTGTACCTACTCGCTTGCTGTATCGGTCCGCTTAGGTATCGAACCTGTTATGTAAACTGTTGAACTCGTTTTAAAATGGGTTGAATTCGAAATATCATCTTCTACTCTGAAGAAAAGTTCTCGATATCCTTTGGTACTTATTGCACTTTTAAGATTAAAAATGCTTTCTGAAATTAGGTATGTAATGGGTGGTCACCCATCCACGGACCAACTTAGGCAAGCGCGGCTTAACCTAAAGATCGACCCGAGCGGCTGTTATTATTAAGCTTTCTTCTCTTCCACTATCAAATTAAATAGTTCCATAACAGAATGAAGGTATAACCTTCGTTCATTCGGATCAATTCCCAAAAAGGCTTTTTGACCCTCGTTCACGTCCGGGTAAGAAGCACTCGCATTACATTCGGTCTCCAGTTCAATATCATTCACTCGCCGGTCTCCGCAATGCACGCTGGTGAAAAAATAATCGAAAATGAATTTCGGTTTGCAAACTCTACATATATTGAATCTAAATGGATTTTTCTTTCGAAGTTTTACGTGAATTTTCACGTGGTATACTTATTACTAAAGGTATTATTTTCAATTTTTATGCTTGCTAGATGCATTTTTTTATGATGAAGCACCTTTAATACGACATTTAATAGTTTTATCATGGTAGTTAGATCGCGTCAGTATATATGTAGTAGCCTAAGTTATAAAATCAGCCTTATACAGGGTCTAAACGAACTCTTCACGAAGCCGTCAACCAAGCATTCATGTACATCAAACTTTGTAAGTTAACGCAAAAATTATTGCTGGGAAACAACTCTTTCACCTCAATGTAACGCATTCAAAACATTGTGCTGATGGATGGATTGAATAGTACGGTCATGAAGGTGTCTTAAGTAAAAAAAATACATTTAAAACAAGTGAAAAAGTTGGAATTTTGCCCAATATCTCCGTAACTAGAAGGTTCCCTATGCAAAAAAAAAGATCGCAATGACGGGGAGAAACAAGTGCCTTTCGGCTTCGTTAAGAGGCTTTTTAAACCCTTTATATCTGTAAAAGCTGCCAGTAAAGGTCCCGTCAAAACCGGTTCAGTCGTTTCCGAGATTACCCCGAACAAATAATTTTAAAAATGTTTTTTTTTTTGTTGTTAGAAGAACTTACCGTAGAATTATTTTGAAATTACAAACAGATACTTCAATTTTATTTATTTGTATGTATAGATATTCATATTCCTGGGTATATCCCTTACTTAACCAGTCACATTGTAAGAGGCAGCCGCCATTCCTGAACGATATGAGGCAGGCGACGTTTTTGAACGTTATTGAGTCGGACAGGTTAGACGTAGCGCAGTGGCGACGCGCATAAATTCTATATTTTATGTGGAACTTGAGGGTTGAAGAGGAATATGATTTTGTAGGGTTAAGAGGAGTGGATTGTATGTGAGTATAAGTATGTTTGCTGGTGGGATAGTGTTAAGTAATTGTAATATTTTAAATGGATCATGACATAGTGACTTTTCCATCATGGTTACCGCTAATGGAAAAGACAGAAATACAAAACATAACATAACATCACGCCTTGTAATCCCGAAGGGTTTGGCAGAGGTGTACCTAACAAGTACACCCACATTTCGCTAGTTATGTCTAAGTCACATGTAAAAGGGGATACCGAGTCTATTGCCATCCAACCGAGTACAACCCCAGACTCCGTGAGTGCTACTGAGAAATTCGTGCTAGAAAAAACAATACCCAACACTTTGCCCGACCCGAAAATCGAACCCAGGACCTCATGCTCAGCAGACGCGCTTACGAACACTCGGCCATTAGACCAATGAGCCAGTATACATGGTGTAACATAATAAACGCACAACTCAGACCATGAGACATAAAAAAGTTTGTTCTATGACTTTTCGAAATTCATAACAGTTATTTTTGTTTTTTTTTTACCATTATATTGATCAGAACCGATCATCCTGTGTACAGAAACGGACATAGGATACCTTTCATCTCCAAAAAAAGTACTGTTCCCGAGGAAAACTACAATAACATTTTTATGATAATAGATGGCGGTACGTGTCTTCTACGAATCATGATTGATGTATATTATTATAAAAACTTTAGTAGTGTATTAAGAGTTTAATTGTCAAATCCTAAATTAACGCGAACGAAGCCGTGGGCAACAGCTAATAGATAATAATATAATGAATCATTCGGCGCAATTATCGCGGAAACAGAACTCATACAGGTATGTACAATTGATACAACTAAACCAGCTTAACATCGCGCGATGTGTTAGGAATATATTATTCACTACTGAATCTACGTGAAACATGGTTACGAATCAACACCGTCATTAATTACGCTACTCATGATATAACTAAGTACATAGTTGAATATCTAAATGACAAGGAATAATTAAATAGCTGTGTACCTAAATCCTAGCATGCATTGCTTTCCAATCGTAAACACGACTGTTTTGTTTTTTAAATATTAGACTGATAATAAACATGATTTTTCATGGCAAAACCTAAAGATTTAAATATCTAGATGTGCCCTCAGGGTACCCTGAGGGCACATCTAGATATTTAAATCTTAAGTCACGTGAAAAATCCTTCAAAATCTTGCATAGACCGATACACACATGATTTTCAGTATGAGTGAGCGAGACAATACTATTAAAATTTCAACGAAACAGTAACATAATAATTTTTTGACAAGGTAGGTTTAATCTTACGATTTTTATCTTTGGTAACACTCAATTAGACTGAAGCCAGATATTTGTAGCTGTGACGAGCAGATATTCTGTCGATCAATCTTCCACGAAGTCTACTGCCACGCCTCCTGACTGTGTCAGGTCTTCACATCAAAGCTTATTAAGGCCAGGTATTCCCAATTTTACATCACTTCGATTTAATATTAAAAAAACAAATAGTGATTGTTTAAAGCCAAAAAAAATAGATATTATAGTTTACTATATGTACTTGGATAATTTGTGGTTCAAAACATGATATCGATGAAACTTAACTCGATCAAAAAAAATCCGAAGAGGAGATTCGATAATTTTTTTTTCGGTTTTACTTCCAAAAACCATATCTAAGTAAAGTTAATAACATATAGAACAATAATTTGTGGTAACATTTTGGAAAATAGTTTAGTTCTTTTAATAATAAATTATTATATAATACAACGGCTTGCGTACATGGCTTCAGTCGCCCGCCAGGCCGTAGGCCTAAGGGTAGCCTTAAATACCTACTTTACTTGGACCAGCCTAGTCTCAGCCATAGAAAAAGACCTTTGCTCAGCAGTGGTTTGACGCAAGCTAACAGTCAACTAAGACTTATGGTTATTTTATTTCCTTAGTTATAACTAAGGAAATAAAATAGAGTTCTTTTTGGTAACATATCATATCAATTCAACGTAAAAATCCTTTTTAAGGTTTTTCTCTATTCACCCCGTTTTACCCGGTAATAAAGGGTGTAAACAGACTCTTAACGAAGCCGAAAGGCACTTGTTCTCCCCATCAATGCGATCATTTTTTTGTTCTAGACCATACCTGGGAACCTTC
This sequence comes from Lycophotia porphyrea, assembly GCA_950005105.1. Lineage (NCBI taxonomy): Eukaryota > Metazoa > Arthropoda > Insecta > Lepidoptera > Noctuidae > Lycophotia > Lycophotia porphyrea. Next base: position 4,271,254 of record OX465400.1, on the reverse strand, counting down.
TAGCTACGGAGATATTGGGGGTCAAAGTTCTTACTTTTTCACAAGTTTTTTTTTAAATACATGTTTTGAATGTATTTTTTTTACTTAAGACACCTTAACGGCCCCCGTACTATTCAATCCATCCATCAGCACAATGTTTTGAATGAGTTACATTGAGTCCTACTGTAAAACGTGATGTTTCAACCCAAAAAAAAAGTCTATTCCCAGCAATTTTTTTTGCGTAAAGTTACTTAGTTTGATGTTCATAACGCTTGGTTAACGACTTCGTGAAGAGTCTGTTTACACCCTGTATAATTGTTGGACTGACCTGTACCCTAGCTTCAGTGAGATTGATCTTGAGCGCGAGATCTTCTCTCGTGAACACGTCGGGGTAGTGCGTCTGCGCAAACGCAGTCTCCAGCTCCTCCAACTGTAAGATAAGGAAGGTTCATTGTTGTGCTCTCATGAGTTGACTATACCCACCGTAAAGGGGTGCATCTACGGATGAACTGCAAAGAAGAAAAAAGCCTTTTTAAACAATACAGGCGTTTCAAGTAAGGCTCAATTTCTCATTGTCTTTCCTAAGATGCGCCCCTTTAACCTACGGTGGCGGATGTCATTAGGTACATCTAAACAAAATAAGTTTGCAGCCAACAATGTGTCACAGAAAAGCAGAATGTTTATAATGAACAGTAATCAGTAGGTAAAGGAGCTCCAAAACGAACTGATTCATTTAACGAATTTCAAATGTACCGTTCCCTTATCATTAAAGCGTAGTATTGGGTTGCATTTTTGACATCGTTGAATAGACCTTAAATATAATTTGTCTGACATGTTAACTTGTTGTAGCGGTGACCGAGTGGTGGCGGCCCCGACTTACGAACAGTAAGTCGTGGGTTCGAACCCAGGCAGGCGCATTACTTGTAATTTATTTCATCGCCACTGAAAAACGGTGAAGGAAAACATCGTGAGGAAACCGGCATGTCCTAGAACCAAAAATTCGAAGACATGTGATCTACCAATCCGCACTGGGCCCGCGTGGTGGATTACAGCACATTCTCTCTCATAGAGAGGAGGCCTGTGTCCCAGCAGTGGAAACATTATAGGCTGATTATGCTAACTTGTTGTAGTTTAGATATAGTTTTATTAGACTAAGCCTTCATGATCCTTTGGGTGAGATGTTCATCTACGCTTCTACTTAATAACCTCACAACTGTCCATTACCATTTCAGTTTAAACAGCTGAAGTTAAATAAATTCTCCTGTACATAATTATTTACCTGCTGCAGCGTGAATGTGGTGCGGTTGCGCCTCTGTTTCCGACGGACGAAGGTATCATCGTGTATCGCCGGGTGATACGAGTAGCTAGTATCTGTAACACATTAAAAATATTAAAAAAAAAAAAAAAATTGTATCAGGTTCATAAGCGATAACCCATATTTAAAAAAAAACTTGAGAGGTGTCAAGGGACACCCGGATGGAACGAAGTTCCTTTTTTTAAGTTATTATAATATATAGACAGACAAATAGACAGACAGATAGACAGACAGATAGACAGACAGATAGACAGACAGATAGACAGACAGATAGACAGACAGATAGACAGACAGATAGACAGACAGATAGACAGACAGATAGACAGACAGATAGACAGACAGATAGACAGACACCACACTGTTCAATGCGAAATAGAAATGATAATATCTGGCTTGCTTTCTATAAGAGAGAGAGAGACAGACAGAGAAACATCCGACGCCGCACAGCTTACAATAGCTTACTATAGCAAAAAGTGTCGTGACAACAAAAAAGTGACAACTTTTCGTAAGAATTTTTTGCGTCTAGCCCCCTTTCACAACGCGCGATAAGGAACTTCGTTCCAAAATCAAATGAGTATTTGATTAACCTCACTAAAATTTATTTCAATTTACGAAACCAATACAGACATTAATTGCGGACCGATTGCAGACACACTGAGTTTTTATGGTTTACAACAATATTTTAGAAGACACCTGACACAGTGAGGCGAAGTCGCGGCAGGCCACGAAGGAGATATCATAGTTTTATTTGCAAAATTTATAAGTACATAATAAAAATTCTCCTATATTTATTATTCTTTTATTCATCTTATTATAAACTTATTACATTTTTAAATTTTAATTATGTAAAATATTAAAAAAGAAACATTTAAAAATAGAAATTATTATTTTTACTTTTTATTTTTTTACATGCCTTTATTTTTTTAAACACTTTTAATGCATGCCGTATCCTATAATATATTTCATTTTTGTCTATCGCATCTTTTTATATTCTCTGTAAATTGAGAGGTATAGCTCCTGTGATACAGGAGCCAGGGCTTCACTGATATTTGTGAGTTATCACTTGACAATAAAGATTTTTAATAATTTTAATTTAGTTTAAAATTTACTGTCCCTACTTACAGAATAAAACCAATCTTGATCAAATAATAGGGATGTTTCCTGAGTATAAAAAATATAATTCTGCTTAGTCCGTCAATTAGATTATTATCGAAAAATATTGGTTACGTATTTTTTGTTTTATCAAATCAATAAAAACTGACGAAGATAAAACGCATGAAAGATCATGAGTGGGATCATGCTTGTGTTGTGACGTCACTTCGCAGTTAAAGGGTTCTGACATAGTGACGTCACACAAATTTTCGACGCACTGTATCGTCTTCATTTTTTGTTTACGTGAAAAGAGAAAAAATATGTCTAATATTTTTTGGAAATCTATCTGACGGATTTATTATATTTTTTCGGTAAACTACCCTATTCTATTTCTTTAGAAACCTCTAAATCTCATTAAAAAAATACAAGATTCCTACGATTAAGGCCCCAACACACTGTTTCTCCCTGACATTTGCTTAGACAATCAGTAGTGGTACCAGGAAGTGCCGGGCCATTACCCGGGAGTGCCAGATCGCCTCCCCAGCATTTATTATAGCTATCTGAACGCATGTCCGCGGGAATTGATGAGGTGGAGACACTGTGGGGTGGCTAGGATTTCTGCGGAAACAGGGATAAAGTTTTCGTTGGTGATAGTATTAATTTGGATATAATCTTTCTTAATATATATAAATTACGCGTCACGTTATTTGTCCGGGATCAAATTTGCACACCGTGTGCAGTTTGATCCCACTTGAAAGATAGGATAGCTTACATCTCAAATAAAACCGAATTCCACGCGGACGAAGTCACGGGAAACAGCTAGTCTTTCTTAATATATATAAATTTCGCGTCACGTTGTTTGTCCGCGATGGACTCCTAAACTACTATTATTTAATTGCATTATGTGACGCAGACGAAGTTGCGCGGGTCAGCTAGTATTCAATAAAGTCAGACTGCTGGTTTCTTCAAGGGGTCCGTGGTACCCAGTGACTGGTGGAGGTCAGATTGGCTGTCGCTTCATGTAAAATGCAAGTAATCTACACATTCAGTTACACTGTAAACCGTTCCCAACGTAGTTAGGAAACACCTAGGCGAATGATGATTATATAGAATGAAAATAAATAATCTTTATAATATTTTTAGAAATTCTGTATACCTATATTAGCAGAATAAATCCTAATAGACGCCATCTCCCGAACCCATTACTATTGTCTAAGATACATAATATTACTTCTTTTATGCCGATTACATCTCGAAACCTGACGTGCTACGCAAGCGCTACGAACTTCGTAGCACGTCTACGGTTTTCGTAGACATTTTAATTTTCAATCTAATTCGCAGTCTTTACAAGTCTACACATTTTTTGTGTTATATATTTTTAACCTCTAAAACTTTCGTTCAGGACTAAACTCATATACAGCACGGTGGAAAACTACAATAACATTTAAACAAAAATCGAATAAATAGGTATTTATCTAGTTTTTCAACTGTTTGATTTGTTTTATCATTGGTATTTTTTCTGTTAATTATCATATCCAACGAACTATTTCCTAATCAGTGGTCGCCCTACAGTGACGCAATATATCGGGTGACAATCGCTAGGGCTGTCCACCCCAACGTTTCTATTATTCTTAGTATAATGTCGTTGAGAACATTACTTGACGAGAATTGCCCCTAATAGCTCTATTACTGGCGATGACTTTACTTTTATTTGTGCGTGATAATAGATTTCGAGTAATTATGCGTTAAGTTTAGTAAAACCTACCGGATTTTTGTATTGGATTTATTGTGTTACTGAGGAACGTCGCTATATTTTACCTTGTTTTGTCGCAAAGAAATGAGTCAAATAAATAAAGGAAATGTTTTGGAATATGTTTGCATTTTTTCATTCCGATGTAACTTTGGAAAGAGTGGAGGCAGGACTGTGCCCAGGAGTGAGAAAGAATAGACTAGAAAAACCGGCCAAAAGCGAGTCGGATTCGAGCATACAGAGACATACCATCGTAGTAGGGGAGCCTTCTTTAATTTTTAATGTATTTTTATTATTTGTTGTTATATCGGCAACAGAAATACACATTCTGTGAAGATTTCAACTGTGTAATCAAATGAATAAAGCAAACGATATTCAAACACGAAATCTAATGAATGGACAAATAAGCCAAAATAACACAATTTTGAATACCACTCAACCTGTACCAACCACGGAAATCAATTTGCTAATATTAAAAAGCTCGCATTAAACTTATGCCGCTTGACTTCAAAGCAAGGCACGGGAGACCTAATGGACTGGATTAATTGCTCCAATTTGGGCCGTTGCGATTCACTCAACGAATTTAATTTGTTATTCGCTTATAGTCACGAATTTGTGATGTCACACACATTTGTGACAGTTTGGACGAAATGGATTATTGAAGTGAAAACTTCTTTAGCATCGTTGTGATTTGAAAGTCGATGAAACGAAAAAGCGACAGACACATAAATTCATAAGATTTAACGTGGGAGAAAATGAGATAGGAAGCATTATACAGTGTTTATATTGAAGACAAAATTTTTGAAGGTTTCACTTGTTTTTTTTTAGATTTGAATTGCAAAAACTTGATGAATTCTTTGAACGGCACGGCACTAATTTTTTCGATGTTCAGAGCTGTTTAGACTAGAACAAAGAACATTGATAAAACGCAATTCAAGTAATGTGATTGGCAGTTGTTAACTTCCAAAAAAACACTACAAAAATCTAAAATAACTTTACATTCAGAAGTCGGTGTCTTTGTTTGTTTCATTGACTTTTTTGCCACAGGCTTCCGAAAGTTAAGTTATTTTGGACGTGTTTTTTTGGAAGTTGGATTTTTTTCACAGAAAGTTTATTTTACCTTTTCTAATTGTAGAAATTCACAAATTCTTGTCATAAATTGTTTTTTACATTGTTATGACTCGTACATAATTGTAAGGCATATCACGCGACGTCGCGTGATATGGCAATTTATGTGAGGAAAAAAGCAAATTACTGAACTGATTTTGATGAAAATTATATGGAACCTACTCTGAAGTATGACCTACCAAACAAATGAATCATCAAAAACGATTCATAATTGGTGGAATAATCGCGTAAGATACATACAAAAAAAAGCATACTGTCGAATTGAGAACCACCTCCATTTTCGGAGTCGACTAAAAACCTTCTCAAAAATGTATTTTCCCTTTTGATACTTGCACATTATTTATTTATCATTATAAGTCTGTTACGTATAGTTTGTAAATAATGTAATTCGCATAAATAAACATCAGTCTAGGCCATTAAAATTAATTTCAGCTGCAATTTATGCCTTCAAAATTATATTGTCAAATAACTTTGACTAAAATTGAGGTACATTATTTGTTCGAGTATAAATATTAAGATGGAAGCACCGGGGTAGACCGCAAAATTAAAAATAACTATTTCATGAAAAAGTCATGCAATGGGGCTTTAAATGAACTTAGAGGGTTGTTTTGATGACTTTAATGATTATAATTCTGTAACTACATACGTGTTATTTGCGCGAATCATATTTTATTAACATGCAACCCGATACTGACCTGCAAATTGCAAAAAACGTAAGAAAACGTAACGTAACGTTTCGCGGGCTATCCTGTCACTTTAATTTTACCTTAATATGATAACACTCACTTTACGTAAATCATTATTAAATTATATCGTAATTAAAATCCACAATTACCAAGAAGATAGCACCCTCACCAGAGTACACAGATTATAAATATTTTCATTAATTCAATGTGAATAATTGAGCGCCCATCAACTTCGGTGTAGAAAAATCCCTCCGCAACGGAAATTAAAAAGTGTTTCACTTCCGCCGGAAGTGGGTCCGGTCTGAGCTTGAGTGCAGCGGAAAAAGTTGGACGAAACCGGGTGGATTAACTAGCTTTCACGTTTAATGGAACGCTGTGCTAATCATAATTCGATATTTATAAATTTTATGATATTTTGGGAAAAAACTGACTTATTTGATTTGCAGCCTATGTATAGCACCCACGAATAATGTATCTTTCTATCAGTTTTTTTTTTTAAATTGGGTTATTAGTTCTGGATATTGCCCCCTACATACAAACTTACAACTCTATAATATTAGTAAAGATTTTCATTTACTTGTGTCAACAATTAAGGTTTTTATACTTGCAGATACCTGCAGCCCAGTTTCACCAAGAGGTATCGTGTTACCGAGTAACTGGTATAACAAACGCCCCATCCAAAATATTCTGTTTTATCTGGTTAGACTGAAAACTGAAACTAAAAGCATTTATTTCACGAGCATATTGTCAAAGGTATGGAATTACTTAATATAACATAACATCACGCCTCTAATCCTGGAAGGGTTAAGCAGAGGTAAACTTTATAGGACACCACATTTCGCCAGTTATGAAGTCCCATGTAATAGGGGGCGAGCCTATTGCCATCAACTGGGGACAAATCCAGACTCCGTGACTGCTACTGAGTAATTCCTGATCGAAAAACCTAATAACTCTACGCCCCATCTAAGAATTATTAAAGATTTATGTCTAGACAAAACTGAAATGTTTTTAATTATAAGCATTACTTTTTTATTTTTTCAGTAGCCAACCAATTACTTAATGTTTGTTTTTTCTTTATTTATTTAAGGGCATTTATAATCGCAATGCGTATGTCAGTCCCATCGCACCCTAAGCAGTGGCGCGCCACAGTTAAACCTTCTTTGAACTGTCAAGTGTCACTGTTATGTCATTGTCAATTTAAGGAACCCGGGGTCTCGAGTACCTATTGCCGGGTCCCACAGTACCCGCTGGCGTTTTAGTGGCTAAATACACATTGTTCATATCTGGGCCAAGAACCTAAATAGACTCTTCGCATCATCGCTATTTGGATGAGCCAGGATTTTATGGAATGTGCCTACTTCAAGTCTGTTCAACCTCAATACCCTAAACAGGTCATTTCTGTCAGACTCATACCGAACGCAGTCCATCAATAAATGGTGTAAGTCTTCAACACTTCCACACTCCACACATAGTTAGTGTTATCAATACCTAAAATACCCAAAAGTTATACTAAAAAAAATACAACGGGTTGGACTCCGGGAATGCCGGCAGAAGTGAAAACTTGAAACAACGCTATCTAGCTTAAACTAGACGTACACTTGGGCAAGCGCCCTGCACCGCCAATTCGATTTGACGATCTGACGCGAGTTTAACAGTTTTTACCTATCCTAAAAAGTGCACAACGCCGTTAAAAAAGGTTTTACTTCAAAAAACCTAAGTAGTTTTTAAAACGCAAATAGAAAACTATATTTCATACCTGCCACTCTGACGCCCAAGTTGCTAAACTAATCTAACTGACTAAGTATAATATAATATTACACAATTTACATGTAAAATCGTTAAAAGCTAACTAAATAGCACTATGAGACGAGAAATTAAGTGGTTTTCATGTTGACTGACTTAAAGTTATAATAATATTCTACACCAATTAGATTCCTCATACTACATATGGTTTTAACTAAACTCTTAACAAACAGGGTTTAAACGGACTCTTTACGAAGCCGTCAACCAAGCTTTTTGTACATCAAACTAAGAAACTACGTAAAAATTTGTCCTGGGAAACGACTTTTTTTTGGGCTGAAAAATCACGTTTTACGGTAGGACTCAATGTAACACACTCAAAACATTGTGCAGATGGATGGATTAAATATTAACGGGGCCGTGAAGGTGTTTAAAGTAAAAATCTTACATTAAAAACATGAAAAAAAAATAAACTTGTGAAAAAGTTGGAACTTTGACCCCCAATATCTTCGTAACTAGAAGGTTCACAGGAACGGTCTAGAGCAAAAAAATATCGCAATGACGGGGAGAACAAGTGCCTTTCGGCTTCGCGAAGAGTATTTTTACACCATTTATAAATATATATAAATGTGTGCAAGCCTTAACCTTTGCTTAATCGTTGGTCTAGTGGACGATAGCGCGATTGCTGAGTATTGGTGCGATACCCGGGTCAAGCAAAATGTTATTGGATTTGTCCATTAAAATTTCACACTGTTAACCTTAGTTGAATTTGAGATTTTCTTTTTCAATTGATAGCCATATAAGCTTTCCTTCTAATACCCATGCAATTACCCGGTTAGATATATATACCTAAACTGAGTAAATATGGGTGCACTGCACATCGCAGCCTGGCCTACGGAGAAAACAATCTATGTTACTGGACCGATTTCAAAAATTCTTTCAGCAATGGATAGCTACATTATCAGAGAGTAACATAGGCTATATTGTATCCCCGTACTCCCAAGGGAACGGGAACTATGCGGGTGAAACCGCGTGACGTCCGCTAGTCTATGCAAAAAATGCATATTATAAATTAGTTTTGCAATACATGTCTATTTCCTATGCCATTATGTAATAAAAACATAACCCTTTCAGCCCGTTATCTCATTAAACACACATTCTCATACACCGTAGAACTAATAAAGGTGATCGTCGACCGCAGCGCAAAGCGTCGCATCGGTGTGATTGCGCGCTAATGAGCGCCCGCCCCGACATCGCGCTGGAAATTGCCTTATACATTTTTAATAGATTCGTTTAAGCCGCTTTTTTATTCACTAGCGTTTTTATCCTCAGCGCTTTAAAACTCCCCCCCACCTCCCCTCCAACCCCCTTTTTAACCACCCCCACCTTACGGGTAGGCTACACCCGCAATACGTTAATAGATTTTAAAAATTAATACTTTTACACAATTACCGACGGACAGACTGTCATTTTCGGGGACCCTAATGAAATAACGCTACTTTCATAACTCTATTAAGGCTCCTTTGATCGCCGTTGTGCTAAGTAAAAAATTGTGACGCTCAGGGAGTAATCAAAAGTGACATGATACTTATTAAGTTAGTCGCAATAACCGTGTTAAAGCGACCGGCGGCGCGACTCAAAAACTATTTTATGAATAATAGATGGCGCCGCCGGCGACCAATCCCCGGGGAGCACCGCCCACCGGCGCCCCCTGGCTGCGCCCCCTTCACCCCCGCCGTAACCCCGCGACACCCCCGGCCTGCCTTCTCTATTCATTAGCACATTACCACCCCTTAGGCACGCGAGTCAGTTGGGGTAAGAAACTGATTTTTTGCCTTTTGAAGGTTTTTTCTAACCCGTTCGCCGATTCGATAAGAACTTTGGTGAGTTTCGTCTTAAGTGCTGTTAAAAGAATTTACGTTTTCTTAAACCTCCTTTTTGTTCTAATTATTGCAACAAAAACTTATTAAGGGGGCGAATTTTCGGCAGCAATTATTAAATCACGTGATGAAAACGAAGAATAGAAGTAAAGCCTAATTTTGGCAGCACTTTTAACCTTTAAACAAAAGGACAAAATAGTTACTTAGTTTAATATTTTGTCCATTTTATTTTAATTAAAAAAAAAAAATAACTTAAATTGCGCTCTCACAAATGGACACACCTTTACCTTAGATACAAACAATCTCGTAGACGAACTCGAATCTTAACTTAAGATTTTTCTCCAAGACATTAGTTATTAAATAAGAAAACATACATAATATACCTATTTGAGAAAGTAGCTGTCTGCCGCGGATGATTTAAATATTTGGCACCCAACTAGATCATGACTAGTGTTAGAATATGGGATACTTTTTATCCTGGTTAAGGTTCCCGTGGAACAGGTAATTACCAATGACCACACGGGCGAAGTCGCTATCAAAATTTAGTTCATAAATTCCACATTGAAACATATCCAAAACACAATAAAAATCAAAGTTCAACAATAAAAATAGTCATCATCATCATCATCATTTCAGCCCGTTGCTGTCCACTGCTAAACATAGGCCTCCCCAATCGATTTCCAACGTGTCCGGTCCAATGCCACCTGCATCCAGCGACTCCCTGCATTTTTTACAAGGTCCATATGGCAGGTGGCCGTCCCACGATGCGTTTTCCTATGCGTGGTCTCCACTCCAGTATCTGTTCGCCCCATCGGCCGTCCGATCTTCGCGCTATGTGGCCTGCCCATTGCCACTTCAGCTTGCTTATCCGCTGGGCTATGTCGATGACCTTGGTTCGTCTACGGATTTCCTCATTTCTGATTCTATCACGTAGAGAAACACCGAGCATAGCCCTCTCCATAGCCCGCTGAGCGACTTTGAGCTTCTGTACAAGACCTATTGTGAGAGACCACGTTTCAGATTCGTAAGTCAATAAAAATAGTAAATCCTACAATCTCCAACCAGTATCAATAACCGTTATCGAATCGAGAGAAACATAACCGAGTTGTAAATCGGTAACAAGACAAGAGCTTTAACTAAGAATAACGCCATTAGGCCGGGAGCCGGCCCGCTAACTGAGTTAAACAAGTTTGTGCCGATAAGTGAAATCGACGCGACTCCTGGACTATGCGGTTATACTGCCACTTGAAACTTTCAATTTTAAGTCGATTTACGGACTATAAACAGCGAGTTGGTTTAATTTTCTGCTTTTAGTTAGTTTATGACAGACATTATTCAATCATTAATGTTGGTTGTGTTGTGCGAGCATCGTTATCTGAAGATCGATATATCTTTAGATAACATAAGATATTATGATTGATAAGGTAAACGTATGTTCAGACGCCAGCAACTTGACCAGTTACCCGAAACTGTCAGATTTTCCCAACCAACCTTGAACCTAATGCTTCAGAGATAAAGTGGAAAATCTGTTCAAGAAATTTGACAGACTGTAGTAGCTTGATGTACTGGCGTGTGTACATACTTACCTACTTACCTTTTCATTTCTCATTACATTGTCATCAAAATATTTAATCGACTTCCTAAAGCCTGAATCAACAGTGGCGACCAATTTATTGAGTTAATGCCAATTAAAGTTACGCTTGGATAAACTTCTAATCTACCTGACCGAAGACCTGAGTTTGATTTTCGCACGTTGTATTTCAACTGTATACCTCAGATGCTAATATGCCTCTCTGTCCCATATTAAAAAGAAAAAAGAAGTTAAATCGCTAGGCTACTTACAAGGATGTGACGCTGTGAAGGGATACTCCAAGGTCGGTAGGCGATGCTGGTGCGGCGGCAAGCTCGGCGGGCAGTGGTAGCAGAACAGGCCGCGCCCGCCACCGCCACCACTCGCCAGCTGGAACAAATGAAGAGAGTAGCGATGAGAAACAAATAACAGGATCTTCAGTAAATGTATCGCGGTTCAACACAACGATTTTCCAATTTTCCAAAACTGAGATCATTAAGTGACATACTGTATTCCACCATCATATGTTACCTTTTTTTTCGGATGGGAAATCATAAAATGACTCCTCCCGCTCTAGGCAGAGCGGAAGGGAGTGTTAGACTTGTACTGACTTAAACCCATCCATGTTCCTTCCTCGCCCTTTGTGTTCCAGGGCCGTGGTATTTCGAACAGTCATGCAGCCCTGGCAGGCATCGGCCCTGGCGGGCCCTTCCCTGTTTACGAAAGAATAAGAATACGAATTAACCGTTTTCGCGTCGGTTTCCCTTATTTATTTATTTATTATTATTTATCTTTAACTCGGGCACATTACCCATAAATGTCATGTTAATATAGACCAGGATACCTATTTTTTTGATCTTATACTACTGAGATTCAAGTCGAAATTAAAATCAAATCAATCCATCCTTCATCAGGATTCACGACTGAGCATCGTGCTAGAATGTCATAGAATATAGAAAGTCATACAATCAGAAACGCCGACAATCGCCTCGCATTCATGACAATATCACACCAGCAATTACAACGATCTAATACTATCGGCATTAACATAGAAATGACACCGCGTAATAATAAGGCGACGAATCCAATCCTTCTGCGTATGCGCAATGAATTTAATATTTAGGGTTCGTGCACACTTACGAGCGCGGACGCGGTGCCACGTGATAAATAGACGCGCGGTGTGTATTCAAGAATACAGATAATGAGACGCGCAAACTATTCTGATCCACGCAATTAAATGCATAGGTTTATCGTTCGCAAAAAAAATGGTATGAATGTATGAACCTTACCACAGCCTCTTTTAAATAATCGGGTAAGGTACATCTTGATTCCAATTAATTAAAAAGGAATTTTAAACTTAAATCGACTATTTTCACTAAAATTATGAAATTAAAAACCATCAAGCGTGAATGGATACTAATAATATCACCAATACATGTAGCACCCGTAAAAGATTAAGATGTCAAAAAAAGCAATCGCGCGATTTTCTACAACCCGCGCGGTTCACAAACCCAACATGTGCTATAAGATGTGCACGCACCTTTACAATCGTATGCAATTGTCAAGTGATTGAGACGGCATTCGCTTGTGATCATAGGCCGTTACTTAACCCTTAGTATCGCGGTTTGATTGTGTATTAAGTCTGAATTGTGTCAGATGAACAGGTGAAAACGGAATGTTTTAATAGCGCGGCGCGTCTCATGGCACGTTGGAGAGGTGTGGAATACTTACCCTGCTATTAAATGATCTAGAATGTATCGATCTGAGACTTATTTTTAATTGAAGAGGAATGCAATTCGAACGCTCGCTGTTTTAGTTACCTAACAAGAATGAGTGTGTGTATTAGTGAGAATGCGATATAAAGGGTGTAAGTAGACTCTTAACTAAGCTGAAACGCACTTGTTTCTGGTGGGATTTCCCCGTCATTGCGATAATTTTTGAAGTGAAACTTCTTTATCGACGCATGGGAGAAATTTTGTAGCAAAATCGTCACGTTTTTCGTTTACGCGCCATGTTGCTTTTTTTTTTTGACAATTTAAATTTATGTCTACAAAACAGTCCACAAACATCAACAACAAGATCTGGTACTACAATTGACGCAGTTTTTACAAGACTACTAGAATCCGTAGAATGTAAAACATATATTTCATATTTTAGCTACCACAAAAATTAATTAATTACAAAAATATTTAATAATGACAACAATAGTAATAATGATGCTATCATTATTGATGAAATACAACAATAGCAATGATATTATAATAAGAACAATGATAAAATAAATTACTCATTAATTGTATGCATGTCTATAATAATAAAATAGCTTTAATTTAATACTGAAAAAAATGTTTTTCTTAAGCCTTATCTACCCCATTTTCGTGAAGTTGCAAATAGTAGAAAAATGATATGTCGTAAAGAAGTTTCACTTCTTATCTGTGTACTCTGGTACACACACATATTTTTTTTGTTTTAGACCATACCTGGGAACCTTCTATTTACGGATTATTGGACGTCCAACTTTTGACAAGTTTTTTTTAAATACATGTTTTAATGTAAGATTTTTACTTTAAACACCTCCAGGACCCCTTCACTATTCAATCCATCCGTCAGCACAATGTTTTGAGTGCGTTACATTGAGTCCTACTGTAAAACGTGATTTTCCAGCCCAAAAATAAAAGTCGTTTACCAGCACTAATTTTTGCGTAAAGTTACTTAGTTTGATGTACATAATGCTTGGTTGAGGGCTTCGTGAAGAGTCTGTTTACACCCTGTATACATTTTATAATCGGTCTATAATGATCCCATGACTGGAACATAGGCTTCCTCTCAGTGTGGCAGTGAGAGGGAGTTGGCCAAAATCAAACACGCGGGTCTAGCGCCAGTTGGTGGATGTCACATATCTTCGTTTTTTTTGGTTCTAGGATATGTGATTGTGATTAATTTGGGGCAAGCATTTATTGATAGAGTGACATTATAACGCAAAAAGGAAAACCTAGAAACAAAAATCCTATTTAAACTTCAATCATCACGACCACAACAATCTTGACTATTCAACATCTTATCTACCTATACGAAAAATATATAGAAGCGTGATGTTAGTGCTAATAACACGTATACACGCATCAATGTGAAGTCGTACAGTTTTCGGCCCTCACACAGATTCATTTTGATCTCATAAATAACATAACGATATTTGACAGACAGCAATCTGTCTTCAGTTAATGTAGATCTTGTGAATAATGGACCACATCAGTCTCACTTGTGAGATCTACCACAATAGTGATCTATCATCATCCTGTATGTAAATAGATCTGCATCCAAATATTTGATCTCAAAATACTTCATGAAAACATATTAACGTGAGAATCTCGTATCTTCAGCCATATAGAAAGTTGTTAAAATAAATTCTGCTACTAATGAATTTTAGAGCACTTAGTTCTTAATCGTTATCCCAGCAAAAACTCTGCCATAGGCAGGAAGCCTTTGTCAAAAATACAAAATATTATGACGCTTTCTAGTCATTACCTAAAGCTTTTAATAAACACGGAGTCACAGCCTAACTTTCAGTTTTACTTCCAGCAATAAGTTTCGCAGAACTTTATAACGCGTTTATTAAAATCAGAGAAACAGTTTACCTATAGGTTTTTAAAAACTATCAAAAAAAAGTATTAAATCACAAAGCTAATCGGTATTCCTGATCACTTTACAATCAAAATCCCAAGTCATAAGCAATTTTTACAAATAGTAATTCTGCCAGAGCGCGAGCGCACTGTGTGGCAGCAGCAAGGACGTGCTGGCCATAAATCAATTAATTTCGATGAATAAGTTGCCAGTCGCAGTGCAGCGTGTGACATTCCAACCGCTGCAGCAGGTTGGCAGATGTGTCATCATCAGAGGTGGGATATATTTTTAGAAATAAAGAGCAGCGTGGAAAGTAACTTTCAAAATTTGAAGCCTATTTCAAACTCTATAAGTTATACCCGTGCATGAAATGCGTGATAGTTACAAAAATATAGAAAAAATATCACGTTGTTTTGAAAAAAAGAGGCGAAGTTAAATGAGCATAAGGAACGTCTTAACATGATATCATCGTTATATTATTCTGTGTATATTTCACATTTTGTGTAACGTTACATTTATTTAACTGTAATGGAATAGCCTCATTTTCGATTAAATTAAAAAAATGTGTGAGTACACAGGTAAGAAGTGAAACTTCTTTACGACATATCATTTTTCTACTATTTGCAACTTCACGAAAATGGGGTAGATAAGGCTTAAGCCTTAAGAAAATTTACAAAAAATATATATACATATATATATATATATATATGACAAAGGTTAAGCTTAAATAACTTGAAAACTTGAAAAATAAATAACATGATCACGCCCACTTCGAATCACGCGTGGTAGGGATAAGAAAAAGATGGCGCGTAACGGAAAAATGTGACGCGTAACGAAAAAATGTTACACTAATTTTTTTTCCAACCCCGATAAAGAAGTTTCACTTCAATGAATCAGTTAATTTCGATGAATAAACTGCTAGTCGCAGTGCAGCGTGCAACTTTCCGACCGCTGCCATTCTGCAGGTTGGTACAAGTGTCATCGGATGCAGAAGTGGGATAGATTTATAAGAAGTAAAAATGTTTATCACATGTGTAGGTATCTTAGAGAAACTTAAGGTTCGGTCAAACGAGTTGTGTTGCTAAAAAATTGGGGATGCGATTCCGTACATCGGACTCTGATGCATAGCTGAAGCATGTGTCAGTGTCCGATGTCCGCAGTTGGTCCGCTGGTCCTTATTTACCGATTAGACCGAATCTGTGAATTACGGGTATAAAGTTATGCCAAACTCAAACCTTGAAAAATGTATGGTAGAAATTATGTGAATTCTGATACAAGTTTATTTTCAAACTTTAAATAAAGAAGGTAGAGACAAAATATAAACCGCAGTTTTAAATGAAAATTATTAAAATAGGCGAAAATAAACATGCAAAAGTTTCGTTTCAATTAAAATATTACCTTATTGTTATAAATTATCATGATGTCATATTCTTTGGTATAAAATATTTTTATTCAATTTATAATATGACTTATCCACTTCACACAATTTATTTATATCGTTAAAAAGTAACCCGATTTTTTGTTAAAATTATATAATAACTTTAATTATTTAAATCGTTTACTAAATCTAATCCGCACACTAACATAAGTTTATTTGCGAAAGGAAAATGGCAATGAAATTCAATTGCACATACTCGTATAACTAGAGACCCACGTGTAGTGCCGTCGGTATAAATGACATTAATGGAGCAATGAATCGACTAAACGATGCGCGGGCGCATTCGATGCTGCGACTGACGTCAGCACACTGTGCTTGCGGCACGGATTTTTATAGACAAAAATATTGTTTTTTTTTATACAAAGTTGATACGACAGATAGGCTTTCCTTTAAACTGCCTATACTAGGTACCATTTTCAAGCTCTGTACCAAAAATCAATTAAATAGGAGCAGTAGTTTAGTCGCAAATGATTTTTTAAGTTTTTGCCCCGTTTGAACACGATGTATCTTTCCTAACAGCTGATTATGTCTATACGCATAGGTCATGCACCTTAAAACGATAAATCGGAGTATAACCTACGATGCGTTGTTGCCGCTCTGACGCAAGTCACAAGTACAACCAAATATTTTCGCTAAAAGATGGCAATGCAAACAAGGAAGCAATAAATACACACACTTGCACTTTCATTACGAGAGTTACAATCATAGCAAAACATCCCGCGAGTAAAAGAAATAGAAATAGGTCATTGTGTTGCTACTGCATCTTAGATTTTTGCGGTCGGTAAGTGGGGCGTCTAAAAAACTTGTTTTTTCAGTTCGCCGACGCAACCCTTTGGGAACGTACTTAGGTTACGTAACACGGAAGCTCCCGCGCCGCTTTTGTTTTGTCGAACTCGCGCACTGACAATTGTTTAGCCGTTCATCGCAAGTTGTGGTACCAGCTGGACGGAGCGCCTCCACATTCTGTGATGGCTTCCAGGGAGCGGCTCACAGAAATGTTTGGGCAGCAATGGATCGGTCGATTCGGACCTGTTCGATGGCCACCACGATCTCCAGACCTCACTCCCATGGATTTCTTTTTGTGGGGGTACATTAAGGGTGAAGTGTATGCCTCAGAGGTAAATACAATTAATGAACTAAAAAATAGGATTATTTTAGCATTTCACAAATTAAAGTGCTTAGCGACGGACGGTGATTTAATTAGAAAAATAAATAACAATATTCTCCGTCGGTATAATTTGTGCATTGTGAATGGAGGACACATCGAGAATTTAAAAATTTAGTGTTTTTGTTGTGATTGTTGTGCGCGTATTTCAAAAACTAATGTAATCAGCGCGAGCGAAGGCGTAAGCCGCCGTCCGCCGGCCGACCGCTTTGATACGAGAGAACACACGCGCGCCGCGCGCGTGCGACGTTGCCGCTTTAATACCTAGGTATCTAAGGTCAGTTAAATTTATTTACAAAGGGTGTTTGCGTTTTACTCTGATTTGTAAGCTATTTAGTTTGTTTGAAAAAAAAAAAACTCATTTTTATTTATAATTTATTTTATACCGTATCGAATTAATACTAAACACGTATAGTATACGTAGTGTAATTTAATGCCTCTCGGTCATATCAACTCTGTATATAGTATTAGGATATATCTAAAAAAATATGAATGTATCCTAAAATGACGAATAATACAGTAAGTATTTCAGACATGTCATACTGCACCTAAATAAATTGAAATAAGGGTAGAAAAATTATGATATTTTGATTAGAGGAATCTCTTCTCTCTCATAATAAATAATAACGATAAAATTAAAATAAAATTAATTCACATATAAACATTAGATTTAATTGATAAAAACTGAAATCCTCTTCTAAATTATATTTTTATTTTTTTATGAACAACTTATGCTAACAGTTTACACCACACATATAAGTTATTGGTTGAACATTCACATTACTCATTTCATAAAACTTTAATCCTCTCATATTAACATTTATTCATTAATAAATTTTAATAATATACAACTAAACCATCAAAGTAAACATGAACCCATTAACGTTTTAACAATGTTATAATAACTAATTCTGTTAACGCTAAAATTCGTAGAAACTGACGCTTACTTATAATACATTAACGCCTGTTTCATTAAGACTAAAAGACACCCAAAACTGAAGCCTAAATAAAAGCCGACAGTGGGATTTTGAACGCTCGGCTCAGAGACGAGAGTTCAAATTCCAACAAATCATTCATTTCAGTGGCCCTTAGTGTTAGAGAAAATAGACATTAATGAACTTTCTATGGTAATCTGGGTGGGATTATAAAACATCAGACGGCCAATCTACTTAACGGTCACACCTTTTCATTATGGGATAACATGGAGAGGCTACACACAAGTTTTGTATAAAACCCAACTATGTTGAGATAAAATCAAGGAATTTTGTTTAACGTTGCAGATGCTAATTTTTGTAGCTTGAAGAAGTAACGAAAGAGCCTATACAATCATTTACAAAGCGTTTCATATCGCCTTATATTTGTTTTTCAATAAAATTATCAATTCTATTATTTCTTCATATGGCTCGACAGAATTGTTATTCTGTTGTTGTTAATCTTTGTTCTTTGTTATTTTTTAAGCACTGAATTTACTTTTCTAAATATATTTTTGTCCACAGCACAGTCCGTGGCGGCGCACAATGTCGGTACGTGTATTGGCTCGTCCTGTCTACGCGCGTGGGGTCCTGATACACTAATCCTATTTATATTGTCGTGCCATTACCGTATTACACCCACCGGCCATCGCATCCGTACTGCAAGCATAACCTTCGCATTATTTTTTGTAATATTTTATGAAAAAAGAAAGTTTAGACTATATCCAATTTTTATTCATCATTATTCTTCTGCCCTTATCACAATTTATTTGGGAAGGGCGCAGCAATCGTCATCTCATCAGACACCTCCAAATTTTTATTGGTAATTAAAAATTGATACCTACGAGTAGTTATTCTTGAAATTATGGTCATAAAATGTAAGAATTTATTATTAAAATCTGCAATAACTCTGCGGTAGGTGATGATAAATCATACTACGAATTTAAATTCAAGTTTTAGATAAAACAATAACCGAAAGATTTCAAATAAGTGCAATAAAATAATTTAAGAAATTTACGTTATACCTACGTAAGATTATAAACATAATTTAAATATATAAATGTTTGCAATGGAATCCATGGTAAACAAGTGTTACCCAATCATGTTGTTTGCAACAATTGCAATCACTCTCAACAACCTCAGATTTACGCCTAGGTCAGACCGTCAGAGTAAACTGGCTATATCCTGAATCCTCTATTGTCGCATTAACAAACAAGAAAACTGCTCGTCGAGATTCATAAACGGTGCATTATTTAATAATAGACTGATCTTGAATCCAGATAAACTAAATATCTCACTTCCAGTAGCACAGCACAAACAATTAAAAAAAAAAACGACACTTCAGTTTTTTATATTTGTCTGTGCCCTTTTCACGCAAGCAAAATCACATACAGCCACTTACGTCGTTAAAATAATAGAATTTTAAATACAACCAAAGGAATTAGCATTCGAATTTCAAAAGGTTGTTTTTTTTTCTGGTGTGGCAAAAGCACTTCATTTCGAATTCCCGTCTTGTCGAGGTGAGATTATCGTCACTCGCACAACACGGGAGGAGGGAAGAGGGCCGCTGTACCATTGTGAGTTGCCGCCAAATGTGGAAACTGATGATTTATCTCGTAAACCTTTTCATGTTTATTATATTAAGAGCTTATTTTGAATCTACGAGACTCGGATAATAGAAGACCTTGATATTGTTGAAGTTGTTTTAGTGGTTTGAACGCTTCGTAAGTGGAGAAGACTTAAATGTGGGAAGGAAAGACTTCACAAAGCCGTAAGTAGAATGGTGCAATATCAAGGAATATATAATAAATATAATATAATAATATATAATATATATAATATTATATTTTAGCAAAACAAAAGCTATAATAGAATTGAAATATTCGCAAATATTGTAACTACGATGACTGTCTACCAAGATAGAAATCACAGCTAAATTAACCAGTCTACTCAAACATTTTTATTCCACCTTCAAAACTTCCCAGCATCATTTTAAAAGCACTCAATATACGA
Organism: Lycophotia porphyrea; assembly: GCA_950005105.1. Taxonomy (NCBI): domain Eukaryota; kingdom Metazoa; phylum Arthropoda; class Insecta; order Lepidoptera; family Noctuidae; genus Lycophotia; species Lycophotia porphyrea. The sequence continues at coordinate 4,250,906 of OX465400.1, read as the reverse complement.
ATCGTTTCAATGTAAACATTGCTTCAGTTCAATATCGTGTTCAAACACAATTTGCTCCGAAATCCTATTTGTACCGTTTAATTTGGAATCGACTACGATTTAATCAATTAACCAAGTAATTAAGTATTGGTATACCTTTACCTGTTAATGTATTAATTAATCTTCGCTGAGTTGTGTTTATTTGGTACTGGTAATGTGGAGGGAATGAGTGTATGTTATGTTTGTTTTTCGCGTTTTCGCTTGCTATTTTTCTTTTAAAGATATGTTTTTGAAACTCGTGAAAGATTGATGGAAATTCTTTAAAGATGGTCACTTTTAAGGAGTAAGGGTTTTTCTAGTAGCCTAGTAGTGTGTAGTTCTAAGTTTTACGGACGCTTGATTAAATAACCATGTGTATGTTAATTAAACACACCAACAACTTGAAATTATACTTCCTATTATATGGTCACGAACTGCAGCGGCCGATGTGGAAATCTTTGAACCGACGACAGCGGGCTCAAGTTGGCTGCTGCTGATCCAATTTGAATACATGGGGTATAATAGACACATCTCGGACACAAAGCGAGGGTGGAGCTCCAACACAGGCCATACTTTCTCTCCTGTTCGTCGTGTTCAACTAATCGCTGCCTCTAGGACTTCAGTGAAAGGCACACGACAGAACTGTCCTGGTTGCTACGTAGGTCGGGCAAAATCTATGTCATCGATTCGACAAGAAGAAGTAGGATATTTTTATGTAACTCCTTTTGGTATGGGAGGTTATATCTTTGGCTCCCAAATTAAGAAGAGAAAGTTAAGGTTCAGTTGGTCGGGCTGCGGGACTGTTCGAAAGAGATACCGCGGCCCTGGAACACAAAGGGCTAGGAAGGAATATGGATGGGTTTTAGTCAGTACAAGTCTGACACTCCCTTCCGCTCTGCCCAGAGCGGGAGACGTATTTTATGATTTTCCATCCAAAAAAAAAAAGTGGCCGATGTCCAGTTTGCCCTTACCCGTTTGACTGTTTTACAAGAAAAACATGGATTTTATAAAAATATTCTGTTAGGTAATGTAAATTATGCCGAGTTCGACGTTAAATGTTAATGAGTGAAATTTTAGTGAATTGGAATCGCGATGCCCGTCGAAGTACGCATTATTGAGTTATACTGAAATTCATCTGCGCTCAGGGCTGTCAAGAACGCAATGTAAAATAAATACCTTTTGTAAGGTATCTTAAATAAAACTAATCAAATAATAGCAAATTAAAGTCTTGTGCGTGTTGTTATAAAGCTTTGACTTTCGTCTATTCATATTTCTATTTGAATAATCAGTTATTTATTATGATTTTAATTAATAACGAATTATTAATTTTCTTAGGCAATGCAGACTTAGAAAAGTAGAGTAATGAAATACAGCATTCAAAATAATTTTCAAAAAAAAATACCTAGAAGCATTAGAATCATAATATAATTATGTGCGTAATGGAGTATAATATAATGGAGTCATAATATAAGATTCAAGCGATCCTCCGTGCCTCAGAAAGCAAGTTAAGCCGTTGGTCCCGACTGTAATTTGTTGATCTTTGACAGTCATTACAGGTAATTAATGGCCTAAAAATCTGACAACCAGTCCAAGGGGTATCATATTACCCAGTACTAAGTGGGTTGTGGAGATCAGATAGACAGTCGCTCCATGTAAAATACTGGTATTCAGCTGAATCCGGTAAGACTGGAAGCCGACGCCGACATAATTGGGAAAAGGCTAGGCAGATGACGATTCAAGCGATCAAAACACAATAAAACAACACACAACCAACAACAGACCGCCATAAAAAAAAATGAAAAATTCAATTCAATTGATACAAATTATTTTACGATTCAAACCCGCTTGCCGTTAACTAACAATCAATAATATTTAATCACAGTGCCACTGGCTCGTTCATTTGATATCGAACTTTTACCAATTGTAATGGAGATCAATTGAACGGTTTAAATTAACTATTAATACTGGGCAATGGTTCAATCGGGGCGCGACAATCCAATCGATGGAGGGAAAAGAAAGGATCTGGTGGAGTTGTGACGGGTTTTGGTTTAGTTTGATGAAATAGTGGAAAGTGTATGTTTCAAAATAATAACTAATAACAAAATAGTAATTGGGCGGTAGGATCAAGGGACTGATTCAGAAGGCAGTACTCCTCGATTCAGCCCGCATTGTGAGGAGGTTCCTGTCTCTGGAGACCTCGCCACCAGTAGCTTGGACCCTACTCCGGACACCGGCGCCACTATTTCTTTTAGGTATTTTTTTAGGTTATTTTTTTAGGTTTTTAAGAAATTTTGAAAATTTGTACATATCGTCGTTTAAGTTTTAAACACCCCGTAAGTCAATTTATGGCGCTGCTACATTAAAAGAAGTTAGTTTTCAGTGGGCCGAATTAAATACCATTTTCTAGTTAATTTAAAATGATTTACAGCGAGTTTTGACACAAATAAAAAAAAAAAAACAAATACTGGTATTCAGCTGCATCCGGTTAGACTGAAAGCCGACCCCAACATAGTTGGGAAAAGGCTAGGCAGATGATGACAGCAAGTTTTTACACATTCATTCAATTGAAGGTCTCCTTTACATTGCATTTTATTATAAACTAATACATTATACCCTACATATAAACTAATTTTACCTCTTTATATTATTATTAAGTCTATTCTGTCCCACTGCTGGACAAAGGCCTTCCCCATCGCTTTGTTAATTATTGTTTGCTTTCTCTGACGACTCCGTCAATATTACGTATAGATTCTTCGAAAACATTTGATACGTTTGAACTCCGTACCCCCAGAACATCTAATAAAATGTTAATTTGTGATAAGCGCAGCCCTATGGCCACCTGTCAGTCATAATTTGCGTAACCGGCTCTATCTGGCCTTAATCGGTTTAAGCGACACGATACACACTCGCTGCTACGTACTTTTGATTCAAGTTTATGTTTTTTGTACGTTATAATGTTATTTTGGATTAGTGGTTGTTTTTAAGTTTGGTTGCATACAAGGAGTGAGATGAAAAGTTAGCATTGGTCCACGGAAGAAAAAAAATGTGTGTGTGTGTTTCTTTTTTAATTTAAGCTTATCTGAGAGGTACAATCGCGGTGTTTTCCGCCTGATCAGTTAAAAATTATTCGCTTGAATCATGCGGAGGCGCCCCGCCCGGCTAGAGAGCGTTTCATGTTGTGAGTGCAAGCAAAAATTAGCCTAGTGGTGATCAGGCAGGAGTGTCCGCCATTGTATATTGGATACCAAAGTAGATTAGTCATATAATCTAATTAGTATAAAATAAGGGATATTTTATATAGATAACATATTTTTATTTTACAACAATCAGTTAATGTATCATTCTGTATAGTCTTCATCACTTAACGTTAAGTTCTTGTTTCTAACCCATTCAATGATATTTTTCAAAAGAATCACCCGTTGCTGGACTTGAACGAATTATTTAATTTGAATAAATACTTTCTCACACCTGAAGATTTGAAGAATGTGATTATTTATCTAACTTGTGTCATAAAATAATCGGATCTTTTTTTTTATTTAAAAAGATGTTACCCCACACTAGGAATTTCTCCTGTATCGTGGGTTCGTTTACAAACATTTACTACCTGGAGGTCATACAAATATTTGCTCCGTGCGGGGATTGAACCTGTAGCACAGTAGCCAATCGCTCAGCCACTGCGCAAACCGTGCCAAAATTTTATTGGTAGCAACCCTAACCGTCGGGATTGGAATGCGAAACTTCAAGTGAACTTACTCCCCGCGAGTGCCTGGAAACTTTCTCCGCATATAATAGAATCGATAAAATTACATTGATGAACTTACTCATAATTCTAAAAGTAAGAAAAAACTGCATTATCATTGTATTATTTTATTTTCATGCTCATACGTTTTGAATAAGAACACATTGATTGTAACATCAGTTTATAGAACACAAAAAGAAAGACAAACAAATGGATATCGTAAATTGCATCAGTCTAAAACGGGTTTTCTCCCAAAACAAATGGGGCTAAACCCATTTCGACCATTTTGTACAATTTACTAAACAGTCCGTTGTCCAATACAAAAATTTCAAGATTATGCACCGGTTGGCGCTCGGGTGTCAGAATTCAGAACTAAATTTGTATGTAAGCGCTAAGGTGACTTCGCGGCCGGCAGCACTGGGCAGCACAGTTTTGCAGGGAACCAGGTAAGTCGAAGATTGTCGAGTTACGACAGGGGCAAAGTAGAAAGTGAGCGACAATTCTATAAAATGTAGACCGCATTAAACATCTTTACATAGTATAAAATAAAGTCGCTCCCGCTATTTGTTCGCTTAGATTTTTTAAACTACTCAACGGATTTTAATGCAGTTTTCAGCAATAGATAAAGTGATTCAAGAGGAAGGTTTATATTATATATGTATAACATTGCACCCATGCGAAGCCCGGGCGGGTCCCTAGTGGCAGATACTTTTTTTTTATTTTTTTTTTTTTTTCGGATCTTCAAATGACTTCTCTCGCTCTGGGCAGAGCGGAAGGGAGTGTCAGACTTGTACTGACTACTTCCTTGCCATTTGTGTTCCAGGGCCGCTGTATCTCTTTCGAACCGTCCCGAAGCCCTAGGGACAGATACTTAAGTCACATTATCTAACATCAAATAACGCCAAAGTTGATAGGATATTTAACACATCCCAGTATCCTTCTACATGTCATTAGTATCCTTAGTCTAACCAATATATGATTTGTTGATTAAACTATATGTTTTTGTTTTTTTCTCATTTTTATTATATATATATATATATATATTATTTTTTACTTAATCATATAGTTGCAAATTGAATAATAATATTCTATTACTTTGATGAAAGCGGTGTGTTTTCTGTTTTTGTGCTCATACCATGATTTTTTATTATAATGAGTCTATACGTGAGGATTTGTAATTGGCTTTCTGGAGACTATGGTTTCCTTTTTTGTTTGTTTTTATTAGCTGTAAGTCCTCCATGTACTAAATAAATAAAAAATAAATATCCTTTCACCTTCAAGCATTCCCAAGAAAACCGTGTTACCAAGAATAATTCGCCCGTCAATAGTACCCTTTGGCCGAGCAATTACGTGCAATTATCGAGAGGACGCGGCTACGCTACTCAATTGGCGTCGATACCGCTATATCGAATAAATGCAGCTTACTGCTGGCCGCTTGTACGGTATTTTTTTTTCTTTGGCTTTTTCGGTTATCGACCTTTGCGGTAACTGCACCAATTAAGGCCTAAAAGAATTATAAAACTCGGCGCAATAAAACATAATCTAACTTCCTACAAAACGTCTATTATTTACCAAAAAATCATCCCTCAAATATGGCCCTTCTTCTAAACCATCATCATCTACCTAGCCTTTTCCCAACTATGTTGGGGTCGGCTTCCAGTCTAACCGGATGCAGCTGAATACTTGTATATTACATGAAATGACTGCCTATCTGACCTCCACAACCCAGATAGTAATGGGTAATAAAAAAGTCTGATAAGTCTGGTTGTCAGACTTTCGGGCAGTCACTACCTGTAACGACTGTCAAAGATCTACAAAAGACAGCCGGGATCAACGCTTAGCGTGCTTTCCGAGGCACGGAGGAAACACAGCATGCAATGGGTGGTCACCCATCCACGGACCAACCTAGGCCAGTGCAGCTTAACCTGAAGATCAACTCCTAGCGGCTGTTCATTATTTAGCCACGAGCGAGCTTCTCTTTGTCAACATCGATATGCAGAGAAATAGGGGAAAATCAAGAAAATGTCAATAGCATAGTTGGCCTACAATGTTGCCTTCGCAGGGACACAGGCTTATCAATGTTCTTGTTTTTATTCTCTTACTAGCTGTTGCCCGCGACTACGTTGGCGTGGAAATTTAGATGTGAAAGTGTGAAAACAAATCTTATATGCCATTCTAGTCCATAATCTCTGGCCAAATTTCATTCAGATCCATCCACCCATCCAAACTTTCGAATTAATAACATTAGTAAGTATAGAAAGTATAGATATAATTCTAATGCTAAAATGTTAATCTTCTTCTGCCTACCTTTTCAGTCCAACCGAATGCAGCTAAATACCATTATTTTACATGGAGCGACATAACAAATATGGCCTTCAAAACTTAGTTCATGCGGGTATTAGAATAATGCGCTTTTTTTTCGGATGGGACATCATCAAATGACTTGTACTGTCTAAAACCCATCCATGTACCTTCCTTGCCCTTTATGTTTCAGGGCCGCGGTATCTCTTTCGAACAGTCCTGCAGCCCACAATAATGCTCCTCGGTTAAGGTAAGACTTATTGTCAGTAAAATTTTGGCCTTTCGACTACCCATAACGATTGTCAAAGATCTTAAGACAACAGTCACCAATCAAAGTTTTTTATAGTACAAAACGTTATTGCAAACAGATCTTTGCATAACCATTTTTGGCACCAAATTCGGAAAGACACTTCGCGTCATTTCAACACCAACTTAGACACACAGCACAAAAGCAAGCACAAAGTTAAAACAAACCAAAGCCCAACTAAGTTCACCCAAATGGCTCTAAACTAAATTCGGTTAACCAATCAGTTTATCGGGCTAACAGTTAGACTAAATCTGAACTGGAAACTAATGACGGCTAACAGGGTACCTGTTTCCAGTTGAGTCGGTATAGTGATCGGTTGGACGTCGGGCTCTCAATTCAATAACTGCTCATTATGGACCATTAGAGAGGAGCGCTTTAACTGATATACGGGGTGTAAACAGACTCTTCACGAAGCCGTCAACCAAGCATTATATACTTCAAACCAAGTTACTTTACGCAAAAATTAGTGCTGGGAAATGACTTTTCTTTTTGGGCTGAAAAATCACGTGTTACAGTAGGACTCAATGTAACGCACTCAAAACATTGTGCTGATGGATGGATTGACTAGTAAGGGGATCCTGGAGGTGTTTAAAGTAAAAATCTTACATTAAAAACATGTATTTGAAAAAAAATTGTGCAAAAGTTGGAACTTCGACCCCTAATATCTCCGTAACTAGAAGGTTCTCAGGTATGTATTCTCCCATATTAATACTGGTGTTCAGCTGCAACTACAAAGTCAGTTTTTTTTTTTTTTCGGCTGGTAAATCATCAAATGGCTTCTCCCGCTCTAGGCGGAGCAGAAGGGAGTGTCAGACTTGTACTGACTAAAACCCATCCATGTTCCTTCCTTGCCCTTTGTGTTCCAGGGCTGCGGTATCTCTTTCGAACAGTCCCGCAGCCCTGGCAGGTATCGGCCCCTGCGGGCCCCTCCCTGTACATAGTTAGATTGGAAGACGACTGGAACACAGTTGGGTAAAGACTAAACAGAAGATGAGTGCTGTTGAACGTTCCACATCCGGCCTTTTGCAAACCAATCGCTAGACGATTCAATCAGCCATTTCTACATACCTACTCAAAGCTATATAGCTCATAGCGCCACAATAATTGCCCGGGGCGCCGTCCGCGATTGCATATCAATACAATGCTCATATTTGCTAGTAATTGAGCTTATTACTCGAGAGGACCGTTATTGGCTTTTATTGTGTTAGGAGGCAACTGATTGAGACTAGCGTCTTGCATCGTGACGTTGGGACGTGCCAATTGATTATATTGACTAAGTATATTGTTGTATGCACACGTAGGTTTAATGATGTGGAAATATCCGTATAATTTTTCACCAAAAATGACCACTTTTAACATTAAATTAAACAATTTGAAACAGCCACCTACTTTTTTATGAATACTTAAAAATAATAATACACATAGGAGTTCTTGGATGAAAAACATTTTAATTTTTTTAATGAATTCAATACCAATTTTTTTTTCAATGGCGTCGCTAGTGTAGGGAATGAACCAATGAGTTCCAATTTACTTATAAGAGTTATCTATTAAATTAAAAGTGAATAGGCTGAACTTTTAATTATAAATATAACTGCAAGTAGTGATTAAAGTCTACGAATAGTATAGTTAATGCACCTAGGTGAATTTACCCTGTGTGAATTAAGTGAACTCCAGGGTATTTCTATCTTGGATACTTCATCATCTGCCTAACCTTTTCCTGACTATGTTGGGGTTGACTTCCAATCTAACCAAATGCAGCTGTATACCAGTATTTTGCATGGAGCGACGGCCTATATCTAACCCCCATTTAGTAATGGGTAATATATAAGAATATAAGAATAAGAATAAAACCCCTTGATAAGAAGGGTTGTCATATTTGTAACGACTGTCAAAGATCTACAAATGACAGCCGGAACCAACGGCTTAACGTGCTTTTTGAGGCACGGAAGAAACTCGGTGTGTAAACGCAGCTCTTAAAGACTTGAGTATCGTTAAGCGTAGTGTAGGAAGTCCCCCAACTAGATGTACCTGCCTTGAAAATGTAGCTGCGAGAGGCCTGATGCGGGGAAGGTGGGGGACAAGGGGTTTGGCGCACCTGGGAGAGGTCGCATATTCAGCAGTTGATTATTGCACTATGCTGAAATGATTGAGTTTATCTTGAGTTTCTGAGGCAGGTGGCATTGTAAACGACAGCAAAGTATCTATTAGTAAACGGTGTTTGGAGCCGCGTCCGTCCAACCGTTTTGACCCAACCTCTTTTTTCCAACGTCTAATATCTTTTATTCGTTGAATTAAATTGACGTCGGACTTCTTTATATGGAATACTAACAAAATGCAAAATTACTTCTTGAATAAAGATTTTTACGTTTAAAAAAGTCGACCCTATATGAAAACAAGATATATACACTTCAATTTAGTTGTAATTTTCCTCTTTTAAATGCATGGTCAACTTGGACGTTCCACTTCTTTTTTCGGATTGGAAGTCATCAAATGACTTCTCTCGCTCAGGGCAGAGTGGAAGGGAGTGTCAGACTTGTACTGACTAAAACTCATCCATGTTCCTTCCTTGCTCTTTGTGTTCCAGGGCCGCGGTATGTCTTTCGAACAGTCCCGCAGCCGGACTTTGCACTCATAGTTGTCTACAAGTATAAGTTTTCTTATAATTACTTTGAATGTAGAAATATAAATAAAACTAAGAGATGTGAATAACTCGCACACAGAGATAGGTATCTGTCACTAATAAACGATTGAAGATACGTTTAGTGATGATAAAATTTTCCCACCCGCACGCAAAATACGCGCAATGGACGTGGAGTTGCGGACACCAGCCCGTTATACAATACAATACAATACAATACAATACAATACGTTTAGTGATTAGTGGTACAAGCGGGGTTGAAACTTTTAACATAAAAGAAATATTACTACTGATTGTTTTCGCAATAAAAGTATCAATATTGTTCTTTTGATCCGCCGTTCTAGTCTAGATTTTTCTTAAAAACCAAAGAGGCGTGTTAAATTATAAATCATCATAAATTATATTTATTTCTGTAAATTGGCTCTACACGTCACAACATGCTATGTTTTATGTAAAGCTAGATGGGGCCGGTGTTACGTACCTGACTACTCTGAGAAGAAACAGCCGAATCAAACTCAGAGGTCAGTGTGTGTTTTATTTCACTACATATTATAAAACAAAGTCCTCCGCCGCGTCTGTATGTCTGTTCGCGATAAACTCAAAAACTACAGGACCGATTTTTTCACCAATGGATAGAATGGTTCTTGAGGAAGGTTTTAATATATAATTTGTCAAGTTTTTGTTGCGGGAAAGGGATCAAAGTTTCATAATTACTTTTGGTCGCGATAACCGACATCCACGCGGGCAAAGCCGCGGGCATCAGCTAGTGATCGAATAAAACAATTCTATTGGTAAAAAGGGCATAATAAGATTCCCACCCGAGGGAACCGTACCTCAAATTCTAATACGAAATAATCAGTTATGAAATTTCACGAGATTTCTCTATGGTCTATTTTATACTTATAATTTCCTATGGTTGTGGTTATATTTACTTCAAGTATCGCAATAGTACAGTTATTACGGTTTTTCAGTTACAGCTCAGTGACAGACAGACGGACGTCGGAGGTTTAATAATATGATCCCAGCTATGTAATAAACCAAACTAGTTTTTAAGTTTTAAAAATCATATTTTCCTAGTTTGCGGGTACGGCAATTATAAGTGAAGTTTTATAAACATATTTTAATTATTTACTCCTTTTTATTGTAAGTTGCTTAGTGGGGAACATGGTTTTTTGCATACTCTCAGTTAATTTAAATAACAGCAGATTTTAGTTGAACTAATAAAGAATACAAAATAATATTGGTGAAAAGAGGTCCATTATGTTAGAAGAATGCGCAAAAAGTTTCAGTAAAATAAACGGAATAAATACTTCAATATGAAAAACCGCTTGCAATAATTAATTTCATTCGTTCAAGTATTTTATTCCCTAAAAATTTATAAGCTCACCGAGTTTGATCAAGACCAAAAAATTATGAAAAATAAATAACGCATTGATTTTGCAACTCACATCTTCTAAAAAAAGATGAAAAAATGGAAGCGAGAATTTCCATCGGAAAGAAAAGTTTGAAAGCAAAAAACTAACTTTCAAAACCACAACAAAAATAAATCAAAAACTTTAATTACCTTATTAGCGTCCGAAAATATGTTGTCTTATTGTGGGCGGGAACTTTTCCCGCCGAACTCCGCGTGCGAAAAAGCGCGGTCACCGCGCTGTCACTGACATTACGTTCGGAAACACGTACGAGCACTCGCGAGCCGCGTCGCGTCACGACTGCCACCACTACGCTGCGGGTACTGCCAACTGCGAGTAATCGCTCTGAAACCGCCCTCGGCAAACAAAACCCCACCCGCCGTAAAGAGCATTTTAGCACGCGCGCCTCCCCCGCTCCCGCGCCCTGATTTAATAGCGAGCGCGGGCACTGATTCACTTAACCGAACGCAACTACCGACTGCCTCTCTCTCGCTCCCGCTCAAACATTAATCCACTACACGTCCTCTGTCCCTTTCCCCCACGTTCGGATATTTAGCGGAGGAAAGAGATGGTCCCGCGGTCGCGGACACTTCTTTCTTTCAACTCGATTTGCATGCGAGCGGGGGTCGCTCCGCAAACTTTATGTCCTCGTTTCGTAAATTATTTATACGTTTGGAAATACTTTTAACGGCATGCTCGGCTGCTGAAAAAGATTGCTTTAAAACGAGCCGAATTAAGTGAGTGACCGGTGTTACGGCGGGACGCGGCGACGCTAATCACTTTAATCTTGTTCACTCAAACGCTCATGATATTAGTTTCGTTGATTTTTCATGTGGAAATTCCCAATATTTTTCAGCGATTTTATTTTTTGATTTGTGGTTTTAAAGCATGTTTTAAACTTTCTCACTTTTTTAACTTTATTGCTTTTATTTTTCAGGATTATTCACCTCAGCTAAAGTTAAAGCAAATTAAAAATTACGTACTCCAAATTCGTCAATTTAATGCAACTGTGATTATTTAAATATATGTGTGATTATTTAATATTTATGTATATTCTAATTATTTAAAATGTCTTAGTATCTTGGTTGATCAAAAGTTATTCCATTTACCTCTATTTATTGCGTTCAAGAACATTCGGTCTTGATGGAGTTTATGATGTTTTTGGAGACACGGGACCGTTAGAGAACAGCTTCCTGGTAACTCCTCTTCTATCCTGCATCGTTATTGTTATTATTTGTTTTAGTAGTAGTTTAAAGTAGACATTTTCAGCACAGCAGTTTCTGCGAATGATTGACACCACTGCGCACCGCTCACAATCATCACTTAGTTTAATATATTGCTTCATGATGGAAACCCATCTTCACCGCGAAACTACTCGCTAAAAAAAGCTGAAAACGTTCAACGTACTTAAAGCAGTGAAAGATTTCTTTAGAAACATTTTTTTTAAATTTGATAATTTAGCTGGGATGATTCCCAGCTTAATTTTTTACATTTTATGAAACAGTCACTAAACCGACATCCGGTTTCTGAAGAATTTCGGGAGGATTTGAATTTACAAACGTATCACTCACTTTAGTATAAATTAATGTGATTCCTTCGAAACTCAAACACAAAAAAACTACAAATACATTTCGGGGGTTACATTAAAGGAAACTTGAGACTAAAGAAAAATTTGACAAGTTTTTATCTTCAAATTCTACATTCAGAAACAGGGTGTCAGTCTTCTCAACGGTGTAGATAGGATACTGGAAACTGACAGATATTTCAGTACACTACGCGCTTATTCAGCTTAGCTCAGATTTCTTCAGAAAAGTCAGGTGTGTAGTACTCGCAACCGGCGCCGGCGTCCGCGTATTACCAGATGCATGAACGTAGACGAGGTGAAAGGAGGACGTATGTAAGGATCGTACCAGGTGGAGTTCTGTGGTTTCCCGCCTACCCCCATGGGAAAAAGGCGTGAGTGTATGTATGTATTATCTGTGAAAGTCCAGTCTTACCAAGGGGTATCGTATTACCAAGTACCAGAAGCCGACCCCAACATAGTTAGGAAAAGGCTAGGCAGATGTTGATGATGTCAAAGTCTGATGTATAAACCAAGATTTTGTAACAATTATTTGATTGAAAAATGTGTCCATCGAGTTTCTTGCCCATTTTTCTCCATAGAGATATACGCTTTGGAATGGGCAACTACAGTACTTTCACAAGTTACTATGCCTGGTGTCTGTGACTGTAGCTTACTCTTCTTTGTTTTTCTGACATTCAAAAGTGCCTGTAATGGTCTAGTTGAAATAAATGCTTTTGAGTTTGAGTTTGAGAGCCAGCTCCGAAATCTGACCGAACCAGTTTGACAGAACCCTTACTGTTAACGACTCCACAATCAATTTCACGAAAGCGGATCTTCAAATTATCTAACGCAACGAGTTTTCCACTCAACTAGTTGGAAAGTTTCGTTCAGAAATAAAGCCCGTAATTTATCTATCAGGGTAGTTAGCTAACTACAGTCCTTTTACAGACAATATACCTCTGATTGTCACTGTCCAAATCACAGTGATCTTTAATTTCGTTTACAATAGGTTGCTATTGGGTTGCAGCAGTGATGACCTACGGTACTGAGACGTGATCGCTCACTATAGGCCTAATCAGAAGGCTCAAAGTCACTCAAAGGGCAATGAAAAGGGCAATGCTTCGAACGAGACGAAATTGAAGCAGAGACTCCTCATTTCAGCGACACAGCCCAAAGAATTGCTAAACTTAGTGGCAGTGGGCCAGGCTTATTGTTCGTAGGGCTGATGGCCGATGTTGCCGAAGAGTTCCTGAGTTGCTATCGTGTACCGGAAGACGCAGTTGACAAACTACCCACAATGTAAACGACGACTTTGTCAAGGTCGCAACCTTCACAAAGTCGTCGTTTACATTGTGGTGTTTAAATCGCTGATTGAGAGCACCGCAAGACCAGTCCTTGTGGCGATCTTTGGGGAAGCCTATGTCCAGTAGTAGACCTCTTTCGGTTAGAACAGCTGCTGATGATTATAGGGTGGTTTCCAATGACAAGACTGTCCAAATCACAATGATCGTTACTCTTATTGTTATAAGGATGATGTCGGAATGCTATCAGAAGTAAATCAAACTGTGAATGGACTGTATATTTAGTTGGGAGAATTCCGAGCACAGCTAAGCTATCCAATTAGTTGTCATTGTGTTATCTACGGCCAAACTTACTTCTAATGCCGTCCGTGACCCCTTTACTAAACTCTGGTATCGGTCGGTGCTCGGTTACTTGGTCTTACTATTGGTTAGTTGTGGAGCTGTTTCAGGATTTGTTTTTTTTTTCATGGGGCTAACGAGAACAGGCGAAACATCACATCTGTAATCCCATTTTGCCAGTTAAATTTTTAATTCCCATCTAATAGGGGGCGATCAAGAAAGCTACTGAGTCCACCATGGTCCAGTGTACTCGCAACGTCTCCAACCGGCAGAAATGGAAGCACATCGCTGAAAAAGCAATCCCTAGGGACGTCATCGACCCACTGAACATCTCTCCGTGTACATCGTATGCGCAACCACGACCACTCTGACAAGAGTGTTTCGACTAAGAAGAATAGGGGGCGAGCCTATTGCTATCAACCGAGCACAAATTCAGACGTCGGCGTCGTGGCTGCTACAGAGAAATTCCTAATGGAAGAATCTCATAACACTTTGCTCGACCCGGGAACCGAACCCAGGACCCCATGCTCAGGAGAGCCAAAAATTTTAAAAATACCTTGGACAGGTCAGAAATTGTTTCAACCCTTCATACAGGAGTTACTTGGGCGACTTATAGACAAAGATAAGGCCAATGATGCAGTTATAATAAGAATAAGAATAAGAATAATTACAAACATATAATTAAGTATGACTTTTGCCACATAAACCAGAGTGGTTATTCAGTACTGAAATTATTGATGTGATTACCAGGTGATCTGGGCTACTTAGGAATCTATAGCAGGAGCATAATTAAACACATTCGTACAGCAAAGTATTTATTACGTCAAATAATAAAATATGTGCACCTACCGCCACATACACATAGACACATTTTTTTATTATTAGGCCTTACTATCGCACTCCTGAGCAAAGGCCTCCCCTCATTCCTTCCACTTCTCACGATGGTGTGCTTCTTCTCGCCAATAAACATACATCGCCATTACAAGGATATAAGATACAGTCCTGATAATTCTTGGACGTATAACAGGATGTACCTACTAGGTATTGTGGGTAATAAGCTTATAATGGGTATTTATTTATATATGAATGAACTATGAAAGACTTATAGCCAAACAAAACAGAATAAAAAATAGTAAGTGAAACTGACAGCCAATTACAATTGTTCACTTATCAAAAACCGACTGGCTGGATGATGTGAACAAATTAGCACATCCCACAAAAAAAAAACAGATCAACATCAAACGCTTAAACTAGAAACACATAATTATCTAATATAGGCACTAATACTTCTACTGAGGTTACATTTGAACAAACCTACACATACCTACAAAATGTTTATTAACTGTCTAAATCTAAACTATAGTATAGTTGTCATGAATATTTCATAGACATGAGATACTTTAGCTTTGTCCGTCGGTAAAAATCTCAAAAGTTCTGCGGTGTTTTCTTTAGATCTTCAGGCCTACAATCGGTCTGCAGACTCATCCACATAGAAATTCGTAAACGGTGGATATTCCTAGGGATTTGTTAATTATGCTGATTCGATTTTGTTTACAGCCTTTGGCTTTCGACGACCATGATACACTTTAACCAACTTATCTTTGCAAGCGGGAAAACACAGAACTAAAATAAATATACCAAGACTAACATATCGAGGCCAATTTTCTTGACACGTAACGCACCTTGAACTGCACACTAGAGCGCGGGAAAAGTTCAACTCGGCGGACGCGTCCATTTTGAATTACTTACTAAAATTAATCTCAAAACTCAAACGTGACATTGGGTAATGCAGAAACTATGCCAGGTGATTACCTGTCATAATTTCTGTCATCTGTTTAATTAGTCCATGTTATAAGAGTATTCGAAAGAACAAGTTTAGTATAAAATAAGAAAATCTTAATTTACTGAAGTTTTGAACCTATGAGTATAAATAACAAAATAACTTTGCACTTTGTGGTCCTTTACGTCAGTGAAGGTATTCGTAAAATAACCAAACCATTTACCCTGAAAATTCTTACTTAACTGACGAGTTGATCTCGAAAACTCGTAGTAGCGTCTGTTTTCCTGTAATTGGTATAACATCTAATTAACTCATTTACACCGATATTCGTTACGAGCAAATAAAATTATTTTCATTTGTAATACGAACAAGTTACTACGTGGTTTTCTTTAACAAAATAAAGAAAAATAACTAGATACCTACTCAGACATTTAATGCTCTTTGCGTAAACCGTCCAAAGTTTATAAAGAAACAATAAGACAACAATATTATTATCAAATATTCTCGGACGATCCAAAATAAGCATCTTAATACTTTATAAGCAATCGTTTCTGCGTCTGATTCTTTAATCAGAGCTCTGATTCAAAATTTACTTGTCTTGTATACTCTTGCGCAATCTTAAGTTTGCGGTTGGCGGAGCGAAAATCACAGGATTTTGACTCTTATAGACGGAGATATAGTTGGTAAGATTGCGAGCGTGAAGATTTGAGCGGTTAACAAATCTTAGGCGAGGTGTAAGTGACAATAAAACGGGAGCTTAGCTCTCGGGGCCGTCTTCAAGTTGAACGGCGTCGGCGGAGGAGGGGAGGGCGAGCGGGGCGCCGGGGAGGAGCGACTATCGCCGTCCCACTCTACCCGCGAGTCGTGCTCATCCGTTTTATTTCTTGTTTGTCCGCAGCGCCTTCCCAGTTCGCTACATAATTTATTTTGAGCGGTACATTTAAAAAATTGGCTGAGCCGCGAACCGAGAGCCGCGTACGAGTTTAGGCGGTAAAATGGAGTTTGCTAGGGTGGGTGGTGTTGCCAGATGAAAATAATATGGTAAATGATTTCATTTGAATTGGCGTTTTGGCGTAATCGCCCGGGACAAGTAATGGGCCGTAGAAAGTCCCGGCCCATTGTCCGCGCTGGCTTCATTTACTCTCTGAATTTATTTTGCTAGGTTTCTTAGCTTTTATCGTGGTTTATGTCGACTCCATACATATTCAGTGTCTCTGTATCCTGTCTGGTGGATAAGAACTATGTTCCTTTGACACCCGCAGCTTTTTATTGGTTTGTGATTTATAGATTTTGTTTTATTGTTTTGTTTTTTATTTACTTTGTTACGACTTTGATTTTGTGAGTTTTATTTCATGAATGCTCCTATACCTGACTTATGGGTGACAGAAATGTTATCACCAAATCGATGATTTCATTTGGGTTTTTCCGGAAAAGCCCTTGCAAGAATAAACCTGAGAAATTTGGACTAGAATTAAGAATAAACCTATATAGATCCTATATTGCAGTTATGAAAATTAATAATTAATCCATATTAAGATCATTAGACATACTAAAATCTACTAGACTAGGCTGTGGTGAAAGTTTCCGCATCCGCGTAGCTGCGTACGGCCGTGCGGCGTAGCACATGTGCTACGCAGGATGCTACGCAATCCGTTGCATGATCAAAGGAACTGTTACTTACGGGATATCTTCCGTGATTTTCAATAATTGTGAACTCCCGATATTTCGACGATTTTACAAGCGCCATGATCGGGGGATGACTGGAGTGCGGGTGGATGGTAAATAGATATTTAAAAAAAAAAACTGGCCAAGAGCGAGTCGGACTCGCGCACGAAGGGTTCCGTACCATAAACGAAAAAAAAACACGTTTAGACAGTCCCTAAAAAGTGTAAGTTTAACATAAACCGTGAAAGCTTAAAACAGTGTTTTACCAAAGAATGTTTTTGCAATTGGTAGCACCAAAAATTACTCGATTATGTATTAGAAATATGTTCTCCTCTATAATTATCATACAATATTTTTACAGACTCCAAATGATAAATGGTATGTACCGAGCTAGAAACGAAACATTCCCGGTCATCATTTTATTTGAATCCTAAGTAAAGCATCATTTGAGGATAACAACTCGCTACCAACTTTCAGAATAGTCGGATAAAGATATTAATAATGAAACCCCACGTTGGGCGCCAGTAAAACGGAGATACTAAGAATAGTATTGTTAGGAGGTTCCTCTCTCAGGAGCCTCTTCTTGGATCTTCTTCTTTCGTGTCGATGGTACAACTTGTTTAAATTTCTTTGGCCCAGTATGTGGCCACGTTCATTGTGGCGTATGTGGTGTCTTTAAGGTTCTCTAAAGTGCAGGTTTTGGGACACTTCACAAGTGGGATATCGTCTGGTCGGGAGAACCGCATTCACACTGTGTGTTGGAAGTATGTGTTCCTTATGCCGAATGGTCTACTATTTTTTTGTATAATTTTTGTTAATCATCATCATCTGCCTAGCCTTTTCCCAACTATGTTGGGATCGGCTTCCATTCTTACCGGATGCAGCTGAATACCAGTATTTTACATGGAGAAACCGCCTATCTGACCTCCACAACCCAGTTAGTAGGTAACTACTGGGTAATACGATACCCCTTAGTAAGACTGTTTGTCAGAGTTTTTGGGCGGAGGAAACTCCTCCAACCTAGGTAAGCACAAGTTAACCTAAAGATCGACCCGAGCGGCAGTTATTACTTAGCCACGATCTCCTCAATTTTTGTTTGTAAAAATGTTAAAAAATGTAAATAGTAGGTATGTAAGAAAATGAATAAAGGAAACATAGGATATTGTGACGTTTAAACACTTAAGTATGGGTTACAGATCACAATGAAATTCTAAAAACTATTCTCTTCTAATCTGACATTCTGTGTCAAAACTTATCACTCGTCTGCCTTGTGGTATAATGGCATACAGGCTACGAACCACCAAAGAGTCTTTTCCATTACACCAGAAACTTTTCTTGGTCGAAAACAATGATTCATCAGTCAAGGCAAAATAATTAACTTAAACCAAAACAAGACGAGTTTGATACATTTTCCATGCCAATCGAATGAAAAGTATAATTCTTGAAATATGTAAATTCATAGGATAAAATCATTTTAATTTATAATATATTGGTTCATCATTGCTCTTAGCTTTAAACCTTTTTTAAACCTACAATTGCGAAACGCAATTAAAGAATATGAATATGATTTGCTTAGTGGATATAAAAGGACATTTAACGAAGCTCACTTGCTCCCAGTCATTACAATATTTTTTTTTGTGTTGTTATTGTTTTCTGGGAACCTTCTAGTTACGGATATGGAGGGTCAAAGGTCCAACTTTTTCAGAAGTTTTTTTTTTTTAAATACAAGTTTTTAATGTTATAACTTTACTTTCAATACCTCCACGACCCCCGAATTATTCAATGCATCCATCAGTACAATGTTTTGAGTGACACACAGTGAGTACATTGAGCCCTACAGCAAAACGTGATTTTTCACCCCAAAAAAAGTCATTTCCCAGCAATAATTTTTGCGTAGAGTTACTTAGTTTGATGTGCAAATCAAGCTACCCGAAACTGTCAGATTTGGCCAATCAACCTTGAGCCTAATGCTTCAGAAATTCTATTAAAGAAATCTGACAGATTGTAGTAGCTTGATATGCTGGCGTCTGTACATAATGCGGCTTCTAGAAGGGCCCGTTTACACTTTGTATGTTACTATGTCTAAATCAGTTACATCAGTTTACATCCTCGTCAACCGCTGGTCAATGACCGTGTGAAATCACTCCTCACCACATTTTTTTATAGCCATCATCAATCACCTCGCACGCTCCTCACCATCCGAAAACAATTACCACAATGTCATACAACGAAAGAAAGAAAGAATGACTTCGCAAAACACATAATCTTTCTATAATACTGGTGTAATTATATCTGTCTATTGAGAGTACTACCCCTAATGTTGGGGGTTTTTTTCTACCCCTCGCCGCTCTCCGTGATTTATTGAAGAAAGCTTTTAAACCCTTGCGGTGTCCATTGTGTCTGTGGTTCCATTATGCTCTGGATTACTGGTCGCGATTTGCTCTATTAATTCGATGTTTTTGAGTAATAGGTCGTTTTGTTTGCCATGGTGTATGAGGTTCGAAGGTTAGGGTTTTAAGTGTTAAAATAATGGTTAAAAATAATTCGTTTTAAGAAAGCGCCTTTCTGTAGTCAGTGACCGACCATGGGCAGAAGCTAGTTGGGAATAAAGATATTTTTAAAGTGAAAACTTTTTTGAGAAGAGGAAAAACAATTGAACTCGCGACAATGTTATACGATCTCTTTTTCGTTGCAGAGTTAGCCGTATTGCTACATATCGCCTCTTTACAAGAGCAACGTGACATCTCATAAAAACGTTTTTTATGAGATGTCACGTTGCTCTTGTAAAGAGGCGATATTACAAGCCCCCAAAGATACAGTCAAATAAATAAGTAAAAGACTGAAGCAAAAATATTTTTTAAAAATATTCCAGAATCTTGAAAAAAAAAGATTTCGCTTCTGTCGGCACTCTCGGACTGGTTGGTTATTTTTTTTCTGTGAGCAACTTAATTGTGCGAAGTACTACACCGTTGTTGGTCATGATGACGACGATAACGTCTTTATTGTCAAATGGTCTTCACTCATGAATCTGTTAAAATAATTAGGACTAAAATCACACAATCAACATAACTCACCTATTAAACACCAACTCAAAACAATAGTGATGCAACGAATACTTCTTATACGAACACGAATAATTTACTTTAGGTAGTTAGGCTACTATTCAGTGAATACGAATATGATTACGAAAAGCTAATGGATATTATAAATCATTCGTACTTAAAATGATTTATAATATCGATAACAAAGAAACAAGATAATATATATTTTATTACAAAAAATAAAGTATATGTTTCGTCCATCGTGTATTTACTTCACTATCATCACTATCACTATAACTACATATTATAAAACAACGTCCTCCGCCGCGTCTGTCGGTCTGTTTGCGATAAGCTCAAAAACGACTGCACTAATTTTTATGCTGTTTTCACCATTGGATAGAGTGGTTCTCGAGGAAGGTTTAAGCATATAATTTGTCAAGTTTTTGTTGCGGGAACGGGATCAAAATTTCATGATTACTCTTGGTCGCGATAGGCGACATCCACGCGGGCGAAGCTGCGGGCATCAGGTAGCTCATAAGAAAAACTAACTTCTGCTTTTTAAAAAAAAAAAACATGGCACTTTTATTTATAAAATAGACACCATATGTGATTATAGCAAACCATAATATACCAACAAATACGCTATTGGAAGTGCCAAACTCATCGCCAATTTTTGGGCTGACTCAATTTAAAATGTTATCGACAGGCAAAAAATACCCACGAAACCAACCAATATATAATTAGTTGCTTAGACTTTAGAGGATAATCTCCAAGTTATCGGAGCGTCAGCAAAATAATAGGTATATTTGGATACCTACATGAATGAGGTGCTGCCAGCTTGCATCAAAAAGTGTGGGTGTCGTGTATTTAGAGAATTAAAATCAATCCAACCCAACAAGTTCATTTAACCCAATTAAATTGACGCCCATGACGTTTTCATGAAAAAGTCATTCAATGGAATTAGATGAACTTTGAACAAAATTTGAATTTCGCGGGTCTTAGCACACACCTTTCTGATACAAGCTGACAAATTATAAGTTAAAAGTCATACGTCCGTTTCCACTAATACTACCGACTCATATTTCTACATTTCTGAAATTGAACATATCAACTGGCAAAGCAGTTAACTATCATTAATTTGTTTGTATAGGTATCGTGGAGGATCTGCGCTGCGCTACCATCTGACGTCTATGATGATAGAAGAGCCAGGAATGAAATGTATTATCAGCCTCAGCCATATGAAGTCCCTGTGACACAAGCCTCTTCTCTATGAAAGTGGGCCATTATCCACCAAGGATGTCCAATGAGGGTTGATGGGTATCATGTCTTCGAGATTTTGGTTCTAGGACATGCCAGTTTCCTCACGATGGGTCACCGTTAAAGAGTAGGTATAATAGCAGTGATTAAATAAATTACTCAAAGTGTAAAGTAGCTATGGTAGTGTTGGACTTGGACACGGGGTGGACCGCTAACACCACACGCTCGAAATAGCGAGAAGAAGCTAAACACCGAGAGAATTAAATGGAAAGGGGAGAGGTCTTTGCCTACGAGTGGTTATGGGTAAGGTTCAAGGACCTTGAATAGAACTGGACCTTTTACTGTCTTTCAAATTGAAAATAGTAACAAAGTTCTCAATGTATCAACAGATTTGTGGAAAAACTGAGTGGATTTGGATATAATTAGGCACACAGTTAGTTTATAGCCAGGATTACACAAAGGATACTTTTTATCTCGCCAGTACGATCCCGTGGGACAATTTTGACGTCTACACGCGGGTGAAGCCGTAGGCCAAAAACAAGTAAAAACATTAAAATAATGAAAATATTTTTTTAGGTATTTACAAGGCAGATGTGAGTGACAACGCCAGCAGCGGACGCCCTACAAGGACATCATCATTATCATCATCATTTTAGCCAAAAGACGTCAACTGCTGGACATAGGCCTCCCCCAAGTGTCGCCACATTGAACGGTCCCGTGCGACTCGCATCCATATACGACATACGCTGAACTTATTGGTGAGGTTCTTCAGAAAGGTCAGGTGCGTAGTACTCGCAACCGGCGTGCTTGTGTGACCAGATGTATGAACGTGGACGAGGCAAAAGGAGTAAGTAAGGATCGTAGCAAGTGGCGTTCTGTGGTTTCTGCCCATCACCATGGGAAAAATGCGTGAGTTTATGTACCTATGTGTTTTTTATGTAATATATTCAGCTTTAAAAAAAACGGGTATTCCAGTTGGACGTAGTCATTAATTCCATGGGCGATTTATTTTGCAGCTGTAAACAAGTAACGCTATCTATCGTAAGTTTTTGGGATTAACATTTAACGACGACGACTGTGATGAGATGATGCGATTGATGTCTTGTCATCATTTTGTGTCAATTGTGAATTTAATTTCGATTTCATGACTATTTTATTCTATTTCATTAAAAAAAATGTATTACCTATTTGTTTATATAACCCTTCCTTGGGAGTCGGGTAAATGTAAAAACAAATGCAAAACTGGCTCCATCTGATTTCTTACGTTGAATTACCCATTTTTTTTTTATTTAGTCTGTATTAATGTTTTTAGTTTCAAAGATAGTTATATAAATTATGCTTAGTTTTCTGCATATGTTTCAATCATACTGTAAGTGAAAGTTTTTAAACTTTTTGAAATGTAATAAATAGTAAGTAATCAAAATGACTCAAAAGCCATTCACCGGTCAATAAATAACTTATATGTTATCTGTATTCACAAGCTGTTATCAGCGCCACCTAGCAGATTCAAATTGTAACTGGATGTCCTTCTCAGTAAAACAGTTACATCGTTAACTATCTTATAAGTGTGATTCAGAGAAATTAATATAACTTAGTACTCAAAACGTACTCTTAAATAAAATAATATTTTTAATTATCATAATTTTATGCTAATCATCAACTTTTAGTCTATATTTTGTACATCAATCCAGCAGTTCATAATTACCGCCAATCCCCGGCAGCATTTCGGCCATTTTGTGAACCCCGCGACAGGAAGTGAGTGTTATAGGTGCTACGCAGGCGCAAATTGACCTTTCGGTTGAAGAACCCGTCGGTCACATGTGAGTGTCGATAAATATCTTAGTTTTATCGTGAATCCTTAATAAATAGTTGTAGTTATTGTTTTCGTAAGTATTTTCTATGGTGAATATAAATTTGTGCATATACGGCGTTACCGCGTTGTGGATTTTGTGTAGTTTATGAAAATGTAATGTGCCGCGGCGCCGGCACGTTTGTCAAATCGCTATTTTTTTTCCGTTATCTCCGGATTCGCAATAAAGATCAAGTTCACATTCTATTGAGTATATACGTGTTTTATTTGGTGTAGAGGTGATAAAACGGTTTGTGGTTTGATTATTTTGTGTGTTAGTCCAGAAAAAGACATGGTCAAGATGTCTCTCGTAAACCACATGTTCGGGCACCACACCATCTACTGCGTGTCGTCACCACCGCCGTGCGTGAGGATTGATTCCATTCAGTAACTTTTGTTTTTGCAACATACCTATAAGTTATCGTCATTCGTCACCATAAGGTGGATGTCAAGTACATCCTCCCACAAAGGTTTTTCATCGCACCGCTGTAGGTGGGGTTAGGTCGTGTCAAAATTTTCAAAAACATACATTTATTAGTCTAGACAGCTTCCACCCAATAATACAGTGTATGTGTTGTGTATAGGTTATATTTATAGCTGTGTGCTGTATGACTTGACAGATTTTGAGCTGGACCTGCAGTTTTAAAGACGGTTAAAATTAGCTTATGTCATTTATTTTCTTGTGTAATTGTTGCTTTCAGGATTTTTATTCATAACAAGTTTGATGGGTTGTGTTGAAATGTATGTGTTATCCAGATACCTAGTTCCTAGTGAGAGATCTTGTTTGTGATGAATTCACTGGCTGTTTTATAAAGTCTTATTCAAGTACTGCCAATATGGAAAGGCAAATAAGTGTATGTTCGCAACTATGTTTCACAGTGATAATAGGATATCTTAACCTTTCCTTTGAAGAAATTGTGTTTCAAAAATGTCAGTGATAAAGGTTTTTTATTCAGTTGATAGCATACAAGTTATATTATGTGATGTTTCTTTGAAACATTTCTAAATTTCAAGTTATTTTTTGTTGCTGGTTGTAATGATGCTTTGTTGACCTCCGAGTGAGTTCCTAATACACCAAAACTGATATAAAGATGACCCTTTTCTACTACATAGAAGCAAAATGTAAAACTAGTGGGAAGATACCACTACATTATCTTTTACTTCCCTCTTCAGACTTTTCAAAATGAAAACAATCTGTTGAATGGCATGATAGCTGTCATGTCAGAAACACATTGCAAAATTAACCTAAATTCTCTTTTATGTTTCAGTCAAATAATTCATACTGTAGTAGGTTGATCATCAACTGACTTTCACATTGAATACAAATCACATTTCAGATTTATTTGATCCAATTTTTTTTCTGACCAATCCAACAAGATAAATAACCAAAATCCAACAAGGAACATGGTCACAGTTAACAGGTTTTCTATCTTATTTCACCAGGCTTACTAATACATTTTTCTCTAGGGGCACTTACATGAAATACTGTTTCATATTTCTTGGACTGGGCGCTAACATCAATTTAGCTGGGTAAAGGCTAAGATGATGATTTTGTTCGAAAAGACATTGTTGTCTACAGACTGCAATATACCATGACCAATATACAATAAACCACATTTTCATGTGTGTTACAACAGTTGAAGAATATTTAGTTTTGCCAGAATTAATTTAATTCCTCGAATATTTATGTTAATGAGGTGTAACACTTGGCCTATTAACATATTTAGTTCATTTGAAGCCAAATATCCTCCTTAGTGCCATGTTTTCTTGATATCCTACCTAAAATTTTGTGTCACAGAAATAAATAAAATGAATGATTAATCTTCTAAATGTATGATGAAAATTATAAGCTGTCAATGTGTGTTCCTTGCTTCAATTAATATCATCAATCCGCACTGGTATGTGGAGTTGCGGACACCAGCCCGTTATACAATAATATCATCAATGGTTCTAATAACTAAGTGAAAGTTGTACTTGTTCTTTGAAAAATTAAATGTTTTGTGAATGTCATCACCTTTAGCCAGTAGGCATGTCAAAGATAAGACCTGTAATCTTTCAAGTGTAACAAAATCAAAGATCGATTTTATTTTTATCATTTCGTCTTATTATCTTCAGTGAGGTACCCAGTAACTGGTTTGTGGAGGTCAGGTAGGCAGTTGTTCCATGTAAAATATACGTATTTCTACATCGTTCTCACATATGTATAATCTCAACATGAATGATGTAACCAAGTTTGTTTTTTTCTTTATTGTTTTATAGAGGGTTTGATCAGTATGATCATGCCATCCTCATAAGGGCCTTCTAAGTCTATCTACGCTTAATACCTAGGTTTACAATTTTGTATAGTTTTTTGGCTGTCCTGGACAAGGGGGCCGCCAAAATACTACTATATATGCCAACATCCAAACATTTAAAACAATTTTCTACGAAAAAGTTACTCCTCTCAACCTCAAACCAAGATTTTGTAACAATTATTTGATTGAAAAGAGTGTCCATGGAATTTCTTGCCCATTCTTCTCCATAGAGATCTAAGATTTGGAATGGGCAACTACAGTACTTTCTAAAGTTATTATGCCTTGTGTTTGTGACTGTAGCTAAGCCTTCTTTGTTTTTCTGACATTCAAAAGTGCCTGTAATGGTCTAATTGAAATAAATGCGTTTGAATACCGGTATACAGCTGCATCCGGTTTGATTGGAAGCCTGAAAAGGTTGGACAGTTGATGATCTAATCAGCCACATATTCTTTTCATTAATCACATTTTTATGACTCATAACAACCTGAGCCCATAGAGTCGCGAACTCGGTTCCATACCTAATTCGTGCTGAGGGTACTCAGACATCATATACCAGGCCCGACTATGCGTCCCATTTCACAACTGTGCTCTGGGATCACCGTACAGGGCCACATGTGTACAATACTACGATTATAAAGTAAATATGGATATTAAAATCATGCTAACAAACTAATTCCACTTTTCACTAACCATAGACAGTACCTAGTTAAGAACACCGTTGAATTATCAACTATTGGCTCAGTGCGGAGAGTTGAAATTCCAACAGTGCCATGGTATTTAGGCATTCATGTTGAAGCCGCTTAGTATGTGTTAAAACTGGTATAAGAATTTAAGTATTCTTATGCCAGTTTGCATTAGTTTAGCATAAAACATCTCATTCTGTTTGCAACAAGTACTTACAACAGTGTTTGCACAAATCAGCTGCTGTTATCACCATACAATTTCATCATTTATTTATTAACCTGTTTACCCAATTTGTCACTGACTTCTGAGCTGCTTATTGGCGAAAGCTATACCTACTCTTTTGCAAAATTAACGTTTTCACTTTTCACATGTCCAAGAGTTTATTGACATGCAGGTCAATAACCGTGTGCTAATTTTTTCGTCGCTGTGTGAATCATGGTCGAGATTTAATGCCAAGGTTCCATTGGTTAGCATAGCTCTTTTATTACTTGTCTATGATCAGTAGTTGAGAGAATAATTGTCAAGTTCAGTGTCTTGCTCTAATTTATGCTTGATTTTCGTGTCTTGTGATTGGATATCTTGTAGACCCAACGATTATTAATTGGTAGGTGGATCTTTCGCTTTCTGCAGAGATAAAAGTAATTTCTTGATCTTTGAACTAGTAATGATAAAAACGTTTGGAATTTTGTATGTACTAATATTGTCACGTACTTACTTTCAATATCGACAATAAAAGGAGATAACTACAACTCAATCTTAATTTTTACCAGATCACTCCTGACCGTATCTAAAACTCGGCACACACCACAATGGCTGACATCGAGGACACACACTTCGAGACCGGGGACTCCGGTGCCTCCGCCACCTTCCCTATGCAATGTTCCGCCCTGCGCAAAAACGGTTTCGTCATGCTCAAGGGTCGCCCCTGCAAAATCGTCGAGATGTCCACGTCTAAAACCGGAAAGCACGGCCACGCTAAAGTTCACTTGGTTGGAATCGATATTTTTAACGGCAAGAAGTGAGTCCTCTATTATTTGATTTATTTATTCATTTTACTGTGTTTTTTCAGCATGCATAAACATAGAAACCTTGAATCTCTTACGGTTATTTGTAGAAAATAAGGGCAACCACGTTCATTATTATGGTTAAAAAACTTGGGTATCTTTTTGCATCCTAGCACCTCCATGTGTGTGCTTATCATTCTCCAGAACAATAATCAAATTCTTCAGTCAATTGATTTCATTAATAAAGAACCTACCTTCATTACAATCTTGCTATTATCACATTACACTTGACCAGTAACCACTATCAAGTAGGCAGGGTCTTATCAATCATGCTTACATTGATAAAGGCTGTCAAAACCGCCACCCGAGCCCATAGAGTCGCGAACTCGGTCCCATACCTAGTTCGTGCTGAGGGTACTCGGACAGCAAATACCAGGCCCGACTATGCGTCTCATTTCACGACTGTGATCTGGGATCACCGTACAGGGCCACATGTGTACAATACTACCATTATTAAGTAAATATAGGTTTTCATGCTTGACACATAAAATCAGAATTTCGAAAATACTCTAATTACATATCTCAACAATAGTTAACTATTTGCCTTGAATCATTTGCTTCTAAAGGGCTGAAATCGTTTTACAAGTTTCGGCACAAATAAGTTAAAGGTTATTGATACCATCAAAAAAAGTCCTTTCCACACAGTTAATTCGTATGTCTAATGGACGATTACATCGCGATTATAGTGCTTATTATATTGGTAACGGTAAAAAAAAACAGTTTGAAGAGAAAGATAGCAAGTCAACACGTGGTTCTTGGGTCACATTACTGCCAAAAGCCAATGCCAATGCCAAGAACATTGATGATTATGTGTGATGAAATTGCCAGCATCGAATAGGAGCTATTTCTTGGCTATGTTACGACAAGAGGAAAATAAATATTAAAAATCTTTATAACATTGAGAAAATCCCTCTGATGAAATGGGATGTCTTTAATTAGCTACTGAAGCCTTAGGAGTAATTCTGTAAACCGCGTCGTTGCGTAAAAACCCCAAGTTTTCATTTTTTCAACTTTCTCAATTTGTTCACATAATAGAGACATTTTCCACAAGCTTTTTCTTACTCGGGTTTGCGGTAGAACATCAAATACTCAGACAACCTTTTTAGTAAACATTTCTAATGTTATGTTTGCTTCTCAAAATATACCCCAATTATTGTAAATTTTTCGTATTTTCCTCTTGACTTCTTTGTCCGACGCTATTGATTTCTTAAGCAATCTCGTGCATTGTGTTCATAATTAAACAGGTAAATCTGTTGAATTGAAATGAAATGTTTTTTTTTATTTGCTTGTATGAAGGTACATAATAGCTGGTAAATGCCTTGTTAATAATACCTTGTCCTTGTTGACCTTACACTTGATAATACTTATTAATAGATGACATTTCGGATTAATAATTTCAATACAAGTTTATTTTTCATTGTTACTAGTTGCTTACTCACTGATAGTAAATATGATGAGGTACTTGAAGGTGCAGGGCTGCGGGACTGTTCGAAAGAGATACCGCGGCCCTGGAACACAAGGGCAAGGAAGGAATATGGATGGGTTTTAGTCAGTACAAGTCTGACACTCCCTTCCGCTCTGCCCAGACCGGGAGAAGTCATTAGATAATTTCCCATCCGAAAAAAAAAAGGTACCTAAAGGTACTCCTGTTACATTACAGGCGAATGCTCCAGTGAGAAAGCGCCTTAAAATATCTCTCTCCAAACTTGATGCCAATACCTGTAAATGTTACTAACCAACCACACTTTAAATCGTAAATCATTAGCTCATTACAAAGCAACTTTGCTTCGAGCAAAGTTGCTTTGCTTTGTTTAATTACACAGTTGAATCACTGTTTGAATTAGGATTATGATCTGTTGATTCAGAGATTATTTAGCATAATCTTAGATCATACTTCTATCTTTCACACCTACTACCAATAATGTTTTAACAGGGACTTAAATTGCTCTATCCATACGTTCGCACTGGCGAAAAATGCACTTAAACATGCTAAAATCTTTCCTCTTAATTAAATTCAATCTCATCAGACAAATATTTGCATGTTTTTCATATGAAGGTTTCGCCAGTTCGAACGCACAGTTTGGTAACATACGACCTTCATTTCAGTAACCTAACTCAAAAGAAAACCCAATTCCATATACCGTGCTCCCCTTCACCAGATACGAGGATATCTGCCCATCCACTCACAACATGGACGTGCCCCACGTGAAGCGTGAGGACTACCAGCTGACTGACATCTCTGACGACGGCTACCTTACCCTCATGGCTGATAACGGCGATCTTCGTGAGGACCTCAAGATCCCCGACGGTGACCTCGGTACCCAGTTGCGTTCCGACTTCGATAGCGGCAAAGAGCTGTTGGTGAGTACTGCTGCGTCATCTTTTTAGTAGCTTAGAGCCCTGATTTACCAATTACAGAAAGTCATTTGTCATCTGATAAATTCAAAAATGGTACAGAATTGATATTTTCAGTAATTTTGTTAAACGAAAATTATGCAGAGGTCGTGAAACAGGCTTTGATGCGAAAGTCTAGTGATTTGTCTTTGTTCAGCTTAGTATAATAAAGAAATAAAAAACCGTGAACTAGGGACTGTCATCTTGAAGAATAAATAGTCCTTTATTGACAGCTTTCACGCAAACTACATCTTTCTAGCACCAGGTGAAACAAGCCCTTTTTATTTTACGTCATTTAAGTACTCACAAGCTCACATTTCTTTGAAGTTTTTGCCAGGCTTCGCAGTGGACCCTCCATTTTTAATTATAAATTGATTTCAAGTTCGAAAGCTGCGTAAAACGAAAAGCAATATCGCCGATTCCGTTCTTGAAACATTTTCACCGCCTCTGAAGTGGCTTGACATCTAATACTTGACCTTTAAGACGCTTTGTGTTTCCCTCTTTCAGTTTATGCCAATTAGGCTCATTTCTTGGAAAAGCAAGCAATTTTTCGTCTGTATTTTGTAAGGAAAACCATATTTTTATTTTCTGTTATTTGTTAACATCTTTAGGGTCTGGTAAACATTCTTATAACATCGCGTTTGTAATTCACGAACGTTGTAGAGGTGTGCCGATACTCGTTTATTTTCCTAATTATGTGAAAATTCCATGTCATAGGGGGCGAGTTTCTTGACATGAACAGAGTACCAATCTAATCTAAGAGAGAAATATAACTGAGTAAAATCTCGTAATCGGCAGTATCGCATCCGACCACTTTACTAACGACGGTGTCATTCTTTTAAAGGAACAAAATGTGACAGGCCTATATTTAAAATCTACTTGATTGATCATAATAATAGCTTGGAATCGTGTCTTTGATGGGTCGTTTCGCATTTTACTGCAGTTGCTACGACGCTTGAACACGACATGTTGGAGCGTTATTAGTTCATGACTTACGCGAATCGTAATCCGGATTCGGTATCACAATGCTAAACAGATAAGAAATTGTGATAATTTAGTGCTGAAATCCGATCCACCTTATATTCTATCTTAAGTCTCTACTTCAACATGAGTTAAAGCGCAGGCTACACCGAGAGCGAGCGAGCCGGGCGAGCATTATTTCTCTTTTCATACTTCGGTTCGGCTCACTGGTCAGCTGGCGGTGTGGCCTGCGCTTTACTCGTACTAAAACTGCTACGTTGAAGGTTCCTGATTTATAAATCACAAGCTTTTTTTTACACAAATCCTAGCCACAAAAAGGCACGACGTAAAATATATTTATAACCAGCTTTTGCCCACGGCTTCGCTCGCGTTAATTTAGAATTTGACAATCAATTCGGACCGGAGCGAAAGTCACGTGGCGCCATCTGTTATCATAAGAACGTTATTGCTGTTTTCCTCGGGAACAGTACTTTTTTCTTCGGGATGTAAGATTCCCTATGTCCGTTTCTGTACACCTGACAACGTATATGCAAAATTTCAGGATGATTGGTTCACTGGTTTAGGCGTGAAAGGTAACAAACAAACTTACTTTCTCATTTATAAAATTATATAAAAGTTAGTTTTAGGATTATTTTATGTAGGATACCTTCATCCCAGACATTCACCAACCCACACCTGACCCGCGTGGTGGATTATAGCCCGCTTCAGCTCATAGAGAGGAGGCCTGTGTCCCAATATTGGGAACATTATAATCTGATAACGCATTCCAAAAAATCATCTCATACGTATGGGAGAAGACGCGTAAATCTTCTTAGAACAACCGTGGCGGCTTTATGTTATTGACTCCGAACAATGCAACATGTGGCGCGCGCCGATTAGTCAATACATAAATCTGTCTGATTTCTGAGATCTAACATACAAGGTGTAAACAGACTCTTCACGAAGCCGACAACCAAGCATTATGTAGTGCTGGGAAACAACTTTTTTTTTTGGGCTGAAATGTCACGTTTTACAGCAGGACTCAATGTAACGCACTCAA
The DNA here is from genome assembly GCA_950005105.1 of Lycophotia porphyrea. Taxonomy (NCBI): domain Eukaryota; kingdom Metazoa; phylum Arthropoda; class Insecta; order Lepidoptera; family Noctuidae; genus Lycophotia; species Lycophotia porphyrea. The sequence continues at coordinate 4,219,239 of OX465400.1, read as the reverse complement.
AACATTGTTCTGATGGATGGAATGAATAGTAAGGGGGTCGTGGAGGTGTTTAAAGTAAAAATCTTACATCAAAAACACGTATTTAAAAAAAAGTTGTGAAAAAGTTGGAACTTTGACCACCAATAGCTCCGTAACCAGAAGGTTCCCAGGTATGGTCTAGAACAAAAAAATGATCGCCATGACAGCGAGAACAAGTGCTTTTCGGCTTCGTTAAGAGTCTGTTTACACCCTTTATAAACCTTCCTCTTGAATCACTCTATCTATTGCTGAAAACTGCATTAAAATCCGTTGAGTAGTTTCAAAGATCTAAGTGTACAAACAGCGGCAGCTACTTTTTATACTATGTGAAGATTTTATCGTTTTCGGACGTTTACAATGTTTTCATTCACCGTTTTAGAGTTAATTCGCGAAGTTAGGCTGCGAATCTTATTATCGAGTATAGAGTCTCTGACATGTTCTTATAACTTGTTGGTGCTAAATCCACTCGTACATAAAATCTCTGCCACATACCCTGGGCTAGCACCCATTGCTAGCCATATGGACAGTTGGGTCTTGCGTACATCATAATAAGGGTGCTTTTCCACCAGAGATGTGCTATACTACGTTGCTATGGATGCTATATCCACCAATCATTTTCATTGGTGCACATAGCTTAGCACTGGTGGAAAAAGATTCAACTAAGATGTTTTTATATGGAAGGATGCGTCCTATGGATGAGTGCTATGTTTGGTCGCCCTCGCCGCTTCCCTACTATCGATACATCGCATAGCTCGAGCTGCACATATTCCTCGCGCAGCTACTTTGCGGCGGCGCATCTTCATAGCACGTCTTACTCGCACCGTTACATAACTTAGTATCAGTGGAAACGGTCACATAGTTTCACAGCTTAGCTATCACATCTTCGCAGCATAGCACATCTTTGGTGGAAAAGCACCCTAATTCGCCTACACAAGAGCGAAGGTTGGATTCTCTCTATAACAATAAGAAGTAGCTAGATTAAAAAAAATATGTTGGCGAAAGATGACACTATTTGTATTCCGTTAGGATCTTTAGCCTCTAAACCACGTGTAGACAATGTGGTTGGAGAGCAGCCAACTTGCTTCCTACTTACACTAGAGCGCGGTGAAATTGCCGGTTGAATTTCCAGCCACTCTATATGACCAGGAAATTACTTAAGACGCTACCTAGTCAAAACTGATTATATTCCCCACAAGGAATTCCTCCTGTGTCGTGGGTGCGGTTACAAAAATTTAAACTCACATACACAAACAGCCAGACCCGGAACAACTATCTGTAGGCCATACAAATATTTGTTCCGTACGGAAATCGAACCCGCGACACGGAGCGCAACAGTCAATCGCTCAGCTACTGCTCCAACCGCGCCGTCCATATTTACATGTAGGAAGAGACCAATTGTCATTTAACGGGCAACTACAGTACTTTCACAAATTATTATGCCTTGTGAGTCACAAGGCATAATAACTTGTAAACTACTAACTAATAAAAAAAAGCGAAGCTACAGTCACAAGTTGTGACTGTAGCTTCCCTTTTTTTTGACATTCAAATGTGCCTGTAATGGTCTAATTGAAATAAATGGTTTGAGTTTGAATGCACCTTCTTTGTACTTATGTATTCAGGTTGTTGCTGTGAAGCTGAAACAATAAATATTAATTTATAATGCCATATCTACGTAGGAATCAGAATTAAACAATGTCTCAACCAATGTCAGGTTAGCAAATGTAGTTGTTTCAGATGTTTTTTATGCTACTTGTGCAGAGCAGGCTGTAGAAACGTAGTTTTTAACCGACTTAAAAAAGGAGGAGGTTCTCAATTCGGTTGTATTTTTTTAATGTTTGTTACCGCATAACCGTCATTTATGAACCGATTATAAAAATTATTTTCTAGGTGTAAAAATATACTTTCCGATTGATCCCATAGACATTTCATCAAAATAGGTTCAGTATTTTGTTTTTTTTTTCTAAGCCTGTGTGGATATGATAGTTCTTAATAATTTGTAGTTACAATGTAAAATTGATTCATGACAAGAATTTACAAATAAAAAAGGCTTTTTGCTAAATAATAAAACCACTTCTAAGTTTTTTCGTGTTTTTTGGAAATTGTTTTTTTTTTTTGCTTTTAAATTGTGTTTCGTATACCTACAATAACTTGGGTAGACTTGCAATAAACTCAAGTGTTTTTACTTTAAATCGCAATAATTTTACAGTAATTTCGTACTGCTAACATCTACGTACTCAAGTCCGTTCGTATCGATCACCGCAATCAATTATTCAGAGCGTTTTGAATACTAAAGCGCTTAAGTCAGGGCCTAATGTCAATTACTATCGTATAGAATCGATAACGGTTTCCTTGCTTTAACAAGATAAAGATAAGATTTAGAAATTCTATTTACAGTCTACGTTATTATTTTAATCCATTATTTATGTGTTATATCAGGTCTCCAAACCACGGCCCGCGGGCCAAATCCGGCGCGCGACAGCACACAATAGTAATTGAAATGCAAAAAAGCGTATGTTTGCTTAGGTCGCGCACTTTGCAACTAGTCTAGAAATATATATAGTTCAGGGCATAAAAATTAAAACTGTTTTGGCCCTTGGAATATACAGTAAAAGTCATTATGGCCCTAAGGCTTTAAAGTTTCCAGGGCTGCGGGACTGTTCGAAAGAGATACCGCGGCCCTGGAACACAAAGGGCAAGGAAGGAACATGGATGGGTTTTAGTCAGTACAAGTCTGACACTCCCGCGGGAGAAGTCATTGATGATTTCCTATCGAAAAAAAAGGCTTCTAAGTGTTATATTAATGGTTTTTCTAATTTTCTGTCAGTTTCATATCTTGCTACCTAATCAATGATTTGGAAATGAATTTCTGCAGTATGTGGAATTAGGTTTTTCCTTACTGTATAAAATATCTTTTTCTTGTTGTTTACGTTGACGATAAGGCTCAATAATATGGGCGTTGGTGGTCAGTTATTTCGACTTTTGGCGAATTTCGTTAATTATGTAATGGAACCGGTGTTATTTCGAAAGTAGATGATTATCGCAGTATGATGTCATTGCATAAGTGCATTTGACTGCAACTCAAGTATTTTTGTGAAGATTCTGATTTTGTTTCAAAAGAATCCCGAAATATCTCATTCAATCTTTCTATTTCAGGTTTTGTTGTCTTAACTGTATGACTTACATGTTCAATTGTCTTGTTTCAGTGCACTGTGCTGAAGTCTTGCGGTGAGGAGTGTGTGATCGCAGTTAAGGCAAACACAGCTCTCGACAAATAAACCAACTCAGCATTTATAGGGATATACATACATATAATTTTTTTACAATCAACAGCTCTTACATAAATGTAAAACATAATACTATGTATAATTTAACATAAAATATTATGGTGTGACGTAGTGCTGGCTTGTTGCCGTCCACTCCGCGCCCGGGGGCATCCAAGACGATATGGCACAGGTCTCATGGTCTGCGAGCCGTACCAATGATGCGGTCCCATTGTTGTAAGGATAACATTCTAGAGATAGTGTCAATTTTTATCGTGTGGGGTCTCTAGTCGTTGTACTGAAAACTTGTCGCCATTCTTACCTTGTCACAAAATTGTGAGACCACAGGGTTTTGGCTTCAAAGTTTTAACTACAACGAATTGTTGGCCGACCAGCATTACATGTGCAGCGCACGATTATTGCACACTGATACGTTAATGTAATGAATTACCCGTGCGTGGGACGCTGATGCATTAATTTATTTATACTTAAGTGTAATAGTGTGCCCCCGAGTGGAGTGCGACGTCGGCAGGCCGCCGCGTGCGACCGGCCGGAACTTCACGTTTGTTTTTGTTTTGATTGTTCTCTTTTCGCTTACAAGTTACAACGTCTACTAAACGTTAAAGTTACGTTGCGCTCCGCGACCCGCCGTACGTTTGTTGATCGACATCGGTGTGATAAAATTTCCCGTGGTGGATATTAAAAGTTTATAACGGTATATAACCCGAAAAAAAGAGAAGGACGCAAACTTGAAGTTATTACCATATTTTAATGCTAAATTAATGAATACATAAAAAATCGAGAAAATGCGCAAAAAAATAGAAATAAAGAAAATTCTTGAATGTGGTGTGTGATTGATTAGTCCTCTACAGGCACGCGTCCAGGCGACGTGCCGGCGACACGCACGTGGCGCCCCCTTCATGTGTAACACTTGCCATCTGTTCAAATAACTCCACAGACTTGTGGTGTGCATTCCATGGCGTGCAGTGTTCTGCTCCTCTCGTTTAACCGTGACGTGCTAAATCAATGAAGACTGACTTGAGAATGTCTCCTGGTTATGAATATCTTCAGGCAAGACTGACGATGCATTTTGTAGAAGAAATAGTTGATTTTATAATGTAAATTTGTGCTCACTCGGCCTTTCCTTGCTCTCTTTGTTTGCTCATTTGAACACATGAGATGTTACACATTATCGAGTGGCTTATGAAGTTATGACTGCCTAAATTCCATGTTTTAAATGTAGTGATTCTCGACGGCCACTCTCTAGCAAGTGTTGCCTTCAAGGGCTAGTTGGAGTACCATTCATTTGTATGTTAGTGGACTTATCAATATTCTTTTAACATCAGATTGTCAAAGACGATATGATATACGAAAATTAATGTAAGAACGTAAGGTAAGGCCCTATAGGAGAGATATTTTTTTATGCATTCAAAATTCGTACATCGCAGGTTGAAGACTAAAAGTTTAGGCTGTTTATAGACAACAGTTTATGTTCACTGTACATTTTTTTTTTTCGAAATTGCATAATCGTTATTGTTGGTAAAGTTTTTATACTAAGCAGCTTGTAATCAGGTTTTTATTTTATAAAAAAAAACCTAAAGTATATATGTAAAGACATCGGGAGGTGTAAAATAAAATACTTTAGAAAAAGATAACTTTTCTTTCTGTAAAGATAAGCTGTTGTATCCCAATGGAACCTTGAATCGATGTATTCCTTCCTTGTTGGATATATCTTATAATATCCGAAGCTTAGAATAGCGTTTGCGGATTAAATGTGAATTTATTCATAGCCGTTAGAATTAATTAATTGGTGCACCTATAAGTTATTTATTAGGAATTGATTCTCTTGCACACATGGTCTGTTGCTTACATTAGAGCAGTACTCGGTAGATTCTGTGAAGCGAGCTATATCACTGGACCCGGCATTATTTTCTGAGCTTTGTTTCACTAAAGAGTCCGACGACTCACGTGCCACTCCTGTGTATAGCTTGTGTGTCAAACATATTGCGCTGTGCGAGACGGTGGACTGCTAGGTCGTTATCATTAGACCTTGTGAAGAAGAGATGGTTTAAAATTGTAATGATCCAATAATCTACGGATTTTAATTTAGGAAACTTAAAATTATTTTTTATATTGGGGCGTAAGACAGGTTGAATAACTATTGTGACGGTATTTAGTGCTAAAGTTCTGTATATACGTAAGATTGGATAGATCGATGGATAATGGACACTAGTTAAAATATTTTAAAATATTTCAATAATCCTCTCTTGATGCAGTTCTATGTTTGTCATGTTGTGTGAACAAACAGTACCGAATTAATCGCAACGGCCAATAAATAAATGTAAAGCAGTAATAAGTACCTATTTAACAGTCTGTCGAATTAAATCTGTACAAAATGAAATATCGTGAGTTGTGATTCATAGTACCCTATAAGTAATTGTTTTAGTTTGTTTTTACATTTTTAAGTTCATTGTTATTTTATTTTACACCCTTACATTATTTAGTTTACTTTATTACAATCATCTAATACTGCGATTAGTAGTTACTTACCTATATGGGCCAATTCATTTAACTCGAACGGTAATTTTAAATCAATTTAAAGTTCTTGACGAAGTTGCAACTATAAAGTCGCAGTAGCAAGACCGATTTGCGCGTAGTAAGATGTCCGTCAGTGTGTACAGTCGACTGCGCGTCAATGGTAAACGCTAGTGCCCCTGCATATATTTTAGTGACTAGTCCTGTTACCACTGTCGTGCGGTTGACCATACCTGCGCAAACTCGATACCATGTACGAAACTTCATAGAAAGTGTTGCGATCCGTAATACCCCGTGGACATAAAAACCAGCCAAGATTTTTGTGAAGATATTCTTTTAGCTTCGCCAGAAGCAGCAACAGCTACATGGCAATGCCAAGTGAAAAGCAAGAGTCTGCGTTTTGGTGCGGGAGTGAAACCTATTTCTTCAGCTAAACACATCAAACAATCACGTCGGACTGTCAGTCCTCTGCTGGTCATTCCAAACTGCGCCACAACGACCTGCCATCGGCATCCAGTCTATCCTGAACTCCTCTCAAGTTCGTTGGTCCGTCTCCACAACGACCTGCCATCGGCATCCAGTCTATCCTGAACTCCTCTCAAGTTCGTTGGTCCGTCTATCTGCTGCTGGGGGAATTGTGGTCCAAGCCCACAGATAAGTAGTAGTTAAAAATGAATTTAAACTTAAAATCAAGCTCAATTAGGTTAACAAAACAAGATGTAAGTATACCGCATGAAGAAGATGAATGCAGAACTGTGACCTCATCGGTGAAGTGTGTAGCCTAGGTCAGTAAATCGGCAACACGAAAATTATCTATATCCATGATCCTGAAACTCGAAAAAACAGCTCGTTCATCCTCAAGCATGTGTGAGGAGAGACGCTTTACTGACAGACGAACAGATCTTTTACCAATTCTTTTGAATGTGCGAGTCCAGTTCCGAAACTTTATAGAAGTCTTTAGAACCTAGGTACCTAACAAAAACAAGCAAGCTTGTTCTCTATAAGGTGGGTACTGACCAACGTTACGAGGTGTAATGTCATAATAAATAAATAAATATTACACAGCGAGCATTCGTGCAGTCAGTACGTCGTGTTACGGGGAAACCAGCGAGCAACGAGCCGCTCGCTTTGAGTGCTCCACCCGGCTGTCGGTTTTTTGGCGAATCCTTTGACTGTTACGCGGTTCAGTCAGTACGCTATTGCAAGTCGTCACGAGCGCGAGCGGTGCGCGGTCGCACGTCGCGAGTGATCGCACGTATTATTTACCTTCTCGTATTATTTCACTTATTTCTTGCAACATGGAGTGGAACAAAGAAAAAACTGTATTTTATAGAAAAATACAACTCTGTGCATCGCTGAGCGGAGCAAGAGTTTTGACGAGCATGTTACGCCGATTTTAGAACACAGCGTAACATGCTCGATGCGTAACACGCTCGATGCGAATGTTACATTATACCTCGTAACTTTGGTCAGTACCCACATTTATGCCCCATAAAACAACTGAACTGTGCCTGATTATTATATGCAGGACGCCGCTGCGACACCGCCCCGCCGCCGCCGCCGCAAAGCAGTGTGCAAAGGCTAATGGTATCGTAGTAGTTATCAACATAGGCGTAGTAGAATTAAATATGTTTTGTGGAAGCGACCTCAAAACTTGAGATACCTACCTTTCCAGTAAAAAAAGAATCGCGATATCGGCCGACGTGGTTCAGATTCAGACGAATTGATAACCAAATGATTCAAAATGCTGTAACTCAGGTTGTGTATTTTCGATTCAAATATCTTACGTATTTACGTTACGTTTACACCGAGCGCTCATACTTGGCAGCTGTGTGAGTTATGACTACGACTGAAGTATTTCGAAAATTTAATATATTTATGGCTAGTATAAATTAATACGGCACATCAAGTTTTCGAAATAGATAGTGGTAATAGATCTGATAAGTGGGTACGTTAAAAGGAATGCCTATAAAAATCTAAAACAAGATATAGGTTATAAAAAAGATTATAATTCTTCATCGTCTGTAGACTCATCTGAAGATATTTCTATGACTAGGAACGGATCTTCAATATCAAAAACTTGGCTTACAAAACCATCACCTAATTCGTCCAACATATTTTGAATATCCAGTGGTTCGCTTTTAACATGATCTAAAACACCTTCTGGACTAATACTAGAATCACAGTTTTGTTCAATACCATCAGTTGAACCGGAAACAGAATTGTGCATATCACTTACATTACATGTTCGATTATTTGCAGTAAGTTCTGTATTTTCAATATTATTTCTTCTAGAAATCATATCGCTATCTTTATCACTTGTTGCAACATTGAAACCAACAGTTGTTTCCGTAATTGTTAATTCTGTTTTAGGATTAACTTTCTCCTCGATGTCTGAAAAGTCCGTTGATTCACATTCACTCATTGAGTCTGGAGTTGAACTTCTTGTATTAGCAGGTAGCACATCTAAATCTATCTGTTTGTTACTAATATCATCATCCATTATTAGTCTTTCTCGTATTGAGCTTTGATTTTCACATTCTCGTGTTGCACTTTGATTTTCACTTTCTCGTATTGAATTTTGATTTTCACATTGTCGTAATGCACTTTGATTTTCATTTGTGATCATATCTTTTAAAAAATGTGGGTTTGTTGGAGCTGTTACTAAATAAGACAAAAGTAAAGGATTTTGTGTGACTGGTGAAACAGTCAGTGTTGGAGTTACTACTAAATTATTAACAAATACATTATTGGTATTCGAACTTTGCCCTACATTGCTGTTGTTATTGATTATCATAGTAGGGGACACATTTAGGTTATTTGGTATTAGGTAATATAAAACGTTACTACTTGAACACGGAGTCGTCGGTGTCTCAGTAATAGTTTGTTCACTTTCACATTCTAAATCACTAGAATCTTTGTCAGAATCAAATTCCGCCGTACATCGACTTGTTGTGTTTTGCTCCATAGCCACGTAACTGTAAATATAATGTTTCATATTGAATAAAGGTATTTTCATAAGTCTTATGAAATGAAAATCTTAAGTCCTTAAGTCTAAGTGAGAAAGAAAGTAAAAGTACCCTTTCTCTTTTTTAAAAAAAAACGTTGCCCTGCACTAGGAATATCTCCCGAATACACAAACAGATCCGGAACAACTGCCTGTAGGCCATACAATTATTTGTTCCGTGCTGGAATCGAACCCGCGACACGCAGCGCAGCAGTCAATCGCTCAGCCAATGCGCCAACCGTGCTGTCAAACTGGAGAATAAACAAGTGAAGTCCTAAAACACTACCTTAAGCGACACCTTCGTAAATATTTGTCAATTGTTACGTTAGCCCTTACTAAATAAGTTAAGTACCTAAATAGTGCAGAGGAAAGTTTAAGCATCTAAAGAGCAGGCGATACAAATCAAAAAGGTTGAAATATATGGACAAACGTCTACACATATACATAGTTTTAAATGCCTAAGACAAGTCAAAGACTTGCGTCAGGATGACGGGGGCAAAAGGGATTTTAGTGGTCTGATAAATAACACGTTTTTAAACTTATTTGGTGGCAAACATCAGATAGTGAGTACTTTGCTAAAGTGGGAAAACTAGCGAGGAAAGTGGGCAGATATTTTGATATCAGAATAATGCTGTATAATTATGCTGGGATACCAATAAGGTACTAAACTTTAACAGAAAAGATTAACTAGTGATAACGCCTACAAATAGGTGAAATCAATCAGTCTAGATGACTGGTCTAAGAGAGATTTTTACTGGTTTTAGCGGTACAGGATTCTGCAAAACGTTACTCCAGCATGAAATGCAATATCTCGAAAACCTGAAGGCGCAAAAAACTTATTTTCGGTGCACTTTTACACATAAATATAAGCTAGGCCATGTATAAAATTTCTTTCTTCGATCATTCGTTTAGAATTTTCCTGCTAGAAAAACGTTACTCCAGCAGGAAGTGTTCTTTCCGTTTTTTTTTCAAAACGACAAGGCGCACAATTTTTTAATGTGGTGCACATCCACAGGAGGTTATACACTATACATTCGTTCCACTTCGTATCACTCTAGGAGCTACTTTCCTCCTGGGGTAACGTACACGGCTTGCTTAGCCCCTAGAGCATAGGGAGTGGCGAAGTGAAATGAACGTGCTAGAATTTTCGCTAGCAAGTAACCAGATGTTAAGTCCAAGCTCTTCTTCAATTACTATATTGAACTCACCTATCTAAAATCTGCTCTTCTTTTGCTTTAGCAATTCGTTTATTCTCTTCCAATTTAGCTAGCAGAAGTGGATCTTTTTCAGCAGGGTCGTCGATTTCCTCTTTGTTGCGTATCAAATCCAAGAGATCCTTGTACTCTCGCTTCTGCCGTCGCTTGCGCAACGCCTGCCCGCATTGACGGAACAATGCCACGGCTATAACAATCGTTTTTAACATTTATAAACGAGAAAAACAACCTGTCTAACCTTTCTAGAATCAACATCTTTGTAGTACAAAGTACAAAAAGCTTTTTTATAACCCTTAGTATGTAAGTTAAATTTATGTTTCCTACCTTCTTGCATAGTCTCATGATTATTCCAGGTAATGTTATCAGTCAGTTTTGCTTCTACCACACATTTTAATACATCAGAAAAGTCTGGGAATGCTACTGTTCCTGTCTTATCAATCGTCCTGTTCAACAAATCTTCCAGCCTCTTAGCAGGTCCAGGTGGATGACCTTTAGTGACTTGCAATCGAATCTCTCGCCGTTTTACTATTTCTTGATCGTTTCCTGTTAATTCACAAATCCTCTTGTAGCAATCCACAACATCTTCTTTATACCTGAAATAACAAGTGTTCATTTTAAACTGCTGAAAATAGTGTATTTTTGTATGAAGCCTGGCCGGCCTAACGTCCGCCATTTTAATTTTTTTTTCAATGTTGTGGCCACGACTTAAAACCTATATTAATCAAAAGGTTCTAAAGTGTCATGTTTCCAAGATATGAGCTATCAAAGTTAAAGTTCGTTCACTGATGATATCTTTAGCTCAACTTCGATTTGATCAGCCACGCATAAAACCTGTATCAAGCGATAACTGGCATCAATACAATCAAGTTTTGTATGACACAAAATGTTCTAAAGTGTCACGTTTCCGCGATATAGGCTATAGTCCGATCAAAATAAATTTAGCCGAATATGGGCAATCAGGGGAAATAATTCGTGTAGTTTTGTAAATTGGTACAGTTATATTGCGGTATCCAGATGAACATACTAAAAGGGGTTGAAGGTACCTTTTTTCAGGTTTTTGCTCATATCTCGAATATGAGTAGGAATAGCATCATTATTACTTCTGACAAAAGTTTCTACATAAAATTTTCTACAAATTTGCTCTACGATCAATATTTTAGGAGCTGTAGAGGTGTAGAGTTTGTGAAGTTAGGGCCTGTTAATGTGTAAGTTGCTTAAGATTTTTTTTTATTTTGTTGATTATTTCTTGGGTTTTTTTTTCTTCTGAAAAACATGAAATATGTGTTTTATTATTGATAACAAGGAGTCCCTATATCAATTTTCAGACCTCTAGCACCAAATTTGCGGAAGCCTCATAAAAACTTCCATCCCCTAGTTTAAGGGATTGAGGGGTAAAAATTCCAAGTTTTAAAGATTTTTTTTTGTTGTTTGTTTACTAATACTAGCCTACATGCCAAATTTCAGTTTTCTAGGACTTCAGGAAGTACCCTAACAATTTTGAAAAATCGACGCTGTTTTCTCTAATCGTCTATTTTTATCTATCTGTTACAACTTACACACCCTATAGCTCCTAAGGTATTATTCGTAGAGCAAAAGTAAATATGACCAAATTTGTTTCCTACAAATTTGGCCATTTTATGTAGAAACTTTTATCAGAAGTACTCATAATGCTATTCCTACAGATATTCGAGATATGTGCAAAAACCTGAAAAAAGGTAACTTACACCCTCAGCACACCGGGGGGTGTGCTGAGGCCCTTAAGGACTTTTAGCATGTTCATCTGGATACCGCAAGGTATAACTGTACCAATTTACTAAACTACACGAATTATTCCCCCTGATTTTATTGATTTTCCTGGACTACTATCAAAGTTGTGCTGAATATGCCATTAGTAAATTGAATTTAACTTTGATAGCTCATAGCTCACGGAAACGTGACACTTTAGAACATCTTGTCTCATAAAAAACTGATTTGTATTGATACCAGCTATCAATTAATATAGGTTTTATGCGTGGCCGCCACTTTCAATAAATAATAAAATGGCTGAATTTATTCCGGGCATTAAATTCAAACTGACGCAGCTTTCTGTTCTAAAGGAGAGATCGTAGCCTCTTTTGTTTCCTCTTTTTCGGTTTAAAGCTTACCTTGAACATACATAGTAAGCAGACCCTGCACTTTCGGATATCACCTCTGCCTCTTCTAATTTATCAATCCATTTTTTACAATATGCAATGCGCTCCTCAAGACGTGCAATTATACTATCTTTAGATGAAATGGGTGGGATTGCTCCCGCTCCAGCTGGGCCTCCCGGGTCAACTCCACCTCCCGGTTTTGCTCCACCTCCCGGTTTTAATCCACCTTGCGGTTCAGCTCCACCACTTGGTTTTGATCCACCTCGCGGTTCACCTCCACCACCTAGTTTTGCTCCACCTCCCAGTTCAGCTTCACCTCCCGGGTTTGCTCCACCTTGCGGTTCTGGTCCAACACCTGGTTTAGCTCCACTGCCCAGTTCAGCTCCACCTCCCGGGTTTGCTCCACCTCTCGGTTCAGCTCCACCACCCGGTTTTGCTCCACCTCCTGGTTTAGTCCCACCTTCCAGTTCAACTGGAGGTTTACTTTCTGACATAATCCTTACACAATTTTTTGACAAAACCTGAAGGCTATTCTGAGGAATCAGAAGATCATAATCCATTTCATCATCTGCCGATATAACAGTTTTATCATTTTTTTCTAATGTGTCTTGTAGTACTTTATTATGCTTGTTAGCATCTTTTTCTATTGTTGCTTGTGTTCCTTTATTTTTTTCATTAGAATCTTCTGGTAATATTTCTTGTATTGCTTTATTTTGTTTCTTAGAATATGTTTTTATTGTTGCTTGTTTTAATTTATTTTGTTTGTGAGAGTCTATTTCTAATGTTTCTTGTATCAATTTATTTTGTCTATTTGAGTCTTTTGCTAAAGTTTCTTGTATTATTTTAGTTTGTGTGTAAGAATCTGCTTCTATTGTTGCTTGTATTGGGTTAGTTTTTCTTTTATAAACTTTTCCAAATGTTTGTATCACTTCATTTTCATTACTAGAATCTTTTTCTGAAGTATCTTGTATTACATTATTTTCTTTGTTACTATCTTCTCCTAATGTAACTTGTAAGACTTTATTAGATTCTAATGTTTCTTGTGGTAATGTGTTTAGATTATCATTTCTCTGGGCACTTGGTTCTGGTTCTTCCACAATAATGACATCGTTTTGGCCATCATCATTTTTTGAACCAACTAAATCTGTAGATTCAGTTTCAGAATCATCTAAGTCTATAATGTCAGTCTTTTCAGTTTGTGTGACACTCCTTGTTTTAGGTCTGTCTCTTGGATTGACTTTTCTTTTTTTTGCTTTTCCACCAAATCTTTTTGGTGTGGTGTAATTTTTTCTATTAATTTCAGGGATTGCTTTTATTTCCACATTTTTATTTCTGTTTTGATTTATTTCTATATTATTACTAGTTAACTCTGCAATGTTAAAAGTTACAGGTATGGAAATAATGTATTGAAGACAGTTTTTACATTTTAGGAAAAAACATTCAGCTGCTATAGATAAAATGGTGCAAATTATTGCTAAAAGCGATAAACCAGTGACTGAGAAAAAGAACCAGTAATACTCTGTCTGTCTTAAGAGCCCTCTTACATTTCGGTGTTACGCTAATTTAAATATTTACCTAAAAAGGAATATAACGCCTTTAGGATATTTGTGAGATGGCTAAAAATTTTGGTTGTCTATATTCAACAGAATCTTCAAATTAGAGATCCTAAATCAGATCTCCGTGCGTTTTTGCCTAAATAGGGAGAATGATTATTACTAAAATTTTTTTTTGTTCCTCATGCGATCAGTCGATAGACTATGTGCAGATGTGTTGTAGGATCAATGGCGATTAGAGTTAATTCCCCATTAGGAAATTCTCTATAATTAGATATGGCTATCCAGTATTATGCCGTCATTTCAGCCTTCGCATTGACTCTGGAATCGTTAATTGTATGGCGAGTTGGTTTGGGTGATCCTTCAGCCTGGTTTTGTATTTGAGATTGGTGTTGTTAATTTCCTCTTTCACTGGGTTCATATGTAGGTTGTTGTGGAATTCGGGAATTTTTAGAAACCACTATTATTACTAATTAAATAAATAATTTATCTAAAATTCGATTTATTATTATAGTAGAAGAAACAAACTATTTTTAATAATAATTCTTATTTCAAGCAATGGCCGAAAAACATACAATTTCAACGAGGAAACCTTGCAATTACGCGTTTGTTTCATTCAATACCCCTCTTAACCTGCTTATACATTGGTAAACTTGTTCATCTACAACAATTTGGCCCAATTTACTAGAGGTCAGCAATGTCTTCTTCTTCCATACTCCTCTATTACTCGTCATCTCAGCAGTCACCTCCTGTCTAGCCATATCATCCTTCACACAGTCCATCCATCATTTCTTTGGTGTTCCTCTACTTTTATAGCCAAACTTCCCTCACCACATTTTTCTGAGTGAATTCTGCCCATCATAATCATCACACTCTGTGTCCAAACCCACCGCTCAGAACAGGCTTCTTTAGCATGTCTAGTAACCTGATCTAATAGTAAGGTAAGTAAGCATTAATAAGCAGTACACCACAATCACTGACAACTCCCTTTATATTTAAAATTGATTGAACTCAATCTGGAAGATATTGCTATCAGCAATACAATCGCCATTGTATCCATAGATTTAGCAATATTGTAAAAGAGGTGTATCAAAGTTTGGTATACAATGAAGTATATGTCTGCCTTGTTTGTCAAGCTTTTAAAAGTGCAACTGCTGACCATGAGGTCCTGGGATTGATTCCCGTTGGGCAAAGTTTTAGGTTTGGGTTTTTCCATCAGGAATTTCTCAGAAGCGGCCAGTCTGGATTTGTGCCTGGTTGATTGCCATCAACCAGGCACAAATCTGGCCCCCTATTAAATGGGAGTTAACCATCACTGGCAAAATGTGGGTGTGCTTTGTGTACTCCTTCACCTAACCCTTTGCATATTACAAGTGTGATTATGTAATAATGTATAATCTATCTAACTAAGATAATAGCAACAAACCTATACAATCCGATTGAGTGTCCTTATTCTTCAAATTAGTAGGTAGTGTAACAAACGGCACCTTTCTTCTTAATCCTCCTGATTTTAATTCCTCACACAATGTCTTGACATGCAGAAACTTGTGATCTGGATCTTTCATCAACAATTTATATGTCTTCCTAAGCAATGCTCTAAATTCATCCGATTCCTTAAATCTATTGCTTGCGTCTTTATACAAAGGCAAAAGTGTTTTGTGTACAACTCTAGGCATTCCAGTAGCATTTTCCATAGTTACACATCTTGTTACTATTTTATCAATAAGCCTGTTATTTTCAAGATAATTTATAAAGGATTTTTCTGCTTGCTTATTCATAGCTTTTGGAGTTGTTCCTACTAGGGTTTTTATTGGAGTTTCATCATCTAGAACTATTGTTTCTTGAGTTGATAAACTTGGTACAAAAAGTGTTTTATCATTATTAACTCTCTCATCATCTTCATCAACTATAACAACTGGTTCCTGTAACATATAAAATCACAAATGTAAAATTTCAATCAGTTTTCTCTTTCATTGTCAATGACGTTGAAATAAAACATATTGAATCATATTGTGTCATTCATGCTGAAAATCATAGCTATACTTCCATGTGGATAAGCAAGGTCACCCTTCTCAATGCATGGACCTACTGTGAGGTGAGAGAACATATTGTATCAATAACAAATTTTTGATAGAAAATAAATAACTTGCAAGTATTTGGTATTGAGTTTTTCCATCAGGAATTTCTCAGTAGCAGCCGCAAAGTCTGGATTTGTGCCCGGTTGATAGCAATAAGCTTGCCCCCTATTACGTGGGACTTAACATAACTGGTGAAATCAGGGTGTATTATTAGGTACACCTCTGCCTAACACGTCGGGGATTTAAGGTGTGATGTTATGTCATATTAAAGTAGACGAAAATGACGTGAATTTGCTCGACAGTTTGTAAATTTTTAATCCCACCAATAAAGTTTAATTAAGTTCTGTACAATTTTAGCATTACCAAATATACGAAGGACTAATATGCGCCAATCTTAGATTAGACTACAATTTCCTACCACTTACTAATCTAGTACTAAGTATACAGTGGACATCTGTTTGTTAGTTTATTAAGTTATTTTATTACAATCGGTAAGGAAAGACATTGTAACCTGATTATTTAAGTCTTACTAAAAATCTACACTAAATCCTTAACTGTAAAGGAATTTAAACAACTCAAATCCACATTTGAATGATAAAATGAAGCCGTGCATATTACATTACATTTTAAGTGAATGAAGTGGTTTATGATACCTTTGATCGTAAATCGTCCACCATCACAACATCGTCGTCGTCTATCAACACAGGGTCTGCCATTATATACGACACAATTAAAAACCTGATGTGACAAAAACTTTGAAATTGGTATCCTGATTTTCATCGCCATCCACCTTTTTACCAAGACAAGTTTAACTTTACCTTTTGAGTTTGACACTTTTTGTATGTCCTTTGTCAGTTGTCACATTGCTGAGTTTGACGTTCAGGTATTCGTTCAAAACGCTAAGTCCACGACCACGGTCAAGACATAAATGCGTTCAAAAGTGCCTTTTATAAACTAAATTAAAATATGTTGTCATTCGACCCACCCCGGCTTCGCACGGGTGCAATGTAAATACCAATGTGGGGCAGTGTGGAGTGATTTATATACATATAAACCTTCCTCTTGAATTACTCTATCTATTTCTGAAAACTGCATTGTCCTTCATTGAAATGACCCGTATTACTACTGGTAGTATGTACAGATACCAGCACATCAAGCTACTACAATCTGTCAGATTTCTTTACTAGATTTTCAACTTTATTTAATGCATTAAGCATTAGGTTCAAGGTTGATTGGGAAAATTTGACAATGGTACCGATTCCCTTGTTCACAAACTAAACCAAATTTAAATTCAGTGCATCCTTTTCTTTCTATTTCATTAAGAAAAGGACAGAAGATAAATTTTAGTGTAGTCCTGTTAAATAAAACCAGCGCCTGACACAAGTTTAGACGTGATTAAAAAGTTGACTACTAAAATTACATCAAATTACGCCAGGTACTGGTGCCGATTCCCTTGTTCACAAACTAAACTAAATTTAAGTTAAATGCATCTTTTTCTTTCTATTTCATTATGAAAAAGACAGAAGATAAATATTAGTTTAATCCTGCCATATTAGTCGGCCTACCTGACGCAATTTTCTTAATGAAATAGAAAGAAAAAGATGCACTGAACTTAAACTTTGGTTTAGTTTGTAAACAAAGGAATCGGCACCAGTTTCGGGTAGCTTGACCTGCTGGCGTCTGTACAATTCGTGACTTACCCGTGTATAGACGCCAACATTGAACCTAATGCTCTAAAGATAAAGTTGAAAATCTATTAAAGTTTGACAGATTGTAGTAACTTGATGTGCTGGCGTCTGTACTATAGTTTTAATCGGAACGTACCGGATTATTTTTTGGGCTCATCTTTACTGTGCGCTCGTACTTCATGCATGTGCAAACTATTTTGAAATGTATAATACATCTCCTTCTCTCCTCTTAGTTGAAAATGTTATCTATGACAACCAGATTTTAATTAAATTTTGTTGAATCGTGACTTCATAGGTAAACAGGCTAATAGTATCCTATAGTGTGACCACTCTATGTGTGCAGTTCAAGGTGGCGTTATTTGTCAAGTTTGCATTGATACGTCAAACTCGGTACAGACGCCAGCCAGTAGGGCTATTACGTATCTCTGTTGACAGTTCAAGTGATAATCACTTTGGCTCAGTGTCCATCAATTAACTGTCAAAAGCTTAGTTTGGTATCGGCTATGACCAGTGACTATCAAATATGACGTCATTGGCGCTCATCGTCGCTGATAGTCTCGTGACTCGTTTTGACAGTTGTTTTCGTATCGATACTTGTATTATTGCAATTGTGTAAGGTTAATGGATATCAAATTGATGTTCACTGAAGTTGAAGTTGCTTTCGTGAAAGACGCTACTCAAAGGTAGTGTTTTTCAAATTCAGTAATGAACACCGAAGCCGGTATTAAATGTTAACATAACGTTTCTTGTTGTTTTATTGTTATGTGTGTTGGTGGTGAAGTATGGCACGTACAATAGAGCTAGAATTTGCTGAAGAAGAGAAAGTCGCCTGGTGACACTGCGCTGCCAACGCGATTATGGAATACTAGGGATAATTTATAATATTCTATATATAGCTTGTGATGTTTTAAAATGTTCATTTTCTTGCATTAATATTAGTTTTTTTATTGATTATTTTATGTGAATAAAATCGAAAGTAATGGAATGGTATCGTTAGTTCTGATTTTAGCCACACGCTAAAATATCCTTGTACAGTTACAAATGTAAAGGTTAAATATATTAAAGATGGTAGTTTTATAAATAGCTCTTAATACTTTTACCATAACTTCACTTTTCTACATAATGTAAGTATATTTGTGTTTAAAAGATGTTCACAAAAAGGCAATTAACCCAATTAATCATAATCCTGTACGAACATTTTATTGTTTGAATTATTTTAATGCTAGTATTATACTAGTTTATATAAAATTTAGTTTACTTTTTGGCCACAGTAGGTGCCTGTATTAAACTATGTTAGGCCTCTTCTTCGTGCAGGCATCTTAAGGAAGGGTTAAATAAACTTACAGGGTTATATTGATGATTTTCATGATTATTTTTGTAACTACATACGTGTTACTGGCGCGACTCATTTTTTGTCAATGTACAACCTTACACTGACTTGCAAATTACAAAAAAACGTAAGAAAATTTGAATTTCGCGGGCTACCCTGACGCAACCACCTTAAGTTGTAAATGTTACTAAATATATTATCTTTGTATAAATTAAGTGGTTTTACTAACATCAATAAAGGTATTATTTAAAGAAGTTATTCAGAAGTAAACACTGACAACACAAAATAATTTACAATAACCATTTCACGTGTCATATAAACCGCTAAAAATACGATTTTCCCACAAATCAAGTATTGTAACGCTCAAAGGGTGCTACTCAACTTAGCCGCATAATAGTCGATTAAAATTAGAGGCGTTAAGTACTGAGACGAACAGCACCGTACCCGGTCTGTTAGCCACCGTAACGTGATGTCCACTCAATGTGATACGCAATACCAATAATATGACATTCTCGGTTGCCATCAAAGTTCGGTGTACAACTGAAGCTTGAAAGTCACCGCCTATCAAAAAGATACATAATAGCCCTGCAGGTCAAGCTACCCGAAACCGTCAGATTGTCCCAACCAACCTTGAACCTAATCATATTAAGTTGATAATTTATCAACGAAATTTCACAGATTGTAGTAGGATGTGCTGGCGTCAGTACATTTATTTTAGTTCTGTGTTTTCCCGCCTCCACAGATAAGTTGATTGAAGTGTGTTATGTTTACCAACCTTTATCGATTCGATGATCTGCAATAGTTTAGGGTAAAGTAAATAAAATACTAAAATGCGGATAAATATATATTTAGAGAGGCCAATTAAATCTATTGTTATTATGTGAAATAAACTGCAACATTAAAATTGGCTTGTTGCATTGCCTTATCATTATTATAGTAATGTATGCTGTATCTCTTACATAGAACCTTACAAGTTAAAAATACATTTGTTTTATAAACTACAATCAAAGAATATACTAAGCAATGAAATGCAACTGTAAATGAGATGGATGATACTTGGGCGAATTTAATTCCAAAATCTATACATAATGAGACATTTTTTACATAGTTTACATGCTTACAAGTCCAATAATTATCTATGAAGAAAAAATATATAAATATAAAGACTATTTTGTTCAAAGCACCATACTGGCCGCATTGATTTATTTCTAAATTCAATACACTATTTTATTAATAGACGAGAAATATATTTTTTATATTAAATTATCCTTCATAAGTTTCCACAATTTCGTAAGTTTTTCACATTTCTTTTCGTGAGCGATCCTTAATTAACACAATTTACCCAATATCTCCACCTCATCTGAAAACAAAAGTTTGAAGCATTAATATTTAGTTAATACAACTATTGGGAGAATATTTAGTCTTCAGTACACAAGAGTAAAATAAATTTAATGGCGAAACTTCACAGATGTGATGATAATGACGCATTACCAGCTGTTGTTGATCTTGTAATTGACGGTAGTCATCATCTGCCTAGCCTTTCGCAACTATGTTGGAGTCGGTTTCCAGTCTAACCGGATGCAGCTGAACACCAGTATTTTACAAGGAGCGGCTGCCGTTCTGACCTCCACAACCTAGTTAGTACTGTTTATTACAATACCCCTTGGTAAGACTTGTTGTCAGATTTTCGGCCCACTGACTACCTGTAATGACTGTTGAGAGATCTACAAATGACAACCAGGACCAATGGCTTAACGTGCTTTCTGAGGAAACTAGGTATGTAATCGGTGGTCATCCATCTACGGACCAACCGAGGCAAGCACGTATTAACCTAAAGATCGACCTGAGAGGCTGTTACATTTATTATCCACAAGCTCCTCGGTATGAAGTTTAATCAATCAATTCAGTGATTGGAAGTGTCATTGACTTCTTGCATTAGAACCCTACCTAAGTTAGACTTTTATTACTGAATTTAGATAAGTTATGGTATGGTATGGCTATAATTAATAATTTTTATAATTATTAATCATTTTTCATAATTTATATAAATAAGTCTATATTTGTGCTTGGTTGATAACTATAGGTTCGCGACCTATTATATTTTAGACATAAATAAAAATGGCAAAATCTGGGGATCAATGATGATAGATGAGATTTTATATTTTATTAGCTGACCCGCGCAACTTCGTCTGCGTCACATAATGCAATTAAATAATATTGCGACTATAAATTGAGATGTAAGCTGTCCTATCTTTCAAGTTGGATCAAACTACACACGGTGTGCAAATTTGATTACAATCGGTTAAGTAGTTTAGGAGTTCATCGCGAACAACAACGTGACACGTAATTTATATATACATATTAAGATAACATAGTATGTAACTCACGTAAACACGGCGTTGCACACTGGCAGGCGTCTTCTCAGTCGTCGCGCGCGACGTGCCTGCGCTGTAGCGCGACGGCTAGGTCGTGCTGCAGGGCCGCCTTGCGACGCACCACCTCGGCTGGCACCACTGATCGCAGGCCGTTCACTATGTCCTTCGTTTTACCTGGTTTAAAACCAATATTAGCTTACAAAATCAATATATTTTATTATTACACGGGCACTTAGGAAACGTACGAAGTCTACAAACACAAACTCCAGGGTTATTTAAAAAAAAAAGTTTCTTTTTAAAACGTTTCCCCACAAGGAATTCCTCCTGTGACATGTGTGCGTTTACAAACATTTAAACTCAACTACACAAACAGCCAGACCGGGAACAACTCTATGTAGGTCATACAAATATTTGTTCCGTGCGGGGTTCGAACCCAAGACACGCAGCGCAGCAGCCTATCACTCAGCCACTGCCCCAACCGTGCCGTCGTTTTCATACAATGTCAATATTTGGGTAAGTGAGGGCAGTGTAAGCCTGAATTTTTAAGTACCTTGGTACTTAAAAACTTGTACAAGATACAACAAGTCAAATGGGGCATACGAAAAATGGACATATTTTGGTAAGACCAAGAGGTATTATCAAACGTCATGAAAAATCGACACATTGACTGATTAAATTTCAATGCAAGATTAAATGAATTAATCTTCTGATCATTTATCGTAAAAAAAAGTTACAGATAAGGAACTATGCCCTTTTCAGTCCTCTGCTGAAAAATTCAAAAACAAATCAAGCTAAGAATTAGCACTTTTTGAACATCAAAAACTACAGAAGGCAGCAGCCACAATCGATTCAGCAGTTCCTAGTGTTTTTACAGAGAATAAGTGGTGGAACAAATTACCCAGCAACACATCTGTTTGCTAACTTCACAGATCATAAAAGACTAAATCAAGATGGTCTAGGTGTTCTGAAATGGTCAACTGGTTGCAGAATCCATTTGCTGCTGTGCAGTCAGTTGATAGTATTGATGCAGTTATATAAAGTGCACCAAGCCTGCATCCAAACTGCTATATGGCAGTTCAAAACAGACTGTCTGAACAGACCTTTTTGCTTTTTGGAGTGAGGAAATCCTTATGGATACCCCCCTCTGTCTGGGGAGAACGGATGGATATATCATCATCATCATCATCATCAGCCTTATAATGTTCCCACTGCTGGGACTCAGGCCTCCTCTCTTATGAGAGGGAATGGGCTATAATCCACCACGCGGGCCCAGTGCCACATGTCTTCGAATTTTTGGTTCTAGGACATGCCGGTTTCCTCACGATGTTTTCCTTCACCGTTTTTGAAAGCTTTGGTGATGAAATAAATTACACAAAGTAATGCGCCTGTCTGGGTTCGAACCCTCGACTTACTGTTCGTAAGTCGGGGTCGCTACCACTGGGCCACCGCTGCTGGGCCACCGCTGCTGGATATATACAGTCAGTTATTTATGGTACAATGAGTAAGGGGCCCGAGAAATACTCGTATATTCGCACGCATTCCCGACTAGGTCTTTATTTGCCTCTAAAGCATTCATTACCAAAATAGATATCGTTGAGTGTGTTCCTGATCTTATTTTCCATGTCCTCGACCATGCGGCCGATGTTCACGATGTGGGGCGTCACGTCGCTCACTGCCGAGTCTTGCTCCGCCTGAAATTGTGATTAAACATTTTTACAATAGACTGCCACTGACCGAGGGTACATAGAAAACGAAACGAAAGATAGTGGCTTGGAGTTGCAAGAAGTATTGGAAGGTTTTATATCAGAAATGGGACAAAATGGCGTCATATTTAAGCAAACAGAGTCCGAGCTACCGGTGGTCAGGGCTGTTGAGAGTTTATTATACTATCTAATTGTCGACTAAATCCTGCCTTGACACAGCAGACGAATTTTCAGAAAAAAGAGTTCTAGACATTTCAGGGTTGGACTTTCATAAAGTAAAATGATGTTTCCATAACCAGAACTTATGAGAATTTGGTCAAGGCAATGCAGCATTACAACACAAAATCATCATCTTCCTTTCCTTATCCCTTGTTACTTGGGGTCGGCGCAACACGTTTTTTTCTTCCATTTTCCCCTGTCATCCGTCACGCAATCATTTACACTTTTTACCTTCATATCACTCCTCACACAATCCATCCATCGTTTCCTTGGTCTTCCTCTTCCTCTCCATCCATCAGCATTACAAGTTTACAACACACAGTATGTTATTTTAATTTATCTTGTCTTTATTTTACAGTGACATGTTGCCTGTTGTAGTTCTGATTAGAAAATAAGCTAAATAAAAAAGTTTATGACTCTTCTTAACTCTTGTTCCGTGTTACCTAGAGTCAGTTACCCCTTGGTAAGACTAGTTGTCAGATCCCGGCTGACTACTCATAACAACTGCCAAATATCTACACATGACAGCCAGGACGAATGGCGTAATGTGCTTTCCAAGGCATGGAGGAAACTCTGTATGTCATGATGGTCACCGCTCCATGGAACGACCTAGGCAAGCACTGCTTAACCTTGGTGATCGACCCATGCAGCTATTATTAATTTCGCCTGTCAACATGCATACTATTATTTGATCATTTGTACTTTTATCAATGTTTAGCCATATTTATACCAATATTTTTAAATTTGTTTGTCTCACCATTTCAAATCCATACCCCAGCATCAATAACAATTACATTAGTTAAGTTTTGTACCTGTCTAGTAAGGCTGCCTCCAAGGTTCATAGTGCCACTGCTTTCCTTATTGGTCTGCAGCCACAGCATGGCCGTGGATGTGAGTTTGTAGTGAGCATTGCGGCCGGAGCTCTTCTCTATCACTTCAACCACGTGGATGGAGTCCCAGCATCCTTTGATCTTTTGGGAACCATCGCCCGCTTTCTTTATCAATATTACACCTGGAATAGAATGTAGTTAGGCTACAAATGTGTGTCTGTGATCTGTTTCTTAGTGTTCAGAGTAGTACAATAGCCAACAACCTCATCTAGTATCAATAATGTAACAAAAACGAATGGGAAAAATTGTTTGTTGAAATCATCCTCATAAAATGAATGCATGCAGCATGTTATTTCGTACTTTCCTGTGGTTGTCATAACTCTCCAGCATTCTCCGGCATTGTCTACCACGTTTGGATAATGGGACCTATGCCAACTAATTTCATAGTAAAGATGTGGGTCATTCAAAATTGAACAGGGTGGAGGCACAATATGTGTTATAAAGGGTGTAAACAGACTCTTAACGAAGCCAAAAGCACTTGTTCTCCCTGTCATTGCGATCATTTTTTTGTTCTAGACCATACCTGGGAAACTTCTAGTTACGGAGATATTGGGGGTCAAAGTTCCAACTTTTTAACAAGTTTTTTTTTAAATACATGTTTTTAATGTAAGATTTTTACTTTAAACACCTTCAGGACCCTTTTACTATTCAATCCATCCATCGGCACAATGTTTTGAGTGCGTTACATCGAGTCTTACTGTAAAACGTGAATTTTCAGCCCAAAAAAAAGTTGTTTCCCAGATCTAATTTTTGTGTAAAGTTGCTTAGTTTGATGTACATAATGCTTGATTGACGGCTTCGTGAAGAGTCTGTTTATACCCTGTATATAATTAAACCACTAAGAAAATATAACATTACTCTCATACAAACTTGTTTTCAATAATAATAACTTTGTTTCCTGTTCCTAACCTACATTTCCTGTCAATGAGCTACTAACCAGCAAACCCGTGATCCATATCCCACAGGTACACAGAGCTGACGCCACCTTCGAAATACATCTCTCTGTATTGGTCGAAGGCGTGATTCGCGTCGATTTCTAATTTCCTGAGCCTCTCTGAAGGCATTGACCCATCTTCTAGAGGAGGGTCATATGTGTTTGACCATGGTGATCTGTAAGAGTCGCCGTCGCGGTTGTAGTCGCACAGCAAGTAGTCCTTCCCCGTGCTGCGGTCCTGAGCAATCTTGAGTGGTTGGTCTACCGACGATAGCAGGTCATCACACATACTAGGCACCAGATCTATCAAATCTGTCAAGTTTTTCTCAATCTGCTGCGGAGGCAGCCTCCGCATCAAGTCCAACGCACAATCCATTTGTTGGTCAGTCTACAATAATCATAAAACATAGCACAGATTTATTAAATTCCGTTAATTTGGTGCATTAGTCATCATAACAAATAGTGTTATTAGAACGTTTAAGCACTTCTACTAATCAAAAAGACAACTTACCATGATCAAACGAGAATATAGAAAATGCAAATAAATATGTTAAATTAATTACAAGTGTTTTTACTGTTAAAATTGTTTTATTCCAAATATTAGGAAATCCCAGCCCGAATTGATAACTTGACGTAATTTGACATAAAGAGTTTTCGTTTGGAAATTTTATTTAGGTTAGTATTTCACTGTGAAGTTCCTGCTTGTTTCAGAACGTACTTTTTCTGATATTCTCATTTTTCTACGGTTTTACTGATCAAGTTATGCAGATATGCGTGATTAATGTTGATCGTTAATGCTCCAAATCAATCTTAGTGCGTTAACTTCTATTTAGGGCAACTTTAACTCTGTTCGCATTGTATTAGAAGTAAAGTAATTTTGAATGAAGTTTACTTGAACATTATTTGCTTTTAGGTGCCGGAAACAGCTGGCACGTCACTAACTCACTATAAACTTTACAATGGAATGTAGCCTGGGTTGTGAGACGCCGGTATACCTGTTTCACTCTCTCTTGCAAAAATTCCTATAGGAAGAAAGAAAGCGTCATCTTCAATGAAAACATGTAACTGTTTCCTGTTGAATGTCAGTTTGTGAATAATGTTGTGTGTGTCAAAGTTTTGTTGTTATTACATATAATTTCGATAATTACCGTGTATTACATAAATTAAGACTTTTATCAATGGGATTGTGATCCAATTTTTGTGTTAGCACTGAAGGACATAGTTACGTGAAGTGTGAATTCTTGTAAAGGTTTGCATTGTGTACTTAATTATACTTATTCAAATGATTCACGTTATGGGAATGTTATCACAGTTATTATTATGAAGGTTCTATTATACGCGCCTAAACGGGAAGTTGCTGTAGCGAAGCCGCATTTAGCTTTTGTCAGTAAGGTACACAGTATTGCAGAGATTGCAAACAAGTTAATCCCATTTGCACTAGGTTATGAGTGAGTTTTAGCCTCTAGAAACCCTATGATCGTTACTACTGCATTTCTTTGTCGCACACCACATGTTTTTAGTCAATCTAGGAACTTTTTGAGAGAAAAATAGTCAGAAAACCATTAAAACGTTTTGATTGATCTGTTAATAACCCTATTATTGAGAAACAATAGAGCTTTGTTGTAGTAATATAGCATTGTATTCAAATATGTAGCTGCGCCTACTATGTACTGTTCCTGACAACAACATCTGGGTGTGTTGAGTTTAATTTAAGTCAATAGATTATCTATAGTATTTATAGTTTTTAGTGGTTGCAAGCGCTATTACTGAGCATGAGGTCCTGAGCTTGATTCCTAGGTTGGGCACAGTGTTCAAAGACAGGCATGTATCTGTAACGCCCCAGGATCTAATTTTGTGCCTGGTTGATGGCAATAAATTCGTTCCATATGAAATGACACTTAAATGTAACTGGTGAAATGAGTGAATTAGAATTTTAGAATGTGTCTACAAATACACATCTACTGAACCCTGCAGGGATTACTGCATGATGATACATTACATCCATAACTATGCTCATAATATATAATTTAAAAGTTGATATCAGGATGTTTATGATAAAGTGAAGTACTTGAAACAAGTTTGAATAGGCAGTTTATCAACATGAAGTGTCGATGAAGCTAAAGCCTTGAAATGTCAGCATAAGATGACTGCAGTGGAAAATGAATTGTCAATAAAACCGATAGTTTAGAAAAGTTAATACTGATAAGTAAGGGTTCATAATTGCTAAGGCTGCAGGACTGTTCGAAAGGGATACTGCGGCCCTGGAACATATATACAACTACATTAGTTAAAAAAATATCTGAACTTAGAAAAAAAATTCTGGGTCATATGATTATATATCCAGTGTAGAAATCAGCGGTATTACATGTATTTAAGGCTTAAAATCAAGCCTGTATTCTCCAATAGATGTATTATATGACGGGCTGGTGTCTACAATCCAAAGCGCATATTTTGTGTTTAGGTACAAGGTCAGGTCGGAAAAAGCATCACTTGATTCACCCCAACTCCCGAGAAAGGCTAGCAACGCATTGGACGATCCAATATAACGTCTCCAATAGGTTAGGAAGATATGTATTTAATAAATATCAGTGGCAAAGGTTCCATAGAACTCGATTCCTACCGGCTTCCCTTTGAAAAATGGCACAGTCAGTATTCTATAGACAAATAAATAATCACATTAAAGATATACACTCCTTATATCTTACAAAAATTGACCTGACTTCGCTACTGATAAATATCCTAATTTCATATGTTATGTAGCCCCATTTATTAGGGGCCTATTACAGTTAGTTGGCATAAATCCTAAGATAGATTATTCTGCTACAGAAACCCTGTAATAATTAGCTAGTTAATAGCTAGATTACGTTAAACAGCTTAAGCAAACAATTTGTTTTAAAACTTAGTAGCATAACTTTGTGCTTTATATTTACTACACATGAGTGAGGTGTTAATTTTCAGTACTTATCATGATTTACCTCCATTATGCGTACTTCCTAGTTCATAATAGGTGCTAATAAATAATAATAATTAGAATAATTGTTTCTTTAGAAAGTGTGACAGAAATCAGGGTATTGAGACAAGGTTTATTTGATTCACAACTGGGTTTTGATAACAAACCAGATGAAAAATCCTTATCATCAACAGTATTATTTCATCCAAACTATATTTAGATTATATTTATTTTTAGTTATTTTTGTAAATACTTGTAATTGCTGTTCGTTAGTCTCGTTAAAACTCGAGAATGGCTGGACCGATTTTAATAATTCTTTTTTTGTTTTGTTCGTCTGAATACAGGGAAGGCTTAAACACAAAAGAAAAATAGGTAGGTAGGTAGGGTAGTGTAGGGTATGAAGGGTAGGTAGGGTAGCCAGTTGACGGTAGCGAAGCCGCGGGGGACAACTAGTAGTAAATAAATAAACAATGTATGGACTGTGTAAAGGATGATATGATAAGAAAGGAGGTGTCTGATGAGATAACTAGTCCTAGAGAAGTATGGAAGAAGAAGACATGTTGCGCCAACCCCAAATCAATAGGGATAAGGGCACGAGAATGATGAGTAAACTTCTACAATAACTTTAATTTGTCTCTTTGAGTGTTCCTGAATTTTCCATAACTTAGATAACACTAACCAAATCAATTATGTATCTTTTAAAAGTAGAGCTAGTTGTTTTCTTGGCACAAGCCAACAGCAGCGAGCAGCGGTGGCCCAGTGGTGGCGGCCCCGACTTACGCACAGTAAGTTGTGGGTTCAAACCCAGGCAGGCGCATTACTTTGTGTAATTTATTTTATCACCACTGCTCTCAAAACGGTGAAGGAAAACATCGTGAGGAAACCGGCGTGTCGTAGAACCAAAAATTCGAAGATATGTGACATCTACCAACCCGCACTGGTGGTGGATTATATAGCCCATTCCCCTCTCTAGAGAGCATCTTTTTATACTCTTGCACCTCTGTCCAGATTGGTCACTGTAATAACCAATACTGGTCTATTCTTGTGTCACAATTCAATATCTCCCATTCGCTGCCCAGTACTTCACAAAAACTTCGTGAATTTCGTTCCCGTGCCCACAACCCGTATCCGAGTCGTCGTTATAATTAACTATAGATGAATTGTATTCATGCCCAGAACCCGACTAGCGAGTCCACAGCTACGGATACGGGTTGTGCGAACGAACGAATTTTTGTTCCGACTCATATGCTGGGTTCTGGGCACTGAATGGGTTGTATTTACAGTGTTTCTTTCATATTTTCCAGGCATAGCATTTAACGGAGAGTGACATTAAACCTGTCATGATGCCGACCCAACTGGTGAACCAGGATAACCACCAGAACGATGTGCGAGTGAAGACGGTGTACAACGGGGATGTGATGATCACGTACATCAATCACAATATCAACTTTGAGGAGTTTACTCAGGAGATGGTGGCGATATGTCGCTTTTTGCCCGATCAGGTTGGTATACCAGCTAACATTTAAATAAATTATAATTATCCGTTTTCACGAACACAATGCTACTATAAAGGGTGTAAACAGACTCTTAACGAAGCCGAAAGGCACTTGTTCTCCCTGTCATTGCGATCATTTTTTTGTTCTAGACCATACCTGGGAACCTTCTAGTTACGGAGATATTGGGGGTCAAAGTTACAACTTGTTTGCAAGTTTTTTTTTTAATACATGTTTTTAATGTAAGATTTTTACTTTAAACACCTCCAGGACCCCCTTACTATTCAATTCATCTATCAGCACAATTTTTTGAGTGCATTACATTGAGTCCTACTGTAAAACGTGATTTTTCAGCCCAAAAAAAAAGTCGTTTCCCAGCACTAATTTTTGCGTAAAGTTACTTAGTTTGATGTACACAATGCTTGGTTGACGGCTTCGTGAAGAGTCTGTTTACACCCTGTATAATGCCTAAATATAAGCGCACTATTGGATATCAAGTCAGCATGAAAAACCTTGTCTTGATAGTGGAGCCATAAAAGACTAATAGAAGATCTAATATTAATTTTAAAAAATTATAACGATGTGCACGTGGTGGGTTACAACCCACTGGCACTCCCTCACACAAAGAAGATACCTGTATCCCTACAGTGGGAATGTTGACAGCCTATATTAAGCTATACTGACACCAACGATGGCGCAACAGCTAGCATGGCTTAGCAGCTAAGTTACGTATCATAGATTCGATTCCCACTCATAGAAAATCTTTATTGGGATATTAGTTTTATTAAATTTATTTTCATTTTAGGTGTTCACGATGAAGTGGGTGGACGAGGAAGGCGACCCGTGCACCATATCGACGCAGCTGGAGCTGGATGAGGCGTTGCGGCTCTACGAGATCAACAGAGACTCCGAGCTCACTGTTCACGGTGAGTTTTATGATAATAAGTTTGATACTTATACAGTACCCATGCTGTGAAGCTGTCGGTCAAAAAAATCTGTAGATAGATAGATAGATAAACCATTTATTCAGTGCACACAAAAGATACATCACAACACACAGAAGCACAATTAAAGAATACAATTTACATTAATATAAAATTAAGGTCTTAATATACAAAAAGAAAAACATTTTTAGTTACAGGTTAATGTCATTGTCAAGTATAGTAACACCGTGACATACTTCAAATAAAAATAACGAGTTACAAGGTGCGGTGTGTGTCTCAAAGTTGCACCAAATGGGAGTCCAGCTCAGCATGTGTGTGTGTCTGTCTTGTCTTAGTGCGAATAAAAACGTTAAATCACGTTAGTGTTTAACTGCAAAGAACAATTATTTTATCTGGGTCTGTGGATGAATGATGAAATTCATTAATTACGTACTAAGACCTCTCCGCGCCTCCGAAAGCAAGCTAAGCAGTTGGTCCCTGCTGTTATTGGTAGTCCTATTCACAGTCGTTACGGATATCAAAAGACTTAGTCAGATAACCAGTCTTGACAAGAGATAACGTGTTACCTAGTACTTAACTAGTCTGTGGAATCATCTAGGTAGCCACTGGATGTAAAGTACTGCTATTCATCACATCCTCTGTATCCAGTTACGTCCCCAACATAATTCAGAAAGGCCTCGGCAGATGATACAAGATCCGTAAGAGGAGTATTCCCATTTGAGCACCGATTTCAAGAGCACCATAGATATTCCCTTTTGAGCAAAGGGAATATCACTGCTCTAAGCATTGTTGCTCAAATGGAAATATTCCCTGTAAGAATTAAATCTGAATTACTCTCATACTTTTACGGCTGATAACTGAGGTACCAGCCATACGTTTATGAAAAACCCTTTTACGTTAAATCCTACAATATTGTCATTAGCAGATAACGTTTTGTTTACTCACCTTAAAATTGTGATTGCCTAAACAAACATATATGTACAGCCAAATCGCACGTTAATTCTGATTGGGTGAAAACGAAATGAAAACAGCCAATCAAATCAAACGAAAGTACATTAAAATTAATTAGGCTTTTAGCAACTGGGATTTCAGGATTAAACACTTATCTCCAAGTCTGAGATCTTCAAGCGTAAAGCGCTTTTATGAAATGAAATAAAAACACTTGATTAATTACAGCGCTTTTAGTTTAAGTAGGGACACTTTGTCAGCGTCTGTCCCAGGGTTTTATGGCTTTAGTAGTTCGCGCTTAGTTTGATAGATGGCGCTGTCGGTGTTGGACAGAACCGCGCAATTGTTTATATCGTCCGAGTTTTAATATCTTTGAAGAGGTTTTAAGCTTTTGAAGTGAGGACAAGTAATTTATTTGTGAGAGTTATGAACTAGCGTAGATAGAACATCATATTGAAGCTTTCGAATGTGAAAGTAAAAGTTGTATAAAGTATCATATTATAATGTAATTTTCTGTAATCTCTCTACTTTTTTACTTAACAGGTGTGGGTCACGCTTGTAATCCTGGAAGGGTTAGGCAGACTTGTATGTAATGTATACCCAAATTTCGCTAGTTACGTTTTTAAATTCCTATGTAATAGGGGGCGAGCCTATGTGCGCTGCTACTGGGAAAATTCCTGATGGAAACACCCAATAACACTTTGCCCGACCCGGGAATCGAACCCAGGACCTCATGCTTAGCAATCGCACTTGCGACCACCCGACCAATGAGGCAATCAATATTATAATTATTATGTATTTATTTAACACTTCAAGCACAAAGTACAGAGGCGGACTTAATGTCATAGGCTTATTACTCATTCTAGATGACTAGATCCAATTATCCTATATAATGTGTGTCTAAATAAGTTGCTATCAAAATGATTAGAACTTGGGTCGTGGTGAGTCTCTGATATAATATAATTATAGTCAGATGGTCAGATTATGCCCATTTTTTTTAATTAGAACTATACATAATGTAGCAGTACTGCACTAAATATACGATTACGAAGTGGAATTATGTGCACATCCTGTATGCCACTGTTGTTGATATGACAATACAGGTGTATGCATTCATCTATAATGTAACGACTCTTCAATTATACAACGGTATGAAATAAGTAAAAAAAAAAAAATAGTATTTTATTACCTTCAACAATTGTACACAAAATAACACTTATATAAGCACTGCGCAGTGTTACAACCAGTGAACAGAGCGTTTTCGATGAGCTCTGGCACCCAATATAAGATTTAACTTGTGTTTAGGGTGCCAGCGTCCTCGCCTATGATTTGAACATGTAGCAGTACATAGTTGCAAGACGGGCACAGTATATCATCAATAAATTATTCTAAATTATTACAATTTTATATCCACTATATTAATGCAACTAGGAAGTGGCCTATTTCTGTACCTATGTATGGGTGTACATATATATGGGAGAGATAAATATGGTAAAAACTTGTATAATAAAGTATGTAAGAGATTAGTAATGAAGTAACTATACTACTAAGTTAAACACGGGCGAGCCTATTGCTATCAAACGGGCACAAATCCAGACTCCCGGCTCCTACTGAGAAATACTTGATGGAAAAACCCAATAACAATTTATCCGACCCGGGAATCGAACCCAGGAGCTCAAGTTCAGCACACGCGATTGCGACCACTAGAGCAACGAGGCAGTCAAAATCATTTTTAAGTTTGGCTAAGTTGAAATTATTTTATTTTTCGATTCGAGTTTAAAAAAGATGTAATTTTCTTATTTAATTTTATTCCGAACTCGGCAACAAGCAGCAGTGCTGCCACTAAGGTGTTTTGCTTACAATGCTGCCGCGACATTGCTGCCTAGCTCGGAATGTAATCTCATATAAGCTTATAGAAATTGTATGGGGCTAAGTAGTGTCGGGGCAGGAATGCTGCGGCAGCACTGCTGCGTGCAGCGTGGTTCGGAATAATACCTTGATGCTACTTATTGATTCGTTGACTGCACTTAGAATGGATATTTAGTTCCTATCTTTATCCCGAGACCAATTTGGCTCCTGTTTTCTGAATATTTTTTCACAGACACATAAGGCTGCTTATTGGTTATTGCAGTAACCACAGACCACAACTGTTACAAACTGTTCCATTTAACAAGTTAGGCAAAGAGCCAAAACCTAATTTCACAAAACAGCGCTAAATCACTAATCATTGTATAAAACCATGCGCGTCATAAAGTCACTGGGTCCACTATTACAATTAATATGATTGGGGCTCACTCTCTCTCTGGATCTATGTATAATATTGAAATCGGGCACATTTCCAACTGTAGCTTAATTGCCTTAGTTTCCTGACAATTTACTATCATGTTTTGTCGAGATCCTTGGAAGATGTAGCAGTGGTTTACCAGAAGCGATTGGGATATGGGATGTTGTTTGCCACATTTATTTTCCTGAAAATTTTGCCAAAAATCGAATCAGGACATTAGTCCTAATTAGATTTTTTTCAACTTAGTCCTAATTTGATTTTTTTGGTAAAATACCCGATTGAGTTCGGACCACGACTTACAAATACGGAAATCGAAGCTGTTGACCCGAATGACTTTTGTGAATCTATTAAGATTCAGATAGTTAAGTTTATTTATTAATAATTATTAAATATTACAAGTCAGATTCGGCCGGGTCGGGTCGGTTTGGAAACCACAAAAGTAAAAACACAAATCATTATACATTAAAACGTAAGGAAACTAATTATACATCAAACCCAAATTATCATAATTAAAAAATAAAAGAAATAAATCATTAAGAACACACAATAAACAGAATAATAGAAGCACATACAGATAGATTACAGATAGTCAGATACATTTCCAAAAAAATATTGAACTCCTATTTTTTTATTTTTCACGTAAACAAAAATGAAGACGATATAGTGCGTCGAAAACTCGTGCGACGTCACTATGTCTAGTGCACTTTTACTGGCGAATATTTTTCGATAACCTAACTGACGAACTAAATAGAAACATTTTTTTTTTTACTCAGGAAACATCCCTTTTAGGTACTAAACTAATTTCATTACCACTCCTCTCAAAACGGTGAAGGAATCGTCGTGAGAAACTGCAATGTCTTAGAACCGAAAATTCGAAGATATGTTACATCCACCAACCCGCGCTTGACCCGTCTGATGGATCACGGCCTATCCCCTCTAACGAGGAGGAGGCCTGAGTTCCAGGAGTGGGAACCTTGGAGACTGATCACTACATCACTTCACTATTATTATAAAACAAAGTCCTCCGCCGCGTCTGTCTGTCTGTTCGCGATAAACTCAAAAACTACTGCACTGTTTTCTATGCTGTTTTCACCAATGGATAGAGTGGTTCTCGAGGAAGGTTTAAGTAATTTCTCTAGTTTTTGTTGCGGGAATGGGATCAAATTTCATGATTATTTTGGTCGCGATAACCGACATCCTGAGCATTCAGCTCCGATGTCATATTGCTGAAGGGTAGTCTAATCATTTTATAGCACCTACTAATATTGCAGTTTTCTTTAGTAATTTCAAAAATTACTTTGCCTTGTTAGAACCACTCTATATTACCTACTGTTACTAACACATCCGGTTATCCTTCGTTAAAATTACTCTGTAGTTACTTACTAGTTACGCTCAAGTTATTTCAATAAAACAACGCATAAGTAATAGTTATAATTGGATAATAACTCTACACAGTAAATTAGTACGGCCATAAACATTATGCGTTACGGCTTAATTAAATACTTAAGTTATTAAAACTTATTGTTGCTAATAACTTCATCACCGCCATGGATTTTGCAATAAAGTACTAAAAGTTGTTGTCAATCTGTTACCATCTTTATGACGAATTATGTTTCTGATCTTAAAAACGATTTCAGTCCATGAAATCTCAAAGAAAACACGAAGTTTGGACGTCGTTTCACTTATTATCATAAAATTAAATGAATAATTTATTCAGTAAATAATTCACCGCCGTATGTCCGAGCGGGGACGTGTCTCGTTTGTTGAATACAAAACGTTGTAGGGGGGGGGTTATCGGGTGAATTGTACCGATGACGATTCGGCAGCGTCACTTATCGCGACATTTCGCACAATGTTTACCCGGCCGGGTGTACTTTTGCTATAAAATTCTTATCTACCCGCATTGCGAATCCGGGCGGCGGCCATTTTCATATTCAGATTGGCGTTACGTCGACAGTGATATTTCTC
This sequence comes from Lycophotia porphyrea, assembly GCA_950005105.1. NCBI lineage: Eukaryota > Metazoa > Arthropoda > Insecta > Lepidoptera > Noctuidae > Lycophotia > Lycophotia porphyrea. The sequence goes on along the minus strand of OX465400.1, from coordinate 4,183,716 downwards.
ATTTTTTTGCCGTCCGCCACTGCGATCAGTCGCATCCACTCACGTTTCGCGGATTCGGAAATGTGATAGCTTTGTTTCGCTTTCTGTATCTTGACACAACTTGTGGACACGGAATTGAATTTTAAAGTATAAATTCGACCTAAGTGCCGCTTTATTTTCAGTTGTAACGTGCTGCAAAATGCCTCGTGATTTAGAGGCAACTTTACAACGAAAGTCAGAATATGATACATATATTTCGGATGCAAATGCAGATGCAGTATTATAAATGGGAGTTCTGTCTCCTACAATTCATTAGCCACACTCGTAATTAATACAGCGAGCGGGGCGACTAAGTTTCCACACATAATCGTGGCTAACAATCATATTCATGTCGCAGCGGACTTGGGAGGGCACCCTGGCCGGAGTCCGGAGCACACGTCCCGGAGGATTTAGTGAGGCGTCCGTGTAACTTGGCGTACGCTCCAAACCGTCTGTAAATAAAACGGAAGCGGCCCAAACTTGTATGCAAACAGGGCGGAGGAACTTGCTCTAATAAAGTACAAACATTGCGGGAAATTTTGGCGCCCAACGCGGGCCACGGTTTGCTCGTCCCGCCGCCTGTAGTCGGTGCGCAATTAGGGATATTTTAATTAACTTTGTGAGCGTTATGAACGACAATTCAGAATCCTATTCTGTTAATTGAATACGTGGCCCGCCCTCGAATGGGATTGCTGTTGTTTCTCGACGGCTATTCGTTTAATACGTCCTCCCGTTAATTGATATTTCTGGCGATGTATGGTGCGCCTTATTAGTGCCTGTTACATTTATTGCGGAATCAAACACGTCAACAATTACTTGTGTTTAAAGTTGAGTTAATTTTACTTCCAAAAAAGAAAGTAACAACCAGTCTTACCACGGAGTATCGTATTACCCAATGGAGGTAAGATAAGTAGTCGTTTCATGTAAGATACCGGTATTCAGCTGCATCCGGTTATACTGAAAAGGCTAGGCAGATGATTCTGTTATTTACTTGAAAAATCTCCTCAAAAAGGTCCAAATTAAACAGCTTTGTTAACAGTCGTCTTTATAACGGGATGTAAGATAACAAAATGAGGTTTTCGGCACAGGTGGGACAACCACAGGCTCACAAGATGGCGCGAACTCCCACCCTAATTAATGTATCCCAGTGTAATTTCGCGCCGAGCAACTTTCCTGTACCGCTATATTAAATTCATAGTAACATTGTCTGATAGTGGTATTCTGCGAAGTTTGTCTTTACTCACAAGTTGCGTTGTCGGGCGTACTAATTAACGAATTAGTGATTAAACACGTATTAATTGATAGCTCGTAACTTGAACATTCTTTCGTTTTTTTTGCTTTTCTATAACATGAACATAGGACATTATAATAGGTTTCTATTGTTTTCGATATGAAAATATACGTCTCATATGTTTTGCTTTCAAATCTGAGTGTCTTTTAGGAAGTTTCAGGAAATTCCGAAAGAGTTCAGAAAAACCCTTTGATTAAATTTGGGTTTTTTGAAAGGAAACAAACACTGCCAATTGCTAGGTTGCTTCGGTGAAGAAAAACATCGTGAGAAAACCAGAATGCCCGAGAGATATGCTCGACGGCATGTAAATCCAAGTCAGAGACTCATGTGCGGCATAACAACTCTGATTCCAGGTTAGGCACTAACCACACAATAAAAAACGGAGGATGAGGAACTTTAGACCCTGTATCTCATACCTCTGAAGCCTGATTTCTTAAAAATGATTTTCTGGTAGCTCAAAACAATGTATCTAAATAAAACAATTCAAATTAATATAAAGCACTTAAACAATTTTTGTGGGCAATGAAGAGTGACATCATAAAATGTAGACGGTGTTCTATTTCAATTTCAAATATTTAATTGGCGTTTGTTTGACGGTAGGATATTTTGTAATATGAAATATTAGAGAAGATGCTATCACCTCTTCGCTTCCCTTCCCACTCCTCAAGTCGGTATGATGGATCATTCACTGTTCGTGCTGTGCGCTTTTGGAATCCTCACTCCTTGTGGGATAGCCCTTCGTTAGAGATGTTCAAGAAAGGTTTTTTTTTTGCACGGAACTGTAGTCTCAACTGCTCCTTTTAACATCAGCTTTCTGTCTAGTAAAAGTTTCGTCAAGATCGGTCCAGCCGTTTCGGAGATACATCATTATCATCACATCAGCCCGGAATCACCCACTGTTGGATATAGGCCTTCCCATTTTTCTGCCACACTTCCCGGTTCTGTGCGTCCCTTATCCAGGTGTTTCGGAGATTAGCTGGAACAAACAGACAAGAAATTAAAAATAATGTTTTGTTGATATAAGTACCCTTATACCTTCATATGCATTCAGTAAAACGCTGTTATTTTGAAATTAAAAACAGAAACTTCAATTTTATTTATTTGTGTAGAAAACATGACTTGTTCCTGAATTTATTCACTTTCCGAGGACTTTAATGTGTTGCGTCCAATTTTATAATCGTAACTAGCTGATACCCACGGCTTCGCCCGCGTCGATGTCAGTTATCGCGTCCAAAAGTAATCATGTTTTGATCCCGTTCCAGCAACCCATGGGAAATATCATTGTTGTTTAGCCAATGTATACAAAAACTTGACAAATTATACACTAAAACCTTCCTCGAGAACCACTCTAGCCATTGGTGAAAACAGCATGAAAATCGGTGCAGGAGTTTTTGAGTTTATCGCGAATAGACAGACAGACGCGGCGGAGGAGTTTGTTTTATAATGTTATAATCGTAATTCATACTTTAGTGATTATTTCATGAATCTCCAGGAATCAATATTCCAAACACCAGAATCAAGAGATTATGTTTTAGATCTGTTTAGATTACATATCATGTGCACAGATAAGCAAGATGGATCTATCGGTATTCCAGGAACAGTATGACCTAATTAAACTAGATTTTCCGCTTCGGAAAAACACGTTCTCATATCCAATCATAAAATTATATTCTAAGAAGTTTTATATCATTTTCAACTTTAATCAAACTCATAACCGTAAAGCCTCTATACACTACCAACTTGTACACTTAAACTTTTTATTACATCAGCCACAGAATACATAATAGAACAAGGAAGCATCCAAACAACTTTTGGAATTTCCAAGAGCTTGGTTTACCTCATTTTAGAAAATACTAGCGGATGTTACGCGGTTTCACCCGCGTACTTCCCGTTCCTGTGGGAGTACGCGGATAAAATATAGCCTATGTTACTCACTGATAATGTAGCTATCCATTGTTGAAAGAATTTTTCAAATCGGTCCAGTAGTTCTTAAGTTTACTTGTTACAAACAAATCTTTCCTTTTTATAATGTTAGTATAGATTTAAATGAAATAATAAAATAGTTTATAACTGGGATAGATTTATAACATGCACAAACATAACAGAGCATCACGTCCTGAAGGGTTAGGCAGAGGTGTAGGTACCCAACAGTACACCCACATTTCGCCAGTAACTTTTGAGTCCCATGTAATTAGGGGCGAGCCTATTGTCACCATCCGGCTACAAATTCAGGCTCCGTACACCCACATTTTGCCAATAACTTTGGAGTCCCATGTAATTTGGGGAGAGCCTATTGTCACCATCCGGCCACAAATTCAGGCTCCTTGGCTGCTACTAAGTAAAACCCAATAACACTTTACAGGACCCTGAAATCGAACCCAGGACCGCATGCACAGCAGTCGCTTGCGACCACTAGACCAATGAGAAAGTAAATAAAAAAGGTTTATTCATCATCTGCCTAGCCTTTTCCCAACTATGTTGGGGTCGGCTTCCAGTCTAACCGGATGCAGCTGAATACCAGTATTTTACATGGAGCGACTGCCTGTCTGACCTCCACAACCCAGTTAGTACTGGGTAATACGATACCCCTTGGTAAGACTGGTTGTCAGACTTTTTGGGCCACTGACTACGTAAAGCTTGTCAAAGATATACAAATGACAGCCGGGACCAACGGCTTAACGTGCTTTCAGAGGCACGGAGGAAACTCGGTATGTAATGGGTGGTCACCCATCCCACAAATAAAAAAGTTTATTACCGAGATAAATTTATGACTATGTTCATAATTATTTATATCGTGGATCGCGGAAGGAGTGGGAGTAATTGGTCCAATAGACAAGACTACTCTGTGTTTGTCCCGGTCAAGTCCCCATGTCAATTATGACGTCACAGCTTTGAATTGTACGAATGATTAACTTGAATTGGACTGTGGGATACTTTCTGGTTAAAAGGCAAGGAGGATAAATTGTGTTCAGAAAGAAAGTTGGTATCAAAATTGGATTAGCATATACAGACGCCAGCACATCAAGCTACTACAATCTGTCAAATTTCTTTAATAGATTTTCAACTTTATCTCCAAAGCATTAAGTTCAAGGTTGGTTGGGAAAATCTGACAGTTTCGGGTAACTTGACCTGCTGGCGTCTGTACCTAGGTGGATAACCCAGATAGAATGTAGGTGGCTACGTAGGTAGTTAGTTACCTACAATGTTCATACTTCCTGAAACCAGAAAATGTCGAAGTTTTAATGCTTTTTAGGGTTCCGTGCCCAAAGGGTAAAACGGGATCCTTTTACTAAGACTCCGCTGTCCGTCCGTCTGTCACCAGGCTGTATGTCATGAACCGTAATAGCTAGACGTAGACAGATGAAATTTTCACAGATGATGTATTTCTGTTGCCGCTATAACAGCAAACAGTACAATAAGCATTTAAGGGGGCTCCCATACAACAAACGTCATTATTGCCGTGTTTTTGCTCGATATTAATAACGGCGACAGGTAGACTTGAAATATTCACAGAATATTAGGTTATATTCACTTTAAAAGTAAATTGTTAAATTAAAATAAAATAAATATTTAAGGGCCACATACAACAAACATGATTTTTTTGCTTTTTTGTCTTTTATTGTATAGATAATGGTACGGAACCCTTCCGACTCGCACTTCGCCAGTTTTTCCTCCTATTTTAATCCACATATTTCAGTACCGTTATCGACCTAATTTTTTGCTGTCGTGATGCGTCTTTCAGCATTTAATGTTCAGAAAAAACGATGAGACCAGTACAAACATGTCAAGATATTAATGTAAGTCGGGCAACGTCCGCGAGTGCGCCGGCGCACCAGTCCCGTGACGTCACGCCGCCGCCCGCGCCAATTCCAACTCATCATAAAAATTACGATCCGGTCTCTACTCGATATGATTACCAGCGACCAATCGCGATGCCTTACACGCACTATACTTATGAAGTTATGATCTACAAAACATCCATACGGTACTGCGAATGTTATGAGGACAGCGTTAAGTTATGTAAATCTCGGATCAGTTCATCTCATTGTGGGATGCGGGTGATTGTTCGCCGCGGGTGTCTGTTGTCGTTTCGGCGGCGGAGTGGTGCGGAGGTCGCGCCGGCTAATTGACTCGGCCGGCGGCCGCGCGGGAAACAGTGGCATTGTGAAAACCGGCGCGCGTACGCGTGTTTTTCGCGCGGACGCAACGCGCCATCTGTGCGCGATCTCCCAGACGGATAATATCGCATGCGCGTGCGCCGCACCGGTGACAATTTCGCATTTCGAAATCTCCGCGCGATTGCAGCGAACGTTGTTCCGTTGCGCTGCCGGCCGTAGTATTTACGCGCTTAGTACAGTGGTTACGTGAAACTTGCGACTAGAATGGAAGCGATGACCTCGCCGCCGATACCATCGTCCGGGTATAATGTTGACAGTTCGACCGATGAGGAGGTGGTTTTGTGTTTGTTTTTCGTCTGTCGATTACGGTTGGATGCAATTTTCTGTGTGTTATAGTGCGGGGCATTCGCCTCGGTTTTTCCACGTTGCACCTTGTTCTTTGTTTATCCTTGTGTGGCGGTGGCACCCGAGATAACGTCGCGTGCGGCTGACCCACATCAGGCCCGGGTTTGCACAAGGTGTGTGCGGATATTTCGAAATTTCACCCGTGGAGGTAGTGCCGGCCGGGCGTCGTTAAACACGCGCCGATAACACCGACTCGTATTTGTGCACGTGTTTGTATTGTGCCCGTCAACTTGCGATATGTTTCCGATTACAATCGTCGGTTTGCAAATTGAATCGATATCGAATTCCGTCGTGATCGGCTGTCTCGATCCGTGTTATTGTATTATCTCCGTAACTGCGAGCAATTTAACAAACAAAGGATTTCTCTATTATGTTATCTGGCTGTGGAGGGAACAGATAGGTACGACTGTGTACGAGATGTGAATAAAGCTAGACTCTTTGTCCGTGCCACAATATAAGAGCAATATAAGTTGACCTCACCGTGAGCACTAAAAGTACAAAAAATGATGACGACACAGTGAGACTGCGGAGTTCGGATTAAATAAAACATGTCTGTAGTGTTGTTCGCATTACCCAACTGGACACAAAGGATTAAACATGACTTTTGAACGTATGTTTTTCAACTCGGCGACACTTAGTGAGAGAGCTTTTGCTCATTAAATAGTCGAACACCCTCATAGCTCTGTCTGTTTATTAACAGAAATAACTCAGTGATGATATGACACCGAAATATCCCTTTAGTTGTTTGCCAGTTACGCGCCAAATGATTAAAGTTGTTGTCAATTTTTCCTAGCTTCGTTAGCTGGCTTTCAAATTTAAATGGAAGTTGCTGATTATCTAGTATCAGAATTGGGGGAACGTTATGAATTTCCCGACATTCTACATCCATATTGGAAGCTTAGAAAATTGATTTACTTTATCCTAAGAATGTTGACATAATACGAACGATATAATATCGGTGTCGGTGTTAGTTTAAGAGCTTTCCGACATAAAAACATGCAAACCACAAAGGACGCCTTTAGCTAATCGATTTACGACTTTATCCTTGTCGGTATAAGGTTTAGTGTTATCTACGTATACAGTGATTTAACATATTGATAGGCCAATAGCCTCCCTTCTGAAGCCTTGATCTCTCTACTCAGAATATTTCGGTATGACTCACGAACTATGCAGTATTTACATATGTAACAAATGCTACAATCAGTGTGAATTGTTTGTGCGATAACCAACAGTATGCAGCTCTAAATAAAGGTGATAATTCCAGGGTTATGTAATAAAACTTGCAGTTCTGTATAAGTTATAGCTAAACAAGTTTATGTAATGGCGACATTGTAATCATATTATGCGAATTATTCGTTATAACAGTAGTCGGTTGAGATAAGGATTTTTTCCTGTAAGTGGACGTTATGAGCGTAGGTTTTATGTGCTATAACTTGCGTACCTAGATGTAATAAATATGGAGCTATGTAATAACTTCGTGTCCCGCTCTTTTAAGAATCTTCTAAGAAATCATATTATCTAGATTCTAGAATCTTTAGATGTTCTGCTAAGTTTCAAGTTAATCTGATTGCTGATTAGAATTTCACTACATATTATAAAACGAAGTCCTCCGCCGCGTCTGTCTGTCTGTTCGCGATAAACTCAAAAACTACTGCACCGATATTTATGCTGTTTTCACCAAAGTGGTTCTCGAGGAAGGTTTTAGTATATAATTCGTCAAGTTTTTTGTTGCGGGAACGGGTTCAAAATGTTATGATTATTTTTGGTCGCGATAACCGACGTCCCCGCGGGCGAAGCCGCAGTTTCATAATAAAATTCTATAGCTTCGGTCCCCCAGTGATTTGGAGGTTAGAACCTAGGCTGGTTTGTTCTACACTTTATATGAAATCTATTGCACATGCAGGTTGTTCGTTTCGCTTAATTGATGATTGGTTTACAAACCTTCTCAGAGGGGAAAATCAATGTTAAAAATGATAGAGATTATTTAGAAAGGTTAATTCATGCCAGAATTCCCTTGAGGACAATAATAAATAAGGTATTTTTGAAGAGTTTTCAACTCGAAAAGAAGTCGTTTTGGTTAGGTATATAAATTGAAAGTCAAATAGACAAACGATTACGTATCTCTGCTATGCTATCAATTGATTTTCTATTTATTTAATTCAAAATTAATTAAATAAATAGAAAATCTATTGATTCCCCGCTGTACTTTCACCTAAAACCAGCTGTATGAGCGTAAACGAAGCAAAAGGAGTATGTGAGGATCGTCACCTGCTACGATCCTCACATACTCCTTTTGCTTCGTTTACGCTCATACAGCTGGGTATGTGTTGTGAGTCACGTACTATCACCATCATGTTGATTATCCGTGATAAATCAAAGCCAAAAACAGGATAATATTCGCAATTAATAACTAAAATTAACCGCGGAAATAGTAATAGTATCTACCAACTGTTACAAAAATACTCATCAGTAGTAACTAAATAATAATATAAATACATCGTTTATTTAAAAAGGGGCACAATTACAATAACATATCTGATTAATTATTAAAATAGGGGACAGTTCTTTATTTGCCTGGACAAGGTTGAACTTGTGTGTAAAGCTACAAAGTGCACAAGTATCTACTTTATGTAATACATAGGTACACCTCTGCCTAATCCCTCGGGTAATAAGAGTGGTGTTATGTTCAACAGTAACTGCAGATCAATCGATCAAAAACTACCAAATCAATTTACCTATAAGTATCAGTAACATACGTTTGTCCGTTTCGCAACTGTAAGTGCACTTTCACTCAAGGCCGAAAATAACCAATAAAATGAGTGGGCCACTGTGTAACCGGTTGCAGTAAATCAATCATACGAACAAGAATTTAGTACAAGATACTTGTACATTGGTATCGTTATACAGTGTGCAACAACGCCTGTAATCTTAGAAGGCAGAGAGAGAAGGTTATACTACCTACAGTGTACCATTTCAGTTATGTGTACGTTCCTTGTAATATGGGGTGATCCTATTGCCATCAGCCGGGCACAAATCTTAACTCCGCCCGGACTGTTACTAAAAATCCTGATGTAAAAAATAAAATGAAGTCCAAAAACCATTACCAATAGTCCACAGATAAAAAAGACTATTTAACCTTATTTAAGAACACAATTGGTCTGCGGTTTTCCTTATCAGACTCTAGTCTAATAATAATATGTATTCAAAACACGATTTTAGGCTAATTATATTGAAAATCACAATAATTGTAACAATGCTGGTGGGCTACTATTTTTCATGTTTTTTTATGTAGTTTTATATTTAAATATTTAAACATGAATATGTATATAGATAAATAAAGGAAGTAACAATGAAATTTTTTTTACCTACTACATAATAAGTCCGCCTTTGTACAGTAATTTTACTTGTGCATAAAGTTTTAATAAATAAATAAATAAATAATATGATAAACACAATAATGTAGCCCACCCAAAATTAACATATAATTATCACCCATATTAATATTTTAATTTGGCAAGTACCAGCGAATCCTTTCACGATGCAACCGTTTTAATTAAAATAATGGCCATTTATTTATTTAAAGGTTTCACATAAGCGTTGTTTTAAACGTGTCAGTTTCAATTCATTTAGATCACTGTTAATTGTGCATGTCGTATTAACAGTCACGCGTGGAACTTAATTATGTAATTAAAAATTATACTCGTACCGTAACCTAGTATGAGTAGGGCTTTTACGCGGATATGAATCTGGGCTTCGATTTTTGAAGTGAAAACTTCTTTAGGCGCGTTGGGCATTTTTGAGATGGGGAAAAAACAATTGAACTTGCGACCCCGTTAAACGACCGAAACCGAACGAACGATCGTTACAGAGTTAGCCGTATTCCTACATATTACAAACCTAAAAAAACACAATGTATAGTCAAATGTATAAGTAAAAGACTTATGTAAAAAAAAAATCTAAAAATAATCCAGAATCTTAAAAAAAAAAGTTTTTACTTCTGTTGGTACTCCCGGAGTGGTTGGGTTTTTTGGTATACAGTGCTCTTCTAAGGCTAATCAGCCTGTGATTTTCTCACGGCAGGGACAAATAGACTTCTACTCTATGAGAGGGACAAACAGACTTCTAGTCTATGAAATGGAATGGGCTGTAATCTACCACTCGGACTCAGTGCGCATCGGTGGGTGTCACATGTCGAACTGCAAACGTGCAAACTTATGGTCCTAGGTCCACCCGTTTGTTAAGGATGTTTTTCTTTGTCAATTTTGAAAGCAGCGGTGATCAAACAATTCCTCTTCAGCTAAACATATACACTAAATTTCGGCTAATAAAAAAAATAATAATCCAACGATTGAATTGAATTAATGGCTATTTCAGGTTTTTTTTTTGTAGAAAAAAAAACATACTTATTATATTTTAACTGATACTTCGACGGAAGATATCATTTGCCACAATAAGACTAGAAACGTATTAAAGTGTCCACGACTAGATAAAACCTAAAAAAAAAACTTTAATCATCATTATTAAAATAATACATCAAAAGTAGTCTAAGTGAGACACAAAAAGCACCTACCAACATAATCTGAACGACAACATCGCGATACGCACTCGACCGCAACGGCCACTCACCTCTCAACCTGATTTATTACAAAAACCTTCTTTACAACAAAACCAAGGACAATACAGCTATGATGACTTATCGGTAACGGCCTCAACTTACTAGTAGTCAGGTCGTGGGGTTCGAACTCAGATAGGCGCATTACTTGTGTCTATTCATCACCACTGCTCTCAAAACGCTGAAGGAAAACATTGTGAGGAAACCGGTATGTCCTAGAACCAAAAATTCAAAAATATGTGACGTCAACCAACTGACCCGCGTGGTGGATTACTTCCCACTCCTCATTGAGGAGTCCTGTGTCGTAAAATGGAAACTTTTTTTATTTTCTCCTGTTCTATCCCACTCCTGGGCAAAGACCTCCCTCCACTTCATCCAATTTTAGCGAACCCGCGCGTCCTCCTTCTACTTCCAACATAACTTATCCAGTGAAAACATTACAGGCTGATGAAGCCAAGGACAAAACGTACTTTACTTACTGTAAACATTGTACTACGGCTTAGTTCTGCCTCACTTGTAATGCGTGCGATCATGTGTCACTTTCCCGCTAATGTTAATTCGTCAACGTTGGAGCGGGATGGCGAAGACGTTCAGAATCTAGACTTGGTTGTCGAGAGAAAGTATGTATTGTACGGGTGTAAGTTAGTTATGTGGGTAAATTGGTGTCCCACCAACGTGGCGACTTGGTGATTATTGGATGTGGAAATCTTGTTAGACTTTTAATGGAAATTTAACAAGCACAACTTTGGGGTATCTTAATTGTTATCTAGTCTGAAGAGATAAGAATACTGATAATAAAAACAGTACTTCTGGACACGGCGCGTATTGTCAGGTGGTTCCTCTCTCAACAGCCCTGACCACCGGTAACTCGGACCCTGTTCCCAATGCTGGTGGGCTACTATTTTTTAATGTTTTTGAAGTGAAAACTTCTTTACCATCGTTGTGATTTGACAGTCGATGCAACGAAAAAGCGACAGTAAAAAGAGACAGACACAAATTCATAAGATTTAACGTGGGAGAAAATGAGATAGGAAGCTTTATTAGTCTTATCTTGAAGCCAAAATTTGAAGGTTTCACTTCTACCACGTGTGAATTGCACACATGTTTTTTTAATGTTGTTTTATATTTCAATATTCAAAAATGTAATCAATATGTCTAAAGATAAATAAAGGAAAAATTGAATAGGCTAGAGTCCTCATATAAATCAGAAGGCTTCGAAAATAAACTTATGATTATATTTAGCACTAATTAATGACTCAACCTAGGTGACGCAGATAATTGCTGGACATTGGAAGTTCTCTCTCTCCCGACTCGTTCGACGTACGTATCCAAACACCAATCTTAATGAAGTCGGGGACGATTTACGATAGTTATTTGAAATCCACAATCGATATGGACATGTGATGAGGAGGGTTTAATTATAAAAGGGTAAGACGTAAAAAAAGATGAATGGATTGTGTGGAGAATGATATGCGATATGGAGTAAATGATAGCGTGTCGACTGATAGGGGACAATGGATGAAAAAAACGTGTTGGGCCGACCCAAAGTAACATACTCGTAGGACAAGGACGACGAAGATGATGATCATTTGAAAGCCAAAAATCGATACCGTAATTACATACCGACACGTCAACACAATAAATAGCTACTCATTATAGTACCTACATGCATCGTTAGTCACGCTTCAAAATACATTATGTAACTATTGATATACATCGCATTTCTCTTTTAGTGTAAAAAAATAAAAATAATTAGTTATTATAAATTATTGGTCTTACACAACCTGTACGAAACTCCATTAATTATTTTGTATGATAAAAATCTACCATTTATTATCGCGATCAAATATATGTATAAAAAAAAATCTTGTACCTTGTCCAGTGGTGTGAGATCCTGGGTTCGATTTCCAGGTCAGGTAAAGTGTTTTTGAGATTTTCCAACTGGATTTTCTCAGAAGCTACGGAACCTGGATTTGTGCTTGCTTTGTGGCAGTAGGCTCGCTCCCTTTTACATGTGTTTTAGACATAAGTGGCGAAATGTGGATTCACTGTAGTTGCATATTTGCTTTCACCGTGATGTTATGTTATGATTTAAGTAACTGTTATTCCGTCATCGATGAACAAGTTATCAATTAAAACTATTTGCTGTAGCATATTAGAAACCACACAATAACAATGTTTTAATGTCACTCGTGTGAATTTTCACACAGTTCTGAGTTATTATTATATTTTAGATGTTTTGTATCGCCGGAACCAGACTCTTTTGCGCATACGCAGCGCATTGAACTTTTTGTTCGCTTATTAAATTTTTTTGAAGCAAAAAATTAAATGGTATATGAATGAGCTAAAATTATATGAATACAACGTGATTATCACCATCTTTGTGTGAAACTTTTAGAAAGCAATTTTAACTTCTCGATAAAATCACAGATAATAATCAGTCAATAATTGTGGATAGTTACATAGTGCTGATTAGTTAATCAAAAATTGATTGATATTAGTGCCGTTAGGCAATTTACTTGTAGCCACTAATCTACACGGCTACCTAGTATCAGCACAACACTTTAAGAAATTAAAACTGATAAATCTGTATTATTCGCCAAAATACTGAAATCTTTCGAAGAAAAAAACTCTGATAAATCGGTCTTTTCCATCAACTTTAACTCACTTATGTACACACACAAGACATAACATCACGCCTATAATCCCCAAAGGGTTAGGCAGAGGTGTACCTAGTACACCCACATTTCGCCAGTTATGTTCAAGTCCCATGTAATAGGGGCGAGCCTATTGCCATCAATCGGGCACAAATCCAGCTGCTACTGAGAAATTGGTGGATAAACCCAATATCACTACCCGACCTGGAAATCGAACTCAGGACCTCATGCTCAGCAGTCGCGCTTGCGACCATTAGACCAACCTGGCAGTATGTACTTCTAATAGGTATAAAAAAACCGTCATGGTGGCAGGCTGTGTTGAAATGTCGTTCATACGCCTACACAATCTAATAAGGCAAGGTCATGGTGACCATTAGTCCGCCATTACAATCATATATGGGTACTGTCAAATTTCGACGTCCTGTAGGCATTTTTTTTAGACTGACTGGAATTCCAAAGCCTTGACCTCAAAAATCTTGAATACACTCACAGTTGTCATGGTATGGAATGAGGAAAATGTCGTGAGAAAAGTTTTGGGTATGAATGTGGATGGGGTATAAGAGTAGAGGAAGACCCAAGAAACGATGGGTGGACTGTGTGAAGGATGATATGGCAACAAAAGGAGGTGTCTGATGAGATGACGAGCAAGAATGGAAGAAGAAGACATGCTGCGCCGACCCCAAATGAATTGGGGTAAGTGCAAGAGAATGACGCTGATGACTTACTGACAGACAACACACACTAAATCACTGGGCCTTAAAGCATGAAATTATACACAAAAACTCCTTCTATAGCGTAGAAGGAAGGATTTTTACAAATCCTCCGAAATGGGTATGAAAGTATGGAAGTTAATCATTTCGAAGGCTCGTATTCAATAAAATGACCGATATCAAAGTACTCACTCAACATAAAGTACTCAAGAATATTGATGACGTCACGGTCATCATAACACTTGCAGTTAATGTGATCATTTAACGCGACTACGCGGCGCTGGACCAGTCTTTATTAGGGCGTCGACGCACCGGGCGGTCTTGACCGCGATCTCACTGGTTCCCGTTAAATAAACGCGCGAAAGTCATGCGCGATTTTCTGTGAACCGTTGCTAGGCGACGGGGAACGTGATAAATAAATCGAGCGATGAACAGAACACTTGAAGCGTAGAGAAATTCTTTTTCAAATTGATTATTTTCAGGTCTGCCATTGAAAGATTTCTTATTGAAACTAACAGTATTAAGGCGGCAATGCACTCTTAACTTGACGATACTTTAAATATTTCTTGCGGAAATGTTTCTAAGAATCAATTGCGATTTGCACATAAGTAGACAAGAACAAAAGCCATTGAATTTGTCGTGGAGTCTGCGCGTGCGTTCTAGGCCTAAGACTTCGCGAGCATAATTGGACACAATTGAACGGAACCATTGCTGATTTAGAGCCAATATGGCCGCTTCAGTTGAAATAACAATGCCTTTTTCAATATAAGGAACTATTATTGTCTCTCAAGCCCCACTTGAGCGTTTTAAAGGCGTCTGATTTTCAATTTCTAACCGGTGTTTACCGGTTCAATTGACGTTGATGTTTATTTAAATTACTTTAATTGTTGAGCCCTTTTAATGGCTAGTGTCTAGATTGTGGGTCGGGGGTTCTAAGCTAAGCAGGCACTTTAAGTAGTGTCATTTATTTCAGCACCACTACTCTCAATATAGTGAAGGTGGCTAAATAATAACAGCAGCTCGGGTTGATATTCAGGTTAAGTCGCGCTTGCCTAGGGTAGTCCATGGATGGGTGACCACCCATTACATACCGAGTTTCCTCCGTGCCTCGGTAAGCACGTTAAGCCGTTGGTCCCGGTTGTCATTTGTATCAGAATTATTTATTTGTTAAACATTAAGAAACTTATAAATTGTAGATCTTTGATAGTCGTTACAGGTAGTCATTGGCCCGAAAGTCTGACAAACAGTCTTTCCAAGGGCGTGGGTAGTAGAGGTCGGATAGGTAGTCGATCCATGTAAAATACTGGTATTCAGCTGCATCCGGTTAGACTGGAAGCCGACCCCAACATAGTTGGGGATTGGCAGATGATGACTCTCAAAATATTGAAGGAAAACATCGCGAGAATGTCCATGAATTAAAGAATCTAAGACCTCTGACATCCACCAACCCTCACTCCCTCTCTTGGTGGATTACGTCCGACCCCCTCTCACAGAGATGAGCCCTTAGTCCCAATAGTGGGACAACCTTAGGCCTATAATGCTTATGCTTAGATGCTAAAGCCTATTTTCCACATTGCGTCACAATTCGTACGTGTTATCGCACGATTTCATTTAAGTATGAGAACGTAAATGGAAGGCAGTGCGTGCATCATACAAATGTATCATGCAACAGATGTCTAATAGAAAATGCTCATGTTTGTCTTTTGTGATTAATGTTTCACGCACTTTTGCGCAGATAATATACGCGATAACTCTTATTTATATGTTTGACGTTACCGGCTCTCGAATCTGTCCAATATGGATTTCTGTAAAAAAAGCAGTTGTTGGTTGTTTACTTGTCCAGATCTCTTAGCGGATGTTTAGAACTTTAGGACTATGATTTGTTCCACAGAAATACTGCCATACAATCTTCATAGCCGGTAACGATTTGGCATTGAGCCTAGTGTCATTTTGTGGTTAATACCTTAGTTTATTGTCCCTTTAGGTTTAGGAGATTTCTTTATGTTTAGAGGATTTTTGAATATAAAATCGTTTCGGGTATTTTTTGGGGAATATTTTAAATAGTATGTGTGTTTTCACATGTTTTACTGATGAATTTAAAGATAGCCTCTTTGGATTCTTGTCATACAACCGCCTATTTACGCCCTTTACTATCGTAAATGTGTTTATTCTATAAATAGGTTTATTCTGGGTTCTCTCTCTAACCTTTGTACATAATTACTATTTTGTTCAACCCAAAACTTAGTAGTGCGATTCTCATAAAATTAGCGATTATCTCATCACACCTGTGTTTTTTACTAGAATAGTATAATTTTAACGAAGTCGTGGGTAAATGGGAAGACGAAAACAAATAGAGATATCTTGGGAACAAGTTGCTACATTGAAATTTGTAATTTATCTTATCTTGAACTCGTTAGATAACTGATTGTTTGTTACTATAATCTTAAAAGAGTGAAACGCATCTAGTTTAAGATTGCATTTTTATTATGCTTTGAGTAAACTAGGTGTCATTTTTCCGTCAGTTCTCTTCTTGGGGTTTAGCAGTGGACATAAGGTAAATGTCGTGGGGAAAATCTTGAGTATAATGTGGTTATCCAGTGGCGCGCCACAATTAAACCTTGTTTGAACTGTCAACTGTCAAAAGTGTCACTTATGTCATTGTCAATAATGTCATGTAAGGTTGTATTGCTTGGTGCCGTAGTACCCGTTGGCGTTTGACTGGTTGCGCTGATGATTGGACTGTATAAAGGATGATATGGCTACAAAGGAGGTTATCTCAGCAGGTGACTTGAGATGACGAGTAATAGAAAAGTATGATAGAAGAAGACATGCTGCGCCGACGCCAAATATTTGGGATAAGGGCCGGATAATGATGATATCAAGTTTAATAGAGGGACAAATCTCTTATTATCAACCTTTTACAATAAATTATTAGTTGAAATAGTTCGAAGCGTTCGACAAAAACATTTGTAAACACGTTTACAATCAGTTCATTTCTGTTGTTACGTAAGTTGTTAATTTGGAAACGTGAACTTATAATTAACGTAATTATTGAGTTGGTACACTGCTGATTTAATGCTCTTACTGTGGCTTTCTTGTCTGTGCGAGGCGCTTGTTTACGCGGTTGTAGGATTTTGTTATCATGAAATTCGGTGAGTGAATTCTTTGTGTGAAGAGAGCTATTAATACCTGTGTATTATGATACGCGTGCGGTATAATATTTAGCGACAGTTATGGGTGTCTGAGCTATCGTTTACAATTGCGAGTTTTTGGTACAAGTTCATATTTAATTGTTTTTCCTAGTTACAGTGGAAGCGTCTGGGTAGCCCGTGAAATTAAATTTTTCTTACGTTTTTTTGCAATTTCCAGGTCATTGTCAGGTTGTATGTTGATGAAAAATGAGTCGCGCCGGTAACATGTATGTAGTTACAGAAGCACAATCATGAAAATTATTAATATAACCCTGTAAGTTCATTTAACCCTATTGAATGACTTTTTCATGAAATATTCATGGAATAGGGTTACATGAACTAAGAGGGTTGTATTAATAATTTTCATGATTGTAATTCTATAACTATACTAACACTGATCTGCAAATTACAAAAAATGTAAGTGATTTGAATTTCGCGGGCTACCCTGACGCTTCCACCTTAAAGCAATTTGACTATAGAAGGAGGTGTGGCTAATATTTGTTATATGTTAGTGCTAGATCCGATTCTAATTTCGATTTTTGTGTTTTCTACGCTTATCAAGACTCTAAATGAGTATCATAGATAATCTTAATCGTTATCATTGATGAAACACCGACATTGCGAGAGGTAGTGATCCAATTAAGTCATCGATTTTTTGTTCTAGACGGAACTGATTTCCCAACGTTATCTATATTCCCTCACCGTTTTCGAAATGAGTTTATTCATCTGTAATTTCCAGTGGGACTCCTGTACAATAAGGCCTATAGTTTTGGTCCCAGTTTTTGCTGCACAACAGGTTGTAACAAAATAAGCGCAATACCTATTAGGTAGTGTTCAGACCATCAAACTGAACAACTCTTCCTAAGGAAAATAGGTCTAAAAATTGACTCTTCATACTAATTGCGTCAGTCGATGCGATATTTTGTATGAGAAGGCAATTTTGAAGTGAAAACTTCTTTAGCATCGTTGTGATTTGAAAGTCGATGAAACGAAAAAGCGACAGTAAAAAGAGACATACATAAATTCATAAGATTTAACTTGGGAGAAAAAGAGATAGGAAGCATTATACAGTGTTTATCTTGCAGCGAAAATTTTTGAAGGTTGCACTTTACCACGAAATGCACACTTTTTTTTTACTTCGCTATGTACCTATTTTTTTTTTATTATTGATAAATTTGCCTGCTCTTGACCTCGGTCACGCCTAATGGAATGCGATGGATGAGGTCTTTGATGGAACGAACGTGCCCAGAAGATGCCTGGTCAGTCTGGTTGTGAACGCAGACGGGTTTATTGTTCCTTGGGAAAGTAATCTAGTTTGATAGTCTGAATCTAAGAGATACTGCGCTTAATACACCCTGTATACTGTATCGAATCCAAAAACAAGATGTACACTGTAGTTGCAAATAAATGACTGCCAAGTAATCGTCACCCAATTCACCTTAACATAACTTCTACTTAGTGATAACCGGTTGGTTTGTGTACATTCGACGCTTCAATTAATTCTCTGTAGTCGGTACTAATATGGATTCCTGCTATTGCACCAACACTGGATCACTGTGGTCGGTATTGCACCACTTTCCTTTAATAAAACATGATCTTTGCGTACTTTTGCAGTGAGTTTTTTAAAAATATTTCTCTTAATTTCATAAAACGTGAATATTGTCCAAAATTATTGATTATTCTTCACTACAAGGTGTAATTTATAAAACCGAAAATATTTTAATTGGTGAAAGATGGATGGATTGTGTGAGGAATGATATGAAGGAAAGAGGAGTAAATAATATCGTGACGAATCACAGTCGAAAATGGAAGAAAAAAACGTGTTGCGCCGACCCCAAACAACTTGCATGGGGCAAGGGCAGGAAGATGTTGATGAATTGAATGAATTGCTTGGAAAATTAAATGTTTTACTAAATCAAGGAAAAACATTTAACTCAGTCAATAAACTTGCAGTACAATCTGCAAGCTTCAGCTACTATAAAAAACGTAATCTGTCAAAAACAATATTCACATACTGTTCGCTAAAACTCGAGATCAAAGCATTGTTTACGATCGCGAAAATCGCACAAATATCTCCACGATTTATGAGCGCTGGTCTGTAAACACCCCGGCACTAGGCAGATTTGATACATACCTTTGCATTCGAAGTGAGGATTTATTGCCAAAAATCGAATTGAATTTGTTGTTCGAAAATCTGGGAAAAAATGGTGCAAAGAGTCGATTTTAGCGCTACAAAGGATCATAAAGGGAGTCGTAATAATCTAAATATTGATTTTACCTGTGTGTGTACGTATACAATGGAATTTCTATCAGCAGGACCAACAAACTTTCATATATATTCTTTGATCCCCGGTTTTAACGCCTAGAACTTTTGACGAAGAATTTTTGACAATTCATCCCGAATTGTCAGAAAATGTTCTTTAATAAAGATTTATTTTCTGTCACAAAGTATAATTACAATATAGAGTTATTCCAAATATTGGAAGTACAAATATTTGTGGGAGTCAGGAATCCAAAATCCAACCTTATTAATTTAGTAGCTCACCTTCCTTATTTAAGGGACTTGTGTGCAAAAATATATCATGCTTCTAGATGCAGCAATTTAAGCTGCATAATTATTGTCTATCAATGAATGAATGATTTAATTTTTTTATAAGTATACACGGATTATATTTGGCATTAATAATGCCTCTCAAAATCTTCTCAAGTGGAAATTAAATCAAATCATTATTCAATATCAAAAATTCAAGAACAAGGCTAGATATAGCTATAATTAGAATAAAGAAATTTATTATGCCAATCACTCGCAAACTACTCGAATGTGCTAAATCGATCGACATTCGGATTTAGCATAACCAGTATATAATGTTCCCACTGCTGGGACACAAACCTCCTCTCCAATTGCGGGATTTGGATTTGCGTCGAATAATATAATGGTAATCGACTAATCCTGATTCGGGGGAGACGTACTGTCCCCTCGGGAAGCCGAGATATCCGGGATATTGACTAATGCATAACATCTATGCTTATATCTATGTTTAAGCTCACGACACACCGAGCGATTGACCTGCTGCTATTCGTTCATTTTGGATGCTTCATTCTTGAATTTGGAAGCTATAAAAAGCAGTTTGAATGCGTGTGATATATTTTTTTTATCACGCGGTGTTTCTAATATTGACAGATCCATTTTAGTTCTCATCGATGTCATTTTGAATGACATTGATGAGAACTAAAATGGATTTTGCTTGATTGCAAACGTACATAGAAGAAGGATGTATCTATTGACACTTCGTCTCTAACCTTCAAAAGCATTTCTTCAGACGACTGTATTATAATAGTATTGTAACAGCTGATAACTAATTTAAATCGAGCGTGAAGTCCTCGTTGAACAATGCATGCACATGCGCTACAAGGCGTAATTGCAACACGACCTTGTGGTATGTTATAATAAGTAATATTTTGCAAGTGATAACAAACGTATGATATAATAGTATGTCGTGAGTCGTGACCATTAGTTTGTAGGTAGGTGTAACGACCGCCTAAGGGCAGTGACGTAACCTACCTTGCCCGAAACCTTGAGTTTTTTAAACACACTTTGATTGCCAAAACGATTAACATCGTATTTAGAACTGTGTGAACATGTAATAAGTGCTTATTATTGTCTGTGTGAATTTGAAAGGCAAATTCAAATTCGTAGACCGCCGTCCGCCATGTTTGTTTGTGATGACGTCATAGAAACGTCAGAAGAACTTTATTGTGGCCACTAAAAGTATAATAAGTTGACTTTATTCCATAAATTATGTAGATGTTTATCTGTTTTTTTTTCTATGCAAACGTACCTAAATGTTGAATGAGAACGTGAAAAATAAACCAGTTTTGGTCATGCAATCGATCTTTTGTGTTATCGAATAGATTTTTTGACTTGTTTTCATTTACATAATAAAACGATTAACTTTAGCTTGGTTTAAAGACCAATAGATTTATTTTAACGTTCGAGATAACACTGAATATCTCAGATTACTTTTTACAACTAACCCAAAGCTTAAAGCCAATAGATTAAGCACAAAATCAACAGTTTCCCAATCAACAAAATATCCGGAAAACAACACAAATCAATCGGCTTACGTGTCCCGAACTTTTCCCGAAAACTAAAGCGCTGTCATCGCGGTAATCCCGCACGGGAAAAATAGTAGTTTAAAATTCCTGCATGCGAAACACGTCCGTTAAACAAGATTAGGGAAAAAAGCCGGTCGGCGGCCGTAAGCCACTGCATAATGTAGGTGATGGTACACCTCTACTCGACAAGCGGTCCGGCAGTGTTGCTACATCAGGTTTTTGAACATTCCCCATTTTTTTTTTAAATCATTCCGGAGAAATAGGAGAAATTCAGAGTGCCTCTACCGTGGGTGCGTGGTGCTCACATTTACAAACAGCCTGACGTGGAACCTGTAGACCATACAAATATTTTTGTTCCATGCGGGGATCGAACCCGCGAATAAAATACTAACTTTGAAGGTAAAGAGATTGAATATGCTATACAGGGTGAATTTTTCAAGTGGGTGTGGATGGCCGAATCCGAAACTTTGACGAATCGACCGCGCCGAGCTAGTCGCACAGCCAGTGCGCCTAACTTGCTGTCTAACTCAGTTATTTTTGCCCCAAATTGATACAATTTATAAATTTCGGTCAATTTTTATATAGGAAATTAAATTAAATACAGAGATATAAAACTATACATTATTTATTCACAAAATGTACGGGTCACACGCACCTCTGCCTTACCTTACTGCCTGCACTATCGCATTTGTGTCTGTGTGTGTAACATATGTTTTGTTACCTAAGTTATACAGTTTGCTATTTGGGAATTAATTCCCCAAGAAGGATTTTTTTCACCAAATAAGGGGAAAAATCTCCCCAATCTACCGGTACTACAGTAGGGTTAATTCACTTTATACTCGACACTGGGAGGGTTAGCTAAGGAAAAGGAGAGCTGTGTAGGGTTGTGGTGGGTTTGATGTTTTGTGCAGGTTAGTGTCTGATTGCGTAATGGTATACCTCCAGTTTTAGGTGGATAGACTTTATACTGCTTTGATACAGGTCCAAAACTTACATAGTTCGAAGAATGAATGTTTAAAGCAATTTGGGCCTTGTTTGCTCCGTAGAATTTATGATAATAGAAGACTTCATTGACCTAGTGATTGTGTCGTTGGGTTTTTCCATCAGAGGTTTCTCTGTAGCAGCCACGGAGTCTGGATCTGTGGCCGTTTGATGACAGCAGGCTCGCCTACTGTACATGGGATTTTAACATAGCTGGCGAAATGTGGGTGTACTATTAGGTGGGTCACACCTCTGCCTAAACCTTCGGGGATTACAGGCGTGATGTTATGTATGTCTAATATAGTAATATTTCTGCGATTTGTTCTATCTACTACGTGTATATTTAGTAGAAACATTTATTTGTGAAATCGCGTTCCTTTAGTCCGAATCCTTTCTCATGTAATTATTCTGTTATTCAATGAAAGTGTGTGTCATCACTGCATTCTATGAATTTACATAAAAACTTTCATATTTTGCATTTAAAATTAAATATCAATGACGTACCTATTACGAAAACAACATCTAACATTTCTACACACTGGACAATCAAAATTATCTATAGATAATTATCTTATAATTGTTTCAATGCCAATTTCATTTATTGGCACAAATTGGTGCTGTACCATGTCATCATATTTGAATACTTACGTCAAGGTTCTAATATCAATGCCGGAATTCAATTTAAATTGATTGTAGATTTGGAAACTTCCATATAAAATAACATCACATGACGGGTTGTGGTCTCCGAAGGATTAGGCAGAGGTGTACCTGATAGTATACCCACATTTTGCCAGTTTTGTTTAAGTCCTATGCCATAGGGGGCGAGTCTGTTGCGATCAAACGGGCACAAATCCAGACAACAAAACACTTTTTTCAATAGTCCACCGAGTAATTTCCAGTGAAATACAACGAACATTAATTTTATACGCAACATAGAATAGCAGCTGTAACATATAATGTCCAAAGTAATTTTGATATACTGTTAAGCCAAAGCCTCGCGTTGATAACTTTTACGTGGCTAGAAATGTTATCACGTCGGTGTCGCCTCCAGGCGTGGCTTTCTTCCTAGGTGACAGATGTGGCTCCGCAACCAATCTCATAAAGAGAATTCTACCGCCACAGATAAGCTTCTCCCAACTCCAGACACTCAGTAAATCTTTCAAAATAAATTTCCTACCACATTTCTGTCCCTTATTCGAATCACTTTTAAACCTTTTTCTCATACACATTAAAAACCCCGTAAAACCTTCATGAAGGCTCCGGATTGTTTCTCTGCTGATATTTTATTTATTCAGTCGTGTCCTCGAACGTAACTTCCAGCGAAATATCACACAAACCCGGAGCGCTCCAGAATATTCTATACGCTTGAATAATGTCTAGTTTTCCATAAAGAATGCATTTGCATACATGTACACTATTGTGTTGTCACAGGCAGTTCTCGAATGCGAAACGAACAAACATGAAACCACTTTATTTTTCGTTTAGTGCGACACATCGGAAACGGTGAAATGAAAAAGGAATGCAGTGATGGAATATTTGACCAGTGTCGGAGCATTAAAAACAGTGAAAATGTTAGTGCTGTCGAATATATTTCGTGCGAGCCACCCCCAAAATCAAATAGTGCCGAGGGATCTGAATTCCATGTCGACAGAAAAAAGAGTGGGACAAATGGAAAAGTCAAAAATAGTTTCACAAAATTCGTTAAGTATAAAACAACGAACGAAAACTCATGACAATATTAATGTCAACCATGAGATGGACGATGCTAACGATGCAAAAAGTGCGAGACGCGACAAGTGTCTCTCAAACAGCGTCGATGCCATCGTAACACTTAATGATGCCAAAAGTAAAGTGATATGTAGTGCCAAAGGTTTATTAGAAACTAATTTAGACGATCTGTTCAATGATGTACAAAAATTGGATGGCTGGAACGTGGAGCCAAAGAGTTTAGGTGCCAGTGAACCGACATTAAGTTTTAGTGAGAATAATTCTAATTCTAAAACTTTCAACCGCGAATCTCTCGTGTCAGAGGATGACACGGATGATGATACGGCGAGTGATAGTGATTGTACGGATGAAGTGGTTCGGGAGCAGAGGATATGCTTGGGAGCTCGTCGCATCGGACACCTGCTTCGGAGGGTTATATCTAGAAATGGTAAGACATTTTTTTCTGGTCATAATCATCTTTGTCAACAACTGTGACATTACTTAATTGACTAAATACTGCTGCATATATACATACTTTTTTTTTCGGATGGGAAATCATCAAATGACTTCTCCTGCTCTGAGCAGAGGGAAGGGAGTGTCAGACTTGTACTGACTAAAACCCATCCATGTTCCTTCCTTGCCCTTTGTGTCCCAAGGCCGCGGTATCTCTTTCGAACAGTCCCGCAGCCCTGGATACTCAGGCTTATTCTTAACTTTCGGCAGGCTTTTTTAAGGCTCATTATGTTATTCGGAAGTGTCTAGCTAATAGTATTTTACTTTACTGTTCTTCTTCTCCTTAGCGTGTCGATGATAATCGAAATTGTGTCGGCCCAGAGCTGAGCCACTAGTTTGGCGCCGTCAATAGCGTGCATCAGTTCCTGTAATGATCAAACACCAGGACACAATTTTAAGTGCCCTATCCTTTGTGGAACAGCACCATATTTACACTTTATCTGTCATAGTGTTCTTATTACCCAAGTTTAGTTTGGTTCGGTTGACAACCGTCACAACCCATAGTTGGCTAACGTGTAGATAAGGAAAGCTAGCTTGCGAGATGTAATAAAACAAACAATTTCAACGAAGGCACTGTCTTATAAAATAACACCGAGAAGCGTAGCGAATCGAGATGGTGTCGGTCATTTATTTGTTTTCAATTGTAGCAAATTGCTCCCGCTCTGATTGAGATGACCGTCGTAAAATCTTGTTATACGTTACAATTTTATCTTTTGTCGTCAGCGCAGTTTCCGATTGGAACTAATGGAGGTTCTATAAAATTCTGCAGAGATTTCGAACTTTGATTTTTCACTCTTTTTGCGTCAATATTTTTGTAATTACGTTTAGCTTTGTGTTCGCATTTGTGTTATGCTCGGCTTTTGGTATTAATGTCTGTCTGTTGTAATGGTTTGGTATTTAGATTATACTTGATTTGTGACAGTTTTGTTTTGGTATAATCCTTTCAGTATTTTGTAACCGTAACTTTAAAACGGCATACCTGCTGCACTATTTGTCGTTATGCAAATATCTTTTTATGCCAATTTCAACTAGAACTTGCATTTTTACTGATAGTTTTGTTGATACTTTCGATCTACCGATATACTCCTCATCGTGATATTGAAGCAATACGGATGTTTCAAGTCCCATAACATAATATCACGGGTTAGGCAGAGGTGTACCGAATAGTACACTTAATTTCCAATTTTCTTAAGAAATTAAAACTGATAAATCTTCCGAAGAATTGAACTCTGATAAATCGGTCTTTTCCACCAACTTTAACTCACTTTATGTAACTCTACACACAACACATTACATAACACCACGCCTGTAATCCCCGAAGGGTTAAGCAGAGATGTACCGAATAGTACACCCACGTTTCGACTGTTATGTTTTAAGTCCCATGTAAAAAGGAGTGAGTTTATTGCCATCAACCGGGCACAAATCCAGAGTCCATGGCTGCTACTAAGAAATTCCTGATGGAAAAACCCAATAACACTTTGCCCGTCCCGGGAATCGAACCTAGAACCTTCATGCTAAGCTGTTCGCTTGCGACCACTCGAACAATCAGACGGCAGACAATTCAAGTCACATTAATATTCAAAAAACGACATAAGCTTTCTAAAATAACCAAAAGTACGTACAGCCATATCATCCCTCTAATAAACACATTCCAATCAACAACTTGCAACCAGCTTCAGCTCTAATCTTAGAACATATGTGGCCATTCAATCGGAACGTCGCACCAGCAATCAGAGTACGATATCATCAATCCATTGCGTGGTTCGTTTGCTAATAGAGTCAACGAGATACGAGGCGGTAGTACCCGGCACTCCGGGAGTGCCTCATCAATATCGCAAGTCGCGGTTAGGGAGGAGGGAGTAAGGAGGTTAAAGATTTTTGTGGAGTTGTGGGTAATTCTGAGGTGTTGAATTTGATTTTCAATTGAATGCTGGTAGAGATAATGCGGGCGTCATTGTACTTAGTATTGATTTAAGAGTGTCTTTTGAGAGCATTGGGGTTGTTGATGCAATGGTTTTTTTTTAACGTTAGAAGACAACATACAGGGTGTAAACAAACTTCACGAAGCCGTCAACCAAGCATTATGTACATCAAACTAAGTAACTTCACGCAAAAATTAGTGCTGGGAAACGACTTTTTGTTTTGGGTTGAAAATCACGTTTTACAGTAGGACTCAAAACATTGTGCTGATGGATGGATCGAATGGTAACCCCGTCCTGGAGGTGTTTAAAGTAAAAATCTTACATTAAAAACATGTATTTGAATAAGTTGGAACTTTGACTTCCAATATCTCCGTAACTAGAAGGTTTCCAGATATGGTCTTGAACAAAAAAAAGATCGCAATGACGGGGAAAACATGTGCCTTTCGGTTTCGTTAATAGATAATCTGTTTACACCCTTTATTTTGGCAGTTGTGGTTGTATATTACACACATTAAAAGTGTCTAGGGATATTGTACATTTATTAGCATAATTTATAAAATACTGGGCATTTCAAAAAGATTTAAACTATAAATTCCATATAAAAATATAAAAACTGCAAGTCTAATTTTTGCAAAATTTTTACTTTTTCATTTTTATCTAAAAAAACCCTCAAAAAAAAGTTCAGTTTTTTTTTATAAAATTTCCTGTAAAAGTAATAAATTCTGGGCACTTTTTTATAAGGATGCTTTAAGAAGTTCTTTATAGTTTTGTTTGAATAGGTGAATAACATAATATCCCTAGACACTTTTGATGTATGTAGTTAAAGTGCAGGGAGATTATAATGCTTAGTTAAAGGAACAAAGTTCTCAACATGAACCTATAAAGCAATGCATGAGAAAATAACCGGATGCAACCCAACCATCAAAGCAAAGAAAGGTACAGTAGAGAGACAGTCGCATATGCATCTAATTTATTTATTTAAGGTGAAACAAACAGTAGCACAATAACTATTAGTCATAAGATCTTAAATATTACATCTTAAAACAATTATGCTACCCACTACGTTCTCCACAGATTACAATTTAAAGTATTTAAAACTAGCTAGTAACAACACAAATACAACTATACAATGGTCAACGGTCCTGGAACTAACATCTGGAGTTTTAAAAATACATATCTATTTATGTATTATATAAAAATAAAATAAAAAGTGAATTTGTGTGCGAATTTAACATTAAGTTATTATAATATAAATTTATACAGTATTTTGATGGTCCTTTAGGGTTGCTTGGATTTGCTTCTTAAACGCATTTTTACTTAGAAAAAGTATGTCGAATAAAAATATAGTGGTTGTTATTGCGTCGTGGCTCGTGTTTTCTGTATGAGGTTTCCACGAATATAGTTCTGTCAATTGGAGGACGTGCGTTGTTATGATCTTCGCCGGTGACGAATCTTGGTACCTGGAACCGCTAACGAGATGATGAGCTTTGTCACGACTCCTGTGTATTTTGACCAATCAAAACCTAGAACCGTTGCTGTTCAGTAGGCCACACGTTCGGATCGGTGTTAATCGGACAGTCGGGCGGTAAAATCTAATAAATACAGGGTCAAAGTAAATTAACTAGCGAAATTGCAGGCTTGAGTGATAGGTATCGCTTTCTGCAACTTCAAAAGCGCATGACGAGGCAGGCTAACCATATAATCTTCTTAATAGCACCATGGACGAACTACGGTAAAAATACTGTCGTATATGAGGGGAACTCTATAACTTATTTTTTTTTTTTCGGATATGAAATCATCAAATGACTTCTCCCGCTCTGGGCGGAACGGAATGGAGTGTCAGACTTGTACTGACTAAAACCCATACATGTTCCTTCCTTGCCCTTTGTGTTCCAGGGCCGCGGTATCTCTTTCGAACAGTCCCGCAGCCCTATAACTCTATACCTAAAGTAATCAAGTAATCCAAATCACTTCCAACTTTTAAAAGGCTGTTAAAGCACCATCTGTATAAATTGTAAGTTTTTGCCGTTTCTGTAACTTAATTTTTGTTTATTACCAAGCGAAACCGTCGTTTTTTTTATCTCAAGTTTTATGTTTTTCCTCATAGAAGTGAATAATTGTATTCTTTTTAGCGAAATAAATTTTCTTAAATCGTTCTTAACAATATAAAAATAAAACAATTCACACGTGGTAGAAGTGAAACCTTTAAAAATTTTGGCTTCAGGATAAACACTGTATAATGCTTCCTATCTCATTTTCTCCCACGTTATATCTTATGAATTCATGTGTCTGTCTCTTTTTCGTTTCATCGACTTTCAAATCACAACGATGCTAAAGAAGTTTTCACTTCAAAAATGATGCTGACCGAGAGACGGATGGTAAAAATCAACTGCAAATACGAAGGAACCTTGCTGAGCGCTCCTTGCCATTCGGTACCGGCCGAATGCATGTGTGGCTTTGTTATTCAATAAGTCTTAGCAGTGATAGCCCAATGACTCTCAAATCACAACAATGCCCAAAATACGTAAGTTAAGTCCGACGGTCGTACCCGTCGGACTTAACTTACGTATTTTTTAATTATCACTGGTTTCGGTGAAGGAAAACATCGTGAGAAAACCAGCATGCCTGAGAGATATTTCTCGACGGCATGTAAAGCCAAGTCAGAGACCCATGAGCGGCATAAAAAGTCGCACACTGGGTTAGACACTAACCACACGATAAAGAAAGATTCAACAAGTCCTGCCAAATCGAGTTTACCGACCCGAAAAACGGCGAGGCGTACCTTGTATTCTAGGTATTCTATCACTGGCTTCGTTGTTTTATTCTTCTCTTGTTTACTAAGCCAAGTGACTAGACACGAATCAATTTGATTGGAACGATATTGCCCTGTGACTTCACTCAAAGATTGGATTCACTGTTATGGATTCAATTGGTTGAAAAACTGTTGCAATCAATTGCAAAGAAACATCGAAACGTAGTTTAATATTTATTCGATAGTTCATTATTAGTTGGAGTTAACGCTTGATTAATTTAGTCAAGAATCATTTAATCATGATTGAGACGTTATTCAAAACTCTCTTAGACTTAGTTCATTAGTCATCAATCATTAGTCGTTAGTCATCAATCATGACTTGATGACTAATGCTTTTGATGAATTGATGAAAGGTAGTGGTAAAGGAAAAAGCACCTGTAGTAGGCGAGCGCCACAAGCATAGCCTCCCAAATAAAAACAAAAAAAGATTGATTTTGATATGTTAATCTGTAATTTTATGTAGTTAGATCTCGTTAGCCCACCGTTAGACAAGTTAGACACAAGATTTTAAAATAACATATTACTTGGATTAATTTAAAAGAATATGAGACGACTGAATTGCACTTAATATTTTATTTAGCTGTTAGTATAAAATTACAATCAAATCAATCATGATTATTTGATTAACACCGTGACTAATCAATCATTAGCCACACGAACTGATCATAACTAATTAGTCATAAGTTATCAATCATGATTGACGTATTCAATCGTTAGTCATTAGTTACTAAAATTTAGCCTAACACTGAAAATACGTGATTGCGCGTGTCGCTCCACGTAAGTCGCATCGCAAGTCACGTCGCAAGTTGTATCACCTGAGGTCGTGGAACGGGGCTTTAAAAAATAAAGTTAAAGCTACGGTTTAAAATGTATAATATTTTTAAATTCCACGATCGGATTGTAGAAATATATCACGGACAGAAAATTCTTTCAGTGCAGTAATTAAAATAAAAAGCTGAAGTGAGCTGGGGTTCAATTTCAAAAGATTTTTATTCCAGTTTTGTAGAACGAGCATGTGTATCAACGAAATAAAATGAAATCCCTAGTGGGTAGGAATCGTGCAGTTCTACTGTGTTACTTGCTTTTCCATTTTATGACGTGACGACATGTCGTATTAGTTTTTATGGAATGACGATTTAATTTTTGAAGTGAATACTTCTTTAGCGGCGTTGTGCACTTTTTGGGATGGGTAAAAACTGTTAAACTCGCGTCAGATCGTCAGATCGGATCGGCGGTGCGGCTTGCGCGAGTGTGCGTGTAGTTTAAGCTACATGGTGTTGTTTCAAGTTTTTTTCTACGGTAGCGACATCTTTCGTTCTTGCGGAAAGCTATTGAAATTTCTGATATTTAAGCTAGATGGCGTTGTTTCAAGTTTTCACTTCTGCCGGCACTCCCGGAGTGCAACCCGTTTTTTGTTTCCAAGCTTGCTCTGTCCCACTCCTAGGCAAAGGCCTCCCTCCACTCTTTCCATTTCTCGCGAGCCTGCGCGTTCTCTTTCCAGTTCCAGATTCACATAGGGATAATATTTTATTTTGTAACTAGATGTGGCCCATATTGCAGATCATTTTATTCCTTGTCACTATCACTACATATTATAAAACAAAGTCCTCCACCGCGTCTGTCTGTCTGTTCGCTTTAAACTCAAATATACTGCACCGATTTTTATGCTGTTTTCACCAATGAATAGAGTGGTTATCGAGGAAGGTTTTAGTATATAATTTCTCAAGTTTTTGTGGCGGGAACGGGATCAAAATTTCATGATTACTTTTGGTCGCAATAACCGACATCCACGCGGGCGAAGCTGCGGACATCAACTAGTTAAATTTAAATGTGTTGTTTCGTGCCCGGTTGAAGGCAATAGGCCCGCCCCCTATTATATGGGACTTAAACATAAGTGGCGAAATGTGGGTGTACTATTGAGTACACCTTTGTTTTTTTTATGTTATTTTAGTTTTTTTTTTTTTTAAATGGCCTTTTATTGCTATTTGCTGGTCATCTTTAACGATGACTGGTTTTTGCTGTTGTTTGTTGTAATTCTTATTACGTTATGACACTAATCTTCAGTTCAGTGCTGATCTTCCCCGTATTCATAATTAAGCTTAGTTAAAGAAACAGCAATTACTGAAGTTCGTGTGCTCATTTATTTCAAAAGTTATTGAGAGAATCTGATTTAAATAGAAATGTGTTCATTTCGGGTAAAGAGCAAAATGTATGCAATTTTGCGAAGTGCTCTTTTCATTTTGTGGATGTATTTACAATGCAACCGAGGTTACGCTACTTAGTTATTTGAAATAAGGTTCCCATTCTACAGTTTATTATGATAGAAATAATTAGCAACATGGTTATCATCATAATTCATTCTTGACTTGCCCTTCCCCTTATCCCAATTTATTTAGGGTCGGCCCAGCATGTCTTCTTCTTCCTCCATACCTCCTCCTTCTTCGTCATCTAACAGTCGCCTCCTTTCTAGCCATATCATCCTTCACACAGTCCATCTATCGTTTCTTTGGTGCCTCTACTCTTATGGGCATCTATATCCATACTCAACATTTGCCTCATTCCAACGCATCACATATCCATACCACGATCACCCATTATCACGCATTGAATCATCATCAACGAAATATTAATCATTGTGACCTTGGTCGCCCATCAAGGCGAAATTGACGATAAATTGAATTCCCCTAAAGGTGTTCAGAGATTGGACTTATACAGGTTCAAATGAAATAAAGTATTCCCATTTGAGCACCAATACTGAGAGCACCAAAGATATTCCCATTTGAGCACCTGTCAATATTTTAGCTAGCGCACCTCCATGACTTAATGGGGTATCGATGATTTCCCAACTATGTTGGTGTCGGCTTTCAGTCTAACTAGATTCAGCTGAATACCAGTATTTTACATGGAGCGACTGCCTATCTGACCTCCACAACCTAGTTAGGACTAGGTAATACGATACCCTTGATAACTGACTGACTGGTTGTCAGACTTTCGGGACACTGACTACCTGTAACGACTGTCAAAGATCTACAAATGATAACCGGGACCAAAGGCTTAACGTGCTTTCCGAGGCTCGGAGGGAACTTCGTATGTAATGGGTAACCTAGGCAAGCGCGGCGTAACCTGTAGATCTATGCGAGCGGCTATTATTATTTAGCCACGAGCTCCTCAAAAACAGTGTGTGTTTGTTAATATAATTCTTTGAGTAGGTATTCCGTTTTCCAAGAACGGAACGGAACTAGAACCAGTCTTATCGAAGCAACCATCTAAATTAAATCTATCGACAAAAACTTTAAAGCCATTCGGACAATTTGCACGGTCTGGCAACCTCCTAACATGTTCTACCATCAGCCAAGTGGAACGTATACACAGCGACACATGAAGTTATCCATTTTCAGTATAACATGACCTGGCTTTGTAAAGTCTTCCTATACAATGAGAGGTCAGCTTATGCTGGTTTTGCATTGCTTGACTTACTGCCTCAAGTAAGATATCAGCAGCAATAGATGCCCTCAAATCCGCTCACATGACCTTCTAGTTTGATTATGGTTAATTAACGCGTTTTTAATGCGCGTATTATAAGTACCTAGTTATATGTTAAAGTAGACTAAACGTAAACTTGGATAGTTCGGGTGTGTAGTCTGTTGAGGAGTGAGTCACACTGTGACATGTTACAGTGTGACTCTGGGAACAATCGGAATGAACGATACATTCTGAGCATATTAACTCCATAACATTACGACTGTAATCCTTGAAGAGCTAGGCAGAAGTATACTCAATACATAGTACACCCACATTTCGCCAGTTATGTTGTTGTATGTTCGACGCCCTGTGAACATAGGTAAAACTGTTTTCTTTTACTACTACGGAAAAAACCGGCCAAGTGCGCGTCGGTTCCCGCAAAATGTAAGGTTCCGTAGTTGCTCACCAAAATATGCAGACACTTCCTACGGTCCGATTTGCCTCCGAACGATGATTTTTATTATAATAACTAGCTGACCCGACAGACGTTGACCTGTCAACCATGAATATTAAATTCCAATTGACCTACTACCTACCTACCTTACCCTACCTACCCTACACTACACTACCCTACCTACCTACCTACCCTACCTACCTACCCTACCTACCTACCCTACCTACCTACCTACCCTACCTACCTACCCTACCTACCTACCCTACCTACCTACCCTACCTACCTACCCTACCTACCTACCTACCTACCCTACCTACCTACCTACCCTACCTATCTACCTACCCTACCTACCTACCTACCCTACCTACCTACCTACCTTACATACCTACCCTACCTACCTACCTACCCCTATCCCTTAAGCGAAAAATTTTTTAAAAGCATCATTAAAAGCTCGCAATATTTTTAAAGACGTATCTAACGACATCCCACACTATGTGGTATACAAAAAAAAACATCCCCCTTTTACGTGTACAGGAAATAAAGAGAGAGATTTTATTTGACCACTTTGTAACTGATTTGTATATTCATGCCAAATTACAGTTTTCTAGTAATTTTTGAGCTAAGCTGCGGACAGACAGACAGACGAACGGACATGGTGAAACTATAAGGGTTCCTTGTGGACTACAGAACCCTTAAAATTTCAGTCAACAATAAAGGCTTTCATGACAAAACAATATTACTTTTTCCCATACTTATAGCCACTTTACTAAAAACAGTTTCAACAACCTCTTTCAGCTGTAAGAGCAAAAAAACACCGTTGAGTAAGTCCGTTATCTTAACTACGCCAGAAACGGGTTGTTCGGTAATTTTCAGCGAAACTTTAACGTGTCGATAACACTATTTGTTGTAAACTAACGTTCAGGTCGGGTATTGCCCGTTTAACTTTGGAACATACGGTAACTGGTGTTTTGTGGTTAACTATTAGTTTTTGAACGTTTTTTAGGGTAATGGTCTTTTGGTTTCTGTAAGAATTTTCGACTTTTTGTTCTGTTTCTTGTTTTTGTTTGTTGTAAGTAATTGTGCTGTTATGGCAACTTTTATGTCATTATTTTGTTCTTACTAGTATTTTTATGACGATTGCATTCAAAGGCATGTCACATAACATCACGCCGCTAATCCCTGTAGGGTTAGGCAGAGGTGTACCTACCTAATATTACACCCACATTTCGCCAGTTAAGTTTAAATCCCACGTAATAGGGGGAGAGCCTATTGCCATCAACCGGGCACGAATCTAGAGTCCGTGTCTCCTACGGAGAAAATTCTAATGCAAAAGCTCGCCGATCGATCGAGACTCTGCCTGACCTGGGCATCGAACCTAGGACGATGCTCAGCAGTAGTGGTCCCGAAATCAACCCGTACTGGACCCACGTCGTGGCTTATAGCCCACTTCCGATCGCAGAAATGAAGCCAAAGCCCCATCAGTGAGAACATTATGTTTATATTTAATCATTTGGGATACACACTACTACAAATCAACAGAGCATGTTAAGATCAATTGCTATACACAAAATATTATACATTTTTTCAGAATTTTCTCTCAAAACATCTGTAGACGTGGAATTATGTTTTGACTTATACGTTAGAACATTAATGAAGGCCCACTTCTTTCCTGCCAGGGCTGCGGGACTGTTCGAAGGAGATGCCGCGGCCCTGGAACACAAAGGGCAAGGAAGGAACATGGATGGGTTTTAGTCAGTACAAGTCTGACACTCCCTTCCGCTCTGCCCAGAGCGGGAGAAGTCATTTGATGATTTCCCATCCGAAAAAAAAGGTCCACTTATTTATGTACTAAGAGTGTAAATTAATTACACTGCAACCTGCCTCGTATGTATACCATGTTTAAATGGTCGTTTCCTTATTGATGTTACTTCCACTTAAAATTAAACCAACTTTATTTAATGCAAATTAATTTGAGTTTCGAACGACAAGAACTATTAAAAAAAGAAAAGGGTTGCACTCCGAGAGTGCCGGCTTTCTGCAAGAACGAAAGATGTCGCTGCCGTAGAAAAAAACTAGCTTAAACTACACGCACACTCGCGCAAACGCCCTCCGCCGCTGATTCGATTTGACGGTCTGACGCGAGTTTAACAGTTTTTACCCATCCCAAAAAGTGCACAACACCGCTAAAGGAGTTTTCACTTCAAAAACATACGAATTAATAAAATCCTCCTTTTGAAAATCGGTTAAAAAGTTTAAAAAAAAATAATTCGTAGAACAAGCTACTCTATGTGTGCATAATAAAGTATTTTTTCCATATAGCACATATTTGTTTACGCGCTTAGAAGTTAAGTAGCGAACTCAGCATTGTACTTATATTCGTATCCATTTGCTATCCTACCCACTTGAACATTGCTCTACTTACGTGCAATTTGCAAAAACACTAAAGCCTAGGCCAAACCAACGCGTTCAACTCTCGTTCGCGGTAGCGTGCACGGTGGCGATTACTGCGCGTGGAAAAGTTGTGCACACTGTCGCGTTTGTTCAGGCGTTCACTAGGCTGCTGTCACGTCACTGCAATGCTGTCTGATACAGATAGTGAAATTGAAGAAGTTTTACTTCTGTCTGCTGTTATTGAAGACGAAGAGGAACAACTTCTACTTCGTCCCACACCTGGTCCTTTTTTCTATTATTTTTATAATCAGAATGAGACGTATCATACAACAATGGGTATTTGTGGACCTCATTTATAATTTCTTCTGTTTCCACCATACTTTTAATCTAAAAAACCCAGTTTTCTTCAACAAATAATAGCTGCGTGCAGCGTCCTAACGTAACAAGTGCGGTCTGATCGCCACCGCCGCGTGCAGACGCTGCACCGGACGCCGCGGTCAATCAGAGAACGCATCGGTGTGAACTCGTCGCTACAAGTTCGTAAACAACAACTGATCGCCACCGCGCACGCCACCGCGGACGCCAGCTTGGTTTGGCCTAGGCTTAAACGTTACCCACAACTGTAAAACAAGCCATCTAAAGCAGAAATTCCAACTACCCACATTTATTTTGCAGTCCAGCTTTTCGAATTATTATGACTAGTTGTCGCTCGCGTCATCTGCGCAATTTGTCGCCTCTGTGGAAATTCCTTTCAGCATTTGGCTTTTAATAGCTCGGAAAATTTTAGCTAAAGATTAAAATTGTACAAAGCTATGCTTTGAGGAGTGATGGTGGATCTTCATTATGTAAGTCGTCTTTTACTTTTGTGTCGGCATTCTGATGTCGAGGATGAAAATTACTGTGACATTTTGTCTTTGAGGTCGGTTTGGTAATGGAAAATAGAACGTTTATAAATGTGTGGATGTCTTCTTTGCGTCAAATGAATCTGAAAGAAATTATGCAGAACATAACACCTGTATTCCCAATAGGGTTAGACAGAGGTGTTCTAGGGTACACCTCTGTGTGTGAATTCAAATATAACGAATACCTTAACTACAGGTAGAAAAGGACGAGCCGATTGCCATCAACCGGGCTTAAATTCAGACACTAGCTTTGATACTGGCAACCTCCTGTTGGAACTTCTCAATATCGCTTTGTACGACCTGGGACTCGAACCCAGGACCTTACTGTCAGCAGTAGCGCTAGCGACCACTAGATGACCACTCTGTTATATATTTTGTTGCGCTCTACAAATAGATTTGTGTATAAGTTTTCCATAAAAAGCTTTAAACATTCCCGCAGAGCTCTTGGTTACCACTGACGACAAAAAGCCGGACTTTAAGTCGCAGAACACAAACCCTAATTCATAGCCAAACATTTGAATTACACGAAGTTCTTTCCAATTCCTTTTCTTAAGAACCACCTTATTCCGGATTACAATATAACTTCGTACCACGGTGCCTGCTAAAGTGTAATATAATAGGGTAATCGCAAAAGTTAAAAACTCGTTAGTTGCGCTGGACACGAAGTTTTCCGGCTCTTGGCTTTTGTACGGTTGTATAGCGGCCATTTTACCTGTACGTGGAATTAAGGATGTGGTTAGGGGAGACTTGGTAGCGAGCACGATTTTCACAGTTTAATCATTTATGTGAAGCAAGATTTTCAGATTTTGTTAATGGGTATTTTAGAAGAGTACAAATAACTATTTGTAATACAAGCCGTGTGCGTGCCCACCCCAATGAGGTTTTGCCATTGGCAAGAAAACAACAACATACATTTATTTCCAGGCAACTTTGGTCCATAGAAATATACCTTACAGACTAACATACATAACCATAGCCATTAGCCATTTATTAGCAATTTTTTTTTATTAGCCATTTCCCAACTATCATGATAGTTGGGAAATGGCTAGGCAGATGATGGTGACTTATTACGTGACGAAAATTTTTCTGCGTCTTTTTTTAGTATTTTATCATATGTATGTAACCGTATGCAGCTGAATACCAGTATTTTACATGGAGCGACTGCCTATCTGACCGTCACAACCCAGTTAGTACTGGGTAATAGGATACCCCTCGATTAGACTGGTTGATAGAGTTTCGGACCACTACCTGTAACGACTGCCAAAGAACGACATATTATGACAGCCGGGATCAACGGCTTAACGTGCTTGCCAAGGCACGGAGGAAACTCGGTATGTTATGGGTGGTCACCCATCCACGGACTAGCCAAGGCACGCTCGACTTAACCAAAAGATCGAACCCAGCTTTTTTTTTTATGCATTCCATGATATGGGTTTCAAAAAAATGGTTTGCTGAGAAGATACGAGAAATAAAATAGCGTTTTTTTTACTATTTTATTTAAAGACAACGATTTTTAATTCAAAAGTAAAAGCTTATTGCTAAATGCTCATATATCCCACCGAAAATAGAGAAAAGCTCGCTATCTAACGCCATTTATATCAGACATTTTTATATGACTTACCGTACATTTGCATTTTAAATTGGAAAATTATGAAAATGGCGAGACTTTTTGAGAGAGATTTTTTTTAAATCCTCATCCCCGTGTGAGTCTTCACAATGCATTTGCAGCTTATCTGCATGTTATGGATCCATTTTCTCTTAGGATTACATTTTCTTTTTATTTAAAACTTTCGATGCTATTATGTTTGTTCTTTCTTTTGCCTGCTAGTCCCACATGCTCAGCGGAGCTAGTTTTATTTTTTTCCTACGTTTGATTTGCTCTTTCACTTATCCTGACAGTTAATCTATATGTTGAGGAAATAATTTCGAATTTGAACGATCATTATTGTTGCTCGAAATGTTGTATTTAGATAGACGATCAATTGTCGCCTCTTCTTCTTCTTAGTCGTTTACTTTTGGCAGAGTGGTCGGGGGCAACTGCGGTCGCTGCCTTCACGATCCTTTTCCACCGGTCTCTGTTGACTGCATGGTGAGCAGAATCGCCTATTAACGATCAAGTACCTGGATTACTGAGCTTTGCTCGGTAACATGGATATAGCGACGTTTTCTAAAAATGAAACCTAGCTAGATCGATTTATCGCCCCCGAAACCCCCTGAAAATCGTTGGGGCCATTTCCGAGTTTCAGATTATATATATACAAGAATTGCTCGTTTAAAGGTATAAGATTAATATCAAAAATAATTAAAAAAAATGATCCTAATTTTTATCATTGCATCTATAGTTTTTGTTGCATAGTGAGTGCCGAACAACAAAACATAGGACAGTCTTTTTCCTACTATTTTTTTTTTTGTCAATTTTCAAAACTCGAGCCATTCTGTACATTCACACGTCTACCCCTTCCATTCCCGGCTATCTATACTATCCATATTCTCTATACTAAAATATTATAAAGAGGTAAAATTTGTTTGTTTGTTTGTAGGTAATCTCTGGAACTAATGATCCAATTCTAAAAATTCTTTCACTGGTAGAAAGCTACATAATTCGTGAGTGCTATAGGCTATAAATTATATTTATATCATGCATAATAGCCGAGCTATCAAAATTTTTGCGGACGAAGTCGCGGGCGAAGTGCTATCTTCAATACATCTATGTCGGATACACAACACGTCTCCAAGACATTTGTTCAACATCACTCCATCAGGTTTAAGTCCTCCCTGGAGGCCTGTAACAGTGGAGGAACGTGGATCTACGTGTTCTCACGTAAACCTGTCGAGTTTATACCGAAATAGTCGTTCCTGAAGCTTGTTGGCAAGGTGGCGTGCCGTTGGTGCTTCCAAAAATTTTTTTTGGTAAAAATATCTTGGCAGTTTTGGCACTGGTTTGGACGATGTTGTTAGTATTTGTGCATAATTATAACGTGATCTTGACCATAATTGTCTCTATAACCGTACCTAAAATCTAATACTGTAATATTTTAGCGGAAAAGTAAATCCAGTAACTGATTTGCCCATAAAACTGCATATCGGCTTTTTCTGAAAGCCTGTCAATATTGCTCCTTTAGCTAAAATTTCGGCTTTTATCATTTTTCTTTGTTATTTTTGCATATCCATAGATCTATAAGGTTTGATTTGCCTGATTATTTAATGACCAAAGACTCGTTTCAGTTAACATGAGCTCTCGTCACGAGTAATTTTCAAAGAAGAAACGTTCAGTGTTGTATTCATAGTCACATTTAAATATCTGTGGTTATCACTACATATTATAAAACAAAGTCCTCCGCCGCGTCTGTCTTTTCGCGATAAACTCAAAAACATCTGCACCGATTTTAATGCTGTTTTCACCAATGGATAGAGTGGTTCTCGAGGAAGGTTTTAGTATATAATTGGTCAAGTTTTTGTATACATTGGTTAAAATATAATAATATTTCCCATGGGTTGCGGGAACGGGATCAAAATTTCATGATAACTTTGGGTCGCCATAACCGACATCCACGCGGGCGAAGTCGCGGGCATCAGCTAATATACCTTTTAAACTGGAAGTACGAACAGTCTCAACAGTCAGTAAGTTCATGCAACCACTTATATTCAGACGTGAAATAGCGCTACGCCATTCGTTAGTCTGAACATCGTAAATAAACTCAAGAAATAAGTGAGCTCTCAGTCTTACCATTCGGGTTTACGGGTGAAATGTTTGTTTTGCTTGAAGTCAGAGTGGCTTGGGGTTTGTATTTATAGTCTTGACTTTTTGTGGGGGGTTTTTTGTAAAGATACTAGGTTTTAAAAGGTGCGTTGCTTTGGCCTGAAGATGACACAACTGCCTAGTTAGTCTAGTCTAGTGCTGAGCATGAGATCCTGGGTTTGAGTCCCAGGTCGCTCAAAGTGTTATTGGGTTTTTCCACCAGGAATTTCTCAGTAGCAGCCAAGGAGTCTAGATTTGCGCCCGGTTAATGGTAATAGGCTCGTCCCTTATTACATGGAACTTAAACATAACTAGCGAGATGTGGGTTTACTATTGGTTACACCTCTGCCTAACCTTTCAGTGATTACAGGCGTGACGCTGTGTTATGTTATCATACCCCATGTTTGCCTCACAAGAGTTGTTAAGATGTGTATTTATTGGTTTGTTTCAATTTTTAGGGTTCGGTACCTCCAAAGGCAAAAAAGGAACCCTTATAAGATCACTCTCTTGTCTGTCTGTCCGTGTGTCACCACCGATTTTCTCAGGAACGGGTGGATCTAGCAAGTTGAAATTTATACCAGATACTGAGGTCTATAGTTCCTATTAGGTGTATAAAAATCAAGGTCCTGAGTCAACACTATAAAAAGATAGGGGCAAATTTAGAAATTCGCGAAAATTTGTAAGTATCAAAATTTACCATAATTTTCAACTTTTTTATTTTGTCGGAATTTTCCTTTTACTTGTATTGTAAGACCTTGCTTTTAACCAAAATTGACAATTCTATGTCAGCCAGAAGTACCCTATGGGTTTTGTGTCGAAAACATATAGGGTAGTTCTCATTGCCGAGAATCACGAAATTTGGCAAGACGCAAAGATTTCAGATTTTTCCTTTACAGCACATGTAAAGGAAAAAATCTGAAAACTGCAAATATGTAGTTTAATAACAAAATACCTACAAGTTTATACGGAACCCTCGGTGCGTGAGTCCAACTAGCATTTGGCCGATTTTTTCTTCGCGGGCTTTTTTATCCCCGTTTATAAGTACCTACCCTACTTCGATATATTAGGCGCCCCTCCACAATTCAAGAAAATCACTTTTCCCAATAGCCCAAGCAAAAAGTGCTTTCTACAAAAAATACCCCAAGGAAATCATTTTTTTGCAAAAGAAAACATTCTAACGAACTCCTATTTGGTTAGCTTTTATGCCCACATACCAATAATCGTATCTCACTTACCTTCAAAAGGTCCACAATTCACCTTTGGCCCATATTTCCATGCGTGTTTTGCTATCAATATCGTCGGTAATTCGATTTTAGCGGGCATTATTGACTATAACAGCAAAATATCGCCGTAATGGCGCGCTAAAGCCATTTATATGTAACTATATAATCCGTGTCGTGTCGTACAACGATAATAGCAACAAAAACTACACAGGCGACTTTGCGAATTACAGGAATATTTTAGTAGTATAGTTTTATTTTTGAAGAAGAACTTTAACGTGGTCGCTTATTGGTTCCATACTTACAGAGAGAGGTGCTCGTGGCTAAATAATAACAGCCGCTCGGGTCGATCTTTAGGTTAAGTCGTGCTTGCCTAGGTTGGCCTGTGGATGGGTGACCACCTATCACATACCGAGTTTCCTCCGTGCCTCGGAAAGCACGTTAAGCCGTTGGTCCCGGCTGTCATTTGAAGATCTTTGACAGTCGTTAGGTAGTCAGTGGCCCAAAAAAAAAAAAGTCTGATAACCAATCTAACCAAGGGGTATCGTATTACACAGTACTAACTGGGTTGTGGAGGTCAGATAGGCAGTCGCTCCATGTAAAATACTGGTATTCAGCTGCATTCGGTTAGACTGGAAGCCGACCCCAACATAGTTGGGAAAAGGCTAGGCAGATGATGATGATGACTTACAGAGAGAGTACTGTTGTTTTATCTGTAAATTCTTCTTTAGTAACTTACTAGCTATCTGACACTTATTTTGTTCTCGGCCATGCTGCCTTCGTATCCTCATAAAATAATTTCGAAAGAAGCTTGACCCCTTGAATTTTCAAGTATACCAAACATCTAACTAGTAATTTCCCTTTATTGTTTTAAAGATAAAATTTAAACCAGACCTGTGAAACAAACATTAAAGAACGTAGAAAACACTCTCATTAAATTTTATTTGGTTATAAACACCTGGTTTTAACTCGATTTCCGAAAGCATTGTACCACAAATAACTTAATTAAGTTTATTTACATTGCGGTTATACCGCAGCCACTGATATACTACAAAAGTCCCTGACTGCAAATATTTAAATCTGAAGATTCACCTTACCATATAAACGATGTTGTTATTTTCTGTTTCATTTGAAAATGACATTTAAATATTATTGTCTCGCTCACTCATACTGAAAAATGTTCTATCGTTCAATGCGGTATGTTATCAGTGTAAACTTAGTTTGGGATGGGGCACATCTAACTATTTGAATCTTCGTAATTGTGGCTTCAATCCGACACGTACTGCTAAGTGCAGCTATCGATAATGGCAATCCAATTAGTGCTATCCCGACTTAGAGATTAGGTTCTCGCGAGTGGAAATGTAGGAGATATCGTATCCAGAGAATTATAAAAAGGGTGTTTTATCCGTCAGGCATTTCTCAGTAGACATTTCTCGTTGATAGCAATAGGCCCATTCGCCCCCGATTACAAGGAACTCAAACATAATGAACGAAAAAAAAACACCCTGTATAAGTAGTAACTATACAGGATAGTTTTTGAAGCTATACTTCTTTTGGCGCGTTAGGGAAAAATGATGAGGGAAAATTTTGACGATGCGCGCGCACACCGTCACGAAAAACCGACACCCTGAAGTTAACTAGTCAACGTACACCCTGAAGTTAGCTAGTCAACATTTTAGTTTTATACGCCAAAGAAGTATAATTTCTTACGTGCGTAATAAGTACACACAAACTTTTTTTTTCAAGCGGGTTTTGATGACCAAACACGAAACTATGACGAATAACAAAAAATACTCAATGAAGTGTTGGGATTGATTTTGGTGAAAATTAAAACTGCATTATTGGATTTTTGAAAAAGAAATTAAAGTGTGTGTGTGTGTGTGTTTAATAGAGGACCAAACATTTTGATCGCAATTCATGCCAATAATCCACAACGGATTCGACATGCTCAACCAATCATGGCCCAGTTTCATCGCTACTCGCTTCTAACACTTGTTTATGCAAGCGTAAACGATACATACGAAACTAAACTACTGGTTTTTTCTACTGTACTGTCATGTTTTCACTGGCCGGACATGCGTGACCGCTCAAAAGTGTAAGAGTTCCTTTGTGGACACGCCTCTGGCCACCGATTCGGTCCATCAGCCAAATTGACTATGTCATTCGGGTGTGTCACTATAAAGAAGGCGAGTTTCGATGAAAGTGGAACTAAAATGTGAATATTGCATTAGGGGTATTTTTATATTAAACTAACCGACCCGACAGACGTTGTCCTGTCAACTATGAATATTGAATTCGAATTGACCTACTACCTACTTACCTAATACCTACCTACTAACTAACTACCTACCTACTACCTACCTACCTACCTAAATTCTCATATATACAAACCTTGTCCTGACAATAAGGAACACTACATACAACAAAGAATCATCCAAATTGGTGCAATCGTTCGGAAGTCATGGGCGTACATACATTTCGGCGATTCATTTATATAAATATATATAGAAGATAGATTAGACTACCTGTTTTACCTGTACAGTACAGTCCAGCTAACACCGTAATACCTGTGACAGACCTGGAGTTGTCTATTCCAAAACTTCTACGGAGAAGAATAGTCAAGAAACTCCATGAACAATGTTTATTGTGTTGGGTTTTGCTCGCGGCTTCGCCT
Organism: Lycophotia porphyrea; assembly: GCA_950005105.1. NCBI lineage: Eukaryota > Metazoa > Arthropoda > Insecta > Lepidoptera > Noctuidae > Lycophotia > Lycophotia porphyrea. The sequence continues at coordinate 4,139,821 of OX465400.1, read as the reverse complement.
ACATATCTGTAGGTTGGAAATTATCCCCGGAAAACTTATTACCGGGATAAAATACCTTAAACATGTCCTAACCTGGGTGTCTGGTCCATCTGTGTGTTAAATTTCATTGAAATCCGTTCAGCCGTCAGGCGTGAAAAGGTAACTGACAGTTAGATAGAATTACTTTCGCGTTTATAATACTAGTATGGGTGAAATGAGTAAACTAGACGGTGATTTGAAGCGCTGCAAATATCTTTATATAAAGCGATTTTCATAGCTTCAAAGGGGTACTTGAAAGCTCCTACATTCCCAACTGGGGTACCCAATTGATGCAGCCCACCGTGCAAGAGAATTATAAAGATTTGTGTAGTTTGAAATGTTTCGAGTAGTGTATCGAAAGACCAAATATCAAAGTTCAGGTTACAAATATTGTGATTACTATTAGGTATGTATTTTAAATAGGATTTAAATCAATTTATGTTAAAATTCGCTATCGCTACCTATTCAAATGCAATTTCCGAAAACAATTGTCCTTTCTCCGTAAATTATTCCGGATCTTTTTGACAGCGGTCATAATGTTGACCTCGAATGAATTAGCATACTGTAATGAGAAAATAATTTTTACACCGTTTTTCAGTCGCTGATGATTTTTAAATGTGAAGCTTAAATTAATTTGGGAAGGCAATCAGTTCTGTTCCGGAATTTGAGGTTTTAAAAACAAGCGACTGTTGTTTCTGATTTGTTTTTGTGTTCAAAAGATATCGGTTGTCAATTGTTTTATCTTTATGTTTGTTGTTCTGGCAATGAAAGAGAAAGGAGTAAATTTTGTGAAGTCTGACAGGGGAGAATGGAAGGAGAAAACGTGTTACGCCGATCCCAAATTACATGGGATATGGACACGAAGATGGCGATGGTCATGTTTTGTCAAGTGCAATAAATGAGTTAATGATATCATCACACTTGGATGGATAGGTTGCTTAGTTTGAATAACAGCAACTAAACTGATCGTGACCATTACATCTGAAATGCGCTTAAAAGCTCAGTATCAGTCTTTGAATGCTGTAGAATATTAACACTAAAGAACTCTTGGACGCGGTTTAAATTTGCTTGCTGAACGATGTGTTTCATTGGTATAATTCGCACTTCGTATCTATGTCCAAGGTTGTGTAAGATTTTGTTTCACTCGGCACAAGATATCAAATTATATTAAAATGTTACTTTGTCTCAGCTAATTACATTGCTTCCTGCATCTTAATAAGTAAATAAGAGTGGAATAAAACTGGATGCGAATTAAAATCAGATTAATGTTTATCCATTAAACCGGGATGGCGCGCTTTCAATTGAATGACTAGCATCCTGTCTGGACCGGTCCAGCAATCCTGGCTAATATTATAAAATATGGATGTCAGCTTGTTTGTTTGTCACGCCTTAACGACTCCAACCAAATTTCTTCGTAATCCGTGCGATTACGAAGAAATTTGGTTTACGGAGGAAACATCGTGAGTAAAGCTAAAATTCGAACACATGTGACATCTAACAACCCATACAGGTCCCAGGTGGATGATTACAGCCCACTCGCTCTTTAAGAGAGGAGGCCTGTGTCCCAGCCTCCCAGCTGTGGGAATATTATATGTTGATTAAGCTTATTTCTAGAAATCTATACCTCGGACTATTACCGAGAAAATATTATGGAAACACCCAAGAACACTGCCTGACCTAGGAATCGAACCCAGGACCTCATGCTCAGCAGTAGCGCTTGTGACTACTAAACCAACCAGTTAGTTAAAACTTAATTAATATGTTACGTTTATCACGGTTGAACGTTCCTGTGCAATTATTTCTAAACCCCACGCAGGCGAAACCGCGGGCAACAGCTAGTATATAGTTTTATAATGACGATTACCGTAACGGACGGAACATCTTAATTAACTAACACTTAAGTTGTTTTTTTTTTATTAAATGGCTAACCGTTTCACTTGAGAGCCCTCTTCTGATGACAATTTTCTGCAGTTTTTTATCCAACGTCGGATGTTGTAATTGTAACTATGTTTACCGGTTCGGTGATTGATGGATTGAAAAGTAACGGATACTTTTGTACGTTTTTATTTTTGGCTTGTACAGCTGTGACGAGATATAACGTACGTGCTAGATTACTTCTTGATTAATTTTCAAGGCCCCTTTAATTCAGTTTGGCACTAGACACAAGTTGTTTGCCACAATTATTTACCTATAATACCAAGACACAAAGTCTGTAAAAAAAAAACTGTGTTGTAGGCCTGAAAACCCGAATAATTTTCAATGAACTGTAAATTTATATTTTTAGTTGATATGAAATCAATCAATAATTGAGCCAATCGTGCCGTCATGGGGTCTAAAACGGACGCTTTAGCAGAATCATAAAAGGATAATAATATGAATGTCGTTTAAATTCTTAAAATGGTCACGGACGTAGTTATATTATGAATTGTCATTTTGTGACCATTTCACGAATTTTAACGCAATTTATATTATTATCATATGATTCTGCAAAACGGCAAATTTAATTTAAAAAAAATATGTATGGCCCTTAATTTAAAGAGGTATTTTATTAGACTACGATAATTAAGGTTGTCTAGCTCAGGCAATATAGACGAACAATAACAAATATAAATTGAGATTTCTGACTTAAAAGGTAAACATAGCCAAGGTAATTAATCACCACTACACTCAACTAGCGTAATTATTATGTACAGCTTATGGTTCAAAATCGTTTCTCAACTATCTCCCATATTTGTCTTCTCGGTCTAATTTATCGCTTATAACGGAATGTGATTTATTGTTATGACATTATTGGAGATATTACGGTTTATGTGAGGAAAGTTAGGGTTAACGCATATTGTTATAGGGTCAAACGAGTTTGACGTACGTTCTCTTGAGTGTTAACTTTGATATTCTTTAAAAGGGTGTAATATTGTGATTCGTCCTTAGAATATGTGTGACCAAGATTTTTTCTGATGCCTTTATAAATCAAGAGTGTAAAAAGACTTAACGAAGCCGAAAAGCACTTGCTCTCCCCGTCATTGCGATTATTTTTTTTGTTCTAGACCTTACCTAGGAGCCTTCTAGTTACGGAGATATTGGGGGTCAAAGTTCCAACATTTTCACAAGTTTTTTTTTTAAATACATGTTTTTAATGTATTTTTTATACTTAAGACACCTTCACGACCCCCGTACTATTCAATCCATCCATCAGCACAATGTTTTGAATGTGTTACATTGAGTCCTACCGTAAAACGTGATTTTTCACCCAAAAAAAAAAGTTTTTTCCCAGCAATAATTTTTGCGTAAAGTTACTTAGTTTGATGTACATAATGCTTGGTTAAAAATTATTGCTGGGAGACGGCTTTGTTTTTCGTAAAATTCACGTTTTACAGTAGGACTCAATGTACCTCACTCAAACCATTGTGCTGATGGTGGCATTCAATAGTATAGGGCCCTTGGAAGTATTTAAAGTAAAATTATAACACACAAGCTACACATTCAAACATGTATTTAAAAACAGACATTCGCAATAATTACAGTATAAGTAATGTCGAAAATGTTCGTAACTCTGTTTAAAATGTGGCTTTTTGACTGTAGGTAACAATAAAACAATAGACGATGCAAAAACAGACAGCATGTAATGGGGCTATCGTTTTTCAGCTTACCAGATGGCGCCACTGTCGAGTAAGGACCGGTCATTAATTCTATTTTATACTTTAAAGTACAAATTACTTCATAAAAAGTTTATTTCATTTCGTGTAATCTTCAGATACATGTTTACAATGTTTTCTCCCTAAAACTAACAAGCATGAAACATTTAAAAATCATTCTACCTCCAAGTATTAACAAATAAGATCCTAAGTTGCTACTTAATATCTTCAAGTCATAATTAATCAGGAATGGCTCAATCTAGACCACGATCATGAATATTAGTAAAATACGTGATAGAAACGCACGCAACGCGCGAAAACTATGACATCTGACATTTCGGAAGACCTTACTCTACACGAACGCCTCTAGCGGCGAATTCATACGCCCCCATTCTTCGTATAAGTATACCTATTAGGTGTATTTTAGGTCGTGGACTTTCGATACACGAAAAAGAACAACGTAAATCGGTCAGTAAACACTACTTCAAACGTGTTTATTTTTCTCATCACCAACAGTGTAAGACATAATAAGACTGTCATTCCAATTCCCCAACTTAAAACTGATAGGTTAATATCACTGTCTCTGCAACTAAGTTATTACTCAGCTCTAGACACACACATCCACACACACACACATTCACACAAACAATGTATGTGTTTGCACAATCTCAAAGACAGTGCTGCATCTACTCGTGCGAATAATTAATCATAGGAGCATACTGACACAATATGAGAAACTATTGTTTGTTGTGGATTTTAAAAATGTAATTAATCAAGTCATGGATATGAATTTGGGATTGGTGCAGTGCTTGTGTTTGATTGAATTAGGGTATATTATTTGACTCAACTAGCAAACGGTAATTATCATCATTAACATCATCTTCCTGCGCTTGTCTTTTGTTATTTGGGGTCGGCTTAACAGGGTTTCTTCGGCCGTTCTCCCCTGTCATTCTCACACTTTTCTCTCTTATCACTCCTCAGAACAGGTGACGTTTTATTAAAATAACGGTTATCATTTAACTAAAAATATGTCTTTCCTAAAGAAGAATACTATCAATACAATCTACACAAAAAAGGAAGGATCTGTTTGTAATTTTACATTACTTATAAGATTTTTTTTTTAATTTTTTCCTTTCCGACTGTTTGTTCCGGGGTCCGGTTAATCTCCGAAGCGGCTAGACCGGTTTTGACGGGACAGATTTACTTGCAAATAGCTTGTGTTATAAGGAGTAACTTAGCCACCTTTTATTTTAGGAAAAGGATTAGGGTTCCGTGCAAAAAAATAAAACCCTTGATATTTTTAGAAAAAAACCGATCAAAAAGGGAAGTAATATTTTTATAAACATTTCATGCGGACGAAGGTCGCGAGCAACAGCTAGTCTAGAACTAATAAACGTGTCCCATTCAAATTCAGTCGTAAGTAAGTAGAACGCATTCAATTCACCACATTGAATCTACAATGGCGCCTCGATCTCCGTAATTTCCTCGCTTCTCATCTCTGGAGACGGCTTTCATGCCGCCATTAGGGACGTATCTATAGTAATGTTGGAAGTGGCCCAATCGCTGGACTTGCAGTCTATTGTCCGTCGCTTTTGGTACTGAAACCACGGCGGCATCCTTATTAGGCAAGCAGTCGAAACGTTGTTGAATGAACATATGGAATGAAAGACGTACATATATGGCTGTGAAAGTGGATTTGAATTCTGAGATTTATAAGTGTAACGTAGGTATTTAAGAAAGCCGATGTGTTTTCGTTTTTGAATGATAGCGTGACGGTTGACAGGATTTAATGGAAGAAGAAAAACCGGCCAAATGCGAGTTGGACTCGCGCACCGAGAGGGTGCAGTATAAACTTATAGGTATTTTGTTATTAAACTACATATTGACGGTTTTCAGATTTTTTCCTTTACATGTGATGTAAGCCATTGTTTCTTGCTAAATTTCAAGATATAAGGCTTTGTTTCTTTTCATCATTCATCATTTTAGCCAAAAGACGTCAACTGCTGGACATAGGCCTCACCCAAGTGTCGCCACATTGACCGGTCCCGTGCGACTCGCATCCAGCGGATCCCTGCAACCTTCACCACGTCATCGGTCCACCTAGTGGGAGGCCTTCCAACGCAACGTCTTGCGGTTCCCGGTCGCCACTCCAGAACTTTACGGCACAACGGCCATCCGTTCTGCGAGCAATGTGCCCTGCTCACTGCCACTTAAATTTGGCAATTCTTTTCTTGTTTCCTTTGTAAAATCACAAAATATGCGACATAAACGGTCATATCTTTTGATCGCGTTGACTGACAAGATAGATGGTTTACTGCTCCAAAAGGTAGCAGTCCTGAGTATTTGATATTAATTTCAAGTTGATACCTCCACGTTTTCCTGAGAAAAACTTTGTTGTCAGTCTGTACAGACCAGACTGACAACAAAGTGATCCTATAAGGGTTCCGTTTTTGCCGACTGAGGTACGGAATCCTAAAATGTTTGTTGCGTCGCGTCGATACAAAGTAACAGGGGACATCGCCAGGAATATGGTGATGTGTTTTTGTTTTATAATAGTAGGATTCGTTTTAATGATTATGCTCCTAATGAGTTAATCTTAATTAAAATAATGTGCTTGGCTTCTAGAAGTCTACGCAAACCTGTTTCATGGAGTGTATTCATAATTCTTGTTCTAGGATAACAAGTTGTAGGTAATTTAATATGTTATCAGATAATTTTGGCATAAATTGTTTTTTTCCAGCCTCTCAAATTGACCAATTGCGTCCTGTCGTAAAATGTCTACAAAACAAATTATTTTTGTTCTTGTTATTCTTAGGGAACTCTGAGGATGCCAAATTTAGACAGATATTTCAGTAGGTAGGTTCAAAGGCGGACACTCCCGCCGTGTCACCACTAAGCTCATTTTTGCTTGCACTCACAACATGAAGTGCTCTCTATCCGGTCGGGGCGGCTGCGCATGATTCAAGGGATTTTTTTTAAAGTGATCAGTAAGTCCAGTCCGGTCTTTTTGATTGCATCTTTTCGGTTGCTGAAAAAGAGCCCCCCCCCCCCCTTATCTCCAAACTTTCGATCCTGGGCCAATGTGGACCACTAGTCGTTGGTTCTGTCCGGCTCGTCCCACCATCTCCTGCGAGTTCTACCGCGTCGCCTTCTGGTTGTGTCAAGGCTCCAAAACGTGGTTATTATGGCCCATATCTCGTCGAGCATACGGCAGACATAGCCAGCCCAGTCACACTTCAGCTTTTTGAGCTACGTGTTTTGGAGCGCGCAAATCTTTGCCGCGCTTCAAAATAAATTTAATAACCTCCCAATCCAAGTTATACAACCTTCTGCTACATAATTTAACGAGCCAACACTCTAACCAATGGTGCACCAATTAACTGTAAGTAAAAGTAGCAAGTCACGGTGATCAGCATTGTTCTAATGAAGCTAAAACAATGGGAGAAAGCGATTCAAACCGCTCTATTGATCGCAGTTTACGCAACGACGCACAGTGGAACGAATGTATGGGAGCGGTTGGACGTAGACATGTCCGAAAAATAAGAGTAAAATTATGACAAACTAATGATGCCATCTTATTCGATTACTTAATGCCTTCATAAATTGTGGTGATGAATTTCTTCATAACTCCCATATTTCGGGAGTAATTTGAGAAAATGTGAAATTTTACTATGAAAATGAGTGTATCGAGCTCTCTCCCTCCTGATTCCGGGCTTGTTTCAAGTACCGGTCTCTAATATCGTAATGCTATTACTAAGAGCTATATTTAATACTAAGACACATAGTGCGCCAAATGTGCACTTTCTGGGATAAAAGGAAATGAAAATTTAAAAAAAAAAACGTTTTTTCCCCATTTGTATTTACTTTAAACCGCAGACAGACTTATTAAGAGGTCTATAAATATATTATATATATACAGAAATATATATTAACAAAAATATTCACAAGAACTGATGAGAGTATGACTTTTAAGTAAGTTGATAATAAATTACCTAGTTTCATTAAAAGTACAATAAATAATTAAGATGTAAGCTCTAATTTACTAAGTTACACATTTTAAAACAATAACATCATTTAATTATCTTCGTCATCATCATCATCATCAATTAATTCAAATTCAGAATCGATGTCCGCTAAATCATTTATGTTAACAAATTCGATATCACTTTTCTCAGAATCCGTAAGCTCATAAAATTCCTTAAAAGAAGATTTTTTTACAAACTTATTTCCTTTTGGACGGATACTTGTAACAAGTGGATCAGAAGACAGTAAAAGATTGTGCATAATATCTTCATTGCATGAGATACTGCTATGCTTTCGAGAATGCCCCTCTCTATATTTTCTAAAATCTTTATTTCTAGCCTCAGATGCCTCTTCGGATAGAAAACCAATGGGCACAATTGACATGTTCTGAACTATGTCTGGCCCATGCATTAAAATTTTATGAAGTGAAGAAGGCATATAATACCATGGGTATAACTCCACGTAAAGCTTAGCAGTATCAAAGCAGAACTCTCGGAATTTAGTTACGTTGATCTTCTCTCCTGATGAAATACACTGCAAGATCACACAGATTTTTCTTAAAAGCATAGCATCTATTCCGGTCAGTTCAGCAGATTTAGTGTAGTTTTCAAAAAATCTCCTTGCCGAGTTGCCATTGTTGGTGGATCCACTGCCTTGTTTCACAACATCGAGAAGTAAGCCCGTTTCTCTTCTTACAGCCTCTTGAACTCTTTTCTTCCTGTCATCAACTTGCCTTTTTGCTATATCACCCCTTACTTGCCATGATTTTATGTCTAATTTGTAGGAAATGTGTAATAAGCATTCCATTGAGCGAATCCAAGCGTGAAGGGTGCTTAAGCTATATTTATACATGTCCTCGTTTGCGTGTTTATCTTTGATTAACTCTAAATTATTCATTTCTTTAGGACAAGCCTTGCATATGTCACACACTGAAGCTGCTGTATCGGATATAATGGAATGAATTTTACCATCAATCATTGTCAACAGCAGTTGGTGTTTGACACTAATTCCATCAGTGATGGTGGATGGAGTTAAGGCTTCAATCTCTGCTTCGATTTCAGCCATCTCTCTCTGCACATTTTCTTTGGTTTCCTTTATAAACTTAAACAATATTGGCCGGCAAAATGAAGTGGAAGATGGTCGCTCGTTTTCCCAAATTGTTACACCTTTTGAGACAAGCCGCAGTGGTACAAGACTAATCATAAAATTACTAGCAAGATCGATTTGCTCATCTTCACTCGTCCTTTGATGATAAATGCTTTGGCTAGATGATCCGTCAAAACCCCATTTGCTGGTCAATACGAGCTGTTGATTGGGATCAACAGGGGTTTCTAACGACCTAATAAGTCTTCTTGAGGTTAAATCCATCAAGGCTTGTAATTTGATTTTTGCAGAGCTCTCTGTAACTGTGAGATCTTCTTTGGCCGGATAGCACTTAATTTTTTCTTTAACCAACATGTAGTAACTCGGGTATTGAAGAGCTCCTTCTTGAGTGTTGAAATCCCGAAGAGTGTTATAGCGCCATTTCGATAAGTTCATCGATACATAAAGAGCCAATGCCTTCAAAGGGGATATTTCCCGTACCTGAATTGATTTACCTTCAATGAAGGCTTTGATTTTTGAGGCCTCTTCTGGATTCTCCGTCAAGTATTTCATAACATAAGCTGTATCGCTTTGTCCTGCCTTTTGAAGCGCCCTTTCGGCCGAAAACATAATTTCAGCGCTGCTACTGCTGCATGAAAGACTATCTTCAGTGCGTCTTCTTTTTTGCCGGTTACTAAGGTCCTCAAAAGATTTACGAGGACTAGGATGTGTACAAGTTGAAGCATCAGATTTAGCAGGAGAAATTATGGGCTCGATGACGTCACTTATATTTTCTGTAGAAGGTTCCATATTTTCATTCTGTAATTCCGGCCATTGAATTGCAGCCTGTAGCCAAATCTCATGTTTCTTCCGAAACTTATCTGTGCTTCTTCCAGACTGTGTCCATTTTGCATAAATGCGGTAGCAAAATCGACGACACCAGTCTTTTAAACTTGTTTCAGCACTTTCACATAACTGAACACAACTGTTATCTTTTAAAACACTGAACAAATAGTTAAAGTCGCGTAAATCTTTATGTGCGCGTGCGCATAAAGCAACGTGAATATCAAGATTTGTATTAAAATTTGGAAAATACATTGCGAGATTAGCTTGGATACAACGAGGTGTAAATCAACACTGATTTTAAAGTTACTAATAGTGACCTATTTATATAAAATCCAGGTATCCCAGGTATCCTTTGTTAAATATTGCAAGGTAATTAGTTATTGTGATAATTAGTAAATGATGCATGCTAAATTAGTGTATTAAGAGCCATTTAGTAATTAAATAATAGCAATGTTCTTATCAGTAATCATTAGTGCATCAGTTTTATATGTAAACCTTAAGTCCCTAATTATATATCCTAATTAGCTTATATCTTCTCTAATTGGCTGCTCAGAAATGTTATTGTAATAAGGTAAACCTTTAGAAAAACGGTTTTAATCAACAAAATAAACAAAAAATAAAAAAATTGTGTTATAAAATAAACATCACTCTTTATCCCAGAAAGTGCACATTTGGCGCACTATGTGTCTTAGTATTAAATATAGCTCTTAGTATTAGCATTATGATATTAGAGACCGCTACTTGAAACAAGCCCGGAATCAGGAGGGAGAGAGCTCGATACACTCATTTTCATAGTAAAATTTCACATTTTCTCAAATTACTCCCGAAATATGGGAGTTATGAAGAAATTCATCACCACAAGTTATGAAGGCATTAAGTAATCGAATAAGATGGCATCATTAGTTTGGCATAATTTTACTCTTTTTTTTCGGACATGTCTACGTCCAACCGCTCCCATACATTCGTTCCACTGTGCGACGCGTCGGATACCTTGTCGATATGTAGGTCGATGATATGATGTATTTGAAAATAATATGAAACAACTTAAGCATGAGATCCTGGGTTTGATTCCCGCGTCGGGCAAAGTGCTATTGGGTTCTACCTTCACAAATTTCTTAGTAGTCTGTATTCATGCCCGGTTGATGGCAATAGGTTCGCCCCCCGTATTACATGGGTGTGCACCTCTGCCTTACCCTACGAGGATTACAGGCGTGATGTTAATGTAACGTATATTTTTTACTTAAACCTAGTCACGTTTCTTACCTTAAACGGTTTATCTTAAACATATTGTATATGGAGTTGATACATACGTTCAAAGTTTTTAACTCACGTCATGTGGTAAGTAGACGGGCGACTAAAACTAGAAACGTTGTTGTAGTTTCATTAATAAATCATTCTGTATTTATCACCGAACTTCTACAAGTTTTGACGTTGTTGAATTATTTCCGGGAGAGCAGCGGTGGCCCAGTGGTAGCGACCCCGACTTACGAACAGTAAGTCGTGGGTTCGAACCCAGGCAGGCGCATTACTTTGTGTAATTTATTTCATCACCACTGCTCTCAAAAACGCTGAAGGTAAACATCGTGAGGAAACCGGCATGTCCTAGAACCAAAAATTCGAAGACATGTGACATCTACCAATCCGCACTGGGCCCGCGTGGTGGATTATAGCCCGTTCCCTCTCATAGAGAGGAGGCCTGTGTTCCAGCAGTGGGAACATTATAGGCTGATGATGAATTATTTCATTACAAAGAGGGTAATTCAATATGATGCTCCTATTATACTTTGAAGCATCAATGTATCCTTCGTCGAAGTATGAGATTTTTATGTTCGTAAATACCATTTTTTTATACATTTTCAATATATCTTAACTTTGTTTGAAAAAAAAAAATTCTATGATAATATGGAATTTATATCTATAGATCTAGCTTTTGCTCGACGGCTTCGCTCGCCTTAATTGAGAAATTTGAGAATCAACTTCGGTTGTACTCTGCTTGTAATAATATAATTCAATCATGATTCGACATTCGAAAGAGACATGGCGCCATCCATTGCCACAAGAAAGTTATTGTTGTTTTTCTCGGGAACCTTACTTATTTTCGGGATGAAAGGTACCGTATATCCAATTCTGTACACCTGACAACGTATATGCAAAATTTCAGGATGATCCGTTCAGTAGACACCTCATGAGCGTTATCAAATATTTGAAGATGAATTTATATCGTTGTATAACACTTGTATTTCTATTATTTCAGGTAAGTACCAGATACATCGCTGACGTCACAATCATGTTAAAGGTATATGTACCTACTCCCTATCAAAAGATATCTATAGCCGCACATTCAATAGTCACATACTATTGGCACATCAATTACTGGAAGCCTGAGGGACGGTCGGTCAAAATTGATTATTCTCCCTAATGAATTCATTTAATTTGTCATGGGATGTCTCACGTTTTTTTTTACTGCCTCTTAACCTTCATTTCCTTTTAACGGTGGTGTAAAGAATAAATTAAATACTTAGTACGTTATCTGAAACTGGGAGTGTGTAGGTACAGTAACTGTTAAATAAAAAAACAACGGGTTGCACTCCGGGAGTGCCGGCAGAACTGAATATTTGAAAAAACGCCATCTATCTTAAATATCAGAAATTTCAATAGCTTTCTGCAAGAACGAAAGATGTCGCAGCCGTAGAAAAAAAACTTGAAACAACGCCATCTAGATAAAACTACACGCGTACTTGCGCAAGCGCCCTGCGCCGGCATTTCGATCTGACCATCTGACGCGAGTTTGTGTGCAGAAAGACCAGGTCGTGTCTGATTTGTGTACGTGTCAATACCGATGGAACACATGATTTGGTTTGTGGAGTACAAAATTTACATGGTTGACAATAATGTAAGTGATATGGGAGTATAATTTGACAGTCAACTTAATTATGTCGACCAGCAGACAAAACAATAGGTTGCACCCCGGAGGTGTCGGCAGAAGTGAAAATTTGAAACAACGCCATCTAGCTTAAAATACACGCGCGTGCAAGCGCCCTGCGCCGCCGATTCAATCTGACGATCTGACGCGAGTTTAACAGTGTTTACCCATCCCAAAAAGTGCACAAAGCCGCTAAAGAAGTTTTCACTTCAAACATTCTATAATTAAACACACATATGTCTTGACAGTGTAATTTTATCAGCTAGACTGCTACTTTCTCTTACATTTGGCACCTAAATTAATCCTAGATTTAAGCGCTCTGTTACATTTTCAACGCTCTGTTCAGCACCGAGATTTGTAAATCCAACAATGCAATATTCCTAACTAGGTATTGCCCGCGGCTTCGCCCGCGTTAATTTAGAATTTGACAATTAAACTCTTAACACACTAAAGTTTCTGTAATAATATAATTCAATCAAGATTCGAAATACACTTGGTGGTGCGCCCTCTCACGACTGTATCTGACACATAATCGATAGTGCACGAGACGTGTGGCTTTAGCACTGGGCCATCTATTATCATAAGTATGTTATTGTTGTTTTCCTCGGGACCTTACCAGTACTTTTTTCAGGATGAAAGGTATCCTTTTTCCGTTTCTGCACACCTGACAACGTATAAGCAAAATATCAGGATGATCGGTTCAGTGATTTAGGCGTGAAAAGGTGACAAATAAAGTATCGCAACTTCGCATTCGTTTCAGATTAGTTACTGAATAACAAACATTTAGGACCCACCTAATGTTAGTTAAAACGGGAACTAGGTGCAATTATCTGTTTATATGCCTACCTTTTAACAATTACTGAACCACAAAGTAATATGAACTCAACAGGCAGGTCACAGATCAAATATACAGAAACGACACACGACTCATATCTTTTTTTATTTTATTAATTACTAAACGACTGGACCAAAATAGGGGCTGCAATAAACACACATACGTCATAACGTTCGTAATTTGATTTTCAATACTGCTATTGCATACGTTCTCAATTATTCACGCAGCGAAACGCCAGAGACGGCAATTTAACAGTATGATAAAGAAAGTCAAATGCATATTTTCTGATGATGACGATAGACGATAGTATATCGTGGTCCATATTTTTTTTTAATTCTAGACGATTGGTCTCAACTCTTCAATAATTGTGGCTTGATTCTGTATGTTAAAAATCGCTAAGCATTTGACCGCGGCTTTGCTTACATGGTGCTAGGCAAATATACCACATGTAATGTACTTATTACCTGGATACAAAAAAGTCTTGTTGTTTAACCCAGGTCATTGTCTATCCCTGACTCCCTGTGCCACATTTATTCCAAATCTTTTCCGACGTGCAAAAGGTTACAGTAATGCTGGGTACACATTGGTGTAACGTAACGTGAAATGTAACACGAATGAGCCGTCCAGACTTATGAAGTGCAACATGAAATGTAACCCAACGACAAGGCGAATTGGTTTCATTGCGTGTTACATTTCGTAAGTCTGTACATGGCTTAAGACTGACTCGAGTCACTGTCGCGTTTATAATACATATTAGTTTGGATTTGTTGATTGAATGTTGATAGGTAAGCCACCACGAAAAGTTCATAATATTTCAACAGAAAAACCATAAAGCAAAAATGGATGACTAAATTACACCAAGATCTGCAAGCACGAGAAAAACATGATGAATGTTGCAGAGGTTTCCAACTTATGATACCCTCACAGTTTAAATTACTTTTAAAGAGCCGTTAAACTGAAACTTTTTAACGACCAATCAATTTTTATTGCGAAACGTCCTCTTGTGTAGTTGACCCTAAGTTACATCAACCGTTAGCGAAAATTTAGACGAGGGAGGGACTTGAATTTCGGGAAATAAACTGCAGTTTGATATCTTGATATTCGTCAATTTATTGATGAGAATCCGTTGACGGGTATAGCTCCACCAGACGTTCGGCGCGAAATAGTTAGTCGCATAGAGAAAGGAAAACAGGAACGAGGCAACCGCCACCCCCTGTACAGACATCAACTACCACCTTCACGCTTAAAAAGCCGTAAAAGCTTCGTGAGACACACGATTTCTTCAAAAGACAGTGCGTCAGATGAAAGATGCGACTTGCGGAGGAACAAACATCCCATCCCTCCTCACTTTATCGATCCAGCAGAACATCTTCCTCCTGGATAGGAACTGCAGTGGCCAATCTGGAAATCTCTTAACCGTTTGCGGGCCCAGGTTGGCCGCTGTAGAAATAATCTCGTCAAATGGGGTATCTTCGACCCGTCCCAAAGACAATGTTAGTGTGAAGCCCCTGTGCAGGATATGCCCCATCTCCTTTCTAGCCCATCCTGCACAGCCACCTGCACCTTCCAGGATTTAAATGACGCCAATGATAGAGCTGTGTCACAAATTTACTTTGTGACCATTTTACGAATCGGTCAGTTTAGGTCCTTAAGTACGGTCGAGTCGGGTTTGGTGAAGTGTTAAAAAGATTTCCATTTGGTCTTGGTCGTTAACCGTAGTAAGCCCGGTTGCCAATAGGTCCTCTACAACAACATCATCATAATTTTTCTGCCCGTATTATAAATCACTAGCGGGCGTCACGCGGTTTCACCCGCGTAGTTCACGTTCCCGTGGGAGTACGGGGATAAAATATAGCCTATGTTACTCGCTGATAATGTAGCTATTCATTGCTGAAAGAATTTTTCGAATCGGCCCAGTAGTTTTTAAGTTTATTCGTTACGTAGACAAAAATACAAATCTTACCTCTTTATAATATTATAACTGGCGAAATGAGAATGTGCTATAGAATACAACTCTGCCTAACGCATCGAGGATTACAGGAATTATTTTATGTTTTCGTCCAAGTAAACAATATTGTATTACTGTTTATACGACAACAATAGCAAACTCCCCTTTGAGCGCCGCTACCAAAATTACCTGCTCCAATTGCACACGCGACACGCTTCCTTATTCAAAAATACACCGTCAAAGATCACGTCGTGCTGGAGGATCGATCACCGGCTATTTTAGTCTGTGACATTATATTGGAAAAGATATCTACGTGGGCGTGTAGACAGAAGGATTTGTCGATAGGAGGTGGAATACGTTCATGTTATATGTTATGTTCAATTGTGTGTGGTCTATCCCTAAGTTTCTTGTTTTCGTTCTAGGATAGCTGTTTTGCTCACGATGTCTTGATTTGACTAAAATATAGTACATTACTGCAGCGGCCAGCAACAGAGGCATCGATGGACGAACGTGTCATATGTAAGTCCTTCAATGCCTAGTGGTGGCCAAGGCTTGTATAGTACTTTTCTTAAATAATGCGAGGAAGTCCAATACAATTACTTTTCAAAATCAATGATCCACACAAACAACAATAATTTTTCTCGCGTTGAAGAGTTCATTTGTTTTTTTTTTCTATAAACCGCTTTCTATTTGCAAGCCAATTCGAAATTTAAATAAAACCTTTGAGTTACCTCCTTGGTTGCCATATTTCTGAGTAAAAGATCGTTCCATTTTTAAATGACACGACAGATATGAGTTTATTATGTAATTTATTTGGCCGCTTAACACGACAGATATGGATTTTCATCACCACTTTCGGCCGCTGGTTGCATGTATTTGGCCAGTACAGCAATTTCGATTTATCTCAAAGAAGGTTATCAAAATAATGCCCAATTTCCAAGCATGTTTGAGAAAACGTTTTTTTCTTCTTGTTCTGATGCCTCTTCAATTACCGTCTGAAGGTAAGCCATGAACTCGAGGTGGAACAGCTTACAAGCACTCGTGACTCCGGTCCAGCGAATATATCTCAACAGTCAACAAAGACCTTTCCCCGCTAGAGTTAACAACATTTTTTGAAGTGAAAACTTAAAAAGCGGCGTTGTGCACTTTTTGAAATGGGTAAAACTGTTAAACTCGCGTCAGATCGTGAGATGGCGTTGTTTTAAGTTTTCTCTTCTGCCGGCACTCCCGGAGCGCAACCCGTTTTTTTGTTTGCTGGTCGACATTATTAAGTTGGTAGACTGTCAAATTATACTCCTATATCACTTACATTATCATCGACCGTGTAAATTTTGTACTCCACAAACCAAATCACGTGGTCCTTCGGTATTGACACGTATACAAATTAGTCACGACCTGGTCCTTCTGGCCACATCTGTTATGTGAATATAATACGCAGCCGCGCCTAATAGCCACCTGAACATGCTCTAATCAATCTGGATACGAGGGTACGTACGTTACATGGAACATGAATTAACGTGTAAGGTCACTGATAGGATTATGCCGAGGAGTGGGAATACCTGCGCAAGGTAGGTTGATGTGGTAGATGACGTATTAGTAAATACAGCTTTAGGTGACGTGTGTGACAGGCAACTAGTAGTCAAAAATGATTGTTTTTACGTGATTAAGGGGGCCGCTAGATGGCTGCGGGCTGTTCGAAAGAGATACCGCGGCTCTGGAACACAAAGGGCAAGGAAGGAACATGGATGGGTTTCTTCTTCTTCTTAGCGTGTCGATGGCAATCTATATTGTGTCGGCCCAGAACTGAGCTACACAATATAGATTGCCATCGATGGGTTTTAGTCAGTACAAGTCTGACACTCCCTTCCGCTCTGCCCAGAGCGGGAGAAGTCATTTGATGATTTCACATCCGTAAAAAAAAAAAATACGAATTACGAACAGTTAGTTTTGACTTCGAACCCAGGCCGGCGCATTACTTTGTGTAATTTTTTTCATCACCACTGCTCTCAAAACGGTTAAGGAAAACATCGTGAGGAAACCGGCATGTCCTAAAACCAAAAATTCGAAGACATGTAACAACTACCAATCTGCACTGGGTCCGCGTGGTTAATTACAGTCCATTCTTTCTCATAGAGAGGTGGCGTCTGTCCCAGCTGTGGGAACATTATAGGCTTATTATACTTATGCTAAGCGGGCCACCATAAGGCGTAAGAAAATAACTCGTACCATTGATACGAAGGAAGAAAAAGAACGGAGCTTTCTGCTATCCGTATACCGAAGATTTTGCAAATTCGATAGCGGTCATAGCATACAAAATATGAAGCACACAGACAGAGTAACTTCAAAATTTTTAATATTACTATGGATTAACTATCGCCTTCATGAACCCCGCACAAAAACATAAACGAACGCCCTCTACCTTTATTAAACACCATTTCAAATAAAACAACTTACCATAAACCGAGTATAAAGTCTTTGAATAATGTGATCTTTTCCCATAAATCTCCTTTCTAAGATAAACTCCGTGCTGTTGGACCGAAGTGTAAAAGTTTGTTGAGTTCGAGCGCATTACGTTGGCGTCGCCGTCGGCACGTGACACCTCGTGCATTTTTCACAGGCGTCCACGGCCATTTATTATTACCCTCATACTGGTATAAACAGGCAGACAGAAGCATTAAATATTAAAACAGTTAATGCTAGTTTTTGTGTGCGAAGGTGAGAAGTTGAGAATGAAGAAGATAAAATTGTGTGTGATTCTGTTATTTAGATTTCGATAGGTAGTTTGAACTCACAATTTTAATAGCTTTAATCGTAGTTTTTTAACGTGACTGTTCCACCTGCGAACTCATAAAGGGTGTAAACAGACTCTTAACGAAGCCGAAAGGCACTTGTTCTCCCCGTCATTGCGATCATTTTTTTGTTCTAGACTGGGAACCTTCTTAGTTACGGAGATATTGGGGGTCAAAGTTCCAACTTTTTCATAAGTTTATTTTTTAAATACATGTTTTTAATGTTTTGTTTTTATTTAAGACACCTTCACGACCCCGTACTATTCAATCCATCCATCAGCACAATGTTTTGAATGCGTTACATGGAGTCATGACGTAAAACGTGATTTTTCACCCCAAAAAAAATGTCGTTTCCCGGCAATAATTTTTGCGTAAAGTTACTTATTTTGATGTACATAACGCTTGGTTAACGGCTTCGTGAAGAGTGTGTTTACACCCTGTATATCAGGTATATTATGGTATGGTTTGTGATGAGAAAATAAACATTATAAGTATACTAGTCAAAACAAAATAAGGGCCACTTGTTATTTTTGACCTCGATAGCGATAGCTGGCAGAGTTCGAGCAACTACCGCACAGGAAGACCGCTACGTGCACTTGACTACGCGCAGAAAACGCTGCATCACAGCCCGTTCCTTACAAAACCGTTTGCGGCAGGCGATAGGTACACGTGTTAGTGATCAAACCATTAAAGCAGCATCTGGCATGGGATATGAGTGATTGTAGCACAGCATTGTTTACGGATGAGTGCAAAGTTAAATTTTTTAGTGATGACCGTCGCATTAGGGACTGGAGGCGTGAAGGAGGGCAATTTTTGGAGGTTTGTATCCATGGAAGTGACAGATTTGGGGGCCCCAATGTTATGGTGTGGGGAAGAATCTCTATGTCAGGTAAAACCACTTTGGCCGACCTAGGAATCGAACCCAGGACCTCATGCTCAGCAGGCGACCACAACGAGTAGTTCATACCACACATATCGTGTACCATATCGATACGAATAGCCAAAAGATAACATTTTTTCTCATATACTATATTGGCGCCATCCCATCCTATAGATTCCACTTTCAGTTATAAAAACTCCATCGTACATTTTGACGGTAAAATCATTTGGAATTGACACAAAACTGATTGGTAACGAATGGATTCTCCATTTAAGTCGACATAATCTTTTATTGATCTCTCATCTTTTGGAGAAATGGTGGATTGATCCAGCGAACTTCAGTTATAATAAATCGAAAAATTTCACACGTTATTCTCGTATTGAAACCAGGGATGTTATGGAGCTCCGTAACCATAACCGAAACTATCAGATATCCGAAATAAAAATATATCCGTAACCGTAACCGTATCCGTTTCACAAGTTTCGGCGAGTTTCGGATAGTTTTGTATACGGGCAGAGTCTAAATAAAACGACATGTTTCGACATGTTTTTGTTTCACCGCTAATCCGTGAATCTTGCAGTTTGTTTTGTTATTTCTAGTTATACGAGGTGCTTTCAATAAGTAACTAGCCTCATCGCCAGAGGGCGCTGTAGTTTCAAAAGAGTTTTACCACAGTGTAGCACATTCTTTTTTAAAACTTTTTTCAAATTTTCATTCCAATCCCTTCATTAGTTATAATTTGACAACTTATGGAAGCGAACGTGTCGATCGGTTTTACAAAAATGGAAAAAGAGCAATATCGTTCGGTGATTCGATTCCTATTTTTGGAAGGGAAAACGCGCATCGAAATCAAAGAGAGCTTGGATGCTGTGTACGGTGACTCTTCTCCATCGATGGCCACCGTCAAGAATTGGTTCAACGAGTTTGCACGTGGCCGTACGTCGGTTTTTGATGAACCACGTCCAGGTGCACCGAAAACAGCTGCTACGGAGGAAAACATTAAAAAAATCCATGATCTCGTATTGGCAGATCACTGATTGAAGGTTCGGGAGCTAGCTGAGACTGTAGGCATTTCAGAAGGAACAGTGCATCATATTCTTCACGAGGAACTCGGCATGTGAAAGCTGTCGGCGCGATGGGTGCCGCGTTTACTCACACCGGAAAACAAGCGCAACCGTGAGACCACATCGGAGACGTGTTTGGTGCTGTTTAAGCGGAATCCAGCGGAGTTTTTGCGTCGTTTTGTGACCGTCGATGAAACCTGGATCCACTGGTACACACCAGAGACCATGGAGCAATCAAAACAATGGATCCAGACCGGGGAACGTGCTCCAAAGAAGGCGAAAACTGTAAAATCGGCCGGAAAAGTTATGGCCACCGTTTTCTGGGATTCACAAGGTGTGATCTACATCGATTACCTCGAGAAGGGTAAAACAATTACAGGGTTTTACTATGCCGAGTTATTGGGCCAATTCGACGCCGAATTAAAGAAAAAACGACCCCATCTGGCGAAGAAAAAAGTTCTGTTTCACCACGACAACGCACCGGTTCACACGTCTGCCGTTGCCATGGCCAAATTGGTCGAATTACGCTACGAATTGCTGCCCCATCCACCGTATTCTCCAGATATGGCCCCTTGTGACTTCTTTCTGTTTCCTAATCTGAAAAAATCACTCGCCGGGAATAGATATGGATCAAATGAGGAGGTCATCGCCGCCACGGAGGCCTATTTTGCAGAGTTTGACAAAAACTATTTTTCGGACGGGTTAAAAAAGTTGGAGCATCGCTGGGCTAAGTGTATCGAACTAAAAGGAGACTATGTTGAAAAATAAATTGCCACTTTTCTAAAATTTTCGTTTACTTTTTGTTGGCTAAGTATTTATTGAATGACCCTCGTAACATAACCTCTTTCATAACTAGTTAGTTTTTATTATATCGGTAACCGAAACTATCGGATAATCCGAAATAATTACATGTCCGTAACCGTATCCAGATCCGAAATATCATATCCATAACATCTCTGATTGAAACGAAACTAAATTTTGGAAGTTATAACAGACGTCGTTCCCACGAGAAATTATATTGTTTTCAAACTAACTGACCCTCGGGTGACATTGACATTGCCTGAGAACAATATACTGTCGGCGTCGGTATCAGGAATCATAAGTTTTCTATTTATTTTTGCCTTTTATTATTTCTGCCTGCCTCCTTGTTGGTTCTGTGGTCGCAATTGCCACTGCTGAGCAAGAGGTCCCGGGTTCGATTTCCGGGTCGGGCAGCAAGGTTGATGGCAATAGGCTCGCCCACTTTTACATGGGAAGGAAACATAACTGGCGAAAAGTGGATTTACTATTAGGTACCCCTCTGCGTATCCCATCAGGGATTACAAGCGTGATGTAATGTGTTATGTCAGAAAATGCGTTTAATAAAGGTACTGAAACATGTAACTGAATGTATCGGTTGTCACATTCTCAGCTTGCAAATAATCATAGTTCGACATACATTGTTTTTTCTTCTGTATACTCTGTACTATCTTATCTCTTACTTATCACATATACTCTATCTATCCGAATATTCACATTCCAATGGACAGACGCCACCTGCACATCTAGCTACTACAATCTGTCAAATTTATTTAATAGATTTTCAACTTTATCGCTAAAGAATGAAGTTCAAGGTTTATTGGGAACCTAGACTTATTGGTGGTGCCAGGGCTGCGGGACTTTTCGAACGAGATACCGCGGCCCTGGATCACAGAGGGCAAGGAAGGAACATGGATGGGTTTTAGTCAGTACAAGTCTGACACTCCCTTCCGCTCTGCCCAGAGCGGGAGAAGTCATTTGGTGATTAACCATAAAAAAAAAGGTTGATTGGGAAAATTTGACAGTTTCGGATAGCTGGCGGTATGCTGGCGTCTGTACCTGAAGATAAAAAAAAAACACACTTGAAGTTATTTATAAGTTTTAAACTCTCATGGCCACTATCATTATCATAAATACTAAAAACGGGATATTTACCATGTTTACTATTTATTTAGAGTTCCCGGTATTCCAGGCCCTGTGACAAGCACACACGGATAAACAAAATCTGTTTCCGTGATTTGCTGCGTTGGTGCCAGTGGCGTAGGTAACAAGTCTTTTTAAGCCGGGACAAACGGTACACACAATAGATTTAGTAGTTCGAATATGAATAAGCAATAGAGCGTGCCTACGGAAGTCAGCTGAAGCGTGTATAATGCACCTGTTAATGCTACAGCTGAGCATTCAACATATTATTCAGACTTCAGTGTGTAAATCAGTTTACTGGTTATTAATTTTCAATAAGGTATATTCTCAGATAGATATCTATATCTGAGGGTATATTCAACTTGCTGCGGGACTGTTCGAAAGAGTTACCGCGGCGCTGGAACACAAAGGGAAAGGAAGGAACATGGATGGGTTTTTAGTCAGTACAAGTCTGACACCCCCTTCTGCTCCGCCCAGAGCGGGAGAAGTCATTAGATGATTTCCCATCCGAAAAAAAAGGGTATATTCAACTTAGTTTAATCAAATATAAGATAATTATGAGTTTTCTATTCAACTAAAGTGGATCATCATAATTGACAGCTTGTAGGCTTTTCCTTTGTTACTGCTGTAGATACTAATAGATGTTTCCTTTTTTGCTTGCTTCTTTCCTATTGATGAAATCGACTCTGTATTCAGAGTCGATTTCACAGGAACGTCGTCGGGAGGTCGTTTTCAGAGGAACTATCAATTTTCCTTATACAAACTGTACGCATATGTGACTTTAACCTCTTAAATCAATAAATAACAATACTAACAACTACAGCTCACTATAAGAATCCTCCATACAACATCTAACTAAAGTATCTGTCAGATTCCTATGTCCGCAGCTTGTCCTTTATCAGGTTGACTAATCCAGCCTCAGAAAACAATCATAATAATATGATTGTTTTCGCCTGTGATCCCCGAAGGATCAGGCAGAGGTGTATCTAATAGTTAACCCATATTTCGCCCGGTATGTGTAAGTCCCATGTAATACGGGGCGAGCCTATTGCCATCAACCGGGCACAAATTCTGCTACTGAGAAATTCCTGATGGAAAAACCCAATAACTTTTTGTCCGAGCCGGGAATCGACCTAGACGCAACGAGGCAGACCTGAAACAATAAATAACAAAATTAACAACCACAGCCCACTCTATCTGGAAAGCGGATCATTGATACTGCAAGGTTATGTCCACGAGTCACAGACAGGTCTCTACAGTGTCTAATAACAAAAGCCTAGCATCTAAACGGCAAGTTAGCAGTCATCATTGTGTATTAGTGGCTGTTCGCACGTCCATCATTCAGGCGTTGTTGTGCCGTTATTCAGACGAATTAAATATTCTAAGCGAGCGAAAGGTGCGAATGTTACAGCTTGTTTATGGGAAGTATCGTAAAGTTATTTTTTGATGGCAACTTCTGGGGTTATTGTGTAATTTACGTTATATTATAACCTGAAATATTTCTTGAAAGAAATTGCTAACCCATTACTACATTTGTTTGAAAAATTCGCCTGTTCGACAACGTTAGTGATGATGATGCCATCTAGCCGATTTCGGACACAGCGACTGCAATCGATGGCTTTCTAGGGATGTTGTCGAGAGCTTTGGTGTAGTGCTCTATCGTGTGCTCTCAGGTGGCTAGCATATCCATCTTTGGCCGAAAAACTCCGAGCACAAAGTGGACATGTCAGAACACCATTGACGAAATTGTAGGGTTTAGCTCTAAGTGGTCTAGCTTTAAGGTCGTCACGCTTTAAGTCTAGCTGCGACCTTCTTCTCTCTTCAACGACACGTTAGTAAAGCAATGAACGTTGGTGAATTGTCAAATGAATTGGGAATGAATAATTGCCCTAGCCCAGTATACCCTTATATTTGTATGTGTAATACATTCTAGCATTATTTTTTTGCACACAAATTGTTTTAGAGTTGCTCAACGCTGGAGAAATTCAGAAATGTAAAAGTATCCAACAGGAAGAGATGGATTGTGTGAAGGATGATATGGCTGGGAATGAGGTGATTGCTGAGATGATGAGTAATGGACAAGTATGGAAGAAGAAGACATGCTGCGCCGACCCCAAATAAATTGGGATAAGGGCAGGAGAATGATGATGTAAAGTATCCAACAATATATCTTATGAAGATATATTGTTGGATACTTCACACAAAATACAAAACACACAAAATATTATGAATATTTTGTGTCTCTCAACAGTGGCGTTGGCATTTTCTGTCGGGCAGTAACTGTATTGTTTTCACGTACATAGGTAGGTTAGTAGGTATGTAGTGTAGATGACAACAACGTTAGTCCTAGATTTTGTACTGTGTACCAACGGCCTTGGTAATGAATAGGCTCGTTTGTCCCGCGGGTGACATAACTGGCTAGGGGGGACTAAATAGGTATAACGACGTCCTGGCGAACGCCATATTTCATGCTGTTATAACCAGACAATGGTTGTCCCTGACTGGTAGGTACTGAGGATAGTCAAAACTGTGTGAAACAGTACAGTATAAACTTGAACGTTGAACTTGCTAAAATAAAAGGAAGTGAAAGAATGAGGGTATGAGACCTAGGGTCCGATTACCAGGTCGCGCAGTGTGTTCTTTGTGTTTTTTCATCAGGACTTTCTCAGTAACAGCAGGTATTCTGTGCAAGGACTCAGTTCCTGGCAATTACCCTGGCCCACAATAACATAGAAGTTAAAATATAACTAGTAAAATGCAATGATATATAAACTATAGATACGTTACCCGCGCTCCGTAGTGGCAACACAAATGTGAGGTAATTACCGCAAGTTTATTCGCGTACCAACCAGTACCGCGGCTGTACGTGATATTAAAATAATTTGTGTGAATAACTTCCTCAAAAGCAAAAACAATGCCGTCCTGGGTTTTTAGGGAATGTAAAAATTATACTGCTACTGTAAAAGATAAAAAAGTATCATTTAAAGCGTAAGTATCAAGAAAAATGTATTTACTACAGTACTTCCACAAGTTATTATGCCTTGTGCCTGTGACTGTAGCTTAGCCTAATTTGTTTTTCTGACATTCAAAAGTGCCTGTAATGGTCTAATTGAAATAAATGCTTTTGAGTTTGAGTTTGAGATTTTATTTTTTCGATGGTTTCTAATGGCGGCTGGCGCCTGAGGTAAGTCTCGTGCCGTGCGTACAGAATGACAACGTAACTAAAGAAATATATTTATCTCTCTCTAACAACAAGAATTCCGTAGATGACATTTAATTTTCCTTCCCTTTCTTCGTGCGTCTAAGTACCTATCTACCGATAAGTTTTACTCTGTTTTTGAGTGCCGTAATGTTCATGCATGACGCGTCTATTTATAATACGTCATTGGTAAAATCTGGGTAGGTACACATTTGCCAACCCTACCGGGTCCCAGGTGCAATGACATGTGTAAAAAAATATATATATATATGCGGCCATGACTTGGTTATACTTTTTTTTGTTATACATTTGCAAAACCTATTCTGGTAGTAAAAACAAACTGGCACATCCCACGAAATTGCTAGATTTATCGGAGATTTTTTCTAAGAAAAACAAAGCAAGATTTTCACACAAAAACAGGTACCAATATTTACAGAATATATTCTTTTAAGCTATATGGTTTGAATAGTAGGCTTTCGTTTCTTGCGGTGTACCTTCGCGATAGGTAATCCGCGGTAATCCTTGTGTGTACATTCAAAGGGGATTCCATGTTTTCTTTTAGAATATTCTAGAACTGTACTCGTTTGTGTGGGCTTTCGTTTTATCTAGGCTGTAGTTATGGAGACTTCTTGTTTGTGGAATACTGAGGTAATTTTCTAAGGATTGTGTAGTTTATTTTGTAAGATTTGGTTGATTGAAAAAGGTGTTTGTTTTATTTAGTGTATGAGATAGAAATCACTATACAAATATGCGAATGTTTATATCATGTGAGTAGGTGTTAGAAAGTAGCGTCTAACTTATCTTGATAGGGCAGTTCAGAAATCGGAAGTTCTATTTAAAGTCAGACTAATTTGCTTACTATCTAGTCATCACTAGAGTCATAGTAATTATTATAAAGTTTCTCGTATTTCGGACTATTTTTATGTATTATAATATATATTAGTTTATAATATCTTTATATATAATTATGTATTAGTATGTACCCGTTTATATGTATAACTACAAGTTAGCAAAATGGTAATTTTCTTATTTATTGTTTTTGTACTCTACCACAATGCCTATACCTATACCTATTAGACCCAAAGGTTGACTGGTAGAGAATGCCTTGTGGCATTAAGGCCGCTTATGTACCACTGTTGTACATGAAGTTTAAATAAATAAATAAACTGGCACCTTGACCGGAGAGTGAAGACCAAGGCTAAAATATCAGCGAGACTCCTGGTCCTATCTCTTTGGCGGAAAATGAACGAACTCTTCGAAAGTCTTACAGCAAGGCTGGCTGCCAAGCGCAGATTGAACCCACTATTTATTCACGTCATCATCTGCCTAGCCTTTTTCCAACTTTATTGGGTCAGCTTCCAGTCTTACCGGGTGCAGCTGAATACCAGTATTTAACATTGAGCGACTGCCTATCTCACCTCCACAAACCAGTTAGTACTGCGTAATACGGTACCTCTTGGTAAGACTGGTTGTCAGACTTTCGGGCCAATGACTACCGGTAACGACTGTCAAAGATCTACAAATGAGAGCTGGGACCAACGGTTTAACGTGCTTTTCGAGGCACGGCGGAAACTCGGTATGAAATGGGTGGTCACGCATCCATACATAGTGAGAGTAAATGATAGTAATTAGCTCTGACTTATCTTGTTAAACTGGCACCTTGACTGAAGAGTGAGGCCATGGCTAAAATATCAGTTAGATTCCTGGGCCTACATCGTTGACGGAAAAGCAACGAACTCTGTCAAAGCCATACAGCAAGGCCGCTGCTCAGCGCAGACTGAACCCATATTTTCTTTCTTCTTCTTCAATCGGTCCCCCATTACTGAGGATCGTGGTCACTGGACCCCTTTAAATGGTAAATCTGCCTCCATCAACTCCGGTCCAAAGTTGCCATCACCACCTGCTGAAATTTGCTTGAGGACATAGCCTCTTTCACTACATACATATACATATTTTCTCACGTAACTTAAAATATTAACTCGGTTTACATTCCTCAAATATCTCCGCTCGACGTAGATATGTTTCAAATTTTGCCACCCGAAGGAAATAGCGCACATTCCCACACACGCTGTTTGCGTTCAATGAATTGAAACTTTTCATTTCAGAATCTATTCGCTACGTCCAAACTAGAAACAGTATTGAAAAATATCCGCTGTGTAATCAAGTGAA
The DNA here is from genome assembly GCA_950005105.1 of Lycophotia porphyrea. Classification (NCBI taxonomy): domain Eukaryota; kingdom Metazoa; phylum Arthropoda; class Insecta; order Lepidoptera; family Noctuidae; genus Lycophotia; species Lycophotia porphyrea. The sequence goes on along the minus strand of OX465400.1, from coordinate 4,112,471 downwards.
GTTTCTGTGTATTCACACAATATTTGTTTTTGCTGCGGCAAAATATCAAATGTTTAATAGAAAAAGTTTGTATTGAAAAAATAAAATGCCCTGAAAATTGTAGACTGCGCATTTTTGTCGCTGCTGTCTCTATTTATATTAAATTGCGTAATTGAAATAAAAACAGTGCTTCTATCTCTCTGATATTCTCGCACCGAACGTTTATTTTCGACGCCATTTTGTAATGAGAATTCAACTGTTGTCTAACTTCACTTGTTTTGTATGACATTTTAATTTCCTCTTGCTGGTATTTATTGAATAGCTTCCATTCGCTAAGAACATTTCAGTATTACGATCATAAATAAAATTATACCAAAGTTTGTATGATTTTCTATTAATTGAAATATAACAGGATATACAGGTTGTAAACAGACTCTTCACGAAGCAGTCAACCAAGCATTATGTTCATCAAACTAAGTAACTTTACACAAAAATTAGTGCTGGGCAACGACTTTTTTTTTTGGGCTAAAAATCACGTTTTTCAGTAGGACTCAATGTAACGCACTCAAAACATTGTGCTGATGGTTGGATTAAATAGTAAGGGGATCCTGGAGTTGCTTAAAGTAAAAATCTTACATTAAAAACATGTATTTAAAAAAAAAACTCGTGAAAATGTTGGAACTTTGACCCCCAATATCTCTGTAACTAGAAGGTTCCCAGGTATGGTCTAGAACAACAAAAATGATCGCAATGATGGGGAGAACAAGTGCCTTTCGGCTTCGTTAAGAGTCTGTTTACACCATTTATATTTCAAAAATTGTAACCTTAACAATACAATCAGATAGTATCGTAGTAGATCAATCTAGATAGTAGACTTGCCGGAAAAAAAAAAAAACCTTTGTTAAGGTATTCCTGAATAAAACACCTTTGTTATATGCTAAGGTTTCTGTATGCATAACTACATGATACTCCAGAGATAGGCGTCGGAACTGGGAGGCTCTGGCTTTGGTATGGGTGGAAAGCGGTTAGCGTTATTATCGTCCGTTTTTTTAAACCGAACAATTGTATTGGCCTAGATCTGTAGATCTTCCTAGTCACAAAAACCAGTGACACATGCATAGTTCGATGCAAACTATCTAAATCTAAAGATGAGGAATCTAATACTTTATAAACTATAATACTTTAATCTTGACTGGTTTTCACATATATAATGATGTTGCCAAGATTTTGTAACAATAATTTGATTTAATAAACTGTCCATGGAGTTTCTTGCCCATTCTTCTCCATAGAAATCTATGCTTTGGAATGTGCAACTACAGTACTTTCTCATGTTATTATGCCTTGTGACTGTGAATGTAGCTTCCCTCTTTTTTGTTTTTTGACAATCAAAAGTGCCTGGAATGGTCTAATTGAAATAAATGCTTTGAGTTTGAGTATTTTTGGTGGTCCTTGGCTCCGAGTATTGCATCACGGTGCAGCAACCAATCCGTTACCAAGGGATGACCATTGGAAGCAGTCACATACGCTTATCACGTTAAACACGTTGGCAGAGGCCTTAGTATTATCTGTAACTTTTGCTTTGTAGGTAGATATTTCGGTTAAGTCCGTGTATTCTGAATATTCTCTTATGGCAAAAAACAGACTATTGGAATTCTTTCATGATTGTGTTACAAATAGGTTTTGATAATAATTCTCTAACCAAACACTGTTTTAAGCTTTCACGGCTTTAAACTAAAGTTTTATTGTCACTTACGGGATATCCAAAGGAAGAGGGTAGACAATTTTTCTGCTCCTAACAAGAGATTTCCATCCACTCGCATTCTTCAGTCTATCCGCGATCATGGCGCTTGCAACAGCGTCCAAATCTCGGGAGCTCAAAATAAATAACTATCACAGAAGATATACCCGTAAGTGACCATACAAGTTTAATTCTCTAACCAGTTCATAGGCTGAGATCTATAAACGTAACTTAGTGTTTTGGCTTAAAAATGTTCCCGTGTCTGTCTTGCACTTGTAGTTGAACAGTTGTGAGAAAGTGACAGATATAACGCTAAACCTAAGATTCTTCGTAACGTTTTTAGATCTCAGCCCGAACCCAAAAACAATTTGCTCTTTGAACTAGTGTCTGTTAATTTAACATGTCTAGTGTCCAATGTGTTAAGGCTGGTGATTCCTACAAAAATAAATAAACAAAATAAAAAATCTTAATTCGCTGACCGTGCATTTTAACTTTAGTAAATGTAATTTCTATCTTAAAAAAAAAAATGTACTAAATGAAGAAATAAAGATAAAAAAAGATTGAATTTAATAAGTCAGTAATATTATAATCTTCAGCAACCAGTTTGTTGGTCAGGTTGTCCTTCGACATTGGCCACGAGCCAATCCCCTCCATCCCTTTGGTATGTCATACTCCTACAATACTCGACACTAACTAATTAATCAAATAAAGCACCAGTTACCCTCAAAACACTATAACAGACAAAACAAACTACATCTTACTGACAACACCATAATTCCAAAGACAATTAAAGTTACTGAAATATGAGCCTGTATTTCAGAGGGCGGGTTACCCAACCCCATCGTAACTTTAGACCTGCAGTACTATAAATACGCCTAGTTACTAACGCTGAAATCTAGGGCTCGCAGCGAAATTCAACGAAGGATATGAGGGTAGTCTTTAATTAAATTTTCAAAAGGTATATGGAGGTCCTGATGTACTGTAGGTATCAAGTTTAAGAGGATCTGACCCTAATCTGGTCCTGAAGACTGGTCTTTTGAGACGAAATAGGTAGAACTGATAGAGTGATTTATACTTAATCCAATTCGTTTAAGTGTCCTAAAAATAGAATCCTGAAATAAGTCGTGACGTAACTGGTAAGTTTTATTTACGGTTTCTATAAAGTTTTATATTAATTAACTTTATGTTAAAATATTGGAGAGCAGCGGTGGCCCAGTGGTAGCGACACCGACTTACGAACAGTAAGTCGTGGGTTCGAACCCAAGCAGGCGCATTACTTTGTGTAATTTATTTCATCACCACTGCTCTCAAAAACGGTGAAGGAAAACATCGTGAGGAAACCGGCATGTCCTAGAACCAAAAATTCGAAGACATGTGACATCTACCAATCCGCACTGGGCCCGCGTGGTGGATTATAGCCCATTCTCTCTCATAGAGAGGAGGCCTGTGTCCCAGCAGTGGGAACATTATAGGCTGATGATTCTACAAAATTTTCATCAAAATCATAGAAAATCGTATATCCGGTGAATTAGATAAGCACCAACCTCCTGAACAAGCAGGCTTCCGCCCTGGCCTCTCTACTACAGACCATCTACATACACTCAACCAAATTATAGAAAAACACCAAGAATACAAACTCCCACTACACCTAGCTTTTGTCGATTACTCCAAAGCCTTCGATAGCATTTCACATACAGCCATTTTTAATGCTTTAAGTAACCAGAACATTGATCCTACTTACGTACATCTACTACACAACATTTACAGTCATAGTACAGCTGCAATAAAATTGCAAACCACAGGTCAAAAATTTAAAATACAGAAAGGAGTCAAACAGGGCGACCCGCTATCTCCTAAATTGTTTACCAGTACCCTCGAAGAAATCTTCAGGAAGTTGACAGCCGATTGGACGGAAAGAGGCATTGTTCTCGGCGAGACGAGACTGTCAAATCTACGTTTCGCCGACGACATTGTGCTCTTTGCATCCTCAGCTACGGAACTTCAGCTAATGCTTCAAGATCTAAGCGATACAAGCCTTGAGGTTGAACTGAAGATGAATATGTCGAAGACCAAAGTTATGTGCAATGAAACACCTGGAATAATAAAAGTAGACGGGGTGACAATATTACATGTCCAGGAATACCTTTACTTGGGCCAAGTAGTCTCTTTCCAGGCTAGGCAAGACAAAGAAATCGCAAGACGAATAGAAAACGCCTGGAAGAGCTACTGGTCCATGAAGGAACTATTCAAGGGGAAGTTGCCTATGGCACTGAAACGCAAACTTATGGACATGTGTATTCTCCCCGTCTTAACCTATGGTGCACAGACTTGGTCTTTGACTAACATCCAGAAGTCCAAACTCAAGGTTTGCCAACGAGCAATGGAGCGCAGTATACTAGGTGTTAAATTAGCGGATCGTGTTCGAAACACAATACTGCGCTCCAAAACCAATATAGCTGACGTGGCTCAAAAGGCTGCCCAACTCAAATGGGACTGGGCAGGACATGTCTGCCGCATGCCGGACAAACTGTGGGCCAAAATAGCAGGTAACTGGTGCCCTGACACAGTGAGGCGGGCTCGCGGCAGGCCACGAAGGAGATGGCGGGACGAACTGGACAAGTTCCGTCCGAACTGGAAGGAGGACGCGCGGATTCGTGAGAGATGGAAGGAGTGGAGGGAGGCCTTTGCCCAGGAGTGGGACAGAGCAGGCTAGTAAAAAAAAAATGATGATGATGTTAAAATAAAGGAGCATTAATTGAATAGATGATTCAGTAAGCTGTGAACAGCTATTACTATTGAAGTGAAGGGTAGTTTTTCAAAATTTGATTCTGCGACTGATTCATATGGCTTTCAGTTCTGTAACACATGTTCATATGAAAATTCAGTTCTGTAACACATGTTCATATGAAAATTCAGTAGTTGTAGGTCAGTGAAATAAAATTTTGGCTATATGAATCAGTCGATGAATCAAATTATGAAGAACTACCCTTAAACAAAACATAACTCGGATTCTACCAAAGACAGTGAACAGGTCTAGCACATCTCAATTACGTTCTAGACTTGTCAGTATCTTGATGAAGAGGTTTCATGATGTTTATGACACTATAATCGGTGTTTTTTTTTCAGTTCGTCAATAAATGACAGACAAATAGATTATTAAAGTTCTAAAAAAGCAAAATCAAAAATTACCGTATACACAGTATTGGACGTTTTTTCTTTAGAGATAATTATCACTTTGAACCCTGCAACCCAGTTACTAGTAATTTCTATTTTAACATTAAGAACTGAAAGAAAATCGGCGTTTATTGAAAACACTTTTCTATCCTCACTAATCACTTGTAGCAATTACAGAACACACCCCAAATTAATGACATAAATTACTCATGTCCCTAATTAGGGGCTTATCAGACTGCAAGATGTCCAAATAAAGCGTAATAAGAGAGCTGAACACGTGCCAAATCAGCTGGTATACTTTCTACTTGATAACACACTTACATGAACAAATCAAACAAATTGAGAAACACACTTTAACATTCTAAGTTGCTGAAACTTTGAAAAACAAACAAGTTTCTACTTAACTTGTGTTGGAAAAAGAAATGAGTTTAAATTCGTTTTGTTTGCGCACAAGTGCTCTTTGAAGCAGCGTTTCTCCTTGACCACTGCTTCAACACATTAAATAAACGGAACTTACATCAACCATGACAGACGTTATTGTTATATAACATAACATCACACCTGTAATCCTCGAAGGGTTAGGCCGAGGTGTACCTAATAGTACACCCACATTAAGCCACTTATGTTTTGTCCCATTAGCGAGAATATTGCCATCAATCGGTGACAAATCCAGGCTCCGTGGCAGCTACTGACAAATTCCTGATGGAAAAACGCAATAACACTACCCGATCCGGGAATCGAACCGAGCGACTGCTGAACATGCGGTCCTGCCGCATGTTCAGCAGTCGCTCTGGCTACCACTAGACGAACGCGGCAGTCTACGTGATAGTTTTAAGTCATTAAAATTTATGTTTTTAATACTGTCGTCTACTGAATATCGTTCTTCTCGAAAATAACAAACCGTATGTCACAACAAAACAAAATCATGATTGTAAATCGTTGCAGTAAAGATTAACGTAAACACTACACAACTTTTCAGTCACCAGCGCCACTTTCAGACTTACTCTTATGTACTCATTTCTTATTTTATCCATTCTCGTAACACCACCACATCCCCCTCAGCATTCTCATCTCAGCCACATCAGCAAATGCCTTTCATTCATCACGACTAATAATAAAATAAAATAATTTTTCCTTTTGGAGAGCTAAAGGACCATTATTATATATATACATACATACATATACATACAGGTAAATAAAATTGGAGTGTCTGTTTGTAATATTAAAATAACCGCTTTTTACTAAGTACATATGGATGTATACACGGTACATATATCAAAACAACAAATTTTACAATTTTTGTCTGTCTGTCTGTCTGTTTGTTCCGGCTAATCACTGAAATGGCTGGACCGATTTTAACGGGAGTTTCACTGGCAGATACTTGATTCTAAGGAGTAACTTAGACTACTTTTATATTAGATAAATAATTAGGGTTCCGTGCAAAAAAAACCCCTTGAAATTGGTAACAAAATCCGTTTCAATTAGGGAAGTTATAATAATGGGGATTTTTTAAAAATAATTTCACGCGAACGAAGGTCGCGGGCAACAGCTAGTTACTAATAAAATATTACTGACATCCACTTAAACTAAGTACTATTCTTAGCTACTTATACTTATGAATACCTCCTTTAACATAAAACAAACATAAACCTCATAACTTAACTATTATATCACCGGCCAATGTTCCCTAATTGTACCTAATTACGTCACGTCCTCCATCTTGGTTCCAAGTAGGCCATTAGGGGTCAATTGATTATTATTGACAAAATAACTAGATTATCATATGTTAATAATGCGGATTATCTTAGATTGCAATTTAGTTAATTGGGCGTATCAGTCATTATGACGTATTAATTATATTATGAATATTTGTTGATCTAGTGAGCTCGTGGTGGAATACAAACAGCTGCACGGGTCAATCTTCAAAGTTAAGCAGTGCTTGCCGAGGTTGGTCCGTGGATGGGTGAACACCATTACATACTGGATTCTCTCCGTGCCTCGAAAAGCACGTTAAGCCGTTGTTTTTTTAGTCGTTACGATTGGTTAGAATCCCAAAAGTCTGACAACCAGTCTTACCAAGGAGTATCGTATTACCCAGATACTGGCTTGTGAAGGTCAGATAGGCAGTCGCTCTATGCAAAATACTGGTATTCAGCTGCATTCGGTTAGATTGGAACCCGACCCCAATATAGCTGGGAAAAGGCCGGCAAATGCTGATGATAATCGTTATAGTGTTGTCGAGTGTGGCATGTCAATAGTAAGTGGCCGTAGGTGTTAACGAGACGAGAATAAATTATTCGTTTCATCAGAACTGGGATCGAAACGGTTCCTAAGATAGACTCTAAAACTCGGTATAAAGATCGTTTAAGCCTCGACCTGGCAAAAAAACAGTGTCACAGTACCTGGCATTAAATATTGCTTTAATTTCACCAGTATTAAATACATCTTGAAAGAAAGAAAAAGTATTTATTAGGCCGCACAGGACAAAACCGCAAAAAATGTTAAATTAACAGTACAACAAAATTATATAAAAAGTAAACAAAAAAATTAAAACGAAACGCGTGAGTGCAAGCAAAAATGAGCTTAGTGGTGATCAGGTGGGAGGGTCCTCGATTGTACATATCAATTTCAGACGAGAATATTTTCTTATTTCATACTTTTTGGAGCGTGATTTTTCAGTAGTCGGGTTTTAGTTTTTGAAAATATTTTTTTCTAGACTGAGTCTACCTTCAACCACATTTTAATACACTTGACTTTACTAACACAGAAATAAACTAAGCCTAAAGTTAGGTAAAATTATGCATAACAGCAACTTAACCCGCTCCAGGGAATAAAAGCTAGGATGTTTAACACGCATTAATTATTCCTCTTACAACTACAATTCTCAAGGTAATAAACTTGTGAAAGATCCGACATCCTCTAGTTTCTGCGCTCTTAAGGGAATCCACAGAACAGGGGGAAATGAACTCTAATTAATGTACTTTTGCAACTTTCTCTGGCTACTTTCGTATGCATGTATCGTACGCACCTTCCCGAAATGGTATAGACAGATGTATTGGTAATGTTTGACCTATATATATAAGATCTTTACACTGGAGTTAAGTTAGCAAACTTTGATAGGTTTTCGCCTAAACTTAGGTGCTGATAGTGGAAACCTGTTGAGGTTTGTTTAACGTGTTAAGAGGACGTAAAGGTTTAACATATTGACTAATATACCTGACAGTTGTGTTGTAATTTGATGTTTTAAGATGGTTCTCTAATCAATGTTGTTCGGTTAATCTTAATCATTTTACCGACCTGAGCCATATTCCGCGCGGAGTTCATGTTCGCGACGATATTCGTTTCTTTTCTGTCACTTACTTTTATGGAGGTGTTCAATACTGACGCGGTGCGAATAGGCACATCCTGATCATGAAATTATACAAATGACGCGCTAAGTTACATGCCACGTAGATACCACGGGGGATTTGCCACCTGTTTTATAACTCTGTAATTAATTCTTCCAAAAAAAAAAACGGAATGTCAATATATTGTACCGAAGGATCAAATATCCGCAGATTCCTATCAGCAGTTTCCGTTTACTAACAAAATTTTATTCTATATTACTCGCACAGCCTCCAATAAAAACACAATACAAGTAACTCGGTATTCAGGTTCATATTCTCCATTATTATCTAGAATTCTCCGCGCCTATAGCCGCAACCCTGTAGCCATAGAATTTCCCCCGGACTCGTTGGCAGCGGAAGCAGGTGACAATGAAACGAGGGATGCCTTCGCGTTGAATCGACTTTCTAATGAAGCCCCATTTGATTTCACGTTCAACTTCACTCAGAAAAGGTTATGGAAGCATTTTTTTCATAATATTCTTCTCTATTTCCGGGCGATAGGGATGGAAACTAAAGTCCTCTTTTTTTTGTTTTTTTTTTGGTGAGTTGCATGTGTGCCCATTATTTTGGGAATTGGTGCCTGTTGACTAAAAGGAGAGAATAATTGGATACGTCGTTGATTGATATTTTGTTTTTCCTTTTGGAAAAATATGATCTTTATTTCTCAAAAAAAATAATACCCGTTTACCAATAAACGGGAATGATTTTTTTATTCAGTCAGGGAATATCACACACACTACACTGATTTCACGTAATATAGCCATTTCACACAAATATTGAAGAATTACAGTTAGGATTTTAATAAACAGACAGTTGCAAGTCGCAAATTTTCTATAATATTCGTATGAAACACGGCTGCTTTTTAATATTTGGTGCTTTGCCACTAGTTACCGATATTAGATCACTACGTATAATGAATGGGCTTATCGATAAACTATCTTGGCAATGCTTCAAAACGATATGGATCTATTTTAAAAGCGTATTTTCGATAGGTTTCTTTTAGTTTATTCCACTGTATTTGAAGCTCATAGATGCTAGTAAAAATCTCTTCAAAATCGTGAGCGTATCGGCTTCTTTCAGCTTCAAGACTTCGTTTTAGAATAGCAGCTTAAGCGGAGCTAAATGACGTTTGTCGTTAGCCCGTGTTCAAAGCTCGTTAGGTCTTAATAATACTGATAAAAATAAAATTGAATTACACGGATAAGGTCCAAAAGCGCTGACGATTTCAAATAAAAAGTTACAACACTTTTTCCGCGACGATTTATTTTTTGAATGAAAGTTAAAAAAATGTTTACTGTAAAAAGCTTTTTATAAGCTGTGTTATAATAATCCTCTGTGTAAAACATCCCTAGAATACAGTACACAAATAATTTAATTTGATATCCGCCCTTAACGCCGGTGTCCCGAATTTTCCGCGATTAAAATTTTACGATCCAAAATACTATAATGAAAAGCCTACGGGACTCCGGATGAATTGGGCAGCCACACTTTTGTCGTAAAAACGCCTTTATGCGGTCACAATTGGTAAAAGAATTTATTTGACCGACATTGTTATTTTACATTTGGACGAGAAAAATAACTACTGAAAACTTAACCTCCTTACCTAATAAGGAGGTTAAGTTTTCAGTAGTTACTGTTGTTGTAAACGAGATGTTACTTCTAATAATTTTGATGAGAACTGTCACACGATTTTGTTGAAAGAGAATGCCCATTACATACATACATATTATCCTTCGTTTATTCATTTTTCTTTACATAATTTTTATATTTTTACATATTTCTAAAAAAAAAACAGTTAAAAATATAAAAAATAGTAGCCCACCGGTATTGGGAACAGGGTCCAAGCTACCGGCGGTCAGGGCTCCAGAGAGAGGAACCTCCTAACAATACGGGCCGTGTCTAGGAGTACCGCTTTCTGAATCAAGCCCTTGATCCAGCTATCTGACGAGAGCCTCCTCAGGTGTTGGTCGAGGCTCTTGGCAATTAAGCCATTGGCTGAAACGACTGTCGGCACAATGATCGCTATGATAATATAACATACATATTATTATTATAAGCGTGTTGTCCCACTAAAGGGCAAAGGCCTTCCTTCCTTTGACATACAAATACTCACGCCTTCTTCCCAAGGGGGCAGATAGAAACAACAGAACGCCTGCTACGATCGTACTCGTGTACTTCTTTTGTCCACGCTATTAATGCTCATTCATTTTTTTCTATTTCAAATATTTGGTCCTCGTCCAGGAACAATTAAACTCAACAAAAAAACTAAATAGAAAAAAATGCCACAATTTCATTATGTTCATTTAATCTTTATTTTCATTGGACGCCTGAGGAAACGGCAGTCGAGGTACACCACGCGAAAGTGGTGTGAGGATCTGACTTTGTTAGCAAGACAAACAAGGCCAGGGATCGCACTGGATAGAGAGGTTTAGAAAGAGAAAGGGGAGCCTTTGCCCAGCTGTGGGACACTAGATACATAGGTTAACAAAAAAAAAATTAATGCTAAAACTGCACCGGATCTAGATATGTTTACGAGTAGCAGTAAAGCTATCCTTAATTATTGCATACAATTGTTTAGTTGATGTTATGCTGTTGCCTTGCTGCACGCTTTGATGTAAACTGTAAATGCAGCAAGTATCTGTTTAAACAAATAAATAAAATAGCAAAGCTCAGACAAGTTAATACATTATACCACCAACATGCACAACTCAAACATGCCTAATAAACGAACATGAAATTTTAAGCCCTGACTAACTGGAACACTAACGCTAACGATTTACGAACATTGAACAATTCATGGAGTGCGAGGCATACTGACCGTATATTTTTGGGGCCAGAGTGCGACTATAAATTCGATGCAACGAATGCATGGGCCAGCCGTGCCAAGCGCGGGCCAACTTATAGCGCGATTATGAAACAGCTGACCGTTTGAACGAGTTTGGATTAATCCGGTTCGAAGGACCATTTTTTTGTGCCATTTGTGGAAGTTTTTTGGTTTATTTGAAATGTTAAGTGATTGTGTAGTGTAGGGAAAGGGTTTTATAAAGAAAAAGACAGAGAGACGACTTAATTAACTTCCTCACTTCTCTCAAGTAGTTTAAATCTTAGCACTAATTCTTATCAAAAAAGCCTTATTAAAAAAAAATATATATATAGAATAGCTCTCCAAAATTATTGTAAAATCATAACCAGCAACCGAACAAAAACAAATACAGCCAAAGGACGAAATTCTCTTACTTTTACCATAACGATATTCTTGTAGGAAAGTCATAAAAATAAATATGAATCGGTCCTGGTAGAGGGCGTTATTTAACAATTTGCTGGCGGTCGAATCATTTGTATTGCCGTGTAATTTGGGGCGGCCGTGATTGCACCCTTCCGGGCGACCACTCCTTATGTACTTTTTATTCGAAAATGGAGAAAGGGTGAAGTCGGCATAAAAGCTTTGGAAGAATAATTCTGTTATGATTGTTCGAATTTCCTGTGGCTCAAGTGGATGCAACCTTTTCGAGTTCTTTTGATTAGAGAAAATAGAAAATATCACTTCATACGTTTGTTTGACAAAATAAATAGGTACGTACTACCGTGGTCACTGTTAACCAATTTTCAACCTTATTACTCAAGGTATAACCGTGAAAAGTGGTCGACCGTCAACGAACGTAGTACACGGTCTTTTGACAAAAATTAGAACTATTGCTACCATCTTGTTTTGTCAGTCATGAAACAATTTCACTACTGTTTACCAAAAATGCCGTTCAATCCCCAAAAAAAAACATTGCATCACTGTAGGTCCACTAACATTGACAGTTCAAATATATGGCAAGTTACAGCCTAACCACGCTGACTGTACTGCCTCGTTGGTCTGCTGAGCACGAGGTCCTGGGTTCGATTCCCGGGACGAACAAAATGTTACTGGGTTTTTCCATCAGGAATTTCTCAGTAGCAGCCACGGATGTTGGAGTTGTGCCCGGTTGATGGCAATAGGCTCGCCCCCTATTACATGGGACTTCAACGTAACTCGTGAAATGTGTATGTACTATTGGGTACACCTCTGCTTCTACCTCAGTTCTATGCAAATATCATCATTTCATCTGCCTAGCCTTTTCCCAACTATATTGGGGTCGGCTTCCGAATAAATGATTTGATTTTTTTTAACCCTTCGGGGATTACAGGCGTGATGTTATGTCATGTTTTAACCAAACCATTTTCAATTTTTAACCCCTATAAAATACCAACGTTTCACCAAAATTCATCAAATTAACCAACCGTACTTTCTGACCAGTTTTAGAATCAAAGGTACTGAGAAAGACCATAAATGGAATATAAAACCTAGTAAAGCTTGCTCCGTAAAACTGGTGGAACGAATAGTAATAATCGTTAAAACTCACGTTAAGAATAAGTATCAATATATACTAGGTGCTTTTCCGAGATCACTACAATAAATTATCGTAACTGATACATACCTGTACCATCTGGACAGGTGTACTCAAACCTCTGGTACTTTCTTCAAGAGCCAACTTTATATATAAACACACATAGTCTTCACATTCACAGGCCTACTTATTACCAGCTTTTAGATAGATAGATAGTTAAACCATTTATTCAGTGCACACAAAAGACAGCACAACACACAGAAACACATTACATGACTATACAAGGTGTAAACAGACTCTTCACGAAGCCGTCAACCAAGCATTATGTACATCAAACTAAGTAACTTTACGTAAAAATTTGTGCTGGGAAACGACTTTTTTTTTGATCTAAAAAATCACGTTTTACAGTAGGACTCAAGGTAACGCACTCAAAACATTGTGCTGATGGATGGATTGAATAGTAAAGGGGTCCTGGAAGTTTTCAAAGTAAAAATCTTACATTAAAAACATGTATTTAAAAAAAAATGTGAAAAAGTTGGAACTTTGACCCCCAATATCCGTAACTAGAAGGTTCCCAGGTATGGTCTAGAACAAAAAAATGATCGCAATGACGGGGAGAACAAGTGCCTTTCGGTTTCGTTAAGAGTCTGTTTACACCCTTTATAAAAACAGGGTGCTCGTATATAAAAAAAAAACATGTGTCACACGTGGTAGAAGTGAAACTTTCAAAAATTTTGTCTTCAAGATAAACACTGTATAATGCTTCCTATCTCATTTTCTCCCACGTTAAATCTTATGAATTTATGTGTCTGTCTCTTTTTACTGTCGCTTTTTCGTTTCATCGACTTTCAAATCATAACGATGCTAAAGAAGTTTTCACTTCAAAAACATATTTACATAAAGAAGCATAGTAACACCATGACTTACTTGAAATAAAATAATGAGTAAACAAGTTTTATGGCACTATTATCTAATATACTTGCATCACACTAAATAAGAAGTAAGATTTAAATAATATTACTATGAGACGTACAAGACCCGACCATTGCAATGTAACTGTATGGACTTTTAAAAGAGACTGTCCTCTGAGTTTGATTCGGTCTTTCCCTTCAGACGCAAACACAGACCTCATCTTTTTAAATAATAAATTGTAGTAAAAGCGTCTTATTTTTAACCATTTCCAATGTTAATATCATTTTTATAACTTAACTCTCGACTCCTCAATTTACAAACAAGCGTACCAACCCCACAAAACCAACCTAGTCATTTGCACATACATAAAACCTCCATATAAGTACCAGTTATGTTACCAACATTACCACAATATGGGTCAGTGCTACTGCACCAACTTTGTACTGAAACTTGTTTAAAACCTATCATCGGGTGCAAAACTTAGTACTTTTGGCTACTACCCAGGTTTCTAATTACACTGCTGTTGCCGGGAAATTGAAAACTTGGAAAAATTTTGGCGTCGTGGTTTTCTTTTTGGAGCAAATTTTCACACCACATAAATAGCTAAATAACAATGGCGATGCAGCTTTGGAGACCAGCCGTAGACATTTTTCTGTATTATACAGGAGGCTTTTATTCTCAAAGGCAAGTCAGCCTCATCATAACTGAATCTATTCGAAACTTAACTCATTATCCTCTGCCTAGCCTTTTCCCAACTATGATAGGCCCGACCCTATACCCTATACCCTATTCCAGTCAAATCGGATGCATTAGTTGCATCGAAAACGCTATACAGATGATGTCTCTCTTGCTGGGGGCATCTCACACTACGCTTGCATATACTGCGGTCTTCACTCTAAAACTTATTTTCTCCATATCATGTTGCAAACAAAATCGCAACAAAGTATAATTTAAGCTTCAACAGAATCAAATCTTTTATATCCCTCCACTGCAGTCATTAAAGTTAGCATAACAATATGAAGTTGAACCACCATATAAATTGCATTTGAACAATAACGCTCTATCGTAAATAAAGTCGTAACGGACGGTATACCGCGCGTCAGTTATTTGACGCATTAAATTTTACGATGAAAATTAACGACTGAACATGTGTCAATGATTTTAGATGCGTCATCGTTGGTTTTAGTACCTGCGTAGATTAGGAGCAGGCTGAAGCTGTAACTTGGAGCTGAAAATGAAATTGTTGGTATATATTTAACGATTGATTTTGACGTCATCGTCAGTTTTTAAAAATCACCAGATAGGTATAAAATTGGTAGACTTATGTCCATCGGTCGTTAATCGTTTTCTCATTACATTTAAAAAGCAAATAGGACTGTGGATAACAGTGAAAATATTACCGTGAATTTGTGACACAAACTTTTACCGTGGTTTTAGTATGCACAACGTTCAAGACCAAGCATAACTGAAAATCTACGCCGGTTAGTAGAAAAACAAATAGGTTTTCCTTACTTAAACGGAAGAATTTTTTTTGGGGAACTTGTGTCCCGTAAATATTGTAGTTTACTTTAACGCGATCGAGTACGTTTTGTCCTTGATAAAAACTCACTACGGTCACTGGTATATTTAAGTGCAGTTACAAAGCATAAAGACTTCCGCTCATAATCTAAATTCAAGTTGATTTAATTAACAAGGAAACTGAAGAATTGTTTTAATTTGATATCAAATGAAACGGTACAAGATAAGCCACGGCGAAGAATTACAATAGTCTTGAACAATAGCAGGCCTTCATAACTTCCTCGTAGAGAACATGGGGGGAGAAAGATAAACTCATTATGTTTTTATACGGACTGTTCTTTGTCAAAACCATTTCATTGTTGTAAAAGTGTGGTTTCTACAAAGAAATGCACTTAAATAGTGAAATGAAAATGTGGCTGGCAAATATTAGAAGTACCAGCGGTATTTGTTGAAAAAAAAACCATCCGAAGAAACTACCACACATTTTATTCGGTTTGTGCGAACTCAGTTTGGTATCTATCGACAGTACCTAGTCATCCAAATATCAATTTGATTTGGCTATAACAGTTTATTAGACGGATGGTAATAAAAAACCAGGAGCTGTGACCAGATAGGAATAAATCATAGCAATTAACGTTGCGTTGGATGGCCTCCTACGAGATGGACCGATGACCTAGTGAAGGTTGCGGGAATCCGCTGGATGCGAGTTGCACGGGACCTGTTAATGTGAGGAGGTCCAGCAGTGGACGTCTTTCGGCTCAAAGATTTTTGTAGTTTCTGCTTTTCCCCATAGAGAAATGCCGTGCATTTACCTGGAGGCCTAGAATGGCTGCCTTAGAAGGATAATAATATGAATCACGTTCAAATTCTTAAAATTGTCACAGACGCAGTTAATATTATGAATGAATTATTATCACTTTGTGACCAGTTTACGAACTATCCTATTATCATTCTGCTGCTGAAGCAGCCATTTTAGCCCCCTAGATAACAGCAACACTTTGTAATATTCAAATTGTAACCCATCTAAACCGTATCGCACAAAGTTAGTGACCAAACTATCGGCTGACCATATACGGAACAACTTTGTACTTCCCTTAGAATTTGAGTAACTTTCTGCCGCAGACATGTTAGTTTGTGTCACATGTAGTTGCGGCTTACTAATTTATTGTGAACTAGCTGATGCCCGCGACTTCGCCCGCGTGGATGTCGCTTATCGCGACCAAAAGTAATCATAAAATCTTGATACCGTTCCCTCAAGAAAAACTTCACAAATTATATACTAAACCTTCCTCGAGAACCACTCTATCCATTGGTGAAAACAGCATAAAAATCAGTGCAGTAGTTTTTGAGTTTATCGCGAACAGACAGACAGACGCGGCGGAGGACTTTGTTTTATAATATGTAGTGATAGTGATATTGTTGGCCCAAATCTATGAAGACAAAGGCGATTGAGATCCACCTTAAGTCACATAAGCTAAAATCAGGTATAATTGTAAAATCCTGAGATAAGTTGGAGCTGAGTAAGGAAAATGGAGTATAAATATAATTTCAGTAAATGAAATGTGTGACCACATACCCAGTTCCTCGGTTTTCTCTTACATGTGCGTGGGTAGGATGTCCAATTGATATATGCGTTTCCTTATTCCCAAAGGCTGCGGAAATAATTCGTAATGATGCTCCAATGTGTACCTTATTTATAACACAATAATATGTCTTCTTTAGATTTTGAACCTTTCAGATTGCACTATAAGGTTGCATGATTCGAAAATGCTTTTCATGATGTGATTACCTTTTCTGCACGGAAACTTTGTTTCAAACCTGAAGGAATATCTGTGAAGTATCCGTAACAGTCTGATTGAATTTTGAGGGTGATAGGAAAGGGATATTCCTATTTTGTGACATTTGTGGTAGGTCCACTTTCATGCCTAAACAATTATGAATTATTTTAATCAATTCCCGCTGACCCCACCAGTGGGGCCACGGGCGGTGGGGTCAACTGGAATACACCAAAATCCGACTCTTATTGTCATTAGACGGTTCGGTAGCTGGGTCCCTGATGATAGAATATATCGGAATCTAAAATGATTAACCTCACAAAATTTAGTCTAAATAATATCTTCAGTATGAAACCAGAATATTGAAATCATTATGTTATCGTTGGCTTTGACTTCAAAATGTGTTTCCTCAAAGTAATACACCAATAACAACTACTTACAATTCCATTCACAAATACTAAACTTTCAAAAGACAGCCAGCTGTCTTATTAAACTATGCTCACAGCTAGCAATATTGCAAGCGAAGCAAGTTTCTTTCGGTCAAGCCTCAGGCCAACAGCCAACAAAAACATCAACATTTTACGACTAGCTAAGTTGTCGCACCAACTGTGCCTTCATGCCGCCATAACTTGGAGACTTGCACACGGATATTAATATAAGTACAAGCAGCTAAGTAGCTTATATTGCATACTAGGAAATGTTTTCGGTTAGGTACTGTTTTCTTGTGGGTATTTTTTCTTATTCATCTGAGAGGTTATCTCCCAAATAGCTGCTGAGATGATTAATAGTATTATAATATGAATTACGAGTTAGGAATGAGGTTATACGGAAACGTTGCGGCTTAAAAGAAGATGTAGTGACAAAAATGTATGCTTAGATGGTTTGGTCATGTGGAGAGGATGAGTGAAAGGCAGAACAGGCTGAGGCAGAAAAGGTATTTACAAGGTAGATGTGAGTGGCAACGCCGGGAGGGTACGCCCTAGAAGAACATACGTTGACCTCATTGGTGAGGTTCTTCAGAAAGGTCAGGTGCGTAGTACTCGCAACCGGCGTGCGTGTATGACCAGATGTATGAACGTGGACGAGGCAAAAGGAGTATGTAAAGATCGTTGCAAGTGGCGTTCTGTGGTTTCTGTCTACCCCCATGGGAAAGGGCGTGAGTTTATGTATTTATGTATATACGTTACAATTCCTAAAATGGTCACAAAGTGACAATTCATAATATTAACTTTCGTCTGTGACCATTTTAAGAATTTTAACAAGATTTATTGTTATTAAAATATCAGGATTCTGCTAAAGCGGGCATTTTAGATCCCCTGGTTTCAGGTAGATGTTTCAGTACCGTATTAATTATTCCTTTTAAGGTACTTACCTACATTCTGTGGCCTTTACGAGTCTCTGGCGTCCGTCCCCTTATTCTCTACACCTTTCTACCTTCTGTATACCTTTGCTGTATCATCTTCCTGAAAAAATAAGAACGTAGTCCTTTATTATTTTTTTAGGCCAACAGAAACATAACATACCGTCACGCGTCAGAACGAAAGCGACCGAACTCAAAATTAAACAATTTATGGTACTAAAATGACATAATATTTCTGTGTTTTTTTTTTTAATGGGTTTTGACAAACCAATAAATACTGATTAATTCATTTTAGTGTACACCAATCGAGAAGAGTCCAAAAAGTCTACTGGCGCCATAAATATATATTTACATAATTTTTCATTTGAAATAGTTATGGCGTATTTTATTGGAAACTCCCTAAAACACGAATACAATTTTATGATTTCCCATAAAATGGAAAATGTCGTGTTAGGTTACTTTGGTTCTAGGGTTGCGATATCTAAAGCTTCTACTCGACCAACCAAAAACCAAATTCACACATTAAACGTCAATTCCACCAGTTTGACCATCCATAATCATATCACATTCAAACATACAGCTTCTTGTACATAAATCACCCCAGTGCATAGTGATCACGATTCTCGCATCGGACGTACGCCCCTCCACAAAGGACTGATGCGACGATCCGACCTATTTGGATCTGTACCAGAATTCCGATCGACTGAAAAAAGAATGCCGATGGTAGAATGGTGCCTATTCTCATAGCAGTTTATTGGAAGTTCTAAAATGGAGGCATGTGAATGGGACTAATGTTTTGAATTCTCCGAATAGTCTTTGTTAGATGTTTTTTCGGTGAAGGGTTTTTAGGAATCTAGTTTGGGGATTAGAATTTTGATAGGATGAACGAAACTTGCTACAATTTTGCTGTAACTCTTTTGGTAACATCTCGCCTGTAATCCCCGAAGTGAAAGAGGAGTCCCCGAAGAGTTAGGGTAAGTTTGGCAGAAGTGTACCTATAACTACACCCATATTTCGCCAGTTATGTTTTATAAGTCCCCTGTAATAGGGGACGAGCCTATTGCCATCAATCTGTTAGGAGGAACCAATAACACTTTGCCCGAGCCGGGAATCGAACCCAGGACCCCAGTCACACTAGCCACCACGTCACCAACGAGGCAATTGTAATTAATCTTTTGAATCCTACACAAAACCATTCAATAGGACCTACTGCTGAAACTAGTCGATTCGTCATCCAGAGTGCATAAACGCAATTTGTAACTAGATTTTTCTACTGCGTTTTCGATAACATCGTGTGCTTTGTAATAGGCAAATGATTCATCATGTTGCATTCATGAGCTGATAACCTATTCTTAATGGATGACGTCAAGTTAACACATGTTCCTAGAACTGGTATGTTCCAGTTTAATCCATGGTTTTCTATAATTGTCGGTGGTTAACCTATTCTTAATTTCTTATTCTTTACTGCACAGAAATTAAAAATATACATACAAATTGTAATGTATGTAGTATTACTATAGCGAGCTTAACCTAGAATTGGGTGTTTTTACTGTAAACCTAATTTTGATTGCGAGTTTTGCAAAAGAGGATACACTTATATTGAACGAGGTCGACTCGAAGAGGGTGGCTAATGAAACACTGGACTTTATAATTAAGCGCGTATAATATAACTATCACAGTGCTTGCTGCTCACACATTATAATATCCTTCACCTAGTTGAACGTTGGAAAATCTTAACACCGAGATTCAGAAACCGTCGCTCAACTAACAACGCCATCTCTTGGCAACAGTCGGTACTAATTATTTCGCTAGCACTTTTAAACCTAAACATATATGCTTACTGCTTTATGTGATCATCATCATCTCAATGCGCTTGTCCTATGTTACTTGGGGTCGGCACAACACGTATTTTTCTTCCATTCTCCCCTGTCAACCGTCATGCAATAATTTACACTTTTTTTTCTTTCACATCATTCCTCACACAACCCATCCATCGTTACTTCTGTATGTGATGTTCAATTGTTCATACAATATTTGTAGTTGTAATTATATAACAATACTAGCAGACATGCGCAACTACTTCTGCGTCACAGAAGAGGGAAGAGTTAAAGTGGGTCGTAGGCACCTATAAAACAATTCAAAGGAGCTGAAACTTTCTTTGTTTTAACCACGAACCAAAAATTTAAACAAAATTTGACAAAATTGGGTACAAACCAGGACAAGTATTGTTTGTGTGTCTGTAATGGGTAATTTGTTAATTTGAAGATTGTATTTGATTTTTTTTACTATAGACGTTAAGGGTATTTATAAAACAATATAATGTTTTTGAGGTTCATTTGAGCTGAGTTAATCTCTTTTCAGTGGTCGTTCAGGTCTTGGGTACGCGTTAGTTAGTACCAAGGTAATAGTAGCACAATATGTAAGTAATAAGTGAGTTCTGCACTCATTTGCAGTTCACAGAAAGTAGCTTAGGCAATTGTGTATCCAGTTTGACTTTTCATATTTAGATTGTTTTTAGTTGCTAAGTTGTCTTACTGCTTGGCAAAGACCTCCCCATATTTTCCAGGTGCCTTGTTCCCCTTTTTTTCTTATTTTTTTTTAATGAATAAACCGAAGAGAATATAATGTTAATGTATTGTTGTTGTACATAGGTTCGAAGTTCCGTTAAATATACAGGAAGAAAGAACAGCTAATGAACCATAAATTATAGAACCCGAGTACACAGTTAGCGCTAAAAGCAAACGTTTCTACCACTTACATTTAGAGCAAATAATTGTAATTACTTCAGCCATAACACTTAACCTAAATATGTGTAATACAGTATTTATCCCAATAGTCCGACAGGGCAATTAAAACCTACTAAGACAATGGGGTTAATAACGCCAGAAACGCTTGGCCACGAGTTTGACGCTCAAGCGACATCGGAGAAATTTAATGGAAGATATTGCTTAGAGCAGGGGTTCCCAACCTATTATCCTATCCCTCAAGTTTACGCCTCGCCTTCACCTTCCAACTCAAGTACGATGGAAATAAAACAGCGATGAAAACTTCAATGGACGTTAGTCATAAGTGGGTCCATATAAGTAATCAAATAACTGAAGTACAACATACTATTAATGATTAGTGAGAACATTGTGCCTGCACTTTATTAACCAATCAATGAATTATGAATTTTAATAAATACCTAAGCCCCTCGTCGCGCCCCCCCTTGGATCACTCTACGCCCGCTAAGTGGGGCGCGCCCCACTATTTGGGAACCCTTGGCTTAGAGCAAGTCTCAAGACACCAAAAAACAAGTGATGTAAGTGTGTGTTGCTGTGACGTATAGCGATCATAACCAAGCTGTCAAAAAGAACCCTTGCAACATCTTTGATGCAAATTGAGAACTAAAATCCTGCATTGCGCTATCAGAGTTGCCTGCGAGTTAAGAATAATTGGAATAAAAATTCCCTTAACGAAACCGAAATTCACTTGTCGTCCATCGTCATTGCGATCATTTCTTTGTTCCGGAACATGCCTGGAAAGCTTTTTGTTACGGAGGTGCAGCGGATAGTACTAAAAGTACTACAGCGCCATCTATGACACAGATGAAAAACTAACATCAAAATAAACGACAGCAAAATGTCGGGTTTTTCTATATACAGGATGTCCCGAAACTCAACGTCAAGCGGAAACGGCGATAAGCTAGGTTGTACCAGTTCTAGCAAAAATAAATCCATGTTACCTACCTACTATCACTTAACCAAGTAACATGGATATTTTGTTTTGCTAAAACTGGTACTGCCTAGCTTATCGCCCCGTACCCGCTTAACCCGCGAGGATACTCCCTTTTCAATGGGGGATGAGGAACTTAACACCCTGGTCTTCCTACTCTACAGAGGCATTAACTTGGGTCTTCAACGTTTCATATCATGTACTGAAAAGTTCTATGCTTGACCTTTGACGTCTCCTCCATCTGATGTGGTGATGGGCTTTACTCTCGACCTTTCGACCTCGGTTTTGCCCAATGGAATCTACTGGATGAGGCCTACATATAAACGAGCGACCCAGAAAATGCCTGATCAATCTTGCTTTGAAGAATGACGGGTTTAGGTTAAAGAGAACGCAGGCGTTGGCAGAGAGTTCCACGTTTTGTCCGTGGGCATGTTAAATATGGTTCGAGGACACTCTTGGCCAGCAATTTTCTTCCATTACTAATTTTAATTTTCACTATTAATACTACACTACCTTCGTAACTGAAAACACAGTATCTACTTTGTTACCAGTATTAATTTAATGTTTGCTGACCAAAACCAGAAGAACATCAATTCTGGCGTCTTGTAAAAATATATAAAATTGCCAATATATTTGCCATGATAACATTAAATAGATCACATAGATAGTACTTCTTGCTACAAATTGCACTTACAAAGTTCGGAATACGTTTGACGAAATCTAGGAAATCGTGAGGAAACCTGTTACGGGAAGCAAGCTTCTTACGGTAAGGTGCTTATGTAGCATCCTTAGGTTCGACCGTTCGACCAAATAAATATGAGTTTATTCAAAATATAACAACGAGTAATTTAAGGTGAATTAGGTACTCCATGTAAAACGTAGATCCCTTGAAGATAAATAACATGAGAAAATCAGCTTTTCCATTTTTGTTTTGATTAAAACCGCATACATGTTTCACTACAATCTCACTGTTTCATCTGTTTTATACATTGTATTGGGAAAGTTTTGCATTCTTGATTTGCATAATCAAAGTTGACGTTTGACGTGATCATCATGATATGAAAACCAACCAACCAAACTCACAGAACATCCTAGTCTTGCAGTTAAATCACATTGTTTTGAGGTTAAATAAAATTGAAATAAATGTTGTTGAAGTATTTTTTTAGTTGCTTCCACCATATTATTTCCTCTCCCCTAGTGGCGGTACTTTCATACAAGCCTACAAGCTTGGCTTACCCTTATGGCCTACTACTCTTCATGATGTTAGGGTAACAACTGGATGACCCGAGAATTGAACCCAAGACCTTTTCATTATCGCCTACCGGGTCTGCGGGATGGTTCGAAAGAGATACCGCGGCCCTGGAACACAAAGGGCAAGGAAGGAACATGGATGGGTTTTAGTCAGTACAAGTCTGGGAGGAGTCTTTTGGTGATTTCCCATCCTAAAACCATTTGTTTTCACAAATGGTTTTAGAACAGTCTACTTACCTTATGGGCTTGCCGTTGGTCCCTAGGTAAGCCACTGCTCTCCTCCTCAAGATGTTTAAACCACTTTCGTCTTCTGCAATGTACCTTTAATGGAAGCAATAACTTCCCTCATTTGGACGTACCAACAAAATCCTAGCCGCGCAGTTGCCTCAAAAGCATTTCACAGCAGAAAGCAGAAGTAATTCAATACAGCGCACAAATATAAAGTGTGCGCTAGAATATTCTTAGCACGCACGGCTCACGAGTGGTCGCATCCCTAGTACGTACTCTCGTGAATTCCGTATTCACCCACATTTAGCGGGCGCTAGTTGGTAGTCTAACGACGGAGCGGTTCAATGTTGGAAGAGTTCTCGTTTGGACGTGGCATGTTGGTGCTGGAGGATTTTTCTAAGAAGATATGCTTTTGAAATGCTTGTAATAGAGGGTAAAGTTTGTGGGGTTTGTTATTAGACTTGAATACACCCTGTTTTTAAAGCACATACATAACAAAAAAAACATGTGTGCAATTCACACGTGGTAGAAGTGAAACCTTCAAAAATGTTGGCTTCAAGATAAACACTGTATAATGCTTCCTGTCTCACTTTTTCCCTTGTTAAATCTTATGAATGTATGTATGTGTCTCTACTTTTTTACTGTCGCTTTTTCGTTTCATCGACTTTCAAATCACAACGATGCTAAAGAAGTTTCACTTCAAAAACATACGCCTTTCCTTGAAAACCTCCTTCTTTTTTCGTCGGTTATCAAAACGTTTCATAATCATGGTGGCAGATATTAATATAGCTGCATATACTAGTTTCAAACGGGGAACCCATGCTTATATATCGGCGCAACTCAATCGGTTGAAATATTTATTTCAACCGATTGAAATTAGACTTGGTACTGACTAACAAAGTCACATCTAATGACAAAGGGACCCATATCTTACATCAGCAAAAACAATCACAAAATCATCCGTAATTAGAGCTAACAGCAATTTATTAGCGTAATCTTGTCCAACGTCCACTAACACAAGTACAAAGAAGTCATCCAATCAACAGCAACTGTTCCAACTGTACCAAGATAACATCGGACTAAGGAACTCAGTATTTTCTCCCCGTTGCCGCATTCACAAACATTCGTAAATCAACTGAAAGCGTATATTTCCTCGTCGAAAAGAAAAATGTAACGTTCGAGGGGAGCATCCGAACATGTTCTTTAGGTGCTTCGGAAATACCTAGTTTGATATTCAAAAACCATTATTCTTTATTTTTACCTTTTGTGAGGCAATATTAACTTATATTGGAGATCGTAAGTTATGTAAGAGCGCAGATTCTCCGCTCTTTTGTTCTCTTTAATATAGTGTTACAATGTTACTTTTACGGGCTTATCCAATAGCAACAGAGTATTGTATCCGTGACGTATGTAAATCTTGGCATAATGTTTTGATCGTATCGTAAAGATTCGTTTGGAAAGTTGAGGAAAATCTTCCCACATTTCACCTTGCGCTATTTATTCCTGTTCACATTTTCGGGACGTTACCGCGCGAGTAAGACTTGGACATGTCGTATCGAAGTCGCTCACGTTCGGCTGGCCACGAGGGTCGCTCGGACCACATTTGTTTAACTTCTCCGTCTGTGAACATTGGAAATAACAAGAAGGATCCCTGCTCCTATACTACACAAGATGTGAAGCAGCCGGTACTTAATTATTTCTTAATTTATTTGCTTGGAACCCAAGACATTAATTTATCGCTGTAGTTTTTCCGTTTCCCTCTAATTTACTGCGAATAGTTGCACCCGTCTGTGTTGTAGAAAGCGCCTGTCCTTAATCACACTTAAACTCATTTTCGCCATTTAGCACCCAAAACTTGAGTACATTTTCTTATGCACTAAACAGATTTATTTGCTGCAATTAGGTGTTGCTACTATCCATTTGGCTTAATAATTACCTCTGCGGTGATATTAATCGCGATGCGGGCGGGAATGTTCAGAAATTTTCTTGGCTCCGGCTTCGGAAATAATGGTACTCGAGAGTGGTAAAATATCGCTCGACACTTGCGACATATTATGACGGTAGATCATTGGAGAACGTTCGGTGCAGAAAATAGGCGTTGCTTGGCAACCTGGCAATGAATTGGTGATGTTAACGTGAGCTTTGTTGTATGGCCTCTTCTTTTGGCTTTAAGAAATTTTAGCCCGCCCTTTTTCCCATGAAGTTTTCTGCCTACCCAGGCAGAAAATACAGAATGCCATACAAGCTCCTTCTGCTTCGTCCACGTTCATATGTACGGTCGAACAAGCTATTTGGCGTACATGCAGAAATATTCACAACATTGTTTGCAATTTTATTTTATAAAGCTTTTGTCATTAAGAGACTGATTCTTAATGACAAAAGTTTATTAAAATAAAATTTGGAAAAGTATACGCTTCTTTTTACGAATATTTCCGCGTGTATACCAAATAGCTTGTTCGACTATAAATATCATCTGGACATCATCTGGTGTTCATCTGGTTTTAGATAATTACTTCTTCTCAGCGTATCGATGGCAATCTAAATTGTGTCGGCCCAGAACTTAGCCACTAGTTTGGCGCCTACAGTAGCGTCCATCAGTTCCTGTAATGAACAAACAACAGGACACGCAGGACACATTATTAAGTCGGCCACACATGGATGGACTTACTTTGCTTATCTTCGAGATCTGTCACTCGAGGCACGGTAAAGCAGTATTTGCTGCTCCCGTCGTAAGCATCCGATCCACCAAATGCTCAAACGAGATAACAACTTACAGGGTATGGTCTGCAACGTTTATTAGTTTTAGGTTCCGCGTCCCCAATAAGTCAAATATCAAATTGCGTTTGTTTTAATCTGAGCCACACATAACTAACTAGGTCGTAGGCTACAGTCACGCTTACACACCCATTACTTTGTCCCAGATTCAATATAATTGATTAAATCTATTACTCCTCAGCCCAAATTTAAACACAAATCTCCCGTCAGAATGAAACCGCCCATTTTACTATTCGTCATCTTTATCGATGGCTTCAGTCCGGATTGAAGAGCCTCTATTGAAATGAGTTCATTAGTCGGCCGTAATATTTTAGCGGATGAATAGAAGAAATTATTTCGCATCGCTGCCGAGGGCATTCATCAAATCCGAATTGGATGTCATCACGTTCAAATCTGGTTCTTATTGCCTTGTGTTAGGAACGTAGATAAATCTAAGAAGGATCTCGGTGTTTGTGTTGAGCTGGTAACGTATGAGGTTTTGTGTCTAAGCCATATGTTTGTTTCGGCTCTATCTGTCTGTTTTCGCCTTTCGTTGAGATGTTCCGCACAGGAGAATTAACTAGTGAAGGTCTTTATTTAACGCAACCTTCTACAACCGTCGTCCACATTGATTTAAGACCTAATACCGAAGTATTAGGTCTTAAATCAATGTGGAATGTTATGAGGTCTTTATTAAATTGTATGTTGTATTTGGTTTGTCCGTTTAGTTAGCTCTAGCTGACTTCTTTGCATATTTTAAGTTGAATCTTTTAAAAATGATTTGTTTCTGCGACATAACCCAGACATATGACAAAAACCAACCCATACTGTACTCGCGTGGTGCATTATGGGCTAACAGAGAGTAGAATTGTGTCCCAGCGGTAGGAACGTTATAGACTGATTATACTTAAATTGATGGTTAAAATTACGCCCATCGATTCTCCACTCTCTTTCCCAACGTTAGTCGACATTTCGACTCTGCCCCAACAATAATAAAAAACATTATCCAGTGTTACAACCGACACGACTGTAACGCGTAAATATACGACAGTTTGGTCGCTTTCCTCTTTACAAATGTATTCGCCCTTTATCACAACACATTGGGTTGGTGCCGCGCCCGCGCCGCCGCCGTTAAAATTACATCAACAAAATTACTGTTGGCCAAATTGAAAGTTACGTCTTTTGGACCGTGTCAAAACAACACTATTAAGCTTGGTGCTTACTTTAGGATGAAGTAGTTTTTCCTAACCTGCTGATCTCACTTTTTTTCGACATATTTCACTGAGGATTTGATGGACTTCCTGCCAGGGCTGCGGGACTGTTCGAAAGAGATACCGCGGCCCTGGAACACAAAGGCCAAGGAAGGAACATGGATGGCTTTTAGTCAGTACAAGTCTGACACTCCCTTCCGCCCAGAGCGGGGGAGAAGTCATTTGATGATTTCCCATCCGAAAAAAATACGAAGGATTTGATGGACCTGAGTAGTTTCCAGTAAAGAATACAGATTATTTTTTATTTCAGTACTAGTTGCTTTTTAGAGTGCGTGGATACAATAAGCAGCAAACTATTTTTTTTCAATTTGCAGCAATTATGACTAAGTACTTATGTAGTAGTCGAATTAGATTATATTAATCTTCGTCTTTTTCGTGTGGTTATTGCCTAACCTGATGTCAGAGTTTTTATGCCGCACATGAGCCTCTGACTCGGCTTTACATGCCGTAGAGAAATATCTCTTAGGCAAGCTGGTTTGATGTCCTAACTATGTTTGCCTTCCCTGAACTAAGTGATAATTATTCAAATCGCACTGAATCCGAAAAATCAGAGGTGTGGGTCCAGTCAACTTTTACTATAACTTTGAAAGTCAAAAACACTCACATAATAGCTTGCTTCAGTGTGTGGAAAACCTTGTTTTTTCGCATGCCGATATTGGGCGAAGTAATTATTTTCCGGGATATACGAGTTCGGTCCAGTTTCAGCGGTTTTTTGCGAAAACCCATATTCATTCCGCCGCGTTATTGATTCGTTGTGGAAAGATTGAATAGGTGCATTTATTTTAATTGGAAAATGTGGATATTGCTTTTATGTAGTGACTAGCACGTCGCCCGCGACTTCGTCCAAAATTAGTGATAGCTCGGCGAATATGCATGTTATAAAAAAAAAAAATTGCCTATAACACCCACGAATAATGTAGCTTTCTGCCAGTGAAAGATTTTTTTTTAATTAGATTATTAGTTCCGAAGATTACCCCGTACATACACACTTACACCAAGTTTAACCTCTTTATAATATTATAGTATGGATAACCTAATCATTAAGCCAAAACATTCATCCTTTCTATAGCACACCTTACATTCGCTCACAACAATATTATCATTAACATTCTCGCACTAGTGCTGGTAACGTAATAGTTTGTGTCACAATACTATTATTACCTCAATAGGTAACAACTCACATGACCGCACCGCGTTGCTCCATTTAATTTGGCCCACATACATTTATTCGCATTATTATTGTCAGTTTAACCAATAGTTGTAACGAGTATTGTTTAACTAGGAAGTATATTATTTCACAGTAATAATAACGAGCTTGTTACCACCAAATATGTCTCTATAGTTTGTTAATCAGTATAATCTCAAAAACTTTTCTTTCGATGCTTACCTCAGGTTTTTGACGTGACAACGTCTAATAAATCGATGAATGCCGGCTGCATGCACGAAAAAGTGTCCCGTTACGCTCATTGTACGCATGTGCCACTTTCGTAGTGTCAGATATTGGCAAGTCTAGGTTATTATTTTTAATCTACTGCTGGAGCTGAGAGGTTAGGTTGTATCGATTTACTCTCGATTTTATGACGTTGTCACGTTAAACTATCGTCCGTAAACCAACTTTACAGACAACCAATTTTTTTATTCAAAGAAAGGAATTACATTTATTTGGCACATACCACAAGTGCACACCAGATAAAACAAAAATAATAAAAGAAAAAAAAAACTTAAACCTCAAATTGGCTGCGCCAAATACCGGACAACAGTTCAGCGAAATACCGGACAACTAGTGTACGCTGGTTTTCAACTGGATCTGGATTAGTGAGGTCATACATTCTTACTTACTTACTTTAAAGTCAAAGTCGTTTACGTTCTTCTTCTTTTCGTGTCGATGAACTCAAATTGTATTAGACCAGTATGTAACACAGCTCTAACATTTGCTTTCATTGAATCTTGATAGGTGCAAGTGGGCAGGAATCTGGAAATCCCTTAACCAATTGCGAGCCTAGGCCGAGATTGAATCTGGCCAAATGGGGTATCCTCGATTCATCCCAAACAGATTGCCAGTGTGGAGCCTCTGCAGGACATGCTCCACCTCTTGTCCTGCCCACCCTGCACAACCACGTTTACGTTGAAGTTTATTAATATTTGATTAACATGGTGAAGTTCAATTAAGTCAGAAGTTAAAAATCTAAAGGAAGGCCAATTCTATTTCAAAGTACACCCGTTTTAATGTTGGTTTATGAATTCTCCACATCTCTTTGACTTAAACACAGTATGTTGTTCAAATCATACGGAAGGAAAGGGCTGACCATCATTCCTATTCACCCCGACAGGCGTGAAGATGTAAGAGGAAGCTCGCATATAGTCAAAGGATTTATATTGTTAGATTTTGTTAATGTTTTGTGAGCTCACTCTTCTCATAGATGCTTAACATACATACAAACACTCACACCTTTTTCCCATATGGTAGGCAGAAATAACAAAAGGCTACCTACATAACAGTCGTTACAGGTAGTTTGTGGTCCAAAAGTCTGACTACCGGTCTTACCAAGGGGAATCATTTTGCCCAGCACTAACTGGATTTTAATGGTCAGATAGACAGTTACGCCATGTAAAATACTCGTAAACAGCTGCATTCAGTTAAGACTGGAAACTGACCTCAACATCTATGGGTAGGCAGAAGATTATGGCCGATTAATGACCTTATAAACTGACATATAAAGGTAAATACAAAACTTGTGTTAATAAATAAGGCATCGAATAAGAGGTTACGATCCTTACATACTCCTTTCGCCTAAAGAATACTCACGCGGCCTAAATACAGTGAGAGCATATCCAATGATTTAAATCTTTGAACATAGTCACATACACACCGACCAGTGATAGATCTATCCTCACCAGTATTACAGTATTCCCCTACCTCGCACGTGACGTTTATGTTAAGCAGGGTTCACACAATCAGGCCTCGCGTGACTAAAGCCGGCTGTTCATTCAGCGGCTGGCAAAAGACGGCCATTCACAATCAGTTTAATTACCGCGTCGAACGTCAGTGTGAAACGCGTTTGATGTGTTGTGGTGTTCAGATTTATTGGCAGCTTTGAATTCGAATTTGGAATTTTAGGTGGTTGGAAAAGCTTTCGTTGTTTTTTTTTTAGTTTTTACTAGGTGTTATTAAGGGCAAGGAGGGAAGCTTGTCGGGGCTGCGGGATTATTCGAAAGAGATACCACGGCCCTGGAACAAAAAGGGAACATGGATGGGTTTTAGTGGGCTGCGGGAGTGTTCGAAAGAGATACCGCGGCCCTGGAGCACAAAGGGCAAGGAAGGAACATGGATGGGTTTTAGTCAGCACAAGTCTGACACTCCCTTCCGCTCTGCCCGGAGCGGGAGAAGTCATTTGACGATTTCCCAAAAAAAAAATGGGTTTTAGTCAGTACAAATCTGGCACTCCCTTCCGCTCCGCAGAGTGGGAGACCCCTCCCACTCTGCGGATTTGACGATTTTTCAGCCAAAAAAAGGTGTTATTAAGGGCAAGTACCGTCTATTGGAGTGGTGATAATGCTTATGTTTCACTTTTAAAATAAGAATTGACGACCAGCTTCCTTTCATTGTGTTAATAATTTTTGTGTAAGCTACAAATGTCTTCGATTAATCATATATAAACAACATATGATAACATCACGCCTATTATTCCCTAAGGGTTAGCCAGAGGTATACCTAATAGAAAGTCCCATGTAATAGGAGGTGAGCCTATTGCCATCAACTGGGCTGGTGCTGAGAAATGCCTGTTGGATAAAACAAATAACAGTTTTCCCGTGCCAAAAATCGAACCTAAGACATCATGCTCAGCAGTCACGCTTGCAACGAGGCTGTCCATAATAAACAAGAACATAAATAGTTCTAAGGGAATTAAAGTAAGCAGATTGATTGCAAATATTAACCCCCCCCCCTCGCCCTCGTCAGCAAAAGTAAGCAAACCTCTTACCCCCGTCCCATGCTTACGTAAACATTGGTACGTGCATTTTTTTATGTGTTCTGGTTTCTTGATTAATTCATGAGCAGCAGAGTCTAGAAATAAGGAATAGGCTTGGAAGTATGTTTGCCATATGTGTTCAAACCGAAATTAGCAAAATTTCTAAAAAGTAAAAAGAAATACTGCTGATGTAATCACCACCCAGACCCTTCCATCCTCCATGTCATCAAAAATAAGCAAAGCGAAGGCCCCCTCGCCCCCCTGTAGTGCTTACGTAATACTTGAATGCCCCCTAACTGAAAACATTGCTGTCTATACGTGAGCCTAATACATGAACTTTTTTGTTTTCAGGTAAGTACCTAACTGGCTACGTACTCCTACTGGACTGAGCGGCGATTTGTTAAACTGCTTGTAACTTGGATCAGGCACGAAAGGTAAGTCTGGATTTTTAGGATTTATAAAGTAAGTACCAAGATACGGCTGTTTACTTTTGCTACATGGTAAATTGTACTGAAATATAGAGAATGTAGTAATAACATCCATGCAATAGGGGGCGAGCCTATTACGATCAACTGGGCACATGTGCAGACCGCGTGGCTGTTACTGAGAAATTTGTGATAGCAAAACCCAATAACACTTTGCCCGATCCGACAATCAAACCCAGGACGTAATGCTGAACAGTTGCGCTTGCAACCACTAAACCAACGAGGCAATCTAGCTACTTAATAAAACATCAAAAACCTGTACCACTTTACTGTATAAAACTACAGGTAGAAGGCATATTTTTTCCAGTGCCGAGTTATATCAGACACTTAAAAGCCCTCCCGGGTCTTCTAAATCCATTTCGGAAAGCAAAGTTTCAAAACTTCAACTTCGAAGAACTTTCGAGATGAGCCTTTCGCTTTTATTTTCTTTAATTTCATATTCCCTGCAGACTTTTCAACTCTTCAGTTTTTACCAATTGGGGATTATTATTTTTTTTAAATTCGTCGCTAGCTTATTTGGAGATAAACTCTTTTAAGTCTGTAATGGACAAAGTTGGGGTCTTAAAACCTGTTAAGTGTCTGGGGTGACTTTCGAAGATTTAAAACGAAGTCAGTTTTCAAGACAGTTATTAGGGTGCAGCCAGACCGCGGTGATCGATGTCGACGGTCGCGCCGCCTCAAAATATGCCAACCTCATACATTTTATTTTTCAAATTAAATCGTGTGAGATGTCGTCGGTTAACCACATGATCATAATAAATGCAAATAACAGATAATGCAACGTATAAAAAAAACAACGGGTTGCACCCCAGGAGTGCCGGCAGAAGCGAAAACTTGAAACAACGTCATCTAGCTTAAATATCAGATTTTTCAATAGCTTTCTGCTAGAACTAAAGATGTCGCTGCCGTAGAAAAAACCTGAAACAACGCCATCTAGATTAAACTACACGCACACTCGCGCAAGCGCCCTGCACCGATTCGATCTGACGATCTAATGCGAGTTTAACCTATTCCAAAAAGTGCATAACGCCGCTAATGAAGTTTTCACTTCAAAAATGGCAAATAAATTCGCGACAGGTGGCATACGATAGTAAAGCAGAAACATATCGAACATAACGTAATATCACGCTTGTAATTCCCAAAGTGTTAGGCAGACTGCAGAAGCGTACCTAATAGAACACCCACATTTCGCCAATTATGTTTAAGTCCCATCTTATTAGAGACACAAATCTAGACTCCGTGGTTACTATTGAGAAATTCTTAATGTAAAAACCCAATAACACTGCCCAACCTTGGAATCGAACCCAGGACATTATGATCAGCAGTCACTACTTGACAAATAGTTATAGAGCCAGTTAACATATGTAAAATTGACTCCTAACTGGCTCCTAGTTACACCCACCATAGTCTGCGTACCACCAACAAATAAAATCTAAGATTAAATCACAAAACATTTGGTAAACAATTACAAGTAACAATATTTGCTATACAATATCCTCCGTAGTTCGTTATTCTCAGTTGTGATCAAAATTAACTGAAATGTATCATCTGAGGAAATAAATAGCTGATAGTAAATCATAGATAAACACATTTAGCGGAGGCCGAATATTGCCGAGATGATATATCTTTTCAATATCTTTGTGGTTTACTATTTGTAAACAAAATGTCCATATTTTCCCTTTGTATTTTTTTTTTATTTAAGACTTTAGTTGGACTTCTGTTGGCTACCGATTTCTTTGAAGGGATTGGCCGTTATGGGTAAAGATATTCTCCTAACACCACGGTTACTAAGGGGCACCGTGTTCAGGGCTGCGGGACTGTTCGAAAGAGATACCGGGGCCCTGGAACACAAAGGGCAATGAAGGAACATGGGTGGGTTTTAGACAGTACAAGTCTGACACTCCCTTCCGCTCTGCCCAGAGCGGAAGAAGTCATTTGATGATTTCCCATAAGAAAAAAAAAAAAAAACGGGGCACCGTGTTGCCCAGTTACTGATGTCAGAGCCCAGATAAGCAACCGCCGTAACAGTAGTGAAGGTTCCATACAACACGATTCCTAATCCGGTAGGAATCGTGTCCTTTTGAAAAAAGGCACAGTCAGTATACACCAATAATATATCACATTAAAGATATGTACTCCGGCTTACCTCTTGCAAAAAATTGACCCTTCGCTACTGCTATGTAAGATACTGGTATTTAGTGGCCTCCAGTTACAGTTAGAATGGAGACCCTAACATACAAATGTCAATTATTCAAACTACGAAGATCAGCACGTTTCGCATAATTGAGTAAAGGCTACGTTTAAAAACAAAGGTCCCTTTAAGACCTACATTATTACCCAGTGGTACTAAAACTAACTATAAAAACAGACGCGAATCATCTCATAACATTAATAATTTTCCCCCAATATAATCAAGAAATGTACCATAACATTAAAAATTAAAACACGAACAGAATCCTGCCCAATGAACAAGTTTTAACGAGACGTGCTCTCCGCTTCGTACCGTTAATTGCAACTGAAACCTGTGCCACAGAATAGATAGGTTCAGAAGCCTGGCTTCGTACAACGAGCGAGAACGCACACACATACAAGGGTGACACAAACGAATACCACGTATTCAGTATATCATTCCGAACCACATAGAAATGTTTTTAAATCGGCAATTAAAAAAAACAGCTGTTTCCTATGAAAGTGCAAAATGTATGGAATAGCTGATTGTATAAATAACTTGGTTCGTAATGATGAATTGAATAAGTGGTATTCGTTTTTGCGTCAATGTCCCTTCGACCCTTTATAGAATATACAAGAATGTACAAGAATATATTAACGCGTGGCCAAAATCAGAACTAAAGCCGCCAATTTGTTTTTCACTGCAGTATCAACTGTCAACTGCATTTGAGCGTCAAAAAATTCTTGTATTTTGTACTTCAGACACGCTTCACATACAGCGAGTGCAAACGCACTCGCGACTGTCATTTGTTTGAGACCGCCGTATGTACGTACGTGTCTGTGTGCGTGTGCCTATTTTGGCTCGTTATACGAAATAGACCTTCTGTAACTATTCATACTGTGCCTTTATTTTTATAACTTCACTGCATACCAGTCAAGCACGGCGGCTTTAAACTCAGTTTTACGAGTGAGACGTCGCCAGTTCATATCCAGGTCTGTGAGATGAGTAATGAATGAGGTAGTGCACTATATGAGGAGATTTTAAAATGCTTTTACGACTTAAGATTTAAGTAAGGGTATATTTTTATTTAGTTTCAACAAGTTGTTAACATCCCACTATTACGGAGTGCTTAACATGCATGTGAGGCAAATATTTAATATATTTTTCTTAAAATAAAGATAGCAAGCTCGATCACAATATGCGGTTAATAGAACCAATATTTGACCGTGACCGACTCAATGTAAAAAAAAAACACTGTGCTGGATACATTGAATAGTACGGCGGTCGTGGAGGTATTTAAAGTAACATTATAACATTAAAAGCTTGTATCTAAAAAAAAACCCAGGTATGGTCTAGACTCTTGAACAAGTACCTTTCGGTTTCATTAAGGGTATTTTACATCCATTATTTAAGGAATAACCGCAATAAGTCGCTCCCTAGTAGAAACAACACTTTTTCCACTAAAACAATGTATGTTACAAACTACGTGTGCGTGCATGGGACACAAAGTTTACAATAGTTGTGCAACACTTAGGAACTGGTCACTTGCAGCCCATTTAACTTGCTCTACAGTGTACGCCAAAATGTATGGACTACGACAACTTTGTTAATAATGTACTATAAATTAATTAATAACAGTGTATTTATTATTAAATCAGATTTGCTTAAATACATAGCTATCTATACCGTTATATTTCCCCGAAGAGATAGCCATGGTTTCGATTGCTGGGACGGGCAAAGTTTTATTGGGTTTTTCAATCAGGAATGTCTCTTCGCCCGACCCGGGACCGAACCCAGGACCTCATGCTCAGCAGTCACGGTTGCAACCACTAGACCAACGAGGCAGTCAATACACAGAAGTATATAACAGTGCCTGGAGTCTGCAGCGAGTTCATAAATGGGCCGTATCAGTTAGACTGATCCTGAAAAGATCTTCATTTTCGAAAACCCATACATCTTTTCAACTAAAATTACATGATAACCTCCTTCTTTGGAGTCGGTTAACAAAATCCCCCTTACCCTCAATTCTAGCGAAGATGAATGAGAAAAGTCGAAAAGTTAAAGATAGTTGCGCGACGCTCGACGGCTGGTCATTCGCGCCTCATTTAACCCACCCCACGGCGTAATGGTCGGTGTGCGTCAATTTACCATTGAATAACCGTGCTCGTATGGGGCTTTGGAAACATTAAAGATGTTCATGTAACACCACAAAAGGTGCTTAATTTCTTGTTATGGTGGAAAAGTGAAAGAAGAAATCGTATGCCGCAAATAAGTGTTTGCCAAATCAAATTGCATCTGTTTATATATAAAGCATTATCCGTGGGTATACTGGGGGTCTAAAATGGCCGCTTTAGCAGAATCATAATAGGATAATAATATGAATTACGTTACAATTCGTAAAATAGTCACAAAGTGACAAATCATAATTTTGACTAATTTTGACCTTTTTAAGAATTTTATCGTGATTCATATTATGATTCTGCTAAAGCGGCCATTTTAGCCCCCCTGTTAGTTACACCTCTGCCTAACCCTTCGGGGACTACAGGTGTGATGTAATGTGTTTTATAATGAGTACATCATAAGTCCAAACAAAAACCCCCCTCCTCAGCTTTCTTAACGCCATGTGTGCACTGCCTCATAATTATGAAGCCCTAGACTTCATTAAAGCCGTTCATTAGGACCTTCTAAAGGTGTGAGGCGATCTTATATACAAATAGCCATTATGTAGTATATGTATAGTTTTGGTCTAGACGTCTAATCAAGTTTTGGGGACGAGGGATTAGATTTTAAGTGTATTTGTAGTTTGGGAGTGGTTTTCTGATTTGTAGTGTTTTGTTCGGTCTTTTAATTAGCTTATTAGCAGTTACACGGATTTTGATGACGATAACATAAGCTCGTAACATAACGCCTGTTATCCCAGAAGGGTTAAGCAGAGATGTACCCTATAGTCTATTTAAATAAAAAATAAACGGAAATTGCTTCCCGTTTTGTTCGCACAACATCTGTCTCAGTCTGTAAAAAATATCTAATTTACCTAGACTTTAGCTATGTTTTTGACATTGATTGTCGGTTAGATGAGATAACGACAAAATTTTGAAATACATAATTTTCCCTATAATTTCTGCATCTAGTCAAAACAGAATCCTACCACCTATTTGCAACTTTGTGGTGAGCACTTAACATACAAAGGAAAATCCTCTGCACCAAAAACCAACACTATAATTTCACCAAATCAAATTCAAACTACCCACATTACAAGCTCCGCTACTCGCAATCCGTCCGGAAATGGCACACAAATATCATTATGACATTAATAATCCCCCCACAATAGCCAGTGGGCGAGCCGAGCGTCATTCTCCACTCAACTGTTTGAGCATATCGCTTTTATGCTCAATGCTCAACCCCGCAAATGAGTACGTTGAGCGCAAAAGTGCCGCTCAAATGCTGCGGATGCGCTTTGGGACCGCAATTGTTCTGTAATTATATTATCGGCCGAGATATGAGGATTATTTCATATTGTGTGCTGGATTGTGGGTCTGGTTGCGTTGGAATTATTTGTGTGGTGTGGTTTGTGTATGTCAAATTTAATGCTTAAGCTGACTTTGAGCCTCTGAATACTTTGGCGAGCTGAGAATTCTCCAAATGTTTAGTGCAACGCAGTGTTAGCAACCCGCCTTACCAAAAATTTTAACTGGCTAGTATTTTCAGATTTTCACAATCCTGACTGCCCCGTGACTGCTGAGCATGGGGTTCAGGGTTCGATTCCCGGATCTTGGATTTTATTCTTGTAAAGCTCGTAGCAAACTACGGGCACTTAAAGATGTAGTTGTTTATTCCTTTAATTTCACCTAACAAGAGACTTACTTTTTGATCCATCAAACCTTTGCTAAAATAATATGAAATCTACCGGTTAAATTCTAAAGAAAATTAAAAAAAAAACTTTTTAAATTTTTGCAGTAAGACTACACTCAACATTTTCGAAACGAAAATATCAACGCTACAATATCGGAAAGCAAACACAATAATATCAGTACTAGCTTTGCAATATGGAGTCTCAATACTCGACTCACTAACAGGTACTCTAAAACACATCACTACGCTTCGCAGCTTAAGAAAATAGTCCTTGAAATAAAACGTAGGAGTAAACAGCACACTCGTAGCAACCGTAGCACGTAGGCGTAGCGCGTAGCATTCGTAGCACGTCTACGAGCGCTTAGACTGGGCAATCGTTACAGAATTCACTTCGAATAGATTACGTTTAATATTTATTTATTTATGTTTGCTTATTTAGTTTTTATTATGTGTATCGGTCAAGGGTATTGGCTATTAATTTGAGAGGCTAGATTTTGTTCCTTATTTGATACTCAAGCGCTAAATCTTTACGTCTACGTATGTTAGTTTTATTTAACTCGATTTATTCACATTTTCTAATATTTCTTATCCGTTTTCCATGACTAACAGTGCTTTGGAACGGGCATCTAACTTCAACTTCCAAATCTGCTGTCTTTGGCAAAAAATGTGTCTGTAAACGGTTTAATAGAAACGTTGAGTTCTGAGTTGTTTAAATTGTGCTCTCAATGTAGTTAAGTCGCCTGAAAATTTGTGAGAAGAGTGAGCACAGCCTTGAATTGTTGATACGATATCGAGTATGAGTGATATAGAAAATAATGCTGTCGATATGTCATTTGTTCATTGTAAACAAAACAGAACCATCGCCAGGCGAATCTAACAAATTAAATCTTTAGATTCGTTTTTTTTTTTTTTTTACGGATGGGAAATCATGTAATGACTTCTCCCGCTCTGGGCAGAGCGGAAGGGAGTATCAGACTTGTACTGACTAAAACCCATCCATGTTCCTTCCTTGCCCTTTGTGTTCCAGGGCCGCGGTATCTCTTTCGAACAGCCCGCAGCCCTGGCAGGACTGTTTTGGGTTGAAATGTATTTGCATATGGGACTGCGCCTAATATTTATTTTGACGTGACAACGTCTAATAAATCGATGAACGCCGGCTGCGTGCACGAAAAAGTGTCCCGTTATGCTCATTGTACGCTTGCGCCGCATCTATCTCTCTTCCACTCGATTTTATGGCGTTGTCACGTTAAACTATCGTCCGTAAACCAACTTTACAGACAACCAATTTTTCGTCCTTTCTTTGATTTCCATAGAATTACATCGTCATCAATCATCATTCATCAACATTCATCATTTTTTTTTATTACAAAACATCTCGCTAATTTCTCACTCTCTTGAATTTTCGCTTCAACCAAAGACATCTCGCTAAAATCTTCGACTCGTAAACACAGTGACATTATCGCCGAATCCTTTTCGCGTTAAATCAAACGCTACACATTTAAATCGCGCAACAGGCGGCGTTTAATCGCGATGCCATCTAAAACTGGAGCAAACAAAAAACAAATTCGCGAAAGCTTGCCTTCATCGCTTGGGTTCGCTTGTCGTTATTAAAGCGCTTTCTGCCCGTTTTTTTTGTTAAATGTCGCGTAGTATGTTTGGATAGTTTAATAGGAATGTTGATGGTGATGGGATTGTTAGTGTTTTTTATTAATTTTGGTATTTTTTGGTAGTTAGACATTTGAAAGGAATCATGCAATGGTTGCATATCATTGCTTTACATTTAGGGAGATAGTGAACAAACACAGGATTATACAATACTAGCTTATGCCCGCAGCTTCGCCCGCGTGGAGTTCGATAATAGTTTCAGGGGATCATACTGCCGGAATAAAAAGTACTTAACCTATGTTTTAATCCAGGTTATAAGCTATCTGTATGCTGAATTTCATCAAAATCCGTTCAGTGTTTTGGCGTGAAAGAGTAACAAACATCTATCCGTTCCACATTCCATCCACACAAACTTATTTATAATAATATAGTAGGATTTGGGGGCTGGATAAAAATTCATACAATGTGTTGTAACAAAACAGTTATCGAGAGGCCATAGCGTGAATCAGAACGAGATAGTCAATAGT
The DNA here is from genome assembly GCA_950005105.1 of Lycophotia porphyrea. Taxonomy (NCBI): domain Eukaryota; kingdom Metazoa; phylum Arthropoda; class Insecta; order Lepidoptera; family Noctuidae; genus Lycophotia; species Lycophotia porphyrea. The sequence goes on along the minus strand of OX465400.1, from coordinate 4,072,431 downwards.
CAGATTGTATGAGTTGAAATAAAGTTGGAAAACTTATCTAATAAACGAAATCCTACATCGCGCAATTAAAGTTATCCGCGACTTAAGACTATATACAAGGATCCGACAACAACTGTCGGGCAGTAGCCCACCAGACATAACATTCGTCTGGTCGGAAGATCCTCCCTTTCTATGGGGATGAAGAACTTTACACCCTGTTCTTCACACCCCCAAATTCCGAAATCCCGAAGACAGTCAAACTCAAACTCAAACTCAAACTCAAACTCAAACTCAAAAGCATTTATTTCAATTAGACCCTTACAGGCACTTTTGAATGTCGGAAAAACAAAGAAGGCTAAGCTACAGTCACAGTCACAAGGCATAATAACTTGTGAAAGTACTGTAGTTGCCCATTCCAAAGCGTAGATCTCTATGGAGAAGAATGGGCAAGAAACTCCATGGACACTCTTTTCAATCAAAATATTATTACAAAATCTTGGTTACATCATTCATGTTGAGATTATACATGTATGTGAGAACGATGTAAAGAGGCGTGCGAATTAAGAGCGTCCAGTCTTTCACAATCTAAAAAATATTCTAAGATGTTAAGACGTACAGGTACTCAAAGGAAGTAGTAACATGACTTCACTATTGTTTATAATAATTCACCAAGATCAAAAACTAAACTGCCTTGTATACTAAGAGCATATTGTTACAGGCATCTCTATGAAGCAATCCTCCAAGGTAATATAGGTAGCAAGATTTACGCTGCACTTCAGTTAGACGATAGATTAGCGTTCCGCTTACATTTTATAAGCTAATACTGTAAGTGGCTTTAATAACTAACTGCAGAAGCGCTTGATTTATTTTGTTGGATATTTGTGTTATAATGTTGAAGTATTTTGTTAAAAAGAGCACGGGTAATGGGTCTGTGGAAAATTACAGTCAATTCTTGGTCTTCTCTTTCATATGGTCTTAGCGTGGTGTCAGAGATTTTATGCCGTCCATGGGCCTCTGTAGTGTTGTAAGAAACTCGAGTCTTGGAGTCTTATTTAATAAAACTTGAGCTATTTCTGAAGACTCGAGTCTTATAAATAAAACTTAGAGCTCAAGTCCTTCAGAATTTGGAGTCTTTTGTAAAAAAACTTGACTAGAGTCCTGCCAAAAATAACTCAAAGACTGAGTCTTTTTAAAAGAACTCATGACTGAGTCCTCTAAATCCATAGCTGTTGTAGTTTGAAGTAAATAAAATAGCAATGAACGTGTGTTTATTATTTTAATTAGACGTTTTAACTCGCATTTCGATTCGGCAAATCGTGAGTCTTCAGGTGGATACTTTTGAATAGGTTATTATTGTGCGTTTTTTTTCAATCAGTACATAAATATGGATGAAGATATAAAATCACCCAGTATTAAATATTATAATACACCAACTCAAGTCCATGACTCAGTCTAGGTCAAAGAACTTAAAAGACTCGAAAGGACTCGGACTCATGTGACTAACGAGTTCTAGTCTTGAAAATCTACTCAAGTCTTGCAATGAAGACTAAAAGACTCGAGTTTCTTACAACATCAGGCCTCTGACTTTGGCTTTACGTGTCGTCGAGAAACATCTCTCAGGCATGCTGGTTTGGTTTCATCACGATGTTTCCTTCACCTAAGTAAGTGATAATTATACAATACGCACATGAAACCGAAAAATCAGAGGTGCGAGTCTTGGGTTCGAAGCTACGACTTGATGATGTATTGAATTCTTGGTGATTTTTGCTTACATTAAAATTGTTTATAGTTATTTGACCTGCCTCGGACGACGGGCGTATTCAGGCAGCTACTGCGTGACGATTCTGGCCCATTTGTCCTAAACCATCCTGGAAATGTGAGCCAGTCCGATTAGTCCGCCAGTCCCATTTTAAGCTCGCAGACTTATAGCCAACATTGGCGAAGCCTGTCTTCGGTTATTATGGTTTGCGCATACGATCGCTTATAGCAAAGATAATAGAGAGAAATAAAATGTGTGTGTATTTATTACGCACGTAAGAAGTTATACTTCTTTGGCGTGTAGAACTAAAATGTTGACTAGCTAACTTCAGGGTGTATGTTGACTAACTAACTTCAGGGTGTCGGTTTTTTTGTGACGGTTTGCGCGCGCATCTTAAAAATTTACTCTCATCATTTCTCTAACGCGCCAAAAGAAGTATAACTTCAAAAACGCAGCTCGATAAAAAACGTCGACCACAAAATATATAGTTATTGACATCAAACAACACAAATAAACTTTACAGACGGAAATTATATCATGGAAAAAAGTTTTTTCTGAAAATAGCACACTTTATTTCTGGTATTATTTTAGAAGCCGGGAGAAAAATACCTGTCTGAAAATAGCAAGGTCCCGAGAGCTGTTTGAATCAATGCGTCATCCGTCTTTTCATTGGTTAGGTTGAGATGATTGATTGATTGAATTTTTAATACGAGTATGCTAGGCGCTATACTTCATGCCTTGTTTGCCAGGTGACATATAATGCCTAAATATACTGCACTGTTGTATATGCAATTTTCAACCCCAAGCCTAGCGTTTATAATCCCAAATCAAAGAGGTGACGGTTTTTTATATGCAATTTTCAACCCCAAGCCTAGCGTTTATAATCCCAAATCAAAGGGGCGACGGTTTTTTTTTGTTTACTCTGTAGTATAGTCCTCTGAGCTTTTTTCCCGTACCTCCTCGAACCAGTCCTTACGGTTCGCGTCCGGATGTTCTCGCCACCCCTACCGGTCTACTTTGTGAGGACTTTTTTAACGTCCTGTAAAGTAATTAAAAAAAAATTGGTATTTAATAAACAGTGGTCGGAGTAGGTAGAGCTGTTTTTGCTACTTGCGACATGCGGACATAACATGGATATGCCAAATATTTCCCGGAATCCCGGGAATTCCTTGTGCAGTAAAGTATATTTAGTATTGTTTCTAACAGTTTTACTTAATTAATTCATATTTCACGAAGCTACCTCTAACAACATTCCAGGATCCCTGTGTGTGTATATAAGTAAGTATATACTGTTTGGGTGCTCACCTACTACCTGCTCATAACTGCCCACTTACCCATATTAACTCATTTAAATCAATCGACAATTTCAAAATCCCGGGATTTCAGAGGCATATCCATTTTAACATCAATGTTTGCGGTCATTCACCCCAAACAGCTCTACCTACTCCGACCACTGTTAATAAATCATCATCTGCCTAGCCTTTTCAAACTATGTTAGGGTCGGCTTCCAGTCTAATCTTAGTATTTAATAAATGCTTGTAATAATATCTTGCTCTTGCCATAAGCGCACTAATCGCCTAACTTTTTCTATACAGCAATTGGCTGTTGTTCTATAACTCATCAAGGAATAAAATGCGTGACAATTTAAAATTAACTCTTCTATTTATATTAAAACTGTGATTTAAATTAAAACTTTTTGATTGCCCCCCTCAGGGACCCGGATGTTGTCTATGAAAGTTGGTGCTATCAGCACAGTTATGATCTATGGTAACTTTTTATGGGTCGTCCAAATTATTTTGTTTTAAATGAGTAGTTTTAACGTGTATAAGTTTAATTGTTGTTGTAAACGTTTACGGTTTACGTTGTTAAGGCAATTTTTGAGAATAAATTGTCAACTTTGTGAAGTGCACCAGAATGTATAACCGTATTTTGAGTCAATCACTATGTCGTTGTGTATGTACCTAAACAGTTTTCTAAACAAGTATGTACATAGTTATCCTTCCAAATAGCAGCTTTAAAAACAAATGAGTGTAGCTTGCTTGTGTGTCGTTGTAATAAAACTTTATGGGCAGGTATTTAGATGACTGCCATAGCTCCTACAATATTGCGAATGTTGTGTGAATTCCGTTCGTTTCAGTGGAAACTCGATTATCATCATAGCTAATCCAGTCTCTGGTTAAATAGCAAACTCGTCATAAACCGTTTAAGGCGAAAGCGCCAGAGTACACTGCGAAATTCACCGGCTACCTTAGCCCTTTATCTAGCCTTAGCCCTTAAATAGATTAGTTCTTCTGATTAAAGTTGTTTATGAACTTAGATCAACTTTCGAACAACATTTATGTACTTATCATGCCAATATAAGAACGATCGAACATATAAACAACATCTCTCAAGTGGAGAAGCATTGAACATAAGATTTGAAAGAAAAATTATCCCATAATTGAAAACTTCCCCGGGCTCAATTGCATAGACACCCAACCCCTACTCGCCGATCGCTGTGTGCAAACTTGCCGCAACCAATTTCCAGCCAAACGTCCCGGCACCAAATCCAATAGGAAACGTCATAATCATATGATAGGTGCGGCGCATTGCGCCCACCTGTCGCCGCGCGTGCGTCCCGCGGTGACGTCACCGCCGCGAACCCGCCCGAGCGCCGCCGGGCTCGCACGAGCGCCGCCGACCCGCGGACCGCAACGGATTGATCCGAGCGAGCCTCCGCGAGCCGCTAATCAAATGAGCCAATCGCTGTTTGTACGAAAATACGCCAACTTACACTACCCGAATCTAAGAAAATCTTATTTGACTTCAAAGCTCCCATATCCTCCCAAAAACATATTTTTGTGCAAGGTAAAACATGGAGCGAGGAGCGCTTTCGGCGCGTGTCTCGCCACGGCTCCTTATCTAGTTCTTAATCCAAGATAAATATTACATCAATCGGGGGAGGAGAGCGCCTGGCACGCAGCACGCAGGCGCGGCGGCGGTGGGCCCAGTCCCGCTCCGGCCGCGCTGCCCGCCGCACTTCGCTCTCGCGGGCGCTCGACCCGGCGGCGACTCGCCCGCTGGCTGTACTACGACCCGCACAGTTACGAGTGTTGTACGCCTCCCGGTTGTCACCGCCGCCGACGCCGAATCGACCCCGCCGAGTGTCCACTGTCGAGCCGCGAAGGTCATCCACGTGCCCATCCCGTTGCGTAAGTCGGGAAAGCGAAAACTCGCCGAAAACGAACCTCTTCTCCTATTGACACGCGAGAAAAACAAACGTACTTGAATATCGATCACACCGTGTTTATCATTGCCATGGCGTGCGAATACGGGGCACTCCATGTGTGTTTATACCGCGCCCGAAGTAAATAGTGTAGCCCGAAATAATCGTATTGGATGTGTCGGCGAGGTTAGAAGTAACTTTCTTTTTAATGGGGTAATCCGGACCGCGCCCGCGGTCTTTTAACCCTACAGTACGCAAGTGCTGGTTGACCTTAAAACCGCGGCTCGGGGACGAAAGTTTCAACGACATAGCTTGTTTGTTTATGAAGCCATAAACTGTTATATTTCTATCATAAAGATCTCTTATGGGGATAACCCTCTCTCTCTGTTTTTTTTAGGCTCTCTAGGTATATAATTCTGTGGGAACGCTCATATAGGTTTTGCAACAATATTCAAATGGCGGTGTATTTCGTTCCCCAGTAACATGCCACATAATTTATTTCGCTAGTAATCGTGGTAACAACGCATAAATATTTCAAACGTCGGCTGTGCCCTAATACTTATATTTTATTCGCAGGCTAACGTAGTATTTGCGCTGTTGCTTCGTTTTTTCGAATTTATATTCGGGCCAGGCTCTCAACTTTTTTTAATCGCCTCTAATGACTTCTTCCCCTAATTAATGACCCTTGACAGTTCACAAATTAGAATTTTCCGGGAAATTTCGTGCAAGCTTTTTGAATTTTCGAATAGGTATTTATCATTTGTATTTTAAAGTGATATTTTACGTTAAATAATGCTTGATGACCCAACAGAACCAGTAACAAATAATGTTGGTATACTTCTTTTACTAAAATATTAAAACTATAACGAAAATTTAAAGCCACGAAGCTAATTCATGGTCAGGGAAGGTCAATCACGCCACGCAATGTATATTTCATTGAAAACTAATATTCAAGTTTAACTTGGAGTATCATAATTATATACAGAATTAAAGTAACAATAATGATAGATGTTTCTTTCGGGACTATAATTTTTGTTCATATTCCATGTATTACTTATTTAAGCAGCCAGTAAAATTATTTCTTTACTCGTCTGTCTTTCTTTCCTTTTTTCAATTCAATGTTATTGTAGCGAATAATTTATTCACGTTTCCGTTGCAAGAATCCCTGAAAGTTCCATTAAAACTCTTTTAACATTTTCTTGCTTTATCCATAAATAAAATGATTCCATCCTCTGGCTGGTCTATTTCTCAAACGTTTACCATGAGTGTAGCTAAATATATAAATAAGTAATTATTAACCTTTAATTGTCTATAATAATCTCGACTATATTTTCTATAAAGTGTTATTGGCTTTTCCTTCAGGAATTTCTCAGTAGCAGTTACGGAGTCTGGATTTGTGCCCAGTTGATGGCAATAGGGTCGCCCCTATTACATGGCACTTAAATATAACTGGCGAATTGTGGGTGTACTTACTATAATCGGGTACACCTCTGCCGAACCCTTCGGGGATTACAGGCGTGATGTTATAATTTTCTATCTCTTTTCCATCTATAACAATACACTCTAAACAGGAGAGCCTCTTTTCTATTCATCTTCTTCTCTTTTTATCGTGTGGTTAGTGCCTAACCTGGTGTCAGAGTTTTTCCGCCTCTGAACCTCTGACTTGACTTTACATGCCGTCAAGAAATATCTCTTAGGCATGCTGGTTTGCTCACGATGTTTTCCTTTACCGAAGCAAATAATTATATAATACGCAAATGAATCCGAAAAATCGGAATTATTATTTTATTATTCCTTTATTTTTTTTTATACACATTAATTAAATGTTTAAATATTTAAAATCTAAAGTAATATAAAAAAAAAACATTTATAAATATAAAAAAATTGTAGCCCGACGGTATCGGGAACGGGGTCCAAGCTACCGCGGTCAGAGGTCCAGAGAAAAGAACCTCCTACCTTATTTTATTTATTCTTAAGAAGGAAAGCAAATTGTACAACTAGAAGAACAATAAAACTTAGGTTAAAAAGCACCAGCATGTCAGTATGTGCTATAATTCTTAGTTGTTGATGTCTGAACAACCCGAATATCCCCGTTCTGATATCTCCTTATATAGTAGTCCTCGGGGTCGGCTTATTTTGTATTTACCGAACAACCCTTGAGTAAAGATTCGCGCAAGCATTCTTAGAAACCACAACACAAAATAAAGTCATCCTAAATATATTAGTAATCACTCAGCCAGCGATCCCATCGATCAGAACACTTCTTAACTTTTTCGAAATTTCGAAAATTCGGACCACAGCTTCCCTGTGTTGAACCCCTTCTATTTTCAGACTGTTACAATATTAATGTACCAAATTAACTTAAAACTTTTAAACGTCCATCCTTTCACGTCCTACAAAAGTCCCTGGATGACCTAAAAACATGAACTTTGCTAAGTAGCAACATTGGCCGAGGTAGGACTAAGGGACGTAAGTTGAAATTTACATACGGTCATTTGAATTAGTGTCGTCCCCTTCTAGTTTGGACACATTATGCCTGTTTTTGTAACTGAAATAATATATTTGAGTCCATTAAAAATCATGTTATTCAGAATTCTTATTAAACTGCAAACAACAAGTTATATTTTCGCAGTTAGTAACCGTGCTTCGTTGAAAAATGTTATGTTCTTGTAACTTAATTTTAACAGAGTCTAGCACCGCTTTATTTCAACACTTAATCTAGACCAGTCCGGTTTTATGGCTGACGATAAATAAATTTCTGCTGTAAAATATAACACTGTTTAACTTTTCTTCTATAACCTTTAATTCTTTTTATCCATAGTTTCTTAGTAAGCAGGTCGCTTACCAAGTAATACCTTATCATTTTCATATTTCTTAAGTAGGGCGACTTGTACTGGTATTGACTCAGGAATAGGAAGTAAACGGTTCACTTAATATGAGCTGTAGTCACGACAACTTTTAATAACGGAATAACGCAGATAGGCACTTAAGATTACTACTCTAATCACTTAAAAGAAATCTTGAAGTAGGCTCTACTGTTATTTATTAGCCTTCAAAACGTTCCTATTTTTTAGTTTCAAGATATACAGAGTGTAAGCGGCATAAACTTGCAAAATGTTTCTAGGAATACAGCAAATGATTATCATAGAAGTGATAGTCTAGTAGTGTGTCCGTCGGACTGCCAAGTCATAGGTCTCGAGTTTGAGCCCAAGACACACACCTCTGATTTTTTAGTTTCATATGCATATTGCATAATTATCACTTGCTTCGGTAAAGAAAAATAATCGCGTAGAAACCAGCATACCTGAGAGATATTTCTCGACGGCATGTAAACACAAGCCAGATCTAGGCATAAACACTCTGTCACCAGGTTAGGCACTAACAACACGAACAAAAAGCAAATGATTTTAGACTTTCCCCAAGTGCAATATCTCCACTTTTTTTTTAACTGACGAAAAACTTTCAACTCTGGTGGTTTAAGACTCATGAACTGAATTCTTCATGGTAACAATTTGAGCGTTGATAATTACACCCAGTATTGCCAAGCCCAAAATATACGCATTTAAACTTAAGAGATAGCTTAGATTAACCAAAAGCGGCAAGATTACGTTGAAACCGCAAGAGGCGTTCAGTAGTCGATGTGTGCCAGCTCGCGGCCCATTCAAGCGAATGGATTTAGCCCCAAATAAAATTAAGCTTGCTGCTCCCGGAAAACAGAATAAGTTTAATGAGAAGCGCTGTTATTAATTAAGACTCCGAAAATATTTTACACCCTGATTTTTTGTTTCACGACTCAAAAACAAATCTGGTCCAAATTTGTTTCTGCAGCCATTTTATGATTACACACCGTAGTCTCAGTCAGCATCTCGTTGCCCTTGTTCCATGTTACTTGGGGTCGGGACAACACGTGTTTTTCAAGACGCAGTGAATGCGTTAAACAATATCAAAATCATTCACAAAGAAGAATAACGTAGAGATTATTACTTTGATAGTATGCGTTTTGTAATCAAGATCTTTTTATGGTAAAGTAAAATATAAACGCATTTATAGCACACACTACTGCACTTTTGCACTACATAAAGGGTGTGTTAGCCCCGTCAATGCGATAATTTTTTTGTTCTAGACCATACCTGGGAACCTTCTAGTTACGGAGATATTGGTGGTTAAAGTTCCATTTTTTTTTTAAATACATGTTTTTTATGTATTTTTTTTACTTAAGACACCTTCACGACTCCCGCACTATTCAATCCATCCATCAGCACAAAGTTTTGAATGCGTTACATAGAGTCCTACCGTAAAACGTGATTTTTTACCCCAAAAAAAAAGTCGTTTCCCAGTAATAATTTTGCGTAAAGTTATTTAGTTTGATGTATATAATGCTTGGTAAACGGACTCTTCACGAAGCCGTCAAGGCTTTGTGAAGAATCCGTTTTCACCCTGTATAGCAATATTGTATAGAATCTGGTTCTTCTAACCTAACAGATAGGCGTGTTGGCGGGGTCTATCGCCACTTCTTTCCAACTAAAACACTTGGAGGTGTGAAGTGCGCGTGTTTTGGGAGACTATCCCTTTTAAACTTTGATGTTCAAAAAGTGCTGATACCAGCCTGTTGATGTCCTTCCATATTTCCCTGTTTCTCGTTATCTCACGAATCACCCCCGTTCTAGCATCATCATCATCATTTCAGCCGAAAGACGTCCACTACTGGACATAGGCCTAGCATATCGTTGTTTAAGTTCTAACACCGCATAAGTCATTTTTTGGCGTCTTGACATTTTAATGCAGTTTGCTAGAGTATCGGAAGACGCGTTGTTTCAGCTATCAGAAACAAGCAACGTCTCCATCTAATTAAAAGTGAACACAAATTGTAAAATAGTATTTTACCACGTATTTTTACTACAGTTTTTTCACTCTAATGTAAAGTATCTATTTTTGATTTACGCGGTGTTAGAACTTAGGGTGGTTGCGTCAGTCCATTTAATCCTATTGAATGACTTTTTCATGAAATATTCATTGAATAGGATTACATGAACTTACAGGGTTATATTGATGATTTTCATGATTGTGATTCTGTAACTACATACGTGTTACTGGCGCGACTCATTTTTCATCAACATACAACCTGATAATTACCTGCAAATTACAAAAAACGTAAGAAAATTTGAATTTTGCGGGCTACCCTGACGCAACCACCTTAAGCGAAGATATTCTGTTATACACACAGTTAATCCAAACTCATTCATTGTATTATTAATGTTTATTTTTAACCCTTCCACTAATGTTCTCGGTTTTGGTACAAAAATACCCCGAAAGTGTCAATGTTAGCCTTTGGACAAAGTCCTAACTAGACTTCAGTTCCCAACATCGCCGTGAATTCTCGACGTACCTTTTGCAAGTGACCTTTCACATTAAAAGTTGTGTTGGTTTTTCATCAGGACTTGTAACGTCCTTTCACGTTCTGGTTAGAGTTTTGTAGACCGGCCTTTATTTAGAAACGTCTCTAATTAAGGGCTAATTGCCTGTGAATGTTTTAATTGACTTTGTTTTTATTGTTTTTAAACATCGTTTATTTTTAATGGTTATACATTTCTCGATGGCTGAAATATGTAATTAAGTATTAGGATTTATTACGTTTGCCTTCTTATTTTCGTAGATAGTAAAATAGTTTTTGTTCTAGATTCTTCTGTTCTACCATTGGGCAAAGGCGTCCCTCCACCCCTTTTTTTGCGTTTGGAAATATTTATTGATGTCCTCCGCCCTTGGGTCGGCGAATAGGTCTGTCAGAATCGTACTGACTAAAACCACATGGTGTTCTTCGACTATCTTTGGCCGGGGTGCTGAAGTATTACGTAGTTCGTTACGCTCCTCCGGCCAGATTTTGGCCCACATAAAAATAATTTACAATTCGTAAATCTTATCTTTCCATTTTGCAACATTTAACATTGAGCATTTAAAGTTAGGGACTGCTAATAAATCTTGCACACCTTTTATCTTCAGTGTATTATATTATTCAAAATTTATTTATCTCGCTCCATTGTATTCATGAAAAATATTTACGGCAATTTTTCATAAAATATTTAAACCTTACTTTGAATTACGAGCACAAAACTCTATTTCGAGTGCTTTATTACTAACCTTTTTGTAATTTGTTGAGACTATTTCGCCTACACCCATTTAGAATAATGATTATTTTTCCAAAATTACCCAGGACTGACTGTAGTCACAGTAACATTAAATTGTAGTCCACTTTAACATATTACGTTTCGGGTAATTTGTTTCTGATAATATTCTTCATACGTGTCTTTTATTAAAACCACATTTATTCCTGTCTTTATAAAACTACTACCTGTTTGGTTTAGCTACTAAACTGGCATTACTAAAAAAAATCAAATACATAATAAACACTTTGAAAACAACCCCCAAACGTCTTCTCAGGTGACCACTTGTAAAACAGTTGAACCGAGACAATCATTATTTTCCTTCTCGGTGCTTTTCCTTAAATCAAAAGGTGGACAGTGACAGACATTTTGTTTTCCTAAATTACGACAAAGATTGAGAGCCGTATCTTGGAACTGTCCTATTTTGTGATAACTTTTAGGGAAACATTTGTTCCAATATTGTTTGTATGTCGTTCTTATACTTTCGTTTTCATATTGAGTATTCGTTAGGTATGGAAAGTTAGCTCTTTTGTCCATATTGGCGCCCAGTGTGGAACAGAATTGGCGCCCAACTTGTCCCAACTGGGCGCCAGTAATAACGAACACATTATTTGACCATGATATGGTATGTAACTGGCATGGCAGTTTCAACAAAGCACCTTTTAGATGAACCTACGACAGTGCTCAAATTGTTTTGAATTGTTTATAAGTCTAAGATAGAAGTGACAATGCCCACATTAGAAACGAACAATTTGAGAATCTAGCTTACTTTTTCAAATCTTTACTACTACGCTTTTTAAGATAAACATAATATCTTTCTTTTATCTCCACAAAAAAAACGTGAAAGGAAAGTAACTCGGGCACAAGTCATAAAGAGTCAACTGAGCGTAACGCGTTCCGTTACTTTTCTGTTACTTATGGCGACGGCAGGGGGTAGGCTTGCTTGGTATTATTTATGTGGCATTGCAGCCGTTTAACTCTGCAATTAATCGCTTATATTGCCTTTTGCCGGTACCAACGCAGAGTTAACGTTTAGACTCCATTTTATATTTGAAAAAAAAAAATGCATACTGCTCTAAGATAGGTCATAAAGTATGTACCTATTTTCTTTAAAATCAATACTCCAAATATAGTAAAAAACAGTTGGTAAGAGATTTTTCCTCGGATAGTTTTTAAAACGAATTTAATGTAGACTGAAACTAAAAATGTTTGACGAACTACTTACTGTAACAATATCGGAAGAATTTTCCACTACCTAAAACTATAGCAAAACAATCCCTGAATGGACAAACAAGGACTATCATAAACTCAATACAAATAGAATTACGCAGCCGTCCCATACAAATTATTTAGGAAGCCGCCTGCCTTAATAAATAGAGGGGGGGCACAACAAATCCTTAGGAAATATAATTGTCATATAGTGGAGCCTTGCGACAGGTGCGGGGAGGGAGAAGGGCAACTAATTCAACAGTTTTACGGCACAATTCGGATCGTAAACTACTCTAAAAGCTTCCGTCTCTTTATTTCTACGGCTTTGCGAGTAAACTCGACCTTATAGCGGTTTATGTTTTCTGGTGTGCGTTTTAATCATATATATTGAGGTTTTATTACTTACGTAGGTATATATGAAAGTGTCAGTCGACTGTCTACTAAGGGTTTTGTGGATCGGAAAAATGCCGCAAGATTGAGGTGAACCTTGTCGTAATCCAGGATAAATCACACCTAACATATGACAATAAGTCAACATGTGTATGCCTTTTAGTTCGGGTTTCCTTATAGTCACTAACAGAAAGAGGAACAGTATAATTTATTTGGACATTTATCATAGACTAGCTTATGCCCGCGGCTTCGCCCGCGTGAAGTTCGATAATTGTCCCACGGTATCATACTACCGGGAAAAATATCTTATGTGTTAATCCAAGCCACGGGATCATACTACCGGGAAAAATATCTTATGTGTTAATCCAAGTTATAAACTATCTGTGTGCAAAATTTCATCCAAATGCGTTCAGTAGTTTTTGCGTGAAAGAGTAAGAAACGTCTATCCATACATTCATCCATCCTCTTAAACTTTCGCATTTATAATTTTATAGTAGGAATGATATAACTACATAAATTATGTTGTTTATTCAAATTATTGAAGGAAAAAAAAAATCTTTTAAACGTTCGCATAATATTTCATAAGTTTAAAATATGTATTTGTTTTTTATGCGTAATTGAAATGAACATTTAAATTACCTTTCAAAAATATTAAAGCAAAAATCTTTTTAGTCCAAAATATTTACTAATGCAAATAAACTGCGCAACCATTCATCAGGTTTTAAATATGAACTAATAAATAAGCTAGGTCACAATTTCATATCAAAAAGCATTGAATGCACGTTTGTGAAAAACATGTAAAAAAACATGTGAAACCCATCCATTTTGTAGGTAATAAAATATCTCCACCAATTTCATTACTTGCATGTTCGTTATCCAATACGAATACGAGTTGTTAAAATTTCACGTAAAAAAATATTTTCGGGTAATGACCGAAAATAAATTTTAAATTAAAGTGCTTTGCTCCCTGTATGGAATACTATCCGCGTTTGTGAATGCAAATGTGATTGGGATGATTCGATCTGGAGCGTGTTTTCGCTTTTACAAGTTTAGTTAGTCAGTATGTATTGCTCAAATCTTGCAACGGATTTTCAAACCAGTTCCCCCCCAACCGATTGAGCTGAAATTTTGGACACACCTTTAGTTCTGGTGACAATACATTTTTATGACAGACATGAGTTAATCCTGCAGCCAGGATCGTCTCCTCAGGAGAGAGCTCCAACGACACTTTGTGTACGCGTTCAATTTTGATGGATAAACTTAATTTTGTTGTTTTCATTATAATGAGAGTTTTTTTAAGTTTAATTTATTTGTATGATAGTAAATTTGATGTAACTGTTAATTCGCTTTTTAATGTTAACAGAAGGTATAAGCGGAGATTTGCTACCTATTAGTACACCCACATACCACCAGTTATGTTTAAGTGTCCATGTGAAAGGGCACTAGCAATTTACCACAGTATCCCGAAAATGATAATAGTAATTTAAACTTTTTTTTTTTTAACAGTAAGTATTTGATTTAATTTTTGTTCTCAAATTATCGCTACCGTGTCTCATAAAGCGTTCTGTCTTGTATTGTTCTCTTGCCAATAACATGGACAAGATAGATTGGAGCCATAAAGCGTTATATGAAGTCAGTTTGCCGTGTAATATCGTTCAACACTTTAAGGGCCTCTAAAATGCCTCGGACGCCAATATAGTGAGTGGCTATAGCTCAAAAGGCTTCAGAGTGCACTAATAAATGACACATGCAATCGCACTACACAGAAAGAAAGTCCTTTTTATCCAAGGCGGAACCCAAACGCTTAAATGAAATTCCTGCGGGATTAAAAAAAATACATTTAGTTTACAAAATATGATGAAATACCAGGATCATTCTGCCTGTCTGTCAGTTACCAGAAATAAAATTGGAGAAACGCCGTGTTTCTCCTTAGGGACTGTTTACACATAAACTTTGTGATCCGCACGGAATCGCGACATATTTACGGAAACGCTTCGTTACTCGGGTTCAAGTGTGCAGTTTGAGTCGGGACTCGGGTCTATTGACGTATTTTGATATTTCAAGTAGACTAGTATGTGATACCAGCGACATGTGAGTCGCAGTGCCGGTTAAAGTTCAAAATTCCTTAAGTAAGCTTCAGTAGCGAAGGGTCAATTTTTGTAAGAGGTAAGCCGGAGTACATGTCTTTCATATGATTATATTATTATTTGTCTATAGAATTCTGACTGTGCCATTTTCAAAGGGAAGCCGGTAGGAATCGAGTTGTATGCAACCTTCGCCTTTACCCTGGTAGGCTTATCTATGTAGACGTACTCGTACCTACATAAAAGCTATACTCCTCTTCATTAATTAATCATCTTCAGAACACATTCTTAGAAAATTATTTAATTAAAGAACAGACTCGATGAAAAAGTTCAGAAGTGAGGATATTAACGAAGTAAAAATACAAGTAATCTGCGAGTTTTCCTGTGAAAATATACGCGTACGGAAAGTTTAATCTTCTAAAAGCATCGTACTAAGTCAAGACTCAGCGTTTAATTACCGAACACGTAAGATTCGATATATCCCGGGGCGTAAAAGTGTGTACTTTGAATCCGAGGCGACGTCAAAGACTTCATAATGAAATAAGTTCACTTCGCTCCTAACGCGTAATTTCTCATCAGTTTTCGCGGTCGGTTCTTCGCGCGAACTTGTGCAAAGATGCCTTTATAGACTGGCTGATTATGTGGCGTGTGCCGTTTTTCTTTTTCTTATTTGTAAGTTTAACTTATCTAAGCTGGCCAAATATATTGGCGTTCGGATTTCAAGCCTGATAAAATTCTTATAAAATAAAACCAAAATACGATGTGGCGACATTTGCATTGCAGATATGTAACTACGTTGCTAAATAAAAACGCTTATTAGCACTCTTGTGGCTGCATTCACTAAACGTTTACGGTACGTAAAATATATGTTGGCTTTTAACTACGAGAGAGGGTAGTTTCTGATTAAATTTTCTTTCATCCTCAAATCCTATTCAGCATGTTTACTGTTCCGAATATGTTAAGCTTTTTGGATGACATGTCTGGTCTAATGCTAATACATGTTGCAAGCACCTCACATAATATAATGCTGACTTACGTCAACATTTCTGTACATAAGCACAGGCAGTATATGTAGCTTACGGCGCCAGAAGCTCCACCATGCATGTGTGTAAATACAATGTAGCATAACAACGATGTATTAGCTGAACGAAGATAATGCATACATTTGCATGCTAACGCTCGAGCTAACAAATTAAATTCTCGCTCAGAATGCTAACTATGTTCCCAAAAATACAAACCCCTTTAACATAATAAACGTAGCGGCATTTAACTTTTGAATAACGATATAAGCATATCAGAATTACATCCACCGTTTTTGAGTTAAAATGTCAGCACAAACAATGTGACATAGTTTTATGTGCGAAGAAAACAAGGAGCGAATTTATTTTACACTCTGTTTATTATGTTGCCAATGATCTGGCTTCTACTTAATTTATAGTGAGTTGTTTAAAAGTGGCGCAGCGGAACCGCATGGCGGAACCCCTCGTCTGAAAGGGCTCACACTGTCAAACTGTATCGCAGCGGTTTCCGACCCATGGAGCAATAGACGTCGACACCCAGCGGCTGCTCTGACGTCACTACTGCACTTTAAATAGGTTAGCGTTTAATGAGGCGTGCTAAAGGCCAGCTCAGGTTAAGAAATTATGGAAAGCTATTTTTCACTAGCGAAGCTTTTAATGTTCCAAAATGACTTGCTCTTTTCTGGTCTGTCGGAATGTTTCGCTAATTACCGACTCCGTCCTTTTAACACAAATCAAACGAACATAAATCATTCCCCAGACGTATTTAACTATAAATTCACAACCACCAATGTAAGTTCACCGCTTTAGGCGTCGGTTGTTTATCGTTATATATCAGCGGAGTTTCCATCTCATTTAGTAGGCCCCAAAACTGGCCCGAGTTGAATCAACCCGAATTAGTAGAGCCCGCCGAGCCTCGTCACCGCGCCCGATCCTATCGGCGCAATGAGATATGAAATGTAACTCACTGACTACAATATAAACAGGATTACTCGATTATCTATCCGACGTTGACGCAGCCGTGACTGTCAGTGGAGCTAGTCGCTTGTCACATTATTTTGGGACGTATCACGTGCGCGGTTGTGTGCGGTCACGAAGCTTAGTCTCGGTGGGCCCGGGGCGGCGACGTCAAAGGAGATTAGGTTCGTTTACACAATTGTCGTGTCCCCTCGACCGGGCGCCGGCGACTCGCCCTCGCCAGCCACACGCTCGGATTACGCGACCCCGGCTCTAAAGCCTTCGTGTGCTGACGTGGACACTCATACTGTGAACGTACACTTTCCGTAGGTTCCTTCGTGTTTATGGCTAGCGCTTGTTTAATAACAGTGGGAAAACAGTGAACGAAAATGGCGTGGGGTTACTGGTCTGCTTCGTCGGTGCTACCGGACCGCGGGCGGAGTCCGCGCCGCGCGGGCACGTCCGCGGTGCATGTGCACCCGAACCCGCCGACCGCGAGAGAGGTCATGGAGACGCACGACGAGAGTATCATCCATACGGCGTCCACGTCTCGCGACAGTCGCGACCACTCGGCGTCTCCGCACTCGTCTTCGAACGGCGGCCACTCCCACCATCAACACGAAGTAAGGCACGCGGTGCCAGCCAGTGCGCTCTTCAGGGAAAGCTACGGCGAACTATCTAGACGACCGTCTTTAGACCTTGGATCAGTGCGGAGTGCGTTAGCGTCATGTTCTGGTGGTGGGACACTAAGTGCGGGTTCGACGTTAACGCGCGGTGGTACGCTGGCGGACTACTTGCCCCCGACGCCATGCCCGCACCACCACCGCGTGTATGTGGACCATCACAAGCACTACGAGCAGCCGATACAACCAGTGCATGTTGGGGTGGCCCATCACTCGCATTCACACGCTTCCAGCAGACACCACACCGACGACGAAGACGACCTCGAACCGGCCTATGCTACAGGTATGTAATTTAGTCATATGGTTTCCCACTACTGTGAAACTTAAATTGCACACACTTACTTCAGTCGGTCGAAACGGTAAAGGCAACGTGACTAGGAAAATGTGGGCAGAGTTTTTAACTGCACTGCAGTTTGTTACTGGTGGTCCCCCTAAATCACATTCTATAGGACACTGCAATGCACTCGCAACCGTTTATTTAAGGGGTACGTGAACCCCTTATTGCTCTTTAAGGGGGATTTATGACTCTTACCTAAATGTTTTTATTTTTACTAAAACTTCCCATACTGCAACAGATCAACTCGTCACGATCGTAAAATTGTATCTATTACCTATGCTACGCGTGGCAACACTGACAGTTTTATAGCGTCCAATATTTTATTCGAGCGTCCAATATTTTATTCGAATGAGAATATAAAAGACTAAGCAGTTTAGTTTATTTTCTCCATCTTCAATAGACTCGATTCAATCGATAGCCAACTTCATCTGTTCAAACTTTTACTGCTTGATATTGTGTTGCTAGCAATCAAAATACGAAATATTATCTGGGAGGGAGTTAGTCATTAATTCCCCACAGCTCCGGCATTGTATTACATTAATTATAAAAGTTTTCCGTCTTATTTCGTTAATGTATTTGTAGCTCTCGTGGTGACCTAGTTTTCTGTGAGCATTCATCGCGGCCGGTCAGTGTTGCCAACTTCGTAACATTACTTACACGTTTCACTTGGGAAGGGGTATCCAACTATATGTTGCTGAAACGAAATCGGGTTGAAAAACTGGGAAAGTTATATGCAACATTGGATATCTTTATGAACGGGGCTTTTCTTTTGTACAAAGCAACACTCAGAATCTCCTTGCAAAGATGTAATGCTTTCAGTAAGAGACAAGGCATTTGAAAGGTAGCGTTATGATTCTTTTAAACCTAGATTTGATTTCCTCAGCTTAGCTTTTATTTGAACTCGTCTATCACCCGGGACTGTCATCCTCGATCTGTTATTTGGAGACTAATTTCCTGCATAGTTACGTCCTTGTGTTCAAATCCATACTATTAACACACAAAATTTAGCATTTCCTTGAGACTATCCAGTTATCTACGTGGTGCGAACAGACTCTTCACGAAGCGGTTAACCAAGCATTATGTACATCAAACTAAGTAACTTTACGCAAAAATTATTGCTGCGAAACGACTTTTTTTTTGGGGGTGAAAAATCATGTTTTACGGTAGGACTCAATGTAACGCATTCAAAACATTGTGCTAATGGATGGATTAAATAGTACGGGGGTCGTGAAGGTGTCTTAAGTAAAAAAAAAAACATTAAAACATGCATTTTAAAAAAAAGTTTGAACCTTGACCCCCAATATCTCCATAACTAGAAGGTTCCCAGGTATGGTCTAGAACAAAAAAATGATGGTGATGACGGGGAGAACAAGTGCCTTTCGGCGTCGTTACGACTCTTTTTACACCCTTTATACAGTTACTTAGAGCAACCAAAACAATGGGGGTGGCAATAGTGAAACTAATGGCGCTAGCATAGCTGCTTCCAATCATCGTCATTGGTTGAAAATCGGGTAATTTCATTTTATATTTCAAAATAGCTTAACTTCATTGGTCAGATAGGGTACTAGCTATGGTCGCGCCATCTACAACGAGCTTTTAACTGTCTCCCCCATTGCTTTAATTTCCACTACATCTGGAACATTCATCTTTGCACTTTTGTTTCCCGTCTAATGTAGCGAGAAATCGTCCCGCGCTCGATTCTTTAACTTTGACTCGCAAGCTCTAACTGATGCTAACCAGCTGGTTGTGCTGTATCACTTGATTGTTTTGAAAATTGAAATGAACTTCGTTCAGTTAACCAAAACAATTTATCTTTGGACCTTCATTTACTGCTAATACCAATATCAGACGATTTACTAGAGAGAACCGTTCATTTGGTTAACTATTCATTTTTGAATTTACATTGTCTTAAGTTGTTATTTCGCAATTATGACCCTTGCAACTGCGTGGAAATACCTTGAGCTTACAATTATTGAAAAATACGGCAAATATCCCGAAGGAACAGTGTAATTTTAGTTATAAAGCGTGAAAGCTTAAAACACTATTATTCATTTTTTTTTAAATTCATTTTTCACGTTTGGTTCACTTTGTGTTAAGACGTTTCACTTTGAGTGAAAGAGGCCGAAAGGATGGCAAAAAATAACAGAAAGTGAAGCGTATGATTTTGGATTTAAGGTTCAAAACATTCGTCCCACGATTACCCTGGCTGTTACTCGCAAGCTCTTACTGATGCTAATCAGTACGATGTGGTAGATTAAGCGTGTATATTCTGAGTGAGTGTTTTACATTAAACCGTTACTGAGTGAATGTATGTCGGATATGTTGTGGTTTTTTTTTTCTGCTGGGAAATCATCGGAGCGGAAGGAAGTGTCAGACTTGTACTGACTAAAACCCATCCATGTTCCTTCTTTGCCATGTGTTCCAGGGCTGCGGTATCTCTTTCGAACAGTCCCGCAGCCCGTCGAACAGTCCCGCAGCCCAATTTGTTGTGGGTTGGAGTGTGTTTTTATCGTCAAAGGTGTTACTTTGGGATGTGAGTTGTGAATCCATGTTTTTAACCGACTTCTAAAATAGGAGGAGGTTGTACGGGGTATTCAGTACATCATTCCCCACCTCCCCCACATAGATAAATTTCGTCGGTTATTACAAATAAATCATGATTTGATATATTAAATAAAAATGTTTCTACAAAAGTGCAATGCCTACAGAGTAAAAATGTATGGAGCAGCTGATTTTCTTTATCTTCCTAACCCGTATTCTTTTTTTATGTATATATACACAAATTTACAACAAAAAAAAAATTGAAATTTTTATACGAACTGACGCGATCAGCTGATCAACGTGTATATGAATTTCAAAAAGTCATAGAACTAAAGCTGTTCAATTTCATGGTCTGAGACACCACACGAGTGATCTTGCGTGTATTATGTTACACCCTGTATAGGTATACAATAAATACTACCATTATCATTTTAAGGCTGCCTGTAGATTCTTAGCAGGAAAACGTGTTATATCCTTTACAGTTTCCACTTAAATCAATTCAACTGACACAACACGATTATGAAACTCCTCAATATCAAAACAATAACAAAACGTTGATTCGAATGAACAAAACAAACCTTACATAATAAATTAATTGTAACATTTATCAGCAAGCGAACACAAAACAATTCCTAATCAATATTGAAACAATACAACTGAAATGAATCGTCATAACTATGTATCTGTAACTAAACAATAAACATACAAGTTATTCAACAAACATGGCGCTTCACAACTATTCCTTTGTCAGCTTGCTAACTGCGGATTTACTAGTGATATCAATACTCTAAATCTATATAGATATAAATGAATCTCTATTTCCCTTAGTCACACGGCATCACGCGTGAACGGTTAGACTGATTTCGCTAATTCTTTTTTTTGTTGTGTTTTTTATTGTCAGGAGAAGGTTCTTCTCAAAGAAAAAAAAAAACAATATTGCGCGGAACATTAGTAAATTTATGAATACTTAATTTTCTTATGTAACCTTAGCGCTTTTGACAATGGTGCAGATTCCCTTGTTCACAAACTAAACTAAATTTAAGTTGAGTGCATCTTTTTCTTTCTATTTCATTAAGAAAAGGACAGAAGATAAATATTAGTTTAGTCCTGTGAAATTAGTCAGCACCTGACGTAATTTGATGTAATTTTAGTAGTCAACTTTTTAATCACGTCTAAACTTGTGTCAGGCGCTGGTTAATTTTACAGGACTAAACTAAAATTTATCTTCGGTGAAATAGAAAGAAAAATATGCACTGAACTTAAATTTAGTTTAGTTTGTAAACAAGAGAATCGGCACCAATATAAACTTCTTTTAATGTAACCTTATGGCGTTTGACATAACATTGACAGAATGCGTGCTGCAAATATCGTTAGTAAGTAGGTAGTAGGTCAATTCGAATTCAATATTCATAGTTGACAGGACAACGTCTGTCGGGTCAGCTTGTAAATGTTATAATAATGGTGGTTACATCTTTTCTTCTGGCCTCGGTCCCCCATTACTGAGGATTGTGGTCTCTCTATCGACTCCGGTCCAAAGTAGCTATCACCACTTGCATGAGGACGTAGACTTTTTTACTTGGTCGGATCATCGTGTTAGCGACCGGCCTCATGCTCTCTTGCCTTCGGTATTGCCAACATTGACCAGCTGTTCAAGGTTGCTATCTCCTC
The DNA here is from genome assembly GCA_950005105.1 of Lycophotia porphyrea. Classification (NCBI taxonomy): domain Eukaryota; kingdom Metazoa; phylum Arthropoda; class Insecta; order Lepidoptera; family Noctuidae; genus Lycophotia; species Lycophotia porphyrea. The sequence goes on along the minus strand of OX465400.1, from coordinate 4,050,442 downwards.
TTCGCATTATGCGGCCGAAATAGGTATAATACGCAGTAGGGAAACAGTAGACAATCGAGTCTTGATATCGAGTTGGGAAAGGATAGGCATATTTGTGCGTTTGGCTGTCCATGAAATCCGGAGCATCCGCCTCCAGCACCACATTTCGAATGTGTCTATCCTCTGTCTATCTCTTGCCCGGATTGTCCTCATGAGTACAATCACGTGTTTAAGTATCGGTCACTAATTACCAGTCACCTTATATATAGATAAATGACTAATTAAATTAAATTATGGTATATAGGTGTATGAGATATATAGATGTCTGATGAGATGATGAGTAATAGAGAAGTATGGAAGAAGAAGACATGCTGCGCCGACCCCAAATGAATTGGGAAAAGGGCAAGAGAATGATGAGGTGTATAAATATATCTCCTCTCATTCCTAGTGTGCAAAGAGGTACCGCGGCCCTGGAACACAAAGGGCAAGGAAGGAACATGGATGGGTTTTAGTCAGTACAAGTCTGGCACTCCCTTCCGCTCCGCCCAGAGCGGAAGGGGTCATTTGATGATTTCCCATCCGTAAATTATGGTATATAGGTGTATGAGATATATAGGTGTCTGTTGAGATGATGAGAGAAGTATGGAAGAAGAAGACATGCTGCGCCGACCCCAAATGAATTGGGAAAAGGGCAAGGGAATGATGAGGTGTATAAATATATCTCCTCTCATTCCTATTGTGCCTTTCGCACAGCCGTCCTTCCTATTCTTCTAGTCTTTCTTCTATTATCTTCTATTCCATGTTATTCGACTAGACTGCCTCGTTGGTCTAGCGGTCGTAAGCGCGACTGCTGAGCATGAAGTCCTGGGTTCGATTCCCAGGTCGGGCAAAGTGTTATTAGGTTTTTCCATCAGGAATTTCTCAGTAACAGCCTCGGAGTCTGGATTTGTGCCCGGTTGATGGCAATAGGCTTGCCCCCTATTACATGGGACTTAAACATAACTTGCGAAATGTGGGCGAACTATTAGGTACACCTCTGCCTAACCCTTCGGGGATTACAGGTGTGATGTTATGTTATGTTATGTGTCCATGTTATTCTGCTACAGTATGAAAATCCACTATCCACTTTATTTCGTCTTGCCTATCTACAGTGTGGTTGACAGTTAACGAGAGCAAGCGCCTAATTATTGAAGTGCCCTCCCCTCCCAACCCACAATGACGCACAGTCGATTGTTAGAATTGTTGTAAATTGGTGCTGGGAGTTGGGTGTGATTTTATTTTGTGGCAATAATGGCACTTTTTGAAGTAATTATGTGTTTATATGGTAGGTACGTTTCATGTTCTTGCGTTACGGTGCTGAAAGTTTATAAATGACTTTGTAACATGAAGAAAAAAAACGGTTCCAAAAATTGGAAACGAAATGAGAATTCACTCGTGTGCAAAATGTCTATGATATGATATGAATACATACGCTACGTCACCCTTTAGTTCTTCAGTCTAACCCTATCCATCTTGTACGCTACAAAGGTTCAACAACAACGACTTTGAGATTTAACCCTGCGATAGCAAAAACGAGTTACTCATTAAAATCACGAAACATAAATATCAATATGTTTTTATAGGCTCTTATCAACTTGCACCATTGGCTGTAAATGTCACATAAAACTAAAAATAATGGCCCTCATACATCAAGCAAGAACATCAAACAAATAAAAATATTTAAAATCGCATATAAACAGCAAGGCCTGATGCATTTGCGAGCCGAGATATGAACAGAAGAGCGACTGAATGAATGAAAACGTCAAGAATGCTTTACAGCGAATGTAATTAAACGTCCCATTCACCTGGCGATGAATGTAACTCAACAAACGAGCCGAGTACGACCTACATTCACTCTTTAAGTTCATTCATTCGTTCAACTACGCACAAATTACAGGAATATAACGTGTGCGCGAACTTAAGCGGAATGCATGCATTATTATTTTTCAAGCCTGAAGAGGACTGAAGGTTTTATTGTGGAAGTTTTGCTCTAGAATTTTTCTCATAAAAATATGTCTCTTTTTTTTTGTATGACGCAATGTTTTTACCCGAGACTTTTTATGACAGAAACTCAACATATAAAAGATCTTAAAACTTTAACATAGACACTCGTTAGTTCCATACTTAGTGCGGATCGAAATCTTACCAATTAATCAGGCTCTAGACGTATGCTCCTCATCAATCGAAGAGCTTGTCCCTTATTCGAGCCCAACCCCACTTCTTAACCTTCCACATATCGCAAGAAGAAACCGGTCAAGGTCGAGAGGCTTTTTATTGTTTCAGGTTCAGACTCAGTTACACAATAACCTCGCTCATGCTTGCCTGCCTTCAAATATACACCCTGTATACAGTACAGTCGAGCACACCTTGTTTACCATTTCACTAAAGTGCTTTCGACACACGCGCGCAACCTTGAACTGAAAACTGAAAAGCCTTTTGTACTTTCAAATTGTTATTTTTCATAAAGAGACGGTTTTTACTAACAAAAACATGTACAGAGTAATAACAATGCCTATAGCGTGTTCGCGGCCATTCCCCATGGGCGATCTTAATGTTTTTAATTAACATAAACATTTATCGTTCAGTGTTGTACTGTAATGAACTATGGTTCATAGTTTCCCATTGGCTTTGTGTATCGTGATCGTGGCATGTTTACAAGGACGTTTTTATTGTTTATGAATAGTGTTGAACGATTTTTCTCGCGACTGTACCAGACAATCTGAAAAAATAACTATAACTTTTGCATGTGTCCTTTCCTACAAGCATTAATTTTTTCTTATTTTATTCTTTAACAAAAATATTCTAATTCATCAATATGTAAAAGACGCTATGGATCATCAGCTTCTATTGCTAATTTGTGGCTATTGAGGTCGATTGGAGCCAATGAAGATAATATATAGCCAATTTAGGGAATGACAATTGGCTCAATTAGGCTAGCAATAAGCTGCCAAGTCTCCAAAAGATCTCACAACAATTCGACATAAAGGCCATTATCGAAACATCGATGTCGGGAAAACTTAACATTTCTGCAACAAAATTATTGAGTTTCCAAGTAATTATTATTTCCGACCATAAAATGTCCAACTGATTGGACCCGAAAGGAATTTCCTCATACTATTTCCAACCTTCTGACTTTTACTTAGGGTTGGAATTTAATTGTGAACTCTATGTAAAAGGCTAACTTCGCTAAATCTAATTTGGAACTTATGGGTTGGTTTGTGAACTGCATTTTCCATTGGGTTTTGTAACTTTTTAACTTGTTTAGTATTTAGAGCGGGGGGTATTGAGCGGGTTGTACGCCGAAACATGCTTCGGGAAAGAATATTTCGCTGTAAAAAAGTAATTCTGCTTCAAACTTAGTTAAAGTTCCATGCTTGACCCTCTTACTGAGTTTTTTCTTGTTGTTGGTAAATAAGATCCAATAACGAATTTAGAAAGATTTTTACTTCATTTTTAGGGTTCCGTACTCGAATGATAACCAAACGGGACCCTATTACTAAGCCTCTTTTCTGTCCGTCCTTCCGTTCATGTCTGTCAGCGGGCTGTATCTCATGTTCCGTAATAGGTAGACAGTTTTCGTAGAATGTGTATTTATGTTGCCACTAGCTGACCCGCGCAACTTCGTCTGCGTCACATAATGCAATTAAATAATATTGCAACTATAAATGGAGATGTAAGCTATCCTATCTTTCAAGTTGGATCAAACTACACACGGTGTGCAAATTTGATTAAAATCGGTTTAGTAGTTTAGGAGTCCATCGCGGACAAACAACGTGGCGCATGATTTATAAATATTAAGATTAAAAAACTTAAACAAATTACTCAAAAAATGCTCCTATTACGAAGGTATGGGTCTCTTTATACGCGAGTCCGATATTCACTTGGTTCTTTTGTTAAGATTCAAAGGCAGCGAGATGGGCAGACGACATTGTTGCCATCGCGGGAATATCCTGGATGAGGCTGGCACAAGAGCGTGGAGCTTGGCACAAGAGATGCCTATAGCCCTATACCCAGCAGTGGGTGAACTCGGACTGTGGATGATGATGATGATGATTTAAAGATTCTATAATTAAAATAACTAGGTAACTTTAATTCTTTAGAAAAGAATTAAACTAGATACTATAGAAAAGCAATTAGACTTAAAACACACAGCCACGGAATATTAGGTAATCCAAAAGTCTTTAATTTAATCCCCGAAGCTGGCTATTACTTTAAACGAGTTAGGAACCCGGTAACTGGGAGAATAATCTCTCCCTAAAACTTGATGATATTTCGTATTCCGAGGGTAGTCTTCAATTTGTTAGGTCTGACCTTGAGTGGTTCGCCGTGACCTTTGGAAGTCGGTGTGCTAACTCGCATGAGGGCTTTACCTGTTTTTATAGGCATCCATTGACATTTACTCGACGATAGGGAACGTATATTGTGACATGTTTTCACAAGTAGCTACGTTAGATATAATACGTAGGTATATTGTATGGATTTTATAAAGTACAAGCTGCTGTTCGTGACCTTCGTTCGCGTGAAATTGTTATAAAAAATATTCCTTCTATATTTGAATCGGATTTTGTTCATAATTTCAAGGTTTTTTTTTCTCTGAAATAAGTAGCTTAAGTTACTCCTTTTAAGATCAGCTATCTGCCAGTAAAAGTCCCGTCAACTTCGGTCTAGCCGTTTCTAAGATTAGCCTGAACCAACAGACAGATAAAAAAAGTGTTTTTGTTATAAGTACCGTAGTAAGTAGACACTTTAAATTTAGTTGTTTGTATAGATGTTGAGACAATAGAAGGTTATTTTTAGCAGAGACTGAATGATACAATTAACTGAGTAAAAGGCTGTTAACAAGATTATGTTTTGGCATAGAATTGTTTCTCTTATTCACTCAGCAATAGGTACTAATTCGGAAACTACATCCCATACGTTACTTAAGATGAGTTTTATTTCTATAATAACATTTAGGGTTATAGTTTTCGAACAGTTAGGTATAAACATAAAAGTTTATATCTTTTCCGATAATACGTTAAGGCCAGCGATCGAATCATCATTGCCGTAGAAATACGGAGGAGTCTGAACGTTCGATATCACGGCTATGCTCGTAAAACGCATTACAATTATGGTTATGTAACGTTCATGAACTAAGATTTAAAGCTTATGTTTGGAGGTTTACTTATGTGATTATTTCTTTAAAGAGATGTTAGATGGGTTAGTGATATGAAAGAAAAGGTTGCACCCTTTGTTACTAGAGAACTTTGAAAGTCAAGAATCGAAAGGAAGAATATTGACGTGAATGTTCAGGTTTGAGAAATAAAAAATCCTTTTGGGGTTCCGTACCCAAAGAGTAAAAACGGGACCCTATTACTAAGACTCCTCTGTCCGTCTGTCTGTCTGTCTGTCTGTCTGTCTGTCACCAGGCTGTATCTCATGAACCGTGATAGCTAGATATTTTCACAGTAAATGTATTTCTGTTGCCTCTATTACAGCAAATAATAAAAATATAAATTATTTAATAATAATTAAAGAGGGCTCCCATACAAAAAACGTGTTTTTTCGGTTTATGGTTCGGAACACTTCGTGCGCGAGTCCAAGTCGCACTTGGCCAGTTTTTTTTTGTTAGCCTCAACTGACTCACTCCTGGGGCAAAGGTCTCCCACTCCTACTTTACTCGATGTTACGCCTCTTCTCGGAGTAAAGCGCAACCATTTGAAAAAATTGAATTTGGGAGCGCAACTAAGGCTTGCGCCTCGAGGAATAGTTTAGTTGCGCTTAAAAACAGCGCTTTGAGGAATACCCCCTCTTCTCGCCAATTAACGAAAAAGTCATAAAACGTATGCTTATAATTAAAAAAAAAGTGTTCTTTCTTAAAATCAAGCTCTAGAAATACTAGTAGTCCGGAATTTTTCGAATTAGTGATTGATGTAGTTTTGCCATATTTTTCAAAGTCGTGTTACCATACGTTTCTTTATTTAATTTTGTGCACAGAATACTTGCCACAAAATGCGAGATTAACGTCTCGGCGACGAGGAAGAAGAAATTAAGGAAATATGAAATACCATACCTTTTCTTGACGACAGCAATGAAAACGTTCAGTGGAAGTGACATTTTTAACGTAGATAGAAAGTCCGAAACAAAAAAGAGTTTAAAACAGAACATAATTGCGGATCAACCCTAACCTTTGTACAACTTTTACCGAGTTCCTCCCCTTTAACTCCTGAGTAGGTAGGGTTGTGATTTTTCACAATTAACGGATTATAATTAGGGAGGGGTGGCCACGTCGTGTCTTTACGAGCCAATCTCTCCGCCCCATTCCCCAGGGTGTACGTGCACTGAATCCAAGCAAACCTTACCTAATACCGACCTCTGCACCTTCAACATTTTCCCCTTTTAAATAACCACGGGGTTAAGGTGAAATATTTTTACTTTTGTGGGTAGTAAAGTGCGAAGACGGTCGGAATGCGGACCCTGAAACGTTTCGGGATATTCAACAGGCCCCGGGTTGATGTTTATATTTGTTTCTTTTTTCTTTGTCGTAATTTTATGTTTTTATGTAAAGGCGGAAACCCACTGAAGCGCACGCTGTGCACGGTCACGCGGCGAATTTGGCTGCGTGGATTCATTGTTTGATAACGTGGGTCTACGTTTCCACTGCAGTACACGTTACGCACGCACAACTATGTACAACTGTAGCGTGCGTGGCCCACCGCGGCGTAGTCGTGGGTTAATATTGGTGTACAGCGTGTACCGTGTGCAAAGCGTGCATGGCGTTGACAGCGTTGAACTATGTGAGCGCCTTAATCGAGCAAGCCACGCGTGTACTTATGACGTTAATTGATGCATAGCGTGGCCATGGTTTGCAGTGGAAACAATCACATACATTTTCTTGCAAAGCGAAGCTTAAAACACGTGCGCCGCCGTGGGTATGCGCCTTAAGGTTGCTTACTTTTGTATGTTAAATTATTTATAACAAATATTCCTACACACACAAAGACATTTTATACGAGACACGTACGGACTGCGTGGTATGAAAACCTGCGAAATATCTGCCGAAAAAATCCTGTTTACTGAATTCTTCAAATAGAGGCATACGTCTCGTAAATTACGAGTAAGCACCTTCTATTTGCGTTTGATCGTCGAAAACGTTTTCACATTAACATTGGAATTCCTACCTTCCACCGATAATCTTCTTTCATCAAATAACTTGCTTTAAAAGAATTTCCAATGATAATATTTTCTCTGGAGATAGAAGTCCGCCATTTCTGTCGGAGGGCTATAAGAGCGCCACCTTACAATTTGCATATTCAAACCCACTCGATGCGAGGGTGCCCTCCGTGTTGGCGAATTTTTATGTCCACATCGCTGAAGAGATGTCGAGGGAATAAGATTACCATGAGGTTTCTTTTCGGTGTGACTTGAGAAATGAAATGTCATTACGTTGACGTCAAATCGAAAAGGAAATTTGTATTAATGATTGATGGGTTACCTGTCTATGTTATAATTCGGATTGATGAAGTCTCTAATGCGATTTTTGTTATCTTTGCTTGTAGATTGAATTGTCCTGTCTTCAGTAATTTCAGGTTTAAAGGTTTTCCCCTAAATCAACCTTATTATTATAAGCTTGTATTTAACTTGCCCTGTTAGTAAGTATTTATTGGTCAATTTTTTTAGAACCAAAGGTATGTGCCGAACAACTCAATCTGTTGGAATTGAGTTGTGTTTTTTGGCACATACCTGTGGTTCTGGCGACAATACATTTTTATGACAGACATGCTCTAACCCTGCAGCCAGGATCGCCTTCTCACGAGAGAACTCCTCAACGGTTATAAGCACGGTCACAAAACTTTTTATAAGCATTCAATGTTGATAGATAAACCCCTTTTTTAATTTTAATAATAGTTTAATTATTTACTTTATTTATTTTTATACACATTAATTACATTTTTTTATATTCAAATATAAAACAATATTAAAAAAAAACATTTAAAAATATATAAAAAAAGATGTCACACCAGCGTTGGGAACAGGGTCTGAGCTACCGGTCAGGGCTCTTGAGAGAGGAACCACCTAACAATACACGCCGTGTCCAGAAGTACTGCTTTCTGAATCAAGCCCTTGATCCAGCTGCCAAGCGAGAGCCTCCTCAGATGTTAGTCGAGGTTATTGGCTATTAAGTCATTGGCTGACACGACTATCGGCACAATGACTGCTCTACTCACATCCCATAAGTTTAATTTAATTATTATATTTCTTCGAGTTCCAAACTCGATGAAGCATTAATATGAACTTAGTTTAGTCTTCTACATACCCACATAGGTTACCAGCTTTATACTACTTATATCTTTCTCAAAACCACTCAGCTACATAAACACGACCACAAACCAGTAAATTCAATGCAAACGATAACACTTGTAGCGAACGCCAAACTTCACCGCTCCTATGTTGACACGCAAATAGCACCTATGTTTGTTTCCCGCTTCGATGGCACACAGAAACTAAGTGATGGATGACAAACCGATGGGTATAAAGGGTGTAAAATGAGTCTTAAGCCGAAAGGCACTTGTTCTCCCCGTCATTGCGATCATTTTTTTGCTCTAGACTATATCTGGGAACCTTCTAGTTACGGAGATGTTGGAGGCCAAAGTTTCAACTTTTTCGTAAGGTTTTTTTTTTTTAAAATACATGTTTTTAATGATTTTTTTTTACTTAAGACACCTTTACGACCCCCGTACTATTAGATCCAACCATCAGCACAATGTTTTGAATGGTTTACATTGAGTCCTGCCGTAAAACATGATTTTTCACCGCAAAAAAAAAAAGTCGTTTCCCAGCACAAATTTTTGCGTAAAGTTACTTAGGTTGATGTACATAATGCTTGGTTGACGCTTCGCGAAGAGTCTGTTTACACCCTGTATAGAATTATATTTCATGGACAATTTAGTACACAGTTATACAATCAAAGCCTTTCGATGTTACGTTGTCTTGTTCTTGATTGATACCATCATCTTCCTGCCCTTGTCCCATGTTTCTTAGGTTCGGCGCACGGTTTTTTCTTCTATTCGTCCCTGTCAGCCGTCACGCTATAATTTACACCTTTTTCTTCATATCATTCCTTACACAATCCATCCATCGTTTCCTTGATGGCAGCCTTTATACATGTACAAAAACATGAGAATAGGTCTTTTATTAGAAGTACCTGGATGACCGAGCTATGCTCGGTAACACGGATAAAACGACGTTTTCTAAAAATGAAACCTAGCTAGATCGATTAATCACCCCTGAAACCCCCTGCATACTCAATTTCATGAAAATCGTTTGAGCCGTTTCCGAGATTCGTTTCCGGGGGCGATAAATCGATCTAGCTAGGTTTCATTTTAAGAAAAAGTCGTTTTATCCGTGAAAAAAAATACCTAGCAAAGCTCGGTCATCCAGGTACTTCTAATAATAATTACACCTGATAGTATCCCACTTCTGAATCTGCTCTAAAATTGTAGAACAACTGTTGCGCTTTGGAATGGGCAACTACAGTACTTTCACAAGTTATTATGCCTTGTGTCTGTGACTGTAGCTTAGCCTTATTTGTTTTTCTGACATTCAAAAGTGTCTGTAATGCTCTAATTGAAATAAATGCTTATGAGTTTGAGTTTGAGTTGGTTTTCCGGTATATTTCAGACAAATAGCAACCACGAATACCCAGGAGAGTTTCATTACGAAGATGATATGCTTCAGTTGTAAGCCGAGCCTCCGAAAACAATTGCGGTTGTATATGCGCGTCTTGTTGTATCCTCGTTACGTTAAACACATTGGAAATTCATATCCAATTTGTCAGGTGAGACTATACGGCACTGTTCTCAGGGTGATTAAATGTCATCAATAATGTATTTATATGAATTTATGGGTTGTTTAATCATTGGTTTAATTACTCTATTGTGTTGTTTAATAAGTTTATTTTACTATAAACGGCTTTTTAACTTAATGGATGGCACGCTTCATAATTGTAAGCCTTTACCATAGAATAATTTTATTTTTTTGGATTTTGGTTTTATCCTATCCTCGTGTAGCAATACAAGGATACTTTCTAGTAAACCAATCCAAACGAGCTTCCAATTTCAAACGAGTCATCATCATGCTGAGTTTGCCTCCTTTTTTTTTGTTTTTTTCGGATGGGAAATCATCAAATGACTTCTTCCGCTCGGAGCGGAGCGGAAGGGAGTGTCAGACTTGTACTGACTAAAACCCATCCATGTTCCTTCCTTGCCCTTTGTGTTCCAGGGCCGCGGTATCTCTTTCGAACAGTCCTGCAGCCCTGGCAGAATGAGTTTGCCTGCTCGAATTCAATTTCATCTTCCAAAATTAGAAACCCGATACCTGTTAAATAACCACCAATCATAGCCAATCCTATCCCGTAAACAAGCCCCGCACCTACATCAGATTACCGGCTATTTACCAAATTAAAGTTCAGCGATCTACGTGATTGGTGAACCGATGCATTAGCCATTAGTAACGGAACCCGCACTGTATTACCACGGAATTGATAGGTACAGAAGGGAAACACCATACAGGGTGTAAACAGACTCTTTACGAAGCAACCAAGCATTATGTACATCAAACTAAGTAACTGTACGCAAATTATAGTGCTGGAAAATGAAATGTTCTCCCCGTCATGGCGATCATTTTTTTGTTCTAGACCATACCTGGGAACCTTCTAGTTACGGAGTTATTGGGGGTCAAAGTTCCAACTTTTTCACAAGTTTTTTTAAATACATGTTTTTAATGTAAGATTTTTACTTTAAACACCTCCAGGACCCCCTTACTATTCAATCCATCCATCAGCACAATGTTTTGAGTGCGTTACATTGAGTCCTACAGTAAAACGTGATTTTTCAGCCCAAAAAAAAGTCGTTTCCCAGCACTAATTTTTGCGTAAAGTTACTTAGTTTGATGTACATAATGCGTAGTTGACGGCTTCGTGAAGAGTCTGTTTACACCCTGTATGTGTTCATGCGTTTTCACCTAAAGTGTGGAGTGAATCTTCTTATATACATATCTGTTGCATGGTACAACCCTACGGCCATCAAATCACTATACATATCTGTCTAATTGATTACTAGTTTACATTAAGTTAATAACTAAATTGATTCAGCTGAAGTATAGGCATATATTTCAGTTAAATCAATACGCGTAATAATAGAGATGGGTTCTAAATGATGTACTCTAGGAAACTAGCTAACCAATCGTCTAAATTACATTCAATCGCTAAGTACACTCGACTAATGTACATTGTTATGTTGGGTATGGTTTTGATTTGATTGGTAATACCACTTCGGTAATGGAACTAAGTTATCAAAGGTACAGACGCCAGCACTAAACTCAAGCTACAACAATCTGTCTTTCTTTTATAGATTTTCTACTTTATCGCTAAAGTATTAGGTTCAAGGTTGATTGGGAAATTAGACAGTTGAGGTAACATGATAGATGTGTGATCAGTACTTATTGTTTCTGTGTATGAGAATCATCTAAAAACACTGGCCATTGAATATGATTTCTGATTATGCCAAAGAAGAATCCTTAGGTTGAAATCATTTAGTGCAAAAAAAAAATTGAAAATACACTATATTAAAAGGAAACTCCAAATTGATTCTCAGGCATTTATTTTTCTTAAGCATAAATAATATTCACAACGCTTATACCATCAATGTTTAACATTCATTACTTTTTATTAAAGCAGTGTACATACCTTAATTCCTTTTTAAACGGCACTTATACCAATTAATTCTTTTCGAACAGCGCTTGTACTACAATTTCGGATTTTATGCACACGTAAGCTATGGTTTATTCTTCGTCTATCTATCACGAGTTTTGCAGCAAGACTGACTCGACATCGCTGGCCGTTGCGCCCGCGCTTAAAAGTCCCCTCCACTACTCGGTGGTAGGGCGCAACGGAGCGGCGAGCGAGTCAGTGTTGCTAGGATGAAAACAGAAAATAAGTATAATAACTAATTAATACATTTAACTATTTTGTAAGCCAGGAACAGAAAAATATAATAACGATTCCTAACTGACTCCTAACAATATGTACGAGATTTCCAAACTTGCAAAAATACCAAAGGCATTTAATAAGATCCGGCCCCTTGCAATGCATGATTGGTTTGCATGATGTACCTGTAGATGAAACAAGCGTTATCATAACTTATCTTTATCTTCTAACAAGAATTTTTGTGGTATACTAGAACTAAAAAACCCGATTACTGAAAAATCACGCTCTTATTTAAATCGGAGTTTACAAGATAAAATCGACTCGTTCTATTGTTGAAGTCGGTTAAAATATAGCCTATGTTACCCGTAATAACAAATCGATTGACACTTTCAAAATCTATCGACAGTTTAGGCGTTACGGAGGAACATACATAAATACAAACATACATAAACTGCCAAAATCATAACCCTTCCTTAGGCTCCGCCGTAGTCGCGTAATGCCAACAAACTGTTTCGTACTCTGTAGTTTGACAGAGGTATTGTAAAAAATATGATGCCTGCGAATAAACACTTTTTCATTCCATTTATTTTATCCCCTATTTATCAGTTAAACAACTAATCAATTGATCACTGTTTAGAGAAGCCCTTATATGACAGCACGACAAACACAACTACACATCAACTACAGTTACACACGACAAAGAATGTTCATCGTTACCGGGAAAACTAAGCAAACTAAAATAATTTGGCGCTAATATGTCCAGTTTCGTTCCTGACGTGTACGGTGTATAGCTGGAAGTTTCATCATCATCTGCCTAGCTTTTGCCCAACTATGTTGGGGTCGGCTTCCAGTCTAACCGGATGCAGCTGAATAACAGCATTTTACATATATACAACGTGTAACGGAAAGGGTATATATAGCCGAAAGGGGTCACACAACTCGTCATTCTGAACAACTTTGGAAAATTCGCGAAAAAATAATTTTTTCTACATACAAACTTTGTTGGTCAAGTGACTTTTTTAGTATGGGGAGTAGATTTTTTTTTTTCACGGATTTCCGAAAGTCGTAGAACAAAAGTGGTTCAGGATGAAGAGTTGTGTGACCCCTTTTCGGCTATATATACCCTCTCCGTTACACGTTGTATAGCTGAAAGTTTCATGCGGTTGAAAATTTAGTCGTTTCCAACATTTGTAGCACGCTTTAGAATTAAACTACATTAGTACATTGAAACTGAGAGATCCTTCTTTGATACGGGATATATCCCACAACAATATATCCCGTATCAAAATAATAAGTAGGTAAGTAATAAAAAGTAGAAGTAATTCAAAATAATGTCAAATAACGGTTGCGCTGATTACGAAAACAGCTAACAAATACGCAAAGAAAATGTTAGTTTTAGTACAAGAATTTATTTAAATTCATTATCACATTGTGGAAAAGTCAAATCACAACAAGACAAAGACAAGATAATCCTAAAATATGCAAATATCTTGCTAACTGAAAGAAACTAGCCCATTCAAGAGCATACTTTTGATTCTGAGAAGAACATATAAGAAAATGGGGTTTTGATTTGTCCAGAATGTAATCAACATTCTGGACAAACCAAAACCCCATTTGATACCAAAAGATTCCAATCTATCAAAAACAGAAAGAGACTAATCCATTCAAGGAAAACATTTAAAACGACATTAAATCCTAACACGTAATTTAAGGAACCGTAATTATTCACTGGAACAATCTAATACAACACACACACATACGTACAAACATTCTACAGGAACAATAATTCAGGGCTGTGATTACGATGTGAAATGGCCGGTGTGGTATTAAACGCACTAATGTCATTGGCTATTCTATGGAGCATTGTGCAGGACATTCCCGCTATATTAAGGAATGCCTGGCTGGCTTCCAAACTGGACATAACTGGTTCTGACAGGTAAGATTGAGAGGCTGTTGGCATTGTACCTGTACTTAAGACGTTAGTATTAAGTGCTAAAAACAAAGGACACGCAGAAGGTAATTATAGTTTTAAGGACCTTCGGTTTCTTCCAAATCTTAATCCTACTAATATATCTATACTTCTATAGTATTGATGTAGATTTGTATTTTTGTATGTAACGAGTAAACTTAAAAACTACTGGACCGATTTGAAAAATTCTTTCAGCAATGGATAGCTATATTATCAGCGAGTAACATAGGCTATATTTTATCCCCGTAGTCCCACGGGAACGGGAATTATGCGGGTAAAACCGCGTGACGTCCGCTAATATTATTAATATTATTATAAATGCGAAAGTTTCGATAGATGGATAGATGTTTGTTACTCTTTCACGCAAAAACTACTGAACGGATTTTGATGAAATTTTCACAAATAGTTTATAACCTGGATTAAAACATAGGATACTATTTATCCGGGTAGTTTGTACGCGTGGAACAATTCTAGAACACCACGCGGGCGAAGTCGTGGGCATAAGCTAATATCAAAATATATTTTTTATCTTAAATAACAAAATGTCGGTAACAAAGCCAAGATATCGAAATCCGAAGAAGTTATTTCCATTACGAAAACCTTCGGGGTTTCAATGTACTTTTCCGTACATATTCTTCTTATATTGACAGTTAACTACACCCTAGAGGACTTAGAAAAGACGTTGGATGGTTCTAGAAGCTATAAATCGTATACGGAAACGGTAACACAAGTAGATTTATTATCTTCAAAAAGCTTAGGAAGAACTCCCATTCCAATCTCTGAAAGAAAAGAAAATCTTTTAAAAGATACGACCTCAGAAGAGTTCGGGCCAATTGATATAATTAGGAACTCGTTAAACGCGCACGTTTTAAATTGGTCGCACGCTACTAATGGGCGAACCAATTTACAGAATTTAACCGAGATCACAGTAGTTAAATTTTGTCCGATAGGGATGAAACCCACCAAGTGGCAGTGGTTGAAGTTTAACCTTTTGAACGAAGTATTCCCATTTGAGCACCGATTTCAAGAGCACCAATGCTTAGAGCCAAAGATATTCCCTTTGCTCAAAAGGGAAAATCTTTGGTGCTCTTGAAATCGGTGTCTTGAAATACTCCTTTTGAACGCTATTGCCACATAAACGTGACAAGCAAGCGCGTGTCCTGTACGCCAATGTTACAAATACTTATGTGACAAAAAATACAGTGCACTATAACACGAAATAATTTAGTAGTACGAGCAGTGCACTATAACACGAAATAATTTAGTAGTAGTTCGTAATTTATGCGAAATTTATAGAAAAAATGTTATAATTATTTTGTTTACCGATAAAGTTATGGAATCCCTATTCTTTTTAACCGCCTTCAAAAAGAGGAGGTTATCAAGTCGACTGTATTTTTTTTTTGTAGGTATTGTCGGTAAAATTGTGGCTTGGTGTGGAGGGCACGCGCGTGCGTTTATACTCTGACGTTCAAAAGGTTAAGTTAAGTTAGATATAACAGGAAATGAAAAAAATCGAAGATGTTACACGAACAAGCGAAATTCGTCACCAAACAAATCGAAGTACTTAAGCCGAAAAGGAGAATTAATCACGACAACCAACAAATACGAAGACAAAATATAACAAAACACCCAAACACCGTCTCGCCTTTTCCAGCCATTAATGATAAACGATCGAATTAACACCCGCGAGTCCTAACCAATATTGCAGCTGACATTTCTATAGGATCGCTTCGGCTTTATTCGTGTCTTTTCGGCTGGCCATTTTGAATAGCAAACAAAAACGTTGGTCGATCCATGCCTTGCCACCATCACAATTGTTTACGTGTCGGGTAGACATTCATTAGCTGTGGTGATTGCTAGCTATGAATATCCTGGGCTCAAATCTCGCCAGTAATTGAAATCGACTTGAAATATGATTCCGATGTCTGTTTCAGTGGTTGTGGTTAGGAACAGTGGGTTGTGTCGGTAGTAGTGTCGGATGTTTCATTCATTCGAGGGTTTGGTTCTTTAGGTGTAAGGTAAACGTCGATGAAGTACTCTTAAAATGTAATGTCATCTGCTTTATTGTGTGGTTAGTGCCTAACCTGGTTGTCAGAGTTTTTAATGTCATGATTGCGAAGTTATATTTTAATTATGATAGTAGGATCACTAGATATGCCAATTTTAACTGTCGAAACGTGCCATAATTTATTTTTAAAGCAATGTTCCGAGTAAACTCCATCGATATACTCATATATTTTATATCGTAAAAATACCTATAGGTATATTGTATCTAAGTTCAGATGTCAATCCTTTGACACACATCCTGTATTCAGTTACTTCCCTCGTAATTGTATTGCTACCGCCTGCCGGAAGACATCAGTATAAACGCACACTTTGTTTTTCCTTTTAGAATATTTATTTTATCAACCATTTTGTTATGACATCTACCAAGTCGCACTGGGCTTTCGGCTCACTTCCTTTAACAGAGAGAAGGCCTGTGTCCCAGCAATGGAAATATTATAGGTTGATTATGCTATGCATTAGGCTCGCCCCCTATTACATGGGACTTAAACTGGACTGGTGGGTGTACTATTAAGTACACCTCTGCCTAACCCTTCGGGGATTATAGGCGTGATGCTATTACGATCTTTTATAAATGTTATGATTATGCTATGTTTATAGGCTGTATTAACTAAATGGCGCCCGCTATTTGAGTTTTAGGATTAAAATTAAACATGTAAATAGGTTATAGTCCCCACACAGATTTTCTGCTCGATACAAACTCTACTTATCTCCCTGAATAATTAAATAGGATCGCGGTAATCGGTTTTTACTTAGCCACCTTAAATGTACGGGATTTACAACCTATTTTGTGAGTCCCAACGGCTTAATGTGCTCTTCGGTGCAACACGAAGTGGCGCGAATCGAACAGCGAAACGACATGCAAATTATGCTCTCCCATTCGGGTTTTAATTAATCCTGTATTATCATATTTGGATAATATGACAGCAATCCAATTTGTTGAATAATATCAATACTACCATTTGGCTGCGTTTCCACCAGAGATAAGCGAGGATGCGTAGCGAGGGATGTGTCTAGAACTAACCCATCACACAGCCAATATCTCAAGCTGGAAAAAGAACCGATATTATTGGTATTAATATTAATTTCACACACATCCCACGCTAAGTTTTACCCAGAGTATAGAATATGATGTATTATAATAAAAGTTCTTACATAACTGCTATTCGTGTATACAATAATTTACCACCAGCTAGCTATAAGATAATTAAATAGAAACATGTTTAAAACCAAATTAAAAAAAAAAGACGTGTGGCACTCGGAGACTGCCGCGGTATAGCTATTGCATAGCATTTTTTATCAACTTATGTAATTATAATTATTTATTCACTTTCGTAGTGTCACATATTAACAAGCCTAGGTTATTATTTTTAATCTACTGCTGGAGCTAGGAGGTTGTATAGGTTTACCTATACAACCTAACCTCCTAGCTCCAGCGGTAGATTAAAAATAATAACCGTGTTAGGCACTAGGTGTTATGTTATTTTCGTTACGGAATTTCTGGATTCGGTCTCCACGCTCAAGGCCCGCGATAGAAACTATGCAATAGCTTAAAAATGTTACTTAATAATGTTTATTATAATTTGCATGACTTTTTTTGGCAAAAAATGATGTAAGTAGGTATGTAACTAACACTTAGAACGAATTAATCAATTTGCTTTTCTTTGTTAAGTATTGCATATCCGACATGGGTAGACTGTTGAACCCTTAAACTGTTATGCTATATTATAAGATCTAATTGTACACAGTTCCGCAATAAACAATTCTTATTCTTACGCATCTTCGCTCAGCTCTGGTGGAAACGCAGACTAACTGACAGCGCTTGCTCTTATATAATATCCAGCATCCAAATACGCAATAAATATGATGTTTACGCGAAGGCAGTGACCATATTTGTAATACATTTTTCCTTGAACATACTGTATGTCTATATTCTTCAAAGGGATCAGTAAACAGACACAAAACCCTTTGAAGTATTTGCCTAAAATAATAGAGATTGGCGTATATCTGTTTACTTCGGTTTTCCCTATGTTATTATTCGTAGAAAGGGGAACTTGGGGCACCATTGATCTCGACATGAGTTTGCATAATGTGTCACTCGAAGTTGGCTTGGAATATTGGAAATAGAATAAATTCCGTGATGTAGACACCATTGATGAACACGATGTAACTTTAAATACTAAAATTGTTATAAAAGACATCAGCACTCGAGCGATTTCTGTTCATAAATCTGACTAATCAACATACCACTATTATTATATATATTATATTATATAATATTAACATACCATTGAAGTAATTAAACAAAGTTGACAAGATGAAATTGACGACGAGGACACTGATCTCACAATCAACGTCGCAATCTAGTAAACGCAAGTAATTTGACAAGACACAGGCAGTCAGTGGTACAAAAGTCTGAGGACCAGTCTTACCAAGGGGTATCGTATTACCTAGTACTAATTGGGTTGTGGAGGTCAGATAGGCAGTCGTTCTATGTAAAATAATGGTATTCAACTGCATGTGGTTAGACTGGAAGCCGACCCTAACATAGTTGGGAAAAGGCTAGATAGATAATGATACTCACATAGATACCCTCGGACTATGTCGAACTCTTATCCACTAAAACCATACTGTTTGTTTGCTAGTTAGCTACTACTACGAGTCAGGAGTCCGGGAGATAGTTGTACTATGTACCACCAGTCCACCCTCGACCAGTACAGCTATATTATACACTAGCTGATGCCCGTGTGGTTGTAGGTTATCGCGACCAAAAGTAATCATGAAATATTGATCCCGTTCCCACAACAAAAACTTAACAAATTTTATACTAAAACCTTTCTCGTGAACCACTCTATCCATTGGTGAAAACAGCATAAAAATCGGTGCAGTAGTTTTTGAGTTTATCCCGAACAGACAGACAAACGCGGCGGAGGACTTTATTTTTTAATATGTAGTGGTCAGGTTCACTTCCTACCTATTGAACATCAAACTTATTTATTAAATAAAAGGACAACATACTCCGATAAAGCTGAACTACCCTCCATGTGTAAAAGCACTCAGGACAACGATAACATTATAACATCAGCATCGCTCAAGCTCAGAAAGCAGTTCGTGTCCAATTTCCTGTAACCATTGACATTTATTTTTAAGCGGGGCTGAGGCAGTTCGGCAGGAGGGGGGTGGAAGCGATGCCGGGAGCTGCGTTAGTTAAGCTAATGTTTGAAGACGGTGAGCGGGTAGTAATAGAATAGTTCGGTTGGATGGTGTACTTTCTTTAATGCTTTGAGCTGCAGCTATTGGGATTTTTACTTCCATTATGTTTGGAAAAAGAGGTCTTGGAACTACTTAGTCCAGCAGTGGGACAGTGTGGGCTAGTAAAAAGATTAGATTAGGCAGAAAGGTGAGACTAGAGAATAAACCGTATATAGGATGGTGTACTTTCTTCAATTGATATATTTTTCAGCTGCATCAATAAACTCCTTTTATTTCGACATCTACTCCAGTACTTATGTTTGAAACTGCAAGATAACTTCTAACTTGTATATGGGCAAAGCTGCGGGCTAAAGATTGTTTGCTGCGATTTCGATTAGACACCGGTACGAAACTTGCCGATGGAATTGCTCATTCAATCGGCAACCAACCCAAAAGCATGCAGGTATACTCTCCAGGTCATCAGGTCAGGTCAGATCGTCAGGTCAATATCATCTGCCTAGCTTTTTACCAACTTCGTTGGGGTCGGCTTGCAGTCTAACCGAATGCAGCTGAATACCAGTATTTTACATGGAGCGACTTCCTATCTGACATCCACAACCCAGTTAGTATGGGGTTATACGATACCCCTTGGTATAAGACTGCTCTCCTGGTCAAAGATTGAATATCAGTAAGGATACATATTTATTTAAACTTCATGTACAACAGTGGTATATAGGCGGACTTAATGCCACAAGGCATTCTCTAGCAGTCAACCTTTGGGTCAAATAGGACAGCTTTGTTGTAGAGTACAAAAACAACAAATAAGGAAATTACCATTTTGTCAACTTGTAGTGATACAAATAAACGGATACATACTAATACATATATAAGATATAATAAACTAATATATTATAATACATACAAATAGTCTGAAATACGAGAAACCTTATAATAATTACTATGACTCTAGTGATGACTAGATAGTAAGTAATTTAGTCTGGCTTTAAATAGAACTTCCGAACTGCCCTTTTGAAAGTCTTTTTGCTTTTTGCAATTTCCTTAGTCTTAACTAAATCCAAAGTTATACAGCCTTCAAAACCACCAAACTAGGTGAACCACTAACAAATTGGTTTTAAAAATTAAAATTGCTAACTCAACTGCTTCAATATTTAAGTTAACGTTCTGGGCTACCGTAACGTGACCAACTTTATTACGGGTAGAATTTTATTTAAACTTATTATTAGCAAAGTTTCGTTTTAACCAAATTACTTTGAACTTACTCCTTTTCACCTGACAAGCTCATTAAAGCTTTATTTTTAATTAGTTTCGAAATTAACGCGAACGCAAAGTTTATTATGAAGTTTGTATTATGGAGTGCATTATGCACCAATGAAAACTGTATAAAAATTTACTTGTCACGAGATTTACAGCAGTTTAATTTTGAAATAGGGTTTTTTAAGCTATTGCAAAGCTTCTATCGCGGGCCTTGAGCGTGGAGACCGAATCCAGAAATTCCGTAACGAAAATAACCTAACACGTAGTGTCAGATATTGACAAGCCTAGCTGTAGATTAAAAATAATAACCTAGGCTTGTCAATATCTGACACTACGAAAGTGAATAAATAATTATAATTACATAAGTTGATAAAAAATGCTATGCAATAAGCTTTACCGCGGCAGTCTCCGAGTGTCACACGTCTTTTTTTATTAATAACATAAACTCATCATTATTGGCCTAGCCTTTGCCAACTATGTTGGGGTCGGCTTCCAGTCTAACCGATTGCACTTGACTACGAGTATTACACTAACTAAAAATGACTTCGATTTCTTTGATCAGTTATAGTTTTGTTACTTGATAACTACTAGTTCCAAGATTTGGTCTTGTTAGAAAAAATGCATTTATGGTAAAAAAATTGCAGGTTCAAATAACTCTCGTAATAAGTCAGTTTCATTTGGATTTGGTCACAGTATTGTCATTTGTCAGCGATAAATTCTTAATGTGTTCTTCAGTGTATAAGGAAACTGTTTCGCAAATTAAAATAACATGAAACAATAAAAACTGACTGCCTCGTTGGTCTAGTGGTCGCAAGCGCGACTGCTGAGAATGAGGTCCTGGGTTCTATTCCCGGGTCGGGTAAAGTGCTATTTGGTTTTTCCATCAGGAATTTCTCAATAGCAGCTACGGAGTCTGGATTTGTGCACGGTTGATGGCAATAGGCTCGCCCCCTATTGCATGGGACTTAAAACATAACTGGCGAAATGTGGGTGTACTATTAGGTACACTTCTGCCTAATTCTTCGGGGATTACAGGCGTGATGTTATGTTATGTGAAACAATAAAAACAACAATAAACCCTTCCTCTACCAAGTACCAACCCATCCATAAATCTTGCTACTACAAATCACATCCGAATCTCATTAAGGATTCCATCCATCAAATATTAGCTTACTGTCCCAGGTTGGCGCGAATTACCTGTGTAATCCAGCTGTCCCTGAAACATGGAGATAACACCGTAGATTACAGTACCCTTGCTCAACACCTCACGTCATAATCGTCAATCATTAATAATATTGCTGAGATACGTTGGGGGTCCCAATTGGGAAAGTTAGCGTTGGAAAGTCTTGTCGTGTCAATGATTGACAATTTAAATTAATGAATTATGATACTGCCTATAATGCCAGCTGGCAAGACCAAAGAAACGATGGACTGACTGGGTGGGTGAAGGACAATATGGAAGGGGACCACGGATGAATATAGTTTAACGCTTCGTCAGGCCTGTAACTACATTATTTTAAGCTTCCACAACTTAATTAAATTTACAAGGACAGTTACAATATATCTGAGCTCCCGATATTTCGACGCTGTTCTTACAAGAGCGCTGTCATCGTGGGATGACTGGAGAATGTGGGTATATGGTAAATAAATTGATAGGTGCAGACAAATCTATCTACACTGAGCTCAGAATAATTGAAGATTCACGGAAGATATTCCGTAAGTGACTGTAATTTTAGTAACAACATATTTTGTTGTAAATCGAAAGCTTCAAAGTTACGGCTAATAGGAAAACAGACTAGCAAGACGCGTTACTTCTTAGCGTCTGAAGATCATAATCATCTCATCTGCCTAGCCTTTTCCCAACTATGTTGGTGTCGGCTTCCAGTCTAACCGGATGCAGCTGAAATACCAGTATTTTACATGGAGCGATTGCCTATCTGACCTCCTTAACCCTGTTAATACTGGGTAATACGATACCTCTTGGTAAGACTGGCTGTCAGACTTTTCACTGACTACCTGTAACGACTGTCAAAGATGTACAAATGACAGCCAGGATCAACGGCTTAGAGTGCTTTCCGAGGCACGGAGGAAACTCGGTATGTAATAGGTGGTCACCATGCACAGACCAACCTAGACAAGCACGGCTTAACCTAAAGATCGACCCGAGCGGCTGTTATTATTTTGCCCCGAGCTCCTCCGCTAGCGTCTCAAGATCCCCAGTTAATTTAACATATTATACCTTTTCTAAATTATTGCTTAGTGATTCGTACCGTAATAAACCTACATGCATTAGAATCATTCCATTCAAGCTTATTATCGAAGTTAATGAATGTCAAAGGCTTCTTATTATCCTGTCCCAAGTTCCACTATAGTCCCCAACTCGTAAGTTTCAAGTTGACTGTGTAGTACAGTCAACTTGAAACTTACGAGTCAATTCCAATAAGCCTTCCCTCATACGCTAGCTCCCGTTATTCAAATGTAACAAGGGCCAGTCCTGTTAACATATAGCGGACGTGGCTCTCAGTTAATAGGTGGGTAATTTGTTGTGTCCTAACACTAGAGATACCGGCGCCGATCGGTCTGCCTCGTTCGCCACATAGCTTCGTTTACTTGTGGTATAGGCAGATATATAGGTATTGCTGTATAAGGCAATACTAAGAGTCAATGTTGTTATGGTAAGAAAGTATCTACACTTCGAGAAAGGTTATCAAAATGAAACTTGTTTCTGGGTTTCGTTTGTGGACGGTCTAAATCATCTAAGACGCAGCAAAGCGAGCAACAATAACATTGTCATCTTCCTGCCCTTTGGTTTTTTTCGGATGGGTAATCATCAAATGACTTCTCCCGCTCTGGGTGGAGCGGAAGGGAGTGTCAGACTTGTACTGACTAAAACCCATCAATGTTCCATCCTTGCCCTTTGTGTTCCACGGCCGCGGTATCTCTTTCGAACAGTCCCGCAGCCGCAGCGTTTTTGGGGTACCATCATCTTCCTGCTCTTGTCCCAAGTTAATTGGGGTCGGCACAACACGTTTTTTTTTCTTCCAATCTCCTCTGACAACCGTCACGCTATCATTTACTCCTTTTTCTTTCATATCATTCCTCACACAATTCAGCCATCGTTTCCTTCCATCCCATCAACAAAAGGATGGAAAGGGAGAGGAAGACCTCTCCCTCTCCATCTATCAACATTTGTATTCGAGCGAGCGACAATAACGATCGTCAGAAATCTGTAGCTGTCTGTAAACACCCCATGTGATTAACCTTTTGCAATTTTATGATTACCAGTGTTGTTAAATTAGAGTAATTGATTATTTTATTTATTTATTGTCGCATACGGCAATAATAACAACAGAGCAAAAATTAACGTCTCCATCTATTGCTGTCTACTCATTCGAAATAGAACAGTTACATAATGTTACGTAATTTCGTTTCTAAATAAAAAAAAATGAGCTACTCAATATTCCTTAACAGACCATTAAAATTAAATTGCCACCTGTTAATAAGTCGTCCAAACAATTTAACTTCAAACATATAAATAACGAAAGAAATGACAAACGAGACTTAAAAGCGAACTCAATACAAAACATCAAGTTCAGTCTTTTGATTTAACACAAAGAGGCTGGAAGTGTTCTCTCAAAATGTTCCTTTATATCTCCAGACTGTCGCGTCTCAAGAAAAATGTTCGTAAAGTCAAGCAAGTTAATATAACTTGAATTCGTATGAGGATTTGCAAACATGGGGTTATTGATACTGTGTTGGGTTTTATTTGAGTGTGTAAGTTTGGGTTTTGTGGTGAAGTAGATTCTTAGCCCGTATAAGAATCTACTTCTGGTGCTGGCTGTTAAGTTTCTAAAGTACTTCTTTCAAGGAATAATGCACTGATCATGTCGTATTTAATTTGACCATAATCTGCCTAGAACTAACCTAACCTAACCTGAAGATCAACCCGAGGTAGAGGGGCTGTTCTTAATTAAGCCACGAGCTTCTCCATCAATCGTCTGGTCGTAAGTAAATTCTAAAAATGATGACTAAAACCGCATCAAAATCGCTAGATATAGAAAGAACAAGAAGACAAAAATTAACTATCGTTTCTAGTATTTGGTACCGAGGGTGCGGATCAATACTCTGAAACGGAGTAGCAATTCCATATTACTTACTCGTAGGTAATTAGATTTTAAAATCGTTCATATACGTCGAGACTCTTGGAGTACTTTAATATGGATTAAGAGCGCTTTTACTAGCTCTTAGCGAGGAAATGAGGTTACTATTAAGTTATTAAAACGTTGAGTCTAGAGACATATATTTTGTTAATTTTATCTGAAAATTTTATAGGTTTATAAAATACCGAGTCCTTGGATTTTCTATGTAAGTTTAATGAGTACATGTCTGATAGAATTTAATGAATTTCAATCTCGATGATATCTTATAATAATATATCATTTAATTCTGGTAACAAAGACCCATAACATAAATACCTTACATACTATCATACATATTTATAAAAACCAGAAAATATTAACTATTGTACACGAAGTGACGGTGTCGTGTTTCACTGCGTGGTGTCGCGTAGCCTTCCGTGGAAACGCCGAAACATGACACCCTTCGACCAAAACACTTCCTTGAGGAAGGTCTCAATATGATGAGTCGGAACTCGCATCACGAACGACTTGAAATTCGTGTTGTGGCGCGACTCCAACTTCTCAACCCTCAAGGTCCAGCTGGTCTTCGTTCGGACATACTCCACGATCTCCTCAACCTTCGTGGTGTGATGTAGCCGGGACACGGAAAGCTGCGTGCTTATGCCGGGTACACATTGGTGTAACGTAACTTGAAATATAACACGAATGAGCCGTCCAGACTTATGCAATGCAACATAAAATGTAACCCAACGACAAGGCGAATTTGTTTCATTGCGTGCTACATTGCATGTTACATTTCGTAAGTCTGTAAATGGCTTTACAGAATGTTGTGATTTCAACCCTTATTATTATTTTTTTTCGGATTGGAAATCATCAAATAACTTCTCCCGCTCTGGGCCGAGCGGAAGGGAGTGTCAGACTTGTACTGACTAAAAGTCATCCATGTTCCTTCCTTGCCCTTTGTGTTCCAGGGCCGCGGTATCTGTTTCGAACAGTCCCGCAGCCCTGGCAGGGTGATTTCAACCCTAAAATACCATTCAGACTTCAGACAATACAAAAGATAACTTTACTACCCAAGCCAGTCATTAACAAAGAATTGAAATACTCCTTAACTGTTAACACCAACTAACATAAGACTTAAAACCAAATCTATTGTACCCCTAACTTCAGTCAACTTCGCCCAACTTGAGATTGTACTGCTATTACCCAGGTTTTAACATGCAAATTCATTCAGCACCCTTAATACAATCTACCCTCTGAAGTTGAGTGAGCTAATAACTCTGAAGAAGACAAGTATAATTTAATTTTTAACTTAGAACTTGTAGGGCTTCTCATGGTAATTTAAAAATAACGGAGCGCTGGATTTAATCTCGAGGGAGGAATTAAGATAATTTTGCGTTTGGATCTCCCTCCGTCCTGGATTCGTCATCTGTCGGCGTTTCCACCTGAATCAATTTTGATATTTTAAGGAAAAATTATGCAGGACACATGGAGATTTCATTTTATATTTTCACAGCTGTTATTCTTAATCTTAATATTTTTTTGGTTAATTTTAAGTCTCAGCCGAGCATAATTTTATTAATTCTCTGACAGGCATCGTACATAATATTTATTTTCAAGAGTTCCTTATTTTACGAAACTTAGAAGAATTTTTGAAAAATTCATCGCCTGCTAATCTATTAATAAATAAGGAACCAACGTTCTAGCCCGAAAAATCCCATCGGGCGTACGACTTGTGTTGTCATAAATTCTTGCCTAAAAATATTTTTTGCTAAAAAAAAGACGCCACCTAATGCAAGTGAAATTGGTTGCCGCCATTATCAAGTGTCGCCTGGCAGTCTGTAAGCTAGTGTCATCTTTTAGTTGAATATTGATTTTGTCTACCGAAATACTGGCTTGAAACCACCACCCGTGAAATTTCACGTACTAATATGAATTTTCATTGTTGAAAGATAGATAAACGGCGTTTAGATAAACCGAGTTGATAACGGTGGCTATCTTATAAAATCTTCCCACTGCTGGGACAGAGGCCTCCTCTAAATGAAAGAAAGTTGACAGTAATCCACCACACGAGTCCAGTGCCGGTTGGAAAATTTTACATGGAATTATAAGTTCTAGGACATGCTGGTTTTCTCACAAAACCCACCTCCTCAACCTGTATAAAATTCTAACATTCCCGAAAAGAGGTAAAACCATTAATCTAATGCCAAAGCTAAATCTAAAACTACGTAAAAGATAAACTTTCATCCTTTCACCAAATAAAAGGAATCGAAATCCGTGACTTAAACCAATTTATCTCCTGAAGACAGCGTTTAACTTGAATTTAAATCCAAGACTTGGTCGGAATAGCAGTAGACACTTTGCTACAAGAGTTGAATTTTACACCCGCTTACACTTAGAGACAGTTATAAAAAGTAAAATCTTGTATAGCGGGTGCTTCGAGTGCTGAAGCTCGAAAGACTTGCCGTGGAAATGTCCTAGCATCGTCTGAATGCTTTGTGAAATAAAGAAATAAGTCGCTTCCATTTGACTGCCACTGAATTCTTTGAAGACTCAGACAAATTCTCTTCTATTTTAGTATATTTGGACTCTGACAAATGCTCTTCTATTTAAGTATATTTGGACTCTGACAAATGCTCTTCTATTTTTGTATATTTGGTTGATTTGGACGTAGCTATTTATTTTAAATATTTATCGTCAAGATCGCGGGAAACGAATGGATAAGGGACGCATAGAATAGAGAAAAGTAGCAGAACAAAAGAGGAGGCCTTTACCCAACAGTAGGTGATTCCGGGCTGAAATGATAATGAATATTAACCATTCGTTTTTGCATTAGAAAACACATCTTTTTACATTCTTCTCCGTTTAACACGGTGAACCCCAGTAACTCTGCACACCCTAAACAAAAAAGACACAGTCGTGCGTTTATTCCGACTTCAAAACAAACAGCTAAAGTTAAAATTTTCTCCTCGCCATTCCAGAAGGTTTAAGTATCAGATAGCATAAAGTACGGAAATACTTCAACATTCCCTTACCTCAACCCCTCGACAAGTATATTCAAAACATTTACACGCAAAACAACCGACTTCCAAGTATGCTTTGACAAATAACCCGAAAAAAACTCTTCAAAGTTGTACGAAAATTTGCAAAAAGAGGAAAATTTCGAACACAGTAAAAACGATTCCACGAATGTTTTTAGAAAAGTCGGAAGCAAAAAAAAAACGTTGATATCGCATTATGGTGGAAAGTCGCGGAACTGCATACGATAGCGGATAATTTGAGCAGGAGTTTCGTAGAAGTGGGCACATGCTACTTTCCCAAGTGCTAGTTTTAACAGTAATTGTCGGGTAAAGTATAACAAATTTTGTTGCAACACGCTGTAGTTGGGGCTTGGTGCATTCGCGAAATTGTATGGGTGTTAATAATAGTGGCCTGTTAGATGTGCTGCAAATTGGACTTTAAATTGGATTAGATTTTAGAATTTCTACTAAAACTGTATTGTAAATGTATCAGAGGAAATTATGTTGCACGTAAATGACCTTTTGGTGAACTGTGTCATGCTTAGGGGAAGTTTATTTCAAAATGACATTTCCACGAAGTCAAATCGTAATAGATTGATTTATCGACTGAAAATTTTCTACTGAATGTAAGTTGACATCTAACGTGCCACCACTGTAATAACTTACTCCTAAAACCAGATTATCATGTCCTAAAAACCCTTAAAACGGTACCGCACATAAAAATGTGCAATTCTACACAACGTCAATGTTTTTCCACACTTTTACTACCGGGAACCGTGAAGATAACCCAGAAGTGTCGTTTTATTTATCTTATATTGGACCGGGACCTTTTTACCGTGGACACGAAAGAAAATGGGCTACACTTAATTTTTTTGCGGACGTTAGTATGTGTCCTTCGCTGTAAAGGCAAGACAAGAGTCTCGCATTTTGAATGTATTTTAATACTAATAAGAAACCTTAGGCCTTTATTAAGGGAAATGTCCATGATTTTAGTCTCGAAAAAAGTACTTTTGAGACTTTTATATAGATTGTCATGCTGACTGTGAATATTCAGGCGGATAGAGGCATTTTTGGGGGGAACTGCTCATGATAATTATAAGAGAAAAATAAAATAGGTTAGCATAAAAAGTATGCTTTAATACCAATTGTTACCCAAAAAGTAATGAGCCTAACTCAAAAAATAATGTATTTATTCAATCGTATAAAAACTTGAATTTGTAATAAAGGAAATACTATCCCTTTTAAAATTGTGACGTTCTTTTCAGAAAACGAATTTACGTAATAAACTAAATTTACATTTGTATTTAATTATTAAAATGTTTTGTTCTAGGTAAGTCTACAAAGAAATTACTTTCGGAAAAAAAATCGTGCGTGCGGAAAAATAGAATGCCCAAAATAGATAGACAGCAAAAAAAGGTAAGTCGTTTATCATCTAAAAATGCTCTCGAAATAATGAAAATGTTGCCCCTTTTTTTCAATACGCACCCGTAAACGTGGTTCATCCATCATAGTGAGGGAGTTCCCGAGATCTGCTTAATCGAGTCATTTCTGTAATCTTTACTGCAGATGCGTCGAATCGATTTTCGCAGCACTATTTTAGGTTTAAGTTGAACCGATGATATAAACATCTTTGGTTTGGAGCAGCGGCTCCGACTTGTATGTCATAAGTCGTTGACTTTGTTTAAATTATTTCATCATCTTTGCTCTCAAAACGGTGAAGAAAGCATATTGTAGATACCATCATGTCCTAGAACCAAAAAACCGAAGACATGTTACATCAACCATCCGGCATTGGGCCTTGGCTGGACTAGGCTGATCATGGATCGACCTGATGCCGCCCTAGGAGGTGCCAGCGGGCGATAGATCGAGGAGTCTATCGTCGTCCTATTGCACGGCCCTCATGAGTCGTGGCGATGTCTCAGGTGAGCCCGGACATTGCCAAAGGAGATTGGTGCCCGGAGACGAGCTGCGCTGGATGGGTCGCGAATGTCATGCGTAGCAGTTCTCGCGGCTCATCCGCCAAGGCGACGGTAGCCTCATGGCGGTGTTTTTAGTTTTCACATAACCAAGCCGTCTCCCCGAACGGTGCGGTATGCGTAGGCGTTATACCACGTTTAGTTAAAAAAAAAATGGTATGTTAATCCTAGTTTACTTTTAGCTCAATAATATTAGCCTGATGACTGTTCGAAGTAGTTCAATCTCCTGACATACAAATTCCATTCCCCCCCACTAAAATATGAATCGACTAATTCAGTTCTTTATTTAAATCGCATTTTCCGCACTGGCGAGCATTCGTTCCGTTGTTTCGGTTTTATCTTTTTTTTACCGTGTAGTTTGTGTTCCGTGCCAGTAAGTCTTTGGATCTGGCCAGTATCCGTCCTTGGCAGTTTGCCCAGCAAGTCTCTGATTACATTCGAAGGGGATTCGATTTCATTTTTCGAATATAACACTCGACTGTTGTGTGTGGATATTCCTTCATCGAATATACAGTGTGTATCAAAAATGTGTGGGATGGTTTTAATTTACAATAGGATTAATTATTTTGTAACATCAACATCAGTGCAAGCACCTTATTATAAGCTTTTTAAAGGGTTTTTTTTTAAGTTGCTTCGTAAGTAGTATTAATCAAATCTTGCAACTGAAGTTCAAACTAGTTCCCCTCAAGCGATTGAGCAGAAATTTGGGACATACCTTTGGTTCTGGTGACAATATCGACATTTGATCCTGTCACTTTGTATACACTTCATTTCTATTTACTTTTCTTCTCTACACTAAACTAGAGAAAGTTTACTAACGTTTGTAACTTTATTTACGGTTGTATCGATTAGGATTATAGGCTAGATTGTAGAGTATCGGTGTGTTTGTCTATGGAAAACAAAAAACCTTGATTAAAATTCTTCTCATGATCCTCAAACAGCGTGTATCGGAAATGACTGGATATCATTTCCGATACACGCTGTAGACAGAACGTACTTACCTTCTGTTAGCCTGTGTAAATGTGTCGTATTTTCCGACTGTTTATCGGTCAATCTCGCTAAATGATCGGCCGGACCATATTTGTGGTTCCGCATACTATTAGCTGGACTATTTGCTTGTGTGGTTTCATTTTTGTTTAGCGTAACAAGATAAAAATCTTTTTAAATTTTTTATCTTTCGCCTTATCCTACGTTTGTAGAAACAAGGTCTAATATTAATTACCTATACAACCTAACTTCTAGCTACAGCAGTAGATTAAAAATAATAACCTAGGCTTGTCAATATCTGACACTAAGCTAACTTCAGGGTGTAAATATGTTGACTAGCTAACTTCAGGGTGTCGGTTTTTCGTGACGGTGTGCTCGCGCATCGTAAAAATTTACTCTCATAATTTTTCCCTAACGCGCCAAAAGAAGTATAACTTCAAAAAATATAACTTGCTAAAACAACTAAAAAGAAGGCCCAACCGCATGCCAAATTGCATTTACAAGACTTTGGACAAGTGTCCGGCACCCTTTGCCAAATTTCAGCTACAGCCTCACTACACTACACTACACTCTGAAATATGGACGCCCGGCGCAATTCGACCACTTGAAATATGATATAAAAGCTACAGCTAACATAGTTTTTCTCATTAAAATATAAGGGAAAACATAAAAAAAAACAACGGGTTGCACTCCGGGAGTGCCGGCAGTAGTAAAAACTTGATACAACGCCATCTAGCTTAAACTACACGCACACTCGTGCAAGCGCCCTGCGTCGCCGATTCAATCTGAGGATCTGACGCGAGTTTAACAGTTTCCAAAAAGTGCACAACGACGCTAAAGAAGTATTCACATAAAAAAAAATACAAATGAAGTCTCAACGAACATGTGTACTTTTTTGCGGAGGATAATGGTATTAGAACACGTCGATCTTTAAGGTTAAGCCGCGCTTGCCAAGGTCGGTTTGTGGATGGTTGACTATCATTACATACTGACTTTCCTCCGTTCCTCGGAAAGCACGTTAAACCGTTGGTCCCGGCTGTCAATTGTAGATCTTTGACAGTCGTTAAGTAGTCAGTGGCCCGAAATTCTGAGAACTAGTCTTACCAAGGACTATCGTATTACCCAGTACTAACTGGGTTGTGGAGGTCAGATAGGCAGTCGCTCCATGTAAAATACTGGTATTCAGATGCATCCGGTTAGACTGGAAGCCAACCGAAAAGGTTAGGCAGATGATGATAACTGATGAAAACCAGTGCTAGAAAAATAATCTGTCTGTAACTATCTGAAAGATCTCATTTTAATTTCAATGGCAAAGTATTTGCCAATCATAACTTGCTGAAACCAACAGCTCCCTAGATAATATTCTGCCCAAAAGGTTACAAAATATTGCTATGACCAATTTGCCTGCCAAACATGGCAATTTCGCCAATGGCGTCCATTCGTTGCAATGTTCTATTGAACAGGCTCCATAGACAAAACGGATGACAAAAGCATTTGGTGGTTAACTGTTACGAGCCAACATTTTGTATACGGAATTACTTTTATACATAGTTCAGTTAAAAGTGCGATGTAGAATGTTTTATTTGGAGTTTTTATGTAGTTTTAGCCATGAAAATACACAAGCTGTTTTTGTTGATATTTTGTTTGTTACACAAACTAAAAGTAGGCAGGTTTTGCTTTTAATTCTTGCTGTATCTTTTACAGTTTTTTGAAAAAGATTAAAATGTTTTCTAAATCATGAAAACAAAATTATAAGTTTATTTTCGACTGTAGGTAGCTTTAAAATTAAAGTCACGAAGAAACAGCTCCCGACCACAGACTAATACGAAATTCGTAAAAATAATGGCAGGCAAGGCTAAGATTTAAACCGTTAGATTCACCCTGCCCTGTCAGTAAGTGTTCAAGTTTCTGTTCCATTGACAATGACATTTCAATAGTGTTGTCTCGCTCACTTCTCCTGATAACCATATCTTTCATTTAATGCAAGCTCACTCGTCTCAAAACACTTTCACTCGACCTAAGTACGATCATGGCAAATCATCACCATCATATCTTCCTGCCATTGTCCCATGTTACCTAGGTTCGGTGCAACACGTTTTTTTCTTCCATTCTCCTCTGTCAACCGTCACGCTACCATTTACTCTACATATTACAATTTAAATCCTGAAGTGTAAGTACCCAACATACTCTAGTAATGGGTAAGGTGACTTAACGAATTTGCGGTATTCAATCCAATCTCCCCGAGACATATTATAATGTCGCAGGTGTTAACAATTATAATATTCTTGGGATGCTTCAAATGCTTTATAACTAGACATTCTTCATAAGCTAATATACAGGGTGTAAACAGACTCTTCACGAAGCCGTCAACCAAACATTATGTACATCAAACTAAGTAACTTTACGCAAAAATTAGTGCTGGGAAACGACTTTTTTATGGGCTGAAAAATCACGTTTTACAGTAGGACTTAATGTAACGCACTCAAAACATTGTGCTGATGGATGGATTGAATAGTAAAGGGGTCCTGGAGGTCTTTAAAGTAAAAATCTTACATTAAAAACATGTATTTAAAAACTTTGAACTTTGACCCCCAATATCTCCGTAACTAGAAGTTTCCCAGGCATGGTCCAGAACAAAAAATAAATCGCAATGACGTGGAAAACAAGTACCTTTCGGCTTCGTTAAGAAGAGTCTGTTTACACCCTTTAGGTCGCATGCGGCCCTCCGGCAATATGCCAGTGGCCCGCCAGCAAAAATATTCCTTGGTACATTTGAAGGAAAAATACTGCTGAGGTTTATAAATGAACCAAATGTAAAAAAGACAATCTTTTTAATAATTGACTCAATTGTAAACCTGCAAGCGTAATGCATTTGCACGCTTCAAAGAAGTCTATTATTTTTTAATTTAATTTTTGCTATTTTAATTTGTGCTGGTGGCCCGCCATTAGTTCATCATTTGCCCAAGTGGCCCATGGTCTCAATAAGTCTGTGCATCCCTGCTTTAGGTGTACAGCAATATATTTATGTACATTCTACACTTGATCAAAACGTCAGTTTAGCACCTGCTGATGACGTCCTAAATACATAGCCCCACAAAACTGCTTACGCAGTTTAACTGTGGTGAGATCGTTGAGTCTCTTTTACATTAAACTCAATATCAGGTACAGTACATTGTACAGTACAGTTGTATTGTAACATCGCGCCTGTGATATGTGACAGGCAAATCTACCTAATTGTACACCCACATTTTACCAGTTTGGTTTGAGTCTCATGGAATAGGGGGCGAAGCTATTATTCCGTGGCTGCTCCTAATTCCTAACTAAGTAGCCGGTAGTAGATCAACATTACTCCCGTATTCTGGGACGCAGCTACTCCAAATACGCTTAATCAAATTTTGGGAACTTAAACTGTCATCATCCTAGCCTTTTCCCAACTATGTTGGGGTCTGCTTCCAGCCTAACTGGATACAGCTGAATACCAGTATTCTACATCGAGCCACTGCCTATCTGACCTCCACAGCCCAGTTAGTACTGGGTTATACGATAACTCTTAAAACGACTTTCAAAGATCTACAATTGACAACCGGGACCAACGACGTAACGTGCTTTCTGAGCCACGAATGAAACTCAGTATGCAATGGGTAGTCACCCATCCCCGGGGCAACCTAGGCAAGCGCGGCTTTATCTGAAAATCGACCCGAGCCGCTGTTATTATTTAACCATGAATATTCAACTTAACACCGTAGAGAACTCAATTAATTTGTTGAACTATCAAAACGAACGGCTTTGCCAGTGTCAACTCCTCGTTTTAAATGTTAGCATTGTTTCCAATCTTAGATATCTGAAAAATAAAACCGTTTCTTTAACACCTCTTCTAATTACTAAACTCCTTCTTCCCACTTAAATCCTTCGTTCAATTTAAAATAAACAATCGTCTGCAAGCGAGCTCGGTACCAATTCTAGTAAATCGATACTCTTACCTGAAGAGACATCGAGTACTTGGGTCTCGACGCCGACTCGTGAGCTCACACCTACTTATTTACCTCTACGTGTCGGGGAAATTCTTTCTAGAATGTTTTTAGATATGTCGCTTTATCGAGGGTATCCTTCTTGAAAAATTGTTGAGTTTAAAGATTTCAAGTTTTGATATCGATTGCCTTGTGATTGGCAGTAGTTTATGTTGCTGTGTGTTCGACCTATCGGCTGTAAGGCCATGATTATAATTCGGTTCATCATAATTGCCTACTGAAAAAAGGCCACAGCTTTTCATATAAAAAATTAAAGCCTTATAAAATTCCATTTTCGAATTTTCTGTATAAATTGACAAAAAATATTCCGAAAATTCTTCATTATGCCATTATGCTCGTGCATATGTATTTATGATAATTATTATGAGTTTATTATCATAAGCGAGCGTATTTTAATGCTCCCACTAATGGAGTTTTCATTGACCATTAGTTAGCGTGCAGTTTGAAAAACTACGCGAGTTTTTATCTAGCCGAAAGGACATAAAACCGAATGAATATGGCGCTCGCTCGTTTTATATGGGACTTGCTGTTATCTGATCTACGTAACCCGTTATGGTAACTAGATTGTGACAGTTTTGCAGTCTTATTAATGTACAGACAGATAGATACTAGCGAGCTATGGAACAGGCTATGCTTTGAGTCTCTCTGAGGGATCGCATCTGGAACGAGGTGATCCGACAGAGAACCAGAGTAGTCGACATAGCTCACAGAATAAGTAAGCTGAAGTGGCAATGAGCCGGCCATATTAGTCGTAGAAC
The DNA here is from genome assembly GCA_950005105.1 of Lycophotia porphyrea. Lineage (NCBI taxonomy): Eukaryota > Metazoa > Arthropoda > Insecta > Lepidoptera > Noctuidae > Lycophotia > Lycophotia porphyrea. Next base: position 4,015,051 of record OX465400.1, on the reverse strand, counting down.
AGATGACTGTTAAGGAAGACGTGTTCTTGAGTGGAGACCGCGAAGCCAGCGTAAGATGGGACGCCCTCATTCTCGATTGAAGAGGCCTATGTCCAGCAGTGGACTGCTGTAGGCTGATGATGAGATACTGGCAATAGATCAGAAGAGTAATGAGGTTTTATTAGCTTTTTCAGATATCATCTTAGAGTAGTCAGGTAACTGAGACCGATAAGATGATTCTATACTGCCAATGACTCTGAAAGACAAAAGGAAGGTCATAGCGGCTTCGACAGATATTACAAAGAAAAAAGAAGACTCTTTCTGTTGTTGGAATGTGCTATTTATTTATTTAAACTACATTTAGACCCCCGCACATTGAGCCACTAGTGGCGACCACATTAGAACGACTAGTGGCCGCCACAAGTTGCGGACGCGTTTCTCCATACATTTTGTATAGCATCGGCGCACACCGAGCGTTTGAGTGGCCGCGTCTGTGCCACAAGCTGCGGGAGTCCACCGCGGTCGCTACTTGTGGCCGCGTTTTGTCGTTCGACTCGCGTGCACACACGGCCACAAACACACGTCTGCCTCTTTCGAGTACCACTTAACAACTGCCGCAAGTGGCAGCCACTGAAGACCGCATCCAGCCACCAGTGGCTGCCACTGGTGGAGGCGTGTAGTGGTAGTGGTCTGACTGAACCACTGGTGGTCTCGTTTAGTAGCGGCGATTGGTGGCCATAATGTCCGGGGGCTCTTACAGTAGACTCGGTGGACTTATTGCCACAAGAGACGGACGATTGTGCGAAGACTAGGTGGACAGATCTCATTAAAGTGGCCGAAAAAAACTGGATAGCCATGACACAAAACCGCCAAAAGTGGCGAGATTTGGAAGCACCAAATGTTGAAGAAGAAGAAGTGCCTCAAGGCATTCTCTTCCAGTCCACGCTACGCCCCTCAATCAAGCTGAAGTGCTTGGAGTAAACATCTAATAAAAACTCATTTCATTCTTGTATGCATCCCAAATCAGAAAAGTTTTTAAACCCATTTAAGACACATCTCCCGCGCTTTTGACATCGTAATCCATTTCTACCTCTCATTTTCATAAAACGCTGAAGTTATCCTATTTTCCAATATGCAGCATTATTTCCGTTCGGGGTATCTTTCCGGTTAATTTAATATCATTTTACACTCAATTGCTCGGTTAAATTTTTCCATGGCGGATGAAGGGGTTGAATAAATAATTATTTACCGAGTTTTAAGGTTTTGTCTTATTAATTCATCGTTTTACGTATGTTTTTAAAGGTTAAATTAACTGTTTTCGTTTTGGATGGGTGCTAGGCTCGGACTCCACAAAAGCGGAGACGAGCGAAGCGAAGAACAGACGTGCCAGATTTGAAAATTTACAGGAGAGACTAGAGACGTTATATAGGGTGACTAGTAATTAGTGACCGATACTTAAACACGTGATTGTCCTGATAACAAACAACTTTCCCAAAGAAACATTTTTTTATACACACACTTTATTTTACACTTTTATTCATTTATTTATTGAACACTTCAAGCACAAAGTACAGAGGCGGACTTAATGCCATAGGCATTTTCTACCAGTCAGCCTTTGGGTGATGGAGAGACAAACAGTGGTAGGTGTATAAATCTGCAAATAAATTTTAATTTAACAGTAACTACAAGGATATATAAATACTATAAATATATATTAAAATACTAAAAATACATATCATAAATAAATATATATGAAAAATATAGAATATATGTAAATAGTAAATAGATAGATATGATATAAGATAAGAAATGGTATTGGTACAGTTGTGATATGATATGAGATAGTATATCATAGATGTTGAATATTTGTATAGTATACATGTATATAGATTTACTTTTCATTCATTATTTATTAAGCATACTTTGTTTTACACTTTTCCGTGTATTTCCCTTTTTTAATGAATAACCAGGCAAGAAGGAGCCAGTTCCAGACAACCTATGTGTCAAATTTCATAACGATCAGCTTTTTCAAATTTGAATTTTCATTTGGGCGAGAATAGGTGACACTGAGACAGACAGAGCAACTTTCGCATTTATATAGAATGGGTTGATGAATAACCCACACAACCCATTAACATATTACGTCATACCCATACCATAAAGTCGGCCTCTCATAAACCTAGTTACGATACACCAATCCATCAGGAATACCGATAATACACTTTTATTGTGCCACTCAGGTACCAACGAATTACTCGTAAAACTCCACGAGAAGTTTCGAGAGCATTCGGTATTAGCACGACTTGGCTAAGTTAGTTGTTTAGACTTACACTGGCTAAGTGATAACTTGTTCAGTTCAAGTAGGTATAAGTGGTTGGGTGCTTTAGTGTTAGTATTTAGGATTGGTTTGTCAAAGTTTGTTGTGTTGGGTTGTTTTGTTAAAATTTCTGCTTTCATGCGGAAATATATAAAATTAACAGGGCGTCTAACGATATAAATGATCAGTTTAGTAATTGCTTGATGTTTAAACTGTCAAAAGTTAGAATTCTTAGCTTTGCTTTCCTTGAAGGTTCTTAATTCGTTTAAATTCTTGTCTATTGCATAAAAATGTTTGCAAAAATACTAAATACTTCATCATCATCATCAGCCTATTAATGTTCCCACTGCTGGGACACAGGCCTCCTCTCTTTGAGAGGGAATGGGCTATAATCCACCACGCGGGCCCAGTGCGGATTGGTAGATGTCACATGTCTTCGAATTTTTGGTTCTAGGACATGCCGGTTTCCTCACGATGTTTTCCTTCACCGTTTTTGAGAGCAGTGGTGATGAAATAAATTACACAAAGTAATGCGCCTGCCTGGGTTCGAACCCACGACATACTGTTCGTAAGTCGGGGTCGCTACCACTGGGCCACCGCTGCTCTCTACTAAATACTTAAACTTAAGAAATTACTTTAACTTGACAATAGATACCGGTGTGAGTGTAGTGTGTGTATATTCAGGCTTGAAATACGCTTCCGAACTATTTTTTTGAAGTTAAAACTTCCTTAGCGGCGTTGTGCACTTTTTGGGAGGGGTAAAAACTGTTAAACTATTATTAGATCGTCAGATCGTCAGATTTAATCGGCAGCGCAGGGCGCTTGCGCGAGTGTGCGTGTAGTTTAAGCCAGATAGCGTTGTTTCAAGTTTTTTTTCTACGGCAACGACATCTTTTGTTTTTGCAGAAAGCTATTGAAAGGAGTTTGTTAGCTTCGGTCCAAGTGTGTTGCAGAAGTACAATGTACCTTAAGTGACAGGTGTCACCGAGTACAGCATTTTTTATTACGGCAGCAAAAAAAATATCCCAGAGGAATTGAAATTTTTGCATGTGTAATTACATTTTAATCAAATATTAAAATCAAATTTATTTGATTACCATAACATTCCTGAAAAAATTCTTGTACCGGTCATCTTAGTATGATATACTGAATTCATCCCATCAGTTTGTGGAGGACTGTCCCTTACACCCTGTATTATTATACACTGTTTAACTCAGCATAATAATGAAAGCAGTAGGTAATATTCACAAAGCCTACCCCTCCTCCCTCTGATTTCACGCACCGCCTTGCTCCAACGAATAAGAAAAAAGAAAATATCCAATAAATTTGTTTTTATTGCCGCGAGCATTGCAAATTGCAAGAAAACGAAACAAAAAGGAGGTAGGCATAAAATGAGCTTCTTCATTTGGTGAGCGGAGGCTGGCTTGGCAAGGAGGTGAATTAAGCATGAGACATTTGTCGGGAACATACGAGTACCTACTGCTCCCTGCTGTGTTATTAAGACAAGAATATAGTAATTGTTCTTGACAAAGAATTTCACAAGGTTTTCGCCTTTGCACTGTCAAGTAAGTATTATGTAGAATATATGCTATCTTTTTCCAGTTTTTCTTTTAGTTAGCCCATACTATCCCACTCCTGAGCAAAGGCCTCCCCTCTTTCCTTCCACTTCTCACCATGGTGAGCCTTTTCTCGCCAATTTGCGAGGAACCCACAAAGACGTCTTGGATGGCTTTCTTGGCTAAATGTATCTCTTTTCATTCTGTGTGTCAAAAGACTGTGAATTGCCGTCTACGATAAGACCTTCCATTTTACACTTGTCTTAAATATAACATAACATCACGCCTTTAATTCCTGGAGGGTTAGGCAGAGGTATACCTAATAGTACACATTTCACTCAAATGTTGCGGTAAAAAAAAAAATTACATTACTAGGCTAACGTTTAACTTAAAGCCATATCTAGCAGATCTTTTTCTTCCCTTCCTTGAGGATGCTCAACGATTTAGTCAAAAATACGCTAATTAGCCCAAACTTCAGGGAGCCTCGCAGTTTAATTATAAAACTTCCGTAGTTTCGAGAAGAGATAACATTTCTAAATATCTCATAAACTTGATCTAAAGTAAGCGTGCCATTTTTTGTTAATTAAAGAACCTCTTATTAAAAAGAACGCTATATTAAAGAAATGTGAGCTTGGGAAATAGTTTCACATTTTCTAAAACTATTCTGCAATTTTCGCTGAGTAAAATTTTATTACTTTACCTTATATCGGTAATGGCACTTTATTAAATTCTTTTACTGGTGTTATATAAGGTTCCATTAAAATAGATGGACAAATTTTAACACAGCGTTCAGCGTTCGTCTAACCAAAGATATTCAAGCAAAAAACACTGATTGAAGTGATTTTATTTTGACATAAAATAATAATTTTTAGTGTATAATTTTATCACTCTTTTCAATCAAAATATTGTTTCAAAATCTCGGTAACATCATTCATGTTGAGATTATACATATGTGTGACAACGATGTAGAAATACGTGCAGGTTAAGGGCGTTCAGAGTAAAATATTATATCAACAATTTAAAAACAAAGTAAGTAGTTAAAATAAACCATGGCAGCTTAGAGATGACCAGTCTTAACTAACAGCGCCTGTTCACGAACATGACGCATAGATCAGCCCCATTCAGCTCAACCATATTGAAGGGAGCTAAATGACCCGCCACACCCGCCACCATCAGCGAGACATTTAAGTAAGCATGACATTCTGTCAGCTACCAGGGCAAATTCAAGTCATTGAAAGATAGCTAAATGTTAATGGTAGCTTTAAAATACATAGTGCTCACACATGTGCTATGCAATTATATAATCTATTTGGTAATGTCATTGGTGCACCTTTATATATGGCCCTTTCATTTCGGAAAGGTTTTTTTAACATTTTGTATATTGCCCCATTCTCTAACCACGAGTAAGATATAAAGTACAGGACTATATTGACTACGTACAAGTAAACTTTATTAAACAACGTTCCTAATTAACAATCAAAACAACAATACTACAAAATCACGAAGTCCTTCACAAAATAAGTCGGTATCTTACAACAGAATCACACACAAGTTGCCTTGAAACGATAATAGTATTGTACTGGCCTACATACTCTTCGACCGTCTAAGTTAAAAACGGTTATATGTGAAACTCGCACAATAGGGCGGAAATAAAGCGCCAGGGGTGTAACTAGCAGATAGGGGATGGTAGTGTTGTGTTTTGGTATATCGAAAGTAAAAGCGTTTTAGTTAGTGCTGAGATTTTATTTTCATGGTTTGGAAGATGCTTCTAGCAATACAATGCTGATGATGCCTTGTGTCTGTAGCTTAGCCTACTTGGTTTTTCTGACATTCAAAAGTGCCTGTAATGGTCTAATTGAAATAAATGATTTTGAGTTGGAGTTTGAGTTTAAATTAAACTCACATTAGCTTAATAAGCGAATTAATTCAACATATAAATATTTTTTGTGAACTTATGTTTTACTTAAACGATACTTTACAAGGTCTGAAAAATAAGAAATAATGATTTTTTTTTTAGTTTTTTTGCTACTGTTATAAGGTATATTTAGTGAAAGTTATTATTAAATAAAGTGATGCTCCTGAATACCATACGAGAGATGACTGCACGAAGTTGGATGTCAATTATTTTACTGTATGTATCAAAAGGACTGTAGGACTTACTGTATGTATGAAATGCGTGTATGACCCGATGTATGAACGTGGATGAGGCAAAAGGAAGGCGTAAGGATCGTTACAGGTGGCGTTCTATGGTTTCTGCCTACTGCCATGGAAAAAAGGAGTGAGATTATGTATGTACAATTTTTTTTTTTGTTTTTAACCCTCTATGATATAGTTTACTGTTCAAACAACAACAAAAAACCATTCCAAACCATCAGTTAACGTCCAATTCGTTGGCTACCTGCAATGGTTCGTGACGTTTAAGTCGCGAGCGATCGGAGCGTTTGGAGCGAAGCTCGCTCAATAGACCGGAAATAGAGTGGTGTTGCAGTGAGCTAGTTGCACAACTTTTCAGTTAGTAAATAACCTTGTTTTTCTGTGTTTTGGAAGCAGTGAATGTAGGGCAGCAAAAAGCAGTGTTAAAGTTTTTGTGTAAAGAGTATTGTAGAGGATGCCTAAAGAAATATTAGGACGTTCATCAGCAGTAGATGGCTGGACAAGCTGGACAAAACCAATGACTGGAAGTCATGAGGCCTTTGTCCAGCAGTGGGATTATGTGGGCTAACAAAAACAGTATCAGTTCATCAGTATCTTCTTGTGTCCTAAAACATGAACTGATGGTGGTTACTAATCTTTCAAAGAGATGTCGGCAAACAGGGACGGGCCCGCAAGAGCCGATGCCTGCCAGGGCTGCAGGACTGTTCGAAAGAGATATCACGGCCCTGGAACACAAGGGGCAAGGAAGGAACATGGATGGGTTTTAGTCAGTACAAGTCTGACACTCCCTTCCGCTCCGCCCAGAACGGGAGGGGATTTCCAACACTAAAAAAATAAAAATGGTTACTAATCTTTACGGATTTCGTAGTGTGTGTAAGTGACTTTTCTGAAAGTCCATTCATATCATTCTTTGTATACATTCAGATCACACTTTAAAAGATCAAGTGTTACTTCACAACACTAAATACTTTTTCCTCAACCTCAATCGTTTCGTATCCGTTATCCTATGGTTTTTAAGGGCTACAAAAAAATGACGCTTAAAATACTATTATTTAAAGTGTATTTACACCGTTTGTAGATTTAAAAAAAGAGGTTGCAGAATGCTTCAAAGTAACAAATTCAGAGAACCAGCAAGTTGTGGTTTCGTGTTTTTACCGACTTGAGCAACTTTCTGATTGTATACGATAGTGAAATACTTTCTGGGAACCGCACCCTTTACAATGTTCTATTTGGCCAATACTTTATGTTTACTGCACCTTTTTTGTTGTATTGTCAGTGGTAGAAAATGGAAAAAAAAAAGATTTTGAAATTGAGATCCTGTATTTTTTACGGTCAATTAGTTTTTGTTCATTGAAAACACGTTTACTACTCATATCAAAAACAGAAACAAACTGTGTCAAAAAAATTGTACGCATCTCTATCAACGGGAATAATGCCTAAAAAGTTCCCGTTTGTTACTAGTGAGGCATATAATATGCACACTTATGTTCCCCAAAAAGTACCAGGCTGGCATGAGCATGATGTGGTATGCATTTTAATAATTCTGGGTACAGGTACGGTCTTCTCGTAATAAATACCTTCTTGGATTCATGCCCGCCTAGTACTATTCGTAAGGTTACTGCTCATAACTAGCACAACTGTACTAACACTACTCGATCCCATGCAATGTTATTGAGTTATATTTTATTACTCATAAATACGGTGGGGTCAACGGGAACAATTTTTAATTATTTTAATCAATTCCCGCTGATCCTACCAGTGGACGGTGGGGTCAACGGGAATACACACCTAAAAGGCATTGCCAAGTTGGATGGCAATGCTGATTCCTTAGTCAATCTACAAAATTAGGAAACTAAATCGCGAACGAAGTAAACAAACGTCATGTGAATAAAAAGAACAGCTTGATTCAAACATCACCAGTTCGCAGAGGGAATGACGAGCGAATACATACTCGTAACTTCCTTGATTTGCAGAAGTTGGTTAAAACGGGATACATTTTTCATTTGTTGCGCTTTTCAAGTTCTTCGCCTTCAATGTCAGAAACCATGATTTTATTCGATGAAAACACAGAATTATTCAATAAAAGCTGAAGCATTAGAAGTACTCGAGTTCGCTGGAGAGATTTATAAAAACTATGTTATTCCACAAAGAGATACTCTTGGTTTCCCGGCAATTATGTGAACGTCGCATTTTCTTTCTATCTTTTCAAGCCTTCGCATAAAAAGAACTACTTGAAATCATGTTACTTATTTCACTTTTAATGCTGCAAGCGCTCTCAGAGAGAAAATACTTTTGTTTGCAAAACCTTTCAATGTGGGTTATTTGAATTTAACTTCTAAAGCTAAAGAAATAGAGAGAGTATTTTGTGAAAAGGTTTTTATGTTTTTAATATTAATGGCGCATTTGGAGTGACCCTGGGTGCCTCCAAAACTGGCAATGCATACGCGACGCGATTCGATGCTCAGTGCCAAAAAGCACACAAGATAGCCTTTTGTGTCCAACTAAAATGAATACGATTCTTTACTGAAATTGTATTCAATTCTAAAATCATAAAAGAACAAGTTTATATCTCATCCAAGGCCATAACATCTCTAGTGTTAAAATTGACCTACTAAAGTGACCCCAACAAAGAAGAAAAGTATAAAATACGCGTAAAATCTTCACATAAATTATTCCATAAAAATACTCGGTATAAATGACAGTCTACGGAACTTTATACTGGCTACGCTGCTACGTGATAGCGTAGCGCTACGTGCAGTCGTAGCTTCTCTCGTAGCTGTTAGTCGTAGGTGGAATGTTTGAGACTTTCAAATGGGAGTTACTACTGCAATCCCCGTTTTCATGAACACTAAGTGTAGGTGAGACTTAGTGTTTATGAAATTTGAATAATTAAAGCGTAATTATAAACACTTTTACAGCGTGTTATTATTAAGGTGTTACAAAACCGGCCGGAGAGAACGTTCACTTCTGTATAAAAATAAAAACAGAGTGCGCAATCCAGAATTTCCTCGAAAAAATATTAATGAGACTTGAGACCTTGATATCAACTTACATAACAACCAAAACGTCCCCATTTACAAAAGGTAGGTAGCATTCAAGTCCGACTGCCGACATTATTCACCCGACGACCTCGCGAACAATGGGATCATTTACGAAATATTAAGGACATTACACGGAAAAGCTTCTAAAGAGGCATCTCTTGTTTGCGTTAAGAATTGTAAGAAAATGAATGAAAGGAGGTTGACGACTGAGGTTCTATCTGTACCATTGTGGTACCTCGATACCGCTGCAAAAACTATTCAAACGTTTATCAGGCCAGCGACACCTGTTGACGGTGTATACGCGGCCTTATCTGGGAGCATTGAGGCAGTAACGCTGTTGTGAACTCCACTTAAAAGTCTGATAACGTAAACGAGGGACGTCGGTGGCCGGGGCTCTTGTCCCGGCTGTGTGGGGGCACTTGAAGTATAAAGAGCCTTTGGTAATTGGCTTTTTTGAATTCGCTGTTTACTTGCCTAAGTGTATGATGATTTGTGAATATCATCATCTGCCTAGCCTTTTCCAACTTTATTGGGGTTGGCTTTCATTCTTAACGGATGCAGCTGAATATCAGTATTTTACATGGAGCGACTGCCTATCTGACCTCCACAACCCAGATAATACGATACCACTCGGTAAGACTGGTTGTTAGACTTTCGGGCCACTGACTACCTGTACCAACTGTCAAAGATCTACAAATGAAAGCCGGGACCAGCGGCTGAACGTGCTTTTTGGGGCACGGAGGAAGCTCGGTATGTAAACACCCATCAACGTACCGACTTAGGCAAGCGCGGCTTTACCTGAAGATCGACCTGAGCGGTTAGTATTATTTAGCCACGTGCTCCTCTGATGATTTGTAAATATGTGGTAGAGTAGTATTTGACAGAAAATAAAGAAAATGGCACGGCGAGTTGCGGTGGTGGACCAACAATCTTTTATGGAATTATTTGTTTTACTAAAAGTCAAGTTTTGGAAGTGGAAACATCTTCAGCGGCGTTGTGCACTTTTTGGGATGGGTAAAACTGTTAAACTCGCGCCAGATCGTCAGATCGAATCGGCGGCGGAGGGCGCTTGCACGAGTGTGCGTGTAGTTTAAGCTAGATGGCGTTGTATCAAGTTTTCACTTCTGCCGGCAATCCCGGAGTGCAACCCGTTATTTTTTTTATTTTGATCACTTCAAACAAGTCTTGTTATTTGTGACTATGTTAATGACAAGAAAAACCACTGGTGAAATACCTTTGTGACTTTGTTGCTCAGGATTCTGATTAAAACTCTTGTTACAACAACACTGTGAAGTTCTACTCTTTTTTTGACCAACACGAAGGAAAGCTATTCCGTGTGTTTGTATTCTGGAATTCCTTGTTCCTTAAAATAAGAAAATGTTTTTATAATATAAGTTCGAAGCGTTTTTTAACCGTCTCAAGGGACCCGTCACTTGATATTAAATGAATCATGACAAGAGGTTGTCTGTGATGTCCGAACGGCTCTCAGATGCGGATTATTACCCTAATGAAAATTGAAAGTAATCGTGAATGTTAAAAGAAGACAAATACTTACTGATTTTAACAGTAGCGGCTATTAAAACAAGAATCATTCCTGAAAACCCCAAAACGGGAAATAGTCTAAATATCTTTGAGGAACATTTTTTTAGTACCAGGAAAAATAAATTGCTAATCAATTTGACTACCAGCTTAAATACGCCGTACACAGCATATACCTGATAGACGTGGTCATATTTCAGGTGTTTTGTTTTCGCGATTTCGGTGGTGGTTCCATAAAGTTGTTGAGTTGGATGGTCTGAATCACGCCCTGAAATATGACCACAACTTTATGGTACACACTGTATACTTACAAACCACAACCGTCATTCTAAGACAGTTGTATAAAATTACTTTTATATGGAAAATAAACCTTAGGTTTATTGCTAAAAAAATAATCACCTCACAGCACAACGTAGCAGAACCACGTCTTCTTTAAATTTTGACGGTCAAAATCTGTTAAGGATGTCAAGACATAGACCAGTTCCTATCACAGTTGACACCAAAACACTTTGGACGCGACTTATTAATAGCGCAAATGAGTTTGCAAATTGCCCGTATCCATCCGCGGTGGGTCTAATTGTCACGCCTCCGGCCTCTCCTTTGTCTACCACCGTTCTCGTTAATTCCTCTTTTTTTTTACTCCAAGATAGCTCTTCATTATCTGGTAAAAGAATATAAATTTGCGCCGGCCGCTCCCTGTTGAAATTAATAATAGAGAGTGGCGAGGACGCTGGCAATTTATGGCTCTATCATAGACAATAAATTCATATTATAAATGCGCTAAACGGTCTGCCGACCGCTCGAACGGCTCCCAATAAAGGGTGATGCCCAAATAATTATTATTTCAATACTTATTTATTGCTGATCAATTATTTTCGTTTCAGCTTTTGGTGTTTTGTTCTGAATCATTAACGAGTTTCGGGTGTTGATATTTACGTGTTTGCCTACTGAGATAATAAAATGGTAGCGGACTTAATTAAATTATGTTTGCGTTTCATAAATGTAAATTGTTTGCTTTATTACAAAATTATAGCAAATCGCCTCGCGCCGTAGAACATGGGGCTTAAACCTTACTGGCGAAATTTGAGTATACTTTCTACCTAAACCTTCGTGGATTAGAGGCGTCATGTAATGTTAGACAACAAATCTGTCGCTTATTTTTGTAACCTTCTGAAATGCCAACTTTTTTCATCGTTTAATAAATGAAACCACAATATTATAACAATTACGTCATTGTTCTATTTACAGAATTCTCACTTCATTTATAATCAACCTCTTTTTTGTAAGCCTTGTCAAATCCACGTCTTACAAATACACAAGCGACCAGCCGACCTGTGGCTGACCTTACTCTCATATTAAAAAAGTGGTCGCTGAGTGTAATATTTTTAAAACAGTATAAAAATAAAAGCTTTTCTCGTCCGTTACACAGAAGCGAGGGACCTACACAACTACGTCACAAGTCATGAGGCCATGAGAACAGGAATTTAAGAGACTGTCCTGTTTACTAGTAAATCCTTTTCACTTGAAAAAGAGTGTACCTTATAAGTCGATAATTATGAGATATTATGATTGAATATAATAAAAAATTTGCGAGTACCATTTCACCCTGAGCTGCAGCTCAGCTCAGGGTGAAATGGTAGTCGCTTTTTTTAAACTAATTTCCTACATCTGTAATGGTTAATTTGATACGGTATGATATCTGTAATTTCAAGACCGAAATACTCAATATATTAAGAGAAAGCTGTAAAGCCATTTCAAACCATAATGATCTATTTCTAAACTATCTCTGCAAAAATGCAAACACATTTCCCAAGCGTCCAAAATCCCATTTTAATTTCTAAAACGTAGCCATACTCATCACACAACGAAAATAAATTTAGGAGCAGAAATGTGATTAAATTTTAAACTGTTACTTCCCGCTGTGGCTTGGAACCGACGATTCGTGAGCATAATACATGCCACATTTGAACCTTGATTTTCAGCGAAAATAACATGAAAATTTCGTGTTTAAAACTAAGTACTAACTTCGAAATGCTTGACAACATTTTTTATAAATGCATATTTGAAAACCTGTAATTATTTTTAACAAACGAGTGTTACTTTTTCTAAAAGTAACACCTATTATCCTATATTATCCTAGTAGCTGGATAAAACCAGCGACCAGTGGCCCACATTAGCCCTGGATCGAAACAACTGGAAGTCATGGGAAGAGGCCTTTGCCCAGCAGTTGGATGACGCAGGCTAACAGTATCAGTATCTCCTATTTGACATGATTTTATTAGCTTCACAAGTACTATGTAAAAAATCTTAGATGTTAAGTTTGACCCACTTACAGGTTTCCGATTAAGCATGGACGTTATTCTAAATCAAATATGTCGGACTTTTAAAGATGGCGGACTAGTTATTTTTATGCATTTCCATGATATGGGTATCAAAAGGGTTTGCTCGGAAGAATACGAGAAATAAAATGACGTCACTCTAAAACGTGTTTTTTACTTTTTTTTTACTACGATGAAATATTGCATTCAGCTATTTTGCCCCCTATTCTTTGATTGACACCCATTTCTTTCAGGCCATATCAAACAAATGTTATCGCAAAATTCACCCTCATCGAAGATAGGTAATTTCGGGAAGGTAATCTGAATGATTTCACAAGAATAAATCCTTTCGAAGCAACATGCCAAAATAACTTCGATCAAAAACATCCTAAGAATACATAAATAACAATAAAAAGAAAAGTTTAGAATACTTTATTGGACCAGTTGAAATTCGCGAGGAAATTATAAAACGCTAACACTAAAATTGGAGAACCCGAAGGTCGTAAAACTCTGACTGAAATTGAAGGAATTGACTGAAGAATTAATGAGACGGTATTCTTCAAGATTGCAGGGGAGTGTGAGTTAAACCCGACCCTTATCGGAACGGAATGGGATACCTAATTAGTGTACGATAATCGACCTAATTACCACGGGCAAAGGGTTGGCAGTAACTTAAAGGTAAGGTGTAAGGAGCACCTTGTGAGCTGTTAAATTTAAATATTGCCGACGTAAACGACGCTTGTGAACGTAATTAAAATGTGTATTGTCCAATAGATTAAACGGCCCGAATTCGCTCGGCAGAATTGTTTGCTCGGTCAATGTTAGGTGGTAAACAAAAAACGGTAGACTGTGTATCAACCTTTTTAATAACACAAAAAAGTACGTTCTTTTTTTAAAACTGCATCGCTCATGATTTAATTTATAAAAATGACCAAGTGTCTATCAATAATGTAATCCGAAAAACACGTTTCTTGTATGGTATGTGGATAATTATGTCAAATAAAATAAAGAAAAAATCAAAGGAGGTCCCCCTTAGTTGCGGCCAAATACAAGTCTATTTAGTAATAAAAATTAAAAAAAAACCCTTTGCGTAAAACGGTAGATGGGTATCAACCTTTTTTATTACTGAAAAAAAGTTCGTTCTTTTTTAAACGTGTTAATAACAACATCGTTCGTGTTATAATTAAAACCAGGTGCTGCATAGTGCGTTCACGCGTAGTTATCGACGCGCCCTACCCTTTGGCAAAAACTGGTGTTCGATGGCTCTCGACCGCCACCCATCAAGTGGTTACAGCTCTTCAGCGTCCCGTCCTCTAATGGCCGGGTTTTTCATTTTTAACGCCGATAAAGTGATGGAAAATATTGATTAGTTTTAAAACCTGCTAGAATTAATTGTTTATGGAAGAGCAATACATTTAATTTTGTATTAAATGACTGTGGGAGTGACTTATTTGATATTTTTCATTTTTGTCTGTAATTCGTCATCTGTTTGGCCCTTTTAGGGTTCCGTACCCAAAAGGTAAAAACGGGACATTATTACTAAGACTCTACTATCCGTCTGTCTGTCTGTCTGTCTGGCTGTCTGTCACCAGGCTGTATCTCATGAACCGTGATAGCTAGACAGTTGAAATTTTCAGTGATAATGTATTTCTGATGCCGCTATAACACCTAAAAATAAATTATTTTATAATTAAAGGGGGCTCATACAATGAACGGGTTTTTTTCGGTCCATGTACGAAACACTTCGTGCGCGAGTCCGACTCGAACTTGGCCAGTTTTTGCCATTTACTTTGGGGTCGGATTCCAGTCTTACCGGATTCAACTGGATACCAATATTTTACAAGGAGACACTGATACTTTCGGACTGCTAACTACTGTTAACGACTGTCAAAGATTTAGAAATCATGACCGGAACCAACGGATTAACGTGCTTTCCGAAGCACGGAGGGAAGTTATGTCTGTAATTCATATGGCTTACCTGTACATATCACTTATACTTGCTTCTGTGAAGAAAAACATCGTGAGGAAACCAGCATGCCTGATAGATATTTCTCGACCGGCCTGTAAAACCAGACCGGCGTGTCAAAAGGCTCATAGACGGCATTAAAAACTCTGACACCAGGTTAGGCACTAACTACACGATAAAGAAGAAAAAAAACGGGTTGCACTCCGGGACTAGCTTTCTGCAAGAACGAAAGATGTCGCTGCCGTAGGAAAAAACAACGCCATCTAGCTTGAACTACACGCACACTCGCGCAAGCGCCAATCGCCGCCGATTCGATCTGACGATCTGACGCGAGTTTAACAGCTTTTATCCATCCCAAAAGTGCACAACGCCGCTAAAGAAGTTTTCACTTCATAAAGACCTGTACATAATAAAGATTCGGAGTTCTGTTCTTAACTGAGAGAACCAGAATGAATACATTATGATAAGAGATGTCTCTATTCAAAGATAAACCCCAACTCATCTATTCATTTCCAAATTAAATAATCCGCTCAAATGCTTCTTATTTACCAATTCATGTATTCCCTATTCACTAAAGGGCCACTGTGAAAATTTGCCCTGAAGGACTTTTTGAGGAAAATCCTTTTAAAAAATTGACATTCTATTGAGATACAAGGTTGACCTAAATAGTCAACAAGATGCGTATTTGTAAGAGGAAATGACGTCATTCCGGGGTAGTGATTAAATGGTGTAATGATAGTATAGTTGTTTGGCTGTCGATATTTTGTAATCAATCATGTGAATTACTGCCTCGCGTTGGTCTAGTGGTCGCAAGCACGACTGCTGAGCATGAGGTCCTGTGTTCGATTCCCGGGTTGGGCAAAGTATGGGGTGTTTCCATCAGTAATTTCTCAGTAGCAGCCAGACTCCGTGGCTGCTGCTGGATTTACGCCCGGTTGCTGGCAATAGGCTCGCCCCCTATTACATGGACTCAAACATAACTGGTGAAATGTGGGTGTTAGGTACACCTCTGCTTAACCCTTCGGGGATTACAACCGTGATGTTATGTTATGTCATTTGAAAGACTGTTTAGATGTTGTTAAGTTTTGTGTTATATTATTTACCTTTATTATGATTGTCTCGTTGGCCGAAAAGGTAAGCATGCTGAGTATGAGCTCTTGGGTTTGATTCTCCGGTTGATGGTATTTAACATCAAGAATTTTCAATAGTGATGCGGAGTGTCCTACAATCGACCTCGCCTGGTTTGTTGTTGAGACGGTATTCTTCAAGATTGCAGGGGAGTGTGAGTTAAACCCGACCCTTATCGGAACGGAATGGGATACCTAATTAGTGTACGATAATCGACCTAATTACCACGGGCAAAGGGTTGGCAGTAACTTAAAGGTAAGGTGTAAGGAGCACCTTGTGAGCTGTTAAATTTAAATATTGCCGACGTAAACGACGCTTGTGAACGTAATTAAAATGTGTATTGTCCAATAGATTAAACGGCCCGAATTCGCTCGGCAGAATTGTTTGCTCGGTCAATGTTAGGTGGTAAACAAAAAACGGTAGACTGTGTATCAACCTTTTTAATAACACAAAAAAGTACGTTCTTTTTTTAAAACTGCATCGCTCATGATTTAATTTATAAAAATGACCAAGTGTCTATCAATAATGTAATCCGAAAAACACGTTTCTTGTATGGTATGTGGATAATTATGTCAAATAAAATAAAGAAAAAATCAAAGGAGGTCCCCCTTAGTTGCGGCCAAATACAAGTCTATTTAGTAATAAAAATTAAAAAAAAACCCTTTGCGTAAAACGGTAGATGGGTATCAACCTTTTTTATTACTGAAAAAAAGTTCGTTCTTTTTTAAACGTGTTAATAACAACATCGTTCGTGTTATAATTAAAACCAGGTGCTGCATAGTGCGTTCACGCGTAGTTATCGACGCGCCCTACCCTTTGGCAAAAACTGGTGTTCGATGGCTCTCGACCGCCACCCATCAAGTGGTTACAGCTCTTCAGCGTCCCGTCCTCTAATGGCCGGGTTTTTCATTTTTAACGCCGATAAAGTGATGGAAAATATTGATTAGTTTTAAAACCTGCTAGAATTAATTGTTTATGGAAGAGCAATACATTTAATTTTGTATTAAATGACTGTGGGAGTGACTTATTTGATATTTTTCATTTTTGTCTGTAATTCGTCATCTGTTTGGCCCTTTTAGGGTTCCGTACCCAAAAGGTAAAAACGGGACATTATTACTAAGACTCTACTATCCGTCTGTCTGTCTGTCTGTCTGGCTGTCTGTCACCAGGCTGTATCTCATGAACCGTGATAGCTAGACAGTTGAAATTTTCAGTGATAATGTATTTCTGATGCCGCTATAACACCTAAAAATAAATTATTTTATAATTAAAGGGGGCTCATACAATGAACGGGTTTTTTTCGGTCCATGTACGAAACACTTCGTGCGCGAGTCCGACTCGAACTTGGCCAGTTTTTGCCATTTACTTTGGGGTCGGATTCCAGTCTTACCGGATTCAACTGGATACCAATATTTTACAAGGAGACACTGATACTTTCGGACTGCTAACTACTGTTAACGACTGTCAAAGATTTAGAAATCATGACCGGAACCAACGGATTAACGTGCTTTCCGAAGCACGGAGGGAAGTTATGTCTGTAATTCATATGGCTTACCTGTACATATCACTTATACTTGCTTCTGTGAAGAAAAACATCGTGAGGAAACCAGCATGCCTGATAGATATTTCTCGACCGGCCTGTAAAACCAGACCGGCGTGTCAAAAGGCTCATAGACGGCATTAAAAACTCTGACACCAGGTTAGGCACTAACTACACGATAAAGAAGAAAAAAAACGGGTTGCACTCCGGGACTAGCTTTCTGCAAGAACGAAAGATGTCGCTGCCGTAGGAAAAAACAACGCCATCTAGCTTGAACTACACGCACACTCGCGCAAGCGCCAATCGCCGCCGATTCGATCTGACGATCTGACGCGAGTTTAACAGCTTTTATCCATCCCAAAAGTGCACAACGCCGCTAAAGAAGTTTTCACTTCATAAAGACCTGTACATAATAAAGATTCGGAGTTCTGTTCTTAACTGAGAGAACCAGAATGAATACATTATGATAAGAGATGTCTCTATTCAAAGATAAACCCCAACTCATCTATTCATTTCCAAATTAAATAATCCGCTCAAATGCTTCTTATTTACCAATTCATGTATTCCCTATTCACTAAAGGGCCACTGTGAAAATTTGCCCTGAAGGACTTTTTGAGGAAAATCCTTTTAAAAAATTGACATTCTATTGAGATACAAGGTTGACCTAAATAGTCAACAAGATGCGTATTTGTAAGAGGAAATGACGTCATTCCGGGGTAGTGATTAAATGGTGTAATGATAGTATAGTTGTTTGGCTGTCGATATTTTGTAATCAATCATGTGAATTACTGCCTCGCGTTGGTCTAGTGGTCGCAAGCACGACTGCTGAGCATGAGGTCCTGTGTTCGATTCCCGGGTTGGGCAAAGTATGGGGTGTTTCCATCAGTAATTTCTCAGTAGCAGCCAGACTCCGTGGCTGCTGCTGGATTTACGCCCGGTTGCTGGCAATAGGCTCGCCCCCTATTACATGGACTCAAACATAACTGGTGAAATGTGGGTGTTAGGTACACCTCTGCTTAACCCTTCGGGGATTACAACCGTGATGTTATGTTATGTCATTTGAAAGACTGTTTAGATGTTGTTAAGTTTTGTGTTATATTATTTACCTTTATTATGATTGTCTCGTTGGCCGAAAAGGTAAGCATGCTGAGTATGAGCTCTTGGGTTTGATTCTCCGGTTGATGGTATTTAACATCAAGAATTTTCAATAGTGATGCGGAGTGTCCTACAATCGACCTCGCCTGGTTTGTTGCAATATGCACGTGGTATTTCAAGAGACTTTACTGTGGAAATGTAGCTATGTACATCTCTGCCATACCCTTCATGGATAACTGACGTGATGGTATGTAAGTAAGCTTGTTTGACGTCATTGAAGAATAAGTCTTTCTTTGCTCTTTGGTTTTCAAAGGCTTCTTTCTTAGCTAGTTTTTATTTATGTTAAAAGTTTTATTCTGACTTCTTCTTCAGTGGACCAATATTACATCAGCCATATTGCGATCCACACAAGGAACTTTTTTAATCCAATCTTTACCAATACGTACAGTTTTCTGTAAACAATTTCAAAGATTGTCTGTATCTACTGTCTGACCACGTTTATTTTCTTCTTAACTTTGTCTATCCGTTTGTTCTAGCTTAAATGTGAGTTGGATACAAGTTTTTTAATTTTCCCCAAACGATCCATAGGAAGACGAAAGTCCTTCGAAAGTTAAGCGAATAGTTTTACGGCTTGGCCACGACGTACAGGGTCACGCGACTCGCATGTGCGACCACAACGGAGAAAAAGCAAAGAAATAGCTTATAACAAGGCTGCTAAAATAATTTTGAAGGTGGCCCAAAATTATAATTCCGTATCAACCGGTGGGCCATCTAGTAAATCACTCTTGCTTTCAGTTTTGGCAGTAAGTCGATAGTAAATTCAAGTGAAAGATGTATGTTTTGCACTGGGAGTTAGAAATACTTTTCACAATATTTATGATTAGTCAAACCTTTTTAAATTCTATAAAGTATGGTACCAATTACCAAAAATTGAAATTTTCTAACTCTAAGTTGTGTAGTTACCCCGTGTCAGTAAAAAACAGTTTCATGGATGTGTGGTCTTGAATTCTGGACTTTCAAGCTTGGTTCAGCTCATTGAGAAAGGGTTCGTATCGAGAAAAATATTTTTCGATCTGGTTTCAAATCCTGAAATTCATTTATTGAAAAGACTAGCGCTAGCTGTCATCTGATTCACCGTGACGTGACCGTATTCTCGCTAAGGTAACAATTGACGCGCGCGCGTTTCTCTTGACGCAAGTCTCGTCGTGTGAGGACGTGACCGGGGCATTACCGTTGATTCTTGTCAAAGTTTTGTTGTTTATGTCTCTTAATCATAACATTTTGTACGCGTATGGTTTGGTAAATGTTTGTTGTAGTAACTCGTCTCATTTTATATTGTTTGTCTGGTTGTTTGTGTTGGTCATTTTTTGTTCGAGACTTATTTTTTGGAGCACGAAACAGATCACATTGGAACTCTTTGGTGAATTGTTTCTACTATGCTTTCCATTTTCGCCGTATGCTGGTCAAAAGTATTTTTTTTCTGTCCGTAATATGCATACTTATATGACCGCACGTCTTTCTGCCATGGGGGTATGGAGAAGCTACTATCCTTACATACATAACTTTTGCTTCGTCCTCGTTCATACATGTGGTTCAACGGACCTGGTTCAACGGACCTTTCCAAAGAAATTCACCAATAAGTAAAGCGTATGTCTTTCTAGGTCGATCTGGCAGGAACATGCTTGCAATAAAAAATCAAGCCTTGTACGATTATTAACTACACACATTTTCAGGTTTTTTTTTGACGTGATAACGTCTTATAAATGGATGAACGCCGGCTGCACGCACGAAAAAGTGTCACGTTCCGCCTGAGCCGAGCGTGCAAGTGAGAGCGCGGAACAAGCGATAGAGAGGCACGATCGACCTAAGCGTTCGGCTTGTGACGCATCTATATATTACAAAATAATGATAATTCAGTGATAACAATTCAATTCATAAAATTATGCAATTTTTCATCAATGTTTTCTTATGACGTTATCACGTAAAATTATCGTCCGTAAATCGACTGTACAGACAATAATTTTTTTGTTACTTAGTCTCTAATGTCTATACCGCGGGATGACGCCCGCTCACACAATATAAAGTTTCACATTACATTAGGGCTTACTCCCACTAGACTCCATTCATCAGCCGTATGTGTTGAGATTACCAGCTCGCTTTGTCTGAGCATTAGAGCAGGTGGAACATTCTGGAAACCCTTACACGACATTTATAAGCTGCGAAAATATGTAAATATAATGTAACATGAATGTAAATTTTGCATTGTATGCTCCAGTTTTACGATGTGTAATAGAACATTATGAATCGTAAAAAGTCCGCGTTACGATGGAGATTGTACTTTATTTATATTCATTTTATTCGTTTTTGACAACGTTAAGTTGCGTAACGTTGGAAATTCATTTTTGTTTTAATAAAATTGCTGTAAGCTTTCATTAAGCGTTTATGAGTTTACTGTTGCCCGCCACTCCGCCCGCATGAAGTTCGGTAACTGTCCCTCGTGATCATACTACCTGGATAAAAAGTATCATATATGTTAATCCAGGTTATAAGCCATCTATGTGCTAAATTTCATCCAAATCCGTTCAGTAGTTTTCGCGTGAAAGAGTAACAAACATCCATCCACCCAATATCACAAACGCATTTATAATATTAAATATTAATAGGATTTTTTAATGCAATATTCACGGTGATGAATAATTTTATCCAATTATACCAGACTTTATTTAAATGAGCATGTCCTGAAAAATCTGTATACATAATACCTTAAATGTAAATATTTCAACAAATATTATTCACAATAATTGAGCTCTCAGTTTAACCGACTAGTGGGTGCAATTAAAAATAAAGATATTATAAAGTAAATGTATTTCGTATTTTGCTTTCGATCTTTAAGCTGCCATATGCAGTCTGTGTTCATTTAAATTAAAGCATTTAACTTTGCTCGAGGTGGCTGTAGCGTGGTTAATAGTTTGAGGATCATATAACGCTAATTATAGACCAGGTAAATGTTCAGGTAAGTGTTGAAAGTACTTCCTTCTTATTTGAGCAACATCCACTAAAATCGAGGAAAGCAAAGCAATTTCTTCTTCCATATCGATGGAGACGCCGCGATTAACGTGGCCACATACTGGGCCCCTGAAACATAATCGCGGCGTCTGTAGTTCCATTCTAAGTCCAAATATCGCAAAGCTGCAATATTTAGACACGAGTCTTGATAATTCAATGCTCGAGTTTGCCTGAGTTTGGATAGTGGACAGGGGCCTTAACTTCGCGGTTCTAATATTAGACAAGTTTCGTATGACGCCGCATTGTTCTGTAGCGACATCTGCTAAGAGCTGGGATCAAGTGCAATCATATTTGGTAAGTTCTTATACATATAGTTTGATACAGTTGAGTTGTATTGTATTACAGCTATTCAGAAGTTGAGATTGGAATATGCACCCAGACGTGATATTTTAACTCGTTTTTTATCGACAAGTGTCAACAAAAAATAACTTATTTGGATATATTCAACCAATCCATAGTCCACTGCTGGACATAGTCCTGTGCCACGGTTTATTCCGATCTGCCTCCACCGGTCTGTCACTAGTGGTGGCAGTTGCAACATTTTTGAAGCGAAAACTTCTTTAGCGGCGTTGTGCACTTTTTGGGATGGGTAAAAACTGCTAAACTCGCGTTAGATCGTCAGATCGAATGGGCGGCGCAGGGCGCTTGCGCGAGTGTGCCTGTTGTTTTAGCTGAAAATTGTTTTCTTTTTTGTGAAACCTAAATGTGTTTTTTCTGAAATAAAATTTTTATTATTTATTTGATTATTATAGCTAGATGGCGTTGTTTAAAAAAAAAGTTTTTTTTCTACGCTAGCGACATCTTTCGTTCTTGTCGAAAGCTTTTGAAATTTCTGATTTTTAAACTAGATGGTGTTGTTTCAAGTTTTCACTTATGGCCGGCACTCCTGGAGTGCAACCCGTGGTTTTTTCTCATCTACCATCACTGGTGGTGGATGCATCTGATTCAGTCACATTTTTGTCTACCTCTGTCACCACTCGTAGCAGATGCCACTTGAATTTGTGGAATCCTCTATCAGTGGTGGCAGATTCGACGATCAGGCAGCCGTATACCAAATATTTTACCGACAAATAGTATAAAATATTTTTGTGGGTATAATAATATTTTCGGGAAAAGTAGGTACGTTTTCCTCCTCATAATTTTGCTATGCAACGGACCATGTGTAAACAATTTATCTCCAATCTCCATAATCCTTACTATTGAAAAGGTCCCTCAAATCCTCCCACATATTATTCACTCTATAATTCATACATCAAACGAAATAGCAGACTCTAAACCTTTTTAAAATAATCCTTTTGGTAACCTCGAACCCTACTCAGATCGATTCATCGATCCTTAAGACATCAGCTATAAGGCAGCCACGCCTCTTCGCTGTCCGCACGCAAAAACTCCGGGCTTCGCTTCTGATTCGTCCAGGGTTTTTTGTTGAGCTTTTTCAGGCACTTTATACGAAATCTATTGGCATTACGTGAACTAGGGAGACAGCTGGTAGGCTCGGCTTATGTGAATCAGTGACTAAAGTTAGGAGTTAGTTTGGGTACGAAGGATCTTTGGGGGAGGTGTGTTTTGGGTAGGTTTTGTCGTGTCTAGGTTTTTAGAAGTCTAAGTTTGCTTTTGTGTAATTCTTTGATTTTTCTTTGATTCTTTCTTTGTCAGTATTCTAAAACGCTTCTTAGCCTTCTATCAAATCTGTTAGCATCGATATTTATGTTTTAGCACTGTTCGAGAGTATGAACCTAGAACATAAGACATCTTTGGCATTAGAACCTAAAAAAACACTAAAACGTAATTTCATAACATCTGACGCTCTGACTATAAAAATCTTAACGACTTAATAACAGTTGAAACAATACAAAACCAATACTTCAGTAACGACAGCATAAAAATTGTACGGAAAAATTAAAAGATTTCTTACCGAGAGCAAACTTTACAACGACATCTTAATTTAAGTGGTACTCGGCAGAGTCGCGTAAGTCGCCCCTTAACCAACGAGTGTCTCTCAAACAGCTCACAAGTACCGTTCAAAATATTAACTTTTAAAGGTAGTAAAGTATAGTCGTGTTTAATTGTTGCTTCGTTTATAGGTGGCGCGTGTAGCTGGGTGGTTCTGATGCCAAGAGATTTAAAAGACTTAAAGAGCGAACATTGGGAAATATCTTAAAAAAAAAAAAAACCGAACTTTTTCGATTTTGACACACGCGGATTTGTTACTAAGTAGTAACAAACATTGGTAGCGTCTCGGCGCTACCTGGTCAAGAAAAGTTAGAGACAGAAAAGAGTGGAAATAGCTGGAAGAGGGCTATGTGTCACAGGACACGCTTATCACTAAACTAACAGATGTGTTAGTTTTTAAGTTACTTTATTTATTACTTTGTTTAGTAGCAGCAATAAAGGCTAATTATTATTCCGTTTATTCATTATATTACATATTTTATTTATATTTTTACATATTTCTTAAAATAAACTATATAAAAAAACATTTAAAAATATAAAAAATAGCAGTCCGCCGGTGTCGGGAACAGGGTCCAAGCTAGCGGTGGTTAGGGCTCCAGAGACAGGAACCTCCTCACAATGCGAGCCACTTAGTAACAAATCCGCGTGTGTCAAAATCGAAAAAGTTCGGAATATCTTTTTTTTTTAAGAAAATTCCCAATGTTCACTCTTTAAGTCTTTTAAATCTCTTGGCATCAGAACTACCCAGCTACACGTGCCACCTATAAACGAAGCAACAATTAAACACTACTATACTTTACTACCTTTAAAAATTAATATTTTGAACGGTTCTTGTGAGCGGTATTATAGTACCGGTACCGGTTGTAGCGGTATTATACTTCGTCCTTTCCTGTCTATCGCTCGTAAATATTTGAATGTCTTTGTTCTGATGAAATAAAGATTTCAATTCTGAAATCGAATTTCTGTTCAGGATCTAAGGCTTTTACAACTCGACTTCTGCAGTTGAGCCACGCTGTGAGCAATTTCTCTCACTTGTTGATTCCGCAACACGCTTGTCTCTTGAGCGGGTCGTTTGTGGCCAATCGGAAACCTTACACGTAAAAAAAGTACCATCTTCATGTAGTAGCAAATTGGCAGAAAACTTTATCCTACGACTTTTTTTTTTTAATAGCGTCGCGCAGGTGGTGTAAGCCTCCAGCCAGGGGCGCACCCTTAGCCCCTGTGGGTTACAAGCTTCAGCTTAAGGCTGGATCTGAAGGAGATCCCCACAATTCTTGCATACCAACAGAATTTATTCGTACTCCATTATAGGCTTCCTTTATCAAACAAAACAGAAATATACCTGAGTACCTCTCCTAAGGCTGTTATTTAATAACATCTAATAGGGTACCTAGTTACAGCCCATAACTTGCCCAATTACCGGGCAGTAATATCCCGCTAGTCCATCATCCCGCAATGAACAAAATTCAATTTTGATTCCCCCTCCGGTGGGGCATTTCATTACCCCCTTCTCCAAGGGGTTATTTAATGAAAAACAGGACGGATTTAAGCCATAATTACGTGGCTTTCATGCTACATAATTACGGCAGTGTCATCAATCAGATCGTACTGTTCGTGATTTAATGGTATGCATGTTTACGTGTTCATTTTATGTATAAAAGGCTTTTTTAAATGAAAAATTTGGTTAAACCTGGCTTAAATGTCAACATGGGAAATAATCCTGTGGGTGGATTTATATGGTGCGCATTTGTGGTGCAAATAAAGTGGCTAATTTAGATGTGCGTTCGCTCAGTTCCCACGCTGAAAACGTCTTTATTTTTATAACGGTCCACCCGCGTCTACTTTTTTTTAATATAAAGTTGAAAAACTTTACAAAAGCTTAAAGGGATAGTATTAAGTAGTTTGAATATCACCATAGTTTGATAAATTTGTCGAAAAGGTCGTCTTTTATAAAATAAAACCATAAAAGAGTGTTAAAGATCCGCGGCTTAAAACTTTTCCCCGTAACTGCACCCTAAATCGCGGAGATTTATAAAACGTGGCAAAATGGAAAATTTTCAGTTTTTTCTTCGATATAGCGCGCTACATTTCCGAACATAAAACCGTAGGCGATTGGAGTTTTTACGAGTAGCGGCTGTAACTCTTTGCTTTACGATTTGAAGCGAACAGGGTCGCCAGAATATTGGGACACTGTTGTGTTATCGGAATGCCAGGAATGACACTTGCTGTGGCTACAAAACTTTGTAGTAATCTTTTATTTATTAACTAGCGGATTCGGGTATGTCGACAACAGCTACACCTACTGGGTCCAACTGTAACTTAGGCCCATCCAGATGACTCATTAATACGAAAAAAAACCGGCCAAGTGCGAGTGGGACTCGCGCATGAATGGTTCCGTACTATTGTAGTATGCATAAAATAAATTAAGAATTAAAGGGGGCTCCCCTTTGATAAGTAATAGGGCCCCGTTGGTTGCCCTTCGGGTACAGAACCCTAAAAACATTAAATAGGTCCAGCCGTTACGGACGAGAAGAATTACGAAAACACGAACGAATTTTACATATGAAGAGTATTGTACAGACGAAAAATCTAAGATGCCTAATTTTGATTTATTACAAAACCACACCCAACTTTGTCTATTTTTATCTACGTTGAAAATAAAAGCCGTAGGTGTTTTCGTCTTTATCCGAGAACCTTGCTGAACTAATTGTGTGGCGTTAGCGACAGTCATATTTTTAGGAACGGGCGCCGAATCTACTCGTAAATGCGCTCATGTGGTCTGGTGATACGTCGCAAGTCTTCGCTTTATTAAAGATGTACCGCATATTCTTGCGTCGAAATTGAATTCGCATTCTGTATTTTGGGTGCCGAAAGAGTTGTTTTTTTTTTCGGAATGTTTGCAAGACGTAACTATGGGTTTTACAAGGCGGTTTATTGCAGTCCCGTGTGCCCTTTTTCTCGCCGGAAATAGTTTGTAGTGTACTTTACAGTCTTCTGAAACAGTAGGTACTTATTTATAGAAAAGCTTTTTTACAGTTGGTAGGCACGACTCAATAATTGGTTGGCTTTGGTGACGAGTAATTCTTTTGACTTTGACATGAATTCGCTTGATAAATATGATCAAGATGAAGAAAGCAATGATGAGGCGTCCTTATAGTTTCCACAGGACCTTTGTATGTGGCAATCGCTTTTAAAGCATTTTGTAACAGATTGGCAAGAGCTTTTCAGTATCAGTCAGCCTTGTAATTCCCGAAGGGTTAGGCAGAGGTGTACCTTACAAGTACTCCCACATTTTGCCAGTTATTTTTAAGACCCATCTCTTCTCTCTCTCTCTTCTTCAACCCTTGGTCACCCAATACTGAGTGTAGGTCTCTTCCAATTCTCGCCACTTTTGGCGGTTTTGTGACATGGCTATCCAGTTTCTTCCGGCCACTTTAATGAGGTCGTCTTTAAGACCCATCATCCGGGCACAAATCTAGACTCCGTGGCTGCTACTGAGAAATTCCTGATAAAAAAACCTTATAACATTTTGCTCAACCCTAGAATCGAACCCAAGATCTCATGCTCAGCAGTCGCGATTGCGACCACTAGACCAATGAAGACAACTTTTTTTCGAATTTTCCTTAAAACTGATAGATTGTCAGTTTTTCTAGGTTCTCACAAAACCATATTTTCCTCACACTCATAAAACAAAACAACCACGACGAAATCCCTGCAGCCTAGTCCCCACTGCGTACCACACACATATCGGACGAACGAGCAAATAGGTAATTTACGGCCGCATCGCCGCCCCAGCATGTAAGTGGTGTCGGAACCGCCTGACTACGCCGCCAATGTAATGCGCACTGCGGATGCCAATGCAAAACACTGCATTATCGTTCGTCGCCTATATTGCGGTCGATGTAGGTCGTACAATGGTGGTTTTATTTAAGTGTTGTGATTGGCGGGTAGGGTGGTTATTGGGTTTTGTGTTTGTTTGTTGGCGTGTGCGCAGGTTTTTGGTGTGAGGTGTATGACTTGAAGTGCACGAACGGTGCTCTATATATTTCATAATAATACAATTATTCATTGACTGTCTCGTTGGTCGAGTGGTCGCAAGCGCGACTGCTGAGCATGAGGTCCTGGGTCCGATTCCCAGGTCGGGCAGTGCTATTGGGTTTTTTCATCAGGAATTTCTTAGTAGCAGCCACGGAGTCTAGATTTGTGTCCGGTTAATGGCAATAGGCTCGCCCCCTATTACATGGGACTTAAACATAACTGGCGAAATGTGGGAGTACTATTAGGTTCACCTCTGCCTAACCCTACGGAGACTACAGGCGTGATGTTATGTATGTACAATTATACAACTAGTTACTAGATGTATGTGATACTAGGTTCTAGTATGATGGACTGTCTTTTTAGTCATGTGTTCGTGCTCTACTGCTGAACATAAGGCCCACCACAGAACGCCAACTGCTACGATCCTTACATACTCCTCTTGCCTCGTCCACGTTCATACATCTGGTCATACACGCACGCCGGTTGCGAGTATTACGCACCTGACCTTTATAAAGAACCTCACCAATAAGGTCAGCGTAAGTCCTTGGGCGTCCCGTCCCGGCGTTGCCACTCACATCTGCCTTTTTTTTGTTTTTTTTTTTTGGATGGGAAATCATCAAATGACTTCTCCCGCTCTGGGCAGAGCGGAAGGGAGTGTCAAACTTGTACTGACCACCCATCCATGTTCCTTCCTTGCCCTTTGTGTTCCAGGGCCGCGGAATCTCTTTCGAACAACCCCGCAGCACTCACATCTGCCTTTTGAGTAAAAATTTTAGCAAAAAACCAATAAAATAGGTCGCACCTCTCGCTTCTATTTTATTGGTCAAGGGAACTAGTTGAGGAGTACGGAGCTCACAATACTGGCACACAATAGTAGTATTATTGTGAACTAAGTATCGCTCGTTATCGGTACGTGACGTCTGATCCTATGCGCTTTGTGCAGATAGAGACGATACAACTAGTTCGGTACGGCAGAATTGTGGGATTTACGTTTTGAGTTTTAAGAGAATAAATATGTACGCGAAACTGAGGTCCATAGATGATATAAAGACTCACATAAAACACTCACTCACTCTATAAAGACTGTAAAAAGACTCTTAACGAAGCCGGAAGGCAATTGTTCTCCCCGTCATTGCGATCATTTTTTTTGTTTTAGACCATCCCTTCTAGTTATGGAGATATTGGGGGTCAAAGTTCCAACTTTTTCCCAAGTTTTTTTTATAAATACGAGGTCCTGGGTTCGATATCCAGGTCGGGCAAAGTGTTATTGGGTTTTTCCATCAGGAATTCGTGAATTTGTGGCCCGTTGATCGCAATAGGCTCGCACACTCTTTCATGGGACTTAAACATAACTGACAAAATGGGAGTAGATACTATTAAGTACACCTCTGCCTCACTCCTCTGGGATTACAAGCGTGATGTTACGTTTTAATAAGAACAGAACTGTGCATGCGACCTGCAACACACGCTCAGTGCGATGCGACTGCGCAGGCATATAACCGAGCGGAAAAATATCTATTTCGATATTCTGTAGACTAAACTAAACTAAAAAAAATATTTTTTTTATATTATGAAACTTAACAATATAAGTCATGTTTCGGAATAAACAATATTAAAATATTACCGTTTTAATATAGAACAGATGAGATGAAAACATCTTATTTATACTGTAAAATATGTGAGAAATTCAATTTGTTTACAATTCGTTTTTGGTAAGTATTTTGTTTAAAAAAAAAAAATTAAAACCTAGGTATATACTGTCTTGTTCCGAATAGCAGCATAATAAGGTCGTATATATGCTCAAACTGGAAATTATTTCGCTACTACGTTTGTATGGACATTTCATCGCCCGCTGGCACCTTTTTCTTTTCTTTTTTTGGGATGGGAAGTCATCATCATCAAATGACTTCTCCCGCTCTGGGCAGAGCGGAAGGGAGTGCCAGACTTTTATTGACTAAAACCCATCCATATTACTTCCTTGCCCTTCGTGTTCCAGAGCCGCGGTATCTCTTTCGAACATTCCCGTAGCCCATCTCTGGCCGACTTAAGGTACAGTCCTGCATGGTTCATGGATGTGAAAAATAAATTAACATTTGGATCTCTTTGCGCGTGACTTTCGCCACCGTCTTGTATTGTCAATACAGTTTTACAGACAATTTCACAAATATTTACCAACAGCGGCCCCTGTCATCTGCGGAGCAGTCTTATTACTTGTGTATACTTATAAAACTTTTTCTTTTACAGGTAAGTCTCCATTCCAATCACTCACAGAACTACAACTTCAAGTAAGTAGAATGAGCTTAAACATAATCAGCCTGCAAAGTTCCCCAGCCTGAGGCATGTGGGCCTCCTCTCTATGAGAGGGAATAAGCCATATTCTCCACACGGGCCCAGTGCGAGTTGGTGAATGTCTTCGATATTTTCGGTTGTAGGATATGTTGGATTCTTCACAATTAAGGCGATGTTTTTCTTCAGACCAAGAGCGTAGAAATAATTTACAAATAAAAGTGCTTGTCTGGCTTCGAACCTACAACTTACACACAAATAGTAACCCAGAGCTGTGTCCACTGAGCCACTAGTTCATTGTGTAACTCATCATCATCATCATCATTTCAGCCGAAAGACGTCCACTGCTGGACATAGGCCTCCCCCAAGTTTCGGCACATTGACCGGTCCCGTGCGACTCGCATCCAGCGGATCACCGCAACCTTCACCAAGTCATCGGTCCACCTAGTGGGAGGCTTTCCAACGCAACGTCTTCCGGTTCGCGGTCGCCAATCCAGAACTTTTCGGCCCCATCGGCCATCTGTTCTGCGAGCAATGTGCCCTGCCCACTGCCACTTAAGTTTGGCAATTCTTCGGGCTACGTCGGTAACTTTGGCGTACGTCAGGAATCGTATTAAAATCCAACACATATCACAAATACATTAAAGTTCTGCTCATGTAAACTTGTTATGAGTCTCCAATTACCGATAGCTTCCTATCGAAGTTTTACCCTCATAACTCGTATTCTTCGAACTATCGTCGGCAAAGTTCGGAACATTGCAATCTATGCAATGGGCGTGTCTTAACAGATCGGAACTGCTCTTAAACCTACCTGTTATGTGCCGAGATCATGAACTTTGTTTGGGAATGTAGTTATTGGCTTTTAGCCTTAATATCTAGATTTAGTGTAAATGTTAACGTGTGTGTGCGAAAATTCAATTTGCAGCATTACCAAAGCATTGCTTTACGAAACCAAAATTGGTGCCTGTCTATGAAATTGTTGAGCTGTATCCGACTGTACCGAATCGAGACATTCCCAGGCCTGTATTAAAAAAGCCCAACGAGTAAATCTGCCTGATCCGAATAAAACCTTATTTTTAGATCAATCAGACTACCTATCCAAAGGAAATCCGAATCCGGATCCATCCGAAAAACCCTCACATCAAAGCTGAAATTGAAACGAGTTCCAAAAATATCACTTTCCTCTTAAATTAGCATCTACACTTGACCCAGCGGGGTGTTAACGTCCTTTCATATTTACTCACCCAATCCCAAATATTGAGTGGTAATATGATTACGCGGGAATGTGTTTGCGTTAATTAATATGATGGTTGTGTACAATGCAGTGCAGAAATAGATAAAGCCTTCACATAATAACGTGGTGGGAATTGTCGCACGCTGTATAAAAGAGCTCTGATTAGACACTTGTCCTACCGCAAGCGAGAAGCGATTAGAACTAACAAGAGCAACTAAGAACGAGTCGCTTGTTTGACCGAGTTCTCACCCGTATGCACAGTCAGTAATCAACTAGTTATTTGTGTATCTCTTACGAATTTCACCAATCAAAACTACACGCGAATAGCACATTTAACCAAACGTTCAAAAGCTGCCAGTGTCAAGATAGGCTATAAAATACAGGGTGGATGGGACAACAACTCTAAAATGGCGAATGTAACATAAATGCATATCACATATTTGTACAGGATATGACAACTAAAACTGGAAAAATAAAAAACCAACCAACCAACTTCAAAAACACAAAAAAGTGAAAAGTAACTCTACCTTCAGAAGTCGGTGGCAAAAAAACTGATTGAATCAAACAAAATTCACCGGCTTCTGAAGGTAAAGTTATTTTTCACTTTTTTGTGTTTTTGAAGTTGGGTTTTATTTTTTGCAAAAAAGTTTTTTTATCGGTAATTTATAATCTATCACCCGTAAAATAACGATTATAAAGGGTGTAAACAGACTCTTAACGAAGCCGAAAGGCACTTGTTTTCCTCGTCAATGAGATCATTTTTTGTTCTAGACTATACTTGGGAAACTTTAAGTTACGGAGATATTGGGGGTCAAAGTTCCAACTTTTTCACAAGTTTTTTTTTTATTAAATTTTTTTAATGTATTTTTTTTACTTAAGACTTTTACTTTTAACACCTCCAGGACCCCCTCACTATTCAATCCATCTATTAGCACAATGTTTGAGTGCGTTACATTGAGTCCTACTGTAAAACGTGATTTCTCAGCCCAAAAAAAAAAGTCGTTTCCCAGCACTAATTTTTGCGTAAAGTTACTTAGTTTGTTGTATGGTTGACGGCTTCGAGAAGAGTCTGTTTACACCCTGTATTATCAATTAACGATGTTCACAATCATAGTGTGACATTGACACTGACGCCGTCACAGTTCGATTGGTGAAATTCGACAGTATTGATACGGGTTCTACATCTTTTGTACATTTTTTGAGAGGTTGAATAGTCGATAGCTAGTTTCTCGTCGGGAGTGGGACAGTTGCCTTATAAGACGCGAGAATTACGGAGACAGGAAAATGAGATTTTGTTTTCACTGTAATTTTTGCCTCCGTGCAGTTCTGTAAAGTTTTGGAGAATTGTACTTTGGTAATGACGAGGTAACTGGCACAGTGTACTTAAGAGGCCCATTTTCGTAGGGGCCACAAAAATAACAGGAAAATGAAAATATGTATCTTCGTCATCATCATTATATCAGCCCGTTGTTGTCCACTGCTGAACATAGGCCTCCCCAATCGATTTTCAACGTGTCCCGTCCAATGCCACCTGCATCCAGCGACTTCCTGCAGTTTTGACAAGGTCATCGGTCCATCTGGCAAAACCCCCAATATGTATCTTGGTTTGACAATTTTGTAGAACGAAAATGTCTCGTTATTCTAGTCGCTAAAGCTGAGGATAAGGTCCTAGGTTTTATACCCAGGTTGAATGAAGCCTGGCTTTATTGGATTTTTTGCAGCAGGAATTTCGCAGTCGATGGCAGTGAGCTCGCTCCTTATAACATGGGACGTAATATAATTCGCGAAGTGACTGTACACCTCTGCCTAACCCCTTCGTCGTCATGTTAACAAGCGTGATGTTAAGTTTGTGAAACATCTTGAACTTCTGAAATTACAGTACCTACCTTTTTTTTTTGAAGTGAAAACTTCTTTAGCATCGTTGTGATTTGAAAGTCGATGAAACGAAATAGCGACAATAAAAAGACACGGACACATAAATTCATAACATTTAACGTGGGAGAAAATGAGATAGGAAGCATTATACAGTGTTTATCTTGAAGCCAACATTTTTGAAGGTTTCACTTCTACCACGTGTGAATTGCACACATAGTTTTTTTTACTAGCCTGCTGTCCCACTCCTGGGCAAAGGCCTCCCTCCACTCATCCCACCTCTCGCGAACCCGCCTAGTACCTACCTACCTTTTATATTATAAGCAAACTGTCTTACAAAAGAGTTATTAAAAGTGCAAGATGAAAATTTATTACATTTCCCTACTATAAACAAAGTACTCTAGAAATTCTATAAAGATTAAAATGTAATAGCAAGCCTTTTCTTAGATAAAAGTGGTACCCAAGTCAAACAAATGGTCTGAACACAACAACTCTACTCAAAGTTAGAACAAGAGGCAACAGTAATTTATCAAGAATTAATGGTTTAATTAATGCGATGATAAAACACAAACTCGTGAATATTAATTTTCTTGCTTGCCGTCTTCAATTTATCAACGTAGGATACTTACTACTAATGCTAGTTTCACAGTTTTATTCAAATAAATTATGTTATAGTTATAGTTCTTAGACTTTCTGCGTTTAGACATTTGAGGTTGTTTGAAATTAACACGTTAACATCATAACATAACATCACACTTGTAATCCCCGAAGGATTTGGGCAGAGTTGTAGTACACCCACATTTCGACAGTTATGTTTAAGTCCTATATAATAAGACGAGCCTATTACCGACAACCGCGCACAAATCCAGACTCCGAGACTGCTACAGAGAAATTCCTGATGATAAAACCCAATAACAATTTACCCGACCCATGATTCGAACCCGGGACCTCTTGCTCAACAGTCGCGCTTGCGACCACTAGACCAACGAGATAGACACTAGCGAGTGTTAGACAATTTCTTGGTAATTTGTTTCTGATTTATGAGTCCTAAGTTTATTTTCAAACCTAAATATTATGTTAAACTTTTTTTTGTTAATTCTAAACACGGTTTTGTAGTAGGGTTTATATTTTGGCGTGCCAGGGCTGCGGGACTGTTCGAAAGAGCTACCGCGGCCCTGGAACACAAAGGGCGAGGAAGGAACATTGATGGGTTTTAGTCAGTACAAGTCTGACAATCCCTTCCGCTCTGCCCAGAGCGGGAGAAGTCATTTGATGATTTCCCATCCGAAAAAAATAAAATAAAAAGGTTTTATGTTTTAGAGCAATTCCATTAAATCATAAGTCGAAAATCTATCGACATGACTCTCTTGTTGTTTGCTTTCGTGATTTCGCCATTTTTATCATATACTGCGCTACTTCTATTCACAATTAAATAAATAACCTGTGCACTGTCGGATCGCGTTAGCAATAAACTCTTAGTAATAGCCTGACCTGGTTTCAAAGCCAGGCTTTGTTTCACAATGTGCGTGAATGTACTCCGTAGAAAAGGATTAAGGCCCTTCACCCATCGCGACTTTTTGTAGCGATGCTGTCGCGCGTTTTGTAAACGCAGTTCTCCGTCACTGCTATCGCGCGTGAGTCGCATTTGCAACGCGCTACAGAAAAGTTAGTTAACGCGCGACCGTTGTCTCGACGGAGTCCATCTTGCAACTCAATCGTTCACATGCATTTCTGTATCGGATCGTGATTGCATCGCGATCCTAAAATCAAAATCAAAGCAATTATTTCAAGTAGGCCAGTTACAGGCTCTTTTGAACTATGGAAACAAAGCCAACAATGAAATAAAGCTACAGTCCCAACCACAAGGCATAATAACTGTGAAAGTACTGTAGATGCCCAAGCCCATTCCAACGACGTAGATCTCTATTGAGAAGAACAGGCAAAAAACTCCATGGACACTCTTCTAAATCTGAATATTGACCTTACCTTACTTAACATTAGTTACATCATACTTGTTGAGATTGTACCACCGCGTTCACTGACGGTCGATCACTTTTCAACCTTACTACTCAAGGCATAAGGGTGAAAAGTAGTCGACTGTCACTGAACTCGGTAGTACATGGTGTAAGAATGACGTAACTATACAGACGGTACACAGCCAGTGACAGCAGCACGACTGTATTGGGTCGTTTTGCGTTTCCATCGAAAAGTCGCGGTGAGTGGGGACCCTAAAAGCTCACAGTAAACACAATAACATTTTCGCTAGATGTACACTCAATAGCAAAAGTGATTTTCTTATAAATGTTATTATAGTTTTAAAAGGTTTTGTTTGATGCAGCGATGGAAAGGAAATAGGTTATGATAACGGTTCTTATGTAAAGAGAAAATGTTGTTGTAGTACTGATGGGTGATACTAGTGATCAAAATTCCATTCGACCCAGTCTAGTCTAGTCTATGGAAATAATTTAACTTTTGATTAGAGAATAATGAAACAATATGAATATCTTCTGTGGTTTCTGCCTTTCCCTTATGGGAAAAGCGTGAGTTTATGTATCTATGTATAAATATATGTCCAATCAATATGAATCCCTTAAAATAGGATATACGAAAAATGTAAGTAATGTGATTTGTAGGCTGGTGTCGCCATCAAAAGAAAGAGATTAATGCCCGCTTTCGCGATTACTAAGTGACTCTTAAACTAATGCCCAATTTGCATTGTCCGAATATCAAATTTTAGCGCTGATCTGAACTTACACATTTATCAACATCATGCTACCTTGTATCAACAACGTTTTCACTAAAACGACCAAAAATTGAATTAGTATCAACAATCGTATCCCAATATATGCTTAATATGCTTTGATAACACCTCAAATCCCTAAAAGTTATATTATAAGTTAAAAACATTCTATCGCCAATAACAAAATAAATCGTTAAAGTATCATCATCTGCCTTTTCCCAACTATGTTGGGGTCGGCTTCCAGTCTAACCGGATTAATCGTTAAAGCATAAATACGAATAAATATTTACGCTTAATCAAAAAGGCCGGGCGGAATAAATTGTTCCGACGGCGACAGTCCGCTGAATACCTGAAATGTCGCCCGATTCACTTTTAATGGAGACTATCTTTTGTGCTCTCTATAGCCAAGAGTCGGCAGTGAAAAGTTTGCGAGGAATAAAGTATGTGCATATTGTGTTGGCGTTTATAGGGAATTAAAGATATAATGTCAAAAGATATAAGTAAGAGAAAAGTGGCTAGGTATTCCATGTTTTGGTGAAGACATAATAATAGATCTATATGGAGTGTTGCATCTATGACTTTCTTTTGAGCGTGGATTTGTTTTCCAAAACATAAGAGAGTAGTACAGTGAGTTATAGCAATTAACTGTCCCCCTTAGCATAAATAGCTGAAATTTTTTTAGAATGCGAATCGATAGAAAGTTATATTTTATATTTCATGTATATATATATTATTTATTAGAGCAGAGTAAATTAAAATATAAAAGGTGGGCCAGTTAATTGCTTTAACGCACTGTACCTTAGAGTACTTACATGACTTTTTGACTATACGGTCCTTCGAGCCGGATCAACTCTTAGAAATTTTACAAGAAAGGGTTTATTTCAGAACTCACATCACTTGGGAGTTATGGGTACCAAAAATACAGTCACATATCTAAATACAGAAACTTAAGTATGAAAAACATAAAAAGTTCATATCCATGGCATAAATATGTTTCAAGCCCTGTATCTTACGATTGTGCTGCCAAAACATTATGTTTTTCTTCTCACCGAATATAAAAAAGAACAAACATAACAAAGTCAAATAAAATATTTCACTGCCACTGCAAATGACCTGCCTACCCCTTTCACACAAATCGATACTTGCAAACTTTACACGCCAATAATACTTCGTCTTTGGGGAGAGTACAGAACGTATGCGACGCGATAAATAAGAGTTTTGTTCTCGAATGTAATCGTAAATTATGCCACGTTTTATCGAAGCCGATAAGAAGCCCCTATAAGACATAGGAGGCCCCCCACTAAGGCTAGAGCCACAATGGAATCGCGAGAAAAAAATCAGCTGTTCCCGACTTTTTATCAAGTAACATTGTCTATTCCGTAATTAACACATAAATGAACAAAGAAACCAATTATTTTTGACGTGACAACGTCTAATAAATCGATGAACTGCCGGCTGCATGCACGAAAAAGTGTCCCGTTACGCTCATTGTCCCGTTACGACCATTGTACGCTTGCGCCGCATCTATATCTCTTCCACTCGATTTTATGACGTTGTCCCGTTAAACTATCGTCCGTAAACCAACTTTACAGACAACCAATTTTTTTTTACTATTTCAGGGTTGGTAAAAAAATAATACAACTCATTAACAATGCTGAGTGCAATGACCTCTTAAGAGGTTTTCAGTAACTTCAATAAAACCGACGTTGACATGCATTGTTTTTACGTAGCGGTTCATTCACCCCGCTATGCTCGCAGTTTGGCCACAGCCTAAGATATATAGAGATTTATAAAGATTGTGTTTTCGTGTGAACGTCGCCTGCTGTGATTTCGCTCAACCCTTGAGGTGCTTTCAGAATTTGTGAACAGGTATAAAACGTTGCGCCCTTAATCTTAAATTCATAGCGAATATTTAATAGTATAATAATTTTACGGTGCTTTGTAAACGGACAGATAATAAAAAAAGGACACGTCTTAAGGCCCTGGTTGGTCATGGTGGAAACAATTGTTCAAAACATTAAATTTTGGACAAAAGTTCGTTACTGCCTCGTTGGTCTAGTGGTCGCAAGCGCGACTGTTGAGCATGAGGTCCTGGGTTCGATTCCCAGGACGGGCAAAGTGTTATTTGGGTTTTCCATCAGGAATTTCTCAGTAGCAGCTACGTAGTCTGTATTTGTGCCCGGTAGATGGCAATAGGCTCGCCCTCTATGACACGGGACTTAAACATACCTCAATGTTAGACATAGGTAGAACAAACAATGTCTATCTATATTAATATCATAAAGAGGAAAGATTTGTATTTCTGTATGTAACGAATAAAATTAAAAACTCCTGGACCGATTTGAAAAAATCTTTCATCAATTCCAACCGGGCACAAATCTATGACTATCACAAAGACAAATCCATGGCTGCTACTGAGAAATTCCTGAAGGAAAAACTAAATAGGACTGCCCGACCTGGGAATCGAACCAAGGAACTCATGCTCAGCAGTCGCGCTTGCGACCAACGAGGCTGTCCCACATAATCTGCTTCATTCAGATACTCATTGAACACTGTTTTACGACTCAGTGTCCTGTAAGATACTATATGTCAGTTCCATCCAAAGTTCTATTCCTCTAAAAGGCGGAATCATCCCAAAACGTATTCAAACAAACAAACAAATCAAACAATAACTAAATTCAACAGACTGTTCAGAATACTAATAAAAATATCCCTCTCAAACAAAAACCGTTAAAAAATACTATATCTAAAACTGAACAAACTAAAAACACGTAACGGTAAAGCGTAAAAGCTTTCTGCTCGGGTTTTAGTTCTAAAAATATCAAACTGTTAATTGACGAGCAGAACATTCCATTTTATCGGAAGTGTATAACTATGTAGAGAATGCTTCACCATTTCCGAGAGTTTCATATTCTCTCACTCTTTCGTGGAAAGGTCGTTCGTCCGGATTTATCCGGACATATCCGGCTTTTTAGTCCCTGTCTAGACTGTCCGACCATCAAGATCTAACAGTAAAATGTCCGGTTTTTTGTATGATTATCGTCCACTTCACAGCCACAATTCGCGCACTGCGGGCTGTAGGCCTCTCTTTTCGCAGGAGTTATCAAATTTCAAAATGGTAAGCCATTCGTTCAGTTCAATTGCGAATATCTTAATTGGCTATGGAAAACCAAGCATTGCTCAATATGTATAGCAACCATGTGTTATTGGAAATTGGGTATCGAAGCTGTTCTCGCATAGTCTTTTGTCCAGCCTATGTATCTATCTACATTATAGTATCTGCACCGAAACCAGTGTTTATGAACTGCATTAAGCCCCGCAAAATGCATTTAGCGTTAAAAATCCTTAAGCTGCGTTTCCACATAAGATTAGCGAGGATGCGTAGCGAGGGATGTGTAGAAAACTAACCAATAGTAAAGCTTCGTTTTAACATGTTTAGCTAAGCTAGCTATATGATTGGTTAGTTTTCACACAACTCTCGCGGTACATATCTCACCGCACATCTCTGGTCGAAACGCAGCCTAAAAACGTGATTAAGTCTCTGGCTGCAGTACTGTTCGAAAGAGATACCGCGGCCCTAGAACACAAAGGGCACGGAAGGAACCTAGATGGGTTTTAGTCAGTACAAGTCTGACACTCCCTTCCGCTCCGCCCAGAGCGGGAGAAGTAATTTGATGACTTCCCATCCGAAAAAAAAAAAAGTTTCCGTCATCTTCAAACCACAGACAGAAACAGAACTATGTTTATTGTTTTAGTAGTAACGTATTTAGAAATTCAAGCTATAAAATAAAGAAAAGGCCAAAAGAAAGTACCAACATCTGGACGATTTTACTCCAAATTTTTCATAGATTGTTTCACATAACCCTCAACAACAACTGTGTATCTATCTCCCACGTTGTCACAAACAGGATATTATGTTTGTTGTAACAAAGTGTCACATGCGGCAAGCGGGACAGTTGAACCCTTTCTACAAGATTGATTCGTTGGAAGTTCGCGACTTGGCGCGGGTGCGAGTGCACTCATCAATCAAATGTAACATTACAGAACTATTGTGTGAGCTCAAGTATTGTTACATTTGTAGACATGGTGTTACGTAAATAAGAACAACAAGGGAATAAGGATGGGAGAAATAAATTGATTTGTCCGTTAAGCACCATGGATTTTAGGAAACGTTCTCAATTTATCCATTATCAAAGCCACAGCATTTATTTCAAGTAGGCCAGTTACAGACACTTTTGAATTGTAAAATGAAGCTACAGTCCCTGTTACAAGACATAATAACTTCCAGGGCTGTGGGACTGTTCGAAAGAGATAGCGCGGCCCTGGAACACAAAGGGCAAGGAAGGAACATGGATGGGTTTAAGTCAGCACAAGTCTGACACTCCCTTCCGCTCCGCCCAGAGCGAGAGAGTCATTTAACGATTCGCAATTGGAAAAAAAAGACATAATAACTTGTGAAAGTACTGTAGTGGCCCATTTCAAAGCGTAGATCTCTATGGAGGGGAACGGGTAAGAAACGCCATGGACACTTTTGAGTAGATTTAACTATCTATATAGCGGAAGAATAAGAAAACTGTCGTGAGTAAACTGTTGAGTATTAATGTGGGTGGATGATTTAAAGAGTATGGGAAGATCAAACAAAGACTAATTATAGTAGAGAAGTATGAAAGAAGAATTTAGGCCTTACAACAAAATAAAGTTTCGCGGTCTTGCCCTCACACCGACACGACTGCACCGAACAATAGGGATGTTTCCTGAGTAAAAAAGTATAATTCTATTTAGTCCGTCAGTTAGATTATCGAAAAATATTGGATACGTATGTTTTTTTTTTATCAAATCAATAAAAAATAAAGAAGTGAAAACGCATCAAAGTTCATAAGTGGGGGCTTGTGACGTCTCTTTCCGCTTAAAAGTGTACCGAAATGTGACGTCATACGAGTTTTCGACGCACTGCATCGTCCTCGTTTTTAATTTACGAGAAAAAAAAATACATGTCCAATATTTTTTGGAATTCTTTCTGACGGACTAATTAGATTTATTTGTTCAACCTCCCTATTGGGATAAAGCTAAGAAAACGACGAGTAAATGAACCACGCAATCATTTATAAATAAGGAAGACTCTATTATCACAACACACTTTGTAAATAAAACTATACCAATATCCAACAATATCCTTCAATTCACAAATAGATATTCTCAGAGTACACACTTTGTTTGTCAAGCCTGCCTGGAAATAGAATAGATTATCTTCACAGGTTCTACCAAACAAACGAGACACAAGGCATTTGGCAAGGCTTGGACAAGACAAAGGCATAGGCCTATACAATATAGTTGTATCTAGTTCTGTCTAAGGCTGTGTTTCCACCAGACATGAGCGAGGATACGTGTGGAACTAACCAATAATATCGCTTCTTTTTAGGGTTCCGTATACAAAGGGTAAAAACGGGACCCTATTACTTAGACTCCACTGTCCGTCTGTCTAGCTGTCTGTCACCAAGCTTTATCTCATGTACCGTGATAGCTAAACAGTTGAAATTTTTACAGATGATGTATTTCTGTTGCCGCTATAAAAACAAATTGTAAAAATATAAATTATTTTTTAATTAAACTTTAATAATATAATACATTATTTAATAATTAAAGGGGATACAAGGCCATACAAGAAACGTGTTTTTTTCCCTTTAATTATTAAATAATGTATACTTTTATAAATAAATATTGCAACTGTCTTGCTGTTATGGTTCATGAGATACAGGCTGGTGACAGACAGCCAGAAACGTGTTTTTTTTTCGGTTTATGGTAGGGAACCCTTCGTGCGCGAGTCCGACTTGCACTTGGCCAATTTTTTTTACAGCTTGAGCTATTCTAGCTATGTGATTGGTTAGTTCCACACACCTCCCTCGCTACGCATCTTCGCTCATCTCTAGTGGAAACGCAGGTT
This sequence comes from Lycophotia porphyrea, assembly GCA_950005105.1. Lineage (NCBI taxonomy): Eukaryota > Metazoa > Arthropoda > Insecta > Lepidoptera > Noctuidae > Lycophotia > Lycophotia porphyrea. The sequence continues at coordinate 3,973,288 of OX465400.1, read as the reverse complement.
TACGTAGAGGTTTATTTACGTTATTTGTGTGTTCTAATAGAAGTAGGAATAAGTGGACTTTTATCAGTTAATTGTGTTTTGTATATGTGGTCAAACTATGAGATACCTACATGTTTTTGTCTGCGAGATCGTTCGCTTCGGCTGAATTGGTTAAAAGCTAAATAAACATATATGTATGTACAACACACACATACATACATACGTTCTATTTTGTTTACGAGGTTTAATCAGGTTAGCCATAATGGCGTAATTGAGGGGCGGGCAGAAAAGAAACAAATATCAACATGATTGTGTAGACTTATTTAACCTTTTAATCATTAGCAATATGACTAGAATAGAACCTGGGTCTAGATGTGAAGCCACGTGACAAACTATGTTCCACCTCCTTTCATTGCGTTCTTTGCCCCAAGACATGCACTTAAAATGATTTCTGCGGTATCACCGACGACACCTCGAAAAATGGAGAAGCTATGGACAAAAAAAAAAGTAGTGCCAGTGACACTAACAAAAAAGGAACGCTAGAATTCTGCTTAGCCTATCAAAACAAATCTTGACATAATGAACACACTCCCCCCTGGCCATCTAAATGACGTCGCGTCGGTCCAGTATCACACGTCTCCATCAGTAAACAATACACGTAGCCACTGGCCATGCGGAACAGCTCTCGAGTAGATACGTCGCTGATAACATCGAACTGTTCAGGGAGTGGATAGAGATACATGTGTGTAAAGAAGCCATTCGATCTGGGTGAGGTACAAGAGTAGATACATGAGGCTTGTAAGATTATAAAACCTTGGTATTGATAATAAAGTAGTTGACTACAAGCTTACAGCCTAGCAGTGTGATCGTTGGACTGTTATGTCATCGGTCTCGAGTTCGAACGCAAGACACGCACCTCTGATTTTTCAGAATCATGTGCACATTATATAATTGAAACCAGCATGCCTTTTTTTCGGATGTGAGATCATCAAACGACTTCTCTCGCTCTGGGCAGAGCGGGAGGGAGTGTCAGACTTGTACTGACTGAAACCCATCCATGTTCCTTCCTTGCCCTTTGTGTTCCAGGGCCGCGGTATCTCTTTCGAACAGTCCGGCAGCCCTGGCAGGTTAAACCAGCATGCCTTAGAAATGTTGTTTCATGAGAAACAACATAATTCTGATATGCAAATAAATGTCTGTGAAGTTCACTGCCGGCGTCTCTGTTTCTCGATCATTTTAATCGACATCTCTTCAAAGTTTCGAGTGAATCGGTTTCTTCTAGGCAAGCGTGCTCCACCCTAGGCCGCGTCATTGCTTAACATAGGGCGAGATGCGCCCAAAAGCAAGCCTACAAAAAAAAAAAATGCAACGCAAGGCCATATTCCATGCCAGGGCTGCGGGCTGTTCGAAAGAGATACCGCGGCTCTGGAACACAAAGGATGGGCAAACATGGATGGGTTTTAGTCAGTACAAGTCTGTCACTCCCTTCCGCTCTGCCCAGAGCGGGAGAAGTCATTTGATGATTTTCCTTCCGAAAAAAAAAGGCCATATCCCATCATAAACATTCCATTCTAAGCCCCCAAATGATGCCTTCGTGTCTTATATCGTCCTATTGATTAATTATTTTGTTTGTTGACTTTGCCAATTTTATTTGTAATTTATAAGTAATGTTATTTTTACTTATTTTTCTAATAATTTTATTTACCTTATGCTATGATCCAATTGGTGGTTGCAATAGAGCGACATTCAAATAATCAAACAGAAACTGAAAACATCATCATCTGCCTAGCCTTTATCCAACTATGTTGGGGTCGGCTTCCAGTCTAACCGGATGCAGCTGAATCAAATGACAGCCGGGACCAACGGCTTTACGTGCTTTCCGAGGCTTGGAGGAAACTCGGTATGTAATGGGTGGTCACCCATCCACAGACCAGGCAAGCACGGCTTAACCTAAAATTCAACCTGAGCGGCTGTTATTATGTAGCCACGAGCTCCTCCAAACAGAAACTGAAAACGAACCCTGCCTAGCTAGTATCTTCGATAGCCGGGTAGCGCGTCGCTAGTCAAACCTCAAACATCATGAATCAAACGTGTCCGGATCCGTATAACTGGACACTTGACACCCGGATATGCCAGAAGTTTGGTGACTTATATTGTTGTGTAGGTTATGCAATGTCAGTTTTTATTTGGGTGTAAGTTGAGGGTTGAAATACAACGTAGGGTAATTGCATAACTGTAGTATGTATGTACCAATGGGATTTTTTTAAAGCCATTGTAAATGCGGTAGTATTTCCGTATGTACAGACGCCAGCACATCAAGCTTCTCAAAACTGTCACATTTTCCTAACCGACCTTGAACCTAACGCTTTAGCGATAAAGGTGTAAATCTATAAAAGAAATTTGACAGATTTTTAATTTAGAATTCCGTTAATCAGTAGACAAATGTAATCAAATAGAAAAACTAGATTTAGACTAGCCAAAACGATATAAATGATTTTTAGTAAATACAATCCTAATGCATTGAATAAGCTGGTAGAGAAAATGTATGTTAAAAAGAATAAATAGACATCAGCTTGACAGCTTTGACGTTGAATGTCATTTCAGGAAAATTTTTATATAATATTTTGTAAAAATGATGAAATGATTACACAATGAGTGAATGAAGAGAACGTAAGTATAGTGTTATATATACAATATCTGTAATACACAGATACTTGTAGTAGCTTGATGTGCTGCCGTCTGTACGTTAAAATTTCGCATAAACCACTGAATCCATCGTTATGTTAGGTAGCCTTGGACCTAAAATACACATAAAATAAAATATACATAGGCTATTGTCCATTCCGGATAATTAAATTAACAACAAAGAACACTACGAGGAAGTCGCGTACAACAGCTATAATACCTAAAACACAACAAATCACATTAAACCGAATATCAAAGCAAAATTCAAACAACATTCCTAAAATATGAGTTCACAAATTCGCAGCGACAGTACAATACATTAGGAATATTAAATAACAAAACAGAAGTTCCGACTAAAAGCATTGCGAATAAATCATCGCGGAACGACGTACATCGGAACTGCATACCCACCCGTACGTAACGAGTCCGGATGGCGAAATAAAAAACTGGCCAAGTGCGATTCGGACTCGCGCACAAAGGTTTCCGTACCATAAACCAAAAAAAAAACAATTTTCTTGTATAAGGAGCCCCTTTACTTACTAAATAATTTATATTTTTATTATTTGTTTTTATAGCGCCAACAGAAATACATCATCTGTGAAAATTTCAACTGTCTAACTATCACGGTTCATGAGATACAGTCAGGTGACAGACAGCCAGACAGACAGACGGACAGTGGAGTCTTAGTAATAGGGTCCCGTTTTTACCCTTTGGGTCAGAACCCTAAAAAGGGTTAAATACGAGTTGGAATCGCGTACCGAGGGTTCCGTAACGTTCAGATATATCTGTGCTTCTTCTTCTTCCTAGCGCTATCCTACTTTAGGTGTGGTCGGCTCTCCTAATTTTCTGGCGCCAGGACAGTGTGCCCTGGGTTTTCAGGTCGAGCAGTTCTTCTTCCAATAGGAACTTCGTCATGCTAGTCCATCTGTGCAATAAGAAATTTTATTATAGTGTGTGTTTTGCGCGTATTATCGTTTTCTGAATAGGGTAAGAAATTTTTGAATTAATGGGTCGCACTGTCTTTTAGATTTAGAGCCATGATATTTACAAGTTTCTGTGTAAATATCAACTGGTTCTAAAGATACAGCCCTGTGATCAACAGTCAGACACCCGTTTATTATAGTATGCAGTTGCGGCGTAGGCTTAATAATAGGCTCAATATGAAGCTCTGATAGCCTGGTGGTGCGACCGTCGGAGTGTCAAGTCATGGGTCTCAAGTTCGAACCCAAGACGCGCACCTCTGATTTTCGAATTCATGTTCGTATTGTATAATTATTTATTACTTGCTTCGGTGAAGGAAAACATCTTGAGGAAATCAGCATGCCAGAGAGATATTTCTCGACGACATGTAAAACCAAGTCAGAGAGGCCCATGAGTGGCATAAAAATTGTGACACTAGGTTAGGCACTAACCACACGAGAAAAAATTATGACACATTATGTTTACGTAACCCTAAAAGTACACAACAAACGTATTACCGACTACGGATCCGATATATTACTCGATATTCGTAATAGACCACGAAGAATGCCGAAGCTATTTCACGGGCGCTTTTCATATTCAAACATTGGAAATGGAATTTTTCTAATAAAAATTGTTTGTACCTCCGCTCTTTTGATGTATTTTAGCCCGCTTTAATTTAGCCTAGAAAAAAATAGCTCGTGTTTTATGGCCTTAGAAAAACCAGGCTAGGTCGATCGGGCCCCAGGAGGGAATTTTCAATAACTAAATTACTTGTAGTTCACCGTATTTGATCTGAGGATATTGTTTCGGTGCACGCGATCTTGCTGCCGTTGTTTTAGAACTTCGACGCTGAATTCCCTAAGGGGTGAGCAGAACTGATCGGTATAGTATCTATCATCGCATAGATTAGTTAAATAGTTGATGGTCTAGGCGATATTTTGATAGTGTTTAGTGGAAACAGCTAGAATTAGACATGCATATCCGACTTCAAATAAATTAGGATTTTCCTGCAATGGCAATCACCCGTAAATTACAAGTTTTATTGTATGGAATTTTACTATAAGCATTAAAAAATTAATTCAACGATAAAATCTAATTACCAGCTATAAACAAATGGCACTACGAGAGACTAATCAAAAAGTAATGTAATACCACTCCAAAGTTTATTTCAAGTTTTTGGTGGAATTAACTGTAAATCATCTGGAATTACCGGCGTCGTTCGCAACACGAGAAATAAATAGATTTTAACGATTGTGCGTTGAAAACAACAATAAATATTGTTGCTCTGAATATTTATGCTACAGTTGTTACATTTTTTTTTCTAATATTTCAGGGTTAATAGGTTTCATGGAGTCAACAAACCTTATAGCTCTTTCGTTAGAAGCAAAATAAATAGGCATTTTTCATTTTTTATTCATTAATCGTGCCTGAATTTTTATTGTTTGACTCTTAGGGTAATGAAAAACACTAAGTAGATATTTTAATTAAAAACAACAAAAAAATAACAGAAATTTTTCATCAATCCCTCTCGGCTCAACGCTAATCCTGAAAAAATTATACTCTCATCGAGGTCCACCGTTAATGTCGTAATTAAACTTTATTGTTTTTTTGTTTACACGCAGTTAGATACGAAATACCCTTTAATAATTAATATTGTGGAACAAAGAATGTGCGGGGGTAATTACCGGGGCGGTATTACTGGCGAAACGGGCGGTATTACCCTCGACCAGGTGTGGGGTAACCTGGATAATGAGCTCGTAAATTGGACCTGGGGTCTCAGAGACCCCGTTGCGACATTTGTAGGTTACGTTTCATGGTATATTAATGTTGTTTGTGACATATTTTAGTGATGAAAAGCCTTTTGGTGTTAAAGCGTTAGTTTGGTATGATGAGGTTGGCTTGAGATTTTAGTTTTAATTAAGCTCATACACTCCTGACTGTCATTTGTAGATCTTTAGCCTAGCCTTAGACTGGAAGCCGACACCAACATATCTGAGAAAAAACTAGGCTAATCACTCTCCTGTACTTATCCCAATTTGGAGGGGAGGAGGGGTCTAACAGATATAATGGGTGTAAACAGACTCTTAACGAAGCCGAAAGGCACTTGTTCTCCTCGTCATTGTGATAATTTTTTTGTTCTAGACCATACCTGGGAATCTTCTAGTTATGAAGATATTGGGGGTCAAAGATCCAACGTTTTCACAAGTCTTTTTTCAAATACATGTTTTTAATGGAAGATTTTTACTTAAAACACCTCCAGGGTCCCCTTACTATTCAATCCATCCATCAGCACAATGTTTTGAGTGCGTTACATTGAGTCTTACTGTAAAACGTGTTATTTTAACCCAAAAAAAAAGTCGTTTCCCAGCACTAACTTTTGCGTAAAGTTACTTAGTTTGATGTACATAATGCTTGGTTGACGGCTTCTTTATGAGTAAACCCTGTATAAGGTCCCATTAAAATAGATGGACAAATTTTAACACAGCGTTCAGAACGTCTAACCAAAGATATCCAAGCAAAAAAAAACACTGATTAAAGTGTTTTTATTTTGACCTAAAATAAAAATAAAAAATGTGTTTTTTTGTTAGCTGATTTTTTTTCTTGTAAGTTTCTAATGCGTTTTTTTATTAGTTTTTGTTACCATTGTCCTTAAGTTGGTGGTCGGAATGATTTCTCAAAGTTTGTCCATCTATTTTAATGGGACCTTATATTATGATGATTACAACTATGTAATTTAACATACCTTCATGTTTCTGTTTCTGCTCAAGATTAATAACCGTCCCAACATTATTTTAATGCTGTCTTCACAACTCTTAGGGAAGTTTACGGAGAAGAATTTTGAGAAGACCGAATTAATTATATTATTATTGACTTACTTGAGCTTGAATTCACGCACAGGACATAAGCTACAACGCTTCGATGCAGTCGCAGTGTGGGCAGTAGGTACTGGTACTGGTGAGCACAGCGATTTCATTAAATAGCTCGGAGTTGCAAGTTGCATTATTATGCAAATGCGGCGACACTGTACCGCCGGCGACGCGGCGCCGAGCCGAGTCTCAGGAATTACGTGGAGGCGCTGTAGAAGCGAGTGGGGGGTTCATGATTGGGAATGGCAGAAAGAGATTGTTGTGTAAAGGTTCTTAAGAAGTCTCTCTCTTTTCATTCTGATTAAATTACCATTACGAACAAATCAGTTATGGATCTTGTGCACTTGATATCCTTATATCTACATTAGGCAGTGAAGTTTGCGTAGCTGAATTTTGGGCCAAACATATTTAAACCTAATGACATCAATACGCTCATCTTCTATTACTGGATACTTTAGTCTTTCAGGCTGTAATGAGATTTGTTCCTGTCTCATGGTTTAACAATATATTTTTATCGGCACGTTTTGTATCCTTTGGGGAAATATATGAGTTATATTATGTTATTATGAAGGTGTAAATCAGTGAAAAACTGACAGTAAATAAATATGAAACTCAATATTATTTTCCAAAGACAACAATAAAATAGAGAACCAAATAAAAATTGTACAATAAACAGCAGACTCTAAATCAATCGCAGTCTAACGCATATTTCTTTGTAGACTCCCTTATTCGCTGTCAAGCTTACCGGACCCTATTCTGTGGGACCTCCGGTTTGTATAAATCCACGCCCTGGGCCCGCTTCACTGAATTTCCTCTGCCTTTCCACTGTTTGTTTTTATATCATATTAAAAATAAGTTTCGTTCGCGACGTTACTTTTGTGCTTAAGAAGTTCTTTTTTAACCTGACCTGATGCATGCCAATTAACAATTAAAAATAGGGTTGTTTCCTGAGTAAAATAACTATGATTCTATTTAGATCGTCAGTTAGATTATCGAAAAATATTGGATACGTATTTTCTGTTTTATCACACAATAAAAACCGACGAAGATAAAATGCATCAAAGATCATGCTTGTGACATCACCTTGCCGGTAAAAGTGTACTCACATTTTGACATCACACGAGTTTTCGTCGCACTGTATCGTCTTCATTTTTTGTTTACGTAAAAAAAGAAAAAATACGTGTCCAATATTTTTTGGAAATCTATCTATCGGACTAATTATATTTTTTTGGTAAACTACCCTATTTTGTTTTTGGGGCGGTTTCAGATCAACGTATTTTCGGCGCTACGAGTTCTGCGTGTAGCATAAAGGTACGGCTCGCCCGCGCCGTACGTGAGCTTGTCCCAAGGCGAGACGATTACGTTACGATTCCGATTAGATTAGTGCGTTGCAGTAGGGAGTTTCATACAAATAATACTGAACGGCTCGCGTTGATACGGTGCCGATCCCTTTCCGATTTGATTAGTTTGTTGTTACCTTTATGCTACACGCAAAACTCTTACGCGAGTCGCGTTGTCACTTTTGCTGACAGCTGTCATTTTAATCAATCGATTTTTTGAAGCGCGTAAAGAGGCGCACGTGTTCGCGCGTAAACTGGTTCGAGCTAATATGCACTACAAATAACGCTGTCTTAAACCGCTCCTTATATGAGTATATTATGATATCCATGAGAAATAATTAGTTCTTATTTTGTCCATCAAATTGTTCATCTATGACCTATACGTATGCTCAAGTTCTTGTTTTGGTCCATCAATTTGGTTTCTCATATAAAATTGATCCTAGTTATAACTTCTATATTGTCTGGGAATTTTTATTTCTGATTTATTCTGACTCGGCGACGGTAGGTTAATATTGCGTTTTCGTCTTTTGATTGCGAATTTGAGTTTCTGGTTGTTATTCCCTATATTTTTAAGCTATTGCATAGCTTCTATCGCGGGCCTTGAGCGTGGAGACCGAATCCTGAAATTCCGTAACGAAAATAACCTAACGCGTTAGCTTAGTGTCAGATATTGACAAGCCTAGGTTATTATTTTTAATCTACTGCTGGAGCTAGGAGGTTAGGTTCATCATCATCATCATCAGCCTTTTTTAATGTTCCCACTGCTGGGACACAGGCCTCCTCTCTATGAGAGGGAATGGGCTATAATCTACCACGCGGGCCCAGTGCGGATTGGTAGATGTCACATGTCTTCGAATTTTTGGTTCTTCTTACATGCCGGTTTCCTCACGATGTTTTCCTTCACCGTTTTTGAGAGCAGTGGTGATGAAATAAATTACACAAAGTAATGCGCCTGCCTGGGTTCGAACCCACGACTTACTGTTCGTAAGTCGGGGTCGCTACCACTGGGCCACCGCTGCTCCCCAGCTGCTGCTGCTTTACCGCGGCAGTATCCGAGTGCCACACGACTTTTTTTTATTTTCGTGTTCATTAGTCGTCCATATAAAGAAATTTATTTTCTTTATATGGACGACTAATGAAAAACAATTCGAAAAAATCCAAAAAAAAATCGAAAAATTCGATTAATTTTCGAATAGTTTTTTTGGGTTTTTTTCGAAAGTAGGCACTGCATGTCATTTTTAACGACCAGGCTGAACATATAATTATGATGTTGAAAGATCTGAAATACATGACATGATCAGAGGATCTAGTGAAGTGGCAATTGCATTCAATACGTTTCGTATTTCTACAGCGACATTCATAAAAATGGGAAAAAAGATGGATGGACTGTGTGAAGGATGATATGGCTAGAAAATGAAATGAAATATGGTATAAATGAAATGAAAGTTGTTCCATTTTCCACCCCTGGCTGGAGGCCTTACACTCAAGGCACCCACAGGACAGTCCGGTTAAGCAGAAGCCAGCCTCATAGGTTGACCTGCGAGATGCCAAGTCGAAAAAAAATCTTTTTACATTGACATCTCTTGGGATCTCGACATACACCATTAAAAATTGTGAACCGTCATGGGACGCCTGGCAGATGTGAAACATCGAAATTATTTTGTACAAGTAATATGCAAAAAAGAACAGTACACAGTAACAGTACAGTGTATATATATACCATCGCATAGCGTGGCGACGCGTCGCCATGCCAACAATTGGTTTTACCCGCGGCTATAGATGTTTCACATCAAAAAGAATATTATTATCTATTAAAACTGAGAGCAGCGGTGGCACAGTGGTAGCGACCCTGACTTACGAACAGTAATTCGTGGGTTCGAACCCAAGCAGGCGCATTACTTCGGTAATTGATTTCATCACCACTGCTCTCAAAAACGGTGAAGGAAAACATCGTGTGGAAACCGGCATGTCCTCGAACCAAAAGTTCGAAGACATGTGACATCTACAAATCCGCACTCGCGTGGTAGATTATAGCCCATTCCCTCTCATAGAGAGGAGGCCTGTGTCCCAGCAGTGGGATCATTATAGGCTAATGATGATTAAAACTGAACAAAATAATATTTCAAATCTGTAACACTATTTTATCTCATTAGCACGGGCTCAAAACGTGTTGTTATTACGTTCGAGTTCTAGTTAAATACTCCTCATTAATAAACGGCTCCTAATTAGCTTTGACGTCGATTTGTGCTGTTCCATTTGTCCTAAATTTAATATTAAATTCGTAATAGCTACCCGGATATCCGGGTTGAATGTTGTAATTATTGAAATGACTGCTGCACGCCTGGGGTTAGGTTGAATATTTAAATGTGTTCTGTTTAGATTTTAATGAGGATCATTTGTTTAATTAATTATTTAATTTAGCTTGTATACAAATGATAAAATACTAGAATAAAATAGATGCCTTACATGGAGCGAATGCCTATCGGACCTCCAAAACCCTTGTAACGATAGGCAGAAAGTCACTCATGGTGACAAAGCCAGAGGTGACGACTGGGAATAGACGGATACAGATGGAGCTGATTGTACAAAAAAGTAAGTTTTTTAATATACAAAAACAGTATGAGCCGCTGAAGGAATATAAAATAGGACAAAGCGGGAATAAAATAATTAAAATAATATTTTGTGACGAGGGAAGCATATTTTTTTGGTACGACCCAGGATTTTGTCATCTGGGACAAAACTCAGTGGGCCAAACGAAAAATAAATCAGATGATCTAACACGATACCCTTAATAAGACTGCTTGTCAGACAGCCTCCTTTTATAAAACAAAAATAAGTTAAATCACAACTTATATAAAGGGATTAAAAATCACGTTCCAAATGCGAACAGATTGTCATATTATGTATCCTAATCTTTCATTCATTTCAAATCGCTCCAACATTTCATTTCACCCCTCCCATTGTTTTCCATTATTACAATCAGGTACCTACCAAAAATCAAATAAAGCAACGCTGACAGAATGTCTTAGCCCTCCACCCCGCTGACAACACCCCTATGGAAACAAACACAACCCGCCATCGTCGCTATGTTATTTGCAGAATAAGTAATTCAATTTAAATAAAACGACGTATCGATTGCAGGCTACTGCTGCCAGTTGGGCATGGAATAGAAATGTTCAGAAGGACCAGTTAACTCCCTTCTGAGCTACAACATGTTTTCCACCGCATCACACCTAGGACCACCGGAGGGTTAGACAGAGTACCAATATATAGGGTGACTGGTAATTAGTGACCGATACTTATATTAATTTTTTATTTACAATTTTAATTAAAATATTGTTTATAAAAAATATTGAAATAGATAATTTTATTTCTATTAAAATAAAGTGTCATTTGAATTGTCTTTCACTTTTATCACAATAACACAACAGCCGTAAGAAATTTGCGCGCACGCGTCTGTGACCTATCAGCTGTTAGCCGCGTGACGCCGTTCTGTCTCATTACTATCGTACCGTGCAACAGTGGGTAATCTGGTACCGGCAGAGCATCCGCGCGGCTTGCAAGCCCGTTCCGTAAGCGGTATTGTGTTATTGTGATCAAAGCGAATCATTATAAAAAAATTGTTTCTTTGGGAAAGTTGTTTGTATATGAGTACAATCACGTGTTTAAGTATCGGTCACTAATTACCAGTCACCCTATATTTGGGATCAGCGCAGCATGTCTTCAATAGTTGTCATCTCAGAATTAACCCACTTTCTGGCCACACCCTTAAACGTGTTAAATAAAACAACAATATCATATTGGACATTTCAAGCAGATTTTATTCGTTAACACTCTCACCATCTGCCACATACACAGCACAAGGCGCTTAAAAAATTGCGTTATGTATGCGGCGTTTGCTGTTTATTAAGTAGGTCACGTATCAACAAAAAAAGCTTTAAGCGTATTATATTTTTTGCAGATATTAAAGTATATCTATCTAAGCTATACATATAAGCGTAGGGAACACATAATCATCGTTCCTGCAGCAACTCATCATCTGCCAACCTTTTTCCAACTATGTTGTGGTCAGCTTCCACTCTAACCAGATGCAGCTGAATACCAGTATTTTACATGGAGCGACTGCAGATGCCAATGTGATACGCACAATTTCTGACACGTACCGCCTTCAAATCGTTCATTTCTATACCTCATTTGTGTAGTAGAGCGACTAAACAGTAACAATCAATTCTTGGTCAGCCAAAATGGGTATTTATTTTTACTGGTCCTTCTGTAAAATAATACTCTTTGGTCAAGGTTTGTTGGTATCGCTGTCCCACTAGAGGCCTTGATCTGGCGAAATGAAACGTAAATTAATAAGTCGTTGGAGCGCCGCCGCCTTGTGTATTGTGTTGTGCAATAACAGTTAGTAAATAATAATATTTGCGCTTTCAAACTGATGAGTTTTAGTTTTGTGCTAAAAGGTAAAGATTATACAGATTAGGTAAAAATGCAAGGCGTGCTTGATAAAAAATCTTGCAAATGCAGTAAGCTTTTTTAAAAGTAACACGATATTGTGTCATGTGTGCTATAGATTTCAGACATAAAGGGTGTTAAAAGACTCTTAACGAACCTGGGAACCTTCTAGTTACGGAGATATTGGGGGTCAAAGTTCCAACTTTCTCACAAGTTATTTTTTTTTTAAATACGCGTTTTTAATGTAATTTTTTCACTTTCACGATCCCCGTACTATTCAATCCATCAATCAGCACAATGTTTTGAATGCGTTACATTGAGTCCTAACGAAAAACGTGATTTTTCACCCCAAAAAAATAAAGTCGTTTCCCAGCAATAATTTTTGCGTAAAGTTACTTAGTTTGATGTATACACATAATGCTTGGTTGACGGCTTCGTGAAGAGTCCGTTTACACCCTGTAATTAAAGTCGTGCTTAAACCTCCGAGATACCTCTCCAATTAAAATATACCTTCATTCATTTTTGTCTATCAAACTGAACAGCTTGGCCTGGCTTTTGAACCATAAATATTATTCTTTACTCAAAGTTGCAGCACAACTCACAGGCACAACCGTCTGTGTATAAAGCTGGAGACCAAAGTTCTGGCGACTTATGAATTGGTATTCAGCTTTAACTGAAGAGTCGCTGACTTTGATGTCGTATTAAAATGTAAGCTTTGTTTATTGAGATATTTTCAGTTGTGAAAATGATAGGAAATCAATGTTTTTAGGTGTTTGACGAGATTTAAAATGTTTTGGTTTTTATTAATTATTCTGCTACAAAAGAAGCACATTGTCTATGGAAACGCCAAAGATATTTATTTTAAACAAGGTGTAAACAGACACTTCACGAAGCCCTCAACCAAGCATTCTGTATATCAAACTTAGTAAGTAACACTGCGCAAAAATTATTACCGGGAAACGCCTTTTTTTTGGGGTGAAATGTCACGGTTTACGCTAGGACTCAATGTAATGTAACGCACTCTAAGCATTGTGCATTGAATGGTACAGGGAGCCACAGAAGTATTTAAAGTAAAGATAACATTAAAACTTGTATATTTTTTAACTTTTTAAAAGTTGGAACTTTCAAATTTTTGAACGTTCGAACCAGAATGTTCCCAACATTAAAGGGGGTGGTTCAGAACAAGAAAAATATCGCAAAGACGCGTGACGGGGAGAATAAATGCTTTTCGGCTTCTTTAAGGGTCTTTTTAACCTCATTATTCAAGCCCCTGCTTGTGACTAGTAATGGATGTCTATCACCTGAAAAAATGTTGATGATAGCGCTTCACAAAAAGTTTTTATGTCAATGAAGACAAAAATCAAAAGATATTCTTTTCTCATTGCCCAAAATGCAACCACTTAAAACTAAATTCATTATTCACGCTTCCCCAGCTCTTTTAAATAAATAATTACAGACAAAACTTAATTCCGTCCGTAGTATGCACTATAACTTTGGTCCATCTTTGAGCTCTCTCAGCTAACTTTAACTTTATCTGGCAACTTTTTAAATATCACCCCACTGTAAGTCTTCAGAATCTAGGCGACTGCCTTTAATACGAAAAGGAACTTCTTGAAACTATTTTATGAGTTGAAAGATATGTTGGTTTTTAGTTAGGGTTATTGGGTTCCTCAGAAATATCAGATATAGCAAGAATGATGAATGATAATGAGTTAGAGGATATTATTTTGTGGAATTACCACTATGCTCTAATGTTGAGGACTGTACTTTGAATGTGGTACCATAAGAATGTTGTGTTTTGCGAATGGTGGTGTTTTGAGATCATGAAATTTTGAAAATATGATGTTTCGAGTAAATGATTTTATGATAATGTGATGATTTGCGATAATGGAGTTTTGCGATTATGATATTTTGAGAATATGATATTCAGAGACGGGGCAGTATATTGCCAAAAAAATTGAAGAATTTTTCGAGATTAAACTAGATTACTCCACCTCTGTTGCCAAGCAATAACTGTCCGTATAAACTGAGCTCTAGCATGTGGCGGAAGCTGCAAGCCTGGTTTGTAACTTAGTGCTGGCTTAAAGCTCTCAAACTTACTGCCTTAGTGCCTTCAGATAAAGACCGCCTCCAGGCTAAGCCTCTTTCTTAGAGATTTTCTTACAATTGCACTTGAGTTTGGTTTGTGATAAGGGGTAAGGTTACCTTTTGTGTTTTACCAAGATTTACAGTGTAAGGAGGTATAAGGCTGCCTGCCAGGGCTGCGGGACTGTCCGAAAGAGATACCGCGGCCCTGGAACACAAAGGGCAAGGAAAGAACATGGATCGGTTTTAGTCAGTACAAGTCTGACACTCCCCTCCGCTCGGCCCGGAGCGGGAGAAGTCATTTGATGATTTCCCATCCGTGAAAAAAGGTTTAGTAAAAACGAATGAACTTCGCAGCGGACCAGACCGCAGACTGATGATAATATGTTTGTTTGTTACCTTTTCACGCCTAAACCACTGAAGCGATCATCCTGAAATATTGCATACAAGTTCTCAGGTGTACAGAAACGGACATAGGATGCCTTTCATCCCGAAAAAAGTACAGTTCCCGAGGAAAACAACAATAATGTTCTTATGATAATAGATGAACGTTCGTGAACGGGCGCTGTCAGTTGGGACTGGTCATCTCTTAGCTGTCACGGTTTATTTTAATTAAGTACTTTATTTTAAATTGTTGATTTATTCTTTTACTCTGGACGCTCTTAATTTGCACGCCTCTTTACATCGTTCTCACATACAATCTCAACATGAATGATGTAACCAAGATTTTGTAATAATATTTTGCTTGAAAAGAGTGTCCATGGAGTTTCTTGCCCATTCTTCTCCATAGAGATCTACGCTTTGGAATGGGCAACTACAGTACTTTCACAAGTTATTATGCCTTGTGTTTGTGACTGTAACTTAGCCTTCTTTGTTTTTCCGACATTCAAAAGTGCCTGTAAAGGTCTCTGCACACAGCGGGCGCGGCGCGGCGGGACGGGACGGCGACGCGACACTGAGCAGTTATAATGTACTAGATATTACGGACGACGCCACACAGAGCCGTCCCGCTCGACGCGACGGTAACCGTCGGCTCTGACCTTAAGGGTCTAATTGAAATAAATGGTTTTGAGTTTGAGTTTGATGGCGCCTCGTGTCTTTCGAATTATAATTGAATTATATTATTATGCAAGCAGACTGCAACCCGAATTGATTGTCAAATTCTAAATTAACGCAAGCGAAGCTGCGGGCAAAAGTTAGTATTAGTAGAGATGTAGACAACAACGATACAAGGACATTTAAAACTTTTAAAATGGCATTGTCTGGGTGTCGAACCAGACGATGAAACCATCCATCAGAAACCCTCTAAAATTCAACACACACATATCTAGGTCCCTTAAATAAACAGAAGCGTGTAATTTAACCAACTTTTATTTTAACTGACACGGTGACGCGGCGACATGAAAACAATTTCGCGGGGCCTTTGTATCGGCAAATTGACTGCGTTATTTATTAACCGATCGGGATCACTTTTAGAGATGAGCTGGGGATGCGGATGCTGGAATATTGTGGGGTTTTTAAATTTTTAAACAATTAAGTTGTGAAGAGTGACAGTGTAATAGGGCTTCAAGTTTGTCAAAGTATCGTTTCGCTTACAAATAAGAAACACAGAAAGAAATATTGCTGGGGTGCAAAATATTGTAACGTTTTTACTTATTTAAGTCCCATATAATAGGGGACGAGTCTATTGCCATCAACCGGGCGCAAATCCAGACTCCGTAGCTGCTACTGAGAAATTCCTGATAGAAAAATACAATAACACTTTGTTCGACCTGGGAATCGAACCCAGGACCAACGAGGCAGGCATGAGACTTAAACATAAATGGCGAAATGTGGGTGTACTATTGTATACACCTCTGCCAAACCCTTCGGGGATTACAGGCGTGATGTTATGTGTGTTATGTTTATTTATTTATTTATCTATCTATTAATGCGAGTAAACAAGAATCTGGACCGCTAATAATATCTTTCATTATTTGGCTTCAAAGCTCAGACACCACTTTTAAAACGTAACCAGCATGCCTGAGAGATATTTCTCGACGGCATGTAAAGCCAAGTCAGAGCAAGCATAAAAACTGACACCAGGCTAGGCACTAACCACACGCTAAAGAAGAATATCTCAAACCTCATTAAAGCGGTTTCCTGATTAAAACTCTTCCAACATATTCCCCAAACTTCTAATTAGAACACTTCAACCTAGTCTAAATATACACAAGACAAGACATGTGTTATATTTCATACAATAATTAAAACTGCTCTTAATCTAAGACTCTAAAGGGTGTTAACAGACTCTTAACGAAGCCGAAAGGCATTGGTTCTCCCCGTCATTGCGATCATTTTTTTGTTCTAGACCGTACTTGGGAAACTTCTAGTTACGGAGATATTGGGGGACAAAGACCCAATATTTTCGCAAGTTTTTTTTTAAATACATGTTTTTAATTTAAGATTTTTTGAGACTTTAAACACCTCCAGGACCCCCTTACTATTCAATCCATCCATCAGCACAATGTTTTGAGTGCGTAACATTAAGTCCTACTGTAAAACATGATTTTTCAGCTCAAAAAAAAAGGAAAGTTACTTAGTTTGATGTACATAATGCTTGGTTGACGGCTTCGTGAAGAGTCTGTTTACACCCTGTATTAACAATGATAAGTAAATTTCGAAGTGATTCTTGTCTGCCTGTTTTTTTAGGAAGTCCTATCCTAACTATTCTATAATTAAAATGCGAAAGTAAGTTTGTTTCTTACGTTTTCACGCTTAAACCACTGAACCGATCATCCTAAAATTTTGCATTTACGTTGTCAGGTATACAGAAACGGACATAGACTACTTTTTATGCCGAAAAAGTACTGTTCCCGAGGAAAAAAACAAAAACGTTCTTATGATAATAGACGGCGCCACGTGCCTTTCGAATCAAGATTTAATTATACTTTACAACCCGAATTGATTGTCAAATTCTAAATAGACGTGAGCGAAGCCGCGGGCCAAAATCTAGTACGAAATACGAGCATTAAAAACATTTGCCTTCGCGAAATAAACCTAAACATATCCTTTTTTTTGGATGGGAAATCATCAAATGACTTCTCCCGCTCCGGGCAGAGCGGAAGGGAGTGTCAGACTTGTACTGACTAAAACCCATCCATGTTCTTTCCTTGCCCTTTGTGTTCCAGGGCCGCGGTATCTCTTTCGAATAGTTCCGCAGCCCTGGCAGGGTGGTAAACATATCCTCATTTCTAAATGCTCCTAGCTTCGGCCAAAACGGCTTAAAGCGCTAGAATAGAATTAGCGGTTAGGTTAGTCCTAGACTAAAAATAAATTGTTATGCTAACCATCTGTTTCTAGTAACCTTTATTAATTTGTTTGTATTTTGGTCAATCAATCCTAACCACTAACACATGATAGACTTTAATTACTCACGCTTTTAAAGGCCAATGTCTATTTGATGTCCATTTTTTAAACATTTTAAACACACATAATAAAAGCATGTTTTTCTGGGAAAATACTTAATGAAAAAACGGTTACATGAGGCGTAATGATCGTAAAACATATTTACCCTTTTAATACACCCGGCTCCCGCAATCTTTTTCATGACGTCATTGCCCTAAAAAGCCAAGATTTATAGTATCCATCAGGCTGTCAAATATCGAATTTTAACAAATAATCATGTAATAAGAGGAGGATGCCATCCATCATCGCTTGCCCAAGTTCGGGCTATCACTCAAAGTTCAGTGCTGTATAAATAGATGGAAAGTTTAGGAGTATTTTTAGGAGCTTTTGGGCGAAGTGGATGTTGTAGTTTGTAGGGTTTTTTTCAGCTTTTAACCCACTAAGAAATTTATATTATTATATTATAAGCCTATGTTGTCCCACTGCAGGGGCCTATGTTGTCCCACTGTTCCCTCCTTCCACTTTTCTCGATCCAGTGCGATTGCAGGCCAATCCTTTGCGAAAGAGTCCAGCTCATCCCGCCATCTCCTTCTAGGCCTGCCGCGTTGTCGTTTCCAGCTATTTGGTATCCACTGAGTGGTAATTTTTGCCCATTGCTCCTCCAACATGCGGCAGACGTGAAAGGTTTTCTGAATATCTTTACAGATTTTCTAGCTGAAATCTTCCTATTTTAAGATGGAGTCATTCATTCGGGGATCTAATTTTGCTTCAATATTGTAGGATTACCTTTGAAATATGAATGTGAATGGCTATAAAAGTAGGAGAATACCAAAGACACGATCGATGTACCATGTGATAGATAAAATGCCTAGAAATGTTGTAAATACTGAAAATAATGATGACTAAAATAGCATGTTCATCTTCTTCTGAGCAGAACCCCGGATAAGATGATGATGGGGACATGGTAGACTACCACTTATTATTCTTTCTGAGCTCATGTCCCAAATTTCGACTTCAAGTAATTCAGTGTTGAACGAACGAACATAGCACTTGCGCACCCCTTGACAGATTCATTAGTCTTTTGTCAAAACATTTGTTTAGACGAAAACAAATGGCCCAAATGTATTACAGTAGGACTAACATATAACATTGTTTTAACTCCTTTTGTGAGTATTAAATAGAATCTAGTTCAACTGATGAAGGAGAGTAATTTATTTAATAGTTGTATTTCGAGATAAACCCTACTATTAAGGGTTGGGCTGAAAATTATGATGCTACTTCGTCACGATATGTTTACATTATCATTTGTAAATTCTTACTATTAAGGTACTAAATGGCTTCAATGAGATATTTTAAAGAAGACACACCCTGAGCAATCAACTCCGCTAGCTCGTTGCTTGTTCGCCTGCTCATTTTTTTACTTAAAATTAACCGTTATAGTTCGTATCTAGAAAAACAAATATGTAACCAAATTAATTGTGAAATTGTTGTTTTAAGAGCGTAACTAAAATAAAAACAGTATGGGCCGTAGAAGGAATATAAGTTAGGACGAAGCGGGAATAAAACAATTAAAGTATTTTTTTGGGACGAAGGAAGCATACTGTTTGGGACGAACCAGGATTTTGATATGTGGGACAAAACTCAGTGGGCCGAACGAAGAATAAATCAAATAAAATGCCTTTTAAATAATTCAAGATAAAATCATAAATCATACTTATTTCTGTAAATTGGTTTTACGAAACACTTTTAAACGTCACATCATGTTATGATTTAAAATTAGATGAGGCTGGTGTTTCGTACCTGACTACTCTGAGAAGAAACTCAGAGGTCACTGTCTCTTTGAAAGTCTAGACATTATTAGTCAAGTCATATGAAGATCATGCAGATTAATGTCTGAGACGGTCTTTTGAAGAAAGAACCACACAGATTCGAGTGGACCTGTCCAGTCAGTATAAACATTTGTCAGTGATCGTGTAACTCGACTCATAACCCAATGATACCTTGTGATATCAGCATAACGAAGAGGAGTATCTGGGGCGTAGTTTGTTGTAGTTTGGCCATAGTTTTATTAAATATTATCAGTTCTTCTAGTTTTGTTATAAAAAATAGCGAAGTAAAGTGTAACGTTCCTAGTTAGCTGGACATACGTCCATGCACATTTAAGCTTTTACTCAATATTATAACCGCATCCCAAATAAATAAAAATAATTTATAATTATAAATAATTCTACCCCGCTACTTTCCCCACATATATTGCGCAATTTTTTCTGTTTGCAGACGTATTGTTTTTTTTTTCTTAAATTTCAATTTGGCGTATTTTGTTTACTTTATTATTCTTTTTAGTTAATCATATTATCATTTTCATTTTTATGCACTTTCCTTCACATTTTAAATAAATTATTTAATTTAAATATGTTTAAAATATGTTATCTGAATACCGTGTGGTGGGACCCTGGTGATCTGCGATACAGGTTTTCCTAGTGCAGACACCAGTCTCTCACAAACTTATCAAGCTACCGTAATTTTAAGCTATATAATACATTATAAGTCATGTTTGTGAAGAGATAATAAATTAATTTGAATTTGAATTTGAATTTATAACCACGCGAACAAAACCGCGAATAGTTGCCGTTAATTCAGAATTAATATCAGTTTGAAACTGATATGGTTGGCCATTAATCAGTAAAAGTTAGTATTGATACTCAAACTAATTAATCATTCTATAAATACAAGTTACGTAAAGTTGCAGCGGATTATTTGTTTCGTAGTTTATAATGATGGATGAGCTTCAATGAGTTATGCCTCGTTCACGACCCCAACCTATGCGTCAAGCTACGCACGTTTGTCAATTATTTCTTTCGCATGAGGACCGTGCGTCTCATTGCCGTTGCAAATCTGGACGCGATGACTCGTTGCATGCTCTAGCAATAGGGAAGATGCAAATAATACAAAACATATATACTTTAAACATTTATATATTTTTTGGCTCACAAAAACAATGTCGTACATACACTTGTTTAATTTTCTTTAAATAGTACTAATAGTAATTCTAAAAAAATTAGCGATACAAAAACAATTATGTTGGTGCGGTATTTTTTTTTTAAATAGATGAGATATTTATAAAAATAATATAAATTGCAGTTTCTAGGGGCTTAGGAGTTTAAAAACAAGTTGTATAATTTATCAGCAAATCTTCAATCATAAATGCAGATTACTCTCAAAATGGTCTTAAAGGGTGTTTCATGTTCGCCAATAAACATTTACGGGTCAATATAACAATGATAATGTTATCTATCCCATTCGTCCCTCTTATGGGTAAACAGAACCCTTAGTTTAAATAGTTATTGAGTCGCATGGCCTTGCAGAACATTTCAATAAAGGCGCAAACCCACCGCAACGCATGTTGTGCACGGGCATGCGGCGCATTTTAGCTGCGTGGATTCTTTGTTTGATAACGTGGGTCTACGTTTCCACGTGCGTGGCCCCGCGGCATAGTCGTGGGTTAATATACGTGTATAGCGTGTACCGCATGCACAGCGTGCACAACGCACAGCTATGTGGGCGGCTTATTCGAGCAAGCCACGCATATACTAATGACATCAATTCATGCATAGCGTGTCCGTGGTTTGCAGTGGACACTATCACATACAGTTACTTGCAAAGCGAAGCTTAACACACGTGCGTAGGCTATCCGTGCGTCGCGGTGGGTATGTGCCTTAATGCATTACATACAAATGGAATGTTTACCTCGTAGTGCGATTACCATGGTAACCCGTTTCGTTTTCCCCTACTTAACATTTATGACCAATATTGGTAAAGGGTTTGCAGTTTGCACATTTGCGTTCATATTATATCATGTTTATATTAATAAGTCCAGCAGTGGACGTCCTTCATCTGAAATGATAATGATGATGATGATCATGTTAATAAAAAATAAAAAAATATTAATAATTTATTTATATTATTAATTTATTTTTTTATTAATAAAATAAAATTTCCTCTAGGAATTCGGTATCACTATACCGAATTCCTAGAGGAAATTTTGAGAAATGTTGATGGTTTGCAGACACTCAAGCATGATTACCACCAAACGGCTCGCACCGCATTGAATAGGAACGGATTTTACAATCTTTAAATTATATTAAATCGTGTATAGAGTATTCAAAGTCTATGTTACCAAGCCGCGAAATGCAGCTTGACCGCGGACTTCTTTCGCGACACGCGATCGTAGCCAAAGTAGGTTGCGACGCGTGATCGGCTCCGTTCGCCTGTCGTCGTATCCGACAGGGCAGGAATGAAACTATTTGACTATACGCGTAGAAACGGATACGTTCGCAAACGACGGGACGGAGCCGATCGTTTGCTTCGACATCCTGCCGGACGCGATCGGCGGTTGGTTTGTATCCTTTCCGATCCGATGCGATCCGTTTGGTGAAACTCATCCTTAAGGGTTTCAAATTTTATGCTTAAACCTTCCACTTGTAGTCTTCTCTCATATCGTTATCTAGAAGATTTCTAGATAGCCCCCTGAGAGCAGAGGTGTACAGTTCTCCAAACTCTGTTTCGCAAATGAACTTCCACTAATTAGAACCTTAGTCTTATACCTGAATCTGAGTTCACAGAAAAATCTGATTCCACATTACCAAAAAACAACGTAAATGAAATATCAGGCTTATCAAACATATAAGTATCTCAGTAAAAGGTAGTATCAGCTGTCGGATGTCCCACGTAAATTAGTTAATTATGAATGTCAACCTGTCCATAGTTGAGCTGGCACGCGACGAAGAGCCGTAAATAGCTCGAAATACATGTAAATGCACTACTTTGTAACCTATAAACATGTAGTCTGAATGGTGCTGGTGCATTTACGATTGCTTCGATTTACAGTACAGTTTTGAAGGGGTATTCCTCAAAGCGCAATTATTTTTGAGCGCAACTAACTAAGCGCAACTAAATTATTCCACGAACCGCAACCATTAGTAGCGCTCACAAATTCAAATTGTTCAAATAGTGTGGAATAATTTATTTGCGCTTAGTTGATTGCGCTCAAAAATAGTTGCGCTTTGAGGAATACCCCGTTTTGAAAAGTAAAAAAGCTTAGTAATGTAAAGAGGAATCTCATTGTAGTAGAAAATAAATCTAGCTCTTTGTTAGAGTGCTCGTCCAGGGAAGTATCATAATATAACACCATGCCTGTTATCCTCGAAAGGTTAGACAGAGGACGGCAGAGGTGTACCTAATAGTACACCCACATTTCGCCAGTTATGTTTAAGTCGGAGGCGAGCCTATTACATGGGAAGTATCACTGTCATAATATCTATTTCTGCCGCCAAATAGCGTTGCAGTACGGGTACCTAAAAACTTCAAATGGTATAGAGGTAACCGTGTCTTTATAGGCAGGCATATTCGGTACTGACCAGGGGACCTAAAATTGGGCATTTTAGGCCTCCATTTACGATCAGACGGGCCACCTCTTTCTTTATCAGAACACTTACACCATTTTATACTACCCAGCAGGCCCGAAGGCACCTAAGAAGCCGATTCCTGACGCCTTCCCTTCGGGAACAAGGTAATCTACGTGGTGTCTATGTATCTACTGTATTCAAATAGTGGTCTACATACACATCTGTGGGTAAAGTACACACATTTAATACATCATAGGATTGAAAACATTACAAAAAGCCAACATTTTTTTATATCAACAAATGCAACAGGTAGCGCCAAATAATCCAGGCTTCCCCTGACCCAATTTTGTCCCTTCGCTACTGCTACCCAGTTTACAAACGATCGACCACTTTCAACCTTATTACTTATGGTATGGTATAAGAGTGAAAGCAAACCATGTACTACCCAGTTCAGTGAGTGTCTAAACTCGCAGTGAACATGATCATTGTATTCAGGTAAGAGTATTAGTGCCCTGCCTTCCTTTCTTTGAAAACTATGAGTTGAGAGACAGAATACCTAACGCTAAGCCTTTCTCCCTTGCTCTTCTTTCCCAATCCCTATCTAAAATCAATGACCCGCACCTCGTTAGCAGTTGTGACAGCGCACTGTTCAGTAGGCACATTAGTCATCACACGTTAGCTTGCGTGTTGGATATTCGCTACTAATCGATGTGCGTTGCGTGTGCTTCTCGAACATTTAGCTCTTTGAGTCGAACGTACCCACCCTGTTGGCGTTGCATAAGGTTTGTTGAGGTTATGCCTGTTTTTACTAACAGTACCTTGGCGACTGAGCTCTGATCGGGTGAAAATAGAGGAAACGAATTTTCCAAATTTTCAGTTATGAGACCTAAGCGATATAATTAAGATCGCTTTTAGTAAACCCTCATATTGCAACTACCATAGAAACCGTTAGAGCCGTTTTCGGGAAAATTATTACAAAATATAATGGGTGTAAAAATACTCTTAAAGAAAACGAAAGGCACTTGTTCTCTACGTCATTTCATTTTTTTTTTCGAGACCTTACCTTTTTTTTTGGAGATATAGGGAGTCAAAGTTCCAACGTTTCACAAGGTTTTTTTTTTATACAAGTTTTTAATGTGATAACTTTAATTTAAATACCTCCACGATTCCCATACTATCCAACGCATCCATCAGCACAATGTTTAAGTGCTTTACATTAAGTCCTACCGTAGAACAAAATTTTTCACCCCAAAAAAAAAGTCGTTTCACAGCAATAATTTTTGAGCAGAGTTACGTTAGATTTGAAGAATGCTTGGTTAACAGCTTCGTAAAAGGTCTGCTAACACCGTGTATAGTCTCAGAGATTTTCTATTTCAAATACACAATTGCAGCTCATTTCATTCGTTCCTAAAACCACAAATCAAGCACCAAAAAGCCTTACATACATACACGACACAAGCTAAAGGTAATTCCGATTCTGGCCATCCATCAGTTGCACTAATCACCTCGCCTCCTTTATTTGCTCATTAGCCGCATGGCCAAACGTTCGGTCACCATCGGCTATGTTCGGCAGTTTCCGGAAATGCGGCTTCTTTGACTCTTTGCTTCGGCATTAGCGTAGTGCTCCTATTGGTCGAAATTGGAATTGCAAATCAGCTCAAAATGTCGTGCTGGTTACAAAGTACATAGCGTTTGATTTGAAAGCGGTTGTTTCTATTCTGTTTTTGATTTGATCAGTATCTGTTAGATTTGTTGTTGAATGATTTTAATAGTTTTTTTAGCAGGTACTGGGTACTGACGATGTTTTCATTATTTCCCGAAAAAAGTTCCAGACATCGATGTCACAAACATTGCTAAAATTTTCCATCAACTAAATCGATCGATTCGTCGCCCTCCACGACATATAATATGCAAACACATATTCCAGCACTTCCCACATATTATAAAACAAAGTCATCCGCCGCGTCTGTCTGGCTGTTCGCGTTGAACTCAAAAACTACTGCACCGATTTTCAAGCTGTTTTCACCAATGGATAGAGTGGTTCTCGAAGAAGGTTTTAGTATATAATTTGTCAAGCTTTTGTTGCGGGAATGGGATCAAAATTTCATGATTACTTTTGGTTGCGATAACCGACATCCACGCGAGCGCAGCCGCGGGCATCAGCTTACTTTATTTCATTCGTTTACTGTTTAATATGAATGTATTAAACACATAAACGTTCAGAAATAAATGCTCTAAATGACAGTGAAATTTCGTTTTGATGACATTTCACTGTCATTTAGAGCATTTTTTACAACATTTTTTAGTTTACAAGATCCAAGCGGTGTCACTACTTGGCGGACAAGCACGAAAAGCGGCATTATTTTATACTATTTACAGATAAATATGATAAATTCCAGTAAACTAATTGTTTTATTTCTTTTTTTGCAGGTAAGCAAATCTTCAACACGTAATCAAGTTATTATGCAGCACCAGTAGGTAACAAACTTAAACGTATTTGTAAAAATAGATACGAAAATGGTAAACATGTACACATACATACCATCACGCCTGTAATCCCCGAAGGGTTAGGCAGAGGTGTAACTAATAGTACACCCACATTTCACCTGTTATTATTTTAAGCCCCATTTAATATGGGACGAGCCTATTGCCATCAACCGGTCACAAAATCCAGACTCCGTGAGTGCTACTGAAAAATTCCTAATGGAAAAATACAATACCACTGCCCGATTTGGGAATCGAACCCAGGACCTCATGCTCAGTAATCGCGCTTGCGACCACTAGACCAACGAGACTTAGGTATACGAAAATAGAAATACCTATAACTTTAGAAATTATCTTATACTAGCAGTGCCTCGCAGTTTCACCCGCGTAGTTCCCGTTCCCGTGAGAATACGGGGAGAAAATATAGCTTATGTTATTTGCTGATAATGTACCTTTCCATTAGTGAAAGAATTTTTGAAATCGGTCCAGTAGTTTTTGACATTAATCGTAACAAACAAACAAAAAATCAAATCTTTCCTCTTTAAAGTATTAGTTTAAAAACAGACACTTTCCTCTATTTTAAGTTAAGATTTCAAGATGGACAAAATTCAGACGCACGTGGTTATCTGAAGACAAACAGTTAAGATAACACTTTACTACAATACTTTACCATTTATCTTTATCTCTAAGGCTTATCTGTTTGTCACAGTCTTGGAAGGCCATTGCTCAAGCCAAATTCAGAAGTTAAAGTCATTATCATCATCATCAGCCTATAATGCTTCCACTGCTGGGACACAGGCCTCCTCTCTAAGAGAGGGAATGGGCTATAACCCACCACGCGGGCCCAGTGCGGATTGGTAGATGTCACATGTCTTTGAATATTTGGTTCCAGGACATGCCGGTTTCCTCACGATGTTTTCCTTCACCGTTTTTGAGAGCAGTGTGTGATGAATTAAATTACACAAAGTAATCCGCCTGCCTGGGTTTGAACCCACGACTTACTGTTCGTAAGTAAGGAGCGCTACCACTGGGCCACCGCTGCTGCTCTCCTACCACTGGGCCACCGCTGCTCTCTAAGAAGTTAAAGTAGGACCAGCTTAAGTTTGCAGTTCAACGTGGCGCTATTTGTCAAGAAAAAATTATACAAGACTAGCTTTTGCCTGTGGTTTCGCTCGTGTTAATTTAGAATTTGACAATTAAACTCTTACCATACTACCAAAGTTTCTATAATAATATGATTCAATCACGATTCGAAAGACACGTGGCGCCATCTATTATCATAAGAACGTTATTGTTGTTTTTCCTCGTGAACACTTTTTTCGGGATGAATGGTACCCTATGTCCGTTTCTGTGTGTGTAACTATTAGGTACACATCTGCCTAACCATTCGGGGATTATAGGCCTGATTTTATGTTATAAATATAACCCTAGTTGGACGGCAAAGTTGGATGTTTTGATCGCCCGTGTGTATTATATATAATATAAATTTATTTATTGGAGACATGTCTTATAATTGTCTGAGACTTCGAGTCATAACTCAGTCGTGTGTTTTGGTTTTGACTATCCAAGTAATATGTGGAGAGTATGTTCTATAAATCTTCGTCTCTCGGATTTATTATTCACATCCATACTATTCATATTATAAATGCAAATTACACCTTAACGACTGACTGGGTTTCGTTGAAATATACTAACTAAGTAATTCTACGCAAAATAATATTGCTGGAAAACGAAATTGGTGATAAATCACTTTTTACGGTAGGACTCAATGTAACGCACTGAAATTGTACGTATGTAGTACGGGGGTCGTTGAGGTATTTAAAGCAAGTTACAACATCAAAACTTATATTTAAAAAAAGAACTTGTGAAAAAGTTGGAACTTTGATCCCCAATATCTCCGTAACTAGAAGGTTCCCAGGTATATAGTCTAGAACAAAAAAAAATCTCAATGACGGAGAGAACAAATGCCTCTCAGCTTCGTTAGGTTCTTCCTTGGGTTAAGACATAAGATACTTTTTGTCCCTATAGTGCTATCCTGTGGGATAATTTGAACGGACTCCATGGATGCGACACCGTAGTCATAAGTTAGTCTGATATAAAAAAAGACTGTTTCGTTCATCATCTTAGATGAACCTTTCGTAGTGCTTTGAACTCTATAAATTTCTGTTTTAGGTCTATTTTGTCCCCAGTGGCTACTGACTACCTACAACGACTGTCAAGGTTCTACAGCCAAAACCTTTATTTTTATTTTTATGTAACATATTCAGACACAATTTATTGTTAATGAATAAATGAAATGAAATGAAATGAAAACCAACGACTACATCCGTTACATAGAAAATTATAAAGGTGGAGATTCCCCACGGGTATTTTCCCTCTAATATTTCGATTTATCTTAAAGTTACTTCGGTATAAAGTGAGCCAAACCTCTCGACTACGTTGATTAGATTGATCGAAGCCTCTGGAAGGTAACACGCTGATCTCTTGTGTCTATATGAAGATTGATGAAGCGTTGCTTCGTAAATATAGACAGATACGTGTGGCTTTCATTATTTTTCGCCTCCACGAGCTTTTGTTGACGATCAGCTTAACGATTTCCATGTTATATCCTACTTTTAAAATAAATATGAAAAGTATATTTTGTTACTCAATCACACAGAAACGGGGCAAAGTATTTAAATGAAACTTAGCACACAGATAGTTAATAATTTGGTTACGTTTGCTTGAAATAATTCCCGTCTTCCACGAGAAACCGCTATATTTATATAAAAATCAATATCTGTTTAAATTACTGAACCGATTTTTATGAAATTTTGCGCAGTTGTTCTACATACGTCAGGGAAGATTTCTGAAAAGAAAAGACATTGCAACGTTTCCCGGGCCGAGCTAGTTAACTATAACTAGCTCGGTCACTTTAGGTTATTTTGTATAGTTGAATGATTCTATACAAAAGAACTTAAAGATGAATCAAAGGATGACCCATGACACATGAATTATGGAATATTCATTTGGCACATGAGGCTACTGTAAGATGTTGCTTTCTTGAAAGATATAAAGTAAATGCATTCGTGTGCACCTGTGTAAAAACAGCCAAAAGCTTACACTAACCGATTTCGTTACAATAACGAAATTAATAAGTATTACTTCTACAATACTTCTACTCAGTCACATACCTGCCATATACCCTTTGAACTTAAACTCCACCAAACTTACAAAGTTTTACACAATAACACAAGCGGCAGACAAACAAACCACTATCCAAATCAAACACAATTCTCATCGCAGGTGTTGCCATAATTCACTTTCAAAACTAATAAGCCACGTAAACAAAGCTTCTCATTTCATAATTCACGCCGCAGAGCCGCGGACGGGCGGCAGTGTTGCCAGTGCAATAATAATAACACATTGCTCTCGGAGGACGGCGATATTAAATAGTTGCTCCGGGGATCGCTCGCTCATTTACCTGGCTGATTGAGATTAGAGAATTGATGATAAAGTTATGAATGGAAGTGTTTATTTAATCTGTGTAAATTGTGTTAATGAAGTAAGTCTATGGCTCATAAATCCGGTTATCAATAATTGGAAGTATTATTGACCTTTTTGATATTTAGAACAAAACAAGTGGGCTTTTTACACGAAAAATCAGAGTATGGACATCAATATTGCCAGTGCTATATCTAATAATAACACATCGTTCCCAAAGAACGCCAATACCTACTATATAGTTGCTCCAGGGACCTCTCGTTCACTTTAAAACTGGCTGTAGCAACTGGCTGTATTGAGTGAAAATAGGAAATACTAAATTAAATTCACTAAATTGTTTCGAAGCGCAAATTGTCGTCGTTGTCGTTTATTTATTTATTTATTTATTTATTTAATAAAGGTTTACCAACAGCTTCTGTGTACAACGATCACAAGCAAAGGTTATAGAATATTGGACTTACACAGTCGCCAATTACTGGTTAACCAGCATTCGCAAAAATAAGACAGTGATAACATAATTAGAATATAAAATTAAAACGAGTGGCTCTAGAAATAATATAAAACTAAACCTTAATAACTACACAATTAAACTCCTCAAATCTATGGGTATAAAATTTTAAATTTTCAGAAATAAAATAAAAACGGCATCACTATTATTAGTTTATAGTTTTTAGATGATTTCCTGCTTACAATGAATAAAATACAACAACAAAAGGTATTAACATGGCAGATATGTATGAGTGGAGACAGCATACACTCACCTTATTAATGATGTTCTTGAGGAAGGTCACGTGCTTAGTACTCTCAACCTGCAGGTTTATAATCTGCAGTGTCTGTACTATCAGTTACTAGCTGATGCCCGCGGCTGCGCCCGCGTGGATGTCAGTTATCGCGACCAAAAGTAATCATGAAAATTTGATCTCGTTCCCACAACCCATGGGAAATATCATTATATTTTAGGCAATGTGTACAAAAACTTGACAAATTATATACTAAAACCTTCCTCGAGAACCACTCTATCCATTGGTGACATACAAACAATATGAAAATCGAGGTAGAAGTTTTTGAGTTTATCGCGAACAGACAGACAGATGCGGCGGAGGACTTTGTTTTATAATATGTAGTGATAGTGATGAAGTGATAGTGATAGTGATGTAGTGATAGTGATATGAAGGTAGACTGAGTAAAAGGAGGTATGTGAGGGCCGTAAGAGGAGGCTGTAGGTTTTCTTCAGTCTACCCCATTTATCATCATCTGCCTAGCCTTTTCCCAACTACGTTGGGGTCGGCTTCCAGTCTAACCGGATGCAGCTGAATACCCGTATTTTACATGGAGCGATTGCCTGTCTGACCTCCACAACCCAGTTAGTACTGGGTAATACGATACCCCTTGGTTAAACTGGTTGTCAGACTTTTTTGGGCCACTGACTACCTAACGACTGTCAAAGATCTTGAAATGACAGCCGGGACCAACGGCTTAACGTGCTTTCCGAGGCACGGAGGAAACTCAGTATGTAATGGGTGGTCACCCATCCACAGACCAACCTAGGCAAGCACGGCTTAACCTAAAGATCGACCCGAGCGGCTGTTATTATTTAGCCATGAGCTCCTCTAGTCTACCCCATTAATAAAAGGCTTAATTTTAATCGTGAACAAATTATATAATATACGTGGTAGAATCACATCGACGCAGAAACGTTAACACGTTCAGTACATCACTCCGAATCCAACATAAAAACTTTTCATGGGCAATTAAAAAAAACCAGCTGTTTCCTACAAAAGTGCAATACATACACAGTCAAAACGTATAGAACAGCTGTTCGGAATAATGTACTCGACACGTGGTTACCATTTTTGCGTCGATGTCCCTACCACCCTGTTTATGTATTACTAGCGACCCGCCCCGGCTTCGCACAGGTGCAATGTTATACATATAAACCTTTCTATTGAATCACTCTATCTATTGCTGAAAACTGTATTAAAATCCGTTGCGTAGTTTAAAAGATCTAAGCATCCAAACAGCGGGAGCGACTTTGTTTTTTACTATGTAAAGATTTTTTTTTTAAGCTCTTGCATAGCTTCTATCGCGGGCCTTGAGCGTGGAGACCGAATCCAGAAATTCCGTAGCGAAAATAACGTAACAAAAATAACACCTGGTGCCTAACACGTAGTGTCAGATATTGACAAGCCTAGGTTATTATTTTTAATCTACCGCTGGAGCTAGGAGGTAAGGCTGTATAGGTAAAACCTAATTAAATAAATAATTATAATTACATAAGTTGATAAAAAATGCTATGCAATAGCTTTACCGCGGCAGTCTCCGAGTGCCACACGTCTTTTTTTTTTTTTTAAACGTTGCCACACTAGGAATTTCTCCTGTATCGTGGGTGCGTTAACAAACATTTCAACTCACATACACAAACAGCCAGACCCGGAACAACTACCTGTAGGCCATACAAATATTTGTTCCGTGCGGGAATCGAACCCGCGACACGCAGCGCAGCAGCGCGCCAACCGCGCCGTCTATTTTGTATCAAAACCCTGTATATTTTCAAAACACTATAATTCCTAACATGTTCAAATAGTCAGTCTCTAGTTCAATATTCCCAAAATATTTTTTTACTAGATGCATTATTTTTCCTTTCTTTCTCTGCTGATTCAGTTCAGAACCCTTATCTGAGTCGTAACGGTAATTTATTTTAAGAAAGTGTTTAAGAGTGTCGCTCCATTGAACTATACCTTTATCTCACCTGCGCTCCGGGGGGTGGCGGGGATCACAAATCAAGGGGTTAGGGTTGTCGATTTAAAAATAGTTTAATATTTCTACTTGAAAAAATTTAGCATTTCTTTTCGTTTTTATTATGAATAACTAGCTTTTGCCCGCGGCTCCGCTCGCGTTAATTTAGAATTTGACAATAAATTCTGGTTGTACTCTGCTTGTAACAGTATATTTTAATCAGGATTCGAAAGGCACTTGGCGCCATGTTCTATCATAAAAATGTTATTGTTATTTTCCTCGGGAACAGTACTTTTTTTTCTGGATGGAAGGTACTTACCCTATGTCCGTTTCTGTACACCTGACAACGTATACGTAAAATTTCAGGATGCTCCGTTCAGTGGTTTAGGCGTGAAAAGGTAACAAACAAACTTACTTTCGCTTTTATAGTAAGGAAAGGAATAGGATAAGGAAGTAAGGATTACTAGCGACACGCCTCTGTTTCGTACGGTGCCTACGGTGTGCGGTGGTTCGGTATTTCGTAGGATTATAGTAAGATATATGCTGCCGTCATAAGGAAAAAGGGCACAACTAACATTTTTTTTCCGAAATTGAGTTATATATATATTCAGAATCAGAAAAAAAAAGGCAATTCTGGCAGAATTTTTAACTCAATTTCGAAAAAAAATGTTAGTTGTGCCCTTTTTCCTTATGACGGCAGTATGATAAGATTCAGCTAAATCTGCGTTAGTGGTCCAATTTCACCAACATACGATTCTAAGAAAAAGAACAACGGAAACTGTGGAAAAAGTATTCCTATGTTTTGATTTTACTTGTTGCTGCATAGTATAATCACCCATAACTTTCCCACTGTTGGGACAAAGACCTCTCTTTTAGAGGGAGCGGGTCATAATCTACCACGCAGGCATAGTGTGAGTTGGTGAATGCCACATTTCTTCGAGTTTTTGGTTCTCACCGTTTTGAGAGCGGTGGTGTTATAATAAACGACACAAGTGCTGGAATACTTACAAACCACTTCTTACTTCGACAACCCTTACCGTGCAACCCTCGCAAATCACCCCGGCAGGTGGCAACCCTAGCGTTGGCCCAGATTATCGTCGGATAGAAGTTGCCGATTCTTTATTTGCCGATTTGTTAGACGTCCGTATCTGCGCGTCTGCTACGAATGGCTGCCCGCGAATCGGGCTGAGGAATTATAATGCGGTTTTTTGTGGATTTTGCTATTAAAGGTATTTTTTCGGTGATTTGAGATTGCTATTCAGCAATGTAAATCGTACGACGATTTTAAGCTGACATGAGTTATTGAAATACAGTAAACATATCCAACATTAAACGTTTTTTCGCCAACTGTTATCTACTGATGCAATTATTTTGGAGATACCTGCACACAAGCGCAATTGAAACTATGTTCTATGGCTCATAAGAACAAGATTAATTATGGGAAACCTTACTTAGCTTAGAGTTGAACACAAATAACGTTTAGTGGATGTTGATATTTTATCTTTTCAACTCTAAAACCAAAGTACGACAAACAAGCCTCTCTATATTGCAAAACCAAAGCATGATCAGCCCATAATTTTCCCACGGCTGGGACACAGGCCTCTTCTCTATAAGAGGGGTGGGCCATAAGCCATAATCCACAACGCAAGCCCTGTGCACGTTGAGAGTTATTAAGGTGTCTCGATATTGCACCCAATTTTTTCCACGACACCATAACACCCCATAATTCCCACGCCACCTTCAAAGATTATAGCCACCATGAACAATAAAAGATTTTAATATAACAAACAATAAACAAACAGGGGTTGTAAACATTGGCAACACCAATAAATGGTTATGGCTATCACCACAGCGCGTGGTGATTTGCCTACGAGCTTTATGGTTTTAATTTACGTCCCCCCATGGGGTATTATGTAAATTGGGGTAATGGGAAACGATATGGGGTTCTTATTCTGCGATACTATATTGTGGTGGAAGTGGTTTAGTCGATTTTTTTGTAAATCGTGCCTTAGTGGTGCTACACATACTACATACTTGTTTGTGTCGACACTCGTTTAGTCATTATAAAATGGTTGAAATGAGCGCGAGGCTAAATAATAACAGCCGCTCGGGTCGAGCTTTAGTTTAAGCCGTGCTTATCTAGGTTGGTCCCTGGATGGGTGACCACCCATTACCGAGTTTCCTCTGTGCCTCGGAAAGCACGTTAAGCCGTTGGTACCGGCTGTCAATTATAGGATCTTTGACAGTCGTCGTTACAGGTAGTCAGTGGCCCGAGAGTCTGATAACCAATCTTACCAAGGGGTATCGTATTATCCAGTACTAACTGGGTTGTGGAGGTCAGATAGGCAGTCCCTCCATGTATTCAGCTGCATCCGGTTAGACTGGAAACCGACTCCAACATAGTTGAGAATAGGCTAGGCAAATGGTGATATTCATTATTTGTAAAACATGAAAATCGACCGAGAGCAATCCCAAGCAAATCTTCATTCCACTCTTATCGCACGGCATATACCGCAGCTGAGTCATGTTCGGGTTGTCTCGGCACAATTCGGTATCAACAAAGTTATTATAATTATTCGTATTTCGGCGCCTAACCATCGACTCGAACATGTGTGGAGCACCCTTTAATATTGGAGACACGTTCATTCATTCATTCTTTATTTGGCCTATTTATTTTTATCTTTATTTAGCACTTATATTGCACCAGAAGACAGTACTTCTGTTTAAGATATAAATGTAGTGATAAGCTGCACAGGTAATTTTATTGTTTTCATTACCTTTAAGATAAGTCTTTTTCGCTTACTCGTAACTCCCTAAGTAGCTAATGTATATTGATAGAAAATAATTAAACATATCATATTTTTTTTGCATTTATACGCGGTGGTTCAAATAGCGATCTCAAAAAAAACGTATGTCCCGCGATTCTTGTCCTTGTCCTATAAGTAAAGAATTGTCTAACTGTTCTAATTAATATTACTAACGATAGTTAGCATAGGCTATCATTCCTTGAGGTCTGTAACATTTCCAATTTGATTGTAATCATATTTCATCTTTGGTGCTTGCTGAAAGATACAGATTTCCCGTACGGGCAAGTCGGTACGGCTCTGAACAGTTCGGTGCAAATAAAATAATTCCATACTTTTTCAATGCGCTCACGTAAACAGACACTAGTGCATAAAAAAGGTACCGTTAAATCGGAACCGGAAAGCCTGTATCTTTATGAAAGCATGAACAAATCTTCTGACATTTTCAAGAAAACTAAGACTCTTACTGTATTCAAAGACCAATTTAATTAAACTATCCAAGCTCTCTATTGAAAAGTCATAAAAGATCGCCCTCAACTAAAAAGTAATACTATTTTGAACCCCTACTTCATAATTCAACCCCCTGGCAAACTCACTTCCAGCTCATCGAGCATTCTGATACCTATCTGCACCTCACAAATCAGATTGCAGGTGTCTGATCATTGATAAACACAAACTAGGCAAGTCAGGCCCACCGTGGCCTTGGACAGATATCGACAGAACTAGGCCACACTGATACGTCCCACATATGCATAATACGTCTGTCCCATATTTCGCGATCACTGTCATTCGCAATTTAATTTTTGTTCGGCCAAGTAGTTTGACATATCGTTTTTATTTTTTGTTTTTTTTTTCGGCTCTGTGGCACCCGGTGTTTGTGTTCGGAAATTGAATTTATTGTGGACTCTAGTGATGTGTCAAGGTTTGCCTCTTCGTGTGTATCGATATTACTGTTGTTCCGAGTTTAAATTGGTATATTTTTACGAGCTATTCATATTTTTCTTATCTTCTTACAGTCTTATGTGAAAGCAAATATTGACGTAATTTTATATCGTGTTTGTTTTGAAAAAATAACTAAATAATTATTAGTGTATTTTAT
The DNA here is from genome assembly GCA_950005105.1 of Lycophotia porphyrea. Classification (NCBI taxonomy): domain Eukaryota; kingdom Metazoa; phylum Arthropoda; class Insecta; order Lepidoptera; family Noctuidae; genus Lycophotia; species Lycophotia porphyrea. The sequence continues at coordinate 3,937,516 of OX465400.1, read as the reverse complement.
ATTTTGATCGTGTTTCTATGTTGTCTTCAACCTTTTTAATTGCCCTTTTTATCAGAACTCCATGAAAACAGGCGCTCTTTTTAATCTCCTGTCACGAGATTTTCCTAATCCGGCTACCCTTTTCTGTGTTATTGAATTTTATTTTTAAACATAACATCAGGGCTGTATTTCCCCGAAGGGTAAGGCGGTGTACCTGTACAACCCCACACCTCTGTCCGCATCCCCTTTTTTCAACATGTCGTGCTTGAAAATTCAGGCACTGTCTTAGCACACCTAAACTCCATAACTTCAAATGCCACCAACATTATTTTTCCCTATAAAAAAACTAAAACTAGATCACACACCAAACATAGATGGTTGTAGTTTAGCAAAGTCTGGCACACTTACAAATCAGATAGGCTATGAATGTGTAGGTGACCGAGCGGATTGCTCACAACCAATTGACGTACCGTGCAAAGCCGAACTATTTTTAGCAAACTACCCTCCGCTTTTAAATAAAATTCTATTACAAGTTTTTGTTGCATGTTTGATATGGGTAACAATATGGCGTCAGTGGTTTGTGTGCACGGAAACAGAAGCCGTTTGTGTGTGTTTTGTATGGTCTGAATAACATGAACTATTTCGAGAGCAAAATAGTTTTGATACAATGAGAAAAATGGGAAAATACCGTAGTAAAAAAACGACCAGATCTATTGTTTTAATTATTGCTTAAGCAAAGCCTATAATAAACTTGTCTATTTACTTCTCAAAGCTATGATTAATAGCTTTTGTTTTTTTATATTTTCAATCTTGATACCATTTGAAGAAACAAGAATTAATTAGGAAATGAAATGTCTCACTTTACATAAGACAATATCCTACCTTTATCAATCACATGGAAAACTCCGAAATCATTCGAGTTGTGGCAACCATTTAATTAAATTAAACATTTGAACAGTCGGGCCTAACTCCTATAATGTCAAATAAAACCCACATCAAGAGTCATCCTTTGTAGGAACTACAGCCCTTTTTAAGGTTCCGCAAAATGCTCTGATAAGCACTATTACTATTTCGGACACCTGACTTTACCTGCTTCCAACACTTCCAACCGGAACTGTGTCCCATCCGCCTAGTTCTATTTGTACTATTTAAGTACTGTACACAGCCTACATGTTGTCCTATTACCTGTTTGTAACTTCTTTTCTACTTCCGTTTAGAAACAGTAATGAATTACCAACGGAAAATAATATGAGGTACTCATGTGATAAATATTAGATAAAGTGCTCTGTGATGTTTTAAACACTTTTTAAAATTGAAAAATAAAATGGTGTACCAAAAGGATCAAGACTGTTTATTAGAACTCTTTAATTTATTGTGTGCGCAAAAAGGCCCAGTGCAAAATAGGAGGCAGAAAATAAAAGAAGGTAAGATGGCTCCATTTTCGAATTTCTATTTCGGAAACTTTCGGATTTACGATCTTACACGAACATATTTATTGTTATGGAAGTTTTTAAGTTCTTATTTCGAATTTATTGTTTGAATTTCCGGACGTGCATATAGCGTAGTGTTGTGAATTGTGATATCGATCAGTCGACATAAATTATTACGATTATGCATTCGGAGTATCGATATGTCTACATGACATTTGGAGATACGACGCGCAGGTTAATTGAAGCCGTGCTGGTGTCATTCGGTCTCAGATGTCATGTTACATCCAAATTGGGAGTGACAACGCATCGGGCACGTGCCATCCCGCTCGACACGCCCCGATTCGACGGCGGCTGATATTATCACATATTTCATACATTTCCCTATCATCATGGCGAAATTGGGAGCGGGATTTCCTTATTCCCTTTCTTTATTTTACTTTCCGCGTCGTAAATTGTTGGGATTGTTGCCAATATGCTTTTATATTCCAATGAAGAATCGTGCGAGCGCATTTAGTAGCTAGTTTATGTAAATATCAAGATGACTTAACGTTGAAGTGTTAAATTAATATTAGAGCTCAGTGCGTGCTAATCAACATCGTTATCTTTCAGTGTCAGGTGTAGGCGTACACAATTTAGAAAATATACGACACAAGTACCGATATATCATGTGTGACCCACTTTATGTAAGTACATTAACAACTTATCACGATGTATTTACGTATAATATCGGCATTTCTCTGAAAACCCTTTCGAATCATCATCATCATCATCAGCCTATAGCAGTCCACTGCTGGACATAGGCCTCCTCAATCACACGCCACTCGACTCGATTCTCAGCAACTCTCATTCAGTTGCTACCAGCCACCTTGCGAAGATCGTCACTCCACTGAGCCTGAGGGCGTCCCACCTTAAGTTTGCCGATTCGCGGTCTCCACTCAAGAACACATCTACCCCAACGGTCATCGGTTCTACGGCTAATATGACCGGCCCATTGCCACTTCAGCTTACTTATTCTGAATACCCCTCTCTTATTCTTTCGAATACGCAAAGAGTATTTAATACATTTCGTTTACCTGAAGCGACTGACCGCGTTATTTTAAAACAAAACACTGAAATCACTTTCATTGAAATAAATTACAGAATTTCAGTTTTATTTATAGTCTGACTTCAGTGATAAATTACTTTCCATATTTATTCAGAATTACCGTAGTTTCCAACTGAACAGTTGGAAACTACGGTAATTCTGAAATCCGTACCAAAAGGGTAAAACTGGACCCTATTACTAAGACTTCGCTGCGGACGGACAGCGGAGTCTTAGTAATAGGGTCCAGTCTGTCTGTCTGTCCGTATGTCACCAGGCTGTATCTCATGAACCGTGATAGCGAGACAGTTGAAATTTTCATAGATGATATTTCTGTTGCCGCTTTAAGAACAAATACTAAAAACGTGATTTTTTGCTTTTTTTTTTGCTCAATATCAATAACGGTGACAGGTAAACGCTTGAAATATTCACAGAATAATTAGTTGTAAATTCAATTCATCAATCAGACTCGTACTTGGCCAGTTTTTACGAGTAACATTTATTAATTTAAAATTTAACCAAAATAGGGTTTCTGTTGAAACCGTAGATAACAGTTTTGCGAAAATAATCACTTTTTTTTTAATACGTGGCCAGCAAACAGGTGCTATCAGCTGTTTCACCTAATTGTTGTGGGTGAGGCTTATCAGAGCGATAGGCGAGACGACGCTCAGTTGATAACAGCTAAACAGTCGCCGGCCGCGCGTCCCCGAGTATATCTACTCGCCGGGTATTAAAAAAAAAAACAAAGTAAAACCGTAAAAAAATATTTGCACGGCAAATACGCGCCTAAACGGCTACACAACGCTCGAAATTGGAACAATATTTAAACACAACGCTAGTGATGTGACCATGTCAATTGATTATATCGATGACTTAACATAACGATGAAAATGAACACGTTTTGGAGTGAGTTTCTGAACGTGGCGGCGAATCACCCGTTCCCGTCGGTGCCAATTGATTTGCTGTCGCCTTTCGATCTGCAATCAAATGAAGAGTGTTAGTATTTTATAATTATACATGTTATTCTAGCTTAGCGTCCATTGTACGATAGCAAGAGAAACCTTTGTTTGATAAAGCTCGTGTACTTTCACAATAGGTACAAACAGTTGCATGACCGCTACAATAAAAGGATTTGTTCATGACGAATCGTGTTTTTACGATTCTGTCCCTTAACGACCAGTATTTTCAATCATTCTTTATCTAATTTAATCGACGAAATTTGTTGACATAAATTATACATATTTATCTTGATCTAGTTCTATAAAAGTAGATGCACTCATTTATTTCAGTATAACATATTATCACGGTGATATGTTATGCCGAAATGACGTGGACCCACATTTCGCCAGTTATATTTAAGTCACATGTACGAGGCCAATAGACAACAGAATAGCCTCGTATGGTCCCATACCCTTCACATAATTTTATATCACCAAAACACAATAATCAATCATAGCTATCATAATCGGCACCATCAAGTTGAAACAATTCAAATTAGTGTAATCCCCCAATTAAAATAGCTTGCACCAAATCAATCCTCGGGAATAAATTACCCGGTTCTAAATCCGCTTACGCTAGTGTTGTGCAAATAAACATTTCACTTGTGCACGAGCACGATGCAAGTGTAATCCAATTAAAATGTTCCCGCCATTGCCAAATTAGAATTTAGTATTTGCTTGTACAGGTCCATGTTACTTTGGAACTTGAGACCCTAGTTTAGTGAGGATAAGGTTGTAGTGATTTTATCGATAAAATCTGCTGACCTAGAATTAGAGTATGTTTTTTTTTCTGTCTACTTTTAATGGGACAAGCCCGCCAAACTATTCCCAAACCACTGCAACTCTTGAAAGCCAGAAACAAAAGTGGCGACCAGCAGAACAGCGCCGAGACAATGAAGCTCGAGAATGTCTTAGATAAATAATTGTTTATCTATCTACTAGTGGCTAGTGTTTTGTTTTAAGATAATAGCATCAGTATAACTGAAAGTAAGCAATGCAGTATGTATGAATCGTAGCAGGTGACATACCCTTTTTTTTTCATAGGAAATTATCAAATGACTTCTCCCGCTCTGGGCAGACCGGAAGGGAGTTTCAGACTTGTACTGACTAAAACCCATCCATATTCCTTCCTTGCCCTTTGTGTTCCAGGGCCGCGGTATCTCTTTCGAACAGTCCTGGAGGTTACATACTCTCATGTGTAAAAGGCGTGAGTATGTATGAAGTACACAGTGTATCCGTAAACAATAAAAAACGTGCTCGTGGCTAAATAATAACTGCCTTTCGGATCAGTGTACGTCTCGTTCATCTCGCCTAATCACGTCGTCGTCCCTTTGGTTGGTTGGTCTGTGAATAGGTGACCCACTACTCATTACATACCGAGTTTCCTCCGTGCCTCGGAAAGCACGTCAGCCGTTGGTCTCGGCTGTCATTTATTTTTTGGTCTTTGACAGTCGTTACAGGTATCCAGTAGCCCGAAAGTCTGACAACCAGTCTTACCAAGGGGTATCGTATTAGCCATACGATACCCCCTGGGTTGTGGAGGCCAGATAGGCAGTCGGTCTATGTAAATTTCTGGTATTTAGCGGCATCTGGTTAGACTGGAAGCCGACCCCAACATAGTTAGAAAAAGGCTAAGCTGGTGATATATCCGTAGCACGAAAAAATTACGGATAATAGTAATTTAAAGAAAGGAAACAGTTCTGATAAAGATGCAATCTTTCACCCTGACTAATACAATAGACTTGAAGTGTTTTGTTATTCAATACGAGTAATATAAAGGAAAGATTATGAGTATTAACGTACTAAAAACAATCGGTATCGTATTACATAGTTATTGGGTTGTGGAGGTCGTCCGGTGGACTGGAAACGACCTTCAACATAATTGGGAAAAAGTTAGGCAGATGCAGTTTTTAATGTAATCTGCTTAGCGTGTCGGTGGCAAAACAAAAAAACAAATGTGTTTAGCCCAAAACTCAGCCACCCGAACCTCGCTTACTAACGCAGCCATAAGATCATAAGGCGCGTTCGTGTTCCACGCGCGCCTCAAAGATATGTCAGCAAACAGAGAGGGGCCCGCAAGGGCCGATGCCAGGGCTGCGGGACTGTGCGAAAGAGATACCGCGGCCCTGGAACACAAAGGGCGAGGAAGGAACATGGCTAGGTTTTAGTCAGTACAAGTCTGACACTCCCTTCCGCTCTGCCCAGAGCGGGAGAAGTTATTTGATGATTTCTCATCCGAACAAAAAAAGCCATAAGATCATCAAATGCGCAGGTATCAGGGCATGCGGCACAAGTGACAAGTGGGCCATTGTCTGTGGAGAGACGCCTGAGACCGGGAGAGTTGTCCGTGATCCCCTATCTGTGTAGATTATCTTTGCTCTACCCGACCTGGGTTCGAAGACTATTTAAAGATTTCCAACTCGTTTAGTGTAAGACAATTATACACGTCTGTCTGTCCGTCAGGCTGACATTTTCACATTGATATGCTAAACTACAGCTCTTAAAACATTTTACATAAATCAAAACTGTTTACAAAATTAATTTGCGAAAAATAAATTCCGCACTCAATTTGGTGAGCTTTTATCAAATTTGATTCATCCGTCGTCCGATATACAGATTAACAAATGTGTGACGTCAATTAAATTGTATAAATACTGAATTGGCTTTGTTTGTTGTTACGAACAAATATGTTATGTAAACTGTATAATATATTTAAAGCGAATTTCACCCATGTAACTGAACGCGATCAACACGATTTAACCGAGTTCCAAAACTGTCTGTGTCAACATTCCATATCAATGATGACACCGAGAGTTTTTGAACGAAGTGGCATTTGTAAAATTCACCTTTAGAGAGAACTAATCTGCGGAAATGATTACTAATTAAAATAATTAATCATCTCTCGATTCTAATCTTTATATCTTAAATTCAACGTTTGTGCAAATCCTTTTTTATTTAAAAAAAATTTTCAGCGGTTTTCCAACTTATCAATAAGTTTACCTTACCCACATGTCCCATCCCTAACTAACACACCTAAAACCTGGAACCAGAAACGTAAACATTTAAATTTCTCTAAAGGAGTGTACCCAAAACTACCAACCAAATTAAAGCAGTCTGTTCCCAAATTAATGACAAACTCGTACTCGTAAGTACAGTAAGTTCCCAAGATCGTGTGTGCTCCCTGACCAAAGGAACAGGACAATAGGGAACAACTGTCCTAAACAAACTGTTGTTCGTAACAAGAATGTTTCCCATCCCTAATTACGGACAGAGACGGTTCTATAATGTTGCCAAGTTATTTGTGTTTTTTAATTAAACTGCTTATTTGGTGGAGTTGGGTGTACCAGGTGTAAATAGAACTGCAAAGTAGAAGAAAATAAAATAAAATAATTAACTCATGTTATGGTGGATTATAGCCCATTCCCTCTCATAGAGAGGAGGCCTGTGTCCCAGCAGTGGGAACATTATAGGCTAAAGATGATGATGATGATGTTTTATGGTCAACCGTTTTTGAGTTTGATACCAATGAGAGTCATCTCCAAAACCTTTCTGCTTGTTGCAAACTAAAAACATCGTTTATCCAACTTCCTCAATCAATATCTCTTTGATCGCTCATCCTTAAAATTTCTTAATTAAATCTGTATTTTTAAACACAAAAGACCCACCCTATGCATTATTAAATCAGCATGCACGAGTGGTTTCATTGTTTTTTTTTATGACAAAGGGACGCGACCTTCGCTTGAAATATATTCCTTTTATATTCTCCGTATAGGTAAAAAACCGTTGCGAAACTCGATGAGTTATCGCGAACGCTATCACTTCGATTGCCTTTATCTTTCAATGCGAGATAATAGACGCCATGACGCCTACGCAACACACCTGATCTTCACAAAAAGCAACACCATCTACCAGTGCTGTTCTCCACATAGATGAACACTCTCGCCTCTCGCCATCTCCTTTATCTTATCGATACAAGAAATATCGATACTTCGGCGAAATCACGCGCGTCAATGAACAATTTCTATTGGATAGTGATGTACTTTATCTAATCTAAATGTAGTTATAGCAATACTATCGGTACGAATCGAACGTGTTTCAGTGTTGCATTTGAATTTGTAAATAATAATGTGATAATGTTTAGTTTTTTAGTGTGGTGTGTTTGTAAAGTGACCTGGTTTTGTGATAGTGTTGTGTTAGTGTAGTTAGTCGACATGAGGATGCCGTCCGTGTCGTGGTCTCAGACGGCGGAGTGTATGCGTGAGTGCGCGTGGCAGACATTATACTGCGGCTTGAGTGTATGTGAGAGATTCGCCGCGGCTCAGAACTTGCTATCTCAGCCATATCCGCGTTTAGATGTTGTGATTTCAGCCCCTTCATATGCCGCACACCGTTAGTACCTTTTTAAATTACATAAAACGTATTCAATTTAGCCTCTTGAATATTTTCGTTCACAGATATAATTCCTGATACAATTATGATTTCGATATCAGTGCGATTCATCTACATTCCTTTGTTGTTTTGTAACAAATGACGCGAAGCGCAAAATTGTGAATATTATTGCGCAACATTGTCATGGTATACCACAGCCGGGTTGACAGAACAGAAATGTGGATAGTTTTATTATTACGGTATACAAAACCGAGCGGTATGTTTTGGTTTAGTCGAGTTATACATTTATACGTTTTGGTATTTGGACATCACTATTGTACTTTTCGATTTATTATTTTCAATTGTGGTTTTATTATGTTCAACACAGATATAGAATTCATATCTGTGCTGTTGAAATTCCTTGTGTAGAACTGTGAATGCTTGCCATTTTATTAATATAATAAATACTCTTATCATATCTACTAATGTCTGTACGTACTCCCGCCCGTTTGTCTGACTTTCAAAACTCCAATCGTCTACATTTTATTCTTTACATTCACTAAAAGTTTTAAATTTATGGCTTCAAAAGCTTGAAATAAAAGCGATAACATAAAATAAACATTGAAGCGACGTTGCGTTTCTTTGAAACAGTCAAAGCAAATCCAGGTGCTTAAGAATGTCGCCGGGTGAGAACAATTAAGGAAAGTTTATGCGAACCAACTTCAGTGATTCATTCAAAAACTCCACATGTTGGTAAACAAGGAATATATGCTATCAGAAGTTTATTATTTTATCATTAAAGTTTTAATTGGTGACGTTATTCGCTAGAGGCCGTTGAATGATGCGGTTACGAATAAAAAAAAAATCATGGGTTCTCGTGTTGCCAGTAGTATTATATTTTTTTTAAATTGTCTCCTATGGAAAATCTAAATTAGAACAGAATAATAAGTGACGAAGGCCTCATTTTAAATTAGCTATGGCATTGGAAAGGAAATTAATATAGTGTTACCTAGTGACTACGTTATGCAGGTCATACAGACAGTCCCTCCATGTAGCACCGGTACCGGTATTCAACTTTTCAGCACGGTTGGCGCAGTGGCTGAGCGCAGTCTATGAGCGCTGCGTGTCGCGGGTTCGATTCCGTACGGAACAAACGTTTGCATGGCCTACAAGTAGTGGTTCCGGGTGTCCCTATATGTGTATGTGAGTTTAAATGTTTGTAAACGACCCACGATACAGCAGTAATCCTAAAGTAAAAAGTAAGACTCAAACCTGGCCTCTTAGTTCAAAAATCAAAAATGTTTATTTGCAAGAAAATACATACAAACAAGGAAAACCTCGTAGACTTGTTTTGTGTAGTCTTTGACTTGACTGGTTGTTGTTGATGTTTGACTTGTTTTGTTCTTCTTGGTTAGGAATTGGACTTTACATTTGTGCTGCCTTCCTGCGTACATTCTTGGATTACCATGGATATTTGAAAGAACCAGGGTTGTGCTGTGCAGTTTTGTACCCTTCGTAGTCGAAACAATTATTTATTCCTCCACGTTGACTATAGTACTAACAGTCACATCATCATCATTATCATTTCAGCCAAAAGACGTCCACTGCTGGACATAGGCCCACCCCAAGTGTCGCTACATTGACCGGTCCCATGCGACTCGCATCCAGCGGATCCCCGCAACCTTCACCAGGTCATCGGTCCACCTAGTGGGAGGCCTTCCAACGCAACGTCTTCCGGTTGGCGGTCGCCACTCCAGAACTTTTCGGCCCCATTGTACTAACAGTGAAATAACTCAATCAACGTTTAAAAGTTCCAATTATCCACAACACAACCAAATATTAACAAGTCCAATCTCATATAAAATTAATTTAAATTGACAACATTTTCGGTGACGTGTCGTGTCGTTAGTTTTCACAACCCAGTTATACCTCATTTGTTAAATACACGCTCGATTAACTGCCTTTTATCCGGTTAAAAATTAACCGGTTTATTTAACTTAACTGTTTAATTGTACGGAGCCATTGTTGGTTTAAAAGATATTTCAGTGTGATGGAAGAGAATTGCTGTTAATTGCATGTTTAATTATGGGGAGGTGTGTTAATTAATGACGTAGTGTAAATTAGTAGCTGGTAGGCGTTTTTCAGTGTTGCTTATTTTGCAACTGTAAAAATTCCTACTAGTGCAGTGGCACAATTAAGTTGAACAAAAAAGCGGCCATTTCCATTATCGAATTTTTAGCTACAATTAATGTTTCTTTCTTATGGGTTTAATGTGTGTTCATAAATAATAAAGTAAATAGTCCATCTTAAATAGAAAACTTATATCTAGGACATAAAAAGAAGGAGAAAAGGAGAACGTGAAAGAGAACTAGGTATCTAGACCTAGTTTTTAGGGTTCCGTACCCAAATGATAAAAACGGGACCCTAATACTAAGACTCCGCTGTCCGCCCGTCTGTCTGTCTGTCTGTCTGTCCAGAGGCTGTATCTGAACCGTGATAGTTAGACAGTTGAAATTTTCACAGATGATGTATTTCTGTTGTCGCTATAACAACAAATATTGAAAACACAACAAACGTGGTTTTTTGCCGTTTTTTTGCTCGATATTAATAACGGCGACAGGTAGACACTTGTAATATTCACAGAATATTTAATGGTAAATTCACTTTAAAAATAAATCATTAAATTTAAATAAAATAAATATTTAAGGGGGTTATAATGGTACGGTACCCTGCGTGCGCGAGTCCAACTTGTCAGTTTTTAGTTATAGTCTATCAGGACGTAAGAATCTATTCCAGGAACTCAAACCATTTTACCTTGTTAATAAACTGAAAAATTTAATTAAAATTCCTAATCATCTTCCATTAAATAAGCCTTCCAATAACAAGATCGCGTCAAAATGTCGTTTTTAAACGGATTATGATGATCGCCTCTTGATGAGTTTTATCCTTATTTAATCTACCAATTTCCTCTGCTCAAAATGGCTTAACTCCTGAAGATTATTATACAGAATTAAAGTAATTGATATTCATCATCATCATCATCAGCCTATAATGTTCCCACTGCTGGGACACAGGCCTCCTCTCTACGAGAGGGAATGGGCTATAATCTACCACGCGGGCCCAGTGCGGATTGGTAGATGTCACATGTCTTCGAATTATTGGTTCTAGGACATGCCGGTTTCCTCACGATGTTTTCCTTCACCGTTTTTGAGAGCAGTTGTGATGAAATAAATTACACAAAGTAATGCGCCTACCTGGGTTCGAACCCACGACTTACTGTTCGTAAGTCGGGGTCGCTACCACTGGGCCACCGCTGCTCTCAATTGATATTATCATGTATATATTACGAATGATATGGTCTGTAATTAATTTATAGATAGGGTATACTAATATTTCCTGTGAAAGAAGTCATACATGTTTTATATAAACGTTGCCCCACGCTAGGAATTTCTCCTGTATCGTGGGTGCACAAACATTTAAACTCAGATACACAAACAGCCAGAACCGGAACACCTACTTGTAGGCCATACGAATATTTATTCCGTGCGGGTATCGAACCCGCGACACGCAGCGCAGCAGCCGATCACTCAGCCACTGCGCCAACCGCGTCGTCAAATATCTGCAATATCTAAGCTCAAGATGATCGATTTGTATCTCCTATTGGTTTTAATATTCTGTCTTGAATTGACTCTAAAAATATAACAGAAAATAATACAGTCGATATTTTATTTAGATAAAAATACTATGTCGCATTAAAATAAAACACATACAAAACAAAGTGCTCCAGGTTTTATGTTTCGGCGTTGTCTGAAGTAATTGAATTGATACTGTTATCACGCCTTTTATTATTATCACAATACCTACTAACATCTAAATATAGATACAATACCGGCAAGGAATTTTGCATAGTTAGAATTGTCGTAGCTCGTAGCACTTCTCGTAGACGCCTACGAATGCTACGGTTACAATTTCGTAGCCGTTGCTACGAAATAGTTTCCTGTTTAATCGTGACTTATGGGGTGTTTATTGTTTGTGTCTTCTTATTAAAATGACTTCGTAAGTTTATTGTTTATATTATCTATGTTTAAAGCTTGCGAGTTAATACGAATATGTTAACACGAACATTATAATAAATTGTGGTGGATCACATATTTTGTGACTTTTGTTTATACTTTAATACTATCTATTTTAATAATACCATCCTGCAGGTTTTGTTTACGATACTTATATCCTAGAGCTGGGGATTTTCTCAACTATGTTGGGGTCGGCTTCCATTTTAACCGAATGCAGCTCAGTATCAGTATTTTACATAGAGCGTCTATCTGGCCTCCACAACCCAGTTATTACTGGGTAATACGATACCCCTTGGTAAGACTAGTTGTCAGACTTCCCGGCTACTGAATATCTGTAACGACTGTCAAAGATCTAGAAAGTGACAGCCGGGATCAACGGCTTAACCTGCTTTCCGATGCAAAGAGGAAATTAGGTATATAATGGGTGGTCACTCATCCACGGAACAACCTAGGTTAGCTCGACTTAACCCAAAGATCGACCCGAGCGGCTGTTATTAGTAACATGGATGGGTTTTAGTCAGTACAAGTCTGACACTCCCTTCCGCTCCGCCCAGAGCGGGAGAAGTAATTTGATGATATCCCATCCGAAAAAAAAAATGTTGTCAACGGGCCCTTCACGAAGCCCTACCTAGCATTCTGTACATCAAACTGTGTTACTCTGCACAAAAAATATTGTTGGGACACAACTTTTTATTTGGAGTACTTTTCACTTCAAACAAAAAGTCGTGTCCCAGCAATAATTTTACACGGTTTACGTTAGGGCTCAATATAACGCACTCAACGCATTGTGCAGGTGGATGCATTGAAAAGTACAGGGGTCGTGGAGATACGTAAAGTTATGGCTTTAAAAAAATTCGTTAAATCCTTGGAACTTTGACCAATATCTCCGTACTTAACTAGAAAAAAAAGTAACATCGCAATGTCAGAGAGAACAAGTGCGTTTTGGCTTCGTTAAGGGTCTTTTTGCAGCCTTTATATAAGGTTCAAGAATAGGTTTTTGAACATTTAATGTTTTCGTAGGTTTCGAAAAAGATACTCTATAATTTTTGGGGATATGAAGAACAGGGTGTAAATCTCTTCATTTCTCATAGAAAACGGAGGATCCACGGACCAGACGGGTGTTATGTCTGGTGGGCTACTGCCCGACAGTAGTCGTCGGGTTCTTTATATATAGTCTAAGTAGCGGATACTTTTATTTGCGTGATCTAGGATATAGTTGTTTAGTTCGTCCGCTCCGTCATAGATGGCGCTGTAGTACTTTTTGTTCTATGCCGCTTAGTACTTTTTGTAGTGCCGCTACAAACTCAATACCATATTTGCTTTTTACACACAATGCTAAAAAAATGCTGTTTCCTCATTTCTTAAATGGAAGCTAAGCATAAAAAGTAAATAAAGAAGTTGGCATTGGACCGTCTCAAGTTATCACGAGTTAACCCTCGGATGTCAACCCCTAAAGAAACTGAGTCTTGTTCCATTATTAAGTGAGAAAGTTTGTGCACCCGTGTGCCAATGTTTGTGCTTAACTATCGACTTGTTGAGACGTGTGATGATGGGTTTCGATCTGGATGTCAAAACTTCTACGTTTTTTTTCTTTTTAATAACTTAGATACGGCATTTTATCAGGATAAATACTGCTTCATTTTTAATGAAGAAGTATTTGAGTTCAGTCAGAAATTGGACACATCATTTATATTGGTTAATGTTAATACTTATTATTTAATTAACATAACATGACATCACGCCTTTAATTGCTGAAGAGTTAGGCAGAGGTGTACCTGATAGTGCACCCACATTTCACCAGTTATAGTTAAAGTTCCATGTTCCAGTTTAAGTTCCATGTTATAGCGAACCTATTACCATCAAAGGACATAAATTCGCCTGCCAGGGCTACGGGACTGTTCGAAAGAGATACCGCGGCCCTGGAATACAAAGGGCAAAGAAGGAACATGGATGGATTTTAGTCAGTTCAAGTCTGACACTCCCTTCCGCTCCGCCCAGAGCGGGAGGAGCCATTTGATGATTTCCCATCCGAAAAAAAAAGGACATAGATTCAGACTCCGAAAGACAGAGTGTACACGAGTAGGCAATATAACGCTCTTAGGTTCTTAGTACAAATAAAATAACTACATATTTCCTCGTTGGTCGAGTATTCGCAAGCGCGAAAGCTGAGCATGAGGGCCTGGGTTCGATTCCCGAGTCAGGCAAACTGTTATTGGTCAAAATATTAAACAAAATAACAAGAAAAGTCATCTTTCATTCATCTTCTCACAGAAAAACAAACATCCACGACATACGTCTACCCATCTTGAGGCAAATAAATCACACTGAGGGGGCCAAACCAGTCAAGGATTGATATTATGTTATTTCCTCGATAAAATCAAACAGTTCTTGACCGAACATCAAACTTATCAAATGCAAGTCAGGTATGCAGTAAACAAAGTACCCAATAGAGCCACTATGGTCCCCAGCGATAACCACTAACCAACCAAGAGTTACCCAAAGAAAACTTGTTAAAAGTAAATCTATTAAGCCAAAGAGTATTTAGCCCCCCTAAGTGTTGCCACACACGAAAGCGGAATCGTTCTGTTTTTATTTAAAAGTTTTTTTTTATGGCAACTCGTAGCTGATGTTATTGGTTCTTCACGTGTGCTTTTAGAATTTGTTTACGGAAAAGACTTTATTGAAAATAAAAGTTTTGTAGTTTATCAATTAAGATAGAAATGAGAAACACATTGAATAACAGATATAATTACTCTGTCAATTTTAAATGTAAATTGGTTTTGATTGGGTAAATAATAACATAACATCCGCTGGATGCGAGTCGCACGGGACCGGTCACTGTGGCGACACTTGGGGGAGGCCTATGTCCAGCAGTGGACGTCTTTCGGCTGGAATGATGACGATGATGATGATAACATCAGGCTTGTAAGTCCCGATGGGTAAGGCAGAGGTGTTGCTAAATATAATAGTACACTTACATTTCGCCATTCATACTCACATTTCGCAAATTACTCATATTTTGCATTTATATTTTAAGTTCGCTCCCATGTAATAGGGAGCGAGCCTATTGCCATAAACCGGCGACAAATCCGGACCACGTGGCTGCGACCAAGAAACTCCTGATGGAAAAACCCAATAACTCTTTTCCCGACCTGGGAAACCAACCCGGGACCAAAAATAATGACTACACATACCATAACAGAATAACATTACACATGTTTTCCCGAAAGGATAGAAAGAAGGCGAGCCTATTGATAGTAACCGGACATATCCAATAATTACTATTGATCAGAAAATAACTATGAGTTACCTATTTAACCGACTGCAGCGTAGCCCAAAAGGATAATATTTTTTTTTTTTTACTATTTACCAATAATTAAAAACACCTGTATGCTTGCTTTTTACTAGGGTTCCGTACCCAAAGGGTCAAAACGGGACCCTATTACTAACACTCCGCTGTCCGTCTGTCTGGCGGTCTTTCACTAGGCTGTATCTCATGAACCGTGATAGCTAGACAGTTGACATTTTTAAACAGATTTTCACATACAGAAACGTGGTTTTTTCGGTGTATGGTACGGAAACATTCGTGCGCGAGTCCGTCTCGCTTGGCCAGTATTTTACAGTTCTTTTTATCTATATACCACTGTACCGTCAGCAAGTTACTGAATCTTTTTACTTCCCCCTCCATTTCTCCTGATGTTAACAACTGGTATGTACGAAGCCTTATTCTTTGTTTTTCTGACGGTACAAATAATAAAACGTAGCAGTTTTCTTATCTCATACGAAAGTTTATATTGAGATAGTTAAGAGACGCTTCCGGGATTTAAGACTGAAAAAACTATGGTTATAACTTATAACTAAAGAAGATATTGTTTGTCCTTCTGTGATCAACGTTAGTAGTAATTACTATTCGTCGTTCCGATGGTATTTCCTATCTGCAAAAATAAAGAACTTCTGTGAAAAGTGTCTTTCACGATTTAACCACTTAAAAGGTAATGAGGTGAATTATAAAAAAAAAACCATCCGTCGTTATAGAAGGTCTTCAAGATGTGCACATATGAGTAGGGACTTGTGACATCACTCCGCCAGTAAAAATGTACTGACATTATGACGTCACACGAGTCGACGCACTGTATCGTCTTCATTTTTTGTTTACGTGAAAAAAGAAAAAATACGAGTCTAATATTTTTTGGAAATCTATCTGACGGACTAATTAGATTTTTTGTAAACTACCCTATTAACCGTATATTCTCTCAATTTAGTAAGAAACAAGCATAAAAAACTGAGTTGCCTTTGGGCTCGCAGAAAGCCCTAAGCACACAAGAAATTGTGGTCTGTCAAAGGGTACAGACAAAATATGTCTATATAGTCTATGAAATAGGAACACAAACGTTACAATACCTATGGGTATGCCTAGTGTTTTTGGTAATTCGCAAGAAATTGTGATCCCTCCAGGAGTAGGTAGAAACAAAACATATAAAACGTATCAGTACCGAATCCTTATATTCACCAACTACATGATGACATGTGTGTAGTTTAGTCGTTCATTAAATGTAGATTAGTTAAAAATACAGGGTCTTAGATAAAAGGCATCAGTAATTTTCTTGGCAGATCAATTTAATGACCCAAGCCATTTCATTGACGATTACTGCTAGTGGACGATGAATCTTTTAAGCAACACCACCATCACACACCAATGATCCGGCTCGAAGGACCATGTTAGAAATTGGTATTAAATAATAATTGATCAGTAAAAAGTATTTCATTCCGATGGCAAAGGACATAACAAAAGACCGTTTATAAAAAGCTTGTGTTGAGAAAAATAAATACTATTTACACAAGTATCAGTAGCAAATACACATTCAGTAATAAAATAACAGACAGGCTGCCCTTGCAAAATTTAATTTCAGCTTGTTTCAGTGTTTCAATGGACGCACACGCTCTTCCGTTCTGCCTGTATGTTTTTTTTTTAATCATTATTTACATGCGTTTTGTTTAAATGTGAAACGAGATTTCGTTATTTTTTTATTTAATGATTAAAAGTTATAGTAATGGTTGATTTTTATATTTTGATGCAGTTTCTGTTTTAAGTTTCGAGTTTATGACTAATATCATTTTGCTTGTAATCGTTTGGAAACCTTTGTTTTTGTAGTGCTTAGCAAAGTTTGGAGCATTGAACTTTAAAGGTTTTTGTGCCAGCCTTGGTCCCTGAGAAGGCTTGCCGAAACCAACTCCTGGTCTCCTCTTAAAATCCAAATTATTAATATATGCTATGCATGTTTATTATCTCAATATAGGCACTCTTCTTAGCTTGTAAAACAATACATCGTAATAATAATTATGTTAACGCCTTCGCAAGTTTAAAGTAACAAACTTTTGCTACGACCATGTACGGCAAAGTTAACCAGGTGTTTGGTGGAAATGGCTTGGAAACGTCCTACACCAGCCGCAGCAGTTTCTTCGGATGGGAATTCATCAAATGACCCCTCCCGCTCTGGGCGGAGCGGAAGTGAGTGTCAGACTTGTACTGACTAAAACCTATCCATGTTCCTTCCTTGCCCTTTATGTTCCAGGGCTGTGGTATCTCTTTCGAAGAGTCCCGCAGCCGTCCTACACCAGCTTGGCCACAGAATAGATACATAGGTAAAGAAGATCCACTTTCACGTGCAAAAATAGGCTTACCCATTTCAAAATTTGAGAAGTTCTGACGTAAAAATATATTCGGTTATTTTAATTTGTTGTCCGATTGTCCTTAATGAAGTCTTTATATTCACAACAAAATCTCTTGGAGCAAAAACCTCATTATAAAAATCACTACGTTAATCTTGTTGGCTTTAGGTATTTTAAGTGTGTTTTGCCCATAACTCAATTACGCCAAGAAGCTTTACTCAAAATAAGCCTTCTATTTCTTCTTTATGTTCCACACTACTTACCACATAAATATTCAAGTCGCATGCCTAGCCTATAAACGTACGGGAATCGAACTATGGACTGAACTGACAGATATTATGTAAAATACGCAATCACGACGAACGAATTACGAATTGTCAGTTACTGTTATGATTGCGAGCTTTGTGTGTGAGCAATGTAAATAATTTCTGAGCGAGTTTATGTAAAGATGCAGGCTTGCGTGTCTCAGGTCGGGGGTTCGATCCCTAGTACTCTGTGTAATTTATTTCATCACCACTCAAAACCGTGAAGGGAGGTCTGAGAAAACCGGCATGTCCTAGAACCAAAACACGAAGACATGCGACATCCCCGCACTAGGCCAGCGTGGTGGACTATGGCCTACTCCTTACAGAGAAGCGGCTACAATACTTTTTACTCTTTGATCAATTTGCATATAAAACTTAAGCTCAAAATAGCATACAAAAATATTCAAATCCACATACTCCCGTCCTTCGGTCGACCTTGACTGAACACGCCTGAAAATGGCCTGAAATACAGCACATGTAAGTTGCAGGAGCAATAGCGTAAATATTTGATGGCCCTGTCTTGTGGCTGCCTTGCTCTCATTTATTCATCCTGTATATCCCGACCTGGACAGTGTTGAGAACTTTGGCTGTCGAAATAAACGCGGCCATATTGTTGCCTTTGTATTTATGAAGTAGTGTAATGGTAGAGAGATAGGAATAAATGGGGACATACCACAAAGACCAAACTTACTGAAAAGTGGATTTCAGCTAACAATTTAAAATATTGCTTAGTTTCTGCTACAAAAACCCGATCTTTCCTAACAAAAATAAAATTTAAAATCATGACTTACCAAGAGCTATCGTTTTAACCATGGCTTCCGTATAATTGTAACAAAAGACTAAATTTTTACAAATTGGATTATGATATTATTTGTAAGCACTTAAATGAGATCGATTGGAACCTTTTATTTGATGGCACTCATGATGTGAATGATATGCTCAGTATCTTTTACGATAAAATTAAAAATATTATAGAGATGCAAGATCCCCCTACCACCCGTAAACATAAGACACACCCTCCTTGGTTTGATAAAAATTTAATAAGAACCTTGAGAGAAAAGGAAAAGATCCGCCAGCGATACAAAAACTATAATAACCCCATGGATGAGCTTGAACTGAAGCTGCTGAGTAAACGGTGCTCGGTTATGGCTGCTTCCTGTTACAATAAATATGTTAGCGACCTAGAAACTGTAATAACCAAAGATCCGAAACGATTTTGGGCTTATATCAAGGACAAGCGAGGTGGTACCAGTTCTTATCCCCTAACGATGACTGACGGCATCACATCGTCTTCGGATGGCATCAATATCTCAGAAATGTTTGCTGCTCACTTTTCTTCCATGTTCAGTCAACAACATGTGACTCATCATTCATCTTCCTCTGAGTACATGCAGAACATGTTGGCTTATAGTTTACCTTTGACAACACCAATGATTGAGGTTGATGCCGTGCTCACTAAATTGAAATCGCTAGATCGTCGAAAAGGCGCTGGACCCGATGGAATCCCTCCTTATTTTATCGCCATGTGTGCTCCACCTCTGGCAGCTCCCTTATCACGGATATTCAATCGATCACTTGCCTGCGGCTTATTCCCAGAGCTTTGGAGGGTAGCAAAGGTTGTACCCATTCATAAATGCAGTGATCGTAATTATGTAGGTAACTATAGACCAATTTCAATTTTGTCTACCTTCGCCAAAGTTTTTGAATCCTTGATTTGTCCGCACATCCAGTCTCATTTGAAACTTTACCTTAGTGATACCCAGCATGGCTTTGTGGGTTCCAGATCTACGTGCACAAACCTAGCGACTTTCATGGAAACCCTAACGAGTGCTCTTGACTCTGGGAAACAAGTCGACGTGATATACACAGATTTTAGTAGGGCCTTTGATCGCGTCCCTCATAATATACTTCTGCATAAGTTAGCTGCTTACGGAATCACTGGTTCCCTCCTTAATTGGTTTAAGTCCTATCTCGATGGCCGTTCCTTTTTTGTTGCCCTCAATGGCTACCAATCAAGCCCCTACAAGGTTACATCTGGCGTCCCACAAGGATCACATGTCGGCCCAATTTTATTCAACCTATTTGGTAATGATCTCGTAAATGAGTTGAAATTCTCTGAGTGTTACATGTATGCCGACGATTTAAAATTTTGCAGAGTAATTGAGTCAGACCTCGATGTTGAGTTGCTTCAGAAAGATATTGACATGTTGGTGAAGTGGTGTGAGGAAAATGGTATGAGCTTAAATATTAACAAGTGCTACCACGTGAAATTCACCAGAAAAACTAAAGTTACACGATCTGCTTATTACATTAGTGGTAGCTTAGTGCAGGAGGTGGAACAGATAAGAGACTTGGGGGTTCTGTTCGATAGGCAGTTAACATTTGTACCCCACATTGAAAATGTAGTTAAAAAAGCCTCTAGAATGCTTGGGTTTGTCATTAGAAATGTTACCTGTTTTAGACGCAATAGAACTAAAATTCTGCTTTATAATAGTTTGGTTCGTAGCTCGTTAGAATATTGCAGCACTGTATGGAGACCTCACTATGCCACCCACACACTAAGATTGGAAAGGGTTCAAAAACGATTTCTGTGGCATTTAGCATACTCTTCCGGGATAGCTAAAAAGAAATTATCGTATAAAGAGAGACTTCTGCATTTCAAGATGATATCCCTACAAAAGAGGAGGGATTTATTGGACTCTTCATTTTTATTTAAAATCTTGAGAAATGAAATTGATTGTCCCCAATTATTGAGCAGGATCAAATTCCGAGTGCCCACCAAAAGCCCAAGAGCTCCTATAACCCCCTTACGTCCTCCTCTTCGCAGAACCGTACTTGGTTCTAATTCGCCGATCCCCCGCCTATGTAAACTATTAAATAGCTGCAGTGATCTCGTAGATGTGC
Source organism: Lycophotia porphyrea (assembly GCA_950005105.1). Classification (NCBI taxonomy): domain Eukaryota; kingdom Metazoa; phylum Arthropoda; class Insecta; order Lepidoptera; family Noctuidae; genus Lycophotia; species Lycophotia porphyrea. The sequence continues at coordinate 3,916,708 of OX465400.1, read as the reverse complement.
ACTCTGACTCACTTGGTAAGTTCAGAAGTATTATTTACAAAAACTTGTAAAATCATTTTAGTGTTGAGGGTTGCATGATTATTTAATTTTAATTTAGATTGTAATTTTGTATTTGATTTTAATTTTGATCGTAATTTTGTTTTTGATTTTAATTTTGATCGTAATTTTGTTTTTGATTTTAATTTTGATTGGAATTTTGTATTTGATTTTAATTTTTATTTAATAATAATTTTAACTTAGATGTTGATTTCGATTTAACTTTGGTTTTTAATTTTTAGTTTTTACTTTAATTTTGACTTTAATTCTTAATTTTGGTTTTGATGTTAATTTTAATTTTGTATTTGCGTTGAATTCGATTCACACTCAACGACAAATAAGTGGTACATGATGTGCTTACCTGTAAGAGGTTGATACACTTGTCTGTAACTTATATTGAATGTATATCGTGTCTATGAAGCAGTGTATTCAATTGTTGGTGAGCCAAATAAATAAAATAAAATAAAATAAAAATAACCACTAACTGGGTTGTGGAGGTCAGATAGGCTGCTTCTCCTAAACATATGTTTTTTTCGTAATATCATTATTCGATACTCGGTACTATCATTATTCGATAGTCGGTACTATCATTATTCGATAGTCGGTACTATCATTATTCGATAGTCAGTACTATAATTATTCGATAGTCGGTACTATCATTATTCGATAGTCGGTACTATCATTATTCGATAGTCAGTACTATAATTATTCGATAGTCGGTACTATCATTATTCGATAGTCAGTACTATAATTATTCGATAGTCGGTACTATCATTATTCGATAGTCGGTACTATCATTATTCGATAGTCATTACTATAATTATTCGATAGTCGGTACTATCATTATTCGATATTCGGTACTATCATTATTCGATAGTCGGTACTCATCACAACTAGTGTAATTCATGTTTATATTTAAAGTACCTATTTCCTAAATGTTTATCTTAGTAATCGAACTATGGTTCACTAAAGTTAAAACAACTAACAAACTGCTACAAGACCAATCCACTTGTACTTTCGACAACAATCCTGTGTAAAGGACCGTCTATTCAGCCCGTTTACCGAATAATTCTCGTCTTGTCATAGGGATCAAGTTATGTACCAACACTCAAGCACGCCAGATGTAATACAATTCAGTAATAGTTCAGGAATGTAACTGAACGTTTGTAGAAGTAGATCTTCCTGAATAACTTGTGTTATTAGATTCGTGGGCGTAGATTAAGGATTAAGTTGGTGATTATACACCAACATTCCAACATTATCGACTTCGGCATTGTTTGAGGTTTAAATAAACATCGAATTAAGTGGACGTAGCTTCTGAAACCATAACTTATTCTAAACCATTACATTACTACTCACAAAATTCCATATTTTTTTAATCTTACTTCAGAAACTTCAATACTTCTGTTTTGAAAAGTGTCAAGAATAAAATACTTGCTTTTCTATTATTTATCCCTCCTAACATAATGAAAACGTACGGTAAAAATAAAATATTTCTGAAACCTTCTTATGTTGTAACTAAAATAACTATAAGCCCCTACTCTTTACTTAAGTTAGAAACACGGTTGTAACTCGGCCCGGCCAACTAACTTACAACTCAACGGAAATATCTCTCCAGAACTAGACTTTCTTTAGCCGCTACGATAATTATATTATCCTGCGAAAAATGCACTTATCTCTTATTACAATGAAAAACTCAGCTTCCCTGGTGCCATCCATGGCAATACGTCAGTTTAAACACGAGAAGTTTGCCGCTATTGTCCGAGAAAAACAATTGAAAACGCTGCGAGTCTTGTACAAAAAAATAGAATTGAAGTGAAAACACCACAATAGTAGTCCTGTCAAGTGGGTTTAGCGTTGAAGTTCTTTATTATTTTTTTTTTTTCTGTAACCAACGAGATTGGTTTTGACGCCGGCCAGACGCTTTGTACTTTGTCTTCGTATTTTTCTTTCTTTATCTGACTTTGCGGGCTAAATTATTTAGTAAATTAAATTGCATTAAGTACACTTTGTTTGTTGAGTTTTTGACGTTGTTAATGGACTTTATTCAGTGCAGCCGAGATTATTTTCAAAGCTTTAAAGGTTGATTTAATAAAGCTGAGGAGCATTCAATTAATTTAAAACAATTGGTTTTATCTCGGAAATTTCCTTGTTTGCTTGTATCTAATTACTTTTTGTTTTTAATAAGTATAGCGGGTATAAATACTTCAAAGAGACGAGTTTTAACGTTAAAAAAGTATCTTAAATAAGTTAATTAAAGGCCGGTTTTTCAATCCCCAGTAAACTTTTATCCGACGAATAAGTTTGTCATTTTGACAGTTTTTGTATGAATGGACTGTCAAAACGTCACATTTACTCTTCAGGTAAATGTTATCTAATTATTGAAAAATCAGCCCTAAGAAGAATTTGCAATTTAAAATTTATCAGTTAATATTTGGAAATACTTAATTAAAAAGCTACGATCAAGGAATGTTTTATCAGATGTTTGTGAAGATTATTTTTATAGGTAAACACGCTTTTGCTCGCGGCTAGGCCTTCGTGTAAGGGATTATCCCACACAGGAACATACTTATGTGCTTTTAATTGAAGTCTGTTCAGCCGTTAATCGTGAAAACATAACAGACAGAGCGAGCTACTTTCGCGTTTATAATATTATTTTATTTATAGCTCCACCGAAAAACAGGGCAATTTTATTTAGTTAAAGTTTGTCAATAATAGCTAAGTCAAGTGCAGGCCACTGAAGCGGGTACACACAATATAGTGAACGATTCAATTTATCCGTTTATCTGTTCTGAACCAACGTCTGTACCTTACAAAGGTTCTTCATATATATGTGTTAGTTAAGGATCTTATATCTTTTTAATATCTGCATACATAACGCTTATTAACATGCAAATACAGAGTGAATTTTTCAAGAGATCTTTGCCGGATAGCCAAATCCGAATCTATGAGAAATAGTCAAAAATACTCGGAGGGATAGATAGATAGGATAGGGGTCTCGAGCCCGATTTCAATGAAAACTAAAACTTTTGAAAAATCAATATTCCTAGCCAGGAATCGAACCCATTGATTTGTGGAAGCCGACCGCAACATAGGAAAAGCAAGTTAGTTAGACGAAACTTGTACTTGTCGAACTAATAGAATATTACACTATGACTTTACATTTGTGTCTCAACACTTTCTTTTACTAAGACAGAAGTTTAGTATATTTATTATTTTGTATACATATAGAGCATAATGACAGCATTCAACCAAATAGATTCATATTATATTACATATTTAACTTGCCTTGTTAGTTTGATTTTTGGTCAAATCTTGCAACTGAATTCCAAACCAGTTCCCCCCGACCGATTGAGCTGAAATTTTGCACACACCTTTGATTCTGGGGACAATTTCATGACAGACATGACACAATCCTGCAGCCAAGATCGCCTCCTCAGGAGAGGACTACTCAACGGTTAATAGCACAGACACTAAACTACGTATACGCGTTCAATGTTGATAGATAAACCTGATTTCCATCTTTACATTTAATAAAAGGTTTGTTTTTGAAGTAAAAACTTCTTTAGCGGCGTTGTGCACTATTTGGGATGGGTGAAAACTGTTAAACTCGCGTCAGATCGAATCGGCGGCGGAGGGCGCTTGCCCGAGTGTGCGTGTAGTTCAAGCTAGATGGCGTTGTTTCAAGTTTTTTTCTACGGCAGTGACATCTTTTGTTCTTGCAGAAAGCTATTAAATTTCTGATATTTAAGCTAGATGACGTTGTTATAAGTTTTCACTTCTGCCGGCACTCCCGGAGTGCAAACCGTTTATTTTTTAAGTTTATTTTTCTTACTTTCTATGTAGTTGCTCCACCCAAATTGGAACCCTTAAGTGAACTGTTCAATAGTACCATTAACCTTCACCCCCTTATTTTTCTCCTGTCTACAAAAAGGATAAATTTAAAGTCCCAGTGTACTTGCTTAGCGAAACTTGGTGCAGTGTTGCCAAGTTAAAGTGTGTAGTGAGATACCAAGTTTAATAATAAAGTAGTGTTACTTGTCTTCAAAGTTTCTGCGGTGATTTATGAAGGAGTGTGGCGGTGTAGTTGGAATATTTAGATGTAGTGACGCTCGTGTGGTTAGTTGAGAAAGGATCGCTGTCTTCTTATTTGTAAGATAATGTAGTTAGTGTCTTAGAGCTCGTGACTAAATAATATCAGCCGCTCGATCTTTAGGTTAAGCCGTGCTTGCCTAGGTTGGTCTGTGGATGGGTGACCACCCATTACATACCGAGTTTCCTCCGTGCCTCGAAAGGCACATTAAGCCGTTGGTCCCGGCTGTCATTTGAAGATCTTTGACAGTCGTTAGGTAGTCAGTGGCCCAAAATAGTCTGACAACCAGTCTATCCAAGGGGTATCGTATAACCCAGAACTAACTGGGTTGTGGAGGTCAGATAGGCAGTCGCTTCATGTAAAATACTGGTATTTAGCTGCATCCGATTAGACTTTAAGCCGACCCCAACATAGTTGGGAAAAGGCTAGGCAGATGATGATGATGATGTAGTGTCTTAGAGTTTAAAAATATGTGAACACATCTATACGTAACTGGAGAGTAACAGAGTAACGTTCTTACAGTTTTTTTATGAACTAGCAGACTGCATTGCAATTTAGAGAATTCGCTGTAAATGTCTTTTTGCGCTGTTTGATAAATGAATTGGTACTGAATGAGTGTTGATTCAAGCTATACGAGCGAGGTATAGGTATTGACGCGATTCTTTTTTTATTACAAGATGGGCTTGCTCTGGACCTCGATCCCGCCTGATGGAAAGCGATGGATGAGGTCTGTGATGGAACGAGCGTGCCCAGAAGATGCCTGTTCACTCTTCCTTTAAAGGCAGACGGGTTACATGTGGTAGGGAACATATGCCGGCAGAGAGATCCACACCTAGGCTGTGCACATAATAAACGTGGAGGAGAAGCGCTGAGTACGACTAGTCGGGATATCAACCAAGTGTGGATAGTACGCTGGCGTACGTCTGCTAGTCCGGTGGTAAAAGGGTGATGGTGGAATCAGGTCGTGGAGGTCCTGCGCACTCCCCGAAGTACAGCCTGTAGAAGACCAACAAGTCGACAGGTATACGGTCAAAACGGTTGGTAAAAGTTCCAACCACACAGACGGTTTGACCGTATGTGGCATAAGTTTATTATTTCTATCTGGTTGACCCTTCGGCTAAATATATACGTAGATAGAATAGATAAAATATGCTAATTCTAATGTACATTACAACATTGAATCATCGATAACGAGTAATACTAGTAAACATAATCTTGTGTTATCTTGAGTATTTCCGATCTAAGAATCTAGAAACTAATATTTAACTAAAAGGCGGCTAAATCAAATTCTAGGTTCTAGAATTGATTTCGAACTGGAAGATATTTAAAACAAAAGCAGATCTACAAAACGTATTGCTTTTTTAAAACAAAAAGTTTTTTTATTTACCATCTCTCCGATAAACAAATTTCTTCTCCGTGGACTTCCATGTCTTCGATTCTGTATACCGTGTTTTGGCCAATTCATCATGAATAAATACAACCTATTAATATCAAACTAACACATTGAATATCAAACTTAATCCAACTTAAGAAAGAAAAAAGAACTTGTGTCGCCAAAAAAAGGGTTTATTTTACATAACATCACGCCTGTAAACCCCGAAGGGTTAAGCAGAATTGTACCTAATAGTACACCCACATTTCACCAATTATGTTTTTAAGTCTCATGTAATAGGGGGCGAGCCTATTGCCATCAACCGGTCATAAATCCAGACATAACAAATAATAATAATATTATTTTTGATGGATTTTTCTAACCCATTTTATACCTCTCATGGACGCTATTATAATATCACATTTCCCCCTTCTATATCTTGTAAGTAGTCCACACTATAACCGGATGTCCACATGACGTAACTTCCGGTGTTGTCCGTGCGGCTGTCACTGACTTTGCTCTCAGTGACATGTCCGCTGCGGATACACGGCTCATATCCGGATACTGTCATACAGTACTACTGTTGTGTCATATAGATTTGTATAACTGAACTGGAAATGCTATCAAACATCATGTTTCTAAAAAAAATCTAGCACTATACCAAATACGTCTGTAAGCCGCGGAGGGTTAGGGATTAGGGTATACTTATAGTACAGCCACATTTCATCAGTTACGTCAAAATTCCATGTAATAGGGGCCGGCCTATTACCATCAACCGGGGACAAATTCTGACGCCATACTAAAAAATCCTGAAGGCTAAAACCCAGCGATAAAATGTAGCTGTCATCATCATTTCAGCCGAAGGTTTCCACTGCTGGACATAGGCCTCCCCCAAGTGACAAATAACACAATTCAATTTGGTAGCTTCGTCACATTGAAACAAATAATATTATTGCCTTTAAACTCACCTAACAAATAAAAACTCCGTAAAACCGATTGCAAAAAAACAGCAATAAATTTCAATGGAACTTGACACGTGTCCAATTTGCGGCTCATAGGTAAGTCCTTGATGTACGTGTTTTGACAACCATCCAAACACAAAAACACGTGAACAAGCCTCTCCGGCTTTCATGCCACACTTCGAATTTCAAATTTCACAAACATTATTAGGCTTCGAATTCTGAACGAGGTGTCCGAATTTCCAACCAGCCTGCTAGATTTTAGGATTCCGCACCAAAAAGTGTCGACGGTACCCTATTAGTAAGGCTCCGCTGTCTGTCCATCCGTCTGTCACAGGGCTGTATCTTTTGAACCGTAATAGGTAGACACTTAAAATTTTTGAAAGAGTGTGTAATACTATAATAAAATTAAAATAAAGTTAGTAATTAAAGAAACCATACATGATGGGTCACCAAAATATAGGCCGCACTGCTAAACCTGTCTGATATTTATTTGCATAAATGAATTTGAATACAAGTATCGTGTTTGTTTTTTGCTTGATATTATTAACTAAACGGTTTTTTTTTTAACATTATATGGTAATACGGGACCTTTCGTGTGCGAGTCTTACACGCGCTTGGCCAGTTTTTTTTTTCGAATAGAGAGTTTGAATAAAGCCCAACCTGTTTGGTGCCATCGGCTCTTTCCCGCTCTTTATTCGGATGAAAACAAAAGCACCTATTGTTGGATCGTCCGGCAGCCTCTCTCTTTTATGTGACGACAAAATTGGAACTTCATCGAAAATGCCGGTTTAGGCCGTTGTGGATATGAAAGATTTGATGGCAGTATGAAGTATTTCAATCATTTTTGGGCAAGTAAACTTTATAGGTAGTTATTTATTAGTTTACTGGCAGAAAAGGCTGCCTTTTATCCTTTATTTAACCCAAAAATCTGGCGTGTCAGTAGCCTTCGTAGAAACATATGCAAAATATCTTACAACTAGATTCAGCGGTTATGGCTATCTATTTTCTGTCAGCGAATGAATTAATTTAAGAAGTGGAAGGCTTTATTTAAGAAGTAGAATCTCTCAGGCATGCAGGTTTCCTCACGATATTTTCCTTCACCGAAGCAAATGACAATTATACAATATGCACATTAATCCGAAAAATCAGAGGTCGGACGTTTCTTAGGTTCGAACCTGAGACCTATGACTTGGCAGTCCGACGGTCACTACCACAGTACCACTAGGCTGCTATTCACTTTCACTGTTATTCGAACATTACTCCAACCACAAGTACAACTAGAAAATACTGCTCACAATATTTCAGCTTGTGTTAATATTCTACTTTATTGCCACAACTCGCCTCGCTGGCCGCCTCGTGTGAGGGATAAAATGTAACTGGACTACAACACGTCACTTTATGTTGCCATAAATCTGAGGTCTATCTTGCCAGCCGGACAATTGCCAAGTTCACTAACTTAGGGAATGACCTGAGCTGTTGTTTGGTGTACGGGTTGATTTGATTTGTTGGTGAATTAAAGATAGGAGGGTTTTCATCAATCTGGTACATTCTTAAGAAGCCAAAATCTCTCAAGAGTTAAAGGTCTGGTCAAACCCGTAGGGACTCAGTTTGTCCGTGCCGATTTTTACCGAACCTTAAAAGAACCTTGAAAGGGGGTTAAAAGAGTTTGAAAGCTTTTATGGAAGTTTTAAGTCGTCAATGGGACACGTCTTGTATCAGTTATAATAATTCCAGACACCACTAACTGACGGTTAAGTAAATATAAGTAGGACTAGGAACTCATCCATAAATACGTATATATCAAAGCTGAAATTTAATGACGTATTCAATGACATTTAAAACATATTTTTGTCCAACCAAGTAACCAAGTAACATAAACCAAATAGTCAATGAACAAACCTCCAGAGTCTAGACTCTAGAGAGTTCAGCAAATAATGGAGTTAGGCGCAATTGTGGCTGCGGAAAATCACAATGTCGCACCGTTGCCGCAATGTTGCAATGTCGCAGGGTCGCTGTCGGCAACTGTGAGTGTTGCCAACGTCCACCATAGCTTATTTCTCCGTAAGGCATCTGCCTCACCACCGACGAAGAAGCGAATAGCTTTCTACCATGTTCCCGCTCAAGAAACGTACTGTAATGATTTTGGAGAGTAAATGCTAATGATTTCATGATATTAATCACTGCTAAGCAAGCATAATATGTATAGGAGGCCTATTTTCCTCAATAGTACATATACCATGTTTAGAATGTTAGATTAGTTTGACGTTATTAACTGACGTTATTTTTATAAACAACAACACGCCCGTAATCCCCGAAGGGTTAGGGCAGAGGTGTATCTGATAGAAGACTCACATTTCAACAGTTATAGCCGTGAGGTGAGCCTATTGCCATCAACCGGGCACGAATCCAGACTCCGGGACTACTCAGAAATTCCTGATGAAAAACCCAATAACACTTTGCCGATCCGGGAATCGAACCCAGGACCTCATGCTCAGCATTCGACCAGCGAGGCAGTCACATTAACTGAACAGTTTAACTGATTTAATAAGCGATTTTTGGCTCAGAATGTCAGGACTACGTCCGTATTACAAATTGATCACTGACAGTTAACACTTTAGACAAGTTCTCTTTCTCCAATAGTTAGCTATACACGACCTAACAACTCATTTCTAGTTGCTATTTCAACTCGCTTTCCGCTAATCGCTAACAGTGGGGCAGATGCCTAAAACAATGCAATTTCGCTTCAACAAATAAAACGAAAAGCAGAAACGAGAAACAGTCTTTCACTTTTATTTTCGTGTAATTTCGTGGTGTGTTCTAATGATATTGTCTGTTTGTTTCAGTTTTCCCGAATGTTCCCGCTGCGCCTGGTATGCCGTGCGCCGGCGAAGACAGTGAGTACTTGCCTTAACTACTAGCTATGCTACTTACCGGTTCACTGGCTAGCTCATTACTTGCCTCTAGTTCAGTCTAGTGGGTTGTCGTGTTATGTAAGCGTGTGTTGGTTTAAAGTCCGCACGAAGGCTGTATACATTATACAGGGTGATTGGTATTTGGGTGCCTTCCTTGAAAGGGGTGATAGTAGACCTAAATTGCAACAATTTTTACACCGATGATTTTGCCCCAGAATCTTCCCAAAACTTTTTAAAGTTCGTTTTCTCTAAAACAACCCAGTTTGCATCTCAAGTTAGTTAAATATAATACACCTTGATACAAATTCACCTACTTAAGGCGTATTTCACCTATACACACTGAACGCGATCAACATATTTAAACTCCGCACAAGAGCTGTTAGCTTATGAACGTGGTTTAGATAGATTAATCGAGTTTTTCTTTGGTGTAATTCGCTTCGTTATTGTAATTCACTTCACTTCACTTTCATATTGCATTTCATACGTTTACGTTTACCAATTTGTACCCGGAATAATACAAAGGACACATCTTAATTTGGAATGCCAAGCAGTCATAGGGCTTAATTGGATTATTGCACTTGAATGGATACAGATTATTTACTACCTTAGCGGAATAATTCGGCATGACAATGAGCAAGATGATGAGGAGTGTGATCTACCCACATTCAAAAATCAAAGCATTTATTTCAAGTAGGCCAGTTACAGGCCTAACGACGGCTTTTTTTTTCTTTTTTTTACGGATGGGAACTCATCCAATGACTTCTCCCGCTCTGCCGCAGAGCGGAAGGGAGTGTCAGACTTGTACTGACTAAAACCCATCCATGTTCCTTCCTTGCCCTTTGTGTTCCAGGGCCGCGGTATCTCTTTCGTACAGCCCGCAGCAATGGAAACGACGGGTCAAATTAATAAATGACTTAATGACAGGCATTTTTGAATTGTCGAAACAAAGACAATAATAAAATGAAGCTACAGTCCAGACACAACTCATAATAACTGTGAATTTACTGTAGTTGCCCATTCCGACTCTTTACAGAAATTCAGTAGTCTTAACATAACATTACGCATGCATTAGGCAGAGGTGTACCTTCTCTCACGTTTCGCCAATTATGTTTAAGTCTCCTGACATAGTCAGGTATAATAGTTGAAAGCAATATGTGTGGGCCAATGTTTAAAAAAAAAATGCTCGTTCTACCGCAATCAACTGGGCACAAATCAAGACTAGCTTCAACAGTCTTCAACATGATTCTCCTTTTTTTTCCGGTTCACTTTGGAGTCGTTGCAGCATGCCTTTTTCTTCCATACTTCTCTATTACTGGTAATTTCAGCAGTCAGCTCCTTTCTAGCTATATCATCCTGCACAAAGTCCATCCATCGTTTCTTTGGCTCCAACAGTCTTATTTAAGTATAAGAAAACATTCTAACTACCCACATTTGCAAACTCTATAACCAAAACTCACAAATCGTACATAAAAGCTCGGAAGTCATATTTGTCAGCGGCCGCAGCTCCATAGCGCCGTCGGCATTAGCATGTGAATACGCCGAAATGATGCGCATTACGGATGCTGACGAAGTGCCGACGGCTGGCATACTATTCAGCCGTGTTTCCTACCTATCATCATAATATTTGTATGTGGAACAGGTGCGCTTTTAGCGGCTTTCAACGCTTTAGAAAATTGAATATTTAACTAAGAATTATGATACCGGAAAATCCAACTGTAATATTGAAGTTACAAAAGTACCCAAGAAATGAAACCGCATGAAGGTCGCGGTGTGACCGCGACCTTCGCTAGCAAATAATATACAAAAACACCATAAATTTAGCTGATGCATTCAAATTTACCCTCACCAGTAACATCTAATCAAACGGAATACATAAACTGTAAATTAACTGACAGCTCTTAAGTACTGCAAGCTTTCACAAATAAGTACTTATTCTACTATTTAGTAAAGCCTTTGATGAAGTATGCCAACAGCGCACATCAGGGGTTGCCTCTGGCCCCAGCAAATGTCCAGTTTACGCAGAGCAGATGTGTGTAATTTCACCACTCTGTGTAATTTTCTGTAAACAAAGTTGCAGTTGCCATATTTGCTGTCTAATCATATGACGCTTTGACGGTCGGATATGCGTCCGATGTCTCTTGTAAATGATTTTGGACCTGCTTGTTTATTTTTGAAGCTGTGTTTGTGTTTGTTTGAAGACTAAATTAGTCCCAGTGATTCTAACTTTTTGAGGAGCTCGTGTCTAGGTGTGGTGACCGCCCATTACATACCGAGTTTCCTCGGTGCCTCGGAAGCCACGTTAAGCCGTTGGTACTACTGGCTGTCATTTGTAGATGTTTGACTGTCTTTTCAAGTAGTCAGGGTCGCAAAGTCTAACAACCAGTCTTACCAAGGGGTATCGTATTACCCAGTACAAAAAACTGATACTCAGCTGCATCCGGTTAGACTGGAAGCTTACCCCAACATAGTTGGGAAAAGGCAGGCAGATGACGATGGTGATGGTTCTAACTTCATGGGGGTCGCAAGGTTTATCAATCTGTCGCTAGAACCTGAATGATTAAAGTTTATCTCTTATTATATCTCTTATAGATTCTTACCAAGGACTGACTAAAATCACTACATTTTTGATCATACCAGCCTTTTTAGCCACGTAACTTCTTTCTTACAAGATCGAATGATCGAATCTTTATTAATTCCAGCTAATGTCTTTAAAATTGCCGGATCAAGCAAGACCAACATAGTGTTATCCTTCCAAATGACAAAATTCAAATGAATTCAATTAAATCAAATCCATTTATTTGCCAGAATGTAGGTTTGCACGGTATGATCTTAAAACTGAATGGCCCCTTCATTTCAATAAATCTCGATCCATCTTTCTCACCGTCCAAAAACTACTTTGTCTGTAACACTCAACTGTCAACACATTAAAATCTTCAGCCACCAGTTGTATGTAATTGTCCATGCACATAGAACCGACAGCTAGCTACCTATACATACAGCAAGCGAGGTAATATTTGCTAAAATCTCGGCGCGGACACTGTCCGGTAGGTGTCCCGCAAGGCTTCCCACTGTTCCCACATTTGCATAGCTATGTCCGACTTGCATTACGAATGGCGCGATTAAATTGGACTGCAGTTATTTTTAAACAGGATTTTGTGGTTAAAAGAAGAGGGTTTTGTTACCTTTTTTATGTTTTGTGGGGGGGAAAGCAAATGTCGTAAGTTTAATATCTGATTCTTAAGTTATTTAAAAATACGTTTCTTTGAATTTGATAGGATATCAGTAAGCTATTGTCTCGAACCTGATTTTGCAGACTACTCAACTTTTGCCAATAATGTTCCCAATGCTGGGACACAGGGCTCCTTTAGCAGGGGTTAAAAAGGCCGCTTAATTCACGTTATAATTAAAAAAGAATGGTTTTATCACTTTGTGACCACTTTACGAATTGTAATATAAATAATCACTACATATTATAAAACAAAGTCCTCCCCCGCGTCTGTCTGTCTGTTCGCGATAAACTCAAAAACTAATGCACCGATTTTTATGCTGTTTTCACCAATGAATAGGGTGGTTCTAGTATGTTTTCGTATTAATTTGTCAAGTTTTTGTTGCGGGAACGGGATCAAAATTTCATTATTACTTTTGGTCGCGATAAACGACATCCACGCGGGCGAAGTCGCGGGCATCAGCTAGTTTATAATATTATCCTATTATGATTCCGCTAAAGCGGTAATTTTAGGCCCCCCAGTAGTGGTGAAAGAATGTACAGTAAGGGCCTGTTTAGAGTGTCTGAGTTCGAATCCGACTCGTAAATCAGGGTCGTCACCGCTGGGCCATTACTCAGAGCAGTAAGTGCAGCATATGCTAGCTTAAACATAAAATCAATAAAAAATAAATCTTACGAAAAATAAGACGTTTCTCTTTTTCTTCTCGAATATTGAAAGGTTACTCAATGTTAGCAACCGGTTTCGCTAACAAACCTTCCGTTTTCCTCATAAAACAGACACCATTATTAAAAACCTTGTTTAAAAACAGAACTGATAACACTAATCTAAACACGATTAGCAACTTAACATTTCGAAATATCGGAATTGCTCAAAAAATCATTAAAATCGGCTCACTAGTAGTGTGTTTCAATAATTTCATGATACTGGATAAGATAGCCTGCGATAAGGCTCAGTATCGCACCGACCGCGACGCGGGACTGTATCTGAACTTGCTACATTTATTTAGTGTGTGTCATCGTTCACACACTAAATAAATGTCCTGCTCTCTCGAAATTGCCAAGCACCTGTTAAAAGGTATATTCGAATATATTCTGGTAATGATCGATAATTGGGTCGTCAACCCTTGGGCTGTATGGCCACGAAGTCTACGTTCGCGAATATAACAGTGGTTATTTAGAAATGGTTATCACAGCATTTTTATAAATTGGATTTCTGTAATGTAAATGGAAGAGTGAGAGTGAATTGAAGTGAGTTATATGGAACGTGAATGATAGTGAATGCGACTTCAGTTCCCTAATGACAAGTACAAATTATAAAACAAAGTTCTCCACCGCGTCTGTCTGTCTGTTCGCGATAAACTCAAAAACTACTGCTGCACCGATTTTTATGCTGTTTTCACTAATGGATAGAGTGGTTCTGGAGGAAGGTGTTAGGATATAATTTGTCAAGTTTTTGTTGCAGGAACGGGATCAAAATTTAATGATTACTTTTGCTTGCGATAACTGACATCCTCGCGGGCGAAGCCGCGGGCATCAGCTAGTTGATAATATAGGACGTTGCAATAGTTATTTCTCGGATAAAATGAAGACTACTCTAACGACAATACTGTAAACATTGCCAGTATGGCACGGTATAATAAAAGTAGAACAAACATATAATTGCCTCGTTGGTGTACTGCTGCGCACGAGGCCCTGGGCTCAGGTTCCCAGAAAAGGCAAAACGTTATCTGGTTTTTCCAATGGGAATTTCCCAATAACACCCTAGAATCAGGACAAATGCCCTGTTGACGGCAATTGGCTATTAAATTGGACACGACAGAAATAATAATGCGATATCGATGTGTGAATATACATATTTATAGGAGGCCTTGCTCTGCGAATATTACAGGCGTGATGTTATGTTGGATATAATTATGTACCTAAAACCAAACACGCAAAGTTCGAGGTAATACTCACCTCTCGATTACCTCACAGCGAAAATTCTTCAAAGAACTCTCTCCTGACCCATCGTTGTTTATCTCAATCTTCGGCACCCTCAATAAACAGTCCATTAGCTCTCATCCACACTTTATCTTCGGTCCATTGTGGAACAAGTGCAAATGGTTATAAAAAACCGGTACAAGCAAGTCGGACTCGCACAGGTAGGGTCCCGTACCAACCTTATCCAAATGCATGCTTTTGTATTGTGTAACAAACATAACGTTAAAAACTGGCCAAGTGCGAGTCGGTTTCGCGCACGAAGGGTTCCGCACCATAAACCGAAAAAAACACGATTCTTGTATGGGGGCTCCCCTTTAGTTATTACATAATTTTTATTTTTATTATTTGATGTTATAGCGGCAACAGAAATACATCATCTGTGAAAATTTCAACTGTCTAGCTATCACGGTTCATGAGATACAGCCTGGTGACAGACGGACAGACAGACGGAGAGCGGAGTCTTAGTAATAGGGCTCGTTTTACCCTTTGGGTGCGGAACCCTAAAAATAAAAGAGGGTGTCGCGTCCTTTCATTTTTGACTTTATTTCATTTTTATTACTTGTTGTTAAAGCAGCCATAGTAACATACAGTCTGTGATAATTTCAGGTGTCTATTTATTACGGTTCAAAAGCTACAGCCCTATGACAGACGGACAGATAGCGGAGCCTTGGTGACAAGGTCGCGTTGGCATCTTTTGGGCACAGAACCCTAAAAACGCTTGTTTCGGCGCCATCCCCTAAATCGCAATTAGATCGCGTGCTCAAAGATTAATGGCTTCCTGAAGTGACATAGGTTTGGCCCATTTATGCTGAATGCCACTAGAAATTTACTACACTATCAATTTGAATAGACATTTGTAAGGCTTTTTTAATAAAGCACCTTTTGTTGAAAAAAAATGGTGTCATTATTAATCTATGGCAAATTTTTACATTGACTTGATTTTTCATGCCGACTACCGCCTTTACCGACTTCAATAAAAAAGGAGGTTAGTGTTATCAGTAGTAGTCGAAATGGTTGTTTTCTGAAATATAGTCAATGTCTCGGAAGATCCTATATATCAGGGAGTATCCTGGTATCTATAGTATTTTTATGGTTTCTACAAAGAAATTAATTTACATGCATAGGTATGTACATTCATCCTTTGAGGTAGCCATACACGCTATGCTGTAGGTACCTGGCAGGTTTACCTGTACAGGCAAACCTGTCAGGTACACCCTAGCGTGTATAGCTATTTGCTACCTTTACACAAAAACAATTGATAAACCATAGTTTTTTTTGTTTTATACTGATGTTATTTACCTACTTTCTGTTCACGTTTTTCTTTGTTCCGCTTGCTTGTCAGATTCTCACGATGTAAACTTTTATCTTTCAGGAAGCATATACAGAAGAGGCGCACGGCGGTGGCGGAAGCTATACCGCGTCAATGGACACATCTTCCAGGCTAAGAGATTTAATAGAGTAAGTACATCATTGTCATTATTGTAGAAACGTGTTTTCTTCTTCAACAAAGTTAATAAAAAAAGTCCTCACTACGACAGATATTATTTTGGAGAATTAATAATTGATTGTGTTCACTTGTGTTGGTGCTGTCCTAAATATAATTGACGTATATACGTCAAATCAAAAAGTCCTCACGACGCCACGGACGGCCTGGCACGTCGAAAATAACACATTTTTACAGTTGCTTGGCGTAGAAAACATAGATTTTTGTTATTGACGTAGCGGTCAAAATCAAACAAAAGTTGTACCTATCCTAAAATTACACATAATAAAACTTACAATGTTACTCACGGAATATCTTCCGTGATTTTCAATTATTGTGAGCTCCCGATATTTTATACCGCGATCATGGCGCTTGCAACAACATCGAAATATCTAAGGAAATATCGGGAGCTCACAATAATTCAAAATCACGGAAAATATCCCGTGAGTGACAGTGTAGGCTTAGTTATAAACTTTAAGACACATAATATGTTTAGTAGTATTGTACCTAAGGCTTATATTCCTAAGTGTCATGATCTAAAGATACAATACGTTAGTTTCCTTATATGCGTCTCATACTAATCCACAACTCTCTCTTCCAGCGCGCTTTCTGTGCCTTCTGTCAGGACCGCATCTGGGGCCTGGGCCGGCAAGGCTTCAAGTGCATCCAGTGCAAGTTGCTGGTCCACAAGAAGTGCCACAAGCTCGTACAGAAGCCTTGCTCCAACGAACATGTGGACCCCATCGAGGTTAAGGACGATGCCAACGGGGAGAGCACCTTGGGAAGAGCGTCTTCTGTCAGGTGAGTTGATTAGCAATATAATTTTAGATTCTTTTCTGAGCCAGTAGCCATGAGTTGGGCGCTGTTACTTTTGTCTAACAATTCCTGTAGTGTGCAGGCATCAGAGCACGCAGGACTGGACAGTATGACTGGACTTTTAGCATTCAGTCCATCCAAGACCTTTTCGATCACTTTCATTTGGGGGACATTGAGGTCAAACACACAATACAATAATGTATAAAATTTCTAAAGAGTTAAATAAAGGATATAGTGAAAACCGAAACACAACTGCGTTATGACGTAAAGTCTTGGAAATCATGAATAAATATAATGCTTTTAACCAAATCATAGTTATTTAAAGAGACATAAAATTATACTGATAAAGTCTCCGTATTTGGGAAAAGTAAGTCTTTAACCTCTGATCTCACGAGCGTGATTCGAAATTAATTACACAATATTTTTCAATATTTACCCAACTGGCCCCAACATGATATCATCATCACCATCATCATCAGCCTATATAATGTTCCCACTGCTGGGACACAGGCCTCCTCTCTATGAGAGGGAATGGGCTATAATCCACCACGCGGGCCCAGTGGGATTGGTAGATGTCACATGACTTCGAATTGACGAATTGGTTCTAGGACATGCCGGTTTCCTCACGATGTTTTCCTTCACCGTTTTCAACATGATATACTGATGTTTATTCGAGATCTCACAAATATTTATTCATCGAGATTCCCGTATAACCGGGAAAATAAAATTGCGAGCTCATATTTCCCATATTTTTGCCAATGCAATAACCCGTATCAATTATATGAGCTGATAACGCCATGCACCATGTTTACCTATAAATTGATAAGATATAAATACAGGAACAGCAACCTAATCTATTACATATTATGTAATACAAGTACTGTATCAGTAATTAGGTCAATACTAAGATTAAAATCGTTAGATTCACGCGAACGCACGCTTGACTTGAGATTAAGCTGGTGAATCTGTAATGTTACGAAGCAAACCGAAGTTGAGAGGGAGATATAAGTAAGTGAAGATAGAAAGAGACAGAATTACGTTTTTTAATTTGACAGACGATTGTTCGGCATTAGTTTAAGTTTTACTTCAGTCGTGTGGTCTAAAGCACACTCGCTTTTTTTTTATTTTACATCTTTTTATTTTTCAATGTCCTAAGTTTATTTTTTTCGCTAACTATCTCGATTCTCCGTAACACATCTGAAGTTGACAGTATTGTCGACATCGGAACAATTGCCATTGATTAAAACATAATAAATTAGCTTTTGCCCGCGGTTTCGCTCCCGTTAATTTAGAATTTGACAATCAATTCAAGTTGTACACTGCTTATAATAATATACTTCGAAAGGAGAACTGCAAAATACTTCATGTGTATATACCCTGATATGTACGCACGACGGCTTATCAAGCTATATAAAACCAGTTTATGCGGATCGCTCATTGTACAGAAAATATATACAGAGCGAGGCCACGTTATACTGGAAATGTAAAGCTTGGTGTGCCGCCGTGTGTACAGACTACAGACGCCAGCAGGTCAACCTAGCCAAAACTGTCAGATTTTCCCATCCAACCTTGAACGTAATGCTTTTAGAGATAAAGTTGAAAACATATTAAAAAAAATTGACAGATTGTAGTGGCTTGATGTGCTGGTGTTTTTATTTTAAGAGATACCTAGATCTCTCATTAATATACTTCAATCATGATTCGAAATTTACTATCATAAGTAAGTTATTGTTATTTTCCTCGGGAAGAGTACTTTTCTTCGGGATAGGTACCCTATGTCCGTTTCTGACAACAAACGAACTTACTTTCGCATTTATAATATTATTTAGTAAGGATTATAAAATCGAATCTACCGTTCCAATGGGGTATGTTTGAGCTCACTCTTCTAATGGGTACTTTTTCGCGCGATCTAAGTAATGCGAGAGCTAATCTAAAGATTTAAATATTTTATTTAATATAACATAACATCACGCCTGTAATCCACGAAGGGTTAGGCAGAGGTGTACCTAACAGTACCTACACACACATTCCGCCAGTTTTGTTGAGTTGTTGAGTCCCATGTGATATTGCAAGCCAATTGCCATCAACCCGGCAAAAACCAGGCTCCGTGGCTGCACTTGAGAAATTCCTGATGGAAAAACCCAATAACAATTTGTCCGACCCGGGAATCGCACCCAGGACCTCATGCTCCGCAGTCGCGATTGCGACCACTAAACCAACGAGATCGGCAGATTTTGTTTAGTATTGCATTTAATAAAATTATTGCGATAATTCTCACAACATTCATCTATCTAAAATTAGCTATTAATACAATACTTGTGTAGAGAAAGTAATCATTTTATTATTTATGTAATTATTATCTTTGAGATAAAAAAGGATTACAGATTAATTTGTTTGCTATTGCAATTACGATATTATTGGCGCCTACTGTGTGGAACAAGTTTAGTGATAGGCGCCATTTATTAGGTGGATATCTTTAACTATACTATATAATAATATTACAAAGATTTGTATTTTTTATGTAACAATAAACTTAAAAACTATTGGACCGATTTGAAAAATTCTTTCAGCAATGGATAGCTACATTACCAGCGAGTAACATAGGCTATATTTTATCCCCGTACTCCTACGGGAACGTGAACTACGCGGGTGAAACCGCGTGACGTCCACTAGTTATTCATTTATTACAATGTTGTGTGGGACCCTATTATACCACACTAGAATTCCCTGTGTTGTGTGGAACCTTAGGCTCTCCATTTCGTTTACACAGTTGCTTATCGCTTATTAAATAATATGTTGTATTATAATACAACAACAGCACTGATCAAGTCTAAAATTAAATAAAAGCAAATGATCTCCCGTATTCTTAGTATTCCGTTCAACTACCACTTTGTACAAACCCCGCCTTCCCATGGCTATCAAGCACAATTTTGATAAACTGTATGAGAACTGCAAAATACTTCATGTGTACTCATATACCCTGATATGTACGCACGACGGCTTATCAAGCTATATAAAACCAGTTTATGCGGATCTCTCATTGTACAGAAAATATATACAGAGCGAGGCCACGTTATACTGGAAATGTAAAGCTTGTTGGGCCGCCGTGTGTACAGACGCCAGCAGGTCAACCTAGCCAAAACTGTCAGATTTTCCCATCCAACCTTGAACCTAATGCTTTTAGAGATAAAGTTGAAAACATATTAAAAAAAAATGACAGATTGTAGTGGCTTGATGTGCTGGCGTTTGTATTTTAAGAGATACCTAGATCTCTCATTGTCATGATCTTAAAAGTTTACATTTCCTCACACTAATAAAAAAAAACCCGTAAAAGTAAAAGTTTCTATCGGGGTTTTTTACACACAAAATATTTACATTCCTCCTATCATTATTTTTGAACACCTTAACCTTCCGGGCGATATGGGCATGAGTAACGTCAACGGAATATATAATATTCGTTTATAAACATTATTATTATAATTTTGGCAACATTGTAGCCAGATATCCCAGTATCAAACCGAACTGTGTCGGGAACACGAAGTTCTTAGATTGTAAACGAAATATTGTTCCTAATATATTTTTGCAAAAAGTGACGCGATGTTTTCGGGACTCTTTCAATAGTGAATTTAATTAAACTGTGATGCTTCAATAATTTAAAGTTAATTAATTTTAAAAATAATTAATTAACTTTTCGTCTGTGTTACCTTGTAATTCTCTTAAACTCGGATTTGAACGCGGTTTTCTCCATCATTTACTTCGATTAACAATACCTAACTTATCATTTACTTAAATTACACCGGAAGATTTTAATTTTTGGTGTATAAGACTCAAAAATCTATTAACAACCACACGATACTTAGCTTACTTAAAGTAAATAAATCTCGGAAAGCCAACCATAGCTGTGTGAACCACTGCCTTATAAATGGATCCGAGATGAATCATCTACTAAAGATTGTTCACTCAGTAATGAAGGACCTAATCCGCTTCCTCCGAGTGCTAAAACAAAAGCACATCAAAAAGCTTCGAGAACTATTCACAAGCTGTGTGGTGCCATGTAGATCTCGCGCGGAGGTGGAGCCCCCGCTGCCGGAGACTCCGCCCACGCCCGCGCCGGCGCCGCCGCGGCCCGAAGACCTGGAGCCGGGCTCCCAGAGACAGTACTCCCTCGATGATTTTGAACTCATCAGAGTTATTGGACGAGGATCTTATGCTAAGGTATGTGGTAGCAATTTAATTATTCATTCATAAGTGCCCAAACAAGTCTTATTCATATTTCCGCAAACACAATGTTTAAAGAGACATGTTGTAAGGAAAGTTTTAAGTATGAATGTAGAATTCGAATGGCTATAAGATAGAGATGGACCGCGTAGAATGATTTATACCACTTATATTAGATAGCATGTAGTAAATACTTACATAACTGGTAATAAATATGTATGAAAATTCCAAAATAAAGTTAATTAACAATTACGATTGTTTGTTAATAACTAGATTATTCAGTGGTATACATCGACCTTTCCTAAAGAGCCATTACATTAGCCAAGTAAGTCAGTCAGGCAGGCGGTCAAAGCTGGCTTGCAATTTCCGAATCAATCAACCTTTTGCTGCTTTATTCATCGTATTCTCTCTCTCTCTCTCGCTAGGTCCTTATGGTAGAATTGAGGCGCACAAAACGCGTATACGCAATGAAGGTGATCAAGAAGGCGCTGGTGACAGACGACGAGGATATCGACTGGGTGCAGACCGAGAAGCATGTGTTCGAGACCGCGTCCAACCATCCCTTCCTCGTTGGGTTGCACTCCTGTTTCCAGACGCCCAGCAGACTGTTCTTTGTCATTGAGTTTGTTAGGGGTGGGGATCTCATGTGAGTACATTTCAATGTTTATTTTTACTTTGGAATCGTAAACGAAACACATAGAGTGTTGTGAGGATTTCTTGGTACTCGCATGACTTTGACAGGGAATCGCTGTTGGTAAACATTTGTGGAATTTAACTGAATTTTATTGTTAGTTTCAAATTTAGCCTCGCGCTAAATGATCCTTGTAACTCAAGAAGGTATAGCTGTACTTTACAAAGGCTTAACGAGTTTCATCGTTGTTGTAAGGTTTGGCAACTTATGTGTGTGTGTGTAGTTTATGGCTATGATGACTTATAAACTTAGGATAACCAATATCATTAATTTGGTATAAACTAAATCATTATTCGAGAACAGTCGTAAGAATTAACGACAAAACCGTTGACTGCTTGAAACTGATTCGAGGTAGACCACAATTTAACTATGGATTTTATAGTGATGAGGCCGAAACTAAATCTAAGCTAATGTTTACGAATAAATCTTTTCTTATTCTTGTTGTCCCATTCCAGGTTCCACATGCAACGCCAGCGACGGTTGCCAGAAGAACACGCTCGGTTCTACGCCGCGGAGATCTCGCTAGCGTTACATTTCCTGCACGAGCGCGGCGTCATCTACCGCGATCTGAAGCTGGACAACGTGCTGCTGGACCACGAGGGACACATCAAGCTCACTGACTACGGCATGTGCAAGGTACAACACTGTAACATCCTGTTAAACTTTAAACTTTCGGCACTGAGTCAAACGTTGTAAATTCTACAGACATTCACCATTCATTATATTATTATTTTCGACATTAAATTGCTGTAATTTTTTTTATTTGTTCATCATTCTTCGTAGACCAAACTTAGAACTTTGCTAACTTGAACTTGTAGATTGTTTTGACTTCAGCAAATCCTTCGACGAAGTTCATTATATGAAACTGATTGAAATAATCTTGTATGATTTCTATTATGATTTAGCAGGCAATTGACTAAGTTGCATGAAGTCTTAGTCTAATCATCAACCCAATTTTTGTTGTCTCCATGTGTTAAAGTAAGACTTAAATGCGATTAACATTTGGAGTTTTACAAGGAACACTTCTCGGCCCTGTACTGTTTAATATATTTGTACTTAATTCTTAAACTGTCTTCTTATTCCAGGAGGGCGTGCGACCTGGCGACACGACGTCCACGTTCTGTGGCACGCCCAACTACATTGCGCCGGAGATCCTGCGCGGCGAGGAGTACGGCTTCAGCGTGGACTGGTGGGCGCTCGGCGTGCTTACGTACGAGATGCTGGCCGGCCGCTCGCCCTTCGACATCGCGCAGGCGGCCGACAACCCGGATCAGAATACTGAGGATTATTTGTTCCAGGTGCGCTGATTTAATTCTAGCTAGCAAATTTTTTCTTCTGTTTATAAAAGCTAATTTAAAAACCATTATAATATAAATTCTATTACATAATCTAACATCTAAACTGCCTGTTAATTTGCTGCTTTCTACTACTTTCAAATGTGATTGTCATTAGAACTTACTGTATTTCCTTGTGTATGATCACAATCATCGAGACTATTATATTTTCTCTAATAGTGAAGAATCTAACACTAAAAGTAAACTCAACTACGAAAGAAGCACAGGCTAAAGTGTCTTTAGAATTGATATATCTATTTGTATAAACTTGAATCAAATTAAAAATACACATTTACACAACACAATTTAAATTACAGACAATTTAAGTTAGGTGCAACTAATTTATAGATAACGCAATTCATTTAGAGATGATTTCGTAATATATCCTAACATATACACTTTTTTTTGCAGGTAATCTTAGAGAAGACGATCCGTATCCCTCGTTCGCTGTCGGTGAAGGCGGCGTCGGTGTTGAAGGGCTTCCTGAACAAGAACCCGGTGGAGCGGCTCGGCTGCGGCGAGAGCGGCTTCCTCGACATCGTCAGCCATCCCTTCTTCAAAAGCATTGAGTGGGAGATGGTGAGTTGATACTTTGATAGCGGATTAATTTTCTGTTTTGAACCAAGATTGTTAGTAGATTTATTACTTTTACGGCCTGACACCTGACCTGTTTCGAAATTTCTGTATTATAATTTATTATTATAATACAGAAATTTCGAAACAGCAGAATTTTTTCAATTTTTTTTTAAAATAATTAGCTGTATTTTTTTTAAATATTTTTAAGAAATATGTAAAAATGAGTGAAGAAAAATGAATAAACGAATAATTATATTCTATTTCATCATTTGAAATTCTGAAGAATAGTCATAGACTTAATCTTGAAGTAATTGTAAAAGAAAAAAAAAAATGTGTAGGTACATTTGGGAGTATACATAATTGTGAAGTAACAAAGATAATCTAACTAAACTTCGTTAAAATTAAAATAAAATCAACAAGGTGTAAAGGAACCCCTCACGAAACATGAAACCTCTAATGGGAAAAAACTTTTTTGGTGAAAAATCTAACTTTATGGTAGGAATCAATGTAGATCACTCAAAACATTGTGCTGATAGATGCATTGAATAGTACGGGGGTCGTGCAGGTACTTAAACTAAAGTTATGACATTACTAGACGTAGACTAGACCATACCTGGGAACCTAGGTAATAAAAAAAAATGATCGCAATGACGGGGAGAACAAGTGCCTTTCAGCTTCGCATAGAGTACACTCATTATAAAATAGAATTTAATCACTGATTGTATAAAAACATTTTTAATTTCTAGCTGGAGCAAAAGCAAGTGGTACCTCCGTTCAAACCGCGACTGGAAGGCGAGAGGGACCTCGCCAACTTCCCGCCGGAGTTCACCGACGAACCCGTACACCTCACGCCTGATAACGAGTTAGTATTACTTAAGAGACACTATAAACAAACTTAAAATAAATAACAACAAATTGTCAGTTGCCAAGTGTTGCCAGGCACAAAAACTGCAAAAATGTTGCCCAACTGCTTTTTTAGGTTTCCTTACCCAAAGGGTAAAAACAGGGCCCTATTACTAAGACTTCGCTCTCTGTCTGTCTGTCCGTCCGTCTGTCTGTCACCAGGCAGTGTGTCTCATGAACCGCTAGACAGATAGACAGCTAGACAGTTGAAATTTTCAAAGATGGTGTATTTCTGTTGCCGCTATAACAACAAATAATAAAAATATAAATTATTAAATATTTAAAGGGGGAGCCCCCTTTAAATATTTAATAATTTATATTTTACAAGAAACGTGTTTTTTTCAGTTTATGGTACGGAACCCTTCGAGCGCGAGTCTCGCACTTGGCCAGTTTTTTATTTGTATATTATCCTGATGTTAATTACTTTTCTTATTTCACAAATAATATGTTCGTATGTCCAGCACGGTGATCGCCGACATCGACCAGTCGGAGTTCGAAGGCTTCGAGTACGTGAACCCGTTGCTGATGTCGCTGGAGGACTGCGTGTGACAGCACGCCTGTCTGCTGCACCCTTACCACGACCCCGCGCAGGTATTCTATTACAGAAGAATCTCACTAATCCGGCCCTTCAATAGACCGATACGTCCAATAATCCGGCACCCTCAGCCCGCGCCTTCCTCGCCCCTCTCTACCCCATGCACTGCGTATGCGCTCCTTCGTTAAGTGGTTTTTAAAACTACATAATTAGTTAATTGTGAGATATGTTACAGTTATTAAAAAACGGGTCGAACATCAACACAATAAATACATTATATTCTCTTTTTGTAATTTTTCTATTCAATCCAGTAATCCGAACATTCCAATAATCCGGCACCCTCTGGTTTTAAATAGTGCCGGATTAGTGAGATTCTACTGTACTTACAAACTGGGAACTTTGATCCTGGAACCTCGATCTACCTTAATGATACCATTTTCTTTTTTTTTCGGATCTGAAATCATCAAATGACTTCTCCCGCTCTGGGTGGAGCGGAAGGGATTGTCAGACTTGTACTGACTAAAACCCATCCATGTTCCTTCCTTGCCCTTTGTGTTGCAGGGCCGCGGTTTCTCTTTCGAACAGTCCCACAGCCCACCTTTATGATACCATAGCATAGCATACGATGCCGAAATGTGGACATCTGTAAGCAGATACTACTAAATATTTTAGCAGAACTAAAGAATCGGTCTCTTTTGCAATGTTAAAATTAATGTATTAAATGGGAAGCGTCAGTGTTGCCCGCGAAAGTCGAATATTCTTATGTTTTTTTTGCAATTTGCAGGTTAGTGTCAGATTGTATGTTGATTAAATATGATTCGCGGCCGTAACAAATATGGCTATACTAGTTATAATCATTAAATAAAAAATCATTAATACAAACCAACTTTAAGTTCATTAAATATACTTAGAGGAAGAAGTTCATTTAACCCCATGGAATGACTTTCTATATATTCATTTTAAATAGTTATTGAGGAGCTCGTGGCAAAATAATAACAGTCGCTCGGGTCGATCTTTATGTTAAGCCGTGCTTGCCTAGGTTGGTCTGTGGATAGGTGACCACCCATTACATGCCGAGTTTCCTCCGTGCCTCGGAAAGCACGTTAAGCCGTTGGTCCCGGCTGTCTCTTTGACAGTCGTTACA
Organism: Lycophotia porphyrea; assembly: GCA_950005105.1. NCBI lineage: Eukaryota > Metazoa > Arthropoda > Insecta > Lepidoptera > Noctuidae > Lycophotia > Lycophotia porphyrea. Next base: position 3,890,427 of record OX465400.1, on the reverse strand, counting down.
GGTAGTCAGTGGCCCAAAAGTCTGACAACTAGTCTTACCAAGAGGTATCGTATTACCCAATATTAACTGGGTTGTGGAGGTCAGATAGGCAGTCGCTCCATGTAAAATACTGGTATTCAACTGCATCCGGTAAAACTGGAAGCCGACCCCAACATAGTTGGGAAAAGGTTAGGCAGATGATGATTTTAAATAGTTATTGAATATGATTGAACTTAAAATTCAAAGTTTTGACTAAAAACTTCACTATAACTCAATCCTTATATAATTTCCAGACATACGGCTACGGTGCAGAGTCGTCGTCCTCGGACTACGACAGCGTGTGCTCAGAGCTCCCTCCTCGCAAGCCGACGCTGCTGCAGCACATGTTCTGCCTACCCCTCAACTGACACAAGCGACACCACAAGCACGACTAGCGCTTCTGATCTAACTTAACCTAAGCGGAACCAGTACTAAAGCCATTGATGATAGGTAATATTTGGGTTTTTATTTGAAAATGTGTTTTGTGCCTAGCCTGTGACGATTTGAAGTTCTATCTGCATAAATATCAGGGTTAAGGCCTTTAGGACCGGGGGTCTTTCAGAGGGGTGGAGGTTCGGAGGGTATTTACGAGGGGTCTTCGAAACCAAAGTCTTTTGGACCAAATCTTTGGGTCCCACCTTTGGGCACCTACAATCTTTCGCACCAAAAGTCTGTCAGACCGATGGTCTTTTGGACCTGGGGCCCGTTAGACCCAGAGTTTTTTTAATCGAAGGTCTTACAGACAGGCCATTCACTCTCATTCTTTCGTTACATACCCTGGTACATATTGTGAGCCTGAATGCTCTTTAGCTTGAAAGGTCCCAACCCAGTATTTTGTGAATAGACCTTGATTTCTGTATGTATTGTATAAATGCGGCTGGGTGCAAAGACACATTAAAACATTTTTTAAAGATAATTATTATCATCGCGCCTCTATAACAAGTGGCTAGGTAGAAATACTGTCGGTCGGTTAGAGAAATAATAAATTCCTGACAGTATTCTTCATTTGTAAAGATAAAACTTGTAAATAATATATAATGTAAAGAATATATGATATGATCAAACATTTGGCATAAGCTTGCTTAAATTCGTACTAGTAAAATCAATGCCGTAAATTACATCCCAAATTTAACATAAATTATCCTTTTTGTGGCATTACTAAATTAGAATATAAAATTAGCATGTAAATTGGGTATATTGAATATCTATTTAAAAAAATTATATAACGCACATAAAGTGCCAATTTATTATAGCACAAGTATGTTAGGTATCAATGGCTTTTGTACTAAAGATATTCGCTTATTTCACATACAAATTGTGAAGAAATGTGTATAGAATTGATCAGATTCGCTTTTAAAGGCACTATTCCTAAAAAAAAAAACATTTTGTGACATTGATAGCAAATCATTGGCATTAAACTGTATCCACCGTTGAAATTAATAATATTATAATTATTTAAAAATAAATACAGACGGCACACAGAAAACATTACGATTATAGAAAAAAACATTCCTATAATTGGCCCAGAACGAAACACGATTTTGAGTATTTGAAAGTATTATTTGTGTAAAGTATTTACCAAAATATCCGATAAAAATCATTTGAATTGCTCTTGTATGTATATAATTATGGCAACCACATATTTTATTAGTATCCTGCTTTAGTATAATTTATATTCCACCTTATGTATTGTCACCAAACACATAGATCTGATTTTATTTATTGCTTAAAGGAATTGATTGATGCGATAACAATAGATGAATAATTATTCTTCTACAGCTTAAAAATATACATGATTTGATTAAAGATTTTAAATAAAAGAGGGCTAAGAATGCATGTGTAATGTAGCCAATGTTGGTGCTCATAATATAAAGCGCGCGTCAGTAAAACATAACGCTTGGTAGGGAGCAGCGAGACACCTTTTCCTATTACAAAAAAATTTAGATCACTTATTCTAATAAAATCCCGTCTAGCGACGGGGCGTACGCTTCTGTACATAAATTAAAACAAATTATTCATATATGTATAATAACTATACGAGAAAATATTATAAGACTTAATATTTTTGAAACTATTGTAGTAGTCTATTCTATGCCTTTCTAGGAGAAAGGTGGGTCGGTCGTACAAGCTGAGCCGTCTTCCATAGCCAGCCTTGTCGCGACCGTGTTTTCTATCAAATCATTATGTTTTTGAGCAATAAAATATATAGTAGTAATATTGTATTGTAATTATGCGAGACAGGTGAACTGCTCAATGAAAGGCACGTAAGGAATTAAAAGTAGTTGAAGTTTTGATGGCCGACCGGCCTCAGGAACGTATTTATAGCCCTTATCAAACGTTAGTGTATTCCCTAGATACCTAGATATAAGCTAGATTTGTAGCTATGATATATGCTTGGGGTGGCGTGCAACATCTGAATTTTACATTTAGTATTATTTGGTTTGTATTTTTATGTTAAAATCCCCAAAAACTTGTACAGCTGATGGTATGAAAAATACATAGTGAATTCCCTGAATAATCTGTTGATTAAAACAATGTTTTCTTGTAGTTGTAATATAGATTAGAACAGCGTGTACATAAAACTAAATACCAATATACGTTGCGCGCCATTTCTATGCTATAATAATACAATTAATGGCACAGAAAGTTACCAAACTCTTGTTCGTATTATTTATCCTAGTATTCCTCAAACTTGTCACTTTTCGTGCCACTGACTGTACAATATATTCCATTCCCTATTGTAGATTCTGTTGTCCTACATAGCTATCACCACTCGTTTAGGTAGCCAACGAATTTTAAAATAAAATATATATAATATGAGCACTGAAACAAATTTAAAATCGTGTAAATTATAAACAAATTAACATTGAAAAAAAAACTCGTAGTATAAAAAAAAATACATCGGTTATATTATAACAAATTATTGTTAATGTAGAAGAAAAGACTTATTATATAAAAATATTATCGTATATCGTAATGGATCGTGTTGGTGCGCGTCGCAGAGGAGCTCAAGTGTCCACAAACTATTCTAAATAGTGCGTAGTACCTATCTATTAGACATTTTGCACCGATATTATATTATAGTTGTAATGACACGCGTCGGTCTCCGCTCACACTTCGCGACGTGTTCCCATCCCTCCGCCGACCGCGCCACGGGCTGCTTACTGCCGTACAAGACATCATCACAAGCGAGTAGGCCCTGGCGCGGCTCGCGGAGTACTCGATGGCCATACTTACTTATATCTGTGTTGTCGTTGCCCAAAATATTGTATTTGATCAATGTGTTGCCGATATTAAATGATTATCAACATTGTGTGCTGTTGTGTTAACTCGCGGCGGTCTCGCTGTGTAGGTTCTTTTGTATAATTTATATTGTTAAGTATTTAATTATTCGTAAGCGACAGTATTGTGGTACTATTAACGCTTTAGATGTAATTAGTTAACATTCCATGTATCTGAGGACTTGAGGACAGCCACCCATCCTCTGGACATCACAGCGAATAGGTGTTCTTACATTACGTTCTCATGTTTTTGTCATTTTAAATGTAATCGATTATAACGGCACGTTGTATTGTCAAACGTTAAGTTTGAACTCTATATGATAAATGTTTTATTACCAAAAATTTTGTAATATGTATAAAATCTTACTAACTGCATGACAAGTGAAATTTTTAACAATTATATTATTAGTTCATAAGAGAAATTGTTAAACCGTTACATTTCGCAACTTAGAACAAATGTATCTTAGTTTTAAAGTATTTTTTAGTTACTCGCATGTAACATTCCCCGTTTGCGGTAAGGAATGATGAAACATAGATTTTACATAAGCTATGTTGACTATTATATTTAATTTCGGCCGTATATACTTGTATTGTGAAACACCAATAAATGTACGTTACTTAAAGGTTTCATTGTGAATTACTTGGTGCGTGATTGAGACATACTGTCAAATTAGACTGGAGAAATTGGGATACTGTAACTATTCTATGCTTAACTGAAAATAAAGAAGATTAATCAGATTACGTGTTTTTATTACTTATCTATCTCTATCTACTGTATGGTACAAACAAATTGTAGCATTTCACCGTTACCGTGTGAATCATTGCAAATACAACAAAATCTACTGCGATCCAAGGACACCTACCCTATACAACAAACTAGCGATTTATAGGAATACACAAGGCCATCAATAGTCATCGCACAACAAGCAGTTTACCACTAAAAAGATATTGAAAAGTGAGGGCTTTACAAAATAGTAACTTAAAGAACAGCACAGACAGCAGCAAAATGCGAAAACACAAATTGAAATAAATCGCGTAAACTCGTGCACACTACACGCGCACATCACTATCACTACATAGTATAAAACAAAGTCGCATCGCGCTGTCTGTCCTTATGTATTTTTAAAACTGCGCAACGGATTTGATGCGGTTTTTTTTTATAGATAGTGATTCAAGAGGTAGGTTTATATCTACATTGCACCCGGGCGAAGCCGGGGCGGGTCGCTAGTTTCCACTTTAAAAGTGACAGCAAAATCATGTTCGAACGTTATGGAACCTTATAGTTAAGTGTACATTATAGCCGCATCGGGCCGCATTCCTCTACTTCGAATAAGCACGGTACAGCCCACCTCCCTATTACTACAACTTGTATACGAGACAATATAAACTCCACATTTCGATGATCTAAAGGTAGTTAAAACGAATATCTGGTAAGGTAGTCCCTTTTTATGGGTAGGCATCCGTCCAGCATTGTCAGACTTCTTGGTTCTTGATCGCCTTTGTCCGGCCATGTCATTTGGCCAGACTTGATCAGAAAATACAATTTTAAAGTGCTGAAAAGAATGAAAGCTTTTTGGCAGGACTTTTCAAATTTTGAAGTGATAATCCTAGTCCCGCTATACAGACTTTGTTAATCACGTGAACCTAAATGCGTTTCGTGTTTATTAGCGATAGCGAGAAACCAATAAAAAAACCAAAATCCATTACAAAATTATTTTATTTCAACATAATCGCACACTGGATACAATAACTCAATACAATCTTCTTTGAAACAGTTTCAAAGTAAGAAAGCAAAACATTGAAAATTGACCTCTTAAGTAAACGCGATAGGTTTAGGCTCTTAAGTATATATTAATGAAACATTACACTGGTACCCTAAAATGATATCGTGTGCTTAAAATCTGTAATCACATAACTAAGTAAATGCTTTCGTACATTACATTCGTAAACTTAAAAAAATACTGAGATTATATCAATGAAATTCATAAATAAATATTATTATACCGGTGCTCAATAAATTAATGAACTTTTTACGCATCTATAATACTGAAATCCGAGATTCTACATCGAAATGGAATGTCATAGTTAGATGAAATAAATTGTTAACTTTGACACATTATTTTTGGTATTCCGTTCTGGGACGAAGCTTTTGTGATAATGATACTATAAATACAATATTAATATACTTCCAAGGATTACCCATGAAGATATACATAGTTGAACTTGTAACTGTTTTATCATTCTAAGGATGAATATCTCTTGCGAGTGATTTTACCAGCGTTCGATGCTGGAAAAGCCAAATAGGCATTGCATTAACACAAGTTACCGATTGTCAATTGCCTAGGCATGATGTTCACATTGTCTAAGCGCCAGTTGGATAGTTTTAACATCAACAAAGTTTCTATTTTCTGGGAATTGTTGTCAAAAGACTGCAATTACAAGTTCGACTATACACAGACATTTCGCTGAAAGAATTTGACCATTCGCCGATATAGAAAATAGGAGGATAATCATTGGTGTAGCAGTATACATGTATCGTATACATCCGTATATAAATAATTTGTCTATTTTACCGTCGCACTTAATCAGTACGAACGTTGATCACACATTATCACAGAAATTAACCAAAAAATTGAAACTAATAGTGCGCAAGTGCTAAGTACATATTATAACTAAATAATACTATCCAGAGCAGATAAAGCGAATAAATAAACTTTTTCTAATAAATAATATAATTTATGAACAATTTAGAACTACGTTTAGTATGTTTTATTCTTATAAATCTTATTTTGTAAACAAATACACACTTGAAGACTTAATATTATTACGAATATCTTTATTTTTTTTTTGTATATTTTTAAGTACACATTTAATACTGCTTGATATTGCTATTGTTACCTCAATTGCGCCATATTTGTTTACTAAACCAGAATAAGTAATGAAAAATACACTTTTTATACATATATTAGATCTCTTTTCCTACAATAAATGATCACCGATGGCATATAGGACATGAATTCAGAATCGAAGAAGATAATATATTTAGTCGTGATACAACGGGTTTCGTCCTTCGATAGATAATTATAAAAAGATTTTTCTACAAAATTGTAACTTTCTACGGCCAGATGTTAAGGCTGTTCAATGTCTGTATTTAAGATTTTTATCAAATACCAGATTCTGAATTCAAATCACACAGTATACAGAAGAAATGAAGACTGCTCGTGAATAGTTTTGTGCCGTGGTGTGAGTGTACATGATGGTATATGATGGTGAATTGTGAATGGTGTATGATGGCGGGTGCTGGCGCTCACTGGTCGCCATTCGCGTGGGCTAACTTTTGTTTCTTGTTCGGCTGTGAGCTGAAGAGGGCGCCACTGTGTAGATCCTTCATTAGAAAGGGTACCTGGGGACATAAAATAATGTTAGTTATTCATAAATAAGATGAAGTATAATGCATTATCTTATCCCTTTGTCATCAATGTCGTTTGAAGTCTCCCTCAGCAAATCGTATACAGCGATATTACTTCAGTCGGATAAAATCTATGAAAGCAGTTAAGAGCATATTTCACTAAAAATACCAGGTATTGGATAGGTATGTAAAAAAGGAGACCTGTATAGAAATAATAATCTTTATACATATAATTCTGGTGTGAGTTTGTTCTGCTAAACGGCTACATATTTTGATGTTTTTTCTTTGTACTTTTGGAGTTACTTTGATAACCCTCAGCTACAGTTTGGACGAGACAACTTACTGGGTTGTCGACAAAAGGTCTGGAAACTTGATTCCCGTGGACAAGCTCACCTTATGCTCCAGCCCCAGATGGTTGTTGGGCGGCAGCGCGAGCGCGGCCCGCAGCAGGTTCTCGTGGACAAGCTCACCTTATGCTCCAGCCCCAGATGGTTGTTGGGCGGCAGCGCGAGCGCGGCCCGCAGCAGGTTCTCGTGGACAAGCTCACCTTATGCTCCAGCCCCAGATGGTTGTTGGGCGGCAGCGCGAGCGCGGCCCGCAGCAGGTTCTCGTGGACAAGCTCACCTTATGCTCCAGCCCCAGATGGTTGTTGGGCGGCAGCGCGAGCGCGGCCCGCAGCAGGTTCTCGTGGACAAGCTCACCTTATGCTCCAGCCCCAGATGGTTGTTGGGCGGCAGCGCGAGCGCGGCCCGCAGCAGGTTCTCGTGGACAAGCTCACCTTATGCTCCAGCCCCAGATGGTTGTTGGGCGGCAGCGCGAGCGCGGCCCGCAGCAGGTTCTCGTGGACAAGCTCACCTTATGCTCCAGCCCCAGATGGTTGTTGGGCGGCAGCGCGAGCGCGGCCCGCAGCAGGTTCTCGTGGACAAGCTCACCTTATGCTCCAGCCCCAGATGGTTGTTGGGCGGCAGCGCGAGCGCGGCCCGCAGCAGGTTCTCGTGGACAAGCTCACCTTATGCTCCAGCCCCAGATGGTTGTTGGGCGGCAGCGCGAGCGCGGCCCGCAGCAGGTTCTCGTGGACAAGCTCACCTTATGCTCCAGCCCCAGATGGTTGTTGGGCGGCAGCGCGAGCGCGGCCCGCAGCAGGTTCTCGTGGACAAGCTCACCTTATGCTCCAGCCCCAGATGGTTGTTGGGCGGCAGCGCGAGCGCGGCCCGCAGCAGGTTCTCGTGGACAAGCTCACCTTATGCTCCAGCCCCAGATGGTTGTTGGGCGGCAGCGCGAGCGCGGCCCGCAGCAGGTTCTCGTGGACAAGCTCACCTTATGCTCCAGCCCCAGATGGTTGTTGGGCGGCAGCGCGAGCGCGGCCCGCAGCAGGTTCTCGTGGACAAGCTCACCTTATGCTCCAGCCCCAGATGGTTGTTGGGCGGCAGCGCGAGCGCGGCCCGCAGCAGGTTCTCGTGGACAAGCTCACCTTATGCTCCAGCCCCAGATGGTTGTTGGGCGGCAGCGCGAGCGCGGCCCGCAGCAGGTTCTCGTGGACAAGCTCACCTTATGCTCCAGCCCCAGATGGTTGTTGGGCGGCAGCGCGAGCGCGGCCCGCAGCAGGTTCTCGTGGACAAGCTCACCTTATGCTCCAGCCCCAGATGGTTGTTGGGCGGCAGCGCGAGCGCGGCCCGCAGCAGGTTCTCGTGGACAAGCTCACCTTATGCTCCAGCCCCAGATGGTTGTTGGGCGGCAGCGCGAGCGCGGCCCGCAGCAGGTTCTCGTGGACAAGCTCACCTTATGCTCCAGCCCCAGATGGTTGTTGGGCGGCAGCGCGAGCGCGGCCCGCAGCAGGTTCTCGTGGACAAGCTCACCTTATGCTCCAGCCCCAGATGGTTGTTGGGCGGCAGCGCGAGCGCGGCCCGCAGCAGGTTCTCGTGGACAAGCTCACCTTATGCTCCAGCCCCAGATGGTTGTTGGGCGGCAGCGCGAGCGCGGCCCGCAGCAGGTTCTCGTGGACAAGCTCACCTTATGCTCCAGCCCCAGATGGTTGTTGGGCGGCAGCGCGAGCGCGGCCCGCAGCAGGTTCTCGTGGACAAGCTCACCTTATGCTCCAGCCCCAGATGGTTGTTGGGCGGCAGCGCGAGCGCGGCCCGCAGCAGGTTCTCGTGGACAAGCTCACCTTATGCTCCAGCCCCAGATGGTTGTTGGGCGGCAGCGCGAGCGCGGCCCGCAGCAGGTTCTCGTGGACAAGCTCACCTTATGCTCCAGCCCCAGATGGTTGTTGGGCGGCAGCGCGAGCGCGGCCCGCAGCAGGTTCTCGTGGACAAGCTCACCTTATGCTCCAGCCCCAGATGGTTGTTGGGCGGCAGCGCGAGCGCGGCCCGCAGCAGGTTCTCGTGGACAAGCTCACCTTATGCTCCAGCCCCAGATGGTTGTTGGGCGGCAGCGCGAGCGCGGCCCGCAGCAGGTTCTCGTGGACAAGCTCACCTTATGCTCCAGCCCCAGATGGTTGTTGGGCGGCAGCGCGAGCGCGGCCCGCAGCAGGTTCTCGTGGACAAGCTCACCTTATGCTCCAGCCCCAGATGGTTGTTGGGCGGCAGCGCGAGCGCGGCCCGCAGCAGGTTCTCGTGGACAAGCTCACCTTATGCTCCAGCCCCAGATGGTTGTTGGGCGGCAGCGCGAGCGCGGCCCGCAGCAGGTTCTCGTGGACAAGCTCACCTTATGCTCCAGCCCCAGATGGTTGTTGGGCGGCAGCGCGAGCGCGGCCCGCAGCAGGTTCTCGTGGACAAGCTCACCTTATGCTCCAGCCCCAGATGGTTGTTGGGCGGCAGCGCGAGCGCGGCCCGCAGCAGGTTCTCGTGGACAAGCTCACCTTATGCTCCAGCCCCAGATGGTTGTTGGGCGGCAGCGCGAGCGCGGCCCGCAGCAGGTTCTCGTGGACAAGCTCACCTTATGCTCCAGCCCCAGATGGTTGTTGGGCGGCAGCGCGAGCGCGGCCCGCAGCAGGTTCTCGTGGACAAGCTCACCTTATGCTCCAGCCCCAGATGGTTGTTGGGCGGCAGCGCGAGCGCGGCCCGCAGCAGGTTCTCGTGGACAAGCTCACCTTATGCTCCAGCCCCAGATGGTTGTTGGGCGGCAGCGCGAGCGCGGCCCGCAGCAGGTTCTCGTGGACAAGCTCACCTTATGCTCCAGCCCCAGATGGTTGTTGGGCGGCAGCGCGAGCGCGGCCCGCAGCAGGTTCTCGTGGACAAGCTCACCTTATGCTCCAGCCCCAGATGGTTGTTGGGCGGCAGCGCGAGCGCGGCCCGCAGCAGGTTCTCGTGGACAAGCTCACCTTATGCTCCAGCCCCAGATGGTTGTTGGGCGGCAGCGCGAGCGCGGCCCGCAGCAGGTTCTCGTGGACAAGCTCACCTTATGCTCCAGCCCCAGATGGTTGTTGGGCGGCAGCGCGAGCGCGGCCCGCAGCAGGTTCTCGTGGACAAGCTCACCTTATGCTCCAGCCCCAGATGGTTGTTGGGCGGCAGCGCGAGCGCGGCCCGCAGCAGGTTCTCGTGGACAAGCTCACCTTATGCTCCAGCCCCAGATGGTTGTTGGGCGGCAGCGCGAGCGCGGCCCGCAGCAGGTTCTCGTGGACAAGCTCACCTTATGCTCCAGCCCCAGATGGTTGTTGGGCGGCAGCGCGAGCGCGGCCCGCAGCAGGTTCTCGTGGACAAGCTCACCTTATGCTCCAGCCCCAGATGGTTGTTGGGCGGCAGCGCGAGCGCGGCCCGCAGCAGGTTCTCGATGGCGGCGCGCTGCTTGAACAGCGCGTTGTGCACGGGCGCCGCCGCCGGCACCAGCGGCGCCTTCAGCAGGTACGCCAGCGCCGACAGCACCGCGTGCATGCTCCCGTACGCTGCGGGGACCACATACATACTTCATCAAATATGGTGTAAATACACCCTTAAACGAAGCCTGAAGGGAATCGTTATCACGATTATTTTTTTTAAGTTTTTTTTGTCGAAGGTCAAATTTCAACTTTTTGACACGTTTAAAAAAAATCAAGTTTTTAATGCACAATGCTTTGTGTTAGTTGGGTGCTTCCATAAATCGCTATTTTACACAAAAAAATGGTAGTCTAAAGTCGGTTTACGGAGGATAATTCCACGTGATAACGTCAAAAGAAAACATTGATGAAAAATTGCATACTTTTATGAATTGAATTATTATCACTGAATTATCATTATTTTGTATAATACATAGATGCGTCACAAGCCGAACGCTTAGGCCGATCGTGCCTTTCTATCGCTTGTTCCGCGCTCTCGCTTGCACGCTCGGCTCAGGCGGAACGTGACACTTTTTCGTGCGTGCAACCGGCATTCACCAATTTATAAAACGTTATCACGTCAAAAATAGTTGTTTACCAGCAATAATGTTTGTGCAGTGTTATTTAGTTTGATTTACAAAATGTTTGATTGACAGCTTCGTGAAGGGTGCATTTACACCTTGTATATTATATTAGCAGAATTGAAATTCATTTTTATTCCTTTTGGATTAATTAATCGAAAAAAATATATACAACATTTTATTGATACTTTCTGAATATTTAAATGGCAAATGTTAATGATAATGTTATGTGATGTGACATACTAAATGATTTTGTTTTAAGGTATTATTGAATTAGTGACATTGTTATTTTTATTTTTTTTTACTTTATTTACATTTTGACATTCTATCTATAATTTTATTTTATTTTGACATGATTCATATTGATTGTACCTATTTTTTAATTTTTTTAATGTATATAACCTTTGATATTTTGTATGCCTTTTGGCGGAACACAGCTCAGAACTCATTTATTATAACATCTTCTGTATGTGTATTAACAAAATAATCCTCAACATATTTGATTACATCCCTAAATTGTTCTATGTTTGCGTGTGTGGAATTCTTCCTGGATGTACTCCGGGCCCGTAAAACTCTTACTGACTAAAATCACACGGTGTTCTCGCCTATCCTGGACTCCGTTCGTTCCCGGCAGTAACCTACTAATACTCACAGCGGTCTGCGTCGCGGAAGGCGAGCCTAGCGAACAGCTCGCTCAGCAGCACCAGGTCCAGTATCAGTGGCACCGCCAGGAGAGAGTCCTCGCAAGTGTTGTGCACTACGATGGTGTTGGTTCCGTGCAAGAGGATCTCTGATGTGTACTCGTCCATGGCACGTTTTGAGTCCCCTGGAAAGGAAATTGGGTTTATGAATTTAGCCGATATTTCGTCCTGATCTGATGTGCTCAAAAAGGGGTGAAAAAAAAGGAAATTGCATTTAGGGGTATAAAGAACCCAGTTCCTCGTCCCCAATAACAAACGGAACTCACCGACATACGGCACATACTTGATGACGACCACGTGGTCGGGCTTCTCGCCCGGGTTGTACAGGATCTGGTTCGACTCCACCATATCATCAACTACGTTGCTCTTTGAGATCTGGAAGAAAGAGTAAGATTTATTTGGCGTCAGTACACAAAAAAAAGATAAAATAAAAAAAAACAAAGAGTTACAAAAAAAGAGAAAAATACAATGTAAGGTACATGCTGCGTGCCTCACAGCTGCACCAAAAAGGTTCATTTCAGCATTCATGCCAGACAAGTGATGCTGTCTGACGCTGGTCTTCCAATGAACCTTTGGAGGGTCAGTGACTGAACAACAGTTTTATTTTTATTTTTTCGGATGGGAAATCATCAAATGACTTCTCCCGCTCTGGGCAGAGCGGAAGGGACTGTCAGACTTGTACTGACTAAAACCCATCCATGTTCTTTCCTTGCCCTTTGTGTTCCAGGGCTGCGGTATCTCTTTCGAATAGTCCCGCAGCCCTGGCAGACCAACAACAGTTCAAACGCAAACAAACCAAACTGCCATCTGCAAACGTAATCATTTTTCTTGAGCTCCTTGAGTTCTGAGTTGAGTTACATGGTAACTGATAAATACGTGCAATGGACAAGTCCACTTCCACGTGTTTCCTTCCTCAAGAGATCATCCCAGACACTAATCTGCATGGTCCTCATCAGAAGCGAAAAGTCAATTTTTGTAAGAGGTAAGCCGGAGTACATGTCTTTCATGTAATTATATTATTTGTCTATAGAATACTGACTGCCATTTTTCAAAAGGAAGCCGATAAGAATCTAGTTGTATGGAACCTTCGCCACTGGTTCTCATATGACTTGACAGACAATGTATGGACTTTAAAAGACACTGTAATCTTTCGAGTTTGTTTCGATGTTTGCCCAGAGAGGCACGACAAACACTATTCTGTAACCCCCCCGGCGGTTTTTTTTAAATCCGATGTTTTATAAATCAGTGTCCCATCCTGTATATTTTACGAAGTGTTTTTAAAAACAAGTATTTTTACAGAACAGACATCGTTCATCATTTTAGAATTGATTCATCGCAATACTTTTCACTAATGTCTTATGCTTACATTGGTATTAGGTTTTTTTTTATTTTCCTATTCTTCCTGAATAGGGTAGTTAACCAAAAAAATCTAATAAGTAAGTCAGATAGATATCCAAAAAATATTGGACACGTATTTTATTTTTTTCACGTAAACAAAAAATGAAGATACAAGTCGAAAGACGCAGTGTATCGCGTCGAAAACTCGTGTGAAGTCACAATGTCAGTATACTTTTACTGGCTATTTATATTTTTCTGACGGACGGACGGACTGACGGCCTAAATAGAATCATATTTTTTTTACTCAGGAACCATCCCTATTCCCGGCCGTTCGATTTATCTGCAAAAATCATTCAAACTAAGGTATAGTCTAAGATATTACTAACCTCCTTGGACCGGAACTGTTTAGGAGCAGAGAGATTCTTGCCGTCATTATTACCCAAGTGGTTGTAGCTCACGATAGATACTGGCTTCAATCCTGAAAGTACAATTTTTTATTGCAAATAAGCAAGTGATAGACAAATTCAATTTAAATAAGTTATACTTCTTTTGGCGCGTCAGGGAAAAATGATCAGAGTAAATTTACACGCACACCGTCACGAAAAACCGACACCCTGAAGTTAGCTAGTCAAAATACACCCTGAAGTTAGCTAGTCAACATTTTAATTTTATACGCCAAAGAAGTATAACTTCTTTCTTGCGTACATAAGTACACACACACTTTTTTTATATTTATGGCCTAATTTTTCATGGCAAAAATTACAAACTTTCATCGTCTGTTTAAATCACAAGGAGATGAATATTCAAAGTCTTTCCTCTTGACAACCAAACTGACAGTCTGGTTATTGGGCAGTGGTCACCGCCATTTATGGACATTTGCAATATAAAAGCATCACAGGTGCATTACGATCTCTCAAATAAGGCAATGAATAACTCATATGCCTGTCACATGAACGCATACCCTTTAAAAAGTTATACAGCACAACATTATCCTGTATGCTTCAGTCCGATCTAGTAGGGGCCGAGCCTATTGCCATCAACCTGACACAACTCGGGCTGGTACCGAGAAATTCGTGACGATATGACGCAATAACACTAACAAACAACTGGCGAAATGTAATCACATTTATGTACTCACATGTATGTACTGTATAGGGTATATCTCTGCCAAACCCTCCTGGGATTACAGGCGTGATGTTATGTAATGTTACTATCCCCTACTCACCAGCCGACACGAGGAAGTCTACCAGCACAGACTTGAGTTTAGTCTGGCCGGACTTGAAGTCGTCCCCGGCCACGAACACGCCGCGCAGCTCGGCGCGCTCCACGACGCCGGCCACCAACGTGTTTTGGGGCGAGCCATTAATGTATATGCACTAAAATTGTAACAAAACACAAACAATTTAACATTGTTTAAAAATTTGAGTGAGATGAGTTTAATTTAATATAGAACTGCGTTCAACAGAAAACCAAAAGGCCCAGTTTTTAACGTCGTCTTAGCCTTTTTGAGTTTCTTTATTTTCTGACGGAAAATCATCAAATGACTCCTCCGGCTCTGGGCGGAGCGGAAGGGAGTGTCAGACTTGTAGTGACTAAAACCCATCCATGTTCCTTCCTTGCCCTTTGTGTTCCAGAGACGCGGTATCTCTTTCGAACAGTCCCGCAGCATACGAACAGTCCCGCAGCAACTAGATTGGTCTCAGATCTTGATCATGTACAACCTTCTTTCACTTTGAAGTCAGTTAAAAGGATAATTTTCAATTAATAGTCGAAATACAAGTTTCTGATAAGTGAGTATCATACAATAGAGAACATAAGATTAGATCATTACGACAGACGAATTTCACAAAAAAAAACTGAACGCGATCAGTGCTTCTAAACTGCGGTCAAAAGCTAATCAGTCTCAATATTCTGGTTGACTAGGCGAGGATGCCTTGTGGCATTAAGTCCGCCTATGTACCACTCTTGTACATGAAGTTTAAATAAATGAATATTCCACAACAATGCGGACACAGCTCTTGAAAGCAACAAGATAATTATTTTAATCGCCTTAAATTGGGTGAAATTCGTCCCAAGTCTAATGAGTACTCACGTTTTCATCAATGGCGGCAAGCGCGAAGATAGTGGAGGGTGATATCTCGGAATTGTTGTCTCGCAGCGCTCGCTCCAAGTTCTCTGAAGTATCGTGTACACCCGCGTGCACCTCGCAGAACCTGACACAGAAGAAAACCAAATGTAGCTGAAATAAATTAAAAGAAAGAAAATAGTGCGTGGAGTCCCTCCGCGCGGAAGAAGTGAAACTTCGTAATGTGGAAATGGAAATAGGAAGGGGTAGAAATTGATTTTTAGTGAACTACAGGTATACTACGCGCATGCGTTCGAGTGCCACGCATTCATTCTCGCTCTGTCTCTTTCTATTCCCCCTCCCCAGGAGCGTTGAACGTTTAACGCAACAGTGCTATCATACCCCCTCCATGGTAAAGTTAAACGTTTAAAGCAACCTTGTTAGAAGTCGCATTAGAAGATTCGCTTCAAAAATACATTTCGTCACCACCAACTGCCTCACCTTTTCCCAAGTATGTAGTTTCCTGTCTAACCGGATGTAGCTGAAAGCCAGTATTTTACATGAAGCGACTGCTTAAATGACCTCCACAACCCAGTTAGTACTAGTAATACGTTAATCTTTGGTAGGACACCATGCGAGACAGTGGCACAGTGCTGGTTTTCAGGGACATCCAGCGCAGTCGTGATAACGTATTGAAATTAATTTAAGCATTGGAGATAGGGAAATAAAATAACTAAGTTTTTTACATTTATATACGTTCAATAACCTATTTAGCACATCTTAGACATTTGAAGTACTACATTGAACTCGTCTATTTTAAGAATTCTCACTTTCAAAAAAATATAACTCGTCAAACCATGCTTTTTTGTAATGTGGTAGGTCAATAACTTTTCTTTGAAGATACTATTGAATTTCGATTCATGAATACAATACTAACATGAATGAGTAAATGCTAAAAAATAGTGATTCCTCGATATTTTTTAAATAATATAACACTGAATCTACATTGTGCTGGATAATGTATAATTGTTCCATTTAAGCATTTTGTCTGCCAGTGAGCCATTTCTCATTTTAATTTAGCTACCAGAGACAACTAAAAACTGGCCAAGTGCGAGTCGGACTCGCGCGAAGGGTTCCGTGCCATGATCAATACAACATTAGACTGGTTTACGATTTATGACGTATTAGAAAAAAAACTACTTACTAGATCTCGTTCAAACCAATTTTGAGTGGAAGTTTGCATGGTAATGTACATCATATATTTTTTCTAGTTTTATCATTCTCTTATTTTAGAAGTTACAGGGGGGGGACACATTTTACCACTTTGGAAGTGTCTCCCGCGCAAACTATTCATTTTAGAAAAAAAATGATATTAGAAAACTCAATATCATTTTTGAAGACCTATCCATAGATACCCCACAAGTATGGGTTTGATGAAAAAACCACCACCTGTGCACCTTGTATATACATACAAATCTCGTGTCAGTGTGTTTGTGGACGCACACCTCGGAAACGGCTCGACCGATTTTTATGATTTTTTTTATGTATGTTTGGTAGGTATTCGTTTGTAAAGTATATTTCACACCATAATTCAAATGGGAGAACAAAATTTGCGGGGTCAGCTCGTTATTAATAAAATCTCGTGACTGCCTCGTTGGTCGAGTGCAGTCTAATTACCAGGTCGAGCATAGTGCTACTGGGTTTTTCCATCATTGGGTTTTCTCAGTATTAGCCACGGACTCTGGATTTGGGCCTGATTGTTGGCGATTGGTTCGCCCCTTATTACATGGAACTGAAACATAACTGACGACATGTGGGAGTACTAATGGGTACACCTTTGGATACCTCTTCCTAGGAGGGTTAAAGAGCATTCAGTTATGTTAAGTGCCATGTAATTTGAGATTGCATTAGAGATGGCTATTACCATTATAATACTGCTTCTGAGAAATTCCCGATGGAAAAACCCAATAACACTTTGATCGACCTGGGAATGGAACCCAGCAGTGGCGAAGGTTGCATACAACTCGATTCCTACCGGCTTCCCTTTGAAAAATGGCAGTATTCTATAGACAAATAATATAATCACATTAAAGATCCGTACTCCGGCTTACCTCATACAAAAATTGTCCCTTCGCTACTGGAACCCAGGACCTCATATTCGGCAGTAGCATTTGCGACCATTAGACCAACGAGGCAGTCACTTAATGAAGTGTCCGTAATATAAAGGCTGTAAAAAGACTCTTAACGAAGCGAAAGGCACTTGTTCTCCCCGTCATTGCGATCATTTTTTTGTTCTAGACCATACCTGGGAACCTTCTAGTTACGGAGATATTGAGGGTCTAAGTTCCAACGTTCTCACAATTTTTTTTTTTAATACATGTTTTTGATGTATTTTTTTTTACTCAAGACACCTTTACGACCCTCGTACTATTCAATCCACCCATAAGCACAATGTAACGCATTCAAAAGAATGTGTTACATTGAGTTCTACCGTAAAACGTGATATTTCACCCCAAAAAAAAGTTGTTTCCCCGCAATTATTGCGTAAAGTTACTTAGTTTGATGTACATAATGCTTGGTTAGCGGCTTCGTGAAGAGTCTGTTTACACCCTGTAATAATCTAGCTCATACCTCTCAGTGTTGGCAGTCCAAAGTATGATAACTTTGTCCAGTTTGTTCTTGTCGCGGAAGTCCTTGATGTCGGCGCGCACTTGTAGGTACTGCTCATATCTGCTGCCACGGATCAGGTTGGTGGCGCGGTCCGCCTGGAACAAAACGATAGTGTTTAAAACCATTTTTAAGTAAATAAGCCATCCCTTTCCCTTATCCCTCCTTCAATAGGTATCTTAATTATATTTATCTGTGTGGAATTCGTTTTAAAAAAACCGGCCTAGTGCTAGTCGGGCTCGCGCACGAAGGATTTCGTACCATTAGCTATAAAAACAGCAAAAAAATCACGTGTTGTATGGGAGCCCCCCTTATTTTTATTTATTTTATTCTGTTTTAAGTATTTGCTGTTATAGCGGCAACAGAAATACATCATCTGTGAAAATTTCAACTGTCTAGCTATCACGGTTTATGAGATACAACCTGCTGACCGACGGATCGACAGACAGATGGACGGACAGCGGAGTCTTAGTAATAGGGTCCCGCTTTGCCCTTTAGGGCCGGAACCCTAAAAAAAACAGCTTTTAGCTACAAAACTGCAATACCTACGCGGTAAAATGTATAGAACAGCTGATATTTTTTTTTAAATTACCGTTAAAAAATTTCTATGTGCCCCTTTTTTTATTTATTTTTTCGGATGGGAAGTCGTCAAATGACTTCTCCCGCTCCGGGCAGAGCGGAAGGGAGTGTCAGACTTGTACTGACTAAAACCCATCCATGTTCCTTTGCCCTTTGTGTTCCAGGGCCGCATCTCTTTCGAACAGTCCCGCAGCCCTATCTATGTGTCCCTTCAGAATGATGTACCTTGTATAAATGCATTTAAAACGTTTTACGACTGAAACATCTGAAGTTCACAGCCAAGGACAAAGCATGGTGCATACATAATTCATGTTACAACAATTTCACGTCGCGATAACATTACTATGTGTAATATTGTGAATAGTCAATCATTTTCCTCATTCGTAGGCAATATGTATTGATAAGGAATCAATCATTCTATTGAACTTTTCACGGAACAGTCATGCACGGTAGGTACTATTCAGGCCAGAAATGTTAATTGTATTAATAGAAATAACATTGTCTGTCTATCTGTTTGTTCCAACTTATCTTCGAAATGGTTGGACCGATTTTGACGGGACTCTTACAGGCCGATAGCTGATGTTTTAAGGAGTAACTAAGGATACTTAAAAAAAGGATTATGTGTACATGCAAAAAACCTAAAACCCTTGAAATAGGGATGTTTCCTGAGTAAAAAAATATAACTCTATTTAGTACCTCATTTAGACTATCGAAAAATATTGGATACGTATTATTTGTTTTATTAAATCAACAAAAACTGACGTAGATAAAACGCATCAAAGATCATGAGTGGGGGCTTGTGAAGTCACTTCGCTGGTAAAAGTGTAATGACATAGTGACATCACACGAGTTTTCGATGCTCTGTATCGTCTTCATTTTTTGTTTACGTGAAAAAAGAAAAAATACGTCTCCAATATTTTTTGGAAATCTATCTGACGGTTTATTAGATTTTTTTGGTAAAATACCCTATTGTAATCAAAATCCGATTCAAATATGGAAGTAATATTTTTTTAATAATATTTTCACGCGGACGAAGATCGCCAACAACAGTAAGTTGTAATAGAAAAATAGGTAAAAAAACTTTTTAAGTTAAACGGTTTTATGTTAAACATACATTGCAATGTTTAAAATAAATGTACTAAAAACCAAAAAATAATAAAATAGATACAGTCGTGGGAATTATAAACATATGCATAGACTAGACTAAAATAAAACCGTGGGGCACGTGGGGACGATAATTTGTAGACAATTGACGCATATGTTTATAATTCCCACGACTGTATCTATTTTATTATTTTTTGGTTTTTAGTACATTTATTTTAAACATTGCAATGTATGTTTAACATAAAACCGTTTAACTTAAAAAGTTTTTTTACCTATTTTTATTATCTAGTTTTTAGTTTTTATTTCGCATTCTGTTTTTTATATTTTTTTTTACCATTTTGTTCCCACGAGTAATGGACATTTAAACGGTCGACCCCCCCAGAGGTCCAATAAAGGGGCAAGGCTATGTTCAACAAGATGCGCCTGAGTCTTGAGGGGAAAACGCTAACGACATATCATTTTTATCCACCCTAATGCCATACAGTTCTCGGCGCGTTTTAACCTTTCACCTTAACTTGGGTGGTGTACCGCTAACGACGTATCATTTTTAGCCACCCTAACGCCACACAGTCCTCAACACGATACAAAATCTTGACTTGGGTGGTGGATTCAGGCTGGATTAATCAGATACCTAAATTACAGATTCAATTTCTAAATTTAAATCTTATTATTATACGCCATTTGGTGGCTGCGCCCATCTTAAATATTGAGGTTGTATAGTGCACTGTATTCTTCTTGTCAAGCCCTTTTATTTGATACCCATATTGGTGGGATTGATAAAAATTTGTTATCAGCCATTTGGTAGCGGCGGCCATCTTAGATTTCAATTTTGCATAGTAAATTGTATTCTACTTGTTGAGACCTTTCATTTGATACCCATGTTGATGGGATTGATAAAACCTAAGTTATCCGCCATTTTGTAGAGGCCGCCATCTTGGATTTTAATTTTATATAGTAGATTGTATTATACTGGTTGAGCACTTTCATTTGATACCCATATTGATGGGATTAATAAAACATAAATTATCCGCCATTTTGTAGCGGCGGCCATCTTGAATTTATAATGATAATGAATAAACATAATTGTATTGTCACCAAAATCCAAAGTGTATACAAAATTTCAGATTAATCGGTTGACAGGAAGAGGGTGAAATTTGAATTACTAAATTTGACCCAAGAATAATAAATAAAACAAACAGGGTGAGCTAAATAAAACCGTTTAATAAAATATATTGCACGCGCCGCCAATCAAATAATCCACATATTTGTAGGTTATTATCCCATCAAGGCTAATGATCGATCCGTTCCTATTTTTAGTACTTTCTATCACAATACTCTGTGGTTCTATAGTAACATGGAATATTTGGCAATCCCTCACTATGGCGGTGCCAATTACTGGGCTATAAGAGGATAGATTTATATTGTGATAATGATGTGGTTTATTATTTATTGGAAATTAAACTTAATTAATTTTTGATTATCTATACAAATAAATATTTTTTTGTTTACTGAATGCATATGAAAGTACATACGGTACCATGGATGGGTTTTAGTAAGTACCAGTCTGACTATTACACATCCGTAAAAAAAAAAAAGTACGAACGGTTCTTTAATTTTCTTTTTATGTTTGTCTGTCTGTCTGTTTGTTTCGGCTAATCCCCGAAACGACTGGACCGATTTTGACGGGACTTTACTGGTAGACCGCTGCTATGATAATGTTATAAGGAGTAACCTAACTTTTATTTTAGACAAAATATTAGGGTTCTGTGCAAAAAAAAAACCCTTCAAATAACAAAATCCAATTCAATTTTTTTTTTCAGCAGCCTGTACCGTCCCACTGCTGGGCAAAGGCCTCCCCCAATTCCTTCCACGTGCTCTTTATACGTGCCTCCTCGAACCACCCCTACGCGCGGTACGCGTCCAGGTCGTCTCGCCACCTTTTTCTGGGCCAATTCAAATAGGGAAGTATAATTTTTATAATAATAATTACACGCGGAGAAAGGTCGCGTCGCGGGGCACAGCTAGTTATAGAGTATGATCTGTTCCTGTAGATCATATCTTGTCCCATTTGTTTTTCGGGAACTTTGAGTTCTATCTTCATATAGTTGATACGCTGGTTCAGAAAAATACCAAAATGCATCTTTTCTATTATAATTCAGAACAACAAAGACTACTTTGTTTTTCCCTCGTCCCTATCTTTCTATAGCGGGCTATGTTCGAAGTCCGTAAAATAAAACCCAAAATGAAATTATTCAGAAAAAAAAACTATGGATACCAACTTAGCTTGCGACTTTGTAAGCAAGGTGAAGTGGCTGGCCATGTTTGTCGAAGGACCGATGGCCGATCAAAAAATTCCTTCATTCCCGTCTTCCCCCACCAGTGGCAGTTGCAACTATTTGTTGCATCTACCACCACTGGTCGTGGTTGCGTCTGTTCAGTCGCATTTGCCCCCACCTCTGTCCCCACTGGTGGAAGATGTCACTTAAATAGTGAGAATCCTCCACCAGTGGTGGCAGACTCGACGATTTAGTACGAGTCATGGAGTGGAGACCGCGTATCGGCAAGCATAGTATCGCTTCAAGCCACAACTCTACGACCTTAAAAAAGTAGCTGGATACGGATCGGGCGGCCTATGTCTAACAGTGGACTACGATAAGTTAGGGTTACCAACTCCAAAAAATATTTACCCCTAAAGTTATAGTCAAATACCCCTAAAATTGCCACAGAAACTTGTAAATTCCCCTAAACAAATAAATACACTTTATGTTTTGTGTTTCTTCATACATAAATTATTTAATATTTGAATTTAAAATAAGTTTGGGGGAAAAGTACTAACATGGGAACCTTGCTTTAGGGCTAGTTAATTGATTGATTACTTTCTAGTACCCATATTTTGAAACTAGAACACGATGGGTCGATTATTTTTCAAATATCGAAGAATCAGAACTCGCGAACTGACACTGTTTATAAAACAACGTCGAAGGCAATGGAACATTTTATTATTCCTCTGTGGGCCATTCATAGACAATCGATCTTTGTAAACATACTGGCCGCTTATGATCAACAGGCGCCACGGGCTGACACGTGTTTTGAAAAAAAAAGTTTCTACACAATGGCGGTCATTGCTGTCCTTTCATTGTTGTTACCTTTGATTTTGCGGTACAGTGAACTTTATTCACGTTGACATAAGGTTTAAATCATACGTAATTAAGTGTGAAAAGACTACACGTGTCACAAGCTTGACACATGGCTTGATACATAATTAGTAATATTATAATCTATGAACGGTCTCTAATGTTTATAAATAATGAGTAGGCTTGTGTAAGCTCTTGCGAATAATGGAACTTCCATTACTCTGTAAGTAAACAAGCCTGCTTCATGTTGATTTTGTAAAGCTCTGGCTTATATTAATAACTAAAGATGTTTTGGTAAATTGGCACGTGTAAGTCAAAAGACAATTATGTTTTACCATAGTTGCAAACATAACACACCCCTGTAAACCAGGGTTAGGCAGACTTGTGCCTTAAATAGTACACCCACAATAAGCCAGTTATGTTTATGATAGAATAGAGTGCTAGCCTATTGCAAATCATGATCATGGAATTATTTCAGGATTTTGATATGACTGAACAAATAATATTTTCATCTTAGGCAAAATGCAATAGTTTGTACTAAAGACGCTTAAACGAAGAGTGTTAATAAGAGTGATATTTTCTCAGAAAATGAATCTTGGCAATCAGCCCGAAACATGGTAGGAAATAAAGAAGCGGCAAATGACAATATAAGCGTTCTATACATATTAAAGACTTTACATTCATTTCATCAGGCTTTAAAAATGTTGCCACAACTAAATAATGCAGCGATTATTTTTCAGTGGCAATAAATGTTAGATAAACAGAATTTTATTCTCATTCATTAGATAGTATTGAAAATCGCATACTTAACAAACTATAACAAATATTAGCATGTTTTATAGTTAGATCATTGTCATCGTCATCTGCCTAGCCTTTTCCCATAATGTTGGAGTCGGCTTCCAGTCTAACCGGATGCAGCTGAATATCAGTATTTTACATGGAGCAACTGCCTATCTGACCTCCACAACTCAGTTAGTTCTGGTTAATACGATACCCCTTGGTTAAACTGGTTGTCAGACTTTTTTGGACCACTGACAAAGATGTTCAAATGACAGCCGGGACCAACGGCTTAACGTGCTTTCCGAGGCACAGAGGTAACTCGGTATGTAATGGGTGGTCACCCATCCACAGACCAACCTAGGCAAGCACGACTTAACCTAAAGATCGACCCGAGCGGCTGATATTATTAATTAGCCATGAGCTCCTCGTAGTGAGTTGTATTTCGTAGAAAAGTTAAAGTGTTGCTGCTTATGGAAATGAACATTCAACATAAATCATATTAGCAAAATGCATATTCTTCATAATCTTAGGATTAGAGTTTCTGGACTATTGCCAAAGATAGCTCTATCATAGGCGAATAAGCTTGGAAAAAATAATTTAAATTTTCCATTGATTAAGGCTGATTTTATCCAGATAATTTAACCTTGGAAGAAAATTTATTAATTTGATTGATACTGCTTTAGTATATTAACATGAAAATGCATTTATAAGTTGTGGTTTTTTTCCCTTATCGTTTCTTAATATTAGTTCTAACATAAGTCTTGTATGGCACTTATAAACTTTATCAGTGAGTCAATAACATGAATCTATAGCTAACCATAAGGTACTTAATGTCATACATGTTTAACGGCACGCATGTGCAGTACATTACCTAATTTTGTTAAGATTTTGTTCCGAAGGAAAATTCTTAAAAGAAGAAGAAGTCTTATAACATTTAATAAACTGAATAAAATATTTAAAAATAATAATGTGGGTAAGTGGTGTATATAATTTTTCTGCATCCGAAAAAAAAAAAACATTAGAAAGAGAAATGTAACTCAGATCAGAAACTTGCAACGCCAACTGTTTTGGAGTTCAGTGGTTAAATACCTCCATGAAACTTTAATTTTTACAGCGAGCAATGGGAAAATCTATCTTTGATATTGGATAAACTGGTTTAATATGAATGCAACACTAGAGGAAACAAGTCACTATGGTAAAGATGACTAAGCGACTAAGCTGTTAATGTGTTAATTGGCCACGAGGAAAACTAGCAGTAGCAATCATAGACAATTTATTAATACAACGATGTTGAATGAGGTATAATTGTTGTATGTATATAACTTTTTTCTATACGGGTCGGAAGAGTTATTAAAAAAAAAATTCAACTGTTCCATACATTTTGACCGTGTAGTGTTGGTATTGCACTTTTGTAGGAAACCGCTGTTTTTTTTTTTAATAACCCATGATGCATTTCTATGTGGGCTCAGAATGATGGATTGAATACATGGTAACCGTTTTCGCGTCGGTGTCCCTTCCACCCCGAATGAAGTGTTCAATAAACTAGTAATTTCAAGATATATCGAAATATTTAGATACAGAAGTGAATCAATTGAAAAACTACATCAAAAACAGAACTTTTCAATAAGTTAAAGTAAAAGAGGACCCCTCTTTTACTTTTTTTTCATTGGACAAAATCAAAGGCTGTTTAGCACTGGATCATCTGGATCAAAAGAACTGCAAGGTGTAGGAAGAGACCTTTGCCCAGCAGTGGGCTGATATAGGCTAACAGTATAAACATTAGTGCTTGTGACTATTATATAAGTACCCGTAAAATGTAGTTTACATTAGCAAATAGACAATATCGATTACCGTAGTATCATTTCAGAGCGCTCCCAGGGATGCGTTCAAATCGATAGCTGCACTTGTAAAGGTCATGGAGCAATATACAGGGTGGATACCGGGGTGGTTTAGTGGTGGTGATTGGGGCAGTAAGGATCGATTAACATTTAAAAAAAATGTTTGGTGCAAACTTTCACACAGAATAGGTATATTCCCGTTGACCCCACCGCCCGTGGTCCGACTGGTGGGGTCAGCGCCTCAGCGGGAATACAGGAATACATCCATTTTTTCGGGAATTGAAGAAAGTGTATGGGAAAAGTTTTTTGAATTTCTGACTTTTCTAGTACTCCAACCTGGGTTGGTCCCGTAGAAGTTTTTGACCAGTATTAGAAACAGGATCGATTGGTATAAAAAAAATGTTTTGTGTAAAGTAGGCATTTTCTTGCTAACTGATTTTTTTTTTGAAAATCTGTGAAAGGTGATCAAAATTTCACGAAAAATTATGGATGTCTCCTAAAACCATTTTCGTGTAGCTGCAACGGTTAAGATAGTTCCCCTTACTGCCCCCTTCACCGCATACACCCTGTATAGGTTACATGTGTTTTCAATTCACGCTAACGCTACGCAAAATCTTTATTTTAAATTTATCTATAATATGTATGTATTTAGAAATATATAAGTATGTTTATCAGTTGTCTGGTTGCCATAGTACAGGCTCTGCCTAGTTTGGGATCAGATGGCGGTGTGTTGGTTGTCCCAAGATATTATTATTAAAATCGATAGAACTACACTGACCTATATATTTCTGCGTTTCAGTGCTCTTGGTAGTAGTGGCCAACGACCACAATGATCGCTGTTTTCATGTTCTTATGTGTTGTTATTACGTGTTGTTGTTCAGCCAGACTAAACATTCTACACTTACTGAGAACGTAGTCTGGCTGAACTGAGACTGAGATGGAACTTCAGGTCAATAGACACCCTGGACAAGAGTTACCATGGCTGACCTGGAAGTTTTTAAATAGACTCCGGACTCAGGTTGGCCGCAGCAAAGAAAACCTGCTCACGTGGAGATTCATTAATGACTTTGCCCTGGAGTGTAAATGTGGTGCTGTTCCACAATTAATGGGGCACTTAATATCGTGTCCTGCGTGTCATGTTGTTTGTTCACTACAGGAACTGATGGACGCTACCGACAGCCCAAACTAGTGGCTCAGTTCTGAGCCGACACAATATAGATTGTCATCGACACGCTAAGAAGGTCAATAGAACTTCAAACCAATATACCAAAGTGGTCAAGGAAACCTTATGATTTTGGAGAAAACTAATACGATTAAATAATTACTGTAATCCCCGAAGGGTTAAGCACCTACATTTGTGTACCTACATTTTGGCAGTTATGTTTTTAGTCCCATGAAATAGCGGGCGAGCCTATTGCCATCAACCGAACACAAATCCAGACTCCGTGGCTGCTACTGCTCTCAGTAGCAGCAACGGAGTCTGGATTTGTGTTTATGTTGTGGAATTTCTATTCCTGATGGAAAAACCAACTACTTAATACTTTACCCGACTCGTGAATCGAACCCAGGAGCTCATACTCAACAGTCAGCTTGCGACCAGTTGACCAACAAAGCAGGCAATTATTTTTAAGTATATTCACATATAGTAGGTACAGTCAGCGTCACGATGTGGGTACCCCTCTTGAAAGCACCTACGTTCCCAACTGGGATACCCAATTGATGCAGGCCACCATACATACATATAATAATTATTTAAAGAAGTGCTAAATTACATTAAAACAGGGGGTAGCTGGGAGTATCGAACATCGCACATTTAATGCAATATTCGAGAACATTTCCCACCTGCCCCTCTTCGTAGCGCATCAATAAAATCAAGGCGAGTGGTGTCAAGGGTAACTCCCCCTCCTCCCCTAACATTATCCCCCTCTTCCCCCTGTCACTCGTACGACAAATCCTTTCAGCGAAAATGCTTTTCATTAGAATCTGTCTATTTACATGTGGTAAATGTACCTTGCTCAACCCCTGTCAGGTATTTTCCTGTGGTATTGAGATATTTGATCATATTGTGTCACAAATGTCACAATGTATTGTTGGGTTGCGCAAATTAATTCAATATTGAAATAATTTAGATAAATTTACAATTTATGCAATTCCTAAAATCTATAAAAATAAATAAAATTGAAGTATCTGTTTGTAATTTAAAAATAACAGCCTTTTATTGAATCATATGAAAGTATATACAGTCACGTTCAATGCTCCACTTAAAGACTAAGTGCGGAAACCGAAACCCTAACATGGAACATAGAAGTATAGACGGAATTTATAACAAAAAAAAAAATTGTCTGTCTGCCTGTTTGTTCCCGCTAATCTCCGAAACGGCTGGACTGATTTTGACGGGACTTTTACGGGTAGATAGCTGATTGCCAGTAAAAGCGCTGTCACACTTCAATTATTGATTTGTATAGATGTTTAGATCGCTGAAATCATTTAAATTAGCTGAAAAATATCAATAATAAATGATATTTCTTGTTTTATCTCATAGTTAAAAATTAAAATAAATTATAGTATAAAAAATAAAATAGCAGGTCATTTTTGTTAACTTTAGTACCGATACCTACTAAGTAGGCGCCAACGCATGTTTAAAATAAACACTTCCATTGATTCTGTTCGTCAGCGAGTTATTTTAGAAAATACGGCTGACCCGGCGCCCTACTGTACTGAGTAGTGGCCATGACAGTGGCTAACGTGAGTGCACGTATACCTAGTACCTTCGAATAATTCGCAGTGTATACAGTGTAATTATACTCAAGGTCTAGCGTACAGAGAAATTATATGGCAGTTGCAAGAATGTACTGTACTATCTAAGTATCTACAATGATATAGTTGAATGTGGAAATGTAGAAAAACGATTTTTTTTTTTTAATGTTGCTCCACACTAGTAATTTCTTCTGTACCGTGGGTGCGTTCACAAACATTTAAACTCACATACACAAACAGCCAGACCCGGAACAATTATCTTTAGGCCATACAAATATTTGTTCCGTGCGCAGATCGAACCCGCGACACGCAGCGCAGCAGTCAATCGCTCAGCCACTGCGCCAAACCGTGCCAGCAACTATACCCTTAATGAAGCCAAGGGGTACTTGTCCTCCCCGTCAATACGATAATTTTTTTGTTCTGGAAACCTTCTAGCGACGGAAATGGGGGTTAAGTTTTTTTTTTTTAATATTTTATTTTTAAGGTTATACTTTACTTTTAATATCTCCACGACCTGTTTACTATTCAATGCATACATAAGCACAATGTTTTGAGTGCATTACATTGAGTTTTACCGTTAAAAGTGATTCTTGACACTAAATAAAAAGTAACGTTCCCAGCAATCATTTTTGCGTAGAGTTACTTAGTTTGATGTACAGAATGCTTGGTTGACGGCTTCGTGAAGGATCTGTTTACACCTTGTGAGAGATGTGTCCAGATTATTCTAGAAGTATGTAACTACTAATCTTCTCGATCGGTTGAACAATAAACCCTCATCCATCATCATCAGCTGTCTAGCCTTTTCCAAACTATGTTAGGGTCGGCTTCCAGTCTAACCGGATGCAGCTAAATACCAGTATTTTACATGGAGCGACTGCCTATCTGACCTCCACAACCCAGTTATTACTGGGTAAATACGATACCCCTTGGTAAGATTGGCTGACAGACTCATAAACAAACTCTCATTCATACTAATATTATAAACATTGTTTCTCCGTCACAATGTAAAGAGATGTATGGAATAAGACTTACTACGCTGCGGCAGGCATCGCTGAAAATCGGCAGCGCTTCATCGCTCTACAGCCAGTGTGTGACACCCCTTAACCTTGACCGCTCTTTATAGAAAGCCAGTCAAGATCAAGGATAACATTAACAGTTAGGGAGCGGCCACACTTTTCGACGCGATTGGCTCTTTATGAACGGAGGCCTTAGCACGAGTGCACGGTTGATGTAAACGTAAAATGAATACGTCAATTTTTGTACTAAAAATACAACTTACCTAGAAATAAGAAATATTATTTTTTTCTAGCAATTTATAAGTTTGAAAGCAAAAAAAAATCTACGAAATTATTTTCAGATAGCATTGTTATCAAGAAAGAATTTGATGCTGCCGTAAAGCTGTTGACGGCAAAACATGGAGATCTCTGAATTTTATATTTACACCTTTTACACCTATGTTTAGCAACCAAAAAACTTAGACTTTATTCAATAGCATCTTAGTTAAATTGTTTGCAACATGCACAATTAGTATCATCCAAAGATATGAACAAATTCATAAATCGAAGTATTTGCGTCACGTATACAACGCGCGCTCATGCTAGGACCTCGGCTCAATCCTAATCCGCGTCCATAAATATTGTCACTCTTTAGCCAGCATCTCTCAAATATCAGAAGCAACTGAGGTTATTCCTATGAAGTCTGACAGAAACTTTCGTCCAACATACAGGGTGTAAACAGACTCTTCACGAAGCCGTCAACCAAGCATTATGTACATCAAACTAAGTAACTTTACGCAAAAATTAAAAAAAAATAATAATAATAATTGCTGGGAAACGATTATTTTTTTGGGCTGAAAAATCACGTTTTACGCCACACACATTCATCCAACCAACATCACACCATAAACATACCATGCACGTCGTACTGACGTCACTTAACGTCACGTACACACATGACGCATGTCGCGTCACGTTACGTAAGTGTGGTCTATTTCCAAGAATTACCGGTGGCGGCGATTCTTCAGGGCTGTCCGTATGTGTTTTGAGTTCATATTCATATTCATTTTATTGCGTACCATAATGATACAAAAAGGTGTTATAATAGGCTTACGGCTAATAACAGTATTATGGACCCTGTTAGGGCACAGCAATATATAATATTTAAATTAAATAGTATGTAGTTAATGAAATCATAGAAATTATTTTTACTTATAATTTACAAATAGAGGGTTATGAGTAACATACTAATACAATTTCTCGAAAAAATTGATAAATAAGAAAGTAACATAAAGCAGCATCACAACATACATGTTATTTGTAATTGAGATCAATAGTATTGTATAGTTCGTTCAAATGTTTGTTCACAATAGTTGTTACTTTTAAGGGGAAAACGTCAGAGAATTGTATTGATGATACGTACTGTTTTAATTCTGTCAGTAGGTGTTGCGGTCGCAAATTAAGCAATCATCAACTTACCACCTGATACTGAACTGTAAATTGCAAAACCGCTACCCCGGCGCTTTCGCCTTAAAAATATATAAACTCTATTTAACCGAAGATACCGATGATTGCAGCATCATTAGTACAATTGAATCTTCTTCTTGCTCCTGTCCCATTCTATTTGGGGTCGCACAGTGGAACGAATGTATGGGAGCGGTTGGACGTAGACATGTCCGAAAAAAAAGAGTAAAATTATGCCAAACTAATGATGCCATCTTATTCGATTACTTAATGCCTTCATAACTTGTGGTGATGAATTTCTTCATAACTCCCATATTTCGGGAGTAATTTGAGAAAATGTGAAATTTTACTATGAAAATGAGTGTATCGAGCTCTCTCCCTCCTGATTCCGGGCTTGTTTCAAGTAGCGGTCTCTAATATCATAATGCTAATACTAAGAGCTATATTTAATACTAAGACACATAGTGCGCCAAATGTGCACTTTCTGGGATAAAGAGTGATGTTTATTTTATAACACAATTTTTTTATTTTTTGTTTATTTTGTTGATTAAAACCGTTTTTCTAAAGGTTTACCTTATTACAATAACATTTCTGAGCAGCCAATTAGAGAAGATATAAGCTAATTAGGATATATAATTAGGGACTTAAGGTTTACATATAAAACTGATGCACTAATGATTACTGATAAGAACATTGCTATTATTTAATTACTAAATGGCTCTTAATACACTAATTTAGCATGCATCATTTACTAATTATCACAATAACTAATTACCTTGCAATATTTAACAAAGGATACCTGGGATACCTGGATTTTATATAAATAGGTCACTATTAGTAACTTTAAAATCAGTGTTGATTTACACCTCGTTGTATCCAAGCTAATCTCGCAATGTATTTTCCAAATTTTAATACAAATCTTGATATTCACGTTGCTTTATGCGCACGCGCACATAAAGATTTACGCGACTTTAACTATTTGTTCAGTGTTTTAAAAGATAACAGTTGTGTTCAGTTATGTGAAAGTGCTGAAACAAGTTTAAAAGACTGGTGTCGTCGATTTTGCTACCGCATTTATGCAAAATGGACACAGTCTGGAAGAAGCACAGATAAGTTTCGGAAGAAACATGAGATTTGGCTACAGGCTGCAATTCAATGGCCGGAATTACAGAATGAAAATATGGAACCTTCTACAGAAAATATAAGTGACGTCATCGAGCCCATAATTTCTCCTGCTAAATCTGATGCTTCAACTTGTACACATCCTAGTCCTCGTAAATCTTTTGAGGACCTTAGTAACCGGCAAAAAAGAAGACGCACTGAAGATAGTCTTTCATGCAGCAGTAGCAGCGCTGAAATTATGTTTTCGGCCGAAAGGGCGCTTCAAAAGGCAGGACAAAGCGATACAGCTTATGTTATGAAATACTTGACGGAGAATCCAGAAGAGGCCTCAAAAACCAAAGCCTTCATTGAAGGTAAATCAATTCAGGTACGGGAAATATCCCCTTTGAAGGCATTGGCTCTTTATGTATCGATGAACTTATCGAAATGGCGCTATAACACTCTTCGGGATTTCAACACTCAAGAAGGAGCTCTTCAATACCCGAGTTACTACATGTTGGTTAAAGAAAAAATTAAGTGCTATCCGGCCAAAGAAGATCTCACAGTTACAGAGAGCTCTGCAAAAATCAAATTACAAGCCTTGATGGATTTAACCTCAAGAAGACTTATTAGGTCGTTAGAAACCCCTGTTGATCCCAATCAACAGCTCGTATTGACCAGCAAATGGGGTTTTGACGGATCATCTAGCCAAAGCATTTATCATCAAAGGACGAGTGAAGATGAGCAAATCGATCTTGCTAGTAATTTTATGATTAGTCTTGTACCACTGCGGCTCGTCTCAAAAGGTGTAACAATTTGGGAAAACGAGCGACCATCTTCCACTTCATTTTGCCGGCCAATATTGTTTAAGTTTATAAAGGAAACCAAAGAAAATGTGCAGAGAGAGATGGCTGAAATCGAAGCAGAGATTGAAGCCTTAACTCCATCCACCATCACTGATGGAATTAGTGTCAAACACCAACTGCTGTTGACAATGATTGATGGTAAAATTCATTCCATTATATCCGATACAGCAGCTTCAGTGTGTGACATATGCAAGGCTTGTCCTAAAGAAATGAATAATTTAGAGTTAATCAAAGATAAACACGCAAACGAGGACATGTATAAATATAGCTTAAGCACCCTTCACGCTTGGATTCGCTCAATGGAATGCTTATTACACATTTCCTACAAATTAGACATAAAATCATGGCAAGTAAGGGGTGATATAGCAAAAAGGCAAGTTGATGACAGGAAGAAAAGAGTTCAAGAGGCTGTAAGAAGAGAAACGGGCTTACTTCTCGATGTTGTGAAACAAGGCAGTGGATCCACCAACAATGGCAACTCGGCAAGGAGATTTTTTGAAAACTACACTAAATCTGCTGAACTGACCGGAATAGATGCTATGCTTTTAAGAAAAATCTGTGTGATCTTGCAGTGTATTTCATCAGGAGAGAAGATCAACGTAACTAAATTCCGAGAGTTCTGCTTTGATACTGCTAAGCTTTACGTGGAGTTATACCCATGGTATTATATGCCTTCTTCACTTCATAAAATTTTAATGCATGGGCCAGACATAGTTCAGAACATGTCAATTGTGCCCATTGGTTTTCTATCCGAAGAGGCATCTGAGGCTAGAAATAAAGATTTTAGAAAATATAGAGAGGGGCATTCTCGAAAGCATAGCAGTATCTCATGCAATGAAGATATTATGCACAATCTTTTACTGTCTTCTGATCCACTTGTTACAAGTATCCGTCCAAAAGGAAATAAGTTTGTAAAAAAATCTTCTTTTAAGGAATTTTATGAGCTTACGGATTCTGAGAAAAGTGATATCGAATTTGTTAACATAAATGATTTAGCGGACATCGATTCTGAATTTGAATTAATTGATGATGATGATGATGACGAAGATAATTAAATGATGTTATTGTTTTAAAATGTGTAACTTAGTAAATTAGAGCTTACATCTTAATTATTTATTGTACTTTTAATGAAACTAGGTAATTTATTATCAACTTACTTAAAAGTCATACTCTCATCAGTTCTTGTGAATATTTTTGTTAATATATATTTCTGTATATATATAATATATTTATAGACCTCTTAATAAGTCTGTCTGCGGTTTAAAGTAAATACAAATGGGGAAAAAACGTTTTTTTTTTTAAATTTTCATTTCCTTTTATCCCAGAAAGTGCACATTTGGCGCACTATGTGTCTTAGTATTAAATATAGCTCTTAGTAATAGCATTACGATATTAGAGACCGGTACTTGAAACAAGCCCGGAATCAGGAGGGAGAGAGCTCGATACACTCATTTTCATAGTAAAATTTCACATTTTCTCAAATTACTCCCGAAATATGGGAGTTATGAAGAAATTCATCACCACAATTTATGAAGGCATTAAGTAATCGAATAAGATGGCATCATTAGTTTGTCATAATTTTACTCTTATTTTTCGGACATGTCTACGTCCAACCGCTCCCATACATTCGTTCCACTGTGGGTCGGCGCAACACGTTTTCTTCTTCCATTCTCCCCTGTCAGACGCAACGGCATCAATTACTCCTTTCTCTTTCACATCATTCCTCTCGATCAACATTCATGTCGATCATTCTTTTAGTCACATGCGTTTCATCCCTCCTCATTACATGTTCATACCAAGACAAACGACTTATTTCAATTTTTCTGTAACAGGCGCCACTTTCAAACTTCCCCCAATATACTGCCTGCCTCGCCTTTTCCCAACTATGTTGGGGTCGGCTTCCAGTCTAACCGGATGCAGCTGAATACCAGTATTTTGCATGGAGCGACTGCCTATCTGACCTCCACAACCCAGTTACTACTGGGAAATACGATACCCCTTGGTAAGACTGGTTGTCAGACTTTTTCCCCCAATATACTCATGATTAGTATTATTGAATATGCAATTTTTTTTTGAAAATACAGCGGAAACTGAAGTTTATGTGACAAGATAAAACAAGATAAGATAAGACATTTATTTGTGAAAACATGAGTATACAAACAAGGCA
This sequence comes from Lycophotia porphyrea, assembly GCA_950005105.1. Classification (NCBI taxonomy): domain Eukaryota; kingdom Metazoa; phylum Arthropoda; class Insecta; order Lepidoptera; family Noctuidae; genus Lycophotia; species Lycophotia porphyrea. The sequence goes on along the minus strand of OX465400.1, from coordinate 3,855,792 downwards.
TGCAGGTTGTTCATAAACAAAAAAGATCCATCATGTTTCGGCCTTTGGGGCATATAAATATGTAGTTAAGAAAAATTAAAAAGTATTTAAACAAAGCTAAAAACTTTATTAATTTGACGTGACGGTTTTTCCGAAAACACATAGGTGCCTAGTTATTTTCATGTTCGGAAACGAAATCCTGCAAAAGTATAGGTAAGTACGTAGTAATTGTTTTGTTTGTTTGTATACTATAGTTTTTTTAATATTTATTAAATACTAGCTGTTGCCCGCAACCTTCGTTCGCGTGAAATTATTATTAAAAAATCCCTTTTATTATAAGCACTTCCCTATTTGAATCAATTTGTGTTACCAATTTCAAGGGTTTGCTTTTCTTTGCACGGATCCCTAATTATTTATTTAAAATAAAAGTCTAAGCCTAAGTTACTCCCTGTTATTTCAGCTATCTGCCAGTGAAAGTCCCGTCAAAATCGGTCCAGCCATTTCAGAGATTAGCCGGAACAAACAAACAGACAGACAGACAAAAATTGTAAAAAATGTTGTTTTGGTATATGTGCCGTGTATACATTCATATGCACTTAGTAAAAAGCGGTTATTTTAATATTACAAACAGACACTCCAATTTTACTTATATGTACAGATGTACAGATGTACAGATGTCCTGAGCACAGAGATGAGGTCGACGATGGAACGAGCTAACCCAAGTGAACTCTATTAACTCTAGACTTTAGATTGGGCAAAATTGGGCAATTGATAAGCAAAACGTGCTGCCCATTAATATTGCTTAGGAAAATTTTAGGGTTGCGTAAGCGCAGATGTGGGATATAAATAGCTTCGTGGAATACAGAGTGTGCCAATATCAAGAGGAAGGAACTTTAGTATTTCTGGTAATACGTATTCTGAAAAACCGATTGCATTATTTGTAATTCCTCGGAGGTTCAAATATTGCTACTAAACTCGATAATAATATCAATCAATCAATCATTTATTTTGTTAAACATAATAATAATATGTAGGTGTGGTTACATTCAGTATATTGTCTCAAATATGTGCACTGTTTTGCCAATACATAGCGTACAAATTTAACATAAACAAGCTATTACAATCAAGTTGGCATGTCAATATAGTCATTAAAGAAAAGAAAAACAATTTAAATTATTAGATATCGATCCTATAGTCGTCCTTTTTTTATTTTATTTTTCGGATTGGAAATGATCGAATGACTTCTCCCGCTCTAGGCGGAGCGGAAGGGAGTGTCAGACTTGTACTGACTAAAACCCATCCATGTTCCTTCCTTGCCCTTTGTGTTCCAGGGCCGCGGTATCTCTTTCGAACAGTCCCGCAGCCCATCCTATAGTCATCCTTACTTATATTTATATTATAAATGCGAAAGTAAGTTTTTTTGTTACCTTTTGACGCCTAAAACCACTGAACCTTAAATCCTGAAATTTTGCATATACGTTGTCAAATTTACAGAGACGGACATAGGATATCTTTTATCCCGAAAAAATGTACTATTCCCCAGGAAAACAAAAATAACGTTCTTATGCTCATAGATGGCACCACGTGTCTTTCGAATCATGATTGATTGTAAAATCTTAAATTAACACGAGCGAAGCCGCGGGCAAAAGCTAGTATATTAAAAAGTTTATATTTTTGGATGTAGCGTAGAGGGTAATCCTCGAAACTCCTGATTCGATTCCAAAAATTCTTTGACATAGGCTATGTTGGATGGGATTAATTAAAAAAAAACTGCTGTTCCTTACATTTTAACGATGTAGGTATTGCACCTTTGTAGGAAACAGCAGATATTTTAAAATTACCTACCGATGAAAATTTTCTATGTAAGGGGGGGGGGGGGGCAATATGCCTCAGAGAGACATGCAAAAGTGTGTCGTTGTGTACAGCACAGCGTGTCGTAATTTATGTAATTATACACTTATTTTATTTAAATGAGTGTGCGTGGTAAATAGTAAATAGTCTAGCTCTTGAGGAAAAATATAGCGTTCAAGTCACCATAAGTGCTCTAACTAAGTTCAAGGCAAGCAACTATGCATTATTTATTACTAAACAGGGCCTTTGTGTACTTTTATTTTTAAACAAGTCAAAGTGATAATTTTAGTAAAGGTAATTTACTTAAGATACGATTTTTATTCTGTAGTTTCTCTCTTCTTTCTTTGACGGCTCTTACTTTGTTCAAATTCTTGTGTATTGCATGAAAATGGGTACTTAAACAAATAATTATGTAAGTACTAGCTGTCCCTCACAACTTCGTCTGCGTCAAACGTAGATAACGACAGCAGCGCCATCTGTCGGGTTGATTTGTGAATCTAAACCATCCAGGGTGCCACCCAAAGGCATACAAAAAAAATCATTCAAATCGGTCCAGCCGTTTAGGAGGAGTTCAGTGACATACACACGCACAGTAGAATTATATATATAAAGTTTTTTTTTTTTTAATTTTTTTTTATGTAATCAGACTCTTCACGAAGCCGTCAACCAAGCATTATGTACCTACATCAAAGTAAGTTTTACGCGAAAATTAGTGCTGGGAAATAACTTTTTTTTTTGGGCTGAAAAATCGCGTTTTACAGCAGGACTCAATGTAACGCACTCAAAACATTGTGTTGATGAATGGATTCAATAGTAAGGGGGGTCCTGGAGGTGTTCAAAGTAAAAAAATTACAGTAAAAACATGTATTTAAAAAAAACTTGTGAAAAAGTTGGAACTTTGACCCCCAATAACTCCGTAACTAGAAGATTCCCAGGTATGATCTAGAACAAAAAAATGATCGCAATGACGGGGAGAACAAGTGCCTTTCGGCTTCGTTTAGAGTCTGTTTAGGGTGTAAAAAAGAGATATAAATAACATTTGAACTATATTGTACCCCACAACGCTGTTCACAGATTAACTGTGGAATAAAATATACAAACAACTAAACGCTGGGGTAATTAAAACATAATAATATTAAAAACTAAACTTACTTAACTATCATGATTTTCTGCACTATCATCCTCTGCCTAGCCTTTTCCCAACTATGTTGGGGTCGGCTTCCAGTCTAACCGGATGCAGCTGAATACCAGTATTTTACATGGAGCGACTGCCTATCTGACCTCCACAACCCAGTTAATACTGGGTAATACGATACCTCTTGGTAAGACTGGTTGTCAGACTTTTAGGGTCACTGACTACCTGTAACGACTGTCAAAGATGTGTAAATGACAGCCGGGACCAACGGCTTAACGTGCTTTCCGAGGCACGGAGGAAACTCGGTATGTAATGGGTGGTCACCCATCCACAGACCAACCTAGGCAAGCACGGCTTAACCTAAAGATCGACCCGAGCGGCTGTTATTATTTTGCCACGAGCTCCTCCTTTTGACGCCTAATGCTTTTCTGCACTAATACACATCAATGAAGAGCTCCTTGAGTATAAGACTTTTGAACATTTAAACTCAATTAATTACTTCAGTAAAGCTGTAACCGAGTGGCCTCCAAGCCACTCGGTCCGGCGGCTAGATGGGCAGACGACATTTTTGCCATTTCGTGAATATCCTGGATGAGGATGGCACAAGAGCCTGGAGCTTGGCACGAGCAAACAGAGGCTTATCCCCAGCAGTGGGTGAAGTCAGGCTGTGCATGAATTACTTCAACTTGACAAGAGATACAAGGGTATCTTTTCTCCAGTTATGTTTCAAGTCTTAAGTAATGGGGGCAGCTTATTGCCATCAACTAGACACAAATAGACTACTAAGGAATCATCAAATGTAATCATCAGGCCGCTATTGAAATACTCCCGGTGGAAAATCTAATAGCACTGTGAAAAATAAATTACATTTTAACAACATGGAAGAATAAGAAAAAAAGGTTTTTTGCAAAAAATAAAACCGACTTCTGACGCCAGTTATTTTTCAGTTTTCGGTGTTTTTTTTAAAGTGGGTTTTGTTTTTTACTAAAAAGTTTTTTATTTTTCCATTTTTAGTTGTAATACCCTGTACAAATTTTTCCTGCGCTATAGTTTTACATTTTTAACAATGCATGTCGTAGAAATAGGCTTATTTCCAATAAAATGTAACTTAAACATAACTGGCGAAATGTGGGTGTATTAGGTACACCTCTGCCTAACCCTTCGAGGATTACAGGCGTGATGTTATGTTATGTTTTTATGTAATGGAATTGTGAAGAGCTTATATTCAGGCGATTACAGCCATTACAACAGACTTGCTGTCTATTATTGAAGAGTTTCATTGTATATCTCCGAAAATGGGCATCAGATCTTCACCAAATTTAAACGGGGCACCGCGAAATAATACTCTTTCAAACAAAAAAAAGAGTCGGTCAAATCGGTTCACGAAATCGGTGAACATCCTAAAAAAAATACATAAAATCGAACATAGAACCTCCTCCTTTTGGAAGTCGGTTAAAACGATTAGCGTTTTATTACGTGCTAAGTGCCAACCCTACTTTATCGCTAATTTTTGTATGTGAATGACCACAAAAAAAAACGTTATTTTGCATAAAACGGTTTATGGTGGCTAGTCACTGAACTATGGGAGCTCACATGGCAACAGCTATTTAGTCCACATTCCTAAGACGGAATACGACGAAATATCGTCTATCGTTTGATAAACACTATCACTATTTGCCGTTTTCTGAATGGAGTCAGTGAAGTTTAGGATTTGTCTATTTACTTACGGGTATTATATTATTTAAACGTGCAAAAATAAATTCAAATTAAAAGTGTCAAAATACTGAATATGGGCTACTGAAATCCTAAGTGGGCGATAATGGCGAATGTTTAAAACGGGACATGAAAATATTTTGAGTTACTAGCTGTTCAATACTATCAGTGTGATAATTCAAGGACTCAATCAAAAAAATTAAAACAAGCTTATTAACCACTAGATTGTAGATAAGGCGTAGTCGACGTAGCCCCGGTGCGCGGTTCTTCTATTTTTTTTTGCAGGGTTTATAGTGTCCTAACACGATGGGTATTCATTCGCCGGGGTCTTAGTTCGCGGGCCTTCGAACCTAACCTTTCCGAGTACGAGTGCCACAAGTATCGAGTTCGCTTCGGTCGCTCTTGCTTCCTATTTTCTCCTTGTCGCAATGACCGGATAAATAATTTCTTACTTGATATAATAGTCGCCCACGCATATTTCCCTTCATCTGCTTTAGTGTCGGTACTTTTATACAAGTCTACAAGCTTGGCTTGCTTACAACCTACTATTCTTCATGTTGTTAGGGTTTCTGGTTGCCTTATGTATGGGTTTGCCGTATTGATCGCCCCTAGGCACGATCTTTCTTGGGTTTTAAATTTTGAATTTTGAGTTGTTGCTATATTAAATGGAAGAAGAATATATTCTGACTAGTTGGGTGTGTGTCGGCGACATTTCTGTACAGGCTGGTATCTCCGGAGGAAAACATTGTGAGAAAATCGGCAAAGTGAGACTATGTCAGCAACTTTTCTTGTCCAGCTTGGTAACTTTTGTCAAGTTTGTATAATCTAAATCAAGGTTGCTCAATTTATTTTAAAGGTGATTTCATGTCAATCGGCGGTCCATCAAGTAAATAAAACATGCTATAATAACGGTTGATACCTACTTACTTAGCTTTTAACAGTTTTAACATTAAACTTCATGGCTTTCTGGCTTTTCTTTTTTTAAATATAAATAAATAAATAAATAATCAATTTATTTGTTAGAATATTGTTGTTACATAGGTGTTACACAAAATATGATGTCCATAATATTCTGCTGCTTCCAGCGTACAAATATTTCAAAAAAATAAAATTAATAATAAACCATACAATGTCGAAAATAAGGAAAACGTTAACTACTATCAAATACGATGTCCCCTGACATCGTATTTGATAGTAGTTAACTAATTATAATGTCAAGAATTATTAAATACAATGTCAGGGGTTACTAATTATAATGTCAAGAATTATTAAATACAATGTCAGGGGTTATTAATCATAATGTCTAGAATTATTAAATAGAATGAAGGAACAAAAAACAAAAGAAAAAAGTTCAATACAATGTCATAGAAATGAAATTCCATTCAATTAGGAGGATGTAAGTCGTCATCTAATTTAAATTTTGAACCAAATTTTTCATTTAAAAATTCATTCGTTGAGTAGTACACTTTCGCAAAAGAAAGTTAAATAGTTTATTTTTAAATGTCATGAGGTTAAGACTTTTAAAAACATTAGGTAATTTATTATAACGGAGATGTTTTTTTTTCCTATAATTATGGCCCAACAGTGTACCTTAAGAACAAAACTACGAAATTACAGGAAAAAAATCGCAGATTCTAAAAAAAAATATATCGAATTTATTTGCGCATTTGTACCACCTGAAATTGTCGATCGAAGATGTTAAAACTTGTAACCCAAGAATTTCAATCTGCCAATCTCATGATTTATTTCTCCGACGATGCGTTTCGTTACTTCATTTTATAAACGTGTGAAAACCTAAAACTGTACTGTTTAGAATTTGTTTATGTATTACAAATAAGTTTTTTTTTCTAGCACACATTTTTCGCGAATTATTATGGGAACAAGAATTTACAAAATATATTTATTTCACATGTCGTATTATTTTTCGCGTTTGGTTATCTACGCCCAAAAGACAGGGCTCCAGGCCAGGGCCGGTTTTTTTTTCTATTGTTGTTGATATTACTGTTGTGTTGTCATTGTCATTCCGTTTCCCGGTTACCCGTCTCTGGAGTACTATTTCCTATGTGTGAATTCCTTTTTGGTGACTTGGCTTTACTTCCCTGGACTTCCGATAGATTTCTTTCCACTTGATGACCTGGCTAACTCTTTTTTGGACTTGCTACTGATTTGGCTGCGATCGTTCTTTCGTTGGATCTCGACAACTGTGCGACATACTCTGGACTCTGATTACTGACTTTTTATATCAGCTTTGCGTAAGTACACGACTTTATTACGTTTTTTTAACATTAACATATTAATACTGAAGCTTTGACAAGTTTTTTTTGTTTTAGTGTATCTGAGGTGTACAACAATGCAGTGCTTTGCATGGCAGGTAGTTCAAACACGAAACTTCAGAATGCTGTTTTAACAATTTATTTCTAACTTTACGTCAAATAAAAGTTACCAGTTTAAAAAATGACTATTCTATATTGAATTCTTGCCATTTTATAGGCTATGGTTAATCAATGATCAGAGTTATTACCGTGATAATTTAAATCCCCAATTTTTCCCGATTCCTATTCACCCCGTTTGACGGTACATTCTTTGCCGTCTACGGTGGGTAGGTAGGTACTAGGTTTATTTGAACACCAACCAATGTAATATTTTGACAGATGGAACAAATTGACAGCAATCAAAGCTGTTATGGACGTTTCTTTAAACGCAGTTGCGTTGCGAGGTAATGTTTTTTCATATGCTTTTATTTCCTAATCTATCTAATATTGAAGGATTTTATATAGTGCTAAAAATACAAATTATTGGAAGGAATTTGAATAGTAATTTGTACCTCGGTACATGTTTGGGCCGAAAAAAAAACACCTCCTTTGGATTGCCATACAGTAAACATTATTCGAAAATAGTTTAATTTTTTGTTGGGGTGCACATAATTTGTAGATATTTCGACTTTTCCTTATAACAACATCATTGTGTACTTGAAATAAAGCTAAGTTTTTACGTACAAAGATACAAAGTTCGAATATATATAAAGATGGGAGTGGTAATATTTTTAATTTCTTAAAGATTGGGACACAGCTTTGTAATGGTTGGGCTTTAGTCAATGATCGAATACATTTCTTTTGAGCTCGGAATGCTTTAATAGTATCAACCGAATTTCCCCATATAATGATGCCGTAGCGGAGAATTGATGCTACGTAACCATGATAAGCATGAAGTGCTGCATTGATACCAGCTACGCGAGTTATTCGGTTTAAAACAAATACAAATCTTTGCAGCTTAGTGCATAATTTATCAATGTGTTCTTTCCAGTTGCAATATTTATCTAATGTTATTCCCAAAAAAGTAGCACTTTCAACCTCTTCTAGTGTTATTTGCATATTTAATTTCTAATTGGTGACGTTTGCTATTGTAAGTTTGGAACTGTATATATAGTTATAGTTTGGTTTACTAATATTGACATGTAGATTGTTGTCTTTTAGCCATTCTATTATTTTGTTTAAAGTGTCATTAATCTCTTTTTCGTATTTGGGGATATTCTTATCAGTGAGTTCAATACTAAGAGTTGTATCGTCGGCGTACAGAATGCAAGAATATGGGGTTACGTTAGGTAAATCATTGATATATAGCAAGAACAAAAAGGGTCCTAATATACTGCCCTGGGGAACACCACATGAGTTTTGACGATAAGAGGATCTATGTATTTTATTTTCTGATAAAGTATGCCTCGATATTTCTACGCATTGTTGGCGATTATTTAGATAAGATTCTATCCACTATCTATTTTATCATAAAGAGCCACCATTTTATTTTTTCCATCCTGAAATCTGTTTTCCAAAGACTATTATCAACTGACCACTTTAGGCGGGTCAATTCTAATGTGTTGGTGGGCCACATTGTGGCTCGTGGGCCTGGGATTTAGCAGCCTTGATCTAAAAAGGTTAAATGTAAAATCATTTACACGTCTTGAAATGAGAAGGCCTTATTTACGATACGATTGTGAGATTTTGGCTATTTCCGTGTTCACTATTAATAAAAATTTCATTTTTCAGAACGCACCCTGTAAGTTTAACCTCTCAATATACTGCAACTGCAAGGTGGTTCTTGAACAATCACCTTGATCAAAACCGTGCGTAGGCGCATTCATTTCATGCGATCGCTCAATTATCATGCGACCGTGGTGAATCGCTGACGCTGAACATTACTCTAATAACTGAATTGTAAGATAGTGGTGTCGAATTACTGTATTGTATTTTACTCATTCATTTCATTTTTGATGATGTGTTAATGTTGCATAACTCAAAAAAAATCGTCTATATTGCGTTTGAGATTTCATCGGCAACAAGAAACATAAAATCAAAGCATTTATTTCAAGTAGGCCAGTAACAGGCACTTTTGAATTGTCGAAACAATGTAGCTACAGTTCCAGTCACAAGGCATAAAAACTGTGAAAATACTGTAGTTGGCCATTCCAAAACCTAGTCTCTATGTAGAAGAACGGGCAAGAAACTCCATGGATACTCTTTTAAACACCATGGTGTCCTCACATTCCAGGCACCCATGCTCAGACGACAACCTCATAATTTGGTCTGCGAAATGCCATACATCAAATAACCACATACCTGATTAGCAGCAATGAAGTCAGGATCGTATATGGCTGGTCGCGGCTTCATAGTCGACATCTCCTTCTTGAGCTTCTGTTGCAGGTCAAAGTCAATGACCTTAGCGCGTACCATGGATTCTGCCAGGTTGAGGGGACTTATGTCCCAGCCGTCGATTACTGCGGAAGAGGATTTTTTGATAAGAACAGTCGTCGGTTGATCAGTCATTTAAGACGGTTATTGCATAGCAAGAACGCAAGCAAAGGATTTGCGACCTAAATCTATCAGTAATCGTTTTGGTAGATCCACTCCTGGATAGAGACCTACCCCGAGCATCGCCACGACGATTAGTCCGGTGTTGCCTACATCCAGCGGATTAACGCGCTCTCCACTTGGTATTTCGTTCATCTTAATGGTCACGTGCTTTTAAGGGCAAATGTTGTCCACTCTCATGTGCTGATTGGTGACGACGGGGGTGGTTACAATGAGGTAAGAATTTAACACTCGACATATGAAGGTATCCCCCGAAAAAAAACAGGTCTTTCGTTCATCTAACTAAAGTAAGGTCTACTCACACTGTGGACCCTGCAGGTTCTTGGAAGGAGACAATATCTCTCATTTGCCTCCTCATCTTGCTTTGAGGAAATGAATCCTGATTACATACTTCCAGAATCCCTAAAAACCACCTAAGTTAACCTAAGTTAATTCAATTCAGTCCAAGAGCTCGTCACGGAATACACCTGATGACGAACGCAAGATACCGGCAAGTACCTATGGCAGAAGAAAGGGGAAGCCTATACGCAGCATTGGGTGACTCCAGGTTGAACTATATAGAGCCAAAAACATCAAAGCTCTAGTAGAAACTTACCTAAATCATCAGGGTGTACCATTGGCAGTAGATGACACATCGGCACGTGTACATCGTTTCCTTTCTCGTCGATCCCGAGACGGACTGTCGATGCTTGCGTGATTGAGCCCCACCTGTTACAATGGACAATATGACTTCTATATATGGAATCAGTAATAGGTATAGCAATTTGTAGTATGTAGGAGAGATCGTCATAAATGTGAAATTGTAGAATGAGTGTGAATCATACGTCATTGTATGGCTCAGAGGTAGTTAAGTTGTGAGTTGACGAAAACCACAGATTTCACCTTAGTTCAGTATATTTGTAAAGTTACACGTAAGTTATGTTTGGATGCTAATCCGCGGTTATAGCGCTACGGCAGCTATTGGTCAACTAATTTAATAAGTATAAGTAATTATAAAAGTAAACTAAACGAGTAGCGTAAAGTAGGTTGCGGCGTTAGCAATTTGCCTGTACGTGAACCGTACATGCTCCCGAGGGAAAAGTGGGATGAGCATCCATTACAAAGCAAATAATTATCTAAGAAAAGTGCAAAGTAAATAATAAAAGTTAAATAGTAAACAAAAGTTAATGTGTAAAGTTATAAATGTAAAAGTATAGGTATAACACTCAATTTAAATCGTCAAAGTGAAATACTTTCTTCGGCTGTCTTGCTTCGCTGTAAACGGGCTCCGCTGCTGTCGAATGTATTTCTTGTAGCTCGATGTCTCCTCCAAAGTTCTCCCTTCCTCTAGGTGTCACTCCAGTTTTGGAAGAGAGTGTTTTGATGCCTTTCTTTGTTTTGCACCTTCGTTTGATGATATGATAGAGGGCAAGCACAGCGATTCCTCCCAACAACAAAGAAGTAACCGAATAGAGATAGATGTCGTGATTTGACATGTCGGATGCCTTCGGTAATATTTCCCTGTTTTTCTGGAATGTCAACTGCTGGTCTATTTTTCTTATTTCTACAGCAGTTGGTGATCCTTGTTCGGTTATATTCAATTTGGCATTATTCCAGCCGTGGTCAAATATGTTGTTGATTGTTGAGTTTAAAGTAGGTATTTCGATCTCTGGTTCCATGTTGTAACTACTTCCCAGCTGATTGTGTGTAAATATTGTGGCGTCGTTTTTCTGCAGTAAGCATTTTGATTTCAAGGAAATCACTCCAGTCCCGTCAATGACCGCAGGCGTAACTTGACCGTTACATATGACGCGCATCAGCTGTTTTCCGCACAGTGTAAATAGCCACATGTTCGGTTTGTGCAGCTTTATCCAGGTTTCCTTGCATGTTACGTCTTTGAGGACGCATGATAAAGACTCTTGTTGGTTGAAGACTTGGGCCTCACATGGAGCGTACTTGTCGTGCATGTTGTAGACAGGATTACGTGAGACACATAGGAATTCGTCTTCTCCGTATGATGTACATTGCCGCATGTCTTGGTCTTCCATTGTTATGTAAGAGTTCTTTAAAAAGTTGATTGCGATGAAGCTTGAACTTGCTTGCACGAGTTTTAAACGTCCTTGTGTAAGGATCGCTGTTGGTATAACTCGGTATATTTTGTAGTCCTCATCGCTCAGCAAGGGGATGTGTATTTCAAATAGCATAAAGTTGTTTGTAATGCGAGCCTTCACGTGGATGAGGTCATAAATATTTTTCAAATCCCTTTGAATGTCCTTTACCGGTAACGACAATCCCTGTGGCAACCTGCCTGATATTATGTTGAGCTGTTCGATCAGTTGGTTAGCGGGAAATAAATGTGTATCTAAATGTCCTCTATAAATGTTGGCGAGAGCATTTATCAACATTTCCACTATTCGATTTAAATCACTAAAAATCAGAGTTGCCGTCATGGCTGCGGTATTTATGTCATTCATCGTGAATAGCATTTGCGCCCTGTTTACTATTTTTGTGATGTCGCTGCTAGTTTGGTTTATATAGGCGCACAATGTTTTGAATTGTTCATCCATAAAGGCAGTGTTTCTTTTTATAATGTTATTTTCAGCCTCTACAATCAGTGTTTGGTTTTTTATAAGTTGGAGTAGGTAGTCATCGTTTGATTGTAGGTTCTGTATGTCTTTTTCGTACTTTTCGGCAAAGTCTGCGTCAAGAACTCCAAAAAGAGTTCTTGATAATTTCCCAACTCCATCAAAGTAACCTCGTTTTGGTCTTGAGTGTTGAGTGAGCAGCATGGCGTTGTAGTCGGTTAGGTGACTCAGTTCATGACGTAGGTGGCCGACAATTGTTTCACAAGGCGTGTAGTCATGTGATATTCTTTGGCATAGTTTATCTATTTGGTTCACGTAATCATTGATTCGATCAGTTGCTTGCCAGTATGACGTTAAGTTATAGTAAACCAATAGATTCCATTCGTCATGTATTAGTTGTATTGTCCCTGCTTCATCGAAGTAAATCGGATGATTGCTCGGTATAGGTGTAACCTTCCAGTTATTCGTCGTTGGCGCAGATTGTGCAATTCCCGTCATCGCTACTATGGATAGGAGAACAAGTGACAGCCAATTGTTTTTGTTTTTAGCTGTGCCTCCTAGTTTTTTGGTTTCCGGAGTAGGTGTCCTTTTCTCTTCCTCTTCGTTTACTCTTGTTTCTTCTAGTTTCAGCGGTAATGGTGAAAGCTTCGTTATTGGTCGTTTAAGTGAACCTTTTCCAGTTTTCAAGGTAACAACTCGTACTCGACCATCGGTGCCTGGATGTAGTTCCTGGACTCTTCCTAAAGCCCAGCGCCCAGGAGGTAAGTGTTCATCTTTTACTAGTACTAGGCTTCCTTGTTTCAGGTTTTCTTTTGGGTGCTGCCATTTGCTACGGGTTTGGAGTTGATGTAAATATTCGTTCGACCAGCGCTTCCAGATGTGCACGTTCATTTGTTCAACAAGCTTCCATCTGTTTCGTAGATCGTGCTCAGCAAAGTCTTGCTCTTCTTGTGGTAGTGACAGGAGGGGGCCGCCAATGAGGAAGTGGCCTGGCGTTAGATATTCCAGGTCTTCGACATCCTCTGTTAATGGGCACAGCGGACGAGAGTTTAGACAGGCTTCAATTTGATTAAGTAAAGTAGTGAATTGCTCGAAAGTAAGCTTCTGTTCCCCCAGTACTCGATGTAGGTGATATTTCATTGATTTGACGGCAGCCTCCCACAGGCCTCCAGCTGTTGGCCATAGTGGCGCGTTGAGATGCCACTCAATTTGTAAGTGGCTCATCTCATCGGTGAATTCAGAAGTCTTAAACGTATTGTGTTTTTCAAATCCCTGTTGAAGAAGTTTTGCTGCGCCCACAAAATTCGTGCCGTTGTCGGAGAATACGTGGCGGGGTGTACCCCTGCGGGCACACATCCTTTTGAATGCGGCGAGGAACGTTTGCGTAGTCAGGTCTGACACCAATTCCAAATGCACGGCTTTGGTCACCATGCATATGAATATTGCTATGTAAGCCTTGCAAGTTGTAACTCCTCTTCCTTTGTTGATTTTCACATCAACATGTCCGGTATAGTCTACACCCGTGTTCGTGAACGGTCTTGATGGAGTGACACGCTCCTTTGGTAAGTCTGCCATCAGTTGGACGTTTCGGTTTGGTTTGAACCGATGACATCGGATGCATTGTCGAAGCCCCTTCTTGACTGTCCTGCTACCTCCAATGACCCAAAATTTCTGACGTAAATGAGCCAAAGTGAGCCGGGCGCCACCATGGAGAGTGTCACGATGAGCCTCTTGAATAATAAGCTCCGTTAATCTTCCTGTTGCCGGAAGAATAATAGGATGTTTAGCTTCGGGAGATAAAGTTGAGTAGCCTAGTCGCCCCTTCACGCGCAGTATTCCACTGTTGTCCAGAAATGGGGTTAACTTCAGCAAGTTGCTTTTTTTTGATATTGGTCGGTTTTTCTTTAAACATTCTATATCGTCGGCATGGTTTTCCTTTTGAACGTTCTTAATAACCAATTCTGTTGCTCCCATTATGTCTTGTGTTGTTAAGCACAAAACCTCCTTTTTATTACCGCAGTCGGTTAAGTTATTGGTTGCGTTTAGTGCGCGTTTTTGCTTACGAATATTGCTGAGTCGTAGAATCCATCCAAGCACTCGTATTACGCGTTTATAATTACTGTTTTTATTCAGTAATGTGTCAATTATTTCACATTTCTTGTATGTGACAGCGCAGCAGTTTATTTCTCGCAACTCAGTGTTTGTTGTGTAGGTCAAGCGATTGTCTTGATGGTTTTGTAACGTATTTGTTTGTAACCATTCTGGCCCATTCCACCAAAGTTTAAAATCGAGAAGTTGTAATGGTGTTAAACCTCGAGTTGCACAGTCAGCAGGATTTTCTTCTGATTTCACATAGTCCCAGCAGTTTGCCGAGATAATGCTGTTTATTTGTTTCACTCTGTTAGCTACATATTTGTCCCATCTGTTTATATCGCCCTGGAGCCAGGCTAAAACGACCTTGGAGTCGGTCCAGCATCTTATGTGTAGGTTTTTCGTGTAGAGAGTGTTTCGCACCTTTTCTAGCAGTTTAGCTAGTAAAACGGCCCCGCAAAGTTCCATTCTAGGTACTGTTATCTTATTGCTGATTGGTGCAACCTTTGTTTTTGCCGTAATTAGCGTAGTCTTGTATTCGCCGGTTTGATTTTTAACTCGGCTATAAATGACACATGCATAAGCTTTTTCGCTTGCGTCGCAAAACCCATATATCTCTAGGTTGTTTTCTTGACATTGCAGCCATCGTGGTATGGAAAGTTTGTTAAGCACTGGGATATCTTTTCTCATAGTTTCCCATTCCGTTGCGAGATCTTCGGATAAACGTTCATCCCAGTTGATTTTGCATATCCAGATTTTTTGGAACAGGAGTTTGGTTTTTATTGTAAGTGGCGATAGTAGTCCAAGTGGGTCGTACAGTTTGCTAATTTCGCTCAGTAGTACGCGTTTTGTCAGCTTTTTCTTGAGCGGTAGATCCCATTGGTATGTGAAGCTATCGTTGTCTTGATTCCACCTCATGCCCAACATTTTTGAGTTTGTTGTTTCTTCTGGGCTAAAGTCTATGTTCGTATTCTGGCTCTTTTGATCATCTCGCAAGTCCTCCAAGATAGTTGGTTCGTTCGTCTTCCATTTTCTCAAGTTAAATCCTCCTTTTTTTAGCAACTCAATTAGTTGTGTTACCAGTGTTTTCGATGCAGCAATAGTATCTTGCCCGTAAACCAAATCATCCATGTAGAAGTAGTTTTTTAGGACGTTTCCTGCTTCCGGGTAAGTGTCTTTTTCATCTTCTGCGAGTTTATGCAGAGTGCGCATTGCCAGATAAGGTGCACTTTTTGTTCCGTAAGTTACTGTGCCCAACTGCCAATCTTGTAGAGGTTCGTTAGGGGAAGATCTCCAGACTATAGTTTGCAGATGTTGTTGTTTATCGTTTAGCCAGATGAACCGATATAGTTTTTCGACATCTGCCGTGAAGACGTATCTGTATGTTCTCCAGTTAATAAGTAGTGTCAGTATATCCTTTTGTAAGTTCGGACCGCAGTACATGTGATCGTTGAGACTGCTGTCTCCTTTTGTCTTGTACGACGCGTTGAACACTACTCTTAGTTTTGTTGTAGTGGACTCAGCTCTTAACACGCCATGGTGAGGTAGGTAGACTTGGCTCCTACTTTCTCCTGAGACAGGTTTCATGTGTCCCATAGCGATGTATTCGTTCATAAAACGCTTGTACTGAGTTCTTTGTTTTTTGACATTTTCCTTTCCAGTTGAAGGAATTGTGCTAATGCTTGCGACTTTGCGTTTTTTAAGTTTGCTTCGAAGTTAGGTTTCATTGGCATTTGTACCACATATTGTCCGTTCGCCAGTCTTGTGGTAGTTGCGTTATAATGTTCCTCACAGTGTTGTTCCTCAGTAGTTGATGATGGTTTGTCTGGAATTTCCTCTGTTTCCCAAAATCTTGTCATGTTTTCGAAATCGTTAAGTGTCACCAAGCAGTTGAATGTCTTTACATTCCCGCATAGAATCCAACCCACTTTAGTTTGTTGAGCTACTGGGTATCTCTTGTCACTCCTGATGACGCCGTTCAGGATAAGTTCGGAATAGATGTCCGCGCCCAAGAGTAGGTCGATCGGACCCGACAGGTTGAACTGTGGGTCCGCTAGTTTTAAGTTTTCTAAGTAGTCCCAGTTGCTGATTGAGAACGATGCGGTAGGTAAGTTGCTTATGAGTTTTTTCATTATTAACGCTTCAAAGTTGAATTTGTAGTCTGAATGTATTGACTTACATTCTAAGTTCATTGCCCCTTTGCAGTTGCCGCTAAGGGTTCCCACACCCGATACAACAGCGCTCATTTTTCGTCGCTGCAATCGGAGGCGTTGTGCCGCGTTTTCTGTTATTAGGCTTACTTGGGAGCCTTGGTCAAGTAGACCTCTCAAGTTTACGAAGTTTCCGTCAATTGTTTTGACTTTCAGAAGTACTGTTGTCAACAGCACTTCCCTCTCTTCATTCGTTAAGTTATTGACCCCATAGGACGTCGATGGGATCGAAGATGGGTTTTCCTCCCTTGTTGCTTGTTTGTGGCTTGTTAGCTCAGTTTCATCTTCATGCATAAGTGTGTGGTGTGCCTTATGACACAATTTACACGTCTTTCTTGATTTGCATTGTTTTTCTCCATGGCTGAATAGGCAGTTTTTACAAATGTGCAATTTGCGAATTGCGTCAATCCGTTTGTTTATGTTCATCGCCAGGAATTGTTCGCAATTCATCAAAACGTGATTAGTTTTGCAAATCGGGCATGTTTTTGCTGTCGTGAAGAAGGTTTTTGGCGAGTTTTGTGACTTGTTAAAGTACGATGACCCCTGCGTTTTATTCTTGTAGTTGTTATTTCGGTTTTCTGACCCTTTATGCGGCTGCTTTTCCGTTTTCCATGGTTTGCTAGATGATGATAATTTTTGACTATTTCCTTGCAGAGCTTCCAGTGACATGAATTTTGATTCCAAAAACTTGATAAACTCTTCTAGGTCGGGAAACTCCCGGGGATGTTTGACCTCCTTTATATATTCGTTATATGTAACGCTATCTAGTTTTTGAACCAATAGGTGAACCACGATCGGGTCCCAATTGGTGGTGTATAGCCCGATGTTTTTCAGCCCGTTCAAGCCTTCCATCATGATGTCGTGAAGTTTCCGTATGCTTGCAGCGGTTGGTTGCTGAATACTAGGTTGATTCAGAAGCGTGTTCATGTATGAGGTGAATAACAGCCGTTTGTTGTCGTAGCGGTGGGCCAGCATCTCCCAGCAAGATGCGTAGTTCTCAGCACTGATGCCAAGATGCTGAACCAGTTTCTCCGCCTCACCTTTGAGTTTTGTTTTTAAGTGCTGCATTTTTTGTGCCTTTGAAAGTGTCGGATTGTTGTGTACACTTTCAAGATAGAGGTCTCTAAAACTCATCCACTGGTTATAGTTGCCATGAAAATCCGGTATTTGTATGTTTGGCGTAGATTTCTCATAATGCGCATTTTTCCATATGTTGTTTTGAAGTTGCCTTTTCAGGTCATCATAGTGGTTTTCCGCTGTATTATATTTTAGTTGGTAAGTTGAGTCGTCATCTTGTAAAATATAGTCTAACTCCCAATTTGCTTTTTCTATGTGCTCCCATTTCGTTTTCAGGGTGCTTAACTTGTCTTCCAATTCCCATTTTTCCATTGGTGTTGCCAATGCTATGGTGATCTTCTCCACAGTGCGTTCGAATGCTCTAAAGTTACAGTATTGTTGACGCAAAAGATCTTGTTGTTTCTCCGTCGACTCGCTTGTTCCCCGAGGAGGTATGTGGAATTGGATATCGTCGAAAGTAAATTTCGATTGCCCCTTCCCTTGGTTAGGCGTCGCAGGTGGTTGCTCCGTCTTACTAGTAGACGGAGGTGGCAATTCAGACTTACGTTTCAACATGTCTTGCAGCACTTCTTCATACATCTTCTTCGTACTGTTGAAAATGTCGTCATTGAAGTATTGAAGGTCTGTCGCTCCAGACTCTTCCAGCAGTTGGTGGTTATGAACAAACTTCTCCCAGTTTTTGTTCAACCGAGAAAGACGCTCCTCCAGGTATGCCAAGTTCTTCCTGGTGGCACTGTCCTTCTTGTAGTTTGTGCAGATAAGTTTTAAGTCTCTGAAAGTAGTTTCCTGATGACTTATCAGTTCTGCCAAGCTCTGAACCATTTTTGTTAGTTATTGGGTTGACCGTTGGTGGAGTAAAGTTGTATCACCACAGGTACTAGTTCACCCAAGTTGCGAAGTTTTCGCCGATAGTTCAGCTGTAGCAGCAGACGTGATCTCTGCTAGCTCGTAAGTTACAGGCACTCAGTGTAGATCACCCTCCTTTACGCTATGTGCAACGTCTCAATGCTACTGGTGAGACCCGCTTGTGGGAGGCCAATAGCACCGATTTGCTAACGTAACTGGGATATACCACGCTAAGCACTCTGCTGATGAGGAGACACGACGACTCACGAGATGATATGCCGTGTCATCCGGCTCGAAGGACCATTTTTATGTATGGCTCAGAGGTAGTTAAGTTGTGAGTTGACGAAAACCACAGATTTCACCTTAGTTCAGTATATTTGTAAAGTTACACGTAAGTTATGTTTGGATGCTAATCCGCGGTTATAGCGCTACGGCAGCTATTGGTCAACTAATTTAATAAGTATAAGTAATTATAAAAGTAAACTAAACGAGTAGCGTAAAGTAGGTTGCGGCGTTAGCAATTTGCCTGTACGTGAACCGTACAGTCATTTTGTTAAATAGGCTGGTTGGTAATGTTGGTATCAAAAGGATGGAAGCCTATGGCGCCGGTGACTGAAAAATTGTGTACTGATTGTGTGAGTTGTGTAAAAAATCTCGCGAGGAAAGCTCTTTGTGTGTTTTTAGATTGCCATAAGAGTAGGGGACACCGGAAAACCGATCGATTGAGTGAAAGATGATATGGGTAGAAAGGGAAGGACTCTGGAGATGGCGTTTAATAGAAAAGTATAGGACAAGACGACATGCTGCATCGACCCCAAATAAATTGGAATAAAGACAAGGGAATGATTAGGCTGGCTGGTATCAGGCCTTTTTGTAATGTTGAATGTTGTAACCCCCGCCTAGACTACTGTACTGTTACAAGATCTACTTCTAAGCGCGTCGATGGTAATTTCAACTGAGCCTGCTCAGAATTTGGCTAGGAAGTTGGCATCTTCAGTAGCCTCCCATGAGTTCCTGTAACGTATAGACAACACAAGCAGGATACGATATTAGGTATCCCATTGATTGTGAAACAACACCACATTTACACACCAGGGTAGATTAACGTATAGGGGATCTATACGTTAATCTACCCTGGTGTGTAAATGTGGTGTTCACCGCACAAGTCCTATACAAGAAGATTGCAAAATTATTTGCACTACGCTAATGTGTGGAATCAGATGTATAGATACTGTTTACACAAGAAAATTGTTTACAACTATAGAATCAACTAATTTAGCTCCATATTTACGAAGTAAACAGTCACAAATTAATGTTTCTCATTCCACAGATGAGATGAGAATAAATATTATGATATAATTTGCTATTTGCCTTGTTATACCTAATTTAATAACGCCCAAAATGGGAGCCTTCATGCATAACGCTTAATTTTACCCGTACCGTAATTTTCAGGACTAACTTTCGGGGTTAAAACTACCATTTATCATTATTATTTGGGTAAATGTAAATGGGTATTACGTTAATGTTATAATATTGTGTGCTGTATCTTCATACTACTGAACTGAATCTATAGGTACCAATGTAATGAAGTAAGGTACATGTTGGTTTTTAAACATAATTTTTGTCTAAAAATTAAGATATTACGCCTCTTTCAGGCTACAAGAGAGCAGTTCAGTTTCAGCTGGAAAAATAGATGAATTTGGCTTATTTTGTAAAGATCGGAAAAGCTGCCATTTCCACCCAGCAACCTCAAGGATCAGATTCAGCTGCATCCGGTTAGACTGGAACCCCAACATAGTTGAGAAAAAGCTAGCTCATTCACTGCCCAGTACTTCACAAAAACTTCGTGAATTTCGTTCCCGTGCCCACAACCCGTATCCGAGTCGTCGTTATAATTAACTATAGATGATTTGTATTCATGCCCAGAACCCGACTAGCGAGTTCATAGCTACAGATACGGGTTGTGCGAACGAACGAATTTTAGTTCCGACTCATATGCTGGGTTCTGGGCACTGAATGGGCTAGGCAGATGATGATGAACCTCAAGGATCAGAGATTCGTAAAATAATGAAGTTAACAGACATAACCCTGGTGGTGACGCAAAAGCAGTGGAAATCCTGGCAGGAACTGACCATAGGAGCATAAACAGGCCACAACGACCTGGTCAGAGTAGCAGGCAAGAGTTCGATGGGGTGGTAGGCCTAAAACTGAGTAAAGTTTCATACAAAGAACAGGACATACACTCAGCGTTAGGTAGATACGACGACGAAGGCTTCGACAAAATTCATAGACAAGAGAACGATTAGGATATAAAAGGATTTAAATAGAACCGTTTTCAACAGGAGAACCTTCTATGAAACTTCTAAATCCTATTACATAAGAAGTTATGCGGCTTCGTCCCTTTTAATTACGTAGCGGTAAATGTCCGAGCACCTAATAACAGGGAAATGATTATGAAACTTGGATTGTTTTAGATTTAGACAAACCGTTGTTAAGGATTTCTACATTTTGAAAAGTTTTTGTGCAAATTGCTCATTCTCTTGATGACTGTAAATTTTTTCATTGCTGTATGTAGTGATCGCTAGCGCGTCTGCTGGGCATGAGGTCCTGGGTTTAATTCCCGGGTCGGACAAAGTATTATTGGGTTATTCCATCAGGTATTTCTCAATAGCAGCTACGGAGTCTAGAGTCTATAACATGAGACTTAAACATAACTGACGTAATGTAGGTGTGCGTACACTTCTGCCTAACCCTTCGGGGATTACAGGTGTGATGTTACGTTATGTATTTTTTTAAGAAAAACTGTGAAAGTAGATTCTAATTACTCGAAAAGTTAAAGACATTATCTTAAAACCGTTTTCCTGTGCCTGCCACAGTTGATGTACCTACAGACGCCAGCAGGTCAACCTACCCGAATCTGTCAGATTTTCGCAACTAACCTTGAAGCTAATGCTTCAGAGATAAAGCTGAAAATCTATTAAAGAAATCTGACAGATTGTAGCTTGATGTGCTGGCGTCTGTACCTAGCTGTCTAATCTCTAAGCGAGTATCCGCTGCAGTACGAGTACCTTTAGAATTTCATATCAAGAATCCCGAATGGCTTCAGTTGAGGCGATGTAGCATGTGCAGCACATTGACCTTAAGAGCGTTAACGACTGACGGCAATTCATACGAACTATCAAATCGATTTTTTCCGAAACTATTGAACCGATTTTAATGAAACTTTATATGCATATGCAGGATACATAGGTCTAAAAAGTTGACGAAAGAATTTTCGAAACGTCTTTGAAAAAAAAAGATAGTTGGAAATTTCCGTTTCTATGGAAAAATTTAAATTGGTCTAATTTAGCTGTAACACAATTTTTCGAAAATTACTCTGTCAACTTTTTAAACCTATGTATCCTGCATATGCGTATAAAGTTTCATTCGCTTTACGCTCTCAATACTAGATGGAAGGAAAACTTACCAGTTAGAATCCATCTTCCCATTCTTAGTGTTCCACGACAGCTGGTGCTTGTTGGCCAGCACGGCGGCCGTGAATGTGGAGCCATTGTTGCCGCCCCAGCCGACCAGCATCACACCCACTCTGCCGACGCGGCGGTCGGTGCGGATGCCCAGTGATTTGCGGATGGGACGCGCCTGGGGACATGTGGGTATTTAGCATTCTCTTAACTGTCTCGTTGGTGGACTACTGAGCATGAGGTCATGGGTTCGATTCCTGGGTTTTTCCACCACCACAGAGTCTGGATTAGTACCAGGTTGATTGCAATAGGATAGACCCCTATTACATTGGGACTTAAACATAACTAGCAGAATGTGGGTGTTCCTTTAGGTACACCTCTGCCTAAACCTTCAGAGTTTAGAGGTGTGCTCTTATGATTATCAAAAAGAGAACGGACAACTGAATGACTGCTGGGATGAGACCACTACTATTTACTGACTACATTATTACCTATCTGGTTTTAGTTCAATAATTTAATGTTGGTGTGCATATAATATGACCTAATGTATGAACGTGGACGAGACAAAAGTATGTAAAGATCGTAACAGGTGGCATTCTAGGGTTTCTGCCAACCTCCATAGGGAAACAGGTGTGAGTTTATTATGTGCATATGTAAGTAGGTAATGCTGATGTTGATTTATTCTATTTGAGATACTATTCAATAATTGAGAGATACAAAGAATTTCCAAAGAATTTCTACTCAAGATTAACATAAAAAGTAATTTCACGAAATAATTTGAAGAAGATTACTAACTGAACCTAAAATTAATTGTTTTTCAAGGTTTTAATTAACAGACTAATAGTAAATGAGATGAGCTTCAAGAAATAACTGATTCAATTATGTCTCACAATGGAAATTTTACTAGAACCAGTTTTACCAAGGGTGTGGTGGTCAGATAGGCAGTAAACAATGGCATTTCCGTATAACCCATGAGTAAATTGTTATAAAATAGACATTTTATTCATCATCATAAGGGTCATTCTTCTTTTTTTTTCGTGACAATGAATTGGTGTTTCTCAGTTTTTCAAGTACCAATATTTCGATTTCAGTGTTAAATTTTTTTTTGCAAATTCATTTAATTTTCATTTGGATCATTTAATCTTTATTTTCATGCCCATAATGTTGTTTGTTTTGTGGCGATTTTCGATAAAACACTGTGACAGAATGGTCCTTTTTAGGTAGGATATCATTACTCTGTCATGGTATTTAATGAAAAATAAACACATGCAAAAAAATTATTGGCTAAGTACAGAAAGTTAAAGATTATTTAGTATTAAAAGGTATAAAGCAATGAGGATGTAAATTCAAACAACGAATACATAATAATCTATACTCTAATATGACATAAAATGATGTGAGTGACAGACCATTGTCACTAAAAAAGGAGAACAACCCATATAACTAAAAAAAGAAACTTGGAAACCATGGGTTTAGACTTGTCACTTTGTAAAGTGACAAGTCTAAACCCATGGTTTACAGGACAGTGTTATAAGCCGGTAACGCCACACCATTAAAAACTCTATTTTTAGTAATAAATTACACTAATAAAAATATAAGATTTTTTCATAAATTTCATAGAATCTTTATATTGCTCTCCTCCAAACCATGTTTTTGACATGTTGCTTTGAACGTAGGGACCATCACAATGTTTTTGCTTAATCTTATTTTTAATTTTTTGAGTTTACTTGCAAAATCTGTATAATATCAATTTATTTCACAGATTATTCAATTCATTTATTTGTCAGATAAATTAAAATATCCATACAGTCACAAGCACAATTCGACAAAACACAAAAATGAACAGCTATTCAGGTTCGTAAGCATGTTAAAAGAAAAAGGGTTGAAATTCCGATCATGGAAAAACATTTAGACTCATTTATTGGAAACAGTTTAGACTAGATTTCTGTGGAAAGTTTTGAGTATGAATGTGGCTGGCAGTGAGAGTAGTGGAAAAGAAATTACGGATGGACTGTGTAAAGGAATAAATGGCTGGAAAAGGGTGACCGATGAGATGACTAGTAATAGAAAAGTATGGAAGAAGAAGACATGCTGCGCTTACCCCAAACAAATTGGGATGCTGCCAGGAGAATGATGATAATTAGGATTAATGCTTAAATTTCTATTTTAGTAAATAGTTGATGATAATATTAGACATTCTATTTGTGTTGATGAATAAATAAATGAATGATTTTCCAACTGGCAGACTAAATAAAAAAACATGTTTGTATTTTACTCATGAGTTTAGCTTTATCATTAGATCTCTAGTTATTTGAGCCACCTTAACAAGTAAGACATTATGATTATTGCCAAGACCATTTCCAAATTTGTAATTAGCTTTGTTTTGAAATCTTATGGATCATGATAAGACCAGCAATTTAAAATTGCGTCCGCTGAGATGTTAGTTTTAGAAAATTTTAGATTTTTTTAAGTTAGTATCTCAACTACGAAATTATGAATAAGATTCTTGTTAGATTATCACAATATTGTCTATTTAGTGTTTCTAGTTATTTTTAAAAATGTGTGGCTGAACAAATTTAGTAGGAACCTGTTCCTTCTGGAACATGCACATGTAAATCAATAACGATAGGATCGCAAATGCCGCGAAACGCATTTACTTGCATATCTACAAAAACATGCTTACCTCCACTTCATCGCCGTTTCTCGTCACCAGAGTCTCTTCATATTCGTAGTCCGAATAAATAAAATCATCCGTATATTTAATATTAGGGCTTGAAATAACCAAAGACGGTGTTTTTTCCATTTTCAGGTTTTCTGTTTAGTATAGTAATAGATCACGAGCAACTACGATTTCAGCAAGTCCTTGAACTGTTTAGAAGGATCTAGATAATACGTGGGTGCAGTTTCCAGTTGCAAATGTTTAATTAATTATTGCAGAGAAGCCGACACCAACAAATATCGACAAAAGATATGACCGAGCGATTCGTATTCCGGCAACACAATGTGAAAAACGTCGTGTCAACTCCTCAACTAGCTGTCAGCTTAGCTTACCGCTGTCAAACTTAAAGTTGACCGGTTGACGTTGACGCCAGATTGTGACAGTAGTGATGCACTACTATGCCACTAACACTCTTTCTCATGGATTTCGATCAAGGAATTATAAGGTACTAAATCCCAATTGCATGTGATTTTTCGAAATAACTAATTATTTCATTATAACGCTCATTATCATTATACGCTCCCCGGGAGCACAGAACCAACATTAAAATAAATATATATATTATTCCACAATGTTGATTTTTTTGTCCAGACACCGTGTTATAAGTCTGTTACTTGAATGTCTGTTCGTCGAAGATATTCTCGTATAACCAAAAACACAAAGTTTGAAGAATGTTTTCGGAATTTAAAATTCCATGAGATAAGCTTTTGTTATTTTCTTAGTTTCATCTACCGTCACAGTTAAATTATTGTACAAGTTTTTTTACTTGTAGGTCACTGCTCACGGTGGGTAGTGCCTAATAACTGTAACGCGCGGCGCCTCCCAAGGCTCTCTCCATAAACGAGAATTGTATTATTTACATGCAAAATTATAATTATCTTATTTGGTAATTGATTTAGGACACCTTGATTACTATGATAAAAATAAATATAATTGCCATGGATTACTTTAATTGAAGTTGTTTATGCATTTCATTTGTGATGCAATTAGTTGCAAATTTTTTATGCTTACGATTCTGCAAAGTATTTAACAAACCGGAACTGCCTTAGAAAACAGCACATATTCACGACTTCCTTATTCATACCGTACTTTACTTTACCACTCTCTCACAAAGTATAATACACGGAGTGAGTACACCTATAATGTACATTATTCATTTATGAAACCTCGCACACACTCACATCTACCTACTTCGTACCTATACTTACTTACATAGAAAGTACCAAAGGTACAACAACCGTATGTGATATACAATATGTAAGTAGGTATTATAGTTACATGTTAGTTCAAATTCAAGTTTAAATAATGGTACAAGCAAGTCACAAACCAACAGTTTATGAATGTGCTTTTCTTGTCTTTTTTTTTAATAAAGGTTCTTCTGTCATACAAAATCATAAAATACATTACTCATTCCAACAACGTGTAGACGGAAGGATGGAATCTAATAAAAACAAAACTATCGAATCCGTCAGCCTCTATTCTCCCTTATGCGCATGTAGTGGTTGTGTATGTGTACACCATAAACAGTGTACCTGTGTACACTACACACTACTGCACACCGATGTGAAAAAGATTGAAATACTCACGCACACATTCTCACTTCTACTAACTAACAATGTACTACCTACCTCCTCTATCTAATTTATTTAAAGGAAGGGGCACAAAATTGGGTTGAAATCTCAAAAATAACTTAAATCGTAGTCATTTTAAAGTTACATTTGTTTAATTAAAGCCAAAAACCTACAAAAAGTCACTCAGATTCATTTTTGTTTCAATGTTTATGTCAATAAGACACCACGGTACGTGCTAGTGTATTTCCGATTTATTCATGTATTGTTATTTTAACATGTTATCTGTGTATGTACGCACCTATGTAATTAATAGTATATAGGAGTATCCATAAAATTATACACATTCCTACCCAGAAGTTATACAGCTTGCCTGTAATACAATTTATAAAGTTGTATATTAATTACGGTATAATAAAGCATGCGGGGGGCGAGGGGGCGCGCCGCGCTCTCATATTCCGTATATTGATTGTGTGCGAGGGGGCCGGGGCAAGGAGGGGGCCACGGCGTGCCCCACTCTGGTTTTTTACGACACGGCTTTCTGTGTAACATAATTATTGTATTAATTTTGTGAAATGTTTCGGTGTTATTTGTGAAAAATCGAGAAGTCGGTAAAGAGATTTGCGAGGTAAGAAGTTCTCACCGGCATGATTTTTGACGAAATTCCGTTTTGCCGAATAAAAATATAAATAAAATTTTATAGCTCTAAATTCCGTCGGCTGCGCGTACCTACGGTATATTACACTGTCATACCGCGTACGTATAGTGTTTTTTACGGGCATCGTTCTAAAAATAAGTTGTAATAATTATAATTTTATGTAGCGGTCGTAGCAGAGTCGGTTTTCTGTCGATGATCCATCAGTCGCGAAGAAGTGTGATTTGTGATTGAAAAGTGTATGTGGTGGTGCAGATGCAGGGGCTGGTGAGCGATAAGACGTTCCACTTGAAGTGGAACAACCACCTGCAGAACCTGAGCCAGCTGTTCACGACCATCTATTCGTCGTCGGCGCTCGCAGACGTGACGCTCTCCTGCCGCGACGGCACCCTCAAGGCGCACAAGCTCGTGCTCTCGGCATGCAGCCCGTATTTCGAACAGATATTCAAGTAAGTGCTTGCATTATGCATTGTACGACGCATTCCTACTAGGTTTCCATTTACTAAATTGTGTATTTATTACACATCACTTTTAAATCTGTTCCATTTGGTCATTATGACATCATTATTTTTTCTAGTGAAGTTATTTTTATAATATCATGTAATGTATAGACATGAGCAAAGTATACTTTGCATGCAGCCTGGGTTTTAATGAGCAATTTTAAATATAATTCTATTTAATTAATGTATGCACATAAGAAATGTTACATAAATGTCATAGGAGTCGAATATACATAATAATTACTTTTATCTTGTGATAACAGAAGAAAAAAATAATGTATGGTTAATAAATAATGAGATAGTGTATTATATTTAAATGTCAGAACATGTAGGTATGATAAAGTGTTTGTTTTTTTACTAGGGACAACCCATGTCAACATCCAATAGTGATTCTGAAGGGGATACCCTTCTCAGAAATCAACCTCCTTGTAGAGTTCATGTACAAGGGCTCGGTGGATGTCCAAGAACTGGATTTGCAGTCTCTGATGCATACAGCATCAGAGCTAGAGATCCGGGGGCTTGCGTATGAGGCTAGAGACAATGCTGCACAAATGTTGAATGTGAACTTGGAGTATCCATCATATCCTGCGACTTCAGTGTCTGCACAGCCCACATACTCACAAGCCAGGACTGATGTGGAGAGGCTGAAACAGGTGAGTTTCCTTTGCATATGTTAACATTATTATTCATCAAAGCTGGGCTAACATGGTTCTTGTTTGGTGGTTGGTTGGTTTCATTCATTACAGTGTCACATTTGGCAGTAAACATTGAATCACGGCAACACTCATAGTTTACAAGAGATGCCTAAAATATATGTAAAAAAAAATGAATGATATCATTACATTTTTTAATGAAATTCTTCATTTATGCTATTCCTATTCAAATGAAGGCAATTAAAGTTGAAAGAAAACTTAATACTGTGAATTTAATGACGTGTTATCATATTAACAATTAGATAACAGGTGGTCCAGCTAGGTTTGCATATAACTATAAAAGTATACATTATAATGATCTTAGGTTTACCCGCTAGGTATTGTCTGTATAGTTTAGTAAGAAACATTATTAATTTGCATATCTTTGCCAGTATCTAACTTTAATCTAAATGTTAGCAATATACAAGATTTTGCTTTGCATAATAAACTCTTTTACATAAAATGTGCCTAAACAATGATAATAAATGTAGGTACCTACTAGAATTTAAAAAAATATCCCAAACAAAAGTGCTTCAAGTTTTTAAATGAGACTTTTAATCATGATCTTGATCATTAATTTAGGTGCTAATTGGCCAAAATAAAAAAAAAACATAGTTTTTTTACAGTTCTGATACTAGTTAACGGTTTTAAGATAAAAGTTATTATTATTTCTTAGAGAATAGGATATTATATGTCAATATTTGATATTCACACATAGGAGTAATTTATTGTGGGCATGGCTTTATTTTTATGAGAGAAAAAAAATGCTTTTAAGATTTCAGACTAACGGTTGCAATGAATCTCTAATACCTATTACAAAATAGGTACTATTCATAACACTGAAATTTCATTCATCATCATCAGCCTAGCCACAGTATAAATATATCCCAAATATGTTGGGGTCGGCTGAAATGGCCCATTATCTGAAAAAAATTACAAAAAAAAAACCTTTTGCCAAATTAAGCTCAACAGAATATTTCACATATTTTAAAATCTATTTCTGTTCCCCCATGGTGAATTGGTGATACATTTTTATTTTTAAGGAGGCTCCGCAAACCACTTAAGATCAATTAAGAATAATTGCCTTAATTGAACTCGCTATGATTATTATTTTTAGGTAAAATTATGGAAGCTGGTATGGTTATTCCTTCATTGTTCAAGATTTTTTTTTCTAATTTAATTTTTTTAATATCAAACTACGGACTAGATTGATATTAAAAAAAAATTACATAGCCCAGGAGTGGTATAAAAAATTCTAATTAAAAAAACACGAATGTAGGTGTGTATTTGATACAAGTGGATACTTGTTAATCAGATAATTTATCATTAAATAAATATTATGACGTCACTTTGAGTTAACTCGTTGAGTCATGGTAATTCAGCCATTTTTATTTGTTAAGTGCTGACTATTCGGGTATTTCCTTTGCCTATTTTAGTTTGAAGATTTCTATTTTTCGTAAAAAAAGTAGCCTTGAACATTATTTGATTATACTCAATAGTTATGTATTTAAATTTCGAATCAAAAAGAATAAATATTGCTTATGCAAAGGTACTCTTGTGTTTTGTTTGCGTAATACTTTTTTATAGATTTGTTTGACGTAGTTATGACAAAAAAGATGTAAAATCCGGGTATAAATAATTTATAACGAATTTTACAAAATGGAAAATGTTATTTCATCATTATGTTGAAACATTGAGATAGGGAAATAAGTAGGAATCTCAATTCTTGTACCTACTGCAGGTATAAGAATTGAGATTCATAATGCTAGTAGTCCATTGTATAAAAATAAAAATTGCCAAATTTCTTCTCTTAATATCTCTTTTTTTATGTTAGAAAGAAAACCACCACACCTGTATTCCCCAAAGGGTTAGGCACTTCCTATAGTACTTCCTCATTGTAGTGACTCATCAATGGTTTTTCTGTCAGAACAATAGACTTTCTACCAGTTTCAAACATGAAAACCGGTCCAGTTCTAATCAAGATTACCGTAAACATATATAATACACATGGCCATTTTTTATTTTCTAGTGTAATATACCAATTAAGACCTCTGTTCTTACACGTGTATAAAACACAATTTAAATGATTAAATTAACATGCAATTGTAATAACTAGAAATCTTAGTCATTCATTATTTGGCCGCGCCGTCATTGTCGGTGACTGTACATAAATGGTACATTCATGGACAGTTATTTTTCTATTTTATGCTATTTCACATTGTTCATTTAAAATGTACATTCACAAAAGAATATGGATGTTTTTAACGGAATTCGGAAAAACCAGACAGTATTTTAGTTTTTTTTTTGGTAATTTATTTTAATTGTAATTGAAGCAGCCAGTGATGTTACATTTTAATTAATAATTTTGCCGGTCTATTTCCATAATGTATTTCCAAGGTTAAAATAAATTGGCGAGTGTCAGAAAATCTGACGGTCAAGTAGAAAATAGTAGGTAGGTTTTTCACTGACTGGCCGAAAAAAATATGGTGTGCAAAATACGTGATTGTAGGCTATTTATATTACTTAATCATTATATTATCACCATTTAATAATATTAAACAATATTAAAATTCAAGATAAATATATTGTTTTCAGATAAGTTTGGGTTATGGAAGTAAAAATTTATAATAATTTCGCGATAAAAAGTCTATTTTGAACGCCATATCTTTATATCTAAAATGCGGTGGAATTTTCGTAGAAATATTGCGTTGGAAAATATTCATTATCATATATGTGGCCATAATTGCTAAATATTTAATTTTTGGAGTTTATTCTTGTAACACTAGCCATAAGCATACATAAGAAATTGCCTGACTGGAGGCCTTACTCTCAAAGCATCCCAGGATACTCCGGTTAAGCAGAAGCCAGACTCATAGGTTGACCTGCGAATAAAAAGTAAACTAGAAATTGTATAACTGAGTAGTTACAACGTTACCTAAACTCCATAAGGTGGTTGCGTCAGGATAGCCCGCGAAATTCAATTATTCTCTCGTTTTTTGCAATTTGCAGGTCAGTGTCAAGTTGTATGTTGATGAAAAATGAGTCGCGCCTCTAACTAATTATAGAATTACATTCATGAAAATCATCATTACAACCCTCTAAGTACATGTATATTCTATTCAATGAATATTTCATGAAAAAGTCATTCAATGGGATTAAATTAACTTCGAGGGTTGTGTTGATGATTTCCATCATTGTAATTAAGTAACTACACACGTATTACTGGCACGACTCATTTTTCATCAACATACAACCTGACACTGACCTGCAAATTGCAGAAAACGTAAGAAAATTTGAATTTCGCGGGCTACCCGTAAGCTTCCATCTTTAAAACGAAAAGTCGTTACCCTGCAAAATGTAAACGCTCCGTGAGAGTATAGTCAAACGATCGACGTTTTGTTACTACCTTAGTGCGTCTTCCTACCTTCTGTCTGGCGTTAACCTAAGGGGCAGGGCAGTAACCTTTCTCCCGTCTAGTTTTTACTGCATGCGGGTATGATAAGGTTGCTAATACATTGTACATGTTTTTAATATTACTAGAACAATGTAGAAATCACATATAGGTAAAAACGTGCCTATTGTGATCCATTAGAAAAAGTAATAAAATCATTTCCTGTTACAGTTCCTTGCTTACATAATAGTCGTCTCGAATTCTCGATCTGTTTTGTAATGTTAATAAATTAGACATTATTTATAACCAATGTGACTCGAATGATTTTGAGGTTTTTTTAAAAAGAATTTTAATTATTTAGGTGTCCAATGCGATTGATGAGATAATTAGTGAAATATAGTTTGATTGGAATCACAACTAGTTTTGTTATAATTTATGAGTTGAATTACGAGCAAATTCTGCATAATATTTCAAATCGAAACCCATGTTACTAAAAATACGTAATGTGAATAAAAAACATAATCACTTCACTACATAATTATTATAAAATAAAGTCGTCCGCCGCGTCTGTCTGTTCGCGATAAACTCAAAAACTGCTGCACCGATTTTCATGCAGTTTTCACCAATGGATAGAGTGGTTCTTGAAGAAGGTTTTAGTATATAATTTGTCAAGGTTTTGTGTACATTGGTTGCAGGAACGGGATCAAAATTTCATGATTACTTTTGGTCGCGATAACCCACATCCACGCCGGCGAAGCCACGGGCATCAGCTAGTATTTTAGATATCAACTAGCACCCCGCCCCTGCTTCGCATGGCACCACATATCGGATCCAATTTTTCAAGCTGGAACCAAAATTCCATTGAAATCGGTTTGGTGGTTTCGGAGATTAGAGTGTACGAACATAGTGACACGTGATTTTATATATTAAGATTTGCTTGTAATCTTAATGAGTTTATTTTCAAATTCAATGTTTGCTGCCAAAAAAAACTGCAAAATCTCCACAACCCACATAAAAAACCATCA
Source organism: Lycophotia porphyrea (assembly GCA_950005105.1). NCBI lineage: Eukaryota > Metazoa > Arthropoda > Insecta > Lepidoptera > Noctuidae > Lycophotia > Lycophotia porphyrea. The sequence continues at coordinate 3,823,450 of OX465400.1, read as the reverse complement.
CGGGCGAAAACTGGGATCACACTTCCAAAAAAACCCTCCACTGCCACCACTACCTAACGCTTGCTCAACCCTACCAATGCTTATCTAACCATCATCCAAACATTACCTGACATCACCAATAATTCCTAGATACACATGTATCAGCAATCCATGATGCGAGCTGAAGAGATTCGTCGCCGTCGTCGGGAGGACCCTCCGACCACGCATACTGCTGTCAACAATATCTTGGCGGCTGCTGCCAGGGAAATGGAGGAAGCTATGCACGCTTCTCGTGGGGTCGTTGGAGAGAGGATCGTCGGAGATAGGGTCGTTGCCAGTATACAGACGGAGCATGATCAGGGTAAGTTACTCAAGATTTATTATTCCTACCTATTTGCTTTTGCATGGTGGTGACTGCTGATATGACGAGGAATAGAGAAGTATGGAAGAAGAAAACATTAATAAGAAAGAAAACAAAAATAAATCCCATAGGAATGTGGGCAGCCCGTAAAGCTCAGGATTAGTGCCCTGGAACAGTTCACGGGTTCGCGGCAGACCACGTAGGACGAACTGGATGTCTTCCTTGAGAATTGGAAAGAAGTAGCATAGAATCGTGACCGTTGGAAGGAATGGAGGGAGGCCTTTGTCCAGCAGTGGGACAATATGGGCTAACTATAAAATATAAAAATAGGAATGTACCACCGGGATGAACCTATGTATTCATCCAGGTCATGGTCTTCTCATTCAACAACATTCAAAGGCACATTATTGAAAAAACACACAGACATTTTATCATAGCTTTCTGTAATCTGGAAGTTCGATGTGGAGTTGAGTGCAAACCGATATTATACAATAGGGGTCTTCCCTACTGTTACCGCTAAAAGCTACTTATAGATGACGGGATCATAGCTAGGTCTCAATCTGGCCAATGAGGTCATGCTATTTTTAAATATTAACTGACATTACCAGTTTTACAACCAATGGCGATGCTTGGAACCAGCTATACTAGCGCTATTAATTTCATAGTTGCGATCCCTATTGTTTACAATGCTTTAGCATTGTTTTAGTTCTTTTGTTGCTCCTGTATCGGGCGTTTAGCAATGTCTGTAGTTTGAAACCCTACGGTCAATACATATTTAAACCCTGCGAGAATGTTACCTGAGACTAATTACTGCAGATGCCAATAGCCATGCCTTCGTTTCAACTACTACCTCAGATTAGATTTCGGTTCGAAAATGACCACGCACAGTGGAACGAATGTATGGGAGCGGTTGGACGTAGACATGTCCGAAAAATAAGAGTAAAATTATGACAAACTAATGATGCCATCTTATTCGATTACTTAATGCCTTCATAAATTGTGGTGATGAATTTCTTCATAACTCCCATATTTCGGGAGTAATTTGAGAAAATGTGAAATTTTACTATGAAAATGAGTGTATCGAGCTCTCTCCCTCCTGATTCCGGGCTTGTTTCAAGTACCGGTCTCTAATATCGTAATGCTATTACTAAGAGCTATATTTAATACTAAGACACATAGTGCGCCAAATGTGCACTTTCTGGGATAAAAGGAAATGAAAATTTAAAAAAAAAAACGTTTTTTCCCCATTTGTATTTACTTTAAACCGCAGACAGACTTATTAAGAGGTCTATAAATATATTATATATATACAGAAATATATATTAACAAAAATATTCACAAGAACTGATGAGAGTATGACTTTTAAGTAAGTTGATAATAAATTACCTAGTTTCATTAAAAGTACAATAAATAATTAAGATGTAAGCTCTAATTTACTAAGTTACACATTTTAAAACAATAACATCATTTAATTATCTTCGTCATCATCATCATCATCAATTAATTCAAATTCAGAATCGATGTCCGCTAAATCATTTATGTTAACAAATTCGATATCACTTTTCTCAGAATCCGTAAGCTCATAAAATTCCTTAAAAGAAGATTTTTTTACAAACTTATTTCCTTTTGGACGGATACTTGTAACAAGTGGATCAGAAGACAGTAAAAGATTGTGCATAATATCTTCATTGCATGAGATACTGCTATGCTTTCGAGAATGCCCCTCTCTATATTTTCTAAAATCTTTATTTCTAGCCTCAGATGCCTCTTCGGATAGAAAACCAATGGGCACAATTGACATGTTCTGAACTATGTCTGGCCCATGCATTAAAATTTTATGAAGTGAAGAAGGCATATAATACCATGGGTATAACTCCACGTAAAGCTTAGCAGTATCAAAGCAGAACTCTCGGAATTTAGTTACGTTGATCTTCTCTCCTGATGAAATACACTGCAAGATCACACAGATTTTTCTTAAAAGCATAGCATCTATTCCGGTCAGTTCAGCAGATTTAGTGTAGTTTTCAAAAAATCTCCTTGCCGAGTTGCCATTGTTGGTGGATCCACTGCCTTGTTTCACAACATCGAGAAGTAAGCCCGTTTCTCTTCTTACAGCCTCTTGAACTCTTTTCTTCCTGTCATCAACTTGCCTTTTTGCTATATCACCCCTTACTTGCCATGATTTTATGTCTAATTTGTAGGAAATGTGTAATAAGCATTCCATTGAGCGAATCCAAGCGTGAAGGGTGCTTAAGCTATATTTATACATGTCCTCGTTTGCGTGTTTATCTTTGATTAACTCTAAATTATTCATTTCTTTAGGACAAGCCTTGCATATGTCACACACTGAAGCTGCTGTATCGGATATAATGGAATGAATTTTACCATCAATCATTGTCAACAGCAGTTGGTGTTTGACACTAATTCCATCAGTGATGGTGGATGGAGTTAAGGCTTCAATCTCTGCTTCGATTTCAGCCATCTCTCTCTGCACATTTTCTTTGGTTTCCTTTATAAACTTAAACAATATTGGCCGGCAAAATGAAGTGGAAGATGGTCGCTCGTTTTCCCAAATTGTTACACCTTTTGAGACGAGCCGCAGTGGTACAAGACTAATCATAAAATTACTAGCAAGATCGATTTGCTCATCTTCACTCGTCCTTTGATGATAAATGCTTTGGCTAGATGATCCGTCAAAACCCCATTTGCTGGTCAATACGAGCTGTTGATTGGGATCAACAGGGGTTTCTAACGACCTAATAAGTCTTCTTGAGGTTAAATCCATCAAGGCTTGTAATTTGATTTTTGCAGAGCTCTCTGTAACTGTGAGATCTTCTTTGGCCGGATAGCACTTAATTTTTTCTTTAACCAACATGTAGTAACTCGGGTATTGAAGAGCTCCTTCTTGAGTGTTGAAATCCCGAAGAGTGTTATAGCGCCATTTCGATAAGTTCATCGATACATAAAGAGCCAATGCCTTCAAAGGGGATATTTCCCGTACCTGAATTGATTTACCTTCAATGAAGGCTTTGATTTTTGAGGCCTCTTCTGGATTCTCCGTCAAGTATTTCATAACATAAGCTGTATCGCTTTGTCCTGCCTTTTGAAGCGCCCTTTCGGCCGAAAACATAATTTCAGCGCTGCTACTGCTGCATGAAAGACTATCTTCAGTGCGTCTTCTTTTTTGCCGGTTACTAAGGTCCTCAAAAGATTTACGAGGACTAGGATGTGTACAAGTTGAAGCATCAGATTTAGCAGGAGAAATTATGGGCTCGATGACGTCACTTATATTTTCTGTAGAAGGTTCCATATTTTCATTCTGTAATTCCGGCCATTGAATTGCAGCCTGTAGCCAAATCTCATGTTTCTTCCGAAACTTATCTGTGCTTCTTCCAGACTGTGTCCATTTTGCATAAATGCGGTAGCAAAATCGACGACACCAGTCTTTTAAACTTGTTTCAGCACTTTCACATAACTGAACACAACTGTTATCTTTTAAAACACTGAACAAATAGTTAAAGTCGCGTAAATCTTTATGTGCGCGTGCGCATAAAGCAACGTGAATATCAAGATTTGTATTAAAATTTGGAAAATACATTGCGAGATTAGCTTGGATACAACGAGGTGTAAATCAACACTGATTTTAAAGTTACTAATAGTGACCTATTTATATAAAATCCAGGTATCCCAGGTATCCTTTGTTAAATATTGCAAGGTAATTAGTTATTGTGATAATTAGTAAATGATGCATGCTAAATTAGTGTATTAAGAGCCATTTAGTAATTAAATAATAGCAATGTTCTTATCAGTAATCATTAGTGCATCAGTTTTATATGTAAACCTTAAGTCCCTAATTATATATCCTAATTAGCTTATATCTTCTCTAATTGGCTGCTCAGAAATGTTATTGTAATAAGGTAAACCTTTAGAAAAACGGTTTTAATCAACAAAATAAACAAAAAATAAAAAAATTGTGTTATAAAATAAACATCACTCTTTATCCCAGAAAGTGCACATTTGGCGCACTATGTGTCTTAGTATTAAATATAGCTCTTAGTATTAGCATTATGATATTAGAGACCGCTACTTGAAACAAGCCCGGAATCAGGAGGGAGAGAGCTCGATACACTCATTTTCATAGTAAAATTTCACATTTTCTCAAATTACTCCCGAAATATGGGAGTTATGAAGAAATTCATCACCACAAGTTATGAAGGCATTAAGTAATCGAATAAGATGGCATCATTAGTTTGGCATAATTTTACTCTTTTTTTTCGGACATGTCTACGTCCAACCGCTCCCATACATTCGTTCCACTGTGCCACGTGTTAAAATTTCTGTAGGTATTCTTTCTTTTTTTCTCTACGAACTAAATTCTGGGTATTTCCCCGGCAGCCCACTTAATGTATCCAATGACTACTATACATTTATAACAAAAAAAATGGTATTTAAGAGATAAAGAGACATATTATTCATTATTATGATGCTTAACTTAGTTGAAACATTCTGTTGCGAGCGAAGATCTATCCACTCGACTCGTGCTGTGGTTAGGTATGTTCTACTGTTTGATACGTAAACATTATTAACAGGATGTTTCATAATTCTAATGTATTAATTTTTTTTCTTTGTACCTATTATCTTAATTAATGGTAAAAAAACACGCCCAGAGGTATTCTAGGTCGGATACATTGAATGGACCACCTTTGTCAGACGACTAAAAAACCATGGTGTAGACATAATTAAGACATATTATCTGCCCAAAACTAAACAGACCTACATGCTCATCTGATCTTCATCCACTGCCCAAATTCACCTATCTTTACTTATTCCAATGTCCACGTTCCTGTATCAGCTCCGTCCAGGTGTTACCCGCGATAGCAACAATGTCGTCTGCTCATCTCCCAGCTAGACGACTATTACTTCTTATTTCAGTCCTTGTATTTCACTCGGTCATAGCTTTACCTTTCGTCACGATGCTTAGCTAGGTAAACCCAACTCAAGAGTTCCATAACACGATTTCCAATATTGGAGACCGTACAGACCTGCAGATTGTGTACTTGTTGTAAATCAGCGTCGGGCCTGGCGTCTTTTGCTGAACTGGGCCTATACAGGGTGTAAACAGACTCTTCAAGAAGCCGTCAACCAAGCATTATGTGCATCAAACTAAGTAACTTTACGCAAAAATTTGTGCTGGGAAACAACTTTTTTTTTTGGGCTGAAAAATCACGTTTTACAGTAGAACTCAATGTAACGCACTCAAAACATTGTGCTGGTAGATGGATTGAATAGTAAGGGGGTCCTGGAGGTGTTAAAAGTAAAAATTTTACATTAAAAACATGTATAATCTCAACGATGTAACCAAGGTTTTGTAACAATATTTGGTTGAAAAGATTGTCCATAGAGTTTCTTGCCCATTCTTCTCCATAGAGATCTACGCTTTGGAATGGGCAACTACAGTACTTTCACAAGTTATTATGCCTTGTGTCTGTGACTGTAGCTTAGCCTTCTTTGTTTTTCTGACATTCAAAAGTGCCTGTAATGGTCTAATTGAAATAAATGCTTTTGAGTTTGAGTTTATGTATTTAAAAAAAAAACTTGTCAAAAAGTTGGAACTTTGACCCTCAATATCTCCGTAACTAAAAGGTTCCCAGGTATGGTCTAGAACAAAAAAATGATCGCAATGAAGGGGAGAACAAGTGTATTTCGGCTTCCTTAAGTGTTTGTTTACACCCTATAATTAGGCGCAGCGGTGAGGTACACATTTCAGATTTTTCTCCTGTGTGTATCTTTGCAGAATATGTTGTGTCTGTGCTAAATGGGTGTATTTTCTTTCTTTCTAAATCCTCATGCTTCCCAACAGTGGCCGCATCATCAACAACGGATGTGAAGATGATCGTGGAAGAGGAACGTCCTAAGAAGCGGACTTCTATCCTGTCTCCTGATGATGACAGGCTCCGGGCCAAGAAGAAGCCCATGACTGTACGCTTCCAAGATGATAATAAGACTGACGAGCGCCATAAGGTCACTTCGCCTGGTAAGTTTTGATTTTTGATGCATTGGTTTTTTTTTTTCAAGTTTTAGGTAGTGTACTGCCGGAGGAATTATGGTGATTTATACAAAATTAGGGAATCTTTGTGGTCTATGTTTAAAAAATAAATAGTGCATATAACTTTTTTGGTAAACGAAGATAGAATTCTCTGCAGTAATGTCATGTTTTGAAATTGAATGAAGTTTTTTTCCTTCTGTACCTTTTTTAACAACATCATCTGCCATAACCATTTTAAAGATAGTAACGGCCTACAGAAATTGAGGGTATGTTTGCTCAAAACATCAGAATGTATTTATTCAAAGGGTCGCAACCGGTTCATAAATAACTATGCTGTTACTCGCGACCTTCGACCGCGTTAAATTGTTTAAAGGATATTACTTCCATATTTAAATCGCACCCTTATCCGTTTTCTAAAATAAAAGTAGCGTTGTTAAGTTACTCCTTACAACATCAGCTATTTGCCAGTAAAAGTCCTGTCAAAATCGGTTCAGCTGTTTCGGAGATTAGTCGGCACAAGTAAACAGACAAAATATATTTGATATAGCATAGTTTTAAGTATAAAGGCTCCTACACACAGTGCCGGCGGGTTTTTGCCGAGCGGCCATGCCGCCGGCATATGCAAACGGCACATGCCGTACAACATAAACAAGAAATATAGGAAACATGCCATGCCGGCAGTTCATGTGTGCGGCAAGCCCGCGGCTCGAATACCCGCCGGCCTGCCGGCGGCCCGGCCGCCGGTATTGCCGCCGGTATTGTGTGTAGGAGCCTTAAGACGTACCATATGCATTCAGTAAAAAGCAGAAATTACAGACACTTCAATTTTACTTACTTGTGTAGGTGATAGATCTGTCTCATTCAATTGTTTTGGCTCTGAGGAAAAAAGAGAAAAAAAGGGGAATTCATTCAATGGGTTTAATAAGATAGTTATTTTTTTAACTGGATTCCTGTTATAATTTCGATCTTAAATATTTCTGCATTAAAGAACTTAATGGAATGATTACCATATATCCATATTCAATGGCATTGGCTTGCATTTAATCCAATTTAAAATGGTAAGTGAGTTAGTATTATTGCATGTCTCTGTGACAACTTCAGACAGATGAAACCTGCGTGACAAGGATAGCTCTGATCATATGGGGGTCGTTAAATCCTGATTAGGAACAATAAAAGTACAACAATCTACCTCATCATTTGAAGACAAGACCTTTATTTATGTTTTATGAAGCAATGACTTGATTTCTAAATACATTTTCCCCATAAGGGCTCAGGATTCAAAATTATCATTCCAAATTATCAAATTCTTCAAATTCAAATTTTTTTTTTGTGAAACATAGGTACAATATAATAAGATCTAATTAGAATGTCAGGATTGTTATGTTTAGCCTAAGTTAAACTTTTTCATGCTTTGTATTATTCAAATTAAATTAAATACTAATAACAATTCAAATTAAATTATATACTATTAACCATTCTAATTAAATTACTTTTATAATTACCCTTAGATAGAATTTAGCTTAAATAAATTGAACATTTGACTCGCACAACAACATACCTAAATCATTTGTTTAAATTGTCTGTTAAGAATTCACCAATGGAATAATACGCTTCTTTAACCATAAAGCCTGTTAGCATTCATGTGAATTTGTTAACATCATTCTCAATTCTTATAGTTGTGGGTATCATATTATAAATTTTTGGTCTTATATCGCACGTGACTAAAAGAGTGATGAATATAATACAAGGTGTAAACAGACTCTTCACGAAGCCGTCAACCAAGCATTATGTACATCAAACTAAGTAACTTTACGCAAAAATTAGTGCTGGGAAACGACTTTTTTTTTGGGCTGAAACTCACGTTTTACAGTTGGACTCAATGTTACGCACTCAAAACATTGTGCTGCTGGATGGATTGAATAGTACCGGGTTGTGGAGGTGTTTAAAGTAAAAATCTTACATTAAAAACATGTATTAAAAAAAAAAACTTGTAAAAAAGTTAGAACTTTGACACCCAATATCTCCGTAACTAGAAGTTTCCCAGGTATGGTCTAGAACAAAAAAATTATCGCAATGACGGGCAGAACAATTGCCTTTCGGCTTCGTTAAGAGTCTGTTTACACCCTTTATAAATGTTGAGTGATGGAGAGGGAGAGGAAGACCAAGGAAACGATGGATGGATTGTGTGGGGAATGATATGAAAGGATAAGGTATAAATAATAGTGTGACGGTTGACAGAGGAGAAAGTAGCATGAGACAAGAGCAGGAAGATAATAATTCTTTATGGTGTAGAAACATAATAGAGAGATATTGTAACAATATAACAAGGACAGCTTAGTTGCAAAGGTGGCTTAACACGTTAACAGCCATGTCAGGCACCGGTGCCTGACAGATTCACTATCTGTTCAGGTCATGTCAGGCACCGGTGACTGACACCGAAGCATCAAATTCAACTGATCGCAGTGCGCCACTTGGCACGTAGTTTTTTTTTACCGTGTTTTTATCCAAATAAAGAAAAGGGAACACTTTTTTATACATAACTATTCAATATAAACCAAGAATAAATACGTAAGAAGGGAAATTTGGATGGTACAGAAAATATACCTTGGCAGTTAACGTGTTAAACCCAGAGCCAGCAAACCTCAGTGTGAAATGACCAATGATTTGATTGGTTAATAATAATATTTTTGATGTAAAACTTGTTTACGGACGCTTGGCTTGGGGAGTAAGCTGGTGAATGCGTTACGTTACGAGGAAAACGGAAGTTGAGAGGGAGATATAAGTTCATGAAGATAGAAAGAGAGAGAGTTACGTTTTTGAATTTGACAGACGATTGTTCGGCATTTGTTTAAGTTTTACTTCAGTCGTGTGGTCTAGAGCACACTCGTTTTCTTTTTTTGTTCAAGTCATCATAATTTTAAATGACCAATGAGAATCTTTGAAGTTAGGAGCAGGTAATGATGGACTGAAACCAGTCGGGGATACGCGCGTATGTACTTGGTATCTCCTGGGTTCCCGACACATAGTATTAGTAGGAACAGTGGGTTTTTATGCGGTTAGAGTCCGACATACCCTTCGCTCGGTCAAGACCGAGGGTATTAATGAGCATTACCACACTAAAAAACAAAAAAAAAACGGTTGAGAAGTAGAAAGGTTCGTTCGTCCTTGAAATCAGGAAGAAGATGGGGTATGGTTCTTAGAGGATACTGTCGCTTAAATTGTTTGTGAAGTCGGACAACCAGTCTTACCAAGGGGTATTATATCAGCAAGTACTAACTGGGCTGTGGAGGTCAGATAGGCATTGGCTCCATGTAAAATACTGGTGTTCATCTGCATTCGGTTAGACCGGAAGCCGACCCTAAAATAATTGGGGAAAGGCTAGGCAGATTATGATGAAATTCATCAAAAAAAAACATTTAACCAATTTTGGTCTTTTTACTGATTGTTTGAGAATATTACTATGTATTTTATTCTGTTCTTCATATTTATATTACGACTGTGTAAGTACCTAGTCGTAAAATGTTCAGTCCGACCTTCGTCTTTTCCATTTAAGTCGAATTATTGTACAAAAATACCACATTTATTTCTTTTTTATAAGACTGTTATGAAAATATTGTCAATTATTTTATTATTAACAAAAAACACTAATTTGTTTTAACTCTAATGATGTAGGTATTTTTTTTATAATTTAAATTAATTTTGAATGTCACGATCAAATGTCTGAAGTCAGTCCGGCAACGTAATAAAAAATCGTGATTTATATTTCCCTTCACTTAAAAAATAATAAAAAGCTTAAACAAGATTCTCAGAATATGGGTTTATTATTTTTTTGTGCTTTATAACGAGATGCAGGTTTTGTAAAAAAAAAGTTTCTTTTTGCCTCTAAATTTTTTAAACTTAAAATTCATGTCTTGGAATCAAGTTTCTTTGCATATTTTTTTTTTTTAAGAAGTCCGTCTTGTATTAAAAAAAAATTAAACCACTTGTTGCGTGACGATCTAATTAGTTTCCACATTTTACGGCCTATGATAGGCGTATGCAATGGCTTTGTTTCAGAACTAATTTTAAACACGGATATCCGTATTGCTCTTAAATAGAAATAATGACTTACTAAGACATGGTGTAATGAAACCTGACGAACGATGAACTTTTAAAATTCATAAAAACTTGTGATTGCTTTTCTTAGAGTATTTAGAACGGACAGCCAAAATTGAAATCATGGTTAAAAAACCCTACCGGACTAGAACACAACACCTAGTAATTTAAAAAAAGAATGTACTTAGATCATTCATTCATTCATTCTATTGTGTACTATAAATCTAAAAAAAAAGGATCTCCGAAAAAGAGTGTAAATCTATATAGACAGTTAAATCTACGGGCAGCGAGTATACCCTTGAAGTAGTTCATCTACTTGACTGATATTTTGGTGGTTTTATTCTAAACCCTAACCTAGTGTTTCTAGTGAACACCACAATAGTTAACATAAAACTTCCGGTTTAAAATGGAAACTTAAATTATAACAAATAATATAAAATCGTTACTGCAGCACGTCATAAATATTCATGAATGCTTTAAAAGTTATTAAAAATTCCAAACTTGGTATATTTCAAAACATAATTTGATTTGTTTTTATTGTTATATTTTACCCTTTTTTGGCTTGCTTTTGCAACCAGCAAAAGAAAAATTCTCATTTAAAAATATAACCTTTAAAATATTTTATACTTCCTTTGTGTGTGACTGTGTTCATAATAATGTATGTGATGATGTCATTTTCAAAATTGATTGCAAATAAATGATGGCCGCTTTGTCTATATAATACATCAAATTTATACCATAGATATTATGTTTATGATTTAAGTTATGCCCATGCTTGAAAAAAAGTTAAGATTCTAACCCAAATGATCTTGTTTTAAATTAGTTTTTTTTCTTACAATGGATGTAGGTATTATTTTTTCTTCAAAATAACGCTGCAAAAATTGTTGTAATCCGTTGGAGTTATTGAATGATAGTTTCAACTAGGAATGTGTCCTTGCAACATCGGTCCTTACACAACGATGTTTTAGATTGACTTGTTAATAATGATTTCCGTCGAATAACAATACGATTTATAAAGTTAAACTATTTATATTACAATGTTTGTTATTCATTCACCGGGCACATAATGAAAACATTAACAATGTGGACGAATGCACCTGCGTATATAAAGCAAAATGCTACTTTTTATAATAAGTATACCTAGTTCTTTATTTTTATTCGCCGCCATTTTCGAATGCCGAATACACGTCGAACAAATTCTTGTTTTTATTTTAGAATAGGGCGTTGCTCGAAATTCCGAAATAAGCAAACTTAAAATTATTTTGAGCAGAAACACGTTTGAAAAATTATATAAAACGAATTCTCTTGCCCTTAGTCATCCGATTTCTTTTTAAGTTGACATTTAAGTTGTAAAAGCGCGGATTCTTTATTTAAAAAATGCGGAATAACAACTTGCGAAATTAAAACCTTGTCATTTTGTGAAATAATGGAGAAAAAATTACAGAATGCAATGCAATATTGTTTTATTCATGTTTAACGTTTTGATTTTTAAATGTCACAGGGAATGTTTTTTTTTTGTTCCTTTTCGTAAGTATTGCGCTAAGGAGATTTTATTTGTCGACTGTATTATGCAAATATTTCTTGTTTTTTAAATGTCTACCGTTTGATTGATCTCGTTTACTTATCAATACATATTTTTATACATTTAAATAATAAAACCGGTTAACTTTAACTACCTTATTAGATGTGTCACATTTTATGACAATTTTATATTTTTTTCCATTCAAATGTCAATTTTTTATTCGACAATAGCCTTATTTATGATGTCAGAGCCATTTCCTCTAAGCATATTTTTATGTTTTAACAAGAAAAAAAACTAGAACGCTGTTTATTTAATTTATGCGATGTAATTAATTACAAATTGGAATCGAAACATTATTACGAAAAAAAATATAATGTTAACATTATTATACCGTCGTGCTGTGATTGGACGATAAAAAAGTAACTCAGAATACATTATCATACTGAGGAAAAGAATATAAAAAGTCTAAAGAACAATAAATTCTCTGTAAATGTTATGGTTCCTGTTTGCATTACTATACTATGTAGAGTCACCATGTAATCTGTGCATTGATGGATTATTATCGATTATTGTCATAGACAAGTAGCAAGTTGCATGAAAGTGATTCCTACCTACTGAATTGATTGTAATTTCATGCATCTCAAAGTTTTAATCTATGTTAGAACACTGAAAATAAGTCATTGTCTTGTTCAGATAAAATAACCAACCCTATAATTAGTTTTAAAATATCGAATTAAACACAAATAGCAGGAAATTAGTCAAGATCACAAATAAGCAGTTTCCATAATTTCATCCTAACCGTTAAAATATATTTTGTTCTTTAAAGACTGTGTACTTTAAGATACGACACAAAACCTAATAATCATAATAATTTTGTGAAGACAAAGACTACTTTTTTTTCGTCTGCTTTTTTTTTGTTCAAGTACCGTTTCTTACAACTTTTGAACACACCGCGATTCGGTTTTGTTTTTTTTTATCCATTAAACATTTTATGCCAGTGTTTTTTAAAGTCAATTTAAAAAGTTTAATAAAGCCTCTATGAGTTAGTGGAATGTTTATCCTCCCGCACAATTTGTACAGTAAAAATCTAAGAAGGATACAGATTATTATGACGCGCATTGTTAATGGCCTAACTACCTGTTCCGTGTACTATAATCATTTTAATTTAGACCTCGAGACAGCCGCGCGACTCTGTCGTCGCCAAAAGGACAAAAACCAGTTCATTTATACCTTTCGTACGATTAAATATAGCCCTAACATACTTTTTCCAACGTGCCAAGTAGACTGCACAAGTAATTTTCATAGGAAATTAATCAAACAGAACTTTATTCAAGTCATCATAATTTCCAAAAGATAAAAAAACCTCCTTTGTTTGCCTCTCGGTACGTTCACACGAAGCGAACATTTTTTATTGTCTATTTGATACGTGTACTAAATATTATAATAATAACTTGCAATGTCGGGTTTTACAAGTGACTCATAGATAAAATAATAGACTTGTAGATTTTAGTAAAGGTAACGAAAACGTTTATAATATTGCTGTAAGCAACATTTTAATGGTTCTACCGTCGAAAAAAACAAAACGTTTCACACAATTTGTTCTGATTATGATCTGAATTAGTAAAAATACATCAAAGTACAGGTGAAGTCGTATGAAAAACTAGTATATAAAATAATGAAGGTATGGAAATGCGAACAATGGCAGAGTTAAAACAAATAAACATATACCACAATGGTTTATAAATTATAACAGTGTGGGCCCGTGATTGTGCAAAATGTTGTGAAAGAAAATTATAGTAAACTAGCTGTTGCCCGCGACCTTTGTTCGCGTGAAATTATTATTAAAAAATCCCCTTTATTATAAGCACTTCTCCATTTGAATCGAATTTTGTTAGCAATTTCAAGGGTTTTTTTTTCTTTGCACGGAACTCTAATTATTTATCTAAAATAAAAGTAGCCTAAGTTAATCCTTGTTACTTCAGCTGTCTGCCATTGAAAGTCCCGTTAGCCGGAACAAACAGACAGACAGACAGACAAAATTGTAAAAAAAATGTTGTTTTTGTATATATACCGTGTATTACTATACATGCATAAGCACTTAGTAAAAAGCGGTTATTTTAATATTACAAACAGACACTCCAATTTTATTTATATGTACAGACTAAAATAAAAGTAGCCTAAGTTAATCCTTGTTACTTCAGCTATCTGCCATTGAAATACATAAATTGTTTTGGTATATGTACCGTGTATACATCCATATGCATTTAGTAAAAAGCGGTTATTTTAATATTACAAACAGACACTCGAATTTTATTTATATGTTTGTATGTATTACAAACAGACACTCCAATTTTATTTATATGTACAGATTATTGTCTTGTCCCCGATCTATTGTCGGGTTTCTTGTTATACTATACGCTATATATATGTCTTGTTACAATATAGCCCGATGGCTCCGTTTGATATCACACTTTTTGTATTGCTTAACTAGCTATCTATTGTATTGTAAAGTATTATGTATATTTAAATCTATATTAAGATGGAGCCAGTTCCTGTTTTGTAAGATCACGATCTATTTGATGGATGAGACTTGGTAGCGCTTCCGATGTATACAGAATTTTGGTAACTGTATACATATTAATGCTCGGGATTTATATGTATACAGTTCTAAAACGGTTTTTAGATTTAAAGTTTTAGGTCACCCTTTAGCCGTTATATGTCCCTTTCTGGGAACTGTCAGGGAACTGTCAAAAATTTGCGTTCGTGAAACGTCCCACAAAGGGACTCGTTCTCCTGTCCAGTTATGACGTATTTTGCCTAATAAAACTATATTCATCTTGCTCACGCTTGCACAGAGGTTTAGGAAAAAAGAGGGTTCCGTACCTCAAAAGGTAAAGGAACCCTTTATCTCAGGAATCTATACAGGGTGTAAACAGACTCCTCACAAAGCCGTCAACCAAGCATTCAGTACATCAAACTAAGTAACTTTACGCAAAAATTAGTGCTGGGAAACGACTTTTTTTTTGGGCTGAAAATTCACGTTTTAGAGTCAATGTTACGCACTCAAAACATTGTGCTGCTGGATGGATTGAATAGTACCGGGTTGTGGAGGTGTTTAAAGTAAAAATCTTACATTAAAAACATGTATTTAAAAAATAACTTGTAAAAAAGTTGGCACTTTGACCCCCAATATCTCCGTAACTAGAAGTTTCCCTTTTTTCTCTTTAGGAATTATAGATAGAAATTCCCATTGAACACTGATTGTTTATTATAAAAATCTTAAGGTTTCCCTATATTTTTGTCCTCAGGCGCTACCAGCAACGAGTTAATCAAACATGAGGACACCAAGCATGGCGGTATTAAAGTGGTGCAGTTGGCGGTACTGCAGAAACCAACTAATAACGACCAGGACGATTCTGACGGTGAGCTTTTTATAGGTATCGAGGTTTTTATTTATTTATTCATCATCATCATCATCATCATCATCTTCATCATCACCACATTATCAGCATAAGTCCTGACGCTTAGGGCTGCGTTTTAACAAGAGATGCGCGATTATGAGCTGCGAGGGATATGTGTCTGATCAATCACATAGATAGCTTATATAAAGCTATGAATAATAATACATATTATAATATAAATAAAAAAAACTAAAGATGGTTTTTTAGAGTGAGGTCTTTTATTTCTCGTTTTCTTCTCGGCAAACCCTTTCATTTGATACCCATAACATGGCAGTGCACAAAAAATAAAAGTACTCCGTCATCTTCGAGAGTCCGCCATATTGGATTTAGATTGACGTCACTTAGCTAACCATGCATTGTCATCCAAGCTAAACCAAAAAAAAAAAATCAGCTCAATCGGAAACCGGGAAGAGGGTCAAATTTTTTATAAAGTTAGTTACAGGTGAAGAAGGTAACAAAAGCGTGTTAAAAAGAAGCGATATTATTGGTTAGTTTCACATAGATCCCTCGCTAGCCATTCTCATACATCTCGGTGGAATGCATTCAACCTAATCAAAGCGATCGTAGCGCGAACATGCGACAGGAGGCTCTCTGGTTTTCTGATGAAATGATTGTCATATGAACGCAACGATCGCATGTTTGCTTGTTCTATCGCTTTGGTAAGGACGCGGGGAACGTAAGTCTCATGGTCCCACAGTCTTGTAACATCTACAAGTTCCAAAAAACAATATTTATGAATTAGTTTTTTTTTACTAATTGTATCAAATTGTTTTAAAAGCTTTGCTACAATATAAGATGGAAGGGACACTGACGGACAATTGGTTACCACGTATTCAGAACATCATTCCGAACCCACCCATAAAATTTGCTGCTCCACAAAAGGGCAATACCTATACGATCAAAATGTAAAGAACAGCTGTTTTCATTTTAATAGGGATGTTTCCCGAGTAAAAAAAATATAATTCTATTTAGTCCGTCAGTTAGATTATCGAAAAATATTGGATACGTATTTTTTGTTTTATTAAATCAATAAAAAATAACGAAGATAAAACGCATCAAAGTTCATGAGTGGGGGCCTTGTGACGTCACTTTCCGCTAAAAAGTGTACTGAAATGTGACGTCACACGAGTTTTCGACGCACTGCATCGTCCTCATTTTTAGTTTACGAGAAAAAAAAATACGTGTCCAATATTTTTTGAAAATCTATCTGACGGACTAATTAGATTTTTTTGGTCAACTACCCTATTACCAATGAACAAATTTCGATGTGGGTGGGTTCAGAATGATGTTCAAAATGGTGTCCCTTCCACCTTTTATACTATTCCAAAATTAATAAAAAAGGCAAGTTAATCATTAATTAGTATAAAATACAAACAATACTATAAACAAAATGAAAGTCAATAAAACCAATAAATCTCACAGTCATCACTCATCATTATTACCGTCTGCTACTAGAGCTAAGACTAACATTCACGAACATTTCAGCAGAAAAAGGCGGCAGCAAGAACCTAGATGATGATGAGGAGACAGACTCCAGTGGCTCGGTGTCCGACTCGGCCACCAACGACGCGCAGGAGGGACGGCCCCACGTGTGTGATGTTTGTGATCTCAGGTAACTGTCATTTCAAATAGCGTCCCATTAATATTGGCCCATTGCTGGTACACAGGCCTCCTCTCTATGAGAGGGAATGGGCTAAGTACTGAGGCAGAATTAAAATCGTCCATTGAAATTAAGCTGAAAAGCACGTACTTCAATATCTATCAATCATCAATATAACCCTGTCCATTTAATCCTATGACTTTTTCATGAAATATTCATTGAATAAAAAAAAAAACCTCAATACAACCCTCTAAGTTCATGTAACCCACATGAACTTAGAGGGTTGTATTGATGATTTTCATGATTGTAATTCTGTAACTACATACGTGTTACTGGCGCGACTCATTTTTCATCAATCATTTACAACCTGACACTGACCTGCAAATTACAAAAAACACGTCACGGATAACTTCAGTTTATCCGTGATCATGGTGGTTGCAACAGCGTCGAAATATCGATGGTTAGCTAGCTAAGATTTCCCGATGTTCGGCCAGGAGGACTTATTATGAGCCTGAAGTGAAAGTGTCGTTGTGGACAGGTTCCAGCGCTCGTCGCACCTGACGCGGCACAAGCTGACGCACACGGGCGAGCGCCCCTTCACGTGCGGCGGCTGCGGGCGCTCCTTCGCGCGCTCCGACAAGCTGCGCGTGCACACCAAGATCTGCGAGAAGGTAAGGTGTTGCAGCCCGACACTACCCTTATTAGACCAGGACTCACTGTGGGTAATCCTGCGTGACACGACTGCGCATGCGAGGCCAAAAGAACCGCGAAGCACTTATAATTAAACCTCGTCCGTACCTTTATAACTAAAATGTGGCATATTTTACCTAGCGCTAGAAGTATGTAGATGGACAGGGAAACTGAAGGGTGTAAACAGACTCCTAACGAAGCCGAAGGCACTTGTTTTCCCCGTCATTGCGATCATTTTTTTGTTCTAGACCATACCTGGGAAACTTCTAGTTAGATATTGGGGGTCAACGTTCCAACTTTTTCACCAAGTTTTTTGTTTTAAATACATGTTTTTAATTTGTTTGTTTTTGATTTTTACTTTAAACACCTCCAGGACCCCCTTACTATTCGATCCATCCATCAGCACACTGTTTTGAGTGCGTTACATTGAGTCCTACTGTAAAACGTGATTTTTCAGCCCAAATAAAAAGTGGTTCCCTGCACTAATTTTTGCGTAAAGTTACTTAGTTTGATGTACATAATGCTTTGTTGACGGTTTCGTGAAGAGTCTGTTTACACCCTGTATATCGCGCGTTAAAGTCTTCCAAAATATTCCGTTTTATTAATATTAATACTCATCCGCTTTGGTTTATTTTATTATCACTGTTTTCCCGTCCTTTTAATTGTCTTTATCACATCATAAATCGGGAAAATAAACTTTACTCAGTTCAAAGTATTTTTTTTTTTCATATTTCTTCAACCCAACATCCTAAATGCGAATCGATCAACCATCAAATTACAGGAAGACCCAACAGTGGACATGGCAAACGATACCCCCTCAACGAAACGCGAGAACAACTCTGAAGTAATGTCCGGCATGGTACGCACTACACATCGCGAGTCCGGACACCTGGTCTTCACCCCGTCCGGAGACGTGATGCTGCCTCCCCGCAGTGCGTCCGCGAACCCCGTAGTACTGAACTCGACCCTGGAACCTGTGCGCAATGAGATCAACCCGGATAACCTGCTGGACCCGCCCCGACGAGGCCGCGGTAGACCCCGCAAGACTCCTCTGCCACTGACGCCTAAGATCAAGAAGAAGCGTGGTCGCCCGCCTAAGACTTCGATGGGTAAGTGTTAATATGGAGTCATTTCAATTCACTTTATTATTCCCCGACAGACAATGTACTCTTTCAATAAAAATCTCTTTCAGTTTTACTAGATTTTCCATTTTTCAATTCTATTGACATAAATCACTTCACTACATAGTATAAACCAAAGTCGTTTCCCGCTGTCTGTCCCTATGTATGCTTAGATCTTTTAAACTACGCAACGGATTTTGATGCGGGTTTTTTTAATAGATAGAGTGATTCAAGAGGAAGGTTTATACCTACATCCGCCCCGTGCGAGCCGGGGCGGGTCGCTACTAAAATATAGATGGTTAAATAGGCAAGGTCGAGATCATAAATCATCAGGAGATAAAATGCCGATTGGCGATTATGTCTAGCAATCAAACCTGACACTCCATCCCTTCAAAGGCAATTCCTACTCTCTGGTATTGCTGCTACGTTACTACTTTGGTACGCTATTGAGAACTCTCTATGTGGGCCACTGAATAGCACCAGGAGTCTTAATCTTATGTTACCCCATATACTTGCAGACATGGAGGGCTGCGTGCTGACGGGCGGCACGGTGCTGGGGGGGGGCGCGGCCGTGGCGTCCCTGTCGCCGTCCGGCCAGCAGCTGCTGCTCAAGCGTAAGCGTGGCCGCCCGCCCAAGAACTACCTGCTGCCCAGGCAAGGTATGTACTGCACGACAGCCGACACAATTAGACACAACTTGTTATCATCTTCTTGCTGTTACACGTTTTTTTTTCTTCCATTCTCCCTCTGTCAACCATAACGCTATAATTCCTTTTTATTCGTATGAAGAATCTTCACACAATTCATCCATCTTTTCTTTGAACATAATATTATTACTTTGTTTGTATATCAACAGAATAAAGGCTGTAAACATACTCTTAACGAAACCGAAAGGTACTTGTTCTCCCCGTCATTGTGATAATTTTTTTGTTCTAGACCATATCTGGGAACATTCTAGAGATTTTGGGAGTTAAAGTTCCAACTTTTTTACAAGTTTTTAATGTATTTTTTTTACTTAAGACACCTTCACGACCCCCGTACTTTTGATTACGTGATTTTTCACCCCAAAAAAAAAGTCGTTTCCCATCAATCATTTTTGCTTAAAGTTACTTAGTTTAATGTACAGAATGCTTGGTTGACGGCTTCGTGAAGAGTCTGTTTACACCCTGTAGATATAAAATTATTAAATATTTAAAGAGAAACCATCTTGACAACTTTCTGTGTTTATTGTTTTTGTCCCCAGCTAGGTTACATGATGGAATTCCGACATCATACAAATTCATAATAAAAATATTAGTAGCTTTTCCATTCCTCTTTCTCTCTCTCTCTAGGGTTCCGTACCCTAAGGGTAACCATCGAGACCCTATTACTAAGCCTCCGCTGTCCGTCTGTCTGTCAGCGGGCTATTTGTCATGATTCGTAATAGGTAGACAGTTGAAATTTTCACAGAATGTCTATTTCTGTTACCGCTATAACAATAAATACTAAAAACAGAATAAAATAAATATTTAAGAGGGGCCCCCATACAAACGTAATTTTTTGCTCGAAATTAATAACAGCGACAGGTAGACGCTTGAAATATTCACAGAATATTTAGTTGTATATTCACTTTAAAAATAAATATTTAAGGGGGGCCCATACAACAAACGTGATATTTTTACCGTTACTAATGTTGTATAGATAATGGTACGGAACCCTTCGTGCGCGAGTCCAACTCGCACTTAGCCAGTTTTTTTTATTTTGCATGGAACAATGTGTATTTTGCTCTCCAAAGATCGCAGTTTATAAAGTCCCCAGCTCTTTGCATACACAATTACACTATTTAAGTCCACACAATTTGTCCTGAGTCACGCGCGGAATGTTTTTGTAATGAATAATATCGTACCGTTATTGTGTATTCACTTACACGTGTTTTTGTTTTAATTTTCGTCTATGTGTGTGTTTTATTGCAATTTTAGTGTATGTGTGTGTTGTGTAGACATATCTAGTTAGCAACAAAAATTACATCATTTGCCGTCTTGAATTCTCAATATTATTATAATGAACTTTAGAAATGTTTTTTTTTGTTGTGAAAGTTATTAGGGGAATAAAAATAGTATGGTTACAGTCCCAAACAACATTGATTCATTGTTTATAATTACCCGGGTTAGATAGGCAGTCGCTCCATGTAAACACAGCTATTTAGTTGTGTCCGGTTAGACTGGAAGCAGACCCCAACGTAGTTGGAAAAAAGGCTAGGCAGATGATAACATAATATCACACCTTTAATCCCCAAAGGGTAAGGCAGAGGTGTACCTAATAGTACACCCAAATTTCGCCAGTTATGTTTAAGTCCCATGTAATAGGGGACGAGCCTATTGCCATTAACCAAGCACAAATCCAGGATGATGATATCAAGTTTTTTATGAAATTGCATAGACTGGTATTCATTAGATGATTCTGCCAAAAATAAATAAGCATTTGTAAACCAGAATTGCATAATAATTGCTGGAAAAATATAATTTAGATAAGGATGTATGTATTTTAATAGATATGAACACACAACATAGCCTTTATGCATTATAAGCTTTTTTATTGCGTTGGACATTATTCTCTTGCTTGGATCATTAGTGTTTCCAATTATCTTTGGCTTTGTATATATTGTATTTTTTTTATTGTTAAAGATATAGTCAAGACTGAAGATAAGATACAAAGTAATAAAACAAAAAAGTTTATATAACATCACACCTGTAATCCCCGAAGGGTTAGGCAGAGTTACACCCACATTGTAATAGAGAGCGAAAGGTCTAACCACCTATATTTACAAGAAATGTAACCGTAATTGAACTTAAGGATGCTATTACATTTTTCTACAAATAACAGTGCTTTTCAGGTACCATTTGAATATATAAGCAATCACAAATGTGAAGATACCATAGCGTTGATTTAAAGATAATATATTCATCTCCAGATTGGCATCAAAAAAATTGTAACCCGTCATAGAAATTTTCGCACAAATACGTTTTTCCCATCACAGTGCGCGACTTTAGATACCTAAATTCGAGTTCATCGAAAATGTAACAGCGTCCTTAAAAGAGAAATGAGAAATGGTCAGAAAAGGAATAATAAGTAACTGTGAAACTGCAGGGCAAATATCTTCTCTCAAAAAGAATAAAATGACCAAGGTTTTACCCAAACATCTTTAACACTGAAAAGGAGAACTATATACCAGAGACAGAAAACATCGTGAGGAAACCTAGACTTATTGGTGATGCCAAGGCTGCGGGACTGTTCGAAAGAGATACCGCGGCCCTGGAACACAAAGGGCAAAGAAGGAACATGGATGGGTTTTAGTCAGTACAAGACTGACACTCCCTTCCGCTCTCCCCAAAAGGGGGAAGTCATATGATGATTTCCCATCCGAAAAAAAAATGGTGATATATGCCCGTGCCTTATTTGTATAAGATTGGGACAGTAATAGGCTCGTGTTATTACTGGTCAATTGCGTCTGGGCTAGTGACTGCTGAGCATGAGGCCCTTGCTTCGATTCTCGGGTCAGGCAAAGTGTTATTGGATTTTCCATCAGGAATTTCTCAGTAGCAGTCACGGAGTCTGGATCCGTACCCGGTTGGTGGCAATAGGCTCGCCTCCTATTACATAGGACTTTAAACATTGGCGAAATGTAAGTGTACTATTAGGTACACCTCTGCCTAACCCTACGGGGATTACAGGTGTGATGTTATATATTACTATTTACAAGAGAGAAGGTCCAACGTTACTACCGCCCGCTAACGCATATCTTTGTTTAGGTATGGATATGGATATATCGATGCAGTACGGTCTCGCGATCAACAAATTTTGTTAGTACCAACCACTTTTGAGGCATGATAGTTAATACTTGACAAAATTGGGAACAAATGTCGGTACTAATCGGTATTAGATGGAATTGGCTTGGGTTTTACGTAACATGGTGATAAATAAATTTTAATTTTAAGGCTGAATTTGCGCGTTTTATTTGCAGTTTTTTTTAACAGTGGTTGAAATGTCGTAAGGGACATTTTCCCAAGCAATGATTCTTAAAGCATGTTAAATTTGCTGGGACTATCATTCTCACAGAAAATTGGTCTCATCGTCATCATCATTTCAGCCGAAAGATGTCCACTGCTGGACATAGGTCCCCCTATAAGTGTCGCCACTGTATTGTGCTTACTCCCTAATAAAAATTATTAGGCCAATTTTCGCCAACCGGAACAGGAATTGAAAACTCGTTAATTAAAATGTACATCTGACTGTAAAATGTACTTTTCAATTAATGTTTATAACTAAACTTATACTGTCACTTGCGGAATAATAATATTCGGGAGCTAAGCGACACTGAAAGTTTAGTAAATTTTTTTTTTTTTAACTATTTAAAAAGTGTTCACTTCATTAGCGTCTACTCCATGGCAAAATCATGATTGGATTTTGGAAACAAATACGAAATTTTTTGTGTACCTTATCTCGTAGTACCTTACAACTTGCGATTCACGGATGCCCCTTAAGCTAAAGGGGAAAATATACAAGTCCGTGATTAGACCTGTCGTACTGTATGGGTCAGAATGCTGGGCTGTGAAGAAGGATGAAAAACGATTGCATGTATCGGAGATGAGAATGTTGAGATGGATGTGTGGAGTGACAAGAATGAATAAAGTAAGAAATGAGTATATTAGAGGAAGTTTCAAGTGGCGCCTGTTACAGAAAAATTGAAAGGAAGTCGTTTGTCTTGGTATGGACATGTAATGAGGAGGGATGAAACGCATGTGACTAAAAGAGTGATGGACATGAATGTTAATGGATGGAGAGGGAGAGGCAGGCCAAAGAAAAGATGGATGGATTGTGTGAAGACTGATATGAAAGAGAAAGGAGTCAACGATGCCGTGACGTCTGACAGGCGAGAATGGAAGAAGAAAACATGTTGCGCCGACACCAAATAGAATGGGATAAGGGCAGGAAGATGATGATGATCTCGTAGTACCCTTATACCTTAACCTTAACTAGTAGTCAAATCTTGGGCCGATTCAATACAGGGTGGAAGGGCCACCGACCCACAAACGGCTACCACATATTCAGTACATCATTCTGAAGGGACACATAGATAGTGCTGCGGGACTGTTCGAAAGAGATGCGGCCCTGGAACTCAAAGGGCAAGGAAGGAACATGGATGGGTTTTAGTCAGTACAAGTCTGACACTCCCTTCCGCTCTGCCTGGAGCGGGATAAGTCATTTGACGACTTCCCATCCGAAAAAATAAATAAAAAAGAGGCCACAGAAATTTTTCATCGGTTCCACCCCTTATTTTGTGTACCATTAAGCAAGAAAGAAGACTAGGAGGAGCTCGTGGCTAAATAATAACAGCCGCTCGGGTCGATCTTTAGGTTAAGCCGTGCTTACCTAGGTTGGTCTGTGGATGGGTGACCACCCATTACATACCGAGTTTCCTCCGTGCCTCGGAAAGCACGTTAAGCCGTTGGTCCCGGTTGTCATTTGAAGATCTTTGACAGTCGTTAGGTAGTCAGTAGCCCAAAAAAGTTTGGCAACCAGTCTAACCAAGGGGTATCGTATTACCCAGTACTAACTGGGTTGTGGAGGTCAGATAGGCTGTCGCTCCATGTAAAATACTGGTATTCAGCTGCATCCGGTTAGACTGGAAACCGACCCCAACATAGTTGGGAAAAGGCTAGGCAGATGATGATGAAGCAATAAACAAGCTGTTTTTGAGAAGTAGTTAAATCAAGTATTTTTCTTGTCACATTTACTCTTCACATGATGTTAATAGACTTTCAAACGAAGTATTTTCCTTGTCAGTTAAATCTAAAGTGTCTTAGGATTTGTGAAACCCTCGCCACAAGATTAAATCTTAATAACATAATAATACGGTACAAAGCTCGAACTGCATTAATACTATACTTGACTAATACAACTAATCTTACTAACTTGTATGTAAAATATTATCAGAATTACGTATATACATATTTTTTTGCCTTCGCATGTACATATTTTAACCCATTCACTGCCCAGTACTTCACAAAAACTTCGTGAATTTCGTTCCCGTGCCCAAATCCGGTATCCGAGTCGTCGTTATAATTAACTATAGATGATTTGTATTCATGCCCAGAACCCGACTAGCGAGTCCATAGCTACGGATACGGGTTGTGCGAACGAACGAATTTTTGTTCCGACTCATATGCTGGGTTCTGGGCACTGAATGGGTTAATCTAAACAACTGCACAAAACACTGACTGTGAAAATATCCGAGCTTTATAAATATCGATGCACCCAAAACTAATATAAAAAGTAATTATTCCACAATTATTGTAATATAATCGTAATTCTTCCAGACGGACGACCCAACGAAAACTATAACGCGACCAACCTACCTTTCGGCGACTTCTCCTACCTTACTGAGATGATATACAACCCGCTGGCTTACGGCCAGTACGGAGGAGTCACCAGCGTCGACCCGGACCGCAACGTGGACACCGACCAGAGCCTCAACACCGACCAATCGCACGACAGAACCATCGACGTCTCCGACTCTTCTTCAGACGACGACGATTCCCGGGTCGGACAAGACGACAACGTACCATCCGTCGCCATGGAAACGCAGATTATGACCGTTGGAGACTGTCAGATCGTCAAACTACCCCCGAATAACGATGAAAAGGATGAAAAGATGGAACAGATCGTCGAGACCAGCACCGTGTCTTCGTCCACACCGTCTTCGGTGACTATAACGCCTATCACCACGGTAGGCGACTGTACCATCAGGCCTGTCGAGAACACATAAGATTTCACACCAATTTACGTCTACCCCGTATACTTCAGAGTTGTACGGGATTGAAGATATGAGCCTACTGCTGCAGACTGTTATTTAGCGAGGATTGTGAGTGAGTAATGAGGTTCTATGATTTTTATATTTTGCTAGATCTCAGATTGAGAGTCAATGCAAGTTAATAGTTATATGTTGCGATTTTTAATGAAAAATCATATTATATGTGCGGTTTATATTATTTTACGTAACACACTGTTGTGTTAAAACATTCGTTTTTCATTGCAATTAATGTGTGCATTTGGGAAATTCTAAATTGCAGCTTTTTCGTGGCGTCGTTGGAAAGATACTAAACAATATGGGGTAGACATTATAGTAATTTTATTATTGTGGTAGCATTCACTTCGGAATTAAGTGGTCATGGTGGTTATTGAAGTGGTATAATATGATTTATTAGGCCACTACATATAAACAAATAGCCTTATACAGGAATGGGAATCTGTCATACTTCCACAATGAACTTAGACACTTAAATCCTAATCTCCGTCATAATCACAGGTACAAAACCAGCTTTATACTTTTTGATGGTGCTGTATCAGAAGAGCCTTAAAAAGTGGGAACTTACTTCTGATGCAAGGCGAAAGAATTTTTTTTATTAACAAATGCAAATACTAATCATTAAAAGATATGATAAACTTTTGCAGGCAAATAGGTAAAACTTACTAAAAGGTAAAAAAAAACTAGATCTAGTTTCCTACATTCAAAGTTTTACAAAAAATGTCTTCCTAAACAGTAATGCTACTACAATGATACTCATTTATATCTTAAATTCAAGTGACTGTCAAAAATGCATTTAGAATTGGTGGTGATGAAATATTTATTTTATTGGTCAACTAATGTACCATAATGCCATAAGCTTTACATAATTTTAATCGTGATACTCAATTAGACGACTTGTATACTTATCAGAACAAAATATTAATTGTCACAATATTGTTTTATTGTGTACTGTGTGGGGGAATACAATATGGCCGCAAAAGCAAAGTAAAAGGTAATAATTTGTTTAAAGTACATATGCATGTTACAACTCAAAGTTGCCATAAAAAGGTGCTTACTCCAAATGATTTAACGATTTACTCGGGGAGTGTTTTAACACTTCTCATAATATGTAACTCAAAACTCTACACATTACGAAGAAGTATTAATAAAGGAAATAATTACTTCAGTGTTCGTAAATAGACCGACTCCCTCGCAGTACATAACGCAACAAAAAGTTTTACGTATAGACGTGTATTTTGCGAATATCTACATAGAGGCAGCATATTTACTGAGTAATAATTGTAACAGTGACACTATTTAGGTACGCGATGTTTATTATAATGTGCACTTAACGTTGCCTTCACTGTTTTAATCGTTTGGGACGGAGTACACACCACCGCGAGCGATAGAGCTTGTCGAAACCCACACAGCAAACGCGACGGTGTGTGCATCGACTCTTATTTGTCACTCCTCAAAAGTATTTCTATTTTTTTTACACGCGAAATCTCTCGATTGATCTGATTTTTTAATATATACGAGAGACTGACTTCCATTACGTGATTAGGAAATATTTTTGAGCAGTGCTTGTGCAGACGTTAGCATCTGGTTGGCTGTCTATTGAATGTTTATTTTCTATTTTAATTTTATAGTTAGTCGTTGTGTAGCAGGGCACACGCTGTTTCGCCTTTTCCATATTCTTAACTGTATCAATCTCTGTGAATATTAGAATGTAGTACGTAGTGTCTTAGATGAATATAAAACTTAATATTCTAAATATTAACTCGACAACACCACACGAACAAGTGATACGAATAAGCTACATATTTTTAGCAGAAACATATTGTATTGACATATTAACAATATATTTCTTTAATAGTTTTGCCTGTAAAAGCAATGGATATCTTAGTTCTATGTATAATGATGATAGTACGCAATATATAACCACATATTTTAAAGACAGCTGTATGTCGGCGGAGCGGGCCGTGTGACGGTTGACGCCGACTCATATGATATTTTTCGAACAAACACATTTTAGTTCCTCGTTATGTTCGATAGAGACTATTGTAGAAGTCTGCAAACATACTAAATGTCGGTGTAATGATAAAAGTATTAAACTCACTATTATGAAAAATCATAATCAATATTTTCTTTATAATCTGTACAGAAGTAGATATAGTTCCTAACTTGTAATCGATACAAAACTATAACCCTTAAATTAATGAAGTAGTTGAGACGTAATATTTCTTTAATCATTTAGAATTAAGTTTATATTATGATCAAACTTTGAGTATATCTTTTTTAGTATTCACTATTAGTGATAGTCGTCGATTTGTTTAAGTATCATTGCGATATAATTTTACGTATTTAATGGAAGACTGCTCGGATTCGTTTTCTGTTGATGTGTATCGTATGGTTTGGATTCGTTGGTGCGACAAATCGCGTGCGACTAAACACAACGTGTGTTACGGACACAGTTGCGCGTACTTAAGCTTAATTTCTGCGACATATAACAGTGGAATTTGGCTCCAATTGCAGTGTACGAAAAGTCGCACCAACGGGTGAGACCTACTTATTATTATTGTGAACATTTTGACATAAATGAAGCCCCAGAGAGGCATGTAATCATGAGTCTCAGACGGCAAGCTAAGCTTATTGAGAATTATTTTAATATAGGAATCTGTATTTTTATAATGAGACTAAGATAAGTTTTCAGTAAATCAGTTACTCCCGTCACACGTAATAGTATAGTAAGCTGTGTTCTAAGTTGTGTTTACAAGCGCCTATTGGCTCCGTTGTCGTTAAGTTTCTGTGTTCCCTTCGAAGTTTGGCCGTCACTATCTACATATATATCTGCATTTGGTACTGTTTGAACATAAAAGCAATATTTAGAAGATTGATATGTGTGTGGTAATTAGGTCGTGTTGGTAATCAAGATATTTGGCTTCGCTTTAAATCTAAAATTAAAGGCTTCTATAAAATGCCTAGTATAAATGCGAAGAGCCTGTTTTGGTTGCTTTAAATTTTAAATCAATTTTAAAATCACAGAGTTAAAAATGCTCTGATATTATATTAAAATTGTCTAAAAAGGGGATATTTTAAGTGTTGGAGTTCAGTCTAAGATAAAGAAGGTTCTACCTAATATATGTAGATACTGATTGGTTCATAAGTTTTGGAAATATGATGGTTATAATCGGACGTTTGAATCGAGAGCAAGAATTGCATTTATATTTATTTTGTATTGGTGCGATATGTTGCAAAATTATTGATATTTGGAAGAAATTGTATTGTTTTACGAGTATACGCTGTCTAAAAATATTAGTTATTGTACACAAAAATGCAAATCTTTTATAAAATCCGGAGGTTTAACATGAGTTCTTGTGATGAGCAAGTTTATCTTGTATATAACATACTGACAATTCGACTGCTTGCGACGAATGCTTGCTAAGCGGCTGAGTACCCGATATCTTATTAGACACCGTTAAATACTTGTAAAATGACATCATAACAATTGTCTTATTTACCTGGTCGGTTAGTAACTCAAACTATATCATTCAGTACTCATGTTAAGCTTCCAACTCTATTTGTCTATGACGAAAAAAAATATTGTATGCTGATCCCTAATTCTATATTTTGAGGGCATTGGCATGAGACTATTTTTATATCCAATCACTACTTCTAAATTGTAACAATTTACTTTGGCATAAACAGAACTAAAGTTTCTAAGACTACATATAGCACAAATTAACAATGATATTTCATAATTCCTCTACCCAAAGTAACGCATTTCATGAATATCTGCATTTCGTCAAGACAGTGCCACCACCAAACTCTTTAATGTGTTCAATGAGAAGTGCAATTATTAAGCAGCTATTTGGCAGTAATTTTAGGTCTTAGTTATACTCACAGTCTGTAAAACAGATTTATCCCTATGTTGGGTTAGCTCTGATTTCGATATCGACTATTTTCATTCATATAGAAAGACACTAACATCAACCGATTGTTGTTGTTGTAATTATGGATAAAAATCCCAACCAGTCACACTGTTACTCGATAGGACAACTTTTTGTGTTTCAATCGACATCAACGATAATGAGTTAAAATTTACGGGGAAATCTTCCGTGATCTTCAACTATTGTGAGCTCTCCGATTGATTTATTGAGATTTAGTAGCTCACAATACAGTTGAAAATCGAAGATATCGCGTAAGTGACATTGTAAGTTTAGTTTTAAACCGTGAAAGGTTCATAATGAGTGAACTCACAATTCCTTATTAATTCAGCTAAATACCTCAAACATATCCCATAATTATGATAACTGTAGTTTATACTTATCCAGTGAAATCAGCATTTAAAATTAATCACAATTACTTCAGAAAATGGGAGAAAATTTAATGTGGGTAAAACTACCCTCGAACAGTACTATCAAAATGATGTCCTATTCAAATCGGAGCGAAATTGGCATAGCTAAAAAGTTTGTCATCACAAGTAAAATGATATCACGCTAATTGTGCTATGTGTAGTTCTTTCCCCTCAAACCGGCATTCGAAGCATGTATGATTTTGTCGTAAATCATATATCTTACGACCGGATAGTTTTTAGACAAATAGTATATTATGTTTAGTTTTAATGAACGTTTTATATTCCTGTATTTTGTGAAATGTTCATCATTTTACGTTGTGATCATTTGAGTGCAAAATTATTATATGTTTAACCAGTTTACTTTGACGATTCGTCAGTTAGGGCAGCAGATGTATACCTTTATGTTTGCATAGTCCGAGAGCAGTATTTTTTAGATGTAATCTTTATTATTAAAAACTTTTTTTTATTTTAACATTATGAAATTCGATCGTTAGTTAATTTCTAACATGAAATATTTAATAAAGAAATCACAAAATTATATTTGGGTTTGATTTTAATATTTAAGGATACATAATTTGTTACAATGTACAAGTGTAGGGGGCGACCTATATCGGTCTCTAGTGATCTTCCAGCAGCAAATCAATCACAAATTACTGTAATAATCATTGTTTATTCCATATAAATATAAATTTATTTTTGGATAACCACACTTTAGTATCGTTAGACATGTTACTGCACTAACTATCGACTAATTATTATGAGATAGATCTTATGAATAGAAAATGTCGCGCATTAGGTTCCCGGCGGGGGAGGGGGGCCGTTGTTGAGCCACTGAGGGTGCGGCGTCGTGCAGTAGCTCGCGCCGAACACGTGCGCGGGCGGCGGTACCATCCCGCCCGGAGGGACCATCCCGCCCGGAGGTACCATCCCGCCCGGAGGTACCAGCCCGGCGGGAGGCACCAGCCCGCCAGGCCCCAGCGCGCCAGGCCGGAACGGTGGCAGCATCACCGGGCTGCCCGACATGCGGCCCGCGCCGAACTGGAACATGTTGCCGATGAACGGAGGCGGTGTGCTCGGGTTGAATGGTGGTGGGAACATCGGGGGTCCTGTGAAGTTGGGAGGTGCGCTGAAAGGCCCGTGTGCTTGAGCTACCGCGTCTCCATTGGGGTGCGGGGGAGGCGTCCGAAGCCCTACATTGCTGGGCCACGGCCTGCCCACGCGCGGGAATGCGTTGGGGTTATTATTTCTCCTAGATCCTGCTGAGAATGGGTTGCGTCCTCGACTGGGTCCGCTGCCGAACCGGCTGCTGGACTCTGAGGGTCTTTGGTTGCGTGCGACGAATTTCCTCGTGTTCTTGGAGGTCTCTCCGTCCGACTCCTCTGTCATGGTGTTTCTCCAATGCTCTTTCCTGGCTTTCTGGGCCTTTCGCTCTTGTTCGTCGTCGGAGTAATCGATCTGATGCGGGGGAGGCTCCACGTCGTGCAGCCACGATGCGTCGGAGCCTTTTATTCTGAAATTTTATAAAAATGGTTTAGTATTTTGTTTGTTTAACTGACAAAAGAATTGTACAGTTTTGGAGGCCATATTTACAATGGGGTAGTTGACCACAAAAATCTAATTAGACCGTCAGATAATTTCCAAAAAATATTGGACACGTATTTTTTTTTTTCTCCTAAAACTGGCCAGATATTGCACAGGACAGAGAGGTTTGGAAGGAAAAAGGGGAGGCCTTTGCCCAGCAGTGGGAAACTCAACCAGGCTAATAAAAAAAAAACTAAAACAGGACGATGCAGTGCGTCGAAAACTCGTGTGACGTCACTTTTTAGCGGAAAGTGACGTCACAACTTTGTTGCGTTTTATCTTCGTTACTTTTTATTGATTTGATAAAACAAAAAATACGTATCCAATATTTTTCGATAATCTAACTGACGGACTAAATAGAATTATATTTTTTTTTACTCAGGAAACATCCCTATTATTCATAAGACTGGACTAGCATTAGTAAGGGTTTTAATTTTTATAAAATCATCATGCCCTTAGCCCAAATTTATTTAGGGTCGGCGCAACATCACTCCATACTTCTCTATAAGTCGTCATCTTACTAGTCACCTCCTTTCAAGCCATCTTTCATACAGATCGACTGTACCATCGCAGTTTTTTTTTATAACAACAACGACCGTTAACGTAAAAGTAAAATGCTTTGTTCTGCAACGTGTAGCTTTGTCCATAGACTTCATTGGACAAAGTTGTTCATAGCAGATACTTCATTGTAGGGGAGGCGTATCAGAAATCTGTCTAAGCTTATGGACAGGCTTCTTTCTTCACTCCCCATATATGGATAATTACATTGGGATTTTGCAAGGTAACACGACCGGAGAGGCGACATACGTGGGACTAACGGCTTAACATGCTTTTACGAGGCACGGGGGTATTATACCGCCAACTCTCTTAACTCTGGGCTGCTACTAGAAATTCGTAATGGAAAAACTCAATGACACTTTGCCCGACCCGGAATCGAACCCAGGGCCCCACGCTCAGCAGTCGCGCTTGCGACCACAAGACCAACGTGACAGCTATGGTTACATACATAAATAACATTCATAAGACAGTTTGTTACAGATCCCATGTAAGTCCGAATGGAAATTATTATAATATGAGAAAAACGAAGATCATCGGCGTCAAAATTAAACTTGTGCCAAGTGATCAGATTGACTGTTGATTATAAAGTCAATCAATCACAGTGTCTAATAATTTATTAGCTAATTTTTATGTAGATTTTAGTTCCAAAAACCGATCAGAAAAATAAAATTATTGCAACTGATATTTTTTTTTGTATTCTATTTTTTATTTTTATGAATTTATCACGCGGGAGGTCGAGAATCATGTACTGTTTTGTAAGTTTACACCATCTATTACGGCATTATCAAAACGTCGTATCAATGATTCCTTTAAAATTAAATGAGTTTCGAGAACTCTGCCAACGTCGACAGCTTTAATGGTGGCCTCGGAAAGGTCCGTCAAAGGGCAGGCGTAACGAGCAGGGCAGGAGATGGGTCATGGCTTTGTAGTCCTATTTTATTTCATTACATTACTCTCATCCGACTAAATTGTATCTGCAGTAGTCTAACTGGGTTGGTAGTCTTTTGGGAGCCTTTCTGCAGGTTCAATATAAACGGTGTAAGGCCGCTGCCTCGAATTTTGCGGGCAGCGGAGCGGCGGCGGTCGCGGCGCGGGCGGTCGCCGCTTGAGGCCGCTGCCTCGAATCTTGCGGGCAGCGGGGCGGCGGCGGCGGCGGCGCCGCTTGACTGGAGAGCACCGCTCGTTGCCCGCTCCCGCGCCGCTGTTTTCGAGAACCGGTCCATTCAAATGTACGCATAAGATCCTGCCGCTCCCGCGCCGCCGCCGCCGCCGCCCCGCTGCCCGCAAGATTCGAGGCAGCGGCCTAAACAGGCTCTTAACGAAGCCGAAAGGCACTTGTTCTCCCCGTCATTTTTTGGTCTAGACTATAGCTCTGAACCTTCTAGTTACGGAGATATTGGGGGTCAAAGTTTCGACTTTTTCACATTTTTTTTTTAATACATGTTGTTAATGGAGGATTTTTCTTTAAACACCTCCACGACCCCCTTGCTATTCAATCCATCCATCAGCACAATGTTTTGAGTGCGTTACATTGAGTCCTACTGTACAACGTGATTTTACAGCCAAAAAAAAAAAGTCGTTTCCCAGCACAAATTTTTGTGTAAAGTTTGATGTACATAATGCTTGGTTGACGGCTTCGTGAAGAGTCTTTAGGTGATGGAGGATACTTGAGAAGCGGCAGTTTCAGTCTCTATCAAATAGTGTTGACTCACTTCATAAGTTCGCTAAGGAACACATAGTTGGTGTGGTGGCTCTGCGGTGCGATGTACACGTCAGCGCCGGGCGCCGCGCCGCGCAAGCGCACGTGCTCCACCGAGTTGAAGCGCACGCAGTAGTGCGGCTCTGTAATCTGCGCATACAGGTCTAATTGTTATAAACTCGAGTTTTGCTAGGAGGCTGGGAAGTATAGAGGGTGTTTGGAAGACGGCAAGGGACAATATTCTTAGGAAGCATTCCCTAGTTTTCACCTACAAAACCTAAGTGTGTAATTGAGGTACTTAATTGATCCCATTCTATAGGTTAAAATATCGTACTAAGTTTTGAAGAAGATCTAGTATAGTTACTGTGATAGGCTAAGGCGGATTTCACCAATGAAACAACGCGATCAGCACATTTGGACAGCGTTCAAGAGATGTAAGTTTCCTACTAAACCTTTTGACTGCCATAGTCACATATATGTGACAAGCAAGCCCTGTACGCCAAACGACACAAATATGTGACAAAATTGTAGGTGATATAGTGGGATCAAATTCGCCCTTTTTTTTTTTTTTCGAGTGGGAAATCATCAAATTACTTCTCCCGCTCTGGACAGAGCGGAAGGGAGTGTCAGACTTGTACTGACTAAAACCCATCCATGTTCCTACTTTTCCCTTTGTGTTCCAGGGCCGCGGTATCTCTTTCGAACAGTCCCGCAGACACAAATTCGCCCTAAGTTGATCTTTTTTTGTTGATTAACTAACACATCTTTTTTGTTGCTGCAGTTTTTAATTTAACAAAAAATCAGAAATCAGAGATCAGATTTTACAAATATTTTGCGGCAAACTATAACCTCACGCGTCATGGCTAAATCAGCTGGTTTTTCCTTTGCAAAATAGGCCTCCAAGGCCTATTTTATTTGGCGCATCACTGTTCGTACATTTTGTAGTACATTATTTAAATCAGCAACAGTAAAACCCATAATAATGATAATAACTACCATTATAGACCATTTGTAGTAATAGACAGCCATAAAAAATAAATCTTATTCATACATACTCATAAATAAACATTTACTTATGAATCTTCAAGGGCGAAGCTGTATTCTCAAAGTTATCTTCTAAAGTCACTAACTTAGTTATGTCAAGGCTGCTACAAACATGTGCAAGTCAGCACAGTCGGGCGGCACAAACGCCGCCCGGCTCAATAACCGCTCGGCTTCGATCGAATTTTGGCGAGTCGATCCGAACATATTTTAGCCAGATGCGTTTTCGATTTGGAAAGCCGAAAGTAAGCCGAATTGGAAATAATGGATAAAAAGACCCTTAACGAAGCCGAAAGGCTTCTCCGCGTCATGAGATTTTTGTGCTCTGATCCATTCCTGGGAACCTTCTAGTTTTGGAGATATTGGAGGTCAAAGTTCCAACTTTTTAATGTTATAACTTTACTTTGAATACATCCATGACCCCTTTACGAATGAATCTAGTGTTTAGCGTGCGTTATATTGAGTTTAAACATAAACCGTGTCTTTCCCCCCCTTACCCTTACCTTATATGTGTAGTAGTTGCATCGGAGGGGGGTCGGTTTTGTTGTTTAACAAATACTGTTGAATTGATGGGTTTATTCATAACTGGATTTATGACGCTAGAGACAGAGACAAATGGAAATCTTTGGAGGAGGCCTTCACCTGAGAGGGGTCCATGCATGCAAAAATTAAAATAGTAACCTGAATATTAATAATTACCTACATTATGATATAATTGATTATTCCAATTTTTTTCTATTTCTTTTTTTATATTTTTAATTTTATATTCTTCAATATTTCAAAGGACATAATAATCAAGCATGAAATTTGAAATTTAAATATTGTGAAAATTATTTTGTAAATGCATGGAATAAAAGGCTCTTTATTTTTATTTTATTTATTTATTTATTATTCATAAACGCTGCTTCAAGTGAAGTTTAAATTAACGACTGTTTTTGATATGTACAGTCAGCGTCACGATGTGGGTACCTCTTGAAAGCACCTACGTAACCTAGGTTCCCAACTGGGGTACGCAATTGATGCAGCCCACCGTACAAGTGTGTAGCCGCCTTTCATTCAAACTTTTATGGAATGTATCCCTTAAACCCATTTAAAGTTATTATTACCATCATCATAGTTATTATGTATAGACATAAAAATGGTATATAAATTAGGCAGGAATTGAAGACGATATGCCCTCTGGATATTTGCCAAGCATATTTTATGGTACCCCAGTTTAAGTGCTACCATTTTTAAAAGGCTAACAAATTGGCTGATGTCCTAATCAGTTTTTTGAACCCGTATTGGGTATATTTGTGTCAAGTTAAGTTTGAAATTAAGCCAACACATTAAAACGTGGCTGACTTACAATGTCGCATGCAGTGTACAAGGACGAAAATATGCAGATTGGGGCAAAATTTTCAGGCAGGGTTATTGGTTTCACTTTGTTATTTCAGCAACATGCATTATTTTATTTATTTAGTCCAGTCGACGAATTTTCTAATCATATAAAACCATGGAACCGATAATTCCTCCAAAATTTAATCGTTATTGTAAGTGTTACACTACGCAATTGGTGTGTAGGGTACACTGAAGAAATTGCAAGATATTATCTTATTGGTTGATACTTACGGGTCCAAAGACATCAAAGACTCTTCCTAATGCTTTGGAGCCATTATCCAAGAACAGCACGCTGTCTAAATCCACAGCTGGTGTCTCGGGGAGTGCACGAACTATCACTGGAAAAATTAATGATATTAGCATGACATTTATGCTGTACTATGGCTTACGAAGGGCGGGCGTTTATGTAATTTTGATGTTAAAAAAGACACCTTTCTCAGCTGAACTTGGTTTTTTTTTAATGTGGTTTTCTCCACTGAATTGTTTGGAAGATCCATAACTGGAACCTGCAACCTATTTTTTTCTAAAATGGGTGTTCTAATGTTGCCTATGTTGTTCTTACATCAGTTTAATACATCAATCACGTTTGACGGCACAGTTGGCGCAGTGGTTGAGCGATTGACTGTGCGCTGCGTGTCGCGGGTTCGATCTACGCACGTACAAATATTTGTATGGCCTACAGATAGTTGTTCCGGGTCTGGCTTTTTGTGTATGTGAGTTTAAATGTTTGTGAACGCACCTACGATACAGGAGAAAGTCCTAGTGTGGGGTAACGTTTAAAAAAAAAGAAAATCAGTCCAAAAGACAACAACTGTAACTGCATCTATCTGTAGTTCTGTAGGCCAAAGAATTTGTTCAATTTGGTAATCGAACGGGTTTTAGCATATCACAGCAACCAACCGCTCGGCCACTGCGCCAACAATGCAAGCGAGATTTCTAACTTTATCGTAAATACATTTTAAAAAAATATTGCGATGAATCGTAAACGGCTTAATAAAATAACACAATAACGTGCGTCGTTTAAGCTATTTATACGGGCATTAGACCAAAAAGGAATTAATCGGAAACAACACTTTAAAACCACTCGAACAGAGAAAGGTCGTATAGCTAACTTGCAATCGATTGCGAAAGATGCGGAAATCGATGGAGGTCATGGCAAAAAGCATGCGGCTATCAAGGGCAGGCACCGTGACTTGTACGCGATGGCTACGATCAAATCGATGTTGCTCTAGACTTATACACAGTTTTACGAGACCGATAAAGTTCTGCAAATCGATAGACGAAACGTAGGTCGCTCAGGCTAGGTGCAGCGACGATCTTTGCAGGGTCGGCTGGGTAAGATTTGCCGAAAATCAAGCTGAATCGTCCAGAACGTCAAAATATACAACGTAAAATTCCTGTCCCGCCAATGAGTGCAAGTCGTAATGATAGCATTGATAGCCAACACTTTTGTGGCGTAATTTATCGGGAAATCCCCGCAACTATAATAACAACTTGTGTTTTCATGCTGCAATAGCACTCGCGACCAAAGAGGCAGTCATAGTGACTATAAAAAAAAAAACAAAATGAAGTTACCTAATCTATCAACTATGCTGGCAATGGTTCCAATCTTGGTGGTTTCCTGTGCTGGCAGACTGATGGCAAGGTCTTCTATAGGGGGCAAGTCATCTAGGCCAATTTCACCAGTCACTTTCGGCGCTTCTTTCGTAGTTTTATTATTAGGACGACTATCGTTTTCATCTCTGAAAATAAATGGTATTTAAATTATTATATCATATCTTTAAATATTTCCTAAGATAAAGCAACATTTAAAAATAGTAGACCACTAGCAGCGGGAATAGGGTCCGAGCTACCGGAGGTCAAGGCTCTTGAGAGAGGAACCTCCTAAAAATACGCGCTGTGTCCAGAAGTACTGCTTCGCGAACGATTATGAGTAATGCCGTGGATTAATTGAAGAAACTAATTGAAAGAAAATGGACTGAATAATAGAGTGACAATTGACAAGAACGAATGGAAGAAGAAAACGTGTCAACACCAACCTAAAATAGTATGGGGCAAAGCCAGGAAGATGACAATGCCGCTTCTAGAAGCCGGCACGGTGATTCCATACTCTGTGGTAATACCTAATTAATCTAGCCAATAAAAAATGACATTCAACACTAAGTGATAACCAGACATAATATAAACATGCAATTTGCTCTTATCTCTCTTATAAGCATATTTGCATTTCAAATAATGACAATGTACTATAATGATGGATTATAAATTAATCAAATCAATTGGTAAACAGAACACAAGCAGGTACTTAAGAATATTCTGATTATTTTTATCACAATATGATGTAAGCTTCGCTGATATTATTGGTATTTGCATATGAATGAGAGAAAGGCATTTTCTTTTATTTTTATTTACTACTATTTTTGGGTTACAGACTAAATAATGGTGAGTGAATGGTTAGTGTCGAACCGCCCCTGGACCTCTGACTTGGCTTTACATGCCGTCAAGAAATATTTATTTATTTATTTGTTAAAACTTTATGCACAAGTAGAACTGTACAAAGGCAGACTTAATGCCTCTAAATATCTCTCAGGCATGCTAGTTTCCTCACTATGTTTTCCTTCACCGAAGCAAGTACAAGCAATAAATTAACTCCTCAATTATATCATATCCTGCTGTGTCTGTCTGAAAGGTTCTTTTTTGATGTCTTTGTTACTACAGTTGAATTAGTTTATAATGTCTGTTGGTATTGTTTCATCATCATCATCCGATACTGTTCCCACTGCTGGGACACAGGCCTCCTCTCTATGAGAGGGAATGGGCTATAATACACCATGCAGGCCCAGTGCGGATTGGTAGATGACACATGTCTTCAAATTTTTGGTTCTAGGACATGCCGGTTTCCTCACAATGTTTTCCTTCACCGTTTTTGAGAGCAGTGGTGATGAAATAAATTACACAAAGTAATGCGCCTGTCTGGGTTCGAAACCAGACTGGCGAGGTATTGTTTAGAAAATGCCTTTTATTTCCAAATCAGATGTGTAAATGCATAACATTCTTACAATGGAATATCATTCATTTTGACAGTAGTCATCTTCAGCAGATTAATTTTTCAAATCTATGAAGCTGTGGATTAGGAAGTTACTTCAAAAAGATTGTGAATGTAACACTTTCAAGTGTGTTTCACAATTGGGCCGCTGTTTAGGCTATCATTGTAGTCTAGGCATAAGTTTCTCCCATGGACGGGTGTATCTTTTTTGTTTTTACTTGGCTTCCCAAATAAATATGAACACAGTTCTAGTATTAGGACCGTTTTAAAATAGACAGATTACATAAGAAGATGAAACTTGAAGGTTTTCTAATATTGTGTTAGACATGCCTCATTGGGTATTTTCCACTTTGCCTGATCAGCTAAAGGATTGCAACTACAACAAGAGAGAATAAGACATAGTTTTGTGTGCATGTTTTGTCAGTGGGAATGTAAATGTCCAAATTATGTTTTCAGAATTTAGTAATGCAGAGTGGTGATAGACATAGGTAAGTGTAGGTGCTTCTCCAGACAAACTGGGGAGTTTATTATGCTACTTACAGCTAAAACACTAGGAAGTGGTGAAGGATTGGCATTTTGGGGACTGTCTTATGTAACATTAAGGATTAACCTAACAGTTCTGATTTTCAACCTAATTCAATTAAACGATTTTCAATTTTGAAACTTTTCCACAAGAAAGTTATTTTAAAAACAATGCAATACAAATAACTTTCTCGACAACTTCTACTAAGAACTTTGCCTTATCAATAAATATCTTATGTTTCAAGTCATAATAAAACTATGTATATTAGAATGTACTTTGGTGCCCAAGGAATTCGTTACAACAATAACTCTTATCTTTTAATTCCAAAAGCAATGAAAACATACAAATTGCTAATACAAATATTTCATAATACCTCCCCACTTTCAAAAATGTAAGTAAATTACGATTTTCATCTACCTTCCTTAACTTTTGCAAAACATACACAAAGACAGCTGTGTAATTAAAAGTTAAGTTTATTTTGCATTCTAAATAATGTAAACATTACATATGTGTTGTAACAGTAAGAGGTTGTCGTAAGTACTTACCCACTGGAGATCTCTTCGATGTCCTTCACGGATTCCACATCGCTGTCGCTCGAGGCGCTGGTGGAATCGCTGTCGGAGTCACTATCAGCATCGCGGTACTCCGTCACCTCGTACTCCACCACGCCACTCTCCGCACTGTCGATGATCATGTGTCTGCTCACATCCGCTTCGTCACGGGCGCTCGGCCTCGACAATGGCCCGTGAGCACACGCGTTTATTATATTATTCTTCAACACCATTTCAGTTAAATCCGCGGCATCAGAATCTGTCGTATTGTCATTCGAACGAGTCTCCGTATCGTCCGAATCAGAATCTGAGCCGCCGTATTCCGCTATCAAACTAAGAGACACGTTTTTGTTATTGCTGAGATCAAGGTTCTCCATTGTTGTGACCGTACACACATGTACCACCAACGAATTGTTAACTTATTATATGTTTTCGTGTATATCGATCCCGCGATTTGATTTTTACGTAAATATAATGGAACACGTGAACTTATTCTGGATTATTTTGAGACAAGAAAACAAAAGTCGTGAAACGATTATCGCAGCAAAATGACAAATGACAATTTTGTACACAGATTATGCGAAAAGAAGAAACTTTCAGTAGTTTTGAACACATGTCTTTTAAGTTAGCCTCACGTGCTTGCCAAAACTCGATAATCCTTACAGGCTTACACCATTCGTAATTCACCCATGTGGATTTGTATCTGGCTCGGCTTGTGTAGGCAAGGGAACTTGGAGGCTTGCAAAAACTTGCTGCAGATCTTTGTCGGTTTTTGTGTATCCAATTCAATGGAAGTTTGACTCCACGGATCTTTGTTCGGAAAGTTTTCTTCAGATTAATGCTTTCGAAGTGTCTTTTCTATAAAGAATAACGGGAAACTTTTCTCTATTGAAATTTCTAGAAATTATCCTTTAAAACACTCGAAGAAATTGTCACGAACTGGCACGAATACTACGCGCACGCAACTGAGTAACTTCTCTCTTGTCGTAGACGTAATTTCCCTCTTCGATTTGTAGGTTAGGTTAAGTTTAGTTAACTGTTTACACATGCAGGTGTATCAAATAAGCGGAAAATTAAAAGCTGCCCCCTTGGCCTGCGGCGCCTGCAGTATGGTGTTGCATGGTTCTTTTGCGCGTGGCCTTAATCGGAACTAACACCGCCAAATTGTTTTTGTTTTTCAATAAAAAATCACCAATGTTAAATAAAAACGTTCTCATTCATGCGCCAAATCATCCATGCAGCACGTTAATCCATAAAAAATACAAAAGAAAACTGTTTTCTTGACCTGTACATTTTATTATATTTTATAAAATAATCACAATCATTCGTTTTCTTCACGGATTTGTTTCGTTTCTTCCTTTTGGGGTAAGGTAACTTATAATTATTATTATGCACGTAGTTCACATGGGATTTCAAGCTTTGCGAATGTTTTAACTTTTTGCCGCAAATCGTGCACTCGAACACCTGTAAAACTAATTTATGAAAAAAAATTAATGACGGCTTTTATCATAATAACATTATTCACCATTATTTATTACAAAAAATCACTTTATAAAGAACATGATCATAGAAAATCAGTTACCATGGCAGGGGATTTCCCCAAACCGAGCAACATCTATCCTCTATATGGGGTGGATGGGACACTGACTTGTTAAAAAAATCTGCTGTTCCATTCATTTTGACGTGTAGGTATTGCAGTTATGTAGGAAACATCTTTGTTATTATACTTAACCGACGATGATTCTATGTGGGACAGTTCAGAATGATGTACTGAATACGTACAGTCAGCGTCAGAGAAAAGGAACCCCCCAAGTCTTTAAAAAATATCGCCCGAGCGACGGCGGGCACGTCACGTGACTCTGGCCCCGAGCAGCTCCCTCCCCCGCTGCCGCACCCATCTCTGGCTGAGCATCCGCCGAGTCGATTCAAATATTATTTGCATGTTTTTTAATAATTATAATTATGGTATTTTCGGATTCTGGCCGAACCAAGATAACTTACAAAAAGATACTATACGTGGGGTTAAGGATACGAACCCGCATCACTAGGCGCCAGTGGATTATTTAGACCGTGCCTTATACCACTAGGCTATTGGCTCAATTAGCAATCTCAACGAAAATTCGAATAGGATTACTCCTTTTATCGAACAAGATTGATAACGGTCTAATCTCTTAGATATTAAGGTTTAAATTTCAACTTCCACCACTTGTGATAATATTAGCACCTTACCGTCTTGTTTTACAAAATGCAATAGCATAGATTTCTTGTTTGGTTGAATAGAATGTGCTCGATTCGGATAGTTGCACTATCGTAATTTTACTTCAGAAACTTAACTGCTTTATGAATTCCAAGTTAAGGTTGAATTTAAAATACTTTTTTGCCTTATTTACTAAACTGTGATTAAGGGTATTTATAATTACTTCAAATCGTTTCGTTTTCGCGCCGACCCGCTGCGTGTAATATCTCCGTCGTAACATTATTTAATTTATTAAGTTTTTGAACAGTTGATTCTATTAACCGATAGTATGGTTCGATTAACAACATTAATAACAAATATAATTAGAGAAATAAATGAATATTGTTTATGCAACATGCCTAGCTTTTCTTACAAACCTCAAACCTACTTTACTTTACATTTGATTTCTTAAATAATAATTAACGAAAATCACCTAATCATCTAATAAAGAAACTAAAAAAAAGAAAAAAAAAAACATCGGATTTGAACTCATTGCTGAGCAGTAGTCTGAACCACTAAACCAACACGCCATTTACGTTAATACTAACAAAACTTAAAATGTTTTGATGTCAATACCAAAGAGGGTTCCTTTTTACCGACTTTCTTCAAAAAGGAGGAGGTTCTCAATTCGGTTGTATGTTTTTTTTTTTTTTTGTGTTTGTTACCTCATATCTCCGTCGTTTCTTAACCGATTTCAAAAAATCTTCTTTTATGTGAAAGGATATACTTCCCGATTGGTCCCATAGAAATTTCATCAAAATCGGTTCAGTAATTTGGTATGTTTTCACGTTAATTGCTATATCACGCGATGACGCCTGAAGTCTTTCATGTTTAATTTGACACACTTCCTGATTTTCGATTGAATTAAAAATTTGCACGCTTATGTATATCGCGTGATAGTACAATATATCGATGACATGGAGCTGATCTGATGATGGAGC
Organism: Lycophotia porphyrea; assembly: GCA_950005105.1. Taxonomy (NCBI): domain Eukaryota; kingdom Metazoa; phylum Arthropoda; class Insecta; order Lepidoptera; family Noctuidae; genus Lycophotia; species Lycophotia porphyrea. The sequence goes on along the minus strand of OX465400.1, from coordinate 3,779,836 downwards.
TGGACGGCGGCCTTAGGAACTCCGTTATGAAACGACATAACCCCATCGAGTTTGGGCTTGTATGATTCGTCTGGACGAGTACTTTGTGTCTAGATGTTATCCAGGGTCTGATGATGAAGCTGGAAGGTGGCCATAGGATCTCCATGATAAAACGACGTAACCGCATCAAGTTTGGGCTCGTTTGATTCGTCTAAATGAGTAGTTTGTCTATAGATGGTATCCAGGGTCTGATGATGGAGCTGTAAGGTGGCCATAGGATCTGCGTGATAAAACGACATAAACGCATCGAGTTAGGGCTCGTTTGATTCGTCTAAATAAGTTGTTTGTCTTTAGATAGTATCCAAGGTCTGATTATGGAGCTTGAAGGTGGCCATAGGATCGCCGTGATAAAACGACGTAACCGCATCGAGTTTGGGCTCGTTTGATTCGTCTTAATGAGTAGTTTGTCTTTAGAAAGTATCCAGGGTCTGGTGATGGAGCTGTAAGGTCGCCTTAAGAACTCCGCTATAAAACGACAACCCCATCGAGTTTGGACTCGTTTGATTCGTCTTGACGATTACTTCCTAAAAGTTCTGGTTACAATATAAAAATTAATTCATGATTAGAATTTGTGTGGTATGCTAAAAAGTCTACAACTAAAAAGGGTAAAATAAAAAACTTTCGGCGAAAAAAAACCGACTTCCAAAAAAACACAAAAAAAAACTAAAGTAACTTTTTTTTAAATTACTTTCAGAAGTCGGTGACAAAAAATGACAATTATTTTAGTTATTTTAGTTTTTTTTTGTGTTTTTTTGGAAGTCGGTTTTTTTTCGCAGAAAGTTTTTTCTCTGAAGCTGACTGTACTAACCGTTTTAGGCCTCTGCCTCGAATCTTGCGGGCAGCGGGGTAGCGGCGGCAGCGGCGCGGGAGCGGCAGGATCTTATGCGTACATTTGAATGGACCGGTTGTCGAAAACAGCGGCGCGGGAGCGGGCAACGAGCGGTGCACTCGAGTCAAGCGGCGGGCGCCGCCGCCGCCGCCGCGCCGGCGCCGCCCCGCTGCCCGCAAAATTCGAGGCAGCGGCCTTAGCGTCGGTGTCCCTTCCTGCTTGTATAAATAAATAAAGACAGGCATGTAAAACGCTGGCGTGACGACTTTTATGAGAGTCATGAGAGATGGCCGGAAAAAACCACACAGAAAAGATAATTATTTGCTAAACATTTAGGTACTTATGTTTAGTGTTTAGGCAAAAAGATCCTACCTATCATGGATCTATTTACCTAAACACTGCACATGGGAAATAAATCGATGAAAACTAGATTGATAGTAAAGTACTTAGTACTCGTGCGGTAACGTGTAACAGGTGTTCGTGATTAACAACGTGTAGTTAGTGTAGGATTATCCTTCACTTAATACACATACTTAAGATACATAGGTATCCTACTAGGATACCTAATAACAGCCTTCAACAAAGGGCTCCCCAGCTTCAATACGCGCGCGCGCATTTTATCGTAGTCGCACCTATTATAGTAAGTATTGGTACCTGGAGGCCTACTATGAACTATTATTGCGATTCAATTGACGACCTAAAATAAACTGCTTCGCTATTTCATACCACGACGTCATTAAAGCTATCCAGTTTAAGTTGACGCCAAATCAAGTCGGCAATTGAGTCGCAAACTGTTTTCGTTCGTTCATTTTTCGTACCATGAGGTGACATTTCAACCTAAATTGGATAGCTTGTCTGTCAAATTATCAGATCCAAAAAAAGTTAGTAATTTCTTGGCGTGAAGTGAATCGTTCTGACAATAACTTAAAAAAAAAAGTGAAAATATACGTAATTCAAGGTATTTCAGTTGAATATTTAGTATTTCTATGTGTTCATGTAAAAAAGTAATTTCTAGAGCTATTTTTTATTGTAGATGTCTGACGAGTTAGTCCTATTTGAATTCATGGAAAATGATAATGAAATAAACACAACACGGCGACAAAAAAGACGTATAGCACGGGAACAATCGGACCCCTTTTATTTGGAAGATGCAGAATTTATAAAGCGATATCGGTTGTCTAAACAATTGGTATTAGAACTGTGTGATGAGCTGAGGCCATTGTTGAAAATTCCATCAAAATCAACTGATTTATCAGTAGAAACAAAGGTAGAAGTCAAATTATTCACAAAACAAAAACATTATATGGCACAAAAATAAATTATCTGAATACATGCACTTACCCACCCATATTTATAATGTACTCTATACATGACTGAATTTAAGAAATTAACACACATTTAAATTATTAAGTAAATAGTTAGAGTTACATTAATTAGTATCATTTTTTTCAGGTTTTGACTACACTGTCTTTCTATGCGACAGGCTCATATCAGAGACCCATCGGAGACATCAGTGCTCACTCTATGGCTCAGCAAACAGTTTCCTCTGTAATAGCTAAAGTAACAGCATGCATTGATTCTCCTGGGATGAGAAGGAAATACATTACTTTTCCCAAAAATTTTGAAGAAAGAAATAAAATAAGGGCAAGGATATTTTGTTATCTTTAATCCTTCCTATAAATAACCAGGTAAGTATGTTGTGTTACCACTTGCTTTAGAGTAATTTAAATACTTACATGAACTTTATTTTAGGTTCTATCAAAAATTCAACATCCCCGGTGTACTGGGATGCATAGACTGCACACAAATAGCAATCGTTAGACCGGTTGAAAATGAAGAAAGATATTTTTGTAGAAAACACTATCATTCATTAAACGTTCAGTTAGTAAGTTTTATTCAGTTACCACATTAATATACAATAGGTACTTGTATGTTAAGTATATTGAACACTTTCAAAGTAGTAAAAATGTTCAGAATAACATGCAAGTATTTGTAGTAAATAATGTGATCATGATGTGATTAACCATGTTAAAAATTTCAGATTTGTGATGCAGACATGCAAATCACTAGTGTAGATGCCAGCTATGGTGGGGCAACACACGATTCATTCATTTGGAATGTGCACCCATTAACCGATTCGTTGCGGATGGCACGCCAGTCGTGTCATGAAATAATTTTCGAAACTGAGTGCCGCAATGAATTGGTTAAAATCACATTTAGAAAATATAAATGAATCTACATGGTTACTAGGTAAGGTTAGAAGTATATTTTTTTAATAAATTAAACAAATTATAAACTTAATTAAACTCAAACTCAAAAGCATTTATTTTATTTAGACCATTACAGGCACTTTTGAATGTCAGAAAAACAAATAAGGCTAAGCTACAGTCACAGACACAAGGCATAATAACTTGTGAAAGTACTGTAGTTGCCCATTCCAAAGCGTAGATCTCTATGGAGAAGAATGGGCAAGAAACTCCATGGACACTCTTTTCAAACAAAATATTGTACAAAATCTTGGTTACATACAATTAATCAATTTAATCTTAATTCTACAAGTATTGATGAAATAAATTTAGTCACTAAAGAATAAAACCTTTAAACTTATAAAACCTTTAAACTTATAAAACCTTTGGCATGTTTTTAGTCTCATAATTAATAATTATTTGGCTTACAAATTCCTAACATGAATTAAATTTTCCTATTTGCAGGTGACTCGGGATATCCATTGAGAAGTTACATGATGACACCCATAATCAATGCAAACCCTGATACACCAGAGAGCCATTACACAAATATGCATGTCCAGACTAGGAATATAATTGAGAGAACAATTGGTCTTCTTAAAGCACGTTTCCGTTGCCTTCTGGTACACAGAGTGTTACATTACAGACCAAAAGTTGCTGCCTCTATTATAAATGCTTGTGTGATTCTGCATAACATTTGTAATAGAGCTAACATTCCTGTGCCAGTATTAAGTAACGAAGACATACTTCAAGATGCCCAGATGCAGGTGAACATGACTGATACTCATAATGAAAGTGTCAGCAACAACAACCAAGCTCTTCAACGTGGTCTGACCATCAGAAACAACCTCATTCTCCGTCTGTGGGATGCCCGACTGACCTAGAATGATAATTTGACAATTTAGTATTATAGAATAATTACATTCGAAGACACATGATGCATGATAATGATATATAGTATGCTTAAAATATTATTTGTTTTCTATTACATAATTTTTCCAAGCAAATGAAGATGATTTTATTTTTATTTGTTAGTGTTTATGAATATGATTATTATATACTTAGCTGTGGTTGTGTAAAAGAGGTTTAGTGGTACTGTTTTTGTTTGTCATTAATAATAATATTTAGGTGTAAGAGGACTATTTTTTATGACTAAAACAATTTGTGTGTAATAAAAATAGAGCCTTACCTCAACCGCAATATTTCTTTTATTTCTTTCATTTCTTCTAATAGCTTTTTTAGAGTTTCGCTATTTTGCTCCTCTATGTTGGCTCTCCTCTCCGATATGCGAATAAGAGCCCGGCGCGCCGCGTCCTGAGTCATTGGTGGCTCTCGTCGCGTATGACGTCGGCGGCGTGGTGAGCGCCGAGGAGTGGTCTGCAGGTCTGGTGCACCAGTGATAGTGTGCTCGAGAGTGGGTGGCGACGCAGGTGGGGGGGGTGTCACTCTGCTTGATGGCCCTGGATCCATGATTACTGGACTCATCAATTGGACTGGACAGAGAGTTAGTATACTCTCAGAACCCCCCTCGCCTTCCAGAACTGTGGGCACACTACCTGTACCAATATTTAATGGCGTGTCCAATTCCAAACCACTCTCTGTTTCTTGTATATCCTGCAAATCATATTTAATTTTCTTTCTTAATTTACATCATTAAAATGACATGCTAATATTTTTATACAATATTTCCTCTTTATAATATTAGTTTAGAGATGAACCAATGAGCAAGTATAAAAATATAATACTCACTTGTTCAAATGGCTCTACCCTCATACCAGGCAGGCCGGTACCAAAGTCATCTCCTAAAATCTGGAGAAATTTTTTTTCTATGTCCGTCATCTTTTTTATTTGTGACGGACCTCCTCCAGTCTTCTGGTGAGAAGCTCTAGTAGCTGCAGCCAATTTCTTAATTTTTGATTTATAATCATTCCAATACTAAAAAAACATACATTAGCTTGATAAGTTACACAAAAATATTTTTTAACAAAAATATATTATTATTAGTTAAAATAAACTTTTCACGTACTTTGCACCATCCTTTCCAATCTTTAATTGCACCATCACCATGGGAATTTAAATTCTGGGCTATATTCTCCCACATATTTTTTGAAAATTCCCTAGCTTGGGATGTTTTATTATAGCCCGTTGCTAGGGCTTTATTTTGGTTCAAAAATTCCCAAAGCTGCTCAAGTTGACCGTAAGTCACTCTTCGACGCGATACATCACTGTAAAAAAAAGCACTTGAAATACTTTGGTACTTAAGTTGGGTACGCGTTTGAGTTGAAGAAGTTTAGAAGTTTACTTTATGAAAATATAAAATTATTACAAAAACTCCACAAGAATACTTACGCCATTATCCTATTACCAATTATTTTACCAAATTGAAACGTTAAAAACACATAAATACTACTAAGAATAGTTTGAGTCTATCTTTCAAAACAAATCGCAATAACCGCGGAACCGCCTCCTGTCAAATCAGACGAGTGGAGGTGCGTTCTAAACTCGTCACAATCAATTTATTTTTACGACAACACTAAGCAAACCTTTAATTTGTAATTTAAAGAATTATATAAATTACTATTATTTTATGAGTACTAAAAAGGGTTTAATGGTATATAATAAGACGCTAAAAAGCGCAATTTGAAAATGTATTTGATGTAATTTTTACACAAAAAAACCGCTAAAATTATATCAACTGGGTATCGAAACGCAACGCATATGGTGTGAGTAAAAGAGATAAACTTATGCAACGACTGTATAGCGGCATCTCTTTCTCACATCGCGGACCACAGACAAATTTCGTACGTTCATTCCTCCATGAGCGATTCAAACGCCAGTCAGTTAAAGGCACTTCATGGTACGAATCTTAGCGATTCAGTTTAGTTACCTAAACTGGATTGCATCGGAATTGAATGGCTAGCTAAAAGTTGATGGTAGGCCTCCTGTACTCGCAAGGGGTGTTAATTAACTTATCATTGGGCCAGGAAAAGTAATATTGAGATTTATCGGAGAACTACAAATAAGAACAAAGCTAAAAGCAGCCCAAATTTTTTCTTGGAAAGTCACTATAAATAACTCTGAAAATCACCGAAATTCTCATTTACTTTTTTAATGAAACAAACAAAGGAAGTCTCACATCTGGCTTTAAGAAAAGGTCCGAAGAATTTGTTATATTGAAGGTAATAAATACATTGTGTTGCATTGTTGGTACCAACTTTCTAAGTCTTTGCACATGTGGTCATATTGGGCTGGAGCCGAGGCCGTGTTTACCCGACGGTCAGTCTTTTTTAGATCACAGCAGCTAGAGATAGTGAACGACGTGCCTAATGAGCTAGGAGCCAGTTCGGCGCTTTTAACTGAAGTTTATAGTGCAGTGAATTTTTGTTTTTTTTTTTTGTGCTTTGGAATACGGTGAGTTTTGTTTTTTTTTTTTTAAATAATAAAACTTTATCCAGCTGTAGGACAGCACGGGTGGACAATATTTTGTAACATGCACCCATGCACCCTCAAAGTTCATGTAACCCTATTCAATGAATATTTCATGAAAAAGTCATTCGATAGGGTTAAATGAACTTACAGGGTTATATTGATGATTTTCATGATTGTATTCTGTAACTACTGCATAGGTACGTGTTACTGGCGCGACTCATTCTTGATCAACATACAACCTGACAATGACCTGCAAATTACAAAAAACGTAAGAAAATTTGAATTTCGGGGGCTACCCTGACGCAACCACCTTAAGGTGTATTTGGAAATCACTAAATTGCGAAAAACCATAGGTGGCGAGAAAAAAATTCTTCGGGTTTGGTGGTATATTAAGGGTGGCGTAAAATCGCATGTCGAAAACAAGTTTTAATGTATTAGTTTTCATGTAAATCATTTAAATTTACATGAAAACTGGCGAGTGAGGGACCACTGTTACGCGGACTCAGAGATTTATATGTAAAAAAATACGCAGCTTCTAAAAAGGAGGTTAGTAGTGTAAAGGGGTATCCAATAATTTAGTAATACTCTGAAAGCTGATTAAATAAACAATACATACAAATACATTTTAAGCTAATCTGACTGATAGACTATAAACGCTGTAAAAAAAAAGAGAGCCAACGCGTTTACCCGGTGACGGTGATCTACATATTGAATCTAAACTCAATTAATACTTTTTGCTTTTAGATTCTGAATAATAAAGTCAAGATGGCACAAAAATACAGTCAATCAACACTCCCACGCGTAAGTATATAATAAAAAATTACTTATCTGACCGTCTTTTGGCTCTCCATTCCAATCATAATCATTCATCATGCTTCTCCCTCTATCTAATCGGTTCGTTGCATCTTGTTGTTTTATCTTGTTTGCATACCGATTCGATATAGAATCTATCACGCATGTAATGTCTTTGTGGGGGATCGCATCCGTAACGAGGTGATCCGACAGAGAACCAGAGTTGTCGACCTAGCTCACAGAATAAGTAAGCTGAAGTGGCAATGGGCCGGTCATAGTAGCCGTAGAACCGATTACCGTTGACGTGTTCTTGAGTGGAGAATCGGCAAACGAAACGCCCTCAGACTCGGTGGAGTGACGATCTTCGCAGGGTGGCTGGTAGCAACAGGGTGGGAGTTGCTGAGAATCCAGGCGTGCGATTGAGGAGGCCTAGGTCCAGCATTGGACTGCTGTAGGCTGATGATGACGATGTGATGTTTATTATACAAAAAATAATAGATACCTATTTCAAGAAGTTTTCATAACTAATTAACATAATCCTGTGTACATTCTTGACATTCTTCTTAGACTGTTTATTCGCCCCCATGTCCCTTCTACGCTGAGACAAACGATTTGCATCTAAGGTCATCATCACAAGTGACCTCAAATCGTAACTGACTAACCTAATCTAACCAAACCTTTAAATATAAATTAATATTTCTAGGGAGACATCAACTTGAGAGCTTCGGATGTGGAAGCTTGCAGGATATGTTTGGAGACAAATAACATGGTGCACTGTCTAACAGACACACACCTGGAAACTGATATGGATGTTATTGACATCTTTAATGTAAGTACCTCTCCTTCCTTCCTGCTCATACTACCCACAAGGATGAAGATAAAACGCTACTACGCATGAGGTCCTGGGATCGATTCCCAGGTCGAGCAATTGGTTTTTCCAGTTTCTTAGTACTAGTAGTAGTTAGCTCAGTATTCGAATTTTTGCCCGATTGATGACAATAGGCCGCACTGGCACATGGGACATAACATAACTGGCGGTGTAAGTAGGTACTTAAGTCTAACGTACACCTCTGCCTAATCCTTCGCGGAAATATAGGCGTGATGTTATTGATATTTTGTTTTGTGTGTTATTGTTGTTTGAACAGTGGTATTTTTTTATGGAGCTCTTTGTTATTAAAATTATACCTGCCGAACGTTTGTTCGTAACTTTACGTCACATAAGAGAGAGAGGGTTAAACAGAGTGGGTCGTAGGCACCTATAATACAATTCCAAGGGCCTGCGCAGACGAGGGACTTTTGTCCGCTCGATAGAAATGTCAGTTCCTGTTCATTGGTTGTTGTGTTGTTTTTTCATCTATTGGTCGACGTCTATTGGTTGTTGCAAATTGTTCGCGGACAAATTGTCCTTCGTCTGCGCAGGCTCTGATATAAGGACCACATTATTCCGTATAATGAAAATGCGCGCGGTACGCGGAGTTATTTTAAAACTGTGATATTTCCTAAGATATTCATTGAAATCCGTGGAAGCGTAATTTTATCCAAAATTAAATACTTGTGATGAATAACGTATTTATTTGGATAAGGATTAATACGATGTTATTAAACACACCTTCACAAATAGACCATTATATTAGAACTGATTACCATAAAAAGGTTATACTGATTCAACCTTAAAAGATAGACATAGGTATGTACTTTATGCTATCACGGCCTTTTTTTAGAACTTTTTTATGAGAAACAATTCCATCAACTTATATGGAGCGTTCTTCATTGATACTCCGCTCCTATTGGTTGTCGTGCGATGTTTATACAGCCTATAGCCATATAAAATAATTTTTCCTTTCGGATTCGAGAGTTCCCGAGATTAGTGTATTCAACTAAACAAGCAAACTCTTCAATATCGTCTTAATAACTCGCTTTATAATATTAGTATAGATTTGCATGTTCCCTTAGTACATACACTATTTTAAATTAAGTTTTTTTTTTTCAGAATCCCTGTGGAGGTCTCCCTAACTATATCTGCTATGAATGCGCACCTATTTTAACAAAGTGCTATTTACTTTTACACAAAAGCAAAATGGCTCAGGATACACTTCTTGATATACTTGAAAAGAATGGACAGGTAACATGAGTTAGCAGAGTTGGTTTGTACGATTGTTTCATACAACTATCAACACTAATTGTTATAGAATAAGGTTCCAATCATCAGTATGAAAGATATTCGCATCACTCACAGTAAAGAGACATGAATACTAGTAAAAAAGTACATAGCTACAATCGAGGACACTCCCGCCTGATCACCACTAAGCTCATTCTTGCTTGCACTCACGCGCGCGGAGCGCTCTCTAACCGGGCGGGGCGCCTCCGCATGATTCAAGCGAAAAAATTTATAACTAATCGGGCGGAAAAGGCCACGACTGTACGTGTATCATAATAACGCAAGACCGGGGAGGTCTTGCGAACAATGAAACTGAACCACTTCTGTTTTAAGACTTCTTGAAATTCACAAAAAGAAATTGGACTTTCTATAGGAACTGACGCGAACAGCTTTAATCAACATGTATGGTAAAATAAAAAACAGTTATAAATTTCTGAAAGTCATTTAATAAAAGTTGGTCAGTTTCATGGTCTGAGATGCCATACGAGAGGTTTTGCGATTATTATGTTAAACCCTGTAGGTATATTCTTACGAATCACTAACTTTACATCAACCGACGGAAAAGAAGCATAAACAAGTTTTTTATAATTTTGCAGATTACGAAAGCTCTCATAAAAGGCCAAAAAGGATCGCAACTGAACTTGAAATCATCCCACATCGTATACGCCGATGACAACACATCCGATTTTATGAAAACAGAAACTAAACCAAACATAAAAATTGAAATGAAAATTGAGGATAAAGAAATTAAAGTCGAAATGAAAGAAGAAAATACAGAAATGGAAAAGCTTGATGACAGTTTAGAAGAAATAAAAGGAGATCATCCTTTAATAGAAGTTTCAGATGATGAGACAAGTGAGGACTTCATAAGCTTGGCTCCATACAAGGAAGTGGAAGTAGGGAAAAAGAGAAAGAAGGGGGTAAGTACAAGAGGAAGGTATGAGGAAAGGTACCTGCTCATCACTACTCTATTGGAAACGGTGAAGAGGGTCCTACCAGACGTGAGTTATGTCTAGTGGACTACAGCCGACAGTTGTAGTCGAGATCTTGTAGGCGCATAATCAAGATATCGCGATACAGGAGTTTTAGTTCATGATTTGCGCCGTAGACGTTACTAGCGTTCTTTTGCACTTCATAACTTGGAAAACACCGCGACTGTACATACTTTGCGCTCTTTCTGTAAGAAAAAACCAGGGACCGATTAATCGGGATTAAAGGATAACCGATTAGTTTGACCTTTAACCCATAATGTTTGATTTACCAGTATATGGGTTAAAGAGAAAGAGATAAAGCACCGAACGAGGGCTAACTCCGTCAATTTCTTGCATATTTTTTATGTACAAAAATGAACTGCGTGACCTGGTTATCATAGGCTGATTACCCCTTTCATACGGGTTAACCTACCCCTAAAAATAACCCGATTAAAACCCCTATATGGGTAAACCTATTCGTCCCTGGTACAAAAATGATGGCCTAGCGGTGTGACCGTTGGACTGCCAAGTCATTAGGCCTCGAGTTCGAACCCAAGACAGGTACCTCTGATTTTTCGGATTCATGTCCGTGTTGTACAATTATCACTAACTTCGCGTTTGAAATAAATTACTTAAAAATATATAATGGTTGGCATTTTTCGAATTAATGTATAATTAAAATAATATGAAATGAATTCAAAAAAATTATCGAAATGATTTTTACTAGCTAAATGACGTCAATTTCAGTAGAAAGACGTCAATTATTGACACGGCTAATCTCAAATCGGCATCTCGAGCCCACAAGTTCACTTGTGGTGATGCCTTACAAGTCGACCAGGCATCTGTATGGTAGGCGCTTTGTGGAGCAAGTTTTTAATCATACTATAAAGGGTGTAAACAGACTCTTAACGAAGCCGAAAGGCATTTGTTCTCCCCGTCATTGCGAAATTTTTTTTGTTCTAGACCATACCTGGGAACCTTCTAGTTACAGAGATATTGGGGGTCAAAGCTCCAACTTTTTCACAAGTTTTTTTTAATAACATGTTTTTAATGTAAGATTTTTACTTGAAACACCTCCAGGACCCTCTTACTATTCAATCCATTCATCAGCACAATGTTTTGAGTGCGTAACATGTCAAAAAAAAGTCGTTTCCCTGCAATAATTTTTGCGTAAAGTTAGTGAAAGTTAAAGTTAAGTGATGTAGAGGATGCTTGGTTGACGGCTTCGCGAACTCTGTTTACACCCTGTATTATATAATTATGATTTTGGCGCCCCCTGAAACTGCCGTCCGGGACAGATGTATGGGTTTCCCCCGTCCCCCCCTCCCCTAGATCCGAGGGTGCCATGGTCTCAGTAATAAACTCACCCTTATTACCCCATTCAGTGCCCAGAACCCAGCGTATGAGTCGAACAATAATTTGTTCGTTCGCACAATCCGTATCTGTAGCTATGGACTCGCTAATCGGGTTCTGGGCATGAATACAAGTCACCTATAGTTCATAATAACGATGACTCTGATTCGGGTTGTGGGCACGCGAACGAAATTCACGAAGTTTTCGCGAAGTACTGGGCAGTGAATGGGTTAAGTGGGACTAATAACAGCTAATGGCTACCAATCCCTAATACAGTGATGCTTGGTTGGGTTTATTTCCTCTGATTGATTTTTGTTTTTCATTCTCAGGGTCTTCAAGGAATATCACAAAAATTTCAACCTAAGCCACTATCCAATAAACAGAAACGGAAAGCTGAAAAAAGAAAATGGAGGCAAATAATTAATTCGATCGAGAAATCTAAAGATAGTACAAATTCGGATGAATTCCCGCCTGAATTGAAAGATATTCAAGAGAACATCATTATTGTGTTGAAAACGGTGTATTCCCTCAGTCCTGACCGCCGGTGTCCCCACTGGTGGGAACAGCAGGAATTGATTGAAACAATTAAAAATTGTTCCCGTTGTCCCCCAGCTGCTCCGTCCCCACTGCACGGTGGTTCCGCGTCCAAAAAGCCGTCATAACCTCCTTAAACTGTTTTTAGTGATTCTTTCTTGTTGTGAACGATGTAAAATATCAATAAGAGACGTACTTGATTCAATTAAAACTAATTTATTTAAATACAAAATAACAAAACTGGCCAAAAGCCTCCCCCAATTCCTTCCATGTGCTCTTTTCTTGTTCATGTAACCCTATTCAATGAATGTTTCATGAAAAAGTCATTCGATGGGGTTAAATGAACTTAGAGGGTTATATTGATGATTTTCATGATTGTAATTCTGTAACCTACACACGTGTTACTGGCGTAACTTATTTTTCATCAACATACAACCTGCAAATTGCAAAAAACGTAAGAAAATTTGAATTTCGCGGGCTACCCGTACATTTCCACCTTCAATGGCATATTTTATAAAAAAAAATAGTGACTTTCTGTGAGGAAAATGCAATGAAACATTAGCGATATGTAAAAAGTACCTTTTATTTATAATTAACATACAGGTATAGGTAGAGACCAAAGATGTATATCGATAGATTTACCTGACCGCGTGAAAAGATTTTAATTTTTTTTTTTTACTAGCCTATTCTGTCCCACTGCTGGGCTGGGCAAAGGCCTCCCCCATGTTCAAGTTACTGAATAAAATTGTATAGCTCAAGCAAACTAAAAATCGCATCTTTAGTGCCATGTGGAATGTCTGAGCTCACTCTTCTCAGTATACAGAACCCATACCATTCATGTTACCCGAACGGAAAATCTAACGATTTAAATCTTTGGTAGAGACTAGAAAATACAAATTGGTTTAGTCCGATATACAGCGTTTAAAGGAGTTAAAAAAATTATGTTAAGAATTTCGTATGGGCATTGTATTGTACTCATCATTATCAACGACTTTTATTAGATAAATCTGCTGTTCCATACATTTAATTTGAGTTACGTGTGCATAAATGTATAGACCAGCAGATTTTTTTTCGCGATTTTAGCGTTCGTCCCACAGTAAAAGTTCTTAATAATGATGAGTACAATGCCCACACGAAATCACCTTATAACAAGATATTGTATCAGAAAGTGTCATAATTACGAAGATTTTCGCGTTTACGATGCATGAATGTGGCGCAAGTTATTCAGATCGATGGTCATGGTCTGCACCGCAACCTTTAGGCCCAGACTCCACCAAAGCAGAGACGACCGGAGCGGAGAGAAGAGACGTGCAAGATTCAACCAATCATAGAAGGGACGAAACATGCAACGAATGTGATTGGTTGATCCGCACGTGTCGACTCGGCTTTAGTGTCTGGGCCTAAAATGACCACACTTTTGTGATACTCACTGTAGGTATTTTATACAAGCGGGATTTTTTTTTACCCACTTTTTTTTTTTTTAATTATGTGTCATTACGGTAGTAGTTTTGCGGGACGTACCTGAATAATTAAACAACCTGTATAACTGACGATTTCTTAAATAATAAATAACTGACAAATATATAATATTTTAATGGAGTACTTGTAACTCTAACTAAAACAGAAATATAATATTACTGAACAGATACAGCATTGATAACTTCTGTCAATCGCCACTGTAAGGGCGCCATTCACAGCCATACTTAGGCCCGCTTGTACCATATGACTCGAAACATTTAACGCTTTTTAAATATCGTTTTCTCTCTCTATCGTTTGAAGATACAGAGACAGAATGATCAGTCTATTCATGTTTCACCTTAAACCTAATTAGGGATTAGTGGTGCAATTGGGTCTTAGGCCTCTGCCTCGAATCTTGCGGGCAGCGGGGCGGCGGCGGCGGTGGCGCGGGAGCGGCAGGATCTTATGCGTACATTTAAATGGACCGGTTCTCGAAAACAGCGGCGCGGGAGCGGGCAACGAGCGGTGCACTCCAGGCAAGCGGCGCCGCCGCCGCCGCCCCGCTGCCCGCAAAATTCGAGGCAGCGGCCTAAGACTTGAGTTTGCTAAATAAAGTAAAGGAGATGTTTCAAAATGGGCCCAGTATATGTACAGTACCTCGAAAAATCCGTGGAATTCGGGAAAAATACAGATAAATTACATAAATGCATATTTTTTTTGTAATAATTTGATATTTATTCATTATTTTTATCGGCTTTCAGTATGGCGTCTCGCCAATTTAGGTACTCTGTGGTTAAAAAACAATGACAGTAGACCATTGACCATAGATCGTGAACTGTCTACTGTCACTAACTAACGTAGTGATTCTCTTTGACAATGTAATATGACAGAAACAAACATGTCAAACGTCAATAATCAATCAACTTGACAGCTTACCGCCATGACGGGTTTTTGTTCTGTGTTGCAAATTCAAGTGTACATTCTTGTGCTTTACTACCAAACAAAGCCAATTTAAAGTAATTGGATGATTGAAAACTATTTTAATTGTGTTTCCCCACTTTTTAGTATGGTGTACAAAGACCTGGCCGGGGCTCCATATATTTGTTATGTGGGTACCTACTTGTTTATCATAAATAAGTAGGGTAGATTTAGGTACTTACTTTTAAGTGAACGACTGCTGTGCCAGTCCAATATATGAGCTTGTCGAAATCGGTTGCATTATTATAAAATCACCCACCTTCGTTCATAACAGTTGGCGACGAGGATGGGATGATTTGATTTGGAATATTTTGAAACATTTCCTTTCATACTAAATGCACTTTAAATAATTATATGCGTATAATGTTCATATATATTGTGGGTACAATATAAAAATGATAGCAGATTAACTTCTATTTACTTGAAGTTTTTGTTTTTTCTATTAACTTCCGCCCGGCCATTCTGTCCAGTGATTAGGTTGATTTGACCTGACAATATTGGATTCTAAAAGAGGAATAACAGGAGAATCAGACGGATGTGTAGTACTTCTTTGGCAGCCGATTACAATGTGGTCCCTTGCATCTTCCCTGGAATTAGAATGCAATTATTTGATTTTTTCTAATAGTAACCATCAGTTAAATAATACAACATAACATCAAGCCCGTAATTCCCATGGTGTAATTATAGTACACCCTTATTTTTTGTGTTTTAAGACCCATGTAATGGGGGCCTTATTGCCATCAACCGAAAAACCCTACAGGGTGTAAACAGACTCTTTACGAAGCCGTCAACCAGGGATTCTGCTGGGAAACGACTTTTTTTTTGGGTGAAAAATCACGGTAGGACTCAATGCATTCAAAACATTATGCTGTTGGCTGGATTGAATAGTACGGGGATTGTGAAAAAAAAATACATGTACTTAAAAAAAACTTGTGAAAAAGTTGGAAGTTTGACCCCCAATATCTCCGTAACTAGAAGGTTCCCAGGCATGTTTCGAGTGCGTTACATTGAGTCCTACTGGACTCAATGTAACGCACTCGAAACATGCCTTGGTCAGTAGATAAACGTGATTTTTCAGCCCAAAAAAAAAACGTCGTTTCCCAGCACTAATTTTTGCGTAAAGTTACTTAGTTTGATGTACATAATGCTTGGTTGACGGCTTCGTGAAGAGCCTGTTTACACCCTGTATGTGCAAAAAACAAAAAGAACTTACATATACTCATAAGCCTCAGGACAGGATTTGCACTTGTATTTCTTATTGGTTCTCGTTGGCTGTAATAATAAAAATGAATGCGGTTAGACTTATTTTATTTGTACTCAAGTATTGCCATGAACCGGGCACAAATACCAGACTCCGTGGCTGCTACTAAGAAATTCCTGATGGAAGAACCCAGGACTTCATGATCAGCAGTCGCACTTGAGACCACTAGGCCAAAGAGGCAGCAATGTCAAGAACACCGAGAAAATAAAGCTCTTTTTCTGGTTCTCTGTTCGTTTTATTTAAACTCACCATATGGTTAATATTGAAGTATCTTCTCACAAACTTTTCTTCATCATATGAAGGTTTGTCTATGACACCAAACCTCTTAACTTTTGTCCTCTTTCCCCTCTTCGGTATGCCTATTCCTTTTCCTGGTTTTTGTTTATAGTAACGAGGAACTTTATCAACATAAGCTAACAATCCTGCTACCGCCTGAAACAAATTGTATGGTTTGACATTTATATAAAGCCAAGCTTCCCTCGAGGTTGAACTCAAACTCAAACTCAAAAGCATTTATTTCAATTAGACCATTACAGGCACTTTTGAATGTCAGAAAAACAAATTAGGCTAAGCTACAGTCACAGACACAAGGCATAATAACTTGTGAAAGTACTGTAGTTGCCCATTCCAAAGTGTAGATCTCTATGGAGAAGAAGAATAATAATAATAATAATTGCTCGCATTGTGAGGAGGTTCCTGTCTCTGGAACCCTAACCACCGGTAGCTTGGACCCTGTTCCCGACACCGGCGGACAGCTATTTTTTTATATCTTTAAATGTTTTTATATCGTTTGTTTTAAGAAATATTTAAAAATGTTAAAAAATATGTATATAAATGAATAAACGGAATAATAATAATAATATCTTGGGACAACCAACACACCGCCATCTGATCCCAAACTAGGCAGAGCCTGTACTATGGCAACCAGACAACTGATAAACATACTTATATATTTCTAAATACATACATATTATAGATAAATTTACACCCAGATACAGAACAAATAATCGTACTCATCGCACAAAGATTTGTCCTGTGTGGGAATCGAACCCACGACCTCCGTCCTAGCAGTCAGGGTCACTAACCACTAGACCAACAGGCCAATCAAAATGGAATGGGCAAGAAACTCCATGGACACTCTTTTCAATCAAAATATTGTTACAAAATCTTGGTTACATCATTCATATTGAGATTATACATACATATATGTGAGAACGATGTAGAAATACGTGCACGTTAAGAGCGTCCAGAGTAAAATATTATATCAACAATTTAAAAACAAAGTAAGTAGTTAAAATAAACCGTGGCAGCTTTGAGATGACCAGTCCCAACCGACAGCGCCCGTTCACGAGCATGACGCATGAATCAGCCCCATTCAGCTCAACCATATTGAAGGAAGCTAAATGACCCGACACACCCGCCACCATCAGCGAGACATTTTAGTGAGTATGACATTCTCTCACCCACCAGGGTAAATTCAAGTCAATGAAAGATAACCAAATGTAAATGGTAGCTTTACAGTACATAGTACTCACACATGTGCTATGCAATTATATAATACTAAGATATTGAGTCTATAGTTGACTGTGTGGTACTCAACTATAACATGTATTTACTGCACCCAGTGATAGTGGAGTTTTTTTTTATATCTTTTCTCTCTTTTTTCTATATCTCTCTTACAAACAGAAGGTGAAAACCAGTTTCGGTTTAAATGTAGTCATGGTCGCGGGCCTGTGCCTCGCGAAGCCTTTTAGCGGTCCCTCTGTTCATACCCAAACTGCTTGACATGCGCCCACAACTCAGGCGATGAATCTACTTAAGGGGCCGGCGGACGATGAATTCTCCATACAAACGTAATACCAAAATCATTTTCAGTTTAAGAATATTTCGACAATTTTATGCTGTTATTCGGAACAAGACAGTGTTTACCTAGGTTACAATTTTTTTGTTTTTGTTAAATATATACCTAAAACGAATTGTAAACAAATTGAATTTCTCACATTTTTACAGTATGTGTTCTATATTAAAAACGGTAATATTTTTAATTTTGTTTATTTTGAAACATGACTTATATTGGTAAGTTAAGAAAAGCAATGAGTTTTCATTCATCATTTTTGGTATTACGGCACACATTCAAATTAATCACAAATGTTCAGCGGTGATATGAATAAACGATAATTATAGAATAGTAGCTAGGTAAACACTATTCACACATGCTCCCGCGCGGCTTCGCCATGCGCCGGGAAGTGTGAAAGAGAGATAACAATATTTCGACGGATTTTTTCTTCGCTTCGAATTGCAATTGCGCGCAGCCTCCGCAGGGCTCTTAACGCTGTGATTGCTCAGGACCCGGATCTAGATATGTTTACGAGTAACAGTAAAGCTATGCTTAATTATTGCATACAATTGTTTAGTACATTTATTAGTATGTTATGCTGTTGGCTCGCTGCAGGCTTTGATATATACTGTAAGTGCAGCAAGTATCTATTTAAACAAAAATAAATAAATGATTATAATTTTCTCGCAAGAACATGTTTTCTTTTAGTTAAATATCTTTGCATGACAATACGTGGCTTGCGCGGTCTAAAATCAAATGGATCTTTCTAATACAAGACTGTAACTCGTTTTTCCTGACATACTATCAATGCACAGCTCAAACTGCTGCATGGATCACTACTCCTACTATAGTTATTCTGACATAGGATAGTCATCTGCTAACAAAAGATTTTAGAAAATTCAACCCCTATGCTGGTGAAATAATAAATTATTGAGTAGTTTGTGAGAAAATCCATCACCAGGTGAAGCTGATGTGGGTCAATATCGCCTTGAAACTTTTAACACCAACAATACAACACCAGTGATGCATGTGAAAAACTGAAAAGAAAATACTTACATCTGGATTAACTTTTACATTATAAGATTTCAGACTGACAAAGTCGTCACCCATCTTTTCATCATCGGAGCTAATTTCGACCACAGCACGAGGTACTTCTATAGCCTCAACATCACTTTCACTGTCATTTTCTTCTTCTTTCAAATTTTTGAACATATTCAGTATTTCTGTGCTGGATATCCCTTCCAGAAGTTCCTCTTCAACTTCTTTTTTGAATTCAAGTTTTATTTTTGCACTCTGATCCGTTTCTGTATTCATGAAGGTTGAGGTGCTGCTTTCGTCATCGTATTGGATGTGAAAATATGATTGCAGTAAATAGCTGTCTAGTGAAGACTGCAAGTTTGGGTTGGATTTAGTCTGTTCTTCTATGAGAGGTTTGTTTATCTGAAAAAACCAGATTATTTACAACAACCAAATCACATCTGTTTTTCCCTGTATAGGTTAGGTAGAGAAGAAAAAACATTAATTTGTCACAAAGACATGACGTGCATACAAAATAAAAAAAAAATAAAAAATAGTACACATACATAAAATAAAATTTTGAATACAACGGAACCGAACAAAAAAAGAAAACTTGACAGCTTGCACGTCTTGAGTGTGACAAATCGGTAAAAGTTAGGTTAGTCATTTCTATTAGGAATGGACGCTATTTTAGTAGTTTCTATTAAGTCCCAAGTATTAATAGCAGTGAGCCTGACTCCAGGTCGCCGCTCAGACATTTCAAATGAAAACCCCCAAGAATATTTGCCCGACCAGGAAATCAAACCCAGGACTTCTTACTCAGTATTAGCACTTAAGACCACAAAATCAAAGAGGCAGACAATTTCTTTTACAATTTTTATGAATTTTGGCAGCAGACCATCTTCATATTATTCTTATTTTAATTAAATTTACCTGTCCGTTCTTGTTGAATATATCGAGAAGAGTAGTCTGAGCTGTTTTACTTTTTTCTATAAGTTTTTCACATTTGATTAAAATTGGTGCACATTTGTAGCAGACATAATTTGGTAGATTGATACAGAATTCCTGAAAGAAGCAAAAATATTGTTGAAATTACCTATTATTTTACAACTAAATAAACTTTATCATGATTTCAGCGATTATTGTGGGTTTTCCTTTCTTCCATAATTCCAGTTCAATCAAATAATTGTACAGTCAGTTTCTGTGGTCCCCCACTATTCTTATAGCCGTTTCTTCCAAATTACAAGCCCATACCTTGACAAACAATTACTAACAAAGTTTCAATTACTGATGCCACTTCCAGACTTCTTGTAAATTTTTCAAATTCAAATTCTTTAATTCGAGCGGGGCTCATATAGGGTTAGTAACATAATGCTTCAAAACTAAGTGTTAGTAAACAACACGATATGGTGACACATGTAACTGACAGCAGTGGACCACATAAAGACAGTCCACTCTGCCAGCAACCATTTTCAGAACCCTGTTAGGGCTGGCCATGAGGCGTGTTACCAAGGATGCTGCGCGCTTTCGCATCGCAATAAAGGCACTCATTTCTTATCCTAACCATTTGCATTCAACCAGACGTCCCCTTGGCATTCTCATCACAACCACACCATGCAATTGCTTTACTTTGTCCTTTTGAGGCCCAGAATTTTTATTATGTAAAGTACTTACTTTAAAGCTGCCAATAGACTTCATACAAGACCCCAGGTGCGTGTCTTGTAGACTGTGTAACTTGAGTTCTGTGGCCAAACATATCCTGCATGCTTTCATGTCAGAAGCTTTTATGTCAATTGTCTTAGCTGCTGTGTAGTCCATTTTGAAGGTCTAAAAATTTAATCATATATGAAATAAAGCACTGCAAACTCAAAATCTGTTTAGTGAATATAGGTATTTAATTTTTTTAGTAAAAAGTAACACATGGGGTTTAATTAAAAGCAAAGGTTAAGTTGAGGGACGTTTAATCGTCGAAAAATGTATAGTAAAACAGTCGCTAGATACTTTAAACTTTATGAATAATAGTATGAATATACCCCTTTTTTTATTTTCACTTTCCCTTGAGTGAGCGGTAACGAAACCACCCACAATAATAAACAAGTTGTCTGTCAACCTCCACAGAATATAATTATATAATCTAGCGAGGGTCCGGCACGACACAGTTTAAAAATGTCTTATAAAATCGACTAAATGCGTCCTTTCTACGAATTAATTTCATACAGTTGTTCTCTATTAAATTCTTCAACGAACTTAAAGGTATGATTCCGAACCACGCTGCACGCAGCATTGCTGCCGCAGCAGTGCTGCCGCGACACTACTGGTCCCCATACGATTTCCATAAGCTTATATGAGATTACATTCCGAGCTAGGCAGCAATGTCGCGGCAGCAATGTAAGCAAAGCACGTTAGTGGCAGCACTGCGGCAACAGCACTGCTGCTTGTTGCCGAGTTCAGAATCATACCTTAAGGGTGGTATTACACATATCAATTATATTAGTCCAATTTCTTTGTCCAAAATTATAAATGATAGATACACAATAGAATCCAATTCAATACATTTGATGAAGTCGTCCAATTTCTTTGATCAAAAGGGGGTATAGAAAAATTTGAAAAACAGAATAATAGTGCGAGAAATAGTTTCCGATATCTTTAGAGCTTTCGACGTCTTTTCAAGATAATCATTTTCTTTCGCGAACCGAGAGAAACAACAAAAAAGACAAACGAAATTAGAAATCGTAATTACATTTGTCTTAAAAAAGAGGGGGGTGCGATAAGATAAGAACGGGAGGCAAGCAGGACATAAGCATAAAAGGTTATTTAATACCGAGTTTTTGGGGCGACTGTCTTCACTAAATTATTATAAATATGGAATCAATTCGAACCTCCAAAAACTATTTTAAAAATGATGATATCATTTTAAAAATATGTAGTTTCATATCCCTTTCAGTAGTGCACCGCCCTTAATTCTACCTACTTCGGACAACCTGTCAAAACAAAGTAAGTTCATTTAACCCTATTGAATGACTTTTTCATGAAATATTCATTGAATAGGGTTACATGAACTTAGAGGGTTGTATTGATGATTTTCATGATTGTTATTCTGTACCTACAGTCGCGCCAGTAACACTTAGTTACTGGCGCGACTCATTTTTCATCAACGTATACAACCTGACACTGACCTACAAATTACAAAAAACGTAAGAAAATTTGAATTTCGCGGGCTACCCTGACGCTTCCACCTTAATTCCACTCTTGCTATTATCAGGTTTTAGGAAAACGTGCATTGCAACGCATGCCGGGCACAGCTAGTATGTTAAACATATTTTGAATTGCCTTTTTGTAAAGTTTTCAATTGTTGATAGGGTTTATTGCAACCAGATGCTTTTTTGAGTTGCGCTTGGAGATAAAATATTTCTTTCAACTCATATAAATATGTAATTATGACCGAAAGATAGTTTTCCAAATTTTTTTAAAGTCTACCTGCTTATAGTTTGACGTTCAGGTTTTTAAGAATAAAGGGCGGGAAAAAATTACAAAGGATAAAAAAAAGGTTCTAATACATTTATTATTCAACAATAAAATAGTAATAAAAGGCACATCGTAGTTTTCATTTATTAATCACTCTTCAAAAGGTATGGCCGGCAGCAATTTCCCTTCGCACTTTCCGAAGCCGATCCTAGTGCCATTATCATCGACACAGAACCCGCGAAGTGTGATTGTGTCGCCATCTTGGATAAACTTCCTTTCTTCACCAGATAGCAGACGGAGCGGCTTGGTTCCCTTCCAAGATAGCTCCAGCATGCTTCCGAAGGAGTCTGCTGCCTGTAGGGTGGATAATGAGATGGTGTTATTTTTGGGATTGACAAATAATGACCGTCACCAGGTCATCGGTCTACCTAGTGGGAGGCCTTTTTTTTGTTGT
This sequence comes from Lycophotia porphyrea, assembly GCA_950005105.1. Lineage (NCBI taxonomy): Eukaryota > Metazoa > Arthropoda > Insecta > Lepidoptera > Noctuidae > Lycophotia > Lycophotia porphyrea. The sequence continues at coordinate 3,757,015 of OX465400.1, read as the reverse complement.
TTTTCGCATGGGAAATCATCAAATGGCTTCTTCCGCTCTGGGCAGAGCGGAAGGGAGTGTCAGACTTGTGCTGACATAAACCCATCCATGTTCCTTCCTTGCCCTTTGTGTTCCAGGGCCGCGGTATCTCTTTCGAACAGTCCCGCAGCACCAAGTGCGAGGCCTTGCAACGCAACGTGTTCCATTTCATTGCGAGCTACCACGTTTCGCTGGATGCGAGTCGCACGGGACCGGTCAATGTGGCGACAGTTGGGGGAAGTCTACGTCCAGCAGTGGACGTCTTTCGACTGATATGATGATGATGAAATAATGACCACCAAAAAATACTTTGAGATCCTAAGCTCCCTTTACTAAAATAATCGAAACATGTTCCTAAAAACCGGCCATGTTCCTAAAAGTCGACTCGATTTGCGCTGGCGCTGGCTGGGTTCCGTATCATCGTAGTAGGGGGGTTCATTTTTAATTAATTACTATTATTTGTTGTTATAGCGGCAACAGAAATACACATTCTGTGAAAATTTAAACTGTCTACCTATTACAGATCATGAGATACAAGCCCGCTGACAGACAGACAGACGGACAGTTGAGGCTTAGTAATAAGGACACGTTGGTGACCCTTCCGGTACGGAACCCTAAAAAGAAAGTCTAAACTTACAATGGTTCTACCTGTTTTAGTTATGACAGCTTTTCAAATTGTATTCAACAATTAAATGTGTAAATGATCACCAAATCTTAGCGAGCAAATATAATATGTGACATTTAATTGACGTTTTATTTTTACTCTGAAACGGCCGTGCGTAACGAAACATAATCGAATGTTTCAATTTTTATGTAGTATTTGCATAGATGAGACTAATATCCATCCCTGGATACTAAGCTAACCAAGCGCCTTCTGCGCCTGGACAGAGATAGCCTGCGACTAGTGGCGGGGACCATCACTGGACACTGCTCATTGAACAAACACTTCCACACCCTAGGTATCTCTGTGCAGAGCGTGCATGGAGGCGGAGGAAACGGTGGCGCATGTGCTCCTCGAGTGCACCGGCGTCACCCAGATCCGCGAGGAGACTCTTGGAACACCGAGATCCCTCGCGGATGCCCTGAGAAGACCGGGAAGTCTGATCTGCTTCTGGAGGGAGGTGGGCTGGTTGGAATAACGGCCACCATGGCTCACGCACAATGGTCCACCTTTACGGACTAAGTGCGGAAACCAAACTCTTTAATAGTATAGATGAGACTGACCTCTCCACTAATGGTGCCAGAGCCCAGCAGGTCGCCAGCTCGCAGGTTGCAGCCGGTGACAGTTTGCTGAGCCAGCTGCTGTTGCACCGTCCAGTACAGGAAGCGGTAGTTCGACCGGCTGATCGTTGTGGATACTGGGGACTTTTCCGCTGCGAAAATAAAACAATACAAATTACAATATTAGTAACACAAGAGTGGTATCGTGGGCCCTTAAGGGCCGATGCCTGCCAGGGCTGCGGGACTGTTCGAAAGAGATACCGCGGCCCTGGAACACAAAGAGCAAGCAATGGTTGGGTTTTAGTCGGTACAAGTCTGACACTCCCTTCCGCTCTGCCCAGAGCGGTAGAAGTCATTTGATGATTTCCCATTCGTAAAAAAAAAGGGGGGTTACTATGATGTCTTAAAGCAGTTCTTATTCCAGTGTGGAAAGAGACAGAGCTATAAAGGTCGTCTAGCGCCATCTCTTTCCCACACTAAAATGACAACTGCTTTAAGACTTCATGGTAGGCCACCAGATTCAGATTACCAGTTGTATTCCTTCTAGTAATTGCGCTGGGATTGGAATTCATCATAGTTACCAGTCTATTTTGTAGGCCACCATACTTAACCACCATCAATTGACTCCTACCGCCCAGAGCGGGAGGAGTCAATTGATGACTTCCCATCCGAAAGAAAAATAAAAAAAAAGAGTGGTATCGTGAAATTCTTACATGGAGCCGCGGCAGACCACGAAAAAGATGTAACGTGAAATCGTTACCGATGAAAAGAATGGAGGCCTTTTGCCCAGCCGTGGGTCAGTACTGACTAATACTGGGTAAAACGGGGTGAGTAAAGCCACGGGGGGTAAAATGATACAAAACTTTGTAATGGATTTTAACGTTGTCGATTAATATCCTTTAGTAAAGTCGGTCGATATTGTAGTTATTGGCATCAAAACCACTTTTAGATCTTCTGAACTAAACCCATTCAAACTATAGACAAAATAGCAAAAAAAAAAACAAATACGTACATTTCAAATCCACCTCCAATTTGATATCAAAGTTGAATTTATCATCATGTCTTAAGTATGCGAAGGGCGTCGGGTCTTGAGGGAAGTTTTCCACCACGTAAGGTCTGAGCGCTTCGATGGTGACGATCCAGGGCGATATGCTGGTGCCCAGGTTTTTGGCTGTGAAGGGGCCCAGTGGTATGTACTCCCATTTCTGGATGTCGCGAGCTGAAAATGGAGAAAAATGGGTTTCTTATAATTTATAATACTAATAATTTCATTTATGCGGAGGTCGTGGCTTCTTAAATGCTAAGACCCTGCATAACCGTGAGGTATGCAGTCTCAGGGAAAACTTCCTAGAAACCGACGTGGGTATGCACCGAGAAGTGGTTTCAGTGGACAAGGGCCTCACCCCGCTCTCCCTGGCTAACGAGAGCTGGCGCAAACCTAGAGTATTAGACACTAATGACCGCAAGGAGGTATGGCAGGGTAAGGAGCTTCACGGACGCTTTTACCGGGCCCTACATGGGCCCGATGTAGACTTCTTAGCGTCCGTATCTTGGCTGCGCTTCGGTGACCTCAATAAGCCTGACATTGTGGTGATAGATCGATTGTAGCGCCGCGCAATGATTGTTGATATAACAGTCCCGCATGACGAGAACCTCGTGAAAGCAGAAAAAGATAAGCAGTTCAAGTATCTAGATCTGGCTCGCGAGGTTGTCGACATGTGGGATGAGTACAGCAGTTATTGTGCCGATAGTCGTGTCAGCCAATGGATTAATAGCCAGTAGCCTCGACCAACATCTAAGGAGGCTCTCGCTTGGCAGCTGGATCAAGGGCTTGATTCAGAAAGCAGTACTTCTGGACACGGCGCGTATTGTCAGGAGGTTCCTCTCTCAACAGCCCTGACCACCGGTAGCTCGGACCCTGTTCCCAATGCTGGTGGGCCACTATTTTTTATATTTTTTAATGTTTTTTTATGTAGTTTTATATTCAAATATTTAAAAATAGAAAGTAATATGTATATAGATAAATAAAGGAAATAATTTCATTTAATTCAGACACAGTCCATACATTCGATAAAAATTTAAAAAATAAATAAAATCACAATAAAAAGTAATTATATTTTTATTCAATAATTTTATTTTTATTTCTTTGATTATTTTAATGTACATTAAAATAATCAAAGAAATAAAAATAAAATTACAATTACATTTATGATGACGTAGATTTGTTTCCTAATTTTGTTGTAAGTAATGGGCGATATTACATTGCATTCAATGACCAATTTAAGGAATATTGACTTTACTAAGTGAATTCAACCAAACTTTTATACCCAGAGGTTTTATTAATTTATTTTACAGTTTATGTATATTATTATATATCGTTGGTGCTAAATTATGTTTTTTTGGCAAATATCTTATACAAAATCTGTCAGATTAGCCGCTATTGGAATATTCAGCACGTTTTAGGCTGCCTATACTGAGATATTAATGTTCAATTAAAAACCCTTCAAAATACTACAGGTAGACCAGGGTCGATAATTTTTTAAACCAAAAAAAAAACAGTAGGATGAAACCCATTAGAAAAGGAGGGGAATATGATCAAAATGAAAGGAAAAATAAATTACGGTTGATCCGAGTTCCGGAATTGGGAGGGGGTGAGTTTTAAGGGTAAAAAATGGTTTATCTTGATTTCCGGCAAAACTACAAGTCCTATGGAAAAAAGTTAAATGGCAAAGTTGTAGGTAATAAAAAGATCTACAACTTTTGTATTTGCAATTTTTTCACATAACCTCTAAATTTAGGTGAAAATTCAAAAAACCAAGTTTTTGGTTTTTTATTTATATCTTTATCGAAAAGAAAAAAATTATTATGTCCCAAATACACTGTAATTTATTTGATTTAAAATATTTATTTTTTCGCCTTATTTTAACTTAATATCGAAAAAGCACCCTAATTTTCAATCGAAAATTCTAAATATCAGCTTTTTTCAAAAAGTGTGGGGTCTTTTTATTTACTTGCATTTTATGGTTTGTAATATTTTTATTTTTATTGACATTTTATATTTGTAATTTTAATTGGCTTTTACTATTTTAATTTGTATGTCGGTAACGACAAAACATAGCAAGACCTTTACTGCTGATAAGATCCTTTATGTTTAACAAATAAATGCTTCTAATTCTGAGCAAATCTATAATTTTACAAAAAAGCCTTCTTTTGGGGCTATCCTAATCTGACTCCGACTGCACGAGTGAAGAGGGCGGGTACTGCTGGAGTCCTACTCCTACCGAAGAAAAACCTCATGACTCCTTCCACTACTATGAGTCAGGGGCCCAGAAGATAATCGTAATCCGCGACTGGTTTGGTCCCGCTATATTTATATTCCCCATCAGCAATTGCGGTTGATCCAATGACAGCAAATCCTCCCAAGTCTGCAGTACCTCCTATCAGGGCATACATACCGCTCCAATCGTTCATAAGCACCAGCCCAAAGATGCGCTCCTCAGCCTGCTTGGTCGTGATCCTCTGTCCGAGGGCAGTCGGAGGTCCACCGACGAAGGCTGCCATTTCTAACTCGAAGTCCATTAGGCGGGAGGGACCGAAGTGAGGGGCGGCTCCTGGAATAAGGAAGAATTAATGCATGTTTTCTTGAGAAAAAATAATAAAAATAAAAGTATAATAGAAATATCAGTCAATGTCCGGTGTCCGCAGCCAGTACGCAGTCCGATCCGCTCGGTTTGATTTTTTTTTATAGTTTACTAGCACTTCGCCTGCGACTTTGTCCGCAAAAAATGTGATGGTTGGGTAAATTTGCGTGATATACTATTATGATTAGTTTATAGCACCCGCATGTAAAATACGCGCGTAGACGTGGAGTTGCGGACACCAGCCCGTTAATCAATACAATAGTCAATAGCACCCACGAATAATGTAGGTTTCTGCCAGTGAAAGAATTTTTAGAATTGGATCATTAGACCACACATACAAATTTACAAACAAATTTTACCTCTTTATAATATTAGTATAAATTGAGTTCATAAAAAAATTGTTTAACCAAACTGCCTGGCTGTTTAAGCGTTGAAAGCAAAAAGTTATAAAAATCAACGATTAATACGCAAATTATGAATTTACCTTCGACAGGTAAAGTCTGTCCATACGGTCTTGTGATAGGTGTTCCGGATATGACGACAGAGCTGCTGCGGCCGTGATAACCAACTGGAAGCTGCTTCCTGAGAAGTAATACGAACTTGTTAAGGAAGAAATAAATTAAACGATTCTTTAAGGGTCATCATTTACCTAGCCTTTTCCCAACATATTGGGATCGACTTCCAGTCTAACCGGATGCAGCTGATACCGGCATTTTACAAAGAGCGACTATCTATCTGACCTCCACAACCCAGTTAGTACTGGGTAATACGATATCCCTTGGAAAGACCAGTTTTCAGACTCTCGGGCCACTGACTACCTGTAACGACTGTCAAAGATCTACATATGACAGCCGGGACCAACGGCTCAATGTGCTTTCCGAGGCACGGATGAAACTCGGTATGTAATGGGAAGTCACCCATCCACAGACCAACCTAGGCAAGCTCGGCTTAACCTAAAGATCGACCCGAGCGGCTGTTATTATTTAGACAGGAGCACCTCAAACCCTAAACGTTTTCTGTAAGGGTGATGTCCTTAAATGAAGCCTGCAAAACAAAAACTTAACCAACAAGACAGGTTTCGAAATAGTGGACGTTGGTAAGAAGGATGCTTGGATAAAATGGGATTTGGCGGGCCACGCCAGCCGCATGCACCATGACCACTGCTGAGCATGTCTCCACACGATGGGTGACGGACGGCGCACCCGAGGTCGGCCCAGAAAGAGGTGGTTAGACGATCTGGACGCGTACCGCGAGGTCTGCTTCGAGGAGCCACAGGAACAGAGCTCATGGAAAGAATTTGGGGGAGGTCTTTGCCCAGCAGTGGGACAGTACAGGCTAAAAGAAAAAGTATGGTGGCCTACAAAATAGACTAGTAACTATGATGAATTCCAATCCCAGCGCAATTACTAGAAGGAATACAACTGGTAGTCTGAATCTAGTGGCCTACCATGACGTCTTAAAGCGGTTGTCATTCCAGTGTGGGAAAGAGATGGCGCTAGACGACCTTTATAGCTCTGTCTCTTTCCACACTGGAATAAGAACTGCTTTAAGACATCATAGTAACCCCCCTTTTTTTTTTTTACGGATGGGAAATCATCAAATGACTTCTCCCGCTCTGGGCAGAGCGGAAGGGAGTGTCAGACTTGTACGGACTAAAACCCATCCATGTTCCTTCCTTGCCCTGTTTGTTCCAGGGCCGCGGTATCTCTTTCGTAACTTACTCACCAGTTGTCAAAAAGCGCGTTGTCTTTGCCTCTGAACATGATGCCCACGTTGGTCGCATGGTGTAGCGACGAGTAGAAGTCTGTGTAGTCGCCGATGTCAGCCGGCACGTGCATTTGTGCATCGCTTTGTTTCACGAAAGCCCTGAGGATTTAACGGTAATTAATTAATTAGAATTATGGCATCATAAAGACTATTTGCCTTCAAAAGTAAGAGAAATATTAAAGAATCATTCTGCAGCGAAAATCTAAATAAATTGGCTAGATTATGAAAATATCTGATGAAGGGAAATATCGGAAGAAACCAGAATTGCTTGGACTCATAATCATCATTATTTCCGCCGAAAGACGTCCACAGCTGGACATAGGCCTTTCCCAAGTGTCCGATCCCATGCATCTCGCATCAAGTGTGTCCTAGCAACCTTCACCAGGTCATCGGTCCACCTAGTGGGAGGCGTTCCAACGCAACGTCTTACGGTTCGCGATTGTCACTCCAGAACTTTTCAGCCCCATCGGCCATCCATTCTGCGAGCAATGTGCCCTGCCCACTGCCACTTGAATTTGGCAATTCTTCGGGCTACGTCGGTAACCTTAATTCTCTTGCGGAAGTCTTCATTTCTGATTCGATCACGCAAGGAAACTTCGAGAATAACCCTTTCCATTGCCCATTGGGTGACTTTAAGCCTTCTGATGAGGCCCATTGAATGCTTGTTCATGGTTTCTCTTTATGCGAAGATGCCATTGCCCTGCAGTGGTACAATATTAGACTGGTACTCATATGAAAATATCCTAGAAAAAACATTCGTTCAACTGCACCTTTGTCTAAGTTCGCTGTTATTCTGTAGTGTAGGATTGCCAGCGTCTAGAAGTTTTTGTAGCGTAGCTCTTGCTTCCAGCCAATGGGGTCGCGTGAGCGCCATGAAGGCGTTGAGTGTTTGTTCCTGAAAACAAATCCCTTCATTGAACCAAAGCTAGATATTTTCAACCGTCTACGCCTCTACAATATATGGATTGGGTTATAGATGATAATGCTTAGAAAGGTGGTGACTCTGTTTACAAAGGTTCTGTGACGGCTCCAATCGGCAGCCGAATGTTGATAATGACGAACTGCTCAACAAATCTAATAGGATTGAAATATAAAACATCACGCCTGTAATCTCCGGAGGTTTGGGCAGAGGTCTACCTTAAAGTACACCCATATTTCTCCAATAATGTTTAAGTCCCATGTAATAGGGGGCGAGCCTATTACCATAAACGTGGCAGCTACTGAGAAATTTCTGATGGAAACCTAATAATACTTTGCCTGACTTAGGAATGGACCCAGGACATCACGCTCAGCAGTCGCGCTACCGACCACTACCCCTACGAGGCAGATTGAAATATTCGTGAAAAGCAAAACAAAAGCTTATATGATTGCATTTAACATAACATCACTATTCCACATTAAATTATTGCTTATAAGTTGCAAAATATCTTGTAACATCTAACCTGTTTACAACACACTAGAAATCTATTTATATCGTAATTAAGTTGACGTCTTCGTTCTAACATAATTTATATTCACGTCTCGCGAAGTTTTTAAACTTGTTTTACTGTAATCTATGTAATATTGGAGGTGTGTCTGTGTTAGACAATCTATCTTCTATCTATACCGGGTGTAAACAGACTCTTCACGAAGCCGTCAACCAAGCATTATGTACATACATCAAATTAAGTAACTTTACGCGAAAATTAGTGCTGGGAAACGGCTTTTTTTTTTGGGCTGAAAAATCTCGTTTTACAGTAGGAGTCAATGTAACGCACTCAAAACATTGTGCTGATGGATAGATTGAATAGTAAGGGGGTCCTGTAGGTGCTTAAAGCAAAAAACTTACATTAAAAACATATATTAAAAAAAAACATGTGAAAAAGTTCTAACTTTGACTCCCTATATCTCCGTAACTAGAAGGTTCCCAGGTATGGTCTAGAACAAAAAAAATATCGCATTGGCGGGGAGAACAAGTGCCTTTCGGCTTTGTTAAGAGTCTGTTTACATCCTTTATATTATAAAAAAATGAATCCCTATTTCACTTGGTCACGACATCACGCGTGAACGGCTGGACTGATTTCGCTAATTCTTTTTTGTTGTTTTTGTCAGAAGGTTCTTAAGGTAGGTTTAGGTAGGTAAGTAGTAGGTCAATTCGAATTCAATATTCATTGTTGACAGGACAACGTCTGTCAGGTCAGCTAGTCAAAAATATCTTTAAAAACGTAGTAAAAAAAATACATAAAACCCTACTGGGACTTACTTATGATATTTGACAAAAGGGCTCGCCTCTTTTAAATGCGAATTAAGGGTCCCTATCAGTTCTGCCAGGGCTGCGGGACTGTTCGAAAGTGATACCGCGGCCCTGGAACACAAAGGGCAAGGAAAGAACATGGATGGGTTTTAGTCAGTACAAGTCTGTCACTCCCTTCCGCTCCGCCCAGAGCAGGAGAAGTCATTTGATGATTTCCCATCCGAAAAAAAAGGGTCCCTATCCGTTACGCGGTCTGAAAACAGAAAACACTACTTTTTTCAGCTCAAATATCTCAATAACCATAAGGTATCGTGTATGTTTTACAATGCACTTTGCTATAGGTACCCTTCTGCCTAACCTTTCGGGGATTACAGGTGTGGTGTTAAGTTCTGCTATCAAAAATCTAATTAACTGAATTAGCTTCTATTAAATGATTAAGTATAAGTAAGTATCTACATAGGTAAAGCTAGCCACTCCCACTTGTTGAGCTTAAAACTTGTTTACACTTTATGCAAATGTGATTAATTAATTTAGCTCCGATAACAAGTACATGTTACAAGTATTAAATGAAATGGCTTTATTTTATGAAAAACAATATTGTTTACAACTTGCTTCTGTACTAGCAAGGTAGGTAAGTAATGTTTGCATGTAAACGCCTTAAATATATCCTTACAAATAAGAATTTTCATTATAATATTAATAGTACACAATTCCAGTATAACGTGGCCTCACTTTGTATATATTTTCTGTACAGTGAGATATCCGCATAAACCGGTTTTGTATAGCTTGATCAGCCGTCGTGAGTACATGCTAATAATAAGATAAATCAATTCTTATTTGTTGTTTTATAAACAACAACAATTCTTGATTATTATGTGCATTATTTTATTTTTTCTAACTGGGTAAGTAGGTATTAAAGGCTTAACTAGTTTACCTTAAAAACATTCTGCTTAGATTTCAGAAGAGGTCCATCAAATAAGTTTGAGATAACGTTCAGATCCAAAATCAACTCGCCAATAGCCACACCGATGTGTTTCTCGTTCTAAAAACATAAAAATCATTTTAAAATATGCACGGAACAAACTTAGCTCGACAACAAGATAAAATATGACCTTCCTAAATTAAATTGTATGTACATTCTTCACTTTCACTATCACACGACAGTGCTTCCTAATTTGGTAGTATTATACCAGTTTGCAATGTCAAAAAGAAGACATTGATTACGGTCATTAATCCGAATGAACATTTGCACATACATGAACCTTACGACTTAGAACATAAACACCAAATTTGATTACCCAAATATATTTAATGTTATTGCAAAAAATCGTATGCCAAAATAGTACTTACATTGTTTGGTGAAGTAAAGACACCGTACGGAAGATTTTCAATGGGAAAATCAGAGCTTGGAGAATATTCAACAAACGACTTCATTTTGATACGTGTTTGTTCGTTGCGTGGCGGTCGGAATGTGTTTTCTAGCTGAAGTAAAGTTGTTATGGAAATGTAACTACTAAACCACTGTACTAGCCGGTTTGCTTGCCGGCCGGCGGGACAGTGGACTATACCAGTGATACCAGTTAGCTCTCAAGGTCAAAGATCCTAAGGTCTTCGTAGCGATGAACTGGGGAAAATATTCAATGATTTTTTTATGTAATGGATCGTTGAAAATGAAAGGGAAGTTTTGAATGCGAGTGTTAGTTAGGTTAGTATGTTATCAAATGTAGTAAATCCTTGTTTAAATATGAATGGAGATAAATGATAATAATGTTTATAAAGGGTGTAACCAGACTCTTAACGAGGCCGAAAGGCACTTGTTCTCCCCATCATTGCGATCATTTTTTTGTTCTAGACCATACCTGGGAACCATCTAGTTACGGAGATATTGGGGGTCAAAGTTCCAACTTTTTCACAAGTATTTTTTGAAATACATGTTTTTAATGAAAGATTTTTACTTTAAACACCTCCAGGACCCCCTTACTATTCAATCCATCCATCATCACAATGTTTTGAGTGCGTTACATTGAGTCCTACTGTAAAACGTGATTTTTCAGCGCAAAAAAAAAGTTGTTTCCGAGCACTAATTTTTGCGTAAAGTTACTTAGTATGATGTACATAATGCTTTGTTGACGGCTTCGTGAAGAGTCTGTTTACACCCTGTATTAAGAGTATGAGGTGTATCTTTAAATTAAATAAGATATTTGCGCAATTTTAACGCATAGTCTTCATAAAGAATTGGCACAGACCTGGAAAAATAAGAGATTTGCAAGTTCCTCTAAAATTCTATAAAATTCCAAATCCAGAACACCTGGCGGCTTTAAAAGTATTCTGTTTTCTCTCTCCATAGTATAATTATTTCTGCCCTGTTATCTAGATGCAAAACGAAACCTGCTATAAATATTAGTAAATGCTTTAAATATCGGAACCGATCTTTGAGAGCTGCATTTTAGTTACTTGTTGGCTTCAGATCAGTAGCGAAGGGTCAATTTTTGTAGCAGGTAAGCCGGAGTACAAATCTTTAATGTGATTATATTATTACTTGTGTATACAATACTGACTGTGCCATTTTTCAAAGGGAATCCGGTAGGAATCGAGTTGTATGGAACCTTCGCCACTGCTTCAGATAGATCTAGCAACTGCATTCCCACTGACGACAAATTAACATAAAAATATGTTGTCTAATGAGATATAAGATTCCATCTTAGGGATCTCTCTCTATATTCCTTAAAGAAAAGTCATCATCATCAGCCTATAATGTTCCCACAGCTGGGACACAGGCCACCTCTCTATGAGAGGGAATGGGCTATAATCCACCACGTGGGCCCAGTGCGGATTGGTAGATGTCACATGTTTTCGAAGTTTTGGTTCTAAGACATGCCGGTTTCCTTACGATGTTTTCCTTCACCGTTTTTGAGAGCAGTGGTGATGAAATAAATTACACAAAGAAATGCGCCTGCCTGGGTTCGAACCCACGATTTATTGTTCGTAAGTCGGGGTCACTACCACTGGGCCACCGCTGCTCTCAAAAGTACACAAAGTATAAAAAAATATATGAAAATTATAAAAAAATAAAGCGATTCTATTTTTGCTCTCTTTTCTGTCTTGTGCTGCTGCGGTCCAGTTTTGGCCCGCTGTTTTTCGATCTCGTCGACCCCTTTGTCTTAATCGTTTTAACCAGAGATGTTATGGATATGATATTTCGGATCTGGATATGGATATAGGAATAACATTATATCGGTTTCGGATACGGTTACGGATATGTAATTGATAATTTTTTTTATTCAGTTCGCATAACACGGTACAGTATTAAAAAGCTAGTAACAAAATACAATGATCCTTAAGCGCTATAGTTTTACACATCCCCCGGACTCCACACTAGGATACCCTGTGTCGTGGGGATTATTTCGGATTATCCGTTAGTTTCGGTTACGGATATAATAAAAACTAACTAGTTATGTTAGAGGTTATGTTATGACTGGAAATAACAAACTGCAAGACTCACGTGGCGCGCGAGCGGTGAAACAAAAACCGAAACATGTCGTTTTATTTAGACTCTGCCCTTATACGAAACTATGCTAGGTATAGGTTACGGTTTCGGATATATATTTATTTTGGATATCCGATAGTTTCGGTTACGGTTACGGAGCTCCATAACATCCCTGGTTTTAACTAAGAGAATAGACGATGTATGATGAATGTTCTTTGTAAATGTTGAAGTTTGAAGTTCTAAACTACCCTAACCCAAAAAAAGAAATACATAAAAAAAATCGTTTATTTATTACAATAGCCAGCATTTATTTACATGTTGAAATTGACCTTAGAAAGTACGCTAGTTGGGTTACGTAGTACACCGCGAGTGCTCTCCTTGCGTTTTATTAGATTGCTGCGAGAATCTGCGACTACCTGGAAACAACATGTCTGCAGTACTGATTGGTGAAGAAACTACACTAAAAAGAGTATAAAAAGACTCTTCACGAAGTCGAAAGGCACTGGTGCCGATTCCCTTGTTTACAAACTAAACCAAATTTAAGTTCAGTGCATCTTTTTCTTTCTATTTCATTAAGAAAAGGACAGAAGATAATTTTAGTTTAGTCTGTCAAATTAACCAGCGCCTGACAAGTTTAGACGTGATTAAAAAGTTGACTGCTATAATTACATCAAATTACGTCAGGTGCTGACTAATTTGACAGACTAAACTAATATTTATCTTCTGTCTTTTTCATAATGAAATAGAAAGAAAAAGATGCACTCAACTTAAATTTAGTTTAGTTTGTGAACAAGGGAATCGGCACCACTGTCTCCCCCATCGCCGTTGCGATTTTTTTTTTGTTGTGGACCATACCTGGAAGCTTCTAGTTACGGAGATATTTGAGGTCAAAGTTCACACGTTTTTAATGTTGGATACCTATAACATTACTTTAAATACCCCCATGACCTCTATAGTATTTAACGCATCCATAAGCACAATGTTTTGAGTGCGTTACATTGAGTCCTACCGTATATCGTAAACAGTGAATTTGCACCCCAAAAAAAGTTGTCATTATGTTTGGTTGACGGCTTCGTGAAGAGTCCGTTTACAACTTTTGTTTAAGGTAAGTACACTACTGATAGAGCCTGTATCGGCTCCAATTGATACGACACACCATAGCGAGCTAGCGATACGATTATTTTCTATACATTTCATATCCATTAAAACGCTTCCGTAGACAACGACATTGCCGCTTGGCGCTGCGGTCGACCGCCGACTGCAAACTAGTAGTGCCTGGCTGGCTGTCACTAAAAGAGCGACGGTAAAACATGTTTTTTTTTCTTACGAAATGAAATTCGCAGAACTAAAGGAGAGAAAAGCCACTGTTGTCCGAGTTATGAAGTCGCGTTCAGAATTAAGTCTGCAGCGGTATAGTCCCTTGCGGTCTGCCGTGGCTTTCGAAAGTTCTTTTTATTGATTAATAACCGACCGTAAAAAAAAGGTTTGCATCATAGCTTTTTCTAATATTTTACGCCTGTTCAACCTAATTTTTTTTTTTACTTTTAGCGGAGCATATTTTAGGTCTTCGGGACCACTAGTTGGGAACGAATTGTCTAGCCAGATCCGGTGTAAACATCCTAACTCTAGAGAGTTAGGATGATTATTATTTTAATTATATTATTAGTTTAAATTCATTTATTTTTATTTTTGTACTTATTTATTACATTTTTAAATATTTTCATTTAAATGAATGATTTGTTTATTATTAGAACCAGGACCAGGACCAGGACGTGACTAAAAATATTCCACAGGAAGGACGGGGTTTGGAATTGCATTTGAAATTCAAATAATTATTTTAACATGTTTTATTTAATGTATAACATTTAACATTAATCTGCTAACTTGAAGTGTCAGGGTTTAAATAATACAATGTACCATAAAGACTACAGACAAACAGATATAATTGTTGGAATAAGTGAAGTGTTTAATGAAAGGCGAGGTTTTAAAGTGCAGTCTGACATCTGAATTGATCCTTTATTTGTGTCTGATAGATAATTCATTTCATTAATTTGATATATTGTTAATAGTTGACTCACGCAGAGTGTAATAATAATTGCTATCGGGACTGTCAATATATTTTCAATGTTTTTTTTTTTTACTTTAAAACCACGCCATCTTCTATTTAACATAGACTATCTATAAAAATACTTTTTATATTACATATACATAAATACATGACATATACCGCAACAATGAAAATATTAATAATAATGCGTCATGGTTCTATCGGCGCTTTGAATAAAATTGTGAGGAGGGCACTGTTGATAAACATTTGTGAAATTACATAACATATTCACGCCTGTAATCCCCGAAGGTTTAGGCAGAGGTGTACCTAATAGTACATCCACATTTCGCCAGTTATGTTTAAGTCTCATGTAATAGGGGACGAGCCTTTGCCATCAACTGGGCACAAATCCAGACTCCTTGGCTGCTACTGAGAAATTCGTGTTGGAAAAATCTAATAACATTTTGCCAGACCCGGGAATGGAACCCAGGACCTCATGTTCAGCAGTCGCTCTTGCGACCACTAGACCAACGAGGCACTCTTCGTGAAATTGTCTGTGGAAATTGTGTTTGAAAAACAAGATGGCGGCGTTGGTTTCGTCTATGGCCACGCGTAAACAGAACTATGACGCAGTCTACATAGGTATACTCTACATCAGTATAAAATTTATGTTCAAATTCTTTTTTTTTGGTACGGTTTTATATAGTGTTAAGGCTTAGGTTTAGATTGATAAAACATACATTTATAATATAGTCTTAAGAATTGTTTGTTTTTTTTTTAAATTAGTTCTTGTTTAAGTTGCCAGACGAAATAATTTATTGGTGATTTTCACTAACACTAAACGACACCCATATAAATGTCCCTTTAAACTTTTATTTAGGCATTTATGAAGACTGGCTGAAAACGGGCATATTGAAGAACTGGAATCAATTCTATTTTCGTCTACAGTCTGACGTTCAAAAGTGCCTTTTAGTGGCCTAATTGAAATAAATGATTTGACTTTGAGGTTATATTTGTTTGGACGAAAAGACGAAATGAAAAATAACGCACATTCCAATTTCAAAATACGCAAATACTTATTTTCTACAATTTTTTTTTAATGTTTACATGGATTTAAAGGACATATTAATACATACATACATTCAACAATATCTACTGGAATGAAGACAATCTGAAATAGACTGCATTGATTCCTACCGTAAAACTTGCTTTTTTACCCCAAAAAAAAAAAACTTGTTTCCCAGCAATAATTTTTGCGTAAAGTTACTTAGTTTCATGAACATAATGCTTGGTTGACGGCTTCGTAAAGAGTTTGTTTACCATGTATGGCATTTTTGAAGTTACATATACTTCTTTTGGCGCGTTTGGATGAGAGTGAATTCATGACCTGCGCGCGCACGATGTCCCAAAAAAACGACATGATGAAGTTGGCTGCAGAATAGAATTAATAATATATATTTCTTTAAATGATTAACTTATAAGTAAGGAAACTGAATATACAGTGCTTACTGTATACCTATACTGTTTTGATTGATTTTAATATTTTTCTTCGATATTTACTGCAGTTTTGTTTTTTTTAATTTTTCTTCAGACGCCAAAGAAGTATAACTTCTAACGCGTGTACATAAGTACACACACACACCTTTTTTTTAATACTTCTACGCCAAATATCATGAATCTACAGGAAAAAATAGTACTGCGAGATTTTAACGTAAATAAACATCTAGTTTTAAATTAAATAATTATCTTATTTTTTTACATAGACATCTAGTTTTATATTTAGAAATAATCATATATTTTTGTTACATAGTTTAGACACACAGACACAAAAACTGTGAACGTACTGTACGTTCACAGTTTTTATACCTTGTGACTGGGACTGTAGCTACATTTCATTGTTACCTTTGATTTGACAGTTCAAAAGTGCCTGTAACTGGCCTATTTGAAATAAATGCTTTGATTTTGATATAGAGCACAAATATATTTTTTGTTAAGTAGGTCATCTACAAATATTTTTAATATAACATTCGATTTAATAACAAGAGTACTATGAAGGTATGTTATTTAATGTCGAAAACACTTCCGATTTTCTTTTCATTTACCCTAAATTGTTTACAAAATTTATCTTGAAACTATAATTAAATAAAAGCTTTGCTATGCACTGGTTACTTATGAAACAATAAAATTAAACTAATAAATTATTCAATACTTAATACTCAGTGACAGCTGATCGCAATACTACATCGATATCTAACTAATTACATAAAGTACATAAGTCATACACATATATTCTACGGCCCGTCCTAACTAAAGCGATCAGATCGCGAACACGCATACGTTGCGTTCACTTTTTGTTCGACCAAAGCGTAGTAGCGCTTACAAAGAACGCCATCCTGTTTTCAAAACAAATGAGTGACATATAAACGCAATGCAAACGTTTACGCGCGACCGCTCGCTTTAGCTAGGAGACAGGGCACAACAAAAAAAAAAAATTACACATCGTTTGCGTTAATGCAATCATCTCTACTACATACCAAATAGACTACTTGGGGTGATGTTAAACGTCTAAAAGTAGACTTCAAATGAGTGAGTATTTATTACTAAAAATATCCAAAGTTCTACTTTCCCTCCAAAGGCTAAAAGGCCTTGCAGCCGCTAGCCGGCTTTTAGAAAGCAATAATAAAATGGGCCCTATTTTATTTATAGCTTTAATTTGAAATCCTCACTTAGAGCAATGAGCTTTTCTTTAGAGAAATACATTAACCCGAAAAAACCTGTAAATTGAAGTGACCAGCCACGTAGCACGAATGCACCTCGAGAGGCAGACACGGATCATCACTGACTGACTGGTAGTCCAGTCATTTTAGGTCAAATTAGGTGGATATCTCGGAAAATCGACATACCCAGTATATTATCACTTAAAAACGTTTATTTTGGCATCCTAAAACTGTTCTTAAAATTCACATATAATTGGATGGTCGCAAGTTTTAAATTTAGGGGTCGCAAAAAAGGTTGTTTTTACATCTTTTGCAAATATCTCGTTTTCTATGGGTTTTACGCTATTTGTATGTTTAGCATTATTGTAGAAAATTAAATTCTCTACCACTTTTGTATTTAATACCTCTACTACTAGTTGACCTCGCGTGATTCTCTGACCGCGCGCTCTCCGCTCTCTATCTCGAAAACAGTTTGATGTATGAAAAAATGTTAAATACAAAACTTGTAGAGAATTTAAACATACAAATAGCGTAAAACCCATAGAAAAAGAGATATTTGCAAAAGATGTAATAAAAAACGATTTTTGTGACCTTTGACCCCTAAATTTAAATCTTGCGACCATCCAATTATATGTGAATTTTGAGAACAGTTTTAGGATGCCAAAATACAAGTTTTTACGTTGTAATATACTGGGTACGTCGATTTTCCGAGGTTGACCCCCTATAATGACTGGTTGTTAAGTTCCAAAATAAATTCACAACATTCACGAATTCGGCGAATGGCCGCATCATATAATAAAGAACTCGCAACACATAGACATATTTTCATGCTCCATGAAAAGGTTTCGAAGCCTTTTGTATGAGACACTTGGGCTATAGGATTTATATTCTTGGGTATACAATTTATTAATTTTTTCTTTAGTATAATATTTAACTTAAATGTTTTTTTTTTGTATTATAAATACATGGTATAACTGCCATGCATGAACTGCTTATTTCCTAATTTAAAGTTTAGTTGTTAAGTTATTTATGATATCATGTTCGCAAAAAACAGCTTTTTGTTATTCCTATTTAATAAAATAGAATATTTACGTTTTGCTTCCTCCATTTCAACACCAGCCCTCAAAAACAACAAAAAGAATGAAACAAAAAATTCTTATCTACACAAAGTGGCATCGATCTGCTGCAGCGACGGCAGGGTTAACTTCAGTTTCCTCCTGTACGCGGGGTCGCTGGAGAGAGGGTTACGCTCTAGGTATATCGTGGATATCTTCTTGTTCTCTTTAAGACAGTCTATTGAAGACCAGTCTGTGATTTGATTGTCGTTTAACTGAAAATGAAATATAATAAATTACTATGTGGAACTAGGGCTTTCAATACCGGGATCCCGTAATACCGTGATCACGGATTTAATATCGGCCTTTATCAATACCGGTATTGACGCCCCAATACCGTGTTCACGGTATTGACTTCCAATACCGGTATTGATACCGGTATTGAAAATATCCAGTATTTGAAAGCCCTATGTGGAACCTATGAGGAGCTCGTAGCTGTACCTGCTGCTAATCATCAGGTTAAGCCGCGCTTGTCTAGGTTGGTGTATGGATGAGTAAAAACCCATTACATACCGAGTTTCCGCCGTGCCTCGGAAAGCACGTTGAGCGATGGTCCCGGCTGTCATTTGTAGATCTTTGACGTACAGGTAGTCAGTGGCCCGAAATTCTGACAACCAGTCTTATCAAGGAGTATCGTATTTCCCAGAACGAACTGGGTTCGGACCCCAACAGTTGAGATAAGGCTAGGCAGTAACAGAGGTAATAGCTGAGCAAAATCAACAACCAGGGCTCTGTATTGGACCTGGGTCAAAAGACCTGCAAATCACGTCCCACTCTGTATTACATATTCAAATTTTCAAGTCATTTTCAATTCAGGAAATATCAACTTTATACTGATGTCAATTAAGCTGGTTCTAGAATGAGAAAATGGCCCACATGCTGGAATATCTAATGTGTCCCTAGACCTGCACATTAGAAGACTTAAAAACGCTAAAGACGTGGCGCAAACGTGCTCACCTGCTGGACCCAAATAATTGATAAGAAGTCGTCCTTTAATCACGCGAGGTTCGAATAGGGCCAGAAAATGCGTATACGCATTATTATTTGTGTTACGTAAAAACTGGAGCTAGTGAATTTGTGTATCAGAAAAACGTTTTTGTTTTGTTTTATTTTCTTGTTTAGATTTTCTAATATTATCAGATCTTTTAAATATTAAAAAAATAACGGGTTGCACTCCGGGAGTGCCGGCAGAAGTGTAAACTTGAAACAACGCCATCTAGCTTAAACTACGCGCAAGCGCCCTGCGCTATCGATTTGACAATTTGACGCGAGTTTAACAGTTTTTAACCATCTCAAAAAGTGACAACGCCGCTAAACAAGTTTTCACCTCAAAAATACATGTGATGCGGGGAGGTTGGAGGATGGGTAGTCTAAAACCTCATGACGCCTAGGCCTATATACCTAGGCTTCCCCCTAGGCGTACGTCTTGAGGTTTAAGGGGTATAAAAGTGGCCTAAAAATCCTCCCGTGATTAAAGGATGGCCCCTAAGTGTTACCATCGATACGAAAGAAGAAGAATAGTAACTACATAAAGAAACTCACCCATAGCTCTTCCAAATCGACCATATGCCTTAGATTGTCGATGGCAACAATTCTGTTGGAAGCCAAGTCCAAGGTTTGTAGCTTGACCTGGCTTCCCAAATTCTCTATCACAGTGATTCCATTCTCAGAGATATACAGCTGCTCCAAGTTCCTCAGTTCGTCTAAATTCTCGATTTTTGTAATACGATTACTTTGTAGAACTAATATTTCAAGTGCTGTTAGTTCTTCGAGGTTTTGTATTTTAGATATCTTGTTTTTGCCTAGGTACAGCTGCTTCAGGGTTTTTAGACCTCCTAAGTTTTTGATTTCCTGTAAGATAAAAGAAGTTGAGAAGCTGAAATACCTAAGTATTAGTAAGTCTAGCGGTCGCTAACGCTACTACTCTGCATAAGGTAAAACGTTCGATTCCCAGGAGGAAAGTGTTGGTTGTTCATCAGGAAATACTCAGTAGCCGCCATGAAGTCTGGATTTATGCACGGGAAGGGTTAGGCAGGCAGAGGTGTACATAATTGTAGTACAGGATATTTGTATTGCATTTATTAAATTGGTGCCTAGGGGCGAAGCGAAAGCCGGAGGAGAAGTTTATGTGGCGCTGCTTGGGGGAAGTTTTTGTGCAGCGGTGGACTACAACAGGATATAAAACTGTCCTTCATTAGGTGGTCATCCAGGTGAAAAACAGTGTCGGACACTGGTTTACCAGAAATTTGCTGAACTATACCTACCTATTTTTGGCAATAGGCTCGCCCCCTGTTACATGGGCCTTAAAATAACTGGCGAAATGTGGGTGTACGTACTATTAGGTACACCACTGCCTAACTCCTTGGTGATTACAGGCGTGATGTGATATTATAAACTGGCTGATGCCCGCGGTTACGCCCGCGTGGATGTCGGTTATCGCGACCGAAAGTAATCATGAAATTTTAACTAAAACCTTTCTCGAGAACCATTTGTTGAAAACAGCATAAAAATCGGCCCAGTAGTTTTTGAGTTTATCGCGAACAAACAGACAGACGCGGTGGACGACTTTGTTTTATAATATGTGCAGTGATGTTAATACATCTATATTTTTTTATTCTTATTTCATGTTGTGTATACTTGTGGTATGTTCCAAATAAACATAATATATCGTCTATGTATAAAAAGGTTTGAAACTTACCCGTATTCGGTTATCTCCCAATTCAAGCAGTTCTAACTTGGGCAAATGATCGACGTTCTTGATCTCCGAGATCTTGTTGGAGCTGATGAACAACTTCTTCAAGTTCAGCACCTTCGTTAAGCCATTTATCTCTTTGATTCTGTTGAAGGATAAGTCCAGCATCCTGGATGAAAGAAAAAATATGGTTTATAATCTTTAACTGCAAGATTAAAGCGAACTGAAAACAAACATGATTTATACAACGTGTAACGGAAAAGGTATAGTAAGCCGAAAGGGGGTCACACAACTAGTCATCCTGAACAACTTTTGTTCTACGACTCTGGAAAATTCGCGAAAAAAAAATTTGCTTCTCCATACAAACTTTGTTCGTCGTTTTTAGTATGTGGAGTAGATTTGTTTTTTTCACGACCCCCTTTCGGCTTTCTATTCCCTTTCCGTTATACGTTGAATAAGGCGTTTTAAGCATCATGTGATGGCTTTATCGAGGTATCTTGCAATGTGGCTGACTTGGAAATCTCTAAATAGACTCCGAATCCAATTCGGTCGTAGCATTAACAATCTCTTCAGATGGGCTTCATGGACGACTCAAGTCTTAAGTGTCTATGCAGCGTGTCCCCACAGACAATGGCCCACCTTCTATCTTGCGGTGCATACCCTGACTTCTTCACACTTGACGATGTTATGACTGCATCAGCGAGTGGAGTTCGCATAGCTGAATTCTGGGCCAAATATATTAAATGAAAAGCCATCGACGCGCTAAGAAACATCATGTGGATTTGGTTACCCGCGGGACTGGCCTGAATATGTGCATTTATTTCAATTAGACCATTACAGGCACTTTTGAATGTCAGAAAAACAAAGAAGGCTAAGCTTCAGTCACAGACACAAGGCATAATAACTGTGAAAGTACTGTAGTTGCCCATTCCAAAGCGTAGATCTCTATTAAGAAGAATGGGCAAGAAACTCCATGGACACTCTTTTTTAATCAAACATTTGTTACTAAATCTTGGTTACATCATTCATGTAGAGAATATACATATGTGAGAACGATGTAGAAATATGTGCACGTTAAGAGCGTACCGAGTAAAAGATTATATCAGCAATTTAAAAACAAAGTAAGTAGTTAAAGTAAGCCATGGCACCCTAGAGATGACCAGGCAGTCCCAACTGACATGTTATGTTCGAGGTATTTAACAATTATTCGGGAGATTTTGCTACATTTTGATATAGTGATCGAAAACACAATATTTCTGGCCAGATTTTCATAATTTAAAGACAAGAAAACACCAAATAATGGGCGGGGATAAACTCACTCTAAATTAACAAGACCATCCAATCCCTCGATGACCACAATCTGGTTGTCATAGAGCTCGAGTTCCACCAGAGTGCTCAGTGTGGTCAGACCCTCGATCTTCTTGATCAGATTCCATCTCAGGTATAGTCTGGAAATAAGAGAATTTATGAAGCATACATAATTATAAATTATACTACAACACTTAATAACTATACTACATTAACAATAATAAACATTTTTAAAGCAAGTTAACAAATAAGCAATAATAAATGAACAGATACACTTGCATTTAAAATATAAATAGAATAAGTAAATGAAAATAAAATACTTCAAGGATATAAAATAATTCTTAATAATACTTAATAACAAGGAAACGAAATAAAGCGGTCTCTTCGCTACTACACGAGAGCACGCGTTCGCTAAAGTAGCTATTTTGTGGCTATTTTAACCGACTTCAAAAAAAGGAGCATATCAATTCAACCCGTATGTATGTATGTAATAATGTCAGAATTGCACATTTTTTGTATATGTCAATACCTCTAAACATGTGTGCAAAATTTCATAAGTGTTATGTTTGACCGCCCATATCTCCAAAACTATAAGTCGAATTACAAAAATTATTTTTAGTGGGACTAGGTGAAGTCCAACTTAGGGAACAGTGCAAGTTTTATTAAAATCGGTTCAGTAGTTTTTGAAATAGAAAGTTAAGTGTATCAGTAGCTAGGACAACGTGTAGTTGGCTTAACAGCGTAATTCTAAAAGGTATCATTTCATTATGCATGTTATTGTTTCTTCTTCATCTATGTGGAGGTGATGTGCTAAAAACTTCTAGTTACCACAACTAAAAAAAAAAAACAATTTTGCAAAAAAAATAAGACTTCAAAAAAAATACACCAAAAATTAACTATAGGAAGTCGGTGGCAGAAAAGTCAATGAAACAAACAAAAGTCACCGACTTTAAAGCTGGTACGGGTTGGGTCTCCGATTATAACGCATCCATTCTTATTAAAAGTTAATGCATATTTTCCGAGAATTTAAAAATGTTTCTAAATTCAAATCAGATAAAAGGTGAAAACGGAACGTTAAAATGGGCGATTGAAAACCAACTCTGTCCCAGAATATTGTCCGTGGTTTAAAATGTCGTGCAAAATCGACAAAACGGAACGTAAAAAAAAACCAGTACGCCATTTAATTTTGCATCATGTGCGGTACCTTTTCATGGCAGGGGTGCCAGTGCAGAGGATACATCCACACTCCTCCCACACTCTTCCCCCTCCCACCTCCCTCCTGCCAAACGATACTAAATTTTTACCTAAATCTGTGCCATACACAGCAGGGAGAGATTAAGAGCCCCAGTTAATGCTGGTACAGAATTCCTTTCGGATTTACTTTGATTCTTCTCGGCCTAAAAACTGAGGAGATGCCGACGGTAGGACCCCGACATGTTTTTAAAATCAATTTACTTATGTCAATAAACACAAAGACATAAACATAACATCACGCCTGTAATCCCCGTAGGGTTAGGCAGAGGTGTACCTAATCGGTCACCCACATTTCACCAGCTATGTTTAAGTCCCATGTAATAGGGGGCGAGCCTATTGCCATCAACCGGGCACAAATCCAGACTCCGTGGCTGCTACTGAGAAATTCCTGACGGAAAAACCCAATAGCACTTAAACACAAAGAAAATAATCTTAAAGATTTCAAAAATAATCTTGTCTAGGTCCGATGTGATGTAGACTATTTGACATTTTTTGAGAAGAAATGTTTCTTAACCCAAGTGTCAAAGGTAGAGAAAAAATTATCGTCATGCTTGACGATGTAGACTGAAGAATAGAAACATTTCTTTTCTACGTTTTTATCATCGCCATGGTTACGACGATAGAAATCTTTCTACGATCAGTCATTTTGTCGATTCTACCGTCGACAAAACCCGTTTCCACGGTGGTCATGCTATACGTGCAGGTCGTCTACGCCTAACGCTTCGTAGAAAACAGACGTGATGTTACTCGTAAGATTTACGTTATAAAATATTTTTTCGAGCTGGGTATGGATAAATTAAATACTACTGATTAAACACCAAATATCTTTGTTAAACTCAAAACACTTAAAACTCAATCACAAAAACACTATTCACTTAGATATCGCACTTATGGTTTACTTCGATTCGTTTCGTTGTATCGCTTAAATCAGACTGACTGCTCCCGCAAACACGAAGGCTATTTATGTATCGACCGATCCTTCGAGAAAGTTCCACAACTTTCTCGAATCTTTTAGTAGACAGTTCCATAGTGTAGCATTCTAGACTCGATCGTAATCTAGGATGTTCTCGTAAAACAGCCAACGTAACAATAAGTTTAGTCGACCGTGAGATAGTTTAGCCACATACCCATTCACTGCCCAGTACTTCGCGTACTTCGTTCGTGTGCCCACAACCTATATCCGAGTCGTCGTTATAATTAACTATAGATGACTGATACTGGACTCATACCCAGAACCCGACTAGCGAGTCCATAGCTACAGGTACGGGTTGTGCGAACGAACAAATCGTTGTTCGACTCATATGCTGGGTGCTGGGCACTGAAAGGGTTAAAAAAAGGTTTCAAAACAGAACTGAAGTTATAATTTATGGGAATGGTTTGGTATGATTTGTCTTATGTTGGAGATCCAGGAGTTAATTGAAAAATGCTGACCAGCTATTGCAGATCTGCAAATGAGTTTATTTGAATGAACTCATTCATTTACACCGTGTAACACACATTCAAAAAACACCCTGCCGGGTTAAAAATACTGTTTTTTTTTTAATAATAACAATCTCTGACAATATATATATATTTTAAATAAATCCTGTTAAATTAGCGAATTAAACCAATGCAGTATACACCGCTATTTTCCAATAAATTACTGCCTCGCTTCGAGACTAGTAACTACGCAAGCGGTCATTCATTGTTAATAATGGAATTGCTTCTCTCCATTAGTACTGGGTGTTTATTCTCGTATATTAAAGTAGATTGGGGCCGTTGTAGATCAATTACTGTAAGACTTCATTAGATTTATTAACTTTAATCTCGAATGCTCTTTTTCAAGGGCGGTTTGCTAACGAGAATATGTAAAACGAGTCTGATAATAAATCTGCACATATAAATAAAATTGGAGTGTCTGTTTGTAATAAAATAACCGCTTTTTACTAAATGCATATGGATTTATACACGGTACATATATACCAGAATAACATTTTTTTCTGTACTTACATATAAATAAAATTGGAGTGTCTGTTTGTAATATTAAAATAACCGCTTTTTACTAAGTGCATATGGATGTATACACGGTACATATATATTATACCAAAATAACATTTTTGCAATTTTTGTCTGTCTGTCTGTTTGTTCCGGCTAATCTCTGAAATGGCTGGATCGATTTTGACGGGACTTTCACTGGCAGATAGCTGAAGTAACAAGGAGTAACTTAGGCTACTTTTATTTTAGATAAATAATTAGGGTTTCGTGCAAAGAAAAAAAACCCTTGGAATTGGTAATAAAATTAAATTCAAATAGGGAAGTGCTTATAATAAAGGGGATTTTTTAATAATAATTTCACGCGAACGAAGGTCGCGGGCAACAGCTAGTGTATACATATAACTAGCGTGCATTGCGAGGACTCGAAAACGTCCCAATTGGGACATTTTGTCTTTGGTCAGCGTCAAGAAAATCATAATTTATGCCTTGACTGCGCTCTGCGCCTGCGTTCCAAAACTCAAATTGCCGATGTACGTAGGTCACACGGCTGCCAAGTTAAGATGGAACAGTTTGGCCACATCTGTCGCATGCCGGAGGAGCTATGGGGTAAAGTAACCACACAATGGGTCCCAAACAGCAGCTAAGGCCAACGCGGCAGGAACTCGACTCATTTCACAAGGATTGGTAAACAACAGCACTAGATACAAACAAATGGCTGATAATAATAAATGCCTCGACAAAACAATTGAAGCGCAATCGATCAAATGCTAGTTATCTCTTTTACTTACGTGATTATCCAAGATGACACAGATGTTGTCAAGTTCCACTGATAAATAGGATCTTGTCAACATCTGTGTGCACAATAGGTATGTATTTATAAACCAGCACGACCAGATTTTAAACGTCGGTAACTAACAGACGTCACATATTATTATCTTGTGTAGAATATCATTGGTTTGAGTGTATTTATTTGGTTGGTGACCCAACTGGGGAGGTGCTCGTGGCTAAGTAATAACTGCCGCGCGGGTCGATCTTTAGGTTAAGCCGTGCTTGCCTAGGTTGGTCTGTGGATGAGTGACCACCCATTACATACTGAGCCCGGCTTTTATAGATCTTTGACAGTCGTTACAGGTAGTCAGTGGCCCAAAAAGTCTGGCAACCAGTCTTATTCTTATTCTTTATTGCATACAAATTAAAAAAATATACATACAAATTGCAATGGTATAACTTATGTACAATGGCGAGCTTAACCCAGAAGTGGGTTTTCTTACAGCTAACCAAATTTTGATTATGAGAATTGCAAAAGAGGATACACTTATGCGCATGTCGCACCAAGGGGTATCGTATTACCCAGTACTAACTGGGTTGTAGAGGTCAGATAGGCAGTCGCTCCATGTAAAATACTGGTATTCAGCTGCATCCGGTAAAACTGGAAGCCGACCCCAACATAGTTGGGAAAAGGCTACGCAGATGATGATAGTGACTCAACTGGGGTTTAGCTGTTATTAGTGAAGGTGGAGGTACTGGAAGCATGCTAAGAACCCTGTTTGTTAAATGGTAGACAGATGACATGGGATTAGAAATAGAGTCACAGTGACATCATTTGAATTTAGAGTCGTAATTTAAAGAATACAGTCTCAGTTGCCATTTGAGCTTCTTAATACTGGTTCAGTGGTTCTATCAATCGCCAGTGGATTATCAGTTTTAGACAAAACAGTAATTGTTGACCCAGCTCCATAGGAGATACAATTCATTGAACATTTGATTAAGTGGGAGCAGCACAATGACCTTTTTATTGATTATCTAATGACACTGATGACATTCATTTGTTATGGTCACATGACAATTTATGTGGTAACTGGTACCCAACTACATATATTCAATTTGCACTTCAAAGTAGTTGATAATATGTGTACACATGTTTTGCTTGTTCAATAACAACAAGACTTAAAATATAAATGTCTAGTTTGAAAATCAAACACATCAAAAGATGGTCACATTAATGTTAAGTTAACAATGAAATTTTTAATTTACTTCATCGCACTGAAAATCTATTTAATTATTATATTATCATATCATAGCATATATCTATTGTTAGCTTAATTTTCTAAGTAAAGTAAACTTAAAAAATGGTATTTTTTTTGTTTTGTTTTTGTGCATGGTTTGATCATGTGGAGAGGATGAGTGAAAGGCGACTAACAAAAGGTATTTACAAGGCAGATGTGACTGGGAACACCGAAAAGGGCCGCCCTAGAAGAACATACGCTAACCTTACTGGTGAGGTTCTTCAGAAAAGTCAAGTGCGTAGTACTCGCAACCGGCGTGCATGTGTGACCAGATGTATGAACGTGGACGAGGCAAAAGGAGTATGTAAGGATCTTAGCAGGTGGCGTTCTGTGGTTTCTGCCTATACTTGGAAAGTTAAGGTAACAATAGATTTTTTCGAAAAGCTTTAATGGTAAGCTTGCAATGGGAATAACACATTAACAACATCACATCTGTTAACCTGGAAGGGTTAGGGTGAAAGATTTGTACCTATAGTACACCCGAATTCATTCATTGTTAATGTTGAGAAGAACACATTCATACTCTTTGGCCGGTGGCCGGTGGTAAATCTATTTGGTATGACTTTTCATTTCTCTTTTTGAACTTGGCAATTAGTTGTAAAAGCGGAACATGCCTGCAGCAGTGGGACAGAAAAGGATTAAAAAAAAATGGTGATGTGTACATGTAAGAGCAGTGGGCCTAAAATTCAAATTTAATTCGGAACTTTAAGTGATTCTCATGTATATTAATTTTCATTTATTTATCATTCTTTTTATTTTATACATTTTTAAATATTAAAAAAAAAAACAAATCTATACAAAAACATTTAAAAATATAATAGATGGCCCATCGGCATCAAGAACAAGGTCCAGGCTGATGGTGGTCTTATTATTATTATGCTAAAGCGGCCATTTAAAGCCCCCCGGAATCAGTATCCTATTACACAAAGAAGTATTGTAGGAGGGCTATGATTGATGCATTATGAGTGGGTTGTTGCTCACTATATTTATTGTAGGTTATTCAGATAATTAAGATACTTTAGTTTGTAGTTATTGTTAAGGCCTAGCTTGCACTGCAATAAATAAATCATGTAATATTCTATTGAAGAACACTTTGTAACACGTAGTATTATAGTTTTTTAGTGCTGGCTATGCTTAAGACCATCATTATTAATGGTATTTTCCTTGTTGGTAGTCAGATTTATTTTTAAGTTAAGTTACTTTTTAGGGTGCCGTACCCGAAGGGTAACCCAATAGGACCCTATTACTAAGCCTCCGCTGTCTGTCTATCTGTTAGTGAGCTGTATCTCATGATCCGAAATAGGTACACAGTTGAAGATTTCACAGAATGTGTATTTCTGCTGCCGCTTTAACAACAAATAAACTAAGTTAAAAATGAAAGGGAACTCCCCTACTGCAATGGTAACTCTTCACGCGTGAGTCAGAAGCACACTAGGCCGGTTTTTAACTGAGCAGAATAAAAAAAATGTAAAATTAACTGAACTATAACAGTCATAGCAAACATCAAGTAATTGACTAACACAGCTACTGGTATGACCTACCCAAGTTCAGTCATAATCTATTCACTCAATGGAACATTGATAAGACCAAGAAAGAACAATAGCTAATACTGACACTGTACTTGACAACACGTTCATCTTACAAATATCAAACACTGATAACGTTTGTCCAATGCCACATTGACACATTTTGAAAGAAAATTTTGTGAAGGAACCCGAACTTCTAGTTAATATGAGACTGAAATCGCCATCCCACCTTGAGTAAGTGTGGCTATCATTGCTCATGCCTTCTCTATAAGAGAAAAGATCTTTAACCTGCAGTGTATAGTTTTCGTTTTGTGTGTGGTTAGTACCTAACCTGGCGTCAGAGTTTTTAAGCTGCCCGCTTAAAGCCAAGTCAAATGCCCATGCAATTGACTTAGCTTTAAGTGCAAAAAATCAAAGGTGAATGATTTTTTTTTTTTTTCGGATTGAAAATCATCAAATGACTTCTCCCGTCTCCTTCTCCCTTCTCCAGAGAGTGTCAGAATTGTACTGATTAAAACCCATCCATGTTCCTTCCTTGCCCTTTATGTTCCAGGGCCGCGGTATCTCTTTCGAACAGTCCCGCAGCCCAGAGGTGCATGCTTTGAGTTGAACCTCGAGACTTATGACTTGTCATTCTAACAGTCAAACCACTAGGCTATCCCTGCAGTGGACAGTAATAAGCTTGTATTATCAAACTCTTCCACTGTATTGTGTTCGTAATTAAAAATTTGTTCACAAAGAGTAGAGGATGGAGATGGAGAGAAAAGCTACAGAAAAAAGGATGGATTGTGTCAAGAATGACATAGAAAAAGGAGTGAATAATAGTGATGGTTGGCAGGGGATAATGAAAAAATAAAAATTGTTTCAACCCTAAGTCATCATTCTCTTCCCCTAGACCAATTCATTTGGGGTCAGCGCAGTTTGTCTTCCTCATCCATACTTCTCTACTCCAGTATTATCATTTTTGCTTCAACCCACATGAGAAAAGGGCAGGAAGATGATGATGATGTTTATAAAGAGAAAATTGCCATATCATAATTGCTCTATAACCGTATGACTAAGATAAAGTGAAAGGAATTCCATAGACACTTAAAAAACAGGTTGAAAACATGACTCACCTCTCCAAGTTCTTCAAAGGCTCAAGATTCTCGATTTTCCCGATCCTACCGTGATTCAAGTCTAGTTCCTCAGTACGCTCGTTCACTATAATGATCTCTTGGCAATCTTCTTCAGTAGGTGGAGGTGGAGGTGCAGCCTCGGGCTGGGGTGATTCTGCTGTTACTACATCCGCAATAGGTTCATTAGCACCTGCAGCACCCTCCTTTGGGGTCTCTGGTTTCCTATTTTCTTGATTGTTAGGTGCCGGCGCATCAGGATTGTCTAAACATTAAAATTATGTAAATATTGAAGAATAACTGCAACAGCACCCGGTGAAGCACGAATTACATACCCGCCATTGTGATTTATTACGCTGCAATGTTTCTGGATTTACTTGGCAATAGATAGATAGATCAGACGTACAAATATATAACAAAATTTGATTTTTCCTTTTAATTCCGGCACGACTCCAGAGAAATTCCAGAAATCGCTAAATATGACAGCAAATTATAATATGGTCTGTCAAAATAATAAAAACCATAGATTAAAATTTAAATTACTGAAACCATGGAAATAATAGGTATTATCTGAATTTTCAACTCGACTGCGGTGTTGCCACTTAAATTAATTGGCACTATTTCTGAACGAAGCGGTAGCTGTCTCGTGGAAACATCAGTGCAGGACCACAGAGTACATTGTATATCCCATGCAGGACCACAGACATGAGCAGACTCCTGTCCCGGTTATGTTATTAATGTTCTGTCTGTGGTGCAGCTATGCTGTCAATGTCAAGTGTACGGAATATTTATAAGTTCCGCGCCAATTTTGCAAAGTTTCATTTTATTTATTCTATTCAGTTATTTGTGCTTACAGTTACATATTTTACTCTCGGAAACAATGGACGAGAATGATGAACTAGCACAATTAGAAGAACTATTGTGTGCGGACTTAAACGAGGCTAAAAATGACGAAACGAAGGAAACTTCTATCCGGGAAGTTGATATCTTCCAACCGAGTAGCAGTAACGTAGAAGTTGAAGAGAAACCTGCTGAAAGTAAGCCAGTTAAGAGTTCTGCTATCCACAATGGCGATACAGATTCATCAGATGACGAAGAACAAAGAAATTACACAGAACGCAAGTATAGTAACTATGGGTCTGAGGTTAAGAAGATATTGGACAACCAGGAACATGAACAGACGGATAAAAGGCTTAACTTCGAGACGAGGTTACGACAAACCAATATGGACGCCAAAATTGCTAGAAATAATTTCAAAAGCAAAAAGCCTGAACAGGTAAACAAAAATACATTTTGTGCACCAGAAATCAAGAAGAACACAGAAGCTGTTGATATTTATACTGACCCAGTATTCGGTATTCGAATTACCAAGCCATTGATATCAAGTACGGCCCTATTGGATCGCATGCAAGGTAGAGAGGCTATAAACATGCTACGAGTGAAGCGACATGTCGAAAATGAAGACCTTTCCAAAGACTGGGTGATAGGTGGTGTTATTGTCAGAAAAAGTGCACCTAAAAAGTCAGCAAAAGGTAACCAATTTATGATCTGGACTCTTTGTGACCTCAAAGATGATTTCAAGACAGTTTCCATGTTCCTATTTCGAAAAGCTTACAATGATTTATGGAAAACTCCAGAAGGTACTGTAGTGGCAGTCCTCAATCCAAATGTTTTGGATAGGTCTCAAAATAGTACTGAACAGGCCAGTCTCAGTGTTGAGAATCCTGACAGAGTGATGATCTTGGGACAGTCCAAGGATCTTGGTGTTTGCAAGAGTAAAAAGAAGAATGGTGAGAAATGTACAGCCTTTGTTAATTTAAGCCAATGTGATGTGTGCATTTATCATGTGAAGCAAGAGTACCAACAATACTCCAGGAGACAAGAATTGCAGTCATCTACTATGGGTAAAGGACTTGTAAGCTTACAAAATAAAGTTCTTGGCAAAAGCACAGTAATTTATGGAGGTAAAGCATACTCAGCTTTACCCTCTGGCAACACAGCTAAAGTCAAAGAAAGGGACAATAACAGATTGATGTCTTTGAGTGAGTACCATAAATCTGAAGGAGATAAGTTTATGATGAACAAGGCACCTCAGGGGGCAGGTCCCATGAAGAACAACACAATATTGCATAGCCCTGCAGCTCAGAGGATTAGTGACACTGAAAGGCTTAACAAACTCACTTCCAGTCCTCAAAATACCAAGTCTGAAACCTTAAGTTTGGCTGAAAGAGTTGGAGCCTCCCCCAAACTTAGCAGAGGAGGTACTTTCGGCCTAAAAGGCAGTGGCACAATAGATTTAAGTATGACATATGGACAAAAGTCTGCTGAACGAGCCAAGGCAAATGCATTCAGATTGATTCAACAAAATGGTGGTCTTGAAAAGGTAGACCCAAATAATATAAAAGGGACACAATCTGGTAAGAAGAGGGCAATAGAAAAGTTAAATGGCTCCAGCAGTGATGAGAATGAAAGCAAAAATGATGATGATACACCAAGATCTCAACTGAAGAAACCTAAAACTGTGATGTCCGAGAGGTTCAAGAAAATTCTAGAAGCAACATCAGCTCACCAGAACTTAATCAAGGAGCATGAGGATGATGAACAAGAGAAGTACTTCCACAAACTTGAGAAAAAAGAACAAATGGAAGAGAAAATGTTGAACACTTTCAAGCTGGCTTGCAAAGCTGTTAGATGTGTGAAATGCAAGTATACTGCATTCTCAGCAGCACAGATATGCAAGGACGAGAGGCATCCTCTGAAAGTCTTGGATTCATTCAAGAGGTTCTTCAAATGTGCAGATTGTAATAACAGAACCGTTTCCTTAGAACTTATACCGCTTCATCCTTGTAGTAACTGCCGTAGCTCTCGCTGGGTGAAAACCGCAATGATGAGAGAAAAGAAAGTAGCCCTCTCTGAGGGTCTGTCCATCAGAGGTGAAGAGGAAACCTTCATAGGAGGACAAGTTTCTTCTGGCAAGAATATTAATTTATTAGTGCCTGATAGTTAAGGCTTTTTATTGTATGAAATATTTTTAACACTGACTGACTTTCTATTGATTATTATGTGTTATTTTATAATATTTATATGGAATTGTGATAAAAGGTTTCGAAATAAAATCCAATATGAAAATAAAGCATAATATAATTTTTATTATGAAACTTCCAGTCAATAACACTGAACCATTCCATAAAACACAATGTGTCTTCGATTTCATACAAGATCCATTTATAACAATCTTGTCGCGCGGAATAATTGTGGGCTTTTTTATAAATTTTTACACAGCCTTTGACAATAAATTACTACATGTTACAAAACTGATCAGTGGAGCTAATATTATAACATGTGACACCAATGTATTTACAAAAACTTCTTTATACCGGACAGTGGTGCGACCATTGAAACTTACAAATGATAAATTAAAACTCGATACCGCTAAAACACTAATAACAAAATAAAATCAACGTTATGTTTAACCGAAAAATCGTATAAAATAGTCATTTATGGGGCGAATGCCCGATAGTAACGACAGTTTAAAAAGTTAAAAATTAACAACAGTTGTGCAATGCGTCGATCTCGAGAAATCACATTTCGTAAGGAAGAAGTACTTGCGGGTAGTATTAAGAAACAGAAATGGTAATTGTCGAGATCGATGCTGCACTAATTAGGCACTTGAATAACGATAGTATAAGTCAAGAATGTTCCCGTAAGTCGTGTACTATAACGAGAGTGTTTGCGTATAGTCGAGTTCGTTGCCTTCACTACGTCGCGTTGGGGATGCCTTCCATCTAAATAAAACAACATGGCGGCGACCACTGCCCGTGGGTGCGTTCGTTCAGTAAAAAAATATATAAAAGTGTGAGAACCGCGACGATCATTCCCACTCTGTGGTGGCGGGCGGCTTGGGTGTCAGGTCGTACAGCACGCGCGAGATGCCCGGCACGCTCAGCAGCTCCTTGCGCATTCTGTCTACAACCTGTCGGGAAACAACATTTGGTTAGATACGAAACTAAATAATTACATACGCGTTACCGTGGCTGTGATACCAGCTTATCAATTTATTTCTGATATAATGGAAAATGTGAAAAAAATTTGGTACCCGCCACCTGCAACTACAATGGGACGCACATACTACAATGGGACTTATTAACAAAGGCGAAGACACCATTGAACGGAGAACACCCTTGCTTTCCTCTTTCAGGGAATGTTGAGTTCAGGAATAAATTTAAGAGAATTCAGGGCTGCTACTGAATTCTTAGTGCTAACCAAAACCCAAGAACACTTAACACAGAAAGACCAACGAGGAAGTCAGAAAATACTGGCAGGCATTGCCCAACAGTGGCATGATACAGGCTGACCGTAACCAACATACATATCGTCGCTGTAGAATTAATGCCACGAATGTCAAAAAAAGTACTTTTTTTGTTGTTGTAAAAATCGAATGAAAACCACGTATGTATTTTATAACACGGCGAAACCGTGAACCCAAAAGTAAGTCCTTTTTATCATTCAAAACATGAGCCTGAACAAATGTTTTAAACATTGACGAAATGAAACATTTTCGTTTCCTGTAAAGTTTGGATTTCTGGACATACGAGGTTATCATTCTACAGCGACGATATTGGGCTCGCAGGAGCTCGTACTCACATCCTGCGGCATAGCGTCGGAGCCGGGCAGCGCGGCGATGCCGGTCATGAAGTCCGACGTGATGAAGGGGCGCAGCACGAGCGAGCGCTGGCACGACGCGGCGCGCACGGCGGCGTCGCGGTCGAAGTGGATCGGGATCATCACCACCGGCATCTGCGCGATGCGGCCGCAGCAGCCGCTCGATACTAACACCTGGGGAAATATTACGTCTATCATTATCCACAGCTTGACCTCACTGCTGGGTGCACTCAGTGGCCCGAAGGTCT
The DNA here is from genome assembly GCA_950005105.1 of Lycophotia porphyrea. Classification (NCBI taxonomy): domain Eukaryota; kingdom Metazoa; phylum Arthropoda; class Insecta; order Lepidoptera; family Noctuidae; genus Lycophotia; species Lycophotia porphyrea. The sequence goes on along the minus strand of OX465400.1, from coordinate 3,721,924 downwards.
GGAAACCCGCCTTACCGAGGGGTATCGTATTATTACCCAGTAAGTACAAACTGACTTGTGAATGTCAGGTAGGCCAGTCGCTATAGATGCAAAATACTGGTATTCAATTGCATGATTTTTTCGTCATGAGTGTCATTTTTAGGGTTTTCGAGGTTAATGATGACCAAACTAATGTCAACATCAGAATTCAAGATGGCGCCAAAGAAATATGTAACGAAAGAAACTTGATTGTGGTTGATTATTTTAAATATAGAGGTTCTTCTTCGGCTTCCCTTTAGGGGGAGAACCGCTCCCCCTCTCTTAAAACCTTTGCCCTTAGGGGAGGCGGGGCTACTTACTACTACATTGCTTTCAATTGGTAAAGCGAAGGTTCAAACCCTAACCTAACACTAAGCAACTCCTAATGGAATGCCTAAAGCCCATTTTTCACTAACACTAAGCGACTCCTAGTGGAATGCTTTCACCAACACTAACGGACACCTGAATGAATGCCTAAAGATAATTTTACCTGTGTAGCAAGATCGTCCGCCTGGCGTAGAGTCGAGATAACTTGTTGTGTGAGGAAGGTCGGCGTTATGTCTGTCACTTGCTCCTTGATTATGCCCCCGAAAGCGTAGCAAACCCTGGGGAAGAGAGACATATTATGTTTGCTATACAAAGAACACAACAGTCGACAGGGAAACTTATGACAGGCAACTTTGTTGAGTAATGTTTTTTTGGTAAGTTTTCAGTACCGCTTTATGTATTTTTGTTTACGTCTCTTCAGGTATTTATATGTTTGATATTACGCATAAGTTTTTTTTTTTTTATATTCATGGAAATTTATGATTTCTTCCTTTTTTTTATAAATTAATATCACAAAAATGTATTTACTGTCTTACCCTAGGACTTAAAATATTAGAAAACAAGAACTCCATGATTAGGCAAGAAGAAATTACGCCTAGCACTTCAAAAACCTCGTTTTTTATCAAAATTACAAATAACAGCATTTATTTCTGGATATCTTAACAGCGATTTAACAAACATTTCATTATCAACAACAATCTTACCTGTTAACATTGTGGCAGACGCGCGGGATGAGTTTGGCGAGGTAGTGCATGTCCTTCCAGTCGGGCGGGTAGCGCTCCGTCGAGAGAGCCACCGCATAACTATACGTTCTGCCGTCACCTAAAAATCATTATATCGTTACATAAAATATTTACCATTTTATTTTATTTACCTGTTGTAGGAAATCATAACAAACATTTAATGTTTTTCGAATATTTGAAAAATGGGCCATCTGCAATAAGATTTGGCATAAATTATGTCAATCTCAATAGCTATAGTTGCTGCCAGTTAAGATCGCAATAGCGGTCATTGACCCACTTACATTTATTCTACTTTGAAAACCGAAAATAAGCCTGTTCATGTCTTGAATCGTCATCTATCGTCTTCTTCAGCATTTTTCTAATGAAAAACGATACATGGTTCATTTGTTTTGGTTCGTACGAAGAGATATTAGGGAAAGGGCAATGACCGCTATTGCGATCTTAACTGGCAGCACCTATAGGTCTCAATCCGACCAATGAGATGCTACCAAGCTATTTTGTAATATGAAATAATAAACAGATTTTTTAACGACGATACTTGGACCAGATACGCCAGCGCCATTGTCTTAAAAAAAACCAAAATCGATTTATCTGTTCAACAGCTATGATGCCACAGACAGATACACACTTCAAACTTATAGCACCCTTCTTTTTTGGTCGAGGATAAAATATTTTGCCAATCTGGTCTACTATACCTTGAACTCCAACAGTTCTGACGGGCAGCAGCGTGGCGGCGACGGGCGACTTGGACGAGATGCGCTTGAGCTCGGCCTGCTCCGCCGGAGTGCTGGCGTTGGCCACGCGGCCCAGCAGCGCGTGCGACTTCACGCACATCGACGCGTACTCCACCATTATCTTTACTATGACCTGTGGGACACATGTGCGAGTTCATGTCAATTGAAAGCAAGCTGAAAGGGCAGTGGGCCGGTTACCGAACTGTACAAGTAATAAACACGTAGCAATTTTTAAGTGTTTTTTTTTCTGTATTGTTAAAATAGCTTTATAATTTTGCAAAGTATAATGGGTGTAAAAAGACTCTTAACAAAGCCGAAACAAACTTGTTCTCCCCGTCATTGCGAGCATTTTTTTGTTCTAGACCATACCTAGGAACCTAGTTACGGAGATATTCGGGGTCAATGTTTCAACTTTTTCACATTGGGGGTCAAAGTTCCAACTTTTTCACAAGTTTTTTTTTTATACATTTTTCTATTCAATCCATTCATCAGCACAATGTTTTGAGTGCGTAACATTGCGTCCTACCGTAAAACGTAATTTTTCACCCCAAACAAAAGAGGTTTCCCAGTAATCATTTTTCAATAATATTAAAATTACTTAGTTCGATATACATGATGCTTGATTGACGGCTTCGTGAAGAGTCTGTTTACACATTGTATAATACTCAATATATTTATTGCGTTCCACAATGTGAGCTTAGGTGGTAGGTACTTATAATATATTACAATACATTGCTTTGGATCATTGTGGACCCTGACGGGCACAGCAAAATAGGATAGTGGAAGAAGGCTATTTTATTTATTACATTTATGAATTTTCTATAATTATATTATTTATCTATTTCACATTTTCACTTAGATACTCGTTAACAGTATAGTAACATTTTAAAATTAGAAGATGTTTCAATTTATTGACAAATGTTGTATATTTTTTTTCATTTTTATTGTTGCAGGTAATTTATTGTAAATTTTATTGTATATTTGTGCTATTGCCTGTACTATAAAAGAACGCGGAAGTTCAACACTGCGAAGCTTTGCCTCTGTGTCAGCGTTTGTGCTCAATCGGAAACATTAAGATTACCGAAGCGCACACTTGTTCTGGTTGAAGAGTAGGTACCTGTGTCTCGGCGAAGTCCCTCTCGGCGTAGGGCTCGTCCTGGCACAGCACGCGCACGGCGAGGCCGGGGCCCGGGAACGGTTGTCGCTCCACCAGCGCTGTCGGCAGACCTAGTTCCATGCCCATGGCTCGGACCTATGGGATAAGCATAGCATCAAAATCACAGGTGCAATAATACCTTTACCGAAGTCGAAAGTCACTTGTTATTCTTTTTTGTACTGGATCTAACCTAGGAACCTTCTGGTTATGGAGATATTTATGGTTAAAGTTCCAATAATTCATAACAGTTATTTAAAGTTTCTTAAGCTTTAAATGCCCTCATGACCCCTGTACTGTTGCATGCAAAATTGACAATGTTTTGCGAGTATTAGAATGCACAAAACAGTAAAAAGCGATTTTGTTTACACTATAAATAAAAATCGTTTCCCAAACACCTTTTTTTCTTAATGTTACTTAGTTTGGTTCGCAAAATGCATAAATGGCTTCTAGGCGATGGGATTTCAGGCAAAAATAAATAATGTTTCACATTACTTCGCATTACTAGAATTGATTGCATCGACTCTCTAAAAAGACTTTTTTTTTTTACGGATGGTAAATCATCAAATTACTTCTCCCGCTCCGGTCAGAGCGGAACGGAGTGTCAGACTTGTACTGACTAAAACCCATCCATGTTCCTTCCTTGCCCTTTGTGTTCCAGGGCCGCGATATCTCTTTCGAACAGTCCCGCAGCCCTGGCAGGCTCTCTAAGAAGACCTTACCTCATCCTTATGAAAGTCACGCAGTGGCTCGACGACTCTGCCCCGCTGCCTGAGCGCCCTCACCAGCTCCGTATCGTTGTGGTGAGTCTTGATAGTGGCCGCGTTGTTGGAGCATAGCGACGACGCCGACTCGATGAGGTCTGGCCTTAGAGTGCCCTGACCTAGAACGACTTGGTCTTCCCTGTGGAGGAAAGTGATGGTTTTAGATCAAAATCAAAAAACCATTTCAAATTTGGCTAATAATCAGCATTTTTTGAACTGCAAAAATTACTAGAGACAATCCCAGATACAGATAGGGACAGATAGGGTAATTGTGTAAATTACACACTAATAAGTGTTTCACTCCTGCTCTTAAACAGTGAAGGAAAACAGCGTGAGGAAACCAGTATGATGCCAAAAATTCGAAGGCATGTGACATCTCCTAACCCGAACTGGGGCGGCGTGGCCCTCTCATAGACAGGAGGCCTAGCTGTGTCCAATCACTAGGAATATTATATTCTAATACCGCCTGGTAAAGTTTAATATTCATTAAATAGTCAGTTCCCGATACTCACTGCAAGTTCAGATCGTGCACGGCCTGCTCGGCGATGCGTATGAACACGTCGCCGATGATCTTGCGCTTGTCCTCCGGCGCCGCCGTGTGGCACAGCAGCGCCGTGTGCCGCGCGCGCCCGCCCGCCTCGCGCACCACGGTGCTGCCTTGTCGGAACTGCACGACCAAACCAAACAAAACATTTATATGACTATGTAGCTTTCAACGTCTAGTACATTCTGAGCAAATTGGCTGTGACAGTCGAACGGACGGACAGACAGACACACGAGTGATCTTATGAGGGTTGCGGTAATGGACGTACGGAAAGCTAAAAAAACACAAACATACCTGATGAGCCGCATTGACTACATGTAGACGTACGCCGAGTTCTCTGAGACACCTCTCCACTTTAGCGCTCTCATTCTTACGCATGAACCCTGCAAACAAATCAATTTTAGATCACGCAGCACCAGTTGGTAACCCAGGACCCACGACAGGCCTCCTTCACTCGGCCGTATAGTCCGCGGCACGTAAGTTGAACTATGCGCAGTAACACATTTTCGGGTCTCAATCGAAGTAGGGTATGAGGTGCGGCGCGAGGGGCCGCGAGTTACCATAGCAACGTGGTGACACTAGCCGCCATAAAGTTGCACCCAGCCCCGCGCTACCCGCGCACGCTCCGTGCGGCCCTGGAGTATAACCGCGCACGAAGTTTTCTGTTCTTTGTATTTTTTTCAAATGTGTGATAATTTAATTTCATTAAAATATTCGGTATTCGGCCACAATTATTTTAATAATACCCAAAGACCATTTCCCACGCCACTGTTGTTCGAGAAATACAACAATTTGAAAGAAAATCTGAGATTATTATTACTTAAGAAATTTGATATTCCGTTTAACTTTCGTTTAATTTAATTACTTCACTCCATTTGTACACTTCATAAAAAAAAACATACTTAAATACGACGAATTCACGGTTTTTCCTTCATGATTTTTGAATGTCCTGTTTAACCACAGATCATGCGTCTTGTGTCCATATTTGTACCTGCGCGAACGACCGCCATTTTGGTTCAACTTACGTGCCGCGACCTATACCTACACCGATAAATTCCTACATTTTAGACCACTCCGCCAGTCGGTTATCACTAGGGCTTTCAAATACCGGATATTTTCAATACCGGTATCAATACCGGTATTGAAAGTCAATACCGTGATCTCGGTATTAATACCGGTATTGAACGCAAGTCCAGTTAGGACATTAATAAAACCATTGAAATACGTGTTTTTATTTTCCAAGCAGTCTTTATTGTTCTTATTTATTATAAGCTAGCTTTTGCCCCCCGACTCGACTTGAAGACTCTCCACAATCGCGAGATGTTCAGTCTCAGGGAATATTTCCTGGGCTGCGGGGCTGTTCGAAAGAGATACCGCAGCCCTGGAACACAAAGGGCAAGGAAGGAACATGGATGGGTTTTAGTCAGTACAAGTCTGACACTCCCTTCCGCTCTGCCCAGAGCGGGAGAAGTCATTTGATGATTTCCCATCCGAAAAAAAAGGGAATATTTCCTAGAAACCGACGTGGGGTTGCATCGAGATGTGGAGATGTGGTCGCGATGGACAAGGGCCTTACCCCACTCTCCTTGGCTAAAGAGACTGGCGCAAACCTGTAGTTCTTGACACTAACGACCGCAGGGAGATATGAATGTATGTATTTTCGAGCATGGTCCCGACGAAATAACAACCGGAGATTTATTGTGAAGGACGGCACGGTTGACATATGTCGGGCATGCCACCGTCCAGGCGAATCAATCCATCACATTATCTCCAGGTGTTCTCGTCTGGCTAACGGCTAACTTGCATAGACACAACCTTGTAGCCAGGATCATCCATCAGCAATTTGATCTAAAATACAGCCTTGTGGAATCGGAAGTGCCGTACTATAGGTGGGCACATACCTATGACCCAGTTCTTGAAAATGGCATTATCACACTGTACTGGGATCAATCCATCATCACTGACAGGACTATTGTAGTCAATAAGCCTGATATAGTGGTGGTAGATCGATCAGAGTGGCGCGCAATGATTGTTGATATAACGATCGCGCATGACGAGAACCTTGTGAAAGCCGAGAAAGATAAGCAAATTAAGATACTTATCTTATCGCGAGGTTGTCGACATGTGGGATGTGTGCTCAGAGATCGTGGTGCCGAAAGTCGTTTTAGCCAATGGCTTAATTGCCAAGAGCCTTGACCAACACCTTAGGAGGCTCTCGTTAGGTAGCTGGATCAAGGGCTTGATTCAGAAAGCGGTACTCCTGGACACGGCTCGTATTGTTAGGAGGGTCTTCTCTCTCAGCCCTGAACACCGGTAGCTTGGACCCTGGTCCCGATACCGGTGGGCTACTATTTTTTATATTTTCAAATGTTTTTTTTTAAATATTTTTTTAAGAAATATGTAAAAATATAAAAAAAACGTAAAGAAAAATGAATAAACGAAATAATACAAATAGTAATAATGTTGACGGCCTGTTATATAAATAGCCTTTTGAAGAAAAAGCACGCTCTGCACTTGTAAGTATCACAGACAATAAGCATCTGTAAGCTGCCGATACATATATTTGTACCATATTCTAACAAATAAATAATTTTGATTTTGATTTGATAGAAATATATCCCGACCACCCCTAGCAGTTTCGAAGAAACACATCTCTTAGATTTAAAATCGGTGCTCGTAGCTGAGATAGCACTCTTGGTTTTAGGCAATTTGTATATCTCCCTCTCTAATTGTGACATGTCTTCATGTTCACTGGTTGTTTTAATGAATTAGAAGGTTCTCCTATCGTCATATCATGTTCATGATTAGCCATTGTTGTAATACCGTAATCACGGTATTGAGGCATCAATACCGGTTGAAAAATCCCGATATTAAATCCGTGATCCCGGTATTGAAAGCCCTAGTTATCACGGCTCGCGCGCAGAGCTCGCGCACACACATTTTTGCGTTGTACCTATTTTTAGACCTACCTACCTACATAAATTTAAGATTTTGTTTTTAAGATTATCGTGTTGTTCACAAATAAAATTTGATTCCTTTTTTGTTGAATTATACCCAGTTTAAAATAAATTTAACGTTTGATAAAAAAGTTATTAAAAGAATTGTTACGCGTTTCATACATATTGGATAATTACGAGAGCAACATGAAAATGTGATTTTTTTGTTTGTTGAGATATCTTAACTATTTTGGTGTCTAATGAAAAGTCTAGGTCTAAAACCATTTTATCTGTTTGAATAATGTGAATCGGTCCACGCGTTTAGGAGATAATTAAGAATTAGTATAGTGAAAATGTAAACAATCAGAATATATTGATGTTTCTGTTCTACGAACTTTTTAATTACTGCAAAATGTAAAATATTATTATGTTAAACAAAGAGGTATCTAGGTAGCCTAAAGATTAAAGGTTTTCATTTGTTAATTACTAATGACGGACTTTAATAAATATGCATTGTCTATCTACCTAATTGACCGTGTAATCTTACGCATTAAACATAAGCTAGATTACGCGGCAGCGGCAAGCCGACAACCCTAGAACCACAACTAGCGCGTCACTCCGCGCCAGACAGCAACCAAGTTAGAAGAGAGCGGCAACGTTTAGGTGAATATCGCGGTAGGCACTGAGCGCTTATGCGAACTGAATTGCACTTTGTTGCTTAGTAGCAAGAGTCGCTATTTCTATTAATTGTTGCGCGAAGTGCCGTTTCTGTACTTATTCTGTGCCCACGAGTTGTAGGTCGTTGCTTTGAACCCAGCCAGGCGCATTATTTACTTTGTGTAATTTATATCAACATCACTGACCAAAAACGATGAAGGAATACAATAAGAAAACTAACATATTCTAAAACCAAAAACTTGAAGACATGTGACGTCACCCAACATGCACTGCGCACGTGAGGTGGGTTACAGCCTATTCCCTCTCGCAAAGAAGCCTGTGTCAGCACTAGGAACGTTATAGGCCGATTATGTATAACATCACACATTCCCTGAACGGTTAGGCAGAGGTGTACCTACCTGACAGCTCCTACATTTCGACAGTTGGGTTTAAACAAAGCCATTCAATATAACAGAACGTGACGTCTGATCGATTAGCGACACAATTTTGGATAGATGCCAAGAGGAATTAAGAAAACAGAGTGTATTTTGTTCGAAAAAGTAAGCATGGCATTGACATACAAAGTAAAAAGGAATTCATGAAATTCCTTTTCTTTGTCCTTTATAATACAAATACACATTTCATGATTAACTCTTTGTTATTAATGAGTCAGGATGTTAATCTTTGGTAAAGAAATACACTAAATTGCGTTTTAATCTAAAAATAAAAGAATGAAACCTTCGTCCATCTCGCCGGTGACAAATATGACGATTTATTTACACTTTCATCTCATATTTATTCCATTCAGGGGAAGAATTATTCAAAAACCAGTGCTTAGTGACCCTTTTGATAAATCAGGAACAACACCACTACAAAAATGCTAGACCTGGTCTAAGCTGTGCATTGTTTGTCAGTGAATCTATGATTTTTATTAAGTAGTTTCTCTAGTAAAAAGTGGGCATGTAGCAGTCAGATGATTCTGTGTATTCCATTCTCTTAGAAGAGGTTGTCGTGGAATGAATTCACCCAAGTCCAGGTAGTTAAAAATGCTATTAGGAACTACACCTAATGGCTGGTGAAACTTAATATCATATAACACAAATGAACCATCCAGACGTATGCAATGCAACAAGAAATGTAACGTAAAAACTAGGAGAGTTTGTTTCAACATTTAAGGAAAAAGTATTTAGTGGACTCACGCATGACAAACAACTATATTAGAAATGAGAACAAGAAACAACTTAAACATAAATTAAATTAATTTGGCCCTGGACAAGGCCAAAGATTGAACAAAGATAATTTTTTATGTTATGTTTCAACAATCTGTAATGGGTGTACAGAGAATGTCAGTAAAGAATAAAATGTCGTATTTCTACATCGTTCTCACATATGTATAATCTCAACATGAATGATGTAACCAAGATTTTGTACAATATTTTATTTGAAAAGAGTGTCCATGGAGTTTCTTGCCCATTCTTCTCCATAGAGATCTACGCTTTGGAATGGGCAACTACAGTACTTTCACAAGTTATTATGCCTTGTGTCTGTGACTGTAGCTTGGTCTTATTTGTTTTTCTGACATTCAAAAGTGCCTGTAATGGTCTAATTGAAATAAATGCTTTTGAGTTTGAGTTTGAGTTTGAATGTAGTTGTAAAACTTACCATTATCAATGTGTAAAGCGATGACCTGATCTTCACGGAGAGCGGTTCTAAGTAACGCTGCGCACACGGTGGAGTCTACACCACCGCTTACTAACACCTGCCGGACCATTTCATCAATTTAGAATGACATAGTGATTACACATACTATTTTTTAAATGTTGCCCCGCACTTGATGTTATAGTTCTCATTTATTAATATTAATATCATTTCATAATTATTTTTGATCACGTTCTCGAGAACGGTTTTAACGATTTCGATGAAAGTTGCAGTATATTGAGGTTTATGGGGGCCAAAAAATCGATCTAGCTAAGTCTCATAATCTTGGAAAATTCGTTTTCTCTATTTTCACCCGAGCAGGGCTCGGTCGCCCAGGAATTTAGAGAATATTATGGTATACACGCAAATATCCAGCTGTGTCAACGAGAAATTGGTCTCTAATATCCTACGCATGCACGCACACATAGACACAAATACACGCGCAGTCGAGACTGGCATTGACGCGTCTACTTGTGCGAACGTCTGTTTTCGCCTGTTGTATGAAGGTGGATTTCTGTAGCTATCTTTTTTGTGGTTACGTCATAGAATGAAAGTATCAGAAATCTTCATATCGACTGTTGCTTCCGTGACTATTACAGTATACTCACAAGAACTTTGTTATCCCCGACGGTCTCCCGTATGTAGTGTATGCAGGCGTCGCGACGTGAGCGCAGCGTGAACGAGCGCGTCAGGCCCGCGATGTCGAACAGGAAGTTCGACAGCATCTGCTTGCCTTTGGGGGTTAGATCCACCTGGGAAGAAAATCATCTTCGGTTTAGACTTAGTTGGGGTGGGCTTTTACTACCTCGGTGCAGTTGATAACCAGTATTATTCATAGAGCGACTGCTTATCCAACATTTTTTGAAGTGAAAACTTCTTTTGGCGCACCGCACACACATTTTTTCGTAGCTAGTAAGTAAGGCTGATCCGTCACGCTCTGAAGTGAAAGGCTCGATCGGGTGAACTCGGGACCGCCGAGTGTACCCGAGCGAGAAAGATACAGACAGCTGTTTTCACTTCTGCCGTGCGGTCTTAAGTACACACTCTATTTTTTTCTGACTGACTGGAGGTTTTTTCGGATCCATATGCGTGTTGTATAATTATCACACAACACCGTGAGGTAATCAGCATGCCTGAGAGATATCTCTCGACGGCATGAAAAGCCAAGTCAGTGGTCCTTGAGCGGCATAACAACTCTGACACCAGGTCAGGCACTAACCACTTTATAAAGAAAGTTACTGGGTAACACAATACCCCTTGGTAAGACTGGTTGTCAGACTTTCTGACTACCCCTAACGACTGTCCTACTAATGAAAACCGGAACCAAAGGCTTAATGTGGTCTTCGAGGTACGTAGGGAATTCGGTATGCAATAGATGGTAATCCATTCATCGATCGACCTCGAAAAGCTTAGCTTTTAAAAAAAAACATTAATAAGGCCCAACGGTAAATTTTTATACAATGCTGTCGCGTCATTCGTAAACACACTTCTGCATTTTTGCTGGCGCGCGTTGCAAACTCGACTAACACGTGATAGCAGATAGACAGAACGCGTTTAGGAGCAAAATTGTCTCTGCTATATTTACCTCGGGATGAAACTGCACGCCGTACAGACGCATTTGCTCGTTATAAATGGCCGCGATAAGATGGTTGGAAGACTGAGCGCCGACGCGGAACCTCTCGCCGACTTTCTGCACGCTGTCACCATGTGTCAGAAGCACTGGCTGCAGCTTCTCTAGACGGCTGATGAAGAAAGTAGAGGGATAAGACTGATATTAGAGAATTACCTGTGAATATTGATTTGGTAGTCAATGTTTTCTGGATTTAGTGTGAAATGAACTACACACTTTGCGGTAAATGTTTGAATAATTCATTCTGCGAGTCTGTTTGACACCATTACAATAGAAAATATTCACTTATAGCGCCACCAGTACAACTTGGGTAGCATAAAATCATCAACCCCAAAGGGTTAGGCAGAGGTGTACATAATAATACACATACTCTTACTATTAGGTATACCTCTACCATAAATGGGTTATATTTCAGAAACGTGAGGCATTAGAAGATTTTTCTCATACAATACTTGTTGGTATTGATGCCACTCCAAAAAAAGGCGGTCCAGATATTTAAACCCCTTCTACGCTTCTAATACCAGCGGTATAGGTAGTACGTTGTCTGATGATGATATAATTAATTAAGATTTTTATTAAGTTTATAGTTCACGACAAAGATTCATAAGCTCACTTGAACAACGGGCATGTGGTCTCAACTTCCACCTCGAACTGTCCGTCTTCGCGAGCTTCCTTCCGCAGCACCGAGCCGCCGAACTCCTTGTTCAGCATCTGCATGCCGTAGCATATTCCTGCACAGAGAATTGGTAATTTTAGAACAGACTTACAAAACAATAAGATAAACTTTAATTGTTTGTCATATTTAATTCTTTCAGTCACACTTTTAGTCAGATGACATGACATTTTGTTTAGTTACGGTTTAATTATTAAGAAAAAAATATTTTCCGAAAATACCAAAAAAGGCTTTTGAGGAATAAGGGGGCTAGTTTACTAACCACCATGGCGGTTTTCACAACACACGGTCAACAATGACTTTAAAAAGCATAATAGTCCATCGTATTATCGATAGATGACGTGGAAATATTTTTATTCAACCTAGAATTATATATTAAATGCCCAAGGCATTAAGTCCGCCTTTGTACAGTTTTTTTTTACTTGTGCATAAAGTTTTAATAAATAAATAAATAAATTATATTATTATCAAATTCACAAAAAACAAAAATGTCATGCCATCAGTTTACAAATTCAATGGTGAGCGGCTTGAAGAAGTCAAAACTATACGAGACCTTGGTGTTCAGTTTGATAAAAAGTTAAGTTTTGTCGAACATATTGACAAAATTATATTAAAATCATCGAAGATGCTTGGCTTCGTTATGAGAGAGTGTAAAAATTTCAAAAAACCCAGCATTAAAAAATTATGTACAACTCTCTAGTTAGAAGCCATCTCGAGTATTGTAGTGTGGTCTGGTCACCTGAGTACAAGGTCCACATCAGCATTGAACGGCTGCAAAAACGGTTCTTATGGCATCTCACCTATACTAATAATATCGGTAAAAAGCTGAACTCGTACCTAGAGAGACTGAAATATTTTGGGATGGTGTCGCTGGAGAAACGTAGGAATATGCTGGACTTGGTTTTCCTAAAGAAATTAGTAACGGGCTCTCTAAACTGTCCCGATGTGCCACATAGAAGTTCTAATAAAAGACTTTTGTGCATGCCAAGATGTCATACTCACTTGAGGCAATACTGTCTACTGTCAAGAATGTATGCTGCATACCAAGAACACGAAGTGGACATAGATCTATTTAATTCTTCAGTGCATGCTCTAAAAAAAGTTGCCCTTGCGATTTAATATAATGTATATCGACTTATGTTATACATCTGTGCCTACTCCTAGTAAAATTCTTAAATGTATCTCGCTAAATAATTAAGTTTGATTTTGTTTGGCTCAATTTTTTTTTTTTTTATACAGGTACTGCTGTTTTTTTTTTTTTTGAATTTTTTTCTTTCTTTTCGTTTTTTATTTTTCGATTAGCTCTTTAGGCGCATAATATAGTGCATGTAGTGCTCTTCTATAAGTAATGGGGCACTTAGAATTAAGTTTGGAACGTTATACCATATAAGTAATAGTGTAGGTACACACTGTTGAAGAGCAAAAAAAAAAAAATAGAATACGTGGTTAGAAAACTAACCACCAAGCCTGAAAGAGTTAACGAGTGTGGTACAGACCAACTTATTGAAAAACCTTTGTCTATGGGACCAACAACGTTGTCGTGAAAAATAATCAGCTGTCGTATGTAAAATATCGTTCTGTTTCTGTCCATCGTTTGAAGATGACAGACACAAAATTATTTTTTAAATAATGTTACATTAAACACATTTAGTGATTCGTTTTGCAAGCGGGCCTTAGAGTATTTCGTCAATTGACAGTTTTGGTCTTGCAAAGATCCAAAGCAAAATAATTACATTAAATACAACAGGTACTGATTGGCCTGTTGGTCTAGTGGTTAGTGACCCTGACTGCTAGGACGGAGGTCGTGGGTTCGATTACCACACAGGAGAAATCTTTGTGCGATGAGTACGATTATTTGTTCTGTATCTGGGTGTAAATTTATCTATAATATGTATGTATTTAGAAATATATAAGTATGTTTATCAGTTGTCTGGTTGCCATAGTACAGGCTCTGCCTAGTTTGGGATCAGATGGCGGTGTGTTGGTTGTCCCAAGATATTATTATATTATACAATAGAATAAACAAAACAACTGCAGTCATTACAACATGTGACTGTGGGTGGTCACACGAAGCGACTAATATTTAATTGCAACCGGATTCGTGTTAACTCGCAAATGCAAATTGTCGCTGGCACGATAAAATAACGTGAGATTATTCGAATAGTAAAACTAAGCTTGTGCCTAGTTTGTTCTGTGTTGATAATTATCATTTAATTAGCGTTTATTCATGGTATTTTGTTCAAAAGTAATCATTTCTTTTTGTAGATATCCACTGAATCATTATTTTAAATGCAATAACCGTAGTCAGGCGAAAGTTGAGGGTTGTGTTAATAATAATAATCGTCCTTCTGAGCTGGTCCCGGCAGTCATTTGACAGTCTTCGTCATCTTTGACAGTCGTTACAGCTTAGCCAGAAAGTCTGACAACCAGTCTTACCAAGGGGCTTCGTATTATCCAGTATTAACTGGGTTGTAGAGGTTAGATAGGCAGTCGCACCATGTAAAATACTGGTATTCAGCTGCAACAATGCTGCAGTCAATGTGGCGACACTTGAGGGGAGGCCTATGTCCAGCAGTGGACGTCTTTCGGCAGAAATGATGATAATGATTCAGCTGCATCCAGTTAGACGAAGCCGACCCCAATTTAGTTGAGAAAAGGCTGTAGATAATGATGTTGATGAGTCCTTCTGACTCTATTCGGTCATGGCGGCGGACTAGCAACCGACGCGGGAAAAATTAAAGTGCACAATAAGTGCGTAAGCAGGTGCACTCTCTCTCTTTACCGACTCTCCCGGCAATCCGACCAACGGCTTCACGTGCTTGCCGAAGCACGGGAGTATCATGCCTAACCTAACAGATACAGTGTTGCTGGGGAGTTTGTTCCGCTCTTCGTCTTCTCAGCTAAACCACTAGGATGTGGCGAAGGGCGGGGCATTTACGGGGTATGTAATTTAGTCGTTCAAAAATTGCTTCTTATCAGCCTAATCACTACATATTATAAAGTCCTCCGCCACATCTGTCTGTCTGTTCGCGATAAACTCAAAAACTCCTCCACCGATTTTCATGCTGATTTCACCTATGGATAGAGTGGTTCTCGAGGAAGGTTTTAGATATCATTTGTCAAGTCTTTGTCTACATTGGCTAAAATATAATGATATTTGTTGGAGGTGTCGGAAAAAAATAAGCCGCCTGAGAGCTTTCAACGAAAACGCTGCCTAAACCCTTTTGTGATATAACAAAACGATGTATGGTGGAATTGTGTATCTTATATAGGTCCATAGAAAAGTTCGAGATGGCATATGTCTATCTCTTAAGGATAACATACTATATCCATTTTGATACTTTGGTCGCGGGAACGAGATCAAAATTTCATGATTAATTTTGGTCACGATGACCGACATCTACGCGGGAATCAGCTAGTTTGAATATAACATGACTTTTGTTTAAATTGAATTCCACCAACTTCCAAATTCTGCTGCTACTGACGAAAACTTAAATAATGAAACCCAACTGACCTAACACAGGCAGGCCAATCTTGAATATATCGGAGTCATATCTCGGCGCGTCCTCAGCGTACACGGAGTTAGGTCCGCCAGAGATGACGATGGCGCGGTACCCAGCCTCCTTCAGGTGGTATGCTGGCGTGTCCAGCGGCAGGATATCCGACTCCACGAGTAGCTCGCGGATGCGACGGTCTATTACCTGGGGAAAATGTTTGTGGTTAGTTGATGATAGATTTTTGAAATATAATTAAAAATGGATGTAAAAGTACCCTTAACGAAGCCGAAAGGCATTTGTTCTAAACAGTTGACTTTTCGAATAGTTTTACAGCTAAATTAGACCAATTTTAATTTTTCCATAGAAACAGAAATGTCAAATTATATATTTTTTAAAAGATATTTCGAAATGTCCTCAGTCAACTTTTCAGACCCTACCCACCCTTATCCTATGTATCTGGTTCAATCATTTCGAAAAATAAACGACTTGAAAGTTTTTTTTTTTAACTCTTTTCAATCAAAATATTGTACAAAATCTTGGTTACATAATTTATGTTGAGTTTATACATATGTGAGAACGATGTAGAAATACGTGCACGTTAAGAGCGTACTAAGGCCATGCAACAAAAGACTCTTTATTTTAAAACCTTGCAACACTACTCTTCGTTTAGATCCGTTTCCGGCGTTTAACTAAATATTTATGTAAATCATCCTTCTCTCACACCTATCAAATTTCGCATTTAGTGATTTGCGGTGCAAGTCGAAGTTTAGGATTCATCAAACACACGACATTGAAAGAATCACCAATTAGAGTGAGAATAGTATTCTAATCGAATGCTCAAATCAGAAACTGGCAGTTAGTATGTTTCATGAACGAAACTTAATAAGGAGAAACCATTGAAGTGCTGACGTAAAATACTTACCGATTACCGCGATTAGCCATGAGTTTGAGTTTCCAGAAACTCATTTCAGTTTTGAAGTTATACTTCTTTTGGCGCGTTAGGGAAAAATGATGAGAGAAATTTTTACGATGCGCGCGCACACCGTCACGAAAAACCGACACCTTTTTTTTTACGGATGGGAAATCATCAAATGACTTCTCCCGCTCTGGGAAGAGTAGAAGGGAGTGTCAGACTTGTACTGACTAAAACCCATCCATGTTCCTTCCTTGCCCTTTGTGTTCCAGGGCCGCGGTATCTCTTTCGAACAGCCCGCAGCAAAACCGACACCAAAGTTATACGTCAAAGAAGTATAACTTCTTACGTGCGTACTAAGTACACACACACTTTTTTTTTATTTATTTTTTTATGTTTCCTTATTTTTGAACCGCAAGAGAAAAAAGCAAAGTTCCGAAAATTTACGCTGTAACATAAACTATAACATCACGCCAGTTTTGCCCAAAGGGATAGGCAGAGGTGTATCTTAAACACCCACATTTCGCTACCAATGTTTAAGTCCAATGTATTAAGGGCCGAACCTATTCACAACAACCGGGCAAAAATCTAGTCCCTCGGTTACTACTGCGAAGTTCCTTGTGCATAAACCCAATAACACTTTGACTGACCTAGGAATCGAACATAGGACCTCTGGCTCAGCAGAAACTTAGACTAACGAGGGAGTCACAGTTACTTACACAGTACTCAATTACAAAACATACACAATTTTAATTAACACAAGAAAACATTATTGGCTTGTCGTCTAACTAATTATATTTCTATGAAACTTCCACTACTTATTATGAAATTCGTCGAAATAATAATGCAAACGGAAGTTTTTATTTCTGGGACATCTTATCGCGTAGGCGGTAAAGTTATGAAATGTTGACCTTACATAATTTTATTGATTAGTTGGCATTGACCTTTAAAGACGCGATAATATTATCAGGGGTACAGATTGATTAATTTAATCCCGACTGACTGCCTCGATGGTCGAGTGGTCGCAAGTGCGACTGCTGATCATGAAGTCCTGGGTTCGATTCCCGGGTGTTATTGGGTTTTCCATCAGGAAATTCTCAATAACAGCCACGAAGTCTGTGACTGGTTGATGGCAATAGGCTCGCCCCCTATTACATGGGACTTAAAACATAACTGGCGATATGTGGATGTACTATTAAGTACACCTCTGCCTAACCCTTTGGGGATTACAGGCATAATTTTATGTTCATTCCTTATCTTTTACTAAGCAGCGCGGAAATATTTTGTGTACGTTAAAAACCGCGTGGTGTGCGAACTTCATTTCCATGAGTTGGTTACTTGAAGTATTTTATTTTACGGACAAGGAAGAACATGTGATTTACGATGAACGTTGGACCAGCAGTGAATTGGAAAAGTCATTTAATAGAAAAACATCATCAATTACCATTTATTTAAAGTTCATAATCGTCTTCCTGCCATTATCCCATTTTATTTGGGGTCGGCGCAACACGTTTTCTTCTTCCATTCTCCCATTTATTTCAAAGTTAAAAAATAAAAATTAAGCAGGCATTAAGTCCGCCTTTGTACAGTTTTTTATACTTGTGCATAAAGTTTTAATAAGTAGAATGTATGAATGAAAAACCTTCTGCCTCAACTAAATATGGGCTAATTTTTTTCACACTTGTCAATCCACGATATTGTTATTTAGCAATGTTAGCCCGGTGGCTAAATCAAATCAAATCAAAAAAAATGTATTTGGTTATTGCTTCAGTCCTTGATGGTTCCGATATTTAACAAATACTGTCAAACAGAATAAGGGTTTAGCACACTTTAACCTTTAGCCAGTCACATATACGTGACAAGCAAGCACGTGCCTTGTACGCCCACCCAGACAAATAGTGGAGTGTACGCTGGTGCGTTTGTGCTCTGGCAGTTAAAAGGTTAAACATACAAGTCCTTCATCTACAATGTTTAACTGATAATTAATTACCTTCCCATATTGAGATCCAGCATCCAATATGGCGACCTTGTCACGTCCGTGTGTGGCACCGTTGGTACTCCGGAACTGCCCATCTGCAGTGGCTGTGTGCATCTCGCCAACTCGCCAGCAGCACTAGGTGGCAAATAAAACATATTTTAGTAAGTTTTTCGAATTTCCTTCTTTCTAAGGGATAGAATCGAGGGAGGTACTAGCTAGATTTAATTTGTTTAAGATAGAAATATTAGATTATGAGAATATTCTCATAGAGAGATATGGATGACCCGCTTCTAACGTAGTCCAGTAAAAATACGTGTTTTGCTAACCCTAAATAAATAGGTTAAGGATGGGAAGATGATTTCTGATGGAAGGAATCAGTGTTTTATTAATCTTTATCGGAGAAGGAGACATAAGGAAGATTCGAGATATAACAGACCTCATCGCTACAGCTAGATTCGTCAGCCTCCAAATGCCGCCATTATAGCATAGCTCCAAATGAATAAATAATTACTGGAGGAATTTAATCAAGGTTAGCCATCCCTAAACACACAAGGGTGCGTAAATACTTGCGGAACCTTTACGACTGAGTCGCCCATTCGACTCCGGCATAAAATTCACGCCGATTGCGCCGAAATTAAAGGAAAGGTTACATGCGAGTTATTTTAAAGATATAATGAAGTGTCGAAGTGTCTTGCGTTCACATATAATGCAGAAATGACATCACTTTGTCATGATTGTCTTGATAACACAGGTTAAGTTGGGTCATTTTACTTATACATATGTAAATGGACTATCTATACATATAATAAGACGGTAAAAAAACTGTGTCTGTACATTGAATATATTAAAAAAAAAAAATTTTGGGGGGTTTAGAAACAGTAATAGAGCACGAATCAAAAAAAAAGTCTGTCTGTTTGTCTGTACACGCTAATCTTCGGAACTACTCGACGGATTTGAATGTTTTTTTTTTGTTGTATAGGTATTAAGTCTGGGCAACATATAGGCTATAATTTATCTTGGAAACTTGAACACCTGATGCAGAACCGCAACAGACCAGCTAAACTATAAGAGATACAAAAATGGTACCATAGCAAAAATTGTTCCACGTAATGAGCATTTTCTGCTAAGAGAATTAATTTGAAGATCTGGAACAGCTGATGTGGAACTCCAAGAGCCCAGCCACACTATAACATATATAGGAATGACGTCTTAGCAAAAGTTGTTCAGCCTGATGAGCACTCTCTGTTGACGTATAAAAATTGAAGATCTGGAACACTGTATTTCTACCAAGGGGTATCGAATATTACCCAGAACTAACTGGGTTGTGGAGGGCAGATAGACAGTCGTTCCATGTAAAATAGTGGTATTCAGCTGCATCCGGTTGTACTGGAAGCCGAACCCAACATCACTACATATTATAATTGTTCGCGATAAACTCAAAAATTACTGCACTGATTTTCATGTTGTTTTCTTAAATAGATAGAGTGGTTCTCGAAGAATTTTTTAGTATATAATTTGTCAAGTTTTTGTACAGATTGGCTAAAATATAATGATATTTGTTGGAGGTGTTGAAAAAAAAATAAGCCGCCTGGGGGAGCTTTCAACGAAAACGCTGCCCTTTAAAATATAACAAAATGATGAATGGTAGAATTGTAAATCTTATATCTACAGAAAAATCCGCGATGGCTTATGTCTATCTCTTAAGGATAATATACTATATCCATTTTAATACTTTGAAAATGGGCAAACTAAGTTCCCATGAGTTGAGGAAATGGGATCATCATGATTACTTTTGGTCCCGATAACCGACATCCACGCAGGCGAAGCCGCGGGCAAGAGCTAGTATATAATAGTTATGAGTAATTTTTCATGATGTCTATGGATAGACTTTGTAAAGGATAATATGGCTAGAAAGGATGTGACTGCTGAGGTTTCAAGAAATGGGGAAGTAGAATGAAGAAGATATGCTGCACTAACCCCAAATAAATTTGGATAATGATGATGAATTTTACATGATGCCTAAAGAGTCAGAAAGCAGAATTTAAAAGTATGGAATCTGATTTTTGAACAATACTCCTTTTTTCTCTAATTTTATGATCTTTATTTCTTCAACAAATTCTAAGGCTAAAATATTGAGTTGGTAACTAAACAATATAGTAACACTGGCCTATTAAATGCCTATTATTAGAAAATGAACGTAGTTTTGTATCAGTGAGTAATTGCTGATTATTCCACTTAGTTGATAAACCTGCTCAATTACCCATAGCCAATAATTGTGTATATTGTGATAAATAGCAAATTTCATGTAAGTTTATTTTTTTTTTGTGAATTAGACAAAGTAAACCCTTTATTTCTTTATGTTTGATCATAATCATTGTCTTAAACAAAAAGCATAAAGTAAATTGTGTAACAAGAGACAAGTATTTTTAAATTATTTATATTTATTAGTGTAATTATTTTAAAATAATAAAAGAAATATGTGCACACATTTGTTACCTAGTTACCTTGAAGAAAAAGTTCCTAAAACCAAACATTACAATGCAAAAAACACAAGTCCACAGTACATCCAAAAATATTTATGAACATCATTGTCAAACTAAACTATAACATTAAAATTAAACTGACACTGCACTAATGTCTTTTTAAAACCACAATAACAATAAAAAAGAAAAAAAAATGAAATATTTAATTAAATATAAAACCTCTATACACAAAAACTGTGTTGTGCTTTCATTGGTCTACATTGTCAATGGTTATTTATAGAAAGCAACCCACGTGAAGTGTAATTGCACATACAAACATTTGTGACGTTTGTAGCTATAGTTGATTTTGAGCAACAACATAATGATATCTATTTAGGTATAGTTTTACACATAAATATATACTTGGGGGAGGCCTATGTCCAGCAGTGGACGTCTTTCGGCTGAAATGATGATGGTGATATCAGTGAACAAGTGTTTAGCTATATGTTGGTTTAAAGTAATCTTGGCCTGTTTTATGTACTTCTGACATCAATAGTAACATTTGAATCAACAGGACTGATGAAAAAAATCAATACAGATAAAAATTATTCATGAATATGATTGAATTGAATGTTTCAGTTACAGATTGTTACAATACCAAAATAAATTGGAATACATAAATAAAATAAAGATCAATCAATCAAACGGTCAGTGTTTGTATATCTTATTGAAAAATGATAAGCACTAAACATACAGCATGATTAGTACTTTTCATACAGAAAAATGTTCTAATAGAAATAATTGGGAATACTTACCAGGGAATCAGAGGTGTATGGAACAGAAGCCAGAATGAAACTAATAATTATTTCCAATATCTAAGGTTAATTCAATAAGGTTATCAATACACATTTCTGATAAGAATTGACCATACAACATTAAACCTTAACTGATGTAATAAACAATGTGTATTGTTTTTTAAATGGCAGAACAAGAACACAAAGGCGGCGCAAATTAATAAATAATTTTAAACAAAGAATATTACAATACTCACTTTTCTAAAAATGCAAAACATGGCAATGGTGTGGCATTGAATTCACACATTATTTTTGAAAGAAGATGATCCACGATTGATCGATAACATAAAAGATAAGGTTAAGATAAAAACCAAGATTTATGTGTTGAAAAACTAGAATTGAGTACCAATCGCATACCGGGGACATCGCGTATTCACTCATACTTACTTACCGCCTATATTTCAAACGCTCGTACAACTCAGTTGGGCAATTATCCAATGCATAATAACCGCATCTGATTAAATGTAAAACAGTGCGTAATACAATGAAAATGTTAAATGAAACCGGGCTTTGACATTAGGTTGTGGGTCATAAACTCATAACCGGAGGGACAGACTGCAGCCATTTCTTTTCATATAAATTACAGTCAAATCAAACAAAGTTCTGTTTCATAGTTTTTCACACTTACCTAAAAGAAAATATTCGCTAATTCAGAAGAATATGTTCATGGAAAACACGAAAAAATGTGATTCTCCATTCAGCACTACGAATACAAAATTTTAGTACTGAAAGTAACTGTCAGGTGGCGCACGGTACATAACATTGTCAATGCATTCATGCGTTTGATTTTATTAGAATTTCAAAATAATTTTGTTTAGTCGTAAATCCGATAATAAGAGAAATTAATGAGTTAAACAAAGGTTTTATTTATTAATTAAATATAACTGCAGAGAGTTATAAAAGGAAATAAAAAGTGAGTGCCAAATATTTTCTTATTTTGAACGCACTATTTATTTTGCTTGTCATCGCTACATGCGGTTCTTTCCAAGTAGTATTTTCATCTAAATGCGTACAATTAGTAAGCAAGAATAGCAAAATATTTAAGTTTTTTGTTGTACTTAGTACAAAACAAAAACTAAAACATATTCTAGCTCCACTTTTTATGCAGATTAAGACATTTACACAAAATAAAACATGAATTAACCGCGTGTCACTGCGTGAAACGTAAAATTATAGTCGCCCGTTTCGTTACACGAATATTTTACTCACACTAAGAATATGTTAGACCTAAGTTGATAAGATAATTTATCACTGGCAAAAGCTCAGACAACAACGTAAAAAGGAGTGCCGCAAGAAATTATTGATTTGATGACGGATGAGCGTTCGTCTTTGTGAGTTTGTGCTGATTTTTACAAAATAGTTTCATTTGTTAGAAAAACTTCAAAATGCCAGACCATTTAGGAGATGATATGCGTAAAATCAAAGATGCTACAGAGGAGCCGGAAAAAGAAATCAAATGTAAGTAATAGCTGCATCATCCACTAGCAGTATTTTACTGCATAACATAACCCATGAATGAGTTACCTCTGTATTTTCAGAAGAAATAATCATGCATTATGTATTTCAGCTCTCGATGAAGGAGATATAGCACTTCTAAAGTCATATGTGAGTAAAATAACAAGTATTTTACTAGTTGAAAAAGGATATTGATGACTGGCATTTTTCAATTCTTTACTTTTTAAAAATATCTATTTGATTTTTAGGGCCAAGGACAATACACGAAGATCATCAAGGAGGTTGAAGACGGTATACAGACTGTGATGAAGAGGGTTAATGAGTTAACGGGGATCAAGGAGTCAGACACTGGGCTGGCTCCACCTGCCTTATGGGATCTTGCAGCAGATAAGCAGACCCTTCAGAATGAGCAGCCATTGCAGGTATTTCCTTTATTTCAGTTAACGAATTGGCTAATGGATTTAAATAAAAACATGCCTAATAATTAACAATAACACAGAATCTAAATGTTTGTGATTCTTTGTAAACTAAAGCTTATAAAATTAGGCTGGGACTTGAGACAATCTATATTCTTTCTAAGTTCTGTTTATTTAATATTTTTGTATTGTATTGTATTCTATATTGGGGTGGTGACCACACACTCTTTGTTGAAGGTGCTTATATTGTACTGTATTCATTATAACTTTGGATAGTGTCTGCATCTCCACGTCTAAAGTGTGTATTTTCTGTAGGGTTAAAGGTTCTTAAAGTAAAGTTTTGTAGGGATCCAAACAAACCAGTTTCTTAAAATGAATTTAATTGACGAAGGATAAGTTGTTCAGTTTTATAAATATTACGTACATAGGCAACTGAATTTTACACTGGTATTCAAGAACGACTCTTTGCTGTGCGGACACATAGCATTGAATGGGGCGCTGTGATTGGTTAACGTTGTGAAGCGACTTCACTCGGGTTGACTGACTGACATATCTGTGCGTTCATTTTAATGACCGCATAGTGTCGTTCGTCCCTCAAGTATTTTCTATGAATAGGTTTTTGGGACACTGCGTCCGCAACCTCATAGTCACGTTCATGAATACCGGTGTTAGTTACCTATGTTATTAATGTGGTCAAGTTCCTTGTTCTAATCCATCTCTTGTTGTAGCGGTGCATGCTAATGCAAAGATTTAAATTGTTAGATTCTCTAGACCTAACAAAAGTTTCAGAAGATGGTCATATTTCTGTTTTGTTGACAATTTCATTTGTCATAGTTTGCTTATATTGAAAATCATATCAATCTAACCATATGAGATGTTTGAGCTCACTCTTTTCAATGTAGTTATTCTGTTTAGGTCTGAGTGTGGTGACGGACATCTAAAAATAATTTAATCTTTGTTTATTTTAAGAAGTAGTTTCCCATGTGCATTTTTATTTTTAAAAAACACTACCTAATCGCTCTGCTAGAAATAAAATTGTACGGGCTTTATATCTAGAGCTTGTAATACTAATCCCGATACCAACTGATATGGTCAATGTCATAATTACCTTAAAGTTGAATATCATTTGTACATCCAGAAACAAGGTCTATATAATTATGTCTAATTATGTGATAGTTAAAAGTTTGAACCTTATTGAAGCATCAATTTAGTATAAATTGTTGTAAAGCAATTATGAGGTTGGTCCTACACAGCTGAGATGAGATTTGATAGCAGATTTACAGACACAAGACTTGATCAGGGTTTTGCTTTCATTGGTTTAGCCTGCATGACTATTGTAGTTTTAAACATGATGGAATTATCTGTGGGTCAATTAAAACTTTTGTTTTTTTACTTAATTTAATTTAAGGTATAAAATGTATTTTGTTGCTGTCCCAGTTAAAATAGCGGCGACTTACTAGTTCCAGGTGGCTGGTTCCAATTCCAACCAAGACAATAACTTTATTTTTGTATAATTGAATTGAATTTCCAATATAGTAAATGGAAACATACATCTGAGTACCTTGGTATGTCCTAGAACCGGAAAAATCGAAAGCATTGCGACATCCACCAGCACGCACTGGGCTTGCGCCTTGCAATGGGCCAATTCCTTTTCTCAGAGACTATTAGCTTTGGCGAGCAGCTTCGCTCGCGTTCATTTAGAATTTGACAGTAAATTCGGGTTCTACTCTGCTTGTAATAATATAATTCAATCATGATACAGACACGTGGCGCCATCTATTATCATAAGAATGTTATTGTTGTTTTCCTCGGAAACAGTACTTTTTTTCGGGAAGAGAGGTACCTACCTACCCCATGTCCGTTTCTGTATACCTGACAACGTATATATTATGCAAAATTTCAGGATGAGCGGTTCAGTGGTTTAGGCGTGAAAATGTAACGAACAAACAAACAAACGTACGCTCGCATTTACAATATAAGTTAGGAATATAATTAAAATGAAGGCCTTCACAGATAATTTCCTTATGTTTTACTTAACCCAATGGAGACCTGAATCCTAGTGGTTGTGTTAAAACTTAACAATCGGTTTGACCGGTTCCTAGAACATAGTAGTAAGGTACGCTGATGTAAGACTAACAAACTAAAGCTTTGTGTTAGGCAATAACTGTGAGCCACATTTATTTTGTGGGTATTTTGGTTTTTTAGCACAGTGAATATTTCTTTAAATGTCTTAGGGTCACGACACATTGATCGACGTCTTTCAACGGTTTGTCCGTGACGCTGCGCCGTACGCATCCTTTCGCATCGACTTTGCCGAACGCGCGCCAAAACTTGTGTCGTGACCCTTATATTATTTAGTGAACAGAGACGGAACGAAATTCTTCACCATTTTTTTTTAGTAAAGAAAATGACGTAAACCTTATAGAGCAAGAGCCCACGACGGCCAGACCTTCGTTATTTTATAAAAGCTGAAAGTTTTTCTGTGCATGGCCCCCATACAGGAAAGAACGACCAGCGACTATAGAGTTTAGGTTGAGGTTACTTGGGCAGGTAACAGGTAGTAAAGGTGTGTAAAATAGTAACTTAAATTCGTTAAAGTATAACGCTCAATTTTTTTATATTCTCTTCGGGATAACTTTAGAAAACTCGTCATCCATTGCCGGACACTTATGACAGTTGCTTCCCCCTGCCAGACACCCCTAAACTTTAATAAATTATAATTATACTTTCGTTATAATATAAAAGCGAAATTTTATATATGTTACTTGGGGACCTATAAAAAAATGTTACCTCAATAGCCGGACAGTTTTAATGGTTTTTACACCTTGCCAGACACATTGAAAGTCCGCTGCAGGTGCGAGCGCGAGTGCCTAGTCGACTGCGATCTTTTACTGAGCATCATCTGTCATTTAGTGACGAATTGAACAATTATATGTAGGTACAACCAACGTTTTATAATTGATATTTGTGCAGTTTTTTGTAAAATAAAAGTGTAATTTTAGTAATTGATTAAAGTGTAATTTTTTTCGCAATGGATTTAAATGTGGAAATTTCAAATATTTTGTCTTACTGTCGTGCCATTGTCCATGTGTCATTTGGATGGCGCTATTTGTAAGACAGATAAATCTGCTCTGATGAAATGTCTAGAGAAAGAGGTCCAGCATGAGCACATTATATAGATGTTATAATAATTGACGCTTTCTTCCTGTTACATACAATGGAAAATGTTCCAAAAACATTTGAAAATATTAAAAAAAAAATGTTGCAAATGGTTACTCAATTTCAAGCATCAATACTATGCAATAGATAGCAGACGCACTCAACGCAAACAGTGCGACAAAAGCGCAACAAGTCAATATAAATAATGGCCTAAAGATGAAAATATCAATCTACCTTCCGGTTTTAATATATTGTAGCCGACTGAGCAAAAGCAATCATTGAGTTATGATTTTGTATCGGATCAGCTACTTTTGAACTTTGACAAAAATTCACAAACATGCAAAGATAATAATAATTATTGAATTATAGTTTTGTATCACATCAGCTACTTTTAAACATTTAACAGAAGTTACAAAAAAAAAACAATTAAAATAGTGAAGTTTTTCAATTTTATGATTTTTAATGAACATATGCTTTTTTCGGGGTTCAATTGGATGAAATTTGGCATATATATTAAATATGCATATTTTTATCCAATTCAGCTAATAATTAAAAAATAAGTATGGATGAATTATTTGCCTCATGATTACGTGGCCTCAGTTTCGACATTTAATTTTTGATTTTAACTGTTCACTAGTTTTGATTTTTTTTTTCACTTCTTAGTTCTGATGCGAATTGAGTTTATAACTTTTGGTGTCAAAACTGATCACTGTTTGGTATAATGTACAATCACTTACTTTTGAATCACTTCGACATCACCCAGTTCTGACGCGAACTTCGTTCATTAGTATTGAATTTCTGAGTTTGATCATCTACTTTGGCTGTTGACTGTACCTACTCATAATTATTCAATTCGTCACTAAATGACAGATGATGCGCAATGAAAAGATCGCAGTCGACTAGGCACTCGCGCTCGCACCTGCAGCGGACTTTCAATGTGTCTGGCAAGGTGTAAAAACCATTAAAACTGTCCGGCTATTGAGGTAACATTTTTTTCTAGGTCCCCAAGTAACATATATAAAATTTCGCTTTTATATTATAACGAAAGTATAATTATAATTTATTAAAGTTTAGGGGTGTCTGGCAGGGGGAAGCAACTGTCATAAGTGTCCGGCAATGGATGACGAGTTTTCTAAAGTTATCCCGAAGAGAATATAAAAAAATTGAGCGTTATACTTTAACGAATTTAAGTTACTATTTTACACACCTTTACTACCTGTTACCTGCCCAAGTAACCTCAACCTAAACTCTATAGTCGCTGGTCGTTCTTTCCTGTATGGGGGCCATGCACAGAAAAACTTTCAGCTTTTATAAAATAACGAAGGTCTGGCCGTCGTGGGCTCTTGGGCTATTATCCGACTTTAACCGACAACTCTTCATTTCTTTGAATTAATATTTTTGACTTAATGAAGAAGGCAACTGCAAATCTAATGGCGCTAACATAGCTTTTGCCAAACAACGGCATTGGTTGAAATCTGTCAATGTCTTTTCATATTATAAAATACCTTGACCTCATTGGTTATATTCGGACTAAGCTTTAAGTAGCCTTCCCCATTGACCGAGTTCTGCCGACAAAGTATAGTTCTATTCAAACTTTATGGCGGCTCGGAAGTTAGCTGCGAGTGACAGTCTACGCAGGAATGGCGGCTTGCGGGGTTTGCTGAGAATACAATTTTAAGTATCAGCGGGGTGTAGAGTACGTATCGTCTTGACTGACTGTATAATGCACTGACCGTCACTCGCAGCAGTCGCAGCTCACTTCCGAGCTGCCATAAAGTTTGAACACAACTATACGAGCGTGTCGGCCGAGGACGCATTAGGGAGTGAGCACACTCATCGACACGGGCAGGCTTGAGTCAGTCTAAAGATATCGAAAGACGTCATTCACCTCAATGCAGTTCCACGGCTAATGTTGGGTTGCGTGATCGGCTCAAGCAGATCCCTTAGTGTACGCAACCCGTGGCAAGTAAAGAGAAATACACTGTAACTAACTCCAGTAGAGTATAGAATCCTCTGTTCATTACAATGTTTGTCACAGGTAGCGAGATGCACAAAGATCATCAATGCGGATTCAAACGATCCGAAGTACATAATCAACGTGAAGCAGTTTGCCAAGTTCGTCGTGGACCTCGCTGATTCTGTCGCTCCCACTGATATTGAAGAGGGGATGAGGGTTGGGTAAGTTATTTTTTTAGATCAATTATTTAGAGAACTGTATCACTCTAATCAAGTGGGTCACCTCTCTTGGTACAGGCACGAACACTTAGTAAAGGGGTTGGATGATTTTTGTGTGAAGCGTGGCTTGCCTAACTGCCGCCATTTTATTTTATTTTGAAAATAGCAGCCACGCACAAATCTATACAGAATATAATACATACATATAAATAAAATTGGAGTGTCTGTTTGTAATTTTAAAATTACCGCTTTTTACTAAGTGCATAAGGATGTATACACGGTACATCTACCATAATAACAACATATTTTACAATTTTTGTCTGTCTATCTGTTTGTTCCGGCTAATCTCTCAAATGGCTGGACCGATTTTAACGGGACTTTCACTGGCAGATAGCTGATGTAACAAGGAGTAACTTAGGCTACTTTAATTGTAGATAAATAATTAGGGTTCCGTGCAAAAAAAAGAAAAACCTTTGAAATTGGTAACGAAATTCGATTCAAATAGGGAGGGAAGTGCTTATAATAATGGGGTTTTTTTTAATAATAATTTCACGCGTAAGACGGTCGTGGGCAACAGCTAGTCTTCAATAAAAACAAGTATTGTATGAGACAAAATCTTCTAAAGCGTCACATTTCCGAAATAATAAGCTGACAAAGTTCTGCTGATGGCGAAGATTGTAACTTTTGATGGCTTATATCTCGGTTTAATGCGTGGCCACTATTTTGAAAATAAAATAAAATGGCGGACGTAGGCCAAGCCAAGTAATTCAAAGCTCTTCAAAAGCGATTTTCTCGTGAAATAACGTTATTTTGAGATAAGATATTTCCTAATAATAAAGGGTGTAAACAGACTCTTAACGAAGCCGAAAGGCACTTGTTCTCCCCGTCATTGCGATCATTTTTTTGTTTTAGGCCATACCTGGGAACCTTCTAGTTTCGGAGATATTGGGGGTCAAAGTTCTAATTTTTCCCATTTTTTTTTAGATACATGTTTCATATGCTTTGTTAAGAGTCTTTTTACACCCTTGAGTTGCATTTAGAGTTTTAGACCCACTTGCACCACAGATCACTGAACACATATTTAACGCTAAACTAGATTAAATCAAATCGTTTGAATATGACTGATATGACAAGAGGAAGGGGTATCGTATTACCGAATTAATGGGTTATGAATGTAAGATGCATCCGGTCGCAAAGCTGACTCCAACATAGTTGGGAAAAGGCTAGGCAGATTATGACATGTTTAGTGATCGGTGGTGAAAGCTTGTCTTAGTCTTAAGGTAGCACTAGTCGCGGGCTCGTACTCACTGGTGGGCGTGGCCAAAAAGCACGCTGTCTCACCTGGCATCGTGCCCGATAGTGAGATGCACGATAATTCATAGTATAGGCGCGCAAAAAAAAATACGAAAAGGCCTTTGGGAAATCGAGTTTTATGAAAAAACCACTGCATAAATCAATTACAAATAAAATTTATTGAATTTTTCGATAATTGTGCTTTGTCGGTACCGACTTTGTTTTGGAAATTTGACACTTCTTTTATTACTAATTTACGCCCAAAGTTGCGTTAAAATTGGCAATAAAAACGAATCTTTGGTAGTTCGTAACTTTTAAATGCCTTATTATTTTAGTATTCTGTTTCCGCACAGACAAAATTAATAATGAGTCAAAAAGATATCTGATGCTTAACTTTGGATGTACAGTGTCAAACAGTGGAGTAATACCCTCCCGAAATTTGTATGGAAAAAATGTCGACTAGTGTCACCTTAAGATATTTATTTTTGTATTTTTTTTAAAGCAGTTATATTACTCCATAAGTATGTACGAGTTGATGCGATGTTGTCTTTTGTCTCGCTGACATATTTATTTTGCTAATGCTTTCCAAGTAGACCAGCCATTGCCTTATACCGATCATTTTGAAATTAGAAAACCTTATTTGCTGCCTTTGTTATTTTAAATCATTGTAGAACGTGACGAAAATATGCGTGGACTGGTCACCCTGTAAGCCGTTATGTGGGATTTAGCGATCCGAACGTGTTCACTTAAGTTCAAGAAGTTCAGTAACTTTTAAAGTTTTTGGTCGATCAGTTTATCTCCAAAAATACAATAATTGTCATAGGAATGACTCGGACGACAAAATAAAGTTTCAGCTAGATACTTATTTCTTATATGATCGTTAATAAAAGCCAGTTATGTTTAAGTACTATGTAATAGGGGACGAGCCTATTACCGACAACCGGGCAAAACTCCAGTCTCCCGGCTGAGAAATTCCTGGTTTTTCTTCGTTCGAGCAATACGCAGCAAGCTGGATAGCTCTGTCGTTTGCCTCATTCAAGTCTTCTGGTGGATAAACCTAATAGCAATGACCGGCCGCCCTGGGAATCGAACCCATGGCCTCATGTTGATTAGTCACGCTTGCCACCACTACACCAACGAAGTAGAGACTAAATAAAACATGTAGCTCCTTTAGTTCCTACTCTGTGATATTTTAAGATATATCTTGAAGACAAGACCACAGATATTTTCGTCGTCCTTGTAATTATTGAAGGAGAGATTTACTGGTGGTTGTTTTAAGCATTGGCAACTTCTTTGCTCTTCTCCGAGATCAGACCTAGGTTCACGTTTGGAGTCTTATATGGTCGAGCTTCATATCAGATTATGCCTTGAACCACAAATATCTTGTTATTTTAATGTTCCAGTTAGATGGAATGGTAGAATAGGGTACTTGACCAAAAAAATCTAATTAGTCCGTCAGATAGATTTCCAAAAAATATTGGACACGGTATTTTTTTTTGACGTAAACTAAAATTGAGGACGATGCAGTGCGTCGAAAACTCGTGTGAGGTCACATTTCGGTACAATTCTTAGCGGAAAGTGACGTCACAAGCCCCCACTCATGAACTTTGATGCGTTTTATTTTCGTTATTTTTTATTGTTTTGATAAAACAAAAAATACGTACTTATCCAATATTTTTAGATAATCTATCCGACGGTCTAAATAGAATTAAGTATTATTATTTTTTTACCCAGGTAACATCCCTATTAGACAGTGTCAAGAGTTAGGACCAGTACATTTTACAACAGTTTTAAGTCTTTTTTTTTTGGTCACAACTTTTTGAGAGAAAGTAACACTATACGGCGTGAAAGGAGCTGGCCATTAAACTGAACAATTAATTCATCATCCTCATATCAGCCCGTAATCTACCACTGCTGGGTATACTCCTCCCATTTCCTCTGCCACACTTACCGGTTCTGTGCGTTCCTTATCCGGGTATTTCCCGCGATGTTGACAATATCATTACGATACATAACACATAACATAACATCACGCCTGTAATCCCCGTAGGTTTAGGCAGAGGTGTACCTAATAGTACACCCACATTTCGCCAGTTATGTTTTAAGTCCCATGTAATAGGGGGCGAGCCTATTGCCATCAACCGGGCACAAATCCAGACTCCGTGGCTGCTACTGAGAAATTCCTGATGGAAAAACCTCACAACGCTTTGCCCGACCTGGGAATCGAACCCAGGACCTCGTGCTCAGCAGTCGCGTTTGCGACCACTCGACTAACGAGGCAGTCATTACGATACATATATTCAAATACACCAGTTACACACACGTTAACAGATGAAGCTTCATTCCAGTCGCAAGGCATAGTATCTGTGAAAGTACTGTAGTTACCTATTTCAAAGCGTAGATTTCTATGGATACGAATGGGCTTGAAACTCCACGGACAATCTTTTAAATCAAAAAATTTCATGAATCGCATTATGGAAAGCAAACAAAATGAATAAGCATATGAATCTTACACCGCTCCGATCGCCTCCGCTTGAAAACCTGGCCTAACTGACATAGACATACTAGCTTATGCCCGCTACCGTCCGCATGATGTTCGATAAGTGTCCCACGGTATCATACTACCGGGATAAAAAGTTTATAAACTATCTGTGTGCAAAATTTCATCCAAATCCGTTGTGCAGTTTTTGCGTGAAAGAGTAACAAACATCCATCCATCCATCCATCCTTACAGACTTTCGCATTTATAATATTATTATTATTATAATATAGTAGGACTTAGAAGAATATATGTAACCAAGACTGTCCAGATAGATTACATTAGATATTCTGAGATAAACAATCGACTAAAACCTTCCTAATCCCCATCAGTGTGGACCGCAACAAGTACCAGATCCACATTCCCCTGCCTCCGAAGATCGACCCCACAGTGACTATGATGCAGGTTGAAGAGAAACCGGATGTCACCTACTCCGACGTCGGAGGATGCAAGGAGCAGATTGAGAAGCTCAGGGAAGTGGTGGAGACTCCACTTTTACATGTGAGTTGTTTTTTAAACTCGATTAAATTTTGCGGAAAACATGTTGTCTCAATTTATTAGGGGTTCGGTGATGCAATGCCGACCTTTCTACTTCTATACTTCACACAGTCCATCAATCATTTATTTGGTCTTCCCCTATCCTTATAGCCATCCACGTTCATGCTTAAAACTTTCCCCACGACATTTTCTTCATTTCTCCGCTTCACATAACTAACAACCGATTTGCGAAAACCTATGACGGTAAAACTGCTGCCTCGTTGTTCGAGTGGTCACAAGTGCGACTGCTGAGCATGAGATCCTGGGTTCGATTCCCAAGTCGGGCAAAGTGCTATTGTGTTTATCCATCACGAATTTCTCAGTAGCAGCCACGGAGTCTGGATTTGTGCCCGGTTGATGGCAATAGGCTCGCCCCATAAAACATAACTGGCGAAATGTGGGTGTATTATTAGGTACACCTCTGCCTAACCCTACGGGGACTACAGGCGTGATGTTATGTTACGACGGTAAAAATAATGTCATGTCAAAATAACTACTTTTACGCGGGATACTCTGCCGCTTCCATTTTCAGATCTTCTATAATGCCTGAAAGTTCTGCAGTACTCATACAATTTAAACATTCCTTAACAGCCCGAGAAATTCGTGAAGCTTGGTATCGAGCCCCCCAAGGGAGTGTTATTATTCGGACCCCCCGGTACCGGCAAGACTTTGTGCGCCAGAGCAGTCGCCAACAGAACTGATGCCTGCTTCATCAGAGTCATTGGTGAGTAGCTACATGAATTGACTCAATAGTAGATAATTATTGGTCTTAAAATTGCATTAAATACAGGGTGTACATCAAACTATATAACTTTACGCAAAAAATAGTGCTGGGAAGCGACTTTTTTTTTGTGCTGAAAAATCACGTTTTCGGGGCTGGCTCTTTGTGTATTTGAGTTTAAATGTTTGTGAACACCACGATACAGGAGAAATTCACAGTATGGGGCAACGCTTTAAAAAAATAATTAAAGGAGTAGGTACAAGGATCTTTTGGCTTGTGGCAGGACTTCGCAAATAACGCCGTCATCTTGTTCTTTCAATTTACAAAAAGAAATACAATTTTTTTGCAATATCGACTACCAACGTTGTACGAACTCCAAAAGATCTTTGTAACACTGTTTTTCCTACTCAATAAAACATCACGGCCAAGCTTTGAGCTTTGTGGGTTCAAAAAGTTACTGGGACCGCTACACTGCTTCTTTAAAATATTTCTAGTATTTAGTTATGTATGACTGCCTCGTTGGTCTAGTGGTCTCAAGTGCGACTGCTGAGCATGAGGTCCTGGGTTCGATTCCCAGGTCGGGCAAAGTGCTATTGGGTTTTTCCATCAGGAATTACCCAGTAGCAGCCACGGAGTCTGGATTTGTGCCCGATTGATGGCAATAGGCTCGCCCCCTATTACATGGCACTTAAACATAACTGGCGAAATGTGGGTGTACTATTAAGTACGCCTCTGCCTGACCCTACGGGGATTACAGGTGTGATGTTATGTTATGTATGTAGTTATGTATGTAGTTATGTATGTTTAGTATTTAGTTATCTCTAGTATTTAGTTATGTTAATTATGGGGAGTAAAGAAAGAAGCCTGTCCATAAGTTTAGACAGATTTCTGATACGCCTCCCCTAAAGCAAATAAATTATATCTGCAATCAAATTCGTTTGTCAAATTATGCTTATTGACAATTTACATGCGTTGCAGAACAAAAATTCTTCTATTTATTTAAAGTCGTGTTTTTATTTTCTATATTAATAATTAGGATATGTTTAACCTCTATTAAAAGCAATTAAAAAATGCGAATTTATTCGTCAAATAATTTTGCCGGCACCCTTCGCCATACACTACAAGGGTGTAAAAAGACTGTTACGAAGCCGAAAAGCAAAAAATGTATTCATGTATCAAACACAATATAAATTGTTCATGACAAATAAATAAATAAGCACTTGTTCTCCCTGCCTTTGCGATCATTTTTTTGTTTTAGACCATCTTGGGAACCTTCTAGTTACGGAGATATTAGGGGTCAAAGTCCCAACTTTTTCACAAGTTTTTTTTAAATACATGTTTTTAATGTATTTTTTTTTACTTAAGACGCCTTCACGACCCCCGTACTATTCAATCCATCCATCAGCACAATGTTTTGAATGCGTTACATTAAGTCCTACCGTAAAACGTGATTTTTCACCCCAAAAAAAGTCGTTTCCCAGCAATAATTTTTGCTTGAAGTTACTAAGTTTGATTTACAGAATGTTTGGCTGACGGTGTCGTGAAGAGTCTGTTTACACCCTGGATGTTTGACATATTGCTCTTCAACAACGTAGATCTATATGGAGTGCTCTCCACAGGCAAAAGTTCCAAGATAGAGGAGATCATGTTGATATTACAAAGTTCTGGGTACATGTTTTGTTTGTTATCCATCCAAGTGGCAGTTCTGGAGTGGCGACCGCGGGTCCACTAGGTGGACCGATGACCTGGTGAAGGTTGCGGGGATCCGCTGAATGCGAGTCGCACGGGACCGGTCAATGTGGCGACACTTGGGAGAGGCCTATGTCCAGCAGTGGACGTCTTTCGGCTGAAATAATGATGATGATCCATCCAAA
Organism: Lycophotia porphyrea; assembly: GCA_950005105.1. Classification (NCBI taxonomy): domain Eukaryota; kingdom Metazoa; phylum Arthropoda; class Insecta; order Lepidoptera; family Noctuidae; genus Lycophotia; species Lycophotia porphyrea. The sequence goes on along the minus strand of OX465400.1, from coordinate 3,686,174 downwards.
AATAAAAGACGATAGTGAGCAGCATTTATCTTTTTTTTTTTACTAAAATATGCCTTCGATCTTAGGTTCGGAGCTGGTCCAGAAGTATGTAGGTGAGGGAGCACGTATGGTGCGAGAACTGTTCGAGATGGCTCGCAGCAAGAAGGCCTGTCTTATCTTCTTTGATGAAATCGACGCTATTGGTGGTGCCAGGTGAGATGTTCTTTATAAATAGATACTAGAAATGTCGTAAGGAACGTTGCGCGTACTTTAGCGTTTTGAACTTTCAATGCTGAGCCGTACGTTGCAAATTTAACACCGCACTTACTGTTTACGGCATTTCTAGTTCCCACCGTCGAAATATTTACTTTTGTTCTTTGATTTGTTAATTGATTCCGACACAGCGAACCTACAATTTTACATGCTGTTTGCATGTTTTCACAAAAACGTTTTTTTGTCGTGATTTCAAAGTTAATTCCACAGTTAAATTGTTCATAAGAATGACATGACCCATTATCACTTATTTTGATTACAAGTATTTACATATTATTTTACATTTGTATTAAATATTTAACCTTTTCCTTTAGATTTGACGACGGTGCTGGTGGTGACAACGAAGTCCAAAGAACTATGTTGGAGCTGATCAACCAGCTCGACGGTTTCGACCCCCGTGGTAACATCAAGGTATGTGAATTTATGACTATCTAGCTTTTGACCGTGGCTTCGCCCGCGTTGAAGTCAGAATATATTCCACGGCACCGTAAAAGTATGTAGGTGCAGGTCTTCAGGAAAAATTATGTGCAGAGAAAACGTCATTCAAACGTGCAATGGTAGTGCCTTACTACAAAACGCAGCAGGAAAAAAGTTTGAGGTTATGCCTCTGTAGGTGTTACTCGGTGGATAAAAACCTACATGAACGTATTCCTTTCCAGGTCCTGATGGCCACAAACAGACCTGATACCCTGGACCCCGCGCTCATGCGTCCCGGCCGTCTCGACCGTAAGGTGGAGTTCGGTCTACCTGACCTCGAAGGTCGGGCGCACATCTTCAGGATCCACGCGAGGTCCATGAGCGTGGAGAGAGACATCAGATTCGATCTGCTGGCTAGATTGTGTCCTAATTCTACTGGTGCTGAAATTAGGTATGTAAAGGGTGTAAAAATCCCTCGATGGAGCAGAGTGGCATAAATTCTTCCCGTCATTATGTTCAATTATTTGTTAACGACCATACCTGGGAACCTTCGAGTGTTACGGAGATATTGAATGTCTAAGTCTAAACTTGTTCACAATTTTTTATTTTTACCATTTTTTTTATATTACTGATGATGAGATGTTCAATGCATTCATCGTCATTTTGAGTGCGTTAGACCGATAGAGTTTGACTGTAAAATGTGATTTTTCACCCCAAAAAAAAGTAGTTTCCGAGCAACAATTTGTGCGTAGAATCACTTAGTTTGATGTGCAGAATGACACATAATATGTGAACAAAACATAATAAACACACACATAATATGTGTACATAATATGTGTGTGTGTGTGTGTCATCTTATGTGATTTGTGTTTGATGTGTTTGTGTGTTGACGGCTTCGTTAAGAGTCAGTTTACACCTTGTTTATCACCTCTATTCAACCCGTGAATACATTTTGAAATCTTTAACCCTTGGTTTACGTGGTTGAAGAGCGGTATCTCCTAGCACAGGTATATCTTTTACATAAAAGGAGGTCCCTATGTAAGATTTAGTGTCATGGTTTTTGGCGGAACCACCTTGGCACAAGTATAATGGTGATACATAAAAAAATCTATGGAATATCTATAGAATTCTAGTTGTATAGAAAAAAAAGTCTATCTTTGGTTTCTTTTTTAAAAAAAAACGTTGCCCCACACTAGGAATTTCTCCTGTATCGTGGGTGCGTTTACAAACATTTAAACTCACATACACAAGCAGCCAGACCCGGAACAACTACCTGTAGGCCATACAAATATTTGTTCCGTGCGGGAATCAAACCCTGCCACACACCTCAACCACTGCGCCAACCGCGCCGTCAGTAAAAGTTTACGTCGAAACTAGAGATAGACTTTTTTTTATACCACTAGAATTCTTTAGATATTCCATAGATTTTTTTGTGTATCATTATACTTGTTAAGGCCAAAGTGGTTCCGCCAGAAAGCATGACACAAGATTTACTGTTAAAGTTGTACAAGTTTCTGTAATAAACCCTTTTTTATCTTTATTTTTCAGGTCCGTATGTACAGAAGCGGGTATGTTCGCGATCCGTGCTCGCCGTAAGGTAGCAACAGAAAAAGACTTCTTAGAGGCAGTCAACAAAGTCATTAAGTCCTACGCCAAGTTCTCAGCAACTCCACGCTACATGACTTACAACTAAATGCCTTATTTGTATGTAATCTGGGTGCATTTGTCATTGTTCAGATTGTTGGTTTTATGCTGTTTTCAAATGGAGTTTTGTTTTGTTAACATTGTTTCGTCTTTGCAATGATTGAGGCACTCGGATGTTGGTGGGATGTGTATTCATTACTTACTCTAATCTCTCGAGGCGTGTAATGAATGTTGTCCCTTAAAATAACTTAGATATTGTATTTGAATAATTTCTAATAAAGTTTATTGTATAATAATGGCTATTTTTTTTATTTTTGTATCCTGTCCTAATTATTGGCCGATAGAGAATGTCTTGTGGCATTAAGTCCGCATATCGTCGACCTAATTTTAATATAAGGCGTCAGTCATATATTAGCTCTTTAAGCTATGCACTCCTGAAGCCTGGAATGCATGTTCTCGATCAAAATTCTCACGTTTTCAACTGGAATCTCTTTCAAGGCAATTTTCAAAGCGGCTTCCAGCACAGACTAGGTCGATTGTGCTGTGTATGTTCGGGCAAGGGCATTGTCCTGTATCAAGACGAACCTAGGACCTATTTGCTGTGCAAATGGGATCATAAAAGGCCTGTTGACTTCCTCAATACTGAGCAGTTACGGAACCCTCATTGAAAATATCGAGCTCAGTTTTCCCGTGTAAGCTAATTCCACCCCAAATCATTACGTTGGGACCATTGAAACGGTCAACTTCATGTACCAGATGCCTTCCAAAAATCGCCCGCCACGTTGTCTCTACACCTGAATGCACCAATCATCATTAAGAAAAAATATTTTGCACGTTGGTGAAAAGCACCACGTCGCTGTAGAATGATAACCTCGTATGTCTAGAAATACAAACTTTACAGGAAACGAAAAAAATGTTTCATTTTGTCAATGTTTAAAATATGTGAATGTTTTGAATGATAAAAAGGACTATACTACAAAAAGTACTTAGCATCTTGGAGCAAAATGTACTACAGCGCCATCTATGACGCAGTGGACGAACTAAACTACAAGATCCTGCATCGCGCAATTAAAGTTATTCGCGACTTGAGACTATATACAAGAACCCGACAATAACTGTTGGGCAGTAGCCCACCAGACACAACACCCATCTGGTCGGAAGATTCTCCCTTTTCTATGGGGGATGAAGAGCTTTACACCCTGTTCTTCACACCCCCAAAGGACTTACATTCGGGTTCACAATTTCGCCGTGTTATAAAATACTTTTATAACACATTTGCTCGTAAAGGGGCTCTTATTTCACCAATTTCAATATCGTATGATACCTCATTACGTATTTGTGCGGTAATGTAAAGTAAAACGCACGGCTTCAAGATGCTCCGTCAAAAACGAACGGTACTTTTTTAAATCTTAGCAAAGAGTTTTAATGTCAGAAAAGTAGTCAACATTTTATGAATAAAATTAACTTTGGGAGATAGAACATAATAAATAAACATTATATTCTTTAATTTAATTAATTTTGACAATAGATTACAACCATTTATCTGTAACAAAAATAAAAAAAACATTAATTTACTGTAGGTATTAGTAATACTGGCTGTTTTTGTGCCTTTGCCTTAAGCGCTAATGCGCGCGCCTCACTAATTTGTGAACAAGTAAAAATTATTCCGCGCGCTTTTTCTTTTCGCTGTATTGTTTTTATTGAAAATTGTCGTCAAGTAATGATGAATTTATTAATTCGACACCGCCTGAAGTCTCAGAGGTAGCGAAAAAGGCTACACTAAGCCTCTTGTCTGAAAAATCGACCGATAGATACTTACAACCGTATCAAAATTTCGTTTAAGAAAGTCCGAGTTTTATTTATTTCCACGCAAATATGTTATAAAACGTCGTATGACATATGTGCGCTTTGATAATTACAGCCTCTGCTTTCTTGTAGCCCTCGCTTACGGCTCGGGCTAGCAATTTCGCCTCGGCTGTAATTTTCAACTTACCGCACTTATATCATAATGTACTATTTTGACATACGTCGTATTCATTCTACAGCGACGACCACGCCCCACTGATTTATACCACGGTCCAAGTAGGTAATGAAGAGAGGAACAACACCCGTCAAGTCGGAAGAGCCTCTTTTTTCAATAGAGGATAAGACATTTCCACCCGATTCTCAAACCTAATCTGTACATAGTATAAAACAAAGTCGCACCCGCTGTCTGTACGCTTAGATCTTTTAAACTACGCAACGGATTTTAATGCAGTTTTCAGCAATAGATAGAGTGGTTCAAGAGGGAGGTTTATATGCACATTGCACCCGTGCGAAGCCGAGTCGGGTCGCTAATATTATATAATTCGAAAATAAGTAATGTTAAACACACGAATACATTTAATGGTATTTTACATAATCACAACATTTTCAATATTCAATAAAACTATGTGATGCAAAGCACTATATTATAGATACGAAAAAAACTTCATTGCAGGAGTAAAATAACAATATGCTTCCAGCATTATTTAGGTGACATGTGCTTAGCTACAGTGTTTGAAAGTTTAAAAACTACACAAACCTCTAATTTTTTTTTATTGCCTCGCTAGGTATTTCTCCTGTATCGTGGGTGCGTTTACAAACATTTAAACTCACATACACAAATAACCAGGCCCGGAACAACTACCTGTAGGCCATAATATTTTTACTGTACGGGAATCGAATCCGCGACATGCAGCGCAGCTACTGCGCCAACCGCGCCTTCAAAAATAAATTGTTTTAATAATTTTTTGAAAGAACATAACAATAAAATCTTGTACAATGTTTTTCATTCATTTACAAAATATGATCGTAAGTTTTCATTTTTCATTTTTTTTCACGCTTCAATATGATTTCAATCATGAAAACTAAACAGGAAATCACGCAGCCAATAATCCAAGCGTAGAATACTCCGGCGAACTGTTTCAAGGTTATTGAGCAACCAGCCTGACAACTGTAACTACTGGTTATCATATTAGTGTTAGCACTGGTTGCTTTAGCCACCCATGATATACCTATAGCTTCGGTGAACAATCTTCTTGGTATACCAGCTTCAAATAAACGCTGCATCACACTCTGGAATCTGGCCACGAGAGAGCTATTCTTTCTGAGTATCATTTCGTTAAACACAGTCAGCATGTTCTCCGTCGCTCGCAGAACTCTAGCTTCATTATTCACAGCTGAAGTGGCTTGAAAAATGTAAAAGTTACCTTGTAAAATAAGTGTCAGTCCATTGTATTTTAAAGTTTTCTCGGCGCAGTCGTCGAATGACCCACAATCCGCGGAAGTGGCAGCGAACTTGTTATACTTCTCTTCCTGTACAAAATATTTCGTCGAATTCTTCAAGTATGGAGTTCTTCCACTTGCCATGACGTCATTATTTGTTTTAAGTAATTGTGGTGGCGCCCGAATGGTGAGGAATGAATATAATTGCATGCTTATGTAGGCAGAAGAATATATGCACATGATTAAATACATTAAATTCAAACATTTCTGTTTGTTAGACCTTGCATCTTGCAAAGAAGTAGCACCCACGATTGCTCCCCAGCCATACAACAAAGTAGTTATCAATGACACAGAGTCTCCATCGAAGAGAGAAATTAAACACCATACAATTGAATAGGTTAAATAAAATATAAAAAAGAAATATACGTCGTTTAGTTTACTTACTAAATTTTCCCAGGATCTTTCTGCTCTTTGAGCATGATAGACCCAAAAAACACTTTGACGAACGTATATGCCTGAATAATCGACTATGTCTCCATATATTCTATACAGACCACCAGCGCACGCGTCTAAGCTCCCGTTTAGTAAATAATCAATAAAACCTCTGTTATCATAAGGATTTTCTTCTTTTCTGTAAATGTAATGTATATCTAAAGTAGCATTGAAATATTCATTAATGATTTTCATTATTTCAAAATCAGATCCCTTAATTTCTTCGACATGATCGTATTCTTTGAGAGATTTCTTGTTTGGTATCGTGGAAAAAGGAAACAGTGTTGCCATGCCAACTCTAAATGGGCATTTATTAAGATTTCCAGGATTTTTTATTGGAAAAATGCCTTCGTCTTGTATGGTTCCATTAACGCAGGTATTTATATGCGTTGGTTTGTCAACGACCTCTTCGCACGTATCTCCATCTATTTTCGGGAAGAAAGTGAAGATTTCATTTTTATCTGTTTGATAATCTTGAATGATGAATGTTACAGCATATTTGCTTACACGTTCACCTATTTGCTCAAGTTTGTCGACACAGCCATCGTCTGTAGGATCCGATATAATGATAAGAAATCTCATGTCCTTATCAACTTCTGTAAAATTAAAGTTGCTTACGTCCTCACACGCATTAAAGAAGGTAATGGTCAAGGAATTCATGTGCAAATCATGATTCTTCTCATTTAGAATGTCTTTCACAATTAGTTGAGGTATGTTATATTCCGTTAATTTATTAATCAATTCAATAATGAATGCATTTTCTTCAATACCTCCGCTTGTTTGCTCCAATATTGCCACCGTAGGTCTAAAGTATAATTCCTGGTCACTTATAGCTATTACACAATTAGTTATGGAGTTGTATTTAATAGTTTCTATTATGTTATTCTTTGGCAATGTAATTTTCATGTCTCCATAAATGCCAACTAAATTAATTATTAAAATGCCGTAAACCAGGTGCTTCCACATTCTTACGAAAAGCTGTTCTTTCAGAAGAGCGCTCGCTGCCACTTCAACGGCCAATTCTTCTAACGATGTGTGGCTGGGGAGTTACTTTCCTCACTTCTTCTCTCTGACTAAATCACTTAGAAGTGGTGAAAAGTGGGATTTTTAAATAACTGTTTGTATGGAAGTTCAAAAACTGCTTTTAAGCAACTCAATTTGAATAAATGATTTTTTGTATTTATTTTAATGTGTTGGTCTTCACTTGTATTGCAAACCGGGCTGATGTCCGCAACTCAACGACATTTTCCGTTCTTTTTAATGAAGGTATTTCTATAGACTTGCACTCGTTTGAACTAGTAGCGGTTTTGACTGTCGAAATTATTTAAACAGCTCCTTTATACAATGGCAAACACTGTTTAAACATTAGTGATTTTAATGACTTATAGATACATGTATAATATGTAGTGAAACTATAGGTAATGCAAGTTTATTAAAAGGTTCGGTGTTTCTGTCGTAGCGTCGTCGGAAAATAATATTTATAAAAAAATATAAGGAATCAAGCATTATTTTGCGGGAATCCATCGAATCTAATACAGGCAATTTACTTGCCTAAAAAGGCACTTCTATCACTAGCTATGTAGTACAAACCAAAAAAAATCCGTGACACTTAAATATCATTCAATTTCATCATCATCATTTCAGCCGAAAGACGTCCACTGCTGGACATAAGCCTCCCCCAAGTGTCGCCACATTGACTGGTCCCGTGCGACTCGTATCCAACGGATCCCCGCAACCTCAAAACCCCAATTCAAACCACAATTTCATTATTTATTTCGATTTAATTTCGCAAAAATTAAGAAACATGCTTGGATGTAGAAACCAACATCATCCTTCCGACTGAAAACATACATAACTTTTAGTTTTAAAACCTTAAAAATATTGAAATCAAGGCGTAATATTAATGGCGCCCGCAGGGGGCGATGCCTGCCAGTGCTGTGGGACTGTTCGAAAGAGATACCACGGCCCTGGAACACAAAGGACAAGGAAGGAACATGGATGGGTTTTAGTCAGTACAAGTCTGACACTCCCTTCCGCTCCGCCCAGAGTGCGCGAGCGGGAGAAGTTATTTGATGATTTTATCGAAAATGACTTGATTTTTTTCAATTTATTATATTAAGCATACACGGGAGTAACTCTAGTACAAAACACATTACGTATGAAACCGTAAAAGGCTTTTATCTCAACATGTTTAAACCTTCAAGTTGCGGTTATAATTATTTTCTGCCTCAACATTGATTCTACATTTAGATAGCAGTATACGTTTTCCGAAAACTTGTTTTCTATCTACTTGTTTCTGTTAACAGACTGCCTCGTTGGTCTAGTGGTGGTTGCACGACTGCTGAGAATGAGGTCCTGGGTTCGATTCCCAGGTTAGGAAAAGTGTTATTGGGTTTTTTCCATTAGGAATTTCTCAGTAGCAGCCACGGAGTCTGGATTTGTGCCCGGTTGATGGCAATAGGATCGCACCCTATTACTTGGGACTTAACATATTTGGCGAAATGTGGGAGGTATTGGTATCCTGCCTTATCCTTTGGGAATTAAAGGTGCGATGGTATGTTATGTTATTTATAACCATTGAGTTTCTTGCCGGTTCTTCTCCATAGGAAACGACCAATCCTCTCCCAATCGCTCCTTTTTTTTCGACGTTTTATAAGTGCCCATCTAGGCCAAAATAAAAATATTTTATAGGAAAATCAAAATATTTTATAGGAAATAAAATATTTTGATTTTATGAATACATAAATAGGTGGTTCATAATGCACTAAGCTGCATCTGAAAAGCCCAAGTCAGACGGTTATGGAGCAATTCTTCACAAATGCACTTTGCTATAACCAAATTAAGCGGGTAGTTGAATAAAATAAAGTTATCTGTCAAATTGATGGCAAGTACTTAAATGCTAAAGACGGTAGTGAAGCAGTTGTCTTGTAACCGATTTATAAGTGAGGACAGTGATCCAAAATTGTGAAACATAAGCATTTACCAGTAATTCATTGATTTTTCAGTAGCTTGTTGTTTATAAACAAAATGTCGCAGCCTGTTATAGAAAATGTAAGTAATTTCAAGAACATTGAAAAGTATTTCGTAAGATTATTTGGTTACCAGTTTAATTTAAGTTTGTCATATTTTTTGGTTGTTTTCTTTTTATTTAGTTCGTTTTACTGTTCTTACTTACTTTTTACTTGTTCTGTGTGAGTCAAATCAATACTTTTTTCTGAGTTATTTATTTGTGAGAGGTTCAAGAACTCAAAAGTCAATTATTCAAGTAATGTTTTAAAACTAGATGGGGTCGGTGTTTTCTTTACTCTGAGCAGAAACACCAAAAAATCAGTCTCTTTTAAAGTCCAGATATAATATTGCTCAAGTCATATGACGACCATGTAGATTAGTGGCAGGTGTGATAGTTGTGGTTTTGAATAATATAATAATTATTACATCTCGGATTAACCCATCATCATCTGTCTAGCCTTTTCCCAAACTACGTTGGGGTGGGCTCTCTGTCTAACCAGAAGCAACTGAGTACCAGTATTTTACTTAAAGTGACTGCCTATCTGACCTCTACAACCCAGTAACTGGGTCATACGATACCCCTTGGAAAGACTGGATACCTGACTTTCGGTTTCTGACTATCTCTATGCAATCTACATGCAAATGACAACCGAGACCAACGGCTTAACGTGCTTTCCGAGGCGCGTTGGAAACTCAGTATGTAGTGATGGTCCCATTCACGGACTAACCTTGGCAAGCACGGCTTGAACATCGACCCGTGCAGCTGTTATTATTTAGCCACGAGCTCCTCTGCTGACTAACCCATCAGAGAAAACGGGTGTGATGGTACCTACCTAATGTTAGAGTAACGACGTCACGTCAGATATGTACAATGGCAGACACTCCTACCTGATCACCATTAAGCTCATTTTTGCTTACACTTACACCATGAAGCTCTCTCTAGACGGGCGGGGCGCCCCTATGCGATTTTTTTTAACTGATCCGGCGGAAAAGGCCCTGACTGTACGTTCAAGAGGTGCTACGACTATTTTCAGGAGGCATACACGGATGTGGTGGAATTGTGTGCCCTGCTGCAATGTCTGGGGTTCAGCGTCAAGTCCCTGGACACCAGCGACGGCAACATCAGCCAGGATGGCGGGATGAGGAGTGTTGTTATTAATTGTCAGGTAAAAACAATCATTATATAAATAATTAGCTGATGCCCGCGACTTCGCCCGCGTGGATGTCGGTTATCGGGACCAAAAGTAATCATGAAATTTTGATCCCGTTCCCGCAACAAAAACTTGACAAATTATATACTAAAACCTTCCTCGAGAACCACTCTATCCATTGGTGAAAACAGTATAAAATCGGTGCAGTAGTTTTTGAGTATATCGCGAACAGACGACAGACGCGGCGGCGGAGGATTTAGTTTTATAATATGTAGTGATAGTGAAGCGTCTGTTTGTAATTTCAAAATAATCGCTTTTTACTGAAAGCATATGAAAATATGTATACGGTACTTATAACTAAAAAAAAATGTCTTTCTGTCTGTCTGTTTGTTCCGCTTAAACTCCGTAACGGCTAGACCGATTTTGATGGAACTTTTACTGGCAGATAGCTGATACGGGGTGGAAGAGACACCGATGCGAAAACGGTTACCACGCGTATTCAGTACATCAATTTGAGCCCGACACATAAATTTTCCATCAATATTAAACAAAAACAGCTGTTCCATACATTTTGACCGTGTAGGTATTGCACTTTTGTAGGAAACAGCTGATTAAAAAAAAAAAACCGATGAAAATTTTCTATGTAAGGGCTTAGAATGATGTACTTAATAAATAGTAACCGTTTTCGCGTCGGTGACCTTCCAGCCCGAATAAGGACCAACTTTTAGGCTACTTTTAGTTTAGAAAAAAGATTACGGTTCCGTGTAAAAACTTAAAATCCTTTGAATTGTTAACAAAATCGGATTCAGATTGGGAAGTAATATTTTTATTATAATACGAGCTGTTTCCCGCGACTTCGCCGCGTGGAATTCGGTTTTATTTGAGATGTAAGCAATGCTATCTTTCAATTTGGATCAAACTACACACGGTGTGCAAATTTGATTAAAATCGGTTAAGTAGTTTAGGAGTCCATCGCGGACAAACAACGTGACGCGTATTTTATATACACATAAGAAAGAAAGATTACATATATTATAATAAATACATTATATTGCGGTTGAAGACGCATTTGTTATGTATTTGTCGGGTCTAGTTTTTAAGTAGAAATGAAACTTATCACATGATTTGTCGATGTTAGTCTTTGTAATTAAAATGGCTTTCAGAACTGGGACACTTAACTGTGTTTTGTCACTTGTACATATTTTATTCATCAAAGAAAAAATTCTTTCGACAGGTGCGTCTTCCAGTCAGACATAAAACATATTCAATTATTGTACGAAAATTCGTGCAGTTGAGATTGTTATTCGGAAATGTAATAATTCCACCCAACGGACTTGAGTAATAACATTTTTAGCGTTCCACATTGATATTTTTTCATCTGTTGCAATTTATAAGCGAAAACTCATTAAACACGTTCGTATCTTGGTCGCTGCCAAGAAATCCTTGTGTGATCAGCAAATCTGTAAGATTCTGTACTTCTTCTCATATTTATCGTTTGATATCATTGTAAAAGTGGGACATTTTTGCTCTGGTTGGGGACAACGGGACAGACAGCCTGAAAGCGGGTCTGTTCCGCCCAAAGCGGGATGAATGGTCACGTTAGTAATGACTCATTTCCTATGAAGATTCTTAAAAGTATCATAACTTTATGTAGGGTGGTATGGTGTTTGGCTTATATTTTTTTCACACTTTGCTATCGTCTTTGGAGCGGGGAATTCCGGTAAAAAGAAAGATGGGATCACGGAATTTGTTAATATGAATTGGTTACAAACTTACAACTGCTACAATGACTTAGGTACCTATTAATTATGTAAGTAGGTACAGTGTACAGTCGCCAGTGCATCAAGTTACCACAAACTGACAAATTTTTGTATTCGATTTTGAACTTTACCAAGTTATATTTTATGGTTTAAAATCATTTGGAGAAATTTGACAGTGTGTGGTAACATGATGTGCTTGCGACTGAACGTTATATTATCTCGTGCATTTTATGAGGTATGTATTTTATTAGATTTTTATTACCAATGCTCTCATTGGTAATAAAAATCTAATAAAATACATAAAATGCGAACACGCACAAGTCTGATTGGCTGAATTTCTATTTTGTAGAAATTATAGGTGCATGTCGCATGACAGCTGCAAGATGTGAAATTCTAAACCAACATATATTACACTAAGTACATGGTTACCATACGACTCAAAATGTAATAATATAATATCTTGGGACAACCAACACACCGCCATCTGATCCCAAACTAGGCAGAGCCTGTACTATGGCAACCAGACAACTGATAAACATACTTATATATTTCTAAATACATACATATTATAGATAAATTATACACCCATATACAGAACAAATAATCGTACTCATCGCACAAAGATTTGTCCTGTGTGGGAATCGAACCCACGACCTCCGTCCTAGCAGTCAGGGTCACTAACCACTAGACCAACAGGACAATCTAAAAAAAATTATAATAATAAGTATCGTGAGTCGGTGCCAGCATAATCATAGAAATTTAATGTAATTTCAGAAGTCTAGTTAGCAATTGGCTGCAGTGTTGGTGTGGGTTCGATTCTCAAACCAAATAATTAGTACATTTTTATAGATTGGTGGTTTGCATAAATATAAATACAGATTGGTTTTTGTTTAATAGATACTAGGGACCTGCAAGAAGGCCCATATCTACTGTTATATTATATTGTTTCTGCAACTAACAGATAAACATTCAACATGCATAGTCCCAAAAAAAAAATAGGCCAGTTACAGGCACTTTTGAACTGTCAAAACAAAGATACAATGTAGTTACAGTCCCAGTCTCAAGGCAAAATAACTATGAAAGTACTGTATTAAACTTGCCTATTTTGTACGCACGACGGCTCATTAAGCTATACAAAACCAGTTTATACGAATCTCTTATTGTACAGAAAAAAAAAATAAAGCGAGGCCACATTAAACTGGAAATGTAAAGTTTGATGTGCCGCCGTGTGTATAAAAAAAAAAAAAAAAAAAAAAAAAACAAAAATGTATTAATTCAAGTAAAATACCCATACAACAATAAATAATAATAAAATGAATCGAAAAAACCATTTGAAATTAAAACATTGCGTATCATTGCTTGTAACATCAACATAATTCTCCTGCCCTTATCCCAATTTATTTGGGGATGTTCCTATCCATGCATGAGCATGTCACACGGCGCGGGCGGCACATAAAGCTTTATATTTCCAATATAACGTAGCCTCACTTTGTATATATTTTCTGTACAATGAGAGATCCGCATACACTGGTTTTGTATAGCTTGACCACCCGACGTGCGTCATCCTTCCCTTGAAGCTGATATAGTTAGTAGATTAATTTTATTTTATAATTTTACTGTCCTAATTTAATTGTGCTATGTAAAGTGATGGCCTGAAACACAGGTTCAAATAAACCTAGATCGGGCAGGTCGCTACCAAACATTCATTGAACATTATCATTACTGTTGAATGTATTTTAGTTATAGTTGATTTATAAGTACTAATTATACCATTGTGCTGCCCATGTCCAAAGATCACCAGGGTATAAATGGTCCAGAATTGTCACGAATTGGTACCCTTTACATAAGAAAAGGAGAAAAGGTAGGCCATTCAAAAGATGGAGTGATGACATAGTTGCCACGGCTGGAATTACCTGGAACAGACTAGCAAGAGAAAGAGCGAAATGGAGGAGGCTTTCACCGCCAGAGCAGTCCTTACAAAACACATAATAACCAATTAAGATGTAATACTAACAAACTAGAATAAGCATATTACTGACAATACTAACATACCAGATGTACAGAAATGTAAAACCTAGTAAGGAATAAATAAAGCTTTATTATTATTTCCTTTATTATAATTATACCATTGCAATGGCATGTTAATAATACTACTGCGTAATCTTTTCAGTCGTCTGGTCTCCACGTGGTGTTGGAGAGCCCGAGCTTGTCCTGTTCCTGTCCGACCACCACCACTCAGCAGAACAGTGGCGTTTGGCAGGTGTCCGGCATCACCGGAGGAAAACAATTGGACAAGGTAGGACATGTTGTATTGGAAATTAAAAAAATAAAAAAAGTTCAAAATTAAGGTAAATTTTGGTACTTACAAGTTATGACAAAAATCTAAATTTGCCCATATCTTTTTACCGTGTTGACTCAGGACCTTGATTTTTATACACTTAATAGGGACTATAGACCTCAGTATCTGGTATAAATTTCAACTAGCTAGGTCCACCCGTTCCTGAGAAAATCGGTGGTGACACACGAACAGACAGAAAGACAGACGGACAAGAAAGTGATCTTATAAGGGGGTTCCTTTTATGATGAGGTAAAAATGAAAATAACTGCCTTGTTACTGCTCGGAGCACGAGGTCCTGAGTTCGATGCCCAAGGCGAGAAAAGAAGTGTTATAGGGTTTTCCATCAGGAATTTCTCAGTCAGTGCCCAGTAGATGGCAATAAGCTAGGCTCCTACTGGCGAAATGTGGGTGTAATATTTGGTACACTTCTGCTTAACTCTTCGGCGATTACAGGCGTGATGTTACATTACGTTATAATGGATCAGTCAGCCAAAACTCTGCTTTTCTTCTACCACTAGTCTAACCGCAGCTGAATACCAGTTTTTTACATGGAGCGACTGCCTATCTGACCTCCACAACCCAGTAAGTGCTGAAAGTTGAAAATCCATTAAATCCATCAGCTTATTTCCCTTTTTTTAGTAGGTGATACAGATTTAACAAAAGTTAATACTTTTTCGTAAAAGTACCTAATTTAACGCAGCTCGGTTTAGTATGAAAGTATCCCATGAATAGTCGCCAATTCAATTTTTATTCGCCCTATTCTTAATTTCCGATTAATTAAAAGAATTTAGAGACACGAATTGAATGCATTCCGTCCCGTATTTTTACATTAGGCAATCTACTTTGTCTATTTGCAAGTGTGATGCATAATTATCAGAAATACGTTAGCATAGTAAAGAGTTGTCACTATGGGAGTCATATCTACATATAAGATTACGCTACGTCCGTCCGTTATGTTGAAATGAAATGAACGTATCAATAACGCCCCGGGAACTCCCGAATAGAGGAGCATCCGCTCCGGCCGTCGGGAAAGTACCTCTTAATGGAAATTGAATAAATTGTCTGCGGTTTATCATGACTTCTCTACAATTGTCTCTGATGAGATATATTCGTTCCGTATAGTTCAAGTTGGTGTTATTTTGGATTCAATAAATATAGCAGGTAGACTAGGTAGGTTACTAATTAATTAAAGGTACTTATTAACAATAACTTATCTACAATTTTAAATTTCTATATCGAAGTATCTATGTGAACTTAAGACTGAAATCATTGATTTCAAGTGAAGGGACCTGAAGATGTGACTCTAAATAAAATCTCTAAATAGGAACCCATATTGTTGTTGTTCTCTCACTTTGTATCTTGATCACAAATTCCTCGCCTCTTTGGTTTAGTGGTCACAAGCGCGACTACGCGGAATATGAAGTTCTGGGTTCGATAGCCATGTCGGGCAAAGTGGTATTGGGTTTTTCCATCAGATATCTGTAGCAGCCACGGCGTCTGGTTTTGTGCACGGTTGATGGCAATAAAGGCTTACCTGCCCCCTTCTGTTTAAACCCGTATGGCAAGCGTATTGTTATATTATGTACAACGATTTCCTATTTCAGGAATTTGGATGCTCACTACTAGGTTCACTTCCAAAGAGTCACCGTGAACGTCTGTCGAAGGAGCTCCATGAGATGATCAGATGCATAAAGCAACACAATGATTCGGATGCTGAGCTACCTATGGACGCTATAGAAAATAAGTCTGCCAGCATGGTTGAACTGAAAACTCCTGAGAAAATGTAAGATATGATTTTGTAATCCAATCTAAATTAAGATCTGCATATTTCTTCTTACTATTTTGTTTTCGAACGATAGTTAAAGAATATATAATAATATTCAAACTGGGGTAATCGTGTCTTGTTTTAATTACTTGTAAGTGATGTGGACGATGCGCGTCAGTTTGGATAACTCCATAGTTCGATACAAGTTAGATGACAAAACGCGTCAGTTTCGATAACTCCATAGTTCGATACAAGTTAGATGACAAAATTGGGGCGAGCGAATTTCGAGCTGCATCATCTCAGTTTAACCAGAGCTTTAATATGAAGACAAAAAATACCAAAAAGTAGATATTAGTACCTAATCGTTTTGTAAATACCTTTCTAATACATAAGTGGTTTATCTATTTATCTAGATCTAGCCTATAATGTCCCACTGCTGAGCTAAGACCATATTCTCCGTTTTCCACACATGTTTATAAAATCATAAGTCATATACAACTAAGAAAATAATGTTGTTTTGAAAGATTAGTAGTTTAAGATTGTTTGTAAACATTGAGCGGAGTCGAATTCTCTATTTATTTTCAGGGAATTCCCGATCAAAAACGAGACGCCTACGCGCTATCGCTCTCTGGATACCCTCACAGCACCAAAGAAGGGGGAGTGCGAACAACCTCTGCCTGATCCTAGGCCTTTGCAGAAAGCAGATGTTGCTGATACGTCTGCTGCTGAGAGTAAATATAACAAGGTGTTGGTTCATACTCTTTACTTTAGTCAATAGAGCCAAGAATCTAAGTACTGCCTCTTTGGTACAGTGATTACAAGCGCTACTGCTAAGCATGAGGAATGGTTTCGATTTCCAGGAAGGACAAATTGATATTTGGGTTTTTGGATCAGGAATTTCTCGGTAGCAGCCACTGAACCTGGATTTGGGCCCGGTTGATGCAAATGAGGTTCACTTAACACAACTAACATATCATACGCACGGGACCTATGTATGTGATAAACTGATAAATAAGTGAAAACACAAATAGGCACATTCGGAAGCAATATTATTTGATCCGTGTGGAAATCGAACCTGCAAAACGTGTACACGAGTGAAGCAATGCTAATTGCTCGGCTATGACATAAACAAATCATTTATTTGCTTAAAACATGGTATACAATGGGGTAAAATAGTTCAAACATGTTTAGACAAGATAGAAAAAAAAAATCGAAAAAAAAGCAAAAAATTTTGGGCTTTGCAAAATGTTACAAAGCTTCAACATTTTTATCCATAAATTTCCTTAAACTGTAGAAATTACATTCACTTATCCACTTGGCAGGCGCGGTCCCAGCCTAAGACTTAGGGGGTACCCACCCCCAAAGGTAGCCAGGAATTTGGTTGGGACGGAGGAGTGTCAATTTGGCGTGTATGATTTTTGTATGGGGGGGGGGGGGGTAATGACCCCTGTGAACCCCTAGGAACACGCCTGCGTCTTGTGCAATTTAATCTTTAATAATCATGAATTAAATGTTTTGAAATATCTTGGTATCTTGTTGTAAATACGCACGCACATTGGTAGGCTGACTATTTGGTTGTAGATCTTAGAGACCTTGATTTTTGGCGAGTTGGAAATCGTAGTGTTTTTTTGCCTTTATGTAGGACCTATCAACTACGTATACCTTATTAGATTCAGTAATACATAGTTTTTTTTTTCAGCAGATTATGTGTCGCAGACAAAGCACATACACGCTGTGTTCAACTCCTGGCAGTGTTAGGATTCGAAATAAAACATCAAGGTACTATAAAATTAACATTTATTATATTCCTGGATAGGTTTTCGGATTAGTTAACGTAAGATCACCCTATTCTATTTCTCCTAACATGCCTGTTTTACCCTCAAAGAAAATTAAAAACAAAATTATCTCCTTGATCAGAGTGTTATATAGGAGATAATTTTGCTATATTTTCATTTATTTGGCAGATACTACTACTTTTTATCATTCTCCTGCCCTTATCCTGATTTATTTGGGGTCGATGCAGCATGTCTTCTTCTATAAATACCTCTATTAATCACTCCCTTACGTTTTCGATTCTTTGTTTTCACTACTGTTATAGCCATCCACGTTCATATAAATATACTTAGTTTAAAAAAATAAATTTATGAGCCCTTTTTCAGTCCTATACAAGCTTCTCAAAGTACCCTACTGGAAAATTTGATAGCAGCGGAGAAAGCCGCAGAAGAGCTGCATATCAAGCTGGCATACGTTATCAGAGAATTTATGGAAGACGGCAAACATGACTCTTCAATGTCTTCGCTGACGCTGGACGTCTCCAAGATTTCGTTGCTGAAGGTATAAAATCAATTAAAAGCTTATTTTAGTTTACCCTAAACTTCGAAAGGGGTCGTTGTACTCATAATTATGAACAAGTTTTACTTATAACCAACTCTGAAATCGGGACATCATCTGCCACCTAAGTCGTCCAAATGTTGGCAAAACCTGATTTGACCTTTCACCTCTAGTGTCAGAAAAAACAAAATCTAAGGTTGTATAACTTTAATCCGGGGCTGCGGGATCACTGTTCGAAAGAGATACCGCGGCCCTGAAACACGTTAAGAAGGAACATGGATGGCTTTTAGTCGGTACAAGTCTGACACTATTTTCCGCCCCGCCCAGAGCGGGAGGTCATTTGATGATTTCCAACCAGAAAAAAAAGATGGTATATAGGTACCTGTAATATAGTTGTAACCAACAAACTTTGTTTGCTAACTTTAAAAATGTTGATACAATGGCTATTTTGGGGTACCGGTCTGCCGTTTAACTGAGACCATGTTTGAGGTAGCTGTGAGGTACGCAAGGGGTGCAATTAAGCGTCCGTCGTCGGGCGCATGCCTGTAGCGACGTGATACCTCAGACAGACCTGACCAATCTTGGGGTAGGCCTGTAGTAGTTAGTATGGCCGTGTATTACGTTCTATTTTTGAACCAGATTGTGAGGTTTTTTAAGATGATATTCTCATTTCGGAAGTCTGGTCTTTATTATATACGTTTAGTGCTGTATTCCGGCGTTGGAGTTCAGAAATCTCATGTTGCCAAAGATTCGTCATCATCTAACACTTATTATCCATACCCTGTCTCATATGTCGGGTATGGAATGGAAGCTGCAATGTAATCTTTTATGTTTGTGTGTTCATTACAGTGTCCAGAAGCTTCCAAAGCTCAATTTGCATCAAGCCCAAATCTATCCGGAATAGGTGTTGTTAAGGAAGACTTAACAAAAAGCCACTTAAAACGATTTGAAAGCGCTTCAACATCCAATTTAGCGCCGAAATCAGGAACTGCCAAAGAAAAGACGATCTGCTCCCGACTGCGTCGCATATCTCCAAATATTTTTAAAGGGAAAAAGGAATCTCCGAATATGAACATTGATAAGGTTAAAGCGCAAGATGCAAGAAGTAAACTCAACAGTAAGTTACTTTTGTCTTTGTTGTCTTGGATGAATTAAATGAGAGCTCAAAATCTAATTTACTTTTTATTTTGTGAGAACTTTCTGCGACATACCTACCATATAGTTATGGGTTTGACAGACACTTGAAGTCTTGTGCAATTTATTTCATCACTACTATTGCTTTCAAATCGATTTAGGAAAACATGGTGAGGAATCCGGAATGTCCTGGAACCAAGAAAATTTGAGCACATGTGTCATCTACCGACCTGTACTGGGCCAGCGTAATGGATTATAGCCCTTATTATACATACATATTTATGTAAAGGTCTCCTCACAAGAAGACATGTGTCGCAGCAGTGGGAATATTATAGGTTGATTATGAAGTAGTTAATACTTACTTCTTAAAATGTTTGCAGGTCTGTTCAAGCCAAAAATAGTAACACCAGTACGCACCCCTCGATCGAACATGGAAGCAAGCCCTAATCTCAGTTCTTCAAGAAAGAAATACAGTCATATCAAATCAACTATACCAAGACCTTCTTTTAAGAAGGAATAAAAGCTCATCATTTTAGTACAAATTAAAAGTGTTTAATGCAGAACCTAACTAGTTAGAGGGCAGTAATTACAATAAACTAATATTTAAATATACTATGTTATTTTGTAACCATCCTATATTAACACTTATATATTTGCATCACTTTGGGTCAAGTATCAGATGGGTCAGAATTAGTATAAGTTCTTATTAATTTTTCAACTTCTTTTTCTAAACATTCAGTTTTGCATTCTTTTTTTTTTGTTTTTGTTTTTGAATGCTTGGCTTCTTTATCTCTTCTATACGCCTTTTCTTCAAAAATTTTATTTCTCTGTAGATGCATTTCAACAGGATAAATTATACTTTCGATTAGTTCTTCTCTTGCTCCCTTTGCGTAGCTATCCCCTCTGTTGTGTACAGCATCGCGACTAGTTTTTCTCACCTTCCTAGATTTTACAATACGGACATCCTCTATACTTTCCTCGTCAGTATTTACTGATTTTAGATCTGACATTTCATGTTTTGCTCTATTATTAATTTCTTTTTCTTGAACCTTAGTGGTTAATTCTTTTAAAGTGTACTTTTCAGTGTTTGGACCTTTCGTCCTGTCTTTTTTAGCTAATTTAAGGCATATTGTTGCTTTTGGGTATCCAGTGAATTGCTGATAGCATCCTCCCTTTTCCAGCGACACAAAGGGTTTGAAAAATCTTCTGGGGTGTATGTCCTCTGGTGTCTCATTTAATAACACATAAGCCTTCTTCAGAAATGTTTTCTTGTCAATAGGGTTCTGCATGTGGAAGAAATTTTCAAGTTGTTCATGGGACTTTAGCCTTTTCAATGCATTTCTTTGCACAATGTTGTACGAAACTACAGCCATGAGAATGAATGCGGGCTCATTACTAAGTACATGGTCCCATAGTATCAGCCACTCGGAGCATGTTAGTACCTCGCTAAAAGCTGTTTCTAGTATTTTAAGAGCATATGTTTGACTTGTGATGCCAACATCACAGAAATGGGTTAACAGTGGTTGATCATGCTCAGCTAGAATATTTTCAACAATGGCCAACACACTTATTGGAGGGAATGGAGCGTATTCAAACCATAACTGACAATAATTGCACAACACACTGGCCACAGATTCAAATAGTAAAAGAGGATCCTTTTGAAGTACTTTCACAAATGGGAAAACAAAACCAGGCAAGAACTTCATAACACCAAATAATGGACACCAGTGAGAGAGACAGGACAGGAGGCGTTTTAAGCTTTTCAGTGTCACTGCACTGTGGATAGTAAACTGCTTCTCTATATCTTTGTAAGCAGAATGAATGCCTTTCTCAAGGAGTGCGGCATAAGCAGCCTTATTCCGTGGAGTATCCAACAGTGACCTCCAAATGATTGAGCGGAACTTATCTGGATATTCACCATATTGCATTAATATTCTCCTTAATCTAGCACTATCCATACAAACACGCATCTTTGCTTCAATTTGGGATTTTGAATGTGCTGGTTCCTGGGAAGCAACTTTAAATGCTGAGGTGCCTGGGGCTTCGTTCCTCAAAGTTTCTACTACACAGTTTTGACAGTTCCGAACTGAATCCATTACATATGAACAATTGTAGATATTGACTTCACCGAGTTGCAGTATGCAGAGGAAGTATTTTCCTGTAGGACTGACAACGAACTTACGAATACCTGATGATTCGGGATGTATAATATGAATTATATTTAAAGATTCTACATCTAGTAAATAAAGTATACAATCACTGCTCAATATAGCAAGGATTTTGTTAGCACCACCATCAAATAACTGTGGAATAAATGCTATTTGATGAGCACCAGTTATATTGTATTTAGACATATTAATTGACTTTAGTGCCTTCCAGGTATCCATGCTGAACAGTATTAACATGTTTGTGAGACCAGCCATGGCCATAGCACGACCATTCATAGTGAAAGCTATACTTTTCATGTGTTTCAATTCACTTGGTATTATCTGCTTCACAGATTTCATGTTCTCATGTTTCCAAATTTGTACTGTGTCATTTTGAAAACATGCCACAAGGTATTCCCCAGCAGGAGAAAACATTATTTGTTGGATTTGAGCACCGTGGTATGTGTTCAAGGTGAAGAACTTCGTAAAATTGCGTAGCTCCCACAGAATAGCTTCTACAGGGCTGGCTGTCAGAAGATTGTTCGTTTTTACGTGGTTAGAGAAGGAGATGTGTCTTACTGGTGCTGTGTGCCCCGGCAGCGTGAGGGAGACTTGCCCAGTCTCGGTGTCCAGGAAGTTCATCTCGTTCTTCTTCGCCATGGCGACAATAAGCGTATCTTGTTTGCTCGGCACGAATTGTAAGGCAGTGCACGGTCCCGTTCCGGGTAATTTCCAAAATTTTAGGTCGGAAAAGTCCAGAATAAAAATGTTGCCGGCGTTATCCGCACATGCGAGTTTGTCATTGTTGTCGTCGAAAACGCCGCTAGAGAATCGTATTCTGCGGCATTCGCCATTAGAGCCGCGAACCGTGTGATGCAGCTGTAGTATGACACCGTCCTTTGGCTTAGATTTTAACTTTATATCAAATTTTTCTATAGCTTCCTGCTCACCTCTCTTCTCTTGGTCCATTTATGATTGTACCAATATTTTTGTATGAATCAAAAAACATGATATTGTCAGATTGTTGACATATTTTTTTTTAGATTTATCGTAAATATTATTTAAAATTTGGCGGAATCGAGCAATCAAAACAAAAACAGAGATTGTTAAAAATTCTCGATGACAGATGACATGACAAACATGTGACAGACGAATCATAGACGTCACTCTGTTCTACGTTCGGATAGTTATTAGAAACTTTCAATGTAACTAAGAAAAAAAAACGCATTTTTATGATTTTGTTCCATAATACGAATGAAAAAAATAGAGCGGCAGAAGTGAAAACAGCTGTCTGTATCTTTCTCACTCCACTACACTCTGCGGTCCCGAGTTCACCCGATCGAGGCTTGCACCTCAGAGCGTGACGGATCAGCCTAACTTACTACCTACGAAAAAATGTGTGTGCAGTGCGCCAAAAGAAGTTTTCAGTTCAAAAAGTAATGCAAAACATTATAAAAATTATATCCCTAAACTGCGGTTTCTGCACTGGTTTCTAAGGAATTATGTATGTATAATGTACATATTCAGCTGCATCCGGTTAGACTGGAAGCTGACCCCAACATAGTTGGGAAAAGGCTAGGCAGATGATGATGAATGTACATACATATTTCCTTAGAAACCAGCGCAGAAACTGCAGTTTTTGAAGTGAAAACTTCTTTTGGCGCACCGCACGCCGCCGGCACATGCAACAGCTACCCGAAACTGTTAAATTTTCCCAATCAACCTTGAACTTAAAGCTGTGGCGCTCAAGTTGGAAATGAATCAAAGAAATTTGACAGATTGTAGTAGCTTGATGTGATGGTGTCTGCACATACAAGAAAATCGCAAGTAACTGTTAATTGTATAACAAAACATATTGCATTGCATGATGGTTCATTTCGCGGTTGAAAATTTGTAGGAGGCGCAGTTGGTAAACTTTACTTTGGTGAAAGTTTCTATCGAGATTGTATTGAAAAAACATAGTGGCGTTAGTTCTAGAAATGGCCACATACAAAAAGATCCATGGCACACTGAACTTATGAAGTCTATGGTCGGGACTTTGTTTGTAGAACATGATGTGTACTACACTCCAAAAATTCTATACATAGCTATATACCAAGGGAAGTACCTATGACTAACATATAAGCTTCTTGCGTCATTTCATTCGGAGTCAATGCGTTTCTGTGTTTTGTGAGCGCAGGACGTACCAGTTTATCATTTCATTCAGTAGAGTGTTATTAAAGTTAACTTTCGAGTGCCAACATTTACTATCAAGGTAAGATAACACGTTCATTTCCGTAAATAAATGTTTTTTTTACTGTTTTAATAATAGATGTAAAAAAAGATATGAAAGGAGGTTACAGCAGTTAAGATGACGAGTATTTTAGAAGTATGGAAGCAGAAGAGATGCTGTGACCCCAAAATAAATTGGGATATGGGCAGGAGAATAAGGATGATGATGAATAATAATAATAATAATAAAGAGGCAGACATAATGACAAAAATTCCATTATGTCTGCCTCTCAAAATGGATGTAGGAATGGATCGCGCGGTACTAAGGAGCTACTCCTCATCGACATGGCCATTAGCCAACAGGTTCATCGATCTCGCAAGGATCTAGCGACATGTTGGATAGATTATAAGAAGGCCTACGACTCGGTGCCACATACATGGCTCATGAGGGTGCTGGAGTTGTACAAGATAGATGCAACTCTACGCGCCTTCCTTGAGTCGTGTATGGGGCAATGGAGGACGGTCCTTCGATATCCAGGATGTCGACAGATCCAGGGGAACGATGAGCCTGTATGGATTAAACGGGGAATATTCCAGGGCGACAGTCTGAGTCCACTTTGGTTCTGTCTAGCCCTGAATCCTCTAAGCACATTGCTGGAGGATTCAGGTCTAGGCTACCGGTTGAGAAGAGATGGTCAGGTCATATCTCACCTGCTTTACATGGATGATCTGAAACTCTTTGCCCCCAACAAATTGTGTCTGATGGAGTTACTGAGAGTAACTGAAACTTTTAGTAGCGCCATCAGGATAGAATTTGGTGTGGACAAATGTGCAGTCATGTATGTAAAGCGAGGGGAGATTATGGCATCCGAGGGAATTCAGCTCTCGGATTCCATACACCTGAGATCCCTCTCCTCAGCCGAAAGCTATAAGTATTTGGGTATGTCGGAAGCGTTGGGCATTAATGTGACTGACATGAAGCAATCGTTGAGGGAGCGCTTCTTTGGACGCCTGAAGAAGGTATTAAATAGCCTTCTTTCAGGTGGGAACAAGGTGCGCGCCTTCAACGGTTGGGTCATGCCGGTTTTAATGTACTCTTTCGGCATACTCAAATGGACTCAGACGGAACTCGATACCCTGGACAGGAGAGTCCGTGCACTGCTGACGGCAAACCGGATGCATCACCCACGATCATCAGTGATGAGACTGTACATCCCGCGGAAGTGCGGAGGTCGAGGCTTTTTAAATGCGAAGACCCTCCACAACCGCGAGGTGTGCAGTCTCAGAGAATATTTTTTAGAAACCGATGTGGGTATGCACCGAGATGTGGTCGCAGTGGACAAGGGACTGACCCCGCTATCCATGGCTAAAGAGAACTGGCGCAAGACTGTAGTACTTACTACCGATGACCGCAAGGAAGTATGGCAAGGCAAGGAGCTTCACGGGCGCTTCTACCGGGCTCTTCATGGGCCCGATGTAGATTTTCTAGCGTCCGTGTCCTGGCTACGTTTCGGTGACCTCTTTGGGGAAACTGAAGGTTTTGTCTGTGCGATTATGGACGAAGTTATGTTGACGAACAACTACCGGAAATATATTATGAAGGACGGGACGGTTGACGTGTGTCGGGCATGCCACCGTCCGGGTGAGTCCATTAGACATATTATTTCTGGTTGTTCTCGTCTGGCTAACGGCGAGTACTTGCACAGGCACAACCAAGTAGCCAGGATTATTCACCAGCAACTTGCCTTGAAATATAAACTTGTGGAATCTGAGGTACCGTACTACAAGTATGTGCCCGACCCAGTTCTCGAGAAAGACCATGTCACACTGTACTGGGATCGGTCTATCATTACAGACAGGACTATTGTCGCCAATAAACCTGACATAGTGGTGATAGACCGATCAGCGCGCCGCGTAATGATAATCGATGTCACCATCCCGCATGACGAGAACCTCGTGAAAGCTGAGAAAGAGAAACAAATAAAATATCTCGACTTGGCACACGAGGTTGTCGACATGTGGAATGTGAGCTCGGCTATCATTGTGCCGATTGTCGTAACGGCCAATGGCCTTATGGCTAAGAGCCTCGACGACCATCTTTCGAGGCTCTCCTTAGGCAGTTGGATCAAGGGCCTGATTCAGAAGGCAGTACTCCTCGATACGGCTCGCATTGTGAGGAGGTTCCTGTCTCTGGAGCCCTAACCACCGGTAGCTTGGACCCTGTTCCCGACACCGGCGGACCGCTATTTTTTTATATTTTTAAATGTTTTTATATCGTTTGTTTTAAGAAATATTTAAAAATGTTAAAAAATATGTATATAAATGAATAAACGGAATAATAATAATCTTTATTACACAAGAATGTGGATTTACCTGTGTTACAGAGGTCAGTGCTCTCTCCCAAGAGGAGATATTACAGAATCTTATGCAATAAGATAATTAACAAAAAAGTAAAATAAAACTAAAACTATAGAACAATAAAAGATACTTACATTAAAAGCGTTTAAAAGTGTTTGCGTGTGTGTTTGTGAATGATGAATTGATGATGTATACTTAATAACTTTTGATAAACGCTTGTTTTGCTAATTAGGATACGTATAGTCGAGGCCTTTGCCGCCTGATCAGTTAAAAAAAAATCGCTTGAATTATGCGGAGGCTGCCCGCCCGGCTACAGAGCGCTTAATGTTGTGAGTGCAAGCAAAAATGAGCTTAGTGGCGGTCAGGCGGGAGTGTCCTCGATTGTACCTCATATTTGTGGGTACGGTATAAGTTGGTCCTAACCAATCTTGAACCTAATACTTTAGAGATAAAGTTGAAAATCTATTAAAGAAATTTGACATATTGTAGTAGCTTGATGTCCTGGCGTCTGTAAATACATACATAAAGGGTGTAAATAGACTCTTAACGAAGCCGAAAGGCACTTGTTCTCTCCGTCATTGCGATTTCTAGTTACGGAGATATTGGGGGTCAAAGTTCCAACTTTTTCACAAGTTTTTTTTAAAATACATGTTATCAATGTTTTTTTTTTACTTAAGACACCTTCACGACCCCCCCACTATTCAATCCATCCATCAGTACAATGTTTTGAGTGCGTTACATGGATTCATGACGTAAAAAGTGATTATTCACCCCAAAAAAAATGTCGTTTCCCAGCAATAATTTTTGCGTAAAGTTACTTATTTTGATGTTGTACATAACGCTTGGTTAACGGCTTCGTGAAGAGTCTGTTTACACCCTGTATTATTGTTCTTTCTTCACGGCTGTTGAAGTCTATATGGGTGAGCAGAGAATCCAGTAGTTAGTGTCTCAAAACAATTCTAGATATTCCGTCCGTATAGTCTTTATTCATAAACACTACTTAAAGTTATGTAAATGGTTATAGCACCTGTTTAACCAGACATTTATTGACATTTAAACGTCTCTAAACTTAAAGCGTTTATAATTACCTAGCTGATGCCCGCGGCTTCGCCCGCGTGGATGTCGGTTATCGCCACCAAAAGTAATCATTTTCGTTGAAAGCTCCCAGATGGCTTATTTTTTTCAACAAATGTATTTTAGCCAATGTATACAAAAACTTGACAAATTATATACTAAAACCTTCCTCCAGAACTACTCCATCCACTGGTGAAAACAACGCGAAAATCAGTGCAGTAGTTTTTGAGTATATCGCGAACAAGCAGACAGACGCGGTGGAGGACTTTGTTTTATAATATGTAGTGTTAATGACGTAGTGATAGTGATAAACCGCTTTACCAATGTATTTGGACTTTGTCACTAAATGAATGAGTCAATGTGCTTTAAATATGGTAGCTACTTATAGATGCAAAACGGCTTTTAAACGTTATAAACCATTTGGTTTTAAACCGTTTTTTTTGGTTTAACACGATTTAAAACCACACTTATTATTAGCGGTTTAATATGGTTTAAAATTATTTTTTTTTTACTAAAGTGCTCTGAGGCTTTACACGAAGTGATCTAGACCACACCTTCCTAATTTAAAATAAATCAAAGGAAATTAAAATAAAAATGTTTTAAAATAAACCTGGTGAAAGTGTCAAGGTAGCCCGCGAAATTCAAATTTTTATACGTTTTTTGCAATTTGCTGGTCAGTATCAGGTTGTATGTTGATGAAAAATGAGTCGCGCCAGTAACAACACCACGCCTGGTTTATAATACCACGTCTGTAATCACTGAAGGGTTATGCAGAGATGTACATAATTGTACACCTTCGTTTCGCCAGTTATGTTTAAGTCCCATGTAATAGGGGCCGAGCCTATTGCTATCAAACAAATTCCGTGGCTGCAACTGAGAAATTTCTGAAGGCAAAACCCAATAAAACCTTGCCCTACCTGGGAATCCAACTGGGACTACATGTTCAGGAGTCGACTACTATACCAACAATGGGCTCAATAGGCTCGTTCCTTATCCCATTCACTGCCCAGTACTTCGCGAAAACTTCGCGAAATTCGTTCGCGTGCCCACAACCCGTATCCGAGTCGTCGTTATAATAAGCTATAGATGACTTGTATCCATACCCAGAACCCGACTAGCGTGTCCATAGCTACTGATACGGGTTGTGCGAACGAACGAATTTATTGTTCGACCCGTGTGTCGGGTGCTGGGCACTGAAAGGGTTATTGACGAAATGTGAGTGTAATATATCTACCTACTATAGGTACTATAAGTGAACCCAATCTATTTAAGCCGCGAGTAAATAGGCTTCTTTTGGGTGACCTTGTTCCATACTATCGTACAAAAATATCTTAACTCTGCCTAACATTTCGGGTCAATAAAGCCGAAAATATTCGGCTGTAGTGTGTATGTAGTAACGTCAATGTATGTTGCACTTATGTGTAGGTATGTATTCTATCCTATAAAGGGTGTAAACAGACTCTTAACGAAGCCGAAAGGCACTTATTCTTGCCATCATTGCGATCATTTTTTTGTTCTAGACCATACCTGGAAACCTTCTAATTACGGAGATATTGGGGGACAGTTCCAACTTTTTCACAAGTTTTTTTTTAAGTACGTGTTTTTAATGTAAGATTTTTACTTAAAACACCTCCACGACCCCCTTAATATTCAATCCATCCATCAGCACAATGTTTTGGGTGCGTTACATTGAGTCCTACCGTAAAACGTGATTTTTCAGCCCAAAAAAAGTCGTTTCCAGCACTAATTTTTGCGTAAAGTTACTTAGTTTGATGTACATAATGCTTGGTTGAGGGCTTCGTGAAGAGTCTGTTTACACCCTGTATAATCATGTGTATCCTAAAATAAAGGAGAGTATTACTTGGGCAGTCGTACTCGTGACTATAATTTCTCTCCACAAATACCTTCGACCTTACATGGCGACCCTGCCAGCGGACATCGCCGCACGATCGCGTCACCGACACCGCCGTGCCTTTTATAGGATGTAAGTCTTAAACAATTGGACTAAGTAAAGCCCAGCTAAGATGGATTATAGCCCATTCCTTCTCATAGAGAGGAGGCCTGTGTCCCAGCAGTGGGAACATTATAGGCTGATGATGATGAAGATGGATTATAATATTTTATTTACTAGCGGCTGTGACCAGTCGAATTCAGTTAGTTGCTCTCGGAAATATCAAGTTTATTAAAAATGTCTCAGTTCAGACGTCTTACTAAAATTCAACTTTGTTTTACTTTTTAAAAATTCACTTTTGTGTCATTATTTCTTTTTAACTAATTCACAGGGGTATCTAACTATATTAAAGTCGTGTTTCTGTATTTCTTCAGAAAAAATCATGTCTTGCAGATTCCTCAGTAAAGACATTACTGAATTGAGGGCCTCAGATATATCGCCATAAATTTGTAATAGCATATTCTACAGATTTGGGAATTTCTTAAAATGTTTATGAAAATTTAAAACTAAATTCTTAAATAAGTTAGTACTTTTTGACATTAAGGCTATGCCACTTCACGCAAGCTTCTGGATTGAGGGCCCAAGTTATTTAATTATAATAGTTTTAATTCACTTTTAAGAAATTCATGGCCCAAATTAGTTAAAAATAGTAAAAACTTAAAGGTTATTACTATTTTTAACAAATTTCCCTTTAAGTCTTGTTTCGTTTCTCAAAGATTAAAAAAATGGGCCCTCAATCCTAATGCACATGGTAGATAGGGAGCAGGGTGGCTAGTAATAGTACCGGTGATTATACTACATAATTATCTTACTTGAAGATCTTACTACTATTACAAATACGAAAGTTTGGATGGATGAAAGTTTGTCTCTCAATCACGCTAGGACGGCTGAACGGATCTGGAAGAAATTTGGCACAGACATAGATAGTAGTATAGTCTGGAATAGGCTACATTTCCTTTTCCCACATCAAAATTTCCACGCGAAAGAAGTCGTGTGGAAATTTTGATGAGGATGTAAAAACATATATTATTTATCCCTTTGTAAAATCCCCTCAGAAATGGATAGACGACTCGGTTATTGATCACCATGCTTGCTCATGCGTTATCATGATGTTTCTATTTACTGAGTGGGGAGAAAATCTAGAATTATCTTTTACTTGTCTGAACCAGTGGGCAGCTACATAATGCGATTTTTCATCACTGCTTAAGCTGAAGGATCATCATATGCCTAGCCTTTTCCCAACTGTGGGGTCGGCTTTCAGTCTAACCGGTTGTAGCTGAATACCAGTATTTTTCATGGAACTACTGCCTAGCAGACCTCCACAACCCAGTTAGCTGGGTCGTACAGTACTCCTTGGAAAGACTAGTTTTTTAGAGTTTTGGGGCACTGCTGACTGCCTGTAACGAATAACGACTGTAAAAGATCGTAAATTACAGCTGGGACCAACGGCTTAACGTGCTTTCCGAGGCACCGAGGGAATCCGGTACGCTATGATGGTCACCCATCCACAGACCAACCTAGGCCAGCGGGACTACTTTTAAACTGTTGAATGAGACTTTGGTGCCGATTTCCTTGTTCACAAACTAAACTAAATTTAAGCTGAGTGCATCTGTTTCTTTCTATTTCATTATGAAAAGGACAGAAGATAAATATTAGTTTAGTCCTGTCAAATTAGTCAGCACCTGACGTAATTTTATGTAATTTTAGTTGTCAAATTTTTAATCACGTCTAAACTTGTGTCAGGCGCTGGTTAATTTGACAGGACTGAACCTAAATTTATCTTCTGTCCTTTTCCTAATAAAAAAGAAAGAAAAAGATGCACTGAACTTAAATTTAATTTAGTTTGTAAACAAGGGAATCGGCACCTTTTTCTAGGTTGATCGTCTCTCCATCAATACCACCTTTTGATTTTTTTAACTTTGAATTCAATAGGTTCCTAATCCTTGCTAATTCTACTTCTTTTATTTCAATGTTTACTGCACAATATTTAAAGCTATGTTATCATCATTCCAGATCTGTCACAATGAAGTTCACAGCGTTGCGGCGGTACATCAAAGGCAATTCCAACCTGTATTCACCCTACATTCTGGAAAACTGCGAACTCGTGATCGACGGTGACAGCTTCTTCAGGGAGACATACAAGCAAAGCGGCTGCCAGTTCGTCTTAGGCCCAGACTGCAATGAGTACGCAACCTTCATCATTAACATACTCAGTTCCTTTGTCGAAAAAGATGTCAAATGCTGCGTCATCTTCAGCGGCGCCACAAAACACAATGTACCCAAAATAAAAGAAGTTCATCAAAGCATCATCAATGATAGAAGCGATATTGCACGAATAGACATGGCAGAATATTTTCAACCCCTTCTCATCGACGACGTACAAAAACAAGTTCTAGGAGAAATGAATATAAAGTATTTTGTATGCGAATATGATTCTATAGGAGCCATTGTGGGAGTAGCCAAAAAACTAAAGTGTCCAGTTCTAACAAATAACGTAGAATACAGTTGTTACGGTGTTTCATGCATTGCGCCGAATTCCGTGGAACATGGCAACGGCACAACAAAGTTAAAATGTACAATCTACGAGCATGAGAAAGTAAAAACTGCTATTGGTGTTTATAGTAAAATGCCGATATTGCTGGCTTTGTTGAACGAAAGTGGTGGTTACCTAGAAAAGCTAACTGAAATAATTGAAGATGGTGATAGCGAGGTCATAAAGCCCGTAATACGATGGGTCAAACGGCAAAAAGAGGCAACTGTTGTTAGTAAAATTTCAAGTAGCATAGACGATGAAGCTCAAAATAAAGTTTTTAAGGAAGTTTATGAGAAAATACAGTTTATTTACTTATATCCATTGAGCAACCTTGCTGTGAAATATTTTCAAAGAGACAGAGCTCATGGTTTATTTAAAGATGACAAGAAATGGTTTGCCAAAGGTGTTGCTAATAGCAGGATAGCTGTTCCGTACATCAATTTGAAAAAGAAAGGAGTAATATGTGGATCTTTGTTAATGAATGACATCAAGCGACCCGATGCTTTACTGGCAGCTTTTGATATGATCGTTTACAGCCATTGTCTTTTGAAAAACTCTCAAGATTCAACAATTACGTTTCTTGGGAGGGACGGCAAGAAAAGTTCGGTTAAGGAAATTGTAACAAATTGGGATAAAGAAATTTCTAACAGAGACATATTTACAAAACACCGTGTCGGTAAGAAATTAAGGTTACTAACGAAAGAGACTGACGCTTTCGAACAGTTTCTGGAGGAAGCTTTACCTGGATATGATTACAAGAAACCATTAGAGGCTGTATCTGAGGAATGCTGGATTCTTATTATAACTCTAGTGTATTATGTTTTAAAGAAAAATAAGGATTTTATCGAAGGTGCTTACTGCGTTCTGCTATCGTATTTAATGCTTGGTCCTGTGTCTAGAGTCGTAGAAAATTTAAAAAAGAATGGCCCCAGTTTGACAGTTTCAAATACCGCGAAGGATGCAGAAATTTTTTATAATGGTTTAAAGTTTTTGTTCGAAAAAGTTAATTTAAGACTAAAGTATAATGCTACAGTAGTTCATAATCTGTCAGAATTCCAACATTGCCTCCAGCATATGAATTATCTAAATAAATTGTGCGGTGAAAAGATCCCATGTACTGTATACCATGACACTTATAATGCTACATTTATTTACAACACATTTTTGTTTGTGGATAATAAAAACGAATTCATGAAATATTTGGAAAATAGATTTAGCGGATCACAATGTTTGGATATATTTAAAAAAATTGTCACTGGTTTTGAGAATTGTTTGTCAGTAGCTAAAGTATTTGCAAAAGATAAAATTAACAAGTCTGATACGATTGATCAAAATATGAATATAGACCATTCTCATCAGAATGTAGCAAGTACACAGAGTGTTGGTCAGGAGGAAGTTGTTCAAAAGGAACCTGTAAAAATTTCTCATGTTATCCTTAGGAACATATGATAATGTAAAGACTACCTATTTATTTATTTAGTCTAAATTTTAGATCATTGATTAATTAAAGGTATTTATTATTTACGATGCTTAATACTACATAAGTACATTTATTATTATTATACTGTTTAGGCAACCATTTTGTTTAATTTCTTGTTTAGTTACTTACTTTATAAAAAGTGATATTATTGTTCCGAACTGTATGATGTTATTTCGACAATACAATTATTGTGTTTATATGATTTTTTGTATTATAACTGTAACGATATAATTTGGCTAGCTGTGACATGTGATTAGGATAGAATAAGAATAAATACCTAAATTAAATGATAATTACGTCTTCTTAAATTTTTTATACATTCCCTTTATAATTTTTACGTAAATGAACATTGCAAAACGCGGTGGTGTTCAATCAAAACACCGCTGGCGGTGGGCCGCATTTGGCTACGGCTTATAACCCCAATTATTTTCAGTGGTGCCGCATTTTCTCCGTAAACTGTTCCGTTTTTTCACCTCTCGGGGAAATGCGAGTTAATTTGACGTAAAGCGATTATGGCGGTCGCGCCGACAGCGCAGGCGCAGTACGCCATCAGACACGAACCGCGCTCCCGCGCACTCGCGCCCATTCAAATGGAACCGTGACGTTTGGCGCGAAATTTAAAATGTAACAACCCTTTCGAACCCACAAAACAACGTTTACAACGTCTTTGTTAACTTTTGGACCAAAAGATAGCAAATGATATGAGTGACAATCGAGTTTAATGAAACAAACACTAAACAGATTACAAAAGCGAACGGGATATTAATAAATCACGGTTGAATTCTTTGCTAACGACGCGTTTGCAATGCGGTCTAATAGCGACAGTTAAATCTGTTTTCTCTGAGATTCCGCGGGCGTGTGGTCCGTGCGTTTCTGGTAGTCGAGCATATGCCGACGTACCGGTTGGTGGAGAGTGCGGGCGTGCTTCCCCAGATCCTGCGCGCTGTCAAGATGTGCTTCCTGAACGTGCTCCGTCTGCACGTGTCGCAGACTCAGAGGCAGAAGCGCTTGTACAAGCAGTATATGGAGCAGCTGGCCGGGGCGTACGTGGAGAGGTGTACGGACTTGAGCTCGCACTGGGACCGGAGGTACAGCTACAGGGTTCCATCCCCTGAGTGGCGATACTCCTTGCCGGGTGAGGATCACTGGTGCAGCACTGATGGGTCCAGGTCGTGCTGTGGCTCGGAGTGCACGGACAGTGGGAGGTGCTCCTCTCCTTGCTGCTCAGAAGTGATCTTCAATGGCGGACACCATTTCAGCGGGAAGAGAACGCCGAACATGCATGTTTGTCATCCTGTTTGCTATCCTGGAAACTTCGGGTGAGTGATTTTCTTTTCAATCTTATTTGAAAGTTTGACGATTAAATATTTCTACAATGTGCCTTGAATCCAATTTTTTCATCTACTTAGGAGATTCTACACAATATTAATCTCCAGCTCATACAATTTTACTATCTAGAGTGTTTTTAATTAACTAGTTACAATCTGTTCTCGGAAGTGCGAAGCTAGGAAAAAAAATGTTTATACTTTTTACGGATAGTCTGTTATAAATAGATCTACAACCTTACGGTACTCGTACTGTATATTAAAAAAGTAAGTAATTGTGGTCTTATCGCAAGTAACAGTGAATAGAATCTATGGGAAACGTTAGCTTACACTCATGTTTATTGTCTACTTTTTACTTTTCTAACTACAATAGAATTTGAAGTGTCATACAGCAAACATGGTACAAACGCCAGCACATCAAGCTACTACAATCTGTTAAATTTCTTTAATAGGTTTTCAACTTTATCTCTGAAGCATTAAGTTCAAGGTTGCTTGGAAAAATCTGACAGTTTCGGGTAGGTTGACCTGCGGCGTCTGTACTTATGTAGCGTAACTTAGGTATAGTAAAATATTCTTGTTCTTATTCTTTATTGCACACAAAAAAAGAGAAATACACACAAAATTACAACAAATAACTTATGCACAAAGAAAAAAAAAAATGTATCTTACGGAATCTTTAATTACATTATTTATATGAGAAGCACTTTGCCTGCGACTTCGTTTGCTCTTTTCATCATGGGAAATCGAAAAATCCGGAAGAGACAAACTCGAAAAATTATTAGCAAGTGTTTTCTGATTTGCTCTAAAAACGGGTATTTGTATTTTCATAGCCATATGACAGTTGTGACAGGTGGCCCGAAAGTCTGACAACCAGTCTTGTCAAGGGGTATTTTACGAGCAACTGGGTTGTGGAGGTCAGACAGGCAAACTCCATGTTATTCAGCTGCATCCGGTTAGACTGGAAGTCGACCCAATCATACTTGGGAAAAGGCGGATCATGATGATTCGTTTTATAGTCATAACTCCAAAAACGAGTAACTAATTATGATATCTTTTGAAATTCATACCGAATAAACATTGTTGTACTATAATTACCCGTGTAAAACGGTAATTTGTCGATCCCGCACTGGTCCTAATAATTATCATAAACGCAACAAGTGGTTAGCAACATTAATTAACTGTTAATTATTAACTCAGACAGCATGCACTGTGCATCTTATTGCAAATCTTTATATAAAGGGTGCAAACAGACTCTTAACGAAGCCGAAAGGCACTTGTTCTTCCCGTCATTGCGATCATTTTATATATACATACCTGAGAACCTTCTAGTTACGGAGATATTGGGGGTCAAAGTTCCAACTTTTTCACAAGTTTTTTTTTTAAATACATATTTTGAATTTAAGATTATTACTTTAAACACCTCCACGACCCCTTTGCCATTCAATCCATCTATCAGCACAATGTTTTGAGTGAGTTACATTGAGTTCTACTGTAAAACCTGAATTTTCAGCCCAAAAAAAACGTTATTTCCCAGCACTAATTTTTGCGTAAAGTTACTTAGTTTGATGTACATACATAATGCTTGGTTGACGGTGCCCTGTAGTATAAAACAAAGTCGCTCCCGCTATCTGTACGCTTAGATCTTTTAAACTACGCAACGGATTTGAATGCAGTTTTCAGCAATGGATAGAGTGATTCAGAGATGAGAGGAAGGTTTTTAAGAATAACATTGCACCCGTGCGAAGTCGGGGCGCGTGCTAGTGTTATGATAAAGGTAGCTGTTATTTAATACGATTGAATTGAATCGAAAGAAAAGATTTTGATACACTCCTGTTTAAATTTAAATTCTGTCTTTTATTTAGATAATTATGACAATGGGACATTGACTCAACAGTGTTAGACTTGTGGTAGCCTCGATTTACGAGTCGTGAGTTGGAATCCAAGTAGACGCATTACTTTGTGTAATTAAACAAATCTTCAATGACCTCTAAATGAGTGCGACTGCTGGGCATGAGGTCCTGGGTTCGATTCCCAGGTCGGGCCAAATGTTATTGGGTTTTTCCATCGGGAATTTCTCACAGCCACGGAGTCTGGATTTGGGCCCGGTTGATGGCAAAAGGCTCGCCCCTAATTACATGGGACTTAAAAAAACTGATGAAACGTGAGTGTACTATTAGGTACACCTCTGCCTAATCCTTCGGGGATTACAGGAGTGATGTTATGTTCAATGATCTGTGACATCGTCCAACCACGGGGCCGCGTAGATATGTATGGCCCACTCACACTGGTAGAGGGGAGGCCTGTTTCCCAGAAGAGGGAAACTGGAAAGTTTCTAGCTAATTGAATGATATGCTACATCAGACTTTCTTCATGGAACCTATTATCAAAGTGGACAATAAGTGGCAATATAGTTTCAACTCCTATAGTAGCGCGTAGGCTTTCTTAGCCAGTGACTGGCTAAGAAAGGGAAGTTATGGAGCTCAATAACCGTAACCGAAACTATCAGATATCCGAAATAAAAATAAATCCGTAACCGTATCTGTTTCACAATTTTCGTATAAGGGCAGAGACTAAATAAAACGACGTGTCTCGACAGGTTT
Source organism: Lycophotia porphyrea (assembly GCA_950005105.1). Taxonomy (NCBI): domain Eukaryota; kingdom Metazoa; phylum Arthropoda; class Insecta; order Lepidoptera; family Noctuidae; genus Lycophotia; species Lycophotia porphyrea. Next base: position 3,648,956 of record OX465400.1, on the reverse strand, counting down.
TTGCTTCACCGTTCGCGCACCTCGTGAATCTAGCAGTTTGTTTGTTATTTCTAGTCATAACATAACCTCTTTCTTATCTTGTTAGTTTTTTATTATATCCGTAACCGAAACTATCTAAAACTAACGGATAATCCGGAATAATTACATCTCCGTAACCGTATCCGAAACCGATATAATTTTATTCCTGTATCCATATCCGTATCCAGATCCGAAATATCATATCCATAACATCTCCAGACTACCCCAGTAAGCCACATTGTATAATATTATTACTTATGTATGAATTGTCATTCCACTTTTATCTCTTGAAACTCTGGTTTTGAAGCGTGACATGATTATAATACACCTTGTTTTAATCAGATACGCACTTGTTTCTCCATTTTTGACGTCATTTATACTTTTCTCCTCATGTTTTGCAGCTTAATGTATATTTTTTATTGTTGTGTAGTAATATAAGTACCTTCCTAAGTCTTGCTTTTACGTGTATTTACGTATATTACACATAAAGTGAAAGAGCCGTCAATTAGTACCGGATCAGCTGGGACGAGAGTTAAGATTCTAATCTTGTTACTTACAGTTTGAGGACCTTCCTTTTTTGTTAAGTGTTTTGAATGCAATTGTTATGGTGTGCTGCTCTTTAACATTTTTATAACATCCTATGTAACACCCTAGAAAATGGGTGTGTAATGTAAAATGCGAGTGTAGCGAGCGCGCGTCATGTATATCATGTATGTCATCATGTCATGTATATCATGGTCACCCAAAACTACAACCAACGTCGAAATTTTAACAATTGAACAAGTTAGTTATCATTTTGCCTTCGGCATAATTCATAAATGCGAGCGTTTTTAAACTGACGACGCCTTATGTAAACGGCGGCATCATACAAATTGCCTGCGACATATATACCACATTTTACGCAAATAAATATACTTACGTAACTTTTGGTATTTTGTACCTAGGAGTGGATATTTAAATTCTTACTTACGGTGCACTGACATAGCCAGAAAGTGACGAGGCAGAACTTGCTGAAGATAGCGGGACGAGTTAGACAAAACCAACGATCAGTGGTCCACATTTAGCCCCTGGATCGGAAGAACTGAAAGTCATATAAACAGTCCTTTGTTCAGCTGTGGGATAATGTGGTCTAAAAGTAACACTATGATACTGACCGTCACTAAGTAAATGTATATATTCCTGGTATTTTAAAGTAATGCACCGTTTCCTTCTCTTTCACAGCTACTGTATCTAAATCGACACAAGTTTAACTCTGCTTAACCACCCATACAAAGATTAAGAACGTTCGTGACAAATCCAACATTATATACAGAAAACATGTCTAAGACAAACATTGTTCGCGTGAAACAAGCGTCGCCTTTATTCATTGCGTATGCACGCTCCGTTGCACAGCTACCGCACTGAATGTTTCTTGCAAAAGGTTAATATCCTATGATGTTATGAAACTAAAGACTGCCCGAGTGCCCTTTGCATAGAATGTAAAAAAAGAGAAGATTTTTAGCAAATAATAATGGTGAAAATGGGCGTAAGTCCTACAGAATTATTAAATATACCTAGAATTATAGCTAATAAAATAAGTACTCCAATTCATATTATTGCAACATTCATATTATTAGGTACCAAGGTTGCTGGAGATCAGAAGTAGGGTATTTGCATTTTGTTGGCCTTGCTCCTGGATTTGATGGAAACAAACATGTTGCGCCGACCCCAAATAGAATGGGATAAGGGCAGGAAGATGATGATGACTCCTGGATTTGATGGAAATTTATCCAACTTCCTTTATCAGTAATTTTCATTTTCCCTGAATTTATTTGTAAATTTATACTTTTGTTTGTACTTTATACTTTTGTAGCTTTATGATTTGTAATCGGCTTTTGACTCTGTAAGTTAAAAATGTGCTATGTCTACATTATATACTGAAACAAAACATTTGTTGTTTGAAAGTAACCAAACTCTTTGTAGAATATCGGATAGAACTGATTATTACATACATATTGTATAGGTGTTTTACAAGGGTGTGCGTTGGGCCCTCCTCTTTATTCGTTTTCATTACATTGATTTTCTTATGCTTTTAAAAGATCTACACATATCTGGTAGAGTGCCAACCCTACTATTGACGCCCTATTAATTACCATAATATGCAACAGCTAACAAACAAACTATTAATTAGCGTACCAATACATCAGATATGGGCAAACAGTTTTGTAGTTTCATGTTTGTGCTGTTTGTTTACAGTCGGACGTCGGAATTACTTTATGGTACAGCATGGTTTCTTAAGCGCTTGAATGGCTTTGTTAATTTGTTAGGAGGAGCCGTTGGTAAACATTTATTTAACTTGACTGTGGAAATTGTATTTAAAAAACCGAGATGGTGGCGTCCGTTCTTACTAATGGTTGTTAAAATACCCTTAACAAACCTAAAAGGTATTTGTTCTCCTTATCATTGCGATTATTCTTTAATGCTGCATGCTTCGTCAATCAGCGCGTCCTTTGACGCATAGGGGTCCCCTAAGCTCTTCCATTTAAATTGTCACAGTCTCTTGTGTCTCTAGCCCACAAAGCACCAGCTGTCTCCACTATGTCATCATCATTGTTTGCGTTGTCTTCCTCTACTTCTTTTAGACCCATCTCTGATTTGCCATTAGTTACAGTTTTTGGCCTATTATTGTTTTTACCACGGAGCACCATCTTCATTTCAATAGTAGGTACAATGTATGCAAATAATTCATAATATTTAGTATGCATTACCAAGAAGTAAATCGCTTTTAAATTCTAAGAAGCACTTAACGCTCATACAGCAGATATACCAAAGGCAATCTACAACTATTTCAAGAAAACACTGAGAACTGGATTTATTTTAAACTTACATAAAACAATAGAGAGCTACATAAACTTCAAATAACGGTGTTACCATACCAAAGCGTTTATTATCACTTATTACACGTGTGTGCAGATAAATGGAAACACTGGAACGCAATTATTCGTCTTGATGATTATAATGGTAACATTGTAGTATTGCGTGTCAGCTAACCTCGTTATGATATGTATTTATTATGAGAGAGTAACGAATGTAGAAAATGTTGTCCTCGTTAAAATTACTTATGTAAGTAATAACTCGCACAGAGGTGAAGTTGTAAGACTCACTTTTGCTTTTTTTAGCACTTTCGTTTAGTCCCTTCGTTGTGTTTGGAGTCTAACGTCTAACACTAGATAATTACTCGATTATTTTACCAAAGAACATAGTTGTAGCAATAGGGTAATAATACCAAGAGCAAGAAACTACTTGCCAAAACCAAACACTTTATTTTAAGGCCTGAAAATCCGATAAATTTTCAATTAACTATAAAATTAGATTTTTAGTGGCTTCGAAATCAATAAATAAGTAGTTGAGTTACTGAGTTGCCAAATACGAAAATTGTTTAAGAATTAAGAATGACTTGTTAGTTTGTCGCTTAAAATTCTTAAATGATGTGTTATTTAACGCGATTCGATACTTATCGTTATTTCAATTATGGTTATTGTTAATTATTGTACACGAGAGTAACCATGAATTTACTATAGCCATTTACATTGTCCTTTTCTACGGTACGTTTAACCGGACATATTCTTTATCAATAGTCAGACTATCTGACGCTACGTTAGCTTAGTGGTCGTAAGCCGACTTCTACTGCTAAGCATGAGGACCTGGATTCGATTCAGTGCCGGATTAAGCAAGCGCGGGGCCCATGGCAAATTCTATCGAGGGGCCCTTGATCTGACAGAGAGGGTACAGCCCAAAAATATTTTGACAACTACGTTCACAAATAATTTATGGTGTGCCCGGAGCAAATTTTTTGAAATATATTAAAATGTATGTTTATTGTAGTAGCTTTTCTTGATACCACAAACTATCCATTTGCCAGTTGTCTATTGTAAGGATAGGTGGTGGGTAGGTACCCTAAATAAAAAATAAAAAAATAGGGGGGGGGGAGGGTTATGCAATAATTAAGCAAAAACAAAGGGAATTACTTAAAGAATACCATCGTTTGATCATTTATTTATTTAACACTTCAAGCACAAAGTACAGAATAGGCAATTTCTACCAGTCAACCTTTGGGTGTTGGAGAGAGCTATATAAATCTGCAAATAAATTTTAATTTAATGGATATATAAAATACATGACCAGACCAACAAGACCATTTATGCAAGAACTGACTTTTACGACATATACAGAAATGCTTTTAAATTAAGAACCCACAGGATTAAAGAGCGAGCGTAGCGAGATCGAAGATTTTCGCATTCTCCTCCTATTCCGCGAATTTGATGAGTTTTCTTTAATCTATTAATACAAAAATAGAAAGAATTCTACCAATTTATAAAAAAATCTTGAGAATGTAAATAATGTACAGACGCCAGCACATTAAACTCCCGTTTGCTCGGGGTCCGTAGCATTTGCTACTTCTGACTTCTGGTACTTGGTTAATCCAGCACTGATCCATTCACAGGTTGGTCAAAGTGTTATTGTGTTTCTCCATCAAGATTTTTTCAGTAGCAGCCACGGAGTCTCGATTTGTGCCCAGTTGTTGGCAATGGCAAGGGAGCACAACCAAATTTTGCTAAGATTTTACATAAGAGAGGAAAAAAGAACCTTACTATAGAACAAAAACTAAAAAAGTAAACTAAGTTATTCAGGTAGAAAAAAATCTTAAAACAAAGATATGTCTCGTAACAACTGACAGCTAATCGTAGTTATTTCGCGTGACAGCTCGAAGTGCTGTCAATAACGTCGGCGGAATGGCATCAGTGCCAACAGTGCGTTACACCCGCCGCTGTATCTTTTTATCATAAGTTTTTCCGGGGAAAACAGCCGTTCATCCACGCAGCGGAATACATTGCTTTGTAATGTGATGGTCGGGTTCCGTGGCAAATTGACGAGATTTAGAAAGATTTTCAGACAAGGTGTAAACCGACCCTTCACGAAGCCGTCAACCAAGCATTCTGTACAGACGCCAGCACATCTAGCTACTACAAGCTGTCAAATTTCTTTAATAGATTTTCAACTTTATCGCTAAAACATTAGGTTCAGATTGATTGAGAAAAAATTACAGTTTCGGGTAGCTTGATGTGTGTACATCAAACAAAGTAACTCTATGCAAAAATTATTGCTGGGAAACGACTTTTTATTCTATGGTTGAAAATCACTTTTTACGGTAAGACTTAATGAAACACGTTCAAAACAATGTACTGATGGTGGAAGTATTTAAAGTGAAGTTTATTAAAAACTTATTTAAAACATTTGAGAAAAAGTTTGACCCAATATTTCCGTAACTAGAAGTGTCCCAGGTTGGACTAGAATAAAAAATACGACTGAAGTAAAACTTAAACAAATGCCGAACAATCATCTGTTAAATTAAAAAACGAATCTCTGTCTCTTTCTATCTTCACTAACTTATATCTCCCTCTCAACTTCCGTTTGCCTCGTAATGTTATACATTCTTAGTCCTAAGTCAAACTTGCTAGAAGTTTTACTTCAAAAAAATGATCGCAATGACAGGGAGAACACGTGCCTTTCGGCTCCGATAAGGGTACTGTTACACACATTAGATTTTTTTGGTTGAGTTTTCAGATAGGTCAACTTAGCCCGTCATGAACAAAAACGAATTCAAACAAGAGCGTAAAAAAATGGACCCAATTCATAACGAACAGCACGGAGCGCCAAATCTGTTGGTTCTGTTTGTAGCATTGCATAATCGACTAAAATCAATTCGATCCCAACACTAAAGTCGGTCAACTTTTCTTTTTTAATTTCATGCGGACGACACGGTACAGAAACAGTGCGGCTTGTTGATATACTTTTTTAAGTAGTAATAGAACTCACGTTGAGTACCAACTTTATTTACCATCTCTAAAGTCTTCTATCATCATCTGCGTAGCCTTTTCCCAACTATGTTGGGGTCGGCTTCCAATCTCCGAGCCTCAGAAACCACGTTAGGCCATTGGTCATGTCATTTGTAGATCTTTGACAGTCGTTACAGTAGTCAGTGTGGCCCCAAAGTTTGACAACAAGAAGTCTATCGGGTATTGTATTACCCAGTACTAACTGGGTTGTGGAGGTTAGTTAGGCAGTCGCTCCATGTAAAATACTGGTGTTCAACTGCATCTGGTTAAACTGGAAGCTGACTCCAACATAGTTGGGAAAAGGCAGATGATGGTGACAAATAATAAGTAGTGTTAAATCTTGAATCATATATTTCATGAAATTTCAGCAAAACTGCCTGTAAACCACAGGCACTTTTGAATAATCACGAAGTCGGCCAGTTAGTCATAGATTTGAAGCTAAATAATTGCCCGTTCGAAAACGTAAAGATATCAATGAAAAAAAAAAAACAATTTACAAGATAAATATCATTTGGCAATCCATTAAAATTATCCGGATCTCTTTTAGAAATAGTTTACGGACATTAAAACTTTATGGAACAGTATTTTTAGTTTGCCACTGTTTACCGTAACTAAAACGACAACTATCGAAGATAATGAAAACAGCGAGACAATTACAATTGTGACGCAGCAGAAGCGTGTTGCTTTCATTTTTACTTATTTGCGTATCTATTTATATTTTAATGTTTTTTTGTAGGCTATTTAATTTATGCACATTTTACCTATTGTGGCGGCGGAATATGTCAGTAGCGACCACGAAGGCTGGATTTGTGCTCAGCTGAAGGCAATAGGGTCGCCCCCTATTACACGATATGTGGGTGAACTGTAGGTACACCTCTGCCTAACCCTTTCGAGTTTACAGGCGTGGCGTGATGTTATGTAAATCATTGACTGATCATTAACAATCTTTAACATGAATGTATTTGTATTTGAAAGATCAGCCACACCATCAATATAATTGTTGTGTTTAGGAAGTATTCTTTAAAAAGACGAATGTATTTTCATTAAATAACAGTGTCCATTGACTTTTTATTTTGTTAAAAAGTCTTTCAAGCCGATATGACCTACCTGTAATGCTAAATCATGCATGCCAGTAAATCATAAATAATGCCTGTCTGATGTAAACGACGATGAATGTGTAACGACAAATACATTACTAGTATTACTACTCGGTTTATAATAGTGATGCGCTATTCGATTCCATACTTTATGGTATCGATTCAACCAGATCCGATACTCCGATATTTCGGATCGACACAAACGAATTCAATAAAACGCTTGGATCGATACATAAGTACCGATATTGAAATAAATGGATTGTTATACCTGCAAGTTCTCTTTGATTGCATGCTCAGTCAATTTTAAAGATTAACAAAAGATTTCCTGGAATTTTGCCAAGACCCTTAGAGGCATTAACAGTAAGTAACATATACAAGTCTCGTGCATCACAGAAGACGATACGATTCGATAGTTGAAGAATCGGATCGAAGCTATTGGATACGGTCCTAGAATCCTAAGTATCGATATAAAATAAAATCAAGTACCGGTATCGTGCATTCCTACACTTAGTACATAAATGTTACAAAGTGCTGTGCTGCTGGTGCCAGCCTGTGGAATGGTAAAAACTGTTATACTAATAAAGTTTCGTAGTACTTACTACTGTTGATTAATTGTTATTAACAGGCATTTCCTTCAAGGGTACCTAAATTATTCGCAATTCCTACCTAAACTTTTTACCACCAGCTTTAGGGTTAGTTCACACCAAAAAAACATAAAAAAAAAATATATTTGCGAACCATATGTAATGGTAGAATGTAAAGGGGCCAATATAGTTTTAAGACCATACATTGTAAACCTAAATTCCGGCAAATAAATGGATTTGATTTGATTTGACGCGGCGCATCTCAGTGTGGACTGACTCTTAGGCGACGCCAATGGGGGCTATCGTTTTTAAGCCTACCAGATGGCGCCACTATCGAGTAAGGTCCTGTCACTTAAACTATTTTATACTTTAAAGTACAAATGAGTTCATAAAAAGTTTATTTCATTTCGTATATTAACATAGTGAAAAACTTCAGATACATATTTACAAATATTCTCCCTAACATTAAAACATGAAACATTTAAAAATCATTTTACCTCCAAGTATGTACATACAAACAAATAAGATCCTAAGTTGCTACTTAAAATCTTCAAGTCATAATTAATCAGGAATTGCTCAATCTAGAACAGAATCTTGAATATTAGTTAAAATACGTGATAAAAAAGCACGCAAAGCGCGAAAACTTTATGACATCTGACATTTCAGAAAACCTTTTTTTTTTACGGATGGGAAATCATCAAATGACTTCTCCCGCTCCGGGCAGAGCGGAAGGGAGTGTCAGACTTGTACTGACTATAACCCATCCATTTTCCTTACTTGCCCTTTGTGTTCCAGGGCGGCGGTATGACATTTCAGAAAACCTTACTCTACACGAACGCCTCTAGCGGCGAATTCATGCGCGATAGACCCCATTGCATCAAGCGACACGTCCATGCGTCTCTTGTCTTCTGACTAGGCCTCCTTTCTCTGAGGAGTGGACCATAGTTTACCTCCCTGGGTCAGCAAGTGCTGGTGGATTATTGTTTACCTACCGAAAGTGCGGTTAACCGAACGGATCAGACTGCAGACAGTAGCGGGCGCTGTCCAGTTCAGAATCTGCAGTCCGCTGGGTTTGTTCGCACCTTTACTGTCGATTTTAAAATAGTTTTCTTTTAATGCACCTAGGTTCTGATGAACTGTTTATCATCCACTGTCCTCTTCTGAGTACTTAAACCTGACTACAATCTTGTAGATAACTAAGAATGGCCATAAAATTGAGCGTAAAACTCGCCAAAATAACTTTAAACTATGTTAATGGCCACTTGCAAGAAACATGGACATTTTAACAAGATATAAATAACATTAAAGCATTTACAGTTGACTTGCGAACTGTTTCATAGCTAATTTAATAGCCCATAATGTTAAGGGCAGCTGTCCGAGGAAAGTACTAGTTTGTTGAACCGCTAGACCATAACGTAATCGGTTTTCACTCGGTTTTCAATTACCCTCGTCCAACATGGAAAAGCGGCTTCTTAACCAATATTATTATTGATCAAGACAATTTGTTTTTATTATTTTATATTACTCAACCACTTTCTAGTCTTATTATTTAACAAAATTACTTTATTGCGTCAACTTTCTTTGTAAAGAAAGTGTTTAGCGCCATCTGTTATCGAGTAGCTAAAGCAGTAGGTCGGTTTAGTTTGAACGTGCGGTGATAGATGGCGCTTCGAATAATTTATGTTATGTTGAGTAAGATCGCAGGAAATTTTATTCATCATTGCGTTTTGTTAGTAGATAAAATCACATAAATAATGAATGAGTCAGTATTTCAGCTTTTGAGTAAAAATTTTTTTATAACCCCAATTTCCCAGTAAATTCATATTGAATTTGTCTCCGAGTCAGTCTCGATGTAAGTAAATATTGAAAAGAGAGTGGAAATCTAGTACGTAATTTAATCTCAAGATCCAGCTATGTAGGCATGCGAGTCATTTTCATATTACAGCAAAATCGGAAAGAGGATTTAATCAGAATTGTAAAATAGATGATTGGCTACAGCTGATTTAAAATGAAAACTATTTCACTAGGTTAGCCTTGCTCTACTCACCCAACGTGTGAAACGCGTGATGTAATAGTTATATCTTATAACTAAGTATAGGTGTGTACACTTGGGGTCCCGTTCACCCTAACTGTAGTTAATGGAGCCGCTGCGTTCCAGAATCATACATAATTCCATTTATCAAAGGCTGGCATTAATGGCTGTCCAGCTAAATGTTTTTGTGAGCTAGGTGATTATATTACATGCTTTGACATGAAACAGTAGAAAATAGAGAACCTACAATGGACAAGAACAAGAGAAGGAACCCTAAAGGTTCCAATCCAGATATCGTTGATAAATGATACTTATGTTGCAAATAGGTTTTTACAAACACTTTTACACGTCATGTTATTTAAAGCTAGATGGGGCCGTGTTTCGTACCTGACTACTCTGAGAAGAAACAGCCGAAACAAACTCAGAGATCATAGTCTCTTTTAAAGTCCAGACATAATCTTGGTTTACTCACATAAGGACTATGCAGATTAGTGTCTGAGATGGCCTTTGGAAAAAAGAACCACACAGATTTGAGCGGACCTGTCCAGTCAGTGCAAGCATTTGTCAGTTATCGTGAGCTCGACTTATAACTCAAGGAGTTCAACGCTCGATACACAATATCAGTAATCCCCGGAGGGTTAAGCAAAGGTGTGTCTCTGATCTATCTAATAGCACATCCCATTTCGGCATTAACATATCAGATGTACTATAGGGCGAACCTATTGCCATAAACTGGGAATAAAATCAGGCTCCATGTCTGCTACTGACTAAATTCTTGATGGAATAACCCAATAAAACTTTGCCCGACCTGGGAATCGAACTCAAGACTACATGCGTGCGACCACTAGACCACCGAGGGAGTCAGAAGATTCACAAGATATTTTATTCTAATATTGTGCGTACTCATATTCTTATTCTATATTGCACTCAAAATTAAAAGATATACAAACAAAATTACAATATACATAAATCTTATGTACAACGGCGAGCTTAACCCGTACCCGTTCAAGATATTTTGAGTATATATAGTACTCAAAATTGAATATCTTCAACACAATAAAGTATTGTTTTAAGTTAATCGAGTCTTTATACAATGTATCATACAGATTCTCTGAGGCTATGACTACCTAATTGATATATAATCTTAATACTTTCTTTGTTTCAAAGAACAGTCATTAAATTGTGTTTAGTTTTGCTTCAAGAGACACAGATACGCTGATATAATGCATTGTGCAACAATGTTGGCTATAAACAAAAGAAAATTAAGTAAACATTGGTAGATAGTGTTTATTTAACTGTTTCTATTTATCCGCGTCATCTACGAGTAAGCGCTGCGCAAAATGCCTCTATCTTTGAGCTCCTTGAGTTATAAGTCGAGCTACACGATAACTGACAAATGCTTGCACTGACTGGACAGGTCCACTCAAATCTGTGTGGTTCTTTCTTCCAAAGGCCATCTCAGATACTAATCTATATAGTCCTCATGTGAGTTAACCAAGATTATGTCTGGACATTAAAAGAGACTATGACCTCTGAGTTTGTTTCGGCTGTTCCTTCTCAGAGTAGTCAGGTACGAAACACCGGCCCCATCTAGCTTTAAAAAACTGACGTGTAAAAGTGTTTGTAAAAACCTATTTGCAAAATAAACATCATTTATCTACTATTCCTTCCTTGGTTTTGTCCAACTCGTCCCTCTCTCTCTTCTTCAAACTATCTCTCCACTATTCGGAGCAGCACGTCCCGCGACCGCCCAAATAACCACTGTTTGAAGCTTCGACACCGCACTCTAACAAGAAGATACATATTTATTTCCGTCTTCAAATATTGAAGCAAAGTAAACAATGATATTGACTTATCGACAACTATAATAAACATTGAGCAGAGACTAGTGGAAACGATCCGATTTACTTATATCTCAGTAATCTCTCCCAAAAAAACTCTATGGCACCGTAGGTCATAAACACAGTTGATCCTTTTTCGTTTATTAACAATTAGTTGATCAGTTTTAACAATTTTGTTTTTATCATCACCATTAGCTAACTATACAAGGTGTAAACGGACCATTCACAATCAAGCATTCTAAGTAATCCTACGCAAAAATTGTTGCTGGGAAACGACTATTTTTTGGGGTTAAAAAACCACGTTTTACGGTAAAACTCAATGTAACGCAAAAACATTGTGATGATGGATGCATTGAATAGAACCCTTAAAACTAGTATTAAAAAAAAAAAATCTTGTGAAAAAGTTGGAATATTGACCAATATCAATCCGTAACGAAGATTCCTAGGTATGGTCTAGAACAAAAAAATGATCGCATTGATGTAGAAAATAAGTGCCTTTCGGTTTCATTACGGGTGTATTTAAGCCCTTTATTAGGTAATATGTATGTGTGTATGGTAATGCGATACAGAAAAATAAAAGTTCTGTATACTTACTTCAAGAGCAAGTAATAATCTAGTTAGAAATTTAATTTACTTCACTATAAATATTTATGTGAAATAATTACAAACTGGTATTTTTTATGCCTGCGTTGTGTAATAATTTATTATGTTGTTTTCATTACATGATAATATTTTAATTAACGCGTACTTAATACATAACTTTTCGGTGCGTATTTGGTTTTTTTCCTAGGACATCAAGAGATTTGAAAGTGCGTGCCAATTTGTAGAAGCAACTCATCACCATTCTCATTCTTAATTGGCCGTTATCCCAATTTATTAGGATTTGACGGAGCTTGTCTTCTGTCAAAATTGATAAAATATCAGCTACTTTTCCATACATTATACACATGTATAATCGAGGACACTCCCGCCTGATCACCACTAAGCTCATTTTCTGCTTGCACTCACACTCTCTAGCTGGGCGGGGCGCCTCCGCATGATATCTAGCGAAATTTATTATAACTGATCAGGCGGAAAAGGACCGCGACTGTACATACGTATGTACGCAATCATGGGCTGCAGTTGAAAATCAAAGTCAGTTGGTACACCTTGTGTTGCCATCTGGCATTATGCTGAGCTAAGTTCTTTTTGGCATTATTATTTTTGTTTGATTATTTATTTTGTTAATTTTTTAAGGTGTTTTTGTTTTGAATAATGCCGAATAAACACATCTTCAACAACAGATTTGATGAGTTAGTGAGTTCTCAGAAGCAGCCAAGGCGTTTGGATTTGTGCCCGGTGGTTGGCAATAGGCTTGCCCCCTATTGTATGGGACATAACGGGCTAAATGTGCGTGTACTAATGGCAAGGTACACCTCTGCCGAACCCTTCGGGAACTACAGGCGCTAAATTATGTACCACATTTCTTGGAAATAATAATTACTTACTTTATCTTTCGCGTTTTCGATGTGGGTTTCATAGTAAAAACCGTTTATTACGAGACAAGACGAGTACCTGTACCCCTTTCCAGGACTTCAATTATTTCTACTGCACATTGTACGTGAATGTATGATCATATGTATGTATGAACGTGGACGAGCCGTAAGGAGTATGTAAGGATCGCAGCAGGTGAAAAAGGCCTGAGTTTATGTATACAGGGTGTAACATAATAAACGCAATACCTCTCGTCTCATGAAATTGAACAACTTTTGTTCTATGACTTGTGGATATTCATTACTTTTTTTTGTTTTTACCATGCATGTTGCTCAGCTGATCGCGGCAGTCCTATAAGAAGTACATTTTTATTTAGCGAATTTCAAGAACTTTTAGAACAAAAGTTTCTTGGTCCAAGTGACCACACAGGAGATCTTGCGTTTGTTATATTACACCTTGTGTATGTAAATATTGTCAGCGTCCGTACAGCATCCCGTTGGCTTGTTCTAAAAGTGGAGGTATTGGCTCCATGGTCTAATTACTTGACGGCTGCCGACTGCGAGCCGAGCCTATGTAATTACTGTCAGAAGATACTGTTAAGCTAATAATAGTTAGCATACATTGAAATTATTTGCAGTACAGGATGTACAGACGCCAGCACATCAAGCTATACAATCTGTCAAATGTCTTTAATAGATTTTAAATTTTATGTATAAAGTATTAGGTTCAAGGTTGATTGAGAAAATCTGACAGTTTCGGGTAGGTTGACCTGCTGGCGTGTACACACCTGTGGCGTGAAAATACCACATATAGTAACTCACTATTAGGGGATAAGATAATATTTAACATACATAACATCACGCCTCTATTCATGGACGGATTAGGCAGAGGTGTACCTTATATGATACACCCACATTTCGCCAGATACATAATATTTATGAGAAAGAAAAAGTGTGTCCATTATGGCTATGTGTAGAAATTAAAATACTGTATGTTGCTGCACCCAGTTGAAATGGAGCCCGACCCAAATATAGGTGGGAACAGGCTAGGCAGATGAAAGAGCAGCGGTGGCCCAGTGGTGGCGGCCCCGACCTACGAGCAGTAAGTCGTTGGTTCGAATCAAGGCAGTTACTATGTGTAATTTATTTCATAACCACTGCTCTCAAAACGGAAAATTTTCCTGTTTTATCTTTTCTACACACTGTGTCTAAATTTCTAATCCAACTTTCCTCTCTCAGATTTGTTGGAAATTTCTTATTAAATAAGCTGTACCTTTGTGCTCTTCTACGTTAATGTAATTGTCTTGTTAAGTATTTTGTGTGTACATAAATTAATAAATAAGGAAAACATTGTGAGGAAACCGGCATATCCCAAAACTAAAAATTCGAATAAATGTGACAGCCACCAACCAGCACAGATACATTATAGCTCATTCCCTCTGTTGTATGGGAGCTCCCTTAAATATTTATTTTATTCTGTTTGTTGTTATAGCAAAAATACATCGTCTGTGAAAATTTCAACTGTCTAGCTATCACGGTTCATGAGATACAGCCTGGTGACAGACGGACAGACAGACAGACAGAGACGGACGGACGGACAGCGGAGTCTTAGTAATAGGGTCCCGTTTTACCTTTTGGGTACGGAACCCTAAAAATCGAGATCATTGTCACGTTTATCACTATTTAAAAACGTATTTCCATCAAACTTCGTTTAACCATCTGCTGTTCTTCAAAACAAAATATTTTCAATTTCATTTGACCCGAACCTAGAAACGCAAGGCCGTTCAATGTCCTCCAGCTATTCTTCCAATAAATACTAAACTCAATAACGGATGCAGCGTACACTCACAAACACAAGTGTTTACTGTAAGATATACTGCGCATGCTCTTACGCATCCCGCGCAACCGGTCGCGCAGGGTCGCTTTCTTCAGAAGTACACTCGCGCGCAGAAGCGGTTGGTAACGCTTCGGTTTTCTAATAAGCGGTGCTAAACGATGTGGTGATGGGTTATTGCGTTAAGTGGTGCTGTGGGATTATGGTGGTGGACTGGGTGGGTTAATTAGGTGTGGTTGGTATGGTTTCTAGCAGCTACCGTTGTAAGTGGTGCGTTGTACCTACTCTTTAAAAAATCTTGGTGTGGGTATGGCGTATGGAGAAGAGCCCTTTAACATTCATGATATGACTTTTGGTTATTTTCCATGGTTGTTTCTACAGTTATTTGATTAAAAAAATATCGCAGTAACTTTAAAAATGCAATAATGTTAAAAGTGCAGCCTTGCCTATGCACTTTTTTTATTTGAAATAAATGTTTTTTTTTAATCATTTTTATTGGATCTTATTTTATTTGACTCCGGAGATTAATGAGTGAATATTGCAATGCAATCTACTTAAGTGCCTGAACTGATGTTAAACTGAAGTCGGGCTGTGCAAAATGGTAAGATTTGTTGTCAGACTTTCGGGCCACTTGTAACGACTGTCGAAGATCTACAAATGACAGCTGGTACCGATGGTTTAAAGTGCTCTCCAAGGCACAGAGGAGGTATGACAATATACTGCGAAAACCAAACCTAATTGTGTATGCGGGGAGTACCCCCTTTGATATCCTGCCGGTAATTTTTGGTAGAATGTCCCCTTAAACATAACTCATCATCTGCTTAACCTTTTCCCAACTATGTTGGGGTTGGCTTCTAGTCTAACCGGATGCAGCTGAATACCAGTATTTTACATAGAGCGACTGCCTATCTGACCTTAACAACGCAGCTAGTTCTATACGATATCCCTTGGGAAGACTGGCCGTCGGACTTTCAGGCTACTGACTACCTGTAACGACTGACAAATACCTACAAATGACAGCCGGGAACAGCTTCAAATAACAGCTTAAAATTTGCTTTTCAAGGCATGGAGGAAACTCAGTATGCTATCGGTGGTCGCCCATCCACAGACCAACCCGAGCTGTTATTATTTAGCCACGAGCTCCTCAAATAACCTTAGAAACATAACTAAGAAATAAAATAAAAGCTGCACTCACTGACCCTACCGAAGTGTAGACCGTGCCTGTACAGTATCCGTACGATCCGATATTTATGATCAAGAGAGAAATATTAGAAAACCGTCATCCGTCATATTTTCACTTTCGACCAAACGTAATACCGCCTCATTTGAATTTTTTAAGTAAGATGGCAGCCACAGCTGTTTTTTACAGATTCATCAAAATAACTTGAATTTATTAACGAGTGAAATGTCTGTTATGATAAATATTATGTGATTAATTCATAATTAATTCGTCTTTTGCGAAATAATTTGTTTGTTGAATATTTTACATGCTGAGTAGGAATGGCACAAATAAAGATTCCACTTTTGAATGTATGTACAAAGAAAGGAATCTTTAATATTTTTTTTATTGGCTTCGAAAAAAGGAAGACTTGTAAGTCTGTCTGGCTGTCCATGAACCGTGAAAGTTAGACAGTTGAAATTTTCACAGTTGAAATTTTTAAAGGGGGAGCCTCTTTTAAAAATCACAGTTATGATCACGGTTCATGAGATACAGCCTGGTGACAGATAGCCAGAGAGACGGACAGTGGAGTCTTAGCAATAGGGTCCCGTTTTTACCCTTTGGGTACGGAACTCTAACAACGATGGATGGACTGATCGAAAGATAATAATATGTTGATTTTATTTAAATAATTTAAAAATATTTTTTTTGTAATGTAATACAAAAAAATAAAATATATATTTTTTTTCTAAAATAACTAGATATATTTAAAAATGATCGACGACATTTCAAATTAATTATTTGATAGATAGATAGATAAAACATTTATTCAGTGCACACAGACACATTCAGACAGCACAACACACAGAAGCACAATTAAAATTAAATGATACAGCAAATTACATGAATATAAAAACAGGGTGACAATGTACAAAAAGAAAAACATATTTACGAAAGAAGTATAAATAGATACAGGTAGGTGGGTTGGTAGTTTTAAATATTTATGCTACAATAACTTTATTAATTAAAAAGGGTATGAGTATGTCAAATGAGATGACGACCCCAAATAAATTGGGGTAAGGGCTGGATAATAATGATGATCGACAGTCGTCGATAATAAATCGGTTTGTTCAAAATCTTTGGAAGTAAATTATATATGAAATTATTTGTTGAGAAAAAAAAAAAAATCATATGATGTGTTATGTTATGTATATTTTTTATTGTAATTAAGTTACAATAAAAGAGATACATAACAACTTACGTAATGATACTGTACCCGTGAGATACTCACTTACTTTCTGAGGCCGCCATTATGTTAATTTAAGGCATATTTATGATATGATTAATTGCTTGATTTATCAACAATTGACTGAAACCAAAATAAACTGAATAAATATAAACCCTAAGATGTTAAACCCTGTTAAGAAACATATAGAACATGATAAGGAACGAAAGAGTTTTAATGAATGGTTTCGAAGTAAATAACAATGTCAAAAAATGCAAGCGCTCATGTCTAAATAATAAAAGCGGCTTGGATCGATATTCAGGTTAAACTTAAAACTAAGAAAATTGTTCAAGTCTTTCTAAAGGTTTCACTCTGTTTATAAAAAAAATCAACAAAGCAATTCTCGAAGATCTGAATTGCATCATTTAACAGACATTAAAAAAATTGAGAAAGCAAAATGACGAATTTCTTCATAAAGTTTATTACCCTATTTTAACGCCTTTGTGGGATTAATTTTCAAAAAATATTACTTTATTCTCACCTGCGATATACCAACACAACGGAAAAACACAAAACCTCACGTGAGGTGAATGAACCACTTTTGTTCTAAGACTTTTGGAGATTAATTTTTTTAAATCTTTTCAATACATGTTGATTAGCTGATCACGATCAATTCTTAAACGAAACTCTCGTAGAACAATAGTTATTCAGTTTCATGGTCTAAACACCACGCAAGAGGTCTTGCGTATAATATGGTGCACCTTGTATAAGGAACTATTCTGTAAAATTTCATGCTTCTAGACCAGTGGTTTCGGCTGTACGTTATATGTCGCGAACCGGAGGACGTTGTGTTGGAAGGCCTCCGACTAGGTGGACCGATGACCTGGTGAAGGTTGCGAGGATCCCCTGCGAGTCGCACGGGACTGGTCAATGTGGCGATACTTGGGGGAGGCCTATGTCCAGCAGTGGACGTCTTTCGGCTGAAATGATGATAAATGATGTTATATGTCAGTGTATTTAAAAAAAATATTTAGATGTAAAAGCGAACTTTCGTCATGTCAAGGGACTTTTACTTTTGCTGTGACAAGATGAATTATTGGCATACTTTACACATGTTCCAAGGTAATCTACATAATCTTGTTTTTTGGAACGAAAGAGTTGAATGACGATCGATTTCTTGTACAAATATTTGTCGACAAAATTGAAATGGGAGAGTAGTGAAGTTAGCAATACAAGACATCTAATATAATATGATATCTTAAGAATTATGAGTGAACTAGACGTATTTGAGAAATTGAAAAGTATTGATAGGCCGGAGGATCTTAAGATTGACATTTCTTCATTAAAGGTGACGATGATGATATTATACTTTCTTAGTGTTCCGTACCAAAGGGTGCCAACGGGACTAAGGCTCTGCTGTTTGTCCGCCCGTCCGTCTGTCACGGGGCTGTATCTTTTGTCCCATAAACATTTGAAAATTTCACAGAGTACCCATTACTATAGTCGCTATGACAACTATGAATAAAAATATATTTAAGTGGAAAATTAAAGGGTGGACCTCATAGGTACAAGAAACTTTGTGTTTTTTCGTTTTTTATTTTAAAATATGGAGTGCTAATTATTGTACGTTGGTAAGGAAGGAACCCATCGCGTGCGAGTGTCGTCTTCGACTCGCACTTGGCCGATTTTTTACTTTTACAAAGTCTCATTTTTAGGGTTCCGTACCTCAAAAGGTAAAAACGGAACCCTTATAGGATCACTTTGTTGTCCGTCTGTCTGTCTGTCTGTCTGTCTGTCAAGACCTTTTTTCTCAGGAACGCGTGGAGGTATCAAGCTGAAATTCATATCAAATACTCAAGTCTATGGTCTCTTAGAGCTGTGAAAAAATCAAACTTCTAAGTCAACGCGATCAAAAGATACTCCCGTTTATGCCGCAAATTTTCGACACTCGCAAGGGAATCAAAACCTACAGGGTACTTCCCGTGAACTCAGAAACTTGAAATTTGGTACGAAGCAACGTCTTATAACACAGATAAAGGAAAAATTGCGAAAAGCATAAATTTTTAGTTACATCATATAATAAAAATATTTTTAATAATTTTAAACTTATTACCCCTTTACTCATGAACGCGTAGTGGTATTATATTGAAATTCTTAACAAATACTCAAGTCTATAATATCTTTAAGCTGTAACAAAATCAAACTTCTACGTCAACGCAATCAAAAGATACAGCAATTAAAGCCGCATATTTTGAAACTCGCAACTACTCGCAAGGGAATCAAAACCTAAAGGATACTTCCAGACGACCTGGAATCTTGAAGTTTGGCATGAAGCAACGTTATAAAGTACACATATAGGAAAAATTCCGAAAATCTTAAATTTTTAGTTACATCACATAGTATATTTTTTTTAATAATCATAAACTTACTAGCTGACCCAGCAAACGTTGTTCAGCGATTAAAAAAAAAAAACAGATGTTGGCCGATTCTCAGACCTACCCGATATGCACACAAAATTTCATGCAAATCGGTTCAGCCGTTTCGGAGGAGTTTGGAAACAAACACCGCAACACGAGAATTTTATATATTAGACTCAATCTAAACCGAGATTGATCCAAATTGTGCCTATTTCTAGTATTAAAATTATGTCTATCACTTCTCTTCTTAAAGAGATGAAGATTTTTCCGAACATACATAATGTTTTCATATATGTATTGACAAGGTACCGTCAGCTTTCCACATTGTTATGTTATGGATTTCATTTAGCAATAAAAATACCATAACTTTTACTTATATACCTACAGGTTTGTACGGAACCCTCGGTGCGCGAGTCTGACTCGCACTTGGCCGGTTTTTTTTATAGATCTTATAAGTTCGTTTGCTACAACTGTCATTACTTATATACCAACTACCGAAATAGCTGTGTGAACATAAACGTATATTTCTGCTCATCAGTCTATTGTTCTAAAAACCGCCATGTTGTCACATTACAACAATTGGTATTGTCGCTGATTGTTTGTGTTTTGATTCTTAGACATCGATAGTTTGTAAATGCGAGCGTCTTGCGTAATGTTTTTTGTTTTTTTTTTGGTAGGAATTTTATAACAACGAACAATTATTCAAGCATTCATTGCTCTTTAAATTTTTAGGTTGTGAGGTTCTTAAACTCGTATTTATAAAAAAAATTGTTAAAATTTATATGATTCTGTCAAGAGTTTCACAGAGAGCAGTTGTTCTGCTATAGGATGAGAAGAATCGCCTATGAGAACGGTCCCAGGTGAGTACAATAAGATAGGGTTCAATAAATAAAAATTGAAGTTACACATTGACATTTTTACATCACGACGCGCGCTGTCAGTCCTTCAGGAACTGTAATTTTTTTAAATTATGAAATTAGTGTTTACATACATACATAAACTCTCGCCTTTTCCCATGGGGGTAAGCAGAAACCACAGAACCACCTGCTACGTACGATCCTTAAATACTTCTTTTGCCTCGTCCACGTTCATACATGTGGTCATAGACGCAGATTTTAGTAGCTTGATGTGTGTAACATCAAGATACTACAATCTGTCAAATTTATTTAATAGATTTTCAACTTTATCGCTGATGCATTAGATTCAAGGTTGATTGGGAAATTTGACAGTTTCGGGTTGCTTGATGTGCTGGCGTCTGTACGCACGACGGCTGATCAAGTTATACAATATCAATTTATACGGATCTCTCATTATACAGAAAATATATACAAAGCAAGGCCACGTTATACTGGAAATGTAAAGCTTGATTTGCCGCCGTGTGTACCATACATTATCCACTAAAACGCCAGCGAGTGCTGCGGGACCCGACAATAAAAAACGGTTAGCCGCCATTGGGTACTCGAGGCCCCGGGTTCCTTTTTTAATGTCGTAATTCTGAAATTGACATTATTGACAATGCTATAACAGTGACACTGACAGGTCAAACAATATTTAAGTGGGGCGCGCCAATGGATTTAAAAGAATCAAACACAGGGCGTCGAATCGCCATTCGAGCTTGCGATGACCAGACCATTAGGTCTGATACATAATTAGATGTTCATTTGCGATAATTATACGATATGTTATGCATGGGTTGCCATACGTATTTATTTTCACGGTTTACACGTTACAAACAGGTTAGTAAGTCGATGGAGTAGTTATGTATTTAAATTACTTGGCTTTTTACTTGATTTTTGCGCTGTAAGTCATAAAACGAGTATTCTTCTAGATTTGATCAACTCAAAGTCCTTTGTCATAATATAACGCCAAGCATCCCCAAAGGGTTAGGCAAAGGTGTACCTAACAACTCCACCCACACTTCGGCAATTATGCTTAAGTCCCATCTAATAGGGGGCGAGCCTACTGCCATGAATCGGGCACAAATTCAAACTCCGTGGCTGCTACAGAGAATTTTCTGATGGAAAAAACCTAATAACACTTTGCCCGACCATGGAATCGAACCCAGGACCCATGCCCAGCAGACACATTTGCGACCACTAGACCAACGAGGTTTTAATTAGTTTTGTACATAATGTTCCCGACTAAAAGGTTAATTTTACCTTGAACGCTTTTCAAAGTACGTAAACAACTATTTGTATGTCTGATTCGGGGTAAATGAAATTAAATTTTACTTCAGAAGCAATTGATTTCATTTTTAAATAAGGAACAAACTCGACTTCCAGACACCTTTGTAAGGCTAGAGGTAGCCTAAGCTGATGCCAGTTTTCATAACAATAGGCGCCGCCTATTGTTAAATGAAAGCCTAATTAAACCGAACTTTTAGATTTACAACGCCCGGTTCGATGTCAGCAATGCCTTCATCATCATCATCATTTTAGCCGAAAGACGTCTACTGCTGGACATAGGCCTCCCCCTAAGGGGGGTTTTGCCACAATCGCCACGCTTGGCTGGCGGGTTGGCGATCGCAGTACGGTTGTTACAAAGGCACAGAGAACGCTGCTGCTCATTCTCTGGTAAGTCCCTTAGTCGCCTCTAGCGGCACCCACGGGAAGATATGGGATGGTGGTTTATCAATGCCTTATTTGGCATTAATTTAGGTATCCTGAAAACGGTTTAAATAATCTTAAGACAATGCAGGACGGCCGCGTTGGTCTGGTGGTTGCAAGTTCATCTGTTGAGCAAGAGTTACTGGGTTCGAATCACAGGTCGGGCAAAGTGTTATTGGATTTTTCCATCAGGAATTTCTAAATAGCAGCCACGAAGTCTGGATTTGTGCGGTTGGTTACAATAGGCTCGCCCTTTTTACAACTTAAAGATGGGATGTAGGTACACCTCTGCTTAACCCTTCGGGGATTACAGGCGTCATATTATCAGTAATATTGTTGTCACATCATTATGTCAGTGGATTTTGTAGAAATTTAATCAACCACAGACAACGGTAAAACGGACAATGGTGGTGGACCCAGTACTATCTGGGTTGTGGAGGTCAGATAGGCAGTCGCTCCATGTAAAATACTGGTATTCAGCTGCATCCGGTTAGACTGGAAGCCGACCCTAACATAGTTGGGAAAAGGCTAAGCAGATGATGATGAGGCAATGGGTCGATTTCATCGTAATTTATCTTTGTCGCCGTTTACTGCTGAAGTAAGTATTTTATTACCTGCCGCCATTAATCAAAAGAAAGTATTTTTATAGTGGCGTTAACATTATTTATACAAGTTTATTTTCTGTATATCTACAATAGGTTGGTAAATAATCATAATCATGCTCCCGACTTTATCGTATGGGGGTAGGCAGAAACCAGAACAGAACGACACCTGCTACGATCCTTTTTTTTTCGGATGGGAAGTTATCAAATGACTTCTCCCGCTCTGGGCAGAGCGGAAGGGAGTGCCAGACTTGTTCTGACTAAAACCTATCCATGTTCCTCCTTTGCCCTTTGTGTTCCAAGGCCGCAGTATCTCTTTCGAACAGTCCCGCAGCCCTGGACCTGGTACGATCCTTACATACCCCTTTTGCTTTGTCCAGACCCATTTCACAACAATAATACATGATGCCAACTGAGGAGTTTTATTCGAAAAGTTTAGTCTTACGTTTGGCTATTTTATTTGCTTTTTTCCTTATTCTGGGTTTATCCGGGTAATTAGGTTTCACGAACTTTCAGAATTAAGCACCTTAATTGAGGCCTTCAACCCCAACAAAGTTAAATCGATTATTTCTTCTCAAATTCTTAAAAAAGAGGCATCATGAAAAAGGCATCATCTTGACCATTGACCTAGGAAAAATGCTTCATATTTCAGTTTAATGAATTTCTAAAGCTCACCAGTCTTAGTCATCACGAGAATGACCTATAATGTGTATCAAAAATCATATATTACCGTAACTCCGGGTCTCCGGTAACGTGTAAAGACGTACGGTAACTTCTACGTAACATAAAGTACGATACTACCGCGAGATAATCTTCGTTCGCGCATGTGCACGCATTCGAACACCGCCTGACGCGCCGCCACCACGCGTCTCCCGCGCAAGTTAATCCGCCATGATTGTTTTTGTATTTTTTTTTTATAGTGCCCGTGCTTGAAAACTTTTTAGTGCTGTGAAAAAGTTTTTAATTGATTTGATTTGGTTTTGGATTTGACTTTGGCCTTGTAAGTAATTTGTTTATTATATTTTTTGTATGTATAATTTATTGATATAACTGTATGTTTTAGTAATTATTATAATTAGCGGTGATATATGCTAAAGCTGTGAAAAGTTTTGCATTTTAATTTTCTGAATAAGCGTTGTTATTTGCCTATAATACCTATGCCTTTTCTAGTACATATTTTGGTTTTACAGAAGCTTCAAAAAAGCTTATTATTTTCACAAATTGAAATACTATATCGAAATGAAAGTAAACTCGATGATTATCTACCTGTACCCAGATTGATCACAATGTTTGGAACTAGTTGACAATTTGAGATCAAATGCAGTTTTTCGCGACCTTGAAAGTAAGAGTAATCAGAGTGATATAAAATTAAAAACCAAATATTAGTGAATTACAGTATTTCAATACAGAAACGTAATTAAGTTTCTCAAAGATCTATTTCATTGAAGTTGTTCTTAAAGAGCTATATATATATAATTGAGAAGTTTATTGCATAGTAATGCATTTCCCCCGGTCTACTATTAGTAGGAGCTTATTATTGCAATGACAAGCAGTAAAGCTTTATGTGTTACTTTCATTTGTAAGAGGAAAATAAACTTTTATGTTTTCCAACATTTTTCACTATTTTATTTAATCTGAGGCTAGTGGAATGCTAGCCCCTTTAGATCTAGGAAAATTCGAAATGAAAATGTATGCCGAAAAGCCGAGAAAAACGATAACATGTACACATGTAAGTACATTTAGGCCGAGATAAATGGCTTTCAAAGCGATTCGTATTCCTACAACGACTTTCAACGAGATCGACATTTAGCTTTTCCGTTGCTTAAGTCAATCTTATATCACTATTTACTTTTGTCGTCTACTTATATTTATTCTTATTATGTTGGTATATTATTATCGTCTTTTTTATCTTTTGTAAGTACACATTTTTGGCATTTTTCAAATATTTATTTAAAAAAAATTGTGGTTGGTGCTCCAGAGCGAGGAACCTCCTAACATTACGCGCCGTGTCAAAAAGAACCGCTTTCTGAATCAGGCCCCTGATCCATTGCCCAACGAGAACCTCCTAAGGTGTTGGTCGAGGCTCTTGGCAATTAAGTCATTGGCTGATTCGACAATCGGCACAATAATCACTGAGATACTTAACAATTATTATTTTGGTATATTTATTATTATTTTGCAGTGTTCTTATTGTCATTATCATATGGTTTATATCAAATAACTAAAAGAACTGTAGTTGCTATCAAAATTAAAATCACAAACCACTCGTGCATTTCAATCCCGTGCCTAGACACCTAAAATGTGTCAAACTTTACACCTGGCGACACATAATCATGACGTCAGGGCCGTCCTCAAACAATGCGTATGACATGGACGTTACATAAATCACGTAACGTTAACGTACATAACAGTTACTCGTTATTTTAAACGCATATTAATTATAACCGTTTTCGGTAGCAACAACTAGTGCGTTTATAATAAAATAATCAGTTAATTAGTGTGTAGGAAATAAAAACGTTATGTTGGTTGTTTGTTTTGATTTTGTAATACGAGTAGATAATTGAAACCGTAACGATGTCAATGTTTATATTTT
Organism: Lycophotia porphyrea; assembly: GCA_950005105.1. Lineage (NCBI taxonomy): Eukaryota > Metazoa > Arthropoda > Insecta > Lepidoptera > Noctuidae > Lycophotia > Lycophotia porphyrea. Next base: position 3,623,600 of record OX465400.1, on the reverse strand, counting down.
TAGACGTAGATAAAAAATACGTGTTTTAATCTTATACTAATTAGTGGAAACACAAACCATTCTTGGGCCTAGAATGGGGAACGCAACTGTAAATCTAATGGCGCTAGCATAGCCATTGCCATAAATCATTGTCATTGGTTGAATGTTGAATCTGTCAATGTCATTTTATATGTCAAAATAGCTTAACCTCACTGGTCAGATTGGGACTACGCTATGGGCCCGCCATCTATGATCAGCTTTGGCCAGCCTTCCCCGTTAGTAGATTTCAATTGAGTTGTTTCTATTTCAAAATTAGGTTAGTTATAACAGTTTATTCTGTAAATTAAATATAGTTAATTTATTCCAGTTTTTTTTTAAGAAAATGAAGTCTCATTCGAATTTAATTCCAAAGTGTTTCCAACTATCGAGAACCGTACGTTACGTTTTTCAAAGTTGGTACACATTAAAACAGTAGACAGTATTGCCAATCAATAAATCAAAGTTGACGTGTTTAATGTATCGTTACTTCTGATCCAGGTATTGTTCGGAATTATAGAGCGTATCACTCGATTTAATTCCCGTAAGTATGGATAAGCTGACAGTCATGTTTAAAACATACCTACTAACTTAATCGTAACTGCTTTTTTGTAATAACATTTTTATAATTTTTGTTTTAAAATTGGCTGTGGAAAAAGACGTAGATACGACGAGCACTTTTTACATTATGTGGAAATCACATTTTGTGGATGGGTTTCTCACATATATAAAATATCTTAAGCAGATCATGATACTAAGGGCTGATTCGGACTGATCCGAAAACTTCGGACGCATGGCAACCCTAGATGCATATGTAAAATATTGAATTTTTGACATACGAAAACTGGCAGACTAGCGTTTTATTCGTCAGGATAAATACTTGACTTTGGAAATGTTAACCCTTAATTACTTAAAGACCATAAAATCCTACTGAAAGATTTGAGCTAAAAGCTGTTGCGCTTGTTATTTTGCAGGTTTTCAGCTTTTAGATTGCGTTTTTTATAAGAAATTCTATCCTACTCTTAAAATTCAACGAAATATTCCGCGAAACGTAAATTTTGAAGCGTCTCCCACTTTTCTCGGTCAGTTGGCTAACTAGGTGTTCAGAATTAGTCATTAGTGAACAAATGTTAATTTTTACGTCTTAATTGGTGCCTTTTTGTCTACAAATTAAGGTTAAACGCTCCTTCACCGTTTCTTTGATTTAGAATGGCTCAAAAATACACATTCAGATTCCTGAATCAAGCCACCTTTTTGAAATGTATAAATCTTTTATGGTCGTCAATTTTGGAACAATGATACTAACAAAATAATGTGTCTAAATAAATTATTATAAAATTATGATTTTTTTTTATATATTTTTTTTTAAATTAAATTAAAATAATAGGCTATGTGTTGCACCTTCAAAATTGCATAAAAACATTTTCATGATCACTTGACATAAGATCTGATAATTCATACATAGATTCTATAGCATAATTTTACAGTAAGCGGAGCTTAAAGTACATCTTTCTGTTAGTCATTTACGCTGAATACAATATCTACATGAACCCGCACACAAAAACAACTGCACTTACGTAAATTTTGCAAAAAATATTCACTTTTTATTTTAATTTAAATCACAATATCCAAACCATGGTAGTTTTGAAGATTCCAGAGCAGGCAGGAATAACAACCAGCAGGAGTAGAAAAAGATGTGGTATATTTTTATATAGTGTAGAAAAAAACATAGGTCAAATATAGAGACTATAAAATACGTCACTGCTTTGATTAGACTAAAACAAGGTTTTAAAACAAACCTTATTAACCACTCCACAATACCACATGCAAATAAAAATGCCTCATAATTGCAGTAGTAAAAAAACATGGAGAACGTGTGCCGACTGCTCTGTGGTTGGATCTAAACATGATGTCTATGGTTAGTAACTGGAGCGTGCTACAACGTTTTTAGCTGCTCCGTACTTTGTTTAATTGCGATGAAATTCTGCTAGGCTGTCTGTGTTATGTTTTTAATTTACGTAGCTGTTATTGAATACTGTAATAGTCTTGAGTTCGGGCGCATTCAGTTAACAATAAGATTTATCCTCTGTTTTCCTGACGAGTCCTGTTTGTCTTGGTATGGACATGTAATGAGGAGGGATGCAACTAGTGTTGTAAGAAACTCGAGTCTTGGAGTCTTGTTTAATAAAACTTGAGCTATTTTTGAAGAGTCTTATAAGTAAAACTTAGAGCTCAATTCCTTCAGAATTTGGAGTCTTTTTAAAAAGACTTGAGCCCTGCCAAAAATAACTCAAAGACTAAGTCTTTTTAAAAGAACTCATGACTGAGTCCTCTAGATCCATAGCTGTAGTTTGAAGTAAATAAAATAGCAATGAACGTATGTGTTTATTATTTTATTTAGACGTTTTAACTCGCATTTCGATTCAGTAAATCGTCAGTCTTCAGGTGGATACTTTTGGTTAGGTTATTTGCGTTTAATGCAATTTAATTGTTACAAATTTTTTTAATTGTGCGGTTTTTTCAATCAGTACATAAATATGGATGAAGATATAAAATCACCCAGTATTACCTATTATAATTCACCAACTCAAGTTCATGACTCTATAGCTCAAATAACTTAAAAGACTCGAAAGGACTCAGAAGACTCAAAGGACTCGGACTCATGTGACTAACGAGTCCTTGTCTTGAAAATCTACTCAAGTCTCGAAATGAAGACTAAAAGACTCCAGTTTCTTACAACACTGGATGAAACGCATGTGACTAAACGAATGATGGACATGAATGTTGATAGATGGCGAGGGAGAGAAAGACCAAAGAAAGCATGGATGGATTGTGTGAGGTATGATATGAAAAAGAAAGGAGTAGGTAAAGGAAGCCGTGATATCTGACAGAGAATGGAAGAAGAAAACGTGTTGCGCCGACCCCAAATAGAATGGGACAAAGGCAGAAAGATGATTATAGAGAGGAGGCCTGTTTGCCAGGAGTGGGATTATTAAAAACTTGTGCTGCTAGATTTTCCACGGAAGCCATTCAAGATTTTAAAATGTTCAATTAAGTTTTTAATTAAATTCTGACATCAAAGGTACGCGGCGGTCGTTAATTTACCAAAGAATTACCTCGACAACAAAGCTTACGCAATCGACCGGATAGAGCGACGACATTGAAAGTTTCGCAGATTCACGCACTTTTTACACAAGACATTATATGCATAATAACCGGAGAACCTTGGTGGCACGAGATTCCTTTCTAGAGCATAGCATTAACCGTTACAGTTATAAACATAATATCACACCTATTTTCTCTTGTATGTTAGGCAGGGGTGACCTTATAATACACCACCCACATTTCTCCAGATATACTTATGTTCCATGTTATAGGGAGCGAGCTTATTGACATAGTAGTCGCGCTTGCGAACATTAGACCAACGAGGAAGTCAGTTGTTATGTTCAATGTTATAGGGGGCGTATTTTTTCGTTCTGGACCATACCTGGGAACCTTCTAGTTACGGAGATATTGGGGGTCAAAGTTCCAATTTTCTTACAGGTTTTTTTTCAATAATAATTTTCAAGGCTATAACTTTACTTTAAATACCTCCATAACCCGTTTACTATTCAATGCACAATGTTTTGAGTGCGGTTCATTGAGTTTTACCGTAAAACGTGATTTTCCACCCCAAAATAAAAAGTCGTTTCCCATCAGTAATAATTTTTGCGTAGAGTTCCTTAGTTTGATGTACAGTTTGCCTGGTTGATGGACTCGTGAAGAGTCCGTTTGCACCTTGTATTATATGGTGTGACTGACTAGCTGACCTCTGCAGCCCAGCTACCGGGAAACGTACGGCCCCCTTGGTAAGACTGGTTATCAGACTTTCAAGTTTCTGACTATCCATTACGACTGTCAGAGATCTAAAAATGACAGCCGTTATCAATTGCTTATCGTGTTTTCCGGCACCAAGGTCTCGCTGACCCGTAATCGATGGTCACCCATCCACGGATAAACCTCAGCAAGCGTTGCTTAACCTGAAAGATCAAATTATGTGGCTGTTATTATTTAGTCACGAGCCCCCGTTACAGTTATTATGTGAGATATTATGGTGCGAACATGTGTGTTAATTAACCATTTTTAACGCGTTCATGTTATGCTGTAATTACTCACTTACGTGTAAGTATTTCGACCGCTGCAATGTTATTTCGAAAGGGTATACATAAAGGTATTTGTTACGACAGCCTCATTATTTTTGATTTTGTTAATCAATACCAAATTTTTGTTTGTTAATCAATATTTAAAGAATCATTTTAATTAGGGATATGTATGTAAAAGTACTCGAAGTTCGATTGTCAAACTGACGTAAGCTACGGAAAAGCGTTATGTCAATCCTGTCAAAATTGGAAACGGTTTGAAAGTGATTAAAACTTGTCTAGAGCCTCTTTTAGTTTTATGTCGTGCAAGTGACATGCAATCCTAAGATAGTTTAGTTACTTAATAATAAAAAAAACAACACCAGATTACTAGCATGTTAGAATATTTGAGGAAGGTTCTAATTCGTACGGGGTGGAAGGGACATCTTGGAAATCAATTGAAAGTTTATACAATTAATTAAATCTCATATACAGAATTGATTAATTGTTTATCCTTTCAATTTCATGCAAAATCTCTAAAATAAGTCGTATGATTGATCGCTTATTATAAGTTTCTATTTGGTTTTTGTCATTTTCGAATTTATTTTGTTTTAAAGAATCCGTTAAAAATACTATAACACACTCAATATTTACTGAAAAGAGGACTAAATTAAGACATGCTTCTATTTATGAAACCGAGGCTGCAAAACAAAGCAAGATCAACAATTAAAGATCAACAAATGCCATTTATCTTAAATCAAGCCATAAAAATTACAAAAGTATGCCATTATCAACAGTTCAGTGATTCAATTCAATGCGATTAGTCTATAATGGATTAAGAAATCGTTGTTTTTTGTGTCTATGGTGTAACTTTATGTCATGAGTGCTATGTCGCGTGACATGTCACTTTCGCTTTAGAAGTTGTATAAACCGCGTGTCAAATGCTAGTTTTCTTGATACACTCGAGTATTGAACTCGCGTAGTGACTAAGTTCCTTCATCATTAATGATTTAGGATTAAATTAGCAATCTATTGCGGTTCTATAGGGTTTGTGGTTAAATAATAACACTAACAGCCGCGGTAGATCTTTAACTTCAAGCAACAATAGTTGCTGCGGTCGGTCGTATTCTATACAAGACCTCCGCATTGGTCCCGGCTGTCATTTGTAGATCTCTGACAGATATTACGGCCTTACGAGAAGTAAGATTGACAGTCGTTTTATACAATAATTGTATTCAGCTGAATCTGGTTATACCGAAGCGGATCCCAACATAGTTAGGCACTAGGCAAAATATTTCTGTACATTTCTTGCTGACCATGCAACCTGAATATTTAAGCGAATACACCGCATAATAGCGGACCGATTAAGTATAGCCGCTGAAACCGCAAGGAGGCCTAGTTCGGAACTCCTTCGTCAAGACTACATATCGGTCAGATGGTCAACCGTCGGTAAATGCTGAACATAACCACTACTCACTCTTATCTGTTAGATTTTCTTGAAGAACCAGATGTGTCTGTTAGCTTAGCGAGGCTGAGCTGGGCTTTAAAGATAAGGGTGACAAGTTTGATTCCGACGCTGCTATTTTTTGGTTAAATTGTTTTTGCATGTGACATTTCTATCGACTGCCTCGTTGGTCGAGTGGTCGCAAGCCTGCCTCATGCTTAGCAGCATGAGGTTCTATTCCCGGGTCGGGTAAAGTGTTATTGGGTTTTCCTATAAGGAATTTCTCAGTAGCAGCCACGGAGGATGGATTAGTGCCTGGTTGATGGCAATAGGTTCACCCTCTACTAGGTATATGGGACTTAAAACATAACTGGCGAGATGTGGGTGTACTATTAGGTAGGTACACCTCTGCCTAACTCTTCGGGGATTACAAGTGTTATGTTATGTTATGATGTTATTTGTATCAGGAATTTGAAATAGGTAAGTTCTTCGGGTTAATTAAGAACAAAACAGGCTTCTTTAAGCTTCTCTTAATTTGTCTATAATTAACATTAACCAATTTATTTACTCCGTAACCAATTCATTTAAATTCATATTTCACGCACAATTTCCTGCTGATGGGAAATTATCACAAATAAACTACTGGTAGGTACTAACGATCGATTACTAAAAAAAAAGGAAAGGCCGGAAATCGTTTATAGATTATTAAAAATATGAATAATAAAATGAATCAGCTGTGTTATGTAGTATGTAGTATGTAGTAATATTTTGCTTCTATTAATGAATGTATCGGCACACATGACGTTGTTGGTAAACATTTGTGAAATTGAGATGATAGTCCACGGAGACCACTTTTTAACCGACTTTTAAAAACGGAAAGGTTCTCGATTCGGCTGTATTTATTTTAATGTTTGTTATTTCATAACTCTGTGATCACTGGTCTGATTTATGTTATTTTTGTTTTTAATTTGGTAATCTTACATAATTTTATTTACATTGCTTGGGTAGTTAATAAGTTATAATATATACTAATATTATAAAGAGGAAAGATTTGTATTTTTGTATGTAACGAATAAACTTAAAAACTACTGGACCGATTTGAAACATTCTTTCAGCAATGGATAGCTACATTATAAGCGAGTAACATAGGCTATATTTTATCCCCGTACTCCCACGGAACCGGGAACTACGCGGTTGAAAAAGCGTGACGTCCGCTAGTCTTCTGTAATACATATTACATACTTTTATATAATCTATACTATATGGATGATCTGCTAATAACTTTTAGTGACAATGGAAATTTAATACTCGACAAGAATTTGTGTGAGATACCATTATACCTCAACTATAAAAGCTGAAATAAAAAAACTTATTTGGAAAAAAAAACTTGGTTAATTTTTTACATCATCAGTTAGTAGTTGGTATGTTCCTTACACTGTAAGGTGTCGGACGTAAATAATAGCACCATCCCATATCTTCCCGTGGGTGTCGTAAGACTAAGGGACTTACCAGAGAATGGGCAGCAGCGTTCTCTATGCCTTTGTAACAACCGTACTGCGATCGCCAACCCGCCTGCGTGGCGAAGCGATTGTGGCGGTTTTGGCAAAACCCTCTTTTGAAGGACGCCTATGTTCAGCAGTGGATGTCTTTCGGCTGAAATGATGATGATGATGATGATGATGTTCCTTACAAAAACATAAGTCTCTTAAAGTCTTAATATTACTCTCCCATGGACGATCTAAAATAATTACTTTCTATCCCAAGGCGTAATCCGCCATGGGGTGATAAGGTCATTATGTTCCCACCCAGCCTCCTCTCTCATCATTATAATTATCATTCCCCTGCCCTTATCCCAATCCATTCGGGGTCGGCGCAGCATGTCTTCTTCCATACTTCTCTATTACTCGTCATCTCAGCAGATACCTCCTCTCTATGGGTCATAATTTTCAGGCTCATTTCAGGTTGGTTATGTCACAGTCATGTCTTCGGATGTTCGGTTCTAGGACATATCGGTTCCCTCACATTGTTTTCCTTCACCTTTACGAGAGCAGTTGTGATGAAATAACTTACACCAATTTAAATAGTAAGCTCCATGGTGCTATACCATAAAGTGCTCGTATTTAGTATGCCATTGACTTGTCGTTTGAGGTATAGCTTCAAGCTTCAGCCTGTACAGGCTGTTGTAATAATGTGTCTTCGACATGTGCAATATTGCTTGCGGTATTAACTAGGGATGACTTGCTTGTGTCGATACGTATGCAAGAATTGTATCGTACTTACCGGATAATCCGAGGAATAATTTTGTACTCCATTAGTGTCCTCCTTTTGAATTGACTAATGCAATTTATGACAATGAGGTATGATACGACCCATTACGACGAATGGACTGAGTGAAGGTTGATACGGCTAGGAAGGAGGTGAGTGATGAGATGACGACTAATAGAGAAGACTGGAAGAAAATACATGCAGCACCGACCCCAAATAAATTAAAATTAGGGCAGGAAATTAATGCTGATGATCATAATGTGGTGTGATAAGATCCATTAATTCTGACTCCGGATCGAAGCATTGTGTCGTATGTGTTTATCCATTAATAATAATAAATTTTTATTTCAGAAAAAAAAAAATTAGGTTTCACAAAAAAGAAAACAATTTTCAATAAAAATGAGCATTTTAAACCAAGGTGAATCGTTACACTATCATGTTGCATTATCACTTTCCTGCCCTTTTTCCAGATTATTTGGGATCAGCGCAGCATGTCTTCTTCTTCCATACTTCTCTTTTATTCGTCATCACATCAGACACTTCTTTTCTTGCTATATCATCCTTCACACAGTCCATTCATTGTTTATTTGTTCTTTCTCCACTCTTACATTCATACTCAAAACTTTCCTCATTCCGTCGCATCTCGTACCCATACCACGACAACGTATTTGTTTATATCGATCCAAAATATCGGATTATGGGATCGTATTGTATCGATACTTTATTAAACTATCAAATCGGATAGTACATCACTAGATAAACAAGTTAATCGTACGCCAATCATTATAGATAAAGCTCGATGGTTCCGTCAGTATTTACTGACAACTATGACTGATGTTTTGAATATTATAATGTGGTGTAGATTATGTATGATATAATGTTATAGGTATTGTTGGGTATGTGAGGAAGCTTCAATCAATGAAATGAGCTGCGAATCGAATCTTCTTTTGTTGCGCTGAGATGGTTTATTCAAGCAGCTCTTGCCAGGTAATAAAATGTTACAGTTAGTTACCTTTGGTGAGGTTTCGTTTCGATATATACCATAACATCACGGCTGTATAATCACCGAAGGGTTAGGCAGAGGTGTACCTAATAGTACACCCAAATTTTGTCAGTTATATTTTAAGACCAATGTAATAAGTGAGCGAGCCTATTGCCATCAATCGGCCACAAATCCAGACTCCGTGGGTCCACTGAGAAATTCTTGATGGAAAAACTGAATAACACTTTGCTTGACCCGGGAATCGAACCCAGGACCGCATGCTCAGCAGTCACGCTTGCGACCACTTGACCAACGAGGTAGTCCATTCGAAGACTCGTAGATTGCGATACATTTCGTATAATCGTCAACACAACACAACTAGGCAACGTCCACACAGCCTGATGGATGGAGTGTATGAAGAATGATATGATATGGCTAGAAAAGATGTGATTGCCAAGATGATGAGTAATAGAGATTGCTTTTTTATCAAAGTTTAGTATAGTGACGTAAAGAATATAATGTATAATTATTGATGAAATACAACAATAGCAATGATATTATAATAAGAACAATGATAAAATAAATTACTCATTAATTGTATGCATGTCTATAATAATAAAATAGCTTTAATTTAATACGGAAAAATTGTTTTTCTTAAGGCTTAAGCCTTATCTACCCCATTTTCGTGAAGTTGCAAATAGTAGAAAAATTATATGTCGTAAAGAAGTTTCACTTCTTACCTGTGTACTCTGGTGCGCACACATATTTTTTTTTAATTTAATTACAACGGTTGTATTAGTAACCAATTACCGTTATTAAAATTATAAAAATAAAAGAGATAATTATAACATAATGACGGCACAGTTGGCGCAGTGGCTAAGCGATTGACTGCTGCGCTGCGTGTCGCGGGTTGGATCCCCGCCCCGCACGGAACAAATACTTGTATGGCCTACAGATAGTTGTACCGGGTCTGGCGGTTTGTGTATGTGAGTTTAAATGTTTGTGAACGCACCCACGATACAGGAGAAATTCCTAGTGTGGAGCAACATTTGAAAAAAATAACAAAATTAAAACATAACAAAGTAAAGCAAAATTTGACACTTTCATAAATTCCTCTCACAGTGCTTCTGACGTACCAAAAATGGTATGTCAGAAGTATGGTAAGATATTACTCAATACATACATACATACAATTTGACCATTGATGTAGTATTCAACAAAAGCAAGTATAATGAGAAATATTTTATATTGCCAAATTGATGAAGGTAATAAAACTCTAATTATCGCGGTAAGCTACTATTATACTGTTAATATCACAGATAATCTTTGAATTAGCTTTTGTATACTATTGTGTATTTGCACACATGTTGCTTTATAAAGGCTCCTCTGTGGAGCAATAAACTAGGATTATGCGTAATTAAGCAAAGCAACATAACAATACGCCTGTCATCCCCGATGGGGTGGGCAGAGGTGTACCTAATAGTGCACACACATTGCGCCAGTTATGTGTGTTTAAGCCAAATGTCATAAAGGGCGAGCCTATTGCCACCAAGAGGGCACAACCGTGGCTGCTACTGAAGAAATCCTGACGAAACCTAACCCAAGAACACTGATACAGTCAGTTAATTTTATTAACAATTGTTTACTAATATCTGCTTTGAGGAGCTCGTGGCTAAAACAATAACAGCCGCTCGGGTCGATCTTTAGGTTAAGCCGTGCTTGCCTAGGTTGGTCTGTGGATGGGTGACCACCCATTACATACCGAGTTTCCTCCGTGCCTCGGAAAGCACGTTAAGCCGTTGGTCCCGGCTGTCATTTGAAGATCTTTGACAGTCGTTAAAGTAGTCAGTGGCCTAAAAAGTCTGACAACCAGTCTTACCAAGGGGTATCGTATTTCCCAGTAGTAACTGGGTTGTGGAGGTCAGATAGGCAGTCGCTCCATGTAAAATACTGGTATTGAGCTGCTGGTTAGACTGGAAGCCGACCCCAACATAGTTGGGAAAAGGCTAGGCAGATGATGATGTTTACTAATATCTGCAAATAAATTTAAATGATGTATTTTATTCAGTTAAAATATTTTTCTTATCTGTAAATTGATGTATTTGCCATATTATTTTGCATATGATAAGTGAAACGTACGCCAACATCCTGTTGTATCAAGTTGTTAAGTTAAAGCTCTCTAGCTTAAGATTTATACTTGTACTTCCACTGCCAACAAACAAAGAATAGAGCAGAAAATCAAGTTAAAAGCACTGTATTTAATATAACCTTGATTAAATAAACGATTGTAGTAGCTTACAGTAGCGCAGGGTCATTTTTTGTAAGATGTCATCTGGAGTATCTATATTTAATGTGATTTAATATATATAAATTACGAGTCACGTTGTTTGTTCGCGATGGACTCCTAAAATACTTAACCAATTTTAATCAAATTTGCACACCGTGTGTAGTTGGCGCGAGTCAGCTAGTTTGTCTATAGAACGCTACTGTGCCATTTTTCACAGGGAAGCCGGTAGGAATCGAATTGAATCGCGTTTCGAAATTTCCTTAAATAGACTATGAGCACTCGGACCCCACGGCCCCAGAGATTCAACCCCAAACGGCAAGGTATCTTATCTACAAGTAGTTGTGCGTGGGAGCCTTATATACAAGGTAGATAAGACACCTACGCACAACGGTTACCACGAATTCAGTGCATCATTCTGAACCCATGTTCCATACATTTAGACCGTGTAGGTATTGCACTTTTGCCGGGAAAAGCTGTTTTATAAATTACCGCTGAAAAATTTCTATGTGGATTTCAGTGCGGCAGTTCCACTCTGAACGTCTTAATATCTAGTCTAATCTAATAATTTAATAATTTTGATAAATGTAATTTTTAATGTATCTAATTTTTAATAATTTGATAAATGTAATTTTTTTTTTTTTTTTTTTTTTTTAATGTATTTAATTCTAATAATTTTAAATGAATGTTTGAAACTAATATGGATCTTTTAGACATCTGAAATAAATGATTTTATTTTATTTATTTATTTAATCAAAGTTTTTACAGGGCAACGCATGTTATTGTTTTCGTTTTGTTGGGTTCGTTGCAGGGTTCAATAGTTTCATTTCCTCGGCCGTTTTTCTGGTGGTCGCCACTATTGATTCTCACTTTTGGGAAAAATATGGCGGGCCTTGGATATTCAAAATTCACTTTTGAACAAATTTTCGTGGGAAAACCACGTCTATAGTTAGTCTTCTGCATTCAACTTTATTGCATTATTATTTCGCGCAAGCGCTGTACGCCAATTTCACCATAACGGACGCTAATACTTGTCTCACTTCGCAGTGCGTGCGCGCATACTGGGGCGGAGCGTGTGTCTGATGAGATTGTGAGATTTATAATGGCTTCCATATAATGTGGCTGATCAAATTTGCGATGTAGATTATGATGTGAGGTATGCGTTTATTTCGTATCGGAGAGTTATTATTATGGCTTCATTAATGATGTTTGTTTCTGGATTAACCCGTCAAACGCCTACAATCCACCGTCTTCTTTTAAGAGCTTTACGGATTTAAGGGTTATATTTAATTTATTTTTTGTTTCGAGTACCTTAATTTTTCATAATTATGTGCCATCGTCGGTTATACAAATGAGCTTAGACGTTAAGCATCGCTTGCTGAGATCCCTCTGTGTCGGAAAACTCGGTGGTTGGCGCAGCATGTCTTCGTCTTCCATATTACTCTCTTAGTCGTCATCTCATGAGTCACCCCGTTTGGGCTGCGGGACTGTTCGAAAGAGATACCGCGGCCCTGGAACACAAAGGGCAAGGAAGGAAGATTGATAGGTTTTAGTCAGCACAAGTCTGACACTCCCTTCCGCTCTGCCCAGAGCGGGAGTAGTCATTTGATGAATGCCCATCCGAAAAAAAAAGAAACCTCTTTGTAGCTACTTTATCTTCCAAACAGCCCATCCGTCGTTTTTTAGGTCTTCCCCAACTTATTATAGGAAAGTTTGGAGTATGCATGTGGCTGGCTCCACATTCATATTTAAAACTTTCTTCACAACATTCCCCAACCATGCCGTTAACCAGGCTTTTAACTGAGGTCAGCGATAGGTGTTAACGATGATTGTAGAATGAACTTTATCTCTCCATTACGCTCAGAGTAATCACGTTCATTTTCTACTCAGCAAAAGTTACGGATCATCAAGTTATAAATAACTTGAGTTACATAACATTAATATTAATAATTCACGGAAATCATTCGGCGTTACTTATGGGATAATTTGGTGCCATCGGAGAATTATAGTTTTCTCTTCGATTTATCATTATCATAAGTGTTGAGCAACTTTGAAATTGGTGAATCGTTAGGTATGCGTGGTTTTTTTAGTTACTTTACAACGTCATACATAACTACTTCAATAATAGTAAAGCCGTTACTTTTTTTTTGCGGTTTCGAGTAAAAGATTCTGGTTCGTCAGCAATGTCTCCTGGTTGAATCTGGTTTCATTAAGTAAGCGGGTGTGAGTTCGATTTATTTATTAGCTTAATAAATGCAGTAATCTGCTGCTATTTACCCGATTTTGTGGTCCTGGTGGTATCACACTCTTTTTTTTAGTATGGAAGATCCTTCGTGATACCCTTCGGCTGGGGAGAGTTATATCAGACTCTTTGTAACTAAACCCCACTGCTCTTACAAAAACCATGAGTCGGGGCCCAGGAGATACATTTTCGCGCATCCCTAACTGGTGGTATCACTCGCCTCCAAAATTTTCCTCCAATTTCTTCTTCCTCATTTCTTTCTTAAGACAATTTTTGTTACACTCTTGTATGTCTTTTCTTTCTTGTATTACCTTTCCAGTCTAGAGAATTTAGAAGAGAAAGGTATTCGAAAAATGCAGGAAAGTCAAATGACGCAGTTACCGCGGGGATGTGCGGTCAGGTAATGGCGCAATTTGGTCCAATATCACCGGTGGTACCGAGAAATGTGGCATTTTTGTATAGAAAATATGACTAGAAAATATGTGCAAGAATGCCGTTTATCTACTCGACCCATAGGTCGAGTAAGGGTCCCGCCTGTCATTAAGAGTTCGAAAGTCTTAACAAGAGGCATCGTATTCCGCAGTAACTGAATAAATAAAATACTGCTAACCGGTTAGACTGCAAGCCGACCCCAATATAGTAGGAAAAAGCTAGGTAAACTAGGCAGATGATGATTAAGTAGGAACCGGATATTCGGATACATATTTACCTACTGTTGACTACTACGGAGTGCAAGTTCGAGTATCAAAATTATCATTATTATAAGCCTAGTCATCATTTCGATTTTATTCTATTTGAATATTCAGCAGCATTTAAATTCAGGGTTTTAAACATGAAGCAATTTTTTGAACACACTATACATACACTATTTATGACTATACATTTTATAAACACTATTTTTTTTTATGAAATTCCGCGAAAATAGGGAAAAGATATTATAAGAATCTGTTTCCACTCTTTTGTACCCTTTGTCGGGAAAAAATATACTTAAGGTAAAAGGTTCGAAAGAGATACCGCGGCCCTGGAACACAAAGAGCAAGGAAGGAACATGGATGGGTTTTAGTCAGTACAAGTCTGACACTCCCTTCCGTTCTGCCCAGAGCGGGAGAAGTCATTTGATGATTTCCCATACGAAAAAAAAAAAAGTAAAAGGTATCAGAATATTCGATACCTAATGATGATAAAAACAAACTTAAATAATAATTATCTCGTGACCTGCACGTCACATCGGGTCACGATGGTTTCACATTTTTGAGCTAAATCCGCACTTCCAATGGAACAGAAAACAATAGAAAGACAACACACCGCCATGAAAGTACAAATTGTGTCAATTATAGCGACGATTCTCACTGGCCTACAAAACTTTGCAAATAACGATACAAATAACATAGTAACGTTACAAATAACAGGTTATTTAGCTAATAATGTAGATATTTAGCTGTTTGCGAACGCTAATAGTTTAGTGTTTGTTCGTGTGTGGATTGCAGTATATGAATTTAAAATTATTTGTTTACGATTGGAAATAATAAACTACATACAAATACATACATATATACACAGACATACATGTCTGTTGTTTAGCTTTCTTTTTGTAGTATTTCGGTTTTGAAGAAGCTTTTTGGTGAAATGAAAAACCAGTACCTACCTATATTAAAAAATGGGTACCTACCTACCTATTCAAAAAGTAATGATAGAAAATAACCAAGCAAAGCTTGTGGCCGATAATAACACCGCTCGGGTCAATCTTTAGGTTAAGCCGCGCTTGCCTAGGTTGGTTCGTGGATGGGTGACCGAAAGGCTGACAATCAGTCATACCAAGGGATATCGTATATTACCCAGTACTAACTGGTAGATAGATGCTTCATATAAAATACTGGTATTCAACTGCATCTGGTAAGACTGGAAGCCAATCCCAACCTAGTCGGGAAAATGCCTAGGCATGATAATAGACAATAACCAACCTACCAATTCGCGGTCCCCACTCTGAAACTCGCAGATACACTTGACATTTTCGCCCAATTTTCACCCTAAAAGATCGCATACTAAGGGTGGCTCGCATCACTATCCACCAGCCCTTGGCCTATGTTAACACTAACTTTTTTTTTCTTTCATCCTCCCCTGTCAACCGTCACACTATCTATAATTTACTCCTTTTTTAGGGTTCCGTACCCAAAGGGTTACCAACGGGACCCTATTACTGAGCCTCCGCTGTCCGTCCGTCCGTGCGTCAGTCGGTCAGCGGGCTGTATATTATGATCCGTTATAAGTAGACTGTTGAAATTTCACAGAATTCTGTTGCCGCTACAACAAAAAATAGTAAAATTAAATTAAAATTAAAGGGGCCTACTCCGATGACAAGAAACAATTCTTGCGCGATATCTTCACTTCGTACGTACAGACGCCAGCACGTCAACCTACCCGAATCTGTCAGATTTTCCCAAACAACCTTGAACTTAATATCATAGAGATAAAGTTGAAAATCTAGTAAAGAAATCTGACAGATTGTAGTAGCGTGATGTGCTGGCGTCTGTACATTGACACATGGGTAAAAACGATTGTCGACCTATAAGTCTACTCACTGTTCGTGTGACTCACCTTATGCCTTAATAACAGGTTGATACTATGAATACGGCTGCTTCCCAGTCTTTCTCGACCATCGCACTTGCCTGTCTTGTAACACTCGTCAGGTATGCTAAGTGATAGCCTGTAATGTGTTGCATCATGCAGTTGTAATGAGTGAAGTGTTGGTCGGTGTTCGGCACAAGTTTGAGCTTAGGTACGCAGGTGATGCCTTTCTCCGTGCTACATGTCCTGAGTGTTGTTTTACTTCTGTGAATTTGATTGAGTTACATTATGGGTCTGACACAACAGCTTGGATAGAAAATTTTGCCCGCAATAATTTAAAATTTGACAATCAATTCGTGTTGTAGGTACTCTGCTTGTATTATTATATAATACCATTTCTTTTTTTTTTTTTTTTTTTTTACGGATGGGAAATCATCAAATGACTTCTCCCGCTCTGGGCAGAGCGGAAGGGAGTGTCAGACTTGTACTGACTAAAACCCATCCATGTTCCTTCCTTGCCCTTTGTGTTCCAGGGCCGCGGTATCTCTTTCGAACAGCCCGCAGCCCTGGCAGGCATCGGCCCTTGCGGGCCCCTCCCTATTTGCTGACATCTCTTTGAGGCGCGCGTGGAACACGAACGCGCCGTCAACACGGCCTGTCGTCAAAAGACGGACGGACGGCGAGCTAGCCCATTACTCTCCGTCCACAGGTCCGCGTCTACGGTGGCCGGAAGCCACCACGTGACCCCCGACGCCCGAGGCGTCTCCCGCGGCGGCTGGGACGAGAGGTTCTCTCCCTCTCACGCTCCGCCACCTCCTTCGCTAGCATGACTGCTTCGCAGAAGGAGGTGACGGCGTCCCATTATATAATACCATCATTTTTCGAAGACACGTGGCGCTATTTATTATCATAAGAATGTTATGTTGTTTTGCCTCGGGAGCAGTATTTTTTTTTCGGGATGAAAGGTGGTATGTCCGTTTCTGTTCACCTGACAACGTATATGCAAAATTGCAGGATGATTGCGGTTCAGTAGTTTAGGCGTGAATTACTAACAAACAAACAAACTTACTTTCGCATTTTAAATATAAAAAATTACGGTTCTGGTAAACTAATAAGTCGTCGTTGACACTGTTTGCAATAGACATATTGTTATCATTTCAATGTATGCTAGCATGAAGCATCATCATCATCATCCTCATGGCATTTTTTGATAGGTTGTAGCATGGTGTCTTCTTATATATATCACATCAGCCTTAATTTGTCTTCATCCCTTTTTTACGCGACTACTCAAACTGAAAATCAACCTTTCTATTACAGTGGGGGCAGTTCTGTGGAACATTTCTTTAAGAGTCAGGGCACTCGTCCCCCCGACTTCGATGAAAATACTGGTTTTTAGGTTTTTATTTTTAGACACAATTGCGGGCGGTATGTACTTTGTTCTAATTCAATACTGAAATCATTCCATTTGTTCTTCATTTTTTAATTTACATTATCATCATCTTCATTGCATTTTTCCCATATTATTTGGGTCCTTTTTTTCTATTTTGCCCTGTAAGCTATCTTACTTCTTATTCATCATAACATTCCTCACACAATCCAATCATCCAGCATCCGCAGCATGCATGTCTTCTTCATGCACACTTCCCATTGATATGTACTCAACACTTATAAAAGAAACGCGTGTATCTTAACACGCGTTTCATTCCTCCTCATCACATGTCCAGTTTCTAACTATATTTCTAACTAAGTAGGTATATCAATAAAATTACAAAGCAAAACCACTAGCGAGACAAACTATCTAATTAGTAAAAGAGAAAGACGCTCTTAAAGTCTAGTATTCACTTGTTTTTTGCCCTCATAAACATGTTTAGAATGCTAAATTACCTACTTTTCTGCGGTTGAAGATGCTGTTTCCTGAATGAATGCCTGTATCTCACAATGAGCTACAAAAAAAAGTAGACAAAGTGCTAAAAGTAGATAACATTCTTTTATTTATGGCAGTTGTAAACCTTGTTTAACTTTGATTGACTAAGAAAATACCTACTGTTCCTTACAACAATTTTAGTATTCAGTAAAGTGCGATTGATTCTATGTATCTACAATAATCAACATTTTTAATGTTACTTTACCATTCATCACAGTAAGTCACCCCCTTCTAACAGTACTAGCCATCCATCTTCAGAGTCAAAAATCATTCTAGCCATACATCTTTCATCATCATCATCAGCCTATTAATGTTCCCACTGCTGGGACACAGGCCTCCTCTCTTTGAGAGGGAATGGGCTATAATCCACCACGCGGGCCCAGTGCGGATTGGTAGATGTCACATGTCTTCGAATTTTTGGTCCTAGGACATGCCGGTTTCCTCACGATGTTTTCCTTCACCGTTTTTGAGAGCAGTGGTGATGAAATAAATTACACAAAGTAATGCGCCTGCCTGGGTTCGAACCCACGACATACTGTTCGTTAGTCGGGGTCGCTACCACTGGGCCACCGCTGCTCTGTAACATCTTTCATACAATCGGAAAAAGTGAACACAGGTACTGGAAAACAAAAAGTGGCGCATATTGGAAGAGCTCGTGGCTAAATAATAACAGCTGCACATACCAAGTTTCCTCCGTGATTTAGAAAGAACATTAAGCCGTTGGTCCCGGCTACTATTTGTAGATCTTTGACAGCCGTTACACGTAGCCCGAAAGTCTGACAACCAGTCTTACCAAGGGGTATCGTATTACCCAGTAGGTACTAACTAGGTTGTGGAGGTCAGATAGACAGTCGCTCCATGTAAAATACTGGTAGTCAGCTGCATCCAGTTAGACGGGAAGCCGACCCCAACATAGGTAGGAAAAGGTTAGGCCGATGATGATGATGATGACAGTCGTTACACATAATCAGTAGCCCGAAAGTCTGATAACCAGTCTTACCAAGGGGTATCGTATTACCCAGTACTAACTGGGTTGTGGAGGTCAGATAGGCGTTCGCTCCATGTAAAATACTGGTATTTAGGTGTCAGCTGGAAGCCGACCCCAACATAGTTAGTAAAAGGCTAGATAGATGATTCATACTCAAAACTTTCTTAATAATAAAAAAAAAACATAAACTTTTTGTTCCTACTTACATCTTGTTTGACCACGTGCGCTGCGCCTACGCATTGACCACGAGAGAGTGCGACATGCTTCAAATGGGCGATGATAAAAAGTCGCAGGACAACATTATTTTCCTTGCCTTATATGTTCCGCTTGTATGGAAGGGTATATTTATACATGGCAAGGGCTGCCAGATGTGATTAATTAAAAAAATGCTGATAGGTTTTGATGAGTGTCATGAAAACAATCATAATCTGCCTAGCCTTTTCCCAACTATGTTGGGGTCGGCTTCCAGTCTAACCGGATGCAGCTGAATACCAATATTTTACATGGAGCCACTGCCTGTCTGACCTCAACAACCCAGTTAGTACTGGGTAATACGGTACCCCTTGGTAAGAATGGTTGTCGGACTTTCGGGCCACTGACTACCTGTAACGACTGTCAAAGATCTACAAGTGACAGCCGGGACCAACGGCTTAACGTACTTTCTGAGGCACGGAGGAAACTTGGTATGTAATGTGTGTAAGATGAATAATTTTCAACACCAAAGCAGTCTACCACACATAAACTAACAACTAACTAAGCCAGTTTACTTTCCAAGCGAACCTTGCTGTTTATAACCACTCCGTCAGTTACATGGAAAACTATTTCTATGACTATGTTTGTTAACTAGAGTGTTTAAATACAGTCATTTCAAAGTAATTTTACTTTTGACAGCTACCTACCAGTAACTTTATGCAAACGAAGATAAGGATCACTTTACTTTTGACAATGGTGCAACATCAAAGGTAAAATATCTGTGACAGGATTGTAGTCTTGCAGTTTTCTAATCTGAAGAATCTTTTCTAGTTTTATATGGTGGTTCAAGAGACTTGGTTTTATTATTGTATGAGAAAAGCTTTTAGAAAGGTAAATTACGTCAAATCCAATATAACCTCGACTTGACTTGATTGTCTCGTTGGTCGAGTGGTTGCAAGCGCGACTGTTGAATATGAGGTCTGGGTAGGTTCGAATCCCGAGCCGGGAAAAGTGTTATTGGGTTTTTCCATCAGGAATTTCTCAGTAGCACCTATGGAGTCTGGATTTGTGCCCGGTTGATGACGATAGGCTTGCCCCCTATTACATGGAACTTGAACACAACTGGCGAAATGTGTGTGTTCTATTAGGTGCACTTTTGCCTGACACGTTAGGGATTTCAGGTGTGATGTCATGTTTTTATTACGTTATTTTCAGAATGACCGACTTAGAAATCGAATCTAGGAGTCCCATTAAACAGCCGCGTTTTTGTCTTTTGACCACAGAACCATTGCATGCAAAAAGTTTGCTTAGAATGTACTACATGATGCCATCTATCGCATGAAGCTAAAAATTGTATCAAACGAGGCATTGTTATGCGCGTGCGCCAGTCTAATGTGTTCACTGTTCACGCTACTGGAAATTATAAGTATCGCGTTTACGCGTCTAGCCGCTTGGTGGCGCTAGTTTGTCGAGAGGTTTATTTTGTTTACATTTTTATTTTATGGTCTTTGGTAATTTCCTTGATCTTTAGATACATAATATTAAAACGAAAGCTTTCGTTTTAATTCGCGTTCTACTGCATAACGAATTTTGATATTGTTTAGGTATTCGGAATAGTTTATACATACACGCCAGCACATCAAGCTATTACAATCAGTCAAATTTATTTAATAGATTTTCAACTTTATCTCTGAAGCATTAGGTTCAAGGTTGATGGGGAAAATTTGACAGTTTCGGGTAGGTTGTTGTGCTGGCGTCTGTACCTATAAAGAAATATTCATTTTTTGTCAAGACGTGTAACCTCTGCGAAGCACGGTGCGTCGCTAGTTCTTCATCATCTGCCTAGCCTTTTCCCAACTATGTTGGGGTCGGCTTCCTGTCTAACCGGATGCAGATGAAATACCAGTATTTTACATGGAGCGACTGCCTATCTGACCTCTACAACCCAGTTAATACTAGGTAATACGATACCTCTTGGTAAGACTGGTTGTCAGACTCTTTGGGCCACAGACTACCCGTAACGACTGTCCAAGATGTACAAATAACAGCCGGGACCAACGGCTTAACGTGCTTTCCGAGGCACGGAGGAAACTCGGTATGTAATGGGTGGTCACCCATCCACAGACCAACCTAGGCAAGCACGGAAGATCGACCCGAGCGGCTGTTATTATTTGCCACGAGCTCTCCACTACGTCTCTAGTTCTTATAATTATAAAATTTCTGCGTCGCTAGTTCTTATAATTATAAAATGAGTGTAAGTAAGTTATTTTTTAAACTTATGTCGTGTACTGCAAGAGAAAATAAAGATCTTATGAAAGCATGTTATTGTGTTGTAATTTCAAATATTTAATTCACCAGTTCAAGTAATGCTGGTAATGTGCCCATGAGACTGGCGGCGTTGCCACGTTGTATGGCAACACTTAGCCTCTGTTCAAGTTAAATAATAACACCTTTAAAAAACTGCAGTGAAGGGTCTTAACACCATAAAAAGTAACTTGATCTCCCTTTAAACAACACCGACGCCAGTTTAATCAATACTTAATGTAACCGTAGAGTTTAAAGAAAAAGTAAAAGTTGACTGTGAAAGTGTCCACACTATGTCACAGTCGTGTGGTCAACCTGTTTGGGGATTATCTAATTATTAAATTATCGACTTGGAACACGTTGATAATTTACAATAATTATACTAGTGACTTGCCTCGGCTTCGCACGACGCCACCTGTGGGTTTCAAAACTATCTTATCTTTCAAGCTGGAACCAACCATGTGGATGGTTGGTTTACAAAATTTCATCGAAATCGGTTGGGAAGATGAAGAAGGTGAAACTTAACTTTTATACATGACTAGGTGATGCCCGCGGCTTTGCCCGCGTGGATGTCGGTTATCGCGACCAAAAGTAATCATGAAATTTTCATCCCGTTCCCGCGACCCCTTATATTAGCCAATGTATACAAAAACTTGAAAAATTATATACTAAAACTTTCCTCGAGAACCACTCTATCCATTGGTGAAAAAAGCATGAAAATCGGTGCAGTACTTTTTGACTTTATCGCGAACAGACAGACAGACGCGGCGGAGGACTTTGTTTTATAATATGTAGTGAAGATTAAAATTATATCACGCCTGTTATACCCGGAGGGCTAGGCAGAGTTGTACAATAGTATACCCATATTTCGCCAGTTATGTTTAAGTGATAGAGGGCGAGCCTATTGCCATCAACCGGGCAGAAATCCGTGTAAAATAAAATATAAATAATTAAGAAACAAGGAATGCGTACAAGATTGATGATTTTGTATTTAATTTGTGCGCTTGAGTGATTAACGTAGTAATTTGAACGTAGAGGTGAATATTTTAGACTTTTTTCTAAATTGAATAAGATATCCTGAAAAACAGAACGAAATATTTTAAATAAATTAAAAAAACATTATTTAACTTGCTATAAATATTTATCTCAATAGTTAAACTTCCCTAAATTCACTTTGGACATTAACGTTTAGATAGATGTATTTAATTGTTTTTTTGCGTGACTATTGGCCATTTCAACAATATCAATATACTTTACACTTCTTGAACCAATTAAAACATTTCTTAACTTACTATAAATAAATAATAAACAGTACGCACCTTGAGAAAATAAAAAATATCATGTGAAAAGTGTGAAAACTCATTTTCATTGCACTATGATTTCTCGCGACGCTAGCGCCGCCGTTCGGATGTTTACGTGAACGACTCTTGCGCACAATACTTGTATGTATCTTGCTTTCACACGCATACTTGTTTACATTGATTCTATTATTGTATTCTTTAGTTACCGCTTAGTCTTCATGCGTATTACATGCACTACATAATTTAATTAAAGTACAAAAAAGAACAACAAAAAAGCTATCGAAAAATAATGCAATTTCTAACCTTGTGCGTTACCCTGTGATTTTGGACTGTTCGAAAATACAAAACTGGTGCAGTGATGTGGTTTATGTTAATACTATTGTTTTCAATATGGCTGCTGGACTATTTCCGGCGGAAACACGCGTCTGTGTCGCACGCGTGCGTAAAAATGTTCGTATTTTGTTTGTTTTTGGCTAGTTACGTAATTAGGGTCATTGGGATTGTAGTCGTGTGAAATACCTATGGGTTGTTTTTCCTTATTGTGGCGCTCAACGTGATGATTATATATTATGTGATTTAATTACTGTTTTGGGAACTTTGAAGTTTATTCGCGATTCTTTTGTTACGGTGTAGATAGAACTTAGAAGTGGAACATGTTTTATAACATGGATATAATTAATGAATAGGTACACAAAAATACAGGACGAATAATTACTATTTTTTTTTCTTTTGTTATGGGTTGGTCTCCGCAACTCCACGTCCAAAGCGCGTATTTAACGTAAGAGTGGGAAAATCATTCGAACCACTCCAGTTCCCTGAAAAAGGCCAACAACGCCTTGGTGTTACTGAGAATCTCGCGGAGAGGTACCTAGGTTACTGAAGTACTTTGCTTTAAGAGGCAACCTCTGTATAGTTTAGAAGCACATGGGTTGCTAACTAGTCTTCCTCCGTGCAGGATCAGCACAGTGGACTGTGTGTGACTCTTGTGACAAAGAGGTGTTTATTAAAAGAGTCGATGTACATACAGTCGCTAAAAAAAAAACCAACCACGCTGGGAGTGCCGACAGAAGTGAAAACTATTTTTTCATGATTCTGGATCATTTTAGAAAATATTTTTGCATAAGTAAGTTGGTATGGTAATGAACATCATATATTTTTTTTAGTTTTATCATTCTCTTATTTTAGAAGTAACTGGGGACACACACACACACACACACACACACACACACTCATTTTACCACTTTGGAAGTGTCTCTCGCGCAAACTATTCAGTTTAGAATAAAATGATATTAGAAACCTCAATATCATTTTTGAAGACCTATCCATAGATACACCACACGTATGGGTTTGATGAAAGAAAATATTTGAGTTTCAGTTCTAAGTATGGGGAACCCCCAAAATTTATTGCTTTTTTTGCTATTTTTGTGTGTTTAGTTTTGGTTAGTAGATGAATATCTAATAACCAAGTTTCAACAGTTTAGTTCTTATCGTTTCGGAAAAAAGCGGCTGTGACATATGGACTGACAGACAGACAGACATGACGAATCCATAAGGATTCCGTTTTTTGCCATTTGGCTACGGAACCCTGAATATGAATGTTGATGGGTAAGTTCAAATCGAATGAGAAGATTTGACGTTTGTGGTAACTTGATGTACTGCCGACTGTAAATCGGCCCTGTTAACTCTGAACATCGAGAAGAATTACGACGCATACCATGGACTTGTACATATTCATGCTTGTTTCCAGAAATGGTTTGCTTTTAAATTTCTTACTCCATATATAGCTTCTTCTATTTCTTTTAATAATCAACCACTGCATGATAATGGAAAACTTAGATAAAACGTGTGGATGGATATATTGCAATATTAAATACATTTATAAATTAAAATTACCTAAATTTACTAACTTAACAATTAACTAAAAAAATGGCGTCCAAAAACTACTCCTCAACGCTGTCAACTGGTAATGTACCCAAGAGACTGGCGGTGTTGCCACGTTGTATAGCAACGCTCAGCCTTTGGTATAGGTAAAAGCCAGTCCTTGGGTCACGAGAAGTGTCAACTAAGCGTTTTGATATTTCCTTCAAAAGGCTGTGCGCACTCGGACTCCGCGGTCCTAGATTTTCAACTCCAAACGGCTCGAAAATATAATTTCCAATGAGATTACTATATTTACGCCGCTTGAGGTTCTCCGCAGCCGCAGCGGCAGCCCCAGCACAGCACGATGAGCTAGGAAGATGAAAAAGTTAATCATAACTATTTGTGTAAATGCATAATATTCGTAATAATAATACTTGGCTCGTTGATCTAGAGGTCGCAAACGTGACTTCTGAACACGAGGTCCTGTGTTAGGTTCTCAGGTCGGGTAATTTGTTATTGGGTATCTTATAATAGAATAATTTTATTTGTGTAAAAACATGGCACATTAAGATCCTATAAACAGAGTTGTGAGGTTACATGTTTCGCTATAGATCAGAAATATCTCAGTAGTAGGCATGAAGTCGAGATTCGAACCAGATTGATGGCAATAGGCTCGCCTCCTTTTATATGGGATTTAAATGTAACTAGCCAAATTTAGGTGTACTAAATTGTATACCTCTGCCTAATACTTCGGGGTGATATCCAAAAAAGAAAAAAAAAGTAATTTAAGTCAATTTAAAATATCTTTTTTTTAAGTAAATAGATCCTTAACGAAGCCGAAAGGCATTTGATTTCCTCTTCATTGCGATCTTGTTTTGGTCTGGACCATACCTGGGAACCTTCTAGATAAGGATTATTGGAGGTAAAAGTACCAACATTTTCACAAGTTTTTTTTAAATACTCCTAACCTCATGCATGAGAGACGAGAGCCATTTGAGTCTCGACAATGAAACAATTAGATTTGTATTGTCAAACAAAAATGTCTGTTTATTGATTATATAAAAGACATTTGTTTCATTGCAAAGACAAAAAGGCAAATTCTTTCCATCATCAAAACATGCCTCATTGATATCGTTCATTTTGTCATTTTTCCGCAATATCTTCATAATAGTGCTGGGTACACGAGTCAGGTAATTAATTTGTATCTATTGTAGCCAGAAATATTTAAGATCTAGTCTTACAAGGGATATTGTATTACTCAGAAACTGAGTTGTGTTGTGGAGGTCGGATAGGCAGTCGCTCCATGTATTATATAGGTAGCTCCATCCAGTTAGGTTGGAAGCCGACCCCAACACAGTTGGGAATAGTCTAGGCCTAGTACGCAAACATATTTAAGATGGCATAGAGACGCTTTCAAATAGACAAAATGAAGTGTAGTAATACCAACATTAATTTTATATTTATTTAAATAATTTTCAAGTTTGAGACTTGTTCCTATAGCAACCAATTCTCTTACAAGCAGTTTATATTAAGCGTCTGTCCTAACTATATTTATTATAGTGTTGTGTGTGTGTCTCTTAGATATGGATAAATATAAAGATTTCTACATGTTTACTGCTGGACGTAGGCGTCCATAAAAGTGCTGTCATAAATAACAAAAACCGGACCAATCCAAGTCTTACTCGCCCACGAAGGGTTCCGTACTACCACTGAAAACCTTTAAATTAATTTTTTCGTTATATAATCTGTGAAAATTGCAAGTCAGATAGACAAAGCAGTAGGGTCCCGGTTGCACTCCTTGGACTACAAAATCCTAAAAGAGTTTTATGTAGAAAGTTACAGCATCAAAGAAGAGGTTAAGATGCTTCCTACAGTTCGAAACAAAACTTGCAATTCGACAAGTTGTCAAACCATTGTTCATCAATATTGACAGCTGTCAATACAGTTGACTCGTGTAACACCACACTTGCATGAAAGTAGGTAGTAAGAACTAAAAACCGGGTTGCTATCGTTTCTAATTCATTGTCTGTCTTCAATTGTGTGTTAATCGCGTTCTTCTGAGAACACATATGTCTGACATAACATAAGATATCTTGTAGCAAAGTGCAGCTAAGAATTATGACTTTATTATTATATTGTTATATTTATGTAATTAATTTATTTCCACGCTTTTTGGGAGTAGATAAAAGATGGAGTTGTCAGAAGATATAATTAATTGGTTAATAAGTATCTAAGAATGACTTCCGGTACAAAATAAATGACTAAATTAGTGTTATTTTGTGGATGATAAATTAGATGCATGCGGAAGGGAGTGTGAGACTTGTACTGACTAAAACCCATCCATGTTCCTTCCTTGCCCTTTGTGTTCCAGGGCCGCGGTATCTGTTTCGAACAGTCCCGCAGCCCTGGCATTTTCAGTTATGCCTTAAATTTCTTTTTGCATTTATTGGTTGTCACAAGGCCCTTAACGAAGCCGTCAACCAAGCATTCTGTAAATCAAACTAAGTAACTTTACGCAAACATTATTGCTGGGAAACGACTTTTTTTATTTAGGGTGAAAAATCACATTTTACGGTAGGTCTCAATGTAACGTACTGAAAACATTGTGCTGATGGATGGATTGAATAGTACGGGGGTCGTGAAGGTGTCTTAAGTAAAAAAATACATTAAAAACATGTATTTCAAAAAAAACTTTTGAAAAAGTTGGAACTTAGACCGCCAATATCTCCGTAACTAGAAGATAGCCAGGTATGGTCTGGAACTGAAAAGATATGACAATGACGGGGAGAACCAGTGCCTTTTGGCTTCGTTAAGGGTCTTGGTACACCCTTTATATGGTTTACGTCCAGAAATCCTAATGGATGTCATCTCCATGGGGCGGGGTGAGGATTCTGGAAGATTCCTACTGACTAAAACCACACGGTGTTCCTGGTTACTTCTAGCAGTGGTACGGGGACGCATTTGCAATCCAAAACCAACCCAGCAGAAGCAATGAGCCAATGAAGCACCCCAATTAATAAGGTAAAGTAGGAACCAGAGTATGTCCTACTATGTATGTGACTAAATGAATATCAGGACAAATAACGTTCATGTACTTACGTTGTAGGCTGTAGATTCTGCCTACCCCTATGGGGTAAAGGCGTGAGTTTGTGTATGTATGACTGTATAACGTTCATGTGTGTTTGAGTCTTCGTGAGTCGTAAAAGTCGGCCCGTATTCATGAAGTTACAGTAAATTGTAATCAGTTGAATAAAATCGTGTTCATTACTCTTGGTTAGCCTCGTTGTTTCGTGGTCGTAAACGCTGCTACTGAGCGCTAGGTCCTGGGTAAGATTCCTGTGTCGCGCTGTCGGGCATAGTATTATTTGAGTTAGCCAGGAATTTCCCAGTAGCAGCTTGGAATAGATTTGTGACCGGTTGGAGACGAGAGACTCGGTCCCGCTTTTTTACGGGACTTAAACATAACCCCACTTCTGCCTCACCTTTGATGATTATAGGCGAGATGTTATGTTAGTAGACTTGCTATTGATACAACATAAGTAAAAAATCCAATGTCTAATGTTAATAAATCTAAAATCAAATTGCCTCTTGGTTTCGCCTGCTCTCGTTGGATAATTTATTGTGATCTATGATTATATCATCATCATCATCATTTCAGCCAAAAGACGTCCACTGCTGGACATAGGCCCCAAGTGTCGCCACATTGACCGGTCCCGTGCGACTCGCATCCAGCGGATCCCCGCAACCTTCACCAGGTCATCGGTCCACCTGAGGCCTAGGCCGGAGGCCTAGTGGGTGGTGATTATATATCACAAACGATTTGCCAATTTTAATTGCCAATTTGATTAATAGTGATTTAACAATAGCCACCGCCGTAGATATGTCCAATAGAAAGTATAAACTAAACGGCATTAACAATAATTTACGATTTCGTATACTGCAATTAATTCAGTCAGCAAAAATTCTCCACAAAAATCCAGTTACAAAAATAAAAAGCAAAACTAACTATTATTAACTTATCATCAATCTGAAACTAGCAAGTGAGCTGAGCAACCGTTCTAACAAATAAAAAAAACTGCCAAGTGCGAGTCGGAGTCGCACATTAAGGGTTCCGTACCACAGAAAAATATTCAACGCTATATTTATTTATAAATAGTGTTAGAAACACGTTTCTTTTATGGGGACCTTTAATTTATAAGTTAATTTTTTTACCGAATTTTATTGTTGAATATTAGGTATTAGGTATAACCAAGGTTTTGTACAATATTTTGATTGAAAAGAGTGTCCATGGAGTTTCTTGCCCATTCTTCTCCATAGAGATCTACGCTTTGGAATGGGCAACTACAGTACTTTCACAAGTTATTATGCCTTGTGTCTGTGACTGTAGCTTAGCCTTATTTGTTTTTCTGACATTCAAAAGTGCCTGTAATGGTCTAATTGAAATAAATGCTTTTGAGTTTGAGTTTGAGTTTGTATCGTATTAATTTTATTAGTCTTTGTCTGCCGCGTTGGTCTAGTAGTCGCTCTACTACTGAGCGCAAGGTCCTGGGTTCGATTTTCGGTTCGGGCATAGTAATAATCTGGGTTTTTCTGCCAGGAATTTCTTAGTAGCAGCCCGGAATGGACGGTTGAAGACAATAGGCTTGCTCCCTATCATACGGGATTTAAAGAATTTTAATTTATGGTTTTTATCCATATAACCCATATTAAACTACGGAAGAAGAAAAAAAAACCGATACCTTTTAACACAAAACTGGACACTATAATGGACTAAGAAATACGTCAAAATCCATGTCACCAATGCTGACTAGGCGCCGGGCCAAATTACTACAAGAGACACACTGGTGATTATAACTGCGAATTTTAAACCGATTTCAATTCATTTCATGTAGTTGGTTAATATGCACTGATCATCCAAATGAAAGTAACCTGCCGCAACCATGGGCGAATCCAAACCTACAGCATATGTGTCGATGTATTTTTTAAAAAAAAAAGGAAATTCCAAAATCCCAAGTTCATTTACGCAGCTGACGTATATTCCCGGCAGTTACATGGAGCTGACATTTATTTTTTAGGTTGGAGGTAATCCCAAAAATCATCCCATAAGGTTTTGGTGCGGTATGGAATTAATTTTTTATCATTTTTTTTAACGGCTTCTCCTACTTCAGGAGCAGCTGACGCCCTGATCCCTGCTGTACTATGGTTGAACTATTAATAGATATGATTTTCAGCCGGTATAAAAAGACTTCGTCAGATTAACGGGACCTGCCGTGCTAATAGTAATACTCAATCTTTTATTTCTAGTGTCTACTTCGGTTCAAAAGATACAGCCCTATGACTGAGTGACAGACAACAGAGTTTTAGTAATAGGGTCTCGTTGGGTACGGAACCCTGAAAAGTAATCAGCGCGCTTTTTGTATGCGTCTGCACATCGATGTTAATTTAACGTCGTTTCTTGGAACATTTGCCAAAGCGTGACTTATCGTCAGTCGGAGTCAGGCTATTAGTATAGCTAAAGTGCGTCTTTTGTTACTTGTTTCTTTTGGTAAACAAAGATGACGCATTGATTTTGATTTTGACGGATTCTGACTAGTTTTTACCGCGGCGTCACTCGTGTTAATTTAGAATTTGACAATCAATTCCGGTTGTACTCTGCTTGTAATAATAGAATTTAATCATGATTCGAAAGACATGTGGCGCCATCTATTATCATAAGAACGTTATTGTTGCTTTCCTCGGGAACAGTACTTTTTTTCGGGATGAAAGGTACTCTATGTCCGTTTCTGTACACCTGACAACGTCAAGATGATAAAGAAACAAACAAACCTACTTCGGCATTTATAATATTAGTAAGGATGCTAAAAGTGTTTCAATCGATTTTTTGCAGCTTCTGTGTTTTCAATTCTTCAGAAAGTCTCCAACGATGAACAAACTAAAAACATTCTTCTGCTAATTGTGTTTGATTTTAACGCTCAATTCTGCAGTGATAAAAATAAAAAAGTAACTTTTTTAATAATTAACTGAATAAGCGCAGCAATCGATATTAGCAACTTGTATTAAAAAATCATCGACCATAATTTTATTGAGGTTATAAAATTAACCTTAATTTTTAAATGAAACATCTTTTATGTGATTTAAATTAGAATAATTTCATGTTTTATTAATCAAATCAAAGCATCTAATGTCAGGTGAATCTACAAATAGACATTCACACTTTTTAGGATTCATCCATCCATACTTATATTAGAATTGCGAAAGTAAGTTTGTTTGTTGGTTTGTTACCGTTTCACGACAAAAACCACTAAAACAATCATCGGACCATTTTATCCCGAAAAAAGTACTGTTCCCGAAGAAAACAATAATAACGTTCTTATTCTGACGAACGGTACAACTGGCACACGTGTCTTTCGAATCATGATTGAATTGTATTATTACTTGTGTTGTATGATGTTTAATGTATGTTGCTTTCTTTTCTTTATCTGTGTTTAATTTAGTTTACTAACATATGAATAAGTCAGATTGTTAGTAACACATGAGTTATGTTACTTGAATAAATAATTGATTATATATAATTGAACATATATTACAAGCAGATTACAACCCGAAATGATTTTCTAATTCTAAATTAACACGAGCGAAGCGGCGAGCAAAAGTAGTTTGTTTATATTTCCTTCAAATTCTTTTCGAACAGAGTATATTCAGATTCACTACACGTTTCAGCGTTTGTCGTGGTCAGTTTGTGAATATTGATTAATTAATCATCGAAGACGGGTTTTAAATGAATTTGAATGAATGAATATTTGTATAAGATAATGTTAGGATGTTTTTAGCATTTATTATAAGTGCGTGTGATGAACTACTTATGATGAGAGGCACGTTCGCTTTTCATGTAGGTATTTGTCTTGTTGAGATGATTAATTCACTTGCAGCTTCGTCCACCAAAATACTTAATGACTTGTGGAGCAAAATTAAGTAGGTATGTAAGAAAAAAAGAAGTTACAATTTTATATTATTCGGTTGATTGCATGAAAAGATTGAATTATCTTGGTAATATTAACAGGTAATAGAAACTACACATAGAGCATCTATGCACCAAAAATTGCCTTTGTTAAAAAAACCGGACATTCTTAGAATCGGATGTAACGCAAAACTGACAATCTGCGAATCGTTCATTACGCGAATGGGACTTTTTTTAATCTGTCATTTTTTAAATCGGATATTCAGCTTTATTTAAACTTTATGTACAAAAGTGGTACATAGGTGGACTTAATGCCACAGGACATTCTCTACCAATCAACCTTTGGGTTCAAAAAGAAAACATTGTGATAGGGTACAAAATCTAAAAAAAATAACTTATAAGAAGAACGACGACAGTTGTTTTCATTTTTCCAGATTTCCAGATTTCCTCACTGGATAACGTTATTCCTTCCTATTTTTATTCTCTTTTATAAGACCTGTTTAAAAATTACCATACATGCTTATATAGAATATCATGTCAATTACTTTAACACGGTGTGATAAACATCGGACGAGGAAGTGTAACAGATTAAGAGCTGTGAGGAAACCTGTGATGGTATACGTAATTTACTTGCGCTTGCGCTTCTGGTTTTCTATTTCTTCATACTTTTATGCAGAGATGTTATGGATATGATATTTCGGATCTGGATACGGATATGGATCATCATCATCTGCCTAGCCTTTTCCCAACTACGTTGGGGTCGGCTTCCAGTCTAACCGGATGCAGCTGAATACCAGTATTTTACATGGAGCGACTGCCTATCTGACCTCCACAACCCAGTTAGTACTGGGTAATACGATACCCCTTGGTTAGACTGGTTGTCAGACTTTTCTGGGCCACTGACTACCTAACGACTGTCAAAGATCTTCAAATGACAGCCGGGACCAACGGCTTAACGTGCTTTCCGAGGCACGGAGGAAACTCGGTATGTAATGGGTGGTCACCCATCCACAGACCAACCTAGGCAAGCACGGCTTAACCTAAAGATCGACCCGAGCGGCTGTTATTATTTAGCCACGAGCTCCTCCGGATACGGATATGGATATAGGAATAAAATTGTATCGGTTTCGGATACGGTTACTGATATAATAAAAAAATAACTAATTATGAAAGAGGTTATTTTATGACTAGAAATAACAAACAAACTGCAAGATTCAAGTGGCGCGCGAGCGGGGAAACAAAAACCTGTCGAAAATTGTCGTTTTAGTTAGATAGTCCCTTATACGAAACTATCCGAAACTTGTGAAACAGATACGGTTACGGTTACGAATATATTTTTATTTCGGTTATCCGATAGTTTCGGTTACGGTTACGGAGCTCCATAAAATCCCTGCCTTATATACTTTGTATCAGAGAAATTAATTCTTTAGCATATTGACACTCTACCTCAATTTACCGTGTTCTTCTTAGTTTGTCGATGGCACAATGACAGACCAACAAACTGAAACACATTCACCATTAGACCAACATCTTAATCGCGGAAAAATAATCAGTTGGTTCGTGCATTCGGGTCGAGTGGATATTGAAATTTTATACGGGTGGGATTTCGGATAAGAAATCATCAAAATAAGGAAGGGAGTGCACCAGTTTCGGGTAGCTTGACCTGCTGGCGTGGGACACCGACGTGAAAAAGGTTTCCACGGGTTGAGTACATCATTCTGAGCATACATCCACGTAAGAATTTTTAATCGGTTCGCCATTGCCGAAATTGCCTATCACGATGACTTAAAAAAATCTGGCCAAATGCGAGTCGGACTAGCGCACGAAGGGTTCCGTACCATTATACCCCCCTTAAATATTTTATTTTATTTTAATTATTTATTTTTAAGCGAAATACAACTAAATATTCTGTGAATATTTCAAGCGTCTACCTATCGCCGTTATTAATATCGAGCAAAAAAATGGCAAAAAAATCACGTTTTTTGTATGGGAACCCTTAAACATTTATTTTAATCTGTTTTTAGTATTTGTTGTTATAGCGGCAACAGAAATACATCATCTGTGGAAATATCTACTGTCTAGCTATCACGGTTCATGAGATACAGCCTGGTGGCAGACGGACAGACAGACAGACGGACGGACAACGGAGTCTTAGTAATAGGGTTCCGTTTTACCCTTTGGGTACGGAACCCAAAAAAAAATGATTGAGTGAAATTCAATCTGTAATTCGACATGCATGTGTAACAGAACATAAAAATGATTGAAATTACAATAAAACTATAATTTATGACTTCCGAGTGTTAAGAATGTTGTAGCTCTTAAGAGGAAATGTGGGTGGTCTTTTTCCATACAAACGCTCTCGCCTGTTTTCTTTCTGGTTTATGACTTTAAAGCTATGATTTTTACAGTTAAATAAATATCAACCTCTTCTATGTCCCTATGTTTTCCTTTTTGAAGATATATTATCTGTATAACCTTTACAAAATGCTCAAAATCGCCTATTTAGATCGCCTGTCAACAAAGGCCTATAGTGTACAAATTTGACAACTATTAATGAAAAACGAAAAACATAGGGACACAGTATATATCCTTCTTATTCAGTTTATGAATTATCCTTTAAAATGGTCGAATATCGGAGGAGGAAATAGTCGAGAGCCAAATCTCGTATTATGTCATTTTACTACAGTTGTCTTTATCGCACAAATGTCGAAATCACGCTCGCAGAGAGACAACGATAGTTTTTAAATTCCTACCGTGTTTCCTCTTAAAGCCGAGTTCAAACCAAGCGTATTAAAATGCGGTCAAGTGGACAGCACTGCGGACTGGCTGCGGATACCGGACTTTACATTATCTGTCCGGTCCTATCTCAGTTTAACTCCACCCTTTGGTAACCACAGAGTGTCAAATTGACCGCGTAAAAAACAAAGGATTCTGGTCTGGTCTATATCGACTTTACGGTTCAGAGTGAATATGACCTTAAAATTATAACGAAATAGTTTTAAATTGAATTAACACAGCGTTGGTGTTATAAAAAAGTAGGTTCAGACGCCAGCACATCAAGCTACCCGAAACTGTCAAATTTTCCCAGTCAACCTTAAACCTAATTAATGCTTTAGCGACAAAGGCACAAATTCTATTACAGAAATTTGACAGATTGTAGTAGCTTGATGTGCTGGCGTCTGTACTTGGCTTATGAAGAATTGAAAAAGATTTTTGATTAATTAATTAATACTTCCTTATAGTTGTTATATTATATTTTTTGTTTTATGTTAAGTAAAGACTAAAGCTCTTTTATGTACATTTTCATTGTTAAAATTATTTTACACAGGTTAATTTTTTTTCATAGATCTATTTCCGCGAAAAAAACATCTTTGTTATTTACGTACATGCATATTTAAAACATAAATTAAGTCAGTAATTTTAAAATTCATTTCTCAGATTTTTAACACAACTCTTAATTGAATATTAACGCAAAACAGTGAGCATTTAACTCAAAAATTCTCCAAACAATTACTTAACTCGCATGCATAAACAAAATCTAATTGCGTAACATTCTCTCTGTCGTCTTCGTCACTTCTAGTGAAAAACACTTTTTCTAAATAAATTAGTCTATGCTCCGTGTAAAATGACGTTGAATAGTTGCACGTGAGCACGAACAAACCAAATTGGTGGCTGCCACAAGTTAGGTGTACATTTTGACGTATTTATTGATTATGTAGAAATGATAAACTTCTTGTGCCAATGTTCGTGATGTCTTTATAATTGATTGGGTGTTGGGTGCAATAAATTGGAGTATTATTAAGTGTACTGGACAACTTTATTTATGAAATCATCAGTGTGATTCACCATCATCGTCATCACTTCTGGGTATATACCTCTCTTTACTTGTCACTGGCAAAGAATATAACATTCCGTCTCTTTTTGCAGCGTGATGACATAAAATAGGATATTCATGGGTTCATTGTGATTTTAGAGTGCACCATGACCGTTTGCTATGATGATTGGTTTAAATAATAGTATAGTCCTGAAAGGTCTATGTTTTGTGTGGAGGATCCACGAATTCTTGAATTCTTGACACCTTTCAAGACTAAGAGCTATCAACTACTGAATAGTATGTGATTATCCTGTAATCCTAAAAATGTTAGTTAAATTTTGACCGTGTATTGCAGTTTTGTAGGAAACAAGTTTTTTATTAATAACCGACTAAAAATTTTATATGTGGGGCGGTTTAGAGATAGATGTACTTAATACGTGGTAACTGTTTTAGCGTCGATGTCCCTTCTCCTTCCTGTATAGATAACCGAAAAGATCAGCTCAATATCACATGACTACTAATGGGTAGATATTTAAAACTTCGAGGACCATTAGTGAATCATGGGTGCGACTGTTCAGGGCCTAAGGCCATGACGGCCTAGTCAAATCCAACAACATTTTGGAATTTTCCTTACACCTGTATTTCCGCTCTAAAAACTCTGCATAATATAAGTTATCGTTACGTGTTTAAAACCTTACGCCATCAATGCGAAACTAGCGCCTCATGATTTTGACAGCTACAAGTCTCTTGTCTATGATTTAAATAGCCATTGTGAAGGCCTGTTAGTGTTATGTGTAAAATAATTTACAAATTGTTGTAAAGACCAGTCAATGGCTTCCGGATTAATTATTGTTAGATGGTACATTTTATGGCCATAGTCGTATTCAATTTTTTAATTAAAGTAACGTGGGATATTTTTTGTATACGTTTACTTAAAATGGTTGTTATTATGTTGACGGGAAATTCAAGGGAAAGTGAAAATTAAGTCGTTGAAAAATATCGGAGGATTATCAAGTATGATTTAATTAGT
Source organism: Lycophotia porphyrea (assembly GCA_950005105.1). Lineage (NCBI taxonomy): Eukaryota > Metazoa > Arthropoda > Insecta > Lepidoptera > Noctuidae > Lycophotia > Lycophotia porphyrea. The sequence goes on along the minus strand of OX465400.1, from coordinate 3,587,314 downwards.
TAGCAACTGTTTCTTATTTTCATTAGCATCAATTATAAAAAGATTTTCATATATATTTTAAATAAAAAAATTTAAGACAAGAACTTTTTCTTTTCCCAATAAATCACGAACTAATCGATAAAGTTCATTCAAGTAATACTCAATAACTCAACATAGATAATGCGCTAATATATTGCAAGTTCAACTCCAATGAAGCATGTAAATCAGAGAAATTACCATAATTATGCAACGTTACAAGTTTCTAGTGATTTTCACTTATTTTAGCGAGTAAAACCTCATTTGTTTAAGCAGGAAACCGGTTCGGAAACGTGTCATGGTGCGATGCACTAACAGCTGTCAAAATCAGTGACAATGTAAAATACGGGCGCACGTTAATTTCCATCAGCATAGTGGATCATCATATCACTTATGTAGGAATGGGAGAAAGAGCGAGGCCGCTGCCCGCGGCGGCAGTCGCTCCACACGCGCAATTCGACATGGTCAACTGTACATAATTACGTGCACTGAGCGTATGTGATCAAAACACAATTGCGCGTATCTGAACGCGACGCGTCACTCGAGAAAAAAAAGTTAAACGTCAAATTTCCGCGCGCTCTTCGATACCATAGACTATATACATCATGATTTATAGGAACGTGTTTCGTGTATGAAAGTGAATTATCATTTTTATTAATCGGTTGTACGTTGAAGTGAATGTGAAACTACCTATTGCGTAAGCGTTAAAAAAATTCTTCGGTGTTCACGAGATGATTTTTTGCTGAATTCTTGTGTTTTGTTATTATGACTTTGTTTCTGAATTCATTCATAACGATTAATTTATTTTAATCGGTTCTTGGATGTTCAGACGTAACTTTTGGTTATTTAAAAACGATGTTTATATTGGCGTATTCTGTAACACAACCACAAAAAATACGATCTACCATAATCGAATCTATAAGTGTGAATTGTGGCCTGTTTCCCAAACTGTTTCCATTGTTTTTATTTACGTAAACATGCTTTCTTACAGGAATTAATACAACAATAGTTTGATAGCTGGGAAAACATGTAAATGGTTAGAAAATGTATGGAAAAAGTTGGGAACGAAATCAAAACGTAGCATCATGTGCATAGTAATTGTTACCTTTCGTTTCTACGATAATTACTTAATTTGTTGGACGCGGTTTGCATAATGAGTAGGTACAGCGATATTCTGCTAACATTGTCGCGGCATTTAGGAGAAATTCGTAAATTTATACTGCTGCACATTTTAGGTAATAAATCTGCTGAATAATAAAGCCTTTTTACTTTAAAAAAACATTGACTACATATTTCATAATAAATATGCAAAGATATCATTCATTCATTAATATTTAAAGGTAACAAATTCGATTTCCATGAAACTAATAATTTTGATCTATATTCATTCGTTTATTGATGAGTTTATGTATTCAATCAAAAATCCAATTTTATACATAGAATGTTGACATATTTAGAGATTGGTATTTCAAGGTAATTCATACATAATATATCGATTGTAATTTATTAGGTTCAGGTGTAAAGTAAACAAGATAAATCTAAATTATAATCTAGTCTTTGCTCTATAATAATGATTGATCCTATAAAATACTTTCAGTCTTTCACACAAAAGATCGAACCTTACTAAAAGGTTTGCAAATTCTTATTTGACTTCTGATAAAAATATTCAACTTCGTATTGGAATCGGGCACTTATTTGGATCGTACCAAAAACAATGTAAATAAAGAATTTCAGCAGTAACAAAACAAGTGCTAAATGCAACCAAATAAGGACTAAACAACTCATCATCGAGGAAGTTGAATTCCATCTCTAAATATCCACTTTTCTACACACACTACACTACACTTTTCTGATATACAATACTATAAAAGAAGCTCGCATATTTTTCGGTCTTTTTTTGTTTTACTACTATTGATCCGCACAAAAATGGGCGGTAAACAGATGTGGTCATTCGTGTGCACGGGATATGCCTAGTTTTTAAAATAAGCAGAAGTAGTTTTAGTCGACTATTATGGTCTGTAGCTATTATGACTTTTCGTGATTGTTTTTGCTGTTGCTTGCTGGTTATGAATTGTTAATCAAAATTCAAGCTCAAACTCAGAACTCAAACTCAAAGCATTTATTTCAATTAGACCTTTATTCATTCTGGAAAGTTTATGTGTTAATTATATTTATATAGTAACCATGCGAACATGCAACAAGTCGCAATATCCATGCGAATTGGGGGTAATTCTAATAAATGAATATAACCCCGCCCCCATATCGTCAAAGAGCTCATAATATGTTTATTACTACATTTGCATGCAACATGACAAAGAAAGCGCTTTGCGCTGTAGAGCGCAACGCAGTGCTACACATATTATAAAACGTAATCGTAAATTGTGGCTAGCGTATCTATATGTTTCCAACACGATATTTTCTGAAGAAGTTAGCCATAAAGAATTAAAATATTTATTTAAGTTAGTCATTTAATAACGAAAGCTGTATCAAAATAGAGGCGAACACCGTAAAAATCATTAATTTTATGCATGGGAAGCATATTAAAGTGCCATATTCTGCAATTTATTGGTTGTCACTGGAGACAGAACACAACACAACAACAAGCCACGAAAGCCTTTTTTTTTATCTTTTCGGCCTAGAAGAGTCCTTTTTTTTTAAGAATTTTTAATGAGTTTAAATTAATGTCAAAAAAGCCATAATTTGGAATTAGAACAATATAGAAAAAGGATAGAAAAATCAGAGCGAAACAAATATACTAATGAGAAGCTAGTCTATATTCTCAAACATAAACCAAAATAAATATTTATAGTTTCCACTTGAACATTATAAATAAGAATGTAACTCTATCTGTCTTACTTATTCACGACATATCGCCATATTGGTTGTATGTTTTTTTTAGACGAAGGTACAATAATTGAACCCAGATCAGCACTTGTATTGTTTTTTATTCTGGTAGTTCTCCCCATGGAATAATTGTCAATATCCACGCGGGAGAAGCTATGGTTAAAAGCTAGTTGTTACAACTAATCACTACATATTATAAAACAAAGTCCTCCGCCGCGTCTGTCCGTCTGTTTGCGATAAAAACCAAAACTATTGCACCGATTCCGTTTATGCTTTATGCTGTTTTCACCAATGGATTTCCTCGAGAACCAGAGTGGTTCTCGAGGAAAGTTTTAGTATATAATTTGTCAAGTTTTTGTTGCGGGAACGGGATCAAAATTTCATGATTACTTTTGGTCGCAATAACCGACATCCACGCGGGCAAAGCTGCGGGTATCAGCTAGTAAAAACAATAAAACAACAAGGTGCTTATTACAGCAAAAATTAAGAACACAATAAAAATGTAAACAAACAGCATTTAACCGTAAACTCACATAAACCCAGTTACTACATGAAAACCGTAAAGAATGTAAATTAAAACCATCACCATAGATAAATTGAACGTAGCTACCGCCAAAATACACCAGACTACAGCAATATTGTTCAAATTTTGCATAGTTAAAGTAAACAATTTTGAGACTGATTTGACTGAATAGTACCTAATAGATATACCATATGTATGATGAATATGATGATGTACAGACGCCAGCACATCAGCTACTACAATCTGTCAAATTTCTTTAATAGATTTTCAACTTTATCTCTAAAGTATTAGGTTCAAGGTTGGTTGGGAAAAACTGACAGTTTCGGGTAGCTTGACCTGCTGGCGTCTGTACATGGTAAATACTCCGTTTTCATTGTTAATGATAATGACAGTTTAAAAACATATATATATATATATATCACATGTATGATGTAGGATAAGTTGGACGTATGTACCTGGAATTGGCTCACTATTACTGCAGAACTACGTCCAATTAAAATCAGATAACGACACCGCACTAGTGAAGTTCCTACTAATTAATCGATAAAATAATCGTTAGAAATAATCGGTTAAACATGTAGGAAGCGATATTTAACTCGATTCGTGTTCACCGTGGTGACAGGCACTGGGTAGTTTATAAACGAGTAATTTGTTACTTTTTAAGACATTAATTTGATGCTTATGATTAATTGAATTAGTTCATTTTGTGGGACATTAATTGGAGTGTTTAGTGAAGGTATTATTATTGGATTAGTTTTTGTATTGGTAGAAGAAAGTATGAATTTGTATAGTCCTGAAAGATTGGAAATAAATTACATACAAAGTTTTTAATTATTAATAATATCAATAATAATAATATCTTGGGACAACCAACACACCGCCATCTGATCCCAAACTAGGCAGAGCCTGTACTATGGCAACCAGACAACTGATAAATATACTTATATATTTCTAAATACATACATATTATAGATAAATTATACACCCAGATACAGAACAAATAATCGTACTCATCACACTAAGATTTGTCCTGTGTGGGAATCGAACCCACGACCTCCGTCCTAGCAGTCAGGGTCACTAACCACTAGACCAACAGGCCAATCGATATTATCTTCTTTATTCATTTAAATATATATCCATTACATTTTTAAATATTCAAATATAAAACAATATAAAAAATATATAAAAAAATAGTAGCCCACCAGCATTGGGAACAGGGTCCGAGCTACCGGTGGTCAGGGCTCTTGAGAGAGGAACCTCCTAACAATACGCGCCGTGTCCAGGAGTACTGCTTTCTGAATCAAGCTGCCAAGCGAGAGCCTCCTTAGATGTTGGTCGAGGTTATTGGCTATTCAGCCATTGGCTGACACGTCTATCGGCTCAATGACTGCTGTACTTAATTATTTATTTCTTCAATGTTTTCTGAAAAAAATCACGTTGGTGTCTGCTCTAACGTTTTTTAAATTGTTTTGTTTTTTGATTAAAGGAAAATTTATAAAAATCTTACGTAAGAACTATGCCCCACAAAACCGTTTTCACGGTTTGTCTGTGGGAACGGAACGAACAGTATTAGAAATAAGGTTTTCTAGTGCGGACACTTAATTTACACTTATTCGACTTATAGAGAGTAGGTAACTAACATTAAAATCTAATCTATGTATGGACAGTATATAGATGATGGAAGGACACTTAACGCATAAATAAAAATAAATTGTGTGTTGGTATCCCTTCCACCCAGTATTTACTTAGGGGCTCAATAACTCACTTAGAATATGTCATTCCACTGGTGTATGCCTTTACCAATCTACAACACTCTGCCCTCTGTTTGCCACATCCAGTCTAACCCAGCCGCCATTTTAGGGTTGTCGGGCCATCGAGCGTCCTAAATTTTGTTTGGGTACTTTTTAGTGATTAACACTGGCATACTTCCTGCCAAAATGCTGTTTAAAGTAAAAGTAAGCCGACATAAAGCCTAAAATAATTACCTAATCTTCGCATACTAATAAAAAAGATACTTATTACATAATACAATCATTCATAACTCTTCTCTCCTGAGAATCAACACTAGTAATTAAGTCATAACTCTATCTATTTAGTCAAATGACTAATTTAAATAATCCTACTTTCATTAACAAGTTTCTACCGTTTAACCTACATAGTTAAGAGTAGGTAAATTGACACTGAACGTCCACTTCTATCGGTTAAGTAATCGATCAATCGTAAGTAGAGGTTCATCGTTAATCGCTTTGGCCACAACTCATAATTACTCATACGCGTACTTAAAAATACGACCTGCTTCGCGAGACACTGTTGAGTTTGTTACTCATTACGCAACCTAATTGTAACAATGAGATGAGAATACGGAAGTGTTACAGAATACGACCGTGTAACCAAATTAACCCTTGACTCGTAGGTAACAGTGATTTTCTGTGCTCTTACTTTAGTAGTGACAGTTAAATAACGAACAAGAACGATTGTGGGCGATGAACAATGCCTAGGGAACGGTCAGAAGACGGCGACTGCAATGCTATAGCCCGGCTCATTAAAGACTTCTGCAGTTGTTCGGAGAACGGCACGTGGTCGCCGGAAATGACGTCAGACAAACGGAAAGGACCACTGCTGAAGAGCGAACTCACCAACATGTCTGCGATGCGCCGGAGAATCATATCCATCGCGAAGAGAAAAACGAGAGAGGTACCCGAGCCGCCGAAACTAACCTACGGCAATACGTTCCAGAAAAGTTCTGAGACTCTCACTTCCAACTTAGTGAACACAACGATCAGTTCTCAAAGCAGCACCCTCAGGCGGAACATCGACAACTTCCTCCTCTCCCGAAGGATGTTCGCTTTAGAAGAGGACATCTACGAGAAACCAATCCAGGTGAAAACCCCCACGTGCGGAGAGAACTGGTCTCTAAGCAAAGCGTGGCGGAACAACAACTCAGATTTCTTCAACCGGTCCCCTACCCTCGATTCTCACCGGCTAATTGAGCGGAACCACATCCAACTCGAACGAATAGACGAGATCCCACATCGAAAGAAGCGAAATAAGAAAATGAAAGAGCAATTGCGATACGATAGGAATATAAAGAGGCATATCCGGATTCGTGTGATGCTGTCTTTACGAATGAGGAGGTATATGAAGAGGAGGATGAAGAAGCCAGGTTTGCCGTCTCAGAATGTGAATGTTCCTCCTCGGCGGTTTATTAGAGGGGCGTCTGTCACGTCCAGCTTTGGGACTCGTTCTTATCGGAGTGTGATGACTGATAAGTTAGGGGATGGTGCAGTGTTGTTCGACATCCATGAAGCCAGGAATTCCACCATGGAGCTGTGCCACGATTACGAGGAGGACCTCGATACGCTACAGATTGCGTTACGCGCCGGTAATTTTAGGTAAATACTTTTTACGTGTTTTTAGATGTAAGATTTGAGAGTGAAAGTGTGGACAGCGGGGATGAGCGCAGTCATTATTAGCTGCGTAGATCTTTGCTTGCTGTTGCTAAGTAATAGCAAACACAGCTGTGTTGGAATTATTATTGTCTGTGGATTTATTTGTATAGTGATGAACGACTAAACGATATTTTATCTTTATTAAATATTCATCCATGCATCTATTCAGACTGACTAATTGACTATAATTAGTTTTTTGTCGGATACTATGAGTGTCATGTGGAACTTAACATTTTGCTTTGGTTAACATTTAACCAATCCTTTTTGTCAGAACATAAGTTTTTTTGTGAAATGGGTATTATTGATCTTTAGAAGCATATTTTATACTTCGACAAAACTGTCTTGAATTCAGTACCTACCTATATTCCATTGGTAAATCACTGTCTGCTGATTATTAATATCTTCGGCCGATTTTGTTAATACTCTGAAATAATTTACAGTTAGGGCAAGATGTACAGCATCTTCGCACTTTTACTTAATTTAGCTAAAAATAAAAATTACATCACGTCTGTATTTCCCCGAAAGGTTAGATAGAGGTGTACTATCATTATCATCATCATCATTTCAGCCGAAAGACGTCCACTGCTGGACATAGGCCTCCCCCAAGTTTTGCCATATTCACTACGCTTGGCAGGCGGGTTGGCGATCGCAGTACGGTTGTTACAAAAGCACAGAGAACGCTGCTGCCCATTGTCTGGTAAGTCTCTTAGTCGCTTCTAACGACACCCACGGGAAGATAGGTGTACAAATAGTAAACCCAAACTTTGCTAGTAACGTATAAATCCCAAGAACAAGAAATAGGGCAGATCCTATAGCCATCGACATGGCACGAATCCATACTCCAGGCTCCTACATAGCAATTCCTAATGGAAAACTCGTGTTACTACATTGCCCTACCTGGCATCTAATCTGGGACCTTTTGCTCAGCATAAGCGCATGTGGCCACTAGACCAACAAAAAAATGTATCAACAAATCATCATCTGCCTAGCCTTTTCCCAACTATGTTGGAGTCGGCTTCCAGTCTAACCGGATGCAGCTGAATACCAGTATTTTACATGAAGCGACTGCCTATCTGACCTCCACAACCCAGTTAGTACTGGGTAATACGATACCCCTTGGTTAGATTGGTTGTCAGACTTTTTTGAGCAACTGACTACCTAACGACTGTCAAAGATCTTCAAATGACAGCCGGGACCGACGGCTTAACGTGCTTTCCGAGGCACGGAGGAAACTCGGTATGTAATGGGTGGTCACCCATCCACAGACCAACCTAGGCAGGCACGTCTTAACCTAAAGATCGACCTGAGCGGCTGTTATTATATAGCCACGAGCTCCCAAAAATGTACCAAAAAATATAAAACTAAATTCCCTATTTGAGGTCATCCGTATCAAAGGTCACAATTTAGAAATTGTGCACTACCTCCGGATATGTGGGTAGCCTACCGTTACGCTATTGTCGTTCTGTCCCCTACATTTATTGCTGGGTGACTAATACTGGCATACAGTGTACGTAGTTATTGATAACTATTGTTATAAAATATGAAGCGGTCAGCGGCCATGCGAAATTGTTGAACCAAAAAACGCAGTGGTTTTTGGGTCATTTTTGTGTCGCTGTTGTCGTACGTAATTAGTAGACATAATAATGGACAATTTTTTTCTGTGCCATTCAGTCTACAGATAGATATTGGACGATAATTATTTACACATGCTTAACTTTAGGCATATCCTGGTAACAAAATTTCAAGAAATGTGACTTCTGCCAACCCACACTGGACTCCCGCCCGCGTGTCGGAATAAAACCATATTATATGTAGCTTACTAGCAACGCATTGTGCATAAATCATTTTATAAAATTACATAATTAATCTATAATGTTCCCACTGCTGGGATACAGGCCTCCCCTTCATAAGAGAAAGCGGGCCGTAGTCCACGAGGCAAGCCTAGTGCGGGTTGGTAGATGTCACATGTCTTAATTTTTTTTGTGCGTTTTCTTTAATTGTTTTATTATTTGCTTAACAAAACGCCATGAATGTAAAGTATTTCATACAACAAATGCTAAGGAATTTCTTTTTTTTTAAGAAAAGCAATAAAGGAATTACGTAAACTCGTGGAAACAACTAGACCCGAACTAAGTTTATGAATGAGAAGCGATACGGTTGTTTATTAAGAGAATGTTTTAAGAGAATAATGGTATAGTTCCATTTTGGTTAACTTAACATCACACTTTTAATCCCCAAAGGGTTAGGTTAGGTTAGGTTAGGTTAGATTTTGTTTTGTATTAGAGGTTGTATTCTATAGTAGACCCACATTTCGCACAGTTATTATAGCCGTATAGTCTAGAAACGTGCCCGGTTGATGGTAATAGGCACGCCCCCTATTACGGGGGACTTAGACATAACCGGCAAAATGTTATGTATTTATGGCTGGTCTGTAAAACAGGTACTTTTGGACTTTCCTTTTTGAAATTGCTTGGCAAAAATCATTTGCGACTAAAGAAATATGTATCCTTATGAAACCAAAGTGAATCTTACTTATTCGTATCATGTTGTTGTAGTGTGCTCTTGGGTTTTTCCATCAGAAATTGCTCAGTAGCAGCCACGGAGTCTTGTTTTGTCCGGTTGATAGCAATAGGGTCGCACCCAATTACATGGGACTTAAACATAACTGGCGAAATGTTAGTGTACTATTAGGTACACCTCTGCCTAACCCCACGGGTATTACAGGCGTATGTTATGTTATGTAGTATCATGTCAGAAAGACTGATGAAGTATTATTAATCCTTCATTGATAGTGTACATTGCAATGTCATTGACACACAGTACGTTCAATTTGTTAATATTTCGGCTTCGTCATTAGAATGTGTTTTCTAGTCATTTTATAAAGTTTACAAAAATAGTAAGTTTAAAATTACGTGGATTTAGGAAAGGTTATCCATATTTCGCCAGTTAACTTAAAGTGGTTTAGGAGCGACCCTTTTGACATCCACTGGGCACACAGGTTCGGACTTCGGACAGCGACTGTAAATATCCTAATGGTTAAATACGTTGCCCAGTCTGGGAATCAAACTCAAGACCTCATGGTTAGAGGCGACATTTTTGTCGGAATTCTTGTTTTTATGGTTATTTTTAACTATATTATCAATCATGAATTTCATTTAAAAAAATCTAATGATTGTTTTTAAATTGGCCTTGATAACATAATTTATAGAAATTATGACGAACTTTTGAGGAGCTCGTGGCTAAAACAATAACAGCCGCTCGGGTCGATCTTTAGGTTAAGCCGTGCTTGCCTAGGTTGGTCTGTGGATGGGTGACCACCCATTACATACCGAGTTTCCTCCGTGCCTCGGAAAGCACGTTAAGCCGTTGGTCCCGGCTGTCATTTGAAGATCTTTGACAGTCGTTAAAGCAGTCAGTGGCCTAAAAAGTCTGACAACCAGTCTTACCAAGGGGTATCGTATTTCCCAGTAGTAACTGGGTTGTGGAGGTCAGATAGGCAGTCGCTCCATGTAAAATACTGGTATTCAGCTGCATCCGGTTAGACTGGAAGCCGACCCCAACATAGTTGGGAAAAGGCTAGGCAGATGATGACGAACTTTTGAGAATATAAATGAAAACTATATAAACGTGGATGATTGTGCAATGTCTCATGAAAGTTTAGTAATTTCAATGATTAGATATATTTCGCACATGACGGTGTATAAAATTGCAATTTAACTTTTCTCAAATCATGATACTATTAACCATAAATAAAATTACCTACTGTAACAGATGCAAGGAGATCATTTCACGGCATGACGAAGCAGTATATCATGTTTTATTTTGAACTGTCTTCGAAAAGATTTCATTACTCTAAGATAGTTTTTTTTATATTGTATTTTTTAGGGTTCCGAACCTCAGTCGGCAAAACAAAACCCTTGTAGGATCACTTTGTTGTCCATCTGTCCGTTCGTCTGTCAAGACCCTTTTTCTCAGGAAAGCGTGGAGGTATCAAGCTGCACATTAATATACTACTGCACACAAATAGGTACTCAAGTCTGTCACAGTACTGCAGAGTGAAAAAATCAAACTTGTAAGTCAATGCGATCAAAAGAAATGACCGTATATGTTGCATATTTTGCGATTTCACAAGTGAATCAAAACCTATAGGGTACTTCCCGTTGATCTACAATCATGAAATTTGGCAAGAAGCAATGTCTTACAGCAGTACAGCACATGTAATGGAAAAAATCTGAAAACCGTAAATATGTAGTTTAATAACAAAATGCTTAGAAGTTTATATGGAAGCGTCGGTGCGCGAGTCCAACTCGCACTTGGCCGGTTTTTTAAAGTCATCTAATTTTAAATCGTGCCAGTGTGAGCAGCTGTAATGATCTGCCTATCTTTACTTACATCGACTCCATACTTATCACCTTTTGTCAACTATGCTGGGGTTGCAACACAATACAATGACCTAACTCTTTGTCTTTGGGCGTTTAATTTTCATCTCAGCTAGGATTTTGCCATTCCTCTTTGATGGTAAATCATCATCTGCCTAGCCTTTTCCCAACTATGTTGGGGTCGGCTTCCAGTCTAACTGGATGCAGCTGAATACCAGTATTTTACATGGAGCGACTGCCTATCTGACCTCCACAACCCAGTTACTACTGGGAAATACGATACCCCTTGGTAAGACTGGTTGTCAGACTTTTTGGGCCACTGACTACTTTAACGACTGTCAAAGATCTTCAAATGACAGCCGGGACCAACGGCTTAACGTGCTTTCCGAGGCACGGAGGAAACTCGGTATGTAATGGGTGGTCACCCATCCACAGACCAACCTAGGCAAGCACGGCTTAACCTAAAGATCGACCCGAGCGGCTGTTATTATTTAGCCACGAGCTTCTCTCTGACCTAACTAATATTCTAAATGCGAAAGTAAGTAAGTAAAAGTTTTTTTGTTACTAACTTTTTTTACTTTCCACGCCTAAACCACTAAACCAATCATCCTGAAATATTGCATCTACATTTTCAGTTGTACAGAAACGGACATAGGGTACCTTTCATCCCGAAAAAATGTCCTGTTCTCGAGGGAAACAACAATGACGTTCTTATGATAATAGATGGCGCCACGTGTTTTTTAAATAATGATTGAATTATATTATTACAAGCAGAGTACAACCCGAATTGATTGTCAAAATTTGAATTAACGCGAGCGAAGCCGCGGGCAAAAGCTAGTCTAATATAATTAGAAAAGAAAAGAAAAGAAAGAAAGAAAGAATGGCGAAAGTAACTCTGTTAGTTGAACAAGGAAGACTTGCATCATATTAACTCTAAAAAGTTGCGAATTGGGTTTAGTATCACTCATTTCAAGGAATGCACCCAATAGGGTAGTTGACCAAAAAATCTAATTAGTCCGTCAGATAGATTTCCAAAAAATATTGGACACGTATTTTTTTTTCTCATAAACTAAAAATGAGGACGTCACATTACGGTACACTTTTAAGCGGGAAGTGACGTCACAAGCCCACACTTATGAACTTTGATGCGTTTTATCTTCGTTATTTTTATTGATTTGATAAAACAAAAAATACGCATCCAATATTTTTCGATATTCTTTCATATTTCAGGAAACACCCCTATTACCAATCAGCCTGTATGTTATATTGATAAACCTTCCAAGGTCGTATCTGTATAAGTATATTTATATAAATAGTTATTCAATAAAGCCTTAGACTTTATTTAAAAATAACTTCATATCAAATGAACGTCATGGCGTGATTGTAAATTGATTGGTTGCCACACCGTTAAATCAATTGATCATCAGTTTGATACCACCATTCGAACACATGATTTTCAGCATAATATCAGCATTCGATCGAAGATTTTTCATCGTTTAAAAATGTATATTATTTTGTTTGTGAGGAATCGTTCCGGCAGTATCTCATAAAATAAATCAAAAACTTTATTATGATGTAAATATTTACAATTAGATTTATGTATTTGGAGGAAAATATAAAGGCCATATAGGTTGTTAATAATATTTGATCTAGTTTAGCAATTTAATAAAAAATATCTTCAGTGTATTCAAAATTAATTGATTCTTATAATGTCAATGTCATTCCCTTGTCAGGGTTTGATAAGTATACTCTTAATTGGTTCAAACTCCGTGACAAACCTTACTTCTTAGGATAAATCAATAAATCACATTTGTATGTTATAAAATAAGATTGGTTGAGAATAACATACATTTTGAAAAAAAAAAAAAACTAACGGTATCATATTTGATTTTAACAGCGCCATCTGTTACGAAATAGTGAGAAATAGATGTGAATCGTAGTCTGTTGAGGCACTCGCGCTCACTACAGCGTATCGATTTAATAGTTCAACTATCGCCTACTAGATGGCGTTGCTGTTGAAGTAGCGCGTTTATGTCTTTTGTTCAGCATACTTTCTTAGCCAATCAAAATAAAGATTTTATCAAATTAAGCCTAATTTAATTTGATTATTATTACTTATAGAACGCTATTAATACTGTTATTTGCTGCGCCGACCCCAAGTAAAGTGCGATATGGGCCGGAGAATGATGTTGATGATTCATTCTGTCATGTCGAGAATTTGATAAGCTAACATTTTCGCAGAAAAGTTAGGTTAGCTTCAGCAATTATCTTGTCTTGTTTTCAGTGGTAGAAACAAAAGAAGATATGAAATATGCATACTAATACAACAAATGCTCCATCTACAGGGTGTAAACAGACTCTTCACGAAGCCGTCAACCAAGCATTATGTATATCAAACTAAGTAACTTTACGCAAAAATTAGTGCTGGGAAACGACTTTTTTTTTTGGGCTGAAAAATCACGTTTTACGGTAGGACTCAATGTAAAGCACTCAAAACATTATGCTGATGGATGGATTGAATAGTAAGGGGGTCCTGGAGGTGCTAAAAATCTTACATTAAAAACATGTATTTAAAAAAAAAGTTGTGAAAAAGTTCGAACTTTGATCCCCAATATCTCCGTAACTAGAAGGTTCCCAGGTATGGTATAGAACAAAAAAATGATTGCAATGACTGGCAAAACAAGTGCCTTTCGGCTTCGTTAAGAGTCTGTTTACCCCTTTATATAACTTTTCAAAACTAAACAACTGAAAGAATTTGGATAAAATATGCACTAGGTTATACCACGACCTGTGTTCTTAAAATATAATGCTATTTATCCCTGCATATTCCCGTGGGATATTTTTCGACCTTCACGCTGGCATAGATGTGGGCTAAAGGTAGTAAAATTATATAAAAAGGTTTGTACCTTGTTATTGGCTCCCGCCGCACCCACCCTTGGTCGAGCCCGCCCCATTTAGCCTGTATCTTTAAATTCGTCCTTAAATAATAATCTTGATCCGATCCAATCTGTCCCTTGTTGTCTTTTCCCAGCGATGCCATACGCTGAAGTTCGTTCTCTACCCCTTAGCGTGTAGTCTCTTAGTTTTTAAACCCTGGTTTTACACTTTAGGCATCCTTAGACCCAGCCCGGTGCTGCAGCCAACCACCTCCGAGCTTCACGTGCAGGATGCCGTTCTAAAAAAAAACTCGTTGGCTCTAACATAGGCTTCTCCTCTTGTCTCCAGGAGCGGTCGTCTAGCGGTCGAGGGCTGGTGGTGTGGGCGCGCTATGCCAGCGGCGGGGGGGCGCGCCAACAACGGCGCCCTGGCGCTGCACTACGCGGCTGCACGAGGCTGCATCGACTGCGTGCGGCTGCTAACCAACACTACGCCTGATGTGTCGTGAGTATACTTTTTATTCTGACTTCACAGACGTTGTTCTACCTCAATCAAGGATGTTAAAAACAGCGTCTCATACGGGGTTCAAGTATATATGTAGTTACGTGCAATGTATTTGACACTGTTTTGCCACCAACCTACGTCAAGAGTCTGATTAGACACTTCCAGGATAGCCAAAGCGGCTCATGCTTAGATGAGAGATTGTCAGCCGGTAGAATGAATGGGATGGAATTATTTTAGAAGTAAAAGGTTATGCTTACGCGTCTATTAAGTTATACTTTGTATACAAGGTGTAAACGGATCATTCACGAAGCCGTCAACCAAGCATTCTGTACATCAAACTAAATAACTCTATGCAAAAATATTTGCTGGGAAACGACTTTTTTGTTTGGGGTGAAAAATCAGTAGGTATCCCACACCATTTACCGCGGTGAAAACTATACCATTACTCACAACCATCGTGAGATTTATCATAGCAATAAGATATATACAAGACATAATGTATTAGGTTGGCAATAAAACAACCGCTCGCGTCTCATTAAGCCGTCACACGTCATTGCGTGTGCGCATGTCTGCGAGATCGGAGCAACTGAGCGAGACTTATCGGTAGTCGACATGGTAGGAGTCAATTTGAGGAGATCGACTTATATGAAAAGAGTTTTTTTTTATGCTTACTAACGTCATTTTCTAAACCCGGGTAGCCTCCTTAATCTCCTTCCAAATGTCTATATCCTGTGCGATCTCGCCTCTCCGCCATGATCAGGTTGTCCAGTGAGTAACGATCTTTGTCCATTTCTACGGGTGCATTCGTGAGACGTGGCCCACCTCTCTTTTAAACTTGGCTGAATTGAAATGAGATGATTTGGTTTAAAACTGGATTAGTAAAACCAATGTTTAGACTAAGTCTGGGTATTAGCTCTTTTAATTTTTGCAATTATAGAATATATTCCTAAGTGTTTAATGATTAAAAATCCCATTTTATCGAGCAAAATATTTGATAATTATGCAGCAGTTGGTGTACTTAGTAAAAAAAATACAAATTATTTCAATCGCACATCGCCAACCTGATACTTGCAGCCCAGCAGATAATTTAAATTTAACTTGATTGCCGTTTTTGTTTGGTCAGCCATGTTTCTACGGAACCTCGTTTTCCACTGGTCAGTTCATATAAGGTTTTTTTGTTGCTAGCTGATCTTCTGTCCATAACTGTCCAGTCACGGGAGCTAACGGCTCGAACTACTGTTAGTGTTCGCAGGTGCGTACGCGCATTGAGATGTAATCTGTTTTGTGTTGGCTAGGTCATGGATAATGGTAGGCAGGTAGGGTGTTTAGTAGAGCGGATGACGGTGAAGAGGGGATATACAAGTGACAATTGCTATTAAATATCGCATTTATCGAAACAATTTTCAAAAGTTGAACTTATTTTTTTTATGAAAAAATGTTGATGAAATATCTATTTCTTCTTTATTTATATTTTCTCCACATTAGTTACATTTTTAAATAATTCTTAAAAAAAAAAACATATTTAAAAATATAAAAAATAGTGGTCCGCTGGTACCAGGAGCAGGGTCCAAGCTACCGGGGCTTAGAGCTCCAGAGACAGGAACCTCCTCTCCTCATAGCCTTCTGAATCAGGCCCTTGATCCAGCCGACAAGCGAGAGTCTCGACAAATATGTTCGTTGAGGCTTTTGGCCATCAGGTCACTGGCTTGGGGATTTTCAATTAGTCATCTATCAGTGGTAGCTACGGACTGTCGATTTGTGCCCGGTCTCAGGGTTGGCTCGCCTCCATGGTACTAAAACATTACTGATCAAATGTGGGTTTACTACAGCTGCCTTCACGGGAAACAGGCGTGGTATTTTTTGTTTATTGAAAATAAAAACCGTTGCCGTTCCCTTGTAATTTCTCCTATATCGTGGGTGCATGCTCAAACATTTAAAGTCACAGACACACACAGCCTGATCCGGAACAACTATCTGTAGGCCATACAAATTTGCACCGTGCGGGGAACGAACCCGCGACACGCAGTCCACCAGCCAGTTGTTCAGCCACTGCGCCAACCGTGCCGTCAATTATCACGATGGGCTTTTTAATGATCTTTCACAAAATATAATTAGTTATTATCAACACACGCATGGCAAACAAAGTCATTTACTACAATTAGATGATGGTACAGCCATATCAGGTGTCCAACATTACACAGCGATTTAAATAACCATGCACTTAGGAATGCAGTGTATTGCAACAGGCGTTTCTTTTCAGTTTTTCTGTAGACTTTCTGTTACGTAACATGCTATGTATATGTATAAATGCCGGCAGTGCAACGTCATACATGCAAAACTTTGTGTTCATGGATGCATGCAACACCAAAAAGGCTCACGGAGTACTTTAAATAAAATAATAATGTGCAAACATGTCATCATCATATTATATTCATTTGGGGTCGGCGCAGCATATATGTCATATATGTCATCAGACACCTCCTTACTTGCCATATTATCTGTAGCGGCACTACAAAAAGTACTACAGCAACATAGAACAAAAATTACAACAGCGCCATCTATGACGGAGCGGACGAACTAAACAACAAAATCCTAGATCGCGCAAGTAAAGTTATCTGTGACTTAAGAGTATTAAGAAGAATCGGACAACAACCGGAGAATCCTCTCTTTTCTATGGGGATGAAGAGCTCTACACCCTGTTCTTCTTCACACAATCCATCTATCGCTTCTTTGGTCTTTCTCTATTCTTTTACCCATTCACATTAATACTCAAAATTTACCTCACGACATTTTCCTCATTCCTCCGCATCACATACCCACCGATAATCAACCATAACTTAACCGATTACCACATAGCTTTTCAGTTACGGCGCCAGTTTCAGACTTCCTCTTATGTAGTCATTTCTTATTTTATCTATTCGCGAAACACCACATATCCCTCTTAGCATTCTCATCTCAGCCAAATGCAAATGCTTTATATTCATACCTTTTGTGGCCCATCATTCTGATCCATACAAGACAGCAGGTCTAAACATTGTTTTAATGAAAAACTCGATAGATGGCGTTATACCGCTAGATTACAGCTGGCATTCCTGTATCGCCACATGGTTTCGTTCACAATCTGCAACTATATCACTTCATCAGCTATATATTATTCAAGAACCGTTTCTTGTGCATATCAAATTACTAGACAAAAAATGTGTTTTTATAGAGATATCTTTTGCTTCTTAATAGTGAAACCATGTTAACAAAGTTAATTCTGCAATAAAGGCGTGTCGTATCTAAAATTAACCGGTAAAGATTATTATCTTGCTTAATTATATCACTTTGGGGGTGTGGTGCAATGCTAAGTGGTTTAACTTTCAAATTATTTAATTGTTCACCTGTTTTTTTACAAAGGCGATTGTTTCTAATTCGTACTCAGGTTTGTGAAAGGTCCTCTTATATGATGATAGTCTAGGTAAAAGGCGAAATCTTCAAAAAAATAGGCCGTCTATGGAAAGTCAGAACATTCTCAATAATAAGACCATCTCTAGTCAAAGATCTACAAACGGCAGCCGGGACCAACGACTTAAAGTGTTTTCCGAGGCACGGTCGCACGGATTAACTCTCGATTTTAAATTAATGGTCAGACATCCACTGACCAACCTCGGCAAGCGTTGCTGACCCATGCGGTTGTTAATTAGCCACAAGCTCCTGTCTACTATAAAACCATTTTACTGTTTAATCTAACGTTTATCACTTAAAAAAATAAAAGAAAAATACTCATCGCACCTCCAGTGAGACGGGTAGAGAAAGCGTTACCAGGTTAATTGCTGTTATCGCGATCTAGCGCGCTGACGCTCATCTGCGATCTTCACGCCTGCGCCGGCGCAGCTCCTGTGACACATTTATGTTGGCAATAAAAATACTTGAGTGTTACTGTATACGGTAGGTTTGGTAATGGGGTAGGTAGATAAGCAAGTTAACTTACCCCTATTACAAAATGCTGATATTTTGGCCCCGTTGCGGAGTTCTTGCAAATTTTTTTCATGGGCAAGATAACTTCACATCATCTTAACATCACGCCTGTAACCCTCAACGGGTTAAGCAGAGTTGTACAATAGTACATCAACATTTCGCCAGTTATGTTTAAGTCCTATGTATCATCATTCTCTTGCCCTTATCCCAATTAATTTGGGGTCGGTGCAGCATTTTTAAGTCCCATGTATAAGGGTCAAAGGGCCAATAGGGGGCGAGCCTTTTGCTATCAGCCGAGCATAAATAGAAACTCACTTTTCCCGACTCCATAATCGAAACCAGGACCTCAAGTTCAGCAGTCGGGCAAACACTAGACCAACGAGGCAGTCGCCAACCACTACAATTTTGTAATTGAAATGAAAATAATAATTTTCATAGTACAAGCGACGTCTATGTAAAACGTAGTAAATGGACGTCGCAAGTTATAATTTTATCGCCAAGATTAACTTGAGAAGCCGTCATTAATACTGCCATTTATAACCATATAACTGCTGCCAACGATATACTTACAAGCAACGATACTAATGTTTTTATTGTAAGTGAAATCAATTAGTAATTGGTTTTATTTCTTAGAACTGCACCTCTGTTTCTAATTATAGAAATTATTGTAAAGGAAACCGTTTTACTAAGCGTTGCTGTGTTTTCTACTCTGATTCAGGGCTAGCGTGGTTCGCCGTTGATTGTTACGATATGGACCCTGGTACTTAAGTAGTATTAGGCACCCCTTGTTCTAGTATTCAAATAGTGTTTGAGCAGTGCCGGTTGTGATCTTTCTCGGTCGAGAGCACTGTTGGACTATATACCCAAAAAAAAAAAAATAGTTTCCGTTTCCCAGTTATTTTTTTTGGCTACTTTGTTTTGTTCCTGTAGTAAACTTAATTCTTTATATGTAGAGGTACAATGATCCCTTATGATTGCTCAGTTATTTTTATTAGGTACACCTTGTATATGGTTCTACTATTGACCCCCATACTTTTGATGGCTTCCTCATTAATTAAGAAAAAGTACATTACCGAGTGACGTGGGAGGAATAAGCTAGATCTGGCCCGCTCCTGAGCAAAGGCAGCCCGTTAAAAAATTACTAAAGAACAAACATTTGTAACAAGAAACATATTACACAAATGCGTAAAAAACTTGTCTCGCAAGAGCGTAACTTAGTCTCACTACACATTAAGGCCTTACCATTAACAAACTCGCGATACACATATAAGTTAATCTGTCCGCCACTATTAGCGATAATGTCGCAAAGCATATCACAATTACGGGCAATTTGTAGCTTATTGTACCACAGTACTGGCTATCACGGTTCCGTTGAGCAAACCACATGCCTCGAAGTTTCCGGAGCGAAGCCCAGTTATGAAAGGCCTTGTTAAATGTTTTTAAAACCTTATTATACGTTGTTTGGTAATTAGGACTTAAAGTAAGGGAGTAAAGGCTACATTGTTTTGTTATCAGATAGGAAAGAATATTCAGATGTGTCACTGCTGAGTTCGTTGTTCCATTTCTTTTTGCTTTGCCTCGTTGGTCTAGTTGTCGTAAGCGCGACTGCTGAGCCTGAGGTACTGGGTTCGATTCTCGGGTCGGGAAAATTGTTATAAGGGTTTTTCCATCAACAACCACGGACTTCGAATTTCTGCCCGGTTGATGACACAATAGGTTTGCTCCCTTATAGGACTTTTCCCTTCGGGGATCACAAGTGTGATTTTATGTAATGTTTTATTATCAGAAATAAATAGAACATACAGATGAGTTACTGGGGAGTTGGTTTCTCCACTTCTTCTTCCAAGCTCAAGTATTAGGAATTGACAGCGAGCGGTTTGGCAGACGGTCTTTATGTCATTTTTGACGTTGATAGTGTGTCAGTATTTTGATTTTTTTTGGTCCTTTGATACCTAACCAACGTTGGTTGGTAGTGGGTTGAAAATAATGATGTAATAAAAAATATTAGGTATTTATTTTAAAAGTCAATCCTTACCAATGTTATCTTGTAAATCGATTGACGGTAATTTCAATTAAGGCAATCATTTCCTCTTATAGTAAACTAACGGGTTGTTTAAGGAAACCCGTCGGAGTGCAAATAAAAACATAATTGTATACTGCAAAGAAAGCAGCCATAAGTAAGTGGGTCTGTTACACTGATAAAGGTGATAACATAGTGATGAGCGGAGCGGGGAGCGGAAACAGATGACCACGATAAATTATTCAATGACTATAGGAACGTGCATATATACACCTCGCAGAAACTACAGAACGCCACCTGCTACGATCCTAACACAACTCCATTTGCGTCGTCCACGGTCATAGACGCACGTGCGCGCGCGCGGTTACACATACTATGCACCTGCCGTTACTAAAGGACACCACCAATCATGATGATTTTTTGGAGGATGATGATTTAGTTTATCAGTATTTCTGATGGTAATGCCTTCAATATAATATTAAAAAATCCATTCGTTAAAAATCATGAAGATTCAAAAATTGTATTTTCTTATTCATATTATCTTATTTTATCAAATCAATCTTGATATGGGTGTAAGAGAATAACACAGGGGAATGTGTGTTTTTTTTTTTTTAATTCTCAAGATTATTGGACCAAACGGTACAAACAGATGAACCACCGACCACTCTAGCAAGGGGTATCATATTACCCAGTAACTGGGTTGGACATAGGCAGTATAGGCACTCGCTCCATGTAAAATACTGGTTTTCACCTGCATCCGCTTAGAGTAGAAGCCGACCGCAACATATAGTTGGGAAAAAGCTAGTTAGATGATGATGAAGACTTGACCTGCGCTCGCACCCGCTTCCGCTTATCGCTCCTCTCGTCACCAACCTCCTCACTAATAAGTAGAGCTCCGTATTACACATTAGTAGTAATTCACTCAGTCGAGTGAGATGCTACTCACCGTGTACTCGTCGCGAGTGCAGTGTGCGTGTGAGTTCGTGGTTGAACCATTTTCTGAACGGGAATAAGGTTCCAAGTGGTTTCGTTCGGGATTTTTGTGTGTATCCGTGATTTATCTTTGTGTGGTCGGATTTCGATGTATTTTGGATTTTTGTACTATAGTACTCTTTTTGTTTCTCTTTTTGAGGTTGGTGGGGGTAAAAATCTTTGGTAGGGTTGATGCATAAATATTTTGAACTCTCAAAACTGTGATGGTGCAAAATTCTTTCACTTATTTTCCGTCTATATTCTAAAAATATAAAGCTTGGTTGTAGGAGGAAATTACCGAATCCACTCTTTGAATTTCAAAAATTCCTCCACTGATGAAAAGCTAAATTATAACCGAGAGCCTTAGGGCATAGGATATTTGACTCAAACAAACTCGCGGGTAGAAGGTAGTTCTTTAATAAGTAGATGAAGTAATCACGACAAAATTTTCAGCCTTTATGTGATGTATCATAGGTTTGCCAGAAGTTTTGACTTCACCGTTCGCTGAATTAAGTATTTTCTTCTCTCATCATTAGCAGTACCTTTGTACTAATGTTTTATTATGTTATTATCCTGTGTTGTCTACTGTGTGTACATAAATAGTAAAATAAATAAATAACTCATTCTCCTGCTCTTATCTCAATTTATTTGGGGTCGCCACAGTATGTCTTCTTCTTCCGTACTTCTCTTATAATCGTCTGTCACCCTCTCTCTAGCCAAATCATCTTTCTTTCATTCAGTCCATACGTCGCTTCTTTAGTATTCCCCAACTCTTAGACTTTCAGTACTTTCCGCTTGTATAAGTAAAGTTCAAACTTCAATAACACGACGTGACCTAACCTTGACAATACTGTCTTATAAACAATGTATTGTTAAATTAATTTTAACCGTCAAGCGATTGTCTTCATCCGTCCTCTCCTCGAAAGGGCTCCACGGTTATAACCTTTATATTATAACTAGTGATCGGAGTAGGTAGATTGATTTTTGGTACTTGTATCATAAATGTTCACAGAAAGAATAACATGGATAAGTCATTTTCCCGGCATGCAATTCCGGTATTTCCGGATCCAATTAAATATGTTTATTAATGTTGGTGGTGATATTATGACTACTCAATTCATTTAAACGAAGGTACCACCGGTTAGTGCACCACCTATGCCTTTGCTCTGATTGGTCCTTGGGTTGTGTCAAATCGTGACTGGGCAACGTTAAAAAAAATATATGAACAATATAATATTGCTCATTTTAATAGAATTCCTATCTAAGTTCCGGTTTTTTTTAATAATCAACCAATTCCGAAAATCCGGAGGAATGTCCATATGAATACATACATTTCGGATCAATGACCCCAATTCAATCTACCTACTCCGATCTATGATTATAACCATAACATTTATTGTATTTTACAGTACATTTTTCTTATATACTCGTACTATCGTCAGTTTATGCGACATTTTGTCGGGTTTCAAGGTTAGTGTTCACAGCTGATCCTGTGTATAAAAAACTGGGTCAAAGTGCATTATAATGCATTGCATTGTTCATTGTGATTTATTGTCATCGTGACTTGACCTACATGTTATGGTGTCTTGATTATTGTTATTAATAATTTGTATTCGTCATGAGAAAATTTCAAAAACTTGACTTACAAATATAATTAACTGTATAATGTTACAAACGAGATACTAATTACGAGATACAAAACACTAAATATCTATCTAACACTATATAATCAGTCAATCAATAAGTTGTTCATCCTGAATTTGCTATCGAAATTCAGTATTTTTACAAAATACCTCCGAGTTCAATATGCCTCGTGGCATATGCGTCCTCTAACAACATCTATTGCTTTTCTTCTCTAACAACCTTACACTCTTTTACATTGTCTTCTCCATTTCTTCTCTGTCTCTAGGATACCAGTCTATTACGGATTGGCTCCACGTTTTCCCTTTTGTTTCTCAAAGATGTATGTATGATGTATCTGTAAAACGCGTGTAAACGTCTTTTCGAATTCCAGCCACTGACGGTTTCTTTGGGTGTACGGTTTCCGCAGCCAGTCCATAATCTTTCTGTTCATATTTGACCGCATCTTTAAATGAATAGTGTCCGGTGTCCTGAGCCATGTCCGCAAGGTGTCCATATTAGTTTAGCCAAAGTTTAACTTACAGCTGTTCTTTGGTAGCCACGTATACTTTTACGAACACAGATAATGAAAACTATGTTCATAAGAAATGAATGCAGATATTCTTGGAAGACACGCTAGAATAAACATTGCTAGATCAGATAGCAACGGTATCCACTGAATAACTCAACTACTGTTATTAATTAATTTAATCTTTATGCTTTTCTTTACTGTGTGATGTATCTGACATCCGCCATTTTGTTTCGTATACTATCTTAAAGTACTCTGGCGAAACATGGGTGTACTTGTTAGGTACACCTCTCCCTAACTCTTCGGGGATTACAAGGCGTGATGTTATGTTATGTTACTGTCATAAAACTGTATAACTTTTTACTTCTACAACTTTGCTGCGGCTCTGTCGGTACATTTTGCTTTTGGTGCGAACGCTTTTGGTCGGAACAAAGTCCGCCATCTTGATTTTTCAGTACGATTTCCACAGACAATTTCACAATTTAATGTTTATAGTATGGCTTTAAGAGTGCAATTCGAAGTGGCGCTGTTTGTTAAGAAAATTTGTATCGATGTGTCAATTTTGTACATTAAATTTAGTTCTATGTTTGTTCTCTGTACATCTTTGACAGCCGCTACGGGTAGTCAGTGGCGAAAGTCTGACTACCAGTCTTACCAAAGTGTATCGTATTCCCCTATTACTGGGTTTTGAAAGTCAGATAGTGAATCCATGTAATGTACTGGTAGTCAGTCAGCTGAATATAGTTAGATTAGCAGCCGACCCCAACATCATCATCATCATCTGCCTAGCCTTTTCCCAACTATGTTGGGGTCGGCTTCCAGTCTAACCGGATGCAGCTGAATACCAGTATTTTACATGGAGCGACTGCCTATCTCACCTCCACAGCCCAGTTAGTACTGGGTTATACGATATCCCTTGGTTAGACTGATTGTCCGACTTTTTATTGGCAGCCGACTGCCGACCCCAACATAGTTGGGAAAAGGCTAAGATGGTGATGATTGCCTAATCTAATAAGTTTCGCTAAATATTCATGATTACTTAAACATGTTAATGAATACACTGCATAACCCTTAAACCATAGAAACAAAGTAACAAACTGTCTATTAACTAATGTTGATCACGATAACACAAAACGGAAGTGGCTACTTGCCTACGCCAGTGAAATTTAACTTTAGTGTAGATGGAATCAAATTCGGTTCAAATTAGCATACTCGCTATTAGCTCTCGAAAGTGAAGGAAAGCGAGACAGCGCGCCAAATATGCGCGTTTGGCTCACAAATGTACTGAAGTTGGGATGTTTCTCAATCTAATTGCGTGTTCTACTTGCGCGATGATTGTGCGTGAGTGTGTAGATCTTACCCCGCCTTTACACACCCATATATAAGTTATGAAACTAATTGTTTCTGATACTCGAGAAGTTTTGTAGAATAATCTGCCAAAAATATCCACGTTGGTCTAATGGTCGCAAGTGCCACTGCCGAGCATGAGATTTTGGGTTCAATCCCAGGTCGACCAAAATATTAAGTATTATGGGCAACTACAGTACTTTCACAGTTTTTATGCCTTGTGACTGGGACTGTAGCTTCATTACATTGTTATCTTTGTCGACAGTTCAAAAGTGCCTGTAACTGGCCTACTTGAAAGAAATGCTTTGATTTTGATTTTTTTGATTATTTATTCGGTTTTTCCATCAGGCATTTCTTAGTTCTGACAAGGTGGCTGGGTTTATGCCAGGTTGATGGCAATAGGATCGCCCTCTATTACATGGGTCTTAGCGTAACTGGTGGAATGTGAGTGTAGGTACTATTACTATTAAGTTCTGCCAACCCTTTGAGGATTACAAGGTGTGATGTTATGTTATGCTTAGATCAAGTTGTGATGCTTATTTCCGGAAAGATTTGTCTTCTTGAAAGAAAGATTTTGTAAAAATCTTCAGTAATTATATTTCATTTTAATATTTTTTTCCCGTAGAACAATTCACAAGAAAACAAACTTTTTAATTGAATATAAATCAGTCAAATTCCTTACTAGATACCATTAATTCTGTAAATAAACAAGTAACCGTCCAGATATATGATTCTGAGTACCAAATGACGCAGTAACTTAGGTCTGAAAATGGTTTCATTGCATTAATATCCGTATTAAATTCACTATCTCAACAGTTAACTCAAGTAACAGTTACACAGAAAAAAGTGATCAATCTAGAGTAGGCGACAAAAAAAAAGCGCTATAAAAATAGCAAGATACAACCAACAACCGCTGTGCGTGTGGGCTCAGATGTATGATCGTGGACGAGGCGAAAGAAGTATGTTAAGATGGTAGCAGGTACATAAGAAAATGGCGAGGGTTTATCAATATTAATTTGCTAAAAATGTGAAACATACCTGGTCAGATAGTGAGTGAATCCATGTAATGTACTGGTAGTCAGTCAGCTGAATATAGTTAGATTAGCAGCCGACCCCAAACATCATCATCATCATCTGCCTAGCCTTTTCCCAACTATGTTGGGGTCGGCTTCCAGTCTAACCGGATGCAGCTGAATACCAGTATTTTACATGGAGTGACTCAAACTCAAACTCAAAAGCATTTATTTCAATTAGACCCTTACAGGCACTTTTGAGTGTCGGAAAAACAAAGAAGGCTGCCTATCTGACCTCCACGACCCAGTTAGTACTGGGTAATACGATACCCCTTGGTAAGACTGGTTGTCAGACTTTTTGGGCCACTGACTACCTAACGCGACTGTCAAATATCTATAAATGACAGCTGGACCAACGGCTTAACGTGCTTTCCGAGGCACGGAGGAAACTCGGTATGTAATGGGTGGTCACCCATCCACAGACCAACCTAGGCCAGCACGGGTTAAAGATCAACCCGAGCGAATGTTATTATTTAGCCACGAGCTCGAAATTTGAAACATACCTAACCAGACTTTATAAGGAAGTAACTGAACTGTCACATTTTAACAGTTATGTTTTACTCAATTTGATTAACTCATTTTATGTTTTGCGTAAATTCATTTAATTCATTAAATTACCTATCACTTATTGCGCATAACATCGAAATTTTGATTTTCATTACCCTCGTTTCTACGAGTATTTGCACTCAAACGCTAATTATATTGGTGTCTAATGGCGGAAAATATGTAACATGTTTGTGCCTTTCGCTATTTATTCATGACGTATTTGTATCTATTTGTTACAATTCTTACGCAACAATGCCATAAAACGATCTGATTTTATTTAAATATTTACATAAATAAATATTTTATTAGGTAAAAGTACAGTACGATTAAATTACGTAATATTTGGAATAGTTTAGTAGCTGTTAACACTGTGTTAATTTGATTTTATTTCCGATTAAACAAAAATAACTTTTAATTATTCACTTCTCTTTGATATCAATAACAAATAGCTGGTTTTAATGATACCACATAATATC
Organism: Lycophotia porphyrea; assembly: GCA_950005105.1. Lineage (NCBI taxonomy): Eukaryota > Metazoa > Arthropoda > Insecta > Lepidoptera > Noctuidae > Lycophotia > Lycophotia porphyrea. The sequence goes on along the minus strand of OX465400.1, from coordinate 3,560,180 downwards.
ATTTACAACCATTATTATAAATAAAAGGATTGATCAGTTGTTGTGTTTTAAGTCGGCCAATAAGTGAGAATGAGTTTGACAATCGGTCAGTGATGCCTAAAATAAAGTAAAAAGTATTTCATTACCTTTAAGTATTTTATATAAAAACAAACCGTTTGAAATGACACGACATCAATCGAAATTCGAAAAGCTGTCATTCCGAATTCAAAATTGAACTGTTACCGCGCAAGCTGGCAAATCGAAATTCCAAGTCTTTACAATTTCTAGTTTTTTTTGGCGCTTAAACGACATCGACAGGAGAGCGCTGTTGATAAACATTTGCTAAATTGTCTGTGGAAATTCAATAGAAAAAACAAGTTGGCGGCTTTAGTTCCGACTAGTGGCGACGCGCGAAAAGAACCATAGCGCACTCAAGCAACAATTCCGTTGATATGAATGTCTTGTCAGGCTTATCGCGTGATGAAATGCGCCTATCGTAAGAGCAATACATTCGTGTTGCCAGTAATCGTAGACGGGTAAGCTGTCAATGAGAAAAAAGTAAACTATTTTTCGAGAGCCGATAATTTGACAGGGGTATAATTACCGGTTTCGCGTTTCTGGTGCAATGTTTTTTTCTGTCTGCTTTATTCATTGAAGATGTATCTTAATTATGATTTTTACGATGTATGGGGAGATTAGGATTTGTGAGAGTAAAGAGCATGAATATTATTTTTCTATTTTAGTTACATAAAATATTCTTTATTGTTAACTAAAATTGATACACAGCAATTTTAAAATATTGTTAATTCTATAGGTACAGACGCCAGCACATCATGCTACTACAATCTGTCAGATTTCTTTAATTGTTTTTTCGACTTTAATGTGAAAGCTTTAGGTTCAACGTTAATTGGGAAAATCTGACAGTTTCGGATAGCTTGACCTGCTGGCGTCTGTACAACGACGGTCTCATCGTATTTACATAAACTTATACAGATTCTTAGGAGGCACACGTTTTTGACAGTTTTGGTAGAATTTAAGTTGGTTTGAATGTTGCTAAAGGAAATTCTATAGCCTGTTAAAGTTTTCATTACTTGTTAGTTTAGTAGAAGTAGTTTACACAACTCTATTTTGAATCTATTTATTTTAAACTTTTTGTTTCTCTTCTTTTCTTTTGGGTCTTTGATAGTTCTCGGTTATTCGGTAATCATTTTACGTCAGTAAATCAATTTTACTGTGACATATTCATTCTCTTCTCGTACTTGAATTTATTGGTTTTGTAAACATGTTTTGCAGAATAACTTCTGCGTAATTATTAATTTTCTACTTAGACTATTTCTTATTCAGATTTATGTTACTTACTGCTTTCGACTTGATAACTGTAGCGTGGTAATTGAAATGCCTTCTTTTATTTTTTTAACATCTGCTTTATGGAATTCGTTTTATTGCCTTGCTTTTTTCTCTGCACAATGGTTGCTGAGTTTGAGGGTACGATTCATCTATTCTCTGAGCATCTTGATTACCTTCATACCACTAAATGGGTCTTTCTTATAGTGTCCATGGAGCTTCTTGCCCATTCTTCTCCATAGAAATCTACGCTTTGGAATACAACTACAGTACTTTCAAAGTTATTATGCCTTGTGACTGGGACTGAAGCTTCATTTTATTGGTGTCTTGTTTTCGACAGTTCAAAAGTGCCTGTAACTTGGCCTACTTGAAATAAATGCTTTGATTTTGTTTTTTTTTTCGGATATGTGTCAATTTTTTTACCTTTGTTATTCGATTCGAATCTCTCTTTGCGTAGCTTTAAAGACTATTTTTGAATAACAAATCTCTACTAACTCCTTTCTTTCAAAAAAACAGCTACAGCTGAACATACGCTTTGAAAACCGTTAAAAAATATATTAAAACAACGAAACATACGCAGAACTTTTTTTAAACGAAAAAGTTTGACAACAATTAAACGAAAACGAACGAACTATGGATTGAGTGATGGATAGTTGTGACATTAAAACCAAGATGGCGACGTGTCCGAGGAGGGAGCGACCTGCGAGGTCTGCTTCTACAAGACTGAAGTACTCCAAGACGGTACCTGCGAGTACTATCAGGTAGGTTTCCTTCATACAGGGTGTAAAGGGACTCTTCACGAAGCCGCCAATCAAGCATTTTGTACATCAAACTAAGTAACTTTTTTTTTGGGTAACGAAATCACGTTTTACGGTAGGACTCAATGTAAAGCGTTTCAAACATTGTGCTGATGGATGGATTGAATAGTACGGGGGTCGTGAAGGTGTCTTAAGTAAAAAATATACATTAAAAACATGTATTAAAAAAAAATGTGACAAAATTGAAACATTGAGCCCAATATCTCCGTAACTAGAAGGTTCCCAGGTATGGTCTAGAACAAAAAAAATATCGCAATGACGGGGAAAACCAGTCCTTTCGGCTTCGTTAAGAGTCTTTTTACACCCTTTATTTATTAATTTGTGTTCCATAATGTAAATAGAAGATGTAGTGAGGAAAATGTTGAGTTTGAATGTAGATGGATATAAAAGTAGAGGAAGACCAAAGAAACTGTGGATGGACTGTGTGAAGAATGATATGGATAGAAAGGAGGTGTCTGATGAGATGACGAGTAATAGAGAAGTATGGAAGAAGAAGACATGCTGCGCCGACCCGAAATAAATTGGGATAAGGGCTGGAGAGTGATGGTCTGTCGAAGCATCAGCAACCTATACCAGAGTGGATATCATCTAGCCTTTTCCTATGTTTTAGTGGGATTCTAGTCTTGTAGAAGTATCATCACATGGATGCCTATTTGACCTCCACTACACAGTAACTGGGTCATATACAGGGTCCCGAAACTCAACGTCAAGCGGGTACGGGGCGATAAGCTAGGTTGTACCAGTTCTAGAATAAATAGTATAATAATATAATAATATTCTAAAATAAATAGAAACCATGATATACTACCACTTAACAAAAATTTCATGTTACCCACCTATTATCACATAACCAAGTAACATGGTTTTTTTTTTGTTAGCCTGTTTCAGTGTCCCACTGCTGGGCAAAGGCCTCTCCTTTCTCCTTCCAAACTTTTCTGTCCTGTGCGATAACTGGCCATGTTCGCCCCGTAAATGAGATCAGATCGTCACACGACGGCGATTTCCTCCGACAGGTGTCCAAATGGAGTTATTTTTAATTTTGCTAGAGCTGGTACAACCTAGCTTATCGCCCCGTAGCCGCTTGACGTTGAGTTTCAGAACATCTTGTATATCTACACCTCCTTGGTAAGACAGGTTACCAGACTGTTCATCAGCAGTCATCTGCCTAGCGTTTACCAAACTATGTAAGGGTCGGGTTCCAGTCTAACCGGATGCAGCTGAATACCAGTATTTTACATGGAGCGACTGCATATCTGACCTCCAGAACCCAGTTAGTAATAGTGGGTAATCAGATACCTCTTGATAAGGCTGGTTAACAGACTGTTATCATTATGAATGTACGATGTAGTTAAAGTTTAGTATTTAGCTCAATGAAGTGCACATAGTAATGATGAACGAATGCAATAGCATGCCATATATACTAGCGGTTCGTTCCGTTCTGAAACTCGCTGCAACTCGTTTTGTTTCAGTGTTGCGTTTTACAAATGAATTGGTTTTAATTAGCATACAATAATCAACCTATATCGTTCTCTGCTGGGATACAGGCCTCCTCTCTACAAGGTATAAACAGACTCTTCACAAAGAAATCAAACAAGCAGTATGGACATCAAACTAAATAACTTTACGCAAAAATTAGTGCTGGGATACGACTTTTTTTTGGGCTGAAAAATCACGTTTCGTAGTAGAACTCAATATAACGCGGTCTAAACATTGTGCTGATGGATGAATTGAATGGTAAGGGGGTCCTGGAGGTGTTTAAAGTAAAAAACTTACAAAAGTTAGAACTTTGATCCCCAATATCTACGTAACTAGAAGGTTCCCAGATATGGCATAGAACAAAAAAATTATCGCAATGACGGGGAGAACAAGTGCCTTTCGGCTTCGTTAAGAGTCTCAAGTCCACCAAGTAGGCCCAGTGCGGGTTGGTACACACATCTTCGAATGTTTGGTTCTAGGACATGCCGGTTTCCTCACGAAGTTTTGCTTTACCGTTTTTTGAGAGGTGTGCTGATGAAAAAACTACACAAAGTAATGCGCCTGCCTGGGTTCGTACCAAAGACTTACTGGTTACGACTTACGGTTTTGATTATTTAGTGTTTTTAGGCATTCAATTTTAATATAAGGATTAGGTCAGTATTCTCAATAACATTCAAATAATTTTACGAGCGATAAATGGTACATACAAGACGAAGAAAATCGTAGTCTTATACTTGTTACTACTTTTCTTTCTCTATTTGTTTACAAAACGTTGCCGCCCGCTAGGAATTTCTCTCGGTATCGTGGGTACGTCAACAAATATTTAAACTCACATTCACAAAGAGCCAGACCCGCAACAACTGCCTGTAGGTCAATGTATGTAGTTATAGAATTATAATCTAATATAATATATAACATAATATATAATAATATTATAAAGGAGAAAGATTTGATTTTTTGTTTGTTTGTTACGATTTAAGTATAAAACTGCTGGACCGATTTCAAAAATTCTTTCACTAATGGAAAGCTTCACTAATGAAAAATATAGCTTATGTTATTTGCTAATAATGAATTATTAGCAAATAACATAAGCAATATTTTATCCGCGTATTCTCACGGGTACGGGAACTACGCGGGTGAAACCGCGGGGCGCTGCTAGTCATTAATACAACTCTCTTAGTTAATTTAACCCCAATTTATAACTATTTCATGAAAAAGTAATTCCATGGGGTTAAATGAACGTACATAAGTGTTACTTGCGCGAGCCATTTTTCATCAACATACAACCTGACACTGACCTGCAAATTGTAAAAAATGTAAGAAAAATTGAATTTCGCGGGCTACCCTAACGTTACAACCATAAGTGTGAAAAGTGGCAGACCCTCACTGAACAACTAGTACCACGTTCTGTTTTCTTGAAACTGTATTATTTTTCCAAAGATAACAAACGCTGTCTAAACAAAAACAATAGAATACGTAACTCTGCTTTAAGAGCTCCACATAATATGCAATCTTCATATCAATTTGACAAACTTTCCTACCAATTAGATTATTACTGTCGCTCTCTAGCGGCTTCCCTTGTCATCTGTCGGATCTTGGCATAGACGAGATAATTTCCACGATTTCCTTAGAGAAAGTGTATGACAGGGAAATAGATGTATTACGTATGTGTTCGATGTTTGTTTAGGTGTTTTTTCCATGTAAGTGGATGTGTAGATCTACAATACATAAGATAATGTAACACTGCGCCTGTAATCCCAAAAGGTACAGGCAGCGGTGTACCTAATAAGCGGATTTAGCCTAGCGTTTAGAGAATAAGCTATACCAGCTATACTAGGGGTATCGCTAGCTGGGAGGGGCCCACAAAGGCCGATGCCTGCCAGGGCTGCGGGACTGTTCGAAAGAGATACCGCGGCCCTGGAACACAAAAGGCAAGGAAGGAACATGGATGGGTTTTAGTCAGTACAAGTCTGACACTCCCTTCCGCTCTGCCCAGAGCGGGAGAAGTCATTTGATGATTTCCCATCCGAAAAAAAAAAGAAGGGTATCGCTAGCTTTTGAGGCATCAGAAGGTTGAGAAAGAAATAAAAAAACACACACACTTTTGAGGGTTTTATTTACTATTTAAGGATGTAACAGAAGTTCTTCAAACAATCTTAAATTCAAGATCTCCAAAAACCTCAGATTGGTTATATTTTCTAGACATTGATCTTAAAGAATTAGAAGTTACTTATTTTGTCGACTTTATTCGAAAATTAAACACTACAAACGATGAATAAAATTATCAACAGCCAATCGCATCACGTTGACTGGCGTTTATTTTTGACGTGTCGATTTTATTTTCAGTTCGGAAACCGGACATGCTCTGGTTTCGTTATCACTGATGTGCGGTCGGCGGTACCTATAGGTGTCTGAACTCCCTCCTACAATAGTTTTATTTGATTTACAATTAACATGGTCACGGTACGGTTCCTATGACCTAGTGAAATTATTTAAATACCTATGCATGAATTAAACTGTAAAATTTGTTCACATACATTACTGAATGAATAATATGCGAATCATAACTAGATTTAAATAAACATTTTGGATTTCCTAATTACGGACAAAATCAATCAATTATTGCCACTTAATGCACAATACATCAATATAATTATTACACAATCAATTACACAAGTATTATATACATCAATTAACACCGTAATAGCTTAAAACAAACACTGCATATTGATAAAACAACTATTTACAAAACAACATTATCAAACAATAGAAAACTTCTTATAGCGCCATCTAGCGTCGGGTAGAAACAATAGCCGTTAAAAAAATGCGGTATTATTACGACAAGATTTTCTCTCTTCATCATTACAATATAATGACCTTATTCGTTTCTGACCTTGATAGACAGTTTCTATTAAACAAAGCGTCGTTTAATGATTAAACAGTAGTAAAAAATGTCAGTGAGTTGACACGCAAACCGGTGTTTAGTGTGCTATTGTTATGTGATATTGTAAACTTTGCTATCGCTTTTAAAATCAATGCAGTCGTGCTACAGGGACGCTTTCTTCTTACAACGATTACCTGATTGTTATTACTATTCTTTGTTGATTCAATAGATTGAATAAAAAACGCCAAATACGCACAGAGCGACCCTAAGCCTACCTTTAACTCTGCCGGTTATTTCTATTGTACATATAAGTTGTGACCGGGTGTTTAAAACCAAAGCCCTGGGGGGCTAAAATGACCATTTCAGTAGAATCATTATAGGATTATAATTCACATTCTAATGGTCACATACATAGTTAACATTATGAATAGTCACTTTGTGACCATTTTACGAATATAACGTAGTTCATATTTTTATCATATTGTGATTTTGCTAAACCAACCATTTTAGGCCCCCTGGTGAGAGACCTACCCGACCGGACATCGGATTCTGTTTTTATTATTATCTGTCAACTTCCGTTATCTGCTCGGTTCGACCACACCTAAAATGAACGTAACATAGTAGTACCACGACATAACCTGTTACACAGGCCTACCGCAATAACTCTGACCAACCTCCGGATCTATGAGTACAAGATATGTAACAGTTACTACGTTATTACGTATTAAAGTGTCAATATTCGATGGCTTGTGAGCGAAAGTGTTCGTAAAGCGCTTGTCATGTTCCGACAAAGTCACGTTCCGGTGAAACGCATTCGTTGTGGTTCAAGTTATAAGCAGCAGTCGGAGTAGGTACGATCTGAGACTTATAATTATGTCAATTTAGACATTACAGCAAAAACAAAATGTTGACATAAAACAAGATACATGATATGTGGAATTCTGTGACTCCTGGGGGTCTAAAATGCTTACTAAAATGATCACAGATACAGTTAATAATAAATTATGAAAATAATTGTCTGCTAAGACCATTTTACGAATCGTAACGTAATTCATATTATCCTATTATGAATCTGCCAAAGCGGCCATTATAGACTCCCAGGACACCATATTGTACATACATACATACATAAACTCACGCCCTTTTCCCATGGGGGTAGGCAGAAACCACAGAACGCCACCTGCTACGATCCTTACATACTCCTTTTGCCTCGTCCACGTTCATACATCTGGTCATACACGCACACCATATTGTATCTTGTTTTATGTCAACAAAACATTTTTTTAAGATATTTGCCTTTGGGTATTTTGAAATTATGCAGTTTTTATATTATTCTAGTTATTCTATTCTAGTAGGTAGAGGGTTTTTCTATAGAAGTCTAGTTTAATGTTAAATGAGGAAAATGAAAGAGAAAGAAAAAAATATTTGCAATTTTAGTTTTGTTAGCACACATTAGCCCTGGATCGAAACAACTGGAAGTCATGGGAAGAGGCGTCTGCCCAGCAGTGGGAAGACGCAGGCTAACATTATCAGTATCAGTTTTGTTGGAATGCACAAGTGTTTTAGCCCTTAAAAATCATCTTAAAAGCTTACCTTGTTTGAATGATCTAGTGACCTTTTTAAACCCTGTTATTAGCAGACTAGTAAATACCGTGTTACTATACATCCATACATAAGAAAAGGGTTGATTTATGAGATAAAAAAAAAAACTTTTTTTATCCCCACAAATTACATATCAACGTGAGTATAAATTACAGTCAGACAGAAATTTTGGCAAAATTTTTAACTTGTGGGAGATCTGGAGTCTGTATTTTAGAGCTCCAGGCCCCTATTAAATTATGTTGCTTAGACTGTCGACGTAGTGAGTAAGCAGATATGAAGACTATTGACTACGCCGACCTCGAATCAATTGGCATAATGACAGGAAATTGATGATAAATTCATTGTTATTATTTATTTAACCAGCATAATGCTTTTACAGCCTGTTTTAAAAACATCTTTTGTACCCTACAATAAGCATTGTTGGACAGTGAAAATTAATTAACTGAATCGTTATTGCGTTATAATGCAATGATGGATGGATGTAGGAAATACATTTCGCAAGGGGGTATACGTCTAGACATTTTAAGGCACCTATATGGTAAAGTTGTAAACATGTAATTCTGGTACGTTGGACCCGCAACCGCCGTGTGTGTATGACCAGTTGTATGGACGTGGATACGTCGAAAGAAGTATGATGATGGATCCTCAATCCTAGCAGGTGGTCATTTTTGCCTACCCTCATGGGAAAATGACTAGAATTAAAGTAAGTATGTTTGTATAAACGGATTCCGCTACACGCTTTTCACTTGCATCAACAGATGAACATAGAAATGACACTACGATACGTAATTAATGCTAGACGAAATAATTATAGAATCCACATATTTCACATGCTCTCGTTATTACGGGTATGGAATAGGGGCGACTTTCGTTAGGTATTACATAGCGCTTTGATTGTAAAATCTTCTTCATAGGTTTTGTCAGGCGCTAGACAAAATGTAATACTTGTTTCAGAACAAGCTGTGTTTTTCTTCTATTTTTCACATTTGGAACAATGACGTCACCAAAATGATGGCCAGTATGTCGGCTTTAAAACTGCATAAAACTTTTTCTTACCATTTATTTTGAAGATTTGGCCTGTGAAATGTGGTAATGCAAGGTAGCTCGATTTAGGAGTCCAGGACTATATTAGTTGCAAACTTTTGTAAGCAGAGATGTACAGTCGCGGCTTTTTCCGTCTGATCAGTTACAAAAACGTTCACTTGAATCTTGCGGAGGCGACCCGCCCGAAAAAGAGCGCTTCGCGCGCGTGTGTGCAAGCAAAAATGAGCTTAACGGTGATCAGGCGGGAGTGTCCTCGATTGTACATAATATAATTATGTGCTTCTGAAAATGGGTTATCTGCATGTCCGTACTAATGTTATATATATAATGAAAAGTATAACTCTATCTGTCTGTCTGTTGCATTATAACCTCTTAGAGACTGAAGAGATTTCGATATTTGGCACAAGGTAGTCAATGATCTGGATTAGGACATAGGATAGTTTTTATTTCGGCAGTATGTTTCCGTAGGATGATTTCAGAACTTGTTGGCGCTTCGGGTGGTTAATCATATCTTGATATTTTTCCGAGATATTTAATTTATTATTATCGGCCTTGTTCCCACTGCTGGAACACAGGCCTACATCCAAACTTACTTATTACTAAATCAACGTCTTTATTATATTTTTGTAAAAGATTTTAGAGTCCAATGATATATGCGAAGAGATCACTAGAATTAACAAGACACTTATATAATTCGATACGTTATCTAATTTGTTTGAAAGCCCCTAATTAAGGAAGCTTTGTTTCGATCGTTATTTTTTTGATAATATGTGTTTAGATTGTACAACTTCCTCATTCTTGCTGTCTAGAGTTAAAGATGGCGCAGGCATCTACATTTTTGTTATTTCAAATTTATTTATTCAAAGAAAATGCACTATATTTTCTTTTTTTAATCACTAGTTTATGGTTTTAATCAATTAAGTTTATTGCAAATATATGTATTTGTTTGTTATTATTTCTCTCTCACACATCTAAATAGTACTGTTGCATTTTAAACCCTCGTTTCTACGTCTAGTGTTGATTTTGCTTTGCCTTTTGATTTTAAGAAAGAGTATGTCTAGGTTCCTTTAATTTCTTTTATGTTAAGAAAAACTTTTCGAATTTTTCTGGTAGTCCTCTAATCACGGCCGGAAAAATGGGGCACATTTTCCCATTTTTACGGCATGATAGCGGCATGTCTACAGTAGACCTTGGTTATATAAAAAAAAAAAAACTGGCCTAGTGCGAGTTCCGTATCTATACAACATTATTATTTATTTTTAAAGTGAATATACAATTAAATGTTCTGTGTATATTTCAAGCGGCTACCTGTTCCCGTTATTAACATCGAGTAAAAAAGGGCAATAAAATCACGTTTGTTGTACAGAATAAAATCAATATTAAACGGGGGCTCCCTCTAATATTAATTTTATTCTGTTTTTATTATTTGTTGTTATAGCGGCAACAGAAATACATCATCTGTGAAAATTCAACTGTCTAACTATCACGGTTCATGAGATACAGCCTGGTGACAGACAGACGGAAGGACAAACAGCGAAGTCTTAGTAATAGGGTCCCGTTTTTACCTTTTGGGTACAAAACCATTATTTAATATTTAAAGAAAGCTCCCATACAAGAAACGTGTTTTTTTCGGTTTATGGTACAGAACCCTTCGTGCGCGAGTCCGACTCGAACTTGGCTAGTTTTTTGTTCCTAGTGTGTTGAAGAACTGCCTCGTTGGTCTAGTGGTCTAGCTGCTCTTCAACATGCGATCCTCAGTACGAATACTGGGTCAAGCAAGGTGGTATTGGGAATTTCTTTGTACCAGCCTGGATTTGTGCCCGGTTGATGACAATATGCTGGTTTCCTATAATATAGGACGTAAACTAAATATAATCTATTAATCTTCTGCCTGACCCTTCCGAGATAACTGGAGTGATGGTACGGTAATAACCGGTAACGGTTCAGGTGTGATGTCATATTATGTTATTATGGCCCAGTGATGACAATATTTTAGACTAAACAATACCGATCTTAAAACAATAACATGGATCAACCGAATATAGCCGACAATAGACAGATCGATTCTCTATTCACACATCGATCGATCAATAAGCCAGTCTCACAATGGGCACTTTCGCTGTTTGCATGTAGAAATCGCGCGTAAGCCTTAAGCTCACCAGTAAGATCGAAGCACCCGCGGCAGGCGCTCGCGACTTCAAACCGTCGCGTTAGAAAATCGAATTTCAAAAATAAGCTTTTACGAAAGAAAATAACATTAGGAGTGCATTTAACAGTGACATAAAAGTGAAATGAGGTGATTGATTCCTTTTTCGAGTTTTATTTTGAGTTTTAGTTTTTTTTTTTCGAGAGTTTTTTTTCCTTAATTGGGGTTTTTTTAAAGTGAAATGACATTAAACCATGCGACCCCGCCTTACAGTCGGGTGACAAGCAAGTTGTTTGGGCGAAAGAACAAGAAGGGAAAACGACTGAAGAGTAAAGCGGGTACTTATGCGGGCAGAGAACGGTAAATATTTCGTGTTTGTGTTTTGTAAACAATAGTTAATTGACTTTGCAGTAAACAAAATAAAAAATGGCTTATTCCCAGGCGCTCCATAATTTTATTCCCGGCGGCTGCTCCAAATTAAAAAAAAAATATAGTATTTTATTATTTAACTAATAAAATTATGGAGCTGTTGGGAATCAATGTATGGAGAGAAATTGTTTGGAGAACAATAGATTTGGAGCTCCTGGGAATAAGCCTAAAAATATATATATAACGTTATTAATTTCTAAAAGCTTTTCCATTTTCTTTTATTTAAAGAAAGGATCAAGGATCTTTTTTGAGAGTAAGTATAGACTTTATTTGAGCGTGTTGTTTGAAAAGTTTTATTTATTTCTTTTTACCAGAGGTCCTAGATGACGCCATGTGTTATCCCTACTATCACCAAATACTGATGGAATAGTAAAAAATAACAAATAATTATCTTATTCAAGAAATAGGAGGTTGTAATATGTAACGGGCTGGTGTCCGGATCTCCACGTCCAATCTATACTATAATGGGAGATTGATGGTACATCTAGAGCATTTAGTATTTCTTAAGAATAGACAGTAAGGCGATTTGCTAAGACTTCCAGCGCTAGGCTATGCAATACTATACATGTATTGCAAGAAGCTGCAGGTTATATATAATTCGGTTAACCACTAAAAATTATAATTTAATCCATATTAAAAGTCGTGGTCTTCTTTTCTTTCTCGTGTAGTCAGTGCCTAACTTGGTATCAGAGTTTTTATGCCACCCATGGGCCTCTGACTTGGCTTTACATGTCGTCTAGAAATATATGTCAGGCATCTTTGGTTTCATCACGATGTTTCACCGAAACTAGTGATAATTATAAAATATGCACATGAACCCGAAATTGCGAATTAGACATTCTGCGCCTAAAAGTTAGTTTGTACCTAACTGTACTTACCGAACTAGGGGTTGAAAGTGGACGAGGTATGCCTGTCCTTTGTCTGAAAATTTTGTCTCAGTTCACACTCGACCCCCTGTGAGTTGAGTGTGAAATATATTTTAAGGTCGAGAGGAAACAAATAATTTTTTAGGGGTCGAGGGGCTGAGAGTGGAGTAAACGCGAAAAATCAGAGGTGCGTGTCTTAGGTTCGAACTCGAGACCTAACAATGTCGTTATGGAAATACGAAACACTTTGAAAGCTAATGTGGGCTCTCTGCAGTTTAGCAAAATTGTGAAAAACAGGAGAAAATGGCGTAAACTCAACCTTTACTTGTTTTCAATCTATAAATATTGATTATGATAAACTGGAAAATTGATCTTCTCTGTAATAAAATAAGATTCCAAAGTTATTAATAGAAATCGTAGTTTCTAAATTCCGACACCGCTCCCAAATATAATTATGAAAATTATTGGTCCCATCTCGTATCATAAACAAAAATCGTAGAATTTCTAGAATATCATTAAGAAATCGGTGTCATTTATTTGAGTTTCTGCATTTGTAGGAAGTTAATCGATACAATACCTAGTTTATTGCTACTAATACATTACGTATTTATACTGTGTGTTGGTTTAAGGAGGAATACTTTAAGGGCGTGAGTACTCCTGAAAATATACTACTTTTACAATGGGACTGACGATGAAATCGCGACAATATGCACCGCTATAGGTATAAAGGCGGACACTCCCGCCTGATCATCACTAAGCTCATTTTTGCTTGCACTCACAACATGAAGCGCTCTCTGAACGAGCGGGGCGCCTCCGCAAGATTCAAGCAAAAAAAAAATCTGGGGCAAAATGCCGCGACACATTACTTACATACATACATACATGCGACCATACATTTATGGTCGCATTACTGGGAAAAAATATTGAAAGAAAAGCTGTTTTTTTTTTCAAAAGCTTTTCATATTTGTTCCCATACTAAAAGTTGGTCATAAGAACTTATATAACCAATCAAAGTCATCAACTGCTAATTCGATACCCTTGGTAAGGCTGATTGTCGACTTTCGGGCCACTAACGACTGTCAAAGATTTACTAAGGGGAATTATAAAACGAACGAATAAAAAAAAACTTAGCGACTGATGATTAAATATGAATTTGAGTAAGCGAAAAATTAACTAAACTAACGACAAATATTGATTAATAATAAAATCCAGAACGAGCTTACTAATAGTAAAAGTTTAAATACTGTTTTTTTTTTATAATAGTGATTGATTATGTATTGCATTTTTTTAAATATTTTTTTTTGATTACGGACATTGACAAAAAAATATTGTATTCATTTATTTTTAATTTTTTGTTCAACTTAGTTATAACAGTATTTTGTGGTGTGTGTTCGTCTCTGTTTCTTGATTTCCTACTAACATTATTTTTAAGTGTGCTTACTAATTAAATTATGGATCTTTGTGTCTGATGCAAAATAAATAATTAATTAATTAAAAGTGGGTTGTGATTAATCCATTTACTAATGACAGCCGGGACCAACGGCTATGTGTAAACTATGCTACTTGCTATGTGTCCTACTAGCTATGTGTACTCGACTGGTCACCCATCCACAGACCAACGGGGGCGGCTTAGCCTGATGATCGACACGAGCAGCAGTTATTATTTAACCACGAGTTCCTCAACCAATACAGTACATTTGTAAATAACACCAAATTGTTTATGATTATAATGAAATGTTTAACTTTCTACACTATAGAGCGGTGTAAGATTATGTAAACTTAAGTGTAGGATAATGTCACTTTTCGTTACGACAGTGATTGGTCAATTTATATCTAGGTTTACTTAAGCTGTAGGTAATTTTAAATATGTAGGATATTAACTTTCGTTTAATAGAGTGTCCATGCGTCCGTTTTAAAGTTAGACTGGAAGAAAAGGCGTAAGACATCCTCGTTAAGCCTCTCTACATTTGCGAGCTTAAAGTAACATATTATCATCCCCGTAAACCCCGAATTGCCAGGCAGATTTAATAGAACACCTAACCTAATCCAACACAAACATTTTGCCTGTTATGTTTAAGTCCCATGTTATAGAAAACGAGCTTATTGCTATCAACCGGGCACTAACTAAGTGCTACTGTTAATTATCTGATAGAAAAATCGAATAAAACTTTATCCGAACTGGGAATTGAACCCAGGACCTCATACCAACGAGGCTCTCATATCTATAACTTACATTAACTTAACATCTAGTAACATTGGTAGTCACAGTCCATTCAACTCGATCATAGGCGACCGCGTGACGTCAGACGCGGTTGCCTAGCAACGCTCTCAGCGCAAAGAGAAAATAAAAGTGAAACGTGAGAGACTGCGAGATCGATGTATTGCCGTAATAACAATAACTCGATCTAAGTACTTGCACTTATGGTAAGAAGTGGAAATTGACATGTTGATTTCTAAAAAATCTTGCAAATACTTGTACTGTAAACGATAGAGTTTCTTGGTCATTTTTCCTCCTTACAAAACTATCTTTGCGAACGCGAAGGGACACCTATAAAGGGTGTAAACAGACTCTTAACGAAGCCGAAAGACACTTGTTCTCTCCGTCATTGCGATAATTTTTTTGTTCTAGACCATACCTGGGAACCTTCTAGTTACGGAGATATTGGGGGTCAAAGTTCCAACTTTTTCACAAGTTTTTTTTTAAATACATGTTTTTAATGTCAGATTTTTACTTTAAACACCTCCAGGACCCCCTTACTATTCAATCCATCCATCAGCACAATTTTTTGAGTGTGTTTCATTGAGTCCTACTGTAAAACGTGATTTTTCAACCCAAAAAAAAAAGCCGTTTCCTAGCACTAATTTTTGCGTAAAGTTACTTAGTTTGATGTACCTAATGCTTGGTCGACGGCTTCGTGAAGAGTCTGTTTACACCCTGTATAAGGTCCCATTAAAATAGATGGACAAATTTTAGCGTAGCGTTCAGTACGTCTAACTAAAGATATCCAAGCAGAAAAAACACTGACTAAAGTGATTTTATTTTGACCTAAAATAATAAATTGCCGGCATTTTTAGTGTCTCTTCATTAGCTGATTTGTTTTCTTGTAAGTTATCTAATGTGTTTTTCTTATTTTTTTTTTACCATTGTCCTTATTTTGGTGGTCTGAATGATTTCTAAAAGTTTGTCCACCTATTTTAATGGGACCTTATATATCTATTTTCGTAAATTTTGACGTTCTAAAGTGCATTTTAATGGCCTAATTGATATAAATGGTTAGATTTTTTATTTTGACGGTGTTTTTCTGTATTTAAAAATAAACTCTGTTTTTTTTGGAAACGTCTGAAATAGCAAAAATGTGGACTATACAGGTTGTAAAAAATTCTTCACGAAGCCGTCAACTAAGCATTCTGTACATCAAACTAAGTAACTTTTCTCAAAAATTAATGCTGGGAAACGACTTTTTGTTTTGGGGTTAAAACACATTTTACGGTAGAATTCAATGTAACGCGTTCAAAACATTGTAAAAGACTCTTAACGAAACCGAAAGGCACTGCTTCTTTCCGTCATTTAGATATTCTTTCTGTTCTAGACCATACCTGGGAACCTTCTAGTTACGGAGATATTGGGGGTCAATGTTCCAACTTTTTCACAAGTTTTTTTTTTTAAATCCATGTTTTGTTATGTATTTTTTACTTAAGACACCTTCACGTCCCCGTACTGTTCAATCCATCCGTCTGCACAATGTTTTGAATGCATTATACATTGAGTCTTACCGTAAAACATGATTTTTCACCCCCCAAAAGAAGGTCGTTTCCCAGCAATAATATTTTTGCGTAAAGTTACTAAGTTTGATGTACATAATGCTTGGTTGACGGCTTCGTGAACAGTCCGTCCCAATTTTACCAATGAACTCAGGCTATTTTGAAAAAATGAAGTTAAAAGATTTTCAACCATTACCGATGCTTGGAACTAGCTATACTATAGTGCCATGAGTTTCTCAGTTACCACCCCCGTCGTCACGTTTTCCAATTGTGAACAAAAAATTGAGGTGGGGTTTTAATTCTGAAGTTAGCTTGGTGTCAGATATTGACAAGCCTAGGTTATTATTTTTAATCTACTGCTGGAGCTAGGAGCTAAGCTAACATGAGGGTGTATGTTGACTAGCTATCTTCACGATGTAGGTTTTTGGTGTCGGTGTGCGCGCGCATCGTAAAAAATTACTCTCATCATTTTTCCCTAACGCGCCAAAAGAAGTATAACTTCAAAAATATGTTATGTAAGTAGTAAAAAGACAAAATCTCTAATCAAATCCACCACCATAAGAACCTTATAATTAAAGTACAGATCTTTTACCTTTAATGACGCATACAATTTTAATTACAACAAAATTTGTTTTTATTACAATTCCGAACAATAACCTGAATAAAAATGATTATATAATGCAATGTAATCTAATAACAAATTAATGTCTACTATCTACTTTAATAATTGTTACACAGTTTTGTAATAGTTGCCGAATCTGGTACAAGTATGGGATTATTATGAACAATGGAGGTGCGGAGATGGGCATGTTAGATTTGAATTTCTGTTATTGTATCTTGATAGTAAACATTTGTAACTACATAACTTAACATCACGGCAGTAATCCCCGAAGGGTTAGGCAGAGTCGTACCTAATAGTACACCCTAATTTTGCCAGTTAAGTCGCATGTGATAGGTGGCGAGCCTATTGCCATCGACCGGGCACAAATCCAGACTCCGTGACTGCTACTGAAAAATTTCTGATGGAAAAACCCACTAACTCTTTGCCTGACCTGGAAATCAAACCCAGGACCTCAGATTCAGCATTCGCGCTTTTGACCACTAGACCAACGAGGCAGTCATACACGCAAGTGAATTTATTGAAGTGAAAACTTCTTTAGGCGCGTTGGGCATTTTTGAGATGGGGAAAAACAATTGACCTCGCGACACCGTTAAACTACTTATTTTTCGTTGCAGAGTTAACCGTATTGCTAAATATTACAAGCCCAAAAAAGTGTATAATCAAATGTATAAGTAAAAGACTTATGCAAAAATATTTTCTAAACATAATCCAGCATCTTGAAAAAAAAAGAAAGTTTTCACTTCTGTCGGCACTCCTGGAGTGGTTTTACATAATTATGCATTTATAACTGTGTAGCCAAAATGTAGATAGGTACAACTGCAAGGTGTAATAAAATTGACATGACTGTAAAATTGACAAGAACTCTTAGTAATTATGATTATGAACAACTTTCACTATGAGACCAACCGCATATTTAACACTTGCTTGCCTGGAAACCAGCATACCTGAGAGATATTTCTCGACGGCATGTAAAGCCAAGTCAGAGGCCCATTTGCGGCATAAAAACTCCGACACCAGGTTAGGCACTAAGCACACAATAAAGAAGAAAGGACAGCGAAAATTAAATCTTCATATTTTTTACACTAAACTAGCTGATGCCCGCGGCTTCGTCCGCGTGGATGTCGGTTATCGCGACCAAAAGTAATCATGAAGTTTTGATCCCGTTCCCGCAACAAAAACTTGACAAATTATATACTAAAACCTTCCTCGAGAACCACTCTATCCATTGGTGAAAACAGCATAAAAATATTGGTGCAATAGTTTTTGAGTTTATCGCGAACAGACAGACAGACGCGGCGGAGGACTTTGTTTTATAATAATTATGTAATGATTGGCTTGCGTTTGGCCACAACTCATCTGATGTGAATCGATGATGCTGCCTGGGGTAGAGCACGCTTGTTTAGAAGAAACCTGTCACTCAAACTTTGAATAGATCTGGATTATAATGATCAGGGAACAGAGAAACCGGCAGTGAAGGCCACAGTCCAGCGGTTCGCACAATCAATGTGGAGCTTCAACTAAATTATGTAAACATCTCGACAAAATATAGGGAACCTTTTAGCAACTTTTTGTACGTTCCACTGGGATAATTTAGGACTTACACTCGGACGAAGTCGCGAACAAAAGTTAGTCTACAGAAAAAAAATGTGAGCCGTCACGGGACGCTAATTGCATAAAAGAACAGTACACAGTAACAGTACAGTGTATATATATACCATCGTATAACGAGGCGACGCGTCGCCACAGCAAGCGTCGCCACGCCAACAATCTGATTTGCCCGCGGCTATAGATGTTTCATATCAAAAATCTTATCGAACACTGACCATTACAAACCACAGGTGCAATACAACGGGTCAGCGAAATATATATAAAGTTAGATCATAATCTAAATTCCGTACTATTTGTATATAGCCAACGGCCTTGCAAGATACAATCGACTCATGTGTATAGCGTGAGAAACAGTGAAAGATCAGCAGAACTATTCACAAACGCTTCGATTCGATTTCGATTCGGAAAGTCGTATGTCTATCTCGCTCGCTTTCGCAATGCCAAAAAAAGATAGACATACGACTTGTCGGATCGAAATCGAATCGAAGCGTTTTTGAATAGCTAAGCAGGTGGCCTACCATGACGTATAAAGCAATTGTCATTCCAGTGTGGGAAAGAGATGGCGCTAGACGACCTGTATAGCTGTCTCTTTCCCACACTGCAATTACAACTGCTATAAGACGTCATTGTAACTCCTCTGTTATTTCAATACCTATGCCTTCTACATTTTTATTTTTCTTCTCGTAATAATAGGTCTAGGCTAAAACAGTGACGTCATTGGAGGAAAAACAATTGAGGAAACTTGGACTTCTAATATTACCTATAGGTCTTTGACCTGCAGTTGGATTGTACAACTCGGTCACATTATCTCTGCACCTCGCTCGATGACGTGAACGTCCCGTGACGTCACATTCACGGTACGGTGTGCAAAATAAGCATCTAGAAATATGAATTTTATTACCCGACTTCCGAAAGTATAGATTGAAGGATTTTGTGATTGTATATATATTTATTAATTAATAAATGAATAATAGCTAGTGGCTAGTTTAATTATAATACTAGGTGTTGCACGCGACTTTCATCCGCGTGAAAATACATATACTTCCCAATTTCACTATCAGATTTAGTTAACAATTTGAAGGGGTTTACATTTTTTGCTCGGAGCCTAATTCTTTTATTAAAAAAAAGTAATCAATAAAAATCTGCCACTAAAAGTTCCGTCAAAATCGGTCCAGCCGTTTCAGAGATTAACCGGAAAAGACAACAAAAAATAGAAAAATTAATATATATTTTTGTTATAAGTAACGTATATATCATTCATATACATTCGGTAAAAAGCTGTTGTTTTGAAATTACCAATTTTATTTATTTTTATAGACAACGCCGCCAGTCTCTTGGGCACATTACCAGCTGACAACGTTGAGGAGGAGTTTTTCGATGCCCTTTTATAGTTTGTTGTTAGTTTATTTATTTTAGTTTAATAGTTTTTAATTATTAATGTATATAGTTAGTTTATCCTAATAAATATTAGACCTTTTTATAGAAGATGTATAGATTGTGCTAGTTTGAAGCTATAGGATCGCTTTGATATCTATCCTACAAACGTGTAGAAAAATGATCTACCCAAGGGACATTCAAGAAGCAATAACGAGGATGCAAAACTCAAAAATAAACAAGCATAATGTTAAAGTATTTTTTTTTTTAAACAAGCTTTTTCGTATTGTTCTCAGCAAACCCTTTTAATTGATACCTATATCATGGGGGTGCATAAAAATAACTAGTCCGCCATATTTACAAGTCCGCCATATTGGATTTAGAATGACGCCACTTAGCTAACCAGTGTCATCCCAACTAAAACCAGCTCAAGCGGTTGGTGATAACTATTTTAGAATTCAGTTGCAAAGATTTGCCCTAAACAAACATACCAAAGTATATAAAAGTTTGTTAAAAAAACTTATTTCAAGCTCGTTAAAAGCCGTTGTAATTAAGCAACACCTTAAACCCACTTTAGTGTACAGCATCCATTTAGTACCACTTTAAGTCTGGGATCAAAGATCATTTAAGACTGCATCTTTCACATTCTAAATGTCACAAACATTGCAAGTTAGTAATGAAATATTGACAAATCGCCTAAGGTTCAGTGTAAATTCAAATGTTAAGTACAAGTCTGTACAACACTTTATGGCGCTAAAATGTGAGTTTCAGCAGAATTGACGCAAACTTTTTGGTAGTTTATGTTAGCCCGCGAGTCATAATTATTTTAATCAACATACAACCCGACACTGACCTGCAAATTGCAAAACAACGTAAGATAATTCAAATTTCTACCTTAATCCTATTTTTTGTCCGTATTTATTTATTGTTACCAGCGCTTCTCTTTAACACAATAAAATACTTATTCTTCTACACATTTAATTAATTTACTTGTTATCTATTTATTTGTAACCATTACTTTATACTGTTATATTATGTTTGAAACTGTTGGTCCGTCACATTACCCCCAAAGGTTCATTGGAAGACCAGCGTCAGACAGCTTCACCTGTCTGGCATGTATGCTGAAATGGACCTTTTTGACGCAGCCGTGAGGCACACAGCACATAATTATAATGTAATTTCCTTTTTTTATTTTTTTTATTGTCATTTATTTTTTATTTTGTATTTTTTTTATTCTGTGCGCTCAATGAACTGACGTCAAAAAAACTTTATTCTTTCTCTTTTTCTAATTTCGCGGGCTACCCTGGCGCTTACACCTTTTTTTTAGGATGGGAAATCATCAAATGACCCCTCCCGCTCTGGGTGGAGCGGAAGGGAGTCTCAGACTTGTACTGACTAAAACCCATCCATGTTCCTTCCTTGCCCTTTGTGTTCCAGGGCCGCGGTATCTCTTTCGAACAGTCCCGCAGCTGGCGCATGTCATTACTATCATTGATGCCGCTGATAAAAAATTCACCCTCCCTCATGGCTGATGGGAAATTCGTGAATTGATCGTAATGCAGGCCCCGGCTTTGTTGACTTAGTGCAAATATCAATTCATTTGCCAAGGAAATACGTTGATTATAATTTTCATAGGATTTCCAGAGGTGTGGACTTCTTCATGGACGCTGCAGTACTCAACACTTTCCATTGGCCATGAAATTATTAAGTTTTAAAAACCGGAAAAATTTAAATTAATCGGATCTATTCAAATATATAATTAATAAATATATTTAAAGACACAATCACCTCTTTTCATCTACCTGAATTTTTAAAAACGCCAAAATCAATTATCTAAAATAACATCTTAAAAAAATAACAATTTACTCAAGAATCCTGTCCAATTCATTCAATATTGTTTTAAGTCATAAAAAATTGAAGTATTTAAATAGTGCTACTATTGATTTCGCTCGTCGATGGAACCTAGATACTTTTGTGATTTCGAAAGTCTGATTTAAAATATGGAGGTCAGACTGGGTTGCAGCTTTTAGATTTTTATTAAAGCATCTGTATTTAGCCGAGATGACCGATATGAAGTCGGTCTGAGAATTTATTGTTATCGAATTTAAAAAAAAAATATTGTGGACTTTTTGAAATGTGATTTTAAGTTTGATATGTGTTTTGAATATCTAGTATATTGTTTATAAATGGAGACAACATTAAAACCGAAAAACAAGTTTTGATGGAAATCATCGATTGAGGAAAAGGTATGTTTACTTGAATCGAAGGCTTGATGAAGAAACGAATAATTTTGGAGAGGAAATTCCAGTATTTTAAAAACTTTTCGGAACAAAAAAATATAGCTTTTCCCTTTACTTGTGACTATATGACTGTTATTATGTTGTGGTTGTATATTTCAAATAACATTTGACTTTCTGGCGAAAACGTATTCTATGATTTTAATCTTTTGTGCGTATATGATGTTTGCTTGTAGTTAAGAGCATGCTGTTTTATAAATACACCGTTCCGATTTTAGAGCTAAGGCTAACGTACTTAAATCTTCATTTTAATTATTTTCAATCTTAGAATTATTTTTATAATCCTGGACTAGGGTCTCCCTCCATCGTTTCAAAGGTAGAGTTATCCCTTTATATGACCGGACGCCTTTAGAATATTGCAATCCACCATGTCTCCATCAAAGCAAATATTTTTGCTTCGGGCAAGGAAAAATTCGTTACGCAAAACATGCAAGCATTTACATTAAATTTTCATAAAGTGATGGATTTTAAAACAGTGTCCTCGATGTGTGAATATCTTAGCAAAATACCATCCCAAAGAAGTTTTAAAATTCCTTTATGGTACGCTCAAACCAAGCTTACCAGGCTGGATGGCCTCTTGCCCGGCCTTCAATTGTACTGAAATATCTGTCCAAGTCCGGTGTCTGCAGCCATTCCCTAGTCCGGTCAGCTCGGTTTCACCCACAACTTTAATTCGTCATCATTATTAAGTGACATTTAGCACATTGGCTACATATAATCAAAATATTTTATTTCACATAGGCCCAGATGGGCACTTATAAAACGTCGACAAAAAGGTGCACGGTACGGTTGGTTGTTTCCTATGGAGAAGAACCGGCAAGAAACTCCATGACCGGCAAGAAACTCCATGTACCGGCATGAAACTCCATGTACCGGCATGAAACTCCATATACTGAGCTGTGACACTCACAGAGAAATAATATTTTATTTACCATAGTTGTCTCTGCTCTAGCTTATATATGTATGTGAAGTGACAAATATATTTGTAAATGCACTCTCGATTGAGGAAAAATCAATCTGGGGCAAAAAAAACATTTATACGAATTAGGCTGAAAATCAGCACTAACATAAGACAACCTCTTAAAACACCCTTACGCCACTTCCTAGAGTTTTAGCTGGTAAGCAGATATGGCGGAACAAACTGCCACACAGCTGCCTGTTAGGTTACGGTCCTGACGTCGTCGTTAACCATGTTATCTATCAATTGGGACTGTTCATCTCTAAGCTGCCACGGTTTATTTTTAACTACTTACTTTGTTTTTAAATTGTTGATATAATCTTTTACTCTGGACGCTCTTAACATGCACGTATTTCTACATCGTTCTCACATAATATGTATAATCCCAACATGAATGATGTAACCAAGATTTTGTAACAATTATTTGATTGAAAAGAGTGTCCATGGAGTTTCTTGTCCATTCTTCTCCATAGAGATCTACGCTTTGGAATGGGCAACTACAGTACTTTCACAAGTTATTATGCCTTGTGTCTGTGACTATAGCCTTCTTTGTTTTTTCTGACATTCAAAAGTGCCTGTAACGGTCTAATTACAGGCACAAAATGCTTTTGAGTTTGAGTTTATCTTACCAAATATTTTCCTCTTCCGCAGTGCCAACACGGCGATGGATAACGACGTGACACCAGTCTACCTGGCAGCTCAGGAAGGCCACCTGGCTGTGCTCAAATACCTGGTGCTGGAGGCAGGGGGGAGGCTGGATGCACGGGCCCGGGATGGAATGCTGCCCATACATGCAGCTGCGCAGACCGGCTGCTTAGACTGCGTTAAGTGGATGGTGAGTAGATATTATGATGATAAATTACTTGCTGCTGGAAAACATGATCTTTTCTCTTTGAGGGCGAGTGGGCTGTCTCGTTGGCCTAGTCGTTGCAAGCGCGACTGCTGAGCATGAGGTCCTAGGTTCGATTCCCAGGTCGGGCAAAGTGTTATTGGGTTTTTCCATCAGGAATTTTTCAGTAGCAGCCACAGAGTCTGGATTTTTGCCCGGTTGATGGCAATAGGCTCGCCCCCTATTACATGGGTCTTAAACATAATTGGCGAAATGGGGGACAATGAAAATAACAAGGAAAATGTGTACTATGGGGTACGTCTCTGCCTAAACTTTCGGGGATTACAGGCGTGATGTTATCACACAACAAGATTTTTTTATTGCCTTCATAAAAGTGATGATGTTAGACCATAATAACTTTTCGTTTAGCTCGTACTTGTCTATCAAGTGAAAACCGTCTGTGAGTTGAATGACCTTACGTATAGGAAACGCGCGTTAGTCACGCATTGTCAGTATGACGAGTACCTACCTGTCTGTCCGATGATCTATAATAGTCATAACTTTTTTAATAGCTATTTCAGTTCGCTTACAAATTCATCTATCTTCTCTTTGTGAATGGTTTCGATTTTTGAAATGTCCTGCTTCGTTTTTTTGAATTGGTAACTCAGATTATATCTAACTGCCACGTGCAGGACGGACAAGAGAAAATCCTGTGTCGAGGGCTTAGGGCCTCGCCATTCTTTCAGAAATGTTTCTATAGTAAACTTTTACCGTTTCCTAAGCATGGATAAGCATTCCTTACTTGTAAGCAATACAGGCCATCATCTGCCTTTTCCCAACTAACTTGGGGTTGGCTTCCATTCTAACCGGATAGAGCTAAATGCCAGTATTTAATACGGCGCGATGGCCTTTCTTATCTCGACAACCCAGTTACTGGGTTGAACGATACGTTTGTTATCTACTCATATTGCCTACCTCGTCAGTCTCGTGGTCGCAAGCGCGACTGCTGAGCGAGAGGTCCTGAGTTCGACTCCCGAATTGGGCAAAAAGTGCTATTGGATTTTTCCATTACAATTTTCTAAGGAGCCCGAAGCTTGGAAGTTGGCGGTATGATACTCCCGTGACTCGGAAAGCACGCTAAGCCTAAGTCCTGCACCTGTTCTCTCTACGGTCGTATCGGATTGCCGTCTTATCTCACTACAGTAAAAGGAACAAAAACTGCACCTGTGTCTGCGTACTATAATATTTCCCCCGCCGATGGCTAATCCTCCGATTCAGATTAGCCACCATGTCCAAAAACGGTCAGGAGAACATTTTTTTTTAATTATATTTCCTAATCGCTAAGTTAAGTTATAGTATAACATGGCCCACTGTGTAAACCATATCGTCTCCACAATCGCCAATGCGTTAGGAAACGCACGTCAGTCACGAAGAGCATTGCTCTGTGTTTGTGTTCATCAATCTGTCACAGGAATTCCGTGTTCCTGATCAACTGTGATGAATGCATCGGAAATAATGTTTCTGTAGCTATCGATTTACACTTACGTGATTGTTTAGTTCGTGTTTTCTCTTAGAATCATTACAAGCGTAGTTGTCGCGTGCTACGGCTGCATATGAGGTGTGGGTTCGATTCCCCGGTCGGGCAAAGTGTTATTGGGGGTTTTCGATCAAGCATTTCTTAGTGGTAGACACGGAAATTGGAGTTGTGCCCGGTTCATTGCAATAGGCTCGCCCCCTATTACATAGGACTAAAACATGACTGGTGAAGTGTTGGTGTACCATTATGTTCACCTCTGCCTAACCCTTCGGGGCTTACAGGCGTGATGATGTCTGTACAAGTACCTATATGTTCCGTTAGTAACATATCATTGGTGAAAACACCATTATAAGCTGGGCTGTTGTTCTATTGAAACTGCGTACTACGCTAGGCTCAGTTAAGTTTTGTATTGCTTGTTGGTCGTCATGCGTCATGCTGATCAACCTATACAAAACCAGTTTATGCGGATCTCTCATTGTACAGAAAATATAAACAAAGCGAGCCCACGTTATACTGGAAATGTAAAGCTTGATGTGCCGCCGTGTGTACATGAGATTTCCAAATTTTTTATGAAAAAAGAAACGTAGAAACTAGTAAAATGACTTGTGAGTTTGTGAGGCAACGGTTTAAAAGAAAATTACCTATGCACCGTTACCGCAAGAATTTTCTTAGAACATTCTAGATAAGCAAATAAATTCTAGATAAGCTGCATATAATAAAATTATAAAATCAGCAGTTAGGAGTTTCACAGATGCATAGTAAGTTGTGCAAGCATATTTAGACAAGGCCGCTTTTCTACGCAAGTGACGGATGAAAGAACTGGTTTTATGAATGACAAACGAGAACTGTTGGACGTAGTTCATGGCCATAAATAAGCTAATCTATAATCTCTTATTAGGAGGATGCGCTAAGGTAGCCAACGAAATTCAATTTTTCTTATTTTGTATTCTATAACGGGCTGGTCTCCGCAACTCCACGTCCAATGCGCGTATTTTGCGTGCGGGTGGGAAATTTATTCGATCCACCCAAACTCCCCGAGAAAGGCCAGCAGCGCCTTGATGTTGCAATCTCGCGGAGAGTACCTGGGTTACCGAAGTACTTTGCCCTGTATGGTGCAACCTCTGGGCGGTGCTGAAGCACGTGGGCTGCTGTTTCGTCTTCCTCCATGCAGGCTCGGCCCAGGGGGCTGTCTGTAACTCCTATGACAAAGAGGTGTTTGTTAAAAGAGCCGTGTCCAGTGATGGCGGCTGTAACTGTGAGCAGCTGTAGCTTGGTTAGTCGAAGCGCCCATTTGGTGAAGCGGCCGTCGATAGTAGGAAGTGCTTCCTTGGCCTGCCTGCACTCACCATGGTCAAACCACAGTTTGTGGTGTTGTTCAATGGGGTTTTTTTTTACTCTTTTTGCACTATTTCAAATAGTCATTGAATGGGATCCAATGAACTTATACGGTTGTATAAGTAATTTTAATTATTATAACTCGGTAAAGACATATTTGTTACACTCGCGAATCATATTTCAATTAAAATACAGCCTTTTTTTTTCGGATGGGAAATCATCAAATGACTTCTCGGGAGCGGAAGAGCGGAAGGGAGTGTCAGACTTGTATTGACTAAAACCCATCCATGTTCCTTCCTTGCCCTTTGTGTTCCAGGGCTGCGGTATCTGGGTCTACTGTCTGACACTCCCTTCCGCTCTGCGGGAGAAGTCATTTGATGATTTCCCATCCGTTTTCGCGATATTTTTTATGGCGCTATGCAGAATTTTAGTTCCGAATTTGCGTCATAGATGTCGCTAGTGTTCTTTTTGTCAATTTGATTATGTTCGCTACAACTGTATTGTTGGTCTAGTTGATGATCGAGTTCAGGATTTACGTCTGGATGTTGACATTTGGCTTGTTCCATCTTATATGGAAATAAAAAAACGGAGAGCAGCGGTGGCCCAGTGGTAGCGACCCTGACTTACGAGCAGTAAGTCGTGGGTTCGAACCCAGACAGGCGCATTAGTTTGTGTAATTTATTTCATCACCACTGATCTCAAAAACGGTGAAGGAAGACATCGTGAGGAAACCCGCATGTCCTAGAACCAAAAATTCGAAGACATGTGACATCTACCAATCCGTATTGGGCTCGCGTGGTAGATTAAAGCCCATTCCCTCTCATAGAGAGGAGGCCTGTGTCCCAGTAGTGGGAACATTATAGACTGATGATGATGATCTTGTACGGGATTTAAACATTTCTGAAGAAATGTATGTGGTATTTTCGTGTCTTTTCGTAGATACATTTTCGTATGGTGGAACTTCTGTTGTCAGTTTTACGTCGTTACTTACGTTTGTAGTGTGTTTTGTATTAAGTCTTGTTAAAACCAGCTTACTTTCAGTTTGAGGTACTCTGGTCCGGACAGCTTCTCCACTTGACTAGAAAACAGCGCGTAATGCTGACTGGTCAAGTGCGCATTTAGTTGTGAGTTATGAGTTTTCTATGTAATATGAATTGTTTTATAGCGCCCCGCTTCGTATGGTTTTTATGACATGACAAAACAGGGTTTCTTTGTAAATTAAAGTTAAATACTAACTTATTAATGTATAAAAGATATGAATGTAATTTTGAGTACGAAAATTTCTTTTTGACCCACACTAGGAATTTCTCCATTTAAACTCACATACACAAACAGCCAGAACTAGAACAATTATCTGTAGGGCATACAAATATTTGTTCCGTGCGGGGATCGAACCCGCGACACGCAGCGCAGCAGTCAATCGCTCAGCCACTGCGCCAACCATGCCGTCTTTTCTTTTCATTGTAGCAGTTTTTTGGGGAAAAAATATCAGAAATTAACTAATGGTTAGACATACTATATATACCTTCCAGGATTTAAACGAAGCCAGCGACAGAGCTGTGCTGGTGGCAATACAACGTTATTTTTTGTTTATGCGAAACCCGAAACACGTGTCTAGTAATTTTATGTAAAGAATCTATGTACAAAATTTCAAAACTGTATCATGAAAAATCACAAAGTTATAAGTTTGATTTGTTACCTAGTTATCCGTACAAAAACATGCTCACCCATCAAGCGGCGCCCGCGAGCCGTTCCGCCCGCACCTCGAGCGTCGTCTTACGCTCAATGATCGAGCGGTGTCCAACTTGTAACCTTTTTTAAATTTTTTGGGACAAAATATAACATGGTTTAAAAATTATTGGAATCGATTCAGTTACTTATTCTGATCAAACTATATTCAGGTTTCGTATAAACAAAAAATAACGTTGTATACTGGTCGGGTATTATTTGAGTCTATCGACACGCAAAGAAGAAAAAGCAGAATTTATAAGCAACAAAGTTTTCTGCGAATGTTACGTATTTGCTGAAGCAAGTCATGCACAATAACATCGAGCCGAATAGATATACTAATCATTAGACAACACGAATAATATGTTCGGTAATGTCTCAACCATAGTACCTATGTGAAACCAAAAATAACACAGATTCCGTAACAAAGCCGTTCGTTTATTAACCTCACACACGGAACCCTAAACGTTGTAAATTCATTGCAATATTTACGACCTATGCCCGTTTTCCATGAATCACCGAATATTCTTGGATATTTAGATTTTTTATCCAAAACAATTATTATATATGAAGGTAAAAAGGGTACTAGGCTAAAATGGGATTGGGTGGGTCACGTCAGCTGCATGCAATGTGACCGCTGGCCAAGAGTCTCCATGCAGTGGTTTTGCTGAAAATGGAAGGCACCGTCGAGGCAAGCGCAGGTAGAGTTAAAGCGATGACCAAAACTCGTATTCCAAAACCTGTCAATCGCTCAGCTCATTTAGACTCAGTCGTCATGACAACGGTTCAAAACGCCCACCATACCGTATTCTTAGCCGCAATTGGCGAATCCTTTTGACAGATGAAAATCACCAATCGTGGGCGTTTAATTTTAGTAGTAGTTCAATGTATTAACTATAGCTGTCAATGTGTGTAATGGGGTGGATTTGGGGGGAACGAGCTGGACTTGAGCTGAGCCAGCGACTAAGAATATCAGTATTAGACACTTGCCATGAGGGCTGGTTCGAGACGGCGACGCAAATAATGTTGCATTTCCAATCCTCGGTGCAGAGTTGAGAGTTAAAAATCCAACAGAACGCGTGTATTTTATCATTAATCTAGGTGTTAGTGAATACGGGATTTAACGTTGTTTTATTGCAATATTTACGACTTCGATATCACAGTTACAATGTTGTGGTGAAATCTTTTAACGTCATAGCATTTTATTTGAATGTGCGAGAGAATGTTAACTTGCAGATAAAATATGAGCTCGTGTAACGTTTGAGTGAAAATAACAGGAATTTATGAACGTAAGTCATAGCAGTTGAAATGGTTGTTACAATCGTTTTTTCTTTGTCATGACAAGTATCATATTTTCAGTGTTTTTCCAACGTAACGCAATGAATTAGGAATTTCTTTCAAAATCCTTCTGATTGTGACAGAGACAGACAGACAGTTATGGAGTGCTGGTTTTTTCCTAGTATTGTTGTCATATTTTCAACTCTAAGAAATAACTGATAAGGTCCATGGGACCTTACTATTCATTGTGAGTCCTATTTCACACTTCTGTACATTCTTCAGGGTATGGAGCCGTTATTAATATCATTATCTGCCTATAATGTTATCACAGACTTTCTCTCTATTAAAGGAAGTGGGATGAAGCCTGTAATCCACCACTTGGGCCAAATGCGGGTTAGGTCATACCTTTTTTGTGACGATGTTTCCCATTACCGTTTTGAAAGCAGTGATAAATAACTTCACTCTGGGTTTGAACCCACCACCTGCGACTCGTCAGTCAGGACCGTAATCACTGGGCCACCACTAATCCGAAGGCATAATGCTACATTAAAACTATAATTGGTTTTTCTTTTCATCCTTCATAGATAGTAGAACGTGGTGTGGATCCAAATGCAAGAGACGGAGACGGGGCCACGCCTCTTCACTTCGCGGCGTCCAGGGGCCACCTGAGCACAGTGCGTTGGCTTCTCAGACACGGGGCCAGACTACATCTGGACAGACATGGGAAGAGCCCCATCAATGACGCAGCTGAAAACCATCATTTGGAGGTAAGACTTGTGTATGAATTACCATCCGCCCAGCCTTTTGTCGTCGGTTTAATTCCAGACTAACCGAATGCAGCTGAATACATGCTATTTACATGGAGCGGATTCACTGCCTAGCAGACGTCTACAACCCGGTTACTGGGTACTATGATATCCATTGGTAAGACTCTGGGGTTCTGATTATCAGGACTGTCAAAGATGTTCTTAAGCCGAGATCAACGTCTTAACGTGCCTACTGAGGTACAGAAGGAACTCTGCATCGATTGAGAGTTACGAGAAAGTGGCATTAGTTCCGATTGCTGAAGATTCTTGAGAATGATTCTTGAACAAATTAGAATCCTTGAAAGTTGTATACCTTTAGGGGGGTTCCTCATCCACCGTTGAAAAGGGAGGATCCTCCGACCAGATGGATGCTATGTCTGGTGGGCTACTGCCCAACATTATCGTCGGGATTTTCTAAAATATTTTTCTTATCTCGCGGTGAACTCTAATATCGCGATGCAGGAATCTGATTTCAGTTCTTCATTTGCGTCATAGATGGCGCTACTTCGCTTTTCTTTAAGACTCCTTCGAGACGTTACACAATAATTCTAAGAAACTAGGAAAGGTGAAAGAAAACTCGAGACAAAGACGTAATGAACACGTTTCTCCCTTGTTGCTCGACTTAATTGTCCCTGTAATGAGTTGATGTAGTTATAGCGCACTTTCTATGGCAGGTGGAAACGCTACAGGTGTGGTGAAATGTGATCTAGTGGCTGCAAGTTCTATTGATGAACATCTTATCCTGCGTTCTTCCCATGTCGGGCAATGTTGTCGGGTTTTTCTATCAGAATTATCATCTGTACTCATATTCATTAGCGAAGGGTACTCGGTCTGCCGCCTTAGAAGCTGAAGAGATTTCGATGAAATTTGGATTACAGGTAGACCATAACCTAGATAAGGAAATTGGATACTTTTTGATGTGAAACATCTATAGCCGCGGGTAAAACCGATTGTTGGCGTGGCGACGCATGAGGGTGCCACGCGTCGCCACGGCATGCGATGATATACACTGTGTACTGTTCTTTTATGCATATTACTTGTACAAAACAATTTCGATGTTACACATCTGCCATCTGCCTTTTTGTTTTTATCCCAATAGTATTTTCCCATAGCATTATTTCAGACCTCCGCACTGGGGAACTCGCAGGCAAAGGCTAGTATCTCATAAAAAAATCGGAATAAGTCACTGACTCGTTGGTTGAGTAGTCGCAAGCGCAGATCGCCGAGTTTGATGTCCTGGGTTCTATTACCAGGTCGGGCAAAGTGTTAATGGGTTTTTCCATCAGTAATTTCTAAGTAGCAGCTACATAGTCGGGATTTGAATCCGGAGATGGCAATAGGCACGTCCTCTATTACATGGGTCTGAAACTGCATAACTGTCAAAATGTGCGTGTGACTGTTACTAAACCTCTGTCTAACCCTTCAGAGATTACATGCGTGATGTTATGTTATGTTATTTATGCATACGTCCACTTTCTACACATGTCCATAACTAGCAAAGCTCACGTTTTGAAAGTATCACATTTCACTGGTCGCGCGTCGTTGCGTTGGTTTCGGCGAGCGATGTTAATTGTTCGTTCTTAACATGGGTCAAGCCGATGAAAGTAAATTCGCTTCAGTAGGTACCTACCGTCTGGAAAATTCATTATTGTTAACGTAGAAGCGCCAGCGTAGCCCGCGAAATTCAAATTTTCTAAATATGTTTGCGATTAACAGGTTAATATCAGGTTGTATGTTGATTAAAATATGATTCGCCGCTGTAACAAATATGGTTTTACAGAGTTAAAATAATTAAAATCATCAATACAAGCCCTTCAAGTTCAGTAAATAGTAATAGTAAATGATTATTTCATGAAAAATTCATTCAATGGAATTAAATGAACTTGATATGCGTATTAATGATTTTAATGATTACGATTCTGTAAATTTATACGGCCACGAATCACATTTTGATCAACAAAATACCTGACACTGCCTTTTTTTTTTACGGATGGGAAATCATCAAATGACTTCTCCCGCTCTGGGCAGAGCGGAAGGGAGTGTCAGACTTGTACTGACTAAAACCCATCCATGTTCCTTCCTTGCCCTTTGTGTTCCAGGGCCGCGGTTTCTCTTTCGAACAGCCCGCAGCACCTGACACTGCCTGCAAATGGCAAAAATCGTAAGAAAATTTAAATTTCGCGGGCTACCTTGGCGCTTCCACTTTAAGCAACTTGAATTCTAACTGTATAATAATCAGTACATGTACCTTTGGCACGTGGTCATAATTGGTAGTAACACCGCCATCCGCCATCTTGTTTTTTCAAAAAAAAAACTGAATTCTGTTTACAAATGTTTAGCAACAATTTCTTTAATGATTTTTGGGAATGTTATAAGTTTGAAAACGTTTGATAAATTATTTGTGTCTATCTTAAGGCCATTCAAAATATTCAGTATGGAAGGCACATCGACCCACAAACGGTTGCTACATGTTCAGCTTAGTACATCATACCAAACCCCCTGCAAAGAAAATTGAATTGATCATAGGTTATTTGAAACAAACAACTCTTTCCTGCAAAACTACAATACTGGAAAGTCCTACACGGTCAAAATGTATAAGTATTTTATGTAAGTATCCTTGTAGTTTTATCTTAGTATTATATAAAAAAAATATTTGCAGATTTACCACTGTTTGTCTCCCCATCACCCAAAGGTTGACTGGCAGAAAATGCCTATGGCATTAAGTCCGCCTCTGTAATTTGTGTTAAAAAAGTGTTAAATAAATAAATACAGCCAGCTGATGTTTTTTAAATGACCGATAAAAAATCTACCAGTCAGTTCTTCAGTTTCACAAGGTATAATGTAATGGTAGTTTCATAATGTAATGGTCTTACTCATCAATAGCAGTACTTTTAAATATTATAATTCTTAAAGTAATGTACGCACGACGGCTGATGTATACATAACTAGTTTATAGAAATCTCTTATTGTACAGAAAATATATACAAAGCGAGGCCACGTTGTACTGGAAATGTAAAGCTTGAAGTGCCGCCGTGTGTACGTATACAGTCTAGTCCTTCCTTTATACTTTCGTCTGTTTTCAAATGCAAAACGTGACTATCTTTTAACGCACTCAGGCGTATCTACCTGACTAAAACTATTATAAATATTTAGCTGAGATCCAGTTTAAAAAATCACTTCCTCTTTCCGTTTCCTGCATTCATTTTTATCTAGGCAAAGGCATATCTTAGTCAATTAGGAAATCGATTATTTATGGTAAGCAGGCTCTATTGGTTATGCTCTCACTTTCTTCGGCTTCCAATTTACATTAAATAAATATAAACAATGTTATTTAAATAATAGATTGTGTTCTATGCTTTTGTAACAGGGAAACTAGACTGGCCTACCCTCTTGCTATCGTAATCGCAATTGCTGCGGCAAAAAGTGCTATTGGATTTTTTCATTACAATATTTCCAGTAGTAGCCCGGATAGAAGCCCATTAGAAGTTTATTTATTTATTTAAAACTTCAAGCACAAAGTACAGAGGCGGACTTAATGCCATTTTCTATCAGTCTACTTTTGGGTGATGGAGAGACAAACAGTAGTAGGTGTATAAATCTGCAAATAAATTTTATAAAATAGTATAAATATATATCAAAATATATATAATTATATGTAAATATACATGGATATACTAAAATAAAAGGACAAACAATGGAGAAAACATTAACGTCGTGACGGAACTGCCAGCTTCTTCCGAATGTACTCGCGAACTTTGATTTTAAATAAAAGATAGACGATTGGTTGCCATCCTGATTTCCTGGGGAAGCGCATTCTACAGAGAAATAGACTAAACGAAGAAAGATCGGTGAATGAAGTCATTGCGATGAGAGAGACATTGAAGAACTTGGTTTTGAAGTTCGGGGGTATTAAGACGTTAGTCCTGTGCCTGATCTCTCGCTGGCCGTGTCGGATAGCCGTCCCTTTGGAGTATTAGAGTAAAGGAAAAGAGGCACTTGTAAATTATAATCTCTCGCGCCGATAACGACCGCTACGATTGGTCGCCGTGACCAAAAACGGTCAGGAAAACTATTATTATTAATAGGGAAAGCCTAGCCTAGCTACTGCACTGAGTAAATAATTTAGATAGTTCCTCTAATAATAATTCCAAGATAAAAAACCTCAAAAAAAAAATTGACCTGAAAACCTGATAAATTTTTAATTCACCGTAAAATTCGATATTATTTGCTTTGAAATCCAACTCTAATTGAGTTGGTAAATTACAGGTTGCTATTTCCATACAAATCGATGGGGAACCGCGTTTTGACAGCTCAAAAAAGGATGTCAATTGATTGGTGGTACACACGAAGGCACATCAAGCTTTACATTTCTAGTATATCGTGGCCTCGCTTTGTATATATTTTCTGTACAATAAGAGATCCGCATACGCTGGTTTTGTATAGCTTGATCAACCGTCGTGAGCAATTACTGTATTGTGTGGTTTAATTTCTAGCCTTGAGCTAAAAATATGTCTAATCTAACATTGACATTTTTCGTGAGTTTTCCTCATATTTCTGCTGATCTGATATGATTTCGCTAAAATTTCCTATTGTAGGTATCTAAATTAAATAATGAAGTGACACTGACCTCACCATTGGTACACAATTGGTGGCCGGAAGTGCCCGCCATTGTTTGTTATGTCTAGCTGCCGAAAGAGGTCGTTTAAGGTCAGTTCCAGTGACCCATGAAATGAGTAATGATTTTTTCAGATGAATGTATTAGCGCCCAATTTTCAGGATGGAAGGGACACCGACGCGCGAAAACGGTAACCAAGCACCCAGTAAATCATTCTAAACCCAACAAATCAGCTATTCCATACATTTTGACCGTGCCACGATACCTAGTACTTTTGTAGGAAAAAGCAGATATTTTTTTTAATTACCGATGAAAAATTTCAATGCAAGAGATTCCGGGTGTAGGTATCTTTTTTAAAAGTTGTTCATTCTGATGAATACAATACAATGACACCTTAAGAGGTTTAAACATAACTTAGGTGAACGAAATTTGGGTGTGCCACTACACCTCTACCTCACTCTTCATGCAATGCTGGTGTGATGTTATATTTATTATTCCTAAATTAAGACTATCTTCCTTCCACAGTGCCTGAACGTGCTGGTAGCCGCGGGAGCAGCGGGCGCTGACAACAAACAGCTTTCCTCCTACAAGGCGATCCACGCCTGCGCGTGCGCACCGGGGGAGGCGCGAGTGAGTATCATCTTGTTTAAGAGCATAAAATAGAGTAGAGCACACACTGGACGGTATAAAAAGTATTAGTAGACCTGCAGCCAGGTGGATTACATTCAGAAGATGACGAGTAACACCCGTTTGAGACTCGTGCAGACCAGGCAAGAATGACGCAAAAGGCATGTACTGTCCAGTAGATGGAACAAGGCTGTCAATGATGATGAAGAGCATAAATGATGTATTTTCTGTTCTTATCATCATCGTTCTCCTACCCCATTAGTCTGCCCATTTATCTGGTGCCACCGTAGCTTCTTCTCTAATCGTCATCACATGATGATAGAGATCGGTAAACAGAGGAAAATGGCAGCAAAAAACGTGTTGCGCCGACCCCAAGTAATTATAAGCATTTGATTCAGATTTAAAAAGTCCATAAATAGCTAGTAAAGACTTAAAACTATGTTAGTAAAATTAAAAACTATTGGCCTGGAACTCGTGTGAACACAGTTCCAGGCCAACAGTTTTAATTTTAGATAAGTTTTACGAAACTATTGGCCTGGAACTCGTGTGAACACTGTTCCGCACAAGAGGGCAATCAACCCTAACTATAATGGTGTTCAAAATACTGCTGGTATTGACGCGGACTCGAAGCATCAGGGAGGCTATCCGTTTGCGTAAAATTGTTCTAAAACCATCAGTTCTAGCCTTAGCAAACATTCCTGATGCGCTGTAGTAGCGCGGCAGTCCCAGCAGCATCCTAAAACCATTATTATACTGTACACGTAGGGCGTCAAGCGACCTATGTGCAAATTCGTGTAATTTGGGACAACGGCAGAAAGATGATTAGTCGTCAAGATATGAGTTGCTCCCTTTCAGATATTTTTAACAACTTGTAGCTTGACAGTTTTATATCATGTTGTCTATGACCAAATATGCTAAACGTACTTATCCGAAATAACTATCGTATTCGTTTATTAGGCTGAACCCATGACCTTCCACGATTCACCAACTGTCACGAATTCGTATTTATTTGACTTTTGTATGTTTTTATTTAACTCTGCTCTGTTTTTTATTACTTAAATTGTTTATTTTGTCTGAGAGTTACAGTTACGCAAGAAACGGTAGCAAAATGTTTTTTTTTTTATCATTTCTATTTCGTCATGTTAACTTATACAATAAGTCTTAATGCATTCTAGACGATGTTGAAGATTTTCGTAATACGTATAAAATTTTACGAGTTTTTATTAAAAATAAGTAGATAATTCCATGAAGAATATTTTTCTGAATCAGCAAAGTCGTTATGGCTGCCTTTTTGCAAATATCAGTTTTTCACATTTTAAAGTAAAGGAGTTTGAATATTTTTGTATGAAGTCTGGCTTGCCTAATTTCCGCCATTTGATTTTATTTCCGAATTAGCACCTATGGATAAAAAATGTATTATTCAATGGCTGGTATCAATACAAACAAGTATTGTGAGAGACAAAATCTTCTTAAGTGTCACGCTTCCGAGATATAAGCCATCAACTACGTATACAGGGTGTGCATAGACTCTTCACGCAGCCGTCAACCAAGCATTATGTACGGTGGGCTACATCAATTGGGTACCCCAGTTGGGAATGTAGGTGCTTTCAAAAGGGGTACCCACATCGTGACACATCAAACTAAGTAACTTTACGCAAAAATTAGTGCTAGGAAACGACTGTTTTTTTTTGGGATGAAAAATCACGTTTTTCAGAAGGTATCAATGTAACGCACTCAAAACATTATGCTGATTGATGGATTGAATAGTAAGGGGGTCCTGAAGGTGTATAAAGTAAAAATCTTACATTAAAAACATGTATTTAAAAAAAAACTTGTGAAAAAGTTGGAATATAGACCCCCAATATCTCACAGGTATGGTCTAGAACAAAAAAATATCGCAATGACGGGGAGAACAAGTGCCTTTCAGCTTCGTTAAGAGTCTGTTTACACCCTTTATGTATGTATTTAGAAATATATAAGTATGTTTATCAGTTGTCTGGTTGCCATAGTACAGGCTCTGCCTAGTTTGGGATCAGATGGCAGTGTGTTGGTTGTCCCAAGATATTATTATTATTTTCTATGCGTTTTTTTTGCTCGGTTGCCTTTCGGCTTCGTTAAGAGTCTGTTTACACCCTTTATTTTCTTTCTCTGATACACCCCATTTTACTAATACCCCACTTGTCATATTCCAGTGCGCCCTACCAAACTGCATCAACATAAATGAAACGCGTTCCCCCTTCTACCTGCACGGGCCTGAACGGGAGCGACGCAACTCCGTGCAGGAGCGGCGCAGCTCGCTTCCGTCGACTGTGGGCTCGGTCAGCTCAGCTCGCTCGGGTCCCGCTGATGGCCTGTATGTGAACCCTATGCAGAGGGGTACGTCTACCAGTGTGATGCATCATAGCTCTTCCGGGGAGGAGAGTTCAGGTAATTTAATTATTCCAACTTTATTTCTAATAGTGGTAGACATGCCTTGTTAGTCCAGTGGTCGCGAGCGCGACTGCTGACCATGAAGTCCGGGGTTTGATTCTCGGGTCGAGTAAAGTGTTATTGGGTTTTTCAATCAAAGATTTTTTTTCCTTTTCGTTTTTTCGAAAATCATTCCTTTATTTTATAAGTCGTAATACCCAGTGGGAAGGATTGTGGGCTTTTTACCAGTGAGTGAATTTAGATTTTGATTAAGACGTGTTGATCCTGGAGGACTTGGGCTAACATTCGGGGTTAGAAAAAAACAGATATCACAGCTGGAGTGCATAGAATAGCAGTTATTTTATTTATAATAATAATGATATTTGTTTTTTTTGTAAATTATTATTTGGTTTAACCTCCCTTCGTTGATTGTTAGAGGAAGCCTAAGGCATTAAGTCGGTTTTTGTACCTTTTTGGCTGCGAGAACTTTAAAGAAATAAGAGTGTGGGACAAAAGTAGTTCGTATTCTACAAAGTTGACAAAATTGCAGTTGACCTAGACACCAATACTAGAATACTTCAGCTTTATTGGAAAAGTAAACCATTTCATCGAAAAACAAAAACAAAAAAAAACGTCTCATCAAGAAGTATCAAAACAAGTTTCTATAAATAAACTGAATAACGGTCCTCGGATATACCAACCTGTAATAAATAACGAATTTCTCATCGTAAAGCGGTATCAGACACTTTTGCTTTCCAATGCGCAAGAGTTTATCTTCTCAAGATAAAAGTAAGAGTCGACCGGAGGTCTGTTACGTCACAAGGTCGATCGCGGACAGTTAAAGCCGGTTCTTGAATGCTGC
Source organism: Lycophotia porphyrea (assembly GCA_950005105.1). NCBI lineage: Eukaryota > Metazoa > Arthropoda > Insecta > Lepidoptera > Noctuidae > Lycophotia > Lycophotia porphyrea. The sequence goes on along the minus strand of OX465400.1, from coordinate 3,520,945 downwards.
GCGCACGCACGCACTATATTACGCAACTTTACCTTAAGATAGAGTATTGGATTAATGGAATGTGCTGGAAATTACGTCTACTGATGTGGTAGAATTTTCTGCTGTTTATACAGTTGTTAGCACTAACACAAGGTGTAAACTATCCTTTACGAAGCAGGCGCGGTCCCAGCCTTGGACTTTGGGGGGGGTTACAAAGGGACTTAGCCAGGAATTCGGTTAGGACGGAGGAGTGTCAATTTCGCGTGTATGATTTCAGGTTTTGGGGGAGGGCGGGTCATGGAAGGAGAATGGAAGTGTATAGAATATAGTAGTGAATTAGATGATGACTGTATGATTGCGTAGTATTGATATTTATGGGCGCTAAAAAACGTATGAAGTAACTAAATAGGAGCGCCTGACTGCTGTTGGCGTATAGGCAAGGAAGGAGAATGGAAGTGGAAAAACTTGCTGCACCGACCCCAAGTAACATAAGACAAGGGCCGGGAAATGATGACGATGTTGTGGCATAGCCAGTACTGTGATAAAAGTTCAAACGAATTTTAATCATTTTGTAACACATCATCTGCCTAGCCTTTTCCCAACTATGTTGGGGTCGGCTTCCAGTCTAACCGGATGCAGCTGAATACCAGTATTTTACATGGAGTGACTGCCTATCTGGCTTCCACAACCCATTCAGTACGGTAATACTATACCCCTTGGTAAGACTGGTTGTCAGACTTTTTGGGACACTGACTCTGTAACGACTGTCAGAGATCAACAAATGACAGCCGGGACCAACGCCGGTTTTACTTGCTTTCCGAGACACGGACGAAACTCGGTATTTAATGGGTGGTCACACATTCACAGACCGACCTAGGCAAGCACGGCTTAACCTAAAGATCGACCTGAGCGGCTGTTATTACTTAGCCACGAGCTCCTCTTAATCATTCTGTAACACGTGGTATGTTATATGGATACCAGTATTTTACATGAAAAATCTGTAAAACAGAGTCACAAATTTTTAAATCGCGAGTGTATGTTTCACACACTGTCTTTTCAAACCATAAACAGACAAAATCAAAATGCGATCATTTTTTTGTTCTAGACCATACCTGGAAACCTTACGTTACGGAGACAAAGTTCCAACTTTTTCATACGTTTTTTTTTAATATGTACATGTTTTTAATGTAAGATTTTTACTTTAAACACCTCCAGGACCCCCTTAATATTCAATCCATCCATCAGAACAATGTTTTAAGTGCGTTACATTGAGTCCTACTGTAAAACGTGATTTTTCAGCCCAAAAAAAAGTCATTTCCCAGTACTAATTTTTGCGTAAACTTACTTAGTTTGATGTACATAATGCTTGGTTGACGGCTTCGTGAAGAGTCTGTTTACATCCTGTATATATTTTTACCGCGAGAATTTTCATCGTGCGATTTTTTATTGCAGTGTGGGCTAGGCCTTACACAAACGGAACATACGTGAGTTACCTACTGGAGAACTAACTGGTTTTCTAATGACTATCATTACGATGGAATCCGTTGAGAACAGGTTATCTATGATCAATTTATTATGATCGATTAAAGGAGGTTGTATGTATGTCTTGACACATAGTGGCACGACCGCTATGCGAATATTATTACTATTTCATTGATTACGATTTGTAGAAACGTATTTGTTATAAATAGATACTAAGTTCCCTCTGTGCGCCGGGAAGCCGGTAAACCGTTGGTCCCGGCTTTCATTTGTAGATCTTTGACAGTCGTTACGAAGGTTAGAAGCCCGAAGGTCTGACAACCATTCTTGCCAAGGGGAATCGTAATACCAGCCCAGGTATCGTAATTCCAGTACTAACTGGGTTTTGGAGGTCAGATAGGTAGTCGCTGCATGTAAAATACTTGCATCTGGTAAGACTGGAAGCCGACCATGATAGTTGGGAAATGGCTAGGCAAATGATGATGATGACTAGGTATCGATACCCATCCTCGTATACGAAGTTACTCTAGCTAATTATAAGGCACTTCTAGTCCGTCCTCTGCCTTACTCGTCGAGGAGATACTGGCTTGATGTTATGTTATGTTAGCGTATTAGTACTGAAATGTTCACGTAAGAAAAAATGTGTGAAAATACGTAACAATCACCTATATTTCCAAGAAATACGCCAACAGCAGTCAGGCGCTCCTATTTAGTTACTTCATACGTTTTTTAGCGCCCATAAATATCAATACTACGCAATCATACAGTCATCATCTAATTCTATTATAGAGCTGGCTATGAAACAAATGTTGGTTATTCTTTAGTTTAGTACTGTAAACATAAAAAATGGCCACGACCAAAGATTTATTACATCATTAGATCTCTTGAATGTTTTTCCATCTGGAGGTTTTAATTCCCATGTAAGAGGGGGTGAGCCTTTTGCCATCAACCGAGCACAAATTCAACCTCCGTGGTTGCCACTGAGAAACTGCCGATGGAAAACCCAATTGCACTGCCCGATCTAGGAATCAAACTGTTCTTATTATCAAACTTCAAAAGATCCATAGGCGACCTTTGTCTGAAATACTGGTATTCAGCTGCATCCGATTACACTGGAAGCCGACCCCAACATAGGTGGAAAAAGGCTAGGCAAATGTTGATGACACGACCACTATCTCTTTGGATTATTTTCCTAGCATGACAGACCTACACGTATAATCACATCACCCATATACCATTACATTAGCAAAGCAGACGCGTGAAAAATCGAGCGCAACTAATTGTGAACACGACGGAAGCGTTCGCCAGGAAGCGCATACGCAGGTTTAGGTAACTGATGCACCCCATTGAGCAGTTGCTTTCCGACCGTGATCGCGAGCGGTCGTGTTATCCGCACTGAATTTGAAAAATAAAAAGAATACTGGCAATGTGTGTGGCACATAGCTTTTATTTTTGGTTATTTTTTAAATGCTTTTAATAAAAGTGAATTAATTTTTTTTGTGTGTTGGGTTCTATTATAATCTCGTACCATAGATTCGATGGTCTCTGGTTTCTGGGATATTCAAGATGGATGTTGCTAAGAGATCTTTGATACAAGACTGGGTGGATATTATAGATTTACAATACGGTGTGTTTAGTGATTAATATTTCGAATATTATCTACATGTACTTATTTATTTCGGAAAAGGATATACATTTATAGGTAGTGTATTGTATTTATGTAGCTTATTATAAGTACATCATATTTATTATTATAAACATACAAGCATTCTTTTTGAAAAGTTTGGCGAGAAAATCACATGTTTTTAAAATGATATTGGTCAGCAAAAAATTGGCCGGGGTTGCCCAAAGTCCGTTTTCTTGAGCACAAACCCCTTTAGGAGATATATTAAAATAAAAATGTTTCTAGCCCCGTCTGTCCCAGTCCTGGGCAAAGGCTTCTCTCCATTTTTTTCCATTTCTCGCGAACCCGCGTGTCCTTCCAGTTCTAATGGAGGTTCCATTCGTCCAGTCCAGTTCGTCCCGCCATCTCCTTCGTGGCCCCGCCTCACTGTCAGGACACCAGTTTCCTGCAATTTTGCCCCACAGTTGGTCCGGCAGACATGTCCTATAATTATGTTAGTTAAATTAAAATTTTATAGATTAGAAAATACTAAGATAGAAGATCTTAGTCACTTGTTACTTGTATTAAAATTTAAATTAGAAAAAACAGTGGAAAAAGAATCTGAGGTAATCGGAAATGCGAGCACTATGGTTATGTAAACAACTCGATATCCTGGGTTGTTATAGCCGTTTATGCGTTGAAAATAAGCGTTAAGTTAGTGTATTTATTCATAAATTATTTTTTATACGTATTATGTAACATCACGCCTGCAAGGATTAGGTAGAGATTTTCCATTCACCCCCATTTCGCCAGCTATGGTAAGAAATTCCTAATGGGAACGCCTAATTACACTTTTCCTCACCTGAGGATTGAACCTAAGACCTCGTGCTTTGCAGTAGAGCTTAGGTAGGTATGGTCTAGAACAAAAAAATATCGCAATGACGGGGACAATAAGTAACTTGCGTATTCGTTAAGGGTATTTTTACACCGAATATTGTGAAACTTATATAGGGTGTAAACAGACTCTTCACGAGGCCGTTAACCAAGCATTCTGTACATCAAACTACTTTCCGCAAAAATTATGGCAAGGAAACGACTTTTTTTTTGGGTGAAAAGTCACGTTTTATGGTAGGACTCAATGTAACGCATTCAAAACATTGTGCTGATGGATGGATTGAATAGTACGGGGGTCGTGAAGGTGTCCTAAGTACAAAATATACATTTAAAACATGTATTTAAAAATAAAAACTTTGACCCCAATATCTCCGTAACTAGAAGATTCCCAGGTATGTTCTAGAAAAAAAAATGATCACAATGACCGGGAGAACCAGTGCATTTCGGTTTCGTTAAGAGTCTTTTTACACCCTTTATAACTAATAACAACAATCTTGGTTTACCCCAGTAGGTAAAAGTAAGTATCTTGCCTAACACATACATAACACAATACGATCAGATAACACTGCAATTTTCAACTAATCTGAAGGATTTACGCAATCTCAAGTACCTAATGGTAGGTGTAAAGTGATTAATCATGGATCGGATTGACTGGACGTGAAGAATAAGCTTTATGTAATCGTTAATGTAATCGTAAATGAGAGTAGCGGTGGCCCAGTGGTAGCGACCCCGACTTACGAACAGTAAGTCGTGGGTTCGAACCCAGGCAGGCGCATTACTTTGTGTAATTTATTTCAACACCACTGCTCTCAAAAACGGTGAAGGAAAACATCGTGAGGAAACCGGCATGTCCTAGAACCAAAAATTCGAAGACGTGAAATCTACCAATCCGCACTGGGCCCGCGTGGTGGATATAGCCCATTCCCTCTCATAGAGAGGAGGCCTGTGTCCCAGCAGTGGGAACATTAAAAGGCTGATGATGATGATGAATCGTAAATGTGAGACGGGTTGTTTGCTGCACGCTAGGTAATTTGTTATCAATCAATCCGTAGGATTATGATAGTCTTTTCCTGGAAATAGGCCTCTCCTAAATCGAAGAGGGTAGGTTTTATTTAAAACTAGCTGTTGCCCGCAACCTTCATTCGCGTGAAATTATTATTAAAAAATCCCCACTTCCCTATATGAATCGAATTTTGTTACCTATTTCAAGGGTTTTATTTTTGCACGGAATCCCTTTTTATTTGTCTATAATAAAAGTAAGTCTAAGTTACTTCTTGTTACATCGGCTATTTGCCAGTGAAATTCCAGCCATTTCAGAGATTAGCCGGAACAAACAGACAGACAGACAGATAAAAATTGTAAAAAAGGTTGTTGTGGTATATGTACCGTGTATACATCCATATGCACTTAGTAAAAAGCGGTTATTTTAATATTACAAACAGACACTCCAATTTTATTTATCTGTATATGTATGTATAATAATAATAATATCCACTTAAACATACCCTCATCTCTCTTTCAAGCTACAATGCAAAACCGTATTGTACATATTACTACCTCTTTAACTCATAACCCAGCTGATAATCATTTGGCTTAGGCCCCTGCTATCAGTACCTTCCGGCTACCCGGCTAACCGAGCAAAAAAAACGCATAGAAAATAATAATAATATCTTGGGACAACCAACACACTGCCATCTGATCCCAAACTAGGCAGAGCCTGTACTATGGCAACCAGACAACTGATAAACATACTTATATATTTCTAAATACATACATAAAGGGTGTAAACAGACTCTTAACGAAGCTGAAAGGCACTTGTTCTCCCCGCCATTACGATATTTTTTTTGTTCTAGACCATACCTGGGAATATTCTAGTTACGGAGATATTGGGGGTCAAAGTTCCAACTTTTCCACAAGTTTTTTTATAAATACATGTTTTTAATGTAAGATTTTTACTTTTAACACCTCCAGAACCCTCTTACTATTCAATCCAAATCAAAATCGAGGCGGGAAAGAGAGGAAGAGTAAGGACATGCAGCACTCACCAGGGGCAGGCCAGCGGGATCCAATCTCCTTCAACTATCGCACAGCACAGTATCACTACGCGGGTCGCGTTACCATTATATTGCAGAGAAAGGCTAGAGATGATCCTCGTCTCTTCGCGGTTGATCAGACGAAATGCTCGTCATGCTGTGCGGTGGTGGTTCGAGAGATCCGTTACACAGGTGCGTCCGTGTGCAATTTGCCCGGCGAACTGAGCTGTCATTCCTCGTTCTCTCGTTCTCATGTTCACATCCTTGAATGATGCTAAAAGCGCTGCGTATGCAGGTTGGGAAAAGGAGCGGGAAATACAAACTGCCTCATATTGTAAGAATGAATCCATCTAAACAGTGTTGGCGTTACCATTTTTGTTTTACCCTTTGGGTACAGAACTCTAAAAATTGTATTTAGGCGTCGACTTGAGAACCTCCTTCTTTTTTTCTTCGGTAATAACACGGCTATCAACTATTATGCGGCCAGACACAACACCCTCTCTTTTCCATAAGGAAGATGAGGAGATTTACAACCTCATAAGTCGAAGCCAAAGCCACCTCTAATATTCAGCTCTCCCCCAGCCTGCTCCGCATCAGACGCCGACAACGCAGCCAACGGCTGGTTCCTGCACAACAACGGCAGCAGCTCCGGAGCCCCGGCGGCGTTGTACCAGCGCGTGCGGGACCTGTTCCACACGCGCTCCCCCGGGCCCAGGGTACCGGCTGAGGGGCAGGAGGCGCCCGCTATGACTGGTTAGAGATTTAATACTAGTATCACTTGTTGGTAAATGACTTGCACTTTGGCCAGAGGCTCAGTATTGCCGCACAACGTGACAATGCCGCCAGTTTCTTGGGCACATTACCAGATGCCAGCGTTGTACAATAGTGTTATAAATGCAGCGTGTATTTTAAAGGTGTGGCCATATTAATTAAGCATTTGTATAGACCATTAAACTGAACAATTTTCAATTTTCTATGGACATACAAGAAAAAAATTCGTATAATAGATTAGTGTGTAACGAGAGGTAAATGTGTATGTTCCCGCGTATTTCCCGTTCCTGGGGAGTTCGGGGATAAAATAGAGCCTATGTTACTCGCTGGTAATGTAGCAAACCACTGCTGAAAGAATTTTTCAAATCGTACCAGTAGTTTTTAAGTTTATTCGTTACATACAAAAATACAAATCTTTGCTCTTTTTAATATTAGTAAAGATTAATAAAACATAAAGTATGATTCCGTTACTGAATCTTCAATTTTTCCAATAGTTAGAATATCGTTATTGTCCAGGGTCGAGGCAGTCCGAAGAGCCAGATGACTCCATAATGACCGGTAAGGGTTTACCCACAAAGCTGGAACTAGCTTCTATTCATCCTACAATACTGAAACTTCAGCTGTACGCTCTCATCATTCTGATTTTTATGCTATATTTTTTACTTTAGTTTTTCATGAACAGTACAAATTAACTGAGACACCAGAACCTTCATTTATTTAGTTATTTCGCAGACCCATCGAAGATCAAAATCAAAAAACTGCCTATACGTTGCAGTTGGCAAAACACTAAAGAGGGCTTCAAAAAGTGGCAATGGCTTCAAAAATGTCTCGATTTCTACAACACGACCTCCTCACAGGTTTTCGGTAGCTTATGTCAATCTAATACACTGTAGACTTTTCTATCATTGTTATTGCATATAGAATGACATTTGTTCTAGACCGTGAGACTTGTTGTGATCAAATCTTTGTATTTACAGGGTGCGGCGCGAGAGCTTTTTTTTAAAAACAATCATAATAGTAAAAGAATGAGATAAAAAAGTGTGTGTGTACTTATTACGCACATAAGAAGTTATACTTCTTTGGCGTATAAAACTAAAATTTTGACAAGCTAACTTCAGGGTGTCGGTTTTTCGTGACGGTGTGCGCGCGCATCGTAAAAATTTACTCTCATCATTTTTCCCTAACGCGCCAAAAGAAGTATAACTTCAATAATATATAATTTTAATTCTTTGCAAATGCAGGTGCAGGCCGCACCCTGTATAATATTTGATTTGATTCTTTCTCTATGCATCAACCGGACAAACCCACTATCATTTGCTTATGCCCAATATATGTCTTTGACAATGTAGTTTTTGAAAACCACATTAGGTATCGCTTTTAACACATCAACGAGATCTTCTTTACCTTTTCCACATAATGTTCTTACCACGTAAACACAAAATCACAAAACCTTATTGGGCTAAAAGGCCAGTCATTTAAAATATTTCTATAGGATGTACTTTTTAGAAGTTTCAAACAAAAACTGAATAATATCCTAACATTTTTTGGAGCACCGCACCGCACCGAGAAGTTTTTACGAAGACGCAAACTTAGTTTTTAACTCTATTCGTGTCTATTCTAACAGTATCCCAATAAATCAGTGCAGTGCAATTATTTGCGACCCATTTATAAAGGTGACCCAAATTGAGTTTCCTATGTTGGCAACACTGTAAAAAAAAGTTGTCGATAATGGCGCGTATTTGAAACGTCAAATGCTAGTTTAAAACATAACATTTACGATATGAATCGCTTAACTTCGGCGGTTTCAGCAAGACGGCGCCCCATGCCACACATCAAGAGAAACGTTGGATGTTTTGCGTGACAAGTTTAGAGGTCCCAGTATTCCACGTCATGGTGACATCAACTGGCTGCCAAGATCATGCGATTTAACGCCGTTAGATTTTTTTCTATGGGGTTTTCTTAAGAGTCGGTTATATATCGACAAGCCTGCAACGTTGGAGCACCTAAAAACTAACATCCAACGAGTTTTAGCTGAAATAACACCCGAAACTTGCGAAAATGTCATAGAAAACTACCTCAAACGAATCCACTCCTGTAGAATGTCCAGAGGCGGCCATTTGACCGATGTCATTTTTCATATAATGAAAAACACTAAATATTTTATTAGTAAACTAGGTGTCCCGCGCAACTTCGTCTGCGTCAAACCTAGATAACGACTGCAGCGCCATCTGTCGGGCTAATTTGTGAATCTAAACCATCCAGGGTGCCACCCAAACGCATACAAAAAAAATCATTCAAATCGGTCCAGCCGTTTAGAAGGAGTTCAGTGACATACACATGCACAGTAGAATTATATATATAAAGATAAATAACTAATAAAATATTACTTATTACGTGTTTTTCTTTAATGAAAGTTAGGAAACTTATATTGGATCACCCTTTAAGAACTTCCACGCATTCTAACTGCATCACCTCGCTTTATAGTATCAACTTTCTTACTTACACCGTCTAACAATGATCTTTGTGCAGTTAAAGCAGAGATCCACGGCTCAGCAGAAGCAACGACTGCGCAAGAGCAGTCAGACAGCGACAGTGGTGCTGAGGCCACCAGGCGCGACCATCACTATGAAGACATCTACATGCCCAGGGAGGAACAACAGAGGCGAAGGTTGGTTGGAATATTTCTAGCAATATTTGTGACTGAAGTGGGTATGGGCGGGCCACGTCGGCGTCGTCATACGAATGCACCCGAAGAGTTGGATAAAATGTGGAAAAAACCAAGCCAGAGATCGCACAAGATAAAGAGTTTTGGAAAAAATGGTAGGCCTTCGCCCAGCAGTGGACTGCGATTGTATGTCTAAGCTATTTTCGTAAGTTTGACGGTCCTTCTACCTTGGAGTCCACAACTGAAATTTTTGTGATGTTTTTTTGTGTGTGTGAGTCCTCCTTGAACCAACTTACCACTGATATTTTTAAATTTAATTGTTTCTATCAGGAGCAGTTCGCGCGACTCCGGTAGTCACAGCCGCCCCGGCAGCGCTGCCCTGTTGGTGGACTACAACACCAAAGACAATAGTGACACGTAAGAAACTTCGTCATCAACTGCCTAACCCTTTCTAGAAGCTTAGTTACCTGCCCTTGTTCATTTTGGTCACAAGCGCTATTACTGATCATAAAGTTCTTAGTCAGATTCATAGGTCGAGCGAAAGGTTATTGGGTTTTTCCATTAGAAATTTCTCATTAGTAGCCCGGTGTCTGGATTTGTGACCCTTTTGATGGCAAAAGACTCACCCCTTATTGCAAACGACTTAAAGGTAGTACCATCAGTACACCATATAGACATACAACTATCGGCTGTAAGATCAGAGATCTTATAGCTGAAAACGATAACTAGAATTTAATTTTGTCATTTCCCAGCCGCTGTTGTTCCTGACCTGAAAATGGATATTTCGGAAAATAACAATTTCTAATCTGAATTTTCTTTTACGTAGCGCAAGCAAAGTATATGAGGATGTCACTCCAGCATTAGAGGCTCAAACCAAGTCCACGATAGCTACCAAACTGGCAGCACTCACACACAAGGCTCAAAACTTTGTAAGTTTAAATTATGTAAATGTTGTTTAATCAATTTGAAAACCTCTTGAGCAACCCATGACATGGGTAGTCGTTGTTCTTTCATATACAAGGTGTAACATAAATTGGATCTTTGTATAGGAACTGACGCGATCAGCTGATCAACATGTATGGTAAAACTAAAAAAAAAAGTAATGAATTTCCAAAAGTCATAGAACAAAACTTGTTCAGTTCCATGGTCTGAGAGTTCTGAGACACCACACGAGAGATCTTGCGTTTATTATGTTACACCTTGTATATATTTTTTTTGTTATGTATTTATATTATACATATTTTTTTACTTATATTCTTTTTCTTCCTGACAGGCTAGCCGCCTATCCTCCGCGGCAGGCAGTCGCCGCCAGTCAGTCACTGATGAGACCGCAGTAGTGGCGGCTGCCTCGGCCTCATCCGGCGTGTCTTCGGGTGGAAGCTCAGGAGATGAGGCACCCCCACCCCCTCCCCCGCCGCCCGCACCACCCGCGCCCCCACCACCAGTAGTGTTGGAGGAGCCTGCACTTAAACCTTCGGAGCTGAGGAATAGAGTGGGTAAGTGGGAAAGATTTTGTTTGGATATGAAACCTCATAACTAGCCTGTACTCAAAGGCCTCCGTACATTTTTTACAGTTCTGTGCCAGTTTGAGGCAATTCATAAGGAACAACTCCAAGACGTCAGGCTATCTATAATAATAATAAAACCTTGGCCACGAGGTACATGCACAAGCAACACGAGTCTGGCGATAGGGACTGCGGAGGACACAAATGAAATAAGTCAGAACACACTACTAGTCACAAATAAAGAGATTTGAGAGTCACTGTACTCACGCTAAAGAAACAGTGACGAGCTCGCATGTCCCTTGATCCAAGTCGCTTCGTCCGAGGCCGTAACCGGTGCCTTAATTTTACTTAAAGGGGATGCGTCAGGTTAGCCCGCGAAATTCAAATTTTCTTACGTTTTTTGCAATTTACAGGTCAGTGTCAGGCTGTATGTTGAACAAAATATCTATTTCATGAAAAAGTCATCAAATAGAATTAAAAGAACTTATAGGGTTGATAGAAGGGGGGGGGGGGGGGTTGTTGGGGTAGGATTTTAATGATTATAACTCTATAAGTATAAAACCATATTTTTTACGGTTACGAATGGTATTTAAATCAACGTACAACTCAATACTGACCTACAACTTGCAAAAAACGTAAGAAAATTGAAACTTCACGGGCTACCCTTCACCCCCTTTCCCCCTTAAGGCACAGAGCACGGAATCACCTTACCGGCGTTTAGAAACAACAGTAAGCTAATTACAGATCGTGGCACGTAAGTTGAACCAAAACGGCGGACGTCTGCGCAGGTACAATTAAGAATTGAGACCGATTGAGACCCGAAAATGCGTGTGTGTTACAAGCCCGCGGCACGTAAGTTGACCTTGCGCAGTAACACTTTTTCGTGTTTCAATCGGTCTCAATCTATATATATTAGTACCTGCGCAGACGACCGCCGCTTTGGTTCAACTTACGTGCCGCGATCTGTAAGACAGAGTGCACAACTTCTATCACGGTCTGCCACTACTTGATTTGTGTCCTTTGGTTTGTATGGAAATTGTTAAACAATGCCGGCTCTAACAGCGGCCGCCGTGGCACCTCCGTGCTCTGTGCTTCTAAATCATGTTTTTAAAGACTGCCTTATCTGAAAATTTTTGATAGTCTTTCGTAATTTTACCCATATTTAGAGATCTAATTTGACGGCTGCGAATGATGGTATGTGACAACTACGTCTTTGGTTCTGAAGAAATTGTGTGTGTTTTTCTGTAGGTCGGTCGTTCAGTTGCTATAATTTGTATGATAAAGTTTACCCCTTTATATTAGGTCTCAAAACGGCTCAGTTTTTAGTTAAGAATCTGTAGGGAAACCTGATCTTGACTTTTAAAGCCGGATCACATTGATCGCGTATCCATGCAACCACTCGTTTTAGTTAGGGCATGGGTCATTTGTTCGAAAGCGCCCACTGTCGGTATAATGGTGGGTTCGTATTTGCCGAGCAAGATTGACCTAAGTGCTATCTACAGCTTTAAAAATCTGCTGTTTCATACAATTGCACTTGTAATTAGTATTGCACTTATGTAGGTAATAGCGGTTTTTTTTTAATTACCGATGAAAAATATCTATATGGGGCGCAAGACCTCCCGTGTGGTCTCTCGGACCAAGAAACTGATCAACTTTTATTCTACGAGTTATTGAAATTCGCAAAAAAAAAATTGGACTTTGTATTGGCTGATCAACATGTATGGTAAAACTAAAAAAAAAAGTGTTGAATTTCCAAAATTCATAGAACAAGACTTGTTCAGTTTCACGGTCTAAGACACCACACGAGAGGTCTTGCGTTTATTATGTTACACCTTGTATAGTCAGTCAACTTGAATTTCGCGGGCTACCTGAGGCGGCCTCTTTAATAACACAAAAACATACAAAGTATTAGGGGTGATACTTTAGCGCGACGTTTTAATGTAATGAAACTTTGTGCCAATAGTTTTATACCAGTCCTATAAATGCGGACAAATCGTGCGGACTGGCTTCCAGACACCGAAATTTCACGGATAATGCACTGATATCTGGCAAAGTGTCGCAGCGGTTGAGACCGTGCGGTTTGGTCGCACGCCGCAAGCGCAAGGTAGCCAACCCCGTGTACAAGGTGCAAGGGCCACCGACGCACAAGCTCTTACCATGTATTCAGTACATCATTCTGAAGCACTCATAGAAAATTTTCGGCGGTGATTAAAAAACAGTTATTTCCTACAAAACTGCAATAATAATAATATGTAATTGGGAAAAGGCTAGATGATAATGATAAAATTAAACCCGAAAAAGAAAAAACCGGCTATTATCTATAAAAACGGCAAAAAAATTATGTCTGTTGTATGGAACCCCACCTTTTTTTAAAAAAAAATTAAAACTGTCTAGCTTTCACGGTTCATGAGATATAGCCTGTTGACAGACAGAGAAACAGACAGATGGACGGACAGCGGAGTCCTTAGTAATAGGGTCCCGTTTTACCTTTTGGGTACGGAACCCTAAAAACAAAAAACTATTGGCTATCTTCATACAATCACTAAAACTTAGCAACTCACCCAATTCGCTTAGTTCTCTAAACACAATTTAAAAAAAAAAAAAAAACAAGAAAAATAAACCACATTTTTCTCTCAAATCCAAACCAGCGTAAAAAAGCCCGGAAACAAACAACTTCAAAAAAAAACAACCGCAAAATTAACATAAACCTCGCTGTAATACCTAATTGTGTCTTAATTAGAAAATTTGACATCGTCTATTAATATTAATAGAAAGAAATTAAGATGGCCGGTAATGAAATGCGTTTACTTTCTACCGAGAGTCTGAGATGGGCTGTTAGTAACGTTCTGATTCTACGGAGACAATAAAAATAAATACGACTTGCTTGGATTTTAACTTGTGTTGCACTTTCCATTTTAAAAGAACCGGTTTGTGCGCGGATTTACAGAATAATTGGGATTTTTCCAAAGTTATAGTGAGAGTGAAATGTCTCAGTACCTCAGTGCCGCAATCCTTACAGTGCTGTAATTATCCTTCTTAAATAAATGTGTCTAATAATCTTAAAATAACAGTTTTTTACTTAATGCATATGAAACTACGTCATCATTCTCTTGCCCTTATCCCAATTCAATTGGGGTCTAAATATGAAAGTATATAAATGGTACTTGTAATAAAAAAAAAACTTTATTTTTTATCTATGTCTGTCTGTCGGTCTGTCTGTTTGCTTCGGCTAATCTCCGGAACGGCTAGACCGATTTTCGAGACTTTTATTGGCAGATAGATGATGTTATAAGGAGTAACATATACTTTTATTTTAGAAAAAAAATTAGGGGTCCGTGCAAAAAATAAAACCCTTGAAATTGTTAACAAAATCCGATACAAATATGGAAGTAGGCACCTAATATTTTTATAATAATAATTTCGCGTGCATGAAAGTCGCGGGGCACAGTTTGTCATAAATAAAAGTACTACCATAAAATCAATCAAAAGTGGAAACCAGTATCGTGATTCTTTCTTTATCTTGTGGTTAGTACCTAACCTTGTGTCAGAGTGTTCATGTCGCCCATGGGCCTCTGACTTGGCTCTACATGCCGTCGAGAAATATCTCTCAGGCATGTTGTTTTCCTCACGATGTTTTCCTTCACCGAAGCAAGTGATATTATACAATAAACACATGAATCCGAAAAATCAGAGGTGCTTATATCTTGGGACCTTGTGACTCGAGACCTATGAATTGGCAGTCCGACGGTCACACAACTGTCAAACAAAGTCCTCCATCGCGTCTGTCTGTTTGTTCGCGATAAACTCAAAAACTACTGCACCGATTTTCATGCTGGTTCACCAATGGATAGAGTGGTTCGCGTGGAAGGTTTTAGTATATAATTCCTGCGGGCGAAGCCGTGGTCATCAGCTAGTTAGATATAAAATACTAAGCATACCGCAGTGCAATGCTCAGTTTTACGGTTGACGTTGAAAGTGGTGGAAAACCATTAATTACACGCGAAAGCTAACGCGTCGACCCATTAAGACTAGCCCGATGTCTAGCTACTTGAAACTAGAATTAACTATCTAACTGAGCTTTATACGTTAACTAACCACAATTACTTAGGTACTTATTCTTAAGGTGGAAGCGCTAAGGTATTTCGCGAAATTCAATTTTTCTTACGTTTTTTGCAATTTGCAGGTCAGTGTCAGGTTGTATGTAGATTAATCTAAAAAAAAAAAAAAATTAAATGCTTTAATTTATTTTAATTTATATTTAACTTACCTACTACCGCGTTCGCGCCATTTGTCGCGAGCCGTTTTCAGTAGCAAATAATGCACCGGCCCTTAGTATTCGGACGCGAGAAGCATTTAAACAAATTCTTTTTTTTTTTCCTGTGTTCTTTTATCTTTACTGAACCTACCCCTAAGCTATAGCACGCAATTACTTTAACACCCTGTATAAAATAGTATTTATAATAATATAATAGTAAAAATATGAAACCCAAGCACTGCATGACTTGCTATTACAACTTATCACCAGATAATTAGTGCAGACTGAAAAAGCGCATAATCTGACTTTAATGAAGTTTTCTAATCAATTTTGCATGGCTTAGTCTGAGATAGTGTTTTGGGCTAGCATCTAAAATTACTAGGTAGTATTAGTTATGGTTTTTGCTCCTACTTAGGACGGTAAAAAAAATAACCGAAATAAGGTCCACCGTGGCTGAATTGTAACGGCCTCGTGGAAAATCAATAATAGCTGATTGGGGGTCGACTGTCAAGGTTAAGCAACGCTTACCGAGGTTGGTCTGTGGATGGGTGACAATCCATGCTGTGTTTCCTTAGTTACACGTGAACCCATTAGGCACGGATGTTTTATAGATCTTTGACAGGTGTTACGCGTAGACGGAAACCCGACAGGCTGACAAATAGTCTTACCAAGTGCTTTGTATTACACAGTGGATTGTGATGGTGTATTCGGTTTTGATTTTTACCCGTTGGCCCCACCAGTGGGGACGCGGGCGGTGGGGCCAATGGGAAAAATCAAAACCGTCGTTACGATCAGATAGGCAGTCGCTCCATGAAAAAAAATAGTATTCAGCTGCATCCGGTTAAACTGGATCTCTTGACTTTATTGCTAGAACAAAAGTATGGTTTATTTACTTTTACGTAATAGAGCGCGTATTTTATCCACTAAAACGCCAGCGGGTACTACGGGACCCGGCAATAAAAAACGCTTAACCGCCATTGGGTACTCGAGGCCCCAGGTTTCTTAAATTGACATTATTGACAATGACATAAGTGACACTTGACAGTTCAAACTAGGATTAACTGTGGCTGGCTACTGTTATTAATGAAAGAAAAATCGAGTAAGCGTTACCTAGTCTAAACAGTTGTGAACTGCGAACTTCGAATATTGACAAATACTTTTTATGACCCAACGGATTTGCATGTGGTTTGCCCATTAGAGAATATATTACGGAAGATTTATGTGTACACTTTAAAATTTAACGTAGTTACAGCATAACAAACTTGATTTTTCTTGCGTGCGACACAGGGACGGGTCGTTACACAGTCTACATTACTACATATTGTATATAAATATTATAGAACAAAGTCCTCCGCCGCGCCTGTCTGTCTGGTCGCGATAAACTCAAAAACTGCTGCACCGATTTTTATGCTGTTTTCACCAATGGATAGAGTGGTTCTCGAGGAAGATTTTCGTATATAATTTCTCAAGTTTTTGTTGCGGAAACGGGATTAAAATGTCATGATTACTTTTGTCGCGATAGCCGACATCCACGCGGGCGAAGCCGCGGGCATCAGCTAGTTCATGTATAAAACTAGAGACCCGCACATATCGGGTCCAAAACTGTCCTATCTTTCAAACTAAAACAAACCACATACAGTCATGAGCACAAATATGTATACACTTCCCCTAATTTAAATGCAATTTTCGCGAAAAATAACTCTATTGTAACTTGAAAATAGGATTTACTTCATTATAATATGAGTTCCAGAATGTTCTGTTCATAACAACATTAAATTTTAATCAGAACAGTAGGAGAAATACACTTTTAAAAGTTGTTAAGTGTTTACATATTGGTGTTCTTGACTGTACACATTCACAAAATTTCATTGAAATCGGTTGGATTATTTCGGAGATTACCGTGTGCGAATATAGTAACACGTGTTTCTTATATACAGGGTGTAAAAAGACTCTTCACGAAGCCGTCAACCAAGCGTTCTGTACATCTAACTCAGTAACTTTGCGCAAAAATTCTTGCTGAGAAACTACTTTTTTTTTGGGGTGAAAAATCTCGTTTTACGGTAGGACTCAATGTAACGCATTCAAAACACTGTGCTGATGGATGGATTGAATAGTACGGGGGTCGTGAAGGTGTCTTAAGTAAAAAATATACATAACAAAAATGTATTAAAAAAAAAAACTTGTGATAAAGTTTGAACTTGGCCCCCCAATATATCCGTAACTAGAAGGTTCCCAGGTATGGTCTAGAACAAAAAAATGATCGCAATGACGGGGAGAACAAGTGCCTTTTTACACCTTTTATTAATATTACGGTTTGCTTGTGTTCGAAATTGTTCTCCTCCTAGATGTCTTAACCAATTTTGATGGTTTTATTTGGTACTTAAGGTGTCACCTGACTGAATGGTTCTTAGCTTTAAATAATGTACAAAACATATAAATAACACACAAACAAAAATGAGTATAAAGTTGACAGTAAACTCATATACCTAGTTAGTCGGTTTCACCGGCGTTTAATTAGTAAATCAAGGCAATTTCAGTAAACAGAGTGAGACGGTTTCAGCGTTACACCTGAATATTAAATCACCATTATGTTTACTGTTGGAGAGGTAGCCTAGTGAAATGTATTCGAGTGCTTTCTAATTGTAATTTAGCTGGTAAATACTAATTCAGATGAGGTTATGGATTTATTTGCGTCCGATTTTAATTTCAGTCATAATTTCTTCTGTTTATTTTTGTACACATTTTTAAATCAATTTCTTAAAAAACATACAAAAAATTGTAGCCTACCGGTATCGGGAACAGGATCCAAGCTACCGGCGGTCAGGGCTCCAGGGAGAGGAACCTCGTAACAATATGCGCCGTGTCCAGGACCACTTTCTGAATCAAGCCCTAGATCCAGCTGCCTAACGAGAGCCGCATCAGGGATTGGTCGAGGCTCTTGGCAATTAAGCCATGGGCTGATACGACTACCGGCACAATGATCGCTGAGTCCACATCTCACATGTCGACAACCTCGTGAGCCAAGTCTAGATAGTGGATTTGCTTATCTATCTCAGCTTTCACGAGGCTCTCATCATCAGATATAATTACTATCACCACTACTTATCATTCACACTCCTTCCTTATCGCGTGTAGAGACAGAGGGAGTGTGTAAAAAATAACTAACTTACTAAATTTTATAGTACCGAAAGTACGTACGCACGGCGATATATCAAACTATACGTCCCCAATATAAACAGACCTCGCTTTGTATGACCTTCGCCTACCATGGGAGATCAGCTAAATTTGGTTGATATTTAGCTTGATTGGTTGTCGTGCGTACCTACTATTGTAAAGTTACAATTTATTAACTCTTGGCAATATAAACCCATTAAGTTATATAACAAACCAAATACTGTCATAAGTGTTAAACGATCACGCGAGACTCTAGTGTTAATATAAATGGAAACCGATTGCATAGTCCTATAAGTGAGCAATTTGATAATTTCCGAGTCGCTCGGAATATTTCGAGATCAAAGTGACATTAAGTCATTTCGATAGCTACAGTCATTTTGAAATTATTGCTAAGAATTCCGACATGCATACTTACTAATATTACAAACTAGCTTTTGCTAATTTACAATTTGACAATCAATTCGGGTTGTACTCTGCTTGTACAGGGTGTAAACGGACTCATCATGAAGCCGTCAACTAAGCATTATGTACATCAAATTAAATAACTTAACGCAAAAATTATTGCTGGGTAACGACTTTTCTTTTTTGGGGTGAAAAATCACGTTTTACGGTAGGATTCAATGTAATGCATTAAAAAATTGTGCTGATGGATGGATTGAATAGAACGGTCGTGAAGGTGTCTTAAAAATACATAAAACCATGTATTTACAACAAAAAAAAATGTGAAAAGCTTGAAACTTTGACCCCCAATATCTCCTTAACTATAAAGTTCCCAGGTATGGTCTAGAACAAAGAAATTATCGCAATGACGGGAAGTAGTAAGTTCCTTTCGGTTTCGTTAAGAATCTTTTTACACACTTTATAATTTAATCATGATTCGAAAGACACGTGGCGCCATCTATTATCATAAGAACGTTATTGTTGTCTCCCTCGGGAACAGTACTATTTTCAGGATGTAAGGTACCCTATGTTAGTTTCTGTACACCTGACAACGTATACTTATGCAAAATTTGAGGATGATCGGTTCAGTAGTTTAGTCGTGAAAAGGTAACAAAGAAACAATCTGACTTTCGCATTTATAATATTATATATTAAAAAGTAAACGGCTGAACGGATTGGTTGGGCACGGATAGTTCATGACTTAAGATTAGAACATAGAGTGATTTTTACCCTGGCCGTATGTTCCCGTGGGTCCAAGACAGTTCCGGGTCCAACTTAGACGTAACGCAGGTTGAACATCACATCCAATCATACCGTTTAGAAGGAGATGTATGAAGTAGACCTAAACAAAGTGCTATGCTTCTTCATTATTGTGCGAACCACCAGTCTGTGGAATTCACGGCCGGCTTCTCTGTTCCCTGATCAATAAAAAACTGGATCTATTCAAAATTCAAGTGAACCGGTTTCTTCTAGGCTAGCGCGGTCTAGGCCGCATCATCGTTTCATATCGGGAGAGTTGCGGCCAAATCCAAGCCTATTTCGTTTAAAAAAAAAAAACATTTATATGAATTTTGGAATGGAATGGATGGAATGAAATGGAGGTGTTACAAAAAAGCGAGCGAGAGACTTATGTTGTGATATTACGATACGACTAGCAACAGAAGTAGAAATGCTCTTAAAATCAACAAAAAAACAAAACTATTATACTTACCTACCTACCTATAATTAGGTAAATGCAAAAATAACTTAACCTGTCTGTTACCGTTTCACGCATAAATAAGCGGTTGAATGATTTAAATGGTTTACCATGACCCGGGGTTATTCGAATGATACCAGTCATTAACCAGTCCCCACAAATCACCACTTCTAGGGTTATAGCTGGGGAAAAGAATTGGTGGAAAAAAGCTCGCCAGACGCACAAAAACCTTTAATTTACCCTCTTACAAGCCTTACAAAACATACATTTTTTAATATAGTCATGAAATCAGGTTACATGTGCTGCTATATAGGAAAAAAAACGTAATAAGTAACATGAAATTAAGCTGTATCACACACGTTTTAGAAATTCACGGTCGTAACGACCGATCTGAGCGTTGAGGTGTCTCGGTAATAATGTTGAGTGTTAACTGGCGATCACTTAGCATGTTAACACACGGGAAACATACTAGACGTCACTTTTCATCAATAAGGCTGACAAAGGATTTAGATTACCTATGTTTTTGTATTTACCTCCGGAAACATTTTTTTTTTTTTCAAACCAAATACCTCGTTTTAGTTAGATCTCTAACTCAGATAAAATAAGACCTAATGCCCGTGCAGCGCGTACAATCGGAGCCAAAGCCGTTAGTAACATAACAACAAGAGATCATACTAATTTATGTAAAATTAAAACATCATCCAAATATAATCGGATCAATGCATCAAACAGTTGTGGCACCGACTGTACACGCAGCGCATCGCTCGCGCGGGGTGCGTGCGCGCCGAAGCGCGGACTTTCTCTCCCCCCTAATGGCGGCCATCTTGAAATCTTGCAGCGGGGCGACGCGGCTCGGCGGCGTCCGCAGACGACGACAGACCGCGCGGGCCCAACCTCGTCAACAAGCAAGCCGTGCTCCCCTTCGTGCCTCCCGCGTTCCCGCATAACGCGCCGGACCGTCTTATCAAACCGTCGGAGTATTTGAAAACAATCACGGCGCCGTGCAAGCGGGACGACAGCGCGGCGGAGGCGCGTCCTCCGCCGCCGCCCCCGGTACCGGCCGACAACGTGCCGCCGCCGCCGCCACAGCCACCCGTCGCCAGCCACCAGCCTCTAGCAGCCATCAGCAGTGCCGAACTCACAGCCGTCAGACTCCGGACGCCAGCCAAAAAGACATTGTCAGCCCCTCCCCCTGCACGCTCAGTCAGTCTACAATGCTTACCGAGCGCGGCGGAAATATACAAGAACGCGAAAACGGATCTGATAGAGGAACTGAAAATGTCCAAGGATATAACAGGGATCAAAAAGCTGAAAGTGGAACGTGCGCGCCGGGAGAGCCTCCAGGATAAGGAGACGTTCACTGAGTTCACCAAGAGGTTCACTGCGGAGAACTTTGTGGAACAGGTCAGTGAACTTTCTGTTTACTTTTATTATGACTTTTTTCATAGTATGCAAAAGAGTGGATGTTAATTTTCGGTAGTTTAGTGTTTAAAGGAAAATATCGCTAAAATATTTCCTCTAGTCATTAACAATAAACCTCAAAGATTTCAGCCAGTGTCTGTGGTTACATAAATCTTATAGTGAATGAATCTTTTAGTACTCGTAACACCTTGTGTACTCTTAAAGTTACGCGTTTCAAGACACAATCTGCTCCCAGACTATTGAATTCTGAAAATTAGAAACTTTTAATTAACATTTCTTTGAGTAATTGAGTAATAATGTATATGTTAACAAACATGAATCATACAGTCGTCTATCCATCTTACTGGTAATTAAGAAGAAACTTTAGTTTATTTATAGGATCAGGTTTATCTGTTTTTTGTTAGTTAATCTCAAGACAATACAGGATTTAAATACTAAGATTTTGTCGATCAATATGACCCTGATTTCAGATATCTAGACTTCTAATCAATTTGTTTGTGTCAAATCTTAGGTCAACCAATCAATTATTCGTTGCTCTTTCAGTCCAATAACCATATCATGTCAACCCAACAGAACAACCATGACATTGATAGAAGATTGAGCTCCCGATACTTTCAACTTTCAGAAAACAAGTGCTGCGGTGACTGTAGGACTCAATAAGTGACAATCGTTTTCATAGCGTTTCGTATTTATACACCGACATTCAATGGGATTGTCATAGCTTTTCGGCAGATTATGTCAATCACATAATAAAGTATGACCAATTTAAGTGTACAGTTCAAGGTGGCGTCGGCAAGTTGGTTGAAGTATACATTTTCGACTTTTCATCATTGTAGATAATTGATATAATGTCTGTTTATCCAGGCTTTAATGGCAGTTTGGCAGGGTAAGATGCTATATAATAGTTGTGGAGCTGCCATACCTTTTCAATTTTTCCGCGAAAACTAAATTTTGCAAATTTTCTTGCAATAATCCTAACTGATTTTAGAGTAACATAATGTCATCGATGTACAACGTGTTTAATAAAAAGTATGGTCATATTAATTTAGGGATTTGAAGATCATCAAACTGAATGACTTTCTCCATAGGACCTACATGGTAATCATGAAAAATGATCATCTTAATTTTGTACGAGACAGTTAATTATGTTTTACATACAGAAAATGCTCAGATTGATGGGCTGTACCATAACCCTTTTGTATAAGCACACCTCTATACATGCTGTATAAGAACAACCAGCATTTCATCAAAGAATCTTAGAAGAAAATATCATCAAGACTTACGTACGGGCTACGGTACGCATTTCCTCGAAGCCGATGCATCTAACCCAGTGATCTAGTTCCCCCACTGATCGTTGCTATCTCTGCGAACACTCGCTTTATGTGTAACAGCCGTGAAATGCGCATGATTCGCGTTTTTGACCAAACTGCGGTACAGTCGGAGTAAAAATTGTTTTTTTTTGGAGTCTTTTTTTTTGTCGTGTCGTTTTTGGGTTTTTCGGGATCGAACTCGGTTTATGAATAGATTCAATTCTATTTCTTTTTAGGGTTTGATGTTAAAAAGGGTTTGTTTTGACTTTGAAGATTTATTAAAATCTGCTGATTCTTCAATGGTGATTTCTTCAATGTAGCCCAAAAATTAAGATTTACGCGTAAGAAATTTTGAATTTATTAAAATTATGTACTTACCATCTTAAGTAATTCCATAGTAGAATTTGTCATGTTTTTACTTCATCGTCATCATTATATCAGCCCACCCATCATCAGGAATCACCCACTGCTGGGTATTATAGCCCCCCCCCCTTTTTCTACCACACTTCTCGGTTCTATGCGTCCCTTATCCAGGTGTTTCCCACGATTTTAATTATATCGTTTTGGGTGCCGGGTGCCAGACTTTGTATTTGATTAGATATCTATGTTTATTTTGAATTGATTGTTGGGTTTTGGACAAGTTATGTTTAACTTCGATGTCAGTTGATTTCAAGGTCTGTTTTTCAAAGACTGGCAGTCTTTGTATTTGATTAGATATCTATGTTTATTTTGAATTGATTGTTGGGTTTTGGACAAGTTATGTTTAACTTCGATGTCAGTTGATTTCAAGTTCTGTTTTTCAGAAAACATAGTAATTGTTTGAGTCGGTGTTTTGAATGAGATTCTTGAAGCACAAACATTTTCGTATAAATCTATGAAAAAGAAAAAAGTTGATGATTTTTTCATGGCCATTACTTTTGCAATTGTAAGTGATCTCGTGGTTTAAAAATCTTAATGAAGTGAAAGTATGTAGGTAGGTAATGTTTTGGTTTTTAATTTATTTTAATATTAGATTCAACCTCAATTTAAACTTCACTGCAGAGCACATGATTTTCGTGTTTCCTGCACTTATTCTGATGTCAATTTTCATCGTCGGGGACGTCGGGGTCACAGCAGGGGGGGGGGGAGCTAACAGCGTCAATGTCATCATCATTCTCCTGCCCTTATCCCAATTCATTTAGGGTCAGCACAGTATGTCTTCTTCCATACTTCTCTCGTCATCTCAGCAGTCACCTCCTTTCTAGCCATATCATCCACAATTCAGCCATCGTTTCCTTGGTCTTCCTTTACTCTTATAGCCAGTCACATTTCTACTAAAAATTTTCCTCATGACGTTTTCCTCATTCCTCCGCATCACATTCCTGGAGGTAATTTCATAAAAGCCTAAAAGCTTGGCTTTTTTTTATTTTAATCTAGCTGTTACCCGCGACCTTCGTTCGCGTGAAATTATTATTAAAAAATCTCAATTATTATCAGCAATTCCCTATTTGAATCGAATTTTGTTACCAATTTCGAGGGTTTTGTTTTTTTTTGCACGGATCCCTAATTATTTTTCTACAATAAAAGTAGCCTAAGTTACTCCTTGTTACATCAGCTATCTGCCAGTCCCGTCAAAATCGATCCAGCCATTTCAGAGATTAGCCGGAACAAACAAACAGACAGACAGACAAAAATTGTAAAAAATGTTGTTTTTGTGTATATGTACCGTGTATACATCCATATGCACCTAGAAAAGCGGTTATTTTGAAATTACAAACAGACACTCCAATTTTATTATTTGTATAGATAACCTACTCTTTATGATGTTAGGGTTTCTGAATAGTCTGCTTGCCTGTTAGGCTTGCCGTATTGTTGGCCCTCAGGCACGCCACTTATGACAATCTTCTACAATATATGTACACTAACTACTAAAACTATGACAATTAATTACAACATCACCGTTACATTAAAGATTACCCTTCTTTTGGGTTTCGCCGCAATCGGGTAAAAACAACACCCAACACTGATTTAGTCATAATCTCTGAATACTAAGTAAGAATTGCAATAATTATCTGAGGACGCGAACGTGGCCACAATGGCATTGGAATGTAGGACAAATTCTTCGCGGCCGGACAAAAATGCTGTTGAACCGCGAAATAGTCTGACACCGATTTTTCTGACGTAAGAACTTGGTGTTGCAGACATATTAGGTGTTGCGATAGTTAACGATGGATTTTAGTAATTAATTTGTTGATAAATTATAGTTTTGATGTGTGGTTTTATGGATTTCGCTTCTGGTGTGGTCGTAATGGTAATTTGCTTCGATTGCCAGTTTAGAATTTACATGAGCGAATGGTCGTTCAGCTGGAATTCAACTTAACCACGCTCTTTTCTCTCAGAGCCTGACTATTATATGTCATAATTATGTCAATGATTCAATAAATTTCGAGAAAGGTAAGGTAGGGTGAATTTGTACTTACTTACTAACATAACATAACATCACGCCTGTAATCCCCGAAGGGTTAGGCAGAGGTGTACTTACTAGGACACCTATATTATCGCCAGTAACGCTTAAGTCCAATGTAATCGAGGTGGAGCCTATGTATCTCTGTTGTAAATAGGATATAATATAATAGGATAATGATTATTCTTGAAAAATCATTCAATAGCTAATCTGAGAGGAAAGTTTTGCTTCAGCATTACTTAAAGTAATTTTTTTGTGATTCAAAATTACGTATTTTTCGTCATTTTCCGTCACAATGTATCGCAAATATTAATTAATTTATTTATTTAAACTTCATGTACAAGAGTGGTTTATAGGCAGATTTAATGCCACAAGGCATTCTCTACCAGTCAACCAATTTACATGGTTCAGTTTAAGAGGTACGCTAAAAAAGAGTGTGACAAGTTTTCAATTTCAAATTCAAGTGTCAGCAACTTAAGACCGACCAACCTAAGTTACGACTAGACCGCATTCAGTAGCTATCTTCACCAGCAGTATGTACTAAACCAAAAAACAATTACATCATCAAACAAGACTTACAAAGTCATTCAAACTGAATAAAAAAATGATGCAACAATCTTTGGAAGACAAGATTATCTTTATAACTTTTTTGTCAAATACGAACAAAGCCGTATTCTCATCTCCCATTCACTGCAGACCATCACGACGTGGCTATAGGGTAATTAGCAGATCAGTTGCATTGTCGTGAACAGTATTGTAACAGGGAAAGTTCTGATGTTATGTCAGGGCTATTATAATTTTTGGTACTGTAACATTTAGTAGGATTTATTATTTTTAAAATAAATAACATAATATATTTTTTGCAATTTTAATAACCCTGCCTTTGCTGTTACACAATCGATAATAAAGCATACAATTGACAGCCTAATAGCCTATGATATGGAGGGAAGTGTAAATTATGTGGTTTTTTTAACTAATATTGGTGCCGATTCCCTTATTTACAAACTAAACCAAATTTAAGTTCAGTGCATCTTTTTCTTTCTATTTCATTATGAAAAAGACAGTTTAGTCCTGTCAAAATAGTCAGCAGCTGACGTAACTTGATGTAATTTTAGTAGTCAACTTTTTAATCACGTCTAAACTTGTGTCAGACGCTGGTTAATTTGACAGGACTAAACTAAAATTTATCTTCTGCCCTTTTCTTAATGAAATAGAAAGAAAAAGATACACTGAACTTAATTTTGGTTTAGTTTGTAAACAAGGGAATCGGCACCATTGTCTCACTGTTGGACAAAAGTCTCCCCATAACTTTCCACACCTCTCTCTTTGCGGTTTTCACCAGACATTCTTTCACAAATGCATCTAAGTCGCCACACCAGCTTGTTCTAGGTCTCCCTCGGTGACGTGTTTCTTACCCCTCTTTTATTCTTTTCTGATAAATTTTGTTGCAAAAACCAAGTCAATGGGGGCTATCGTTTTTAAGCACACCAGATGGCGCCTCTGTTGAGTAAGGTCCTGTCATTATTTCTATTATATACTTTAAAGTAAAAATAACTCCATAAAAAGTTTATTTGATTTCATATATCAACATAGTGTCTCCTAAGTTGCTACTTAAAATCTTTAAGTCATAATTAATCAGGAATGGCTCAATCTGATCCAGAATTATGAATTATAAAATATGTGATAAAAAAGCACGCAACGCACAAAAACTCTATGACATATGACATTTCGGAAGACCTTACTCTACACGAGCGCCTCTAACGGCGAATTCATGCGCGATAGCCCCCATTAAATAATTACACTCCGAGAATCGTCGAGCTTCGTGTCTCGTATGTGTTTTCTAGTGGTCGCCTGTGTTGATTCTGGCTTTCAGGAGTTACAGTGATTGAAAACAGTGTGGCTTGTCGTACTCGTTGGCAAAATAAAGGGTGTAAAAGACTCTTAACTAAGCCAAAAGGCACTTGTTCCCCGTCATTGCAATTTTTTTTTTGTTCTAGACCATACCTCGGAACCTTCTAGTTACGGAGATATTGGGGGTCAAAGTTCCAACTTTTTCAATACATGTTTTTAATGTTTTTTTTTTTTACATGTTTTTAATGTATTTTTTTTCCTTAAGACACCTTCACGACCCCCGTACTATTAAATCCATCCATCAGCGGAATGTTTTGAAAGCTTTACATTGAGTCCTACCGTAAACCGTGATTTTTCACCCAAAAATAGTCTTTCCCAGCAATAATTTTTGCGTAGTTACTTAGTTTGATGTCCATAATGCTTGGTTGACGGCTTCGTGAAGAGTCCATTTATCCAGACGACTTCAATTCCCAGTAGAAGAAAACAAAATCATGCAGCATCATCTCAAGGATGTAATATTACCGTTCACTTATGTAGGTACGGTACTTACAACTTACAACATTGTCGGTACTGCGGTCTGTGGTGAAGTCCGTTTTCTTCAAAGCTCAGCAATTAAGGCAGGCCATCGTGACCGTTCACTATAGTGGTTTGTAGGGGAAGCTCATGTGTCTTCTTTGGAATCTAAGACAGCAAAATATTCCTAAATAGTTTGGGAAATGTCTATTGCAATAAAACAGGGTTTCATAAAAAAAAAAAAAAATTAGGTCTTAGGAACCTAACCCTTCGGGGATTACAGGCATGATTATAAATGTTATGTATATAAATCTTATCGATTTTTGACTTTTCCGCCATCGTTGTGGTAAGACGTCACTTCCGACCTTACGACGATGCTTTGGTAAAAAGTATGACCCTAAGGGTGTGTGCCCACTATGTCGTGACAACATGTTATCCTATCACGATTTACTGTCGTCCACGACTTTTGCCAACTAAAAACCAACGATAAAGTAATCGTCACAACATTGTTCCCACTCTGTCGCGTCCTAAGTCATTAAGTAACATTAAGTGATGAATGAGATTTCTTTAGAAATAAACATAACGTGTGTACCTACTTTTCTGTTCCGTTCCTCTTTTCTGTAGTTAGTGTGTACCTACATAAACTATTAAATAAGTTTAAGTAAGAGACTGCCTCCTTGGTCTAGTGGTCGCAAGCTCGACTCTGAGCAAGAGGCCTTGGTTCGATTCCCGGGTCATTGTGTTTGTCAGTGTTATTGTGTTTTTCCATCAGGAATTTCTCAGCAGCAGCCACAGAGTCTGGATTTACGCCCGGTTGATGGCAATAGGGTCGCCCCCTATTACATGGGACTTAAACATAAATGGCGAAATGTGGGTGTACTGGGTACGCTTCTGCTTAACCCTTCGGGGATTACAGGCGTGATGTTAAGTATAAGTAAGGTCAGGAGTGTGATGATACCCACAACAAACTGGCGAAATCAGAATTCAAAATAAAAATTAAAAACTGCTTTAAAAATTACCACGGTAACGCGATTCAGATCCAATTACAAGACGCGAAGTGAAATTACATAAAAGAACGGCTAATTATTAACAATATTTTGAAAAGATTAAATTTAAAACGTGACAGCGCTCACGACGCAGACCGGCGCAAGCGCAGAGAAAGCGTGAAAACTTATACATCTCTCAGTTTGTATAAAAATAAAGTTATTTTTCATTCAAATCTTGCTAATTGATATACAGGGTTGGCAAAAATATGGAAAGTGATCTGGTTTTGTCAAAGTTAATGCAGAAATAGTGTTCTCATACAATTTTAAGAATAAGCTTGATCCGACTAACGGTAATGTTCCCACGGCTGAGATACACAGAGGGAATGCCACTTGTGAGTTTAAATGTTTGTAAAGGCACCCACGATACAGGAGAGAAACTCCTAGTGTGCAGTAACATTATTTAAAAATAAATGGGGCCGTTGCTTTCTGTAAGAAGCTTATGTTATCAGAAACTTATTTAAGAAACCTTAAAAATAAAAGGTCTCATTTGCCGTCTGTTCATCTGTTGACACTGTTTGCGATTTTCATTTAAGTAGTGGGATATAGCGGGCAACTTTGTATGTTAAGTTAGAACAGAACCCAATATCCTGATTCATCATAACCATCATCATTTTCAGCCTGAACTCACCCACTGCTGGGTACAGGCTTTATTTTCTTGTCAAACTCCACGTTCTGCCAGCCTCATGCAGGCTGTTCCCCTGATAGCAACTATATCGTCAGCCCATCTCGCTGCCGGACGAACCACATTTCTTTTCCCCGTTTTTGGACGCCATTCGGTGGCAGCCTCAACATCGTGATTGCTTGTCATAAATTTACATGATCTTATGGCAAAGAAAGTAAAACGTTACTGCTTGATATTTCGCGGAAATTGTAACAGTTTTATGTTGGTCACTGGTAACTGTTACAATGATACTAGTGACCGGCCCGTGGTTCGTATGGGGCCAATCCTACTGATTTGGCTACTTGTTAAGTTGTTTCGTTGCTTCTAAATATTTCGGAAAAAAATCTGTAAATGATGGTGGATGACCCCATCGAAATCAAGTACGAAGTTTGGGACATGTAAACGGTCAAACAGAGGGACACCGGTAAGTCGGGTTTTTTCTTAATTATTATACTTGGCGACTATTGGCAAAATAAACTCGTGTATTCTGTGCGCCTATAAACAATGGTGTAGTAGATTTTTTTCACAATTCCTTATGAAAGAATCATTAGGGGTTGCAATCACCGTTCATAAAACCGGCAATGGAAAGAAAATATTACACTCATTGGATCTCATAATAATAATGATGGTTGATGGCAATAAACCCACCCCTATTACAATGGGTTTTCACATAACTGGCAAAATGAGGGTGTACCACGGCTACACCTCTGTCTATACCTTAGAGAAAAACAGGCATTACGTAGATATAGATTCGCATCCATGTATCATTATTCATTTTACAAAGCGTAGCAAAGAAGACATGAATCGTTGTAAGATACATAAATTTCCATGTTCCAAGATAAATATAATTATGTATCTACCTATCTATTTTTTTATTAGAAACAAGATATGGATATCTATATCGTCAGATTCCTCTTCTTTAATACTAAGCCTCTTTTTTAATACTAAGTAGGCGTTTGGCCTCAACTCATCTGATATGATATGAAGCAATGACGCGGCCTAGGGCGGAGCACGCTTGCCTAGAACAAACCGATTCTCTCGAACTTTGAAGAGATCTAGATTATAATGATTAGGAAACAGAGAAACCAGCAGTAAACTCCACAGATTGGACATGTCACATATATTTGAATCTTTTTTTTTTTTGGTTCTAGGACCTCACGATTTTTTCCTTTTGAGAGCATTAAAGAAAGAAAGAAAAAAATTGGCGCAGGGACATGAAATGATACAAAATTACAAAAAAATAATAATAATCATACAACGCATAAAAAATATTCATAAATACAACAGGATGGAACAATAAAAAGTTGATTGCTCAAAGTAACGCGCCCATCTTGGTTCGAACAAACTAAATCTCTTAATTCGGGGCCACCAAGACTCTTATACTATTGAGGTTCAATTTAAGTGCATGTCAAAAACAGAAGTAATTATAGGTACCCACTGCACACTAGATCATCTAAACGACATAATAAAAACCGCTTGGAATTCTGCTCACCCGTTACGCATCATCATCATCATCTGCCTAGCCTTTTCCCAACTGTGTTGGGGTCGGCTTCCAGTCTAACCGGATGCAGCTGAATACCAGTATTTTACATAGAGCGACTGCCTATCTGACCTCCACAACCCAGTTACTACTGGGAAATACGATACCCCTTGGTAAGACTGGTTGTCACCCGTTACGCATACCGGTGATGTAATTACCAAGTACCTTTAGTCGGTATTCCAGTTTAACCAGATGTAAATAAATTGCAAAGTTTTTCACATCATCTGTCATCTAAAGACCAAAGACACGGTGGATGGACTGTTCGAACCATGATATGGCAAGAAAGGAGGTAACTGCTGAGATGACGGGTAATATAGATAAGTTTGGAAGATGAAAACATGCTGCGCTGCTACCAAATATATAAGAGCTGAAGAATGATGTATAATGAAATCTGTCGTCTGATCTTGGTAAAGAAATTAATGACGATTAGGTATGTTATGGTAGTTAGATAGACTGGGAAAGCGAAAGCCTAGCCGTTGTTAGTCAGGCAAAGAACTGCGATGAGCTGGGTTGTTCTGGTTCATCGGCCTAAACAATATTGGGCATGATTTCCAGTCTATTCCGGTGCAGCTGAATACCAGTATTTTACATGGAGTGACTGACTATGTGACCTCTAGAAACCAGTTACTGGGTAATTCGATACGTCTTGGTAAGACCGCTTTTCAGTTTTACGGGTTAACCCTAACCCTTATCCACCCATTTCGCAATTTATATTGAAGTCCCATGTAATAGAGCCAAAGAAACGATGGATGGACTGTGTGAAGGATGATATGGCTAGAAAGGATGTGCCTGCTGAGATGACGAGTAATAGAGAAGTGTGGAAAAAGCAGTCATGCTGCGCCAAAAATTTGGACGAATAATGATGACGACGTTCCTTTGTATATGATGTTGAGTAATATTTATGTCCGATCTTCGTTTGCGTGAAATTATAAAAAAAATGACTTCCCCTTTTGAATCGGATTTTGTTAACAATTTCAAGGGTTTTAATTTTTTTCACGGAACCTTAATTATTTTTCTAAAATAAAAGAAGCCTTAGTTAGACCTTGTAACATCGGCTTTATGCCAGTAAAATTCTTGTCAAAATCGGTCCAGCCATTTCGGAGATTAGCCGGAACAAACAGACAACTGTAAAAAATTCTGCAGAAAAGAGCTATCAGAGCCTTATAAAATATGATCTACGTAGGCGTGACTCTCTAAGAGAACTGTTTAAGGAAATTAACATCATGACAGTACCTTGTCAATACATCTATGAAAACATCATGTACGTTAGGAAAAATCTGCATTTATTTAGTAAAAGAGGTGACAGGCACCACTATAGTACTAGAAACAGGGACGAACTAGTACAGCCAGGTTTTAGGTTAGCTAAAGTAGACTCATCTTTCATGGGGTACTGTTTAAAATGTTACAATAAAATACCTCCCCACATTCTACAACTAAACGAGACGAAATTTAAATCTAGTATAAAACGCACACTATGTAGGCAAGCATATTATAAATTGGGGGATTACATTGATGATAGAAATGCTTGGCTCACTGCTGGTCCTGCTCCACAAGCATAGGGGCAAACTAATTTATTACCATGTGAAGTTATTGTGGAAGCTGCAGAAGATTGTAATAATATCTTTGCATTGTATAAATTCAATCTCTTAGTATTATATAATTGCATAGCACATGTGTGAGTACTATGTACTGTAAAGCTACCATTTACATTTAGTTATCTTTCATTGACTTGAATTTGCCCTGGTGGCTGAGAGAATGTCATGCTCACTCAAATGTCTCGCTGATGGTGGCGGGTGTGTCGGGTCATTTAGCTCCCTTCAATATGGTTGAGCTGAATGGGGCTGATCCATGCGTCATGTTCGTGAACGGGCGCTGTCAGTTGGGACTGGTCATCTCTAGGCTGCCATGGTTTATTTTAACTACTTACTTTGTTTTTAAATTGTTGATATAATGTTTTACTCTGGACGCTCTTAACGTGCACGTATTTCTACATCGTTCTCACATTTGTTTAATCTCAACATGAATGATGTAACCAAGATTTTGTACAATATTTTGATTGAAAAGAGTGTCCATGGAGTTTCTTGCCCATTCTTCTCCATAGAGATCTACGCTTTGGAATGGGCAACTACAGTACTTTCACAAGTTATTATGCCTTGTGTCTGTGACTGTAGCTTAGCCTTATTTGTTTTTCTGACATTCAAAAGTGCCTGTAATGGTCTAATTGAAATAAATGCTTTTGAGTTTGAGTTTGAGTTTAATGAGTTTTTGTCATAAATGCCGTATATTATTTTTATAGCCATTCAGTAAAAGGCTGTTATTTTGATATTACAAACAGACACTTCAATTATATTTACTTGTATAGATCTGTGTCATACATACGTGTAGCTACTCAAGCATCAAATCTAAGCGATTTTACATTTTTCCTCAGTTTTTCACTGGCTCAGTAGCAGATTGTTCACTCCTAATTAAAAGATCTAATTCGTTTACATTCCGGCTTCGTGCAAAGAACACGTTCGGGATAATTAAAGTCATTAGGAAGATAAAAATGTTTTCGTCCGTTTACGTAAAATACATAACTTCACGCTTGTTTTTTACGAGGAGTTAAACAGAGGTGTTACTTTATCTAGTACCCCCATATTTTGCCGGTTATGTTTTAGTTCCATGAGTATCCATTATATTGCCACTAAACGTACGCAAATCGAGACTTCAAACTGTTACTGAGAAATTCATGATCAAAATAAAATATAATTGGCACTGCGTGTCGCGGGTTCGATTCCCGCTCGGAACAAATGTTTGTACGTATGGTCTATAGTTTCGGGTTTGGCTGTTTTTCCGGGTCTGGCTGTTTGTGTATGTGAGTTCAAATATTTGAAAACGCACCCACGATACAGGAGAAATTGCTAATGTGTACAACGTTTTTCTTTTTTCAATAAATTTTATTTCAATAAAACTTTCTGCTGCTTACGATTATTTGGTTTAGTTGGCATGCCATGCTGAGGTGTCAAGCGGAATTCAACCACCAACGTATTGGTTCTTGATCACTTTCAACAATCAAGCACTCTTTAAATAATGACTCAAACACTCATATCCGTGAAATGGAGTAGGCAGATATTATACAACTGCCAAGTGCTGTCAACTTTCAAAAGAAATCTAATACAAATACTATGATTTCTTAATGCTTCGTAATCGCGTCAAAACTGTCTCTAAGTTTATGAAAGTTGAAATTGTGTGTTAGCTTAGAAGATGTTTGAGTAGCTCGTGTGGTTATGAATAGAATAGTATATTTTTACTAGCTGACCCCGCAAACGTTGTTCTGTCATATAATTATGGTGTGAAATATACTTTACGACCTATTCTCATATCTACCAAATATACACAAAAAATTAATGAAAAACGGTCGAGCCATTTCGGAGGATTGCGACCACAAACATCGTAACATGAGATTTTTAATAAATTATGGTAAAAACATGGACATATAGTATGTATGTATGTATGTATGTTAGTAAAAGAATATATATATGTATATATGTTTTTTTATGACATGCATATATTTACTTCTACTTTTTTTATTTACTGCCTGGTTGCTCTAGTGGTCGATAGCGCGCCTGCAGAATCCGATTCCCGGGTCGGGCAAATTGATAATAGGTTTATCCATCAAGAATTTCTAAGTAGCAGCTACGGAGTCTGGATTTTTACCCAGTTGATGGTTATAGGCTCCCCCCGTATTACATGGGTCTTAAACATAACTGGCGAAATGTGGGTGTACTTGTTAGGTACACCTCTGCCTAACCCTTCGGGGATTACAAGGCGTGATTATGTTAGATTGCAAATATTTAAGCAGACGACACATTAGTTTGTAAAAAACAGTTTAGTTTTTAGGTCAATCGATACCGATAGTCCTTACGGTTAGCGAAGAGCTTCGACCAACTCCTCAGGAGAGCCTGAGGAGTTGGCTGGGTGAAGGCAGCCTAGACCTTGTTTTTGAAGCCATCATCATCTACCAACTAACATCTTTTCTCATTAATGTTTTGGTCGGCGGAGGAGCTCGTGGCTAAATAATAACCGCCACTCGGGTCGATCTTTAGGTTAATAAATAATAATAATATAATATCTTGGGACAACCAACACACCGCCATCTGATCCCAAACTAGGCAGAGCCTGTACTATGGCAACCAGACAACTGATAAACATACTTATATATTTCTAAATACATACATATTATAGATAAATTTACACCCAGATACAGAACAAATAATCGTACTCATCGCACAAAGATGTGTCCTGTGTGGGAATCGAACCCACGACCTCCGTCCTAACAGTCAGGGTCACTAACCACTAGACCAACAGGCCAATCAGGTTAAGCCGTGCTTACCTAGTTTGGTCTGTGGATGGGTGACCACCCATTACATACCGAGTTTCCTCCGTGCCTCGGAAAGCACGCTAAGCCGTTGGTCCCGGCTTTCATTTGTAGATCTTTGACAGTCGCGTTAGGTAGTCAGTGGCCCAAAAAGTCTGACAACCAGTCTTCGCAAGGGGTATCTTGTTACCCAGTGCTAGCTGGGTTGTGGAGGTCACACAGGCAATCGCTCCATGTAAAATACTGGTATTCAGCTGCATCCGGTTAGACTGGAAGCCGACCCCAAGATAGTTGGGAAAAGGCTAGGCAGATGATGATAATGATGATGTTGTGGTCGGCTTCCAGTTCAGCCGTCAGATGTCAGTTGTCACATACAGGGTGTAAACAGACTCTTCACGAAGCCGTCAACCAAGCATTATGTACATCAAACTAAGTAACTTTACGCAAAAATTAGTACTGGGAAACGACTTTTTTTTTGGGCTGAAAAATCACGTTTTACAGTAGGACTCAATGTAACGCACTCAAAAAATTGTGCTGATAGATGAATTGAATAGTAAGGGGGTCCTGGAGGTGTTTAAAGTAAAAATCTTACATTAAAAACATGTATTAAAAAAAAAACTTGTGAACAAGTTGTATTTTTGACCCCCAATATCTCCGTAACTAGAAGGTTCCCAGGTATGGCCTAGAACAAAAAAATGATCGCAATGACGGGGAGAACAAGTGCCTTTCGGCTTCGTTAAGAGTCTGTTTACACCCTTTATAGAGAATTTATTCCGAACGGTCTGTGTGTATGTGTTACATACAAGGTGTAAACGAACTCATCACGAAGCCGTCAACCAAGCATTCTGTACATCAAACTAAGTAACTCTACGCAAAACTTATTGCTGGGAAACGACTCTTTTTGTGGGAAAAATCACTTTTAACGGTAACGCACTCAAAATATCGTGCTGATGGATGCATTGAATACCTGAATAGTATGGTCGTGGAGGTATTTAAAGTAAAGTTTATAATATTAAAACCTTATGAAAAACTCTGACCCCCAATATCTCGGTAACTAGAGGGTTCCCAGGTATGGTCTAGAACAAAAAAAAAGATCGCAATGGCGGGGAGAACAAGTGCCTTTCGGCTTCGTTAAGAGTACTTTTACACCCAATATAAGTTGTGAAAACCGGTGGCCGGCGCTAGTATATTATAAACTAGCAGCGCCCCGCGGTTTCAACCGCGGAATTCCCGTTCTCGTGAGAATACGGGGATAAAATATAGCTTATGTTGTTTACGGTGACGAACTGGTCATGATTACGGGGTAAGAGTGGCCAGAAATCGCCCAGAACAGAGAAGTTTGGAGGGAGAAAAGGGAGGCCTTTGCCCAGCAGTGGGACACAATGTAGGCTATTAAAAAAAAAATGCTATATGCTGATAATGTAACTTTCCATGAACGAAAGAATTTTTGAAATCGGTCCGTTTAGTAGTTTTTGACTTAAATCGTAACAAACAAACAAAAAATCAAATCTTTCCTCTTTATAATATTCTACCTACTACCTACTAAGGAACACATAAAAAAAGAACCATCCAATTCGGTGCAGTCGTTCGGAAGTTATGCGCGTACATACATTTCGGCGATTCATTTTTATATATAACCCTTCCCGCCATAACACAGTGTACCAGGAAACGTTACCGGCCGGGTGCCAGCAGGATCCCGTTACGTTCCCGTCACGGCCACCGCGCCGGCTCGCGTGTTATGTAACTATCCGGTAAATCTTGCTCTAGCTGTACCTGTGTTTATATACGTACTATATGCTATATATAACGTAATATACAACTATATTTATTGTAATTGCCGGCTGCTTGAGGATGTAGAGTTATTAAAATAAGTAAAGTTACCATCCAGACACTTTTTGTTGATAGTCAAATGTCAAGCACCCGTATCTATTAACAAGTCAAAGTGATTACTTCATTACAACTAATTACTCAAGGTGGAATTGTCAGGGTGGCCCGCGAAATTCAAATTTTCTTACGTTTTTTGCAATTTGCAGGACATTGTATGGTTGTATGTTGATGAAAAATTAGGCGCGCCAGTAGCACGTGTGTAGTTACAGAATCATAATCTTGAAAATCATCAATATAACCCTGTACGTTCATTTTACCCTATTGAATGACGTTTGCATGAAATATTCATTGAATAGGGTTACATGAACTTCTGCATCCAGCGGATCACCACAACCTTCACCAGGTCATCGGTTCTTACTTCGTTCAAATTCTTTTCTATTGCATAGAAATGGTTGCATAAATAATTCACTTTAACTCAAGTATACCTATATACGGGTTTAAAAATTGTATAGAAGGAAATTGCTTGACGTTAAACCAAAACTAAGCCTTTTTTATACGAACTTAGTTTTTGTTAATCATAAACCTCGTAAGAGGGAACAAGGCTGCGATTCTCCATACATGTCCTTTGAGTAATGCCTCTAGACTAATCATTTTTTTCTGAGTGTTAGAGTGATTTTCAGGTGGATAAACTAATTACAATTATAATTACTGCTAGAGAAATCAGTCTCTTAACTGGAATGCTGCGTTAAATCTTCTTGAGACGTGTGTATTATTTTCTATCCTAGTTTTATCCTGAATACTCGATAACCCGTAACATCCACTCTTGTATACTTTTTATATTTTTAGTCAGTGCGCACACTATAGTTACTATTATTTTTGTCGTCCCATGTTAATTGTATCGATTTTTGTTGAAGAGTGACAAAAGTGCAATACTGAAGGCCTTTAACGTCAAAGCCGGCATTTAGACCGAATTCGGTCTGGCAGACCGCAACGCACGAATAACGGCACGACTGCTTTCTATGTAACCCTATGGATGAATTTACATTGTCCCGGAATAGATCTTTCTATTAATATATATAAAGCCAAAAAACATTTAACTCGACATTAATTGTGTACCGTTCAGACTTCAGCCTAGATATGATATGAAAATTCCCGCGGATTGTCGGAAATTCCCGAAATTAGCAGCTCTTATTTACATTGTACAGACGCCAGCACATCAAGCTACTACAATCTGTAAGTTTCCTTAATATATTTTCAACTTTATCGCTAAAGCGATACGGTTCAAAGTTGATTGGGAAAATCTGACAGTTTCGGGTAGCTTGAACTGCTGGCGTCTGTACATTACACAGTTGATATAAAGTTTATTAAAATAGTGTCCATGGAGTTTCTAGCCCATTTTTCTCCATAGATATCTACGCTTTGGAATGCAGGCAACTACAGTACGTTCACAAGTTAATATGCCTTGTGACTGGGACTGTAGCGTCATCCTTTTGTTTTTCACTTTCAAAAATGCTTGTAACGGTTTATTTAAAATAAATCCTTTTAGGCTTTGAGTTTCAGTTTACTATACTTTGTAAGATTTCTTTATGAAAATTCGCTTCCATTTCATTCCTTTACGCAGCAATGTAAATTGAGCTTATGGAAACGGCAACAAACAGTAATATCTTCGCGATCTATGGAAGCATTTTCATCGTTTCGGTCGCCTAGTAATTGTACCTTTTACCTTTAGTGTGCGCACAGCTAAAGATGAAAAAGCAAGCACAGTCTAACTTGCGCAATAATTCAAATCATTACAAAACTAATTATTATTCTAACAACATTGTTGCTTACAAAAACATAGGTTTTTGAAATTGATGATACCTATAGCATTTGAAATTCGTCACGATTGCTCAAAACTTCTGTAACGCAGTGGGAATCATGTTGTTTTGAGAAAGTTTCACAAGTTTGTGTTAGTTCAGTCTTAGCTTCTGTGACACGTTTCACTTTGCCCAGACATCTTGTGTCATGCAATCTTAGATTAAGCAAGACTGGAGGCCTCTTATAAGTATTATTTTAATGTTACTTCAGTGTGAGAAAGAGATATACAGGACGTCTACCTCTATCTCTTTCCCACATTAAAGTTACAATTAAAGCTATAAGAGTTTGTGGTACAGGCACCTGGTTTCCGTTTCCGATACTATCGTTTTGGAGCAATAATCAATCAACATAGCCTTGGCCTTTTGGCATCTGTTTTGGATTTGAATAAATAAAATATAAATAAAGAACATTACAGCCAAAACTTCATAGTTCCTCAATAAATCTGATCCATTAGACGCATAGAGATTCGAATTCGCGTTTGAAACGAACACTGCAAAACGAACTGGCAAAGCAATTCAAATGTAGAAAGGCCTTGAAACTTTAATTGGAAATAGCTACCTGTCACCACGAGTCTTGAACCTTGTGTCATTTTGAAGGCACATAATAAAAATATACGATGGAATAGAACATCCCGACACTAACTTAATTTAAACCATTGATTCTACGCTGATATCCCCTAGGAGCATGTATTGCATTTATGGTAGGCAAAATTATGCCTTTGTGTCCCTACCTTATTTAAGAGAATCTCATGGATACACAGCTACGTCAGTACTATTCTGAAGCTAAGACTAAACTAACACAGACTCAAACACATTTTAACCGTCAAAAATCAACTTCAAAAACCTCCCCACTAAAGATAGACTGTGCACGCTTTAACAATCCAAAACGGCTGGTCGATTGGCAGAGGTGTGCGCAGGTACCGGAACGCGACGCAGCTGGCAACATCATCCCTGCCTGGAAGCGCCAGATGCTGGCCCGAAGAGCTGCGGAGAAAGCCCGCAAGGACCTGGAGAGGGAGCTGGCAGGGGAAGCGGAGAGGCGAAGGGCGGCGGCGGTGCCTGCCTGGAAGAGACAGCTGCTACAGCGGAGAGAAGAGGCTGAACACAGGTTGAGGTCCGTTTTGTATTAGATAGGGTGGGACGCGGAAAATTGTTTAAAAGAAGAGCTAGGTTCATGCTAGGTGGAACAATAGTATCTAACGAATGACAGCGTCTATTTTAAGAAAGGGTATTACAATCGACAATTATCGGATTGGGTTTGAAAACTGGGAGGTTTTGGGCATTTTAGTTTTTTTTTTGTAGAAATGAAGATGTCTTCTTTCGACTTTAAAAAAAATATATAAGAATCTTATATCTCTTACTTTTCTCTATGACTGTAACTACTACTTTTACCGTTCCAGACATTCCATGTACACTCCTAAGGTAGAAGAGCCGAATGGCCAGAATGGGGAGTGGCGAACTTACCCGAACGGGACGCAGCGAGCCGTGTCCATCGACAACATCAGCATGTGCTACGATACTCCTGCGCAGCACATGCGCGCGCCGTCAGAGGCCAAGCTGTCTAGTGATCATTGTAATGGTTTGTAATTAGAGGATCTTTTATTTTAAGTTCTTTCCGTCTCTCGTGGATGTACAGTTGTGACCAAATATTCGAAGAAATGTGATTCCTACCAACTGGGCCTGGTAGATTATAGTCCACTACTTCTTCCAGCCTCCATCACTGACAGGAAGTCTGTGCCCCAACAGTGGTGACGCAAATTAGGATATTTAATAAACAACTGCTACTTAGGCATCTTAAAGTTGTCTGATAGTTACCGCTACCAGCGATTAGAGCGGCATTGTAATCATAGACTAAGCAATACAACTTGTAAACGGACCCTTTTCGAAGCAAGCATTTTGTACAAAAAACTATGTAACTCTACGCAAAAATTATTGCTGCGAAACAAGTTTTTTTTGGGAGAATAATCACGTTTTACGGTAGTTAGGACTTAATGTAACGCACTCAAATCATTATGCTGATGGATAAATAGGATAGTGCGGAGGTCGTGGATGTATTTAAAATAAAGATTAAAAAAAGAACTTTGACCTTCAATATCTCCGTAACTAGAAGGTTCTCAGGTATGGTCTAGTACTAAAAAATTATCGCAATGATGATGGGGAGAACAAGTGCCTTTCGACAGCAAATAACATGCGACAAAGGAAGGAACTTGATGATAATATTAATTTTTGTACTTGCAGGTCATTCTACATCTAACGGCAAGCATGAGGACGAGGAAGATGAAAAGGCAAAGATTATACCCTGGCGAGCACAACTGCGTAAGACCAACAGCAAGCTGAACCTCCTAGAGTAGACCTTCCTTCAAGAGAGGGACTGGAGTGCGCCCACCTCTGGAGTGGCGCCGCGTGTGGACCGCGCGGTACGAAAAGGCCTTACAGTCCTTTCACTGTTGATAGCTGTGATCTTTGCGCTCATAGAAATTAGGTTGTTGTATTGAGCTGTCAAATTATAGCGATCTTTATCTTCGTGAACTTGGTTGCCCTTGGACTGCAGCTGTCAGAGTTAAAATAATCGTGAAAGGACTTTAGCTCTGGCGTTATCAAACATAGTCATAAATGAAGAAATAATGCTCAGTGGCTCTCTCATAGCTTACGATGTTTAATTTATTTAGGTTAGTTTTTTGTAATTATTGCTATTTATTATTTTTTACTAATTAAAGGAAATTTAAAGAACATCCGCAATTTTTATGAGGAAGAACAACACAGGCCCTATGTGACCCACTAGTAAATGCCGCGCGGTTTCACTTGTGGTTTTTAAAATAAGGGTAAGATATTTTAGTCACATTTATATCGCAGCTGTTGTGAAGCAACGCCATTTTAAGTTATGTTCGTTGCTCGATATAAATATAAACTTAATACTTAACGAGTCCAAATAATTATAAAAGTGATTTATAAGCGAAAATGTATCGTATTTTATTGATAACCGATTTTTTTCACATGGAATGAAGAAGTGAACAAGATTTTTCCGAGTCGAGTAAGTAGATTTAGACTAAAGTAGAAAATTCCAACAATATTTCATCTTTAGTAATATGTTTTTGTATTTAAAAAAATATGTTTGCATGTTTTTGTTTATTAATTGACGTTAACTTTTATATATTTTATTTTTCAACTAAATTTTCATACGTATCTGGTTGAAATAGATACGCATTTTAAATTTAGTATATAAAATTTCGTTAACGAGTAAAATTAATGATTTATGTAGGTACTTATTTTTACTGTAGTCATGTAAAAATGTAAATCTACTTATAGATGGTTTTAAACAAGTTTTAAATATTCTAGTTATGAATATAAAATATGGTCTATACTACTTATTTTAAGTCTCTACGGAATAAATATTTTGGGAACATCGAAATAAAATCGATCAACAATTATAATAAGAGATTAATGCCCGATAAATTTTTACCATCAAATCTCATACACAAGGTGTAAACGGACACTTCCCAAAGCCGACAACCAAGCATTCTGTACAACAAACTATGTAACTACGCAAAAATTATTACTGCAAAACGTCTTTTTTTTTGGGGGTGAAAAATCACGTTTCACTGTAATGCAATCAAAACATTGTGCTTTTAATTACGGTGCAGGGATCATGGGAGTATTTAAAGTAAAGTTATAAAATTAAAAATATGAATTACAAAAAAAAAATGTGAACAAGTTGGAACTTTGACCCCCAATACCTCCGTAACTAGAATGTTCCAGAACAAAAAAATGATCGCAATGAGGGGGAGAACAAGTGCCTTTCGGCTTCGTTAAGGTATATCTTTACAACCATTAGAAACTATATCAATTTGATTCACTTTAAAGACGACATTTAACATTGTTGAAGAAATACTTACATTAATTGCTCAAACTAGACAATAAACTTTCGAAAAAAAATCGTCAATTTGACTGTAATTTATATAAAATGTAAGTCTTCATAATTATGTAAGATTTCATTTCATATCAGCCAGAATTAAGGATTTAATATA
Source organism: Lycophotia porphyrea (assembly GCA_950005105.1). NCBI lineage: Eukaryota > Metazoa > Arthropoda > Insecta > Lepidoptera > Noctuidae > Lycophotia > Lycophotia porphyrea. The sequence continues at coordinate 3,478,100 of OX465400.1, read as the reverse complement.
CGAAAAATATATTTAAAAATGTATGTAAGGTTTTTTTTTATAATATGCAAGTGATACCAATGTTGCAATATTAGTTTATAAGCTTAAAAGTGGGCTTCTGCAAAAAAATTGTGTGACCTACTTTTTATGTCTACTTATGTTGATTTTATTCAGTACTTCTGAATCTTATTGTAATGTTGTTAAATAAAACGCTATTTGCTTAAACCTTGTTTTATTGCCGGGTGACATATCAAAATCAGCCTAGCGTTTTCTAATTATGATGGGGTCGGCTTCCAGTTTAACCGGATGCAGCTGACCAATATTATTTTACATGGAGCGACTATCTATCTGACTCCCACAAGTTGCATAAATAACCCAGTACCCATACTGGGTAATACGATACTGCTCGATAAGACTGGTTGTTAGATTTTCGGACCACTGACAACGCCTGTCAAAGATCTACAAATGACAGCCAGGACCAACGGCTTAACCGTGACTTACCCGGTGTTACTACCATAGAGTAGAATATGTAAGACGAGTATAATACTTCCATTGAATTTGTTACTATTGCACTAAGGAGTTGTTAGATGTAAAAATTTACAGTGTTACTACTTGAGAAAGAAAAATATACCATTTTGATGCTACCAGTGTGTAGGTATTGTAGCGAAATAACGGTCCAAATCTTCCGAATTTAAAAATAACCGTTATAAATAAATAAAAAATATGAAAAAAGAAATATCGCGGTGACGGGGAGAACGGAGGACGGCCTTTCGGCTTCTTTAAGGGTACCTATTTTTACACCCTTTATGTACTTATAGAAAATAATAAAACCATTAAAGGGTGTCAAAAACTTCCTCCACATCGCTGTCAAAAGACAGTGCCCAGAAGGCTGGCAGCATTGCCACGTTGCATGGCAATATTCTTTCTTCTATATTTAGGGCTGAGAGTCTCTGGAGCGTACGGCGCCATCACATCGCTGCTGAACATTATCCTGTCGCCTCGTCTGATGTCACCATCACTGAGTTTGGATTCTACATGTAAACATGGTCTTTTTTGCAAGTAGAAAACAGGAAATTCGGGGTCTAAAACATGGGTCGAATTGGTACATATCTTTAGTAGAAATTATGTTGTTCTTTCACCCCCGCTATTATTTTAGTTGTGGGATCCAAGACAGTCAAATTATACAAAAATATTTGAAAAAAAAAGAAATGTAAATAATAAAAAAATAATAAATATAAATAATAAGCAACTTGCTTTGAAGTACAGCCTTGTGGAATCAGAAGTGCCATACTATAAGTATGCGCCCGACCCAGTTCTCGATAATGGTAATATCACGTTGTATTGGGATCGATCTATCACCACTGACAGGACTATTGTTGCCAATAAGCCAGCAGTTCAAGTATCTAGATCTGGCTCGCGAGGTTGTCGACATGTGGGATGTGAGTACAGCAGTTATTGTACCGATAGTCGTGTCAGCCAATGGCTTAATAGCCAGTAGCCTCGACCAACATCTAAGGAGGCTCTCGCTTGGCAGCTGGATCAAGGGCTTGATTCAGAAAGCAGTGCTTCTGGACACGGCGCGTATTGTCAGGAGGTTCCTCTCTCAACAGACCTGACCACCGGTAGCTCGGACCCTGTTCCCAATGCTGGTGGTCTACTATTTTTTATATTTTTAAATGTTTTTTTATGTAGTTTTATATTCAAATATTTAAAAATATGAAGTTATATGTATATAGATAAATAAAGGAAATAATATAAATAAAAGCATTACTACTATTTTTGTAATGTTTTTTTTATGTTGTTTTATATTGAAATATTTAAAAATGTAATAAGTATGTATAAATAAAGGAAACAATATAAATAATAAATATATATTTATTATACACATATATTTATGAATTACTCGTATATCCTTGACTCGTCGAGCTACATTGCCTCGGTGCTTTTCTGGTGATCGCCAAATAGAGGGGCAGGCTTATCACATAAAAAAATACTTATAACTTACCACGATAAAATCAAAATAATTGCTTTGGTCGTAAACGTGAATTTCAAACGTTTCTGCGAAAACATTAGGTATTACTAAATTTTCATAAAGCTAAAGCAGTTTTATAGAGAGCGTAAAATGAATCGGAATGGGTTACAGACTTAGTCATGGTCTTTTTTATAGTGTCGGTTAGAGGTACGGATTTTATTTTACTTTATTATTAAAATAAAAAGTTACTATATTCGGATCTGTGTGAGTATTTAAACGATTAACGAGTTTTGAATAGCTAGTGGTCAGTTATGATTAGATCTTTTCTACATTTTGTATATGGAACATAGAATGGTCTAGTAAATTGTAAAACAAAACACCACGTCAGGGATTATCCGTGAAGGGTTAGACAAAGGAGTACCTTATAGTAGGTACACTCTGTTATGTTTATCCCTTTACTGACTGGATATGCAGTTTGCTACACCCAGTTACCTTGAGAGACTGCCTCTGCTCAAGGCTAGAATTTCAGTTATTTGTCCTGGCAGAAACCCTTGGTGGAAGCCCAACAGCTATCCATGCCAGCAATATTTTTTCTTTCCAGTTGCACTATTACTATGGGCGTTATTGATAGCGTCAACCAGTTCTGAAAAAAATAAGGGAAATTTGACAGATTCAAGTATAATAACAAATTTTTTAAAACAAATTGTACTACCTTACTTAGAAACCAATAAGCTTATCTATGGCAAGCGAGCGAAAGAGAACAATCCTGAAGATAACAAAATATTGTTGACTCAGGTTGAAAACGCAATTAGACAAAAAGTAATAAAACTTAAACCGATGCTTCAACACAGAGAACACATAAAAATAAAACCAAAAATGATTGAAAGCTTAGACGAATACGAGAAAACAAACATACTAGAATTGATATCTGGAAATAATAGGAAAAGTGACACTCAACAGGAAACAGACCCATTGAATAATGAAATAGAAAAGTATAAAGTAATACGGCAACACATAACATTATTACTACACAAAGAAAGAACTTCAAGATCAACGAGTAAGCTGATAACAAGAACTTTGGACGGCATGCTAGATCTGCTGATAGAAAGGAAGTGTCACTGGAAAAATTTTAATACAGCTGATGTAATGAATTATCTTCTCAGAAACTCTCGCATCTCGGAAGGACAAAATAAATTAATGTGTTTCTTGAGGCCCGGCGAGCCGAATATTCACATCTTTACCGGACAAGGCCAACCTGGGCATAGCTTCGACATGAAGTCATCTGATAAAATTATCGCTAGAGAAAATGATACGAAAGATAAGAATCCATGCGATACTTTCATAGTTTGTTCCGAAGAATTAACAGACTTCTTAAAAATAATTTACCATGACTTAAATGATACCGCCGTCAGCACCTTTACTAATTATGCGGCAATGTACATGAGAGACGTTAAAGAAGAAATTACATATGTCAAAGATGACGTAAGCACATTATTAGAGTATTTAAGCAATTTAGCAAAAAAGAAAGTCAAACAAATATTCTTGCAAGAATTAGAACACTTCACGCTAGATGAGGATAAAGATAAAACAAAAAACATTGCACTTTTCAAAAAATTCATAAAAGCTACAGTAGCTCATATTAAAAGCAGTATTTACAGGATTGTAGTTAGTGAATTCAATGATAAGACCAGTAAATTATATTTAACAATGAAAGATGATCTGTTAGTTAACCTGGGAATGGACATGGATAATTTATGTCGACTATTAGAATCTAAAATTTGTAGTTTTTTCGTTCTTTGTAATCGTATACAACGCAGGACTAAAATATCGAATAAACTTCCAACATTGAGACGTAAGAATGTTGAAAATATCTACTTTAATGTGCGACATGGTTTTAATGATAAATTGCAGAATTCTTTAGACCATGTTAGAGACCAGTACCTGAATTCTCGGCAAGAACAAACTTTTAGAAGCCATGCAATTAAACCAAAGACGAATTGTTACGTCAATGTAACTAGAAATACTGTACGTTCGATCGCTACCGTGGAAGGTGTATTCAGCAGTGAAAAAGGGTCAACGGATAAGTTTTTTTAATAAAAAAAAAAAAAAATGTTTTTTTTTATTTTATTGTGTTTAAGTTAACGGAAAAGTATGTAATCCGTCATTGTATACAATTCCTAGGAAATGTGTACAATTCTTAAATTAAAATAGAAAATCTTTGCTATATTTTGTAATAAGGACTTTTCCTATTAAATCTATACATTTCCTAAATAGCGATAGGTAATGTACTACATTCTTGATGTTCAATACAGCGAAGATAGTGACCAAACGGTCTTCTTCGTCGTGTCCATTATTTCCCTTTTTTTTTATTAAATTAGTTTTGAAGACCAGGTCCCTCAAGTGCACGAGGAACCACACATAGTGCAGGACAGGACGTGAGCCATTGTTTGCGTTGAGGCACCGCAGTCTCACATGGCTTCATCGAAATATCCCCACCGGACCAGGTTGAATCTGCACCTGACTTCGCAAACGGTTTAGGGTCTTCCAGGTAGGCCATGGCAGCAGGTGTCCCGGTGGGAGCCTTTCTGCAACTTCGGTATAATGTGTCGGAGGGGGACGTTTGAAGAGCCACACTTTATATTGCCAAAAATAGTAAATGATCACCAAAATTAATCCCCATTTTAGCGTGAAATTATATACTATACTATAATAATTGTACAACTTGAGATCCTACTTACAACAATCAACTCCAAATTATGATTGTTTAATCCAAAAACAGTAAATTACCACCAAAAATGTAACAGTATTTTAATATAAAATAGAATAAGATGTTATCTTTTCCTATAAAAGTAAATAATTCGAGATAAATCATTATATACCTAAAAATAGTAAATAAACCCCTAAAGTTGAGCCTATGATATTGTAAAATCATTACTAAAGTCTGAGCTTTTTATTACAAGCTTTTATTTACTTTCACCTGTCCGTTGTCTTTCTGTTATCATATCTTGCAAGTTAAATTTGACACACTTCCCGGTTTCGGTCTGATGATGGAGCTGGAAGGTGGCTATAGGAACTACATTATAAAAGGACATAGCCCCATCGAGTTTGGTTCGTCTCAACGAGTACTTTGGTCATAAATTGTAACCAGGTTTTTATGATGAAGTTGGAAGGTTGCCATAGGATCCCCGTAATAAAACGACGTAACCGCATCGATTTTGGGCTCGTTTGATTCGTCTTAGTGAGTACTTTGGTCTTATATAATATCCATAGTCAACCCCATCAAATAAGGAAAATAAGAAAAAAAGGGAAAATAAGGTCGTTCCATTTATTATGAATGTGAAGTCTATTTAATTAGATGGATGATCCATTACCAAGGTGAGGACGTGCCTAGGGCTGAATGGTATGAGGGTGTATAAACATGTCATATCGCTAACGTTGCGCCTCAGGGTACCAGGGCGAACCCTGTTGTACCGAAGCACTTATCCCCGTACAATGGACCTCTGGGGGAATAGACCGTTTATGTCCTATACTTGTGGGAATAATATGATTAACTAAGTAGGCACTAAAAAGTTAAAAATAAAGTTTTTTTTTTTTTTAAACAAGCTTTTATTACTTGTTAATAAAAAGACCTAAAAGGCAAAAATAAATTTAATTCTAATATGAAATATACCATTTTATAGGTCCCATTTTTTTTAAATAAGAGCGCGTTACACCTTCTTTATTTCTCTTGCCGTCAAAATGCTTTTATTTTAAAAATACCTATAAAATTATATATTTCTTATCAGAATTGGAATTAGATTATTTTTAACTTTCAGTTCTTTTTCGTGAATTGTGGTCGGGAGAGGTGCGGGGCACGGGCGCGGAGTGGGGGCGCAGGCGCGGGCGCGAGACTACTAATGTACCATATTTGGCAGTATAGCAACATTTTTTGGCAATCAAACGGTGTATCTAGACAGAAATAGTGCAATAATTTGTTAATTAAAATTTGGTGATCAATTTGGTTTCAAAGTACAATTTATTGTACAGTCATGACTTAAATAGGGAGAACCATTGTAATTTCAGGTTTTCACTTTTTGGTTTAGGTTTAATTTTTTTGCTGATTGGTATATATTTAAGGCAATAGAGGTTATGGTCACAAAGTTTTTTTTGTGGTAATTATATTTATCCCCAATTAAATCGTTTGTAAAATCTTTCGCATTATAAAACGGAAAAACAAGAAATATAAAAAAATGTTACTAAAAACTAAAAACCCCGACTGAAAAGCATAAAACAAACCCATTTGGAAGCAAGCGGGATCCATGTTATAATAATTTATAGGTATTTCAATGTTTTGTGGTTTTTAGTCGGATTTTTTTGTTTTCATAAATACTATTTAACGTTTAAACCACGAAATAATAACCACTTATCTAATCTTGTTGTTAACCTATCATTCGTAATGCTCAAAATCAAGCTATGTTATGATTTACCTACGCCATCGAATGCCTTAAAGGGGTCACAAAATATTCCTATGACGCAGGCAAAGTACTGCTTCATCCCCTTGATGAATTATTATTTACTATTGACATATTGATACATCACTACGGTTCGTGTTGGTCATGTGTCTTTAAAATATGTAATTCTTATTAAAAGTCGCAATGTAGTTGACTCGAACTTAATCAAACGATAATCAAAGTAGTAAATAAGACATCATCAGATTTTTCAAAAAAAAACCAGACTCCATAGAGCCAGCAATGCCAAAAATTTTATCAGAAATATTGTAGTCGTAAAAATAAATCTTTAAAACTATTCTGAGGCACATACATTCACTCAATATTAAATCGCAATTTTATGAATATCATAAAATTAAGCGAAATAGGTGCCAATCCTTGATCGAAGGTTTCAGATTTAGTTATGTACCTATAAGCTATCAGATATGGTGGTGTTAGAACATTGTATGTACCTTACATTATATTTATAATTTGTGTTCTAGTTGCAAAAACTCAGTTCAGGCAGTGAGGAAAAATGCGCGAGCAATTTACGATTTCTTAGAGTAGAAAATTGTATGACTTGTCGACGCGGGCTTCAAGCGTCGCGTACCGCATGCTAGCGAGTCGGTAGCGCACTTTAAGCAATGGTAATACGGCCCTATTTTTAATGTAGCCAGTAAATTGCTTGATCATATTTCCGTTCTGCCTTAACTGACCCTTTTTTATGGGAAATCATCAAATGACTTCTCCTGCTCAGGGCGGAAGGGAGTGTCAGACTTGTGCTGAATAAAACCCATCCATGTTCGTTCCTTGCCCTTTGTGTTCCAGGGCCGCGGTATCTCTTTCGAACAGTCCCGCAGCCCTGGCAGGCATCGGCCCCTGCGGGCCCCTCCCTGGCCTTAACTGACCCTTATATTGACAGTAAAGATGATAGAAAGAGAGATATAGCGCATAGGGGCATAGCCACTCGTCACCACCGATGATTTTGGCATGAAGGTGATTAATAGAACCTCATTATTCCTATTTTTATTTCTACTACTTGAAACGCTAATACAGGGAGACCCTTCGCGAAGCTGACAAACAAGCATCTGTACATTCAACTAAGTAACTCGTGTAAAAATGATTGCTGGGTAACGATTTCTTTTTTGGGTCAAAGTGACATCACGGTTTATGGTAGCATTCAATATACTGCACTCAGAACATTGTGCTGATGTATGCATTGCATAAATAGTACAGCCGTAAAGTTGTACCATTCAAAATTGATTATTTTTTAACTTGAGAAAAAGTTGGAACTTTAACCTCCAATATCACTGTAACTAGAAGGTTCCCAGGTATCCAAGTCAATACGGGGAGAACAAGTGCTTTACGGGTTCGTGAACGGACATTTAACACCCATTGTATTTAATATTTGAGGAAATCTTTTTGTGATCCTCAGACAATTTTATAATAACGTTTATTTCAATCTCTCTGGTCTAGTATAAACTGACTGACTTGTGTATCCAAAAGAAAAATCGGTCGCCTGCGGGTGATGTTTTATACGGGGTGTTAGGTAAACCGTGCATGTGTCGCAGGCAAATAGGTGCTGGTGGTTGAGAGCCGGTTTAAAAACTATTCGGTTCGTTTTAAATGTATTGCAAAAAAAGAAACTATTAGTATAATCACCTTGTGATAAAAATTCTTTAAATTTGTTTACAGTGACAATTTTGCTATGGACAGTATTGATAGTGTCTGTAAGTTTAGAAGAAATCAAGGGAACTATGTCAGACGCACGTATAATAACAAATGTGCTGGAAAAAATGTTAACACCGTACATAAAGAACAATCAACTTATCGATGGCAAGCGAAAGCAAAATACTATATTTGTGCCCAAAATAACAAGTATTGATATTGAAAAGGCAATCAAACAAAGAGTAAAAGAACTGAAACCGCTGCTACAGGACAGTGATAACCATAATACTGCAAAGAGAAGAACAAAAAATAATTTTAAAATAGAAAGAAGCGATGAAACAACGATTATAGAAAATAAAAGGCGAACTATGTCAAAGTTAGATTTTAGACAAACCAAACAGTCAACCGACACATTCGAAAAAAAGATTGAAAACTACAAACAGTTAAGGCAAAACATAACGAAGTTGCTAGACAAAGTAAATGTTGCAAGTTCAGCCAAGAAGCTGATAACAAGATCGTTGGACGAAATGTTAGATCTACTGAGAAAACGACAGTGTAAGTTGAATAGTGTAGATATAACAAATATCCTCAAACATCTCGTCAAAAACCCACGCAAGTCAATGCCAGGACTGACCAACATAGGCTTGAAGATGTTGAGAGAAATGCCCCCTTTCAATGAACTCGAGTTTTACGATAAAACCGGAAATATAAGCGAAATAAGCGACGAAATATTCCTTCAGTTACTGTTACCTATAAGTAAACTTATAGATAAGTACAAATTAAGATGCATCTTTGACCGGAAAGAAAATGATACTACCAAAGACCAACCCATGGTTTTGCCTCTCTTCGCCTCTTATCCTAGAACAAGTATTGATCTAGACAATAATGCAAAAGATCCATGCGAAAGTTTCATAATTTGTACAGAAGAGTTAACAGACTTCCTAAAAGTAACTTACGATACATTGAAAATTACCGCAACAAGCACATTTAGGAATTACATCGACATGTATGTTAGAGACATTAAACACGAAACTGTATACACAAGCGATACTGTTACCACTAAATTAGATGCTTTAGGCAATGTTACAGAAACGAAAGTTAAAGAAATATTCGTAAACGAATTGAAGAGCTTTATGCTAGATAACAATAAACGTAAGACTGCTAACATCGTCTTTATCAACCATTTCATAACAGCAACAACAAATAAAACTAACAGTCGCCTTAAAAGTCACTTGGATCGCGAAATGAGTGCTTTGAAAAATAGCACATTTATAACAATTAAAGATGATCTTACTGTTAACTTGAGACAGGATATGGATAATTTGCGTGACCTATTTTCAACGAAAATTTGTAGTTTTTTCGTACGGTGCAATAGTATACCAAGCAGGACGAGAAGATTCAGAAATGTTTATGTTAAAGTGCAACGTAGCTTTGCCGACGAATTGAAGGATTCTTTACAGAAGGATTCTTTTGAGCAAAATTTGAAGTCTTTACGACGAGATATTATGACCTCTCGATCAGGTAACAGCGTGTTCTATGCGATTAATCGAAGGAAGTATGGTTATGGAAATGTTACTAGAACTTCTATTCGTACGACTATAACTACTAAAGGAGTTATATCCAGCAGCGAAAATATGTTAAAAGAACATTTATTTTTTTAATTTTCCTTTTTTTGGTTAATATCAGTATATGTGTTCAGATACAACAAACACAAAAACTTTATTTATGGCCAAAAATATTACAAAAAGGTTTTACAATGGCCCCAAACTAGGCAAATCCTGTATCTTGGGAACGAATACAGATCGAGGATTTAGGTACCTTTGGAAAAAAAATAATCATATTCGGTGACGAAAACAAAAATAATAAAAAATCTTCTCTAAACTACAAATAAAAGAACAGGACAATCATGCACGTTTAACGGTCAAAATTAAAATCTATTAAACATAAACAAATAATTAAATAAAAACATGATACCCATAACACGGGAAAAACACTTAATAGGGCTATCACAAAATTAAAGAATTCAGTTTAGGTAAATTAGACGGCATGCGGCAGTGGATGCGCACGTGTGCGTCTAGCGAGGTATACGCACACGTGCAAACAGCTATGCCTCGAATACCAGGAACAAACCAACATGACCAAACAAGCTAAGGACCGCCCGTTCCGAGATTTATATTGATTTTTAGCATTGCATAAAACCATTGTTTTGAACTAGTATTTTACTTTAAAATGGTCTAATTATTTTTTTCAAGCAAGCTAAGATAGTAACCTTACTTATTAAATATTTTTTCTTTGAATTTGGTTTATATCTTCATAGATAAAAAATATCATTTCGGACGAAAAAAGGTCAGTATCTCTCTGTTTTACGGATTTTTTTGGTGTCTGTATGAAACATAAAAAAATGAATTAAGCATTCCAAAGTACAACACTCAATTGTACCATGTACCATGGACATTTTTATATCATCTTTAAATATTGTCAAGTAATGAATGTGTCCAATAAAGTTGATTTTTTTACTCTTGCGGAAGTCAATAGACCTTAGCTGCTAACCGAAAGAACAAGACCTGACTTTCTGAAAACGATACCACATCTAAAAATAAATAAATCCTACCAACATTCAATAATGTATGAGGGTTGCACGATATGTAGTACCTTTTTTTCTTAATAAACTACCAGAGGACTTGCAAACGCTATACAAAACGAGTTCGAAAAGTTATAAATATAAATCAAAACGTCTCCTTACACAAAACTTCTCCTGAAGTATGTACGTACTTATGAATTATTATCACCATCATTAAAAGTATGAATGTATCATTGTAGTTGTAACATTTTGTAAAAGTTATAGAACGGCGCGCCAGCACACAGATAAGCCCTGAGAGGCTTTCGATGTGTGGCTAAAACCAAACTGTATTTAGCTTAAGGTTTTTAGATATTAAATAAATATAATATAATATAATATTATTATATCTTTTATGTAATAAAGCATCAAAGATGACCAAAACTGGAATTTTATAAAACATCTTTTGCAGAGACAAGATTTTTACTCATGTACGCAAACAAATTGAAATATTTATTTAAAACATTCCTGAGAAAAATAATCAAACTTTCTCGAGCATATATTTTTTTTAAATTTTGTGGCCATTTAAAAACCATTATCACACATCAAAACTCGAGTAAAACACTCAAATACAAGAAAAAATGTGATAGCACCACCATAAATGCGTGTGAGTATGAGGGAGAGCAGCGGTGGCCCAGTGGTAGCGAACTAGCGACCCTGACTTACGAACAGTAAGTCGTGGGTTCGAACCCAGGCAGGCGCATTACTTCGTGTAATTTATTTCATTCACCACTGCTCTCAAAAACGGTGCAGGAAAACATCGCGAAGAAACCGGCATGTCCTAGAACCAAAATTCGAAGACATGTGACATCTACCTACCTATCCGCACTGGGCCCGCGTGCTGGATTATAGCCCATTCCCTCTCATACAGAGGAGGCCAGTGTCCCAGCAGTGGGAACATTATAGGCTGATGATGATGATGATGAGTATGAGGGTGTCATAAAAAATATATGTATGAAGTGTGTCGGAGATAATGTGGAATTGGCAGATGTGTACAAGAATCTATTTCACCTGATTTACTTCTTTTTCTTCTTCGTCATAATGACAGATTTAGTAGCCAGGATGTCAAGCTGTTTTTTATTTGTTTACGAGATTAATTACTTATACATATTACACTGTTTTATCACCACGTTATACACGTACACGTGTAGAACTAGACCCGAGCTCGCTTCACGCGCTCGAAAACATGTTGCAAAAATAGTTATTTTGTTGTGTGAGTATTACGTTTGTACGCTCTTGTAAATTTGATGTGCAATCAGTATATTTGATATGAAAATAATATTTTCGTACATTGTATTGTCGCACATTACAAAAAGTATTGATGCATATTTTCGGATTATTTTTAGTACCTATCTAGTTTTGTTAAAGATTTGATTTGTTTGCATTACAATAATTATTTTGATGTAAAATATATTTAATTGATGTAAATAAATTAACGGGTGATATTTTTTGACGTGATAACGTCATTCAAATCGATGAACGCCGGTTGCACGCACGAAAAATTGACACGGTCCGCCTGAGCCAAGCGTGCAAGCGAGAGCGCGGAACAAGCGATAGAGAAGCACGATCGGCCTGTGACGCATCTATGTATTATACAAAATAATGATAATTCAGTGATAATAATTGAATTCAATTCATAAAAGTATGCAATTTTTCATCAACGTTTTCTTATAACGTTATCACGTAAAATTATCGTCCGTAAACCGACTTTACAGCAACCATTTTTTGTATGTGCATTTAAAAAGTGTGTGTGTGTACTTATGTACACGCGTTAGAAGTTATACTTCTTTTTAAAAAAATTATCTGTCGCCTTATCTCAGCCAGGAGTAGATTAAAAATAAAAAACCTAGGCTTGTCAATATCTGACACTAAGCTAACTTCAGGGTGTATGTTGACTAGCTAACTTCATGCTGTTAAATTTAGGTGTCGGTGTGCGCGCGCATCGTAAAAAATTACTCTCATCATTTTTCCCTAACGCGCCATAAGAAGTATAACTTCAAAAATAAGTCTAAAATCCTTTTTAGGTTTCTGATATCATTTTTCTTTTCATTACAATTCATTTATTTATTTCAGATAGATTACATCATTTAATACGAATACAATAAATACATAATACCTATACACAACAATGGAAACATTGTATCAGGACCGCACTACTCGTCGCTTAACGATCTCCGGCCACCATAGACAGGGGCCTGCGGGTGGCGAACTTAGGGCTGAGTCATCGTCAGACCAACCAGGTCCAAAGGTGGCGAGCAGTGGTTCCTGTGCGCCTTCATGGAGTACGTGCGGTCGCTGGCCGCACTTGGTGTTGGCGCCCGCCGAAAATGGTGGACTGATATGTATATCCCGGCCCCCCGAAGCATGTAGTAGTAGGAACATTGGGTTTTTAGTCGGTTACAGTCCGACATAACCCTCCGCTTGTCGCAGACGGAGGGTACCCATGAGGATTTTCTCACAAAAAAAAGAAAAAAATTGACCCATGCTCTATGAAGGAGCACTCCATGTCCATTCTTCCTACAATGAGGTGCAGGAAGCTGTTGGGGCCCTCCCCTGTAAGCGGTGCATCAGAGACGGTATTCTTTTTTTGACCGTCTGCAAATATACCCGATGCGCTACAAAAGCGTGGCAACCCCATCAACATCCTGAACCCGTTATTATATTGGACACGCAGGGCACTGTAAGTCTTCTGCATATGCTTCACCCATAGGTTGCACGTATAAAAAAGACTGGCAGTACGCCTTGAATAAAGTTATTTTTACCTGTGCAGTACAGCGTGCAAACCAGCCAGCATATTAGCTCTGACTGACAATGCCCTGCGTATCCTTTCAATATCTACATCATCTGTGAGGGCCTCGGTGACCCAGTCAGTGGCCCTGGAACTTAAACTACGCCACTCTTTTAAGAGTACTGCCGTGCATTGTGACCTGAGGGGACGGTGTCATAGCTCTTCATACCGGACTTGAAAACCATTATTTCACTCTTGGTCGTGTTATGCCTGAGCCAATGGGCCTCCGCACAGCACTCGCATACCTTTATTAAGCGCCTAAGGGCACTGATCGATGGGCTCAGCAGCACCATATCGTCGGCATAACTTATATTGTTAACAAAAACTCCATCAATCGAGCAACCTACCTGGGTGCTGCGGGTGGAGCTTGGGCGATGTCAGACCACCCTGTCTTACGCCACACTCCAACCTATACGCATCCGATAGTGATCCCACCCACCACACATTGTTACGCTGATAGCCATACCAATATTTAAGAAGCGATATAAATTTGCCTGGAAGTTCCGTCTCACTTAACAACTTCTGCCACAGCTTGTCATACACAACCAGATCGAATGCCTTCAACAGGTACAAAAAACAGGCATAAACCGGTGTATTCCTGCTGGTGTAATATTGGATGGTATGCTTGTGACTCAATATAGCTCACTAACAGCTAATGTGATTTAAAGTTATTCGAAATGACAAATCATTATAAAAGTCAATCACATTCGTCATCTGGCTAGCCTTTTCCCAAATATATTGAGGTTGACTTCCAGTCTTAACGGATGCAGCTGAAATCTTTTACATTATAAAACTGAAATGCTGAAAATAAAAAAAAAAATTAGAAGAACTAAAAATCCCGACTGAAAAGCAAAAAACAAGCACATTTGGAAGCAAGCGGGACCCATTGAAATATAAAACTATTATAACATTGTTGTTCCTATTTGATAAACTAAAATAAAATAAAAAATAACATGGTATGGGTCCCGCCTACTTCCAAATGGGCTATAATTAGTTTTTTTTTTATTTAGAATTTTTATCTTTTTTCTTCTAGTTCACAGATTATTTTTGTGTAACTTTAAGAGGTAACAGGGTCAAAAGATAGTTATTTGAAGAAACTAATGCCGTCGCGCTGCGTTATGCCAAGCAAGTTTTTTTCATTTTTGGAGGGTCATAATGGTATACCCACCCCCACAAGGCCCGAAAGGCACTTGCTCACCCCGTCATTGCGATCATAATCGTTTGTTCTAGAACATACCTGGGAACCTTCTAATAACGGAAATATTGGGGGTCAAAGTTCCAACTTTTTTACAAGTTTTTTTTTTTTAATACATTATTTTAATGTAAGATTTTTAGTGCGTTACATTGAGTCCTACCGTAAAACGGGATTTATCATCCCAAAAATAGTCCCAGCAATAGTTTTTGCGTAAAGATAATTGTTTAGGTCAACAGTGTAGAGAGTAACTAATCAATTTGCATTACAAGCAAAAATGATAATAATCATCATTTCACAAAAATATAAATTGTGGACTACTATGGGTATAGTATGATCTATAGTATTGTCCACTGTTTACATTTTCGGGTCGAAAAAAAAGGACCTTTCATACCATTGTGTTATTTGGTATGCTAAACCGTTTTCTTTTAGGTTAGTTGTCCTATTCTATTTCACCCTGTACACATAATATATAGAGATAATGGTTTAAACTTAACAAGCACAATTCTTAATGTTTTTTGTATGTGAACGCTAAATTCCCGTAGTGTCCTAAAAAAAAAGTGGCATGTGACCGATAGACCGAATCCCCTATCAAATATATAATAAGGCTATTTATTCTATGCATGGAATTAATAAGTACTCTTTCAACAATTTTGTAAAGTGGCAGCATTATAACCTATAGTTGTTCGTTCACGTTAGCTAATATTTTGTACATGACATGCATGACAGCTGTCACTTTGTCATGTCAAGAATATTTAAAAATCATTACAGCGCGCCGGTTGTTTTCATTTCAACTACTTCGATTTATAACGAAAATGTCGGCTTTTCATGGATTCCCCGACCTACCAGGGCCAGAGGAGATTCCCTTCTGTAAACTAAATGAAGTTTTCTGTTGTGGGAATGCACGTTATGGAAATATCACTACGTTTACAAATTCGGTAAGGTTAGCTCCCATAGTTTCGCAATTATTTTTAACAAAACAATGATTTAACTGTTAATATTGGTTACAGACGAAGAGCCATCCCGTGATTAACGTAACTCGCGATATTTACCACCACAGGACATCGGACGAAAACATTTCTATGTATATTGACGTTGAGGATAATTTACTCAAGAAAATCACTAGTGTGTGGTACAAACAAGGATTTTTAGAGGCTTTAGGTGTCGCTGCAGATCCCTCAGTGAACCGCGAGAGCCAGATCCTAGCCGTCGCCGCATCATACGTGTTGAAAGTCGCAAATGTATTCACAGCATTCAGATATTTTTTACAGCCACATTTGAAAGATATAGGGCCTAAAATCGTTGCTAACTACTCCAGAACCAGGAACTGGGGGAATGGTCCAATCAAATGTATGGCATGGCACCCTCATACAACTAAAATGGCTGTAGCGACAGTGGATGACAATGTAAGGATATACTGTTCCGAAGTGGCTTTTGTATCTACGTTGAAATGTAAGGCACAAGGACATGTTTCTTCATTAAGTTGGAGACCATTCTCAGCTTCTGAATTAGCTGTGGGATGCGAGCAGGGTGTGATTGTATGGACTGTGGATCCGAATTCTATGTTCACTAAACCTTCATCTAGTAATGCGGTTGTTTTGAAAAGGTATGAACTGTTTTCTTTGTTTTGTCTTATTTAAAAGCTTTGAAGTAAATTTAGAGATTCTTATTTTATTGTTTCATCAGTCTAGAGGTTGCGCTGCTAAAACGCATTAGGGTTTCCTGAGTTCGATTCTTGAGTTGAGCAAGGGTTATTATTTTTCCATCAGGAATTTTACTTAGACTTTTACTGGCAGATAGCTGATGTAATATGGAGTAATTACTACTTTATTTTAGAAAAAGTATTAGGGTTCCATGCATAAAAGCTTGTGAACAAAATCTGATTCATAAAGGGACTAAACGTTTTGCAATAATTTAATGTAGACAAAGGTCGCGGGTAACCACTAGTACAAAATAAATGAATAATATTATTTAGAAGTTCTTACTATCATTCACAGGCCAGGTCACAGCCCGGTCACCGATGTGAGCTGGTCTCCCAATGGTGACTTGCTGATCAGCTGTTCTGGTGCCGACACATCCATGTTAGTGTGGGATGTGTCCATGGAGACCACAGTGCCGCTCCGGAGGGTGGCAGGTGGTGGCATCGTGTTTGCACGCTGGTCGTTTGACGCTGGCAAGGTGTTTGCTGCCACTTCTTCTATTATTTTTAGGTGAGTTTAAAGCCATGAATTATTAATCATCTCATCGTCAGCTTAACTTCAGCCCAACTATGTTGGAGTCAGCTTCTCGGCAGATCATGGAAGTTAAAAAAAACTGGCGAAATGTGGTGCCATTAATTACACCTCTCTTTACTCCTGCGGGCATGCCTGACGTGTTCTTATGTTCCTTATACCTTGTTTTATAGAGTATGGGACACGAAGCGCTGGACACCAGAGCGATGGTGCGCGCGCGGTAACCGCGTCGTGGCTGCTTGCTGGGGACCCAACGATATACTGCTGTTTGCTGCCAAGGGGGAACCAATGGTGTATGCCCTTACTAATACAGGGCTTATGAGTGGTCAGTATATTTCATACTAATATTATAAAGAGGTAAAGTTTGTCGGTGGAGGTAATCTCATGAATTGCTGATTCGATTCCGAAAATTCTTTCGCTAATGGAGAGCTACTTTATACCCGAGTACAAATTCACATAAACATAACATCTCGCCAGTAAGGTCAGGCAGAGGTGTCTATCATAGACCCACAATTTGCCTGTAATGTTTTAGTCGTATTTAGAAGGGGGTGAGCCAAAAAATTATAAATAAAAATACTTTATTGACACAAAAACCTTTCTTGCTTATAAAATTAGGATACATCAAAAATGAATAAAAGGGATACAGGAAACCCCTGACTCCTAAGCCTCGCGGTCTCTCGAGTTCTATGAGCTCAGAGTCCTGGATTAGATTCTCGAGATCGGGAAAAGTGTTATAGGGTTTTTCCGTTCCAGGAATTTCTTAGTAGCGGCCAGGAAGTCCGGATTTGTGCCCAGCTGATAGCAATAGGCTCGCCCCTCATTACATGGGATGTAAAAACATAACTGGCGAAATGAGGGTGTACTGTACTATAAATACCTAGGTACTGTTTTTTTTTTCAATACTACATTTTTTCGCTGTAGGAAAACAACCATTTAAATTTCAGCGTGTATAAATTATGGTTGACTAATTCGAACATTACATGCTAATGGAGCTTCATTTTTTTTCATTTGTATTTATCTTAAATAAGTATGTTGTCTTCAGGATCGCAAACCAGCAAAGCGCTTCCAGTCCTGGACGTGACGAAGGTGGAATTATCATCAGGCGACACTGTAGGGGGACCCATATTGGACATGAGCTGGGACCCAACTGGGAAGTACCTGGCCATTCTGTTCGAGGAGTCACACCTGGTCACCGTGTTCTGTACCACGAGGTTGATGCTGCAGCTTAAGATTACACCTTGGTGAGCTTTGGGTCATTTGTTTAAAAGGAATTGAAAAAAATATATTGAAAGTTTTATAATTATAATACTTCTGCTAAACTGTAATGCTGTTTGTTTGCAGATGTAGCTGATTTATACAGTTCAAATAAATCATTACTTGTACTTTTTTATCTAAAAATTAGTGAACACAAAATAAAACAGTAAACATGCATTCATGCTAAATAATTCAGGGCGGAAGGGACACCGACGCGAAAACGGTTACGAAGTACATATTCAGTATATCATTCTGAGCCCCCGTCACGGAGGGATGAAACGCATGTGACTAAAAGAGTGATGGACATGAATGTTGATGGATGGAGAGGGAGAGGCAGGCCAAAGAAAAGATGGATGGATTGTGTGAAGACTGATGTGAAAGAGAAAGGAGTCAACGATGCCGTGACGTCTGACAGGGGAGAATGGAAGAAGAAAACATGTTGCGCCGACCCCAAATAGAATGGGATAAGGGCAGAAAGATGATGAAGATGATAATTCTGAGCCTCCACAAATTTTTCATCGGTTATTAAAAGAAAACGGCTGTTTCCTACAAAAGTACAATACCTACATGGTTAAAATGTATGGAATTGCAGATTTTTTTTGATGAAAATTGAATACTAAGGTAATCCGTTTTCGCGTCGGTGTCCGTTCCACCTCGTATACAGAGCTCTCATAGCATGCCGTGGGCGACAGGCCTAGGCCCGTCGCATTCTGTTATGCGTTCATTCACAGCCATATCTTACATTGACACAAGATTCCAAAGTAATTTTCTCCTAAACTATTAATGGATTTTGTTCAGTGTAACGAACATAGTTTTCTCGCCCCTTATTACATGACATTTAAACATAACTCGCGAAATTATGTCGGTGTACTATTAGCAGTATTAGGTACACCTCTGCCAAACCCTTCGAGGATTAAAGGTGTAATTTTATGTTATCCTACCTACATAATGGTGCCGATTCCCTTGTTTACAAACTAACCAAATTAAAAAGTTGACTACTAAAATTACATCAAATTACGTCAGGTGCTGACTAATTTGACAGAACTAAACTAATATTTATCTTCTGTCCTTTTCATAATTAAATAGAAAGAAAAAGCCTAACCCTTCTGGGATTACAGGTGTAATGTTATGTTATGGTTCAGTACGTTAAGATATCGACAATGATGAAACTAGATTAGGAACCATAGTTACATACTTTGAAACTTAAATTGATTAAAAAACCATGTTGTTTCAGTTGCTTGATATGCGGCATAGACGTGGAAGTTCCCTCGACCATCGCCTTCCAGCGCAACTTCAGCGAGGGCGCTTGTCTTACCATCGCCTGGTCCAGCGGCCGAGTGCAGCATTTTCCCATCATTTACACCGATACGTATTGATTGCAAGTTTTTGACGCAAGTCCATGCTAGGTTAGGGAAGGAACCATCAGGCTAACCCGACCTTTTTTTAAGTATTTTTTTTTAATTTGCATGTCGGTTTTAGGTTGTATGTTAAAGACTAATTGATGTGCAACTGTAACCAAATATGTAATTTACAGAATTATACTTGTCAGAATCATCAATACAATACTATACGTTTGTGGTAGCCGTAAATGTCATTATTGCATTTTGATAAGAATTACGGGAGTCTTGTTGATGATTCTGATTATATTTATTTAAATATATCGCTCACCTAGTAATATATTGGCACATTTACGTTTTTTATATTTTACAGAAACGAAGATCAAAGATTTTATAAATGTTTAAAATTTATTTATGGGTTCATTTTACGTATTTTTTACAGATTTTAAAAGTTTATTAAAAAATAATTATAATTAAGTAATTACTTGTAACTAATTAATTTTAAACATTAATAAAATCTTTGATCTTCGTTTCTGTAAAATATGAAAAACGTAGATGTGCCAATATATTACTACGTGAGCGATATATTATCTTCCGTTCGCAAATCAATCGATAATCAACAAAGAACCTGATACTGACTTGCAAATCGCAAAAAAGTTATAGTAATCGCATCCATTGTATGGACTAAACTAAGAATAAGCTAAAAATAGAACTAAAAGAATATTTTTAGATAGGTAATTTTAGTAGCACAGGGCAATTAAGAGTTGAACTGTCGGCAAATCTGTGAAATTAATCCCAGTGAGAATTTGTCATTGGGGTTATCTATATTCAGTTACTAAAAAAAACGTCTTTTTTAAATGTTATGTTAAGCTAATGAAATTATGTTTTATACTCAAAAAAGTTGTTTTACTATACACACTCCTATTTCTTGTCAAATCTTATGTGTTCGTAAGGAGCGGCAAACGAAAACGTAATATAGGTACCTTCTAACCCAGAGATTCCCAAACTATTTTAGACAAGAGACCCCTTTTCCAAAATTAATTGATATACCTCAGACCCCATAGCCAAATAACTTAAAAAATCCTATCTCTAGTTTTTTTCCTATTGATACTTTACTTACCAATTTAAAAACTTTGCGGTTGGTTAAGTGAGTAAACTTGATATTATTTTCTCATAAAAATTTAACATAGTAAATAGACATGAAATTCAATTTACGAACTTGTGCTTATAGACTTGTTGAGTTTTTTAAAAGTACTACAATGATACAGATCTACTTCCTCCTAAAATATTATTCGTTCTTATAACAAGTTGGTAAACATAACACAACTTATACAGTATCTTGAAAGTTTTAAATAAGAACTTGTGTCAATTAACAGGGGTCGATATTTAGACCTCGCCGACCCCCAAAATCAGTTTTCGTCGACCCCTGGGAAACCGATATCGGACCACTTTGGGAATCCCTGGTCGAACCTTTTATATTACTTTAGAAACAAAACCGTTTAAAGTGAAAACTAAGAAGACCAGCCGATGACTAGTATGACGAAGAATAAAGCGACATAATATTTTATCATCTGCCTAGCCTTTTCCCAACTATGTTGGTGTCGTCTAATTAGATGCATTAGTAGAAAACGAGTATTTTACATGGAGTGATTGCCTATCTGACCTCCACAACCCAGTTACTACTGGGTAATATGATACCCTTTGGTAAGACTGGTTGTTAGACTTTCGGGCCACTGGCCTCTTGGTACTGACAATGCAAGAGCGAGGGAAAAGAGCTTCAAAATGTAAGTAGCTCGCCTTCGTCCAAAAAGGGTAGGTATATTAGCGAGCTTGAAAATTTTAGCATTTCTGTCTCGTAAAAGTACTAACCCTTACGAGACTTCTCTTGTTGAACGATTAAATAATAAAATTTATAAGAATTTCCGAAACATTGCTATTTTTTGGTTTGTCAATTTTGGGTTTTTAATGGGGTCTTTAACCCTCCCCCCCATTAGACTGCGCATGAAGGAAGTTTGAAAGTTGCGCCAGTTACAGAAAAGTTGAAAGGGAATTGACTGACTTGGTATGGGCATGTGATGGCGAGGGACGAATCGCATGAGACTAAAAGAGTGATGAATATAAATGTTGAAGGATAGAGAGGAAGACCAAAGATATTTTCTTTCTTATTTCATGGATGAGTTGTGTGAGAAATGGTATGAAAGAAAAAGGAATAAATGACGGGACGATTTTTAGAGGAGGTGAGGTGAATTGAAAATAAAAACCGGTCGCGCCGACCCCAAGTAACATAACACAAGGGACGGATGAGGATGATGAGGTGTTTATTAAAGTATTTACGGAAACACGCATTTTTAATAACCAAACTCCTGCTAAACAAACAGCAACCCTAACCCCAAGAACAGTTACATAAATAATATTAATGTAAGATCTCGTAAAAAAATATTTATATTTATAAAATGTATTCTGTTGACTCAATTTCAGCATTACCTGGACCTTCGGCCGTAGCCGTCGAACGTAAAGTAGTTCTAGTTACATTTACATGACTATACTTCTTTTGGTCAATTGCTTTGGTCACATTTTTATCTAACTGAGAGAGCATTTTTCTTTGATTCAGAATCGGTTTACCAAAAAAGGGCACAGAATCCTCCAATTCGTCGTTCAAACTGTGTTCTACTTTAACATAAACATTTTTATAATGCTTAGGTGTAAATTTCTGATGTTTATCAAAATAAAATTTCCTAGTCCCGTTTGTTTTTTTCATATTTTGACCATTACATAATAAGAAAAAATTACAAAGTTCATGGTCATTCAACACAAGCCCAGTATTGCTCTTTATAGTTTTTTCTCCTAAAACTTTTAGGAAATCATTGATATGTAGTATGTTCGCTATCTTACTCTTTTTCTTATCTAACGTGAAGAGCTTTAATTGTTTAATGAATATTTTATTGCATTCCTTTTCTGTTATTTTGTTTGAAGCCTTTAATTCTGAGGTTAAAATATCTTTAGCGGTTTCATTTTTTTCAGTAGCTACTTTCTTAACCAAATCTGTGTAATTCCTATAGCTGCTGATCACGGTGTTCTTCAAGGAGTTGTAAGTTATTTTCAAGAAATGTGTAAGTTCGTTCGAACAAACTATGAAACTGTCACATTGTTCGTTTTTTTCAGAAGAGGTGGCCCTAAATCGAATACCTGAGGCCGGGCCTTCGTTTTTGGCACCCGGATTTTGTTTATGGTCAAAGTAGCATTTTAATTTATATTTTTTTAATAGCTCAGTCATAGGTAACTGTAATTGTGGGATTATTTCGTCCCTTATTTCGCTTATGTTACCGGTTTTGTCTTGAAACTCGAGCACTCTCACGACGGAGTCTTGCTTCAGCATCATTTCAACTATGTTTGTCATTTCTGGCATTGACTTGCGTGTGTCTTTAACAAGATGATTTACGAGAGCTGTAGTATTTCTACTTTTCCTCTTACATTGCTGTTCTATCAGTAGAGCTAACATTTTGTCAAACGTTCTTGTTATAAGCTTCTTCGTTGAATTGACAGTATTTACTTTGTCTAGCAACTTCGTTATGTTTTGCCTTAAATGTTTGTAGTATTTGATATTTTTTTGGGATGTGTCGGTAGTTGACTGAACAGTTAGTTCAGTTGGTTTGTAAGCTGATTTTATGTTAGCTCTTCTTTTATTTTCGGGTACGTTTTCTATTATAACAGTTTCTTCGCTTTCTTCTGTTTTAAAGTAATTTCTTCTTCTAATTTTTAAATTGTAATCTTTATCTTGTAGCATCGGTTTCAGTTCTTTTACTTTTAGTTTGATTGCGTTTTCAATTTCAGGAAGTAATACAATATCTTCGTTAGTCGCCAGGCTCCGCTTGACATTGGTAAGATGATTACTTTCCGTATTAGATTTTATGATTTTTTCTAGAATATTTGTTGTTTTGCTTGCATCTGACAGACTTCCGTTGATTTTGTCTGACCCTATCAATAACGTCCATATCAAAAGTGGAACTGTAAAGAAAACAAGATGTATGACTTTACACATAAATTAACAGCGTTTATAGTAGCAATAGACCTAGCCGGTGTTGTATTTACCTAACTTATGGCTTCCCTCGATACACTCCTTCCCTGCCGCGTCTGCTGCTCTATACAATATGTTTAAAAACTGTTCGATCCGTGAAGGTATTGGGATTAGGGAAAATGGGGGCAATTTGCAAAAAAAAATGCGCATTTTTAGTTTCATTATCTAATATGTTTAAGTACCTATTAATTTATATGTAGGTATGATAAAGATCTTATTGCATGTTGCCCCTTTCACATCGGACAGGTTGTCGAAGTTTCATTGGTGAAAACAAGTCTAACCTAGCTTCGCTCGCTACAACACCCTAAATTCTCTTTGAAAAAGCAGATACAGTTGCTTCTATATGTATATGCATGAATGTCTATCTTAGGGCGTATTTTATACTCGCCAACCACGCGTTCACGGCACCACTGCATTTCACATGGGCTACACCTAAGGTTTCACCGAATTTTGTTTAATTGAGTGCGCGTTATACGCGAGTCATCGGCTTGTACGCGCAGATCCTGCGATGCAGACGCGCTGGAGCTGTCGCTCGTATGTATAACAGAGACTCTTTAACAGTAGTGCAATGCGTCGGATGCGCGTTAATCTACTTTTCGGGCATCTACGGTGCCCATATACCTACGCGCGTCCGTGACATGTGCGTCGCCGGCATGTACAATTTTATCTCAGCCTGGTATCCTCTCAATTATTATGAATCTTCTAAACGTAATTCGAAGTAACTTCAATGGCATCTGTGTGACTTATCGACTGGTGTGTTAGGTTATGTCTTGGAGCCTGTCGTTCTACAACATTGCAGTTTTCTTTGATCGTTATGAGTGAAATTTGAATATCAAAATAAGTTAGGTACTTACAATGTTTAATCTGCAAGCCAATTAACATATTGAGAAATCGTGTACGTGGTTACATCTGGAACCGTCGATCAAGAATTGGAACCATTGGAACGCTTTATTTAACGATTTTCATAAACTTCCTGTAGTTTTATGTGAATTTAATATTAAGTGCCAAGTTCGTGCGCATTGCGCAGAACCATTTTAAGGTTTATTTTTACGACTACAATATTGTATTGCTTCTGATTGTTATTTCTGATGCAATTTTTGGAATTGTTTTATCCATCGAGCTATGTGGTTTTTTAGAAAATTATACGATCGACCATACCCTTAAAGTAAAGCGCCTAGTTTCGAAACCACGACCAACAACACGATTCCGGAAAAACAGTGCTTAATAAATTTTTATTTTGCTCTTAGATAATTAATTAATAATTACACTTCCAAAATTGCAAGTTAATGCAAAAAGCGGCTCAAAAATAAGAAATTTTACGTAACAATAACCATTTTTTTACATTTTCTACTCTAGTGCAAAAATAACCCCGTAATGTTGCATGTGTTTATGATTAATTAGAAGTATTTAAGTCAACCTAAAAAATTATATCAAAATGTTGACTCAACACAATTACTTAATTTAAGAGTTATAGCCATTTGAACATAGCCCTATCCAGAGCATAGACTCCATAATGTTGCAGGTACACCGTTCTTTTTTAAGAGGTAGATAAGGCGTCGCGGCAGACCTCGTAGAAGATGGCGGGACGAGCTGGATAAAACCAACGACCAGTGGCCCACATTAGCCCTGGATCGAAACGACTGGAAGTCATGAGGAGAGGCCTTTGCCCAGCAGTGGGATGACGTAGGCTAACAGTATCAGTATCAGATAAGGCACCTTTACGTGTAGAGGCAGAAAGGTAAGTGAGTGAGTCAAGTGGAAAAATAATAATAGCCACACGATCTTCAAGGTTAATCTGTGATTGCCTAGGTCGGTCCGTAGATGGGTGACCATTTATTACATACCGATTTTCCTACGTGCCGTCCACTCACTCGGTCTTAAAAGTAAGTATGGGTGTACCACAAGGTTCGATATTAGGTCCTTTCCTCTTTTTGGTTTATACTAATGATTTACCCCATTTATTTAAAAACCAACGTCGTGGTTTATTTAAGATAAGCAGACGTGCCACGAATCTCGACGATGTAAATAACGCCCTAGGTACTGCAGGTCCATAATTGGTTCACCGCTAAAATTTAGTATTAAATGAAAAAAAAAAACAAAATGAAAAGAAACGACTTTTTTTGGGGTGAAAAGTCACGTTTTACGGTAGGACTCAATATAACGCACTCAAAACATTGTGTTGATTTATGAATTGAATAGAGCAGGGGTCGTAGGGATGTTTAAAGTAAAATCTTACATTAAAAACATGTATTAAAAAAATAAAACACTAAACTTGTGAAATAGTTGAAACTTTGACCCCCAATATCTCCGTAACTAGAAGGTTTCCAGCTGGTATAGTCTAGAACAAAAAAAAAAAAATCGCAATGACGGGGAGAACAGGTGCCGTTCGGCTTCGTTAAGATTGTTACAACCTTTACGAAGTTCTATAAAAGACAAATTTAGTGCCTGCAACATGATGGTCATACTTTACAATGTAAATGCCTGGAATTTATATTGAATCAAGAGAAACTAGAATTCGTCAAAAATACTATTTTCAACTCAAGGCTACAATGGGGTCCGGATATAACATCCTCTTGCAGAACGGCTGAGTTCAGCAGCTTATTTGCAAAATTATTATTATATTAAATAAAAATCAATTAAAATAAAAACAACAATTTAATTATTTTCTTATTTATTATGGATGGTTGAGTCTGAAGTAAATTAATTTAATTAAACATCGCGCTTGACGAAAAAGATCCCGGGGTTTCCACTCACATCTGCCTTGTGAATACTTAGTGTTAAGGTGGTTGTGTCGAGGTAGCCCGCCAAATTCAAATTTTCTAACGTTTTTTTTGTAATTTGCAAGTCAGTGTCAGGTTGTACGTTGATGAAAAATGAGTCGCGCCAGTAACACGTATGTAGTTACAGAATTACAATCATAATATAATCAACACAACACTCTAAGCTCATGTAACCATATTCAATGAATATTTCATGAAAAAGTAAGAATCTAAAAAATAAAAATCAAGCGTACCCCCCGCATATAACTCACACTCGTATTACAAGTGGGCAGTCTCCAGTGGCGGTCGTGTTTCTCAGAGAGCGACATAAATCCTCGGCGATGATACACTGAATCATAGCATCATACGAATATGATACGCACATAAGAACTGCCTTGTTGCTATAACTAAGTGGTCGCAAATGAAAAATGCTGGAAATGAATGAAATGAATATTATGAATATATGAATATGAATGGGATGAATGAAATGCTGGATGAGATCCAAGGTTCGAATCCCGGGTGGGTATAAGTACCAGTAGCGAAGGGTCAAATTCTGAAAGAGTTAAGCCGGAGTAAGTATATTTAATGTAATTATATTATTTGTCTATAGAATACTGACTGTGCCATTTTTCAAAGGGAAGCCGGTAGGAATCTAGTTCTATGGACCTTCCGCCACTGATAAGTACCATTACTCCTTTCACATGAGACTTAAAACCATAACTGGAGTAATGTGGGTCACCTCTTCTCTCTCTTCGTGTCAGTAACACGACACTATATTTTCTTTGTCCAAACTTCGGCCACTTACACCTTCGTCGGTGGCAATGCAGAGGTCGCTCCGGCTCATGTTTTAGGGCTCAGTGGGCAGGATAGGATGTCGAGCATTGTTTGCGACAAATACCCTGGCGCTGATCCGTAGAGCTAGCCCCACGTCACGAGGTTGGAATTACATCATCATCATCATCCTCAGCCTATAATGTTCCCACTGCTGAGACACACTATGAGACGGAATGGGCTCTAAACCACCACGCGGGCCCAGTGCGGATACCAATCCGCACTGGGACCGCGTAGAACCAAAAATTCGAAGACATGTGACATCTACCAAGATGTCACATGTCTTCGAATTTTTGGTTCTAGGACATGCTGGTTTCCTCACGACGTTTTCCTTCACCGTTTTTGAGAGCAGTGCTTATGAAATAAATTACACAAAGTAATGCGCCTGCCTAGGTTCGAACCTACGACTTACTGTTCGTAAGTCAGGGTCGCTACCACTGGGCCACCGCTGCTCTCAATCTCTGGAATTACATAATAGTAAGAGATTTTCTTGTGGACCACTGGATGTTAGACCTCGCAGATAGATGCTCACTAGGTGGTAGATAGTGAGTAGGAGGGGGATAGGTATTTTGCCGTAGTTTATATCGGGCGTCGACTGGGTGTGATGGAATGAAGGTTGCAGGTTTTAGGAAGCTGTGTCTGTTTTTTAGGAGGGAGAAAAAAATAGAATTGAGATTCGATTGTATTTTTTTTCTTTGTTTCCTCATAACTCCCTCATTTATGCACCGATTCGAAAAAATATTTACATTCTGATTGGTCCCATAGAAATTTCATGAAATCTTGAAAAAAATACCCTGTATAGGTAAGTGAATACTTATATATATGAGGACCAATACATATTATACATAATATGTATTGGTCCTCATAAGTTTACCTAAACCATGGGCTATCAATACCAAAATCATTCGCAAAAGAAAACGTTGTCGAAGTCTCGCTAGTAAATTTCCACGCGCTGAAAAACCGTTAAATTGAAAAATGGTGAAACTAATCTGGTGTTCTCAACATAGGCAATACCCGACAATTCAGATTCTAATTAAAAATACTCGTAACTTGATTAATTTTCCTATCAGCTCGCTCATCTATGCAGGGTTGACTGTCTTCAAAAGAATAGTTTCCAACATTTTTGGATCTTTAAAAGTAATTTACTGTTTGCTATGTTAAAACTTAACCGTTACTGCTAAAGTTTTGTCGACAGGAAGAAATGGGTTCTTTTAGTAAGTGTACTGTTTGGTAATTTTACCTTGAAAGACTATAGAGTAGCAACGTTACCGGACCCTCGTGCAGTTGGGTCATTATATACAGCTATTTGGTATACACGCAGAAATATCCACAATCGTATTATTTATAAAGGATTATTTATTTATTTATTTTATAAATTAAAATTGCAAACAATATTGTCAGTGTATGTATGTATGTGATTGTAAATATTTCCGCGTGTATACCAAATAGCTTGTTTGACTGTACAGGAAAAAAAGGTTACAGGGCGTCAACAAATTCTTTCACATTTGCCCAGAAGGCTGGCAGCATTGCCACTTTGGATGGCAATGTTGATTCTATTGCAAAAAATAGGCCCGCCCTTTGGTCACGTGAAGAGTCGACCAACCGCTTGGCGATTTCCTGAAACATTGTGCCGATAGTCGTGACAGCCAATGGCTTAATAGCAAGTAGCCTCGACCAACATCTAAGGAGGCTCTCGCTTGGCAGCTGGATCAAGGGCTTGATTCAAAAAGCAGTACTTCTGGACACGGCGCGTATTGTTAGGAGGTTCCTCTCTCAAGAGCCCTGACCACCGGTAGCTCGGACCCTGTTCCCAAAGCTGGTGGGCTACTATTTTTTATATTTTTAAATGTTTTTTTTTTATATTGTTTTATATTTGAATATTTAAAAATGTAAATAATATGTGTAAAAATAAATAAAGGAAATAATATTGTAAAATATATTATTTTAAACAATTGTCTTACAAAACATACCTAATATAAAGTACTAAAAAAATATACAGAAATTACATAGTTTCTTTCAGTTTGGATACAGTTAATATTTCTCTTTACTTTCATACGCTCTTTTTTTCTGACCGCTTTTTACTTGCCATAACTGTAAAAGCAAAAGAAAGCCGTGCATATTCACTTCTATATTTATTCTTCTATATTATATATAACAAGTCAGTTCTGTCGATAAAGATAATACAAAAGCAGTGCAGTGTGAAAAATCAGTACATCGCAATAAGAAAACTGCATTTTACGTCAGTTAAAAATCATTATTTCAAAAATCAGTTTTTCTAAAATAATACAAAGAAAACCAGCAAAATAATCTCTTTTGTCGATAGCTACATTCGACAGGCACTCCTGTCGATGTAGCTTTCCACAGAAGAGATTTTTTTTTTAATAATATAAAAAAAAGTTAAGCAGTTTATTAGTTAAGTTTTTCAATAATACAATTATATACAATTTGAATACAATATAAATTTTTAAAACTAAATGAATAATCGGTTTATGGCAACTGGCTCGCACTGTTCCACTGCTGGGCAAAGGTCTCCCTTATAAGCTTCCACTCCTGTCTCTGTGCGGCTTTCTTCGGCCAATCTGTATTAAACGCCGCCAAGTCGTCACGCCAGCATTTTTAGGCCTAGGTTATGTTAAGAAAATAATGAGCTTTTCAGTTTCAGGGAGCATATTCTTCGCAATAACGTCAATTTTTAGCCTAACATATTGTTACGAGCTACCCTTCGCTGTCAGTATGCCAATCTGGTTGGATAGCTTGACCGGCCTAGTATCCGAAGTGGTCAATCCACCAAGCCCCCGTTCTTTATCGGATTCTCGATCAGATGTAAAAGATGAACTGTTATCAGAAAAAATTTCGAAGGTAAATGCAACAGGGTGTATCGGAAAGGCGTTGCCATATTTATTTATTAGACCATCAAATCATCAAACTGAACTACATTCCCCCACGAGACCATGGTGATCGCGAAAAGATCAGGTGATCAGCTGTCCCATAAATTGAGTGCACTACGTGAGATCGACAAACGACTGTGCGATAAAACTGTACTGCGACTCACCATAGTTCGAAAGCACGATGGTGCGAAGCAATGGACATAGTAAAGGGTTCTTTTACACCCTGTATAGACAGCAGTGTCGCATAAGCGTTAGTCGGACTTGTGTAGTGTCGAACTACTGTCGCATAAGTAGCACAGTCGAGCTTTAGTTTATCGCACTAGCGTGATGTCGAGCTTCAGTTTGTCGCACTAGCGTGATGTCGAGCTTCAGTTCGTCGCACTAGCGTGATGTCGAGCTTTACTTTGTCGCATTCACGTGCATTCGAACTAGTGTGAGTCGCATCGCACATCCGTTTGTCGACCTCACGTAGTGCACTTCCATAAATAGTCGAGAAGGTATTACATTTTTGATGGATTTTTGGAACAATTTGCTCCGAGGGACCAAAATACGTATATCAATTTTAAAAATCTTCTGTCTATTGAATTTTTGTAATTTTGATAGAAATTTTGTATGAGAGCAGATTTATTAGAAACTGTCTGACCTGTGAGAAGTTATCTATTATAATGTAAGTTTAAGTTGTATGTAAGTTTTGTTCCCAGTATTAATTAAAGTTGGGAACCTTTTTTACGCAAATTCATGAGTTTTGAAAGTTTAAGCCATACATGTCTTGAATCAGCGTGCATTATATTCCAAACAATGAGGCTAATAAA
This sequence comes from Lycophotia porphyrea, assembly GCA_950005105.1. Classification (NCBI taxonomy): domain Eukaryota; kingdom Metazoa; phylum Arthropoda; class Insecta; order Lepidoptera; family Noctuidae; genus Lycophotia; species Lycophotia porphyrea. The sequence continues at coordinate 3,447,231 of OX465400.1, read as the reverse complement.
AATGTTTTTGAAATATGTAGCGGTTTTATTTCTATACAGGTAACTAGCTGACCCGACAGATGTCTATCTCAATTCCTCACCCATCAACACACGCAAATTACACGCGGAATTTTATTTGTAAATATTGTATTTATTTGGAATATAATGGACGCTGGAACACAATTTTATCCAATATACTAATATGATATAAAACTTCGATCTACTATGAATACGTTTCCTTAGTTATGGTCAATATAATTAGACAAAATTACAATAAATAAAATAAAATTACTATATATTTTGCATCAATTCAGCTCGCTCTTCAGTGTCTTGACGAGGAAGGACCTGTACACGAAATTTTCGCGCGCAATCTTCCGGAGATCGGTATTATTATCAACTCAAGTACGCCGATCAAATTTCAGCGTCAAAAATAATGCAAAAATGTAAAAGGACTCTTAAATACAAATGTTATCAAAAACTTTATTAAATGATTGGCAGATAAGCTGGGATATCTTTGGCTACATGACTACTATGCTGAGCAACCTAAGCAGACGAACAACTTTAATGAGACCGAACGTTGAGATGGGCCCAGGATCAATCAAGCCAGAAATATTGAAGTACCCAGAAGACTATTTCGTGAACCGTCTCAAAACGCTGTTGAAAATCAAGAAGAGGGAAGAAGAAATGAACAAGCCCCTTAATAAACCAGAATGAAAGTGAGGCTAATTAAAATGTTTTTGAAACATGTTGCGGTTTTATTTCTGTACAGGTAACTAGCTGACCCGACAGATGTTGTCCTATCTCAATTCCTCACCCATCAACACGCAAATTACACGCGGAATTTTATTTGTAAGTATTGGATGAGAAGTGCTCATTTTTGGCTAAGGACATCTAAAATGTCGGAGACACTGCTGAAATATCTTATACTAACTATGTCCGGCGGCATGCGTTGCAATGCACCTTTTCCTACTTAGGGGCTACCTACGGTGCACTGTTGAGATAGTGAGTGAGTGCCCTGGGAAGTATTACAAAACATAAAAAAAGAAAGAAAATATGTTTATTTGGCACATGCCACAAAAGCCAATTCTATATCATCACGTCTATAATCCTCAAAGGGATAGTCAGAGATGTATCTAATAGAACAAGCGTATTTTGACTCCGTGGCTGCTACAGAAAAATAAATTAATCGAATAAAATTGCTTTGATCAACGTTATAATAGTTACAATTTTTAACTTACAGGATTTTGTTAACGTACGGTACATAAGCAAACTTCTGTAAGTCTTAGCACTTACTATAAATAACAATAAAGTAGCTACTACCTATTTCAATTAACTTCACAACAACCCCAAGGAAATGCTTCGGAAAAATTATGTTAAAAACTGAATAGGAAATCATTCATTCCAGCCGCGGGCCCGTACCATGGGCCTGCGTGGCGTATTGCAGTACATTCCCTCATAGAGAGGAGGCCTGTGTCCTAGGACTGGGGACGTCATGTGTTTTATTTATGGTAGTGAATGTTGTATGTAAAAATCCGGAAAAATAAAGATTTCATTTAATTTCATAGACCGATTATGCTTATCATCATCATCAGCCTATAATGTTCCCACTGCTGGGACACAGGCCTCCTCTCTATGAGAGGGAATGGGGGGGGCACCACGCGGGCCCAGTGCTGATTGGTAGATGTCACATGTCTTAGAATTTTTGGTTCAAGGATATGCTGATTTCCTCACGATGTTTTCCTTGACCGTTTTTGAGAGCAGTGATGATGAAATAAATTACACAAAGTAATGCGCCTGCCTGGGTTCAAACCCACGACTTACTTTTCGTAAGTCGGAGTGCTACCACTGGGCCACCGCTGCCCTCATCGATTATGCTTATACTTTTGCTGAAATCATGTAATATATAACTTTGGTGCAGGGAGCAGAGTTCAAATAAGATTGAGGGTGTTTATCAACCTGAACAACGAAAACAGGGTTAAGAAGTATGTATGTAGAAATGAGAATCGTCCTATCTGAGTCGACCTGAGAATTACATACATTACATAACTATTAATCCATTCAGTGCCCAGAACCCAGCATATGAGTCGAACAATAATTTGTTCGTTCGCACAATCCGTATCTATAGCTATGGACTCGCTAGTCGGGTTCTGGGCATGAATACAAGTCACCTATAGTTCATTATAACGACGACTCGGATACGGGTTGTGGGCAAGCGAACGAAATTCACGAAGTTTTCGCGAAGTACTGGGTAGTGAATGGGTTAAGAATGGAGACCACTAATTGAAGCTCGTGGCTTAATCATAACTGCCGCAGGGGTCGATCGTCAAGGTTAAGCCGCGTCTGCCAAAGTTGGTCTGTGGATGGGTGACCATGATTACATACCGACTTTCCTTCGTGCTAAACCGTTGGTCCCTGTAGTCAATTGTAGATGTTTGATAGTCGTTACAGGTATTGGTAGTCAGTGGCCTCAAAGTCTGACAGTGACAACCAGTCTTATCAAGGGGGGTCTTACCTAGTTACTGGGCTGTGGTGGTCAGATAGGCAGTTGCTCCATGTAAAATACTGGTATTCAGCTGCATCACTTTGACTGGAAGCCGACCTCAACATAATTGGGAACAGGCTAGGCAGATGAGTGATGACGATGATATTATAACATTATATTGAATTCAGTTATTTTAGTAGTACCTATATTAATACCTATGTATATTGAAAAAAACACGATGGCATTATGTAGGCGAAGCACAATAACATTGAGCTCAAACAATCTATGTAAAAATAAAGCAGGCCAATGTGGTCCTTATTGACATGTACATAAAGACTATTTTGCCTTGAAGGCAGTTGACAAATATCATTAAAACTCGATTTACATTAAATATATAAGTTGAATCATGTAGCCACAACTGCCATAACTATAATATTAATTCATGTAATCTTGTCATGCAATAATTTGCCTTATATACTTTATGTTTTATGAAAAAGGCTCTGAAAAAGAGGTAAATACCTAGAATTCAATACCAAAAAGTACATAATGTTGGAATAAAAGGTCACAACAACAAACTGTGAAAGTGTGACATCAGCATATAACGAAATATGTAAGTAAATAGCGAGATAAACAGTATTGCATCAGCAAAGTAGGCATAACAAAGTAACCTGACACCGCATGACGTCGTTATGTACGCAGGTGTCCTACTACGCAGTAACAATAAGCCCCGCCCTTTTATAAAAAATGGACTTTACCACGGTAATACCTTAATGTGAGTGGTTTAAAAGGGCGGGAAAATATTGGTTTGCTCGCTACTTGCGCTACCGAGTTCAAGATATAAATAGGGGCGCCTTGTAAAAATAGAGTTAGTCGTCTTCATAATTCAGCCACTTATAAGTCGTTTGTAACGTTGCTATGCCCGTCGCGTAAGTCAGACAGTTTCTTAGTCTTAATCAAGTCAGTGTATTGTTAGTCATAAGTGCTCTTTATATTCTTTACCGTTGTTTGTGTTCTTGTACATTATTGTTACCAGTTTATTGTGTGTGCAAATCAAGAATTAGAGTGATTATTTACGATTCAACGTGTTTTATTACTCTTGCGAAAGAGGCCAACCGCCAACCGACCTACATTACCCTATCCGTGTAAGCCGTGTGCTACATTTTGGTCCTTCGAGAGCCGGATCAGGGTCATAAAGAGTAATCATGAGTGAAAAGAGTGCCATGACAACGCGCAGTAAGCTAAAGAAACTGGCTGAAGAGATGAGTACGCGACGATGGAGGGACGTCTCGGACTCGGGCCTACCGTCCGAAAAGACGCCGGGTTCGCCGTCCATAGCACCTACGATGGCATCAACATCGATTCCCAATATACCCCTGACGGGTGGTCCAGTATTCGACCACAGTAGAAGTACGTCAGAGGGTCAGGGAGGGCCGCAGGCAGCGAGAAGGCGCCGCGGCTCAGTACACAGCAGCAAGGGCTCATCTAAGAATAGCCGCAAGAGTGTGGAATTCTTACGAAAAAGGATCGAGTACGAAGCTGAACGTGAGTTGGTGCAACTAAAGGAGAACCTCCTGAGGAAGAGGGTACAGGCAGAGCTCGCCGAGGTAGAAGCGACTGCCGACAGTGGTGACGACTCAAACTCGGATGTCGACACGGCGCAGCGCGTTGAAGAATGGATTCAAACAACGCCCCAAGTTACGCAAACCGATACAGTGTTGTGTACGCCGTCTGTGTCCCGCGCGCCTGTTGAAGTGGCCGCGCCCCGTGAGACATCTGTAACCCGAGAGCAAAACGTAAGTACGCTAAATATTGAAAATAGTGCTTACCGTGTACCGGCCGTGCCTAGAGAGCTAAATATATCACAGTTAATAAATAACCCTGTGTCGGTAGCGGTGTCCAATGTAATGACGCCTGCTACGCCTTTGTACACGCCAGTGTCGACGGCAGTGAGATTTACATTACCTGAAAATTATCCCGTCTTTACTACTCCGGCCGCCAGTGTACCTCGAGTATCGACTCTCGAGTCGGATACACAGCGGCAGAGATATAGCGGAGTGGGTGAAACAGAAAGGCGGCGTGATTATTCAGGGGATAGAGAAAATAAGTTCGATAAACTGGCAGAGGCAATAACGAGCATGGCACGACCGCGGCCGGTACCTAGACAGGCGTATGAGTTGCCTCATTTCAATGGAGACCCCGCAGAGTGGATTTCTTATAGAAATATGTATTGGGACACAACAGAGTTGTATAACTTCAAGGCACATGAAAATCTAGCACGTCTAAAAACCTCACTGCATGGTGAGGCGAAGATTGCGGTGGAGGACTTATTACGCACGTCCACTGACCCATCGGCAATAATGCGTGCCCTAGAGGAGGAGTTTGGTCACCCTACCTTAGTACTTCAATGTGCTCTAAAAAAGGTCAGAGATTTACCTAGAGTGACAGAAAGTTGCCGCGAGTTAAGGAAGTTTTCGACTACCGTAAGAAATTGTGTCTCGTTATTCAAAAATATACGTGCGGAGGGATATTTAAACAATCCACAGTTAGTAACTGAGTTGTTAAACAAATTGACTCCCATACAACGATCGCAGTATGGTGACTTTGCCATGGGCTTGGATAACACACAGGGGGTGGACTTGAGAGTGTCACCAAACCTGGAAATAGTATCGCACTTTCTAGTACACCTAGCACGATCATCATCATACTATGTACAACCTACGATGAATGAAGCTAGTACGTCTAAAGGCCCTGTGAGACATACAGCAGGCCCACCCCGAGCAGCGAACAACGTGCGTCCTTTTGTAAATAGACAACAGATGGCGCAACGTGTATATACACAAAGCGACGAAGTTAACGCGCCTAAAGAATGTGTAATGTGCAAGAAAGAGCACACCATTGAAGAATGTGAGCAATTTAAAAAGTTAAATGTTTCACAACGTTGGGAGAAGATAAAGGAAATGAACATATGTTTTAAGTGTCTAATAAGAAAACACCCTAAGAGGTTTTGTCGTGCCAAGAGATGTGAAACGTGCGGTTACGGCCATCATATGTTGTTACACGCAGACAAGAAACCGAAACAAGAAAGTGTAACCAACATAGGGGATTGGAGAGCTACAGCCCTACTGAAGATAATACCGGTAACTTTGAACTATAAGAATGGTGACGAGAAACAGTGCTACGCCTTGTTAGATGATGGTGCAACAGTGTCACTGATTGATAGTTCGCTCGCCACCAACCTACCGGGTCCGCGAGTGCCGCTACTGTTGAAAACCGCGGGCGGCCACGGAGTAACTGACTTAACGTCGCGAGTAGTGAAAGTGCAAGTGAAAGGTCCTAACGGTGAAATCCACAACATTAAGTGCCGTACGATGGTGGACATTAATTTACCAACACAAACAGTGTCGTCCGCAATGTTGAGTGACAACGCCCACCTCAGCGACTTGGGTTGCGCTGAAATGGAGGGTGCCAAGCCGCTGCTGCTGATCGGCCAGGACAACTGGGAGCTTCTCGTCGGCCAGGACATCCGCCGAGGGCGATCTGGTAAGCCAGTTGCCTCACTTACTAAGCTAGGTTGGGTCGTACATGGACCACTAAATAATATTAATGGTATCGAGTCCGTAAATTACATGACTGTTTCCCTTCCTGAGTTGCATAATTTAGTCAAGTCTCAATTTGAATTAGAAGCAATAGGAATTTCACAAAGTACTCGCAAACACAAAGACGTTGAAAGGGCAATAGATATTCTAAACAATACTAGCCGCCGCACGCACAATAAGTTACAATGGGAAGTGGGTCTATTGTGGAGGCACGACAATACACAATTGCCTAACAATTACAGTCAAGCCCGACAGCGATTGTATGGCATAGAAAAAAGAATGGACAAAGACATTGTGTTCGCTGAGTCGTACACTAAACAAATAGAACGATTATTATCGGAGGGCTATGCACGAAAGATAGAGGGTGATTTAGATAGCTCTCCGATTTGGTACTTACCACATTTTGGTGTTGTAAACCCTAACAAGCCAGGGAAATTACGTTTGGTGTTCGACGCAGCTGCCGTATCTCACGGTACGTGTTTAAACGACAATTTGTTGCCGGGACCTGACATGTTAAACTCATTATTAGGTATTTTATTGAAATTTAGAATAGGCCCCATAGCCTTTTCAGGGGATATAGCTGATATGTTCATGAGAATCAAAATTAGGTCAGAAGATCAAGGCGCTCAATTGTTTTTATGGAGAGGCGCTGATCGTAATAGAGAACCAGAGATATACGCGATGAACTCAATGATATTTGGTGCAGTGTCATCGCCAGCTACGGCTATTTTTATATTAAATAAAAATGCTAACGAGTTTAGGGAGGACTATCCTGAGGCTGTTGAAGCAATTAGATCCAAGCATTACATGGACGATTATTTAGATAGTGCATGGACAAAGGAACAGGCCAACAGACTGATTGAGGAGGTGACCAGAATACACGCTTCCGGTGGATTCATAATACGGGGGTGGGTCACTAACTCGTCAGAGCTTCAGGAGAAGTTAAAATTAAACATGCCTGAGAGAGTGGCATTAGAAAAGGGTGTAGGCACCGTAGAACGGACCCTAGGTTTAATTTGGTCACCTAGGGAGGACACGTTAGGTTTTGATTTATCATTTAAACGTTTACCATTAGAACTTGTAAACGGTAACGTAGTGCCTACTAAGAGGCAATTTTTAAGCTTAATTATGTCAATATACGACCCACTGGGTTTCCTATATCCCTGCGTCATACAATCACGCATACTGATGCAGAGAGTGTGGAAATCGGGAATCCAGTGGGACGAACTCTTAAAAGAAAAAGATGCCAAGGAATGGTTTAAATGGCTGCATAATTTAAGTAAATTGTCTGAAGTTAAGATACCGCGGTGGTACGGTTTAAATCCCGATCACCTAGAACTACATGTGTTCGGAGACGCTAGCGAGCTAGCTTACGCCGCAGTAGCGTATTTGGTAGGGCTAGACTCGGAAGGAAACAGGGAAATCGTCATGCTACTAGGGAAAGCGCGAGTAGCACCACAAAAGGTAGTCTCTATACCAAGGCTAGAGCTACAAGCAGCAGTCTTAGCATGCCGTCTAGCAGAGACTGCTGAAAATGAACTAAAGTTAAATATTAAAAGTAAGTTTTTTTGGACGGACAGTAAAACTGTGTTAAAATGGATTAACTCTGACGCGCAAGAGTTTCAGAGATTTGTCTCTCATAGATTAGCTGAGATAGATAGGTTATCAGAAAGAGGCAACTGGCACTGGGTCCCCTCCGAGGACAACCCAGCTGATAAAGCAACCAGGATGTGTTGGCCTGAAAAGCACACAGACTGGCTCTCGGGCCCTTTGTTTTTGCGCAATTCACAGGAGCAGTGGCCGGCATGTCACGAGCATGAGGCAGCGGAGGCAGACCTCGAGCGCATTCAGCGGGTCCACACGACTATCGCGCCTGCAACGCCGCTCATACAGTACGAGCGGTATTCATCGTGGCCGCGGACTCAGCGCGTGATGGCACGCGTGCTCATTTTCATTGGGCGCTGCCGTAAACAAAGAACAACAGCCGAGCTACGTGCAGGCGACCTAGAAGGTGCACATAATCTTTTAATTAGGTTGTGCCAAGCAGAGAGCTATCCAGAGGAGCGGGCCGCCATTCTTACAGGGCTACCTGTACCTAACAACAGCAAGATAAAAGCGTTAGATCCGATGATAACAGACGACGGACTGCTACGTGTGAGAGGGCGCCTGAGTGCCTGCGAAGAACTGACATTCGGTGAGAGGCATCCCATTATTTTAGATGGGCGTCATCCTTTAACGCGAAAGCTAATTGCCTACTACCACGCAATGGCTTTACACGCAAACCACGAGACCGTCGTCAACAATCTCCGAGAGAAGTATTGGGTAACCAAAATAAGGACATCTGTAAAAACAGTAGTAGCCAACTGTCAGCTCTGCCGTATATGTAAGGCTAGACCTGCCCCTCCTAAGATGGGTGATCTACCACTCGCGAGATTAGAAAATACTAGGAGAGCCTTCGTGCGAGTAGGGGTCGATTATTTTGGGCCAATGGAAGTGGCCATAGGACGGCGCCGCGAGAAAAGGTGGGGTGCCCTTTTTACCTGCCTGTCAACACGCGCCGTGCATCTTGAGTTAGCCGCTTCACTGAGCGCCGACTCAGCGATATTAGCCTTGCGGCGCCTGATAGCGCGCCGCGGGCAACCAGCACACTTATATTCAGACCAGGGTACAAATTTCATCGGGGCCAACAGCGAGCTCCGAGCAGCCCTGAGAGACTTCAACCATAGACGAGTACAAGAAGAAGCCATCAACCGTGGCATAGTGTGGCATTTTAACCCGCCATCAGCGCCGCACATGGGTGGCTGCTGGGAGCGCCTGGTGCGTTCAATTAAAAACGCACTAAGGAGTACATTGAAGGAGCGAGCGCCTCGTGAGGAGGTCCTCTACACCCTTCTCACTGAGGCCGAGCTGGTCGTGAACAGTCGACCGCTAAGTTATGTGTACGACGACCACAACCAACCTGTGGTCTTGACGCCGAACCATCTACTCCTGGGCACTGCGTCCGGGAGTACTCCGTTCACCACGAGCGACGACGCAGACATCGACTCCCGCAGGCAGTGGCGACGTGTCAACGCGCTCGCCGACATGTTCTGGCGGCGCTGGCTGCGGGAGTACCTCCCGACGCTACAACGGCGTGAAAAGTGGGCCAATAATGTGCCAAATGTGTGTATAGGAAACGTAGTAGTGATAATAGATAACACCAAAGAACGCAGTGCGTGGACCAAGGGTGTAATAGAATCAGTGTATCACGGTAGTGACGGTATTATACGTGTAGTAGACGTAAGAACCAAAAATGGGGTCCTGCGTCGGCCCGTAGCCAAGATTATTGTGCTTCCCACTGAAAATGTGTAATGCGGTGGAACCCTGTTACAGGGGGTGGAATGTAGGCGAAGCACAATAACATTGAGCTCAAACAATCTATGTAAAAATAAAGCAGGCCAATGTGGTCCTTATTGACATGTACATAAAGACTATTTTGCCTTGAAGGCAGTTGACAAATATCATTAAAACTCGATTTACATTAAATATATAAGTTGAATCATGTAGCCACAACTGCCATAACTATAAAATTAATTCATGTAATCTTGTCATGCAATAATTTGCCTTATATACTTTATGTTTTATGAAAAAGGCTCTGAAAAAGAGGTAAATACCTAGAATTCAATACCAAAAAGTACATAATGTTGGAATAAAAGGTCACAACAACAAACTGTGAAAGTGTGACATCAGCATATAACGAAATATGTAAGTAAATAGCGAGATAAACAGTATTGCATCAGCAAAGTAGGCATAACAAAGTAACCTGACACCGCATGACGTCGTTATGTACGCAGGTGTCCTACTACGCAGTAACAATAAGCCCCGCCCTTTTATAAAAAATGGACTTTACCACGGTAATACCTTAATGTGAGTGGTTTAAAAGGGCGGGAAAATATTGGTTTGCTCGCTACTTGCGCTACCGAGTTCAAGATATAAATAGGGGCGCCTTGTAAAAATAGAGTTAGTCGTCTTCATAATTCAGCCACTTATAAGTCGTTTGTAACGTTGCTATGCCCGTCGCGTAAGTCAGACAGTTTCTTAGTCTTAATCAAGTCAGTGTATTGTTAGTCATAAGTGCTCTTTATATTCTTTACCGTTGTTTGTGTTCTTGTACATTATTGTTACCAGTTTATTGTGTGTGCAAATCAAGAATTAGAGTGATTATTTACGATTCAACGTGTTTTATTACTCTTGCGAAAGAGGCCAACCGCCAACCGACCTACATTACCCTATCCGTGTAAGCCGTGTGCTACAATTAAGTCTGCTTTTGTACTTTGAGCTTGAAGTCCCACATTATAACTAAATACTACTTGGGACTTTAACATACTTAACTGGCCAAATGTGGGTACTTATTACACCTCTGCTTAACCCTTCGGGGATTACAGGCGTGATGGCGTTATGTTTATTATTCTGTAAGCCAGTTCACTCGGACCACTGTCCACTGTTTCTCAAGTTTAGTAGTATCTGAGGTCAAGGAAACTGTTTCTATGTGAGAAGCGCTCAGCTTAATGGCGCCCGAGGGACCTAACAGTACAAGTTGTATTAAATTCTAACACATTCCATTAGTTTGCTAGACTTACTCTTGGAGTACAAGTGGTTTTCTTGTCTATGCAGCGTTTATCAGAAATGCGTGGTCATATCCAAGTGTGTTGTGGCTGGGTTTTCACCAAAGTTGAGTGAGGAGCGAGGCGTAGCGTGTATGTGAAACTAACCAATCACGTAGCTAGAATACATCAAGCTGTGAAAAAGAGGCGATATTATTGGTTGGTGGCCTTCTAACCTAACCCGTTCGAATCGGGGTGTCCAAACTCTCGAGCTCGTTTCGCTCGCTCTTGCGCTCAATAAAACACCAAAATATTAACTTTTATGATTACTTTTACCAGAGGGGTAGCAAAATCTTAGAAAAACAGGAGGCAGATAAAAACTATGCAATTCACGTGAACTCGGAAGCAACGGAATAACGTAAAGCATAACTTACACTTTTAACAAAATGGCCGGCATTTTGAGATAATTTCGTCAGATGGAACGTCAAAAACGTTAGAATTTAGTTAGATTTACGTTCCGTTTCAAGCTTAGTTTGTTATTTACCAATATTTTTAGAAAATAATTTTAAAGACTTCGACGCTGCTCCAGCAGTTAAAACTGCAAAGGGGTGCTTCAGATAATTCCTCTTGAAAACAAATTCAGGCGACTCGATACTAAACCCAACCCCTTAAAACATATTCTGGCGAGATGTGGGTGTTTAGGTACACTCTGCCTAATCCTTCGGGGTTTAAAGGCCTGATGTTATAATAGTAATAATTCAATTATTTATTCGAGTAACATAACTCATAGCGTTAGTATCAGTATTAGTATCAGTAGTACAGTTCTCTTCCATGAAGTTTAGGCACATAAACTGTAGCTACCTATCCCGATATTATAGTAGTCACATTAGAAACCCCAAAAGCATTAAAACCTTATTTTATTAAAAGAAGTATCTACTTACTTAGGAACTATATAACCAAGAAACTGCAAGCTTTTCGAGCTAATCCTCAAACTTAGGACAGAGTACAGAGACTCTGCTCACACCTCACACAGCAACCGCTTTCAAAGGATTAAGCTCGAACATACGGTTGCTTACCTACTTACTTGGTTTATATTTTCATTTTATCTGAAAATAAACTTTATTTCGTGTGCGACGTTCGAACAATTGTTTATGGGATCGGGGAATTTTCGTTAACTCGCCTTTTTGTGACAAGAAAGTAGCTTTTGAAATCCCTTTTTTTCACGCTTAATTTTGGCGAAATTGTGTTAAATACATAAACTACCTCTAGGATATAATTATGTACTAACAATATCTAGGGCTTCAATGACTTTACTTTTTTGTTTTCTTTTCTTGTTACTTGTATGGTGTACCTACATAATAAAGAATATTTTTTTTCAGGCTATCTGTAAACATACCCTAACGAAGCTTTGTTAGGTAGGTATGTTTACAGATAAAAGCCTTTCAGCTGAAAGGTACTTGTTTTCCCCGTTATTGTATTTTTTTTTGTTCTGCATCATACCTGGGAAGCTTTGCAATTAAGGATCCGTATACACCTTGTTTAAGTATATATTTGTTGGGTTGTCAGGATTTATTCTGTTACACTCGTAGAATAGAACAGAATAATATTCATTTCTGAGTATATGGTACATAAAGATCTTAATACAATACAGTTTCACATACACTACCGTCGTTCATTATATGGGCAGACGATGGGTTTCGTGCAATGAAAATACACTGTCTCTATTAAACCAACATAATACTTGAAATTATAACTTAATAACACGGGGCACAATAAATCGGGGTACAGTTCCAGGACGTCTCAACTCCGCTGTGATCAGACGCCGAGCTGAAAACATCAGGGCTCTATAGAAGCACGCTGTGGTGTTGGTAGACTTGTCAGTAGGTCGCGTGACGTCACCAACGGCGCGCTTGCGATTCATTCTGTTAGTACTAACGACCTGATCCGACATATTTATTTTTCATAAAGGTATGTATAAAATATTTATTTAATATTTGTACACCACAGACTACCCACAGGTATTGTCACTCCTCCTCTCATAAATCCATCCAAAGGTTGTATTGAAAAGATCGATTTTAGTCATAAGACCGTCCATTGTGTCACCCTATTTATAAATTCTTTATTGTATTGCTCCAAAACGCAAATCGTAGACGTGGCTCAAAAGGCTGCCCAACTTGACTGGGACTGGGCAGGACATGTCTGTCGCATGCCGAACGAATCAACGAACTGTGGGCCCGTAAAGCTCAGGATTGGTGCTCTGAAACAGTGACATGGGGTCGCGACAGATCACGAAGGAGATGGCGATACGAACTGGATGTCTTCTTAAAGAATTAGAAAAAAGTAGCACATAATCGTGACCGTTGGAAGAAATCGAGGGAGGCCTTTGCCCAGCAGTGGGACAATATAGGCTAGCTATTATTTATACATATAAAAATCTCGAGTCACGGTGTTTTTGGTTGCACTCTCTGAAAAGGCTCGAGAGATTTTTATAAAAAAAAATTCAGTATATTTGGTAGATATGAGAAGAACAACGTTTGCGAGGTCAGCTAGGAATATGTAATATAATTTTATAACACATTTACTCGTAAAGGGGCTCTTATTTCACCAATTTCAATATCGTATGGTACCTCATTACGTACTTGTGCGGTAATGTAAAGTAAAACGCACGGCTTCAAGATGCTCCGTCAAAAACGAACGGCACTTTTTTAAATCTTAGCAAAGAGTTTTTATTTCAGAAAAGTGGTCAACATTTTATGAGTAAAATTAACTTTGGGAGATAAAATATAATCAATAAACATTAAATTATTTAATTTAATTAGTTTGACAATAGATTACAACCATTTATTTTTAACAAAAACACAAAAACATTAATTTACTGTATTAGTAATACTGACTGTTTTTGTGCCTTTGCCTTAAAAAAAGCGTTAATGCGCGCGCCTCACTAATTTGTGAACAAGTAAAAATTATTCCGCGCGCTTTTTCTTTTCGCTGTATTGTTTTTATTGAAAAATATCGTCAAGTAATGATGAATTTATTAATTCGACACCGCCTGAAGTCGTAATTAAGTTGATGATTGCCCTTTGTGTTCCAGGGACGCGGTATCTCTTTCGAACAGCCCGCAGCCCTGGCAGGCATCGGCCCTTGCGGGCCCCTCCCTATTTGCTGACATCTCTTTGAGGCGCGCGTGGAACACGAACGCGCCGTCAACACGGCCTGTCGTCAAAAGACGGACGGACGGCGAGCTAGCCCATTACTCACCGTCCACAGGTCCGCGTCTACGGTGGCCGGAATCCACCACGTGACCCCCGACGCCCGAGGCGTCTCCCGCGGCGGCTGGGACGAGAGGTTCTCTCCCTCTCACGCTCCGCCACCTCCTTCGCTAGCATGACTGCTTCGCAGAAGGTGGTGGCTGCTACGATCCTTACATACTCCTTTTGCCTCGTCCACGTTATTTTTTTTTATTCGAGGTCTTTATACATTATTTGATGATCTTATTGTATTTGTTCACAACTCCGGATTTATTTCGTTACATTGGCTAAATATATCGCCTTTTATTAAACATCGAAACATGTTATTAAAACCATTTTTTTTTTTGGGTTGACTTAACTTATTGATTTACATCGTTTAATTTCTATGTGCAGATTAGACATGGGACTGTAACCTAACTGGCGAAATGTGGATCATGTAACGTTAAGGTCATCTCTGCCTAGCCTACCCTTTGGGTAAAAACTGTCGTGTTATATGTTATGTTTGTGTATTGCAACATACAGAGGCAGAAAAGTATGCACATTTAATTTCACAATGATGGCAATAGGCTCGCTCCTGTTACATGGAACTTAAACATAACTGGCGAAATGTGGGTGTACTATTAGGTACACTTCTGCCTAACCCTTCGGGGATTACAGGCGTGATGTTAAGTTGTGTTAATTTCACATACGCGTACTACCGAGTCCACCCAGGGGCGACCAGTATTCAAACTTATCATCTAAGGCATAAGAATGAGAGTAGTAGACCGTCAGTGAACTCGCTAGTACCTATTGTATTGGGATCGTTGACTGGTGCGTAGATACATACTCGTAAATAGGCACAAATATTATTACGAACATCGGATATACCGACGGGCCGTATAATGAATATCAATTATAGCATCAGTAGTTTTACCAACGGGGTGCCAAAGAGTATGTAAAGAACAGAGTGGTCCTTTTACAGATTTAAATTAAAAAGGAGAATGTCATATTTGAGTCGACGATCTTCTTTCAAATATTTCGGTTAGGTACGGACACTACGTATATATTTTCTTAAACGCAACTTTTTTAAAAATGATGTTTAATCAACTCTATATCCCTGCATGATTGACTGGAAGAAATATCACGAAATGCAGGTAGGTATAACATGTATATTCGTCGATTTATGCTAGAAAGTATCGATCACGAATCCAAGGACCGAAAACCATTATTTATTTATTTATAGCTTCACATCTGACAGTATATTAACATAAAATCATTGTATCAAACATTATGCCGATTACAAAGAACTCAAAAAAAAAGATTATCTGAAAGTGACTCGAAAGTTAATTAAAAGCAAAGCAAGAAAGAAGAGATACAGAGAGAGGGGGGGAGTTTTTGATGAAAGCTATTATTTATTACACCACGTATTGATACCCGGTTATATATAACGAGACATGGTTCCACAGTCTATATGGACACCGATTTACTTAGTCAAATAAATAGAATATACTTTATTGTTCACCAAAACTGTACCACATTTCTTGATCGATATTACTAATATTCTAGTAATGAGGAGAGATGAAACGCATGTGACTAAAAGAGTGATGGACATGAATGTTGACGGATGGAGTGGAGAAGAAGACCCAAGAAATGACTGATGGATTGCGTGAGGAATGATAAGAAAGAGAAAGGAATAAATGATGCCGTGACATCTGACAGGGGAGAATGGAAGAAGAAAAAGTGTTGCTTCGACCCTAAGTAGATTGGGATATCGGCAGGAAGATGATGATGATGATTGCTAATATTCCAGTAATCTTGTAGATCGATTACGCAGCCACTATCACGACTTGTAGCATGTCCAGACGCTATCTAGAACAAAACTGGACAGACATCCGGTTGTGCGTTCAAACTTTCTTCCTGGTCGAAGCTTCTATGGCGAAAGTAACAGCCAAGCGAGCAAGTCACGGTCGTGGCCGCGTTATGCGCGAGGTCTCTGACCACTCTGCGAAACTATTTACTCTATGTAACCGCATGTCCCCCGGACCGGAGAAGTCTGAGGAAACTATAATTTTATCTTCATTATTGTACTTGACAAGTCACAGTACAGTACTCCACGTGTGCACCACAAGCGTTGCCCGTATTTTTAATTCATTTTTTTTTCCCCACATCGGAGTGTATAAAACTAAATCCCTGGGTGATCGGATCTCTAGTCCGATTTCGTTCGCTTCTATATTAAGAACGCCTTCGTCTGGCCTCGCACGATGCGTGTGCGCACACTAAACGTTCACACAATAAAAACCAAACGTAGTACATATTATATTTTTCCGACGAACCCGACTTAAACCGACCTCACATAAATTTTCATGTGATTTTTGTGCAACGATAATATTTCGTTTTTTTTTTCGTATAATGGTGAGCTTTTCTTTTTATTAAAATAGATGTACTTGAAACTCGGACGTTTTCAAAGCTAAGTTAATAAAATGATCGCGTAACCGTTGTCATCATGTGGATTGAGTTCTAATTGGCTCTCGTCTTAATATTTCAGTTCAAAAAGTGAGAAAAAAGTGAAAATAATCGTGTGAGTATCCCTGAAGAAGACAAAATGAAGTTCACTATTGACGTTTTGGGGATTTTTCTTAAAGTGGTTGTAAAGGTTAGTTGTTTTATTTATGATAATTATGCGAATAGGATAATAATAGTTGGTGAAGTCTTTAAAGATAATTTTGAAAAAGCTGAAATAAGAAGAGCTCCCAAAATTAACTCCGTGTTAATTTTAGAAGATCCGCGTCGATATAAGTTCATGAGAATGTGTGACGTAGGCGTAGGTAAATGCTTCTGTTTATCTGTCACACACTCAATTTGTCTCAAGCTTTTATGCACAGCCCTTTCATAGTTAACCTCTAACTGTCAAAATCATAGTCAATTTTATTCTCATATCAATATTTTTTCTGTTAGTTATGTTGCTGTCAAATCTGCTTGTGCTGTGACAAATCTGTCAAAATTACCGTCATCATTATACTTATTACAGTAAGATTGCTTTTGGCTTCAAAGATAAAATAACTGTGAAGGGACTGTACCCACTCCTTTGATTGTTTTTCTTTTTTAAGCATCTCGTTTTTTTTTTCTATCGTTTTATTGTGCAGTTTATTTTTAAATAAAAAAATAAAAGTGGTACTTTAAATTAAGTACACTAAATAAAATTTAAATAATTGATCTAATAAACTAGAAACTGTTAAATCCAACAATTAAAATTATCCTACTATTATCATGAATGCGAAAGTTTGTAAGGATGGATTGATGTTCACTCTTTCACGCAAAAACTACTGACCGGATTTAGATGAAATTTGGCATACAGATAGTTTATAACCTAGATTAAGACAAATTATATTTTTTACTCCTGTAGTACGATCCCGTGGGACATTACCGAAATCCACGCAGGCGAAGCCGCGAGCATAAGCTAGTTTTGAATTAATAACAATTATTGGACTTAGATGACTTTGACTGCTTCGTTGGTCGAGTAGTCGCAAACGCGACTGCTGCACATGAGGTCCTGGGTTCGATTCCCAGGTCGGGCAAAGTGTTGTGGGGTTTTTCCATCAGGAATTTCTCAGTAGCAGCCACGGAGTCTGAATTTGTGCCCGGTTGATGGCAATAGGCTCGCCCCCTATTACATGGGACTTAAAACATAACTGGCGAAATGTGGGTGTACTATTAGGTACACCTCTGCCTAAACCTACGGGGATTACAGGCGTGATGTTATGTTGTTATGTTATTGGACTTAGATTGCGCTAAAATGCAATTCAATTCGAATAATAAATAAGTGCCTGGTTGAAGATAATAGGGTCGCCCGCTATTACAAGGGACTCAAATGTATCTGGCGTAATGTGGGTGCAACTTTTGGTACACCTCAGCCGAACCCTTCGGGGATTACGGGCGTGATGTATGTTTTGTTTTAAAATAGGTTAAAATTCAATACATTGAATCAATATAGCGACATGTTGACTCCCCCATCATTTACATGCGACCTATTTTGTCGAACTGACCCGAGGCATTGTAAATCAGTTGTCTATCTATCTAGTGCAAGTACTCGCAGCCAATTGACTATCAAATTGAGTAGTTGTTTCTGACAGGCAACATTCTGGCATTGCGTTTATAGTTTAGTAATAATATGTTTGAATTAAACGAGTTTCACGGAATTTCTTCTCCATTACAACGCCACGGAGCCTGGATTTGTGCCCGGTTGATGGCAATAGGCTTACATGGAACTTAAACATAACTGGCGAAATGTGGGTGTACTATTAGGTACACCTCTGCCTAACCCTACGGGGATTACAGGCGTGATGTTATGTGTATCTCCTCCATTCTTCTCCATAGAGCTCTACTCTTTGGAGTGAAAAACTACAGTCGTTTGAGCTTCATCTTTTTATCTTTGCCTGTAACTGACTGTCAGACAAGACACAAAATTCAAATCATTTGTCGTTTGAGTTGTGATCCATTTGATCATTCAACTATGTTGGATCAACACAGTAAAATCGTTCTATGACAAGTAAAGCTTTTTTTACCCGACTAAGGACGGTAATGTGTTTAACAGCCTATACAATGTATGTTTGTTCCATTATGGCACTCTAGAGACCAAACGCGTGTGCCGATTTTGATGATTATTACGTTAATCGATTTGCCTCAGTGTTGTGAGTGTCACTAGTGACACCAAAGACATGATTAATCAAAATTCAATATGGCGACAGTGAGACACCATTATGAGAAATAAAAAATAAATGAAGTCGACGCGTTAAGTGGGATTTCATTGAATAGGTATTTGAAAACGGTTAAGTTTCTTATAATATACAGGCTCTAATGATTTTTATGTTTATTTGTTAGGTATGAGAATAGGTCGTAAAGTATATTTCACACCGTAATTTAGTAATAAAAGCTAGTAATTTTATATTTTTTTCCAACGCTGTGCGGTTCAGTCTTGCCCAGTCCTGGATAATGGTGTGTCTTGTGGATCGCAAAATTGATGGAGTGTTTAAGATTCGGATCTCGATTCTCAATCCTGGTGTTGAAATTTTAGCTTGTTGACATTTTTTTGAAACAAGCCTAGTGTGCAGTTAACAGTCAACACAAATATTATTATTTTATTTAAAAATAAAATGTTTTACAAATAAAAAAAATACTTTGAGAAAGACAAAGTATGACTAAGTAAACTACAGAAAACCCTATTCATAATTTATAAGTTTTTGGATGTTCTGTCACTTACAGACAGGTCAGTTTTAGAATAATATTTATTATTGTTGAAAGGTTATAAAACAGTGCAGTTTGTTCTAGTTTCTACAAGGTCCTATAGTAAATAACTCCAGATGTAACCTATCCAACATAATGTAACCTGTACACAATCCAACATAATATTGCGTACATTCTGCCCAAGACATTCTGTACATCATTCGGCAGTGCATGCCATATGATGTACAGATTGTTCATATTCGCAATCAGATCTAGAATATAAAGGGTGTCTGTAAACAGACTCTTAACGAAACTGAAAGACACTTGTTCTGCCCGTCGTCATAGCGATCATTTTTTTGCTCAAGACCATACCCGGGAACCTTCTAGTTACGGAGATATTGGGGGTCAAAGATCCAACTTTTTCACAACTTTTTTTTTTTAATACATGTTTTTAATGATTTTTAATTTAAACACCTCCAGGACCCCCTTACTATTCAATCCTTCCATCAGCACAATGTTTTGAGTGTCAAAACGTGATTTTCCAGCCCAAAAAAAAAGGTCGTTTCCCAGCACTAATTTTTGTGTAAAGTTACTTAGTTTGATGTACATAATGCTTGGTTGACGGCTTCGTGAAGAGTCTCTTTACACCCTGTAGAGATTGATCCTGGAGAGTGGACCTGACTGCTTACAGCCGACTTTGACAGACACTGTACTGAAATATCAGGTAAAATCTTATGCTCGTAGACAGTCCACTGTCTGCCCAAGTTTTCTGCTCCAGACGTGAAGGAAAACGACTGTGATGGCGAAAGATTGAACAGCTATAAACAAAATAAGTTGTTTATATCGAATCACATCATGTACGATTTTATTAATAGCTAGTACGTAATGCTCCTTAGGCTTCGTTCATTGCATCGGGCGAACTGACTGGTGTGAGTGAAACGCGTGACGTGTTCCTGTTTTGTTACGAGATGGTCAGAAATTAAATGCTTAAGCTGGCCATAGACGATAACATATGCCTGGCACGTAGACTGCTGCGCTGCGTGTCGCGGGTTTGATTTTGCACGGAACAAATATTTGTATGGCCTACAGGTAGTCGTTCCGGGCCTGGCTGTTTGTGAGTTTAAATATCTGGAAACGCACCCACGATACAGGAGAAATCCCTAGTGTGGGGCAAAGTATTTTCTTTAAAAAAAGGTTTATTGGGTATTTTCCACCAGGAATTTCGTAGCAGCAACCCCAAAATAATTATGGACTTGAGCCTGGTTGATGGAAATAGAGTCGCCTGGATTTCTTTTTTTTTATTGCAAGATGGGCTTGCTCTTGACCTCAATCCCACGTGATGGATGGTATGGTATAGAGAGAAATTCTTTCGATTCACTAGTAGTAGTATCTAGTTTTATGAGCGTTTTCCTTATCTGGTCGAGCTCGTAACGTTTTATTAACCAAGGGTTACTTACTACTGCACTTACTGAAGCAAAACAGTCCTTGGTCTATCTTCGTTAGGGTCTGATAACCCGTTATTTATAGGTATGATACTAGCTGACCCGACAGGCGTTCTGTCCTTTTCTAGATGTCAATAACTGCTCCACCTACTCGGTCCTTCTATAGCTAAGAATCGTCCAGAAGTACAAAAAAAGAATCATCAAATTCGGCCTAGCAATTTAGGAGGAGAAGAATTACGAACACACACACACACCGGAATTTAACACACACAGTAGATTATTTTTTTTGCGATTTCAGGTTTGGTCCCATACTTAAAGTTGTTTGTTATGATGAGTACAATCACGTGTTTAGGTATCGGTCACTAATTACCAGTCACCCTCTAAGTGACAATGGTGTAAGTTGGCGGGTTGGCGGCGTTGGTATAAAGATCCCTTTACACAGAGAGTCAACTCCACACGGAAGTATTCAATTGATACACACAGACGATTGCATCTAGTTTATGTTTTGAAACAATCGTTTAGTGTTGTTTGTACTTTGCTGTGACGTGCGTCTAGCCATAGTTACTTTTTATTTTAGTCTGTGATAAAATTGTGTTTTTTGGGCTATCCTTAAATATTGACGGTTGGAGTTGTGACATATTTTCGGCTCGAAAACCAAAGACGCTCATTGAGCGAAAAAACTACACCACATTCTGGCATTTTCAAATAGCCACAAGGCCAAATTAGCGTTTAGGCTCAATTGGGTTTCGAAGAAAAGCCACAGCGCGTGCCGAGCCATTTTCATGCAAACTGCCCTTTAAAAGCGGGTGATAAAGTTTAAATCCCCGTGGACGAAGTTACGGGTGAAGTGCTAGTTATACTCTATAAGAAATGGTAACGTAAATTTTGTGTATTTTCACCTGCTCACATGGAGCAGCAAGATCACCATCATCATTTCAACCGAAAGACGTCCACTGCTGGACATAGGCCTCCAAAGGGGGGTTTTGCCATAATAGCCACGCTTGGCAGGCGGGTTGGTGATCGCAGTATGGTTGTTACAAAGGCACAGAAAACGCTGCTGCCCATTCTCTGGTAAGTCCCTTAGTCGCCTCTTACGACACCCATGGGGAGATATGGGTAGCAAGATGTTCGAGCAGTCTCATTGACTAATTAAAATTAAACTTATAAATACAACAAGGACTGCTTCTTTGGTCTAGTGGTCGCAATCGCGACTGCTGAGCGTTGGGTCCCGTGTTCGATTCCCGGGTTGGACAATTTTTATTGGGTTTTTAAATTGAGAATTTCTCAGTAGCAGGCACGGAGTCTGGATTTGTGCTGGTTGATGGTCATAGGCTCACCCCCTATTACATAGGGCTTAAACAACTGGCAAAATGTGGGTGTATTATTAGATACACCTCTGCCTAACCCTTCCGTGGCAAGCGTGAAGTTATCTTATGTTTAATTGCTTTCACGTTTGGCAGCATCTCGGCGAAAATCTTCGCTGTTTCGGACAAGGATATTAAAATTTTGATTTTCTTAAAACTATTTTATCTATTTTTTTTTTTTAAAGAAAATACAACGCATATTGTTGACGTTATTAAAGTCCAAAGTTGATAAGATTTTCTTGAAATCGAAGACGTTTTTCTGAAATCAATTGTGTACCATTTCAACTGCATAGCTTTCCCATACTTAGACTATCTTATTTAGAATTACTATCTACATACACGTCATTTAAATACAAGGATATAAAGAAAATCATCATAATAAACTCCGGATTGACTTGTAAATAGATACTCTAAAAGTTTTAATAATTGATTTGCTCAAAAACACAATAAAGAATAAGTAGATGGAAAAATGTGTCACATCTTCTAAAAATGGCCATCGGTGAGCATAATGCTCCGACACCATGTGAGACACTGGCACAGCGCTGGTTTTCAGCGCCTTTTTCTGCTTTTCCGACACAAAGCATTTTTTGTTTCGTTCAACTACTAAGCGTTTCGTATATAAAGCTTTTCTTTCTTTCTTTAATGTGTGGTTAGTACCTAACCTTGTGTCAGAGGTTTTGTACCGCCCAGGAGCGTTTGACTTGGCTTTACATGGCCGTCGAGAAATATCTCTCAGGCTCCGATCAAAGTAAGACGAATGTGACGCGTGATGCGGGACGTGGCTGCTCTAATGTTCTAATCATTATTTCCGTTCTCCATACAAGCTATTTAGCACAATCGACGCGAGTGAATTCCAAATTACGGGCAGGATTCACAGAAGCAAACCCCCACGTAAAACGAAACGAACGAACGAATGATCTCAACTCTGGCTTATCTAGAAAGAGAACGTAGTTGTACGTACGAACTGACCGACAGGGTGCAAGCATACAGCGACTGGCAGTAGGCCCTGAACAGTGTTATTTTAACCTCTCGCTTACACCGTGTGAACCTGAGGGCCAGCATGACATCTAACAGCCTACGCGGCTGTCAGGTGTAAAGGTGTCGCTGTATGCTGGCACCCTGTGGATCAGTTTTATACAGGGCTCGTACAATGCTCTACGAGTCCAATAACGCGTACCGGGTATTGCTGGGGTTGCCGCGCTTCTATAGCGCGTCGGGGATGTTCGCGGACATACGCGTTCCGGATTTCGGCTCACTGCTGTGTCTGCGAATGCATCACTGGTGTGTCGGGTGCGGGACGGCCCCAACAGCCTCGTGGCTACTGTAGCCGGCAGGGTGGATGGCCAAATAATGTGTCACTGGGTGGCGGCAAACAGACCGTCATTCAGATATTATGAATGTAATGAGTTTGTTTTAATGTGTTACTTACACGTTTTGGATCTCTGGTCTGAAAATAAAGATTTATTAATTTATTTAACTGATGTTTAGCCAAAGTTATGAGACACTGATCATGCTTATTGTTTGCGTGCTAACAGAGGATGCATCACGATACAAAATACTTACCTCAATTAGACTTTAGATGATACATGCATGCATCAACAAACCTCGTGTCCTATTTATTTTTAGAAAAACAACGAGGGTTGTCTATTTCCTGCGGTGATATAATTGGCTGTACCTAAGTCAAGTGTGTGTTGATACACAATATATAAATCAGCAACTGTTTGGTTGCCAATATACATGCAGCTCAGTGTAGGTGTTGTAAGCTCTCCTGTGTTTTGATCAAGAGTCCATCAGGCATTCGTATTTTTAGCCGACTTTTAAAACAGGAGGTCATGTATTCAAACAGTATTTTTTTTGTGTATGTACACCGATTTCTCTATAGTGACTCGCCCGATTATCGTTATTATTTTTTTATTTGGTAGAGGAAGCTAGCGCAATGGTCACATATATATTTTTTTTAAGTTTAAGAGTCTGACAGACCCCTACATCCCACCCCAGGACTGAGTAAATCCGAGTCTTACCACACGCAAAAAATACCACCACTCTCGGTTGAACTACCCAGTGACAGAATGTTATTTTGAACTACCTATTTATTGAAACTTTGCCTATTTTTATACCATATCGATGGATATATCGATAGATTAAATAATCATTATCTATTTATAACTTGTTGTTTGTATATGTATTTATTTTTTTGGCTTTGCGTAGTACCTTCTTCACATAAATAATTTAATTCCTTTTCCCCCTGTTTCTGTTAATTTATGCTAGGGAAAATTTATTTTATCTTATTAAATACATATTAGCTTGTATCGAACAGTCCACATGGCAGAAGACCGCAAGCTTGGAGATGCGGCATTATGTGGTCGAGAGCTTCAGTATTATGGGAACATCGAAGTAGAAGAAGTAAATAAAGCCATAATAAAAATACTAAACAATAACACATTAGCGAGAACAGCAAATCGCTGAAAACACCCCATAGCTCCACTAATTACTAAGCAGTTAGTTTGGCAGCACTGAACACAACTTGCGCGAAGTTGGCGGGAAAGCATTAAAATCGGATCAACTTCAAGTCCGTTTAACTTAAAGCCGTTTGAGTCATACAGAATGAATACTTGCTCTTCACAGTTTTAGTCATAATTGCTAGTAGCCGGTAGCGTAAAGATTTTCGAATTGTTTGTAGTTATAATTACACAACACGTGAAACTAATATTATGTATATTAGAAATAAGAGTGGAAAAGGTAAGTCTATGGCTAGATGATAAAAATAAAAGAAATATTGGTAATATTAGTAATTAAAAGTTTTTTTTTATAAACAATTAATCATGTAATCCAGTTTTAATACAATAAAATGCACTCGAGACACTTTATCCGCGAAATCGTCCAATGTCAAGAGCGAGAAATTAGTGATGTGTCACATGGTGTCCTCGCGTAGTGCTGTGCTGTATCGATTGAGTAGGTTTCCGTCTTACAAAAAGAAACAAAAGATGAAGCTTTAGTCCAGTCACAAGGCATAATAACTGTGAAAGGACTGGAGTTGCCCATTTCGAAGCGTAAAGCTCTATAGAGAAGAATCTATACAAATATATAAAGTTGAAGCGTCTGTAACATCAAAATACCAGCTTTTTACTGAATGCATTTAAAAATATATACGGCACTATAAAGGGTGTAAACAGACTCTTAACGAAGCTAAAAGGCACTTGTTCTCCCCGTCATTGCGATCATTTTTTTGTTCTAGACCATACCTGGGAACCTTCTAGCTTCGGAGATATTGGGGGTCAAAGTTCCAACTATTTCACAAGTTTTTTTTTAAATACATGTTTTGAATGTAAGATTTTTACTTTAAACACCTCCAGAACCCCCTTACTATTCAATCCACCCATTAGCACAATGTTTTGAATGCGTTTCATTGAGTCCTACTGTAAAACGTGATTTTTCAGCCCAAAAAAAAAAGTCGTTTCCCAGCACTAATTTTTGCGTAAAGTTACTTAGTTTGATGTATAGAATGCTTGGTTGACGGCTTCGTGAAGAGTCTGTTTACACCTTGTATATAAACACATTGTGGGATGTTTGTTACGTAGGACATGATACGGTAGGGACAATTACCTAACTCCACGCGGGCGAAGCCGCGGGCATATCATCATGCCCATCTTTCTCCTACTGTTATTCCAATTCGTTTGGGATCAGCGCAGTATGTCTTCTTCTTCCATACTTCTCTATTACTCGTACGTAGACGCAGCCCGAAGAATTGCCAAACTTAAGTGGCAGTGGGCAGAGCACATTGCTCGCAAAACGGATGGCCGATGGGGCCGTAAAGTTCTGGAGTTGCGACCGCGAACCGGAAGACGTTGCGTTGGAAGGCCTCCCACTAGGTGGACCGATGATCTGGTGAAGGTTGCGGGGATCCGCTGGATGCGAGTCGCACGGGACCGGTCAATGTGGCGACACTTGGGGGAGGTCTTTCGGCTGAAATGATGGTGATGAAAGGACGAGGCGCGCGACAGCCACCGGTGGCCCGTTTGCGCAAAGTCAGATTCTTAGTTTTAAGTCGCAAAAACTAAGCTCGTTAAGGAAAACTAATCTAGGTCCTCAGCCTTCAGTTTTTGCCTAGGCCCTGAATAATTTAGTGCTACATAATTAGTTAGATAAGAATGTTTTTCGTTTAGTGAATTTAGATTTTACTTTTTTTTTTTTTAATTTTTAAAAAGTAAAGGACTATTTATTTATTTTACTATTTATGTACACACAGTAGACAACACAGGAGAATAAAATTATAAAATATGAGTACAAAGGTACTGCTTATTTCTTAAGAAATTTTTGTCAGCAGACCTGCAAAAATTATCATGACTGACTATCATGTTTTTAGGGGCGGTTTTCAATTTGTATTATGTAATTAGATATTTAAGGCATTTGTCCAAATGACGCAGGCTAACAGCAACAGAAAGCAGATGAGTAATACAAAGCTGTTGCAAGATCTTAACATATTGCTGCAAGCATTTCAGCACCAAAAGCAGAATATTGTAGCTTAGCTTGAACGGTACATTACAAATATTAGTCGTCGGGTTCTCGTCCCAGACAGATATTATTTATACCGTGTTTATACCCGTCCCAGTTCACCCCCTGGGAACGTAACGTTTTCAGTTACGTACACCTTCGTTTACAAGCATTATTTATATTGCCCGTGTTTCTGTCCGGTTATTCCCAAGAGTAGCCGGGTTGTTTGCGCAGTATTAACTAATTCTTGACACTGATCGGTAGTTAGTGTTTTTAAATGAGTTAAAAAAAGAAGTTATGTGTATTTGCTGATTTTTTTTCGTGTTAATGGATGACCTTAATTCCCGTCTACCCCCACCGGTCTGTCCCCAGTGGTGGCAGTTGCAACTATTTGTTGCATCTAACACCACTGCGCAAAAATGAGGGCTGGGAAACGACTTTTATTTTTGGGCTGAGAAATCACGTTTTTCCGTAGGACTCAATGTAACACAGCCAAAACATTGTGCTGATGGATGGATTGAATAGTAAGAGGGGGTCGCGGAGGTGCTTAAAGTAAAAATCTTACATTAAAAACATGTATTTAAAGAAAAAAGTTGTGAAAAAGTTGGAAATTTGACCCCCAATATCTCCGTAACTAGAAGGTTCTCAGGTGTAGTCTAGAATAAAAAATGATCGCAATAACGGGGAGAACAAGTGCCTTTCGGTTTCGTTAAGAGTCTTTTTACACCCTATAATACCTAATCTCATGGATTTCCGCAAAATGACACCTGATTCTGTAATTTTTTTACTAATATTGCGTGCAAAATTCGGAAAACACAGGACAACGTCTGTCCGGTCAGCTACTGAGTAAACATTGCGTTTCACTACGAAAATTCTTAGCAAACGTCGTGCTTACTTCAAACTTTTAAACAAATTAAATATCACTTGGTAGAAGGAAAAGTTTGAAAATGTAAAACTCGTATCAGTTATAAATTCGGTCTCTAGAACTGAATTTAATGCTCAATCTCAAAAATTTCAGGAACAGCCTTATTAGGTGGTTAAAACTTTTTCGTAAGAGGATTTCGGGAGTATTCCCATTTGAGCACCGATTTCAAGAGCAACAAAGATTTTCCCTTTTGAGCAAAGGGAATATCTTTGGCTCTAAGTATTGGTGCTCTTGAAATCGGTGCTCAAATGGGAATACTCTGGATTTCGTAACGATAATTTTACAGGTTGATTTTCAATCGATTTATTTTGATTGTTTTTTTGATTAAGGAACGCTTGCCGGGGTTGGTCAGTGAATACTCATCAACCAGATTACTTTAGATGTTCCGACTTTCTGAGCCGCCATCAAGTTTGAACAGAACTATACCAGACACTAGGGCACGCAGGTCATGATGTCGTGTGTTGCATTGTTTGCAGAACCATATTGCATTTCAGGCTAAAGTTGTCTATAAATCTACATCGATCATTTGTTGTCCGTCTGTCTGTCTATCCGTCTGCCCTTTTTCTCAAGAACGCGTGGAGGAATCAAGTATAAAATTAATATCAAATACTCAGGTCTACTAACCTTACAGCAGTGAAATAATCAACCTTGTTAAGTCAACGCGATCAAAAGATATGACCGTTTATGTCGCATATTTTGCGATTTCACGAGGGAATCAAAACCTATATAGGGTACTTCCCGTTGACCTAGAATCACGAAATTTGGCAAGAAGCAATGTCTTTTCAGCACATAAGTATAAAGGAAAAATTCTGAAAACCGTAAATATGGAGTTTAATAACAAAATACCTACAAATTTATATGGAACCCTCGGTGCGCGAGTCCATCTCGCACTTGGCCGGTTTATTTTATAAAAAAGCGTATTATAAGTTTCCAAAAAGCTTATCAATTCTGTAGACATGCTTCTCTAGTGACATGTAAAAGAGTGCGGCCGTCGCTGACTAATTCCTGATAAAAAAAAAAACAATTTTCCATTACTCAACCTGGGGATCGAACCCAGGACCTCATGCCCAATTTTGCGGATGCGATCACTCTAGATCTACTAGGATCCCATTTTTACATAAACATAGCATCACACCTGTGTGTTGCTATGTTAGGTACACAATACACCCATATATATATTTCGCCAAATATGTTTTTAAGGTGTACTATTTTGTTTTCAGGTAAACAAAGTGACCTTCGCGCCATTGGTGGTCTCAACTTTATTCATCCTCCTAACATCTTTGCTAGCCCACTGTGCCAGGAGGGTTGTCCAGAAGGTCATCAAGGAACCATTCATCAGGTTACTGTTCGAGGAGGCCATAGCCGCAGCTGAGCTATGTGGATGCTGTTTTGAACTTATTATAAGTAAGTCCTTATTGCTACTTCAGAAAAATCTCGGTAGCACTCGCAACCGACGTGCGTATATGACTAGATGGAATATTAGCCTTGGAATAAGCAACTTCAGTACGTTCACAAGCTAATATGCCTTGTGACTGGCACTGTAGCTTCATGATTTGTTTTTTTTTAAAGCAAAGCGCCTGTATTGGTCAAATTCAAATAAATGCTTTGCAAACTCAAACGTTTGATGTATGAATGTGAACGAGGCGTTCTGTGGTTCCTGCCCACCACCATGGGAAAAAGACATGACTTTATAATAATATATTATATAATTATTTATTTATTATTAATTTTTTATTTTTTTTATTTTATTAATTATTTATTATTATTTATTTCTTTATTATTATTATTATTTATGTATTCTTTTATCCCACAAATAATATCAATTAACTGATATTTTTTATTTTTTTTTATTCATTTATTTAATTTTTAATAATATATGTATGTAAGGTTGTGACAACTGTATGACTGTCGAAGCGCATATCTCTTCTAGTTAAACTGAAAAGTCCACAGGCCACCACATGGGCCTAGTGCGGGTTGGTAGATGATCAAACAATGCCCCACATGCTGAAGTGTCCCAGGTGTCCGTTTACCTTTTTTTTCGGATGGGAAATCATCAAATGAAACGATTTACTCCTCAATACACACTGTGAAAATATTATCTTTGCTGGGGACATAAACATAAATACGCTGTCCGAAAACTCGAGTGGCTACACATCTGATTATTTGAACATGCTAGCCTCACACGGCCTAAGGCAGGGAATTGATAAGCCAACGAGGCTTGACAACTGTCTTGACCACTTGATGATTAAAACACGAAATAGAGTTAAAACGTTCGTGTTTGAGCCGCTCACAGATCACAGCCCAGTTCTGTTATACATGAGGAAGTTGAACACTGTGAGAAACTATGCTAAACACTGCAAAACAATAATCGACTACAAGCAATTAGATACTGACCTGGACAACTTCAAATGGGACCTCTTTCTCGACATTCAAAATGTAAACGATGCAGCGGATTACCTTATAAAAGTGCTACAAGATTTGATCACTAG
Source organism: Lycophotia porphyrea (assembly GCA_950005105.1). Classification (NCBI taxonomy): domain Eukaryota; kingdom Metazoa; phylum Arthropoda; class Insecta; order Lepidoptera; family Noctuidae; genus Lycophotia; species Lycophotia porphyrea. The sequence goes on along the minus strand of OX465400.1, from coordinate 3,417,433 downwards.
GAACTCCACCACTAAAATAATTTCTAAAAAGAAACAACCACTAAAACCCTGGATAACCCCAGGCGTCGTTAAATGTATACAAAAAAGAGATAAAATGCACCTGAAACAAAAAAAGTCCCGAAACAACGAAGATTTAAGACAGGAATACACGAAGTACAGGAATACTTGTAACAAAATTATCCAAACTCTAAAGCACTCATATTATCAAACGGAACTGGAAAAGAACCAAAACAATATCAAAGGAACATGGAATACCATCAAAGAAATGTGCTATGTGAAAAATGACGCTAAAAGTGCCACGGAACTCCTACAATTAGAAGATAACTCACATAACTCTTTAAACGAGGTTAATAGATATTTTACGTCTATCGGGAAAGAACTGGCTAGCAAAACGCTTACAAAGCTAAACATGACCGAAGATACGCTGGTGAAAATCAGTGCGAAGTCTAATAGCTCTCTGAACTCAATGACTCTTGGACCAACAGACGAAGTAGAGGTTGTTCAGGTGGTCACAGGCCTTAAGAATGGAAGTGCCCCTGGATGGGATAACCTGCATGTATCCATATTCAAAAAATATAAGTATAAACTTGCTACGCCACTTACACATCTCTGTAACATGAGCTTCATGCAGGGTATCTTTCCAACCGTCTTTAAAAAAGCCGTGGTTTCACCCATCTTCAAGGCCGGCGACAAATCAAAAGTGACCAACTACAGACCGATATCTCTCTTGAGCACTCTCGCAAAAGTCATCGAAAAACTGGCAAATAGGCGACTCGTAGAATACCTAGAAAAGAACAACCTGCTATCAGATAAACAATACGGGTTCAGAGCTGGACGTTCTACAAATGACGCTGTTCTAAGGCTTACCACGGCAATAACGAACTGCCTAGATAGAGGAGACAAATGCGTTGGCATCTTCCTCGATCTTCAAAAAGCCTTCGACACTGTGTCAATTCCCATCCTATTGAGTCGATTGGAGGGCGTCGGCGTAAGAGGTGTACCCCAGGAGTGGTTTAAAAGCTACCTGTCTGGCCGGCAGCAAAGAGTTCGCATTGATGGGAAGATGAGTGACGAAGCTCTTTGCGCTTACGGTGTTCCCCAGGGAAGTACTATAGCCCCAACACTTTTCCTGGTATACATTAATCAGCTCTGTGACCTTCCAATCCATCAAGCCGAAATCACAATGTTTGCTGATGACACAGTGCTCCTATTCCATGACACATCTTGGGAAAACTTGGCACAGGTAAGCGAACGAGGGCTTGCAAGAGTAACTGCCTGGCTTGAAGACAGTCTTCTTTCCATAAACACCAGCAAAACAAAATACCTTTGCTTTAGTATGTCAACGCAGGGCAGCCCCAGTCCAGACTTTATTGTGCCCATCCACACGTTCCCCTGTAATAGAGGCTCATGTTACCAAGCTACTTGTGCTTGCCCTATGCTTGAGAGAGTGAAAAACATAAAATACCTCGGTGTTACAATCGATGAAAACTTGAAGTGGAGTCAACATATCTCAGTCACTGCAAAAAAAACCCGCAAACTTATATTTATATTCAAAACCTTGAAACATGTTGCCAACCAGAAACTTCTAATACAAACGTACAAAGCATTGTGCCACTGCGTCTTGGGCTATGGTATTTGTGCATGGGGTGGCGCCGGCAAATCCCATATGATAGAAATTGAGCGTTCCCAGCGAGCAGTTCTGAAGGTCCTTCTGTCTCTCAACTTCAGAACCCCAACCAGTTTGGTGTATGAGCAAGCGCGAGTGCTGAGCGTAAGAAAAATATTTATCTACGAGTGTCTACGGAGATATCACCGACTTACGGTCCCGTACTTGCCAACCAACAACAAAAGAGCTGACAGATATCCTGTACCACGGGCAAGGAGCAAGTTTGCCAGAAAGCATTATAACAGCTTAGCGCCACGCCTCTACTTCAAGTTTAGCCAGCACAAACTGGTTAAACATGTGAGTAATTTTCAGATAAAAAAGGAAATATTACTTTGGCTGGCAAATTATAGCTTCGATGACACTGAAACCCTTATCAGTACTTTAACCTAGTAATATAAATACTCATAACACCCAACACACACACACACACACACACACACACACATACAACACACACACACACACACACACGCACACATCTCACCACACACTCGCTACCTGTATTACATTATAATTATGAAATGTGCCTTTATTTTGTATAATCTGCCTTTTAATTTTCTGCAATTTTTTTATTTTTTATTACCAATTTATCTTAAGTTTTATTTCAAGTTTTATTTCATTTTTCTTAGTAGACAGTAAGCACTGTCTAAGCTTCCAAACTCAGAGACAAGTAACCGGAAAAAAACCTCAACCCTTGTCATACAGGTTGTCCTAGTTCAGGGGTTGAGACCACATTGATGTAATGCATGAAGTTATAGAAATAAATTTTATTATTATTATTCCGTTTATTCATTTATATACATATTTTTTAACATTTTTAAATATTTCTTAAAACAAATTATTATTATTATTATTATTAAATGACTTCTCCCGCTCCGGGCAGAGCGGAAGGGAGTGTCAGACTTGTACTGACAAAAACCCATCCATGTTCCTTCCTTGCCCTTTGTGTTCCAGGGCCGCGGTATCTCTTTCGAACAGTCCCGCAGCCCTTGTCCGTTTCCCCTGCACTCTTGTCGCCCTGAATAGTGCCTCTCTCGCTGCAATAAACGTGACTACCTTTTGGGCCCAAAATGTGTAACATGGAAGTATCATCGATACGACAAGAAGAACATGTCTTCGCAATTTCGGTTTTGGGACATGACGGTTTTCTCATGATTTCCTTTACTGTTTTTAATCGAGTTATGAGCCATGACTGGCCATGATGGAAATAACTTACACAAGGTAAACCCAGTGAGGGTTTGAACCCCCGACTACCAACTCATAGGCCGGAGCCGTTGCCACTGGGTCCCCCCATTCTCTGAAATTCTTCTGTTCGTGTAAAAGATATTACAATTTGCCCTCAGCCCAGTGTAATGGATCTAATAGTTTTATCTTTATATAATTCCAGTTGCCGACAACTTCGGCGTAGGGACGTATGCGATATTCTTGTTCGCGCTGACGATTTGGTGGTCACTCAACTGGGGAGACGCTACTGCCTGTCCCTATACACACATCGAGGATGTTATTGAAGGTATTTTTATTTTCATAATTTAATATAGTAACACGCCTGTAATCCCCGAAGGGTTAGGCAGAGGCATACCTCATATAATAATCCACAGTCGCCTTCTTTGGGGTGTATCGTTATTAGACATCAAAAATTGTGTTTAAAATGAAAATGAGATTTTATTTTCTGTTTTGTTTAAGTGACCAGTGTCAACCTACAACTCGTTTTGTCTCGTTGGTCTCGCTAGTGGTTGCAAGTCCTGGGTTCGATTCCCGGGTCGGAAAAGTGTTATTGGGGTTTTCTATCAAGAATTTCTCAGTAGCAGCCACGTAGTCTCCCTTGAACATAGCTGGCGAAATGTGGGTGTACAATTAGGGACACCTGTGCTTAACTCTTCGGGGGTTACAGGCGTAATGTTAATGTGTGTCTTGGCAAGACTGGTACTTGAACTTTATTTTTAACGACTACGTACTTTTGAGTAGCGTAGAGAATTTCAACGTATCATAAAATTAAGATAACAACTTAAATTGACGAACAACGTCACAAAGACATCTTGTCTTCTTTTTCATTTTTTTTTCTGCCACTTTCAGGCAAGGGTGACGTCCGCAAGGCTTTCCTCAAAACCGTGGCTGAGTTGGGCGGTGGTATCCTGGTCTTCAAATACATCCAAATGTACTGGGCATTGGAGATCTCTGACACACATAAGGACAAGGCATTTGAAGACTGTAAGGCTGATTTGCAGGTACCTACATTAACTGGTTATGCTGAAGAGTTAAGTCTGAGGTTGTGTAATAGCAGTCTTGCATGATCTTCCCGCCTTTTCCTTTTTTTTCTAGTGAAATGATTACCACAAAGATTCACAAAGATTTATTCTTCGTTCAGCCCACTGAGTTTTGTCCCACATATCGAAGTCCTGGTTCGTCTCAAACAATATGCTTCCTTCGTCCCAAAATATTATTTTAATTATTTTATTCCCGCTTCGTCCTATTTTATATTCTTTCTACGGCCCACACTGTTTTTGTATATGCCAAACTTACTTTTTTGTACAATCGGCACCATCTGTATCCGACTATTCCCAGTCGTTACCCTTACCACCGGCTTTGTCACCATTAGCGACAAATGGGAAAAAAATCCCGATTGTAGCCACTGGCGACTAACGCCATTTAGAGGAGTCAGTAAATAAATACAAAAAAAAGATGATTTGTGTGAGGGAGAATGGAAGAAGAAAACGTGTTGCGTACGCCAACCCCGAGTAGAATGGGACAAGGGGCAGGAAGATGATGATGATGATTTAGTCATGGGGCAACAGATTAGGTTGACTGAAGCTAACAGAAACTGTAACCTAGATGCAATTTCTTCTGTGACGTATCAAGAATTAATCAGCCGTATTCAGAAAATAGCTTGCCCCGTTTAAAAATCGCTATCAATTGACGTCAAAATCATACAAGAAAAGGCCAGTCAAACCACAACACTGTTTCCATCTACACTGCAGTTCAAATAAACAATCCCACACGTCTTAAGTTAATTAAATTAAAGATTAACTGACGTCTTAGAGTTGTAGTGTACGAAATCTGGGACCGTGCATTGCACAAACAAGATGTCTGCTTGAATAAGTAACTATTCATATTAGGGGATTTAGTTGTCTACAAACGAAATCCTGTGCAGTATTACTAAGATAAGGTTTAGCCTTAAATCTGGGAGAAGTAGATGGAGGAGGGTTTTATTATGGTGTTATTTTGAGATATTTGTATTTCGAGTAGCAGTGTGGATGGCTGTTAGGGAAAACCAAACAAACGATGAACGGACGGCGTGAAAAATAAATTAATTAGAAAAGAGGTGACTGCTGAGATGTCGAGTAATAGTGAGTTTATGGAAAAAGAAAACAGCTACGCTGATCCCAAGTAAAATTGGTATAGGGGGAGTAATGATAGTTTGACAGGTTGGTGCTTGAATGGGTAACAGCTGAGTGTTGCAACCAAAAGTAATAATTTTAAACAAGCTAAATATCAGCTCATTTTGGAATTCACAGAACACATAGATGCCTCGGCGGCCGTTGGCTTCTAGCTTTTGTATGCCGTCCAAAGACACCAGGGTTCCGAGAAATTTCAAAAACAGATAGAAAACCGCCTTTTGGCAAAGCCCGCATTATGATAATAATATAAGATTACTAGCTGTGCCCGCGAACTTCGTACCGCCTAATTTTTTTTTTTATTATGAAAAATAGATGTTGGCCGATTCTCAGACCTATTCAATATGCTCACAAAATTTCATGAGAATCGGTCAAGCCGTTTCGGAGGAGTATGGGAACAAACATTGTGACACGAGAATTTTATATATAAGAAAATGCGAGCGGGAAAAAATGAGGTTGTATTTTTAATATAGGGAATGCGTGTGTATACCTATGGAATCACATATGCAAGTGGTTGTGTATGTGGTTCAGAATGAAAAAATCACTCACTGCAGGGCAAAAATCTGTTCTGTTATCATAGTAACATTTTAAATGCTCGGGTCGATCTTTAGGTTAAGCCGTGCTTGCCTAGGTTGGTCTGTGGATGGGTGACCACCCATTACATACCGAGTTTCCTCCGTGCCTCGGAAAGCACGTTAAGCCGTTGGTCCCGGCTGTCATTTGAAGATCTTTGACAGTTGTTAGGTAGTCAGTGGCCCAGAAAAGTCTGACAACCAGTCTAACCAAGGGGTATCGTATTACCCAGTACTAACTGGGTTGTGGAGGTCAGATAGGCAGTCGCTCCATGTAAAATACTGGTATTCAGCTGCATCCGGTTAGACTGGAAGCCGACCCCAACGTAGTTGGGAAAAGGCTAGGCAGATGATGATGATTTTAAATGATACCATTTTTTTTATATAATAATACAATATTATATAAGGTCCCATTAAAATAGATGGACAAACTTTTAGAAATCATTCAGATCACCAAAATAAAGTAAAACAATGCATTAGATAACTTACAAGAAAAAAAAAACAGCTAACGAAAATACACTAAAAATGTCGGCAATTTACTATTTTAGGTCAAAATAAAATCTCTTTAATCACTGTTTTTTTTGCTTGGATATCTTTGGTTAGATGTACTGAACGCTGTGTTAAAATTTGTCCATCTATTTTAATGGAACCTTATATAAATTAACCTAAAGTAACTTAACTGTTTGGGGTTCAAACTCTATGATCGTGGGGACCGAGTGCTCGCAGAATTTTCAAGGAAATTTCAAAACGCTGATTTGACACTTCCCGTGACCCAAGGGCTGGCTTTTGCCTTGGGTAGTGGCTTAACTTTGCCATACAACGTGGCTACGCCGCCGCTAGTCTCTTGGAGACATTACCAGTTGACAGCGTTGGGGAGGAGTATATGACGCCATTTTTTAGTTTATTGTATAAAGGGTGTAAAAAGACTCTTAATGGAGCCGAAAGGCACTTATTCTCCCTGTCATTGTGATCATTTTTTTGTTCTAGACCATACCTGGAAACCTTCTAGATAAAGAGATAGTTTCAACTTTTTCACAAGTTTTTTTTTAAATACATGTTTTTAATGTATTTTTTTTTACTTCACGACCCCCTTGCTATTCAATCCACCTATCAGCACAATGTTTTGAATGTGTTACATTAAATCCTGCCGTAAATCGTGATTTTTCACCCCAAAAAAAAAGTGGTTTTCCAGCAATAAATTTGCGTAATTCGTTTGATGTACATAACGCTTGGTTGACGGCTTCATGAAGAGTCTGTTTACACCCTGTAGTTACATAAATAATTAAACATAACACATATTCAGCTTTCCTCGCGATGCACTGATAAACGAACTGCGTCATCCATGGCGTTTGTTTGTGAATAACGTGCTATATAATCTTGTCCTTTCCAGACAGAGCTGCATTTTTATAAATGACAGCTTAGAGTCCGTCAGGGCACAAGCAAATGAGCTAACGCTGAATATTTACATGTATATAGCAGTATTTTACCTAATGTTAGTTTTAGGATACGTAATACACTGCAGCTATGGAGGGTGGAAGGGACACTGACGCACAAAGGGTAACCACATATTCAGTTCATCATTCTGAACCCCCCATATCGAAACTTTTCATCGATAATTTAAAAAAGTAGCAGTTCCATAGATTTTTACCATGTAGGTATTGCACTTGTGTAGGAAACAGTTTGTTTTTAAATACCGAGCTCCTATATGTTCAGAATGATGTACTCAATACGTGGTAACCGTTTGTGCATCAGTGTCCAATCAACCCTGTATTTCGCCAGTTGCGTTAAGATAAATGGTTGTAAAAGCCGAAAGGCACTTGCTCAACCCGTCAGTATGATATTTTTACCTGAAAAATTTCAACACTGTTGGTATACTAATCAAATGATGGTAAAAAATGTGTACTGAGTAAATTTAAACTACAAAAAAGTAACATTATACATAAACATACATAATTATGTTACAAACAACCTACCCTTTTGAAATGAGTTATCCATAATTATGTAATACGCCTATACTTACATATTTATGTAAACATTTATACATTCACGTTTAGCTACTGAAAAGCGTCTGAATGCACGATGACCACGATCAATGGGGATGGTGGTGGCTTGTCCGGACATGCATAGATTCGTAATGTGGAACGTGACCGACGAAGTAGATTTCTGACGTGGCGAAATGTCGCATACAGACAAAGCTCTTAAGGTGGAAACGTCAGGGTAGCCCGCGAATTTTGCAATTTGCCCGTCGGTGTCAGGGTGTATGTTGAAAAAAATATGAGTTGCGGCCGTAAAACGCTGTTTACAGAACGCTGAATTACTTTTTCATGAAATAGTCATTCAATGGGATTAAATGAACTTAAAGGGGTCATATTGATGATTTTAATGATTATAACTTTGTAAAGAAATATTTGTTTCGGCGGCGAATCATATTTCAATCAACATGCAACCTGTCACTGGCCTGATAATTACAATAAACGTAAGAAAATTAGAATTTCGCGGGCTACCTTGTTGCTTCCCCTTTATTAACCATTCTCTGTTGTGACGACGTGCTAACTGAAACTGAGGTAGGTATAATGTTTAAAGCAAAATAAAGGGTGTAACAACACCCTTTTTTCATTTTCAACCATACCTGGGAACCGTCTAGTTACGGAGATATTGATTGTCAAAGTGGCAACTTGTTTTTTTTTTTAATAAAATTTTAACAAACCTTTACTTTAATAACCTCCATGACCCCATACGTCTTTCAGCTCATTGTTTTATGTGTGTTACATTGAGTGCAACCGGAAACCGTGACTCTTTATTTCTTTGACTATTTTGGTTGAGATTGGTGCATATTGTCCAAAAACTAGTATATTTTTAACATAAACACAGGGTTGCTTACCTAATGCTCATTTTTCAGGTGCCAGTGATTTACGGCGCTGTGGTAGAAGGCATAGCCACCTGCCTCTGTCGACTGGCTTCCAAATCTCTCGGTGACTTAAATCCTCGGTTCGCTACAGCCATTGACTCCTTCATTGGGACATCCCTCGTCGTTGCTGGTACGTTCAATGTTTTTCCTGAGCTTTTGTACTCTGATACTGATACTGTCTGTCATTTACCTCACGTTGTGGTTTTTTTACACTGTGATGAAGTACACGAATAGTAATATAATTTAAATTCTGTGACATAAATCTGCTCACCCACAAGGGAATAAGTAGCTGTTTTTGTATGGTGCAGTATGAATCTTTTCGCGCTTGAATGACCTTGCCAGGAGGGCACTGTTGTCTTTTTTTTTGTGAAAATTGTGTTGAAGAAGGAAAGAAGAAAATATGGCAGCATTAGTTTCGATTAAAGTCATGCTAAGGGAACCATGACGCACTTTATTTAATTTTTTGATGGTTTTGATCCACCTAAAATATATGCAATGCTTATTCATACACATAGGTCGTCAACACATTATACTCAAAAAAAAGAATCAGTCAACTCTAATTGATTCTCTTACACACAAGACACCAGTTTATTTTATTTCACATAATATTGTACTGCATGGTTGTTTTGACGCGTTTCCGTACTGCCCATCGCCGCCAATTTTCACAGAAGTTTCACTAATATGTACCAACGCGCCTTCCTGAGAATGTCATTAAAGCGCTAAGCCAGAACAACCATGCTACTTTGTAAAGTATTAGTATAGGTAGTCCAATGTGCTTTCCCCATAACGAAAACCTTGCTTCTCACTGCCCAATGTTCACTCACTCAACAACATCAACTCATTCACTCACTCACATACTCACTCGTAGCTATCAATGTTGCAGGGGTCCTCACTAGGCACACGGTTTTCGTCTACCGCTACCAAGACAATAGTGCCAATGCGGACCTAAGTGTGTCCATCTTTTGCAAAGTACATTTAGGAAAAGGTACATAATTGTGTAACTAAATGTCAACTAACTATAAGAGAGTGCATTCTGATAATTGGCAACGTTGCAAATAGCCGCCAAGTTTCAGAACGCACAGCTTTAGCTTGCAAAAGCAAAAGCTTGCTTGGAGCGAAGAGGAATGTACAAGATTTGGCCAACCACAGATGAGTCGAAAGAGGCGATGTAGATTTCAACTAATGTGATTGGTCGGTTTCCGCACGTCTTCTCTCCGCTCCACTCATCTCCGCTTTGCTGGAGTCCGGGCTTTAGGGGCCCTTGTTCACGACCGTTTTACGCACGGCTGGCCATCTCCACAGCATTATGCATGAAGTTCTGTGAAACTTTTTTCACGACTGCGGGCGATGCCACCGCTGGTTCAACTTTACGCCGTGCCAGAAGCGACCGTGGTTACGCCGTACGCATGGTCAAGTATGACAGGCATCGAAGGGCACGTTTTTACCCGGGCCAGTGCGGGCTCACGCACCTGGGGAGAAATGCGATTTTGTTTGCATGCGTTGCCGTGCCGTGCGGCCTCATGAACAAGCGCTCTTATATTGTCATACTTGGTCATAGACAATCTGATGAAACACGGCGCGAAGTGAACCAGGGAGTGCGCCGTCATCGTAAACTAGCCTCCATAGTGCTTCATACATAGCTGTCGGCCCGGTGCTGTGCCTGGAGAAAACTGGTCGTGAACAATAGCCCTAATGCTTTCAGCTTCAGTAGATGTGCATGGATCAACATCATTTTCTATACGCAATTCATATTCAATAATATCATTGTCAACATGGACATTCTCACTGTACAGATCTCCACTCATATCAATTATAATTCTTTTAGAATTTTCATAAGTAGTTGTGCCTTAGTTTTCAGTAGTAGTTATATCTTGTTGTAGGCATTACTCTGATATTTAAACTTGAATGCAGCTTAATTTATGCGTATGCGTTATTGGTTACGGAAAAAAAAGAAGTATTCTTTATATAACTTTGTTTGCCACCAAATGATGGTCCTGCAACCGTAGAGATCTGTACTTTTGTACACTGAATAAAATCAAACCAGCGTATTCATGGCCATGAAAAATAATTGCAAAGGCAAATTGACACCCTAACATCAATTGCAGACGCGACGGAGCTCGCGGCGTCGCATGCGTCGCTGCACGCGCCCCCTCTCCGTAAACGGAAAAAAACGCGCAAGGGAACTGCGTCTCCGTAAATGAGCCCTTAGTCTGCATCGTCAAACGACTGGGCCTATGACTTAAATCAATTTGCTTAACAACTATTAGTTTTTGTGACTCTACTTTTTATTTTACAATTGCTTCAAATAATATATACGTTTTTTCTTTCCAGCTTTCGATTACTCCGGTGGATACTTCAACCCGGTTCTGGCTACATCACTGAAAGCTGGCTGCGAAGGTCATACCCTTATGGAACACGCTACTGTGTACTGGATTGGAGCCTGTGCTGGATCTATCCTGTCAGTCTACCTCTACAAACTGCCATTCATCCAGAAATACGTCAGAGGAACCAGTGTAGCGAACGGCGACAGTATTTGGGCGGATAAAGAAGATTAAAGTTATCATTTCAAGGACTTTTTTTTGGGGTATGCTGGGATAATTTCTGGGTTTGCTGTGTAATTTATGCTCAAGTGTCTTGACCATTAGAGGTTGACCTCCGAATTCGACAGCAGCCGCAAGCATTCGCGGCGTTACAGTTGACAGTTACCGCAAGCGACAATGCTGGGTGCGGTTTTACGTCATTTATTGAACTAAAAAGTCTTGCCGCTCCATCAATTGGTTTGCAGTCTACATCGTCATCTGTGACAGCTTTTGAAAAGATTATAGAAGCCAGACTTATCAGTGCGGTCTGACAGATAGATGGGGAAGATCGATCAAACGTCACTACAGATGGCGTGTTTATAGCTAGGTCCCAATCTGACCAATTAGATCACACTATTTTCAAATGTAAATTGATTGAATAGCTATGCAAGCGCCATTAGTTTCAGTTCCCTTCCCCATTGGCATTGCCGCTGCGGTTTGCAAATGCGGTCGCCTTGGGCAACGTGGCAACGAAAAATTGCAAGAGTGAAAATAATAGAACCCGGATTGTTGTCTCGTTTTATGGAATATCTACCGTTATATTACAAAAAAGCTCATAATAAGATAGGCAATTTTACCTCAAATAATATGAAATAATGAAGAGTCGAAAATTAATTTAATGATTTTTCACGTAATATTGGTACTTCAGGTCGAATTCTCTCGAATGTTTAATATCGATGGTAAATGTGCTCATTTTCAGATTCTAGCTGCAAATACAGCTTTATGAATTCTTGAAATCTTTACATTAAAAAGTAATAAAGTTCCAGTGTGTCTCCGAGAAATAAATTATCATTTCAGCATTTTCTACTCTCTTCCATTAGAGGTATTAAACTGTGTTCTAGTTTTCTCCTTTTGCTTTATATGAATAATATTATGTGAATAATCTCAAGCTGATTATGGTCCCAGCATCCCCATTTAATTTAATTTGTATTAATTAATAACTTTTCCTGAAAAGTTCGCGTAAAAATCGTTTTTTATTTTGTTGCAAACTTTTTTATTATCTAATAATTCCTCACAAAGTGATACCCATGATTCTAGTCATTTCTCCTACTTTTAAGTATCTTTCTAAATAAATCTGTTTAATTAATGTATTTATTGTGTCATCGCCTTTCGTCATTTAAGTTGGGTGCACGGCAGTGTTACCGCCAAGATCACCCTAATTTATTTTTGCATAATAATTTGTGTTCAGATTTTTTTTTTCTTTCATAATGCGATCATACAAAACTATCATTGAAGGGCATTTTAAGTATAAAAGTTTATAGAAACCTTTGTACAATGCTCAAAGAAGCGTTAGATTTTATATTTTTTCTATCCTACGTGTTCTTGAAGAATATCTCCTAAAAATATAATAAGTGCTACGTACCCGATGTAAATAAATGTTTTATTTATTACAATCAGACGCGTTTTCTTTATTTTATGGATATCTTTAACTGGTTCAACTATTTGGAAGATAAAATGATACCTACAATACTTATACATTTTGCAAAGTGGTGCGGCCTACCCAAATCTGCACCAGCCCGAATTTTAAATGCCGCAGGCAATATAAAATATATTTTAACATTTGTATGACTGAGAAGTGGTGGTTGGCATTATAAATTATTGTCACTGTGGCCATCGCATTATTACATAACATCAAAAGCAAAGCCAAGCCTATAATTCCCGAAGGGTTGGACAGAGGTGCACCAAATAGTTCACCCACATTTTGCCAGTTGTGTTTTAAGACCCATGTAAAAGGGGGCGAGTCTATTGCCATCAACCGGGCACAAATGTAGACTCCGTGGCTGCTTCAGAAGAAATCCTGATGGAAAAACCCAATAACACTTTGCCCGACCTGGGAATCGAACCCTGGACCTCATGCTCAGCCGTCGCGTACGCGACCACTAGACCAGTCAGAGGCAGTCAGTTGTTAAATAATAAAAAATTTAATTTATACAAAAACCTTCAACATTGCTTAAATACTTGATTATATGAATTTCAGTGAATTACAAGGTCATACAGATCTTAAACCCTGACTCCTAAACTAAGAAATCCTGTGACATAGGAGTCAGTGTTCTGCTGTCACTATATATCAAAAACCTTTTACTAAAAATTGTGTTATATCGGCCATTTTTTTGTTAAGATTTTGCAAACAACAAGTTTAAGAGTATAGTGGTCGCTGCTAGCACGAGATCTTGAGTTTGATTCCCAAGTTTGACCATTTGACCAAAGGCATAGAATAATATCCTGAAATTACCAATATAGCAGAGGCAGACGTGAGATGGCTTGCTATCTGATTCAAATCAGGCGTACCTATAAGTATTTCGATAATTCGACCGTCTGACCAGACCAGTGGTTTCACACACACTAGTATATCTCTTAGAGGTCCTAGTTGTATGTACAGACGCCAGCACATCAAACTACTTCAATCTGTCAAATTTATTTAATAGATTTTCAACTTTATCTCTATAGTATTAGGTTCAAGGTTGGTTGGGAAAATCTGACAGTTTCGGGTAGGTTGACCTGCTGGAGTCTGTACTTATCCAAAATTGGACCTGTAAATCATACCAGGTAGGTAATTAATTGTTTTACATTCATTCCTGATTTAGAGTTTATTCCGGACGGTTTTAAAGTAATAGTAATTAGTAGGTACTGCCGTTTCTTTGTGGACTCGAACAGCAATCAATAGAGAGAAATGGAAGAGGTTTTTGCCCATAGGCACGTAGGCTACACAGTACGGCCGCTCAATTTTAATTCATGGCTAGTCAATATTACCCACAATTGAGTAATTTTATAAGTTCTAAGAGAAGGAGCCTTATATATTAGTCCTCTTGACTGAATATCGGTCATGACGGCTAATTTTGGTGGAGATGTTGCTGGTGTTGGTGGAGATGCTTGGTGCAGAGTGCACCCGTGTGTACACAAATTAAAGTGCACTCTCTCTTCCTTAACTCTCATTGTCCCGCGAGACAGAAATCAAAGTCGACCGGCGAGAGATCAGACGTAGAAATAATGTCTTATCGTGTTTTTCACACTGCGAAACCCTGGGCTGCTACTGGGTTATTCCCAATAACTTGAAGAATTGGCGAATATTTAGGCTCTACAGGGGTTATAAACCGAATCCAATAGGTATAATTAATATATAAAGGGTGTAAACAGACTCTTAACGAAGTCGAAAGGCACTTGTTCTCCACGTCATTGCGATCATTTTTTTGTTCTAGACTATATTTGGAAACCTTCTAGTTACGGAGATATTGAGGGTCAAAGTTCCAACTTTTTCAGAAGATTTTTTTAAATACGTGTTTTTAATGTAAGATTTTTACTTTAAACACCTCCAGGACCCCCTTACTATTCAATCCATCCATCAGCACAATGTTTTGAGTGCGGTAGATTGAGTCCTACTGCAAAACGTGATTTTTCAGCCCAAGAAAAAAAGTCGTTTCCCAGCACTCATTTCTGCGTAAAGTTACTTAGTTTGATGTACATAATGTTTTGTTGACGGCTTCGTGAAGAGTCTGTTTACACCCTGTATTATGGTTGATGATGAAATTATATTCCGCTTTTACTTGTGTGAGTAGTTGAGGAGCTCGTGGCTAAACAATAACAGCCGCTCGGGTCGATCTTTAGGTTAAGCCGTGCTTGCCTAGGTTGGTCTGTGGATGGGTGACCACCCATTACATACCGAGTTTCCTCCGTGCCTCGGAAAGCACGTTAAGCCGTTGGTCCCGGCTGTCATTTGAAGATCTTTGACAGTCGTTAAAGTAGTCAGTGGCCCAAAAAGTCTGACAACCAGTCTTACCAAGGGGTATCGTATTTCCCAGTAGTAACTGGGTTGTGGAGGTCAGATAGGCAGTCGCTCCATGTAAAATACTGGTATTCAGCTGCATCCGGTTAGACTGGAAGCCGACCCCAACATAGTTGGGAAAAGGCTAGGCAGATGATGACTTGTACTAGTAAAATACTTTAGCACAGGGACACACACTCACTAACTGAGATAATTGAAATTCCTATCGTTACTGACGGGATCGATGGGATTCGACTGGGCCTTAAAGGTTGTTTATGAAGGCACAACATCTTATTAGCGGTCTGTCTGTCTGCCTGTTTGTTGCAACTAATCTCCGGAACGGCTGGACTGATTTTGATGGGGCTCTACTGGCAGCTAGCTGATGTGAGTTGTAGCTGATAGACGTTCGGGCCACTACCTGTAAAAGCTGATTATTTCATATCTATCCCAAAAGCGTCAATTGCAAGGCGGCCACAAGAAAACATTTTTTGCTCCTACATTTGGGATGTAAGCAAGACAGGTACCTGTTCTGTTATTCTTTGAATGGTTTCAAAGGGATGAAAAAAAATAAAGAATGGAACCTATTATGGGATGTAATTGTGGGAACTGACACTTTTAATTTTTATTAAATGAATAACAGTTGGACATGTACTGACTTGTCGAATGCAATTGGAGTACATAGGTAATCTGGGCTGTATCTCATGAACCGTAATAGTTAGACAGGTGAAATTTTCACATATGATGTATTTCTGTTGCCGCTATAACAACAAATAATAAAAATATAAATTATTTAATTATTAAAGGCAAGAAACTCGGACCATAAACCGAATAAAACACATATCTTGTATGGGTGCCCCCGAAGAAAGAAGAGAGGAAATTTCAACTATCTAGCTATCACGGTTCATGAGATACAGCCTGGTGACAGACAGCCAGACAGACAGACAGAGGAGTCTTAGTAATAGAGACCCGTTTTTACCCTTTGGGTACGGAACCCTAAAAATGAAGATGGCGGCGTGAGTTTGGAAAATTCTTTCTTTATCGATTTATCGTGTGGTTATTTTAGTTGTATTAGTACCTAACCTGGTGTGGTTTTTATGCCACCCATGGCACTCTGACTTGGCTTTACATGCAATGGAAAGAAAAATTTTCAAGTTCTGGTTTCCTCACGATGTTTTCCTTTACCGTAGCAAGTGATACACAAATTGTACAATACGCACATCATCATCATCTTCCTGCCCTTATCCCATTCTATTTGGGGTCGGCGCAACATGTTTTCTTCTTCCATTCTCCCCTGTCAGACGTCACGGCATCGTTTACTCCTTTCTCTTTCATATCAGTCTTCACACAATCCATCGCTCTTTTCTTTGGCCTGCCTCTCCCTCTCCATCCATCAACATTCATGTCCATCACTCTTTTAGTCACATGCGTTTCATCCCTCCTCATTACATGTCCATACCAAGACAAACGACTTCCTTTCAATTTTTCTGTAACAGGCGCCACTTTCAAACTTCCTCTAATATACTCATTTCTTACTTTATCCATTCTTGTCACTCCACACATCCATCTCAACATTCTCATCTCCGCTACATGCAATCGTCTTTCATCCTTCTTCTTCACAGCCCAGCATACTGACCCATACAGTACGACAGGTCTAATCACGGACTTGTATATTTTCCCCTTTAGCTTGTACAATACGCACATGAATCCGAAATATCAATGGTTCGAACTTGAGACCTATGACTTGGCAGTCCAACGGTCGCACCACTAGGCTATCATTGCAGCACTGCTTAGTTCGGACAATGACCACATGCCGAAAGGGGCATCAGCAACATCCACTAAACATCGCGAGAGTGACTGTAGCTACAGCTACAGTCACTCGAGGGCTGCGGGACTGTTCGAAAGAGATACCGCGGCCCTGGAACACAAAGGAAAAGGAAGGAACATGGATGGGTTTTAGTCATTACAAGCCTGACACTCCCTTCCGCTCTGCCCAGAGCGGGAGAAGTCATTTGATGATTTCTCATCCGAAAACAGTTTTAAATTATACTATACAGCTACATTCTCGCATAAATGATTTACTACTGGTTACTGAAAATTCCATCTGCAGAGAGGTAATAATAAAAGGTTATGCGCTGGTCTACTAAGAAGTTGTTTTCCAAGACGAGCTTTTAAATAAATGAAGAGATACTACAGTTACCTACAACAGAATATAAAGCAGAAAAATATCAGTAAATTGTTTAAACACTAGAGAATTCAATGCATCCTAGATTTATTTTAAGCGTAAGTGAAATTGTAAAACTTAAGTCCTGTTACAATTTATTTATAACTAACGTCTATACGCGACATTCGGCGGATCGAAATTATTAAAAAAAAATTGGTACCTACTTAACTATTTCAATCGAATTTTGTTAACAATGCACATTTGCACGGAACCCTAAACCTTTTTCTAAGCCTTAGTTACTCCTTATAATATCAGCTATCTGTCAGTAAGACTCGTCAAAATCAGTCTAACCGTTAGAGATTAGCCAGATCATACACAAACTCAGACACAAAGTCTTCTTTTTTTTTGTTATAAGTACCGTATATACCATTATATTATTAAGCTTTCAGTAAAAAGCTGTTACGTTGAAATAACAAAACGATACTTCAATTTTATTTACCTGTACAGACTAGCTGCTGTTGAGTGCTATTTTATTGATCAGCAGTTTGAATTATTTCTCTGTAGAACATAAATGTTCTTGGCACAAAGTTCAGGTTTAAGCCAAGTTAAATAGCGAAAGGTAAATAAACAGTGACAGGATAGTATCACTGTTTCCTTATACTGACATTTATCCAGCAAATGATATAAGAAGTATGGAAGAAGAAGACATGCTGCACCGACCCCAAATGAATTGGGATAAGGGCAAGAGAATGGTGATGAAAATGATGATCCAGGTCGTGATAAATTGAACAGAATGATAAGTTTTGTGTAACTTAATAACGCAATTTTCGATTCAATGATATTAGTCGCACTAAAAGCACAGAACAGGATGGTTGGAAGACACATACTACTCTCTTCAGTGCATTATTGACGAAATTATACAAAATACACGAGTGCGAAGTCGCGGGCGAGAGTTAGTGGTAAATAACACGTTTTCTAAATATGAACCGGACGTTTAACTAGTCCTTGGTCCTAGATCATACCTAGTGGTCGATGTGTCGATGGGTTTTTGGGACGACTTTGTCCAGCAGTGTCACTTCCTAATGAAATGCTGATTATAATGATGAGAAGCATTCAGTTATCAACCGAACCCGATAAAGATTTACGTATCAGAACAGCTTGACAAGCAGGGATAGGTACACTTTTCCAAATAAGCTTTTGATGAACTGATGAATCAGAAAATCCAAACGAACAAATGCATGTTTCTATTCCCAATCCTCAAGGAATAATATTAACAAAGACCGCGAACAGGAGCTCAGAAAAGCCGCTTTAAAAGAATGATAATGTCCTCTCTTTCTATCGTTAAATAAACTATGAGTCAAAGAAACCTTGCAGTCTCCAGTACTTACTATTGTTCTGATGCTGCGCTTTTGCTGCAAACCGAATATAAAAATTTCACGCTCCAATCATCTTAACGTCGAAATGCTCCCCTCTCTTTCACACTTACAGCGTTAGTCACCCGTCTCTTTCCGTTTGGAATCCTAGACGCAGCTCTGATATCGACGCAGTCTTATCACTGCCACGCCTCTGAATGAATTTTATCTTTATTCTCGAGAGGGTATAGTTGGTTTTCGATTGGAGTGATCCCATCTCAGAGGTTGTTCACATACCTGAATGGCCGTAGCGTAGTATTCGAGAATGGGTCCGCTCACATTCACAACAGCAAAGTCAGTGTCGCTCGAGACTTGATAGAGGGTGGACGTATACGAAAATTTTCGCCGAAAGCCGGCGACCGCGTGCGCGATAGAATCAAAACGAAAGTGACTATTGTTAGTCGACTCACATATTTAATCTTACGTAGTGAAGTTTAAAAACATGTGTGTTTATGAGTTTTAGTGTTGTGTTAGGTGCTTAGTTATTATCGGATTACTGTGTGGAAGGTATGTCAACCAGTTCTCTGTAGTTTTTAATAATTACTAGTAAGGAGCGTACAAGAATGATTTCCTTTCTGTATGCAACAACCGGTTTTTCGTCCGGTCAGCCGTGGGAAGGTATTTTGGTTTGCAATTTCATGTCTGATTGGGTGCATTGTTTGGATCGGCTCTTTACTCCTTAATATTGTTTTCACGGATTCAATTTTAGATAACAACATGAATATCTTGTTTGTTATTTGAATTTGCTCTTATTTATGATGTCAGTTTTGTGTCTGTTCCAGCCAAACTTTATTTGTGTCTGTTTACAGAATTCTTTTCAACTAAATTTATTATTCAAGCAAGTTTTTTTTGTTCAGTAAGTTTCTTTGCGTGTTTTGTTAGGATTTCAAGTTGTTGTGTCATTATTTTGTGATTCATTGTGTATGTCATTAATGTCTGGCCCACATTATAATTTATTCTTTTTTTCCCCTTGTTCAAATGATGATTTGCCTTCATGTCTCGTTTCTAGAACACTCTATACGTCATTATTACCGTCACTTACACTGATTGCTTTATCATCATTTGTGGAGATATTATCGTCTAATAGATCTTGCGTAATATTTGCTGGCTTAAATAGTTTAGAGGATTCATCATCGTCATCCTCATTTAAATAGATGTAGGTATTTAGGGGTGGGCGCAACATATATTTATCTCAATACTTCTATAGAAGCCGTCACCTCAGTAGGTACCTTATTTCTACCTTTCTAGTCATTTAATCATTTTCAATTTTTTTCTGACTGAAATTCATTATTATCTGCACGATTCCCTGTACCAACACTTTTCTTATTTTGTTTGTGTTGTTCCCGGAGGGCGTTAAATTAATTTGGGAATTGTTAGCTCAATTTCGGTAACAGGCCCGGCTCCCACTCAGATCTTTACTCATCTCTAAATTGCTAAACTTTGGTAAAGGAGTGAAACATGAGTTAAAGAAACTTCTTAGAGCAGTCTTGTAACTCTTGTTTATCATTATTTAGGTAGGTAGGTTGGTAGGTACACGTTTTAATACTACCAAAACATTTCAGTAACAATTTTGTATACTAGTAATTAAGGGAAATTGAGACATTACCGCGGCCCTGGAACACAAAGGGCAAGGAAGGAACATGGATGGGTTTTAGTCAGTACAAGTCTGACACTCCCTTCCGCTCTGCCCAGAGCGGGAGAAGTCATTTGATGATTTCCCATCCGAAAAAAAAAGGGAAATTGAGACATGTTCCTTAGACCCAATTGCACCAACTTAGAGGTATTTTTTATAGTATGTTACTGTCCGGATAGATTTGGCCGTATGTACTCCTATAATATATGAATGGGTTGGGTAGGTAGGCCCTCAAGATAAAATTGAAATAGCTAACGAAACTGCAGACGTAAAGCTTATCGATCTAGATATTAAAAAGTGCTTGCCGCTACAGCTAATAAAATCATGTAGGTAATATTCTATTAACATACGAGTAATAATACTAACTACCAAATCAGCACAATACGAAAAAGAGTCCATAACATGTTTCAATAGAAAACAGAAGTTTGACCAAGATTTCTGAATATTTTTTTTCCTAGCTTAAGCCTGGGGCTTCGCGTGGAGTTCGATAAGTGTCCTACGGCACTACAGGGTTAAAACGTATCCTATGTGTATATCCAGGTTATGAACTATCTGTGTGGTAAATTTGATCTAAATCCGTTCTATTATTTTTACGTGAAAGAGAAACAAACATCCATCCACATATTTCGCATTACCTAACCAGCTGGCAGTGGCGAAGGTTCCATAGAAATCGATTCCTAACGGCTTCCCTTTAAACAATGGCACAGTCAGTATTCTATAGACAAATAAATAATCATATTAAAGATATGTGTATACTTAGGCTTATCCGTTACAAAAGTTGACCCTTCGCAACTACCAGCTGGTGCCAGCGACTTCGTCAAATCATTGTCATAAAACCGTTCAGTCTTTGAATCAAAATTAATATCTCTTCTACATGTCTTCTTCTTCTACACTTCACTATTAGTCGTCATCCCACTCCTTGCCATATCATCTTTTAAACAGTTCATCGTTTGTTTGGTCTTTTCATCTTAGACACACACATAAATACACATCATCATCATTATCTTCCTGCCCTTGTCCCATTCTACTTCGCGGTGCAACACGTTTTCTTCTTCCGTTCTCCCCTGTCAGACGTTACGGCATCATTTACTTTTTCTTTCATATCAGTCTTCACACAATCCATCCATCTTTTCTTTGGCCTGTCTCTCCCTCTCCATCCATCAACATTCATGTCCATCACTCTTTTAGTCACATGCGTTTCATCCCTCCTCATTACATGCCCCCTACCAAAACAAAAGACTTCCTTTCAATTTTTCTGTAACAGGCGCCACTTTCAAACTTCCTCTAATATACTAATTTCTTACTTTATCCATTTTTGTCACTCCACACATCCATCTCAACATTCTCATCTCCGCTACATGCAATCGTTTTTTATCCATCTTCTTCACAGCCCAGCATTCTGATCCATACCCATACATACACATGGTACATTATACTCATCACTTGGAAAGGTAGTCTAGTTGGCACACCCATTCTGATAATTCTCCAAATTACATTGAAGGAAATCGTAATCTTCAGTGAGTGCTATCAGGCATTTTCGCCAAATGAAATAACAACTAAAATTTGTGGAAAAAAAATATCTCTCACCCGAAAGCGCCTTCGTCTTATCAATACAAATACTATTATATTTTACTGTGTACATTAGCACAGCTAATCAAATATTTATCAAGCATATTTGCTATCAGATTATATACAATTATTGTGGCCTTATCTTGAACCGTGATAACATTTCTATTCTGTGTCAATTCGGGAGAGCATGACTTTGTTGTGTCAGATAATTGGGTTTAACATAGCATAAAATAACATCAAGTCCGTAATCCCAGAAGGGTAGACTGTACTGAATAGTACACCCACAATTCGCCAGTTATGTTTAAGTCCCATGTAATCGTTCTTGGCCGAGTGTGTTGCAAGCGCGACGGCTGAACATAATTATAATGTCCTGGGTTCGATTCCCAGGTCGGGAAAAGTGTTATTGGGTCTTCCATCAGGAATTTCTCAGTAGCAGCCACGGAGTCTGGATTTGTGCCCGGTTGATGGCAATAAGCTCGTCCTGTGGCGTGATGTTATATTATGTATAAATAGATATTATATCAGTCTATTTCTTACAAAAAACAGTATCGGGTACAAACAGCAAAACCCATATATCATATCTTACTTCATAGAAGTAATAATAATATTATAAATGCGAAAGTTTATGAGGATAGGTGGATAATGTTTGTTACTCTTTCACGAAAAACTACTGAACGGATTTGGTTGAAATTTAGCACACAGATAGTTTATAAACTGGATTAACACATGATATACTTTTTATCCCGGCAGTATGATCTCGTGGGACAATTATCGAACACCAGGCGGGCGAAGCCGCGGGCATGAGCTAGTTTTAAATAAACGCCCATCGTGTTATATACAGTAAGTGACTTGTGTTTTAGGTTCCAGTGTAACCAGATGTTCTAACTCCGGAAATAGTCCAAAACTGTTCGATATAAATAGCAATATTATGCCTTAGCGGGAGATAACTGTATGAATATAATCTTCCAACTGCCTCGTTGGTCGAGTGCTCGCAAGCGCGACTGCTGAGCATAAGGTCCTGGGTTCGATTCCCAGTATTCAAAGTGCTATTGGGTTTTTCCATCAGGAATTTTCCAGTAGCAGCCACGGAGTCTGGATTTGTGCCCGGTTGATGGCAATCGGCTCGCCCCCTATTACATGAGACTTAAAACATAACTGGCGAAATATGGGTGTACTATTAGATACACCTCTGCCTAACCCTACGGGGATTACAGGCGTGATGATGGTGTTATATAATCTTCAAGCACGAGTGATATGACCTATTTATTCACACATGTCTTTACCTCATGGTTTTATTGTATCTTTTTAATTATGTAATAAAATAATGAGTCGTGGTTACTGATTTCATCTGACGTTTTACAATTATGATGGTTTTAGTTTCATGATCAATGAAATTATCCACACTTTCTTTTTTAGAATAAATAACGTTAAAAGTTAATAACGGATTCACCAAGTTTGTTTAAACAAAAGTGACAAGATGGGGTCGAGTTTGATTATGTAAAAACATTATCACGCCTGTAATCCCATAAGGGTTTGACAGAGGTGTACCTAATAGTACACCCATATTCCACCAGTTATGTTTAAGTCCCATCTAATAAGGGGGCTTCAGACTCCGTGGCTGCTACTGAGAAATTCTTGATTAGAAATCCGAATAACACTTTGCCCGACCTGGGAATCGAACCCAGGACCTAATGCTCAGCAGTCGCGCTTGCGACCACTAGATTATTGAAACAGTCGGGAGCGAGTGATTATGTAATACTACCGACTCATATGACATTTACCAACATTACCTTATTTTTTCCGACGGGAAATCATCAAATGACTTCTCCCGCCCTGGGCGGAGCGGAAGGGAGTATCAGACTTGCACTGACTAAAACCCATCCATGTTCCTTCCTTGCCCTTTGTGTTCCAGGGCCGCGGTATCTCTTTCGATCAGTCCCGCAGCTCTGGCAGACCAACATTGCCCTGTTGTGAGTTTGTGAGACAACAAACGCCAAAAGTAAATAAATAAATGATTACGGGACGATACAAATATAACATTAGTTACAAAAGAAACTGTCATCTCTATAATAGATGAAAGTTTGCGCACAGAAGGCTAATGTCACTCACTGGGAAGACATAGGTCAGTCTGATGGGTAAGCCTATAGGGAATTACCACGAAATGTTTCTTTTTTAGGGTTCTGTACCCAAAGGGTAAAAACGGGACCCTATTACTTAGACTCCACTGTCCGTCTGTCTATCACCAGGCTGTATCTCATGAACCGTGATAGCTAGACAGTTGAAATTTTTACAGATTATGTATTTCTGTTGCCTCTATAAACAATGAAAATATAAATCATTGAATAATTAAAGCCGACTCCCATACAAGAAACCTGTTTTTTTTCGGTTTATGGTATGGGTTTCAACTGTCTAGCTATTACGGTTCATGAGATACAGTCTGGTGACAGACAGCCAGAAACGTTTATTTTTCGGTTTATGAGACGGAACCCTTCGTGCGCGAGTCCGACTCGCACTTGGCCGTTTGGCAGTTTTTTTTTTATTATAAGCTTTTATTTAACTTTCGTTGTTTTAGTATGTATGGGTCAAATCTTTCAACTGAATTTCGAACCAAACCGATTGAACTAAAATTTTGCACACTCCTTTGGTTCTGTGGCAATACATTTATATGATAGAAATGATTTGATCCTGAAAGAACTCCTAAACGGTTAATAGCTCGGATACGTAACTTTGTACACGTATTCAATGTTAATAGATGAACTTTATTTTGTTCTTTTCAATTTAATAAAAGTTTGTTTTAAAATGAAAAGTTTAAATTCCCACATATGAACGTTGGCGAGGTCAAGGACTCTGATATACAGGATTCTAGTTTCTGCCTACTTTCATGGGAATATAAGTGTGTGAGACCTTTTTCTTGAACATATAGGTACCTAAAGCCCATCATGAACGACGCTACTCAAAAGTAAAGTCTTACTACCTCAAATCACCAATGAGTGGCCGAATCGGCACTGCCAGAAATTACTAACACACGTGATTGGTAGCGTCGTATACCGACCGCCATTGACAATCTATTCAGATTCAGAAAGCTACAACCTCGCCATTCGACTCGTATCGGAGTCATAAGCAACAGATGTGGATATATCCTCTACTATTATGTATAGTATTACGGTTATTATGGTTACTATTAGTATGTATAGTTATGTATTTATCTTTTTGTTGATCTTCTCGCATGTGACTCATTCGATTTGCGTCGCATGTTTTTATCGTTAAATCTTACTCCGCATTTGTACCCGTTAACATGTTGTGATACTTGTTTGCAACAAGTTTTGTCTTTAAGAAAGTTGTCTTAACATATCATGCTACAAAACATTAATATTGTATGTTGTGTCTACGGTTTTCGTTCACACCTAAAACACGTTGTAACTACTAGTTTTTTACAGATAAACTTGTTAAATAGGTGAACAGAATAGTTAGCAAAACATGTCTGAAACACATGTTTTATGAACATGTTTTAAAACTTGTTGAAAACTATAACAACTTTTTATGAGTATAAACCTTGGGTTAGTATTAGTAGTCGGGAATTGAGTGATTAGTAATTTGGGGGAATTAGTTGGTGTGAAACTTTGCGAAAACTGCTTATTCTTTTCCAAACCATGTTGGGGTCGGCTTCCAGTCTAACCGGATCAAGGTGTATACATATACTTTAGTGATGCCTAGATCCGTATTCTAGGAATCTAGGCTCTCGCTAAGCTTTTAAAATGCACTGACGTCAATTTACCTCGTCTGCATACTGATATAATTGTCAATAAAATTAAAATTTATACAAGCCTTGTAATACTTCGCTGTTATAAAATAATAATTAATTGTTATTTAAATAATACTGCGGTTAAGAAACCTGATAAGACGTAAGCCATATTTAGTATTTTAATACTTATTATACTAATTTATTAGACTTCTGTACTTTCCTCTTCATTCATATAAAAGTTTTAGGTGCTTTAATTTAGTTTTAAACAATGTAATATGAACCGAAATGGTAAAATGCCTACGTATATTGTCTGTTCAAGGAAAAATGGCAATTTACCTCATTGAAAGTATTTGTATGTGGTTTGGTTTCGTTTAGCTGCCAGTAACAAGGAGTGTGATCATATTTCTTTTGTTTATTTCGTTTGAATATTGAACGATCGTATTTTTTTTTTTCTTTCTTATTTTGTGCCCTCTCTTATTTTCATTTGATGTTATAAGGTGCAGTAGCGCGTGGCTAAATAAAAGCAGCCGCTTGGGTCAATCTTCAAGGATAAGCCAGATCGACCTTGGCAAGCGTGCCAAGGTCGATCTGTGGATGGGTGACCAACTGACCACCCATTACATACCGAGTTTCCTCCGTGCCTCGTATAGCCCTAATACGGATATATATAAGATAATTACGGATCAATAACAGGATTATAATGAGGAGCTCGTGGCTAAATAATAACAGCCGCTCGAGTCGATCTTTAGATTAAGCCGCGCTTGCCTAAGTTGGCCTGTGGATGGGTGACCATCCATTACATACCGAGGTTCCTCCATTTCTCGGAAAGCACGTTAAACTGTTGGCCCTGGCTGTCATTTGTTGATCTTTGATAGTCGTTACAGGTAGTCAGTGACCCGAAAGTCTGACAACCAGTCTTACCAAGGGGTATCGTATTACCTTGTACTAACCAGGTTGTGGTGGTCTATTAGGCAGTCGCTCTATGTAAAATACTGGTATTCAGCTGCATCCGGTAAGGCTAGAGGCCAACCCCAATAAAGGTGGGAATAAGGTCCAGTAAAGCCGTTCGGACTTGACTGCTAACTGGCTGCGGAATTTGACAGATACTTACTTACTACACATAGAACATCTGTGAAAACCCTGTGTTTTAAGCCCGGTCCGGGTGATTTGACTGCACCTTTAAAAAGGGAAGAGCCCTAATAGGCCTAAAAATTCAAACCTTTAATAAATATCGAAGGAGTTTTACAAGTTCTTAAGACAGTCCAGTTGAGCAGTATCGCATCCATAAAGAATTGAACAGTGAGTGGCCACATAAAAAAAAAAACAAGTTCTTAACTCAAATTCTAAATTCGAAAAGATATCTAAAGTACGTAGAATGTAGTGAACATGCAATACGGGTTCGTGATTATGTAAATGAGTAATTAATTATTATTTACTGTGTTATTAATAAACGGACCAACATTTTGTTTATCAGAATGCTTTGTTTACGTTTTGTTTGAGTTGCTCTATTAAATACTTCTTTGTTTCTGTTTATGTTTCTCATGTGAATGCTGAGCTAATACCATGAATTTTGATAACCTATAAGTACATATTTTTTTAAATGCGATATTAGTACTTCGGTTTGTCTGTATCATACTTTTTCGCGCCTTATCGGCGGAACAGATTATAAAAAGGAATTATTAGGAGCTCGTGGCTAAATAATAACGGCCGTTCGGGACGATCTTCAGGTTAAGCCGCGTTTGCCTAGGTTGCTGTTGGGTGATCACCTATAACATAAATACCAAGTATCCTACGTGCCTCAGAGCACGCTAAGCCGTTGGTCCTGGTTGTCATTTGAAGATCTAAGACAATCGTTACAGTACGGGTGAAGCCACAGGCAAAATCTAGTACACACGGCGGCACATCAAGCTTTACAATTCCAGTATAACGTGGCCTTACTTTGTATACATTTTCTGTACAATGAGAGATCCTTATAAACTGGTTACTTTTACCTACACATGGTTACTTATAGCTTGGTCAGCCGTCGTGCGTGCTTAATTATTTTTTATTTACTTTTCTGCTACATACCAATATTCTCTCGTTCACAAAACCTAGGTTTTACTACAGTATTAAAAACCCTAATACATCACTTTTTCATACGTTTTCTGTCCACAAATTCCATCTTATTTTCGTTCAGATATTTCACCAAGACCATATTTTATTCTGCCTAGTTTTCTTAGCCATTTTCTGTACGTCAAGTCTGATCGATTGCCTTCGAAATATTATGGTAATCTATCAACAGTAGTGACGCCTGAGTCGGCAATCAGTTTTGAGAATATTGCCTGAAAGTGTGCCTATAAATCGACAGTGTAGAGTAAAATTGTTGTATAGCATTTGAAAAACTATCCATTTTAAATCAAGGAAATAACATTAATTAACAGTCAAGGAAAAAATTGTAAGAAAAAAGGAACATTAAGTCAAAAAAACCGAAAATAGAAGGAAAAAAAAATACTGGCTGGAAATAAGTGACATTTAATCATTTACCAACCTGCAAAGATGTCTGAAATAATTATAAATTATTGCTGTACGTTGGGATAATTTCCGACTCTAAAAAAACTCTGTCTGTTTTTTAGCTCATTGATTGCACAGATCGTAATGTTTGGCAAAGACGGCACGGTTGGTGCAATGTCTGAGCGATTGAGTGGTTGCTGCGCTGCATGTCGCGATTTAAATGCCCGCACGGAACCACATTATTTCAATCGCTTACAGATGGTTGTTTCAGGTTCGGCTATTTGTGTTTATGAGTTTTATATATGAAAATTCCTAGAGTGGGGCAACGTTTTTCTTAAAAAAAGAGGTCCTCTGAAATTTGGAAAATATAGACAAATAGAAATATAGTGCATTATATCTTCAGTGCATTATTGACGAAATCACTATCACTACATATTATAAACAAAGTCCACCGCCGCGTCTGTCTGTCTGTTCGCGATAAACTCAAAAACTACTGCACCGATTTTTATGCTGTTTTCACCAATGGATAGAGTGGTTCTCGAGGAAGGTTTTAGTATATAATGTGTCAAGTTTATGTTGCGGGAACAGGATCAAAATTTCATGATTACTTTTGGTGGCGATAACCGACATCCACATGGGCGAAGTCACGGGCATCAGCTAGTACAAAATACACGAGGGCGAAGTCGCGAGCGACAGTTAGTGGTAAATGAAACGTTTTCTAAATATGAACCGAACGTTTACTAGTTCCTTGGTCTTAGATCATACCTAGATAACACATTTGCCTTAATTAAGTACAAGCGTATTGCAATTCGTTTAGAAGAACTGTTAAATACTAGATTAGGTAACCACAACCAGTCAGTCTAGATTGCTAAAAACCAGTTTTTAAAGACCGGTATTTCTGTCTGACCACACATAAAAATAATTAGAATACGGTATTTAAGTTGGGATTCCGGACATATTATGCATTCTTGTTATTGGAATTTGATATAGCTTATGTTTTTTTTATTCTGTGCGATGTTTTTAATGTACAGTCAACAAAACAGATAGGTATGCAGGGTCGAAAGATATAATTGATTTTTTCTTCAAAATCGATCGATGTTTTCGAATGAAATTAAAATTAAATGAAGAAAAAAAATCAATTGGTTAAATTAATTCAAATTTCATTTGAAGATGTGCAACAGTTTCTAAAAAAACTAAAACTATATCTTTCGACCCTGCATACCTATCTGTTTTGTTGACTGTACATAACATTACATCACGCCCGTAATCCCTGAAGGGATAGGCAGAGGTGTACTTAATAGTACAACCACATTTGGCCAGTTATGCTAAGTTTTAAGTAATAGACGGCAATCCTATTACCATCAACTGAGCACACATGCAGAAAATGTGACTGCTATTAAATTCATGATGAAAAAACCCAATTACACTGCCCGATCTGGGAATCGAAGTCAAGTCCTCATGCTCAACAGTCGCGTTTGCGATCGCTAGACCAACGATGCAGTCAGTGGTTATGAAATGAAACTTCTAGTTTCAGAATAATTTTTAAGCATTTTATTTCTTGTATTGATTCTACGAGGTATACCATTTCTGTGTATATCAACATGAATATTTTTGCTGCAATAAAGCCAATATCTTCACGTAACATATTGTTGGTCAATTTTTTCGACGGCATGGTTGGCGCAGTGGCTGAGCGATTGACTGCTGCGCTGCGTGTCGCGGGTTCGACCCCCGCACGGATCAAATATTTGTATGGCCTACAGATAGTTGTTCCGGGTCTGGCTGTTTGTGTATGTGAGTGTTGGCCAAGGTTTAAAAAAACAAAAAAATTGGGTGTATTCCTGAAGTAAATTGACTTTTATTTTCTAAGTATATGTGATTATTTAACCTTTGACCCGCAATCGTAATCACAAATATGTTGTGAGTAAATGAACCTTCCAAGTCCAACATAAATATGTACCCGAAAAATAAAATACAAGTCTAATTGCGTATTAATATAAAATACGGTTAGATTGTCGTGACGATTCGTATCGTGGACCTTTTCACCCTTGAATAGGGTCCCTTACCGCAGGTAATAAGTATCCAGCTTGTTCGGATAATAATAATTATATTACATAGCTTATAAGTACTTAAATAGTATTATGCCCTTTCTCACTTTGTATACCTATTAGACCGATAGCGCTAGGTTTTGAGGTTTCAAAAATACTTAAGTTGTTTGTATTTCGCATATAGTTTCCGGACCATTTGCCCAACCTAATACATTAGTTTGTGTCATCCTAGGTACTTGCATAGGTAGAAATTTAGGTGTTTGTCTTTTCAATTAAAATTTTTACTTTTTTTTACATGATAATAACGAAGTAGTAGCTGAAATACATAGGCATTTTGTGTCATCTCTGTCCACGTACTGTAAAGTCAAGGGACTTCTAACTTAAACGGTCCGTATATTCAGATCAGAACTGCACAAATGTCATTCTTTGACAGTTGCATGAAATGTCTCAAATCTAAGAAAAATAATAGTAATGGGTGCTATGATTCTTTTGGCGCATTGTCAGGAGGGCTCAGTTGGTAAAGTAGCGCTTTGTGTCATACATAAACTCACGCCTTTTTCCCATGGGGATAGGCAGAAACCACGGAGCGCCATCTGCTACGATCCTCTCACACTCCATTTGCCTCGTCCACGTTCATAAATATGGCCACGCACGCCGGTTGCGAGTACTAAGCAACTGACCTTTCTGAAGAACCTAATCAATGTGTGACATTAATGCTGTCAGACTAACTTCAACTAAGTCATGTTACAAGTACGTCCACGACTGCATAATTATATTAGATAGTTGAAATTTTGAAGAGGAGGTCGTGGCTAAATAATAACAGCCGCTCGGGCCGATCTTTAGGTTAAGCCGTGCTTGCCTGGGTTGGTCTGTGGATGGGTAACCACGCCTACATACCGAGGTTCCTCCGTGCCTCGGAAATTACGTTAAGCCGTTGGTCCCGGCAGTAATTTGTAAATCTTTGACAGTTGTTACAGGTAGTCAGTGGCCCACAAAGTCTGACAACAAGTCTTACCAAGGGGTATCGTATTACCCAGTACAAACTGGGTTGTGACGATCAGATAGGCAGTCGCTCCATGTAAAATACTGGTATTCAGCTGCATCCGGTGAGACTGGAAGCCGGCCCCAACATAGTAGGGAAAAGGCTAGGCAGATGATGATGACGAGTTGAAATTTTTAATAATTGATCGCTGACTTTTCAAACTGTTGGCGAAAAATCTCTCACAATACTCACACACAAAACTCTTGTTTCTAGTTTTATTCGCTTTTCGCTGATCGGCGACGGTGGAACAGGCGCCTATGCTTGCTTCGAACTGCATCTCTGCCATGTTGTGTCGTGGGCAGTTAACAAATGGCCTGGCAATATAAATCAATCCGGTGAAAAGTCCCTAGCTCCATAGACGGCACTTGAAATAAACATTGTGCACACTGGGTGTGTATCACACCGAGAGGGTTCGAAAAACAAACTATTTTATTGGCAGAATTAGCATTGCCATTCAACGTGGCAATACTGCCAGTCTTCTGGGCACGTTGCAGTATGACAGCCATGAGGAAAAGTACGTGGACGCCTAAGTGTCCTATTGTCGTCGTTGTATTTTGTACTTAGTTTTAGTATTAATCTTGTCTTTTTTAAACTTCCATTACCAAATGGAAAAAAACGGAATCCTTATAGATTCGTCCTGCCCGTCTGTCTGTCTGTCCGTCCGAATGTCACAACCATTTTACTCCGACACTGTAGACATCACACATTTGAAGTTTGGAGAGTGATAGCAATGATAGACTCTTCTGTTACACCTACAAATATTTTGACTGTTGGGAAGAAAATCGAAACAAGGAGTAATATGGACTATCGAATTACAAAATACCTATCTACCTGAGTTGTGGAGGTCAGATATGCAGTCGCTTCACGCTCATGATAAGCTGCTTCCGGTTAGACTGCAAACCTAACATAACTGGGAAACGACTAGCCAGATAATGAGTTAAAATATCGAAATAAACAAAGATATCTTCTCAAAAACTGTAAACTCGGTGTGTGACCCGGACCTCAAGCGGCGCCTACATCTAACCAAGTGGGTAGAGAATAATAAAATAAACAATAAAACGACAATACCCACACTTCGGTGTGATGTGCCCACACACGCGCCAGCAGTCATACCGTTGAGAAGCTTGATAAGTCAGTTTTTTATTTCATTTGTGTAGGAGGACGTACAATGACACTTAGATACGTTATAATTAGAGTTATTTTTATCAATTTTACAATGATTGATTGGGTGACATTAATGTTCTTCGTTGATTTTAATTACCTTGAGCCCACGCCTCGAACATAATTGTAACGTAACCCATGTTTTTTTTTGATGTACCAACAGATATTTTGTATACCCAAAATGGCGGTAGATGATATTTAATCGAATAAAAAAGAACGAATAATGAGGAAAGGAGACATATTTTTATAGGTACCTTTATGAAACTGAATTAATTAAACAAAATGAATCAAAAAGGAAGGCAATACTGACACGGTTCGGTGTAACAGGAGGCCCCACATCATTCGCATCACGGAACCTGCACTTTATAAGGATACTTGCTCCTTTGTGCTAAAAATATTATCCCCTCGGCGCGGGCAAACCGGTATGACCGGGGCATACCTCCTACATATTGTGATTTTGTGATGTGATGCACTACTGCCCAAAGTTATGACTTGTTTCATTTTAACATAACGTCAAGGAGCTCGTGGCTAAATCATAACACCCGCATAGGTTGTCTTCAAGGTTAAGCAGCGTTTGCCTAGGTCGGTCCGTCGATGGGTGACCATTATTAGATACGGGGTTTCTTTCTTGCCTCGGAAAGTACGGTAAGCCGTAAATATTTAAAGATAGATTGAAGATAGATATGTAGGTGACTTTAAAGATAAAATATTAAATTCCCAACTTTAATGACACCACAAACACGGTACAATGAAACCGCCAACCATGCGTGGTTGTACAACGAATGCGGTCTAAGGTAACGTTTGTGGTTTTCTTGTAACTTTATAACGTAAATAACCAGGTACTTGAAGAAAAACAAAAAGTCCAACAAGTGACTTAATTAAAGATAAAAATAGAAAAACGAACACTCAAAAGTTCAAGGTTTTAATGAAGTACCCAATTTAATCATGCTTAGCATTTATAAAAGACAAGTTCATGTTGACATTGTTTCAGAGTTTGCTATTCACGGAGTCTGTTTCGATTCCCGGGTCGGTGTTATTGGGTTTTTCCATTAGAAATTTCTCTTTAGAAGCTACGGAATCTGGATTCGTGACCGGTTCATGGCAAAACCCTCGCCCTCTATTACATTCGACTTAAAAAATGTAAGCGGCGAAATATGTGTGTACTCTTAGGTAGGTACAACTGTTCCTAATCCTTCGGGGATTATAGGGGTGATGTTTTGTAAATTATTTTCGTAAATAGTCTGTTAGATGCCGTGTAGACGGCGCGTTCGAGGCTGGCGGGCTGTTCGAAAGAGATACCGCGGCCCTGGAACACAAAGGTCAAGGAAGGAACATGGATGGGTTTTAGTCAGTACAAGTCTGACACTCCCTTCCGCTCTGCCCAGAGCGGGAGAAGTCATTTGATGATTTCCCGACCGTAAAAAAAATAAAAAAATAATAGTCTGTTAGATACTTTTTCTCGTCAAATACAATTAATAAACTCACGCCTTTTTTTAGGGTAGGCAGAAACCATAGAACCCCAACTGCTGCGATCCTTCCTTTCGAGTACTACGCCCCTGAAATTTTCCTCGTCAATGTCTCTATAACTAGAATCTGTTGGAGCTTCCCATCTGACAAATCTAAAGAGAAACATCGCTCCTTGTATTACTTTACTCTGTCGTTTAATCATCGGTTTCATTATCAGGCTCGCAGATGACGAGAGTTCTGACCACGATGTGGAACTATCGATAGCTCGTCAAAGTTGTGAGATCAACGAACTTGAGGACCGCCACCGTATGTCGTGAAATGACCTAGTTCTTGTTATGGTTTGTTTGAAGTTTCTGTGCGTTTTTATAATCGTTTATTGATGGTAAGTCGATAGAGCCAGATACTGCACAGATTGTTACTGTTAGCCTGAGTCATCCCACCGCTGGGCAATGCCCCCCCATGACCTCTTAATCTTTTAACCCAGTACCAATGTGGACCACTGGTCGTTGGTTCTGTCCAGCTCGTCACGCCATCTCCGTGACTCTGTTACACTTATAGTTTACTTAATTCTATGGGAAAAAAGAAATCTGGACAGCAAAAATTTGTTGATTACTACCTAAATATTACACATACATACATAAACTCACGCCTTTTTTCTCATGGGGGTTGGTAGACACCCCAGAACGCACCCTGCTACGATCCTTACCTTCTACTCCTTTTGCCTCGTCCACGTTCATAAATCATAATATTTATTTGCTCAAGCTTCACACCTTCTTTGGTACAAATTAAGCCACAAACATAAAACAACTCAATAATCGTCCATTGTTATCTTCAAGGTTATTCCAAAATTAAACTAGCTATACACGTGACGTTTAGGAAGTGCCTGTTTTTGTAACACTAGACAACACCTGAATGAATGCCTAAATTGTATTATTGCATTTTTGGATTAGCGTTGCGTGTAGCAGAGATGAGAATATTCTGATGGATATGTGGAGTGACAAAAATGGATAAAATAAGGAATAAGTATATTAGAGGAAGTTTGAAAGTGGTGCCTGTTACAAGAATCTGAAAGAAACTCGTTTGTCTTGGTATGGCATGTAATAAGGAGGGATGAAACGCATGTGACTAAAAGAGTGATGGACTTGAATGTTGATGGATGGAGAGGGAGAGGAAGGCCAAAGAAAAGATGAATGGATTGTGTGAGGAATGATATGCAAGAGAAAGGAGTAAATGATGCCGTGACGTTTGACAGGGGAGAATGGAAAAAGAAAACGTGTTGCGCCGACCCCAAATAGAATGGGACAAGGGCAGGAAGATTATCATCTTCCTTGCGAGTGTTGAAATCCCACAGTGAGCTTGAGGGTTGAACCTCTGAAAGCAAGGCATCACACTTTTGCATCATCCCATCCTTTTCTGTCGCTTAGAACCGGCATTTGCAAGAGCGAGAAACAGATCGCGTACCGACCGCTGCATTGATGCTGCCGTGCGCGGTACATAGCATTCCCGTCATAGACCTACGTCTGTGATTCCCGCTTTTTCACGATTTAGGCAGGTACTTAAGTATCGCAACCTCATCGGTCTTGTGCTTGTAAGCGCGACTGCTGACCATGAGGTCATGGGTTTGATTCTTAGGTCGGGCAAAATTTTATTGATTTTGCCACGGAGCATGGCAATAGGCTCGCCCTCTATTACATGGCACTTAACCATAACTGGCGAAATTTAGGTGAACCATAAGGTACATCTCTGCCTAACCCTTCGAGAATTACAGGCGTGATGTCATTATAATAGGGTAGTTGACCAAAAAAATCTAATTAGTCCGTACTATATAAGTACATTAATAATTAAAAACTATTAATCTAAAATAAATAAACTAACAACAAACTATAAAAGGGCATCGAAAAACTCGTCCTCAACGTTATCAGCTGGATAATGTGCCCAAGAGACTGGCGTCAGATGGATTTCCAAACTATTGTACGCGTATTTTTTTTTTCTCGTAAACTAAGTATGAGAACAATGCAGTGCGTCCAAACTCGTGTGACGTCACATTTCGGTACACTTTTTTGCGAAAAGTGACGTCACAAGCCCCCACTCATGAACTTTGATGCGTTTTATGTTCGTTATTTTTTATTGATTTGATAAAACAAAAAATACGTATCCAATATTTTTTGTATATATATAATCTTACTGACGGACTAATAGAATTATTTTTTTTTACTCAGGAAACATCCCTATTATGTTACGTATTGCTTGTTATTTATATGTTTCAGAAGATCAGTTGGTATAGTGGGCTGTCAGTTCTACTTGACATGATAATCTCTTCTCACGCGTAGGTTTCCACCTGACAAGGTCCTTGAAACGGGTAAGAGGTTCTTGAGAAATAGTTTAGGAACATATTAAATATATTAATTAGAAAATAAGCCTTTGGTCCCGACTGTTTTCAGAGGTTATTTACATAGGGTATTGCTAGTTATTTCAGTTTGATCTTATAGTTAGTAGCAATGGATGGATTGTGTGAAGAATGATATGAAAGAAAAAGGAGTATATGATAGCGTGACGGTTGACAGAGAAGAATGGGTGGGGCGACCCCTAGTAACATGGTACAAGGTCAGATAAATGATAGTGAGTAGCAACAGTTTTCTACAAATTTTTGACTAAACGCTAAGACAGTATAAACATTGCTATGATTATCTATACTAATATTATAAAGAGGAAAGATTTGTATTTTTGTATGTAAAAAAAATAAACTTAAAAACTACTGGACCGATTTGAAAAATTCTTTCAGCAATGGATAGCTACAATATCAGCGAGTAACATAGGCTATATTTTATCCCCGTACTCCCACGGGAACGGGAACTACGCGGGTAAAACCGCGTGACGTCCGCAAGTTATTTATAAAAATAATCAATCTTTTAAACAATGAACCTACAGGCACTAATTATAATGTAGGTTCTACAGTCAAAGCCAGGTTTTTCATAAACTTATCTTAAATTATGGAAGCTAACATGTATTTGCAAGAGCACATGACCAATCGCCAATGGATTCTAGGACAAAACCAACACAGATTTAATAAGGTACTATTACTTTTCACACATGTTTGGGTCGGTATGCCGTCCGGCCTGAACGGCATCGCGAGCAATAAGAACCTGACCTTTCTCAAGAACCTCACCAATGAGGTCAGTGTCTCTGGCGGGAGCGGTTTGAACCCCCGACCACTTCAACGATCCATCAGAAAGCCTTCCACCTGGGCACGCTTTGCCGTGGCTGACTTGGAAATCTCTAAACAGACTTCGAACCCAGTTTGGGTGGAGCAAAGACAATCTCTGCAGGGGCCATGGACGGCTCAGACCTCAAGTGCGTATGTGGCGTTTCCTCACAGTCAATGGCCCACCTTCCATCTTGCAATGCGTACGCTATGACCTGCGCACTCGATGATCTATTTATTGCATCAGTGAGCGGGATTTGCGTGGCTGAGTTTTGGGCTAAACATATTTGAACTTTTTGCCGTTGATACGCTAAGAAGAAGGTCAGTGTACATGTCCTTTACCGGCATTGCATCGTTGTTCAACAAATATTCACTATAACATAATTGCTTAAGACTTAGTACAGCAGGTTGGTATTAATGAATCTAATATGCCATCAACACGACCAAGTGTCTAGCACTCGCTACGCACTTTGTACAGTCAGCGTCACGATGTGGGTACCCCTCTTGAAAGCACGTACATTCCCAACTGGGGTACCCAATTGATTCAGCCCACCGTACATTATTCTCCATTATTTTAGTATTCAAAACATGACATCATAGCATGCCGTAATGACAGTAATTCCTAGATAAATTGAGAATGATCGTACGTTCAGCATTTATCTCGAATAATATTAGACGAAGGTGTGAACGTGGGTGATAATAACAGTGTGACGTCATTTCCGCTGCTCTTAGGAAAGCACTTTAAGCCGTTAGTCCCGGCTGTCATCTGAAGATCATTGACAGTCGTTACGAGTAAGAAGTACAAAGTCTGATAACTAATCTTTCCAAGGGGTATCGTATTACCCAGTTACTGATTTGTGGAGGTCAGATAGGCAGTCGAGGGCTGCGGGACTGTTCGAAAGAGATACCGCGGCCCTGGAACACAAAGGGCAAGGAAGGAACATGGATGGGTTTAGTCAGTATAAGTCTGACACTCCCTTCCGCTTTGCCCAGAGCGGGAGAAGTCATTTGATGATTTCCCATCCGAAAAAAAAGATAGGCAGTCGCTCCATGTAAAATGCTAGTATTTATTTTCCCAACTGTACTGGAGTCGAAAATTGCATACTAATTGCAGCAGAATACCTGTATGTTACATGGAGGATTGCGTTACTGACCACCAGACCTCAGTTACTGGGTACTACGATACCCCTTGGTAACACTGGCTGTCAGACTTTCAGGCTACTTGTAACTACTGTCAAAGATCTAGAAATTCCGCCGGGACCAACTAATCGTGCTTTGTGAGGCACTAGGAAACTCCCACCCATCCACGGACAGACCTTGGCAAGTGGTGCTTAACCTTGAAGATCGACCCATGCAGCTAGTATTATTGAGCCACAAGCTCAGGAGCTTGTGATTAATTGATCAGATGATTCACCGACACCAGATGCAAATTCAACGTGTGGTGGCCACATACCAACGCATACACCAACGTTTGTTGGAATAAATTATACATAAGTTGTAGCAAGGACATCGCGGGTTTTATCATCAATCTGTTTGAGTAACTATGCGAATTTTAAATACTTTAGTATGTTGAGTGATATTAATATCGGTTATTGGAACTGTCTTTTGGTTCTAAGAATAGGCCACTTCCTTATGTATAATGTCATTGTAAAGACGCAGGATGGAGTAGATGATCAAGGTTAAGCAGTGGTTGCCGAGGTCAGTTGTTGGATGGGTAGCACAAATAGTTGCAACTGCCACCACAAGGAACAGACCGGTGGGGGTAGACGGAAATAAGGGATTGGGACAAGGGCAAGAGAATCATGATGATTTTCTATGTAATTACGGTTTTCACGATACGGTTACATTTAAAATTATTCTTCTTAAACATAAACATTATTACCGATCAACAGGCTAGTCTTTGACAAATATATTGGGGTCGGCTTACAGTGTCACTGGCTGCAGCCGCCTGGTGCGACTATACAGGGTGTAAACAGACTCTTCGCGAAGCCGTCAACCAAGCATCCTGTACATCAAACTAAGCAACTTTACGCAAAAGTTAATGCTGGGAAACAACTTTGTTTTTTTGGGGTGAGAAATTACATTTTACGGTAGGACTCAATGTTAAGCACTCAAAACAGTGTGCTGATGAATGGGTTGAATAGTAAGCTGGTCGTGGAGGTGTTTAAAGTAAAAATCTTACATTAAAAACATATATTTAAAAAAAACCTTGTGAAAAAGTCGGAACTTTGACCCCCAATATCTCTGTAACTAGAAGGTTTCCAGGTATGTTCTAGAACAAAAAAATGGTCGCAATGCCGAGGAGAACAAGTGCCTTTCGGCTTCGTTAAGGGTCTTTTTACACCCTTTATAACATCAAACCTGTATGACCGAAGCGGTAGGCTGAGTTGTTATACCTAATAGTAACCCACATTTTGCCAGTTATGATTGGGTAACAGTCCCCCTTACAAAGGGCAAGTCATGCCATAAACCGAGCATAAATCCCGCCTCCAAGCACCTAAGAAATTTCTGATGATGAAAACCCAATAGTACTTTTCCTAATCGGGAATCGAGGCCTCGTACTCAGTCGCAGCGCTTGCGAGCAATCCACACCAAAGTGATTTAAAAGACTTTAAAACGGACATTAGGAATATTATCATACGAAAATTTAAATCCTGAATATTTTCGATTTTGACACAGGAATGCTACCTGAGAAGCCGGCTTATGACACTAGATAGACCAACAAGTATTGGAGTACGATTTTCTTGCGTTCGGTCCCGTTTATCGCTCATAAATATTTGAAAGACGCACTACACCAAGGACTATCGAGGGTGGAATCGGTGGGACTAAAGGCTTATTGTCACCAATGAAAACGGTCGCGAAGAGCACCAATAAACAGCGTTCAAGCGAGCTATCAGTGTCAACATCGACATAGCATTGGTGATCCATGGGTGACACAAACAGCGCTTGAACTTGACAGCAATGTGCTGAACGCTTTTTTATTGTTTAAGGATGATATTACACGAAAAACTTCGGTGTCAGAACATGGATTCAATAATACAGTAGAGTTGTTCCGTGTGGGTTGAGATGTACGATACTCTGATGGATACTCCTGGCAGGTTGAGGTTTTGTATTAGAAATATCAATAAAGAAATGATTTAATGAATTGGCTATTTGAGTTGGGTCATTTAAAATCAAAACATCGTGATCTATTGCATTTATCTGATTAAATGTTTTGTGTGTATCTGTTCTATTTTTGATGATATCCTATGTAGCTTTATTTTTTAATTTTTGGATTTTAGTATGTAGTTAAGGTTAGAACTTTTCTTTGAGCGGATGACGCAAGATTTTAATATGTTATTATATTTTAAATACTACGCGTTTAGTATCTTTAGAGAATTCAGCTTAAACGTTGTATTTGCAGAACTTGATAAAGTTCTATTATAAGCTTTCACGGTTAATAAATTGATACTGTCACTAACGGGATATCTTCTGTTAGTGTGTTTTGCCGTGACTTTGTGTCGAGTTCCAGTAGTGCGCGTAGCAAAAGACTGAGAAAGAGGGGGGGTAGTCAGATTTGTCTGCACCTAATAATATATTTACCGTCTACTCGCATTCTCCATTCATCCCGCGATCATGGCGCTTGCAACCGCGCCAAAATATCGGGAGCTCAGAATAACGGAAGATATCGCGTAAGTGACAATATAAGTTTTGTTTCGAAAAAAAAGGCTTTGTTTATTTCAGACTAGGTAATGTCCATATTTTGTTAGTAACAAATTAATTAACTTAAGACTAAGTTAGTAGCAATTTTCCAGATGAATACGAATAAAAATACATATTACACTTACATACAACACATATTAACACATTATTACAACATTATATTATATATTTAGTACTTTTCACTTGCCTCCTACCTAAACTCCTTTAGATAGCTAGAACCAGTGCAGCAATGAGTCGGAAAGCACCTCAAAGGGAAACAAAGTTGGACTAGCATTGCGCCGGCGCCGGTTTCCGTGACAAGCGCTTCCTGTATCCAAAGTTGGCCATTGTTTCATACAAGCGTGATTAAGTAATAGAGTAATATAACTTTCTACATTGTTAAGGAGGAATATTGGTAACAATGAACCTCGTTAGTCTAGTGGTCGCTAGCGCTACTGCTGCCTGAGGTCCTGGGTTCGATTTCCAGGTCGGGCAAAGTGTTATTGGTTTTTTTGCATCAGAAATTTGTCATTAGCGGCCACGGAGTCTGGATTTGT
The DNA here is from genome assembly GCA_950005105.1 of Lycophotia porphyrea. Taxonomy (NCBI): domain Eukaryota; kingdom Metazoa; phylum Arthropoda; class Insecta; order Lepidoptera; family Noctuidae; genus Lycophotia; species Lycophotia porphyrea. The sequence goes on along the minus strand of OX465400.1, from coordinate 3,376,394 downwards.
GCCAGGTCGGTGGCAATAAGGTCGCCCCCTATTACATGGGACTTTAACTTAACTGGCGAAGTGTGAGCGTACTATTAGGCACCGCTCTGCTTAACTCTTCGGGGATTACAAGCGTGATGAGATGTTATGTTAACTAAACCTCCCTTGCAAGTTTGATACCGCATTTTTTCAAAATTCGATGTAATACCACAATTTAAACTATATTATAACTTTTTGCAAATTACATGACTTAACAATAAAAAATAAAAATAAGGAGTTCTTCCAGTTTTGATCGAACTTTTCCACGGATTTCTTTAGAAAACCCTTTCAGTATACTTCTCTCAATGCGCGATCTAAGTTTTATCCACTTTGAGGCATAAAACCTGTATCTTACAATAATATCCTTTTATAACTTACAAATGAAATAAACCACGATTCACACAGGAAGGGTATGGTTTCCGGGAACGGGAACTCACAATCTTAATTTCCTGAATTCCCGTGTTTCCTCTGGTTACAGGAAAAAGCTGAAACCCTTATTAAGTATTTTAGGAAATTGAATATTTCTTAAACTTATTACTACGTTGGGTTAAGTTACAGGAGGTCAGATAGGCAGTCACTCCATCGGAAATGCTAGTATTCAGCTGCATTCAGTTAAATATAAGGAAATAATCCTAAAAAAATATTAAATAAAACAAATGAAAATAAAGGGTGTAATCAGACTCTTAACGAAGCCGAAAGGCACATGTTCTCCCCGTCTTGCGATTCTAGACCATACCTGGGAAATTTTTAGTTACGGAGATATTACTTAGGGGTCAAAGTTCCAACTTTTTCAAGTTTTTTTGTAAGATTTTTACTTTAAACACCTCCAGGACCCCCTTACTATTCAATCCATCCATCAGCACAATGTTTTGAGTGGGTTACATTGAGTCCTACTGAAAAACGTGATTTTTCAGCCAAAAAAAAAAGTCACTCATTTTTGCGTAAAGTTTCTTAGTTTGATGTACATAATGCTTAGTTGACGGCTTCGTGAAGAGTCTAGTCGTCTTAAATAAAAATAGAACCTTCAATTGAAGCCGACCCCAAAATAGACCCCAGATGATGTTGATGAAGTTTGCGTGGATCTAAAGGACTTCGATGATGAGATTATTAGCCCAGGTGACTAGTTAGCGGAGTCTAGCTAAGTAAACTTCCAAAGATACACCGGACGTGTACTGACGGCTGCATAAATTCGTCACCCCTTTTACTGAGGGTTTTAATGCATGACGGATATCTAATTGATGCTTTATCTGTATTTAAAAAAATATTACAAAGTGTAGGTTCTTTTCATGCGCTTAAGTTGGTAGTTAGGCGGTTTTGGCATTGAGTAAAAGAATAATTAGCCTATAATGGTCCCATTTTTGAAACTCACGCCTCTGCCTCTCAGAACAGAGGCCTGAGTTCCAGAAATGGGACCATTATAGGCCTGTAATCCACCACGCGGGCCCAGTGCGGCTTGGTTGGCGGGCATTTGACATTTAAGCCCTCGCAAAACGTCATGGCACCGTAATAATACTTCAATTTTTTTCCCCTGCGGTGTCACGCAACCGTTGGTATTTTAAACTAGTTTGTTACCGCGGCCGCATTCGTAACCGTCGTCCGGTGACATTTACGCAGGTGCAACAACCGTTGGTAACTGTCGGTAACTGTTTGTTAATGGTATTATTTTACCAACATATCTTGAGACGTGGTGGAATTTGGTACTAGAAAAAATGACATGAGGAATGTTTTGAGTAGTTAAGAATGTCTTTAAGAATAGAGAAAGATCAAAGAAATGACGGATGGACTGTGTGAAGTAAAGGATGAGATGGTTAGAAAGGAGGTGACTGCTGGAGATGACGAGTAATAGAAAGGAAGAAGTCGTGCAGCGCTGACCCCAAATAAATTAGGAAAAGGAAGAGAATAATTATTGAAAATGTATCGATATTGACCGGTTTATGACATTTTTCTTAACAAGCAGCGCCGTCACCGCCGCCCCGATATGTCTCAAGTTATGCTGGTCAAGTAATAACAAAAAACTGTTGCAAGTTATTACGGACAGTTTTTGCTAGAAAACATAATGAGGGTAGTTTAAGTTTAAACACGTTCCGTTTTGCGCAAGTGAAAAGCTTACGGCAATGGCCAATTTGTAGAGTTAAACTGGTTTCGATTAGTGACAAGGGAAATCTTGTGCTATTAAGTCGCAATTTCACTTGCACAAATTGAGTGCGTTCAACATATTTAAACTGCGGTCGACGCGATCAGTAATTCATCATAGGTATGAAATATTACAGACAGCTGTTGAACGCGGTTTAGTTAGTGTAATTCGCTCTTAGTCGCGATTTGAATGCTGGTGGTGCTTCTGTGCAGCTTTGGAACTGCGATATCTCGCATGCAAGTTACGTTAATTTTTAGGGTTCCGTACCCAATTACTAAAACTTCGCTATCTGTCCGTCCATCCGTCTGTCTGTCACCAGGCTGTATCACAAGAACCGCGATAGCTAGACAGTTGAAATTTTCACAAATTATGTATTTCTATTGCCGCTATAACAACAAATTTAATACTAAAAACAGAATAAAATATTTTTTTAAGGGGGGCCTCCATTAATGGGCTAGCTCGCCGTCCGTCCGTCTTTTGACGACAGGTCGTGTAGACAGCGCGTTCGTGTTCCACGCGCGCCTCAAAGAAATGTCAGCAAACAGGGAGGGGCCCGCAAGGGCCAATGCCTGCCAGGGCTGCGGGCTGTTCGAAAGAGATACCGCGGCCCTGGAACACAAAGTGCAAGGAAGGAACATGGATGGGTTTTAGTCAGTACAAGTCTGACACTCCCTTCCGCTCTGCCCAGAACGGGAGAAGTCATTTGATGATTTCCCATCTGTAAAAAATAAAGGGGGGGCCTCCATACAACCAACGTGATTTTTTTGCCGTTTTTGTCTAATGTTATATAGATATGGTACGGAACCCTTCGTGCGCGAGTTCGACTCGCACTTGGCCAGTTTTATTAAAAACTGTATCGCGAAAGGTTCGATGCAGAAACAAGTGAAGTACGCTCCATCTACGTTTCCACTGCCTCAATGGCTTAGGCACGTTCATGAATGGTTTAGGGTAGTATTGGGATTAAATCTATGATCGTTCAAGATCTTTTTAAGGGTTCCGTACCCAAAGGGTAAAACGGGACCCTATTACTAAGACTCCGCTGTCCGTCCGTCCGTCTGTCACCAGGCTACACTCATGAACCGTGATAGCTAGACAGTTGAAATTTTGACAGATGATGTATTTCTGTTGCCGCTATAACAAAAAACGTGTTTTTTTCGGTTTGTGATACGGAACCCTTCGTGCGCGAATCCGACTCGCATTTGGCCAGTTTTTTAGAAATGCCTGATTCTTCCAACAGAAAGGTATTTTTTGTTCGTCCGGCGCGTGCGCTTCGAAAGGGCGTGTGTATTTTTATCTTTAGATGCCCTTTTAAAAGTGTTAAGTTAATGTGTAAATGTAACCTTTTGAAAACATTTCACCTTTAACAAAGAAGTGCATTGAATGCAAAAAGCGATTTAATAAGTTTTTATCAATTTTTATTTATTGCATTTAACTGTTTGTATTTTTTAACAATCAGCATGGAGCTTTGATAACGAAATAGAATGTTGAAGGTTACCACAAGATGCACAAACATATGAGCCAGGGTCTAAAATGGCCCAGGGCTGTGAGACTGATCGAAAGAGATACCGCGGCCCTGGAACACAAAGGGCAAGGAAGGAACATGGATGGGTTTTAGTCAGTACAAGTCTGACACTCCCTTCCGCTCAGCCCAGAGCGGGAGGAGCCATTTGATGATTTCCCATTCGAAAAAAGAAAAGGGTCTAAAATGGCCATTTTATATAAAGGCTTAAAGTCACCCAAAGGGCAATGGAGAAGGCTATACTCGAAGTTTCCTTGCGCGATCCAATCAGAAATGAGGACATCCGCAAGAAAACTAAGGCTACCGACGTACCGAAGAATTTCCATACTTAAGTGGAAGTGGGCAGGGCACATTGCTCGCAGAACGGATGGCCGATGGGGCTGGAAAGTTCTGGAGTGGTGACCGCGAACCGGATGACGTTGCGTTGGAAGGCCTCCCACTAGGTGGACTGATGACCTGGTGAAGGTTGCGCGGATCTGCTGGATGCGAGCGTACGGGACCGGTCAATGTGGCGACACTTGAGGGAGGCCTATGTCCAGCAGTGGACTGTGTCTTCCGGATGAAATGACGATGATGAATGAGCGAGACCATATTAATTTTGCACGTTTTTCATATTATTATCCTGTTATGACTCTGTTATAGCGGCCATTTTAAGCCCCCTGGATAGGCAGACACCACCGAGGAGTAGCTTTAACTCTTAATCTACTCTATAGAATAAAAAAAATCTTAAGTTCACTGACAGACGCCTTAACCCTTGTGCCTAGAAGCATGAAATCAAGAAGAGTTCCTAATACAAAAAGGTTGAGCACTAAGAATAAGTTTTGAAAATTCATCCCCTAAAGGGGTTATGAGATAAAAGTTTGTATGAAAACCCTTTATTTTGGCCGTTCACAAATCCCATCGGGCACAAACGAGTAGCTTGTAAAATATTAAATTCGTTCACCGCTTGTCGAAATTCGTTTAGGATCACGCATATACTCGTACAGTTCGGTATAAAATAAATAAAAATACAGAATTCGAGTGAACTCGAGACTGTTGGGAAAATATTTAATGCTGTTTTTATCGTAACTGCAGTGAAATGGGGACGACTGTAGTTTCTACTTTTTACCCCTCTGTAAGAGTGATGCTATTAGTATTTAAGTGATTCATCTCTTTTACATACTTGGTATAATTAACATGGACAATACGGGTACAACGACTGCCTCGTTGGTCTAGTGGTCGTAAGCGCGACTTCTGAGCATGAGATCCTGGGTTCGATTCCCAGGTCGGGCAAAGTGTCATTAGGTTTTTCCATCAGAAGTTTTTTCAGTAGCAGCCATAGAGACTGGATTTGTACCCGATTGATGGCAATAGGCTCGCTCTCTTTTGCATGGGACTTAATCATAACTGGCAAAATGTGGCTGTACTAATGGGTACATCTCTGCCTAACCGTTCGGGGATTACAGGCGTGATATAATAAGGGTTCAATAAAATCATACTAATGGATTTGAGCCTCAAAATAAAAATGTTTGGAGCGATTTTTGCCCTGCAGTTATACAACGTGTTTTGTTTTATATTCCATAACTCTAGGGCTATATCCTAAAAGTAAAAATAATATAAAAAGTCCTAGAACATGTTGTCTAAAAATGCATAGTTTCGAAGATATCATCAATCATAATTTCATGTACGTTCCATTGATAAATACAAGTACCTAAGTAATTCATTTTCATTCAAACTAATAATTCATATTTAAAACTGAGAAAATGCGACGTTGTTCTGATATATGGCAACGTCGCATTTTCTCAGTTAATAATCGTGACTTCGTCGAATAATTTGTATGAAAAATGAAAACAAAAACAAATATAATTGAAAAAGAATTCATAATTATGCCAGTTGATTCTTTGTTTGGATCTCATTCATACCCTATAGTTATGGGATATCAAAAGAACACCTTGTATAGCATAAGCGTGTAACCAATGCCTAACTAGGAGCTTCAAATCAAAGATCTCACGTTCGCAAGTCCACCATTAGGACAATGCAGTCACTTTGCTAAGTAAACATAAAAGCGAGACATGGAAGCAGAATTCAGCGTTCGAAGCTCTCAAACTTCAACCATGCTCGGAAGTCCCACCGTACTACTCTCTCGGTCAAAAGGTTAAAATTAATACCAAGTAGTGCTAATCTTATTAACAAGTTCGCTTCAGTTTCAGTTAACGTTCATTTTATACGGTTTAGTTAAGTTCAGTTGATAATTAAAATCGTTGCACCGGAGTTTGAATTAACTGATTGGTTTAGTTTGGTTGGAACTTGTGGTTGAAAAGTGTTGTTGTATTTAACTGTGTATGTTGTATTGTGATTATATATTATGAACCCGTGTCTCAACCAAAGCGATAAGTCGCCAGAAAACTTGATGATCGCGAGTCACACATTTGTTCTGAACTCCCTCGGTTGGCGTGAGGATCGAAAGGACTCACTTAGGACAAGACCTAGAGCTATCTGAAGGCATTCAAATCATTTTGTCCAATAAGCCTACAGATAGTTGTTCCGGGTCTGGCTGTTTGTGTATGTGAGTTAAAATGTTTGTCAACGCACCCACGATACAGGGGAAATTCCTAGTGCGGGGCAACGTTTAAACAAAAGACGGGTTGCACTCCGGGAGTCCGGCAGATGTGAAAACTTGAAACAACGTCATCTAGCTTAAATGTCAGAAACTTCAATAGCTTTCTGCAAGAACGAAAGATGTCGCTGCCGTAGAAAAACCTTGAAACAACGCCATCTAGCTTAAACTACACGCAAACTCGCGCAAGCGCCCTGCGCCGCCGACTCGATCTGACGATCTGATGCGAGTTTAACAGTTTTTACCCATCCCAAAAAGTGCACAACGCTGCTAAAGAACTTTTCACTTCAATAAAAAAATAAGTGTCTTTCCTGTAAGCACACATTACACTTACATCTGATAGTTGCAATCTTTAAATACCCACTTATATCCATCATTAACATCATTCTACTACCTCTATTTGGGGTCGACGCAGAATGTCTTCTTCTTACACACTCGCTACTACTCGCCATCTCAGCAGTCTTTTCTAGCCATATCATCCTAAACACAGTCGATCATTTTTTTTTTCCGGATGGGAAATCATCAAATGACTTCTCCCGCTCTCGGCAGAGCGGAAGGGAGTGTCAGACTTGTACTGACTAAAACCCATCCATGTTCCTTCCTTGCCCTTTGTGTTCCAGGGCCGCGGTAACTCTTTCGAACAGTCCCGCAACCCTGGTAGGCATCGGTCCTTGCGGCCCCCGCCCTGCTTGCTGACATCTCTTTGAGGCGCGCGTGGAACACGAATGCGCCGTCAACACGGCACGCAGTTCATATCCTTCGTTTCTTTATATCTTCCCCAGCTATTATAGCCAACCACAGTATTCTCAAAACTTTCCACGACATTTTCATCATTCGTCCGCATTACACCATACCATGACAACTACACTTAAATCCATCTTCTGCAAAAATTAAAACCGCTAAAATTCTACTTCCAAACAGAAAAAAAACAGACAAAACTAAATAAAACTGGGTACTACCGAGTTCACTGTCGGTCGACCACTTTCACCCTTATTACTTAAAACATAAGGGTTAAATTGATATAATCGTCTACTGAAAGCAAACAAAGAGATGAAAACACGCGAAAATAAAAACCATCTCTTTCAACAGTTACATTAAATACAGCTTTAATATTTTCCCAAAGGACGTTTTTCAGTTTGTTTTTACCAAGTTGAAATGTTCTCGTGATTACGTAATTAGCACCGTCATTTTAAAATTTCTACTGACTCGAGGAATATATACGGTGACTGGTAATTAGTGAGCGATAGTTAAACACGTGATTGTACTCATGATAACAAACAACTTTCCCAAAGACACTTTTTTTTTTTTTTCACTTTTATCAATTTTTGGATATTCTTTTTTAATTTAGCAACAACCTGAACGATGAGACAGGATGGCAATGATGCGCTGCCGGCGTCACGCGGTTATCAGCTGATACGTCAGAGGCTGTTGGGGTAGTGTGGTAAAACTGAATGAGTTTTAAAAAAAATTGTTTCTTTGGGTATGTTGTTTGTTATCATGAGTACAATCACGTGTTTAAGTATCGGTCACTAACTACCAGTCACCCTATCTGTACAGGGTGTAAACAGACTCTTCACGAAGCCGTCAACCAAGCATCATGTACATCAAACTAAGTAACTTTACGCAAAAAATAGTGCTGGGAAACGACTTTTTTTTTTGGGCTGAAAAATCACGTTTTACGGTAGGACTCAATGTACCGCACTCAAAACATTGTGCTGATGGATGGATTGAATAGTAAGGGGGTCCTGGAGGTGTTTAAAGTAAAAATCTTACATTAAAAACATGGATTTAAAAAAAAAATTGTGAAAAAGTTGGAACTTTGACCCCGAATATCTCCGTAACTAGAACGTTCCCCGGTATGGTCTAGAACAAAAAAATGATCGCAATGACGGGGAGAACAAGTGCCTTTCGGCTTCGTTAAGAGTCTGTTTACACCCTTTATACAGCGTCTAGAAGAAATTCTCTGGTCGTATATAAAATTATCAGTAGCCCCAAGGTCTGTATAAACGTCTTAGGTACCAAGGAGTATCGTGTTACCCAGGAACTAGGATGTGGAGGTCACATAGACAGTAACCCCGTGTAAAAAAGTACTATACAACTGTGATTGGAAGCCAATCCCAACATCATCTGCCTGCCTTTTCCCAACTATGTTGGGTTCGACTTCCCGTCTAACCGGAAGCAGCTGATATACCAGTATTTTACACGAAGCGGCTGCCTACCTGACCTCCACAACCCAGTTAGTACTGGGTACTACCATTCCCCTTAGGACGACTAGTTGTCTGACTTCAAATGTCCACTGACTACAAATGACAGCTGGGACCAACGGCTTAGCATGCTTTCCGCTAATTGGTGGCCACCCATCCTCGGGCAAACCAAGGCAAGCACAGCTTAACCTGAAGATCGAGCCGAGCGGGTGTTATTATTTAGCCACAAGCTCCGATCGCTGAAAGTCGAAGTCGGTCCCAACGTAATTGGGAAAATGCTGTGCAAATAAGATGATCTGGTCTGACCCAATCTTTTTAAAGGAAAGTGCCCGATTTAGTAAATCACGCAGTTTTCATACAATACTGAAAATATCCACAAAAGCTAAGCCCCTAGATATATCAAAGTGATACCGAAATAGCGAGAAAATTTCGCCCGAATCAACTCGATCTCGTGAGACAAGATAAGTAGCTGCCACATTTTTTCCTCCTCTCGCAAATAGCTATGGAAATGTTGGCATTACCTCCTTTCTTTTAACATAATTTTTATTCAAGAATCTTCTTTTTTCTAACCCTTCGCTACTTGAATTTAAGCTCTATCTTCTAAAAGTCAACGAAGGTTTTTCTTCAGCTGCTGTAACTTAATCTTGGACCTGAAATAAACAAAGGGTTTCAAGTAAATTGAATAGATTTATTGAAATATAACTTAACCAGCTTTATTCAAGTATTAATTGAATCAATTTATCATTGAAATCTACTAAGATTTCTTGGACATTTCTGTTATCTTTTCATTATAACTTTGTTTTAATTATTTCAGGTTGAAACTGGAAAATGTAGTAATTAGTGACTTTATATTTTAATTAAGTTTTCCTTCTTCATTGGATAGGCTGAAACTGAAACTCGAAGAAGGCTCGTGGCTCAATAATAAAAGCCGCTCGGGTCGACCTTCAGTTTAAGCTGCGCTTGCTTAGGTTGGTCCGTGGATGGGTGGACGGTGACCCATTACACACTGTTTCGAAAGCACGATAACTCCGGGCTGTCATGTATAGATCGTCGTCAATCGTTACAGGTAGAGTGGCCCAACAGTCTGACAACCAGTCTTACCAAAGGGTATCGTATTACCCAGTACTTACAGTTGTGGAGGTCAACTGATAGTTGTTCCATGTAAATAACTAGTCTTCAGCATCATCCGCTTAGACTGGAAGCCGACCCTAACATAGCTAGACAGATGATGATATTTTAATTAACCTTTTGATCACTTGGCTAAATATCAATTACCGTGCAAAACCTAGCGCGCGGCTACAAATCGATAAAATAAATAATACCTACAATAAATAAGTTTTTTCAATACTTAGAGCTACGAGACTTAATTTTAAATAATTGTTGTAAATAATATCTCTATTTAATAATGGTTTTAATTGTACCACGCAGTTAATAGGACGAATATAACGAAAAATCATGCATGTTCTCTGTCGCAGAAATACGACAGGAGCGGTAGGGGCTCGGAAATATGTGTCGCATAAATGCGACCCGAGCGGTCAAAAGGTTAAGTTTATTTGTTGTTTAATTTGTAGGTAGTCGGTAAAGCTAGTCAAAGAGTTGGGTCTCGGTTCTTTTAGTGATATAAAGTGTCGTTTATTATGTTTTGAGTTAAGTGGCGAGGTAATTATTAGCCAGCACAAAATGTTATAGCAATTTACTCGTTTTGTACTATGTCCTCGTTTACATTTATTTATTATTTATTTATTTATTTATTGTTTAAACAGTTACTTGCCGCACTTACAGTTTGCACCAAAGCGTGCAGCAAGCCAACAGCATAGTGTACTAGCTAACTAAACTTAACTACTACCACTAAACAATTTTATGCAATAATTAAGCATAGCTTTACTGCCACTCATAAACATATCATACATAAGTACCTATAGGTACGTTTTATTGCGTGCCTCATTATTAGCCATTTGTGCTGATTTTCAAGGATGGAGTGAACTGCGCACTATCTTACTTAAAAATATACACCTAATATCCCAATAGCACTTTGCCCGACCTGGGAATCGAACCCAAGACCTCATGCTCAGCAGTCGCGCTTGCGACCACTCGACCAACGAGGCAGTCTTTTTCAGTTTAGTCTCATAAATTGGCTATTTAAACAGGCTGTAGCATGATAAACGCAAGACCTCTCGTTTGTTGTCTCATGAAACAAAACCACTTTTGCTCTATTACTGGAATTGGAAATTCATAACTTTTTTTAGTTTTACCATACAATGTTGATCAGCTGATCGCGTTGAATTCTATAAAAAGCCCAACTTTATTTTGCAATATCAGGAACTCGTAGAACATTGTTCAGTTTCAGACCACACGTTATGTTATGTTACACACTGTATAAGCTTACGGTACGGTTCAACTCACCGTTGAGTTGAACCGCACCGTACGCCGCACTGGACTGCGGACTTTGACAAGTAATGTCCTGAAATATCTTGTGTCAAACTCCGGTCCGTAGCTAGTCCGCCTATTTTGACCGCACCTTAAATGAGATAAATCTGCTTCAGACTGTCCCTAAAGAGATTACTTTGTCAACCCTAAAATGTTCAACGAAATCAATACTTTACCAAAATATGTCCCACTTAATCCTCGAAGCTTAAACTTAAGACTGCATGACGAATAACTACTGTTAAATTACTGTTAATTATATTTAGTTTGGTTTATTATTCGTGCAATGTTCATTGTTATAAAAGTAAAGGGAAACATCTGAACTGTAACCCTTTTTTTTTCGGATGGGTAATCATCAAATGATTCCTCCCGCTCTGGGCGGAGCGGAAGGGAGTGTCAGACTTGGCTGACTAAAAACCATCCATGTTCCTTCCTTGCCCTTTGTGTTCCAGGGCCGCGGTATCTCTTTCGAACAGTCCCGCAGCCCAACTGTAGCCCTTCACTTAACTTTTGAATAATTTGGAAAAATTTAAAAAACTCGGAAACAAAATAAACATCTTCTTTCTTTTCTATAGTATAAAATTCTCGTGTCGCGGTGTTTGTTACCAAACCCTTCCGAAACGGCTGAAGCGATTTGTATGAAATTTTGTGTGCATATCGGGTAGGTCTGAGAATCGGCCAACATCTACTTTTCGTACCCCTAAATGATAAGGGTGACCCACCCCTAAATATTTTATCTTAATTTTTTGGCAGATTTTTTTATAAAATGTATTAGTAGGTAGGCAGGTAGTAGATCAATTCGAATTCAATATTTATAGTTGACAGGACAACGTCTGTCGGGTCAGTTAGTAATATCTAAAAGTGAGGTAATATAATACATATATCTAAAAGCCCAAAATGTGATTATCTAAAAGTCCAAAATGTGACCATACACGGAATGAATTTTTCAAGTGTACGTAAATGGCCAAATCCGAAACTATGAGGAATAGCGAAAAATACTCAACGAGTCTCGAGCACGATTTTGATGATAAATAAAACTGCGTTATTAGATTTTTGGAAAATCAATATTCCTAGCCAGGAATCGAACCAATTGATTTTAGAAAAAAAGCACACTGTATTATTACACCATTCGATAGTGTGGCTTTTCCCCGATTAAAATGTATATTTTTGCATTCAAATAAGATTTAAAATACATTAGGCAAAATTTATTGGGCACATGCTGCAAATTCAACCCTTTACTACATGATTTTGTCTTTAAATTAAAAGATCAATTATATTCGGAACGTTAAAACATTTAATTTAGCTTGGTGTAGTCTGTGGGGACGTCGACCCAAATTAGTTTAAACCTGGGCCTACATCATACGCATGTTTAATTGCTTTAAATACGAAAATGAATTTGTCAAAGGTATAATAAAATGTTCAGTTATAAAATTGCTCCGAGATTCGTTAAAAGCTTTGTCCTTTAGTTGGTGGATGTCCCTTAGTGATACTGTTCTATTTCCTCGAAAAATCGATAAATTCGAATCGAAAAATTAAAAGCTACGGAAAAAACAAAATGACAATCGTGCGGAAAGCCGTTGAACGAAACGCTTTGATTGCGATTGACAAAAGTGCACTTTTCAACCTTCTGATAAGGGTGAAAAGTGGTAGACCGTCAGTAAGCGCAGTAAGTAGGTGGTTCCCTACACAAAATACTGGGAGCTCTAGTCTTAGTTACATTCCTAAAAACTGAGTCTTCAGGAGGTATTAAATATCTCCAATGCGTTGAATTTGAGGGAGATTCTAGGAAAACCGTGTTTCGTGTTTCTGTTGTAAACAACCAGGAAAACTTTCATGCAGCCTCAATAGAATTATGAATAAATGCACGTGTATATCTATGTTTATAATCTATGCAAATAAATAAAATGGAAGTGTCTTCTAATAACAGCTTTTTACTTTGCAATGTCAAAATATCAGCTTTTTATTGAATGCTATGTTATACTGGAAATGATGTGTCGCCGTGTGTACGAACCAAATATAAGTATGCTAGCGACCCGCTCCGGCTTCACACGGGTGCCCGGGTGCAATGTTAAACACATAAATCTTCCTCTTGAATCACTCTATCTGTTGCTGAAAACAGCATTAAAATCCGTTGTGTAGTTTAATAGATATAAGCGTAAAAACAGCGGGAGCGACTTTGTTTTAAGATAAACACTAACACAAAAATATTCATATTCATATTCATATCTTTATTTGCATTCCATAATGTGTGAAGATCTTACAATGGGCTTAAAGCTAAGGTACAATTACGGACCCTGTAGGGCACAGCAAAAAGTATAACATTTATATTTGAAATTAAATGAATACTAAATAAACTTACAATTTTAAAACATATTAATTTAACTAAATTATAACATTAATTTTATTGAGATCTGTTATAACATAAGTAATAATTGTTTGGTAAAATTACATTAAAACATTTTAAATAAAAAAAAAAAATAATAATATATATCTATGTGTGTGAGAGTGTGAATTCTAAACAACTAATAATCTATGCTGTCAGTTTGTGTTAAATATATTTGTTTGTCATGTATGTATTCGTTTATTGTGTAGTATGCTTTTTTAATTAATAATTGTTTCAGTTTTTTTGTAAAAGTAGTATCACTAGTTTCATTTTTTAATGCATCTGGTAGTTTATTAAATATTTTTATAGACATTACGTAGGGACTATTTGAATGTAGGCTCATGCGCGAAGAGGGTAACATTAACATGTTTCTATATCTGAGAGATCGATCGCTATGTTTATCACCGCGGGTTGTAAAAAAGTTCGTGTGTTTTCTAACGAATTTGCATATTTCCAGGATATAGATGGATGGTAAGGTGAGTATTTTATGTTTTATGAAAAAGGGTTTACAACTGTCGGTTTGTTCTATGTTAACAATGATACGAATTAATTTCTTTTGGAGAATGAAAAGTGTAGGCGCTTCTGTGCTATTTCCCCACATTATAATGCCATAGCTGAGCCACGCATGAGCATAGGCGTAGTATGTGGTAAGTGCAGTTTGCAAGTCGGTAGTTTTTTTGACTTCTCGAAGCGCATATGTGAATTTTGATAATTTTGATCTTACTTTTTTTATATGGGGCTTCCAAGAAATGTGTGTGTCTACTGTGAGTCCTAATAGCGTAAAGTCGTTAACTACTTCAATTTTTGTGCCATTTGTTGAGAAGCTGACTGGTAATGGGGGTTTTTGATGAGGGTAGAAAGTCATTAGTTTGGTTTTTTTATAATTGATCTCAAGGTCTCTAATGAATGAGTGCACTATAACATTTTGTGAAAAAATTTGACAGAATATTTAATATCAAATTTCATATTTTTCTGGAAATGTTTTTTTTTTATTTTAAAACGATTCCGTTGTTTACCGATACTTTTATCAATAGCAATCGCAATTACATCAGCTTTTTTTTAAACGTTCAACAGGTGGTTAGCGTACACCGTACAGTATCTATCTACACACTTTTAATCGCAGTAATGCACTGTACAGTCGAGTACAACCGTTAAAATAATGAAATCGTTTAAATTGAAAGCGCCAGCGAGTTTTCAACGAGTAATTACGTACCAACTGCATACCGATGACAGGGTGGTACTGGTGAGCGTAAAAGTGCTTCACTATCCTTTTTTCCCGGAATGAAAATACACTAACGAACTCCGGCTCTGATTTATGGAACTGTTTTCGAAAAAATGTGTTCTTTTTTCTCGTTTTTCTTTTGGCGGTTTAATTCGTTATTTTTTTTAGTCTGCGTTATGGTTTCTGGCATTTCAAAGTTAAAATCTCCTATAATACGATACATTTGAATTAGACAAAATATTCTTTTTATACATTTATTTTGAACATTTTTACTTACCCTTTACCATACATACACAAAATTTTTTACCATGGGGGTAGGCAGAAACTACAAAAGGTGCTAAGTTCCTTCCAATTTCCTTTCGCCCGGCCACGTTCATACGTTACCCTTTTAGTTTAGTAAAAATACAGTTAATTAACAATTTGTCCAATATTTTTATTTTTTGTGCCCGGTTTTTGGCAATAGGCTCGCCCTCTATTACATGGGACTTAAACATAACTGACGAAATGTGGGTGTACTATTAGGTACACCTCTGCCAACCCTACGGGAATTACAGGCGTAATGTTACGTAATTTATAATAATATCAAATGAAAATAGAGAAACGTTCAATTAGTTTAATTGATTACAAACATAATTATCTATGTAAGTATGTACACTCCACATTAATGTAGATTTGTTTTGATTGCCTACATAACGTGCTGAATGGTAAATTATAGTATATTAACCTTATTTTATATTTGCAATTCGGCTGTTACAAATGCCATTGGCTAACGATAATTTATATTAAAGTATGTTTATCGGACCTGTTACAATTTGAATGTGTAATGAACTGCAAAACACGGGTTTTTTTGGTAGCATATTTATGCTAAGCGAAAAATGTTACAAAATTTAGTGGTTGGTACAAAACACAGAGGTATGAACATATTTATGTTACAGCTTAAGTTATAAATGGGTATATTATTACCGGTAAGTCCAAAAACTCAACCTATTTGGTTGCTCTAGTATTTTGCCCATTTCAGCTCGCACATGGTTAGCCACAGTTCTATCCTAATAAAAAAAAATCGAATAAAAATTACTTAAGTTTGACAGTCAAATTAACGAAAACTTATTAGCCAAGGGATTGTGTTAACCCTTAAGTTTAGCCGGGGAATCTTTAGTTTATTTTCACACCCATCTTACGCCGTAACATAGTATTAAAAAAAAAACCGGTAAAAAAGTCTTTAATCTAACTGAAGACCCATAATCCTATTAAACTCTATAAAACGCTAAACACTTGAGATTTTAACTGTACTAGACTAACCCGTACCGCAGCACTTCAATTTACCGATTGTCTTTTAAAACAATATGTTATGAACGTTCCTTCCTCTCTTGTTTGTGCATTTTTTTGTTATTTCATCCCCGAAGCAATGCGATAGCTTACAAGCTTTACTTTTTAATACCTTTGAAATTGTGCGTCGTATGTGGTCTTGTTTTTGAATCTTTGAAAAAAGAATCAAATCAATTCTGAATGAAAACTTCTTTAGCGGCGTTTTGCACTTTTTGGGATGGGTAAAAACAGTAAAACTCGCGTCAGATCGTCAGATCGAATCGGCGGCGCAGGGCGCTTGCGCGAATGTGCGTGTAGTTTAAGCTAGATGGCGTTGTTTCAAGTTTTTACTTCTGCCGGTAGTCCCGGAGTGCAACCCGTTTTTTTATGGTCTTTCTTAACCTTCAACCGCAAAAAATAATAATAAAAGGATATAATATCAAACGCAGCTTCAATACGCTACGATTTTCGAGCTACTGAAAAGGTTAGACTTGACTTTAGGTATACTGTAGCATGGCTGTTTTAGCACATGAATGACATAATTAAACTGTTGAAAACGTTAGTGAAATTATTCGTAAAAAAGATGGCGGTTTTATTCCTAATAGGACCACACAAGCGATTTGCTGCTGCGCTGCGTGTCGCGGGTTCAGTTTCCGCACGGTTCAAATATTTGTAAGGCCTATAGGTAGTTGTTACGGGTCGGGCCGTTAGTTTATGTGAGTTTAAATGTTTGGGAACGCACCCACGATAGAGGAGAAATTCCAAGTGTATGTTTCATTTTTTAACATAGCCTAGTTTAAAAAAAGCGATTATTGTCCCAACAAACATTGAACAAACCAATACCTCAACAGATCGAACGCATTCCAACTTCAAACTTTTATTTTCACCCACAAGCGATTAGCTGCGTCAATATGGCAGCCATTTTGAAACAGTGGGAAAGTTGCACTGAGAGTCTGGTAAAACGAGACTCGGGGTACAAGTTTATTTTCTTTTCATGACATTGCATCAAGATAATTTATCAAAATTATTAAAATTATATTATTATTAAATTTATCAATAACTTTAAAAAAAATATTATTATTATTAAATTTATCAAAACCTTTGAGTTATCGACAGGCAAAGTTTTAAAGCCAGTTGAAAAAAAAAATTATTTGTGTATTTTTTTTTTAATTCGAAGTTCATGGGAATCAGGTATAAATAAATGATTACCCCGTATTTTTTTAACACTAACTTAGAGGCACGAGCGCTTGGTGTAAACGAAATGTAAGTACGTCAATTTTTAAATCGAAAATATAATTATCCTTTAGCATTTTAGTTAATTTTATTCAACAAGCACATCATCATCAGCCTATAATGTTCCCACTGCTGGGACACAGACCTCCTCTCTATGAGAGGGTATGGGCTATAATCCACCACGCGGGCCCAGTGCGGATTGGTAGATGTCACATGTCTTCGAATCTTTGGTTCTAGGACATGCCGGTTTCCTCACGATGTTTTCCTTCACCGTTTTTGAGGGCAGTGGTGATGAAATAAATTACACAAAGTAATGCGCCTGCCTGGGTTCGAACCCACGACTTACTGTTCGTAAGTCGGGGTCGCTACCACTGGGCCACCACTGCGATCAACAAGCACAATCAATATAATTCACTGATATACATAAATTCTTAAAATTATAAAATATGAATCGAGTATTTTGCATTTTTAAATCGGTGTATTTACGTTACGTTTACACAGCGCGCTCGTGGTTACCCAACTTAATAGCTAGCGATAAATAAACTGTGAAAGGACAATAACAGGATTTGCATCGATTCATATTTTTGGTGAATTTTCTTACATTATATTTGTCTTTTTGTTGAAAACTTATGATGGAAAGTTAAAAAAAGAATAATGATACAATAAATTTGCAAAGAAATATCAAAAAGAGGACACAATTTCCGCAAGGTTCTTATCGATCAATTAATTACTTGCCTTGTGTCGCTGCTCCGACGAGGTGCATTAGTAGCACATGTCTTATGTCCAATATAACTGTAATGTATCTACCACACAGTACAGATACCCCTCGGCGGACATTGGTAGACGGGGATCATCAACATTTACTCATTGTCTGCCTAGTCTTCTCAACTGTGTTGGCTTGGCTCCAAAACTAACCAGATGCAGCTGAATACCAATATTTTACATGGAGCGACTGCCTATCTAACCTCCACATATCAGTCACTGGGTAATACGATACGTCTTGGTAAGACTGGTTGCCAAACTTTCGGGCTTCTTACGAGACTAGAGGACACCATTAAAATAAACCACGACAGAAAAAAAAATGACGACTTTGAATGGAAGCCTGTAAAATAAGTTTTGCGCTCAATGCACTTTAGGCGCTGCTAATTTTATTAGTTAGTGTTTCCATCAGGAATTTCTCAGTAGCAGCGACGGAGCCTATTACATGGGATACCCGAAAAATAACTACCGAAATATGGGTGCACCTTGGCTCAACCCTTTGGCGATAACAGGGATCACGAAATTCATTAGTACTGTCGTCTTTAGACGCTGCCGCTATTCCGTGCCCTATGGTCAACACTTCAATTACTCAGTTCAATCAGAGCGAGACAGATGTATCCATAGATAGTCTGTCTCAACACCGTGCGAACTTGTTAGAGAAATTATAGAGAGTATCAGCGCCAGATAGGAAGTTGTAATAAGAAATTACTGGGGTAATAGCTCTAAGATATCCGGTTATAAACGCAACATATGTCGCTTGTGTTCTCAAGGAAGTAAGTAGAGTTTTATAAGTGGTGTGCAGAGTCCTATGCGGGGTATATAGACATTTATTGAGATTTATTTCAAAATTGACGAATTTTTTGACTGTGAATGTGCCAAATCCGCCTTTAATCCCC
Organism: Lycophotia porphyrea; assembly: GCA_950005105.1. Lineage (NCBI taxonomy): Eukaryota > Metazoa > Arthropoda > Insecta > Lepidoptera > Noctuidae > Lycophotia > Lycophotia porphyrea. Next base: position 3,357,701 of record OX465400.1, on the reverse strand, counting down.
GAAGGATTAGGCAGAGGTGTACGTGATAGTAAACCCACATTTTGCCAGTTATGTTTAAGTCCCAATGTACAGGGGACAAGCCTATTACCATCAACAACGCGCATATCCAGACTCCGTTGCTGCTACTGATGGAAAACCCTACTAACATTTTTTCCAAACTGGGAATCGAACCCAGGAACTCATGCCTTACGAATTCAGTTGCAACGAGGCAGCTATTCAAAATAAAACACAATAAAGCCATCACAATGCCATTCAAACTTTCATAAAAATTGCCCACCTTGTAACGAATCGACATCGAATTGATTCATATTATTGTCATGACGACCGCGCGATGCGTGCTCTTGCGCAACAAATGGCGATACAATGGCGAATAGCCGAACACTTTCTCTAAATTGCTTCGGGTCAACGCCCGAAGTTCCGCCGACGGAGATAAAGCACCCACACACTCGTGAAGACAACAATAGAAGATTAACTGGTAGCTACTGACAACTACTTGGGTACTTTCCCCGTCGTATTTAGCTGGACATCATTTTAGCAAAAACGTAGGATAATATCTTGCATAAGCTCACGAGGGTGTTAGACCTCTTAGCTAAATAATAACAGGTACACAGGTCGACCGATGACCTGGTGAAGGTTGCGGGGATCCGCTGGATGCGAGTCGCACGGGATCGGTCAATATGGCGACACTTGGGGGAGGCCTATGTCCAGCAGTGGACGTCTTTTGGCTAAAATGATCATGATGGTGATAACACAGGTCGGTATTCAAAGTTAAGTAACGCTAACCGAGGCTGGCCCGTGGATGGGGTGACTATCCCTTACATACCGAGTTTCCTCCGTTTACGGTAAGTACGTTAAGCCGTTGGTCCCGGCTGCCATAGTCTTTGACAGTGGTTTGAAGCCCGAAAGTCTACCAAACAATCTTACCAAGGGGTATCGCGTAACCTAGTAACTGGTTTGCGAAGGTCAGATTGGCTGGTCCAAGTAAAATACTGGTATTAAACTGCATTTATTTATTTAACACTTCAAATACATAGTACACAGGCGGACTTAATGCCATAGGCATTTTCTACCAGTCAACCTTTGGGTGATGGAGAGACAAACAGAATACATTCAGCATGTATGCATTTAGTTAGACTGAAAGCCAACATCGAAATATTTGGGAAAAGGTTAGCGATGTTGAATGTCTCAAAGCTGATTGACAACTCAACTTTTATTTACTGGCAATGCTAGTGCTGTTGTTAAGCTACTTGGTTACTTTCCCTTACGTTTATGACCTTCAGAAAATCTTTATATAACCTCTTTCTTAAACTTAATCATGGTGACTGTGGTAGGTAACTTACGGGTTTTAGGTCTATTTAACTTCGAGTAATTAATTTCTTCGCCACTGTTCTTCTTTTTCTAAGCGTATCGATGGTTTTTCCCATAATTCAAATATGTTTAACCCAAAACTCTGCCATGTGAAGCTTCAATTGTGCAGGTGATGGGGCATGCGGTGCAAGATGGAAGGTGGGTCATTGTCTTTGGGGGGGGGGGGGGGGGGTGACGCGTCGTAAAAGAAAACATGCAGAAATGAGGCACATGAGGAAATCAGCATAAATCCTACTAACGAAAAATTCCAAGGCATGTGATATCAAACCGCATTGATAAATCCAATCATGGATATCTTGAGTATCTCGCGTGTAGCCATCTTAAGAAAGATGTAAAGTAATAAAGTACTAACATTGTTAAAGTATTAATGTATGAGAACAAAATAGAGCAGTGCTGTTACTAACAATGCAAGTTTCGTCATTCATTCTCTCATCTTGTGAAGTCGACTTTGTATCACTATGAGTCAAACTGACATATTAACGACGTCTTTACTAACATTAGGCGCAATATAAATTAATGCCTACGTAAAAGCGTGCTGTTCGATCAAATCAGTTATTTATTTGTTTGATTATAGGGTACATATTAGGAGGAAACATACACCAATATAGCTCAAATCATATCATACCCTAGTAGGTGAGAAAAACTAGTACATAATATAATTAAAATAAAATAAAAACTTGGGGAATTGCAGTTTCAATAATTATAAACAAATGACGCCTTACGTGCATTCGATTTTTAGCAATCTACGCTAAGCTATATAAGAGTTCATTTTATTTAGGAATCGCCTATTGTTAGTGAAAACGGGCATTAGTTGTTAGGCTGAAGCACTAATCCTGGACGTGGGCATGCTGTACTGAAAAATATTCTGAAAAAAAAGGAACGAATTTTAAAAAGATTACCAATTTCGCAGGCAAATTAGCAGTTACTGCGGAAATTAAGCATACAAATTGTATGTTGCATAGCTGTGTATAATTGCCGGGAAATACGTTTAAGCACCATACAATTTGAACAAAAAACTGGTACTAACATCAGTTCAGGTACAAATTGTATTGTTTTTTTAATGTTTTGTATTAAGGTTCTTTGTGTATAAATTAAGAGATGTTTTAAGATCCTTTATTAGAAAAGTATGTCATCATCATCTGCCCAGCCTTTTCCCAACAGTATGTTGTGTTTGACTTCCAGTCTAACAGGATGCAGCTGTAACCAGTATTTTACATGGAGCGACTGCCTATCTGACCTCCACAACCTAACTGGGTAAAGTGGTTTTGGTAAGAGTGGTTTTCCGAGCCGTTGGTCTACAAATCGTCGTATCTACAAATGACAGCCGGGACCAACGGCTTAACGTGCTTTCCGAGACACGTAGAAAACTCGGTATGTAATATGGTCACCCACCCATGAAATAACCTAGGCAAGCACGGCTTAACGTAAGAGCGCCTGTTATCATATAGTCACGAGCTACTGCTCAATAGCTAGTGCTGACATAAATTGTCTCAACAGAAAAGCGGTAAATTCGTACACTATTTACGAAATCGCTACAAGCCCTCGACAGAAGCTCAAGCACCTAATTTTACGGTCGAAGTGAGTTTTTTTCAATAAAGTCAATCTTGTGAGTCTGCGGGGTATCGATAGGACCCCTTAGCCTTTTTGTCTTTACAAGAAGATGATTTATTTATTGAGGGCAGAACCTTCGTATTATATCTTTTCTTAATACATACAAAGTGTAAACGTAATCTTCACAAAGCCGTCAACCAAGCATTCCGTACATAAAAGTAAATAAAATCTCTATGCAAAAAATATTGCTGATAAACGACTTTTTTTTGAGGTGAAAAATAACGGTTTAGTCGGACTCAATGTAACGCACTCAAACGATTCTGCTGATGGATGCATTTTAAATAGTACAGGGGCCATGGAGGCATTTAACTAGGTGCTCTGGTGTAGTCCAAAACCAACAAAATATCACAATGACGGGGAGAACAGTGTCTTTCCACTTCGTTAATGGTCTTTTTAACAGCCAATTTCTGCCCCACTGCTGGGAAATGGCTCCCACGACACTGACCTGCAAATTGCAAAAAATGGTTGTCTGTAAAGTCGGTTTAACGATAACACTGGTCAACAAAATTTAGTAACAAGAAAGGGGTTTACCAATTTGGAATAACCTACCTACCCTCATTACAACACTATATTTATTTTGATTTGATTTGGTCTAGTTTATGTGTTAGACGATTTCCTGAATATTCGAATAAATGTGTAATTTTTTACCTTTTTATATCCAGTTATCTGTGAAAAAGTATCAGTTACCAATAACAAAAAAATCTTTGTCTTAAAATGCGATATTTTAGTAATAATTAAAGAAACAGGAAATTCTCAAAAAATTAACTTGAAATATGCATATCATCGACAATAAATAACCAAATTGCGTTAAATGAATGCACACAGGTCACACTATTATACCACAAAATAAAATTGTCGAATATCAAGTTATTCCACAAAATACATGATAGTTCAAGGTTATTCATAAACGAAAAAAAATAACTCGAAAGGAAATTTAAAAAAAAAATTGCGTTGCAAATTTCATTTTTTTTGCTTTTCCGCTCCACCAGCAACTCAATAAAAAAAGTCTCATGAAAATCCGAACACTACAAACTTCGTTCCACCTATGTATAATTATGTCTAATAACACTCGACTATATAATTTACTTTAAAAATACAACAAGACTATTCGTATTTGAAAGATTCTAATATCATTTTTATTATCTCTATCCTTTTTATAAACATAACTGGACATAAGTTTTCATGTTACATACAAAAAGTGTTTTTTTGAAAATCAGTGTAATTTTACGTGATAACGTCAAAAGAAAACGTTGATGAAAACTTGCATACTTTTATAAATTGAATTATTATCACTGAATTATCATTATTTTCTATAATACATAGATGCGTCGCAAGCCGAACGCTTAGGTCGATCGTGCCTCTCTATCGCTTGTTCCGCGCTCTCGCTTGAACAATCGGCTCAGGTGGAACGTGACACTTCTTCGTGCGTGCAGCCGGCGTTCATCAATTTATAAGACGTTGTCACGTCACACGTCACGACGTTATCATGACATATTTGAACTGCAAGCTGCAATATAATGAACCCAACTAGGTGGTACCGCTTTCTACTCGTAGCAACTCATGTCACTCACAGACGAAGTGTCTGCTCACAAGTCTGTTCCCATCTCAAAGTTAAGCATATTTCACGTAACCGGCGCCAATTTGTCACCTACGCAAGTTGAAACGCTTAATTAAAGGGAGCTGGTAAATTATGGAGTTAAACAATGGGGTACCATGAACTTTAACCACACACAGTGTGTTTGAACTTGAAGAAGTTGTGACATAGTTGTGTTTGACGTTGTTATAACATAACTAGCGGTTGTCTCCGGCTTCGCTCGCACTAAAGTTCATTCATACATAACATAACATCACGCCTGTAATCCTCGAAGTGTTAGGCAGAGATGTACCTAATAGTACACCCACATTTCACCAGCTATGTTAAGCCCCATGTAGTAGGGGGCGAGCCTATTGCCATCAACTGGGGACAGATCTAGACTCCGTGGCTGCTACCTAGAAATTCCTGATGGAAAAATTCTTTTTCAAGAGGTCTACTCGTTGTCAATAAAATATGTCTTAGCAACTTCTGTTCACTCCAATTCCCGAGCAAATAACTCCAAAATATTATTAACAAAAACGTTATCAACAAAATAACTTTATTTCACCGAAATATTATTTTGAATCAAGTAAATAATTCTGCCGTCATTAGGAAAAAGGGCACAACTAACATTTTTTTCGAAATTGAGTTAAAAATTCTGGCAGAATTGCCTTTTTTTCTGATTCCGAATATGTATATAACTCAATTTCGAAAAATAATGTTAGTTGTGCCCTTTTTCCTTATGACGGCAGAATTCAAGAAAATCTTATTAAAAGGCAACTGAAAAGGTTCAACGAACGCGTTTCAAGATTTTCGGCTCGCGGGTAAGCTACAGATTATACGAAACGATATCGAATCCCCCAGAGTGGTGTCAACAAACTCAAGAAACATAAGTCTTTTTCAAATAAACAGTTGTTTATCTCAAGTCTTTGTTTATGACTATCATTGGAAGGTATTGTTGTAGTAAGGTTATTGGAGGTTATTCGCTGAAAATCAGGTTGGTACAGAGGCAAATCAAAAGGTAATTGTTTCCAAAGTGTTTCGTGTTTCCACAACTACTTTTAAAACGTTATTAAAATCAATATTATGTAAAACTCATTTCATATCATTTTTGAATTTTTCCACTTTCGTTTTACCTGATGGAATTTCAATTTGTGTAGGTCTAAATCAGCCTAAAAGGTGTTGCCTTATTGGTCGACACGAAAACAAAACAAGCCGGTCAAGAAAACCCTTACGTCAGACGCTTCAAGAAGTAGTCGATTTATGTAGGGACATCTTACCTTTGGGATTTTATAAAAGGATGGGTAGTAATGTGTAATAATAAAGTTTCCAACTTGATTTGCATCACGTCTGTAAGGTTTTTCTTGAAAGAATTTGATTCTGTATATCAAATTAACCTCTATTCCCAGGGTTCTTGTTGAAAATTATACCCACGAAGACTAGTAGAAACCTGGATAACTGGGACATCAAGGGTCCTGCAAATTTGTCTCACTTAAAGAGGTATTCCACTTACCCAGTGTCTCAGATATCCAGGTATAAATACATATGTCTGATTTACAGTGGGTTCCATTAATAGTGATGAGAATAGAGGTGCGATTATTCAATGAGTTTACAACTCATCTTTATAAGTAATCAAGAAAATGTAGAGAGAAAGAAAAGTAGAGTTAGAGGGGTGATAAATTTATGTTATCTCAGTTCCAGAGGTCAATGCATATAAAATTCAAAGAAAACAATTTAGAAAAAGTCGTATTATTTGAAATTCAGTCTCAGTAAAAGAGGTAAAATACACTCGCGCTGTCTCAATTAGGGAGATAACTATGATGCTAGAATCTAAAGAACGAATCCCAGATACAGAGGTTTACAGGTTTGCTTTGTCCCACTAACAGAGGTAATTCAGTGCTAAAGTGTTGGGACTTCAGCATGAGTTCCAGCTATAGAGGTCTCTCACTTATCCAGGTCCCATTAAACCAAATTTCACTGTATAAAGGTTATTCATAGACACATTACTACAGAATTAACAAAATACAAATTGAAACACAACCTATTATCTAACAGCTAGTCGCCGACTGCTCGCGCTAGGCCCGCGCATGTACCGGAATGACATTATATATATTTTTTTTTTATTTGTGTGAAATGGAACCAAAATTACAGAACGTATTAAATAACTAACAATCAGCATTATCTTTCTGCTCTCGTCCCACATTACTTCATAATGTAAAGAACTAAAATTCTCTCTGGTTGGATTTTTTACTGATAGAGTGCCACAATATTGCTGAAATATAATATGTTTTGTGGTCTACCTAGAGGATATCCATGGCAACAGAAGTAGAGGCCAGTGTACAAGATAAAGGTCACATTTGTTAAGTTTTTTTTTCACTTATTAAAACTTGTTTTTTTTACAGGTACCAAGGAGCTGCTACTTTGTAACACTGTTTATGTCAAACTAAAGGTAATATTTTTTTTTATTCTTTATTTTAAATAAGCATTACATTGGCCCAACAGTGAGAGACTAAGATGGCTAAAAAAAAAAAACTTGCATCAAAAAACTTGTACCTAGATGTGTAAAATGGGATTTTTGGGTCTAGATAAAATGAGAATCGAGAATCGCTTTCTCAGCAATCGATCGGATTCGTTTTCTTCTTTCATATTTCAACAATGACAACATTCAACGAGTTGAATTATTAAGTATATTAGGTACTTATTACAATAATTGAATAACCAAGTACTTAGAAATTTAATCAGTAGATATCAAATGCGGAATTTCAAACTTCTACTTATGTAGTAAATACGTCAAACAACACGTGTGTGATCATATTGCAAACCGATACAATAATAAAACTTTTTAACCAAACGCTTTTCATGTGTCAACTAAGGATGCACTATTCTTGCAGTTGTATCAATGTTTTGAGTCGATCCGGATCTCAAACGATACGATTCAATTATCGTATCCAATGCCTTCGATCAGATTTTCCAAATTTCAAATCATGAGGTACATAATTTTCCCTCAAAGAATCTAATCAACATTCCAAGAATTCTATTGTACTCATTTTGTGTCTTTATCGTTTTTTTTTTAATAGACTGATCAAGCAATTTAGGACAATGGGCAGAATACGATCCATTAATTTCGATACTGGTATTTTTGCATCGATACAAGCATTGAAACGAATCCGTTTGTAGCGATCCAAAATATGGAAGTATCGCATTCTTATTCTTTATTGCACAAAAAATTGCAATTTGCAATTATACATATGGTTATGTACAATGGCGAGCTTAACCCAGAATTGGGTTACTGTCTCATCATGTTGTATCGATACTGTAAATAAAGTATCGGATCGGAACGTACATCACTAGCTTCCACTACGCAGTACCTACGTAAATATACATGTCCCACAATAAGCAGATATCAGGAATTTCATCAAAATAATGCAATATGAAACGTGTATTTTCAGCCCAAAATCGTATAGTTGGCAGATAGCAATGCTCGCTGTTTATTTATGTAGTTTGAGAGAGACAAGTTGGTAACGCATTCATTACCTGTGTTTAGTTGCGAATTTATATTTTTATACCACAGGTTTGCATTTACATATAAAGATTCGTAGATACATTGTTTGTGATGAAGTAAGATTTATTTATTTATGGTTGACAAATAAATCTTTGCATTTGAGTCTTCATGTCTGTAAGAACGCTTAGGTCTTTTACGCATCGAATTTTGACGCAGTTTTCATTATTATTTAGCGAATTTATTTCGTGAAGTATCGATATGTATTGTGTACAATACATATACTATGCAAATATCTTAAATGAAGCACAAAAATCGTGCTGTTTTGATAATTATGTCACCATTACAGCCGTGTGAAGAAGGGTGTGGAAGCTAGTATTGTATTAAGAGCGGTCTTAATACGATACCTGACCATTTTTTTTAGCACAGACAGAACTAATATAACACTTACCACGTTTATAATTTCCATCGCCATAGAAATACCAATTAAATAAAGAAAAGAAACTTCTATGCAAAAGAAAAGTTCCGTTCCGTAACATCCATCCAAAACTTTCTACCAAAGATTGCTACTCTTCACTCCTCCTGACTAACAGGGAAAATCAGCCAAAATGACATTGAAAGATTTAATGTGGACCTATCAAACGAAACTACCTAACTAACTCGTAATCCGAATTTTCCGCTCGGAGTAAAAATAATTTTCCGGAAAAAGCAATCGAAGGGAAAAGTTTTTCCGTTAACGGAAATAGATATACGTCACGATTGGGGTGCTGGAGGGACACATTCATCATGGAGTAAATCCTGCGAACGTTCGATAAGGGTGGCGGTGGATTTGCGTTTTTTTTGTCGGATCATAGTGTTGTTTCGAGGATTTAGAGCTAGTATTTATTGTGTGTCTATTTTATCAAAAGTCTATTTTATTGTTCTTTATTGAAAGTATCAACAGACAACTATACAGGGTGGAATCTCTTCCACCTTCGAAGTCCCCCCCGACGCGAAAACGGTTAACACGTACTCAGTGCATCAGCACATCGAAATTTATCATCGGTATTAAAAAAAAAACAACTGTTTCCTACAAAAGTGCATTCTACACGGTCAACACGTAGAGAACTGCTGTTTTAAAAAAAATAAAACCATTTTCGCATCCTCCCCCCCCCCCCCCAATGGAACGCCACAGTGCTACGATCCTTACATAATCCGTTTTCTTCATCCGACTAAGCGACTAAGACTTGATGTATGAAACATCAAGTCATACACTCAAAAACGCAGATAAAAGTAGCTTAGTCTGCGATCAGCCCTTATTTGAAACAGACGGTTGGAAAGTAATACCATCGTATCATTCGCAACAATAAAGAGCATTTACAGAAAGCAGTATTAAGCCAACAAAATATGAAGGTATCAAGTTATTTACGGATCCAGCAACCTTTTTGGGTAATGTTGAAAGTCATTCGGACTCATTTATTTCTTTTATGTCGATAGTACAATTTATTACGGTCTCTATTTAAAAATAAAAAGAAGTCTAGAACTCCTTGGAGTGCTTTTGAATCCGCTCTGTGTTATGCCCGCGACTTCGTCCACGTGGTCAGAAATTGTCCCATTTGAACGCACTACCGGGAGGCCAAAGAGGAAAGGACCGCCAAGGTCATGGTTTATCCGTGTGCCGAATTTCATCGCAATTTGTCAAGCTGTTAAGGCACTTCTTCACCGAAGCATCATCATCATATCAGCCCGGAATCACCCACTGCTGGGTATAGGCCTCCCCTTTTTTCTGCCACCCATCCCATTTCTAAGCGACCTTTATAAAGGTGTTTCCTGCGATTTTGACGATATCGTCGACCAATTTGTTTGTAATGTAACAATTCTAAATTCAATTATTACAAAAAGACGCTCCCGGTAAGAGAGCATTCGCCTGAAATGGTCAATGTTAATTCGGGATTCAATTTTGATCAGAAACAAGTGACTGTCTCTAACGGTTGCGCACTGTAATGTTCGGTTCTCTTCACTTACTCATGTAATGCTCGCATCTGAATTATTAATTGAATTATTTACGATGAGGGAGGTCCTTAACAGACAAACAAAGTTACTTTCGTTGTCGTCGAGCAAAACGACATGCGGTTTTTCCATCCGGAATTTCTCTGTAGCAGCCTTGAATTTGGATTAATGGCAATAGGCTCGCCTCCTATTACATAGGACTTAAACATAACTGGCGAACTACAACATAGCATCATTAAACTATACTATCCACACATCACAACTCTATTCAAAACTACCCATATGCCATAACAATGACCCAGCAATCAAGTATTAATTCTCCCATTACACGCTCTATGAGCCCGCATCCGCTGCAGCGCTGCTAAGCAGTGCTATAAATACTGTAATAGAATCAATAAACTTTATAGCTTCGGTCGTACTTACGCTGGATACTGCTGAGTGGTCTTAAACATGAAAATGGCATCGCTTTGACTTCTTGTGGGTGAGGACGAGGAGGCTTTTAGATAATATTATGGTCTCAGTTATACCTTGTTTTGTGACTTAACTTTATTAGTTTTAGTTGAATTAAAGCTATAATAAATATTGCGTTTAATCCGTAAATGCTAGGAAGCAGATGCTATGTTTTCATGCTTGGTTAGGATGGTGAACGCAGTTAGCAAGACACATTATCACTGCCTTGTTGATTTAGTGGTCGATCGCAAGCGTCACTGCTGACCTAGGTCTTGGGTTCGATACCAAGGATGGGTGTAAAGAGATTTTGGGTGTTTCCATCAGGAATTTCTCAGTAGCAGTCACGGAGTCCAGATTTGTGTCCGGTCGATAGCAATCATCATCATCAGCATCTTTCTGCCCTTATCCCATTCTATTTGGGGTCGGCGCAACACGTTTTCTCCTTCCATTCTCCCCTGTCAGACGTCACGGCATCATTTACTCCTTTCTCTTTCATATCAGTCTTCACACAATCTATCCATCTTTTCTTTGGGTAATAGACCTCCTATAATGGGACTCTTACCTAGCTAGAGAATTCTCGGTGTACTATGAGGTACACCTCTGCCTAACCCTTCGGGGATTACTGCTTATCATAGATCTCCTCAAAACCCCATGATTATGACACAGCCTTGAATACAAATCAAATATGAAAACAGTGACCATTTATGACCTACTATCGATTTCTTTTGCCGACGTCGCAATTACGACAGCACCCCGACGGAATTTAGAATTACGGAATCATCGCACGTTTTGGCTGATAAAATGTTATATTAGGAGAGAGAACATTGGGAGTCACGCCAATTCAAAAAAAGGCTGCTTTATTGTTTAAAGAGCTGTTGCAATAGTTTCCATTGGTACTTAAGAAGGCTAAGTTACAGTTGCCTTGGCGGCCCTGGAAGTCTTTAAATAGACTCCGGACCTAGGGTGGACGAAGCAAAGAAACCCTGCTCAGACGGAGATTGATGACTCTGCCCTGGAGTGTAAATATGGTACTGTTCAGCAAATGGGGCACTTAATATCGTGTCCTGTTCGTGTTTGAAGACTGTTCGCCCGAATGATCATTTGGTCAACGAACTCTTCAGTTAAAAGAGCAATTGGCAAATCTATGCTCTATTGCTTTTTGCCACTGACCAAAATATCTTGAAAACTGAACACCTTTAAAATTGCAAAGTAGCAGGCTATCAACAACTCTATAAGACACCTAAAACCTTTAATACCTTCGCCGATTATGTCCACGACGAACATTTACATAACAATCTTGTTGGGCAAGCTCTAGTAGTCCAGATAACAAGGACTCACGTTATTTGTGGAAACACCATTATCTTTTATATCTCTTAAACACTTCCTCGATGAGCTAATGAGTAATGTTACATACGTTAAGTACAGTCAGACAAATAGATTAGTATACAGGCAGGTAAAGTTACTTGTAATTACTATAGCGTCCGATTCGCGTGTGTTTATTTTTTGGGTAAAACCTTTAGAATCGGCCAAAAACTAAGTGGTGGCCATACTGCCACGAGCTAGACCATAAGTGTCGATAGGGCTACCATTAATCAGGACTTGTACGGATAATCGGATACTACATGGATCCTTAAGCGCCAAACTTAGGTTCAGCAGAAACATTTTGTTAAAGAAAAGGTTTACCAGGCAGATCTGAGAGTGGAAACGCATGTTCTTCAGAAAGGTTAGGTCTGTGCGTAGTAGACACTAGCAAAGTGCACGCGTGTACGACCAGTCGTGTGAATGTAGATGAAGCAAAAGGAAAAATGTAAGGTTCAGAAGCACCTGGAGTTCTGTGTGTCTTGCCTACGGCCAGGTGAATCAGACTTGAGAGAATTTATGTAGATACGGCGCCGACGGCCTACAGCAAGCCTATTTAGTATGCCTGCCTTTCGCAACTATATTGGGGTAGGCTTCCAGTCAAACCCGATTCAGCTGAATAACAGTATTTTACATGGAGTGACTACCTATCTGACCTCCACAACTAAGTCAGTACTGTTTATACGATACCCCTTGGTAAGACTTACGGGCCACTGGCGGTAGCCAGTTACAGGTATGTAACGACTGTCAAAAATCTACAAATGACAGCCGGGACCAACGGCTTAACGTGCTTTTCGAGGCACGGAGGAGACTCGGTAATTCGGTATGTAATGGGTGGTCACCCATCCGTGATACGACCTAGGCAAGCACGGCTTAGCCTTAAGATCTACACCAGCGGCTGTTATTTTTTAGCCATGCAATAATAAAGGGTGTAAAAAGACTCTTAACGAAGCCGAAAAGCACTAGTTCTCCTCGTCATTGCGATCATATCTTTGTTCTAGACCATACCTGGGAACCTTCTAGTTACAGAGATAATGGGGGTCGAAGTTCCAACTTTTCACAAGTTTTTTGTAATACATGTTTTCAATGTATTTTTTTTTATTTGAGACACCTTCACGTCCCCCGTGCTATTCAATCCATCCAACAGCACAATATTTTAAATGCGTTACATTGAGTCTTACCGTAAAACGGGATTTTTCACCCCGTAAAAGTCGTTTCCCAGCAATAATTTTTGCTTAAAGTTACTTAGTTTGGAGAAAATTGGATATAATGCTTGGTTGACGGCTTCGTGAAGAGTCTGTTTACACCCTGTATTTACTATATAAAAAAAAGTTACGGTAGAGTAGTAGAGAAATGAGTATAATATTTTCGCTCACCTGACTCTTTTTTTGCCTGTAAGAGTGGTACTAAGATATTGTTTAGGGTTTTAATATAACTAAATCTTGAAGACAATGGTGATTAGTAGCGTACCGTTGACCAATTTTTAAACGGATCTCTATATTTAATAACATTGTCTATGAGTCACAATGAACTGATAATAGCAAGAAAGAAAATTATGTCTTATTATTGTAGAAGCAAATGTGAACAAAGCCTATTGTTTTAAATCTCATCTTAAGTAACGTTGTTTAATCATAATCATATCCGCCTATAAAATACCCACTGCTGGGACATAGGCTTCCTGTCTATGAAAGGGAATGGACTGTAATCCAGCACGCGGGCCCAGTGCTGGTTGGTAGATGTCACATGTCTTCGAATTTTTGGTTCTAGGACATGCCGGCTTCCTCACGATTTACGTTGTTTTCGGTTCAAAAGAAACAGCGGAACCTTTGAAATACGGCCCCATTGGCACCCTTTGTATAATTCAGTTCAAACTTTATGGCGGCTCGGAAGTTAGCTGCGAGTGACGGTCTGAGCAGGTATAACGGTTCAAACTTTATGTCATCTGACTTAAAGCTGCGCAGAACACAATTTTAGATATAAGCGGGGTGCAAAGGACGCATCGTCTTGTCTGTATAATACGCAGACCGTCACTCGTAGCTAACTTCTGAGCCGCCAACGATTTGAACCGAGCTATACAGCATGATGGTGACTGGTGAGAGACATGAGCTTATGTGTGTAACATAAGCTCATGACATTTCCTCACGAGGATAAGCAAACAACGAAACTTACGTACTTCTTTTGCTTCGTCCTTGTACCTTTAGTAAGTACTATTATTTATTTATTATGAGCCTAATGTTTCCCATAGCAGGACAAAGGCTTCTCTTCCAGTGGCGTGCCTAAGGGGTCAATATTTACGGAATATCTTCCGTGATTATGATTTATTTCGACGCTGTTGCAAGCACCATGATCGCTGGTTTACTGGAGAATGCGGGTGGATTGAAATAAATTGTTAGGAGCAGACAAATCTGTCTACCCTCTTTCTTGGAAGATATCCCGTATGCGATCGTATAAGTTGAGTTGTATGAAAGTGTATTACTTACTTCCCTCTTTCTACTTTTCTCTGTCTTTGGCTATTAGAGCCCAATCTTTTGGTATGAGTCCAGTTTGTCACGCCATCTCAAGAGAAAGTATGCAAGAGAGTCCGCTGTTCCTTGTTATTTTTAATTTAATTTAATTTAAAGCATTGCTTGTAGTCAACTGGATGTTTTACTTTTGTTTGGTTTTCTGTTTCTATGTTAAGTATAGTAATTGGTGTTATACCGTTTTAATCTTTATTCTATACTAATATTATAAAGAGGAAGGATTTGTATTTTTGTATGAAACGAATAAACTTAAAAACGACTGGACCGATTTGAAAAATTCTTTCAGCTATGGATAGGTACATTATATTATCAGCGAGTAACATAGGGTATATTTTATCCCCGTTTTCCCACGGGAACGGGAACTACGCGGGTGAAACCCCGTGACGTCCGCTAGTTAACTAAATCTCCTTCTGGTCCTACAGAGTCGCGTCATCAGGTTCTGTTGTTCGGAACCCAATCTGTTGTCATTTTGGCAGAAAGTACTATGCAAGTACTTATTGTACTGCACAACTTATAACTTCCCTAATACTCATGTACGCCTGATAATTTAATACGGAACTCAAACACGAAGTACTCAGGTATTCAAAGACGGTTGCACAAGTATTTGCATATAGCGCACTTAGACAATCACTTGTACGAGCTAATTAATTGATAAGCAAACTAATTAACTATGAATTGTGATTGCAAGTAGAAACGCCGGGAGGGGACGCCATATATAGAAGAACATGCGCTTACCTTATTGGTGAGGTTCTTCAGAAGGGTCAGGTGCGTACTGCGTACCTGCAATAGGCGTGCGTTTCTCCTCTTTGTCCTTGGGTTTTGTAATGGACGATAAGTAAGAAAAGTAATAGATTTATATCCTCTGACCAAACGGGTGTTGTGTCTGGTGGGGTACTGCCCGACCGTTGTTGTCGGGGTTTTCTAATGATCTTATGTCGCGGACAACTTTAATAGCGCGATTTAGAACTTCGATGATTCACGATTTAGTTCTTAATTTGTGTCATAAATGGCGCTGTAGTAGTATTTGTAGTCCGATACAGTACCTTTGCTAATACAGAGTGTTTTTAAAAAATCCAGTTATATTTAACAAAATCTACTAACTCCGACCAAAGATTTCAGATTCACTTTCAAAATGGTGGCACAAAAACTTCAAATAACAGTCGCAAATAAACAACTTAACAAAATAAACAGACAAAACAATTTTATTACCGAGATCTTATCTAGAAAATTAACAATTTGGAGAAAAGAGCTCAAAAGGCGACGTAAAAATACAACATCAGCGTAAAAGAGGCACGAATTGATGAGTTACGGCTTTCGAGGGGTCAGACGTAAACTACGCGGATTTGGTGTAATAGGATTGACAGAAAGAGACAAAAACTTTGACACTGACCATAAACAGGTACAAAATACAGTAATACAAAAAAGGAGCTTGACACTTTTTTAACTTAATTTGGTGTAATTATGTGTGTAATTCTTTATCTCCTAAACGGCTTGCCGATTCCGCTTACTTTTTTTGTACTTACTTATTGTTGTACCTAGTAGCTGGCTCTGTTGTCGAGATCCAGGAAAGGCGGAACAAAGTCTGTCTACCGGGTCTGCTAGTAGGCCTTTAAATAAGCGCTTCGTTAAACTGTAAATCGCAATAATCGAATTATGGTGTCCACAAATTTATCAGTCAAAAACATGCGCCAATATTTTCTGATTTCATAAAAAAATGTCAAATATGTAGTTACCAGTGTTGCCAGCGCCTATAATTACTGTTGCGTAACTTCAGTTATTAAAGATGGCGGTAATTTGTTATGTTTATCGTTTTCGGTAAAAGGGTAACAATTAAAATTTACATAATTGGTGTGGAGAGTGTGTTCATACATTAATTTTGCATGAATAAATTTATGAGTGTTAGTACATTCTTTTAATTAGGCGGGAGAATGTGATTGTAAATATTCTTTGACTGTTGTTTCTAAAATTGGCCAATTAATCATTGTAAAATGCTAAAAGCGAATTGAGCAATACAAAATTTATATTTTAGAATAAGTCCGAGTGAACTTACTCTTAGGTACAAATAACTTTTATACTCATTTTAATAATTACATCTACCAGGAAACCATACAACTATTTATTATACGACGCCGAGTGGCATATAGGCATATTCTATGTATGGGGCTGTCCCACCTATCAGCGATAGTTTTCAATTATTTATTCAATTCACTAAAAATATTTACCACCTCTTCGACACTTTCCACACAAGTGCCACTCTTTTTCCGTCGTTTCCATAACATATTTCAAGGATGATCCCTACCAAAAACTCAGTGAAATGACTAACGTTAAAGAGACGGACCGAAACCAAATTACGTTCTCTTTCAAACGTTGTCCCTACTCTCGGATCTACTTATTATTTGCCCTTAAAGTTAGCGGCAAAGGTGGCCGTTAATGATGGGATAAGTACCTCATGTTGGCCACAAGAAGTTTAAAAGAATTTATGAGACTGTTAACTGGTTTTTCTGCCAAACCAGCTACTTACTTGAAAAAAGCATATAAAACTTGGCATAGCTCAAGTGCCCGTAAGGTGAATGAATAGCGTTCGAGAGGGCAAAGTACACATAGCTAGCATTTTTTCGACAACACCTAACAGCAAATGATTAGGAAGACAAAAGTCGGATGTCCCCGACCTTAGGCGGGATCTGTCAGATTCTTACTGACTAAAATCAGACGGTGTTCTTTGGCTACCTTTGGCTGAGATGCTGGAGTACTTAGCAGTTCGTCACCCTGGTCACTCTTAGAATATGTCTCTGCGAGACATTAAATAACCTGCTAGGAAACATTTGTATACCAACAGCTGTGCCAAAACCAGAGTAAAAGTAAACTTTCAATTCTTCAAGACTTTTTTTCGATTTGAAATGCTCAGTTTAGAAACCCACAAAAAAGTAGTAGCACTCTGCACTTAGCAAATCACTTTGTTCCAATCTACTTAATACCTACGTCAAAGATCATTAATTATTTATAGTAACTCGGTCACTTTCATTCTTTCGAAGCGGTGAAACCAGATTTTGCACCATTTTTTTGTACATGCCTTCTAAAAACTTTACCAAGTTCTTATAGATTTATTTATCAATCTAAGTATTTAAATAGTTTCCGCGTTACCTTTGTACATTTTATTGTATTTTAAAGTAAATATTCAACGCTGATTTACAAAACAAAACGTCGGACCTCCACAGAGACATGTAAAGCGACTTTATCGTATAAAATTGTGTATACAAAATTCATATGTTACAACCAAAACCGTTAATCGAACGAAATCACTATCAAAATCCTTCCAGTCTAATAGAATTCCCAGTAATATGAATGATTAAATTAGTTTATATCTATTTAATAACTACATTTATTGGTTAAAAGTGACATATCCATAGTTACGTAGGGCTCGTTGGAAAAAAAGACGGAGACTGAGATAACCACAAGATTTGAAGGAATGCGGTCAGAGTATATCTTCCCATAAAGAAAAAAATACCTAAGACGTAAGCCCAATTATTGAGGAACCCAAACTCCACGCCGCTGTTCCCATGGCCCGTCCTTAAGGCCGAGTAGATAATAGTTTCATTTGTATTCGGCACGGGAAGACCCCGGGATCCCAGGATCCGGTGTGATCCCGGAAAATGACCGATGTCTCGGAGATAACTGAGGTACCTTACATCGTAAACTCAGTGAATGTCTCACTCTCACTTATTCATTGCTGGCATTGGGTTACTTAGTTATCTTAATTAGGTTTTTAGTAGATCCCTATTAAAAGCAGCCAGTTGGATTAATAACATTAAAGTCTTATGTGACTAATGCTCATAGATAGATAGATAGAAAGCTCTTTATTATGTGCTTACTTTATGTTTACCTTTTTTTTTTGGATGGGTAATCATCAAATTACTTCTCTGCTCTGGGCAGAGCGGATGGGAGTGTCAGACTTGTACTGACTAAAACCCATCCATGTTCCTTCCTTGCCCTTTGTGTTCCAGGGCCGCGGTATCTCTTTCGAACAGGCCCGCAGCCCTGGCTCCACCGTGTCCTCTGGGCGATTCTCACAGTGATAACACCCGGGCGTTTCCTTCCGCCCGATTCGGTGCAAGAACCTCCCGAAACAACCGTGTCCGGTGAGGACCTGCGTCAGGCGGAAGGTGAGGGTGCCATGGCGCCTCTCTAGCCACTCCTCAAAGAGGGGACTTATCGCCACTATTGTGGCGCGCCTTGCGCGGGGTTGCGATAGACGCTCTCTCCATGTCGCCATGATATCGTGAGTATGTATATGAGTACATTCGAAAGAAGCTGGCAGTTTCGTCACAACGTTAATGGATTCTCCATTGTTTGTCTTTTTATTTTAGTATACCCGTGTAATTGTCTATCTACATATAGATATACTTTGATATACATTTATAGTATTTTATATATCCTTGTAGTCTATCTTAGTATAAAATTTGAAAATATTTTCTGATTTATACACCTACCACTGTTTGTCTCTCCATCACCAAAAGGTTGACTGGTAGAAAATGCCTATGGCATTAAGTCCGCCTCTGTACTTTGTGCTTGAAGTGTTAAATAAATAAATAAATATCGCGCCGAAAGTCTGTCCGCTGTGCGACGATTTACCTTACTTCCTATTTATCTTGTAAGACGAAGGACACTAGTCTCCACGTCACAGGGAATTCTAGTGTGGAGGCCAGTGATATTCAACTTGATTTTTTTACAAATTCATTACCGATGAAAAATTGTATGCGGCTTCCGTATGATGTAGGTACTGAACGTGGTAACCGGTTGGTACGTCGATGTCCCTTTCAACCTGAATACAAAAAAGTATACATTTTTACATAGGGTTACATACTAAACACCTAGGCGAATGAGTTTGGGTGAAGAATGAACGAACCCGATTTATTTTTTATTGTTTTTATTTTTTATTCATTATTTAGTCATCGCCTAGTGTTACTGATGGTATAGTTTGATGTTGTTTGATTTGGTTGGTTGGGTGATTTAGGTCAAGTTGTTAATACTGCCAAAGAGATTGTCATTCGTATGACCGCGATGTGGAAATTTTATCTACAATTACTAAAATTAAATGAATCTTTCTTCACTCATACAGCGATTATCAGACATACATTTCAGTAAAATAAAGGGTTTAAACAGACTCTTAACGAAGCCAAAAGGCATTTGTTCTCCCCGTCATTGCGATCATTTTTTTGTTCTAGACCATACCTGGGAACCTTCTAGTTACGGAGATATTGGGGGTCAAAGTTCCAACTTTTTCACAAGTTTTTTTTTAAACACATGTTTTTAATGTAAGATTTTTACTTGAAACACCTCCAAGACCCTCTTACTATTCAATCCATTCATCAGCACAATGTTTTGAGTGCGTAATATTGAGTCTTACCGCAAAACGTAATTTTTCACCCCAAAAAAAAAAAATCGTTTCCCAGCAATAATTTTTGTGTAAAGTTACTTAGTTTGATGTAGAGGATGCTTGGTTGACGGCTTCGTGACGAGTCTGTTAACACCCTGTATAAACGACCTCTTGTAATATTGAAAAAAGGGTTGTGTAACATATTCGGTGTACTTTGATAAAGTATAGTATTCTTTATATCCATATACAGCGTGGATTAGAGAGATATAGTAATTTTAAAGGCGTGGTACAGATGATGAAACAGAAAACTTTCTCTATGGGACCACCATGGTGACCGTAACTTGATATTGTACATCTGTGCTTACTACCAGTAAAATGTTTCAATGTATCTCGCAAAATAATGAAGTTTGATTCTGTTTGGTCTAAGTAAATTTTATAGATACTGCTGTTGTTTTAATTTTTTGTGTTTTTATTCTTCCTTTTTCATTTTTTAATTAGCTCCATTTAATTGTCTATCTAATTTTCACTTCTTATAGTAACGACTTAAGTTTGAAGGGTTTTACGATATATGCAATAGTACTACTCATTGTTGAAGAGCTAAATAAAATAAATAAACTTTATCAAAATAAAAGAAATAAACCCACGGCTCATATTTCCAAAGCTTGGAAAAAGTTCTAAAAACACGTCATGGGCCATCCCTTTTACAAATCCGCAGTAATCCTAAAAGCAAAGCGTGGTTAAAAAACAATATTAGATACATGTGTTACAGCTTTTCGGAATTAATTTTAGCCTAAAGTAAAGCCTTTTTCGCCAAGTAGGTACCTCTAAATGTTGATGGAGTCGATCGAGTTGTAAGTCGTAAGTTCGGACCCAAGTACGCACTCTTCTTTGTGTAAGTAATTTATTTCATCACTTTTCGACTTTATTTCATGATTTCTGTTATTGAAGTGAACACTTCTTTAGCATCGTGGTGATTAAATTTGAAAGTCGATGAAAAGAAAAAGCGACAGTAAAAAGAGACAGACACATAAATTCATAAGATTTAACATGGGAGAAAATGAGATAGGAAGCATCATACAGTGTTTATCTCGAAGACAAAATTTTTTAAGGTTTCACTTTTACCACGTGTGAATTGCACACGTTTTTTTTTATTTTTTAATGTTATAGTTCTGTTAGGAAACAGGACTATAACATTAAAAAATAAAAAAAAACGTGTGCAATTCACACGTAAAGTAAATTAAGTACATCACAATTACTTAGGAAAGTAATTGTGATGTACTTAATTTTCTTTGGTGTTGTTATTATTGCAAATTACCAAAAAATCTTGAATAGCTTAGCTATGTAACCCATGTTGTTAGCCTGTAAGTAATTGTTGCACTTATAAACGTACTACTTAAGTAAGTACTTTTAATTTAGAAAGTTTCGTGTAAACAATTGTTGGCTAACATAAATAAATAAATCACAAATCGTTGACGAAAAACATTGTGCACAAACATTTAACATTTTATCGTCAACTGGCTCGAGTGGTAGATCACGCGCCACAAGTTCTTACAAACATAAGAGAAGGCCTAAGACCCAGTGGGTCCACACCATCAGTGGAACCCACCGGGTCTCATTTTTTAATTGGAGATGCAATTAAATGAATAATATTGTCAGTTTCTAACAAACCGATATGACCATCATCATCTGCATAGCGTCTTCTCAACTATGTTGGGGTTGGCACCCTGTATAATAGGATGCAGCTGACCAGTATTTTACATGGAGCGACTGCCTATCTGACCTCTCAACCCAGTAACTGGCAAACCGATAACACCGTATGTTGTCAAAATCCAAGACATTAACATAATATTCAGATTGTAGCCACCGCTAATCACAGCATAATACCACGTTTTTGGAAGCTCTGATAAGAAACATGGAAGCACACAGTTCTGATGAGAACTAAAGCACGTTTTGACGATCTGATTAGAAACAGTTCTGAAAAGAACTAATTGACCATTTTTGACGAAATTCCGTAAAGAAATAGGGGGAGCTGTGAGGAGGCTACTGTTCTAGTCTTCAGTTCGTGGTGTCTTCTATCTTCCGTCAACTCGTTCCGCAACACATCTTTACTCGACGGTGGCCAGCCCTTTTAGCTCTTTTTACGTATGTTAATAACTAGTGTCCTTTTGCAACAATACCTTTAATAAGCAGAATTTGCATAGGACCTTAATTCCGTCATTTTTATGAGAATTATAAAAGGGTCTGGTCATAACTGGACTTTTGTCAGCGTTGCTAGACCGTTTATGTGGTCTTTATTTTGAAATTATTGCTGGAGGAATTATCTTCTTTTCTGTTGTGGAAAAATTCGCTCTCAAAATCTTTTTCTGTTGTAAAAGGGCGGACGTAGTCAGTGTTGTGTGGTATTCAAGACAAATTATGAACATACACAATAACATAGAATAAAAAAATGTTCATAAATAAAAAAATGTTCATAAATATAAAAATGTTCATAAAATAAAAACTACTGGACCAAACTATGTCAAATATTTATGGGACCAAATGGCAACTATTCCGCATCAAATTAAAGAAGAATCAAATAAAGTCGGTTAAAAAGTGTTTTTGGTAACCTTACAGGGTAGTGGCCAATCTCAATAGGGACTAGCCCAATACTGAGGAGATATCAAAGTGCACAAATGTATCCATCGTATGCAAAAACAGGTGCACTCCCAATATCTTTCCTCTCATAGTTCGATAGTACGGCAAGCCGACACAACCAGAGAGATATCAGGCGCAAATCCAACGGCTTTACGTACTTTCCGAGGCACGGGTGTATCACATCAGCAACTTCCAAACTGTAACTAAGAAATTCTCGATGCTACAACCCAACTACACTTTGTCTGGCCTGGGAATCAAACCCAAAATTCCACGCTCTGTAAACAAGCTTGCGACCATGAAACGGGGCAAACCTCTTCAGAAGGCCTACCATCAACTCATATACCAGTATTATTTTAATCTTACTTCAGAGCGGGCCAGAGATGGAGCTAGATATCCAGTTATAATTCCGTCTCTTTCTACCACTAAAGTGACATTGACCTATACCAATATCTTTCTTTATAGTAAAACAAAAGTACCAAAATCATAAAATCACGCCTGTAATCCCCGGAGTGTTAGGCAGAAGGGTACCTAATAGTACAACCACATTTCGTCAGATATTATATTTAGATAATAATACGTCCCATAATGTAAAAGGAAGCAAGCCTATTGCTATCAATCGGGCACAAATCCTGACTCCGTGGCTGATACTGAGAAATTCTTGATGAATAACATTTTGCCTGAACCAATTGAACCCAGAACCTCGTGCTCAGCATGCGCGTTTGCGACCACTAGCCCAACGAGTCACATCATCTACACATCTATACATGTAGACATCTTCTATATCTATACATCTACATCTAAATCTTCTACATCTACATCTATCTACTAGATAAATTAAATTGGAGTGTCTGTTTGTAATATTAAAATTACCGCTTTTTACTAAGTGCATAAATGGATGTATAGACGGTACATATACCAAAACAACATTTTTTACAATTTTGTCTGTCTGTCTGTTTGTTCCGGCTAATTTCTGAAATAGCTGGACCGATGTCGACGGAACTTTCACTGGCACTTAGCTGAAGTAACAAGGAGTAACTTAGGCTACTTTTATTTTAGATAAATAATTAGGGATCCGTGCAAAAAAAAAACCCTAGAAATTGGTAACAAAATTTGATTCAAATAGCTTATGCTTATAATAATGGGGATTTTTTAATAATAATTTCACGCGAATGAAGGTCGCGGGCAATAGCTAGTCTATACTAAGAATATCCCTCTCAGCCCTTATCCATCTGTTCTCGTAAAACCCTAGATTTATCAAAGGTCTAGCCAATAAAGAACTTAGCTTTTTTCTCGTCTAGCGCTTTTACATTACTATTGGACAAATTGAGGGCTCAGGGCAAATCATATGATATTTTGTTACTCAAAACTGCTAGTTTTTTCTCAGGGTTTGTGTTGAAACACGTTACTAATTTGATAAAATGTAGATATTTTTTTTTGTGAATTGGTTGCAAATAAACTTTTGGCGAAGGTTCCATAGAACCCGATTCCTACCGGTTTCCCTTTGAAAAATAGCACAGTCAGTATTCTATAGACAAATAATATTGTTAGGAAGAAATGAGGTTTTACGTAGCACATGTTAGTTCTATGAAAAAGATTGACAACTTCGAATTGTCACTGGTCGCGAGGTACTTTTGTTGGGAATATGGCTCAAAGGGCTGTAATATTCATAATTCCATATTTTGTGTACTTGCTCGCTATTTTCGTAAACAATTACGTGTTAATTGAATTCGTTATGATTTGGGATAGTTTCTGTGATTGATATTTTGTTCCAAGTTAGAATAAACGGTTGTATTCACTATTTTGTGTACCTCGTTGTCTTTCTTTAAGCATCTTCGCTTCTGTTTTCTAAATATATAATCACATCAAAGATTTATACTCCAGCTTACCTCTTACAAAAATTAACCCTTCGCTACTGACATACACCACGACTTTATTAGTGTGTCGTTGTTATTATTGAAATAACCAATAGAAATAAACAAATAAGAACCCACTTCACAATTATTCTTACGACAGTTTGTGCGATTGACATTTCTCAGTAGAGGGGTTGTTTATTATTCATGCAGATATCAGACGCTTCACGTTTGTTCATTTTTGTCTTTCATTTGGCACCTTACACATAAAGTAAAACGTCTTTATTTGGAAAATATCGCTACTAGATAACCATACAATTAGGATAAGACCACCATTGTAACCATCATCATCATCATCATCATCCATCATCAGCCCGACTTCACCCACTGCTGGGTATAGGCCTCCCTTCGCATTGCAATATTGTATAAGAGCTATGTTACGATTTTGGTTTACAATAATGTATATTTTATCTATAAATCATTCTCCTGCCCTTTTTCAAAATCATTTGTGGTCGGCGTAGCATGTCTATTTTTTCTATTTCTATCAGTAGTCATCTCGTCAGTCACCTCCTTTCTATCTATATCATCTTTCATACAGTCTATCCATCGCTTCTTTGGTCTTACTCTTATAGCCATCCACATTCATACTCAAAACTTTCCTCAAGACATTTTCCTCTGAGCATAATTATAAGGAATCAAAAGTGAAAAATGAATTAGTAAACCGAACCAACGTTGTTATATTTCGGATCATGGCAACTTTCACTCGCCTACTAAATAATACGAAAAATAAATGACCTGAGTAGATGAGTGTTCATTCTACGTAATCAGAATAAAACAAAAATGATCATTCACTCGAGTGAACCATTGACTGGAGTGAATAGAAACGTCTGACACCAGCTTTACTTTTCTCAACGAACTGCCTTCTGTATTTCCCTATAACGTTTTCCGAGATTTCCTGCAAGTTTCATGTTCACTGAAATAGGCGAGTATCTCACCAATTTTATGAAGGGTGAACATGTCCAATAAAATTTTATTTTCTGTTCATCGTATCGTCTTTATTGAGTTGAATATGTGAACCCTTTTTGTTGTGGCGTTACAATAGAGCTAAGAATAAAATTCTGCGTAATCTTGATTGAGTTTAGGAAGGTTTGTGAATAAAAAAAGTGTGTTATAGCGTTTAAGAATGTTGGGCGGAAATGGTTATAGGTGTTTGTTTGTATTTTTCAAGTAATCTTCTTGGATTAAGTTTAGTGAGGTTTGCAACAAAGTAAATAGTACCTACTAGGGTTGCATAACTTCAAGGTGGTGTTTGTTCTAACTACCTATCACCTACACAAGGTGGAAGGGATATCGACGCATAAACACAACAATAGTGGAATCTTAGTCCTTTACCGGTAGGTAAACTTTTTTTTTTTAAACAGGTGCAATGTTGACAAAGCTTATGACCGAAACCTAGAAACTAATTGTATTTGAACTTTCTTGTGTTTCACACCAAGACCTACGGGTAAACCAGATTTTTGATGGTTGACTTTCATTAAAACCTCCCACCGGCAGATTAAAGGTCCACCGCAGGTGAGTTTATGCTTGGCATATTTTGGTGTGTGTGTGTTCCTGGCACCCCAGTTTCATTTCTTTCCATATTTGTATCTTTAAATTTTAAAATATGGAATACACTTAGTGCGCAGAATGTAATAATTTAAAAAAATGTCTTTTTTTTTTGTGTGCAATAAAGAATAAGAAGAAACACGTTATTTTATAACGGGTACAAGCTAGATTAGTACAAGTAGGTATAAGCCTCTTACGGGAAATACCTAGTTCCAATATTTTTCAACAAATACTTAACAAAGTTTCATAGACTAATAGGATTAATAAATAATACGTATAGGTAGTTCCAATACTGTAAAACGATAAGTGGGGCGAAGCTAAGAAATAATAGCCGTACGGTCGGAGTCTAAGCTACCTTTGTCAAGGTCTATTTGTGGATGGGTGACCAATAGTAGTGACTAACCATTACATATCGTGCCGCGATTTTTGTAGGTCTTTTACAGTTGTGTAGTCAGACGCCTGAAAGTCAGCCAGGCCACCAAGTCACCAGCCGTACCAAGGGTTATGATTAACCAGTTACTGAGTTGTAGAGGTCAGACAAGCATTCACTCCATGTTCAATGCTGGTATTCAGTTGCACCCAATTAGACTGAAAGCCAACCTGAACAGTAAACATAGTTGGGGAAATAATATAAACCGCTTTTCATGATTTCTTCGACAATGCGAGTGAATGTTTGAAGGAATTAAATTAATGTTTACACAAGTATATCCGTACCTTTTGTGTTAACAGTTTCCAAGAAAGGTATTAATAGGGATTTGTTATTATGTTACCAACAGGAAGTGGGTGGTTCCATTGTCTCCAGGGTGTTAAACTATGACCTCGTTTCTATAGCAACGACAGAGCATGGCGCTTAGTCGCTGCTAGAAGACGCACCGGCACTACGAAATACATAAAAGCATCACGGATGTAATCCCCAAAACGTTCGGTAGAGGGGTACACTAAGTACACCCCCTTTTTTGCCAGTTTATACAAATCCCATGTAATAGGGGTGAGCTTAGTCCAAGCTGTTACTGAGTTTCTGGTGGAAAATCCTAATAACACTTAGGCTGGCCTGGGAGTCGAACCCAGGTCCTCATCCTCAGCTGTAGCACTTGCGATCACTAAACCAACGAGGTCTAATCCTGAATTTTTATTTTCTTTACTAGCACATAGCCCGCGACTTCGTCTACAAAAAATGTTATAGGTCGGCTAATATGTATGAGATCAATATAATTAAAGGTTAAAGCAACCACGAATAATGTAGCTTTCTGTCAGTGTAAGAATTTTTAGAATTCGATCATTAGTTATTTGTATACCTCTTTATATATTAGTATAGGTAATATCATCACTTACTCCAACCCAAAAGTATATTATCATCTATTACCACCTACTGTAACGAAAAACATTAATTTTTGTTATAGGAAGCCAGTTTTAGAGAAACATCGAACTTTAGCTTAGGAGATATATGACACCAATATATTAAAGAAAATGTTTTTCCGGTACATTTTCTTGCTTCCTTAGAAGGGACATTCAATTTGAAGACTGAATATATCAAGCTACCGAATTAATGGCTGTCATTTAAACTTCGTGTTTCCTTGATATTGGTTTTTAAATTACTTTTTTGTGTTTGAATTTTTCGGTAATTTTGCTCACGGTGGGTGATGTGCAGTTTAAGTTGAATTTTCATCAAGTTTTTTCAGCTTTAAGCCACATAACTGTTAAATCTCTATACCAGTTACAAAAGAGGAATGTAGGTATTTCATCATCGTAACCTCTCAACGTATTTTAACTGAATAATCTTTTGAAGAGATGGATAGAGAGGGAGAGCCAGACCGAAGAAGAGATGGATGGAGAGGGAGAGGAAAGCCGAAGAAATGATGGATCGACTGTGTGAGAAATGATATGAAAGAGAAAGGAGTAAATTATGCCGTGACGAATCAAGAACGATCAGGGAGAATGGAAGAAGACGTGTTGCGCCGATCCCAAAATTTATTAAAAATAATACGGGGTGTAGACTCTTCACAAAACCGTTAACCAAGCACTATGTTCATCAAACTAAGTAACTTTACGCAAAAATTATTGCTGGGAAACGATTTTTTTTTTGGGGTGAAAAATCACGTTTTACGGTAGAACTCCATGTAACGTATTAAAAACATTGTGCTGATGGAAGTAAAAAAAAATACATTAAAAACATTTATTTACAAAAACAAAACTTCTCCGTAACTAGAAGGTTCCCACGTATGGTCTAAAACAAAAAAATGATCGCAATGATAGGGGAAAACAAGTGCCTTCCGGTTTCTTTAAGAGTCTTTTTACACCCTTTATACCTCTCTCGTATAATATATCTCTCGTTTTGGGTGTGACACCGTCTTACAGAAAGCTTGAAATGTAACCACGATTGCGATTCAGCAAAGAATTATTTGGAAACCGTCTAATACAAAGCTTCATACATATAAATTCCTTCATCACCGTTGTGAACATGAAAATATTCAGAATTAAATCCAGACAGACACAAAACAAAATATAATTCATAAACCAAACTGAAATGGGGACACGTTAAATTTATTACGACGTATAAAGTTGTGTTTTGAACATGTTAAAATGTATTACATGAAGTAAAAATAATGTAAGTGGCGTCTCGAGGTATTGTGTTGAGAGTTATAATAATTTATGAGACTTCAGAAGGCCGAATGTGGGTGCTAGTTGTAGTTGACCTAGTAATTACATACCCAGTTTTTAACAACAATAATGTTCCCAGAGACACAGACAGACAGACAGAGGACAGAGACACAGGTCAGACACAGGTTTCTGGGACAGAGGTCTCTTCTCTCTATGAGAATGGGCAATTAGTCCATTGAAAAGTTACATTTGGGGTTGCATTTGTCAGAGGACGCAATTTTAGATATCACTTTAAAGTTAAATCCAAGTTTGTGGGGTTGCAACCCTTGTCCCACGGCCGCCATCTTGGAAAAAGTGGTTCAAATCGTTTTTATGGTTTATCTGACGAACTGGTCTCACAAAAATATTTGTTAACATTTTTTGTTGCAAATAAGATAATCTACAACTTTTGTCAAGTAACTTTTAGTCGAAGAACCAAAAATGCGAAAGGAAATCCTTAAAAATTTGAGAAAAACATTTCTATTGGTCGAAATAACTTTTTTTTCGTAAAATGATTAGAAAAAAAGTTTTATCGCCAATAGATTTTTTTTGCGCGGGTTGGTACGAGTAGATGTCACATGTCTTTGAATGTTTGGTTCTAGGTCATGCTGGTTGCTTTAACCGTTTTGAGAGCATTAGTCGCACCTGTAATCGCAGTGATGTACCTAATAGTACACCCACAATGCACATGTTTAAGTCCCATGTAATAGGGCCGAGCTGATTGCTAGTAACGCACAAATCCAGACTCCGTGGCTGCTACTGAGAAATTCGTGATGGAAAAACCCAATAACACTGGTATACAGAAAAGCAGTGGTGATGAAATAAATTACTCAAAGTATAATTAATGCACTGACCTGGGTTCAAACTCACAATAGGGTAGTTTACCAAAAAAATCTAATGAGTCCGTCAGAAAGATTTCCATAAAACATTGGACACGTATTTTTTCTTTTTTCACGTAAACAAAAAATGAAGACGATACAGTGCGTTTAAAACTCGTGTGATGTCATAATCTCCGTACACTATTACTGACGGAGTGACGTCACAAGCCCCCATTCATGATCTTTGACGCATGTTATCTTCGTTATTTTTTATTGATTTAATAAAAAAAAAATACGTATCAAATATATTTCTATAATCTAACTGACGGAATAAATCGAATCATATTTTTTACTCAAGAAACATCCCTATTGTAAATTGTGGGTTTAGATTGAAGGCTCATAAGTCTACCTCGATACCACTATTCTTCACAGCAAAAATAAACATTATGGTTTCCATAGCAACGTCTAACATAGCAATTTATAAAAAAACCACTTTCATCATTTGTTGCACTAAAAATATAGTTGATCCACAGAACTCTTGGTGCGTACAGACTATATAACATAACATGTTATACAACATTGCTATATAACATGTTTCAGATAATGTAGACACTGAATGTTATAAAACATGTTATAGTAACATGTTATTGATATGAACAACAATGTTATATAACTTAGTCACTCAAATGCGCGGGCGCAGCGGCGCGTTGCGGGGTGGTGGCAGTAAGTAAGTAGACTTTGACGGGTGTAGACGTGTTCTTTTTTTGTGATTTTTAAAATGGAGTGGAACAAAGAAAACGACATTGTGGATAGCACTGAAGAACGGCGAACGACCACGGTTATATAACATTGTTATATTGCATTGTTATTCTAATGTGTACAGTGTTGTTTTATGTTGCAATGTTTAATAACAAGGTTACATCCTGTGGACGTGTTATAAAACACAAGTTATATAATATGTTACATAGTCTGTACGCACCTTTAGAAAACCTTACTTATCACAGACATAGTTCCCTCGCAGGGAAATATATGGTGAATGAATAGACAAAGATTATCCTTGTTCGAAGAATCTTTGCGTACAACAAAGAAATTTAAATAATAGAACTTTCCTTTAACTTGAGATTTCTAAGCAGTTGTTTATTTGATAAAGGAAAAGAAGTTGTAGGTACTTAAGTAACTTATTTCCTTAATATAACAGAAAAGTAAAAATCAATTCTATGATACATCAAAAATGTAATCATCATCATATCAGCCCGTTGCTGTCCACTGCTGAACATAGGCCTCCCCAATCGATTTCCAGTGTGTCTGGTCCAATGCCACCTGCATCCAACGACTCCCTGCAGTTTTGACAAGGTCGTCGGTCCATCTGGCAGGTGGCCGTCCCACGCTGCGCTTTCCAATGCGTGGTCTCCACTCCAGTATCTGTTTAAAATGTAATAAAAACTCATAATCAATGAAAATTTGGCGAACTGCCTCGATGGTCTGGTCGCAAGCGCTAGAGCTGATCCGGTCTTCATGACCCAGGAGGATTCGATTACCAGGACGGGTAAAGTCTTGTTAGGTTTTTCAATTAAGAATCTCAGTAACAGCCATGGAGTCTAGATTGGTTGACAATAAGTACGACTTGACTTAGACTTCAACGTAACAGGCGAAATGAGTGTGTACTATTAGACGGTACACCTCTGCCTAACCCGTCCAGTATGACGAGTGAAGGTGTGATGTTTTCTATCTATCATCATGACGTCAGGACGTCTTTTGGCTGAAATGATTTCAGTCAAAAGACGTCCACTGCTGTACATAGGCCTCCCCCAAGTGTCGCCACATTGACCGGTCCCGTGCGACTCGCATACAGCGGATCCCCGCAACCTTCACCAGGTCATTTATATCTATACTTCTATACTAATATTATAAAGAGGTATTTGCTTGTAAGTTTGTATGTAGGAGTAATCATCGGAACGAATCATCTAATTCTAAAATTTCTCTGGAAGAAAACTACATCATTCGTGGGTGCTTTCATTAAATTACATTTATATCATGCATAATTATAAGCCACAATTTTTACGGATGAAATCGCGGGCGAAGCTAGCTAGCCTTCAATAATATCAAGATCTGTTTCATCAAACCGTCTATTTTAACAGTAACCAACAGACTAGCGACTCCATCGATCTCACAAGACTATATCACAACCACTTTCGTATAAATCTTAATTAGCTGACGGGTACATACTCTGTCTACTCGTTAAATAAATCCAGTTCTGTATTCAGTATCTCAGTACTTTCTCCAAGACTGATCAGCGTCCCAGCGCAGTGAGGAAGTGAAATTGCGATCGCTGCACGCTGGCAGGACAGGATATTGTACCGTTATTATCCCTGGGGTTGCCATGTTTCTGGGTTCCGGGAGACGGTCCTTGTGTATGCTGGCAGATAGTTATGGGATTCTTTATAGATATAATAAGCATTTGTTTAGTGTTTAAGTGACTTTTAACAACTCTTTCTCAGAACTCTCTTACAATACTTGCTTTAATGTATAATTATAATTCATAATCAATGTTTTTTTAGTGCACTGCATAGCGATATTTTATCATTGCCTTTATTTTTGGCAAATAAATCCAAGTGGACGAAGCTTTAAAAGCCATCTGCGGCTTTGTCAAAATTTTCAGAATTGACATGGCTTAAAATTTTCAGTCATTGAGTATCCCAACGCTGTGTTAAAAAAAAATAATGTCACTTTTTATGAAAATGGATATTTATATCAATGTTTTGTGGAGTAAACATAAAAAAGTTGGCCGTGCTACTGGTGTTGATTTTAGAAAATCTGCTGTCACACGGGAAACCCGTAACGTATTTACAGTTTATTTAATCTTTATTTTAATAATGTTTGTTTAAAATGACTTGTGTAGTAACCTAATTTGGGTTCTCCTTAAGATGTCATATTTCCATAGTAGGTGACTTTAGTTTCATAGAAGTTTCTCGAATAAAGTCAAACCACTGTATATTATACAGATCCTGTCCACGGAGTCAACTGAAATTATGGTAATCCTTATTATAACGGATGTATTGACGTTAAGCTCTCAATGTAGTGAATTTATTTTCATCTGAGTTTATGTTGTTTTAATGTGAGTAAAGTTGTGGTCAAACTGAGGCGAAAGCCGCGCGGCATGGGGGACGAAATTTGCTCGATTTTTCAATCAAACTTGCAAACTGGCGCTAATAGTCGCATGACAACAACGACAGCTGCCCGGAATCACATTACAGAAGCTCTATCGTCTTGAATTCTTGTTTATTTTTTTCAAATTCTAGGTCTAATACGGACACCTACAATGTTTTTTATAACAGTTTACATGATGGTAAGTTACTCGTATTTTTCAAATCCTAAGTCTAAAATAATGGAGGTCTACATTCTACAATGTTTGTTAATATAGTAAGTTACTCGTAATGCTCCTGAATATGTACAACTTTTACTATGGGACCGACGACACTGAAATATATTTAAAAAAAAACAGTTGTTCCCTATATTTCGAGTTACTTATGCGAACGTAAATTAATGGAGCAGCTGATTTTATTGCCGATCCTCTAAAGTAAGTCCCGTTGTTACAAAATAAGTCGATCAACATTTTCTCCCAATTATAGTACAATCCACCATTCTAAACAAACGAAAAAGTATTTATTAGACACGCACTGAACAACACAATAAAACAAAATTAAATAAAAAGAGACCAAAAAAAAAAACATAAATAAGACGTATATTAAACTTAATTGGTCCTGTACGAGGCCAAGATGCCATCTCAGCATTGTGCTGTAATATTTAAAATTAGGTAATTCAGGTAATCTCAAACACATTGTAATAATGAACTCTAGCTGTCAAAAACTTCATTAATTTATTTCTTGAATGGGGCACTGATATCAATAACGAAAGAGCAGTTAAACAAATAAAAACAGGAAGCTATAAGTAATTTGATTAATATCAGTAAACAGTTTTCCGGGAAACATCCCGATTCCCGGCTATATTCCGGTTGGGGAAATCGCTGATGAATTTATTGATTCACGTCACTTTTTGGTAAGTAGTCGCGAATATTAAAGGCTTTCATTTAGTAAAGGACTGGTTGTTTATTCTGCAGAATGTCGAATCCGGCAAAGATTCGGCTATAGTCGAAATTCAGTGGTGATATTAAGTTAAATTTTGAGGTCTGTGAATAGTGTAAAATTAAAACTATTTATAGGTATTTTGTGTTTGTGTTAGTATCCTCTACCTACCTATACCATTTACAAATCAAAATGGCGATGACGAGTGTCAACGCCAGTTTCCACAGAAAATAAGTTCAAACCCCTTTCAACCCCCAACTAATTGATACTGCCCCTACGGCGATAATCCACTTCTAATAGTCTATTAATCACAAATATCACCATCAATCACCATATTGTAAACTGCTGCCATTATCCCGTTCGCTCCGTTTCGGCCTCTTGGCTTTCGGCCAAATTTGGCGAGAATACGGCCAGTCTGTCACGGGTCTATAGCTTTCAGTTGTTGTTTTTAAAAAGTTCGGCATGATCCGATGTCCGTGCCTGATGTGTTACTAAATTGTTTTGGTTCGAAGGTTTTAAATTGTTTTTGTTAATTTTAGATTTGAGTATTAATTTTTCCTCTGCATGATTAAGTTTCTTAATTAATTAATTACAGTGTACTGTCAAGCTGACCATAAAGTAAAAACGAGTAAATGATTGAGTGACGTTTAACAAGGGAGAATGGAAGAAAAAATGGGTTGCTCCGGCCCCAAATTACATGGAACTAGGCCAGGAAGATGATGAAGCTGGCCATAATGTTTGATTTATGTATTTTTTATTTATTTATTAAGAATTTATACACATTTAAAAACACTGTACAAAGGTCACAGTCTACTTTAAGGTGATGCAGAGACAAGTCTAGTTGTCTTAAAAACCGTGGGAAACCGGTTCTCAATACAGATAGATATTTTACGTCCCACAAAATTAACAATAACTTTACCACCCATACTTTCAAGTATACCTACAATTAATCTATATCTATAATTAATATTATAAAGGGGAAACATTTGTATTTTTCTATGTAACGAATAAACTTTAAAACTTCTGGACCGATTTGAAAAATTCTTTCAGCAACGGATAACTACATTATCAGCGAGTAACAAAGGCTATATTTTATCCCCGTACTCCCACGGAAACGGGAACTACACGGGCGTAACTGCTTGACGTCCGCTAGTATAAAATATTCTTACTCAAACAAACCAAGTTGCTAAGTAAACAAACAATTTCACTATCTTCAATTAAATCTAAAATTGAATAACAAAACGTACTCGACAACATTACTTTCAGTACTCGACTGTAATTAAAAGTTGTGTTGCCAGCTCTGTGTAAATGTAGCGTCTTCGTATTTCCGTTGGAAACACCGAGTCTGGAAGTACAGCCACCCGCACTAATGTAATAACACACTTAGCAACGCTTAAAAGTTATTTTCTAATACTGCACTGATTGTAACTTTATGTTACTGATTTTGGAACTCATTTAAATGAGGTCTTCCCCGTTCGCGCTCATACACGCGGCTGTGGGTTAAAATCCAGGCAAGTAAGTCAAAGAATTAGCATTGCCAGCAAACGTGGCAATGCTGCCAGCCCTAGTAGTCTAGTGCCCAGGCACTATTCCTGTTGACAGCGATTTTGACGCCCTTTAATGCTTTTCTTCTTTACTTTGTGTAGATTTTAATTTATTGAAAAAATAAAAAGTTTATTCAAATGTTCCTAAGTTTATCTTGGATATCACTTACATCGGTGACGAAATACATCGTGAAAAGACCTGGGTCTTATAAATTGATATAAGTCTGGAGTCCTCAACCCGCACTGAGCAAACATGACAATCAGTACTCGTACCTTCTCTGTACAAGAAGATGCCTTTGCCCAGCAGTGGCACATATCTTTAATAAGTTATTATAAATGCCAGTTTTTCTTATAACATATTAAAGATATGAGTGGTCGCGGCTGTACCAACGTAATAATCTCTGTGGATATCGTAGCGCTTACCCGGTGGAAAATTGTCGCTTGCTCTGTTGTCTGTGAATGATAGGAAAATAATTATGTAGAAATAATTTTATAGTCAGTTTTTGTTGATTCTTCTTATTAATAACTAGCTTTTGCCCGCGGCTTTCAATCATGATTCGAAAGACACGTGGCGCCATCTATTATCATAACAAGGTTATTATTGTTGTCCTCGGGAACAGTACATTTTTTCGGGATGAAAGGTACCCTATGTCGGTTTCTGTACACCTAATAACGTAAATGCAAAATTTCAGGATGATCGGTTCAGTGGTTTAGGCCTGAAAAGGTAGCAAACAAACAAACTTGTTATATGCCAGCTATCTCTTAATAAAGGAGTTACGCGTGGCCGCAACTTTGAAAAAAAAATGGCGGAGCTTAGGGCGGCCAGGCTTCATACAATAATCTTCCAAGCCCTTACGAATTTTTAAAATAGCATTTTGCCCTCCAATTTTGGCATCGCTCCACTGTGCACCGGGTGAAAGCAACACCCGATTACTAATAGCTGTGTTGCCATTTTTTTTGTATTTAGTTCGATGCCGTGGTTGTAGATTTAATCATTCAAACAGGTATTTAAGTAGTTTACCTTAAGTTGAAGGGGAGGTATTTACAAGGCAAATGGAGTGTCCAGAGGGGAGGCCCTAGTAGAAGATATCCTTACATATTATACCTTTCACGAACTACAGAACTCAAGAACGCCTCCTGGTAATCGCAATAAGAGTCGTCTTGTAAATGATAAATGATGTTTATTTTGAAAATAGGTATTTTACAAACACTTTTATACGTATTTTTTTGTACCTGACTACTCTGAGAAAAAAACAACGAAAATAAATTCAGAGGTCACAATCTCTTTAGTTTCTGCCTACAAAAAAATAAAAAAAATAGGTAAAAATTGTACGAAATAACCTCTAATTAATATTTCATCAAACCCCTGCAAAATCTGAAACTAGAACCACTGGGATACTCACCACTACACGATCCGCTTAATTTCTAGTTTACTCCGGCACCAATGATCATAAATTTCATACGTGTTTGGTCCAGTGGGCAACTGTGCCAGTGCTCGGCCAGATTTTGTCCAGTGACATGCGAGATCGTCACACTGTGCGACGAGCGTGCCTTTGTGTGTCATTTCTGATATATGAGTGTCGTTTGCACTGTGCAGTTTTTGATACGGTTTATGATGGAGGTGTATTTTTTGGTGGTATTGGGAGAGGTGTTTATTGTTACTAAAATATATATCTATAATAATAGAAGAGGAGCTCGTGGCTAAATAATAACAACCGCTCAGGTCGATCTTCAGGTTAAGCCGTGCTTGCCTAGGTTGGTCTGTGGATGGGTGACCATCCATTACATACCGACTTTCCTCCGTGCCTCGGAAAGCACGTTAAGCCGCTGGTCCCGGCTGTCATTTGCACATCTTTGACAGTCGTTACAGGTAGTCAGTGGCCCAAAAAGTCTGACAACCAGTCTTACCAAGAGGTATCGTATTACCCAGTATTAACTGGGTTGTGGAGGTCAGATACGCAGTCGCTCCATGTAAAATACTGGTATTCAGCTGCATCCGGTTACTGTTAGTCTGTGTCGGCGTCTGTGTCTGTAAGCGTGTGTGTGTGACAGCTGGGAAAAGGCCTCTCCTCGTGACTTCCAGCTCTTTCGATCCAGGGTCAGTCGTTATGTCTTATTCAGCTCAATCTGGTAACAAACTTTAAAGAAACAACATGACACAATCCTTCAAGTACAAAAAAAGTCGATGAGTCGCTCAATTCACGACACAAAAACATAAAGAATAAATTGGCAAGCAAACTAAAGCGGTCTTTTAAAAAAGTCTGAGCTATCGAACGTAAACTGAAGTCGTTTACAACATGGCAGGAATCCAGGAGTTTTAACATATTTATAAGATAAGTGACGATGAGTTCCCGCTCCTCAAAGTTTCCCAGGTATTCCATTTTAAAACTTCGTGAAATACTTTAGAGAACCGATTTGTAACTGCGAACTTCGTAGTTTGTTTTCTTTAAAGGAAGATGTTTAAGAAATTCTGGTATTTTGTGCAGTTTTGAGGATATTATGGTGCTGCTGGCATTAAAATTACACCAGTGACGGTTACTAGGTTAGTATGTAGCTGGCCGGACTTCTTTTGAAAACTTTTTAATACATATTTTGTTTAAAAATTGTGAAAAGTCTTGTCTTCCATAACGTTAATGGTGTCCTCACTAGAGAACGTATGTCAGGACAAACCGTTTCAAAAACATTGACGCACTAGCTTCCACATGAAGCTTCACTCGCGTTAGTTCATATTTTTACACTATATATTTATAAACTACTAGCCCTTGCCCACGACTTCGCTTGCATTAATTAAGAAATCAATTTGGGTTGTACACTGCTTGTGACACGTGAAAGACACGTGGCGCCATCTATGAGCATAATAAGGTTATTGTTTTTTCCTCGGGAACAGTACTTTTTTCGGGCTGAAAGGTACCCTATGTCCGTTTCTGTAAATCTGACAACGCATTTGCAAAATTTCGGTTTTTTTGATCGGTTCAGTGGTTTAGGCGTGAAAAGGTAACAAAAAAACTTACTTTCGCAATTATAATATACGTTAAGTATTAGTACGGAAGTAAGGATTTGTAAGGATAGCTTCTATCAACTTGCTTGTATTTAACTAAACTACTTTCAAGTCGATCTGTCAGTGTCATCATTGTTATGGAGTATTTGCTTTTGAACGTGCTTTAGATGTGATAATTCACCAAACGAATAACTCGATAATTTAAAGTGTTTTCGCATAAAAACATAGTTGTCAAACGAAACCCTTTTAAATGTATCTGCGCTTACTTTGAAACTGGTAACTCTTAAGTCGCTTTAAATTTCCAGGTCTTGCACTTACTTGAGTTCTCTTTTATTAATAGCGAGAAGTAACTCCGTACTTCTTTAATAGTTCACTCGCTTTAAAGTACATTGTACTACTTATTGTCTTTTATTTAAGGGGTAGCGGTGTAGACCACGAAGTAAACTTAAGTAAAAATTGATAATTTCAATACCCGAAGACCACGTGTTTTTAGAATTATTATCGTTACAATCATCGATACAACTCATTGGCTTAATTTTTGTTATTTTATGCATCATCATCATCATCATGAGCCTATAATGTTCCCACTGCTGGGACACAGGCCTCCTCTATGAGAGGGAATGGGCTATAATACACCACGCGGGCCTAGTGCGGATTAGTAGATATCACATGTCTTTGAATTTTTGGTTCTAGGACATGCCGGTTTCCTCACGATGTTTTCCTTCACGGTTTTTGAGAGCAGTGGCGATGAAATAAATTACGCAAAGTAATGCGCCTGCCTGGGTTCGAACCCAGACTTACTCTTCGTAAGTCAGGGTCGCTACCACCGGGCCACCGCTGCTCTTTCTTTGATTTAATTAAATAATCGTATCTGTTCTCTTCTTCAATCGCTCCCTCATCAGTGAGGATCGTGGTCACTGGATCCCTTTAAACGCACAATCTGCCTCCATCGACTCCGCTCTAAAGTTGCCATAACCACCTACTGAAATTAGTCATAATTATACCTGTATATGACAAAGGGTAATTAGTATTTAGATAGTTTTTAATCTTTCTTTCTTTATCGTGTGGTTAGTATCTAACCTGGTGTCAGAGTTTTTATGCCGCCCACGGGCCTTTTTTTTTCGGATGGTAAATCATCAATGACTTCTCCCGCTCTGGGCAGAACGGAAGGGAGTGTCAGACTCGAGAATCCATGTTCCTTCCTTGCCCTTTGTGTTCCAGGGCCGCGGTATCTCTTTCGAACAGTCCCGCAGCCCCTGCCCACGGGCCCTTGACTTGGCTTTACATGCCGTTGAGAAACATCTCTCAGGCATGCTGGTTTCCTCACGATGTTTTTCTTCACCGAAACTTTAATGATTCTTATGATTATTATTACATTTTGATCAAAATGAAATCTGTCGGATAATAACGCGCTAATTTTTCAAAATTGTAAAATTAGAATTTCCCAGGCTACCTCGGCGCTTCCTTTTTAAGAATGAAGTTAACTCCGTACTTCTTTAATAGTCCACCTTAATTCAGTATGAACGCTGTTTAACTACTTTATACTACTTTAGTTCAGAGAAAAGGTGACACGTTGAATTAATTAAACTTTCTGTACCGAAGTCATGAAAATGGTTTTGGAATATTTCAACCTGTTTAATTCTTCGATAAGACATTTATTTCCCTTTAATTTAGTATTTGTTTTATAAATAGAAATACCTACGTATTACTTATCTATTAGGTAGTAGATTAACGCTAAAAGTATATCGAACTAGCTATTTATTGAATTAGATGTTGTTAGCAAGACTATCTGTCCATACGAGTACATTAACAATTCATAATTTATACTACAACTAGCGACCCGCCCCGGCTTCGCACGGGTGCAACGAAGATACTAATGTGGGGTAGTGTGGAGTGATTTATATATAGAAGGTCCCATTAAAATAGATGGAAAAACTTTTAGAAATCATTCAGAACACCAAAATAAGGACAATGGTAAAAAATAAATTAAAAAAAACTCATTAGATACTTACAAGAAAAACAAATCGGCTTACGAAAATACACTAAAAATGCCGGCAATTTATTATTTTAGATCAAAATAAAATCACTTTAATCAGTGTTTTTTTACTTGGATATCTTTGGTTAGACGTACTGAACACTGTGTTAAAATTTGTCCTTCTATTTTAATAGGACCTTATATTAACCATAACACCTCTTGAATTACTCTATCTATTGCTGAAAACTGCATTAAAAACAGCATGACCGAAACTACCGAAAACTAAAAAAACTACTGAAATTTTTACTTAGTATAAAACAAAGGTTTTACACTAAGTAAAAATTTCAGTATTTTAAGCTTCGCAAAACCTGTTTAAGCCACAGCATCATCTAAGCAATATTCTATCTATCTACCAGAAAATAATTTTCATTATCTAAATCCAAAATCTCGTCCAAGCACCCAAGTTTCGTTGACATGTCCGGGACATGGACGAAACATCATTAATTTTAACGTATTTTGTCCAGCAGCCAGACGGAGGACGCCCAGTGGGGACAAAGAGGGATGGCTTTGAACGGCTATGATGAAGAGGAATTGTTTCTCGTTGTTTTTGGAAATAGTTTTAGTGATTAGAATGTGAAGGATCTATGAACTTGTTTTCTTTGTGAACTTGTTTTATTATCGGCCAGTTGGCGTTCCCGAAACTTTTTCGATGGATACCAACAGTAAGTAAGTAAAACTATGACTGCCTCGTTGGTCTCGTGGTCGCAAGCGCGACTGCTGAGCGTGGGGGTCCTGGGGTCGGTTTCCGGGTCGGACAAAAAAGCTATTTGGTTTTTCCATTAGTTTCCGTGGGACTTTTGGAGTTTGGAAGCTTTGTCGTTGTGATAGCTTTCAGAATAGCACCTTAGTCATTGAGGAATATGTACATAGATACAATACTGTGGACACTGGTTCTAATCTCTAAATCGAAATGGTTTTCGTACTAAGTAGATTACTACATATAAGGTTTCGATGCATGGCATTATGTAATAAATTTTTAAATAGAAATCGTTAGCCATGCACAGTTTTATCTCGGTTATAAAAAAAAAACACCTTTTCAACGTTACCGGTATCGGATGAATATTGAATTTCGGAAAAAGGTGTTTGAAAAATGAATTTATATCCCGAATTGGTCGGACAGAGGCGTTTACTATCTAACCTGTACGATTTCCAACGGACTTGGCATTTATTTTATACTCCAAACGAATGGCTCGTACCTGCGAT
Organism: Lycophotia porphyrea; assembly: GCA_950005105.1. Classification (NCBI taxonomy): domain Eukaryota; kingdom Metazoa; phylum Arthropoda; class Insecta; order Lepidoptera; family Noctuidae; genus Lycophotia; species Lycophotia porphyrea. Next base: position 3,316,550 of record OX465400.1, on the reverse strand, counting down.
ACCTTAAAGCACATTCACACTAGCACGGGTCATCTATTTGCCGGATAGGTTTTTACTATTATAGCTATCCGTTTTTGTTCCGTATGGGACAATTCAATTGGGTCCTGCAAGCGCCATTCGCCATTTCAAGTTTAATACCGGGTGTGGTGAAGGGCCGTTTTAGAAATGGCTATATAAAGTTCTGAGCCTTATTTTTTAAGTCTATATTCAGTTACGCATATCCTCGAAAGATTACGCAGAACTGCATCTATAATACACCCGTATATTCGTCAATTATGTCCGAGTCCTACATAATATAGGACTTGGATATAGTTGGCGAAACGTGGCTGTGGGGATGAGCCTTATGCCACTAACCGAAATGATGCTGAGAAATTCCTGATAGAAAATCTTAAAATACTACGCACGATTACACGCCCGATTGTTTAATTGCTTTGTTCTGTCTCCTGCTTACTCGTATATGGAAGAAAGTGAAAGTTATGTTTTGCCTACTCCTCTACTAATATTTAGTGATTAACTTCTCTGGGACTTTTTCAAGCTTCATTGTCTCGATGCTTTTCTGGTGGTCGCCACTGTTGATTCTGGCTTTTAGAAGCTACAGTGGTTTGGGACTAATGTGGCGGGATTGTCCCAATAAAAAAAGGTTGGAATAGTTCAGTTTCATTAGTAAAACACGCTCAAATTATTTGGCTACTTCTAATGTTTGTCACGCCTAACCAAACCGTGGAACCACGTTCATACCGCGGAAACAAGGTACTTAATCACTGCGGTAAACGCTTGACATCCGATGTGCAGTAACGCCACGTACTCATGCTCAACCAGACAGATAATGCCATGTATTTTAACATATTTTTGGTCGGGGCATTTTAAAATTAAAATTGAAAAACGAAAGCTTCGAATCTGAGTATTAGAATACAGTGTTATTTGATTATTTGGGCCTTTGAATGAATTTAGGAAATTATCTGGTGAAAATTTATTGATTACTAGCTGATACCCGCGGCTTCGCCTGCGTGGATATCGGTTATCGCGACCAAAAGTAATCATGATGATCCCATTCCCTCAACTCATGGGAGCCTAGTTTGCCCATTTTCAAAGTATTAAAATGGATATAGTATATTATCCTTAAGAGATAGACATAAGCCATAGTGGATTTTTCTGTAGACCTATATAAGATATACAATTCTACCATTCATCATTTTCTTATATCTTAAAGGGCAGCGTTTTCGTTGAAAGCTCCCCCAGACGGCTTATTTTTTTCCAACACCTCCAACAAATATCATTATATTTTAGCCAATCTGTACAAAAACTTGACGAATTATATACTAAAAAATTCCTCGAGAACCACTCTATCTATTTAAGAAAACAACATGAAAATCAGTGCAGTAATTTTTGAGTTTATCGCGAATAGACAGATAGACACGGCGGAGAACATTGTGTTATAATATGTAGTGCTATTGGGTTCGGCTTCCAGTACATCCGGATGCAGCTGAATACCAGTATTTTACATGGAACGACTGTGTATCTGCCCTCCACAACCCAGTTAGTTATGGGTAATACGATACCCCTTGGTAGAAATACAGTGTTCCAGATCTTCAATTTTTATACGTCAACAGAGAGTGCTCATCCGGCTGAACAACTTTTGCTAAGACGTCATTCCTATATATATTATAGTGTAACTGGGCTCTTGGAGCTCCACGACAAGTGTTCCACATCTTCAATTTTTATACGTCAATAGAGAGTGCTTATCAGTCTGAACAACTCTTGCTAAGACGTCATTCCTATATATGTTATAGTGTGGCTGGTCTCTTAGAGTTCCACATCAGCTGTTACAGATCTTCAAATTTATTCTCTTAGCAGAAAATGTTCATTATGTGGAACAATTTTTGCTATGGTACCATTTTTGTATCTCTTATAGTTTAGCTGGTCTGTTGCGGTTCTGCATCAGGTGTTCAAGTTTCCAAGTTAAATTATAGCCTATGTTTTGCCCAGACTTAATACGTATACAACAAAAAAAAAATCATTCAAATCCGTCGAGTAGTTCCGAAGATTAGCGTGTACAGACAAACAGACAAACAGACAGAATTTTTTTTTTCGATTCTTGCTCTATTACTGTTTCTAAACACCCCCCAATTTTTTTTTTTTAATATATTCAATTTACAGACACAGTTTTTTTACTGTCTTATTATATGTATAGAAGATATTAGGCACCAAAGGATCCATGCACAACTTTATCTCTATATCGCTGACTTTAGCAAACGCCAGAGAATTTTTGGGCCAATGGATATTTTTTTTGTCTTCGTCTTCAAAGTTAAACCGCGCTTACCTAGGTTGGTCTGTGGATGGGTAAAGCACGTTAAGCCGTTGGTCCCGGCTGTCATTTGTACATCTTTAGCAGTCGTTACAGTTAATCAGTGTCCCGAAAGTCGGACAACCAGTCTTACCAATGGGTATCGTATTACCCAGTACTAACAGGGTTGTGGCAGTCAGATAAGCAGTGATTTAATGTAAAAAACTGGCACTCAGCTGCATCTGGTTAGACTGGAAGCCGACTCCAACAAAGTTGGAAAAAGGCTAGTCAGATAATGATGAATCATTTTGTGGACAGGTTATTTTAATTCTGTTTTTATTTGTTTGTGCATAAGCAGATGCCTTGCTAAAGAAGACCCATATGACCATGCCCCATAAACGTGGATAGACGCTAATCTGTAAAAATAATGACTTAGCCCCTTTAACATTTTTTCTAGATTTTTTTTTATTATTATACACCTTACGGATTACATCAAGACGAGGTAGGCCTTTCTTGAGTTTTTCCAAGAAAAACGCCGAAACTAAGTTAAAAGTCGGGGTCTCGAGACAATTTCTTGAGGTTCCATATAATGTGAGAACAATTTAGGGGAAACTTCGGGATTGACCTTTTTAGAAGGATGATTGTTTTCGACTTTGGTATAGTTAGGTGACAGCCTAAAATTAGTTATAGACCTTTCACAGTTTATTTCATCATCATCATCATCATTTCAGCCGAAAGACGTCCACTGCTGGACATAGTCCTCCCCCAAGTGTCGCCACATTGACCGGTCCCGTGCGACTCGCATCCAGCTGATCCCCGCAACCTTCACCAGGTCATCGGTCCACCTAGTCCAGCCTTCCAACGCAACGTTTTCCGGTTCGCGGTCGCCACTCCAGAACTTTACGGCCCCATCGGCCATCCGTTCTGAGAGCAATGTGCCCTGCCCACTGCCACTTAAGTTTGGCAATTCTTCGGGTTACGTCGGTAACCCTGGTTCTCTTGCGGATGTCCTCATTTCTGATTCGATAACGCAAGGAAACTCCGAGCATAGAGTATATTTATCGCTAGCTAATAAGTTCCCTAGCCTGATGTTTGATTGAATGCCTGATGAACTTGATGAAGGTTGGCCAACTGAACTACCGGTGAATAAACTGTGATCATAATATGTCACTGGATCATTGTCACATGAAGGGCTTCAAAAAAAAGTATCAAAATCTTTCTGCTCTCATCCCATGTTACTTGGGGTCGGCGAAACACGTTTCTAGGGTTCCACACCCAAAGGGTAAACGGGACCCTATTACTAGGACTCCGCTGTCCGTCCGTCTGTCTGTCACCAGGCTGTATCTCATGAACCATGATAGTTAGACAGTTGAAATTTTCACGGATGATTTACAGCAAATTCTAAAAATAGAATAAAATAAATATTTAAGGGGGGCTCTCATACAACAAACGTGATATTTTGCTGATATTAACAACGGCGATAGGTAGACACTTGAAATATTCACAGAATACTTTAGTTATACATAGAGTTAAAAAAAAAAAAAAAAATTAAGGGGGGTATAATGGTACGGAACCCTTCGTGCGCGAGTCCGACTCGCACTTGGACAGTTTTTTTATTTTATTCCCCCTGTCAATCGTCACGTTATCATTTCGTCCATTTCCCTTAAAAAAATAAAAGAAAATTGTTTTATTATGTCCGTTACATCACTATATCAAGTCCACTTGATAACCAGCATCAGGTACTGGTTGAAGACATTTTGCTGAACTCGGTCTGTAACCCGTATTCGGTCCGTAAACTAGATAATAGCCCACTCACTGAGAGCAGGCCTTTTTCCCCAGCACAGCAGGAGTGAGAAAGTTAGAACCTGTTTTTGCGCACAATTGTAACTATTTATCTAACAATAAAATTAACAAAATATTATTCTCTTTGTTACAGGTACTACACCCCAGTGTTGGTTGATTGTAATCAGCCATGGATCACCCATTCTGATACTATCTTTTATTCAAGCCGTGGGTGGGTTATAACGTGTTCTTTTCTGATCCAAAACTACACGATTTTCAAAATAATAAGTTACACTTAAAATCTTCCCAACAATGTTGCCAGAACAGAAATATAGCCTCTATTCATCCATTACTTAACGTATAAAATTTGATGTAAAGTTCAGACAAAGCTGTCCAGTACTCAGTAGATTCCATGTTTTACGAAAGTGAAGTTCTTTTTAAAAATACGACGTAATAAATAAGGCTCATAACGTAATGCCGTGTTGTACAGTCGGGTACACAAGTGCTTTGTTGTGGAAAATATAAATTAAATGATTTACGTGGTTTTCTGTCAAAATAATGTGAGTTATTTTATGTTACTTTTGCACGCGGTTTAGCTCGCGTGGAGGTCCTATATTATCAAATGGGCTAGCAAGTATCCTATGTCTTAACTCATGGTCTATTCGTATGTCAAATGTCATCGAAATTCGTCTAGTCGTTAAAGCGTAAAGTTGTGAAAAATAAACCAGCTATCCCAGTTTCAAATATGGGTTAGAATTACATATTTTTGCTATTGGGTGAATAAAGTAGTTTCTTTTGGTTTAGATTTACCCCGAAACAAACTTTATAAAAGGTTTGGCTAAAGATAATGTTGGTACTCGGGAAAGTTCTGTTGATTTTGGATCGGGGAAACCTTCGGCGATAAACCCGCCCCTACAGAAACATAGGTTTACAATTACTTTGGGTTAGGTATAAAAAACAATAAATTATTAATATTTGTAGTTTGTAGGTCAAGGACAACATACGAGAAGAGATATAAGGTGCTAATAAAAATTAAGACGTCATTAAGTTAAATATTAGGAGTCAAAGATTCATACTGAAAACCAGGGCTTTACATAGAGGGTGAATTGCACAACAAAAACAAAAATATGTTCCATTTCCACCGTTCAGAGTCGTAGAGGTAGTAGATCTATTGAACTTTTCTTTAGGGCAGCTGATTTTTTTTTTAATAAACGAGGTCAAGTGGTCGATTGATGTACTGAATTCATGGAAACAGTTAGTGCGTCGATTACACCTCGTATTCTCTTCGTATTCCATTTTGAAAACCACTCCATTAAAAAAAATGCGTGTAAAGGACTGTCGTGGCACGGATATCAAAGCGCAAGACGATTCTAAGCTAGCGTGAAGATGAGCCCGCGGTCTGTTGCACATGGTCCAGATACCTCGTGACCGTCTCGAGCATGGGAGACTGATTTCAAGTGGAATGGCTTGCTCTTTAAGAGCAGTGTCTTTGAATACAGAGCTGGATTACAGTCATTCCACAGATATTTTACCTTTGATGGTAGTAGTGTCAGCAACTTTATTGACTATAAGATAAAGACACAGGTTTTTGATAATGATTTAAAATTTGAGGTTAAATCAACTTAAAAGTGCTGGTTTGAGGACGCACGAAAAAAGAGCTCATGGAAGGAATTGGGGGAGGCCTTTGCCCAGCATTGGGACAGTATAGGCTAAGAAAAAAAGTACTGTTTTCTAATAGGGTTTGTTTAGGCCCTAGAATGAACGTCAGTTGAATTCGAACGAAGTTATGATTCGAAAATTTAAAATCATTTTGTATGTTTGTTAAATTTTTGACAAGTAAATGTTATACGCGTTTGTTCAATATTTTAATAGGTTTGAATTTACATTACGTTTACTATGTGTGTGTGCTCTTACTAGCAAACCAGTGGTTTTTGATTTTGTTTTGTTAGCCTGTCCTAAATCAATAAGTTCTGATTTGGGTTAGTGTCATAGTTTTAAAGGTCTAATCCCTGTATTATTACGTTCATTTATGACGCTTTTTAACTATCCTCAATTTCAAAACCGAACACTTTTGCAAGTACCAGTACATAGAGTGTAGATTTCATTAGGCGTCGCGATCGGGGGGTCCCCGGGAGAATCGTCAATAAAATGTAATTGGATCTCCGAGGCAGCTGCGACGATCCATTAATGAGAGACACTGCTAGACCCGCCTCCATACTGCTGAGATTTTTTAGCTCTTATGGCTGGTTTACACAGTGCGAGCTAGCGTACGAGTAAGCCTTCCGAGTAGCTGCACTGCAGTTACTCGCACTGTTTGGACGTAACATACGAGTAACTCGTACGTGCGAGTTGGTCAGTAGCTCGCATCCGAGTTACTTCAACATTTTTTGTTTTCACTCGCCTGCTCGCCCGGCAGCAACTCGCACATGACAGCGGCTCGTGCGTCGCTCGCATCGTTTGGACGCGTTCGGCAGTAGCTCGCCAGTGCCAGCCGGACAGTTGTGAGTGGAAGCCGTGTTTTTTGTGTGCTACGCCTATGTACTAAATCGAGTTCGAAATGAGTACGGATAGATGGTCTTCTGACAATAATATTTCATTCATGAAACTCTACAGAGAACAAGAAAACCTATGGAATTGTTTCGATAAAAACTATCGAAATAGAGATATGAGAAAAGAATCTTTGGAACATATCGCAAAAGAAATGCACCTAGGTAACACCGGTGAGGTAACCAAGAAAATAAAAAATTTACGGTCCACCTACAATCAAGAAGTGAATAAAATCGAAAAAAGCAAGAAGAGTGGCGCTAGCGCAGACGATGTGTACAAACCATCCATAAAATGGTTTGATATAATGGATTATATAATGAAAACAATTAATTTAAAAGAAAAGAAAACAACATCCAATCTGGTGAGTACCTAATTCTTTATTTGACTGATAAATGTAGTTGGTTACATTTCTAGATATTAATCATACGACTTTGCCAGGAGACAGCACCGTCATTACAGAAGTAGTTTTTATATTTTTCTCTCAATTTTTCGGCAACTGCTTTTGATCTGTTATTTGTTCGCGATCGGGCGATACTCGGTAATGCATTTATTTCTGATCTCCACGTTCCAAGGTTGACAGTGAAATTTGTAATATCTTCATAATCTACACTACCAGGAGGAGTGTAGATGTGTGGTGAAGATTTCCGTAACCAGTTGTGCCCACCACAATAAAAATTATTCGAACTACATGCGTACGCATGTAGTTCGAATAATTTTTATTGTGGTCTCCTCTTGCAACTGGATAGATTTTTTTCCAAAACGCGAAAGCGAGATGCTAAAATACCGAATCCATTTTCTACAATGCGTCTTGCCCTAGAGAATCTGTAATTGTAAGTTTTTTCAGCTGTCGTAGTCTCATTGGGATAGCGTTTCAATAAGTACGTCTTAAGAGGAAAAGCACCATCTCCCACTACAATACCGCCTTCTGGCAATAATGTGCCATTTTCCAACACTGGATACAATGAGGAAGCTTGGAAAACACCACCGTCAGAATTTCGCCCATATGAGCCTATGTCCACATATTTAAAGCAGTAGTCATGATCCACGATCGCTAGGAGCACCAAGCTGTTAGTTCCTTTATAATTGTAGTATTCACTACCACAATTGGGCGGAGCTTGAATCACCACATGTTTGCCATCGATGGCTCCACAACATCCTGGAAAGTTCCACCTGTGGTGAAATCCTACTTGTACGTCTTCCCATTCCTTTCTGCTGGGTACCTGAAAAATGTAATATTAATTTTATATTCCAATTGCAGAAAGACAACACACCGGCGGATTTGGAAAATGCTGTTAGTCAAGACATGGCGGATAACACTGATGAAAATACTGATGATAAAACGGGTGATAAAACTCTTGATAAATCTGATGATAGATCAATCTACTCCAGTGACAGCACATTGACAAAGAAAAAAAACCCGTGTAAAGCTAAAAAATCACATAATACTGCCCAAGAAATGAGCGGAATTACAGCAGCTATTGATGAGCTGAAACAACTAAACAGTACTATAGAATCTTCCAGCTCTTCTAGACAAGAAGACGAGTATGATGTTGTTGGACAACATGTCGCTATTCAATTGAGGCAGCTCCCATTACTAGATTTTTTAGATGCCAAAGATGAAATTCAACAAGTACTTTCACGATACCGAAAAAGAGCTATATACGCTCGGAACGCATCTGCCCTTTCCTCATACAGTGCTTCGTCACCACAGTCCTACATAGCGTCACCATCATCAGGACCCAGTGTCTCCTTACCAGGCACAACTTATCAGCCTACAGAAACAGTTGATCACCAATCATCACATTCATCATACGAGGCAGCCAATTTAGAAACGGTTTCTGCGCAGCAGCCAGTTCAAGCAGGACAATTATTTGACTTTAATGATCCAATAGTCAAAGCGATAATAAATGCTAATGTAAACAACATGCAATAATGTTTTAGTTAAGGTTTAATTTGTTTTTGAAAAATAAATGAATGAGTCACACGTCATGTATAATTGAGTTAATTAACTTTTACTTACTTGAAAATATTCGTCCAAAGCTTCAGAAATAGCGTCACAAACTTCTGGTATAAATTTTGATATAGAAGCTTTAGATATCCTGAAAAATACTGATAGCAGTCTGAATGACATTCCTGAGCTTAGGAAACACAGAGTTGCTTCCAACTTTACCCTTGCTGCTATGGCATCTCTCATCAATGTGTCTTGACGTTCTATTTTTGTTTTTATCAAATTTAAAAGTCTTTCGACTTGTTCAGGTGTCACTCATCACTGCTTTATATTCTCGGGGGTCTTCATGGTAAAGCTCGTTGAGAATCATACGTGTTGCCCCTAAAGATCTTCTAGCCATCCATTCTCTAATCCAAATCCTTTTCTTTCGCTCTTTTTTCTTATATTGGCTATGGTTATAGATATTTTCCAATTCCTGACATAAAATTGTTGTCATAGAGCGTATCACCGTTTTTTTATTAAAACAAGTTCACTCGACATCGCGACACGACTCGGACTGAGCAGTAGCTAGGTGTGGTGTAGACAGCAAAGGCGAGCCGAGCTACTGGCGTACGAGTAGACAAACCGAGTAGCTGTCTACTGGCCAGGCAGCAGCTCGCACTGTGTAAACCAGCCATTAAAAGAGACAAATTTAGTGACGGTTGACAGTGGAGAATGGAAATAAAAAACTGGCCAAGTGCAAGTCGGACTCGCGCAAGAAGGGTTCCGTACCATAAACCGAAAAAAAAACACGTTTCTTGTATATAGTTTCTTGTATTAATATTTAAAGGGGGCTCCCCTTTAAATATTAAATACTTTATATTTTTTTTATTTGTTCTTATAGCGGCAGCAGAAGTACATCATCTGTGAAAATTTCAACTGTCTAGCTATCACGGTTTATGAGATACAGCCTGGTGACAGACAGACGGACGGACAGACAGCGAAGTCTTAGTAATAGGGTCCCGTTTTTACCCTTTGGGTACGGAACCCTAAAACGTGTTGCCGCGACCCCAATTAATATGAGACCAGGACACAAATATGATGATAAAGAAAACAGTCAAGCTTAACCATAAGTTTACTCTCCTCGATACTGCTGAGATTGAAATGAAAAGGAACTTAAGGTATAGATTTTTGTAAGGAGAAACGGCCTACGAAGGTTGAAGGCCATTGAAAATTCGTCAATTATTTGAGCAATATTATTCTACTGAAAGTATTTTTAAAACCGTTTCTTAAATTTAAAATACTGGTAGCTAGACGCTTACTGGTATTTTAAAGAGTACCTACCTAAGCTTATAACTATAAATGTTTTATGTTTGTGTTTGGTGAAATAATTAATGTGTCTTTTCAAAAAGTCTTTATTTGACCCTCAGATACAATTTAATTAATTACGAAGATTGAATTTAATATGATGAAAAGCAGGTTAATTATAATTTATCAGGGGGAACATACTTAACAATTTTTTATGTTTATTTACAATGTGCGTGTGTTGTAGTGGCGCAATAAACAGTTTTTTTTCTTTCTTTATAAAGTTTTTTGGATATTACTACGTGTTTTGATCAGTAAGGTATTTTAAAGTATTTAACGCAAAATACCGTGCATTTATTTTTCTGAAACTGGTAAGCTAAGTCGAGATACGAAAAAAAATTATCGCTTCAGTAATTTTAATTCGACTTAATAGTTTGCCAAACGCTCCATAAATTCCGATGACATTATTTATCACTTTGACACCTGTCACCTGCCACAGACTATTAATAACGCTCGAAATGTCAAACTTTGCCTCAGGCTGAAAATAAAGATTTTATGCTAAGATAATCCTATTTCTTTTACGATATTTCAGAAAGTTTGAGTTCTTTTTCGTGCCAAATGTTAAATTATATTCTGATGTAAAATTCTAGGAACCGATGACCCCCGGAATTTGCATGCATTCAAAAGTAGACAGTCTTTCAGCAAATTAACTTCTTTTTTAATTCTTGTTTTTTATCAGAGGATTTTATCCTCAAAGGGTAGTTGGCTCAGGCTCATCTTAACCTATTCAAAACGAAACTACTCATACAATTTAGATAGCTAATACATATATGATGAAAATAATTCTAGAAAAGTCCACTGCTTGGGGAATAAAGTAGGATTTTTACTGTAACAGTTTCTTGTGTTTTCTTTTCAGAAAAATAAAAGGATCCGATAGATAAGTAAGGGAACGAAACACTCATTTTAATGAAGAAAACTCTTTATTTCCAGAAACAGCATCGTCCTTTATGCTACAAGAAATTTATATTCAAAAACTTTGGGGTGCAAAAGTGGCCCGCATACTTTTTACCGAATATTTCCGTAATTTTCTTCGTCAAGCCTCTGTATTAGTTATTTCTTCGCTGCTCCCTCGGAAACAGTATCGTTCTTAAATTTCCAAATTGCTTTCGTTTCTTTAATGCCTTTGTACTTTCCAGAAACCGAACTTTCCAAATTACTAAGTACTCAGAACAAGAAAGTTGGATTCAATGAATTATTACAAGATACTAACGTGTTTTTCAGAAACTTTCAATTTGTGGAAATCATGATGAAACTTAAGGGGTACTTCACATTTGTTCGGCGGTATGCATTAAACAAAAAAAAACTGAGCTGAAGTAATTACTATGCATAATTACTTTCAAAATAAAAATACCTGAGTTTAAGTATGTAGATATGTACAATCGAGGTCACTCCATAGGGCATAGTTCAAACTACGAATGTTTATCTATTTTACCACTCGGTTTTGCCGAGTCATGCCGACCCGTAGATGTCTACACTACCCCTAAGTGATCTCTTCGAGTACATAAATAAATAATTAAACAGTTTCTAAACGATGCAAACTGTTTGTAAGTTAAATTGAACACAAGTCTCAGAAGCTTTCACTTATTTTGTTTGCTAAAAAGTTTGCTGAGAAGAGAGTTTTCTAATTAATACGTATTTCTTAGTATAATAATAATAGCCTTTATTTAACAATCTTGCATATGTATACATATTTTATAAATATTAAATTTGATTGTTAGACACCATAGGCCTCCCCTAAAGCTTGCCACAGAGTGCGATTATGCGTTTTACTTCTCCACATAATGCCTGCTGTGTTCTTTTAATGTCGTCCTCCCACCTACGACGTTGTCTCCCTTTCTTCCTTTTGTAATGTATTGGATACCACTCAGTTATGTCCTTAGCCCATTTATCTTTTTTGTTCCTCATCATGTGACCTGTCCATCTACATTTTAGTTTTTTAATAGATTACGTCACATATGTAACTCCGGTTTGTTTACGAATTGTTTCTAGTTTTATTTTATTTCGTAGTTGTATATTGAGCATGCTTCTTTCCATCCTATGTTGGCAGGTCTCTAGTTTGCGTATATTGTGTTCTGTTAAACTCCAAGCTTGGCATCCGTATGTCATAATAGGCAGAATACACGAATCGAATATTTTCTTCAAAGATTTAAGTGGTACATGTGGGTTTTTCACTATTTCCTTGAGAGACCAGTATCTTTTCCAAGCCAAATTAATTATGTTGTTAATTTCTTTTGTTGTGAGGTCTTTTGGAGATATTATTTGACCAAGATACGTATATTCGTCAACATATTCTATCGTTGTACCATTGACTATGATAGGGATTTTTTCAACGTTTGTCATTAGTTTCGTTTTTGAGGTGTTCATTTATTAGTATACTCACATATTATTATTATTATTTTTTTTTTTTACTAGCCTGCTCTGTCCCACTCCTAGGCAAAGGCCTCCCTCCACTCCTTCCATCTCTCACGAATCCGCGCGTCCTCCTTCCAGTTCGGACGGAACTTGCCCACATATTATTAATATTATAAATGCGAAAATAAGTTTGTTTGTTACCTTTTCACGCCTAAACCACTGAACCTATCCTCCTGAAAGTTTGCATATACGTTGTCTGGTGTACTACAGAACCGGACATAGGCTACCATTATCCCGATAAAAAGTACTGTTCCCAAAGAAATCGACCATAACGTTCTTATGATATTAGATGGCGCTACGAGTCTTTCAAATCATGATTGAATTACATACTTACAAGTAGAATACACTCTGAATTCATTTTCAAATTCTAAATTAACGCGAGCCAAGCCGCTTCACAAGCTAGTCTTGTATAGAGATATCAAAGAAACTTTAAAACACGTACTTAGGGTTCTATAATGTACGCACAACGACCAATCAAATTATACAAATCCAGTATGCTATACAAATCCAATATGTGCATACACACGCGCACGATTGCAATTAACATAGTAATTAAAAATATTGTAATAGGTACATACCTACTTACATTTGCATCGCACCACACTTTGTAATGGCAGCCCGATCTCGGTGGTGACGGAAGTAACTGGTGCTTATAGCACAGAGGTTCTCCTAGTCTCAGCCCAGTTGCACTTGTTTTGTACTAAGTTACAGTCTAATTTAAGGTACAATAATTGTAAATAGGTTTAAGTCTCAAACAAATAAATATTGTTTATGTTGTTTAGTATACGCTGATCTCTCATTGTACGGAAAGCTCATACAAATCGAGGTCAAGTGATACTGGACATATATAGCTTGATGTGTGCCGTGTGTACCTAAGTTATATCAAATACTAGCGACGCGCCCCGGTTTCGCTCATGAGCAATGTTATACATATAAATCCTCCTCTTGAGTCACCTCCATCTATCGCTGAAAATTGCATTAAAATCCGTTACGTTGTTTGAAAAAATATAGGCGCACAGACAGAAGCTTGAGCTGAGCATTTGCTAACTTTTTTCGCGTTCACATATTTATTTATTTATTTATTTATTTATTTAAAACTTCAAGCACAAAGTACAGAGGCGGACTTAATGCCATAGGCATTTTCTACCAGTCAACCTTTGGGTGATGGAGAGACAAACAGTGGTAGGTGTATAAATTAGAAAATATTTTTAAATTTTATACTAAGATAGACTACAAGGATATATAAAATACTATAAATATATATTAAAATACTATAAATGTATATCAAAGTATATCTATATGTAGATAGACAATTACACGGGTATACTAAAATAAAAAGACAAACAATGGAGAATCCATTAACGTTGTGACGAAACTGCCAGCTTCTTTCGAATGTACTCACGAACTTTAAATTTAAAAGATAGACGATTGGTGGCCATCCTGATTTCCTGGGGAAGCGAATTCCACAGAACACACATAACTAGTAATATTATTATATCTTTTGAAACTCCAAAATGAAAAGCAATAATATCCTCATTATAAATTACATCAACAGATTATATTCAAGGTTAATTACTACACATTCATACATATCTAAGTTTTTTTTTTTTTGTATTATTTTCTTTTACGAATCTTGTCTTTTTTTGTTTACATTTAAGGAAAGCTTTCATTGAGGTTTGCTTTAAGAAAACCCTGAAAAATACGGGGTGGAAGGGACACCGACTCAAAAACGAATACCTCGCGTTCAGTACATCATTATGAGAAAATTTCTATGTGGGAAGCCATATAGAAACAGAAAAAATCAGCAGTTTCCTACAAAAGTGCAATACTTACACAGTGTACAAAGGTGCAATATCAGGGGGGGGTTCCGAATGATGTACTGAATAAGTGGTAACCATTTTCACGTCGGTATCCCTCCCTCCCCGTATGCCGCGGGGGGGGGGGTGTACACATCAAATCAGACCCCCAGTCCCGCCACTGGCAATAAACACATTCAAAGCAACACGCTGCTGACCAGTGACCCACTCCTAACAAAATCGCGCAGCGCAACGGTCTACAACTCATCCGCAGCACACAAAGTGAGCAGCTTGTGTCAAAACATGTAGTTACATCCCACTGTGCACTTATAGTTTGTGTTGTGGGGAAACAGGATGCGCTGTCTAACCCCTGCTTTACTTTGTGTTAGTTTTGGACAAGTTTTTACAAGCTTAAGGAAGTTTGAAACCTCTATCCAGGGCTTGATGACGGTACGAAGTAATTTGATAAATAAACTTTAATTTCAATGTTATACGTAAGTAATGTTACAAATACTTTACGTTACTTCGTAAAATTAACAGTATTCGTTACTTCAAACGTGATTTTTATCGTTAATTTAAACAATATCTACTGCATATACAGCGTGTACCAAAGGTATGGTGATATTTCGGGGTGTGATTAAATTGAATTGATTGATTGGTGTTTAAATTGTCTCCATGGGACCAACATACAACCATTTTTTTCGTGATTTCCATGGTGGTGCCATGCTTTCTTGTAATCTGAATTCTGATTAAGATCATCAAAAAGAACACACCCTGAAATATGACTACATATTTCTGGTACAAGCTTTATATTGCTGTTCTGCGTATGTTTGTGAGTACTGCTGATGTTTTTGATGCACCCGTAGGTAGGATGTATACCTACGTCAAAAGAAACTGGAAAATTCTCATAAGTTTTAAAAAGTCACCTCTGGTAAACCGCACGTTAGTATTCAGTCTTCTAAGTGGGTTTTGGAATTATAGTTCTAATACCATTCATTGAGAGATTCATTTTTAGTGCTTAGTATTGGTACTTTTATGGACTAGAAAATCGGACTGTCGAACGCAACATCAAATCCTATGTACCATTTTCTGTAGTAATCGTAATGATTTAAGATAGTTTTTGGTGTAGATTTTAGACGTATACTTACAGCAGATTTAAAATAAAATCAGCTTTTATTTTTGGGTGTTGGGATTGGTTTTACTGGTTACTCATTAGTAATATACCAGAATGTTGAATTAGTTTTTAGCATTTAACTGAATTAATAATTTTTATGTTGGCTCATTTTGGCAGAACCACGTCCATTACTGTTCACTTTTGTGGCTAACCAGAGCACACTGCATGAAAAAGCACCTTTGTGATGTTTGTTTTTATTTTAGTTGTGTTCTCAATGGGCTTTTGAAGTACATAGCTTTTAGATGTTAGCAAGTACTAACCAGCAAGATTATTTTGTTAGAAAAAGTTGATAAAATCTTGTGGGTATAGAAATATCAGGCTAAAATAGCGGCCCGCATTAGTGCGCGCCGGTTGGAAAAGAGTATTGCCTCGTATGAAATTAACTGAAAAAGGACGTTTATATTTTTTGTATTTGAATTGCTGCGGGATCTACCGGCTTTTTAACTTCTAATCGAAGATTTACAGCATGTCCCGCATGGAATGCTGAATACGATTTCACGATTTCTAGTGCTTATTAGTGTATTTGACGCGGTGGGGTTCACCCCACCATTTCAGCCGTTGGATTCATCTAACGACTGAAATCTTTGCTTCTAATATTTTTTCAGAGTTTTTTAACCTCATCATCATCATGTCAGCCCAGAATCACCCACTGCTGGGTATAGGCCTCCCCTTTTTCCTGCCACACTTCCCGGTTCCGTGCGTCCCTCATCCAGGTGTTACCCGCGACTTTGACGATGTCGTCAACCCAACGAACTTTAGGACGGCCCTGGTTTCTATGGCCTAACATTGGCCACCATTCGGTCAAAGCCTTGCTCCATCGGCCATCTCCGCGTCTAGCCAAGTTTTTTTAACCTAATCTACCACATTACTTATGAATTTATTTAGGGAAAACAAATAATTGTACAATGTGCGTTACGGTAAATATTACCAACAATAGGTATATTAGAAGTGGGCTAATGTACTACATAACATAACATCACGCCTGTAATCCCCGAAGGTGTACCTTGTAGTAAACTCACATTTCGCCAATTATGTTTTTAAGACTGCCTCGTTGGTCTAGTGGTCGCCATCACGACTGTTGAGTATGAGGTCCTGAGTTCGGTTCCCGGGTCGGGAAAATTGTTATTGGGTTTTTCCATCGGTAATTTCTCAGTAGCCACGGAGTCTGAATTTGTGCCCTGTTGATGGCAATAGATTCTCCCCCTATTACAATAACTGGCGAAATGTGGGTGTATTATTAGCTACATACGAGTATAACATTTTGAATTTGTGAGAGTAACTAATGGTTGCGCTTCGAGGAATAATTTTGTTGCGTTTAGTTGGTTGCGCTCAAAAATAGTTGCGCTTTGAGGAATACCCCAAATATTTGCATAATAACAACGCTGAATATTTCCGAAATTCCCGAATAACTTCACAAACAAAATACCCAACTATGTTCCAAAACTTTCTGTTACTTCTCCAGTTCTAAATTAACTGTGGTTACAGTTTAAACGAACAATAACACATTATACTGGTAGCTGGAAAACTTAATATTTGTGGAATAAACTGATCGAACTCGACTACTATTGAGTTGAGGCGTAATTAAGTAACAACTTTGACCGGAAGCTCTCGTTTGAATATATTATGTACGTAGAGTACCTATTTGGAGCTACTCAGTCGGTTAGACTATGTTTTGGATAAAGCGTAGTTAGACTGAAAGTGAAGTTGGCATTCGGAGCGAAATGGCTTTTCAATAATGGGTGTAAAATACACAATGTTTTGAGTGCGTGACATTGACTCCTACCGTAAAACATGATTTTACACCCCCAAAAAAAGTCGTTTCCCACCAGAAATTTTTGCGTAGCATTGAGGGTTGCTTAGTTTGATATACTTAGTATATTGCTTGGTAGAAGGCTTCGTCAAAAAACCGTTTACATAACATACTGGTACAAAATATAGCCTTTTACACCTATTATTATGTTTCTTCTTAGTCGGTAGGTCAAGCCGTGCCTAGGTTGGTCTGTGGATGGGTGACCACCCATTAAATACCGAGTTTCCTCCGTATCCCGAAAAGCATGTGAAGCCGTTGGTCCCGGCTGTCATATAATGATCTTTGACAGTCGTTACTTAGTCACTGGCCCAAAAAAAGTCTGACAACTAGTCTTACCAAGGGGTATCGTATTATCCAGTACTAACTGGGTTGTGGAGGTCAGATAGGTAGTCGCTCCATGTAAAAAACTAGTATTCAGCTGCATCCGGTTAGACTGGAAGCCCCCAACCGACCCCAACGTAGTTGGGAAAAGGCTAGACAGATGATGAATTAGTATCCACTAATTACATTGATTGTGATGAAAAAATCATGAATTACAAAATACTTAGTAAATCCCTCGACAAGCAGTCAGCCTTGCCCCTAAGCTAGCATCTACCACAGCATAAGAAATTCTCGCAAACCTCCTTCCGTCATGAGCAGAATCGGATTTTTTGATAATAACACTGTGTGGAACGACGACCAATAAATATCAAGTAGCTAGGCTCGCTATCATTCGAGACCTGATCAAATTATCGGAAAACTGAGCCTTGTGAATACCTAAGTTCTATACCGATAGCTATCAACCACCCTATGGCTGTTTTCATTCTTTCAGACGAGCCACAACATGAACCTCCGACCTTGCGCAGCATGTCTTCTTATTTCATACTTCTCTATTACGTCATCTCACCAGTCACCTTCTGCCGAGGAGGTAAATGCTGGGCTGGGCCCGTGTGGTTGATTAATGCCCAATTGCCCACTCTCTGTCCCAGTAGTGGGAGCGCTATATGCTGATGAAGGTACATGTAATAATTTCCAGTAGCGGCCACCGCGGTTGTCGTGAATCAGTGGTTAATATTCCGATTCTGGGTTTGCCATATCGCCATATCGGTTGATGAAACAAACGATTTTTTGAATGAAGACCACGTATCGGCTAGCGCAAATGAACCGATGATCTTAACAACATAACCCTCTTTTTGAGCTTCGCCGCAGTCGGGTAAAAAGGTAGCTGGGATTTGCTGAATGCAGTAGTACAGGATGCTGTGGCACAGCTTGTAAGAGACCTATGTTTAGCAATGATAGTTGGAGCTGATTGGTGGTAACATTGCAGCTACAGCACAAAGATTTAGTTGGTTTTAGCCACAAAATCTTTGTATTCTGCCGTGCTACACGCAAGCGAGTTTCGTGAAAATTTAAATTTTTTAAAATATATAGTTTGGTATACAAATAACAGATTAATTTTATGTTTTTAAATAGATATTGCTATTTGGCTTAGTTCATTAGATGCGTATTTATTTAAGCTATCCGATGCCATTATTTTTTTTTCAACTTTTCGTTTTTCTTTGACAACGACAACAACATACATTTATTTCGAGTCAACGTTAGCCCATAGATATATACCTTACAGACTAACATACGTAAGATAAAATACAAAGTGTATTAGAACTAAGAACCGCTTCCGCTTTCCGCGTTGCTTTAAGATACCGCTTTTTAGCTTAGCAATAATTGGAGTTGCATAATTCAAGACCTGGCAACATTTTAGCCGCTTCAGTTTAGCCCGTCTGACAAGACCTAGACAAACAGAGGAGCCTAGCCCGTCAGGATCCTCTTCAAATAATTGCGTTAACCATAGACTAACAGAGCTATTGAAGTTTGTAAATCAAAGTTTAGTTGGAGATGTAACTTTCGTGTCGAAGTGTAACAATGTGGAGTTGGATCAATCTCGAGTTGTTTCAGAGTTTCAGGTAAATACTTGATCTAGCTCTTAGTTATTATGTAGGTACAGGCCCAGTAAATGTTTGCGTTTTGGTAACCATTAGTATTGACGCATGACGATGAGTGTAATATATACAGGTTTTAACTATGAACGCACTTACACGTTTTTAATCATCATCATCTATCTGCCTAGCCTTTCCCCAACTATGTTGGGCCGGCTTCCAGTCTAACTGGATGCTGCTGAATACCAGTATTTTACATGGAGCGACTGCCTATCTAACCTTACCTAAGTAATGGGTAATACGATACTCCTTGGTAAGACTGGTTGTCTGACTTTGTGCCACTGACTACTTGTAACGACTGTCAAAGATCTGCAAACGACAGCCGTGACCAACGGCTTAGCGTGCTTTCCGAGGCACGGAGGAAACTCGGTATGTAATGGGTGGTCACCCATCTACAGACCATCCTAGGCAAGCACGGCTTAACCTAAAGATCGACTCGAGCGGCTGTTATTACTTAGCCACCACTATTATCATTCTCTTGCCCTTATCCCAATTTATTTGGAGTCCACATTCACATGATAAGAAGTACCCTTTTCGTAAGCAAACTTGTACATTTTATTAACTTTAACGCTACTTGGATTCCATTCATCTTTTAAGTCAGTTATGACAAAGTGTGATCAGGGTATAAGTTAACTAACCCAGTATAAAAAAAGCTTTATTACAACACTAGCTGTTACCCGCGACTGCATCCGCGTGGAATTTAACATAAAAGTTATTGTTGAGTACGCAGTGTTTACGATCACTGGTTTTAATTTTTTTTCGTGAGATCCTTTTTTTTCTAAAATAAAAGTAGCTTAATTACATCAGCTATGTGCCAGTAAAAGTCCCGTCAAAATGGGTCCAGCAGTTTCAGAGATTAGCCGGGACAAACAGACAGACAAACAAAAATTTTAAAATATGTTGTTTTGGTATATGTACCGTGTAATACATCCATAATTATGCACTTAGTAAAAAGCGGTTATTTCAATATTACAAACAGGCACTCTAATTTTATTTATCTGCATAGATGTATAGAAGATTATAGATGTAAAGATACACACGAATATATTCTCTACGACACAGCACGGTAATACAAAACAGTAATACAAAACATGGAAACTTTGCTATACTGGATTACTCTGAGGCACAATGGTCGTAATAATGCTCCGATTCGGATTTTTAACTTATAGCGCTAAGCCTAGCGTTAAAAATACATCAGCAAGCTTTCATTTAGGCATTAATTTAGTTGCGTTTAATGTTAGTAAAAACAGGGATAGGGCAGACGGTTCTTGTCACATTGGAAGGTCCAACAATCTGTCACTTGACTCTAAGTGAAGTGGGTCGCGGTGCTGTAAGCCCTAATTGATTCGTACGTACAGTGTGATGTGATCGTTTGTAACTTTGAAATGACCCTTTATACATAAGTTCTAAAACTGGAGTAATTTACATAATATCGTCACGCTTCGAATGCCCGCAGGGTTAGGCAGAGGTGTATGACGTAAGTACACCCCCTTATTTCACCAGTTATGTTTAAGTCCCATGTAATAGGGAGTGCGCCTATTGCCATCAACTGGGCACAAATCCAGACTCCGTGGCTGCTACTGAGAAATTTCTGATGGAAAAACCCATAATTTTCAAGACTTAATATAAATGTGCTTCAACCACTAGTAAATTCAAAATTTTTTCATTTTGAATTTACTCGTGGTTAAAGCACATTGCTGATGATGCCTAGAACTACATGTAAAAATAAAGAAAGAAATAAAATGTATGTTTTGGGACTCACACAGAAAAACAATTACACATGAAAACTTAAAAAAAAGGGTGTGTGTACTTATGTACACGCGTTAGAAGTTATACTTATTTTAAAAAAAAATATCCGTCGCCTTATCTCAATATAGTCAACCTATACAACCTAACCTCCTAGCTCCAGCGGTAGATTAAAAATAAAAACCTAATCTTATCAATATCTGACACCAAGCTAACTTCAGGGTGCATGTTGACTAGCTAAATTTTCATACCACCTAGAACTAACTTCATGCTGTTAAATTTAGGTGTCGGTGTGCGCGCGCATCGTAAAAATTCACTCTCATAATTTTTCTCCATCGCGCCAAAAGAAGTATAACTTCAAAAAAACAGATAAATCAGTTCTATACGAGGACAAAAGGCAATCTCGGCATGGTGCTGTGACGTTAATATATATATATATATATAATAAATGTAAGAGCGCTGAGTACCTCAAAACCTATACAAAAGTTTCCATACTTTCACTCCAAAACATAGAAACACACGTGCAACAATACAATTAAGTCAAATCCTACACTCCATCCTCTCGTACAGTAATCAGCGCAAGTTGTAACAACTATTATTCCTTGCTCACTCAGTTCGACACCGCAACATGTGTGGACTATCCTAACGACATGTAAGCGGCGAAGTTTGGCTGGACTTGGAAAAAGTCGGGCTTTATTAGAAGCTGAGAGTTTGTTTGGCAGGTTTGAGGGAGTTTCCGGGATGTTAGCGTAATGCGAGGTAAATTGTGGTGGGAGTTTAATATTTAAATAGGTAAAGAAAAACTAAAATACTATCTTCTCTATAATATCACGCTTTTAATCTCCGAAGGGTAAGGCATAGTGCCAGGGCTGCGGGACTGTTCGAAAGAGATACCGCGGCCCTGGAACAAAGAGGGCAAGGAAGGAACATGGATGGGTTTTAGTCAGTACAAGTCTGACACTCCCTTCCGTTCTGCCCAGAGCGGGAGAAGTCATTTGATGATTTCCCATCCGAAAAAAAGGGTAAGGCATAGGAATAGCTATAATACACATATACATTTGCCAAGACACGCACCTCCGATTTTTCGTGTTCATGTGCTTAGGGGCCACTCAAATATTACGTAAGCACTACAGGGGGCCGGGGGAGTCTTTGCATTGCTTTTTTTTGATGACATGGGGATGGAGGGGTCTGGATGGTGATTACGTCAGCACATTTTTGTACTTTTTCGGATTTTCTACAAAATTTAGTCGATTGCGGTTTGAACACTTAAGAAAACCTACTTCCCAGCCTATTCCTTAATTCTAGACTCTGCTCCTCATGAATCAATTAAGAAACCAGAACACATACAAAAATGCACGTGCCAATGTTTACGTAAGCATGGAAGGGGGGGGTGGAGAGGTTTGCTTACTTTTGCTGACGTTTGGGGGTTAATAATTGCAATAAATCTGTTTACGTAATACCCGAACGGCCCCTTATTATAACTTGCTTCAGTGAAGGAAAACATCGTGAGGAAACCAGCATGCCTGAGATATATATCTCGACGGCATGTAAAGCCAAGTCGCAGGCCCATTGGCGGCATAACATCTCTGACACCAGGTTAGGTACTGACCACGCGATAAAGAAAGAAAGAATGGCTTAAGGCTCATGTTGTAGGGAGCGAGCCTATTGTTATCACCCGGACACAAACCCAAACCTCGGACTGTGAAACACGAATGCTGCTGAGAAATACCTGGAGCGCAAAAACCATAATTTCTATCTTTATAGTTATCACGCTTTGAGACAGTAAAGTTCTAGCCACATTAAACCTAACCCCGTGCGTGTTGCAAAACAAGATTCTTGCTTCGTCTGTGCAGGTCAGAAATCGGAAACTATTCCACGAGAACGGTCTCATCATCATCATCATCAGCCTATAATGTTCCCACTGCTGGGACACAGGCCTCCTCTCTATGAGAGGGAATGGGCTATAATCCACCACGCGGGCCCAGTGCGGATTGGTAGATGTCACATGTCTTCGAATTTTTAGTTCTAGTACATGCCGGTTTCCTCACGATGTTTTCCTTCACCGTTTTTGAGAGCAGTGGTGATGAAATAAATTACATAAAGTAATGCGCCTGCCTGGGTTCGAACCCACGACTTACTGTTCGTAAGTCGGTGTCGCTACCACTGGGCCACCGCTGCTCTCAAAATAGTTAGACAGTTGAAATTTTCACAGAATGTGTATTTCTGATACCGCAAGCCCTACTACGATTCATGCGCGAGTCCGACTTGTATTTGCCCGTTTTGAAGTGAAACTTCTAATGCGACTTCCAACAAGGTTGCGTTAAACGTTTAACGCGACCATGGAGGGGGAATGAAAGCACTGTTGCGTTAAACGTTCAACGCTCCTGGGGAGGGGGAATAGAAAGAGACAGAGCGAGAGTGAATGCGTGGCACTCGAACGCATGCGCGTAGTATACCTGTTTTCATTTCCACATTACAAAGTTTTACTTCTTCCGTGCGGACTCCACGCACTATTTTTTTTTTATAATATCAGTATCGATTTTTTATAAAATTATTACACGTAAGTACCATGTACTCACGTTTTCTGTGTGAATTTTCCCAAGAAATGTATCTCATGATTGTTTATCAGAAACCAGGAAGCGAGTGTAATAACTACATAAATACGAATTAATCGGTGGCTTTGTAATCGCTAATGGATTTAAAGACTGCAAGAGAAATTCCCATCCAGGGTTGAAATAGTTATGATAGCGGTTTTTCTATGATAATAATGGGATCCTCGTTGGTCATGTGGTCGGAAGCGCGATTTCTAACATGAGGTCTTGGGTTCAAGTCAAAGTCAGGTTTTATGCCCTTTTAATGGCAATAGGCTCGCCCCTTATTATATGGGATTTAAACATAACTGGTGAAATGCGAACATGTGGAGATGTTATGTTAAAAATAGTAAATGTAACCTACTTAGTAGAGCAAGTTCAAATTAATATATTCAGTAGGTAGCATAGTAGTAGCATTTGTTATCTATTACAAATTTATTGATGTAGTATGGGCATAGGTAATTACGTTCGCGGGAATTGCTTTAACCATACCCTGTCATACCATAAATAAAATTGAAGTAGCTGTCTATTTATCTTAGTTAGAAGAATAACCATAGAGCATTTTGGGTCAAGTTTATACGTAATCAGACTATCGTGTTCCCACTGCTGGGACATAGGCCTTCTCTTTGTGAGATAGTACACCGTAACATAATGTACACCGTGTCACATGACTTCGATTTTTTCTGGACTTTTCTGGACACTCTATTTCCAGTTCTTTTCAAGATTCTATTGAAGCTAATAAACCAAACTAAAGTAAAGTAAAATTGTATTTGTTTAAACATGGTGTACATGATACATTGCATGCAAGATAATAATAGAGACAGAGAAGTTCTAACATGTTCTGCCGCATATCTAACATGTTCTGTTATGCGTGACCTACGTGATGATGGTGACATAGAACGCGAGCGCAGGGCGTTGGCGGTGAGGAGCAATATGCTCGCCCGTAGGTTTGCTCGGTGCACGGCAGACGTCAAAGTGAGTTTATTTAAAGCGTTCTGTCAGTCCTTCTACACGAGCGGCCTGTGGGTGTCATATACGGGCCGAGCCTACAACGTCCTGCGCGTACAATACAACAACGCTTTCAGGATGCTGTTGCGGTTGCCGCGACGTTGCAGTGCATCGGGAATGTTCGCTGCAGCTCATACGGATGGCTTTCACGCCATCATGCGTAAGAAAGCGGCTTCCTTACTGCAACGGTTGCGTAGCACTCGGAACGGCATCCTGAAAATGATTGTTGGCAGACTGGACTGCCCCATCCAAAGACACTGGGTAAAAATAGGTATAGGTTTAAGTTAAATTGAATTAAGCACTAACAATACTAACATAGCATATAAGCACAATCTGTTACTAACCACTAACAACTTATGGACTGATATAGGTCTGAAATAAAGATATTTTTTTTTTTTTTTATATCGTGGCGTACAAATTGGTAGGAAGCTGAGATGCATTTATTTTTATTTTATTTTATTTATTTAGGGATAATAAACAACTACAACATATATAAACATAAGATTAATAACAAAACTAAGTGGTAATGTTGCAGTCCACTACATTATCCGCAGATAAGACATATTTAAGGATCAGTGGTTGCCACTAGATGGGCATTACCAAAATAAACAAATATTTTGAAATACTTAATATAATATAAAGCTAACACAACAACATTATAATTTGGAACCATGGTTCAACACAAGCCAGACAAATCCCATACGACATAGTAGTGAAGCGTTTATTAATTTGCTCTGAGGAGCGGTTGCAAAGGAAATTGGCGGTTTTCCTGAATGAACAGGGTGATACAGGGTGATGTAGTAGCACACTATCGGGGAAATTGCGATTAAATTGAATTGTTAGTGTGTTTATAAAGGAAATAATATACGTAACATAAACTCATAAACAAAACATCACGGCTGTATTCTCCAAAGGGTTAAACAAAGGCCCTCTTACTATAATCCTTTCGTTATTATGCCTTGTGGCTGGTAGCCACTACGTAGATTGCCTAGAGAGATTCTCCGGAGATGACAAGTGTAATGTTATGTTATGTATAGCTAAATAGACCCAATACAGGGTGTAAACAGACTCTTCACGAAGCCGTCAACCAAGCATTATGTACGGTGGGCTGCATCAATTGGGTACCCCAGTTGGGAACGTAGATGCTTTCAAGAGGGGTACCCACATCGTGACGCTGACAGTACATCAAAATAAGTAACTTTACGCAAAATTTATTGCTGGGAAACGACTTTTTTTTTGAGTAAAATATCATGTTTTACGGTAGGGCTCAATATAATGAATTCGAAACATTGTGCTGATGGATGGATTAAATAGCACGGGGGTTTTGAAGGTGTCTTAAGTGAACAAAAAAAAATTAAAAACATGTATTTATAAAATACACGACTGAAGTAAAACTTCTTTAGCTTCATCTATATGTTCCGTTCGCCTCGCCCGAACAAGTCGTAACGCTTTGGTAACGCATTCACCAGCTTACTCTCCAAGTCAAGTGTGCGTAAAGTTTACTTCAAAAGTTTTACTTCAAAAACTTGTGAAAAAGTTGGAACTTTGACCCCCAATAACTTCGTAATTCGAAGGTTCTCAGGTATGGTCTAGAACAAAAAAAATTATCGCAATGGCGGGGAGAACAAGTGCCTTTCGGCTTCGTTAAGAGTCTTTTTACACCTTTTAGACTTTAGTCTATAAGAGCATGTACGGATATTCGTCATTATGGCTGATGAAAAATCTCATCTGGCTTGTCATACTATAAAAAAAATCTATAGCTAACATCCTCAAATGGAAGGAGTAAGTCGAGGTGTCCTAGAAAATAGCGCACTTAACAGTAAGACCTAAGAGTACTAACACACATATGTGACCTAAGATTTATAGGCCTAGGGTTGACACTTGAATTTTGGGAAAAAATATAACGGTTAGCCTTAAAATGGGGGTAGAATGTACCCTAATAACAATAAATGATTTTAGCAAAGAACATAGCATAACGTCTGTAATCATGGAAGGGCTTAGCAGAAACGTACCTAATGGTACACCCACATATTGTCAGTCTGGAATATGAGTGTTACATGTAAGTAGTGTAAGTGCGCCGATTGCCGTCAACTGGTTACAAATCCAGACTCCACGGGGCTGCTACTGAGAAACTGATGACAAAACTCCCAACCTGGGAATCGTCTCCAGGACCCCAGTAGCGCTTGCTACCACTATAAAAATGAAGCAGTTCAGGAAATCTAGCCATAATAACTCAATCCACCATATAACATACTAAAATGTCCCTATTATCGATGAAAATGTTAAAAGGGTTACGTTCAACCCTATGAACCCCTATCTAAAAGGGGAAAGAACAAAAACTACCCCCAAAGATTTATGATCGTATAACGTGACTTATATTTTCTGATTTTCTCTACAGTTTGGTTCCTAAAAGAAACCCTGGATTGTTTATTTTTTTCAAACATTACCTGACTTTAGGAAATAAATAAATGTTTCTTGTGTGGTTTTTATAAAAGTAAGGACTATTTTCTGCTTACATTTTGTAGTCGTAGTTGTTTTTCGTTTTCTTTAACAATGCACAAGCGTCACGATAAAAACGAAATCAATAAACAACTATCAAATACAGTCCTTTCACTTTTTATGTTTTGGGCCTGACGCAAGGCTGGTTTTTGACAATTCAAACGTGCGCGTTTCTGAGTTTGAATCAGAATATTCACGATCATTTCGTTGATATAAAACGAAAATGAACCCTTACTCAAATTATTTTTTGCCAAACAATTGAAATAAATAGGCGCAGTAACCATTTACCCTAATAGCAGCACTTCCCAGGTCCTAATGCGACGCTTAATGACGGCGAAATAAAAAAATTAACGCGAACTTTGGCAGAACAATGGCACTATTCACGAGAAGACGAACACTCGCTAATGACCTCTAGTTAAAATATATAGGCGCCATTATGTGGTTTATTTACCATTTGCTGAACAATACTAACTTGATAACGACCTGGCTTTTTAATTAAATATATTTAGTAAACAATTTCAATGTGGTGCGGAGGATGTGAGAAAAATATCGTGAGGAAAGTTTTCGCATATTAATGTGGATGGCTATAAGAAGGAGCTCGTGGCTAAATAATAACAGCCGCTCGAGTCGATCTTTAGGTTAAGCCTTGCTAGGTTGGTCTGTGAATGGGTGACCACCCATTACATACCGAGTTTCCTCCGTGCCTCGAAAAGCACGTTGTGCCGTTGGTCCCGGCTGTCATTCGTAGATCTTTGACAGTCGTTACGAAGTCAGGCGCAAAAAGTCTGACAACCAGTCATACCAAGGGGTATGGTATTACCCAGTACTAACTGAATCTGAACTGTCAGACAGGCAGTCGCTCCATGTAAAATACCGTTATTCAGCTGCATCCGGTTAGACTGGAAGCCAACCCCAACATAGTTGGGAAAAAGGCTAGGCAGATGATGAATGTGGATGGAATATAAAATCAAAATCAAATCATTTATTTCAAGTAGGCCATTACAGGCACTATTGAATTGTCGAAAAAAAAAAAGGATTTATCGACATTTATGTGGCTACAGCTACAGTTGCAGTTAAGTATAAGTGTAGAAAGGCCAATAAAATCATGGATGGACTTTGTGAACGTTGATATGGTGAGAAAGAAGGTGACTGCTGAGCTGATGAGCAGTAGAGAAGTATGGAAGAAGACATGGTGCGTTGATCCCCAATCAATATAGAGGCATGAATTTAAATTGTGAAGAACTGTGTAATTTCTCAGAAGCAGCCACGGAGTCTGAATTTGTACCCGGTTGATAGCAATAGGCTCACCCCCTATTAAATGGGACGCGAAATTTAGGTGGAATAGGTACACCCCTGCCAAACACTTCTGGGATTACAAGCGTGATGTTATGTTATGAAAATTGTGAAGGACTAGGCTGAAAATTGTCAAAAAGTCAAGTGGTTGTCTACTTAGCGTTCCATTATACGAAGCTAAACGTTTGTAAATTCACTGTTTATGTCAAATAAAATATTTACAAAATTCTCGTTCCGTTTCCCGAGATACCTTTCCCGAAAATGGGCTGTTTAAATATTTACGTAGCATTGACAATATTTGTTAGAATAAACAGCAAAGGTTTTTTTCCACAAAAATAGACTGCGGCACAGTGGGATAATGTTGTGTTGAAATATAAGTGACTAAATATTAAAAACAATTTGGAAAGCCATGGGGGAAGGCTTTAGCCCAGCAGTGACACATAAAAAACAAAAAAATATATTTTTTTATTTTCATCTTTATTCCATAAGTAAAGTTAAATTGTATACATACAGGGTGTAAACTCTCGCGTATTGTATACATACAGGCTCTTCACGAAGCCGTCAACCAAGAATTATGTACAACAAACTAAAATTATTGTTGGGAAACGACTTTTTGGGGTGACAATCCACGTTTTACGGTAGGACTCAATGTAACGCATTCAAAACATTGTGCTGATGGATCGATTGAATAGTACGGAGGTCGTGAAGGTGTCTTAAGTAAAAACATTATATTTAAAATATGTATTTAAAAAAAAAACTTGTGAAAAATTAGGAACTTTGCCCCCAATATCTCCGTAACTAGAAGGTTCCCAGGTATGTTCTAGAACAAAACAATGATTGCTATGACGGGGAGAACAAGTGCCTTCGGGCTTCGTTAAGAGTCTTTTTACATACTTTAGGCCAAAGATGCTTAATTAATTAGTAAAGAAAAGTAAGAAATTTTCTCCCGGGCCGCTGAATACAGTACACCATGTTTAGACGAAGAGCTTGCATGCCATTCATGTAATCATCTATCAAAAGTAGTTATCGCAAAACGGCATGCAAGCTACTTGCGTAGTATTGTGCAATTTGCTGGCACGTCTATTCCTAGGTATTGTTATTGGGTTTTTCCATCAGGAATTTCTCAGTACATAGCCACTGAGCCTGGATTTGTGCCCGGTTAATGGCAATAGGCTTGCCCCCTATTAAATGGGACTTAAAAATAACTGGAGAAATGTGGGTGTTCTATTATGTTCACCTCTGCCTAACCCTTCGGTGATTACAGGCGTGGTGTTATGTGATGTGTTATGTTTGTTCCTGTCTTAAGAAAGATGTGTCTTACATGATTGACACGACATCGTTCTACAAAGCAGAACTTTTTAACGAAACCATTATAATGGAATAAAAAGAAAATCAAACATGTAAGGCAGAAACACATGAGTGACAAAATATAAGAGGCAGGTAATTGACGAGAGAGCTGTAACGAGCGCTTCTCAATAAATGTTCCAAGTGACATGAAAATTGTGTAATAACTTGATAGGCATGTGAACTGCCTTAACATAGAATTTTATTTGATTCCAATTTCAAGGAAGCAATCGTATTTGTATTAAGATTTCGGAGAATACGATGTCTGATTCAGATTCGTAGAATTACATAGATTATAATAGCCTTGAACCTGAGCAGGCACTTTGCTTCGCGTAAATTATTCTATCAGAAAAACTGCTTTCGAAACGTTGAAGAAAATATCTTGTGAAGCGGATGGTACACCTACTGCCTAACTCTTCGCTTGATGTTATGTTATGTATGTTAATAATATAACTATCAACAATAATTATAAAAATGTTATTGTCTTTGTTACAGGTAAATACATGGCTGCCCAGTGCGACACTCAAAACAAATCCTGGACACAAACATCTGTTAGAGAAAGACTTATACAAAATACGACAGTTCATTCTATTCGCAGTGCCATTTATTATGTGTGGAATCGCTGGCATTTTGCCCACTGTGCGTTGTAGGCTCTTAATAAAAAACGCGCGAGTTAGAGTTATTTGCTGTCATAGGATTTTAAATTATTTGGTCGTTTAACTTTTAATTTCGTGTTCAATTGTGTGTTTTAAACAATTTGAGAATATTTTAAAACATTTATTTCTTTCTTTCTTTAACGTTTGGTTAGTGCCTAACCTGGTGTCGCCTGTTGTCGGCTTTACATACCGTTAAGAAATATCTCTAAGACATGCTGGTTTCCTCACGATGTTTTCCTCCACCGAAGCAAGTTATATCTTACAATACGCACATCTGAGATGCGTGTCTTGGGTTCGAACTTAAGACCTATGACTTGGCAATCCGACGGTCACACCACTGAGCTATCACTGCTTATAACATAACATAACATAGTAAGTATGCATTCGAGCAAAAGGCCTGAAGAAGTAGTACGTTCCTTTGTAGAAACTCCTTTTTGCTTTATCCACGTTCATACATGCACGCCGCGCCGTTACTATGCATAAGACTTTCCTTAAGAACGTCGCCAAAAGGTTCCAAAATAGTAACAAAAATATTCAACCACCTAATTCGACGACAATTGGTCAACATTTTTTGTCGTCCTTAATTTTTTTACTGCTTTATATAGTTTTATTATTATTTTAAGTTTGTGGTAACGACCCCGACTTACGAACAGTAAGTCGTGGGTTCGAATCCAGGCAGGCGCATTACTTTGTGTAATTTATATCATCACCACTGCTCTCAAAACCGGTGAAGGAAAACATCGTGAGGAAACCGGCATGTCCTAGAACGAAAAATTCGAAGACATGTGACATCTACCAATCCGCACTGGGCCCGCGTGGTGGATTATAGCCCATTCCCTCTCATAGAGAGGAGGCCTGTGTCCCAGCAGTGGGAACATTATAGGCTGATGATGTGTGATGTGTTAAGTTTGTTTAGTGAGTAAATCCTAATCCTAAGTAATATTATAAATGCGAAAGTAGTTTGTTTGTTACCTTTTCACGCCTAAACGACTGAACCGATCATCCTGAAATTTTGCTTATTTACGTTGTCAGGTGTACAGAAACGGACATAGGGTACCTTTCTCTAGAAAAAAGTACTGTTCCCGAGGAACACACCAATAACGTGCTTATGAGAATAAATGGCCACGTGTCTTTCGAATCATGATTGAATTATATTATTATAGAAACTTTGGTAGTGTGTTAAGAGTTTAATTGTTGAATTCAAAATTAACGTAAGCGAAGCTGCGGGCAAAAGCTAGTAATATATTTATATGAGAGTGTCAATAAAGAAATACATTGTGTTGACGAAGTAATTGTAAACATCTAGTTATTAAATGCAAAGCGAATATCTCATTATGTACGAGTATATACTTTTTCAAAGTTTCATGCATTATTCATTGAATGGATTAAGTAAAGTATCGATTTAGCAATTTTCTAAGAGCCCTGTATAATTTTAGGAGTTTCTGATGCCCAGAAAATCAAATTGAGTAGGGAATTTGGAAAATGTGCTTCTTACGAAACACGTTTTCACTAACAACACATCTAAATAGATGTGTAATAATAATATCTTGGGACAACCAACACACCGCCATCTGATCCCAAACTAGGCAGAGCCTGTACTATGGCAACCAGACAACTGATAAACATACTTATATATTTCTAAATACATACATATTATAGATAAATAACACACCCAGATACAGAACAAATAATCGTACTCATCGCACAAAGATTTGTCCTGTGTGGGAATCGAACCCACGACCTCCGTCCTAGCAGTCAGGGTCACTAACCACTAGACCAACAGGTCATCAGAAAAACAGGTCATCAGAGTATTTAGATGTAATAGATGTGTGTGTGTAATAGATGTGTTACATTTGTACTGAGAACATTACGCACTAATACATAGTGGTATGTACTACTACATACCACTGTATCAAACATAATACATAGAATATAATTGTCTTTATTATGTACACCATACAAATAACATGCATAAAAGAAAACATTTCACAATGGGAATATTCAAGAAAAAAAAAAACCAAATCAATCTTTTCGCAAATCATATTTTAATCAACATTACAACCTGATACTGACCCGCTTATTGTAAAAAACGTAAGAAAATTTAACCTTAAGTGAAAATTCACAGACCATACTTTGACTTTAGAAAGTACCACCAATCTTGTTAATACGAACTTCATTATTTTACAAGAAATGTTGGAAGTTATTGAACGCCTACTTCACAAGTCCAGTCTAAATTTTGCTCTTAGCTCTGATCTAAACAAGTCTACATCCCTATGTTTGTCTTCTCAAGTGCTAAAATATAGCACTCGCATAATAATTCTCCAAAAAACCCATTTCCTTGGTCTTTACCTTAAAGTTACACTTCTCCAGGCGGGATGAAGGGAATATATTGTCCTAATTCCGAGGAGGGTAGTTTGCAAATATATTTCGTTGACTACCCTCACCCTTTTTATGTCCAATAATAGCGCTCACCTGATGGCCTGTCGTTGTAACTTTACGTACCTAGTTTGGTGAGCGTCCCGAAATGTTATGTAACTATAGCTTAGTTTATTCTAGACTAGCTGTGCCCGTGACCTTCGCCCGCGTTATTATAAAAATTACTTATCTATTTGAATCGGATTTTGGTAACAATTTAAATGGTTTAAATTTTTTTGATTTTAAATTATTTGGTCGTTTAACTTTTAATTTCGTGTTCAATTGTGTGTTTGAAACAATTGGAGAACATTTTAAAACATTTATTTCTTTCTTTCTTTAACGTTTGGTTAGTGCCTAACCTGGTGTCGCCTGTTGTCGGCTTTACATACAGTCAAGAAAATATCTCTAAGACATGCTGGTTTCCTCACGATATTTTCATTCAACGAAGCAAGTGATATCTTACAATACGCACATCTGAGATGCGTGTCTTGGGTTCGAACTTAAGACCTATGACTTGGCAATCCGACGGTCACACCACTGAGCTATCACTGCTTATAACATAACATAACATAGTAAGTATGCATTCGAGCAAAAGGCCTGAAGAAGTAGTACGTTCCTTTGTAGAAACTCCTTTTTGCTTTATCCACGTTCATACATGCACGCCGCGCCGTTACTATGCATAAGACTTTCCTTAAGAACGTCGCCAAAAGGTTCCAAAATAGTAACAAAAATATTCAACCACCTAATTCGACGACAATTGGTCAACATTTTTTGTCGTCCTTAATTTTTTTACTGCTTTATATAGTTTTATTATTATTTTAAGTTTGTGGTAACGACCCCGACTTACGAACAGTAAGTCGTGGGTTCGAATCCAGGCAGGCGCATTACTTTGTGTAATTTATATCATCACCACTGCTCTCAAAACCGGTGAAGGAAAACATCGTGAGGAAACCGGCATGTCCTAGAACGAAAAATTCGAAGACATGTGACATCTACCAATCCGCACTGGGCCCGCGTGGTGGATTATAGCCCATTCCCTCTCATAGAGAGGAGGCCTGTGTCCCAGCAGTGGGAACATTATAGGCTGATGATGTGTGATGTGTTAAGTTTGTTTAGTGAGTAAATCCTAATCCTAAGTAATATTATAAATGCGAAAGTAGTTTGTTTGTTACCTTTTCACGCCTAAACGACTGAACCGATCATCCTGAAATTTTGCTTATTTACGTTGTCAGGTGTACAGAAACGGACATAGGGTACCTTTCTCTAGAAAAAAGTACTGTTCCCGAGGAACACACCAATAACGTGCTTATGAGAATAAATGGCCACGTGTCTTTCGAATCATGATTGAATTATATTATTATAGAAACTTTGGTAGTGTGTTAAGAGTTTAATTGTTGAATTCAAAATTAACGTAAGCGAAGCTGCGGGCAAAAGCTAGTAATATATTTATATGAGAGTGTCAATAAAGAAATACATTGTGTTGACGAAGTAATTGTAAACATCTAGTTATTAAATGCAAAGCGAATATCTCATTATGTACGAGTATATACTTTTTCAAAGTTTCATGCATTATTCATTGAATGGATTAAGTAAAGTATCGATTTAGCAATTTTCTAAGAGCCCTGTATAATTTTAGGAGTTTCTGATGCCCAGAAAATCAAATTGAGTAGGGAATTTGGAAAATGTGCTTCTTACGAAACACGTTTTCACTAACAACACATCTAAATAGATGTGTAATAATAATATCTTGGGACAACCAACACACCGCCATCTGATCCCAAACTAGGCAGAGCCTGTACTATGGCAACCAGACAACTGATAAACATACTTATATATTTCTAAATACATACATATTATAGATAAATAACACACCCAGATACAGAACAAATAATCGTACTCATCGCACAAAGATTTGTCCTGTGTGGGAATCGAACCCACGACCTCCGTCCTAGCAGTCAGGGTCACTAACCACTAGACCAACAGGTCATCAGAAAAACAGGTCATCAGAGTATTTAGATGTAATAGATGTGTGTGTGTAATAGATGTGTTACATTTGTACTGAGAACATTACGCACTAATACATAGTGGTATGTACTACTACATACCACTGTATCAAACATAATACATAGAATATAATTGTCTTTATTATGTACACCATACAAATAACATGCATAAAAGAAAACATTTCACAATGGGAATATTCAAGAAAAAAAAAAACCAAATCAATCTTTTCGCAAATCATATTTTAATCAACATTACAACCTGATACTGACCCGCTTATTGTAAAAAACGTAAGAAAATTTAACCTTAAGTGAAAATTCACAGACCATACTTTGACTTTAGAAAGTACCACCAATCTTGTTAATACGAACTTCATTATTTTACAAGAAATGTTGGAAGTTATTGAACGCCTACTTCACAAGTCCAGTCTAAATTTTGCTCTTAGCTCTGATCTAAACAAGTCTACATCCCTATGTTTGTCTTCTCAAGTGCTAAAATATAGCACTCGCATAATAATTCTCCAAAAAACCCATTTCCTTGGTCTTTACCTTAAAGTTACACTTCTCCAGGCGGGATGAAGGGAATATATTGTCCTAATTCCGAGGAGGGTAGTTTGCAAATATATTTCGTTGACTACCCTCACCCTTTTTATGTCCAATAATAGCGCTCACCTGATGGCCTGTCGTTGTAACTTTACGTACCTAGTTTGGTGAGCGTCCCGAAATGTTATGTAACTATAGCTTAGTTTATTCTAGACTAGCTGTGCCCGTGACCTTCGCCCGCGTTATTATAAAAATTACTTATCTATTTGAATCGGATTTTGGTAACAATTTAAATGGTTTAAATTTTTTTGAAACGGTATCAAAATCCTTTTTCTAACATTAACTATCTTCTATACAGTAAAACTCCCGTCAAAATTGGTCCAGGCGTTTCGGAGTTCTTAAGTTCCTAACTTAAATCATGGTGTAATCGTATCGTATTCACCATCGAATCCGTCTGGAAAACGGAACAAAATAGACAAAGTCACTATAGCATTTTTAATATTAGTATGAATTATTGTGAAGGAGGTAAAATGTTAAGCTGAAAGGAAAAGTATTGATTCAACGTAATTTTGTAAGTAAACAGTGAAGTTGTTTACGAAACGATTTTGGGGTGGAGCCGTAATTCTATAAATATAAATTGTTTAAGTATTAAAATGATCAAACTTACAACTTCGATAATTCATTTATAGTACTTACTTGTCACATTTTAAAATAATCCTTTAAAAATTAAAAAATAATAATTAAAAATAGTAGCCCACCAGTATCGGGAACAGGGTTCAAGTTATCAGGGCTCCAGAGAGAGGGACCGACCTACGAACCGTGTCCAGGAATACTGCTTTCTGAAACAAGCCCTTGATCCAGCTGCCTAATGAGAGCCTCCTCTAACCTATTATTATATTTTATTTTAGATATATAACTGTAGATTGTAAATCAATACATACTGAATTCAAATAAAAATACTGTTTAGAAAATAAAAAAAAATCAAACTCATACACTCAATTATTGAGAAGCACACAAGTTGGAACGTTTTCAGCGTCATTTGTTCACATTTCCATCAAATTGTTTTGGAGCAGAGTACACAAACAATTTCTTTCATCTTCAAAAAGAGAAGTAAATAAAAATCTACATCGCTTACATATTTACGTAGCCGAGACACAAACTAAACATATACGTCCCTAGTTACGAATAAACAGATAAACAGACAAATAAACTTTCGAATAGACAAAGTAACATGTTGGCTCGGCTAGGGTCACCAATTCGAATTTTCAAAAAGTCTGACAAATGTCATCTATTTGCAAAAGAGTCTGCCGTTAGTTTACTTTAATGTTTCTTTTTCTATAGTCATTAGACTATTGATAATTTCGGTAAAAAAATTACTGGGTGTATTTGCTACTGCCGTATGAGATCTCGGGTTCGTTCCTAGGCCGTGCAAAATGTTTTCGGTTTTTTTCCAACAGGAATTTCACTAACAGTCCGGAGTCTAGATTTGTGCCCGATTCATGGCAATACGCTCGCTCCTTATTACATGGGGCTTAAAAATTGATTATCTTCTAAGGACATCGACGCACAATTGGTGCAATTAAAAAAAAAAAGCCACTGTTTCCTACAAAAGTGCCTACACGAAAAAATGAATGGAACAGCAGTTTTTTTTGATTGCCCATGTGAGTCGTTCAGAACGATAAACTGAATACGTGGTAATTGTTTGTACGTCAATGTCCCTTTCACCCTGTTTACAATGTACTGACAAATCCAAATGAATGGTAACCCTAGTTCCAGCAATCTAAATAATGTAGATTTTCAACAAGTCCGTTCGCCACAGGTAATGAAGTGGTTTTAGTGTACAGGGTGTTCAATTGTAGGTTCAATGTTGTTTACTCGTAACTTCGACTTAAATTAGAGGACGAATTTAGTGTATTTAGGTGAAAGATGTATTGTAAGAAAAAAAAATACATTTATTTGCGTGAAACTAGATGACAAAACAAATAATAAAGGAATAAGTTTGCAATACTTTGAAAACTTAAGAAAGAAACATGACTCTATCATTATATCTTTATATATAAAACAAAGTCGAGTTAGTTACACCACTTATAACTCAAGAAAGGCTGGAAACTTTTTTCAATCTTCAATATGGCTTCACTAGCCATAAAAAAGAATCAATTGAAAATATTTTCGTCACCCAGTGAACACGCATTTTACAGTCTTTTGTTCAAAATGAGAAAGCCATTGTAGCTAATTCCTAACATCGTTATTGGTTGAAAATCTATTAATATTATTGTATATATAAATTAGCTTGACGTCACCCCGGTCAGATGGCGGATGGCGTATTCATAGCTTTTAACCATTTTTTGAGAAAAACCTATGTTCACTATAGTTTTGTTCAGAGTGTGGAGTAGTGTTAACAAAAGTTAGCTGTGAATCTGCACATTATCCAATATTATACATATACAGTCAATCCTCTGCGCCCCGCTGATACCTAAAATTGGATTCTGCCCATCTTAACGTTGGACGTTCCGAGCCGTTAAAATTTGAACCGTTATACCTGCGCAGACCGTCATTCGCAGCTAACTTCCGAGCCGCCATAAAGTTTGAACAGGACTATACTTGTCTAAGTATGACAGTCTCAAACACTTAACACCCTGTATACAAAGGTTTCAACACACGTCCCCTAGGACCAGTTCAGACAAACCTCTCCTTAAGCCCTGTCTCATCCTGCTAATGCTTTTCTAGTGGCTAGCTGCTACTTAATTGCTTGTAGGTGAATATTTACCAGACCTCCTATGTCTTGGAAACTATGTGGTAAGGTAATATAGGTGATTGGATGGGCTTAAAACAAGGTTACTTGTGCAGATTCGATTTAATTAGCTAACGTAACTCTACAGATGTAATATAATAAATAACATTTAATGTTTAAGAGAAAAAGGCAAAAATCCGATATTTTTGACCTTTGATCTTCAATATTTTTTTTTTAGCAGCAGGAGCGGTGGGGACTTTTGATATTTTATTTGTAATGGTGTTAAGATCTATACCAACTTTCAGCTTGAAGCTAATTAATGCTAACTTACCAGTATTTTGACCGGAGTTATTATCATCTGCCGAGCCTTTTCCCAACTATGTTGGGGTCGGCTTCCAGCCTCACCCGGTTTCAGCTGAATACCATTATTTTACATGGAGCAACCGCCTATCTGATCTCCACAACTTAGTTAGTACTGGGTAATACTATTTGTCAGACTTTCGACCCACTGACTACCTGTAACGACTGTCAAAAATCTACAAATAACAGCGGGACCAACGGCTTAACGTGCTTTCTCGGAAACTCGGTATGTAATTGGTTACCCATCCAAGGATCAAGGCAAGCGTGGTTTAACCTGAAGATGGACCCGAGCGGTTTTTATTATTTAACCACGAGCTCTTCCGATTTTACCGGACTCTCCCCAGAAAAAAAATAAAAACCAGGACACCAGAAACACGTCTGCGGAAAACTATAACGAAACTGGGTCGCTCCGAAGTCCCATGTCATTCATATTCCATCCAAATTTCAAGTTTCGTGAAAAATTCTCTGACGCACATTTGGCGTCACGAATTTTGTCTTTCGTTTTTGGCAAGCAGCCCACTGTGCAACGTGCAGAGAAATGATGGTTCCCGCATCGCGAATTCACGTAGTTGTTAGACAAAAGAGATGTAATAACTGTCTTTTGTGGTATGATAAAATGTTCTATAAAAGGATATTATGCTGTGTTTTGAAGATCTTTATGGATGTCATTATCGTTCTAGCTTGGTTGGAGATGTGTGTTGTGTATGTAATGTTGAATTAAGGATCTGATGATATGGGCTGTGGGACTGTTCGAAAGAGATACCGCGGCCCTGGAACACAAAGTTCAAGGAAGGAACATGGATAGGTTTTAGTCAGTACAAGTCTTCCGCTCCGCCCAGAGCGGGAGGGGTCATTTGATGATTACCCATCCCAAAAAAAAGGATCTGATGATATTCACATTGGTAGGTAAAGAAAGGTAGGATAATACAAAGAATGTCACTATCACTACATATTATAAAATAAAATCCTCCGCCTGTCCTCTGTCTGTTCGCGATAAACTCAAAAACCACTGCACCGATTTTCATGTTGTTTTCTCAAATGGATCTTAGAGTAGTTCTTGAGGAGGCTTCAGTATATAATTTGTCAAGTTATTGTATAAATTGTCTAAAATATAATAATATTTTTTGGAGAACGGGAACAGGATCAAACTTTCATAATTACTTTTTAGTTACTGTTTAGTTATACACAATAAGGATTTAAATCCGTGTGAAATCGGGACTGGAGGTGAAACATTGCTGTAAACGTATTTCAGGCCCTTACTTTAATAATTCAGTCCCAGAGGACCTGATAAGTAAATTCACTCTCTTCTAACCCCTTCAATTTGGCCAAGAATATAAATTGAACACGTTTATAGATTGTGCAGGTACTTGTATGGTCTAGTACTAAAACCCTTCTCAGCAACGATTTTTCCTACACAAAGTAAGACAACTCAACATGACGATAACTTTACATACATTCACAAACAGTTCCATCTTTGCCTGTCAATCTAACTTAAAGTTAGCCTAGTTTTACCCCCCCCCCCCCCCCACTTGTAGCCTAATACCCCTCAACTTGAGGCTCACGATTGACCTAAATGTATGTCTATCATAGCTTAAGACTTCAATCTGAAAGTATACTTGAGGGGTTCCGGCTTTTAGATGTTATTGAGGTCAATATTGTATTTGAAGACCCCTGAAATGTAAAGTTATTAAAAGGTTTATAAGGGGGCTCTTGCGATTTTAGTCCTTGGACTAATAGTTGCTAAGGTTTATATGCTTGAACATAATCAGTCTTTCGATATGACCCTAATTATTACGAGCTTCTTGCGAAATGGTGGTTCAAGAAAGTAACTATTACCATACCATAACACTTGTAACAAAACTGCCACGTTGGTCTAGTGATAGCACGCGCGACTGCTGACCATGAGGTCCTGGGTTGGATTCCCGGGTCAGGAATAGTGTTATTGGGTTTTTCAATCACAAATTTCTCAGTAGCAGCCACGGAATCTGGATTTATGCCTGATTAATGGCAATAGGCTCGCCCCTTTTACATGGGACTTAAACATAACTGGTGAACTGGTGAAAAGTGTCTGCCTTATTCGTCGGGATTACAGGCGTGATGTTATGTTGTACCAAAACGAATTTATTTAAATATAAGAACTTTCAAATTCAAATTCATTTATTTTTCTTTACAAACGATTTATCATATATTAGATTTAAATGCTTACCTTCAATTCTACCCTCCTACTAAAGAAAGCAAGCTCATCGCTATAATATCATCTTAATTTTATAAGGTGTCAAATAACAACACAGCATTTAACGAGTTTACGAGCAACCTCAAAAGGGAGATAATTCCTTATGACTTTCATTTTGATGAGGAAGTTGTATAATGATACATTTTTACACAGCCCGAAGATAAAACCTTCTAATCAAGATGCTGCGAACAAGATAGGCCCTGTCGCGTTGTTTACAAAGTTGAGGATCTTTTTGAGATCACAGAGCACGGAGATACTTCGAGACGGGGCGGAAGGGATCCTAGAAGGACATGAGCTGACCTTATTGGTGATTTTCTGTACATCAATTCAACTGCGTAGTACTCCCAGCCAGTGTGTATGATCAGATGTATGAACGTGGACCAAATCAAAATCAAAGCATTTATTTCAGGTAGGCGAGTTACAGGCACTTATGAATTGTCGACAAGATAATAATGTAATGAAGCTACAGTCCCAGTCACAAGGTATAAAAACTGTGAAATTATTGTAGTTGCCCATTCCCTAGCGTAGATCTCTATGGAGAAGAATGGGCAAGAAACTCCATGGACACTCTTTTAAATCAGTATATTTTTACAAAACCTTGGTGGTTACATCATTCATGTTGAGATGGTACATCATGTGAGAACGACGTAGCAAGATGTGCACGTTAAAAGTGTCCATAGAAAAACAAAAAAAAAACAGTAAAGCCGTGGCAACCAAGAGATGACCAGTCACAACTGACAGTACCCGTTCACGAACATGACGCATGTATCAGCACCATTCAACTCAACCATTTTGAAGGGAACAAAATGATCCGACACACGCGCCTCTATCAGCGAGACCGTTGAGACGTCCAGCAGTGGGTGAAGTCGGGCTGTGGATGATGATGATTCTTTATAAAGATCTCTTTCAGCTTCAACATTTCCCTTAAGAAAACATAAAACTATTTATTATTTATTTAATAGTAAACACAATAACAAAGCAATTTCCTCGCTAAAATTCCCTCGCGACTGTACTAGACTAAGGGTCCGTTCACACCGAGACGCGACGCAGCATGCATAGCCAATGAAATGTGTATCTTTTCGTGTAGTAAATAAAGTTATATTTTGAGTCGATGTGCGCGCAGCGTCGCGTCGCGTCTCGGTGTGAACTGACCCTAAGGTAATTGCTGGATTCCCTACAGAGTCGCACACAATTACAGTACTCCCATCATAGTACGGTACCTACCATGGATCGCTTCGCTTCTTGCATTGTTTCCCAGGGTTAATTACCAATTAATGTCTATTAAAGTCGTCTGTAACATTCCTGGAAACCAAAACATAGACTAGAAATTAAGATGCTGTTTTCCTGAGGGTTGAAATAACGCTGTTGTTCCACGAATGTTGAGGCAGTGGTGTATCATAGTACACCCACATTTCGCCAGTTACCTTTAGGGTGCTTTTCCACCAGAGATGTGGTATGGAGCTATGATGCGAGGATGTAATAGCTCTAACCTGTGAAACTATGTGACCGTTTCCACTGATATTAAGCTACGTAGCGGTGCGAGTAAGATGTGTTATGAAGATGCGCCGCCGCAAAGTAACTGCGCGAGGAAGATGCGCAGCTCGAGCTATGGGATGTATCGATAGTAGGGAAGCGGCGCACATAGCTTAGACCATCCATAGCACGCATCTATAGCACACATCCATAACATGTATCCTTCCATTTAAAAACATATCTTAGTTGAATCCGTTTCCAACAGTGCTAGATTATGTGCACCAATGAATATGATTGGTGGATATCAAACGCATCCATAGCAACGTAACATAGCACATCTTTGGTGGAAAAGCACCCTTAAGGTGGATGCTCTAGGGTAGCCTGCGATTTTTTTTTTTTTTTACGTTTTTTTGCAATGGACAGTGTCAGGCTGTATTTTGAATAAAATATGATTTGCAGCCGTAATATGCATGTTTAGTTACAGAATTATAATCATCAATACAGAGGATTTTATTGATGATTATAATTATATTGAATTTCGCGGGTCACCCTCGCACTTTCCTCTTACGTCACATAGAATAGGGGTCGAGCTTCTTGCTATCCAGAACACAAATCCAAACACACTACTGAAAAAATTGAATAACATTGTATCCGAGCATGTAGTCCTCTAACATAACATCACGCCTGTAATCCCCTAAGGGTTGGTCAGAGGTGTACCTAATAGTACACCCACATTTCGCCAGTTATGTTTTAAGTCCCATGTAATAGGGGGCGAGCCTATTGCCATCAACCGGGCACAAATCCAGACTCTGTGGCTGCTACTAAGAAATTCCTGATGGAAAAACCCAATACTTTGCCCGAACTGTGAATCGAACCCAGGACCTCATGCTCAGCAGTCGCGCTCGCGACCACTTGACCAACGAGGCAGTTACCCGAGCTGGGAATTTTAAATCCAATACTTTACGATCGGCAGTAGCTTGCGCCCCCCTGCACCAACGAAGTCTGCTGAAAACTGTCTAAATTCTTAATAGTCATCTGCCTAGCCTTTTCCCTACTATGGTGGGTTCGGCTTCCGTTCTGACCGGATGCAGCTGAATACCGGTATTTTACATTGAGCAACTGTCTATCGGACCTCCACAACCCAATTAGTACAGGGTAATACGACACTCTTGGTAAGACTGGTTGTCAAACTTTCGGGCCACAGACTAGTAAGTAACCTGAAGATCGATCCGAGGGGTAGCTCCTCTTTGACGGCGCGTTCGTGTTCCACGCGCGCCTCAAAGAGATATCAGCAAACAGGAAGGGGCCCTCAAGAGCCGATGCCTGCCAGGGCTGCGGGACTGTTCGGAAGAGATACCGCGGCCCTGGAACACAAAGGGCAAGGAAAGAACATGAATGGGTTTTAGACAGTACAAGTCTGACACTCCCTTCCCCAGAGCGGGACAAGTCATTTGATGATATCTCATACGAAAAAAAAAAAAAAAAAAATGGGTAGCACCTCTCTTAGCCACGAGCGAGTATAAATGCTGAAGTAACTCTATGTAGGTGTCTGTCATTCGGCACTGGCACTCGAGTAGACCATGGTTAGGATAAAAGATACTTTTTATTCTGTTAGTAACTATGTTCCCATGGGATAACTTCCTTCCTCCACGCGGGCGACCAGCTAGCTTCTTGCTAGTATACAATAATCCAAACTATGTCTACTATACTAGCTTATGCCCGCGGCTTCGGCCGAGTGGAGTTCGGTACTTATCCCACGAGATTGTAATGTCGGGTTTTTTTTTTTTGTGAGTATCCAGGTTATAAATTATCTGTATGCAAAATTTAATTCCAATCCGGTCAGTAGTAGTTTTTGCCTGAAAGTGTAACATCCACACATCCTTACAAACATTATTAGGATTTAATAACAACATACGTCAGTAACAGTATGTATGCCAACCTTACAAAGCCATAAAGTAAAACAGCCATAAGTATTCCGCGGCACGTATTTAAGTTAAATCAACGTTATTAGTAGATAGGTTTCATTTCCCTTGTTCAGATTAATGTTATGTTCTCGTTTTGAATGTTAAAACATAGTGAAGAAAAGGATTTCAATGGTAAGATTCGTTCGACAGTGTTAAAACATAGTTAAGACGAAATAATAAAGGGTTTAAAACACCGAAAATATCGAAAGTCAAAGATCGGAAGTTAAAGTTCGGAGTTAAAAATCACGTTTTACGATAGGACTCAATGTAACGCATTCAAAACATTGTGCTGATGGATGGATTGAATAGTTCGGGGGTCGTGGAGGTGTTTAA
Organism: Lycophotia porphyrea; assembly: GCA_950005105.1. NCBI lineage: Eukaryota > Metazoa > Arthropoda > Insecta > Lepidoptera > Noctuidae > Lycophotia > Lycophotia porphyrea. The sequence continues at coordinate 3,272,291 of OX465400.1, read as the reverse complement.
AGTAAAAATCTCACATTAAAAACATGTATTTAAAACTTTTACCCGCAATACAAGTCTAGAACAAAAAAAATATCGGAATGACTCGGAGAACAAGCGCTTTTCGGCATCGTTAAGAATCTTTTTACACCCTTTATAAAGTATAGTAAATACCGTAAAACAAGAAATTGTAGCAGTTCTAGGGCACTACTTGAAATTACACCGGTCTAGGCATTTCATTTAAAACTTTTAGCATTCCAACTATATCGTCTGGGAGACCGCCACAAGAATAAAACACTTTTATGAAAAAATACCTGTACCTAGTCAACTAAAAATGCAACCCAACTGGGAATGGACTATCAACCAGACAAAATAATGATATTATTTTCAGGGTTTTTTAGGTTTTTAGGAACGTCATCATCATCATCATTAGCCTATAATGTTCCCACTGCTGGGACACAAGCCTCCTCTCTATGAGAAGGAATGGGCTATAATCCACCACGCACCGAACGTAGGTTATGTTAAATTTTATTTACTGATAATTTGTATTTTGAATAGGCTGACACAGGTCTTTTTATTCAAAGTCTATACAAATTACAGTAGAGCGTTGTGTCTTCAAAAAAAATCAAGTAATAAATGATGAATCCCTTAATAAATGACAATATTTTATGAATCGTTAGCTCTCTGCCTACAAAGTAACAAACGCGAGCTTATTTCATAAAGTTTTGTAAGAACTAACAACAGTAGTAAATGTAGTTGAAAACTGTTCCACTTCTATCTGCACCCTCTTTGTCACAAATAGGTGAGCAGAGAAACAAGTTTCATTATTTCTACATTAAGAAAAGTTTGAGCATTACCAGTCAGATAGAATTTTACAAATGAAAAAAATTGCACTACTTTTGGCTTCGTAGAAGTTGGGTTAAATAAGTTCATTAAACGAATAATAATGAATCTGCTATTCATATTATAACAAAACGTTACCCAAAAGCTTTTGATCAAGTATACTTGACAGAACAAGAACTTCCTGTTTGACAAAGAAGACTAATGACTAATGTATGTAGTTTTGTTTTCGAAATTAATTAATTTGAGTTACAGAATTTAATGTTAATGCACATATTAAGTGTATCCTCTTTTGTAAATTTCGCAATCAAAATTAGGTTTACTGTAAGAAAACCCAATTCTGGGTTAAGCTCGCCATTGTTATTTTTAATTTGTGTGCAATCAAGAACAGGAATAAGAATTAGCTAAACACATATTAGAGGTACTAATGATGCCTTTTATTACGAAAAACGGGAATCGATTTTCAAATCTTCAGACAACTTTTATCTAACGCATAGATATGATATCATTATTCTGTAAGAAACTTTCTTACCCAGTTTTTATTCCTCAGTTCAAACTATTTGATGATTTAAAAATCAGTCCTTGAAGTTGCTATACATAACTTACGTCATACTCAAATTACTAGCTAACTGCATTATCACCACACAATTTGCATCTCTTGAAAGCTCAACATTTTCATTTCATAAAACACATGATTTTAATATTCGTCCGTTTTTCCCTCAGATTTTATATCCATCTATTATAATGTATTACTTTTTTACTAGCAGTGTATGTAAGCTCACTGCTTAGAAGTCTGCATCAAGATTGTCAGCAAACATTTTAAAATGGAGCGTGGAATAAAAGAAGGAAACTCATTGTGTCCTGCCGGAGTTATATGTTACAAGAGGCAGGAAAATGTGATGAACGGAAAATTCGCGAGGGAATCCGCATCACCATGCCCATTGCTCAGGATCACCAAACTAGTGTTAGGACTGTGATGTCAAAAAAAAAACGCAACCACTCCCGGGAGTGCCGACAGAAACGAAAACCTTTTTTCTGTCAAGATTCTGGATTCTTTTTAGAAAATATTTTTGCATAACTCTTTTACTTATACATTTGACTATACATTGTTTTTTTTTGGGCTTGTAATATGTTGCAATACGGCTAACCGCACTTTGCAACGAAAAAAAGATGGTTTAATCCCCTCTTTTTCGTTCTTATTCTTATTCGAAAGTGAGAAGGGACGGAGCTATAGAGGACGTCTACCACCTCTCTTTCCCACTCTGGAATAAGATTAGAACAATACTGCTTTAAGACGTCATAGTAAACCCCATGAACGCACATGTTCCGTTTCTTGCCGAAATTAGCCGTCTTCAGGTTCTCCAAATAAATATATGACATGGTACCCAGAATGAGGTGCTGGTGACCTGGACGCGTACCACGTGTGATGGTTCGAGGTGGCACGGGAAAAAAACCTCCTGGAAGGAATTGAGGAGGCTTTTGCCCAGCATTGGGACGGAATAGGCCAACCAGGTGGTGGTGAAATTTAAGTTCATTGAGTACACAACTTCTATTAAAGTCTGCGAAACAATTGGTTTGTAAGAAGTGTTGACAATGCTGCCTTTTTTTTCGGATGGGAAGTCATCAAGTGACTTCTCCCGGTCTGGGCGGAGCGGAAGGGAGTGTCAGACTTGTACTGACTAAAACCTAACCATGTTCCTTCTTTGCCCTTTGTGTTCCAGGGCCGCGGTATCTCTTTCGAACAGTCCCGCAGCTCTTTGACAATGCTGCCTCTAGTACACTTCAACCAACTTATCTGTTTAGCCGGAAAACAGAACCAAAATAAATGTACCAAGCTTGACATATTGATGCATTTTTCCCTTAAACTACACACTTAAAATGGTCATACTTTAACGGTCGCTGAGGCGTCTCAATGCTTTGTGGTACACAAACACGCCCACATGTAGGCAAGTGTGCAGTATCTTTGTAGAGCCCAATATAAAGCTCTTAGTCCGGCTTAGCGCTCCGGCGTGCAATATGAACGATCAACGTTATTAGACTCTCGTGTTTCAGACTGTGTGGAGAAAGGCTAGGCATTGTCGATGTGATATATGGGTGTTTTGTTAAGAGGAAATGTGGGTGGTTTTTTTTCCATACAAACGCTCTCGCCTGTTTTCTTTCTGGTTTATGACTATAAAGCTATGATTTTTTACAGTTAAAAAAATATCAACCTTTCTATATTGGTATGTTTTCCTTTTTGATGATACATAAACTGTATAAACACTAGAACCTTTACAAAATGCTCAAAATTACCTATTCAGATCGTCTGTCAATAGAGGCCTAGTATACAAATTTGACAACTATTAATGAAAAACGAAAAACATAGGGACAGTATATATCCTTCTTATTCAGTTTATGAAATATCTTTAAATTTGGTCGACTATTGGAGGAGGAAATAGTCGAGAGCCAAACCTCGAATTATGACTTTTTACTATTGTTGTCCATATCGCCCCTATGACGAAATCACGCTTGCAGAGCGACAGCGATATTATCTCCAAATACGTACCGTGTTTCCTCTTAAACGAGAGGCATACTAGGTTGTCTGGCAGATAGAACTATCAGTGATAAGACTGCGATAGTACCCATAAGCGTTACAATACTGTAAGTTTTGGGGTACAAATTAGTTTTTATGGTACGAATACAATAAAAGTAATTAAGAGTTTTTTAAATATGAAATGTATGGTAAAAGATTTATTTTGGATTTCTGACTTTTCTAGTACCAACACCTCAGTTGGTCCTTAGAGTTTTTTGATTTTTGTCAGAAAGAGGATTGACTGGCATCAAAAAAAAAATTGCCATTTTTTGCTGACTTTTTCCTCCAAATGTCTCACAAAATTAAGGGTAGTCCGTTTTGTTTTAGTCACAATGGTTAAAGAACTACCTTCCCTTACTGCCCCTTCTAAAAAATCCAACTAAAAGTCCCTTAAAAAAACATTTTCAGAGTCGGTGTTTTTTCTGTAGAAGAGCCATCTACACCGGGTACTCAGCGTATTACAAAAGATGATAACCCAGACAAATTCAAAACACCTGCCAAGTACGAGTTGGACTCGCGCACTGAGGGTTCCGTATAAACTTGTAGGTATTTTGTTATTAAACTACATATTTTCGGTTTTCAGATTTTTTCCTTTACCTGTGCCGACTGTAAGACATTGCTTCTTGCCAAATTTCGTGATTCAAGGTGAACGGGAACTACCCAATTTTTGACCCAAAACCTATAGGGTACTTCCGGTTGACCTAGACTTGTCAATTTTGGTTAAAAGCAAGGTCTTACAGCACAAATAAAGAGAAAAGTCCGAAAAATAAAAAATAAATAAAATTAAGGTAAATTTTGGTACTTACAAGTTTTCGGGAAAAGCTAAATTTGCCCGTATCTTTTTATTGTGTTGACTCAGGACCTTGATTTTGACAGACAGATAGATGGACAGACGGACAAGAGAGTGAACTTATAAGGGATCCTTTTTTACCTTTTGAGGTACGGAACCCTAAAAACAACAAACAACAATTTACAATTTTTCACGAACAGCAATAACCCCTTATATTCTCAATTTCATTAAAAAAATAATCTCACGAATCCTACACGAAGGACGAAGAACTAAAACCAATTTTCACTAACACCTAACTCAACGCCTAAATAAAATCACTCAAGTTGAATTATCAACTCTCTGCTTAGCGTCTAGAGTTGGAATTTTGGTTGGAATAACAGTGGAACAAGATTTAAGCTTTCATTTTGGCGTTAAGACAATAACCTGTAAAAACGCAGGCTTTCCTCTTAATCCTGGGGTTGTGGAAAAAACCACGTTTCCCTTATCATAGCAAAAGTCTACACGCATGTAATCCTACCGAAATATGACGCATTTTCAGCAGCTTTTTGCCTGAAAGATTACGGACAAGGAAACCCACTTACTGTGCAGCAAAGGCTGAACGCAGTTTTTCGCTTTTCATTTTTAGGGTTCCGTACCTCAAAAGGTAAAAAAAGGAACCTTTATATTTATAAGATCGCTTTCTTGTCCGTCTGTCCGTCCGTCTGTCTGTTTGACCGTGTATCACCAATTATTTTATCAGGAATGGGTGGACCCAGCAAGTTGAAATCTATACCAAATACTGAAATCTATAGTCCCCATAAGGTGTATAAAAATGAAGGTCCTGGGTCAACACGATAAAAAGATATGGGCCAATTTAGATTTTCGTGAAAATTTGTAAGTACCAAAGTTTACTTTAATTTTCAACTTTTTTTATTTTTCGGAATTCTGCCTTTACTTGTGCTGTAAGACCTTGCTTTTAACCAAAATTGACAATTCTAGGTCAACCGGAACCACCCACCGGGTTTTGGGCCGAAAACTTGTATGGTAGTTGCTGTTAACCTAGAATCACGAAATTTGGGAAGAAGCAATATCTTACAGCACATGAAAAGGATAAAAATCTGAAAACCGCAAATATGTAGTTTAATAACAAAATACCTACAAGTTTATACGGAACCCTCGGTGCGCGACTCCAACTCGCACTTGACCGGTTTTTTTACTTAATGTAAAAACTTTGAACCTGCATAGAAAGTGGGTTAGAATAAGTGCTTTTTAGGCTTACTTAGAACTTCCTCAAAGTAGCTTTTGGCTTAATGGCCCATGGCTTACAAAAAATGTGCTCACACTCAACAGTTTTAGAAGTAGAAGATCAAACATATACATGTATATATTTTTTAAATATAAGGTACCTTTTTACTGAATTGAAAATATTTAAAAGTGGAACTGGTGACAGAAAACCTGTGTGATAATCGGAAGTCATGGCATGGGCATGTGATGCGGAGGAATGAGGAAAATATCGTGAGGAAAGCTTTGGATTTTTCCATCAGGAATTTCTCAATAGCAGCTACTAAGTCTGTGTTTGAGCCCGGTTGATAGCAATAGGCTCGCCCCCTATTACATGGGACTTAAAAACATAACTGGCGAAATGTGGGTGTACTATTAGGTACACTTCTGCCTAACCCTTCGGGGATTACAGGCGTGTTGTTATGTAGGTATGAAAGATTTGAATATGAAAGTGGATGATTTCGAGAGTAAGGGAAAACCAAATAAGATGGAATCGCTATAAAGGGACTAATTGATAAGATAATAACCCATTGAAAAGTATGGAAGAAGAAGACTTGTTGTACCGATCCCAAATAAATTGCGATAACGGCAGGAAGGCTTAGAAATCTCTGAATAGACTCCGAACCCAAGTCGGCCGTAGCAGACAATCTCTTCAGACGGCTCAGATCTCAAATGTGTATGCGGGATGTGTCCACATACAATGGCCCGTCTTCCATCGTGCACTGCATGCCCTGACACCTGTGCACTTGACTGCATCAGCGGGCGGAGTTGGCGTAGCTGAATTTTGGGAAAAGCCAAAAATATTTAATAAAAATTTGCCATCGACACGCTAAAAAGAAGAAGGGCAGGAGCATGAATCGAGAAAACACCTAAATAAAACACAATTTGTCGTGTTCATAACTCGCGTCACTAGATAACGAGGTAAAGTTTCTTAAACTTATCCTGGTCTACTACTTGTGTGAACTTTCAAGATGTACAGCTTCATTTTTTAGAGAAGTTTTATCTTGTACTCTTAACTCTTGACAGAACTCAGTCGCTCTCGAGATTTGAACAAAACTTTTTCCCAGATGTCTTAAATGCATTGAATTTTGGGTTAAGCTCGCTTTTATACATAAGCTGGAATATTGCAGCAATTTATATGTATTCTTTTTTCAATTACTTTGTATTACCTATGTAATTGCATGCTTGGTCCCGTTTGTAGTATATGAATTAAACTAAAATAAAATCACATAAAATCACATGAAACTCACAGTCAGACATGGAAACCCAGTTTGTTTCATATTATACATGCACAGATAGATCTACAGGTTGTCGAAAAAAGTGATAATAAAAAATAACAAAATAATGTTTTTTTTTTTATATCATTTTAGATTGAAATATATTAAAATGTAATGAATGTGTATAGACCAAAAAAGTAAAAAAAAAAAAAAAACTAAATGAATTAACGAAATGAAAAACCACAATCAACCCATCAAACCATCAACTATATTTTCAATAATTTAATGCAATTTCAAACCAACGTTCATAAGATAAAACAGTAGCTAAAACCTATGTATACTTATATACAAACGAATACATCTACAAAAATGTAAGCACACCCCATCAACTTACACACGGCCAATTTTCTCTCCGAACACCGAGTGAAAGCGTCATGTTACTTATTCGGTTTACGTCAAAAGTCCAGATGAAACCCGACACCGAAACGCACCCGCCTTTGTTTATCAATCAAAGTACTTCCAACTAAACGCAATACGCGGATCTCATTATGTGGCTCATAGAACAATACATCCCTCTGGAAGGTAAAGCCTCCGCAGCGCTGTGAATCAATAAATATCTTCAGCTCAGACCCATTGTCGTAATTTTTGTGCATCGCCAAACTCACATTTGTCGGCGAACCTCGGCAGCCCTCGGTAATTATCGTCGCTAACCGCAAGTCTGGAGAAAACTGTTTGTACAAACACAACTGGAGTCCAGCTCTGCTAGCCGTTGACGATAACGTGAAACTGGGTCTGTCGTACCGCGCACTGATCGAAAAATCCGGGGTCGGCGGGTACGCAAGCGGCCTGAATCCAATCTCGGTACCAAAACAAACGTCAGGCAGCACCTTGTACATCCACTGCGTCACCAAGCGTAATGTGTTTGGGTCCACATCCCGCACTGAACATGAAATGGAACCAACTGACTTCTCATTATCTTTCTCGAAAGTTATTTCAGTTTCTGACGACACCAAGTCCCTGATCCTCGACGTTAGCCGCATCTCGTACGCTCCATCTAAAATTTCCCTGTACGTGGCCGTCGCAGAACCAGCGGAGTCTATCACGAGCCCTTCACCGGTGCTTTTTGGCTCCATTTCCTTGTGAATTAACTGGAGGAAACACTTATACGACTCTTTAGTCTTCCCATAGTTGTACTGTTGAACGAGTTTGACCTTGTCCATGATTTCTCTGAGGATGACCAGTCTGGCGCCGATGAAGCACTTGGGAAACGTACTCTTGGCTTCGGAGTGGACGTCACATAGCTTGATTGTTCTGTACCTCCGTGGCTCGATCACGATAAGCTCTTTCTTCTTCGGGAGTAATCTTTGCAGTGAGGAGACAAAGCTGCTGACTTCTTCCTTGAGTTTTGCCTCGTTTATGTCCATTATGATTAATTTATTTATTTGATATTTTGTTTGTTGGATACAGTCGGATAACAGGTCAAACGTCATTGACCTGTCTAGTTTTATTTTCGTTTGGCTGAGTACTAACGACGTGTCCGGCCAGTCGCACGCTGCAAGGAGTATGTGTATTTTTAGTTGTCTTTGAGATAGCGCGGATTTATTTTTGACACTTCCTCTTGCTGGGCGAACTAAAGCTGTATGTACGCGCTAAGTGTAGTCGTAGGTAGGTACAAGCTCTTCGATCTTAGATTTTTTTGCGCTTTAATGGCATTGATCGAGGGGCGTCGCGTCGTTAGCGAACATTTCAAAAAATCGTAGAAATTGTATTGAAAAAAAAGAGGGCCGCTGTAGTTCCAATTTTTTGGTCACGCTTACACTCGAATAGATTCATGTACTAACTGTTCCTGTCTAACTTCTTAATAAAGCCCAGCCCATAAACCTGAAAATATAAATAGCAGAACAAAAATCGAGTCAATATTAACCAAAAAGTCTACGTAGTCTCTAACCACTAAGTTACTATTTTCCAGTAACAGGCTTTATTTAATTACGTGTTGAATTTCCGTCGTTTTTTCTTCAAACGTCGTTTACTCTCACCTATAAGTACATAATGTTAACAGGAAACACACTGATTCCATTGAATGTCAATCTGTATCTCCTCCAATTTATTAAAGAGGCCGTCAATCCGTCGCTGGCCATTCATGGCCCATCCATTCTTGTTCGATGTCCATTCATGACACTCTTGTTTACTCGACCGTGACTCTTGGTAACACAACACATCGCTGTAGATATTATATTTATAAGGATACCTACCGTTGGGTATCTTTCAGGGGTATATTTATTTATAGATGATTGATGTTGTTGAGTTATTGACACATAAGAGACAACTTAAATTTTAAACTAAAATTTTAGTAAGACAATGTCTTTTGCAGATAATAACCGCCGAACGCCATGACGCCATCTTGTATTTTCAACGATTTTTGACAACATTATCACATAGAGTGCCATCATGGCACTATAAAGTACGCCTTGAATGAAATACCCAGTCCGACAAAGTTTTAGTCAGGAATAAAAAACGCTTTGTTCTCAAAATTCTGCCTAGCCTTTTTCCAACTATGTCGGGGTCGGTTCCTAAGCTAGCCACCAATATTTTATATGGCGCGACTGCCTATCTGACCACCCATACGCAGTTACTGGGGAATACCCCTTGGTAAGACTGGTTGTCAGACTTTCAGGCTTCTGAATACCCGTAACAACTATGAAATGACAAGATCAACAGCTTAACGTGCTTTCCAAGGTACGAAGAAGTCTTAATAACTAATAAATCAACTACGCAATAGTACCATCTAAATGCCTCTTAATTTAGCCAGTCAAGTTCCAAAATGATTTATTACTTGACCCGTTAGCCCCCACCTGCACCCAACTACCCATATCTCCAGGGTATACCAGTTTGAACCCTTTTAGCGAATTGCTGCGAATGTGACGAGCATTTGAACAGACTATTTTTAGGTTCAAAGCAGAATTTATTTGACGGAAAGTAAAAGCTTTCCCGTGATTGTCGAGGGTTTGAAGTGGTTTGTTAGGGGAAGGTTTTAAAATAAAATTGATTGGGTCGGTAGTGAATAGGGATGGGTCGTTGAATTTTTTTGTAGCTAAGGGCAGGAGTAGATTGATTGATGTCAGAATTACACATTTTGTGCAAGTTAATATCATGTGTAATCTTGCTTTATCTGGAATTTAAATGGGGAAGTATGTGCATATCGTAGTTGCAATCCATTGTGCACTTGTGTGTGAAAGTCGTTTTTTTTTTTTAACTGCTGAAATGCGTGTGAGTTTTTCCTTAGTGAGTTTCACACATAAAAGTTATTTTTAAACAATTCGAATGAATTTCACAAGGATGCATTGTGGTAAACGTTTGTGCTTGTACTTAGTAACTAATAGTACCATGCATTTGTAACATTGTTTAACGAGATTAATTTTAAAAAAGATGACCGGGTTAGTTCCCATTTTGGCCACGAGCTAAAATATCCATGTACAGGGGATGCCTTTAATCTCAGTTTTTTTTGCCTGACGGTTCCGTTTGTTCGTGTTACCGAGGCCACTAATGAGGTTAATCTTTACATAAATATACAAAAATACAGGTGCAAACTAACACAAAACACAAGATACTATAATGAAATCCTAAAAGGTAGGTAGCTGCTCCCGTCTGACCATCTCTAGAGAATATTTAAACCGAGGCACCAGCGCGGACTTGCGACGTAAACCTGAACGATTTTTGGTTAGATGATAAAACTTTTCTGTAGCATTTTAGGATAACGTTTTGCGACAAGTACAATAGGTAGACAGGATATCATCCATCAATTGTATAAAGGGTGTAAAAAGACTCTTAAATAAGCCGAAGGGAACTGGTTCTCCCCGTTATTGCGATATTTTTTTTTTGTTCTAGACCACACCTGGGAACCTTCTAGTTACGGAGATATTGAGGGTCAAACTTCCAATATTGTCCCAATTTTTTTTTTAAATACATTTTTTTAATGTATTTTTTTACTTAAGATACCTTGGCGACGCACGTTCTATTCAATCCATCCATCAGCACAATAAATTAATACGTTACATTGACTCATACCGTAAAACGTGATTTTACACCCCAAAAAAAAAGTCGTTTCCAAAAATTATTTTTTGCGTAAAGTTACTTAGTTTGATGTACATAATGCTTGGTTAACGGCTTCGTGAAGAGTATGTTTACACCTTGTATGTGAACCTAGACCCCAAGCCCCTAGGGGTGCCGCGTTGGTCCTACTCCTCCTGCTGAACATAAGGTCCTGGATTCGATTCCCAGGTCGGGACAAGTGTTATTGGGTTTTCCATCAGGAATTTACCAGTAGCAGCCATGGAGTCTGGATTTGTGGCTGGTTTATGGCAGTAGGCTCACCCCCATTACTTAAAACTTAAACATAACTGGCGAAATGTGGTCATACTATTAGGCACACCTCTGGTTAACCGTTCAGGGTCTACAAGCGTGATGTTATGTTAAAATCGGTCATACTAACGTAACGGTTCGAAAGAACGGCTGTTCGAAAGAGATACCGCGGCCCTGGAACACAAAGGGCACGGAAGGAACATGGATGGGTTTTAGTCAGTACAAGTCTGACACTCCCTTCCGCTCCGCCCAGAGCAGGAGAAGTCATTTGATGATTTCCCATCCGTAAAAAAGAAGAAAAAAAAGGCCCACTGCCTAAAGGTTATTGAAACCGTACGTTTTTAACTGAACTCTGGTAAAATAAACTACGATGGTAACGGATACTATAAATATTAGGAATAGGTGTGAATTCCGCGCAACACCGCTCGCTTCCCGGTTCGATACCCGCCTCGAATAATATTTACTGCTTCGAAGCGTGTGCTGTTTGATTCCTTTATTTATTACCCGACCACAGCGGTGTTGAAAGAAGGTTCTGTATTTTTAACACCGTTCTCTTTGTTATTGTAAATTAATTTTTTGTACTAAGTGAAAGCCACGAATTGGTTATGACGGTGTTAATTTTTGTAGCATTTAAGTAGCTATGCTTTATAGATCTATGGTGTTCCCACAGCTGGGACACAAGCTTCTTCTCTCTAAGAGGTGATGAACCGTAATAGCCTAGTCTTTTCAACTATGTTAGGGTCGGCTCCCAGTCTTCCTGGATTCTCCTAAATACTGGTATTTTACATGGAGCGACTGCTTATCTGACCTCCACAACCCACTTAGTACTGAGTAATATAGTCAGAGGCCCGGAAGTCCTGTAACCAGTACCTGGAACGACTGTCAAAAATGTACAAATGACAGTCTGGATCAACGGCTTAGCGTGCGTGCTTGCCGTGGCATAGAGGAAACTAGGTGAGTAAAAGGTGGTCACCCATCCATGGACTAACCTAGGCAAGTGCGGTTTTCTTTACCTGAAGATCGACCCAACTGATATTTAACCACGATTTGAACGATTCATATCTTTGACTATCACAATATTCCCTATATGGCAGTTATAATAAAAGCTATGAGGGTTCCGGATATTATAAATGTTTATAATTTATTGGTAGCGCAACGTTCCGGGTTCGACACCCGGGTCAAACATTGTTTACAATTTCAGCTCGTTCCGTTTTGTAATATATTACATGAAACAGATGTGTTTCGGTGGTTACTCGACCGTGCAAAGGATGTGTAATGGTTTTACTAATAAAATGTTGTTGCTGTAATTGGCTGTGAAAGGATGTTAGAAATGGTTCGATGTTTTTCGTAATTCTATGACGCTTTAATTGCTAAGAGGGTTGGGTAGAAATTGACTGCTAGTTCCTAATATTGTTGTGAACAAGTTGAAATGTATATAAATCGTTTTTGTGGTATTGGGAAGTCAAACAAGCGGTTTGTTCGGTAGACATTTACAGTCTTATTACAAAAAGCGGTTTAACTAAAAAACCTGGTTTAAACTTCTTTAAACTACGGTCTAAACAAAAATGGTATTACAAATCGTGGTTTTGCGATAAACCGTTGACTATATCATGGTCTAACGCTAAACCTCGGCGACCCCTAGTTTAACGATGCCGATGGTCTAAGTCACTAAATCGGATCCGTCAAAGTTTTTTATTTTTGATTTTAACATCTTTTTCATTGTATTGTGTTGTTTTTACTCGAAAATGGGTCATACATGGTCTATTTAATTGATGTTGAATTTATGTTTACTTACTTTTTCCTCGGTAATCCAATTCTCAGATCACAAAAATCAAACAAAAAAATCACATTAAATTATTAAAATTACTAAAGAAGTACAAGGTAACAGAGCAAGAGGGTAAACAAAGAGGCAATTGTTCTAATAAAGACTTAAAATTCCAAAGCTAAATGAACTTTATTCAACTTGCGATGGTTTTGTTTAATGTTATGGTTTCATATAACGCACGAGACTGTTACGTTTCGTTACACGTACTTAGATGTATTTTTAGAAATTAATACGACATTAAGTAATCTGCTTTAACCTAAACTAAACTGCAATCGACGAAATAACTAAATAATGTTTATATCCATGCAAAATAACCATGTCTTAATATTTTAAACACTCCTAAACATCATCTAATCATTAGCTTATTATCAAAACGTTTTCTATTCTGGGCATACGAAACGTCGCAATAGAATGAAATCATGGTGAACGAATGATATTTGTATTAATCTATGGTTTATTTTTAAACAATGTTTCAAATGACGGCACTAAGAAGACCACGGTTTTTTTAAGTTTTGTAATATGAACAAATTTAGACCATGGTTCTGCAGATAAGCCTGGACTAGTTAGTACAGGTTTAAACCAAGGTTTATTTAGATTTTTGTAATAAGACTGTTACAGTCTTATTACAAAAAGCGGTTTAACTAAAAAACCTGGTTTAAACTTCTATAAACTACGGTCTAAACAAAAATGGCACACACAAATCGTGGTTTTGCGATAAACCGTAGACTATATCATGGTCTAACGCTAAACCTCGGCGACCCCTAGTTTAACGATGGTCTAAGTCACTAAATCGGATCCGTCAAAGTTTCTCTTTTTGATTTTAACATCTTTTTCATTGTATTGTGTTGTTTTTACTCGAAAATGGGTCAAACATGGTCTATTTAATTGATGTTGTGTTCGTTGTTTTATTTATGTTTACTTACTTTATCCTCGGTAATCCAATTCTCAGATCACAAAAATCAAACAAAAAAATCAAATTAAATGATTAAAATTACTAAAGAAGGTAAAAAAAGAGGCAATTGTCTAATAAAGACTTACAATTCCAAAGCTAAATGAACTTTGTTCAACTTGCGATGGTTTTGTTTAATGTTATGGTTTCATATAACGCGCGAGACTGTTACGTTTCAATACACGTACTTAGATGTATTTTTAAAAATTAATACGACATTATGTAATCTGCTTTAACCTAAACAAAACTAAATTCGACGAAATAACTAAATAATGTTTATATCCATGCAAAATAACCAGGTCTTAATATTTTAAACACTCCTAAACATCATCTAATCATTAGCTTATTATCAAAACGTTTTCTTTTTTGGGCATACGAAACGTCGCAATAGAATGATATCATGGTGAACGAATGATATTTGTATTAATCTATGGTTTATTTTTAAACAATGGTTCAAATGACGGTACTAAGAAGACCACGGTTTTTTTAAGTTTTATAATATGAACAAATTTAGACCATGGTTCTGCAGATAAGCCTGGACTTGTTAGTACAGGTTTAAACCAAGGTTTATTTACATTTTTGTAATAAAACTGTTATTGACTAAATCGCCGCGGGTGGTCGTTAGTCTTAAATAGGAATACAACTAAGAAATACCCTACATTACAGTTTTGAAATAAAACTTCTTTACGCACGCTTGACTTGGAGAGTAAGCTGGTGAATGCGTTACGAAAGCGTTAAGACGCGTTCGGGCGAGGCGAACGAAACATATAGATGGAGCTAAAGAAGTTTTACTTCAGTCGTGTGGTCTAAAGCACACTCGTTTTTTGAAGTTATACTTCTTTTGGCGCGTTAGGGAAAAATGATGAGAGTACATTTTTACGATGCGCGCGCACACCGTCACGAAAAACCGACAACCTGAAGTTAGCTAGTCAACATACACCCTGAAGTTAGCTAGTCAACATACACCTTGAAGTTAGCTTGTCAACATACACCCTGAAGTTAGCTAGTCAACATACACCCTGAAGTTAGCTAGTCAACATACACCCTGAAGTTAGCTAGTCAACATACACCTTGAAGTTAGCTTGTCAACATACACCCTGAAGTTAGCTAGTCAACATACACCCTGAAGTTAGCTTGTCAACATACACCCTGAAGTTAGCTTGTCAACACACTCCCTGAAGTTAGCTAGTCAACATTTTAGTTTTATACGCCAAAGAAGTATAACTTCTTTCGTGCGTGATAAGTACACACACACTTTTTTTCAAAAGAGTCTCATAAAATTATCACCACTACTCTCAAAACGGGGAAGGAAAACATAGTGAGGAGTCATTACTGTGACATCTGCCAACCCGCACTGGTACCGCGTGGTGAGTACAGCCCACTCCTACTCACTGACACCACCACTCGCTGGCTTTTGTCCCAGCTGTGGGTAGATTGTAGGCTGATTCCGCTTAGACAAAAATATTTTCAATTATCAATATTCATCACCATACGAGAGTAAGTAAGCAGTGATGGCCTAGTGGTGTGCCTTCGGCCTGTCAAGTCATAGGTCTCGAGTTCGAACCCAAGATACGCACCTCTGATTTTTCGGATTCATGTGTGTATTTTATAATTATTAATGCTTCGGTGAGGTGAAAACATCGTGAGGAAACCAACATGCCTGAGAGATATTCCTCGGCGGCATGTAAATTCAAGCCAAAGGCCCATGAAATAAGTTAAACATTTTCCTTCATAAAGCCATTCCTCAACAATTCGGACGGGCTTAAATATTGCCCCCTTACTCTATCAGGCTATAAATCGATCGGTTTCCAGTTGGCGTCAAGTACCTCTTAAATTGCTCATAATATCCCGAACCTATTAAAGTTGATGGGACAAATTGGACTTATTGAGCCCTCCCCTTTGAGTTAAAACAGCAGATTTTGTTGAAACTTATTAAGTGCCACCCTTAAGTTTCTCTTGAAGTTCACATTTAAGACTTATTTTAGTTTTAATTAAGTTTTAGAATTGGTTACTAAGAAGGGGTCGTGATTTTGTAAATTTTTCGAGTGGTCAGTTATTTACTTTAATGATAAATTATTAATGAGGAAAACGGCTTTTTCAAGAGTGGCTAACCCACTCGCGATATATTTTTTAACATACTATCAGACTATCACGTTGAAAATTATTTTATATCACATTGATTTCAAATAATTTTCAACGTTTAAAATCGAAGTGTAGGTCCTTCCCTTGCTCGGATCCTCTACTATTAAGCAAAAACAGACATTGTCGTTTTACAAGCGTGAGTGACATTCAACTTTAGGGTGGTACAACAATTAGGCTCATTTATTATAATTATTTATTGATATAGCTTATTTATTCATAATTCGCCACCGGTGGCGTGCCGCGGACACTAAGTCGCGGGTGGTCGCCACGCGCTACACGTGTGCGCCGATTCTATACAAAAAGTTTAAAAAATCATGTAAATAGCTTGTCGCCAGCCACCGGTGGCGGCCACCGGTTGCGCGGAGCCTTAGATCGACAGTACGATAACTTAAGCCACAGTATTCAAAATTTTGCTGACGTGTCCTTGTCTTAAATGTTTTAGAGAATCTTTAAATGGAAATTACATCTAATTTCTCGCGTTTTATCCGTCAGTTTCACTAAACTACCCTTAAATACCTCTTTTCCAATTTAGATAAGTATCCGTCCATTAATATTAAACTGATGATGGAGTAAAGCCGGCTCACCAAATAAAGCCAACAGGCGATTACCGCTCTTGTAATTAATGCGGCAGGGCTGAAATTTGATTAAATCCACTATTGAAATGCTGGCTGGCGTTGTAAAATGTAAAACACTAAATCTGAAATTAAGCAAGGTTTAACTTTTTAACTGACTGGCCGACACTTTGACAATTCAGAAGCATAATTGGTTTAATTAAATTGAAAAGAGTTTTGAAGAAGCGAGATCCGATTCTGGTTGAGATGAATATAAAATTTGGCACAGACACGAACAACTTTTTCATGAAAAGGTCATATTAAATAAACTTAGAAGTTGTAGTAGTGATTTCGTTTATTCATTTTATATACACATTTTTTTATATTTTTACATATTTCTTAAAACATAAGTATTAAAAAAAAAACATTTAAAAATATAAAAAAGTAGTAGCCCACCGGTATCGGGAACAGGGTCCAAGCTACCGGCGGTCAGGGCTCCAGAGAGAGGAACCTCCTAACAATACGAGCCGTGTCTAGGAGAACCGCTTTCTGAATCAAGCCCTTTATCCCAGCTGCCTAACGAGAGCCTCCGCAGTTGTTGGTCGAGGTTCTTGGCAATTAAGCCTTTGGCTGAAACGACTATCGGCACAATGATCGCTGAGCTCACATCCCACATGTTGACACCCTCGCGAGCCAAGTCAAGATACTTGATTTTATTATTATAATTTTTTACATATTCGTACGTGTTACCGCGTGTGTTAGCGACACTGACCGCAAATTGCAAAAAAATAAGTAGGTAAGAAAATTAGAATTACGCGTCCTACCCTAGCGCTCACCTCAAACAAAAAACACACAGAGATGACTCAATAATTTCATAAACTGATCCAAAATTTTGAAAACAACGGCCCAAATCTGAAAGATCTATCTTTGGTAATTAATGTAATTATGAAGTTCTTGCAAATTAAGACCAGAAAGCCACTGCTGTTACTCAGTCCTAATTAGCGGTGGTTTGCCGAAAACATTGGTTCATCAACTAATGAAGGAATATTCCTTACGGTGTGACTCACTGTAGATTTCTAGTTTTGACGGATATTTTTCAATTTTTGAAGTGAAAACTTCTTTAGCGGCTTTGTGCACTTTTTGGCATTGGTAAAAACTGTTAAACTCACGTCAGATCGTCAAATCGAATCGGCGGCGCAGGGCGCTCCCGCGATTATGCGTGTAGTTTTAGCTAGATGGCATTGTTTCAAGTTTTCACTTCTGCCGGAACTCCCGGAGTGCAACCCATCTTTTTTTGTTATACTTTCTCATATTACGCATAACTAACTAACTCTCAAATGTTGGACGAGAGTATTTTTGCCACCATCTGTATTTATAGGGTATATAATCTGCCCAGCCTTTTCCCATCTATGTTGGGGTCGGCTTCCAGTATAACCAGATGCAGCTAAATACCAGTATTTTACATGGAGCAACTGACTATCTGACCTCCACAACCCAGTTAGCACTGGGTAATACGATACCCCTTGTTAAGATTGGTTGTCAGACTTTCGGGCCACTGATTGCTGTAACGACTGTCAAAGATCTACAAATGACAGCTAAGACCACGAGGCGCGTTGGAAACTCGGTAATTCGGTATGTAATGGTATCACATTTACCCTAATAATAGGTAATTGATCAAAGAATCAGTAGTTAGATAACCTATTGAAACGTAATACATGTTTACCCGTAAAACCAACCACTTTGACTTGGCAAATAAACTGACAGCAGTATTAAGAAAAACAACATTTTCGGGTCAAACCAAAAAACAATTTCCCCGATTGTTTCTATCTAAAAATAAACAACCCCTTTTCTCCCCGTAACTGTCGGAAGAGGGTAGTAGTGACAATTTAAAATTGTGCGGGTAGAATGACTTCCTAAAACTGTGCCAAATTGTAACTTTCAACGTCAGAATGTTTTCAAGAAAGGGGTGTGACATACGGACAGACATCGCGTCTGCTTAAGTGTTCCGGTTCGCCAATAGTTTCCGCCGAACATTGAGATAAAAATAAAATGGGAATGTGAATATTTTGTTCGGAAAAGGCAGAATGAGTTGATATATTTTGTTATAAAAATTCTTAAAATATATATCATCAAAACATATTTTTATGTATCAATAATAACTGGTTTCCTGAAATACCGTACCTTTTTTGGAACAACTATATTATTTTGTATCAAAAACGATATTTGTTAGGGAAATAGCAATAGCAGAAGTGTACTATCAGGTACAACTCTGCCTAAACTTTCGGGGGTTACAGGCGTGATGTTATGATGATTATGAAATAGCATTATCGAAAATTACAGTTAAAACACAATCAGATATTCAAAAAGCGTTAATTCCGTAGCTTTTCAATGGGCTCAAAAAGTAGGAACCTTCGTAAGTAGACATACACCGAATCCGGTATTCTTACAAAATAAACGCGAACAAAGTCACGCAAATCCAATATAGAATACCCGTTGTAACACACGCCATTTTGGTATTTAGCAAAGCCACGTTTCCTTAAACGAACATAATACCAAATATTACTCACAAATCTGTCCAAAAAGGTGGTATATCAAGAGATAAAAACCATTAGCCGCCTGTTACGGAATACCGATAATGTGTCAACTTTTCAAATAATGAACAACAACTGGTGGCCACAGTGTAAGTTAATACAGTAGCTCGATATCATAATCATTTGCCTAGTCTTTTTTCTAACTATGTAGCGGTCGACTTCCAGTCTTACCGGATGCAGTTGAATATAAGTATCTTAATGCACTAGCCGATGCCAGCGACCTTCGTGCGCTTGAAATTATAATAATAATATTACTTTGTTAACAATTTCAAAAGTTAATTTTTTTTTATACGGACCCTAATCGTTTTTTCTAAAATAAAAGTAGCATATTATGTTACTCTTTATACTTAACGCTGCTATCTGCCAGTATAAGTAACGCCAAATAAAAAATCAAAATAAGGTTTAGAAATATAAAATCTATAAACGGTTTTGGAACCAGTATAGGTAAATTTTTACTTTACATACCGAATTGGCAGATAATTTTTATCTAGATATAAACAGTGGCATCCGAATATCATGAAACAGAGAATTTGCGGTAGTAAGTATTTAGATATGCTAAACCAATCACAGCCTGCAGCTATCATTAGATTTGCATAGATTATACTTGCAATATCGGGGTTTAGTATGTTCAAACATGATCAAATTATTAATACAATGATGTTCGATGTCTAAAACTGCATAAATTAACTATAACACTGAATCAAATCAAACTACTGTAAGAGACTATAGTATGACCACTTTAAGTGTACAGTTAAAGGGGGCGTTGCTTGTCAAGAAAAAATGCGGCAATAAAAATACATCATCTGTGAAAATTTTAACTGTCTAGCTATCACGGTTCATGAGATACAGCCTGGTAACAGACGGACGGACGGACAGCTTAGTCTTAGTATAGGGTCCCGTTTTACCCTTTGGGTACGGAACCCTAAAAAGTATGCCATGTCCTGAGATTTACTCAATTTTATAAAAATAATCGTTTCGCCATCAGAGGCATGAACAGGTAACAGACAGACAAACAGACAAATATACCGATAGACCGACTCACAACGTTTGTTTTGAAAACAAAAATGTATTTTGAAACTTATTCCTACGAGCTATTGTCTTTTAAGCTTGGACCTCTGAATCTTTTTTACGCTATGATTGTAGATATACTTTCGTTTAACTTATCGACCTAAATCTAGTTTTATCGTTTTAATAAAACGTTTTTAAGTCTTACTTAGACTACTTTGAGTATTTTTCGTTGATAGACTTAAAGTTTAATTAAAGAAGCCGACCCCAACATAGTTGGGAAAAGGCTAGGCAGATGATGAGACTTAAAGTTTAATTATTTTAGTAATCGTTTTAAGTTAGAAGATTTTAGACCAAATGTGCAGAGAGGTCACGTATTTTCTTCATCTATGTATGAATTGCAGTCACATTTATGGTTGTCCGGATTTGAACCCACAATCTCATGCATGAGAGGCGTAGATATATTATCAACCTCAGGGAAACAATTCTTGGGCTGCGGGACTGTTCGAAAGAGATACCGCGGCCCTGGAACACAAAGGGCAAGGAAGGAACATGGATGGGTTTTAGTCAATACAAGTCTGACACTCCCTTCCTCTCCGCCCAGAGCGGGAGAAGTCATTTGATGATTTTCCATCCGAAAAAAAAAGGGATAAAATTCTTAAAATGGTCACAAGTGACAATTCATAATATTAACTGTGTCTGTAATTCATATTATTATCCTATTATGATTCTGGTAAAACGGGCCATGATAAAATCATCATTCTCCTGGTCTGGTCTTATTCTAATTTATTTTGGGACCGGCGTAGCATGTCTTCTTCTTCCATACTTCTCTATTACTTGTCATCTCAGCAGTCAGCTCCTTTCTTCTCATATCATCCCTCACACAGTCCAGTCATCGTTTCTTTGGTCTTCTTCTACTCTTATTGCTATCTAGATACATACTCAACATTTTCCATATTTTGATAAAATCAAAACACATATATGTACGTAATTTTTTTCACGTTTCCAAAACCAAACTAACTCACAATTTCCTATTGTTTCAGTGTAACAATGTGGTCAGCAAAGAAGACTGACAGCAACAATGCCAGCACTCCCTCTGCGGAGGAGGAGATCAAAGTAGTCCTGGTAGGAGACACTCAGTGTGGGAAGACCTCGCTCGTCCAGAGGTTCGTCTCCGACACCTTCATTGAGGTAAGTCTTTCGAGGTTAATTTTATTATATCGTGTGTCTCTTAACTGCCAAGGCAAGAACGTGCCTTGCCGTGCTCATTGTGGTTAAAAACGTTTTACTAATTATTTTTTACTCGATCTTAATAAAGGTGGTACGGAACCCCGCCCGGTTTCCACCGCAAGCGGAGAGGACCCATTAATGACTTCTTTTACCTCGTAAGAGAAAACTGCTTACATGTTTTTCCACCAACAAAGAGTCGAGCGGAAATGACTCAGCGGGCAAAAAGAGTGGTAATGAGCTCGCTCTGCTCATTCTTGTTGTATTTTTCTTTTGCGGTGGGAATCAGATGGTTAAACTCTTTTTTGATGGAAACGCAAACCTATATTTTATGAAAACGAAGTCCGCTTTGCTTAGCCATTTCCAGCTCATTACTCTTTCGCGATGAGAACCGTACTCTTACATACGTACAAACTTTACCTCTTTGTAATATTAGTATCGAAGTATTCATCTAAAGAAAAGCTAAAAACAGCTTGTTGATCTTACTTGTAAACCTTTTTCAGGTTTTTTTTAGCTTACCTTAGCCTACAATATTAGCAAATATGGAAGGTGTTACCAAATTATCGCTGATTTACACCTCCACCACTTAGACCAGAAATAAAAGCCAATGAGAACCACTTGGAAATTAATTAGTTAACCACCCGGAACTGACACAACAACACAATTATAATTACAATCAACACAAATCGAGTAATTAACGTGTTATTGACAGATGTTTAATTACTATTAAACGAAGTTCCTGCCACTGACGTTTGTGAGATACACAGTGAACCAAAATAACCACTTTCTGGAGCCCTGACACAGCCAGAAGGCGTCGCGACAGACCTCGTAGAAGATGGCGGGACGAGCTGGATAAAACCAACGACCAGTGGCCCACATTAGCTCTGGATCGAAACAACTGGAAGTCATGGGGAGAAGCCTTTGCCCAGCAGTGGGATGACGTAGGCTAACAGTATCAGTATAGTTAACTCTGTCTGTCCGTCTGTCTAATCCACAATTTACTCATGTCTATCTAAATATTAATAACTGACAGTAGATCAGTTGAAGAGCCTTATGGCGGAATGGGAGACTCGTGGCATAAAAAAAGAAAAAGTTAAAATGTATTAATCTAGTTAAAAGAAGAAAATTGTATGAATATATGGATACTCAAGCGTTCAGCTCCATTGTTTCAAGGCGCGCGATCGAGCATGTACATTTCAGGCGGGATGCACGATCGGGCCGCCTTGAAACAGTGCTAATACGGTGCAGCCAGTAATTAGTTATTCTGTCTGAATTGACTAAAGCGGTCTGAAATGATTCTAGAGGAAAGGGCCACATATTTAATCTGAATTGATAAAACCGTCCTTTTGTTAACAAAGAATAAAAAATGGAATCGTAAGGTGTGCCCATTGTACGGAAGTACTGCAGTGTCGCGTGAAAACTGTCCACACTGAGAGGAGTGAACTTATACGGCGAGAAGATGCTGTTGCAAATGTTATTTTTACGAAAAATGAGACCATCTACGGTTGAAGAAAATTTATTTCGCTCAAAAAGAATAGAATTATAAACGTCTATGAGGAAAAACATACGTAATACTTAAGATAAAATAAGCCATGGTTTCCCTTGGTAATAAACTAAAATTAAGTTAGAAAAACTTACAATTCATACATATACCATCTCCTGACCCGGTCGAGTTAATCTACCGATTTAAATCTTTGGAAAGGGTATTCGTAGAGAATTATAAGAACGCGTAACTTAGTCTTAACTCTATAAGGAAGTTGTAAGACTGACACCAAATTAATACAGTTATACCAACGACTAATTCTCTTATAAATATCTCGCTCGAGGAAGCTGTCACATCTCAATCTACATAATTACAGATAACACAAGACAGACACAGATTAAATTTCACATACGCTAATTATGACAGTTCAGACTGACGCCATGACAGTTTGCCGTTGTTGTTTCAGTAAAATTACGAAGTAAACATGTTTTGAACGATGAAAATATCACCATGAAATTGGGGAATTTGCTTTTTGTTTGCAATTTTCTGCCTTCTTTTATTCCTTTTGTTTTTTTCTTGATGAGTAATTGTAGGGAAATGTCAACGGGTTGTCAATGTCAAGATTGGTTTGACGTCAATAAGTCAACTTTGTTCTTTGTTTATTTGTTTGTAAATATAGTGACATTCATAAAAAAATTTCGTTATTTTGATTTGATTGATGAGAACGTGGAAGAACCGAATAGCCTGCAGGTGGTGTAGTTTCTGTCTACACCATGGGTAAAAGGCGTGAGTTTATGTTTTTTTAAGAACTTCACTTTTGTCTGTTGAAAGCTTTTAAATATCCTAGTTCTTTTTAATTACAACTAGTTAACTAGATAAGAGGGAATATAAAATAATAAAAAATATGTTACTCATTTATATTAAAAAATATAATTTTATTTTATTTGTATAGTGCTGTGCCCAACAGGGTCCATAATATTGTTCTTACCTGTAAGCATTATGCAATACCTTTTTAAAATTGTGGAACGCAAATAAAATGAATATGAATCATTTTCTTTTTCTCTGTGCCCCTCACACTAGAAGTCACTGAGGTTATAACTAAAATTGCAATATTCTTTCCCAGACCGCCAGTGTCACGTTTCATACTGCAATATTTGATACTTTTCTTTCTTAAAGTCTCCAACATGTCATGTTTAACCCCTCTTTTAATAAAACCATCACGTTTACCAAGAAACAGTTTAACACGTCTCATTTGAACGTGAGAATGCGACAGCAAAAAAATAACTTTTGTAGTTAGCTTAGCTTGCGCCTAAGATAACATCCTGTCGTTAATTTGTCTTAGCTATGCGATGGGGACCTTGGAGTTGTATTAGTCCTAGCTTGGCCTTGTCGGAGCTTGGAAATACTCTACGAATTACCCTTCTTTTGGGTACCGTCGAAAAAAAAAGGTACTCTTAGCAAAGACACACATATGTATAATCTCAACATGAATGATGTAACCAAGATTTTGTATCAATATTTTGATTGAAAAGAGTGTCCATGGAGTTTCTTGCCCATTCTTCTCCATAGAATCTAGAACTACGCTTTGGAATGGGCAACTACAGTACTTTCACAAGTTATTATGCCTTGTGTCTGTGACTGTACCTTAGCCTTCTTTGTTTTTCTGACATTAAAAGTGCCTGTAATGGTCTAATTGAAATAAATGCTTTTGACTTTGACAGACAAAGATGGACGCGTCTTTAGTTGGAACATTGGTACCTATCTAAACCGTGGTCAGTTGACCTCTGTGGCTCGCAAAAACTGAAATATGGTTTATATCTGTTCAAACCAGCTTTCCGTCCAACTAGATTCAGTTGAATACCGAATAGAGCGACTGCTTATCTGACGTCCACAAGTCAACTACCTATTGCTTGTTTCCACATCAATTGGGAAGTCTTTCGAGTTTTTCACTATTATAATTCTGTTATTAAACGAAGGGCGAGCGTTATGCGTATCGGCAATAGGCTGGCCCCCTATTACGTGGAACTTAAACATAACTAATAAAATATGGGTCTACTATTAGGTACACCTCTGCCTAACTCTTCGAGGATTACAGGCATGATGTTATGTTAGAAACAACACAGCTCTCATTACTCCGTCAAGGGACATGAATGGAAACAAAAAACGACAAGTCGACGAGAGTTTTGCTTCGTCCTAAATAAACATCCGCCATGTTCAGCGGCGGCCGTAAGACTCCGCTTTACAATGCTTATGAATAACCTACACACATGGCTTAGGGATTTTTTATATGAATGAGTATTTTTTGTGTATTGGGGGCAGTTTTACGCACTTTTTAGAGTTCCGTGCCTCAGTCGGCCAAAACGGAACCCTTATAGGATCACTTTCTTGTCCGTCTGTCAGTCTGCCAAGGCTCTTTTTCTCACAAACGCGTGGAGGTATCAAGCTAAAATTAATATCAAATACTCAAGTCAGCTATCCGTTGGAGCAAAGAAAAAATCAAAATTGTAAGTCAACGCAATTAAGAGATCTTAAAGATAGACCCGTGCGGCTTTTATTATTTAGCCATTTATTTGTCTCTGCTACTAATTATTTCCACAGTCGACCAATACCAGGAACACCGCCAAAAACAATTTAACACACACAAAAATAGCCTTTATTCCAATCCCTTACCAACTAAACACTGCACAGACAGCACCCACAATTCGATCACAATCAAAGATTAAACCTCACTTTGTCACCATTAATACGTTTTAGCGATCCCCGGACACTGATTGACA
This sequence comes from Lycophotia porphyrea, assembly GCA_950005105.1. Taxonomy (NCBI): domain Eukaryota; kingdom Metazoa; phylum Arthropoda; class Insecta; order Lepidoptera; family Noctuidae; genus Lycophotia; species Lycophotia porphyrea. The sequence continues at coordinate 3,246,727 of OX465400.1, read as the reverse complement.
TAAAAAAATGGCTGATATACATCGATGGCTCGACAAGAACAAATGACTGAATTACAATGCAATCTAACAAATTGGCCAGCATTGGACGGTGCTATCGATTTTACAGCCTAGCATCACGTGTTCGAAAGCACAGAAGTCTAATTAATACCTGTTTTTGTTACACTATTAACATTTTTCTGCCCGCATCCCAATTTATCTGGGGTCGGCGGGCATGTCTTCTTTTTCCATACTTCACTATTAATCGTTATCGCATATTTTAATTAACATTTAAACGCATCACTATCACCGCAATATTATAAAACTAAGTCCTCCGCCGCGTCTGTCTGTCTGTTCGCGATAAACTCAAAAACTATTGCACCGATTTTCATGATATTTTCACTAATGGATAGAGTGGTTCTCGAGGATGGTTTTAGTATATAATTTGTCAAGTTTTTGTATACATTGGCTAAAATATGATATTTGTTGGAGGTGTAACAAACAAACAAACTTGAAATTTGGCAGGGAGGGAGCCACGCCGGGCGAAATCGCGGGTAACAGCTAGTGACGTATAAAAACGGCTGCTATACCAGTCGCAGTACATCAAGTTACCATAAACTGTCAGAGAAGAGTCTGAAGAGCGGCGCTGCATCCTACACCCAAGCCTGGATCCTTTTTCGCGGACATAAAACTAAATATTTTGCATTACATTTTATATCATGGAATCCCGCAAAGTCACGTCTGATTCTGTAACTTAAAAGCCCAATCGTTGAAAGTTGTTGTAGACTTTTTAATAAGTTCGGTTTGCATTCGTGGACCTTCTGCGCCTTCACGAAGTAATATTTTGTTGCCCTAAACAATACCTAAAAAGCATGACAATTTTCCTGATCGATTGCTAAAGGTAGGACCTTCTCCCCTATCGTGTTTTCTCATTCTAACCATAGTTTATATCAGGGAATTTCGAAAGCACTTTTGTTTGATGGTTGGCAAATTTTTCTATGTGGACTGGCGGAATTTGGCGTGGGTCTGTATTCAAATAGGCGTATCGCATGAATTTGGGATAGAACCAATCCATCGTCGCGTACAGTTTGACAGACCTAGTTGTATTTTTGTTGGACGTTTACGTTACGTTTACGTTATTTTTATGGACGTTTTTGGGTACAATGTTTTAATTTGAAAGCTTTTCATAAGTTACAGAGTCCGGAATACCTTATTGGTCTAGTGGGCGCTACCACTACTGCTGAGCATGAGGTCCTGGGTTCGATTCCGAAGTCGGGCAAAGTGTTATTGGGTTTTTACATCAGGAATTTCGCAGTGACAGCCACACAACTAGCGAAATGTGGGTGTAATAATGAGTACGGATCTGCCTTACCCTTCGAGGATTGCAGGCGTGATGTTATAAGTTATTTTATATTGCTACAACTGCCTTTAATACCGCTAGCACTAAGCACTAGATAAAAATAGAAACAGACCCAAACACAACAGATATATCAGCAGCAACCTTCAACCCCGCAATTACAATTTGAGTGACCCTCCCTATACAACGTTGTGTACAAATAAGTGAGATTTATAGGGGAGATGTGACTGAAACGGACTCCGGTGAGCTCCTCCGCACGACACCGGTCGAGAGGACTCGGGACGTTGGAAGGAGGGTGGATATAGATGACACAGTTTAAAAGATATTCCGCTTGTTGTGCAAGTTGAAATTATTCGAAAATAAAACAAGTTATGATTTCTGCTGATATAGAGGGAAGTACATATTAAGAATGATCCATTCCTCCGCTATACTTTTCTGATTAATTTCGTTGCGGGATCCAAGACGCTTAAATTGTTTCTCTTGGACTTCGTCGAGCTTCATTATCTTGGCGCGTTTCTGGTGGTCGCCACTGTTGGTTATGGCTTTCAAGAGTTGCAGTGGTTCGGGTAGAGGAATGGGCTTGTCCCAAAAAAAAACCTCATGATTCAGCTGAAAAGAAGCTAGCGATTAAAAAGTTAAAGCAAAGGTGAATCCTTGATCTTATTAAAACGTAAATATTTCTCAATGCCAACAATCCATCAGTTTTACACAATTTAAAATCTTAAATTCTTTACTTACTGCCTGCTAAAGCACCCTTAATAGAAAAATGCATTCTGCACACGACTTCCTTATGTAATAGATGAGCAGGGTAGGAAAGTTTGTATGGAAATCATATCAGGCACGGTACTGGTTACACTTAGCTTCATACAATTTTCCAATCATAATACTGTGCCCAATATTGAACAGAAATCAATCCTCTGGTCCTAAATATACAAAAATAGACGATCACCCAACATTTAGAGCGGCGAAATATATCTCCGACACGAAGATTTAAATCATAGATTCGCCATCATAGATTCGCGCCAAAAAGGTTCATGTTTCTATTTTGATGACAATTTGAATATGATTTTCGCCTCCGTCTCCCCAAGTGCGGAACTTCAGCAAGAAATCGTACCTCCGCACCCGCTTCTGTTAGTTTTTGCGGAGTTATAACGGATTTTAGTAAAGTTTACTATGTTAATAATACCTACATAGTAAACTTAACTGGTAATGTACTATGATGGTTTAGTAAAAATAAAGACTTCATGAATATGATAAGGTACATTTAATTTAATTAAAAACATTAGCGTCCTTGCAAAACAGTCCGGTAATAAATGATTAATTATCTTTTCCCGACTTCCGCTTTCGCCACCGTTTACCTCTGCATCCTTTGAGGCCAAACTCTTCACCTCCGCATCTGCCTCTGCTTCCTAAAAACACCTCCGTTACAGCTCTAATTTGAATGGTACTGTCTCGCTCACTCATACTGCATATCGTATCTATCGTTTCATGCGGGGTGTACGAGCTCATGTCAGTGTAAGCACTTTTTCTTGAAGGCACATCTTATTATATAAATCTATATTCTAATGGTTTTCGTCTCATTCAAGCACAAAAACGGTGGTCAATACCAATAACGCGATTGATTGAACATTGATCTATCAAGTAGAAAATGGTTAGATTGGTATTTTGTACTAAATATTTGTCGGTTTTCGTCCGTTTGTTACAAATTGCTGGTATCTATTGTGTTGGCTTGAGATATGAGATACAACAGATTATTTTAGTGTTCCATAGAAACATCTTTATTGATATTTATGTGGGCATCAGAAAATTTATATCTACTACTTATTCTAACATCTGCATCATTATCCTCGTTCATTACCATATACATGTTAGCCACACGTCTGGATTTGTGCCCAATTGATGGCAATAGACTCGCTCCCTATTGCGTGGAACTTAAACATAACTGGTGAAATGTGGGTTTAGAATTAGCTAGACCTCTACGTAACCCTTCGGGGATTACAGGCGTGATGTTATGTTTATGGGGATTTTCCTTTGTGTTATGTATTTCCTCAACACTGCTCACAAAAACGGTGACGGAAAACATCGTCCGGAAACCGTCGTAACGTTTTTGAATTTGTATATTGCCTATATAACACTAATATGTATAGCATGACCCATATTTTGGTCAGACACTACACATTTTCCCCAAGCGTAATAGTATGTCATCTTAATAAAACTACGTAAGGCATCTTAGCTCATAAATTCTTGTAATATTCTGTATCCCGGGTATCTTTTCTTAGCTGGTTACCCAGTATTTTGATAAAGAATCTAAGTAGATGTTAGAATGAAAATGTAAAAATAAGTACCCATGAAATGTTACTGAGTGGGGTCATAAAAAGTGACCCGGAGTTGTAAATTATGTTGTTCTTTGTAAGAAAGACGGTGTTGTTGTTGATGAAAGTGCTAATGTGCGTTGTGTAGAAAATTATGTTGATGAAATTACACATAAACATAATATCACGACTGTATTTTCGAAGGTAGAGACAGAGTTGCACCACATCTTGGCAGTTATGTATAAGTTCCATGTAATAGGGATAATTTTATTGCCATCAACCGCGCACAATTGCTGCCTCCAAGGTGCTAAACCATTGTTGCCTGTTTCCGACCCAAAAATCTAACCTCATGCGCATCAGAACCTAGACCACATACATATTATGGCAATAAATGATCTGAAATTAGAAACACACATACATACAAAGAAACATTGTAATTTAAATAAAAACTTGTAAAAGAGTTAATCATTGAACCGACAAAATCGATATGGATTACGGGAACTGGCTGTAGTGTCTTGAAGTAAGTCTGTTAAAATACTAAAAACGGAACGTAAATTTTAATTTTATTACAATTCTATGCATAGTTAATGTTATATGTCTATGTTATCCCAATGCTGAGCAAAGGATTCTCCCGGTGACCTCCAGTTTTTGAACCCAGGGCTTATGTGGGCCACTGGTCGATGGATTCGTCGAGTTCAGCGCGCCTCGCCATCTTCTACGAGGTCTGAGCCAAAAGAATAAATCGAAACAAAGAAAAGAACAACAAACAAAATAATATTTCACAAACAATCATAATTCCTTAAAAGAAACTCATTCTAAATACGGGTGCACACGTATTACGAAAAGAGACAAGGAAGGCATATAACAAAACAACAGCTAAAGAATGAGACAACAATACTAAGTAAAATGTTTCTTAGAAGGAAGTTCTTAATTCGTTTTAAAACGAAAGTACGTACTGTTTAAGACACGACTGCTTACTTCATTTGGGTGTAGGATTCAAGATTGAAGTATTTCCGTTAAATTCTTTGAAGGAACTTGGTATTGTGTCTGGTGTGTCCCTCTGCATTCTATGGCACAAATGTTGGTCTTTGACAGTGGTTACGGGTAGTCAGGAGCTCAGGTCTGACAACCAGTCTTACCAATGGGTATCCTGCTAATACCCAGTAGCTGGTTGGAGTTCAGTAAGCTAGCAGTGGGCCTAACGGCCCTTACTGCGCCGGATGTATAATTATCACCACTCTTTTTGGCTATTTGATTAACCTTTTGGCCGCCAGAGCATAAACGCGGAGCGGAGGCGGTGTCAGACTTGTACTGACTAAAACCCATCCATGTTCCTTCCTTGCCATTCGTGTTCCAGGGCCGCGGTATCTCTTTCGAACAGTCCCGCAGCCGCCCTGCTAACTAAATCTGGATTTCTGATTTAATGTTAAACATTACCTAAATCTAAGTGCCAGAATTATTTGAAGTCGGTCTAGACGTTCTGACCGCAATTTCGAAGGTAATTCAGAATTAGCATGAATGCGTGGATTTGTGGTAATGGGCCTCGTAATTATGTACGTAACATGTTTAATACTTAGTACAGGGGTTGAGAAAATACCAACAGTAAAGTTTTTCTCTTGAATTTGAGAGAAAATGAATGTTATAATTTAAATAAAATAGGAATGCTTGTGACTCCTTTTCTGTAAAAACGTAGTTTTCTCAAAAATAATCTGCTGTTTCTCGGGACGTTTTAAGCTCGCAAACTTCTTTATCTTACTAATATTATAAATGCGAAAGTTTGTAAGGATGGATGGATGAATGTTAGTTACGCTTTCACGCAAAAACTACTGACTGGATTTGGATGAAAATTAGCAAGCAGATAGTTTATAACCTGAATTAACATATAGGATTTTTATTTTTATCACGGTACTACAATCCCGTGGGACAGTACCGAACACGCGAGCGAAGCCGCGCGCATAAGCTAGTTCTCCATGATTGCTTCTATAATTTCATTATTTTCAGTAGCTTTCTTACAGGGAGTACCAGTTAAGGGAAAATTAATACAAATTCAATTTAAAAGTTTAGTCGTTACATTCCCTTTGTCAATTACGAACTGAAAACTTCCGTCTTGTGTTTAATAATAGCATTATTATTTATTAGTACGGAAAGCAATAATTATAAAGTTATTATTTAATCAACTTCTCAGAGGTTCTTGATTTAATAAAAAACAGTTGTATAGGGTCTGTTAGCGTTCTGGGTATTGCGCGATAAGGATAAATTTTTTGACGCCCTTTGGTTCTTTTCAGCTTTTGATACAAGTACATTTTTATGATATAAGTATGTACGGGTCGATAGTTTGATCGGTCCATTCATGGATGATCATTGCTTGCTTACACGTGAACCCCTTCAGCGTCTATGTTACGCTGCCAATCGTGTTAACAAATATCTATGCGTTTTTGGAAGAAAACATCTTTTAGATGACTGTATGAGTACGCTCTCGGCGAGACTTACGGTCACGAATCATATTTTAAATCAACATACAACCTGAAACTGAAAATTACAAATAACCAGACAAATTTGAATTTCGCGGGCTGTTCTGGTGCTTCCAGAATTCCATAGACTATCGACAACAAAGTGATCTAGGTAAAACAATAAATAATTATTTCATTCTATTTTAGTTATATTTAGATAAGGTTTGTGCTACCTAATATTAATTGAAGAACATCAAGTTCGAATGTCTGGGATTCGTGGCGCTCTTAATTACTTCACGTTGATTACTTACTAATTAATTATTTATTGGTAGATAGTCCAATAGGTATCTGTAAACATATAACATAATATCACAAGGTTAGGCAGAGGTGTACCTAATAGTATATTCACATTTCGCCAGTTATGTCTAAAATCCATAGGGGACGAGCCTATTACCATCAACCGGGCGCAAATCCAGACTCCATGGCTGCTACTGAGAAATACCTACCTGATGGAACTACTCAATAACAACTTTGCCAGACCTAGTAACAGAAGCCAGGACCTCAGGTTCAACAGCCCCGCTTGCGATCACTAAACAGACGACGCCGTATCTTTAAGGTGACACTAGTCGACATTTTTTCCATAGATATTTCGGGAGGGTATTACTCCACTGGTCAACACTGTACATCCAAAGTTAAACATGATATCGTTATGTCTCATTATTATTTTTTTTCTGTGCGGAAACAAAATACTAAAATAAAAAGCCATTTAAAAGTTACGAGCTACCAAAGATTCGTTTTTATTGCCAATTTTAACGCAACTTTGGGCGTAAATTAGTAATAAAAGAAGTGTCAAATTTCAAAAACAAAGTCGGTACCGACAAAGCACAATTATCGAAAAGTTCAATAAATTTTATTTATAATTGATTTATGAAGTGGTTTTTTCATAAAAGTCGATTTTCCAAAGGCCTTTTCGTATTTTTTTACGCGCGCTTTTACTATGAATTATCGTGTATCTCACTGTCGGGCACGATGCTAGGTGAGACAGCGTGCATTTAGGCCACGCCCACCAGTGAGTTCGAGCCCGCGAGTTGTGCTACCTTAATGAACCATAATACATTTATTTATAGCATAACAACATTTTTTGTTAGACATTCATTTTCTACGGCACAACAATATTCTTTTCTATTCCTGGACCAATAAATATTGGCTGGCATACCGAGGCGAGCGTTTAAAAAAAAGATGGCGCCGACACACAGTGGAACGAATGTATGGGAGCGGTTGGACGTAGACATGTCCGAAAAAAAAGAGTAAAATTATGCCAAACTAATGATGCCATCTTATTCGATTACTTAATGCCTTCATAACTTGTGGTGATGAATTTCTTCATAACTCCCATATTTCGGGAGTAATTTGAGAAAATGTGAAATTTTACTATGAAAATGAGTGTATCGAGCTCTCTCCCTCCTGATTCCGGGCTTGTTTCAAGTAGCGGTCTCTAATATCATAATGCTAATACTAAGAGCTATATTTAATACTAAGACACATAGTGCGCCAAATGTGCACTTTCTGGGATAAAGAGTGATGTTTATTTTATAACACAATTTTTTTATTTTTTGTTTATTTTGTTGATTAAAACCGTTTTTCTAAAGGTTTACCTTATTACAATAACATTTCTGAGCAGCCAATTAGAGAAGATATAAGCTAATTAGGATATATAATTAGGGACTTAAGGTTTACATATAAAACTGATGCACTAATGATTACTGATAAGAACATTGCTATTATTTAATTACTAAATGGCTCTTAATACACTAATTTAGCATGCATCATTTACTAATTATCACAATAACTAATTACCTTGCAATATTTAACAAAGGATACCTGGGATACCTGGATTTTATATAAATAGGTCACTATTAGTAACTTTAAAATCAGTGTTGATTTACACCTCGTTGTATCCAAGCTAATCTCGCAATGTATTTTCCAAATTTTAATACAAATCTTGATATTCACGTTGCTTTATGCGCACGCGCACATAAAGATTTACGCGACTTTAACTATTTGTTCAGTGTTTTAAAAGATAACAGTTGTGTTCAGTTATGTGAAAGTGCTGAAACAAGTTTAAAAGACTGGTGTCGTCGATTTTGCTACCGCATTTATGCAAAATGGACACAGTCTGGAAGAAGCACAGATAAGTTTCGGAAGAAACATGAGATTTGGCTACAGGCTGCAATTCAATGGCCGGAATTACAGAATGAAAATATGGAACCTTCTACAGAAAATATAAGTGACGTCATCGAGCCCATAATTTCTCCTGCTAAATCTGATGCTTCAACTTGTACACATCCTAGTCCTCGTAAATCTTTTGAGGACCTTAGTAACCGGCAAAAAAGAAGACGCACTGAAGATAGTCTTTCATGCAGCAGTAGCAGCGCTGAAATTATGTTTTCGGCCGAAAGGGCGCTTCAAAAGGCAGGACAAAGCGATACAGCTTATGTTATGAAATACTTGACGGAGAATCCAGAAGAGGCCTCAAAAATCAAAGCCTTCATTGAAGGTAAATCAATTCAGGTACGGGAAATATCCCCTTTGAAGGCATTGGCTCTTTATGTATCGATGAACTTATCGAAATGGCGCTATAACACTCTTCGGGATTTCAACACTCAAGAAGGAGCTCTTCAATACCCGAGTTACTACATGTTGGTTAAAGAAAAAATTAAGTGCTATCCGGCCAAAGAAGATCTCACAGTTACAGAGAGCTCTGCAAAAATCAAATTACAAGCCTTGATGGATTTAACCTCAAGAAGACTTATTAGGTCGTTAGAAACCCCTGTTGATCCCAATCAACAGCTCGTATTGACCAGCAAATGGGGTTTTGACGGATCATCTAGCCAAAGCATTTATCATCAAAGGACGAGTGAAGATGAGCAAATCGATCTTGCTAGTAATTTTATGATTAGTCTTGTACCACTGCGGCTCGTCTCAAAAGGTGTAACAATTTGGGAAAACGAGCGACCATCTTCCACTTCATTTTGCCGGCCAATATTGTTTAAGTTTATAAAGGAAACCAAAGAAAATGTGCAGAGAGAGATGGCTGAAATCGAAGCAGAGATTGAAGCCTTAACTCCATCCACCATCACTGATGGAATTAGTGTCAAACACCAACTGCTGTTGACAATGATTGATGGTAAAATTCATTCCATTATATCCGATACAGCAGCTTCAGTGTGTGACATATGCAAGGCTTGTCCTAAAGAAATGAATAATTTAGAGTTAATCAAAGATAAACACGCAAACGAGGACATGTATAAATATAGCTTAAGCACCCTTCACGCTTGGATTCGCTCAATGGAATGCTTATTACACATTTCCTACAAATTAGACATAAAATCATGGCAAGTAAGGGGTGATATAGCAAAAAGGCAAGTTGATGACAGGAAGAAAAGAGTTCAAGAGGCTGTAAGAAGAGAAACGGGCTTACTTCTCGATGTTGTGAAACAAGGCAGTGGATCCACCAACAATGGCAACTCGGCAAAGAGATTTTTTGAAAACTACACTAAATCTGCTGAACTGACCGGAATAGAAGCTATGCTTTTAAGAAAAATCTGTGTGATCTTGCAGTGTATTTCATCAGGAGAGAAGATCAACGTAACTAAATTCCGAGAGTTCTGCTTTGATACTGCTAAGCGTTACGTGGTGTTATACCCATGGTATTATATGCCTTCTTCACTTCATAAAATTTTAATGCATGGGCCAGACATAGTTCAGAACATGTCAATTGTGCCCATTGGTTTTCTATCCGAAGAGGCATCTGAGGCTAGAAATAAAGATTTATGAAAATATAGAGAGGGGCATTCTCGAAAGCATAGCAGTATCTCATGCAATGAAGATATTATGCACAATCTTTTACTGTCTTCTGATCCACTTGTTACAAGTATCCGTCCAAAAGGAAATAAGTTTGTAAAAAAATCTTCTTTTAAGGAATTTTATGAGCTTACGGATTCTGAGAAAAGTGATATCGAATTTGTTAACATAAATGATTTAGCGGACATCGATTCTGAATTTGAATTAATTGATGATGATGATGATGACGAAGATAATTAAATGATGTTATTGTTTTAAAATGTGTAACTTAGTAAATTAGAGCTTACATCTTAATTATTTATTGTACTTTTAATGAAACTAGGTAATTTATTATCAACTTACTTAAAAGTCATACTCTCATCAGTTCTTGTGAATATTTTTGTTAATATATATTTCTGTATATATATAATATATTTATAGACCTCTTAATAAGTCTGTCTGCGGTTTAAAGTAAATACAAATGGGGAAAAAACGTTTTTTTTTTTTTAATTTTCATTTCCTTTTATCCCAGAAAGTGCACATTTGGCGCACTATGTGTCTTAGTATTAAATATAGCTCTTAGTAATAGCATTACGATATTAGAGACCGGTACTTGAAACAAGCCCGGAATCAGGAGGGAGAGAGCTCGATACACTCATTTTCATAGTAAAATTTCACATTTTCTCAAATTACTCCCGAAATATGGGAGTTATGAAGAAATTCATCACCACAATTTATGAAGGCATTAAGTAATCGAATAAGATGGCATCATTAGTTTGTCATAATTTTACTCTTATTTTTCGGACATGTCTACGTCCAACCGCTCCCATACATTCGTTCCACTGTGCGACATTCCAAGAAAGACCGCTTACAATTTGTAGTGTATGGGCCGACGGTACTTCTATGGGGATGTATGTATTAATAGTGGGTATTCTAAAGTTAATTATTGATGTTTTTGAGTAATATAAAAGAAAGAGAAAGAAATAAAAAATATTTATTATAAAAAAAAAAAAAACAAATATTTATTATTTATTTTTTAATATTTAAAATATAGTAGTACAAAATAAATTCTTGATATTCGTATTTATCTTACCTACCATAATGTCACACATGAAATGTTACAGCCACATTTCGCCATTTATGTTTTAAGTCCCATTTATTATGAGCGAGCCTTTTGCCATCAACCGGGCACAAATCCAGACCCCGTGGCTGCTACTGAGAAATTCCTATTAACTCAATAATAGCAGAACTGACGTTAACAAAAAAAACTGTGGTACACCCACATTTCGCCATTTATGCGCTGGAAACAATTCCGTTTGACAGCGCATGTTTCAATTATCCTCTGATTTTTTAGAGGAGATACGTTGTCAACACTTAAAACGCGAAACGAACATTTTTCCACAAACCACAGTGCAATGGCTTCCATTTGAATTTCAAAATAGCAATGCATCTAAAACGCAGTAATTTGTAAATACAGTGCGCGTTACACCGCACGGTAACAAAACAAAAGGACGATTCACACCCCACGCCCGAGATTTATGTCAGACAGAACACTGCGCCATGAATATGTTGAATTTTAACGTTTAGAAATATTGTTGAAGCTACATTTTTTCTGAGTAATTTTTCACGTTAACATTGGATAAGCTTTTAAAGTTATTCTTATGCTAGATTGAACCATAAGTTTGCAGCTTTTAGCAAGCCACTGTTGATTATTTAAAGAATTATAATAGTTCCGACTGCTAGGGCACAAGTCTTGGCTTTATGAGAGAGTGGACCATATTCCATCACGCAGACCCAGCCACTGCGGGTTAGTTACCATATTTAATTTCAAGTATTCTTAATCAAGTAATAAGTAATCCCCTTCAAGCATCATATAAATGATATCCGAGACCACGACTAATGTCAAATATGGAAATCTAAACTGTAGTTTTCAGTAACTGTCATAAAACCATCTCTAGCTGTATCGTTCATTCTCAACATGTCCCGTTAGCAGACTATTCCAAAAAAAAACGACAAAAAATAAACATCAATATCTTATCCTATTATGAAACTCGTAAACAGAACACATCGTACCACCCATAGCTCATTGAATGCAGTGTCTTCTCCGAAATCGTGCTAAGTGCCAAATTCTAGGGAACCTCTCTAATATATCAGTTCCTTTACACGGGAGTACCGGCTGCGGGCCATTCAGCCTTCGTGGGATAAACACTTAAATACTCCTTGGAGATACGTCGGTTGTGGGACTGCATTTATGGAGTACACGCTCGCTATTCCAAATTGAAATAGACTTGTTCAAGTACTTACCTCTGGGCGCGTAGCTTAATCTAAATTAATTCCGTAACCATTTATGGATAGTGGGATGTAAAACACAAATGCTCTTTTATCTATCTATAACAGTATTAGTGTTTTACATCCCAAATCAATAAAACTTAAATTTTTATTTGAACGTAGTTTTTTTTTTAATTTAAAATAATAACCACGTTTAGAATCGAATTCAATATAAAGACTCAGATGATTAAGCTTGTAAGCCGCTGTCAAACAATTCCCATTCAATTAAAAACTATCATTCCAGCAATCCTTTCTTTTTATCCTCTGAAGCAGACAAAATAATTACATTTTACATAAAATCGCTTTTAAAAAACTCCTGCAATACAACGTACGTGCTGATTGCCTTCGCAAACACTCCAACGTTTCCGAACTAAATCTACGCTGTAGAGAGCTTTCACCAATTTATTTTAAATTTCATGCTACACAAAACTCGACTTTAAATCAACGTAATAGGAATTTAAAATGTGAACAGTAAGTTTGCTGTCGCTTACCTGTTTTGTTCTCATTGGTGTATGCAGTGGTGATTAGCCTTTTTGCTCATAGCCTGTTCCCGAATGCAGCCACAACGGGTAACAGAAAACAGATTGATTTTGCGGAGGAAAAAGCGCGGGGAACTTTATCTGTGGAGCCTTTTCTTTTTTTAAATGAGGAGCGAGATTCTATGAATGTGCATTGATTTTTAATTTCCAATGGGTGGATGTTTATTCGCAGATTATTAAAAGCTATTCAATCATTGATTCAATCTATTGAATAGCTTTTAACATTAAAGTGCGTAATAATCTAAAAGCTGAAAATAATCATAGCCATAAGGCGTGTTTTTGGGTTTTTCCATCAGGAATTTCTAATTAGCAACCACAGAATCTGCGGTTGTGTTTTGCCCCGTTGATGGCATTAGGCTCGCCTCCTATTAAGTGCATGGGACTTAATTGAAACGCGGTTGAACTATTAGGTACCTATCTCTGCCTAATCTTTCCGGAGAATCAGGTGTGGTTTTAGGTAACAAGTAAGAATTAATACAAATGCGTATTATTCAGCTCATAATCCCCCACATATCAAGTGTCAAGCGTGTGGCCATTTTCTACAATTTTAAAATGATCCCTTTGAAAATTTATTTGCGGAAACCTCGCATAGCACATTTCACTTGATTTAGGTACGTTTACATTATGTTAGGTATTTTGTGTACTGTACCATGATATTATATGGCGTATTGTAAATCACACGCTGGTGGTATCGCGGCCATAAATAACAGAACAACGCACAGATCAAAAATAAAACAGACTAGATTGAGTATCGAGTGTTTTATTACTCTAGTTTACTATTCTAGTCTATGGATATTGAGGTGCGGTGTTGTTTGTTTCGATTCTGAAAAGTGTTGGTCGCGTTTTATTTATGGATTATTTTGATTAATCAAAGAGGCAATGTATCATTGTGTTACCCAGTCAGCATCAATATGCTGACTGGGTAACACAATAAAACATTGCCTCTGCTCTTTTACACGGCAATCCGTGTAAAATATTTATATCAAGCCGCATTTAGAAGGTAGACATATGCATAAGACTTTTGTCAAGTTTCGTTTTTTAAAGAGATTTTTTTAAGTTATACTTCTTATGGCGCGTTAGGAAAAATGATGAGAGTAATTTTTTACGATGCGCGCGTACACCGACACCTAAATTTAACAGCATGAAGTTAGCTAGTCAACATACACCCTGAAGTTAGCTTAGTGTCAGATATTGACAAGCCTAGGTTTTTTATTTTTAATCTACTGCTGGCTGAGATAAGGCGACAGATATTTTTTTTAAAAAGAAGTATAACTTCTAACGCGTGTACATAAGTACACACACACACTTTTTTTTTTAATGGCATATCGCAGGTCAGCCTATGAGGCTCTCGTCTGCTTAAGCTGTGGGTGCCTTAAGTGTAAGACCTCCTTCCAGGGAAGGGCCTCTAAAGACGTAATTATTTCAAGTCTTTATCGGTATGGTTACGTACGCTAAAATCAGTAGTATTATAAATATCACTGAGTTATCATTCAAAACCACCGTAATTTCAAAACCCGCTTTCACGACAAACCCAATAAGTATAAAACATTTATTCACTCCACAAAACCTCAGCAAATATTTCATCAATTCATTTTTACATAAAAATCACTACACATTCCGTTACCCAGCACTACCCAGCACTTATTACTTCCATTTAGTGATGTACGATACTTGGATTTTATATCGAGACCTATTTTGCATCGATCCTCCGAACTAAGTGATTCGATTCTCCAAACATCGAGATTTGAGATGCATGTTGGTTGCATTTGTATCTACAAGTATCCTTATGGCACTTACAAATCCGTCTAGAAATCTAGGCAAAATTCAGAAAACTGCTTTTGTAATTTTTCTGTGTCATTCTTTTATATTCTTTTGATTTGATCACACAATTTAGGACAATGTGGACGATACGATCCATTCAATTCCTTCCTTTTGTATTGATTTATCGTATTAGTGTGTGTCGATCCAAAATATCGGTATCGCATCCTGTGTATCGATACTGTAAATATCTCGAAGCGTACATCACTACTTCCATTCCATTGCGGTTCATTTGCCACCAATGGCTCCCACGCTACCATTCAGTCAAGTGCATTCATTTCAATGTGCATTTAACTAAAACCAATATTCACTGATCTTTTCCTTCCTAGCCTTACAACACCTAGACAGGTCTTGTAAACTGGTTTCTTTGGACCGCCATCGACGTCTCGGTCTCGCCTCCCAACTGACGTTTTAAATAAAGCAAAGATTTTTTGCTATTGAAAAAATGGCTGTCAAGTCGCAGGGAGAAGTTTGAATATGAATCGTCGCTATTGATGATTTTGTCCGGTGTTTTGAATGTGATTTTGATTTGAATGGACGGAAATAATGTTTTTTTGAGCAAGGGTGACACGATGTATGGAATTTAATTCAGCCAGCCTCTTCCCAATTTATATCGGATCTCGATTTGGGGGCGAACATGGCCAGATTCTATATCTAAAGATACAGAGGTTTGGAAAGAGAAAAGGGGAGGCCTTTGCCCAGCAGTGGACATCTGACCTAATAATGATGTTTGTTTTCCGAAAAGAGTTTCGTATTTCTTAAGTGGTCGATCCACTTGAAACAGCAGATAAGTCTTCTTGTTTTATCTACTCACCTTTTTTCTTCTAAATGCGTTCCGTTTCACTTTCAACGACCTCTTAAATCATGAGGGACTGAGGTAAATTGGAATACCAACCAAATGAAATACTACTAATTTATGCCGACATTCAGTGTTCTCAAAATATATGTATGTAGATGCTTGTATATTTCTAACTAAATTGGGTAAACTTTTGCGCTCTTAGGGACCGCTTCGCACACTCAAACTTTGGAATATTCATGCTAAAGATGTATTTACAAATTAAGGTGGAACGTTTAATATTATGTAAATAAATATTCTGACACGTTTACAACGTCAGTGAATAATAAGATGGCTGAATTAAATGAATGACTAAAATGGTTTTATGCTTAATGAGTTACTTTCCTTGGAGTAGGACGTTTAGGCGCCAAAAATATAAATAATTTATGGTCTGTGCAATTTTTTGAAATTTTGGTAAATGAGACTTAACTAACTATCTTTTAAAGTTGTAATTTTACAGAAAGGAATATTAAAGTCGAATAAAAAATACCAGTGGAACAGAAAGAAGAGAAGTAGGTACCTAAGTAAATAAAGTGAAACCGGATTTTATTCAAGTTTCTGGGTCAACAAGGAATTTAGAGCAATGTTTAATATTTAAAGGAGGTTTCAGAATTATTGGCCATCCAATAAGTTAGCATTTTGTGAAATAATGAAGAATGGTTTCGGAGTTTTTTTGCGTTGTTTTTTGGTAACTTTCGAAAGGATTTCTTTAGAATCTAACCAAAAAAAGATTTACCTGCTCTAATGTAATGAACATCCGTGAGAAAGTTAAGATATTATGGTAAAAAAATATAACTGGCGTGAAATGATCGCCAGATAACAGAAACTTTAAGGAAAAAAAAAAAGAATTAAAATAATAAATTACAGTGATTCTGTGTGAAAATGTAAGCAATTTCAACAAATAAAATCTGTTGAAGTTACAAAAAGATTTTCCCGTACCGGGAATCGAACCCGAGCCTCCTGGGTGAAAGCCAGGTATCCTAGCCACTAGACCATACGGGATACTGACTATGTTGTCGAAAAGGCAGTATCATATCAACTGGCCTTTGTCGTATTTTTTTTATTATGATGCAACAAGATAATAAGAGCCATTATCACATTTCGATGTGTCATCCGTGTCCATGGTTGCTTTATCTATATTCTGAAGTCTTAATAACTGTCCGATAAGCAAAAACAATAAGTACTTTGTAACTGGCTACTTAAAAGAAAAAAATATATATTGTCCGTGACATATTTAAAATTACTAAGCGTATCACGACCAATTTAATAAAACCTTGGACGGACATTGAGCCAATTATTATCATCAATGGTCTATTGAAAACATAAACTAAGTAGGTACCTACCCCTAGCCTAGTGACTATATTATTCTGGACTTTCCGGAATTTTGCTGACGAAAACTATTAATACTGGCATTTAAAACGAATGCACCCAATGACCCATTTGAAATTTGAATTTAGAGAACCTCCGAAATATACTTAGCACATTGCAGAGTTTTATCAATGGTTTGGTCATTGATTTTCCGCCTATATTGCATGTTATTAAACCAATGTTCAAATAACAAAATAAACATTGAATTAATATTACAAAACATACTCTACAAACACAAATAAAATACCTACCAATACCATTTAGGTATTAATTTGTTGTAGAATAAATTTAAATATTTTATGTTGCTATAAGGTAAATATTTCCTAATTATTTAGTAATTTAAAAGAAAATAAAACGATACAGTATATTAGACTGTGAAAACTGTAAGTATAAGTAATCAATTCAGTATTGATTTTTCCGTCATCATCATTCGAAATTCAAACATTTTGACAGCCAAAAATCAGCGGCCATCTTTCTTTATCAAAAACAGCTGCGCATACGAAAAGTGTCCGCTATTTCGAAGCGTAAAAATACAGCGAGCAATAAATAGAAGTTTCCATCGTTGTGGAGTTCGGAACAGAAAGTATTACAAGTGGCTGTCGTGTAACGAGCGCTATCGTCTGCCCTGTTACAGCAGGTCGTTGCTTTTAACAAGGATATAGGATATATGGTAGAATACGTATCTTCAAACTAGTAAATATCATTAAAATACCGCTCCTAGGGTCTTTTGGCTTTTAGTTACTACGCATTCGAAGCATTTTTTTTTTTCACTTTTCAACTGTCAAAAGAAAGACAACAATAAAATGAAGCTACAAGTCACAAGACTCCCATTCACAAGGCATAATAACTGTGAAAGTACTTAAGTTGGGCCATGCCAAAGCATAGATCCCTATGGAGAACAACGAGTAAAAAACTCCATGGACAGTCTTGTAAATCAAAATTGACTTGTTTACATCATTCATGTTGAGATTGCATTGATTAAGTGAGAACGATGTAGCAAGACGTGCACGTTAAAAGTCCATATTAGAGACAAAAAATAACAATTCAAAAATCATTTCAATTCAAACATGTTTTATAACAGTAAATTCCAATGAATGGGCTTGCAGCTAATAATGTCTTCATCTATATTTACCTACGTATTCAAAGCCAGCATGCCGTTGCAAGGCTTTTAGGAATGCTGCGGGACTGTTCGAAAGAGATACCGCGGCCCTGGAACACAAAGGGCAAGGAAGGAACATGGACGGGTTTTAGTCAGTACAAGTCGGACACTCCCTTCCGCTCTGCCCAGAGCGGGAGAAGTCATTTGATGATTAAAAAAGGGCTTAATCCGAAAAAATTAAAAAAAGGCTTATAGGAATTCACATATCTACTTTCGTCAGATAGAAAACCATCATTTTTTTCTAGAAATATTAAAGTGCGCCACTAAAGGCTTACCAATAGCCTTCAAAATATTTTCATTGGTAATGAGTTATTCAGAATCTGTCTAAAAGACGAACTTCTTGTTTTAACTAAGTATGACGTATTCTAAATCATAAACTTAAAATTGAGTTTAAAATGGCCATAAATTTCACTCTTCGCCTAGATAGAAACATTGTCGGGGGAGAAAACACCTAAGTTTAGAATACAAATGACAGAATTATGTTAGTGGAACCTTGAGTAACCCTTCGTCGTTATCGTAAAGAATTGAAGTCTAGAAATATCTTAAGTTTCTTGTAGAATTTGCAAAGGAAACTGCGCGGAAGGACTTAATGTCGTGAAATTGTTGAACTGTAGACATAATGGCTATTGCGATGGTTACTGTTTTAGTAAGTCTAGGGTGATGAACTTACATTTCCGCGTCTTATTTCTTATGCTTTTCTTATTTCGTCATTTTGCTGGTTCGAGGAGGCACGGGAAAAGAGCATATGGAAGGAGTTGAGCCCTTTAAAAAATACGTCTTTGATTCGCCAACTAATATGTATGTCTTCTTTTATGAATCCCTCGGGCTTTAAATATTATGACCATAACCACCTTTCCTATATTTGAAACAAGGTCGACCCCTGGGTTGTAGAAACATAATTATTCAACAAATCGTTGATGCATGAACTGTCATTTTCCTCAACCAAAATGACATTTGACAGCAAATATGGACCAGCCTTCGATGCGTTTCTTCAGCGATTTTCTAGAGGATTTAAGCTTTCAGTAGCATTAATGTCAATCCAACACATTTTAGACTTATTAAATCCACCGTCGTTATCGCTGGTAGAAAGTCTAGGCCCTCAGACTTACATTACACTTCAACCAAGTTATCTGTGCAGGCGGGAAAACACAGAACTAAAATAAATGTACTCAGTTTGAATTATCGATGCATATTTTCTTGACAAGCAGCGCCACTTTGAACGATAGGTATACTTAAAGTGGTCATACTGTACAACATGGTTCAGTTAATAAACATTTTTGGAATTGTCTGTGGAAATTGTAATAAAAAAAAAGGGATTGCACTCCGGGAGTGCCAGCAGAAATGAAAACTTGCACATTAACGTAGTGCATTTTGGATTATATTGTTTTTCATGTCCGTTTTTTTAATAAATACCTAGTAAAATAAGTTTTATTTTATTTTTTGTTGAATTCCGCAAGCGTCCCGCATTAACAAAACAACGCCATCTAGCTTAAACTACACGCATACTCGCGCAAGCGCCCTGCGCCGCCGATTCGATCTGACGATCTGACGCGAGTTTAACAGTTTTTACCCATCCCAAAAAGTGCATAACGCCGTTAGAGAAGTTTTCACTTCAAAAACAATATGGCGGCATCTGTTACAACTATGGCCACGGAAAAAAGAACTATAATGACTAGTAATCTTTATTACTCAAGAAAGTGATTAGAAAATTGAGTGAAGACCCCGACTCCTGTGTTAAGTAATAGACCTGTGTGTACAAGTGCCAGTACCCTCTCTCAGGGGGAGACGTCACATAATCATATGCATTAAGATTAACAAAAATAAAAACTATGGTAACAACAAAAAAAAACGGTTAAAAGAAGCCTGTACTGAGTTTGAGAGTGTTTGCGTGTATGTCTGTGTCTGTGTGCGAACGTGTGTGTGTGCATATGTGCACGTGTGTGTGTGTGTTGTTTGTGACTGTGCTGTGTTACTATGCAGCACTCTACGCTCTTTTAGATATTAGGGATGCATTTGTCTCATCCATTCTTTATACATCCCTGTTCTGTAAGGTCAACGTTTGCCTCTACCCACCGGACTACGTATATATGTACTTTATCTACTTGTTTGCTATATACACGACTAACGGGATAATGGGAGACCAATACATCTAGAAAAATAAACCCGTATTCTATCTCGATTGTGTTTTTAGTAAAAGGAGATAGCTTTTGTATTTGATGCTGACATTCCAAGTGTATCTATTTATATTGTAGATTTTTATCTGTTGGTTGTAGAGCCAGATTGGCAGTTTTATGAAAATGTTCACTTATGAAAAGCAATGATTTTAATTTTACTAGAAGGAAGCTCACTGAAAAGTAAACTGAACAACTTTTAAAAGTAATTCGAACCAGAACTAAAAATTGTGCACTCATTTGGAGAAAGCTGCCATGCGACCGTTTCTAAGGAATCTTTTTTGCTAAAGCTCTATTACATTTGCAAAACTTTGGAAACAATATAGGTACCTACAGATTTTCTTTAGGCAGTCTACAACTATAGTCCAATACGTTTGGTAAATGGTTTGATGAAGAAAATATTCAAAAGATACAGAAAATGACCATTATTACTACTAAAATTATCACCGTTTTTCGATAGAGGAACTCTTGGCTTCGGTTGATCGTTAGGTAAAGCCGCGCACGGTTAGGTTGGTCCGTGGATAGGTGACCACCCATTGCATACCCCATTCCTCCGTGCTGCGGAAAGCACGTTAGTTGGCCCCGGCTGTCATTTGTAGATCTTTGACATTCGTTACAAGTAGTCATTGGCCCGAAAGTCTGACAACCGGTCTTACATCTTACTAACTGGGTTGTGGTCAGATAGGCAGTCACTTCATTTAAAATACTGGTATTCAGTAGCATCCGGTTAGACTGGAAACCGACCCCAACATCGTTAGGAAAAGGCTAGACCGATGATGTTTATTCCCCAGAATGACCACCCTCATAGATCAAGTCTCAAGACAAAGCAGGTCAACAAGGCACAACATGTGCCCTAGGGCATGTCACGTTCAGAATAATATTAAGGACTATTAATCATACATGTGTCAACCTGGCTCTGACACTGTGACACGGCCTTATATTATTCTAAGAGGGTTCAGCCTTTGAAGAGGCTACATGCTTAGATTATCGAACGTGAGATTGACGATAATTGACGTGTTCGTGGTTGCTTTGGCTAGGTTTGTAACTGACTTAGGTATACTGTGAAGCATTAAGATCATTAAGATCTTTGATCTTAATAATGGATTAGAAAGCAGTTACTCATCAAAGGTGTAATACGACGGTTAACGAAGCCGATAGTCACTCTATTTTCTTGTCACAGAGATATCAACACCCCACAGCTGGGCAAAAGTCTCTCCCCATTACTTCTGGTTCACTGGTCGTTCAATTGAGTGTGTTAATTTCACTTGTTTTCTTTTTTCAGATACTCAGAGTAAAAATTGCCTTTTACAGAAAAAAAGGTCATGATGAATTTTAATGTCAAAGTTCCAAGTGATACCTTTTGTACTACCTCCGTACAGCTGTTACTTTTCTAAGAGCTGTTCATTGTCATTTAGCATATTTTAACAACGATATCGATTAACGACGATCCCAAAAATTTCGTTTTTCAGCAATATCTTTTACTCCATGTGATGTAGGCACAGAATGCATTGATGACGGCTATGAGATGGGTCTTCTTACCCTGTCTAAGCTTATTATTAACTCATGTATATTTTATAACGTCCAAGATCCAGTCAAAACACAAACAACTTAGATCCATAATGCCATAAACTTCTTCATAACCCATTTTACAACTATAAACCGCGCCATTTCTTATTCAAGAACCATATTTCATTATTCTAACCCTGCCAAATTCGATATACGCTCGAATAGTTGACCGCTCAAATAACCACTGGGCGTGGACGGCTCCTTAAGAGCTCTTGCACGTAGCCGGGGTGCCCGGGCAATAACTGTAGAGCATTGCACTTTTGAAGATGGTGCAAGTTATGAGAGAGTCGTGGAAAATTTGAATAAAAAAAAATCATTATTTTATCATCTGCCTAACCTTTTCCCAACTATGTTGGGGTCGGCTTCCAGTCTAACCGGATGCAGCGGAATACCAGTATTTTACATGGAGCGACTGCATATCTTAACTCCACAACCCAGTTAGCATTAGGTAATACGTTACCCCTTGGTAAGATTGGTTGTCAGACTTTTTGGGCCACGGACTACCTGTAAAAAATTCCCTAAGTTGGCGCTTCCCCTAATTTGACTGATTTTCGATTAGGTATGCGTTTTTGGTCTTACCAAGGATTTTTCAACACCATCGTCATCATCATCTCTTTGCTTGTGTGCTTGTCTCCAAGCTCCTGTACCAGCCTCGTCCAGGTTTTTCAGGTGTCCCGCGGCGTAATATACAATGTTATCTGCCTATCTCGTCATCAGATGACAACCAGCCACCCATTCCTTTAGACCTTTACGACAATTAAATTGAAAGCAGAAACTTAGTTTAGGTTTCTGTCAGTTCATTCACGAGTCCATTATCCAGTAATTTTCTTTTTACTGGCCTGCTCTGTCCCACTCCTGGGCAAAGCTCCACTCCTTCCACCTCTGGCGAACCCGCGCGTCCTCCTTCCAGTTCGGACGGAACTTATCCAGTTCATCCCGCCATCTCCTTCGTGGGCTGCCGCGAGCCCGCCTAACTGTGTCAGGGCACCAGTTTCCTGCTATTTTGGCCCACAGTTTGTCCGGCATGCGGCAGACATGTCCTGCCCCGTCCCATTTGAGTTGGTCATTAACTGATAGAAAAAAGACGGAGTTTCAAGAAGATCAAATTATTTTCAATAAAGTGTGGCAAAAAAAATATCATGTCTGTATGTTTATACTCATTCTCTAGATCTAAAACGTTCACATATATTATGCCTTACATTTTTTTAACAAGTACCTACTTACATAAATCGTACTCCGAGTAAAAAATAAAGAAGCATTTAAGTTACTGATAATCTGGTAAACGCTACATCTCTTGGCCTATACCAAAATTCATAGTGGATTTCAACATCTCGATAGCGCAGAAAACCTACATTTTCAAATCAGGTCTTTAAAAATTTTAAATAAATTGTGAGTAGGGTAATTTAAAATCTATTTAGAAACGATTTCTTATCTTTAGGTAAAACACCGACTGCAAGAGATTCTTATATTTTCAAGCGTAAACTATTTTATACTAGTCTATCACGAGTATTATTGACTACCAGCAACGAAGGATCAATTTTTGTAAGAGGTAAGCCGGAGTATTGTATCTTTAATGTGACTGGGCCATTTTTCATAGGGAAGCCGGTAGGAATCCTGATCTATGGAATCTTAGCCACTTTTGACTACTTTGATTACCAATGTTTTATACGCATGTATGTATACATTTTAACCGGGGTGAAGGGGGGGGGGGGGGTTAGACTGATGTTCTGAATACATGGTAAGCGTTTGTACGTCGGTGCCCTGTATATTTAGGTATCGTTATCATCGCTCAAGAAAGAAAGTTTTATTGTGTATTTAATTATTACCGAACTAAGTTGCTTGTTTGTTGTTATACTTGTCAAACTCTCCATTCAGAGAAACAGGTCATTGGAAAATATTAATACCAGTCTAAACACGTGTTCCGAACACCGTAAAAGGTTTTAAAACAAAAATTATAGCTAATGCATCATAAACAGCTCTTGTCAAGATCAGCACAGGCCATTACCGTTCAGGAAAGTATTAAAAATACATAAAGAAGAATGGGAAAATATGTATTAACAGGAAAATAGAAATCGGAGCAGCAGCCGTTTACAAGGGTGGGTTTCGCTAAAGTTAACATAGCATTACGCCTTTATTTCTTTAGGAGTAGGCATAGGTGGACCTAAAATCCACACCCGGGTGTGGATTTTATTTTTTCCGGTTGTGATTTTTTCCAGTTATATATTTGATGCCCATGAACACAACCAGTCTTACCAAGGGGTATCGTATTAACCAGTACTAACTGGGTTGTGGAGGTCAGATAGGCAGTCGCTCCATGTAAAATATTGGTATTCATCTGGACCCCAGGCTATCTACTGATACATTCCTGATGAAAAAATCCAATAATACTGCTCGGCCTGACCATCGAACCTGTCCCCTCATGCTACGCTACACTACGCTTGCGACCACTTAACTAACGAGGGTGAAGTTGTGAAGATTAAGGACGGCAAAGGGTGAAAAGTGGAACATTTTCAACACATCTGCTGAACTAGAAAGATTCCAACTTTAATACGTCTTTCGTGAGTTATTACGTAAGTTCAGTTATTTATCTTCTCGTGTGTAGGTATTTTGTTTTAGAGGACGGAGTTTGAAGGACTATTGTGTATACTCTGTTGGCTCTGCCGATTGTTTATTACTGAATCTACTCAAATTTTTGATATTTTGTCTACCTGTTGAAGCCATAGAGTGAAACAAAATTGTATACTCCAGGTGATTAAATTATTTATTTATTTATTTATGTATACACAAAATACTTAACAGGACAATTACATGAACATAGAAGAGCACAAAAGTACTGCTATATGCTATATTTTATTAGAAATTTCTTCCAGCAGACCTGCGAGAAGAAAGTTGTATTAGAAATGTAGACACAGTGTGTAGAAAAGATAAAACAGGAAAATTTAAATTAGAACTTAAAACAAAAATTTACTATATAAAATAAACATACACACAAATATATACATATATACAAAAAAAAAAAAAATAAGTATAATTATTTGACTAGGAAATGCAATCGAGATCTCAAATATCTTGATTTCCCCAGAAAAGTAGACGGATGAGTTCCCGAATGGCTATTTTTTAGCAAATGGTTAAGGCTCGCGAAGTACGCGATATCTCGAGTTATCATTCTCAGCACAGATAGGTACCTGTTCCATAACTCCTGACAAAGCCTCACTCCATAGCGACTAACAAAATGGCGACAACCTCGCTTCAAACCGTGAGAACTAATTCAACAATCCAATTAACCATAACATATCCTTTACCATATGGCCCAAATATTTACGACAAAAACAATCCGTTTCTATTAGGACTTCTCTTCAAATCCGGAGTTGAACTGTTCCGACGATTGTAAATACGAGTTCCTAAATATGGCAACTCGTAGTATGTAGCCTTACATGGCTTGCCTTGGTATCGTAAGCTTGGTATGATTTGTGTTATGGCCTTGTTTTCTCTTGAAGAGTGTATTGCGAAATTAAATCTTCAAGTAGCAGGCGCGAAGGGACCTAAAAAGCCGATTCCAGCCGGCTTAAAAGTCACTCTACCTACTACGCGTCGGTGTCCTTTCCACCCTGTATAAGAAAGAAGTTGTCTAGTTTTTAACCTATGTTCGTAACCGTCAGCATTAGTATATTGATAGATAGCTAGGTGAAGTATATTGTTACTGCAGAATGATCCACCATCAATACTAATACTATACCATGATATGTTTTTCTTTTTTTATATTGGCACCCCGTTTTTATATAGTCATGTAATTTGTACCTTTTAATTGTGTTTCTGTGTGTTGTGCTGTCTTTTGTGTGCTCTGAATAAATGGTTTATCTATCTATCTATCTATACTCACAGTAAAATTATCATAAACACGAAATAAACCATTACGTTCAATTGTTGCAGGCGTACACACCAACCGGCTTCGAGAAGTATGGCTGCTCGTGCACAGTGGCTGACTACAGGGTTAATTTCTCCGTGTGGGATACATCAGGTGAGTCTCCTCCTTAACCTTTTATTTTACGGTTTATTATCCAAACACACATCATACGCACCCTCCGATACGTATGATGTATGTGGGATACAAATGTTGTCTAATGTAAAACGGAACGCATCGAATGAAAGAAAGAGAAGTATATGTGCGAGTGAGAGGAAGAAGAATAAAAGGCGACTAGATTACGACGGACGTACGGGTGATGTTTTTCTTGAGCGATATAAATAAAATGTTTAAAAAATATTTCCTATGTTTATTTTGCCCTACAATCCCACATGTATATGTGTATGTATGGCGATTTCTTTGTAGCATCATTCTAGCGCGCCACGTAAATTCTCTAAAGAATAACCAATACAATTTCTATTCGAAAATCCTTTGACAAAAACACTTCGCCTCGTTAACGCTAGCGACTCGAAAAACTTTTCTATAAAGAAACTGATCACAAAGTCTTGCCAGTCTGTAATGCACTCTATAAAGCCCCCGAGCAGCCAATCAGTGCACTTCAATAACTAATATCTACCAATTGGCTTCCACGAGACTTAAGTCTATAGACCTGAGAGGATAGAATTTTTGAAGCTTGTTTTAACGACAACTTTGTATTGCAAAGGTTTTTTTTTTGTAAGGTCTAAAACTTTATCGACTGCCTCGTTGGTTTAGTGGCCGCAAGCGCGAGTGCTGAGCATGAGGTCCTGGGTTCGATTCCAGGGTTGGACAAAGTGATATTGGGTTTTTCCATCAGGAATTTCTCAGTAGCAGCCACGGAGTCTGGATTTGTGCCCGGTTCAAATTATATGCTAAAACCTTTATCGCGAACCAGTATCCATTGGTGAAAACAGCATAAAAATCGGTGCAGTCATTTTTGAGATAGATAATGTATATAACGATATTTTAATGGATGAAAATGCTTCATAGGTATTTTAGTAAATAAGACTGAAATGTGAAGGTAAAGCAATGAATAAAGAAGTAGAAGTTTGTTTTTGTTGTAGAATGACACAAATTTAAGTGATAAGCAAACCGTCGTAATGGTGCGCCAATACCTAATTTGTAATGAGCCAAGAACGCGAAGAACGTAATTAGTAATGAGTGGGAACCGGTGAGGCTTCTAATTATTACAGAAAAGATTGACGCTAGATCCGTAATTGATTTCTGTAACTCTGCATCCATGCAAACTAGCTGTAAAAACTGGCCAAGTGCGTGTCGGGTCACGCTCAATGTAGGGTTGCGTAGTTGCCCATAACAATAAAAAAAGGCAAAAAAACACATTTGTTGTATGGGAGCCCCCCTTAAATATTTATTTTATTCTGTTTTTAGTATATGTTGCTATAGAGGCTACAGAAATACATCATCTGTGAAAATTTCAACTGTCTAGCTATCACGGTTCATGAGATACAGCCTGGTGACAGACAGACAGACAGACAGACCGACGGACAGTGGAGTCTTATTAATAGGGTCCCTTTTTTACGCTTTGGGTGCGAAACCCTAAAAGGTTGAGAGGTTCGGAATCAGCGCACCCCAAAACCCTTGTTTTTTTGTCACGCACATGGATCTGCCTTGGGTCTCGTGTTCGAGAACCCGCGTATCCTCACTACTTTCAACTGTTAACAAATCCTTTTTAATAAACACAGCGACACTGTTAGTTTTCTGTCGTTTCGACGCTCACAATACACAATTTTCGTGTTTTTATATCGTACGTAAACATTTGGTGAAACAACTACGTTGTATACGTCGGATATACGAAAAGCCGTACTGTATACGAGCAGAGTCGTACCATAAACGACGAAATCAAATTTCTAACCGCTGCAGTTATGATGTATTTCGGGTTCGCAATTGATTGCGGTTTTTGGGTGAGTGGTTGCTGAATGAATATTTGTAATGAGCTTTATAGTATTGGTAGTGCTTTGACAAGATTTGTTGATATGACTTTCCTTTATATACAATTATACATAGGTAGGCATGTAGAAAAATAGCGTAAAGGTATTTATAACACATTTGCTCGTAAAGGGGCTTTAATTTCACCAATTTCAATATCGTATGGTACCTCATTACGTACTTGTGCGGTAATGTAAAGTAAAACGCACGGCTTCAAGATGGTCCGTCAAAAACGAATGGTACTTTTTTAAATCTTAGCAAAGAGTTTTTATGTCAGAAAAGTGGTCAACATTTTATTAATAAAATTAATTTTGGGAGATAAAATATAATAAATAAACATTAAATTCTTTAATTTAATAATTTTTAACAATAGATTACAACCATTTATCTGTAACAAAAACACAAAAACATTAATTTACTGTATTAATAATACTGGCTGTTTTTGTGCCTTTGCCTTAAAAAAAAGCGCTAATGCGCGCGCCTCACTAATTTGTGAACAA
The DNA here is from genome assembly GCA_950005105.1 of Lycophotia porphyrea. NCBI lineage: Eukaryota > Metazoa > Arthropoda > Insecta > Lepidoptera > Noctuidae > Lycophotia > Lycophotia porphyrea. The sequence continues at coordinate 3,218,618 of OX465400.1, read as the reverse complement.
GTAAAAATTATTCCGCGCGCTTTTTCTTTTCGCTGTATTGTTTTTATTGAAAAATGTCGTCAAGTATTGATGAATTTATTAATTCGATACAAAAAGGCTACTCTAAGCCTCTTGTCTGAAAAATCGACCGATAGATACTTACAAGCGTATCAAAATTTCGTTTAAGAAAGTCCGAGTTTTATTTATTTCCTCGCAAATATGTTATAAAACGTGCGATGCTTTGATAATTACAGCCTCTGCTTTCTTATATTCTCGCCTACGGCTCGGGCCAGCAATTTCGCCTCGGCTGTAATTTTCAACTTACCGCACTTATATCATAATGTATTATTTCAACACCAAGCTGTAAATAGACACAGTGCAATCGTACGCTGCAACTGTCAGGACAAAAATTTCATAACAGTAATACTGAAACCAGACTTCTTCAGGCGGCCTCACCTTAGACTCACAGAAACAAAAAAATAACTCACAAATCTCTATTATCTGTATGTACAAACGTATGTCAAATAGTTCCTACTATTTTTTTTAATTAATTTTATTTCTAACTATTAAGTTGGCTAACTTGAAGTTTGTGTCGCCATATGAGATTTGAATGTGCCCCTGTATAACATATTCATATTTACCGACTTATGGTAAAATAACTGCGGGCTGTATTTGGCGATACCAATGACAGTTGCACAATAACCGTACAACCACAAACAATTGCAAATCCAACGATAAGCCACCTATGTCAGAGGTTTACAACCTCGTAAAACGCGGCTAAAGTTAACTTACGTTTATTTATTTAAGGCGATAATATTTTATTTACGCAGCCCAATGTTTTCTGCTCCTGCGTGAGTTACGAGCAGCCTTAACGTTGCATCGTTAGCTTAGCTTTTGTAAAGCTAAGGATGGTAACTTTAACTTATATTTTAGTCGCTTCATTTGAAACTTAACTGAAGTCATCAACGGCTTCGCCTTTTGCTCAACTATGTTGGGGTCGGCTTTCAGTTTAACCGGAAGCAGCTGAATACCAGTATTTAACAACGTGCAGCAGGCAGCTGCCTATCTGACTTTTACAACCAAGTTACTGGGTTATATGATACTCCAAAGTAAGACTGGTTGTCAGACTTTTGAATGACACTCAAAACTATCATTTAAAAACTTCACTGAAGTCAAGTATGACGTGATGAGTATTTTAAGGATTGAATGTTATTCATGCAAATTTCTGACTTATAAATCTCTACTACAGGTTAGTAAAACTTTTTTTTTTGTGTAGGCACCTTTTAAAAACTCAAAGCAAATGGAGTATAAGCATAACATTTACAAACTTAGATTTTTCAATAAAGGTATGGAAACTTGTTCTTTCAAGGCTTCTAATATTTATCAAGAAAGTAGACTACGATAATATTCTCATTCAGATCCAGCCTGTCCCCTTGCTGCCCTCCCCAGCGACGCCCTAAGCCGAGGCTCGTACCCCACAGGGGGTGCCCTTAGCGTGTGGTCGCTTAGTTTATAGTTCATTGCCCCTGGCTGGAGGCCTTAACTTCAAGGCATCCACAGGATTAGACCGGTTAAGCAGTAGCCAGCCTCCTAGGCTGAACTGCGAGATGCCATTATCAAAAAAAAAAACGATAATATTCTTTGGATATGTTTGTAAAGTGCTATTCCACGTAGACATAATGTCTACGTAATGTCAGAAAAAGTGGGACAGTGTATGTACTAAATGACAAATTCCATTAGCAGTACATACAATACTCTTTGTCCTTTTCTTCTGTCTGTCATTTTTAATATAATTATAGCTTTTTGGTGGTGGACAGGAGGTCGTGACTAAATAATAATAGCCGTTCTTGTCCATCTTCAGGTTGGTCCATGGATGGGTGACCATCATTGCATACCGAGTCTCCTCCGTGCCTCGGAAAGCACGTTACGCCGTTGAGCCGTTACAGTTAGTCTAAAGACCGAAAGTCCGACAACCAGTCTTACCAAGGGGTATTGTATTACTCAGTGCTAACTGGGTTGTGGAGGTCAGATAGGCAGTAGATTAAACTGGAAGCCGATCCCAACATAGTTGGGATAAGTCTAGGCAGATAATGATGTTAGTTTTTTTGGTTCTTAACATCTAAAAAAATATCCGCTTGATCGAATTTCTTCCACGGGAGCCAACCTCGGCAAAGACAACCCGAGACGCGATAGATATAATAGTGTACCAGTGTAGGACAGTCACAGGAGCACTCTCCCTTCCCTCACTCTCTCCGATAGGACAGCTTTCCGAGGTCAGGCGCAGGATCGAGCTGTCCGAGGGCTTCATGGGGATATGATACTGGCAACTTTCAAACTCGAGAATTTTTTGTGGGAAAAATGTTAACAACAACAACAACATACTTTTTTTTCAGGCTACTTAGGCCCATAGATATATACCTTACCGACTAACATACATATAATATAATACAAATTGTGTTAGTAAATAAAACCTTAAAACTGTGTTAGTAACACTTCACTTGCGCACTATGTCACTGCGCGTTCATGTGGCACTTGCCCGTGGAATCGACGGAACACCACTCCCTGCGGTGCTAAGATAATACAGCTAAAATCTAGAGCTAATGTAAGGAGTTCCTAGTTTTTTTTAACGATTGCAGTGGCGAAGGTTCCATACAACTCGATTCCTACCGGATTCCTTTTGAAAAAAGAACAGAGTCAGTATTCTATATACAAATAATATAATCACATTAAAGAAATGTACTCCGGCCTTCAGTCGCGAAGGGTCAATTTTTGTACGAGGTACATACAAAAATTGACCCTCCCCTGAAAGCTTGTATGGACCATAATATGTATAATAACATCACCCCTATAATTGCTGAAAGGTTAGGCAGAGATGTGCCTGATATGTAGTAGGGACACGTAAACCATGTTTTCCAAACCGATTTTTTTTTTACATTGGCTTTTTTCCTGATGTAATACTCATGCAACAATTATTCAAATGGTATTCGCATGTCTGTTGTAAAACAGTGAAGCATAAAATTGTTAATAGCTGAACAAATCGCTCCACACGGCTCTTATCTTCGGGCACACGCACTTGTGAGCGTGACAAATGGCTGGACATTTGCATTCACACTGAATTTCATTTAAAGTTTAATTTTAGGGCTAAAAGTTTAAATTAAGGGCTTTGAAGCATAATACACGTGTGCAACAAAATATTAGATAATTTTATACAAGGTGTAATTGATATAAATGAATAGTTAGTATGTGACTAGAAAGATTGCCTCGTTGGTCGAGTTGTCGCAAGCGCGACTGCTGAGCATGAGGTCCTGGGTTCGATCCCCAGGTCGGGCAAAGTGCTATTGGGTTTTTCCGTCAGGAATTTCTCAGAAGAGTCTGGATTAGTGCCCGGTTGATGGCAATAGGCTCGCCCCCTATTACATTCACGTCCTCATGCTGCGCCAACACGGTGACGTGCAGCGCCGTGCGCCCGAAGGCGTTCTGACAGCGCGCCAGCACGAAATTTGGGTGTACTTAGGTACACCTCTGCCTAACCATACGGGGATTTCATTTCACCAGTTATGTTTAAATCCCATGTAATAAGGGGCGCCTCAGCATAAAACTATACCCAAACATCCATCTTGAAGAGCAATTTATCAGGCAACTCCCGGTTTTCAAGCCATCTTAGCCCTTACTGACGTAGATCTATATCTAACCCTGCACTGATATAGCATAAGTAATTAAGTATGGGCACGTTAGACATACGAGCTAATCCAATAATTATGTTCTGCCGTGCGAGGCAGTGTTTGACTGTGTTAGCTTTGGGCGTCGCTTGCGGGCTTAGGGTGCGGTTCCACTGACGCGGAGCGGAGCAGAGCGGAGACGAGCTTTGCCGCGATTCATCAATCACATGGCTTGAAATCCACATCTCTTCTCCACTCCGCTTCAAAGGAAACAGCATTGGCGGAGAGGAGCGGAATTGTTTAAAATATCGGGAAAACAGGCTAGATTAGGCTAGCGCCGAGAGAGAAGCGACGCGGAGCGGAGAAGGGCCGGGCGGGGTGGAGCGGGGTGGAGCGGAGCGGAGCCACCTACCTCTTTTCATAGCTCAGCCCCGCTCCGCACCGCTCCACTCTGCCTCAGTGGAACCGCAGCCTTAGGTGTGACTTGGTACACACGGCGGCACATCAAGCTTTACATAATATCCAGTATTACGTCGCCTCGCTTCGTATATATTTTCTGTACAATGAGAGATCCGCATAAAATTGTTTTGTATAGCTTAATCAGCCGTTGTGCATACTATAGCTAAAAGGCCTGAAATGTCGGCTTAGTATTATTACACACAAGGTGTTTGGTGCATCGTTTGCCTAACTAAGTGGGCTGCAAGGAGGGGTCATTTGCTATCTCTTCAGTAGCGTTATTAACGCAATCATGGCCCCACATTTATGTATTTTTTTTTTTTTTTATGAATCGCTAAATTCTATATTTAAACTGGAACACTGTGATCACGGAAGATACCCCGTAAGTGATAATGATAATATAAGTTTAATTAATCTTGAAGTTGAGTTTTAGGTAATTTTTTACTATTTTCAAAACTTATCAAAATCAAAAACGAATCTCTTTTATCTGCGACCAAGTTTGAATTTGATAGAACCACAGGATAAGGAACACAACAACAATTTAAAAAAAAATGCAGTTTTTTAAATTTAACATTAAATTTTGAATGTCCCGGTGTTCAATATAAATTAACAAATTGAGATTTACTTTTATTTGGGGTCGGCGCAGCATGTCTTCTTCTTCCATTCTTCTATAGTCGTACTTCCTTATGTTACCAGTAAATACTAACTAAAATACGATACCTATAACTACCCATCCACTTAATTGTACCCAAATATTTCGCAAATTACTACAGGAGACAGTTTACCAACAAAATACCGACACAATCCACGACCGTATTAAACAGCTGTCCTTAATCCCCAAATGACCAGTTGCCAAAGTATATTAAAACATCAGAAACAGATAAGTTAATAATACAGAATATTGGTGCATTTTATTGTCCTCAAGTGTACAATCTGAGCTCTTCTCGATTACGTACACACGGCGACACATCAAGCTATACATTTCCAGTATAACATGGCCTCGCTTTGTATAGATTTCCCGATTTTTGAGGAGCTCGTGGATAAATAATAAGAGCCGCTCGGGTCGATCTTTAGGTTAAGCTGTGCTTGTCAAGGTTGGTCTGTGGATGGGTGACCACCCATTACATACCGAGTTTTCTCCGTGCCTCGGAAAGCACGTTAATCCGTTGGTCCCGGCTGTCATTTATAGATCTTTGACAGTCGTTACGTAGTCAGTGGCCCAAAAAAGTCTGACAACCAGTCTAACCAAGGGGTATCGTATTACCCAGTACTAACTGGGTTGTGGAGGTCAGACAGGCAGTCGCTCCATGTAAAATACTGGTATTCTGCTGCATCCGGTTAGACTGGAAGCCGACCCCAACATAGATGGGAAAAGGCTAGGTGGATGATGATGTTTTGTATAGATTTCCGGTACAATGAGAGATCCGCATAAACTGGTTTTGTATATCTTGAATGGTCGCCTTGCGTACGTATGGATCAGTGCTTCGTACTGGCCACAGACACATGTGTACATTATGTATCTATGTATGTAAAACTGGTCGGTGGTATTCCAATAGTGTGATTTATTTGCATTTCAGTGCACGGTTGAAATGTTTGATGTTAAAAATGGCGCTCTGCGAGTGTCATTTGTTAAAGTATTGATTGATTGTTCCCGTTGTTTTATTATCAGGATATTTCTGGAGAGGTGAAACGCAAAACAGCTTTTAGGGGATAAACACCCGCCGCCGCCCTGGAACACAAAGGGCAAGGAAGGAACATCCAGCCATCCAGCCATCCATCAGAACAATGTTTTGAGTGCGTTACTTTGAGTCCTACTGTAAAACGTGATATTTCAGCTCAAAAAAAAAGTCGTTTCCCAGCACTAATTTTTGCGTAAAGTTACTTAGTTTGATGTACAGAATGTTTGGTTGACGGCTTCGTGAAGAGTCTGTTTACACCCTGTAGAGTCTATCCCCTTTTTTTTTGGATGGGAAATCATCAAATGACTTCTCCCGCTCTGGGCAGAGCGGAAGGGAGTGTCAAACTTGTACTGAGTAAAACCCATCCATGTTCCTTCCTTGCCCTTTGTGTTCTTTCGAACAGTCCCGCAGCCCTGGCAGGCATCAATGTCTTAAACTTTATATTCAAATCTATTCAGCTTTTTAGGCAAGACAAGGTAATAGACAGACAAACATCTATCTGTCTGTCTCTTTTTACACAATACGTTTGTAATTTTAATATTTAAAGTATGGATTCCATTGTTGCAATTCGTAAAATGGTCACAAAATGACAATTCATAATATTAACAGCGTCTGTGACCATTTTAAGAGTTTAAACGTGATTCATATATTACTATCGTAGTACGATTTTTGCTAAAGCGGCCATTTTAGCTAGACAATCAACGAGGTAAATCACCACCGCCACCGCTTTAAACTAAATGTGACACACCTAATAAATAATATTTAACGCTGCATACCAAAGCAACCAACATAAAAGAGACATAAATCACTACATTACTACAATCACATTACGTTAGCGGTTTATTATTACTATTAATATAATAATAACTGTCGTTTAGAAACTAATAATGGATCTACTGTGGGCCTAACATGAACACGCGGACTTCAAACGTAACCTAAAAGTTTATAAAAACCGTCACGGACAATTGACGCGAGAACACGACTCTGACAGACACGACTCTCACAGCCAGTTCGCAATCTGTCCATGCAATTTGAACGAATTCTTAATTCGAATGTTTTTAAAATTTAAAATATTCTTTTTTTACTTAATAAAACCGTACACTAGAATTTTCTCGGGTATCGGGGATGTGTTTACAAACATGTAAACTTATTTACACAAAATGAAATTATGCATACATATGTAGTTTGGATGCATGGTTAACTTAGTGACGTCATTCTAAATCCAATATGACAAACTCCCAAGGATGGTGGACCTGTACGCACAACGGCTGATCAAGCTATACAAAACCAGTTCATGCGGATCTCTCACTGTACATAAAATATTTACAAAGCGAGGCCAGGTTATACTGGAAATGTAAAGCTTGATGTGCCGCCGTGTGTACACGCGTGACGCAAATCGCAGTCGCAAGTCACCGGGGTTATAAAACCTTTATTTTCTATGCAAGAACCATTTGAATCCCTACGATATCGATATGTTCACGTTCGTCGCGCGTTCATGCTAGGGCCTCCGTTATTTAAAACCGCTTATGCTATGCGGTTCCCACACCTACAGGTCTGTCTGATCATGTCATGTCCACCCACTGGCTTAAGGATGCATATAAATTATCATGGTCTTCATGTTTCTCGGATAATTACGTAGGTATATGCTTAAGTACAGTCTACTCTGGGTTTCCCTCACACAGTACAAGTACAATTACTTACCTACCTATGCAAAAATATGAGAAACAATTACCTAATGCTACCAATTTCTATACATTTGTCAAGTTCACGGCCTCACCAAGGAGCATAATGGCTGTTTTTCTGCCCAAGTTTCAATCAGTCCGTCAGTATGTATGTCTGTCCGTCTCACAGCCATTTAAATGAATTGGTTGTTTTTTGTTTCCTTACTGTTACTAGGCATAATAAAACCTTTTAAATTGAATCTAGACTAGAACCCTAAGTACAATATTTTATAATCCAAACAATAAGGCGATCTTGATGAATGAATGAATATTAATATATTTTTATTGTAAAACGTTGCCCCACACTAGGAATTTCTTCTGTGTCGTGGGTGCGTTCACTAACATTTAAAGTCACATACACAAACAGCCAGATCTGGAACCACTATCTGTAGGCCATACAAATATTTGTTCCGTGCGGGGATCGAACTCGCGACACGCAGCGCAGCAGTCAATCGCTCAGCCACTGCGCCAATCGTGCCGTTGCAATTGATTATTTTAATGATCAAATAACCTCATAAATTAATCATAAGTAGGTATTGTAATTTGTATTACGCAAACAATAAACATTACCATACCCAAGTACTAAACAATTCTTATCACAGCTGTCCAAGGTGGACCAGACAAGTAAAATGGGAAAAAAACGGAACGGAATTCATTAAAATGACCTTGAAAATATTGCTACACAAAAAACATGACGTCATAATATACACTACGTGGTATCAGAATAGCTATTTCAACGTAATACTCATCGGCCGAAATAGCTCAGTTGGGAGAGCGTTAGACTGAAGATCTAAAGGTCCCTGGTTCAATCCCTGGTTTCGGCAATCTCTTTTTGAGTTTTCTTGTTATGTTTTGTTAGCTAGTATTGTGTTTTACTATAACTTTTGTTGTCAGAATAAGTTATTTGTTGAGGTAAAATGTTTAATTTAGTTTTGTGGAAACGTGTACCGTCGCGCGTCGCCTAGTGACAGTAGACCGTACTAACGTTGTTTAGTGGCGCCATCTAGTGTCGCTTTTTATAACAAGTTGTGTCTGTTGTTTTAAACATTAAATTCATTTAATTTTCAGACACAATGATCCATAGTTTTGTTAATAGGTGCCTATATACTTTAAAAATAATGTTAGTAATTAAAAAAACAGACACAAACAACACCATATAAAATTTTATGAGTGTGTGTATGTGTTGTTGTTGTGTCGTTTGTCTGTTGTTGTTATGTTAAGGTAAATTTTAAAATGTTTTGTTTTTGCTAAAACATAATGCAATCAATTTTTTGCAGTCCTAAATATTTGGAAACGCCCCTAAATTGAACTTTAACTAATTTTAAGTTACTTATTAATTTTATTTACTTTAGCTAACTCATTTTTTAAGCGATCCTGTCGGAAGCCCTTACCATATCACAGCTGGCTAATCTGGGTTATCAACCAGTAAATAGGAGTGGTAGTAGTATGTTTATCTGTTTCTTATCACAATCGGTTCTTGATTAGGGTTATTTATAGAGTTTAGACTCTTACGGATCGCGGTGAACGAATGAAGGAATCTTCGTAACACGGTTCTTGCCTTCCTGCTTTGATACCTATACGGACTCAAAGTGTAAACAGATTCATCAAACTAAGTAACTTTACGCAAAAATTATTGCTGGGATACGACTTTATTTTGGGGTGAAAATTCACGTTTTACGGTAGGACTCAATCTAACGCATTCAAAACATTGTGCTGATGGATGGATTGAATAGCAAGAGGGTCGTGGAGGTGTTTAAAGTAAAAGTCTTACATTCAAAACATGTATTAAAAAAAAGAACTTTTGAAAACGTTGGAACTTTGACCCCCAATATCTCCGTAACTAGAAGGTTCCCAGGTATGGTCTAGAACAAAAAAAATATCGCAATGACGGGAAGAACAAGTGCCTTTCGGCTAAGAGTCGGTTTACACCCTTTATACAGTCGCAAGTAGGTTAATATTTCTTAACTTGTTGAGGGTGCTCCAGAAAATCTATAAATAGGTTAGATTTGTATGTCGTTCTTGTTCACTCAAACCCAGCTTGTCACTCTGCTGGAGGCTCGTACCTCACAGGGGGTGCCATTAGCGCGATGTCGTTTAGTTTAGAAGTTTTATAACCCTGGCCTTACACTCAAGGCACCCACAGCATAGAAGATTGACCTGCTAGATGTAATTTCAGAAAAAAAAATCTTATTGACCATTATTTGTCAATATGCTAGTAAATATTTCCCGTCTCAACAAAATCCATGTTTAGCGATAAATTAGGAAAAACTTTACCAGCGCCAGGTGTCTTTATGTGGGGAATATTTTTTTTTTAAAGAAAAACTGCCGTCCGTCAATTTTAATTCACCGAGGCCCAAAGCCTGATGCAAAACTCGAACTTCGTTCGCTTTTCTTATGTTTTTTTTTTACTCATTGTTGACAGGCACAACGGCATACGATACAGTCAGACCCCTCGCCTACCAGGACGCCAGAGTGTTCATGCTCTGCTTTAATATAGCCGAACCTGAGACCCTACACAATGCTGCCGCCAAGGTAACTAACTAACTACTGATTAAAATGTAATATATTGATCTTCCTTCTTTCACATCGTTGTTACATCAATCCATACTATTCTGTTTGGGCCAAGTAGGTAAGGGTCCGTTTCCAGCAGCAGAAAAAAGAAATCGACGCAGCAATGCGTCTCCTCGTGCACTATCTAGGATGTGAAAGCTCGTAATTTTATACTTAAAGACAATAGTGATTCATTCCATAATTCAGTGACATCAAAGATTTTGCCGCATAGTGAAAATGTGCCCAAGTTCATTGCGATTCTGATTAAGGGAACCGTAATCGTAGTTGATGTTGCAAGAATCTATAAGATTCAGTTAGCCAGATTATTTTTACAGTGGCAACGGCGCCGTACATCCAAAACAATAACATAACATTCATTTATTCTTAGGAAATTTTGGTTTATAGATAAATACAATTTGAACAAAAAAAATGTTAACATTACAACTATTGCAAACACCACATATACATAAAAAAATATATAGCGCTGCATACGTCACTGAGTCCAGTAGATGATACTTTGTTCCCTATTCACTTCAATTTCTAGCTCCTAAAATCCCAATTGGACGCGACAACAATAAAACTATTTCATGATGAAACTTTAAATCCAGTTCAAGGTTTCTTCAGACTCATGGTCATAAACAAGAAGGGCCCGTTCTTGTCTATTGAAGTTAATTCAGTCTATTTAAAGCTATATCGTTATCAGCAATAAGACTCCCATAGAATTATCAATTTTTGTAAAAGAGATATGTTCAATTTAGATTAACAATGAAGTATATTCTATCTACATCCTTACAGCTATCCTTACACCCTACAATTTCGATAATGGTGTTTTGACATGTCCGCTTTGTGCTCGGAGTTTTTCAGCCAAAGTTGGATATGCTAGCCACTTGAGAGCATATGATAGAGCAGCACACCAAAGCTCTAAAGAACCTCCCTAGAAAACCATCGATTAAATTTCAGTCGCTGTGGCCGAAATCGGCTAGATGGTAACATCATTATCCTCATAGCCTCACCCTCTTCCCATTCATATCTCTTGTAAAGTTAAGAACCATCATCATATGCTAGCCTTTTCCTAACTATGCTGGGATCTATGGGGGACTTCTGGGTGTAGCTGAATACCAGTATTCGAGTAACGTTCATAACCAAATGATCTCTATTTCCAGTGGTACAGAGAAGTAAGAACCCATGGAGGCTCAGCCCCAGTGCTACTCTGCGGCTGCAAGGCAGACCTTAGACATGAGAAGGAAACGCTCACCATGTTGTCCAAGCTAAGAACACACCCAGTCACCAGTGAGGAGGTAAGAACGATTGCTTTAAGATGGCAGTGATATTTCTTATTCAAAAGAATAATATCAACTTTTTAAAAGCAAACAAGACCTTGTGCGCATGACCTAAAAAGAGGTTTTTGTATGGTTTTTTGGATTAGGATTGGGATTTAGACCCAAAATATCTAAAACATTGTCGGTGGCTAATGTTGAAAAGGTCCTAATGTGATTGATCCAAAGGTGATCCAAATGTCCGTCGCATTACGATATTTTACATAAAATATCACCATCATCAACATTTTAAATAAATTAATAATCCTTCTAAAAATAAATTATGGTAAATTACTAAGTTTTGATTATAATTGTAGTCCATCGTATAATTCTTTCTCGTTAAGTTATGCTTCAATTGCCTACCTACTTTGGAAGGAACACAAAAATGGCAACTTAATTTCATTACACAGATTACCGTAACTTATAAAGTTATAATTGATGATTAATTATTATTATTTATTACCCTAAATAGACATTCAATCCACATTCACAAGCAATTACGCTCTTCCTAGAAGATCTAAAATAAACGACACATTATAATTTCACGGAAAACCCAAATCCGACCTACGCTTCTCAAACATATGCTCCCAGCAATTTAAGACTACCTTCTAATGGTCCCGAATTTATTTTAGCCTCCTCAATTTCACGGAGTTTGCCAACATCTCAAATTGGAAAGGCCCGATCCCTACGAAAGCGATTCAACTTCATTCATCAGAATTCCTAATCTAAATTGAAACATCCCGAAGCATTTACACGTATTGTATAACGAGGCAATTGAAAACTCGGTCGCAAATTCAGGCTGGACGTCCGTATTAATTAGAGATCTTATTCAACTAGTTACCATTTAGTAAATGGGAGCGGAGTAATTGGCTCGTTCCATGAATGAATCGAATGGCCTCATGGATCGGGCTGACATTGAAGCTCCTTGGACCGTTCTCTTGTGTGAATCGTTTGAGTAATTGAAATGTTGTGACTTCGTTTTCCTTTTATGTTTATTAGATTCGAAATTAGTTCTTGATATGAAGAGAAGTTGTGAAATTCTTAGCAACTTGTAGTTTTGGCATTCTCAAATTGATTCATCGTGATGACTAAATTATTACTGGCATAAGTACTTCTATTCGAAAATTATGAGTAAACAAGTACGATTGCAGGAAAAAGTCAACTGATTCAACTAGATCGAATTTCAAAATTGGTTTTTAAATAATTGATTTATCAAATACTAGGTTTTTCTCGCGGCCTCGGTCACTTCATGGTAGGAAATTATCAAACGAGAACATTTGAAATAGGGACAGCCTACGACACTCTTATCAGTGAAGGATTTTCGGATTCGGATCAGATCAGAAGTTCCGAAGATCACTCTCTATATGCAAACTAATTATACTTACTTAAACATACAAACCTTTTCTATTTATAATATTTGTATAGACAATTTGGAATTCAAAATATATATGGATTTTAAACTTTCACAGGCTTTAGCAGTAGCACGACAGCTGGGAGCGATGACCTACGTAGAGACATCAGCTAGAGCTTCCACAAAAGGCGTCAAAGATGCCTTTGAAGTAGCTGCACTAGCCGCCCTCGGGAAACTAAACAAGCAGCAGATGAAACAACAGGTATACAACACTTCATATCACTGTACACAACATATTATTACTTTAATCTTATCTTCCCCCTCTTTTTCCCTCACGTGCTGGACAGCATTCCAAGCGGATTCTAAAGTAGGTACGTAGACAAGGCTTATAGCTATATCCTACAGTTTTATCTGGAAGTCCTTAAGTATCAATCTAAAAATACTTCCATTCACAAAACTCCAAAAGAACAAAATAAAATGAACTTTCTCCCAACAGAAACAAGTGGGCCGCAGCAAAAGCAAGCGCGATCTGAAAGCCGAGCTGAAAGGGCGCGCGAAGAGTTGCTGCGTCATGTGATCCGTGGCCGGCCACCCGTCCCGGTGGCCGCACGACTGCTAGGCGACCACCGCCCTTCTTCTTGAACCCAACCGTTCCTCAGGAACAAACCCGGGCCTAAGTATACGCCTAGCGAAACACCCGACATAAATTTTCACTGACGAGTTTCCCCTCATAAAAGGAGGCAATAAAATACGACACACATTTAGTGTCATTATTTAAAATGTTTATGTGAAATAACTAGGTACTTGCAAAGTGATCAAATAATTTAATTCTAAGTGTGATTCATTATCAAAAGCCTAATAGAGAACTATTAATGTAAACTGTAAATTTTAAAGGGAGCGGAACGAAGTTCTTTGGATTTTTAGGTGAAGGTATCAGTAAAATAAAAAGGTGCAATGTAATTATAGCCCTGAGGGTGGAGCGTGAGCCTGTGATAAAGTAAAAAATAGAAAATTCGCGAGAAAAAAATAGAAACGTTTTAGATTGAATTAGAAAGGCGAGACGACGCTCATTTTGGCATTTTATCATCAATAACAGTTGGAACATTAATGTATTATGTAAAGAATAAAGAATCATGTAAACACTTTAATTGAGTAGGTTTATCTTGACATTGCTGACGATGACAATCACAGAACATATTGTAATATATTCACACGCTACAACAATGAGTTACATCTAAAAATATGATGATTTAAATATTTAGATTTTTTAGCATCAATATTTTACAACCAAATCTACGTAACAATGTTGTGTTGTTATTTTCACATCTGACCAGAAAAACCTATTCATTTATGTGAAGAGTAGTTAGGTTCAAATGCGTGTTTTCATATACATTGTCATAACGACGTAAGTATAACTTGATGTTTTTATGTAAGATAGCGTTTTCATAACTTAATGGAAGTTTATGAGGCTCCGTTGTTTTATCTAGGACCAATATTGCTCTTAATTTGGATGCAGTAGCTTTTATGTTTTCAAAGCTACGAGCTTAACATTTCCTTTGTGATATTCATACGTAAATGTAATTAATAAAAATAAATGCACAATGGTGGACAATACTAAATTACGGAGGTCCATAAAACTAGTTAGTTACGCGTCCATGTTTGCTATAGATGTTAGTATTTTGTACGTTTACAATATGAGAAAATTAAATGTTGCTTGCCTGTAGAACGTTCGTACACCATTATGTAAATTAAGATCATCTTTACTTATCCTTTTAGGAATTAAAATTTCTTCATTTGCCTTCAAAATATTACTAAAATATTATATTTTATTATGTGACAAAGTCCGAATTTTAGTTTTTGAAAATTGTAACAAGTATTTTATATTAAAAAGTACATTACTGTTTTTGCCAACAAACGTTTTCACTTTTCCTTACGTAAAAGGTCTCGGAAAAATGCTTGATCATTCCATGAATAAAAATGGCTGTCGTTTTTGTGTCGTGAGCCCTAAAACGTCAAATAATAATAAAGGCAGCTATTGAGTTCCATAATTAGGTTTTCAAGTCACGCCTGGCAAAGGCGAAGTTTCGGCGGAGTCACGTTTGTTTTTTGGTCTCTAATGCAAAGTATATAACTAAAAACGAAAATAAATCATAAAAATATTCATAACACGAGTTAATGTAGTTAGTAAACTTAATGTTTCATAGTGATTTAGTTTTCTAAATGATTGGTAAGTAATTGCTGCCACGAAACTAAAATTGCTCTTTCTAATTGTAATTTTACGTACCGAATTTTTTTATTACAAAACAATTGTTGGCGAAATCAGGTGTCCTTCATATTAAGTTTATTTCTAGTTAGGTGAACAAAAAATAAAAATTCTTCATATTGAACAAATTAAATGTTAATTTTATTAACATTATTTTCGATTGTTTAAAGTATTGTAAGTCGATATCAAGCTTTAAATTCAATGTTAGCTTTAATTATCATTATATTTAAGTATTTAAACATGTAGTTTTAGTATTTTTATCATTTGAAGCGATGCGATGATCGGACTAAATTTTTATTTACCATATTCTTTATTTATGAACAAATGTACATATCATGTAAGTTTTGTATAAGCAAGAACTCTGACTTCACGAAAAAATTTAACTTTCTTTCAATAAAATAATATTTTGAAGGAACCTATGCCACTCATATTCATATCAGCCTTCGTCCGACTGAAATTATTATAAAAATATTACTTACCTATTTGAATCGGATTTTGTTAATAATTTCAAGGGTTTTAATTTTTTGCACGGACCCTAATCTTTTTTCTAAAATAAAAAGCTAAGTTACTCCTTATAACATCAGCTATCTGCTAGTAAGTCCAATCAAAATCGGTTCAGCCGTTTCGGAGATAAGTCGGAACAATAGACAGACAAACCAAAAAATATTTTTTTTTTGTTAGAATTGGGTACCGTATATTCTCCTTCGTTCATATGCATTCAAAAAAAATCTGTTATTTTGAAATTACAAATAGACACTTCAATTCTATTTATTTGTATAGATAGATGTTGTAAATACGAAGATTGTCAATCAATTGTTTGAACTACACGAAAAAACACATACTATTTTGAATTATATACATCGTAGCAAATAAATGCTTTGACTGACATTCAATTATCTACATTTATTCTATAAAAAGAAAGAAGATTACAATTTCATTTCAACTTTGTAATTGGATTTTAAGCATTCGGATAACTATGTTAAAATTGCTTTTTATTTAGAGGTCACATTTCGCTATTTATTTTTATAAAATTGCAAAAAGCTGAGAGACTTCATCATTATAAAATGAAAATAGGCATTCCTATTTTCATTTTTTAAAAATAGAATCGCAAGCCTTACGAAATGCTCCTCATTAGGAGCATATGGCTAGGCTTGCGACTCTATTGTTATTTTTTCATAATTTTATTCAAGTTGACATAATTTTCTTAAAAATACCGACTGCTTTTTGCACTATCTTACAATGCTTTCATTGTTGATTCATAACATTGACACAGGAGACATCATGAATGATTTTTTCTTAAAATTGAAGTAACTGCCTCGTTGGTCTAGCGGTCGCTGAGCATGAGGTCCTGGGTTCGATTTCTAGGTCGGGCAAAGTGTTATTGGGTTTTTCATCAGGAATTTCTCAGTAGCAGGCACATGCTACTTTCTTTTAATTTTTTTATTACAAAATGGGCCTGCTCTTGAACTCAATCATGCCTGATGCCTGGTCACTGGCTTTCAAGACGGGTTACATGTGGGAGGGAACATAGACAAATTTCCTCCATAGTCTGAATTTGTGCCCGATTGATGGGAATAGGCTCACTCCCTATGACAAAGGACTTAAACATAACTGGCGAAATGTGGGTGTACAATTAGGTACACCTCTGCCCAACCCTTCGGGGATAACATGAATGATCAATGTTATGTAAGATGAAGTAATGGATTAGGAATTTCTTTTAATTCTTTAGATGCATTGAACATTTACGCAATAAGGGTAATAAACTTTACAATACAGTTTTTATCGCAAAAATTTCATTTGTTTTTTTACTTCGTGTCCATCAATGACATTTGTATATTAGAAAGTTCTATAAAGAATGAAGTCAGAGTTACTACAAATGCCTTATATGTTATTTCTTAATTGTGTAATGTAAACAATGTTTTTAATATTAGACAACTTGACGTTAGGCCACTTTGAATGTTGTTTCTATGAGTAGATATCGAATATAGCGTTCAGTGTTTTTGATATTCGTCTTTTATTTTTCCTCCCTACCACCTCTTATAAAACGAGTGTAATGGCCGGACTTACGAGTTGAATATCGTTTCAATGTCAATCCTGCCAAGGGCTTTCGGCTGCCTGAAATTTGCGAGAATGCGTAGCGAGGAATGTGTGAAACTAGCCAATAATATCGTTTCTTTTCCACACCTTGAGCTAAGCTAGCTATAATATGTGATTGGTTGGTTTACCCAAATACCTCGCAGCAGATCTTCGCACATCTCAGGTGTAGGCCTTTTTTTTTACGGATGGGAAATCATCAAATGACTTCTCCCGCTCTGGCCAGAGCGGAAGGGAGTGTCAGACTTGTACTAACTAAAACCCATCCATGTTCCTTCCTTGCCCTTTGTGTTCCAGGGCCGCGGTATCTCTTTCGAACAGCCCGCAGCCCTCAGGTGTAGGCCGTACTTAAAGATATTTATTATATCATCACTGCTCTCAAAACGGCGAAGAAAAACACCGTAAGGATGCGGCACGTCTGAGAACTGAAAATTCGAAGACATGTGACACCAACCCGCACTGGGCTCGCGTGGTGGGTTATGGCTAGTTCCCAAAGAGTCTCCCAGAGCCTGGGTCTCGACTACCTAACATTTTACTAGAGAAAACTAAAGTTTAGATATGTAAAGATACCTTTAGGCTTGTATTTATTTAAGCAACTCAAGACGCGTGTACATTGTCATATTTTGACAATTGAAAGGAGCTTCTTAGACATTTATTTAGGACTGATGTCACAAAGAAAAAGTTTTATTAATTTAAAAGCCTGAACGTGAAAAAAATATGGTAAGTGTAAATAGTGTAAAGCTTTCAGTTGTAATACTAAACAAATAAAAAATACAAAAAGATTGCTCGAGAAAGATGTTACTGATGCATCGCCTTTTATTCATATCTTTGCCTGTCCATGATTCGCCACAGACGGGTGGAAAATTCGAAGATATAAATAGGTACTGTGCGGGGTCGATCCGATTATGATTCACCAATCGTCGAAGCGAAACGAACTTCAACAATAGACACGAGCCAAAGAAAAACCATATAAATCTATGTGTAGTGATTGCTTCGGGTCAGCTAGTTGATCAACAAAATAATACAACCCTATGAAATGTGTAGGAATCATTCAGGGGCTCATCATCTGCCTAGCCTTTTCCCAACTATGTTTGGGTCGGCTTCCAGTCTAACCCGAAGCAGCTGAATACCAGTATTTTACATCGACCGACTGCCTATCTGATCTCCACAACCCAGTTACAGAATACCAAGTAACCTTTCTAAATATTTTAACCAAAAAAGTTTCTAATAAATCGTTAACAGTTCAATTAGATAAATGGGAGCATCTATCAGGGAAATACATCTTACTGTAGAACCATCCGGTGCGGTGACGATATTTCCCCGGATCTTAGTCGTAACGGCCTTTAGGAACAGCCTATATTCGGCAGTGGACGTTTAGGGATATTTATAGGCTGTTACAATGACTTACAACCTAGCACGAGTACATTTGACAGGGTTACCTTCTAGTAGTGCGTCGTTTCTGTAACAGATTTTAAATTTACTTCTTACCCTAGGGCTGTGGGGGGGCGAAATCTTGAAACAGTTATTTTTGACGTCAAGGGCTGGGTTTTTCCTTGGCCAGTGGCTAATTTTGCCATTTGCTTTGCCATAGTACATGGCAAAACCACCAGTCTTGAGCGCAATATCGATTAAAATTGGAAGTCCGTTTTGGCAAAGCACCTAATGGCAGATTTATGACCATTAGGTGGGTAGCTAGCTTCTTTGCCGTATAAATATTATAAAAGCGAATGACCAGAGTTAATACATAATATTTTGTATGAACTCGTTACCGTGGAATAATTTGCGACCGTGCAGGTCTCGCGGCAAAATAAAATAAAAAAAATACCAATATAAAACTTCTTTGTGCCCCCCCCCCCCCCAGAAGTTTTATATTGGTAGGTTTTTTTTTATTGGTATGTTTTAGTAATGTGTTTGAGTTGCAATACCTACACGGTCAAAATGCAGATGTAATAAAAAAAATACCATTATAAAACTTCATTGTGGGGTGCCGCTTGTGCGTCCGTGTCCCTTCCATCCGTATATTCCAAAAATAAAACTCAGAACCATAATTTAACAAACACTCAGCACTACCCCATAGTCCATATAAACCCCATCAATATTTAGCAGACATCTTGTAAGATGTTATAGTGTATAGCTTATAACCTCGATATTGCCACTTAGGGAGACGTGTTCGCTCCTCAGTTGTAATAAAACGTACTGCCTCTGGAAAGAGGTTATGTGTGCACTGTGGAGGCGAGACGCAGAAGGTTTATTGAAAAGAAAAACAAAAGGCCCAAAGAAATGTCATATGAAACGACTATAATATAATCGTAAAAATGAGTAAGTCTTATTAGATAAATACTGTCTAAATCTGAATAACAGAATATTAAGTTGGAAATATGCTCGAAACGCAAATGATTTTGGTATTACGTTTTGTATGGACGATTCGTCCTCGGCAGCCCTCTTAAGCTCTTGCGAGGGGATGGTGAATTGTAGGCTCGCTGAAGGGTTAAATAACCCTCCCCCCACTGCCCACTTCCCTTTTTTTTCCTCGATTACAAGTATTTACAAGATTTGCACATTCTGTAGTATCCATCGGTTCCTGTACTTAACAGGGACTTCAGGATAGGTAGAACACAATGTTAACTGTCCCATCGTTTGATGGACAAAACTATATAAATATACACTCCAGGACACACATTTATCTTAAAAAGGGTTAATACATTGACTTTTGGGATATTATATGGAAAAGCTGTTGTTATCACTAAACAACTGGCACCACTATTGCACACGTCAATCGTGCGTTAGGTACAGATGCCAGCACATCAAGTTACCCGAAACTATAAAATCAACCTTGAACCTAATCCTTTAGCGATAAAGTTAAAAATCTATTAAAGACAAAATTTGACAGATTGTAGTAGCTTGATGTGCATACTTACATTTTCAAGTAATCTAATATTCTTTCAACTGAACTACTGATTACATTTTACAGTGGCCTTGTCTTGATAGGTTCTCTAGTGCTTCTGTTACCGCGACATGTTGTTCTGTTCAGAAAATTATATCAACCAGCATTTGATACCGTGTTTGATATAAGGTCGTTTGTAGGACTAGGTGCAATAGACCGTATGTCTGGGACTAGTAACACTATAACCTTGAGCTGGTTTTGCAAAGTACGGAGGTTCATTAGAATAGGAGGTCAGAATCTTCTGGTTTTAAAGCGCATGAGATTGATAGAGTTTTAACTATAAATGTTGATGGAGAGGTAGAGGCACACCAATGTGAACATGAACATGTCTACCTAAGGAATGAAAAAAGAAGTAAATAATATAATTATTGTAAATATGTAGGTACTTACTTTTAGTCTTCCCTTTTTATTATAGTAAATAATAATAGGCTGTCAGGGGAGAATGGAATCTTCCAGGGCTGTGGGACTGTTCGAAAGAGATATCGTGGTCCTGGAACACAAAGGGCTAGGAAGGAACATCAATGGGTTTTAGTCAATACAAGTCTGACACTCTCTTCCGCTCTGCCCAGAGCGGGAGAAGTCATTTGCTGATTTCCCATCCGATTTTTTTTTTTCAGATTTTCCCATCCGAAAAAAACCAATTCGTTGGCTGAAAGCCAATTCGTTGTTAGTAAAAAATCCTGGTGAAAAACCTAATTACCCTTTTTGCTTCTCAGGTATGGGTATTATAGCTATAAACTGTTGTTTCTATGATCTGTGCTATAAACATTTAACTAAACAGCAGTAGGTACCTTTTTTAATTAAATGCTGCTCTTTTACTAAAAAGTAATTCACATTTGTGTATAAAATAAATAATTATTCCATCTTGTATAATTTTGAATGCCTAACTAAGTTTGCCTACATAATTTCGACAGACACACAAATCTCTCAGGCATCCCAATAACATTACAAATTAAATAAATTATAAACTTTGCACATTATACAGTCCCCCATATTTCTGAACGTACACTAACACATACTTAGGTCAAGGTCAAATAACATATTAACCCTTAAAAGCTTCAGGTCTAAGGTCACTTTGACCTCTGAATACTGTAATATCAGGCTTTTAAGATTGAAAACATTTCTCATGAATTGTCACTTACACTAAACAATCTTGAATTGAATAATGGATTTTAGCTGAATACGCATACTTATTAGATAACGGACTTAATTTACTTTTTCTGTTAAAGCAGTTCACGCATCACGCCTGTTATCCCCAAAGGGTTGGGCAGACTTGTCCCTAATAGTAGACCCATGTAAAAGGGGGTGAGCCTATTGCCATCAAATCCAGACTCCATAGCTGCTAATGAAAAATTCCTGACAAAAAATCCAATAACACTTTGCCCGACCCGGGAATCGAACCCAGGACTTTATGCTCAGCAGTCGCACTGGTGGCTATTAGACCAAAAGCAAGGCGAGGCTGTCTGGTGTCACGTGTAGATCTTTGGAATGGAAATTATGTTATTATTTTATTTAAACTCATTTAAAGTGAACTGACTATGTAAAATTTAAATAAACATAACATCAGGGCTGTAATCCCCGTAGGGTTAGGCATTCATGATCACCATCAACAGCCCCACTTAACCCACTGCTGGACGTAGGCCTCTCTTTGCTTGTGCTAAGCTCCACGCTCTTGTGCCAGCCTCACCCAGGATATTCCCACGATGGCAACAATAAGCCATCATTCAGCATTTCAGCCGAAAGACGTCCACTGCTGGACATAAGCCTCCCCCAAATGTCGCCACATTGACCAATCCCGTGCGACTCGCATCCAGCAGATCCCGCAACCTTTACCAGGTCATCGGTCCACCTAGTGGGAGGCCTTCCAACGCACCGTCTTCCGGTTCGCGGTCGCCACTCCAGAACTTTTCGGCCCCATCGGCCATCTGTTCTGCGAGCAATGTGCCCTGCCCACTGCCACTTAAGTTTGGCAGTTCTTCAACTAGGCATGAATGTACGTAATAGTACACCCACATTTCGCCAGTTATGTTTGAGCCCCATATAATAGGGCGGAGCCTATTGCCATTAACCGGGCATAAATCCAGACTCCGAGACCAAAATAAATATCTAAATAGGAACTTTCAGAGTTTAAAAAGAAAATTAATAATTAAAGTATCTTACTGGTTTGAAACCCATTTACGATATAAACTTGGTTTACAAGTTAGGAGTAGTTTGGTGATCAGGCGGTAGTGTCCGTCATTGTACGTCAAAGGTAAGGTTTGGCTTAGAAATGGGCGGCTGAAAGATTGATTGCTAAGTTTCGGACGAGTAAATCAAGCTGTGGAATGTGTAATGTCCTTCGTAGCCTTGTAACTTAACCCAAGTTAGGTCAAAAGCTTTGTTTGCTAGTGACGAAAATTAATTTGGTTCTTCAGAAAGATCGGGACAATTGATAGTTGACGAGGCGAAAGGAATATGCAGGGATCGTATCTGTTGCGTTCTGTAGTTGCATGGGGAAAAAGCGTGAAATTATATATGTTTGAAAAGCTACAAGTGTAGCTCGCGTAGTAGCTCCATATAAAATACTAGCATTCAGCTGCATCCGGTTAGACTGGAAGCCGACCCCAACAGAGTTATAAAAAGGCAGATGATGAGACATACCCATCATCTCATCATCAGCGTTACAATAAAATACATATATAATTTAGGAAGTAACTTATGCAATAAGGAACTAATCAATTTGAATTTATCTGTGAAAGCTTGTTATTAGCAATTTAGGTATATATTTTGTTATTATAATGTTATTAGTCTGTAAGCTTTCCTAAAATGTAAAAAATAAATAAAATAAAAATTAAGTTACGAATGTAACATTTTTATTTACGTCTGTTCATAGACTGCTTTAAAAATCACTTTTCTCTGTGTCTATATTTTTATCAGGATCACTTAGTAAATCGTGGAAAACAACAAAATATTACGAGTATTTTCGGTCTTCAAAATCACTACCCACTCGTTATAAGCTCCGTCAAAGATTATCTAAAAAGAAATACAAAACTTACCAAGTTACCCTTAACACCTTCCTACGCAATATTGGCTAACTTTAGGAAATTGACTAAATTAAGGCGAAAATAGTTCCATGGTCTTAGGCTACCTTTCCACTAGAGATACGCAAGGATGCGTATCGAGAGATGTTTGTGAAACATAACATAACATAACGCCTGAAATCCCTGATGGCTAAAGCAAAGGTGTGATTCAGTAGATGTCCGTATGGATTGAGGAGCTACTCGTGATTTTGAAAGGAAACTCATGCCCTTAATTGCTTGTAAAACAGCTGATTTTCTGAGACACATAGCTACACCCATGTCTTGCTAGTTATGTGTAAGTCCTATGTAATTTGGGGCGAGTCTATTGCCAGCAGCCAGTCTCCGAGGCTGCTACTGAGAAATTCTTTATGAAAAAGCCCAATAACATTTTACTCGACCTGAACAGACCAATTAACCAACACTAAACTGATCATTGATAACGCATCTCTTTCGCAGCTTGAGCTAAGCTAGGTAAAATATGAAATCAACAAACATCAAACTTGTCCTAAGGTTGCCTCGTTGTAGAGCTGCGGGACTGTTCGAAAGAGATACCGCGGCCCTGGAACACAAAGGACAAGGAAGGAACATGGATGGGTTTTAGTGCGTACAAGTCTGACACTCCCTTCCGCTACGCCCAGAGCGGAAGGGGCGGTTTGATGATTTCCCATCCTAAAAAATACAAAAAAAATGGTTGCCTCGTGGAGCGGCAAAAAAAGTGTCCTGTGACCTGTGTTGCACGCTTATTTTCCGCACTTCCTGCATGTGCTGCATGATTTTTGCTGGCAGCATCCTGCATCCTAGCCTGGATCAATTTGCAGAAATGAAACTAAATTTTTAGAACACATTTAATCTAAGCTTGTTAAATGTGATAGTTTTACGCCCATCTCTGGTGGGAACGTAGCCTTAACATTGAACACCGCTGAGATTGCAGAAATGGTAAACAAAACTATCTAAGGTTAATGGTAACGGGAGCCATGACACTTTCACGGCAGTTACTAAGAGTAGGTAAGTTAGAACTACCTGTCTAGTTTGATTCCTAATACACATAACATAACATCAAGCCTGTAATGCCCGAAGGGTTAGGCAGAGGTTGTACCTATATAGTACACCCACATTTCGCCAGCTATGTTTAAGTCCCATCTCAAAGGGGTCGAGCCTATTGCCATCAATCGGGCGCTAATCCAGACTCCGTGGCTGCTACTAAGTAATTCCTGATGGAAAACCCAAAAAAACTGCCCGACCTGGGAATCGAACCCAGGACCTCATGCTCAGCAGTCGCGCTTGCGACCAAGAGACGAACAAGGTATTCCTAGATTAATTAAAGTGTTAATTGGGTTTTTTCATCAGCAATTTCTCGGCACACATGCCGTCTTGTAATCCTAGGGTTAGATAGATGTATCTTAAAGTACACCCACATTACGCTAGTTAGGCTTTCCATCCTTAATTGCTTAGTAGCAGCCAAGGAAGCTGGATTTTTACCCTGTTGATGAGAATTAGGTTAGCACGGAATCTCTCAGTAGAAATGTAGGTGAATCATGGGTAATTAGGTATACCTCTGCCTACCCCTTTAACCCATTTTTTACCCCTTCTACCCTCAACTTTTTCGAAGTTATTAAGTGCGTCTTACGTTTTATATCAAATATTTTCAGACGAATGTCCTATTTGAGGTCGGTATGTTTTTCCTAACTAAAATAAACTACTTTTTCTTTTGTTTTATTTTCAA
Source organism: Lycophotia porphyrea (assembly GCA_950005105.1). NCBI lineage: Eukaryota > Metazoa > Arthropoda > Insecta > Lepidoptera > Noctuidae > Lycophotia > Lycophotia porphyrea. The sequence goes on along the minus strand of OX465400.1, from coordinate 3,193,824 downwards.
ACTTTCTATTTTCCGCCAAAAATACAAGTTACTTCATTTTCCTACGGCTACTTAAGTTGCGTAAATAGGTCAAGTTATGTTACCGCCATGGTTTTAATATTGAACACTGCTGAGATTGCTTAAAAGGTAAACAAACCCTATAATAACTATCTATGGTAAACGATTACGGGCACCATAACGCTTTCACGGCAGTTACCTACTCTTAGTTTAGGAGCTAGTGTAGTAAACAGCATAATTTGTCGTAAAATAAAGGGTGTAAACAGACTCTTAACGAAGCCGAAAGGCACTTGTTCTTCCTGTCTTTGCGATCATTTTTTGGTTCTAGACCATACCTGGGAAACTTCTAGTTACGGAGATATTGGGGGTCAAAGTTCCAACTTTTTCACAAGTTTTTTTTTAAATACCTATGTGTTTTTAATGTAAGATTTTTACTTTAAAAACCTCCAGGCTCCAGACTATTCAATCCATCGGCACTGTTTTGAGTGCGTTACATTGAGTCCTACCGTAAAACTTGATTTTTCAGCCCAAAAAAGGAAGTCGTTTTCCAGCACAAATTTTTGCGTAAAGTTACTTAGTTTGATATACATAATGCTTGGTTGACGGCGTTCGAGAAGAGTTTGTTTACACCCTGTATAATTATGTACTTGTCGCTCTATTAGTGACAGTCAGTGACGGCGCTGCTGGTTTGTAGTCTGCGTTCACCACTTGATCGTAGTATCAGGAGGCAATATCATCATCTAAAGCGATGGAAAACTTTCATAGAGTTCCAACAGAAACCAAACATGCTGCTGCGTCAATAGTTACTGAGATGATTTTACTGTTGCAGTTTGTGGATGCAGTCACCTTCGGCAGTCTACCTACCTTTTTTTTACGGATGGCAACTCATCAAATGACTTCTTCCGCTCCGGGCAGAGCGGAAGGGAGTGTCAGACTTGTACTGACTAAAACCCATCCATGTTCCTTCCTTGCCCTTTGTGTTCCAGGGCCACGGTATCTCTTTCGAACAGTCCCGCAGCCCTGGCAGGGCAGTCTATCTACCTTACAAGTCAATGCAATAACCACGAAACAAAAATCAATTTGTGAGATTTTGATCAAGTTTTTTTCAACAGATAATGATTTTTCTACCAACCCGAGCTCCTAAACCACACGGTTACTCGGCAAAACAAAGTAATCTGTTTTATATTGACAATAACTGAGAACTGGCGTACGTGACAACAGCGAGGGAGGAGGAGTGGTGAAACAGAGATAATAACTCCACGAAACCGTTTATGGGATTCTTTTGGGGAATTACTACAGGGAATATAGCGTGGCAGCTCGTTTATAGCTGTTGTGGAGATGGGTAGGGTTTAAATAAATATATATTTAAGCCAAGGTCAAAGAGGTAGAGGGTAGAGGGTCTCAGCGGATTCTGCAATAGAGATGAATTAGGGACAGACCACACTTACCGACGAGGAATCGCCTTGAGCCGATCAGAAAGAACTTTGTGTTCATGCAATAGGAACGAAAAGTAATACATTCGCCTCTTGATGTTCGGACGACACGATTCAACGCGTCTCGATACCGTGCCGTACTAAATGCGACAAATGTGGTGATACATTCGAGATCGGTTCAAACCGAAGATGACACCTTGATGATTGATTATTACCTACTGATCCTTACTGCAGTTCTAGTGTTCAATTAGTACCACGTGGACTTACAAAGTCATACGTGTGCTTAAAGTGAAGCAAAGTTGTATAGTCTTGCAACTATAAATTCAGACAATATTTTTAGAAGTGAAAACTTCTTTTGGGATGGATAAGAACTGTTAAACTCGCGTCAGATCGTCAGATAGAATCGGCGGCGCAGGGCGTTTGCGTGGGTGTGCGTATAGTTTAAGCTAGATGGTGTTGTTTCAAGTTTTTTTCTACGGCACCGACATCTTTCTTTCTTGCAGAAAGCTATTGAACGTTCTAATATTTAAGCTAGATGGCGTTGTTTCAACTTTTGCCGGCACTCCCGGAGTGCAACCCGTTGTTTTTATTTTCAATAGCCCTGTATGTCCCACAGCTGGGCAAAGGCCTCCCCCATATCCTTCCAAGTACTCTTCTCTTGCACCACCTCGAACCATATTTTACTTAACTGTTTTAATGAACTATTTCAATTAATGATTGATCTGATTTTTGTTCTTCATTCGTTTCAACATGCATTTGGAATAGCCTAGGAGTACGTTCAAATTCAGTCACAATCATATGACCCAGTATTCAAAACCCCTCTTTTTCTTTTACACAAGAACCTGTCAAAAAGAAAAAGTATCCATTACGTCTACTTACCAATCTTCCACGTTTTCGCTGCGTCACGGCCAATAGCGAAAACTTTAGCGTAATTCGTAAAAGTTTTTTTATTAAAAATATATAGGAACTTAGAGCCGGCCATTCCTGGGACACGGAGGCTGATATTAGGCCTCGGTTAGTACGTGACAGTATTTCGCGAACGTTTTGGGTCATGATATTAAAAAAGTCCGTTTCGGGGTCACCGGGAACAAATTTGGTAGGTATTAAAATTGTTGAACTGTTTGAGTGAAATCATGAATATGGAATAAAAGTGCGAAGTTTTTGTTTGTACACTTCAGCTTTTATGTAATGGTGAACCTGTTAAAAACCTAATAAAAATACTTTTATTGAACTAACCTTCACAAATACAGGTACAAACCGTGTAGGGCTAGATCCATATTCCATTTCGAATAGGTTTCTATAATGGTATTATGTACATTATGTACAGACTTCAAATAGAAATACAATAATAGTAAAAAATAAGACTAAAAGTAAGAAGTACCCACATCATTACTATCACTACATCACTGTCACTAACTACATCACTACAGATTATAAAACAAAGTTCTCCGCCGCGTCTGTCTGTCTGTTCGCGATAAACTCAAAAACTCCTGCACCGATTTTTATGCTGTTTATAATTTGTCAAGTTATTGTTGCGGAACGGGATCGAAATTACTTTTGGTCGCGATAACCGACATCCACGGGTGAAGCCACGGGCGTCAGCTAGTATTATTATATACAACGGTGACAATAGAACACTTAGGCCTCAAAATACTCCGCATCGCTGTCATTCTGAAACGTGCCCAGAAGACTGGCAGCGAGGTATTTGTGATTAGAAAAAGCGAAGAGAATGAAAGAATGAAAGTAGTTACTTAATTACTACTTAGGTATCCACTTTTGTACTTTTAGTAGCTCATCTTCTAGGAATTAGCATGCCACTTACTAACATTAGATTGTCCCTATCTGACTCCATTACGTAATGTATGTTATTTTTCTTTCCAGGACTGCGAGTTTCAGAGCTATGTCTTATTCATTTATTGTATCATCACTCATCATCATCTGCCTAGTCTTTTCCCAACTACGTTGGGGTCGGCTTCCAGTCTAACGGGATGCAGCTGAATACCAGTAATTTTACATGGAGCGACTGCCTATCTGACCTCCACAACCCAGTTAGTACTGGATAATACGATACTCCTTGGTTAGACTGGTTGTCAGACTTGTTTGGGCCACTGACTACCTAACTACTGTCAAAGATCTTCAAAGACAGCCGGGACCAACGGCTTAACGTGCTTTCCGAGGCACGGAGGAAACTCGGTATGTAATGGGTGGTCACCCATCCACAGACCAACCTAGGCAAGCACGGCTTAACCTAAAGATTGACCCGAGCGGCTGTTATTATTTAGCCACGAGCTCCTCTTTATTGTATCATCACTACATAGTATAAACCAAAGTTGCTTCCCGCTGTGTGTCCCTATGTATGCTTAGAACTTTAAAACTTCGCAACGGATTATGATGCAGTCTTCAGCAATACATAGAGTGGTTCAAGAGGAAGGTTTATATCTTGTATTTTACATTGCACCCGTGCGATGTAAAATAGTTATACACATAAAACTTTCGGAATAAATGTTCTAAAACAATTATTATTTTATTCACAATATCATTTGCTCTTATCCTTTCTTGCGTAACACGTTTCAACCAGTCAAAATGTATTTTAGTAGGTAATTCTCACGAAAACCTAAAAATTAATGATCATCGATATTCCTGCAACCAATTCGTCTCATAACTTTCCGTTTATTGCAATGGCGTCTCGTTTCACGAGTAATTAGGCAGTTACTGTAATTTCTTTTCCATTTTCGGCCATTTTTTATTTCTTTCATTCTTTCTTTACTGATTTAAGGTTTCAGAGGCTTCCTTCTTCGTAGGTCTATTGGTCGTGAGCGCGACTGTTGAGAATGAGGTCCTGGCTTCGATTAGGGTTGGGGTATTTGTTATTTGGTTTACCCATTGGGAATTTCTCAGTAGCAGCCGCGGAGTCTAGATTTGTGCCCGGTTGATAGCAATAGGCTCGTTCGCCATTACATGGGGCTAAAACATACTTGGCGAAATGTGTCTGACGTCATGGTCGCATATTCCGGTCCTCTGTTGGACAAAGTGTTTTTGGGTTCTTCCCTTTCTAATTTGAACAGTAGCTTAACCCAAGTTCTGAATTTATGCTCAATGTGAACTTATTGCCTCTAGATATTACAGACTTAAACATAACTGGCGCCATGAGGGCTATTGTGACTAGGATCCTATAACTGGTTGTTCTTCTGAAGGCTCAAGCATATAACAAGTCTTTAAAGATATATAGGAAAACTACGTATTTCGTAAAGGAAGTTACTGATCAAATACAAGGCGTAAACGGACCTTGTACTAAGGCGTCAACCAAGCATTCTGTGCAGACGCCAGCAGGGTAAGCTACCCGAAACTGTCAGATTTTCCCTATCAACCTTGGACTTTTTTCGGATGGGAAATCATCAAATGAATTCTCCCGCTCTGGGCGGAGCGGAAGGGAGTGTCAGACTTATACTGACTAAAACCCATCCTTTCCTTCCTTGCCATTTGTGTTCCAGGGCCGCGGTATCTCTTTCGAACAGTCCCGCAGCCCTGGTGGACCTAATGCCTCAGAGATGAAGTTGAAAATCTATTAAAGAAATTTGACAGATTGTAGTAGCTTAATGTGCTGGCGTCTGTACATCAAACTAACAACTAACCGTCTTTATTTTTATTTATGCTGAACTTGATCCGTATAAAATTAGATCGGTATTGTTCTCCTTTCCTTTATTATTACATATTATTTTTTATTTTTTTTTACTATTTTGAATTTTGACATTCAATGTTTTTGACGGGAATACTTCGTTAAGTATTTTACTATATTTTTTATTTTTTATTATTGTGACATTTAATGACTTTTTATGTTTTTTTATTGACATTTATTTTGTAATGTATTATTAATTTACTTTATTTAATTTTTGTGAATGTGAGGACCATGTGGGTAATATTTTAATTTTATTTTTAATTTTTCCACGTTCGTCTGGCCATTTGACCACTACAAGCGACCTACCCAAATGTCCTTTCTTTGGTATTGTTTGTCGTGTCGTTGAGCTCCTTGAGTTATAAGTCGAGCTCACGATAACTGACAAATGCTTGCACTGATTGGACAGGTCCGCTCAAATCTGTGTGGTTCTTTCTTCCAAAGGCCATCTCAGACACTAATCTGCATAGTCCTCATGTGAGTAAACCAAGATTATGTCTGGACTTTAAAAGAGACTGTGACCTCTGAGTTTTTTTCGGCTGTTTCTTCTCAGAGTAGTCAGGTACGAAACACCGGCCCCATCTAGCTTTAAAAAACATGACGTGTAAAAGTGTTTGTAAAAACCTATTTGCAAAATAAACATCATTTATCATTTATCGTTCCTAACTTTACCAGACATATTATAATACCAGCCAGGCTTTATTATCTTCTCATTTAATAATGTTTTGCTAACTACAAACTCCTAACTGTTTAGTTTATATTACTAATTTCATTAACTTCTCCTCTAGGTTCTGTGCTCTAGTTGATGTAATAATAAGGTACAGGTACTGAATTTGCTATTAATACTCGTATCTTCTGTTTTCAAAGTAAAGAAATAATGTGATAATGTGATGTGTGTGTGTGTGATATGTGTGTTGTGTGTGTGTGTGTGTGTGTGTGTGTGTAATGTGTGTTAATAGTAGATAATGGTTTTTCCAAAACACAATAACAATCTTGATCAGAAGTGCTTACGATCATGTGTCTCTTTTATATCATAATCTGCCTAACCCTTCCTCAACTATATTAGTCTAACCGTATACAGCTGAAAATCAGTATTTTACATGGAACGATTGCCTATCTGACCTCCAGAGCCCAGGATTGCCTTGGTAAGACTGATTCTTTTATAGTACCTATTAGTTTTAACCAAAGTCTAAATCTTTGAAGGACTGTTTATAAAATAATAACCAAGTGGATTTTTAAATCAGTACTGAAGTACTGATTTAAAAAATATATATTACACCAAAAACGATGTTCATTCGATGTTCTATATTCTTACATACCATCACGCCTGTAATCCCCGAAGGGTTAGGCAGAGGTGTACCTAATAGTGCACCCACATTTCGCCAGGTTTGTTTATCTAAAGAGCCTATTACCATCAAACGGGCACAAATCCAGACTTCGTAGCTGCTACTGAGAAATTACTGATGTAAAAACCCAATAACACTTTGCCCGACCGGGGAAGCGAACCTAGGTCCTCATACTCAGCAGTTTATTACTCAGTTCTAATAATCTTTTGTATGTTCATTCAAAAGGGCTAGGTGGCAATTGTTTTCAAGCAGGATGACAGAAGGCAAAAAAAAACTTGTACTAACCGCATGAAGCTGTTTACCTTATAAAACATGCAAACTCAAAACACCTGCTTAAACTGTTTTATGTTTCCTCAGTTACTTGGAAACAAAAACTGTGTCGTCTCCAAGAAGCAAACCACTAAACCGCAATAGTATAACAATTTCTTAACGTCACCATAATGGCGGATTGCTTTTACAATGTCATCTGCCGCCGCTTCACTCCAGCGTGTCTTCTTACCATTGAATAGGTTCAGAAGTTCCACTTGATAAGATTTGAGATTTGCGATACCCACTCCAAGTACTGTAACCTTAGAAGTAGCTGCAGTTCTGGGACGACGTTAAAGCTATCCGGTATTTTTGGTCATATGGTAGTTCCCTTTGACCTAAAATCACGAAATTTGGCAAGAAGCAATGTGTCTGTTGGCACATTTAAAGGAAAAAATCTGAAAACCGCAAATATGTACAGTCAACAAAACAGATAGGTATGCAGGGTCGAAAGATATATTTGTTTTTTTTTTCTTAAAAACCGATCGATGTTTTCGAATGAAATTAAAATTAAATGAAGAAAAATAATCAATTGGTTAAATTAATTCAAATTTCATTTAAAGATGTGCAACAGTTTCTAAAAAAACTAAAACTATATCTTTCGACCCTGCATACCTATCTGTTTTGTTGACTGTACTATAATAATAAAATACCTACAACTCACTGAGTAAGAAAACCATACAGGATATTAAGAGCATCGACGCATAAACAGTTACCATGAACTCAGTAGGTACAATCAAATGGGTTGAGGTAGGAATTGTCCTTCCCCCTCGGGACGAGAGGCCCCCATGAGAAGCGGGCCTGCACTAGTCCAGGGCAGCGGAAGTCGCATTAGATCTTACCCCCAGACTCATACGAGTCAGACAGATCCTCCGCCCTCCTCGGATATAGGTACGCTTCGAGAAATAAAAACTGGCCAAGTGCGAGACGGATTGGCGCACGAAGGGAATCATAAACCATAGATAATTTATATTTTTATTATTTGTTGTTATAGCGGCACCAGAAATACATCATCTGGGAAAATTTCAAGTGTTTCGGAATTGAGTTATATACTTATTCGGAATCAGAAAAAAAAGGCAATTCTGCCAGAATTTTTAACTCAATTTCGAAAAGAATGTTAGTTGTGCCCTTTTTCCTTATGACGGCAGAGCTATCAAGGTTAGTAATAGGGTCCCGTTTTGACCCTTTGGGTACGAAAACCTAAAAAAGGAATAGTCCTTCTGTTCCACTTCGACAGTGCCAACTCATTTGCTGAAATTCGCCAGAATAGTTAGTTAATTTAACTATCACGCTTTTAACTTCGGGCAGCGAACAATTTGAATTCCTCTGTGAGTGTTACGAATGATTGTATTTTCGTGTAATAGTCTGCGATGGACGGCTGCGGGGAGGCTGTCGGGTTCGGTAGGAGAGAATTGTACAGACAGATTGTTTACATTCGTTGATTGTTGAGGATTGTAGCTGAATACCAACTTTAAATATTTAAAGGATCTTACTAAATATTCAACATTGGTAAGTACCTAGAATAACAAGAATGTGAATCATTTTGTCTGAATTAAATAACTTGTTATAATTATTATAGCGCAACATCTCGCCTGGAATCCGCAAAGGGTTAGACAGAGATGTTCCTATAGAATACCTACAATTTGCCAGTTTGATTAATGTAACCTATATACATATACTATAAGGTAAGCCTATTGTCATCAACCCGGCGCAAATCCAGACTCCACTGCTACTGGGAAATTTGTGATGGAAAAACCCAATAACACTTTAACCGATTCGGGAATCGAATTCTCCTGAGCTCCTCCTCAAGCTTAGCAACAGCGTAACCACTAGACAGTCTCATAATATTTTAGTTAGAATTTAAATCAAGGTTGTGGAAGAGGATACTGCTTGAAGTTAGACACAGACTAACATTCAAAAATATCAAAATATCAAGTCTTGAGGTTCGGTTAAATCATTGAAACCGATTGGCCTATTGAGCGGAGTGGACTAAGGATACCGGACTGTGACCGCGCCTAAAATGAGGACTTAACTGCCCGATTTGTTGCTACGGCAGCGTAGCACGCGTACCCATGACGTCATCGCCAGTCGCTACGTAGTGCTGCTACGGCAGCGTAGCACGCATAGCCATGACGTCATCGCCAGTCGCTACGCACTGCTGGCGTAGCAACAGTGCTTCTACGATTGTTCTAATTTGATTATGTCAATACTTTTGACAACTCCGTCGTCTTTTGCCGCTCAGTTTTCGTCTACACTATCTACACTAATATTATAAAAAGGAAAATTTTGTTTGTTTGGTTTTAATGAATAGGCTCAAAAACTACTAGACCGTTTTTAAAAATTATTTCAGTAATGGATAGCTACATTATTAGCGAGTAACATAGGTAATATTTTATCCCCGTACTCCCACGGGAACGGGAACTACGTGGGTGAAACCGCGTGACGTCCGCTAGTATCTAATAAAACAGTTATAACATCATAACATAACATCACGGGTTTAAGGGTTCCTCAAAGGGTTAGGCAGAGGTGTATCTAATAGTGCACTCACATTTCGTCAGTTATGTTTTTAGTCCCATGTAATAGGGTCGAGCCTATTGCATTCAACTGGGTCCACATCCAGACTCTATGGCTGCTACTGAGAAATTCCTAATGGAAAGACCTAATAACACATTTCCCGACCCGGGAATCAAACCCAGGACCTTATACAGCAGTCGCGCTTGCGACCACTCGACCATCGACCAACAAGGCAGTCGCAAAACAGTTATAATCCTTTAATAATATGTGCTTATATACTTTTGCATGGGAAAAGAAGTAAAGGACGTCAAACAAAAAGATGGGAAGATGACCTCAAAAAGGTAGCGGGTCCAGAGTGGACGAGAACAGCGAGAGACAGGCAGAAATGGAAAGCTTTAGAGGAGGCCTTTGTCGGAAGACAAGCTATGAAGTGAAATCGATCGTGTAGTCGATCTGTTAATAAATGAATATTATTATCCTTATTAACAAAAAAAAAAAATGTGTGTATTGTAAATTTGTAGTACAGCAATAAAGGCTTATTTTAATTTATTTATTTTATACTTTTGCACATTTTCCCTAAACAGAATAAACATTTACACCGAAAACACAAAAATAACCCGCCAATTTTCAACAAGCGTAATGGCGGCCATTCAGCGTATTTGAAACCAATTTACATGCGAGAACAACTCTTTATTAAAATACAATATCAATACTCGACCGAAACACGAAATTATCGATGCAATATCGTTTAACGTTGGCCCCGAACAAATACGGCCGCCATTTTGTGCTCGTCGACTGTTATGTACAGGAAATGGTGTCGTTACTAAAAGCGAAATAGTTTCCTCTCAACGTGCTGTGATGGCACACGCAACGGTTTATACAGCCAATATTGAAACCTTTTTTTTCGATTTTATTTTAATGGATGTCAGTGTTTTATATTTGGAAATATGGTAATAGTGTCGATTTTAGTGTAGTTTATGATCAGCATAATCAGTATTTAACGTTCCCTATGAATGGGTCCAGTGTAGGGCATGGATGCTACATGCCTTCGAATTTTTGGTTCTAATGCCGCTGTATCCTGCCTACCTTATACTATGGCGCTCAGAATTGGCCTTTGACGGAGCCTCAGAAGTCCAAACTCAAAGTTTGCCAAAGAGCGATGGAGCGTTTTAAACATCAAAGTCATCGATCGAATACGCAACACTATAATACGCTCCAAGACAGGCATCGCTGAAGTTGACGCTAAGTCAGCGAAGTTAAAATGGGACTGGGCGGGTCACATTTCCAAGATGGGTCAGGACTGTCAGGACAGATGGGCCTGAAGACGGTCATCGTCACTGAGGCAGGCCCGATAAACGCTAGTGTGATGATTTGGACTGGTTCCTGATTGATTGGCCAGAGAAGGCAAAACACCGAGAGGGAGTGTTGGAAATGAGCTCCCCCTCATTCATTTCCAACTCTCTCGGCGTTCACCCCACAGTGGGACAAAAAAAGCAATACAAAAAAAAATGCTAGTTAGTTGTTAGCTGTTGTAGTGAGCTGTTAGGTTGTGGTTCGTACTCCTCAAGGTGTTTTCCATCACCAACTTGCAAGCAGCTGTGATTAAATAAATTAAACATAGTAAAGGCCCTGCCTGGGTTCAAATCCATGATAAACGATACGTTTTGGCAAAATTAAATTGAGGCTAGTTCATTCAACTCGTTCAAAAAAGGGTTTATATGAACACAGTATACCACAAAATAATCCATTCCAATTGAAACCTTTATTAATTAATGTTGTTTTGACTGATTAACTCAATTGTTAAAATTGGTGAAAATTTATAAAGCTTGTTTGCTATGTTGACCAAATACCACAAAGTGAAATTTGTATTAATTTGAAACTAGTAAAATTACATTAAAACACGATATCTGCTTTTCTGCACCTACTTATTGGCAATGATTTGATGGCAGTGTTTTAAAAATTAAAAACCACAATCAAAAATATATACAACCACTTTTGAAATCAAAGTCAAAGTCAAAATGTGGTGTTATGTTATTTTAGTTCTTATGACTTAGCAGCCTTTTCCAAGCATTGCAATTTATCATTCGCCTGCCCTTATCAACCTAAATTAGCATGCATAAATATTATTATTAATTCATTTTTTCTTTTATATACAATTAAAAAGAGAAATTATTAATATTTATTATAATTAGTTATGTCAAAATTATGTCAATAATAGAGAATTTGATACAATTATTCAGCAATATTTATGTCATCCTTTTTAGGTAGTGCCAATCAATTACCAAGGTAATTGAAAAACTATTCTGTAAAATCATTGAAATAGACAAATAGAACTGTTTACCCACTGTTGCCCGCAACCTCCGTCCGTGAAATGATTATAACAATTTCAAGGGTTTTAATTTTTTTTGCACGGAACCCTAATTCCTTTTTCTAAGACAGACAGACAAAATTAAAAAAAAAGATTTTCTATTATAAGTGGCGTATATGCTTTCATAAAATAATTATGAATTCAGTAGAAAAACTGTTATTTGAAATTACAGACACTTCAATTTTATTTACTTGTAATAGATGACGTGCATGTGAAATTCATCCCTCCTTGTAATCTGTGGTTGAACTTGGTTCAAAAAATCATACCTCGATACTAAATCCGATCCTATTATAAGCTCTATAACCAAGTGCAGGTATCGATAGTGTTTACAAATCGATTTAATCACGCTTGTGTATCCGAATCGTTCGGAAACGTGACGATTCAACCGACTGCTGTATCAGAATAAACGTTTTGTTTTTACGAATATTTCAATAACTGTATATTAAAGGATAGAACCGGGATTTGTTTATTAAAGCTTTTAGTTCAAATACCTACTCTCTTTTTTATAGAAGTTGGGTAACTGGGCTTGACATTTTTTTACACTAGCTTTGCCCACGGCTCCGCTCGCGTTAAATTCTGTTTTAGTAGTTTATGTGTTACATATTATGTGTTGCTTAGTCTACAATAACATAACATCACGCTTGTAATTCCTGAAGAGTTGGGCAGAGGTGATGAAATAGTACACCCACATTTCGCAAGTAACCTATGTTTTAGTCGCATGTAAAAAGGAGCGAGCCCATTGCCATCAATTTGGCACAAATCTTAACTACGTGGCTGCTACTAAGAAAGTCCTGATCGAAAAATCTAATAACACTTTGCTGGACCCGGGAATCGAACCCAGGACCTCATGCTCAGCAGTTGTGCTTGCAACCACTCGACCAACAAGACAGCTTAATAATGGGAAATCAATTCGTTGCGAAGCCAAGAAATAAAACGCGGTTTAACGGACTGACTGAAAATCGACTTCAATTACTTACAAAAAAACATCGCTATAGAAATAATAATATGTTTAACAATGTTTGCTTACAAAAGGATTCGTGTTTATTTTTCGTATTATCAGGCACACAATATAGGATTATCTAGGTGCTTACTGCTTACCTTTGTTTATTCTCCAGGGTAGCAATTTAATTTTGTAAGCATTACGTAGGTGTGTGTTTCTCTTTTTTTCGCTTGGGAAATAAAGGGTGTAAACAGACTCTTAACGAAGCCGAAAGGCACTTGTTTTCTCCGTCATTGCGATCATGTTTTTGTTCTAGACCATACCTGGGAAACTTCTAGTTACAGACATATTGGGGGTCAAAGTTCCAACTTTTTCACAAGTTTTTTTTAAATACATGTTTTTAATGTAAGATACCAGATGACCAGATGTAGGTACCAGATGTAGGTATGTAGATGTTTTAGATGTGGTATGTGTGACTTTTGAATACCTCCAGGACCCCCTTACTATTGAACCCATCCACAATGTTTTGAGTGCGTTACATTGAGTCCTCTGTAAAACGTGATTTTTCAGCCCAAAAGGTAAAGTCGTTTCCCAGCACTACTTTTTGCGTAAAGTTACTTAGTTTGATGTACATAATGCTTGGTCGACGGCTTCGTGAAGAGTCTGTTTACACCTTTTTAAGCCGCTGAAAATACAGATAACAAAATCGCAACATTGGCTGTATAATCCTCAAGACTAGGTACTTATAAAAGGTAACACAGGTATTTACACTATTAGGTACGTACTAGGACGTTTGTTCTTAGGTAATCTAAAATAGTAGCTACATAATAATTTCAAATCTCTTTTTCATGAGGTAGGTAGTAAGTACAGAACTCATCCTGCAGTCTTTAGAAAGAAAGAAAGAAAAGTATTTAGTAGTCCGTACAGGACAAAACACAAAAAAGAAAATGGTTAAATTAATAATGCAGTAAAATTATATTCAAAGCAAACATAAAAAAGGTGTGTGTGTACTTATGTACACGCGTTAGAAGTTATACTTCTGGCGTCTGAAGAAAAATTTTAAAAAACAAAACTGCAGTAAATATCAAAGAAAAATGTTAAAATCAATCAAAACAGTATAGGTATACAGTGTAGGTATGTAAGTACTGTATATTCAGTTTCCACTTATAAGTTAAGTTAGTCATTTAAAGAAATTATATTATTAATTCTATTCTGCAGCCAACTTCATCATGTCGTTTTTTTGGGACATCGTGCGGGCGCAGGTCATGAATTCACTCTCATCCAAACGCTTGGCGCGTTTGGATGAGAGAAGAATAACTTCAAAAACAAACGAAATAAGTCCTGTACGAGGCCAAAATCTCAGCATGGTGCTGTAACATTTAAAAAAAAAAAAAGTCACAGCGCTGATATTCTTATAAGGCCCAAAGCGAAATCACTTTACATACAACTCTTTGACAGTCGGCCCAAAAGTCTGACAACTATAGTCTTACCAAGGGGTATCGTAAATAAACCAGTACTAACTGGGTTATAGAGGTCAGATAGGCAGTTGCTCCATGTAAAATACTGGTATTCAGCTGCATCCAGCTAGCCTGGAAGCCGAGCATCATAGTTGGTAAAAAGGGTAGGCAGATGATGATGATAATGGTTGAAAGTACTACACACCTGGCCTTTTTAAAGAGCATCACCAACTTAGTCAGTTCCTGTGTCCTTCTAGGGTGTTCCTACCTGCGTTTCCACACACATCTGCCCTGTAAATACCTTTTCACCTTAATCACGTTTCTTTCAGTACTTTAGAGATGTAACCGCCACAGGCATTTATAATGTATTATTTTATATATCCTTGTAGTTAGTATTAAATAATTTGCAGATATATACACCTACCACTGTTTGTCTCTCCATCACCCAAAGGTTGACTGACTACATTGACTGGTAGAATATGTCTATGGCATTAAGTCCGCCTCTGTACTTTGTGATTGAAGTATTAAATAAATAAACAAATAATGTTACTGGCATATTATATTCAAAATAGAAAATTGTTTATTATCCAGGTAAATTGTTTATACGCCGATACAATTTATACACAAGAGATGTTATTACAGTGGATTAAAATATTACCTCAAACTAGTTAACATTCTGTTGTTGCTAGTGAGCCCCCAACTATACAGTCTGTATCTTGGAGCTCGGTTTCTGATTTCCAGAGTGGATACTACAGAGGTAAGAATAAGGAATGTTAGTAAGAGATAGACACTCATTTAATATTAAGAAAACAAACAGAGATGGAGACTAGATAAGCTTACAGTGGATGACAAGCAATAAGTTGTCATAGATAAATCCCTAGCGAAATTTAATTTCGAATGCATTTAATTTAGTATGAACTTGCCATGTAAGCTCAAAAGCTCGGCTTGCTCTTCACTTCATAAAATAAATTTGAAGTTTTCTGCACACTCGATTTGCCCTAGCTTGCGGTAATTTTACCACCGGCAGTCCACTGCTACGAGTATGTATACCTACTGCAAACTATCATTAATTTTATCCAACCAAAACCACAACGCGGTGGACGTGGTTTCAAATTCATGTCAAAGCTCAAATTATAATACCACAGGATTCAATATCATTATGTTTATTGTTTCATTGTCCGATACACAACATGACTGTGATGAGGTTCTCATCATCAGAAGGGATAAATTACATGTGAATTAAAGAGAGATGAACATTTACGGATGGAGAGAGTGAGGAAGGCTAAAGAAAAACATCCATCTTTATTTCATTTTAGATGAAATTTTTTAACACGTTAACTGCCAAATTATATTTTCTGTACCATCCAAATTTTATTTCTTACGTATTGATTCTTGGTTTATATTGAATAGTTATGTATAAAAAAGTATTCCCTTTTCTTTATTTGGATAAAAAAACGGCAAAAAAAACTACGTGCCAAAGTGGCGCACTGCGGTCAGTTGAATTTGATGCTTCGGTGTCAGTCACCAGTGCCTGACATGGCCTGAACAGATAGTGAGTCTGTCAGGCACCGGTGCCTGACATGGCAGCTAACGTGTTAAGCAAAAACGGGTTGCACCGACCCCCAAATAATAAAGGGTAAGAGTTGGAAGATAATGATGATGAATTGAAAACAGCTATATTGATTAGTGGCAAAAACAGTTATGGTGTTAGTAGGTAATTTCTTGTCCGAACCTCTTTCTCAAGAAGCTGTAGGTATAAATGACAATTTATGATTGGCAAACCGATTCTGAGAACAGTGGTGGCCCAGTGGTGGCGGCCCCGACTTACGAGCAGTAAGTCGTAGGTTCGAACCCAGGCAGGCGCATTTTTTTGTGTAATTTATTTCATCACCACTGCTCTCAAAACGATGAAGGAAAAGATCGTGAGGAAACCGGCATCTCCTAGAACCAAAAATTCGAAGATATGTGACATCTACCAATCCGGACTGGGCCTGCGTGGTGGATTATAGCCCATTCCCTCTCATAGAGACGAGGTCTGTGCCCCAGCAGTGGGAACATTATAGGCTGATTATGCTAAACCGATTTTGAAGAATCTATCAGTATATCATAACACATAACATCACACTTCTAGTCTAAACAGAGGTACTTAATAGTACACTCACATTTTGCCAGTTATTTAAGTTCCCTATTAAGTGTCGAGCTTATTGCTATCAACTGGGCACATAGAATTCGTGGCTGCTACTGAGCAATGTATGATGGAAAACCCAATAACACTTTCCCCGACATGGGAATCGAACCCAGGACCTCTTGTTCAGCAGTATAAGCGCTTGCGACCAGCGAGGTGTGGTGTATGCACGAGAATGACTTATGTATTCAAACATAAAAATCTTAAACGTAATGTTTAAACTTTCGGAAATAAAATTCAAGATCGCATTGGTCCTTGCACAATGGACCAGAGCAGAGCTACATTTTACAGCATCTTGGATCGGGACAAGCGCAATCCAACCTTTTGTATATATTTTACGAGCGATACCAAGATCCTTTACTTAGTCGTACTAAAGAAAATGGCCACAAACTTAACATGTTCGTAAAATATTTCTGTTTAAATGAAATATAAAATGTTTTGCATTTTACTGGTTCGCCCAACTGGGCCCACTCTTGAAAAACGGGTTTGGGGTCACTCGGCCCACTATGGTACTGGGACCAGGGCCCAGTTACCCCTTTTAAAAATTGATAATGGTTAACTGGGCCCACATCTGCTTTGCTTTCAATCAAACGAAGGGTGGCTTAAATGGTTTATATATTATTAAGTATACAATAGATTTTGTACAGGTACAAGCATTTACATATAAATATTATATACATTATTATTTTGATTACTACAACATACATTGCAAATTGCGAAAAATGAAAGAAAGTGTTCTGTTCCCTACATTTTGACGAGATACGCTCATAAATGAAAACAGCAGATTTTTTTCCGGGACATGTTGTAGATAGATACCATAGTACCATAGTGGGCTGAGTGACCCCTAACCCTGAGAAACTATGTGATTCTTAATAATTAACAAAAATATATTATTTAGGACTTGATTTGACTGCCTCGTTGGTCGAGTGGTCGCAAGCGCGACTGCTGAGCATGAGGGCCTGGGTTCGATTCCCAAGTCGGGCAAACTGCTATTGGGTTTTTCCGTCAGGAATTTTTCATTAGCAGCCACAGAGTCTGGATTTGCCCCCGGTTGATGGCAATAGGATCGCCCCCTATTAAATGGGACTTAAACATAACTGGTGAAATGTGGGTGTACTATTAGGTACACCTCTGCCTAACCCTACGGGGATTACAGGCGTGATGTTATGTTATGTTATATATTATTTAATGCTCTTTTACGAGATTTCAGTTGTAACTTAAATACATAGTAACAACTCTAAAAGCTTGCTAAGTTAGGCGCCAGTAAAATCTTCAGCCGTATTTTTAATTTGCCATCAAACAAAGTTACGAGAGCAAAGACTCAAATCTTTTTAAAGTCATCTAATATACGTAGTAACTTTTTATTCGCCCAGAACTACGTACTATTAGCAAGTAGGTACTTCAAATAATTTCATAAATAATTACGTTGATAATACCATGTTTTTATCTAAAACCCTTGATCAGAAAAGAACCACATAAAAGTTCATTAGAAAAGAAACAATCTACCATCTATTCTAATTGGCCTAATGAGAAGCAATCTCATCACCTCCGCTAGTGAACCTTCCAATACTTGCAAAGTCACTAAATAATATATACAAAACATCATACCTTTTTTTCTTTTTTTATGGGGTTAGGCAGAAACTAATGAACACCACGGGAACGCCACGTGAACGCCACCTACTGCTACGATCCTTACATGATCCTGCCGCCTCGTCCACGTTCATACATCTGGTCGTATGACTAGATGATACATGAACGAGGTCAAGTACTGCGCACCTGACCTTTTAACTTACCAAATAAAACGGAAAAGCTGTTCCGTTTACGATGCAATCCGAATTGTTTGATAACAAAGTTATACTCTTGGGAATGGCGTACAATCACAGTCTAAGGAATTAGTAGCAGGTTTTTACTGATGTTGAGATTGTTAAAACGAGGATATTGCACTCTTTAAATTAAAATCAAGCCACTATTTATTACAAAGTTGCAGTTTCACAGTTGAAAAAAAAAGGTAGCAATTGGATTCAATTTTGGCATCGGTTATAAGCTATCAGGCTTAATAACAACGAAAGGATTTTAGAGCATGGACTCTTTTTTTTTTCGGATGGGAAATCATCAAATCATCAATCATCCCCTCCCGCTCTGGGCGGAGCAGAAGTGTCTCAGACTTGTACTGACTTAAACCCATCTATGTCCCTTCCTTGCCCTTTGTGTTCCAGGGCCGCGGTATCTCTTTCTAACAGTCCAGCTGCCCCAGCAGGCATCGGCCCCTGCGGACCTTATTTGCTGACATATCTTTGAGCCGCGCGTGGAAAACGAACGCGCCGTCAACATTGCAGAGCATGGAGTCTGGATTTGTATCCAGTTGTTGGAAATAAGTTTGATCATATTACACATGCTTGACACATAACTGACGAAAGGACTACTATACGTACAATGGCGGCCACTTATGCCTGATCACCACTAAACTCATTTTTGCTTGCACCAAAAAAGCGAAAAAAAAATAACTGATCAGGCGGAAAAGGCCGCGACTGTACATCTCTGCGTGATCCTTTGGGGATTACAAACGTATTATTATGTCTTATTATCAACTGCCAATTACTTTTGTTAAAACTTTCCTACTCATAGTTCCAATGATGAATACATTTACTCGTTTCTAAATCACATCACGTCTGCAAAGTAACTTCAATTTAAAACGAAGCGCCTGTAAATTTAGCGCAGTCCATCATACGTGTTTTGCCAACGTATTGCTCGTCAGAACTTAGCAGGCGCTCGGCACTCAATGGAACTGCGGGGCGCTGCCAAATGATATTACACTGGTTGAGGGAAGCTTGTTATACGGGGTTTTAATGAAACGAGCATGTGCCCGGTCTAAAATTTGAAGCTTAAATTCTTATACAGTCTTTTTATATAGTTTTTTCTTCCTAACATAACATAACATCGTACCTGTAATCTGTAAAGGGTTACACAGAGGTGTACTTGATAGTACAGCCACATTTCGCCAGTTATGTTTAAGTACGTAACAGGGTGCGAGCTTGTTACCACCACCCGGGCACAAATCCAGACTCCGTGGATAATTGACTGCTACTGAGAAATTCCTGATGGAAAAACCCAATAACACATTGCCCTAGGTCGCATACATACGTGTTGATAGAGCTCTCTGTTCGCCGAGTGTCTCATGAACAGATAAAAATAAATTCCTGCCATCCAGCCTAACGGTACAATTCTTTAAATATTACCTAACAAACAGGTTTCTTTTGTATGTTTTCATAGAGTACCTATAAGTCAATTCTCCAACAGAATTTGTATTTTATACACTGAACTAAAATAAAAATACTGAAAATTCTATAATGTTTACCCCATTCAGTGCCCAGAACCCAGCGTATGAGTCGAACAATAATTTGTTCGTTCGCACAATCCGTATCTGTAGCTATGGACTCGCTAGTCGGGTTCTGGGCATGAATGCAAGTCACCTATAGTTCATAATAACGAAGACTCGGATCCGGGTTGTGGGCACGCGAACGAAATTCACGAAGTTTTCGCGAAGTACTGGGCAGTGAATGGGTTACAGGGTTCGCTCGTCATTCAGTTCATCATCGTTGTTCCTTCCATTCTCCTCTGTCAACCGTCACGCTATCATTAACACCTTTTTCTTTCATATCATTCCTCACACAATCCATCCATGGTTTCCTTGGTCTTCCTCTCCCTCTCCATCCATCCAAATTTATATTCATCACTCTTTTAGTCACATGCGATTCGTCTTTCGTCAATAATATTATAAATGCGAAAGTAAGTTTGTTTGTTTGTTTGTTACCTTTTCACGCCTAAGCCACTGAACTGATCATCTTGAAATTTTCCATATACATTGTCAGGAATACAGAAACGGACATACCTTAAATCCCCAAATAGGTACTGTTCCCTAGGAAAACAACAATAACGTTCTTATGATAATAGATGGCGCCACGTGTCTTTCATGATTGTATTATATTATTACAAGCAGAGTACAACCCGAATTGATTGTCAAATTGTAAACTAACGCGAGTGAAGCCGCGCGCAAAAGCTAGTCAGTTAATAATCAATAAATTACGTCACAACCCTAAAACCAGGCTAACTAGAATATTCTGAAAAACACTAAGATCAACTTTCCACGAAACCATGTGTAACAAGATAAGAAAAGGGAAAAAGTTATGAAACACTATTTGACGATACTTATTACATTGTATAACGGATCCGACCCTTTGTCCCAAAAAATGTTACCACACTAAAATAATACAAAAAACTACCCTTTCTCGGAATCTCTCCGACCCGAATCAAAAATGGGTTTAGTAAGCATATATAATATCATGTATAGACCTGTCTATAGTAAAACCTCTTCAAAAAAAATATTCTCTTGTCTCTACTCAAAACATACTTGCATACTTTACAGACTTTACTGTTACTAAAACCTTTTTATTGAAAAGCAAAGTTACATTGTCGACTCAAAAACCTAAACTGTACTGAAAAATCAACTTTGTGAATAAAAAAATAAGGTTGGTCTGGCTTAATTTTAGTTTCACAGAAAAGATGGTAGATTGACTCATTATTTTTTGTGGTCTCTCGCATTCGCACTAATGAGATTTCGCGATATCGCTCCTTTAGGGTCGCTGCCCACTGGATAACTATGATTACAGTACTTCAGTATACCCTGAATTAGGAACTCAGCTCATATTGTTTTAATAAAACTGAGGATGACCTTTTTTTAGTGCTAAGCTTTGCTGAAATGGAATTAGACTGTGTTAAGTTTTTCTCTTATTTTATTTGTACGTAGGTAAGTGCCTGATAAACCGATTCCATCGGCTAGATATTATCCCTTAGGTTGCGAAAATATCAAATGGAACTTTGTTGATTCGTTTATTTTCCATATTCGTGCTTAGAATTCGACGATAACTGAAAGCAAAACTACCACCAATACTTTTAAGGAAACATATTTAAAGGCGCCATAAGATATACCTAACTAAGAGAAAAACTGATTAAAGTTCTCTTACTGATTACCAAACAATTAATAACATCTCCAACACTTTCATACCAGCCGCAAAACGACCTCTGCTATACACACAGACCTCCTTAAAGCGTTGCTATATCTGTCCGTCTCGCATCTTACGAATTCCCGAGACTACAGCAGGTCATCCATCTACATTGTGCTATTTTAGAAGAACACAAGTTGAACGACCAACGACAAAACTTCAGACGAAAATTAAAAAAAGTGTGTGTGTACTTATGTACACGCGTTACAAGTTATACTTCTTTGCCATAATAAGATAAAAATCTTTTTAAAATTTTATCTGTCGCCTTATCTTACGTTTGTAGAAACAAGGTCTAATATCAATTACCTATACAACCTTACCTCCTAGCTCCAGCAGTAGATTAAAAATAATAACCTAGGCTTGTCAATATCTGACACTAAGGTAACTTCAGGGTGTAGGTATGTTGACTAGCTAACTTGAGGTGTCGGTTTTTCGTGACGGTGTGCGCGCGCATCGTAAAAATTTACTCGCATAATTTTTCCCTAACGCGCCAAAAGAAGTATAACTTCAAAAAATTAAAAAAAAACGGATCTGGTCATCCCTACGTCAGGCGTCATTTGCAAAATATTTTGT
The DNA here is from genome assembly GCA_950005105.1 of Lycophotia porphyrea. NCBI lineage: Eukaryota > Metazoa > Arthropoda > Insecta > Lepidoptera > Noctuidae > Lycophotia > Lycophotia porphyrea. The sequence continues at coordinate 3,171,972 of OX465400.1, read as the reverse complement.
ATTTGTTTTTTTTTAGACAATCTCGCCACACCTAAACCACTGCACTCCTCAAAGCTAGAATCAACAGTAACGACCACCAGACAAGCGCGTTGAGACAATGAAACTCGAGGAAGTAGTATAGTGACTCTCAAAGCCAAGAGATAGGTACCTTAATTAGAGTGTTGCCAAAATATTGGGCTACAGTTGAAACAGGTAAAATAGTCTAGTGCACGGTAACCCTAATGAAATTGCCGATGAAAATACCTTTTTGTAACTAATTAACGTGAAACGGTTTTGTTCGTGAATCCAACTTTTTTGCAATTTTCTCATTTATAGAGATTATCTACCTATAGCTTCGACTTTGTCATTAAGTACCTACCCATGTTTGATTAGGTCGTTCACTATGAATCTAATTGGGGATTTTAAGAAGTTTCATTCTTTGGAATTGATTATTTAAGCAGTCCCGCTTGCATCACAAATCACTAAAGATCTATAGCGCTAAATCAATTCTGTGTCTGTCAATCTCTTGCAGATGTCAGACAAAGGACAATGTTAACTTATTCAATAGATCCTTACATCTGAAATTGGCATTTTGTCAAACTGGCCACTTTGATAAGATCTCTTTTTTTTTTTTTACGGATGGGAAATCATCAAATGACTTCTCCCGCTCTGGGCAGAGCGGAAGGGAGTGTCAGACTTGTACTGACTAAAACCCATCCATGTTCCTTCCTTGCCCTTTGTGTTCCAGGGCCGCGGTATCTCTTTCGAACAGCCCGCAGCCCTGGCAACTTTGATAATATTTGGCGTTTAGTTAGGAATTCCAAATTCAATTCAATTCTTATTTCAAAAGGCTTGTGTTTCGAATTTAGTGATGCATTTGTTTTGTCGCCATTTGATTTTGCTTTCATATCGTTCTGTTCACAATATAAAAAACTTAAAATATCGCGTCAACATCGCGTCGTGTAACCCACATAGGTTTAATTTCAGGAATATTACTTAACTTTTAGCTGTTAGTCCTGCTTCGAGACTTTCTGAAGCTTTTACGTGACCACAATTTATTTTAAAGTAAGAATAATGTACTTATTTGATTACTTTATCAAGATATACGACATTACCTACCCACAAGGGCCATAGAAGACTCTAAAGTGGAGAATACACAAGGCGGCATATTCTGGAATGGACAGCATTGCCCTAAAATATTTAATAATGATCCCTTTCCTGGGATATGACTTTCTGTGAAATGCACATGGGCCCTATTATGCCAGTTGGTGGATGTCATACGTGTCGTCGAATGTTCGGTTCTAGGACAGGGCGCTTTTCTCACGATGTTTTTTTTCACACGCTTTGAGCATATTTCACAACAACTTAACGTACTTTCTGAGGCACAGAGGAAACTTGTTATGTAATGGGTGGATACCCATCCACGGACCACCTGGGCAAGCGCAGCTTAACCTGAAGATCTACCCGAGAGACTGTTATTATTATACTAAATCACTAAACTGTACAGAAAAAATAATTATATGGTTAGGAAAATAACATGGATCTAGTCAAAAAAATGCAGAGGTTATAAATAGGCTTGTTTTTCTCTCAATAATTACAAGCAAAGTCGGCCATTTTTTTTAGTATTTGAGCTTTCTTTAACCCAGTGAGCAAGTATCTCAAAATTTGCACCCAAAAAGGGTATAACATTACAGAAATTACGATCTCAAAATTACAGGATTATCTAAATAAATGTGCGTGTAATGGGCAAAGGGATACATTAAAATGTCTGCGGAACCACATCGGTATATTTATGGCTCCACTTAACCGTTCTATACAAGGTGCGGATCTGAAGAATGTGTATAGGGAGAGCCTTGTCTGATGTAAGCTATAGAAATGGTAATTTCCGTTGTTATTGAGAGTACGCGATACATCATTTGTAATGCGTATACTTTAAGCAGTTTCCTAGCGCAAAGAAACCTTTCAGTAGCTGCAGCATGAGACTAAAGTTACGACATAATGGGTGTGAAAAAGGTACTTGTTATTCCCGTCAATGTGATCATTTTTTTGTTCTAAACCATACCTGGGAACCTTCTAGTTACGGATATATTGGAGATCCAAGTTCCAACTTTATTTTAAATAACTCAACGACCCCTTTATATTAATTATATCCATGAGCACAGTTTTTTAAATGCGTTACAATGAATGCTACCGCAAAACGTTCATTTTTGCCTAGAGTTACTTAGTTTGATGTACAGATTGGTTGGTTGCGGATCGTGAAGGTTCGGTTAACACTAGAGATGTTATGGATATGATATTTCGGATCTGGATACGGATATGGATATAGGAATAAAATTTTGTTAGTTTCGGATAGTTTCGGTTACGGATATACTAAAAAACTAACTAGTTATGAAAGAGGTTATGTTATGATTAGAAATAACAAACAAACTGCAAGATTCACGTGGCGCGCGAGCGGGGAAACAAAAACCTGTCGAAACATGTCGTTTTATTTAGACTCCGCCCTTATACGAAATTATTCGAAACTTGTGAAACGGGGTTACGGTTACGGATATATTTTTATTTCGGATATCCGATAGTTTCGGTTACGGTTACGGAGCTCCATAACATCCCTGGTTAACATCTTGTAGAAGTGGAATGGTGCAATAACATCTTTCTTACAATATAGACAGACTCCAAAGGTCAAACTCTGCTGAAAATACCGTAAAATATGCTTATGTTAATTTGCATAAGGATAAGCTTCAAAATGTAGTTTGAAAATTATGTTTCAGCTTTGATTAGACGAAAACCGTAGGAAACTGTACACACTGCAATTTTTACACACTTTATAGACACGCTTTCAGGTTACAGTTTGGTAAGCTACCGACAGACAAAGAGGTTTCAGGTTACATTAATAAAGCAATATTTAATACTGCCACTGTTATTTGCTCTTCTAATTTCTGCGTTAACAAGCCTCTCCCCATGACTTCCAAATCCCTCGATCCTATAATGGACGGCACGGTTGGCGCAGTGGCTGAGCGATTGACTGCTGCGCTGCGTGTCGCGGGTTCGATCCCCGCACAGAACAAATATTTGTATAGCCTACAGATAGTTGTTCCGGGTCTGGCTGTTTGTGTATATGAGTTTTAATGTTTGTGAATGCACCCACGATAGGGGCGAAATTACTAGTATGGGGCAACGTTTTTTTTTGTTTAAAAAAAAAGAAAAAATCTTATTCTTCGGGCCTATGTGGACCACTGGCCGTCCAGTTCGTCCCGCCATCTCCAGCGAGGTCTACCACGTCACCTTCTGGCTGAGTCAGGGCTCCACATCGTGGTTGTTTCTGTGATTAAACAAAAACTCTCCAGTATCTAAGAAGTTACAAAGCATTTAAGGAAAGCGATATAATTTACTTGAATCTAAGAAAAAACGAACTTATCGAATGTATATTTTCCCATCCAACTTCAATTCTACTTTAATTTAAATCCTCCAGTATAGCCTAATGATATACAATCTTTTTCATTTGGTAAGAGCCATCGCGGCAAGCATTCATTGTGTTTTAATTCTTTAGTAAAAACGCGGTTTTCAGGGATTTTATCCTTCGCTTTTTTGTATACTTTGATAGGCTTTTCTTTGTGGAGAGTCGGGTAAGTGATAATCGGATTTATGAAGTGGGTTCTTTACATTTAGATGAGGAAATAGATTAGGAACAGTGGTATGTCATTATCGATAGGTGAACTTACTTACACAAAACAGATATCCGATAGATAGATAGATATATTATATCCTATGGGTATAATTACAAAGGATTATCACAAAGGTATCGGATGGGTCGTATTATTTTAAAATCTTAAATCAATCAGACGCAAGCGAGCAGCGTCCTTGTTGCACAGGGTGCGTGCCAGTACCAACAGTCACCTGAATGTCATTGCCAACAAACTGGATTGTCCTTTTATCTGGCATTTAGGTCAACTACCATGCTCCTGTAAATATTGTGAATGTCTACTAACATAGTTGTTAAGTTTTTATGTTACTAACATCTTTGTATATAATTGTTTTTGTACACTAACTTAGTTTTTAAGTGATCTTCTACTAACATATTTTTATGGAATTTTATTCTGAATTAAAGAGATTATTATTATTATTAAATAGCAGATCAGAGTTTTTAATTATTATTTTTTTCTCTCTTACTTGATCTTGTCGCTTATAAAAACTGGTCGGCCTCCGGGTACACCTAGAGGTGTACCCGGAGGCCGACCAGTTTTAATCATCGAAGGGTTTGGTAGACCAAACCCTTCGATGATTACAAGCGAGATGTTATGAACAGAAGAGGCCTGTATGCCAAAAGCGGGAACATTTTAGGGTGGTTATGCTTATGCTATCAGCCTAGGATCTATGCCTCCTACCTTTTGCACCATTCTTTCCTGATCTGCGAGAGTCTGAACCAAGTCTAAGTTAATGTATAAATACATAATTAGGTGGATCAACTCGTTAGGTACTCGTTCCTATTTTGGTAGGTAAGAAATAATGCTCGGCTTAAAATTGTATGCTAGTTTAGATTATGAAAATTTGCACTGAACAGTTGGACAATTTTATTAGGACTGAACATACTTCGCGGTGGAGGTCAGATAGGCAGTCGCTCCATGTAAAATTCAGGTTTTGAGCTGCAATCAATTAGACTGGAAGCCGACCCCGATATAGTTTGGGGAAATACTAGGTAGATTATGATGAACTAACTTCGCGGACTGGCCTTTGCAGTCATTTTCGCGAGAAGTATTACCTCCTACTATACACCGTGATTTTTTAGTCGTCTGACAAAGATGCTCCACTCAATGTATCCGACATTAAATACCTCTAGTCGTGTTTTTTTACCATTAATTTAGATAATAGGTACAAAGAAAAATAAATAATACATTAGAATTATGAAACATCCTGTTAATAATGTTTACGTATCAGACAGTAAAACATAACCATCGCACGAGTCGAGTAGATGGATCTTCGCTTGCAACAGAATGTTAACTACGTTATGCATCATAATAATGAATAATATATATATAAATATATAATAATATTATATATATATATATATTTATTTATTTATTTATTTATTTTATCTCTAATATACCATTTTGCTTTGTTATGAATGTATAGTAGTCATTGGATACATGAAGTGGGCTGCCGTTGTCACCGTGACTAAAAAGTCACGGTGTATATTCAAGTCTTTGTTTTCCGTTCATATCGTTTCCACTCAAACGAAAATAAACTTTACGTCAGTGTTTATTAAGTTGATGTACCGTACAGCAAATGCTTCGTTGCAATCAACTGTAGGTACATGTACTTCAGTCGCCAGCGCATTAAGCTACCATATCTGTCAAATGTTCTCATTCGATTATGAACTTAACAATCAATGTTTTATGGTTTAAAATCATTTGGAGTAATTTGACAATTTGTGGTAACTAACGTTTTATCCTCTACGGGGTGGATATTCGTAAAATACACCTTTAATAACCTCCCTGCGTTTAAAGGTTTTATAGTACCTGAGGTTTTATGTATATACTTATAGTGGTGCATATTGCTTTTATTACCTATATACTAGTCAACGCCTCTCACAAGCGATAATGGAATTCTAAATTAATCATTCACTACACGCTTCATTGAAATAATGGAATTGAATTGCAATTGATTAATTTAAATGCAATCCATAACAATATGTTTCTATTTTAAACTACCCATCATATCGCACTGCTGGTGTAGTGGTATCATGCAAGATTCCCATTCTTGCGACCCGGGTTCGATTCCCGGGCAGTGCACACCCTTTTTGTTTATTTCTCTCCATTTTTATTTTAATCAAACGGGTCTCCCGGGGCGATGATAACTGGTACTGGTTATTTTCTCTGTCCAGTTTGTAATCTCAAATTCTTGCCCGCCATTTTAGTCGTTTGGCGGCAAATCCCGCTAAGCTTGGCGTTATTAGCGGACAAGTTGCGAATGGTGTGATATGCGCGGCTTTAATCTCGATGCTACCTAAAATTGGGGTGACAAGACTTGGGAATAAGAGAGGCTGGAGCCTATGGTAGAGAAAAAATGATATTGTTAAATATTTTTATAATTGGCCAAGGTGCCAGAGCTGTTAAGCCAATTGTAAATTGCACCACTATTCATATTTAAGCTGTACAGGAAAAAAGACAGCAAAAATTAAGTCTTATACTGGTACCATAGATTTTGTTTTTTTTTTATTTGATTAATATTTCAAATGAAAGAAAATGAACCCGCTTGTACAAATAGTAGTAGGACTATGTCCCACGAATGTTGATATTGTTTATTAAATCTGGCAAGTGTGAGAGCACCTGTGTTTGTATACACGCTTTTGCACTTTAATATATCCTGCGTCAATGGGTACTGGATATACTATTCAGCAAATGCTCAGATTGGTTGGATTGCTATTGAACTTTCACACACCATAAAGAAGCTTGCAATACCTACAATACCTCATTACCTTTGATATTAATAAAAGTGTAGCAGCACTACAAAAAGTACTACAGCAACATAGAACAGAAAATACTACAGCGCCATCTATGATACAGATGATGAACTCAAAACATCGAAATCCTACATCGTGCAAGTAATATTACCCGTAACTTAAGACTATGTAGAAGAACCAGACAACAACCGTCGGGCAGTAGCCTACGAGACATATCACCTGTCTGCTCGGAGGATCCTCGGTATGAAGAACTTTTTTTTTTTAAGATGGAAAGTCATCAAATGACTCCCCCCGCTCTGGGCGGAGCGGAAGGGAGTATCAGACTTGTACTGACCCATCCACCCACCATTCACCCATCCATTTTCCTTCCTTGCCCTTTGTGATCCAGGATCTCTTTCGAACTGTCCCACAGCCCTGGCAGACATCGGCCCTTGCGGGCTTTGCTGACATCTCTTTGAGACGCACGTGGAACACGAACGCGCCGTTAACACGGCCTTTCGTCATAAGACGGACAGCCGGCGAGCTAGCCCATTACTCACCGTCCTCAGGCCGGCGTACGGTGGCCGGAAGACACCACGTGGCCCCCGACGCCAGGGGAGTCTCCCGCGGTGGCTGGGACGTGAGGTTTTCTCCCTGTCACGTTCCGCCACCTCCTTCGCTAGCATGATTACTTCGCAGAAAGAGGTGACGGCATCCCATTCCCTCTCGCTCCTGATCATGGATTGAACCAGGGCCGGACGCGGTAGGTCGCCGCCGCTGATCGCCGCTACGGGGACACGGCGGTGCTCCGCCGTGTCCTCCGGGCGATCCTCACAGTGATAACATCCGGGCGTTTCCTCCCGCCCGATTCGGTGCAGGAACCTCCCGAAAACAACCGTGTCCGGTGAGGAACTGCGTCAGGCGGAAGGTGAGAGAGCCGTGGCGCCTCTCTAGCCACTCCTCAAAGAGGAGACTTATCGCCACTGTTGTGGCTTGCCCTTGGCCGATGGGGTCTCGATTACTGTCTCAAACTGTTTCGGTGTTTTGATTAATCAAAAAATATTGTCTATATTTGTTTTTCATGTAATTCGATCTCATTACGAAAGTCTGCTGGAAGAAATTTCTCAAGATATCTATGCAGTAGGTACCTTTGTGCTCAAATCCTTTTTCGATTTACAAGTTTAACAGAACTCGAGACAAGAAAGAACTGAATTTATTCAAAGATTTCCTAAACAGTTCAACATATCAGATTCCCATCTACATTCTCAACAAAAGGAAACGGACCAGTCCCAGATAGCATCAACATTGTGGGGACCCTAACATCGGATGCTTATTTGTACAGAACCCCGGATGGCCCCTACCGGACTCGTTTCTGTGATAACCTGGCATTTTCTCCTGATTTTATATTTGTTTTTCTTGCTGATCCCTGATTTTGGCTTACGGAGGTCGCTGTTTACTTATTTAAAATATCATTTATATGAAGGGTTCGGTGTGTAGGGCTAGATTTAGAATATCAACGGCTTTGGGGGTTGTTTAAGAGAATACGTTGTAGAGATTGAATAAATTTGGCGTTTATCTAGCTTTTGGCTGCAGCTTGGCTCCGTCTGGGGTTTCTTCATCTATATTTTGTATTCGCTCATGTTTTGCACCCGTGAAACGACGAAATGCCAAAACACAGAGATTTCTGAATTATATTCTATGTTAAAAATTAATGAGATATGCACATAAACGTTTCAGAATAAATGCTCGAAAAGATGTTGACAACTGCATCAGAATCCATTGTACATAGTTAAAAAAGATCTAGGCAGTCAAACAGACCAGCATGAAAAACTGTTTTATAATATATTACAGAAAATACAAGCATATTTTTATCTCCGCTTTTCTTACTGCATAGCTGCCATACTTTAATATGATTACATCCCGGCTTCCTCACGATGTTTCCCTGCACCGTAACTCAGGACTCTCATTAAAAACTGTCAAGTAGTTCTCGCATGATAAGATTACAAAAACAAATTCAACAACTTTTCCTTAACTTTTTATGAGGTAATCTAAGGATTTATGTACTGTGTGGGTTGTTATGCGCATTCTATACACATCAAACTAGGTAACTTTACGTAAAAAAAATTATAACACATTTGCTCGTAAAGGGTCTCTTATTTCACCAATTTCAATATCGTATTGTATCTCATTACGTACTTGTGCGGTAATGTAAAGTAAAACGCACGGTTTCAAGATGCTCCGTCAAAACGAACGATACTTTTTTAAATCTTAAAGCAAAGAGTTTTTATGTCAGAAAAGTGGTCAAAATTTTATGAATAAAATTAACTTTGGGAGATAAAATATAATAAATAAACATTCAATTCTTTAATTTCATTAATTTTGACAATAGATTACAACCATTTATCTGTAACAAAAATTTTAAAATTATTCCGCGCGCTTTTTCTTTTCGCTGTATTGTCTTTTTTTTAAATGTCGTCAAGTAATGATGAATTTATTAATTCGACACCGCCTGAAGTCTCAGAGGCAGCGAAAAAGGCTACTCTAAGCCTCTTGTCTGAAAAATCGACCGATAGATACTTACAAGCGTATCAAAATTTAGTTTAAGAAAGTCCGAGTTTTATTTATTTCCTCGCAAATATGTTATAAAACGTCGTATGACATACGTGCGCTTTGACAATTACAGCCTCTGCTTTCTTGTAGCCCTCGCCTACGGCTCGGGCTAGCAAATTTTCAACTTACCACGCTTGTATCATAATGTACTATTGCTGGGAAACGAGTTTTTTTTTGGGGTGAAAAATCACGTTTTACTGATGGACTCAATGTAACAACGTAATCAAAACATTGTGCTGATAGATGGATTGAATAGTACGGGGCCGGTCGTGAAGGTGTCCTAAGTAAAAAAATACAATAAAAACATGTATCTAAAAAAATCTAGTGAAAAAGTTGAAAATGTCAAATTTTCAACTTTTTCACTAGATTTTTTTAGATATTTCCGTAACTAGAAGGTTCCCAGGTATGGTCTAAAGCAAAAAAATGATTGCAATGACGGGGAGAACAAGTGCCTTTCGGCTTCGTTAAGAGTTTTTTACACCCTTTATGAACAGCAGGGCTATTACGTATGGGGTTGGTAGATAGGAATAATATGAAGCCAGATGAAGTTCAAATTAGTCCGATAGAGTATTCCGAAGAAAATAAATGTGACTGCGGAAAGCCAGGTCGCAGACGATGAATCAGCTCTTGATCTGCTCCTTGAACAACTACTTAAAAAAAGATGACTGAATGAATGATCACATAGCTGGACAGGGAGTGACTACTGAGATGACGAGTAAGTAACACAAAATTATGGAAGATGCTGCGCAGACTTCAAATATATTGCGATAAGGCGAGGAGAATGATGGTGAAGATGTTTAACGCCGTAACATAAGTTAGATTCATTAATATATACGTACGTGAACTCAATTCTATTATTTAAAAGAGACATTCTTAATAATATTATGCTACTTTCTTTAGCGTAGACTCAATTTATCTTACTTATGCTGGCATATCTTATAGGTAAGCGCGGTACAGCACTGAATTTCCACGAAACGAGTTTTCAGAATCAAGCAGCATTGTCTCAAATACCAGACACGACAGAAATAAAGGATCATTATTCAGAAATACTTCTCATACGTCTTTCCCATCCCGGCGTTGAGGGTATTATCTGTTCTAAAAGTGTCTGACGAATGTGTAAACAAACCCTGAGGAGAGACAGTGCAAGCATGAGCGCACACACGCGACATTTAAATAGTATTGTCTCGCTCACTCATACCGCATATCGTTACTGTTTCAATCGGGATGTGCGAGTTCGCTCTTCTATGTGGGTCTTTTTCGCACACCCTAAATACGGTGAGCACATCTGTGCTTTAAATGTGTGTCTAGAAGAACTACTGAGTTCACTAACGGTCGACTATTTTTCAACCTTATTACTTAGTTCAGACACCAGCACATCAAGCTACCCCAAACTGTCAAATTTTCTCAATCAACCATGTACCTAATGCTGTAGCGATAAAGTTGAAAATCTATTAAAGAAATTTGACAGATTGTAGTAGCTTGATGTGCTGGCGTCTGTAAATAAAAGTGGAAAGTGGTAGACTGTCAGTGAACTCGGTAGTACCTATATTCTGATCTATTTGTTTACCTTTTCATCAGATACTTTTTCAACAGATCATAGGGTACATGTAGAATTTCACACCGCGTCCCCTTCGCCCTGTTGCGTCATGTGCGTGAAATGTTTCGTACATTTCAACATGGTGGAGTAATATCATGTGACAAAGACTGATGAAGTGACTATTACGTTGTTAATTTGTGGGTAATGGAGTGTTGGTACAAATTGGAGAGGTGGGTGTACACAATGGGCCGCTATGGGCCATGTGAGGCCATCTTTACTTAAAGCACTTTATTTCATGAAATGTCTCTGGTTGCTCTAAGATGAATGATAAACACTGTAGTATGATTTTGTGATAATGCAATTAAGAGAATTTTTAACATAGGAATAAAAAGTATTGTCCCACCTTTTTTTTTTTTACGGATGGGAAATCATCAAATGACTTCTCCGGCTCTGGGCAGAGCGGAAGGGAGTGTCAGACTTGTACTGACTAAAACCCATCCATGTTCCTTCCTTGCCCTTTGTGTTCCAGGGCCGCGGTATCTCTTTCGAACAGCCCGCAGCCCTGGCAGGCATCGGCCCTTGCGGGCCCCTCCCTATTTGCTGACATCTCTTTGAGGCGCGTGTGGAACACGAACGCGCCGTCAATACGGCCTGTCGTCAAAAGACAGACGGACGGCGAGCTAGGCCATTACTCACCGTCCACAGGTCCGCGTCTACGGTGGCCGGAAGCCACCACGTGACCCCCGACGCCCGAGGCGTCTCCCGCGGCGGCTGGGACGAGAGGTTCTCTCCCTCTCACGCTCCGCCACCTCCTTCGCTAGCATGACTGCTTCGCAGAAGAAGGTGACGACTTCCCATTCCCTCTCGCTCCGGACCATGGACTGGACCAGGGCCGGACACGATAGGTCGCCGCCGCCGATCGCCGCTACGAGGACACGGCGGTGCTCCGCCCAAGCGGGGCAGACCTCCACCGTGTGCTCCACTGTGTGCTCCACCGTGTCCTCTGGGTGACCTTCACAGTGGTAACACCCGGGCGAGGTGAGGACCTGCGTCAGGCGGAAGGTGAGGGTGCCGTGGCGCCTCTCCAGCCACTCCTCAAAGAGGGGACTTATCGCCACTATTATGGCATGCCCTGCACGGGGTTGCGATAGTCGCTCTCTCCATGTCGCCATGAGATCGCGCCGGAAGTCTATTCGCAGCGCGACAATTTGCCGCGGCAGCGGAGTTTCCCCCCGGCGTAGTGCCTCTACGCGCCACTCGTGTAGGCGCGCGAGGACTATCGCCTCCAGATCCCAGTATTGTCCCACCTTGCTGTTTATTTTAGATACTTGCCTAATCTTCACTCAATGTAGTCAGTAAAAGGCTGGAATAAAGATAGCACAAGAATTGATTTTAACTCTTAAGGCTTAAGCAGAAAGTTAGTTTTCCTTTTTCTTCTAGACGAAATTCCCTTTAAAAACAAAACTACAGCCATAATTTACAGGTTCAGCTTATACTTGAACTCAACTTAAGTTCTAAAACAGTTCAAATTCTAACGTTTCTATGCAAATTCAAGACCTTGTAAAATGCTAACACAAAGCGGTCTGTGCTTTGTTAAAATACGCTGACACAAGTGAAGTTCCTGAAATACTTATTTAGAATTTTAAACTCCAGACATTCAGCGTTTTAGACTTTTAATAAAAACTTGTGAAAGAGTATGCATATTATTTAGAGATTTTTCTGGGGTGATAAATCACGTTTTACGGTAGGACTCAATGTAACGCACTCAAAACGAATAATACTTATTTACGAAGGGTTACTTAGTTTGAGTACAGAATGCTTGGTTGACGGCTTCTTGAAGAGCCCGTTTAAACCTTGTTTATAGTATATTATTATGCGCTTATGAAAGAAACTTATGAATTTCTCAGCTAGGAATTATAACATCGTAGCCACTCAAACGCCAGCGGGTATTACGGTTCCCAGCAATAAAAACACTTACATGACATTATTGACAATGACATAAGTGACACTTTTGACACTGACAGTACAAACAAGGTGTAACTGTGGCGCGCCACTGGGTAGTTAAATCATAATATGTTGCGGCGAAAAGTGGAAACTGTGGATCATCGCAAACTTTCAACATTCATCAAGTTTTAATTAACTGAAATTTTATACTTGAGGCAGCAGTCAGCCACTGAATAAATTTTATTAACCCACAAAATTAGCCGAGCCCGAAACAGGACCGCCAGAACTCTCCCAAAAATGTCTAAACTTGTGAATTATGTTTTTTACTGGTTTTTGCGTATTTTTTATCCATTTTTTGCGATGCGTTGTTAATTTATGTGACAGAACATTTCGGAGTAACGACCCGGAAGTGGGAAAGGATGAGTGCGCGAATACGTTTGCTTATTTTGTTAAAAATAATGAGGTCCGCGTGCAAAAATGGCGGGAAGAGCTGGGGAATGTTTTTACCTATGTTACCGACTTTTTAGGGAGACGACGACTGTGAAGGCTTTCTTCTATTTTGTGAATATTAATGAAATCGATGCCGTTGCGTTTAAATATTGGTAGCGTTGAGCCTACAACGGGTTTCGTTCTTCCATGTTAATCAGTTTTATTTAGATTTTATAAGAGAAATCTTAGGCTTACTTATAGCCGTTTTGATTTACACAACGACCTCTAAATGAATGGCTAAATTATGTTACATAACATAACATAACATAACGCTTGTAATTCCTGAACGGTTAGGCAGAACCTAATAGGACACCCACATTTCACCAGATATGTTCATAGTTCGTATAAGTCGTGCGTGTTAAATTCAAAATAAAACATTTTGAATTTAACACGCATTCACTCATTGAATAAAAGAGAGTTTTATTCACTGTTATCGATGAATCAAATACCCAGCTATTTCGAGTGGCAAAGGTAAAAATATTTTGGTGTACAAAACACTTACTTAGTTTGTTGTCGATTCCTAAGTCGGACAACGTGTTTATTGGGTTCTTCCATCAGAAATTTCTCAGTAGCAGCCACGGAGTCTGGATTTGTGCCCGGTTGATGGCGATAGGGTCGCTCGCTATTACATGGGACTTAAACATAACTGGCGAAATGTGGGTGTACTATTAGGTACACCTCTACCTAACCTTACGGGGATTACAGGCGTGATGTTATGTTATGTCTGTGTTATATAATCTACTATTTGAGAGGGAAACAACTTTTTTTTGGGGTGAAATCACGTTTTACGATAGCACTCAATGTAATGCACTCAAACCACTGTGCTGATGGGTGCATTGGATAGAACGGGGGTTGTGGAGGTATTTAAAGTAATATTATAACATTAAAAACTCGAATTAAAAAAAAGTACCCGTGAAAAAGTTGTAACTTCGACCCCGTTATCTCCGTAAAGGTATGATTCCGAACTCGGCAACAAGCAGCAGTGCTGTTGCCGCAGTGCTGCCACTAAGGTGCTGCCCAGCAGTGCTGCCTACCGCGCTGAATCCGAGCAAGGCGGCAGTGTCGCTCTGACTAAATTACTGCCGCGTCATTGCTGCCTAGGTCGGAATGTACTATCATATAAGCTTATAGAAATTGTATGGGGACCAGTAGTGTCGTGGCAGCACTGCTGTGTGCAGCGTGGTTTGGGATCATACCTTAACTAGAAGATTCCCAGGTATGTTATAGTCCTCATATAAAAACGAATGACGAATAAAATTCATTTACTGGAGATAGAACTTAAAATTTCATTAAAATTCAACGAGGCGTTTTTGTTAACACGGGGAATGTGCATTAACTTTGTAGTTTTGCCCGAGTAGTATAATTTTATTAAAGGGTTTTATGAGGTGAGTATAATTAGGTACTGATGAAGAATGCTGCGCTGTTGATCTAGTGGTCGCAAGGGATACTGCTGTGTGAAATCCTGGGTTCGATTCCCAGGTTGGGAAATTGATATTGGGTTTTTCTATCAGGAATTACTCAGTAGCAGTTCGAAGTCTGCATTTGTGGCAATAAGCTCGCCCCCTGTTACATGGAACTTAAACATAACTGGCGAAATATGGATGTACTTTTGGTACATCTCTACCTTACCCTTCCGGTGTTACTGGCGTGATGTTATGTGAACACTCTTTGTAAAACCACTTTTTCACTCTGCGTTCCTGATTGCTTCTCGGAAAGTAGAATATTGCTTTGGATTCGATTTCGACCGCGGCTTCGCGCGCTTTACAGTCGGACATTATCGCATGGGAACGTTTTAAATGTAGCCTATGACACGTATTAGTGAAAGATTTTCGGAAACGGGTCAGTACTTCCGAAGATAATCCCCCATATCCAAACTTACAAGTACAAACTTTACCTCTTGAATATATCAGTGTAGTATATTACTAAAAACTCAGATCAAATAAAAAAAGGTAGATAGAGCACTTAGAACAGGAAAGTGAAGCCACTTTTTTAACTATGTGTGAGTCAGAGAAGTGTTGCCAGTTTTTTAAAAAATGACCCTGAAAATTACTTAAAAATAGTTAATATGCGAACGCGAAAATAAATCTGTCTGTTTGTTTTTTATAAATTACAATGTAGGTTTATAGGATACTTAAATTATGAATGTAGGAGGCGTGTAGGATCACTTTATAAATCGTTACAATAGATAGTCCCGTGTGCGTGTGTGTATCTTTATGGTATATATGGTATCTTTATTTCGGTACCTTACAACTACTACATCACACCGTGGGTGTGTGAGAAGCGAGAAAAATACAACAAAGGTTTTGTGAAACGTGTTTATTTAAAAAAAATACATAATACAAAAAAAAAAAACGGAATTAGTTAGTTAGAATACAAAAAAAAATCTTTCCATGGAATACTTTTCCAGATGAAATTAAAAAGTATATTTTTTAAGAAAATACAACATAGAGCACTGACTGACACTGATGTTGTTGCAATGACAATAAACGATGGCCTTGCAAAATTTATATGCATTACAATTACTTAGTTGCAATTTCCCGCCTGAGTCATTAAAAACCACGTGTACACATCCTGCCAATGGGTCTAAGGTTGCATGTTTTCTGGACCCTGGCTAAGTAATGAAATTGCTAAGGAACCAATTAGACTCAAAAAGAGAGTTTGTCGGTTAAAATACCTCTTTTGAATATTCTGTTGTATGAATTCTGCAAAGTCCACGTTTTGTTTCGTACATGTCACTCATGTCAGTCTCATCAAAATGGTCTGAACAAACTAAATGAGAATGGCTGCCATTCTGGGTCATTTCTACCCAATCTTATAGGAGCTACACATTCATCTCGTATTAAAATATTGGCAACTGAAAACCATAACATTTGATAGTAAAAAAAGAAGGTAGGTAAGGTAGGTTATGTAACATACATAAACGTATAATGTCACTTTCGGGATATCTTCCGTGATAATCCATTATAATAATGGATGGATGGTTTTAATTAAAACAATAAAACTAAAACTTTAAATCAAATATAAAACAATAATTATGTCGTATAATTATGACTTTGCCTACAATTTACTTACCCACATTTTTGGGCTGTTAGGAATACGCACTACTGGCAACACTCTCCCGGTACGTCATTTCGGGACGTTGACATTATTTGTGTCAAATAACCTCAAAATTGTGTTTGAATAACTTCAAAATATATAGTTTTGTGTGTACTTACGTGTGAAACGATATTCCTTCAGACTTTTTGTTCACTTTTGTATTGATTTTACCCCATTTAATCACACAGGAAGGCATTTTTTAGGCAAACTTACTGCACGACGACCCGTGAGATACTAATGAAAAGGAGCTTAGTTTGATGCATGTATGTGAGTGTGCGCGTGTGTATCCTTGAAAGAGCTGAGTTTTGTGGCTTCACTAATAACAAAGGCCGTGCGCTATCTAACTTTTTTTACTTGATCTGAGACTAAAACTAAGACTTTGAAAAGCATTCTTAGCATATTTTCGTGATATACTGAAAGTAAAGCAATGTGTAGTTAGTAAATTATTATGAACACAGCCAATGTCTAAAGTACCATGCAAAGTATCAACGCAGTCAAACTGCGGCCATGTTCCTCTGATTTCGCGCCAACTGGAGAATTGCCTCGATTCCACAGACAACACAGTTCACGATTTATGCGCCCACTTGTTTTGTCTCTGGTTAAACTACACCAAAGAGATTGTATATCTTCTGTTTAAATGTTATCCTGAGTGTAGTTTGCTGTTCGTAATGTGTTGGTAGTATGTTAAAGTCTTTTATGTCTAAAGTTATTCCGAATAGTTCTGACTTGTGATTAAGATAAATGATTTGGTTATGCGAATGTGCTAGATCAACTCAGCGTTTAAATAAAACCTGATAAAATAGTTTTAACCGTCTATGGTTTTACGGTAGTTTGGTAGAAAATCATAATAAGCATAATAAGCTAATCATTTTCACTCAACTGGGTCACAGGCCTCCTCTTTATGTGAATTGGCCAAACGAATTGATCAAAATTCATCAGGCCCGTGGACTGGGACGTAGGTTGGTGGATGTGACAAATTTTCGAATTTTATCGGTTCTCCTAATTGTTCTCACTATATTTTCCTTCATATTTTCAGAGAAGTGGTGCTATAAAAAAAAATGCAAAATAAGTCTTGCGACCAGTCCCCATTTCAAGACAAGACAAGACAAGACATTTATTTGTGAAACATGAGTATACATACAAAGCATGCAAGTTGTTCATAAAAAAAAAAAGTTTCATCATGTCCGGCCCTTGGGGCATACAAATATGTTGGTAATAAAAATTCTACATTCTCGTACTAATTTAAATAAAGATAAAAACATAATTAAAATGTCACACTCTAATGATTAAATTTAAACAATAAATTACACATTCGATTCGACAAGTCGTATATCTATCGTAGTGATTTTTCAAAACTTCATCTTTCTATAAAAACCTAGCAGGATGTTCAGGACATGTTTTTCGAGTGGTTCTGCCTAGTTCCTCATTAAAGTTTCAACACGTCCCGGTTGAATATTCATTCATGTCACTTGTCTACCTTGCTGGTACTGCGATATGTTTTAGGTCATCCTGCCGAGAGTTAGGCTTTGTTTGGTGTACACTGCCTGTTTTTGTTAGAGTAGGATTATCAACAGAGTTAGTTGATGTATATATATGGTGAACAGCTAGGAAGTTGTAATCACCTGAATGTTAGCCGTCTAACTCTTATGGAGTTAAAGGAGTTGGATAACTAGTTGTATGATGAGATACTTTTGAAATGTTTTTCTTCATGTATTCGGTGTTTTCACATTAGGTGATAACGACACTACATCGTGGGACTGGTAGTTTCATTTATCCGACGGTGACGAGATGACATTAACCAACAGCTTGTATGCGTTATGCCATCAAGCAGTCTCGAGTCTAGTCGTGTTCCGCCAGCAACTTACATCCGCCGAAAATGTATGAAAGTACCTGTCCCACGATGTCGTGTCGTTATCGTAATCGCCTAATGTGAAAACGCCCATTCATCATCATCATTGCAGCTGAAAGACCTCCACTGCTAGCCTCCCCCAAGTGTCGGCATGCAAAACGCCCATTACAGGAAGTTATTATAGGCAAATAATTATATCGGTAGATTCAGGTTTCTGATTTGTAGTTAATGTTATTTCAAAAGTATTGTCTCGTAAAATCTTTCTGAAAATCATATCTATCTATTGCTCCATTTTGGACCTCACATACCTCAATAAACTATGTGAGCTTACTCTTCTTAGTTTTAAGTACGACGACCTCTAACGATTTAAATCATTTGGTAATAACTTTGGCAAGTTTTGAGACCAACCTTAGTCAAAAATCTTTATTTTAATCGTAGCAGGTAATGGAAGACGAATTCGTTTCAACCTAATTCTTATCGACGCAGACTGTATTTAAATAGTTCGTAGTATTCATGGTTCGGCTGGGCCCTAACCAGATGTCCTAACAAAACTAAACTAGGCTGATAATTCAATTAAAGTTGTTTGTTAGAGGGAATACATTTGCAATCTTTAGATTATCACAACCTTTTTAAGTAATATCCATAGACAAGTTTTTATTTTCAAATTTTGTGTTTGAAGTGCTCGTGGCTAAGTAATAACAGACACTCGGATCGATCTTTAGGATAAGCCGCGTTTGCCTAGGTTGGTCCGTGGACGGGTGACCACACATTACATACCACGTTTCCTCCGTTCCTCGAAAAGTACGTTAAGCTGTTGAGGTCCCGGCTGTCATTTGTAGGTCTATTACTATCGTCACAGGCAGTCAGTGGCCTGACATTTGACAACCAGTCTAACTAGTATTAACCAGTACTAACTGGGTTGTGGAGGTCAGATAAGTAGTCGCTCAATAATAGTATTCAACTGCATCTAGTTAGACTGGAAGCCGACCCCAACACAGCCGACAACAACTATGCAAAACTAATTTAGTTTCGCGTTCTTAATAACATATGAATGAGCGTTAAAATATTATTATTATATATTTTGCTTGGTGCTACCTCGCTTTGTGCGCGAAGCCCACTCGCGCTTGGCCGGTTTTTGTTTTTAAATCGATTCCGTCAAGGTAATATAATAATAATTATATTTTTAGATTGGCACGTGTAATATCAAGTAGGTAATTATTACGATTCCAGATTAAAGGGAAATATCCTTTAGCTTATTTTCCTGTTATCAAGAATATTCGATAAGTAAGTAATAGAAGTTGACTGAAATTCCGTATGCTGAGATTTGCGAGTCCTCTGGCTCTACATATTAGGTCCTTAGTCTATTTAACTTACATCATAACATAACACCTTGTGATCCCCGAAGGGTTAGGCAGAGGTGTACATAGTAGTAGTACACCCACATTTCGTCAGTTATGTTTAAGCTCCATTGTAATGGGGCAAGCCTATTGCCGTCAACCGGGCACAAATTCAGACTCCATAGCTGGTGCTGAAAAAATTCCTAATGGAAAAACCCGATACCCTGTCGATACGCTACCTGGGAATCGGAACCCCTACCTAGAGTCCTAGACCAATTAGGTAATTTTAATTATATAGGGTGACTGGTAATTATTGACCGATAATTAAACACGTGATTGTGCTCATCATAACAAACAACTTTTCCAAAGAAACATTTTTTTTTAATACTTATTCACTTTTATCATAATAACAGCAGCCGTATGAAAATGTTTAGATTGTTGCTAAATTAAAAGTATTAAAAAAAATGTTTCCTTTGAGAAAGTTGTTTGTTATCATGAGTATAATCATGTGTATAAATAGCTAGGAAATAAAACTTTTTTTAGGGCTTTGCCTCGTCCGAAAAACCAAAACCAAATGAAAAATGCATTTGTGGTCGGACCCCACATATGCATTTTCCATTTTGGTATAATGTACTGAATATGTGGTATTTGTCTGTGCGTCGATGTTTCTTCCATTCTGTATTAGATTAGATTCAGTGTAAAGTAAGATTAAAATATTACTGCTACAATAGTTCATGGTAGACCCCTGATGATAAATAAAAAAATAACAAGGTTACTTAAGAAGTTTTTATTCCAGCTTAGTGCTATTTGACAAACTGTATTATTAAGTAAATTGACAGAAGTCCTGATAATTGCGATTTCTCAAAGGATGCGAGCCTCCTTCATCCAGCACTAGAAGATATACAGTTGATGATGATGGAAATGTACAACAACTTCTATATCTTGCACTCTTCGTACCTCTTCAGCCACCTCCTGCCATTCACCGATCGGTTCAAGGGAGCTGAGCAGCCATAGCCCCCGTTACCGTTCACCATCATGTAGTCGAAGCAGTTCGTGACACCATCACCGTTGCAGTCCTGGAATTAGAAGAATAGTTTATGGGGTTGTAACCACATATTTCGCGCTACATGCGAACTAAAAATCCTGCATCGCGCTATAAGAGTTATCCGCGATAAGGATATAAATAAGGTCTTATTAAAATTGATGGACAAACACAACGTTCAGTACTTCTAACCAAAGATATCCAAACAAAAAAAACACTGCTTAAAGTGATTTTATTTTGCCCTAAAAAAATAAATTGTATTTTTAGAGCATTTTCGTAAGCAGATTTTTTTCTTGTAAGTATCTAATGCGTTTTTTACTATTGTCCTTATTTTGGTGGTCTGAATGATTTCTAAAAGTTTGTCCATCTATTTTAATGGGACTTTATATACAACAACTCAACAACAAACGTCGGGCTGTAGCCCACAGTACCCCACCAGACATAACAACCCTTGATCGGAGGATCCCCCCTTTTTTATGGATGATGAGGAATTTGACACCGTTCCTTTAACTCTATAGGTTGACTTTTTCGTTGGTGTGTGTTTTTTTGGTGTTTCCCAGGATCTTATCAGATGATGGGGGAGAAGTCACGGCAAATCACGCGTACCTGACCGTACCTACAAGGTTTTATATTAGGTCTGCAGTTTTTTATCCATGGAATATTTCGGAATTCACTACGAAATGGGCGGATTTTTAGGTATACACCAAATCGTGCATCACTACTTGCTGGTCAAAAGATTTCTGATATAATATGGTTGTCGACTAAGCCTAAGGTTTGGCGCGACGCTTTTGACAATTCTCTCAGGCATGACGATAACTTATTATTTGAGGAAAACGATGGATGTACTATGTGAGAGATGATAATTATGTCTAGAAAGGAGGTGACTGTGTTCAATTAATGAGTAATGGAGAAGTATGAAAGAATATATGCGGCTGATGATGACAAATTATATTATTTTTTTATAAATACATACCTGTCCAAACCTCTGCAGATATCCTTCTATGATTCTTTTAGCGCAGTGATAACTTCTCGCGCAGTCTTCCCAGGCTGGAACACAGTGTAATACATAGGTTACAGATCTAGACTAACATGTGTGTCTTAACATTTAATTCTACACTTGAAAAATATATCACAAGAATAAACTACTTTTACTATTTTTGGACTAGAATTTAATAGACATTCCATAGGTTTTTTTATGGCACTGATTTAAAGAGGCAGTTGTAAATAGCGGTTTTGGTAAGTTAAAAATTATAAATGGCACGGTTAATAACTAGTTCAGCAGTTAAAACTAAGCAGTAAAGTAAACAAAAATGAGTAATAAAAAATAATGAAATGGATCAGTGAATATATAATTGTGCAGGAAAATAATTAAATGAGCGGTAAAAATTATTGAACGAGCGGTTACGGGTGGGCAGTAATAAATCGGAATTTGTCGGTAAGAAATCTCATTCTAAGAAGTTCTATAAACAATGAGGTGGTAAAATGTATTCCTACGACTCCATGAATCGCGCTCGCTGCGCTCGCAATAATAAAAACAAACCCACTTTCTGTCACAAATGTCGTCGTCGCTCCGCCGGCCTTCGGCCTACGCTCCTCACGCCAGCTAGCAAGACTTTAAGGATAATTTTTGGGTTAATTGCTGATTACCCATGCTTTGCGGTAAGCATCCCCTATGCGGGGGCAGAAATATAACAACTAAATCAAATTAAATAGAAAAATTATAAGCGTTTAATGTCCAATACACCTTTTATGAAATAATATAGCGAAATGCATACTCATAATAAGAATAATAATCTAACTGCCCATTCCATCATTTTTACCGCTCATTCAGTTATTGGACTGCTCAATTATTTTTAGAATTGACATTGTATGATAAAATAACCGACTAATTGATTTTTTATTACTGTCCATGTTTTACTGTCGCAATAATTAATCAACCGCCATTAAATTAAATAACTGCTCAATATGTTTTTCAACTGATCATAATAACATCTCGAATATTTAAATAAGAGCTCAAAAAATTAGTTCCCTTTTTTATGTCACTTATACTTGTTAAAGCAAAGGTGGTTCCGTCAGGGAGCATGACCTGATTAAACGATATTCTTATAAGTAGTCAACTAGTCCACCCAATCATTCGCGTCAAGTTTAGAAAGACCAACCTCAACAAACTTATGACATAACAGTCTTTAAATCCTCGGTAAAGATAACACCTAAAGCCTTATATGCACGGTGTGACTAAAACCATTGACAAAATACCAAAATACCTAAACAAGCTTAGTTTTGGCTTGGTCCTAATCATGTTCAGTTTTAATTCATTCGTTTTTGTTTTTTTTTTGTTTTGTTTCTTCTTAGGAAAAAAATCAGCAATATGTAACAAAAATCAGAAATGTGTAGAACAGCTTATTTCTACAGCTAGGGGATCATGGACGGCTCAGATCTCAAGTGTGTATGCTGCGTGTCTCCAAAGACAATGGCCCACCTTCCATCTTGCGCCACATGCCCTGACAACTGCGCACTTGACGATCTTTTGACCGCATCAGCGAGTGGAGTTCGCATAGCTGAATTCTGGGCCAAATCTATTTAATGACACGCTAAGAAAAAGAAGAGAACAGCTCATTTTTTTCCCGAATCCAGGATCCGTTTCATTCCGTTTCGATTCTGTTTTTCTAGTCAAAGGTTTTGATGTTGAGGGTTTTGGGGTGAACTAGGGTTGAAGATTTTATAATAAGCTCACCGTGATTCCTCTCAGCGTCATCTTCAGGCAGTACAACCTTCCCAGCGTCTACCCAGTAGACTTTAGAGATGTTGAAGGGTCCACAGTAGCCCCCTTTGCACCCGTTTGCAAAGTCGCATTTAGTGGCTGCGTGGCAGAGGCAGCCGTAGCACCGTTCAGTCAGGTTTGGGATAAATATACCTGGAATTATTAGAAGCTTTTATTTAACTTGCAATGTTTGTGTGTTTGGCAAATAATAATCAGTATATATAGCTATAATGCGCCCACTTCTGGGATACCAGTCTTCTCTCTAGAATAGAATATAATAATATTTATTTGCTTAAAAACATCGTATAAAAAGGTGGCAAAATCAAAAAAAATGGCAAGAGCATACATGTTTTTGCTTAACAGTGATAAGCGGACAAATTTTTCAAAAGCAAAATGGCTAGAGGAAATGGGCTATAATCCACCCGCTGCACGCTGGCCAGTGCGGGTTAGAAGATGTTACATGTCTTAATTTTTTTTTCTGGACAGGCCGGTTTCCACACGATGTTTTCCTTCACCGTTTCGAGAGCCGTTGTGATGTTATCAAATCTTGAAAGCCGAATTAGAACAACTTTCTCGTATCCCACGGAGTTGAAATTTTACACGTTAATCCAGTTTCGATGACAATGTATTTTTATGATAAGTATGATCTGATTCTACCCTGGGTTGGCTCAAGATTCAGGAACTCCTCAACCGTAAAAAACACAGATCCGATAATTTGTACACGCGTTCAATAAGATAGTCCAGTGTCGGGTCCAGACAAGAAATCTTCTCAACGGTAGAAAAAGCTTATTTTTATTTTTACAGACGTACATGCATAAAATCACGGCAGAAATCGCAGAACACTTCCTGCGACGATCCTTATATACTACTGTTGCCTCGACTACGCTCATCATCTGCTTTACCTGAACCAAATCCAATATGATTCTCTGTTTCCATATCTATCAAGGAAATATACCTACTGAGAGTAACAAATTGGTATTTAAAAAATATAAAATATGCATCCAACAGAATTTTTCCTTTTTTTTAGGTTGGTGCTTCTCAAAATGCAAATTCAAGTGTCTGGCCAATCAAGTTTTTTATATGACCTTCGCAAAAATATGTTTTTAATTATTTGTGATGTACCTATTCAAAATAAATAATCTTTATACCTGGTTTGTTCAAATGTCATCTTATTTTTTGACTTTAGATAAATAACTATTAATTCCTTGTAATAACTGTTTCTTTATAACGAATAGCTTGCTGGTTACGGATGTAACATCTTCATCAAACAGTATGTACAGACGCCAGCACATCAAGCTATTACAATCTATCAGATTTCTTTAATAGATTTTCGATTTTATTGCTAGAGTATTAAGTTCAAGGTTGAATGGGAAAGTCTGACAGTTTTGGGTAAGTTGACCTGCTGGCGTCTGTACATAATACTTGGTTGACGACTTCGTGAAGAGTCCGTTTACATCCTGCATAGTACAGAATTTCGAATGAACCAGAACCAGTATGAACCAGATGTATGAACGTGAGGAGAAAGAAGTAAATTAAAATGTAAGGATCGTAGCAGGTGGACTCTGGTTTCTGCCTCCCACCATGGGGAAAACACAAGAATTTATGTCTGTTAAAATCGTGATGTTTGACATAATTTTCTCCACATTAAAAACCTGCGCATATAGATAGGGCGAGTCATTAGTCTTTATATGTATGTAAAATTCCATCGTGTTCGTAATTCTTCTCCTTAACGGTTTCATGATTTCTTTTTTGTATAGTTCTATTCACACTTTATGGCGGCTCGGAAGTTAGCTGCGAGTGACGGTCTCGAGTAACGGTTCAAACTTTATGATAGCTCGGAACATCTAACGTAAAGCTGCGCAGAACTAAATTTTAGGAATTTGAGGCATCGTCTTGACTGTATAATGCGCACACCAACTCGCAGCTAACTTCCGAGCCGCCATGAAATTTAAACAGAACTATGCTTATCGGGTCACCTGGGTGTTTCTTAGCTAACATTGGTTGTCGACACTCCGAAAGGACAGGACAGAATCTGTTGGACTAACTACTGTTTTTTTATAATAATAAGGCCTAGCCAGCACTTTGATATCGCATGCGGTAAAAAATCTGTAGTTTTATCAATCGTATCAAATCATAGATTTTTAAATTGCGATTGCCAGTGTATTATGATACCATGATACCAGTGTATGTAGAATGGATACATACTTATGATACCATGAATGATGAATGAATGAATGATGAATATTGATATAAGTACGAGCCAGGCCTCGACATACCCTCACCGCTTGAGCCGGTTATCCAAAACAGGAAGACGCCAAATAAACAAATAGGGATCGCAAATAAAGGTCTTATATGCATCTTTTATGTTTTCGTTGTGTATCTGAAACAATAAGAGAAGTTTATAATTAATAGCTGTTCATTCTTTCCACTTTTTTAAATTGGCATGATTCAGATCTTAAAACATAGTTAATATTTATACAAAATTCTCAGTTTGACTTCAAACTCAAACTCAAAAGCATTTATTTCAATTAAACCATTACAGGCACTTTTGAATGTCAGAAAAACAAAGAAGGCTAAGCTACAGTCACAGATACAAGGCATAATAACAAGTGAAAGTACTGTAGTGGCCCATTCCAAAGCGTAGATCACTATGGAGAAGAATGGGCGAGAAACACCATGGACATTCTTTTAAAGCAAAACATTTTTAAAACATTTTCTCTAACACAAAGTGACATTGAAATTATGGCCTGAATGCTATTAATTGTGATGTTGGAACTTTCATCGTTGAAATTTGTCTTGATAATTGCACAATGCACCTTAAATAAAGAACACAGTCCGCTCCAGCATTAAATTTTTTAATAAAAACTGGTATATGTTTATCCCAATTAGGAATCAATTTGTCCTATTTCAGGCTACACCCATATATGCCTTTGTGTGTAACCATATTTACGTTTCAGTGGAGGACATTCACCTGAAACGTCGCTCACAGTGGTCAGTCAAAGCTGATCGACATTACGCATCACTGCAGCGGACGTATAGGTCCTAGGACGAACGCACGATGTACATTCAATTGCTTTTTTTATCTTGTTCTTTATCGAGTGCTTAGTGCTTAACCTGGCAGAGTTTTTATGCCGCCCATGGGCCTCTGCTTTGGATTTACATGCCGTCGAGGAATATCTCTCAGGCATGCTGGTTTCCTTAAGTTGATTTCACCGAAGGAAGTGATAATTATGCAATACGCACATAAATCCGAAAAATCAACTGATTGATATTGACTAATTTTTTGAATCGAGAATACAACTATTCCACAATTATTAGGTGTTTTTTTACGAAAACCCTAATATTAGAATCGCCCATAAAAAATGTCTTAAAACTCTGTGTGAAACGAATGTTTGTCAATTAAACAATCTTCTTGGCAGTTTTCCTATTGACGAGCGTTCCTATTGACGTCCTATTGAGCGATGTGGACGAAATTTTTGACGCCCTGTCTTTTTCCCATTTTGATACTTGTACATATTTTTTATCATTATTTTAGATTTGCTTGTAGTGTTTAAAAACACAAAAAAACGAGTGTGCTTTAGACCACAAGACTGAACTAAAACTAAAAATATTCTGAACAATTATTGTCTGTCAAATTCAAAAACGTAACTCTCCCTCATTCTATCTTCACTAACCTATATCTCTCTCTCAACTTCCGTTCGCCTCCCCCGCACACTTTCCGTAACGCTCTCGTCACGCATTCACCAGCTTACTCCCCAAGTCAAGCGTGCGTAAAGAATATTAATTCAAAAAAGTAACAGTCGCTCGAATTTACGTTACGATAACACCGCGCGTTTGTGGTAGGCCCAATAAAGGGAAGGTGGATGTTTGGAATTTATCGATAGTTTAACTAACTTAAAATGAATAATTTATTTATTGATTGCCATCATTTTGTCCGACAATGAGAGATCTTAAAGAGAATATGCAATCTGCAAGCCCGATAGGGTTTCCCATTGCTTCAGGAAATACAACGAACTTTCATACAAACTGTCATGTCCTATTGAAAGGCAGAGATTTCTTGCAGTTTGCAGATTCGATAAAAATCTACAAGATAAAACAAGTTGATATAACAAAGCAAAGTTCTCTACGTTAAAATCGCTTTTCTAAATATATAAAATCAAAGTTAAATTTTAATTTATGTCGTTTTCTGATCAATCACACCCCCTTGCCCATCCCTACTATTCTATACACGAAACACGGCTGTACCATGCGAGCTGTAGCAACGCGGCAACGCTGCCAGTTGTACAGGCACTAAGCCAAAAACGGATTTGGCACAAATAACCTCTCGGGGAAGTGTGAGCTTAAACTGGTGGATTACTCCAGTTCTAAGCTTGCTATCTTGACAGCTCCCTTCAAACCTTATATCATCACGCTTGTTATCGCAAAGAAGTGGGTATCGTACGGACACATTTAACTATTTATGGTAAAGTCCTGGCTTTAGCTTCAAGAAAGTAATGTATTGAAGATTCTAGTGATTAAAACTCTGTGAATGAATATTTGTTGCAGTTACAAGTCAATCAATCATCGGTATTCAACGTGATAGCTTTCGCTTTAAAAATATTATTTCATTGCATTTGCCCGCGGCTTCATGCGCGTTGGTTTCGGAAATTATTCAAATTCATTAAAAATATGGCTTTTAGAGAGATAAAATCAAAAATGACTATTTCATGAAAGAGTCTTTCGATGGAAATAAATGAACTTAGTGGGTTGTATTGATGATTTTAATCATTACATTTAGGTAAATACATACTTGTTACGGTCGTTATCAATTTAATTAAACAAACAGTCAACGGTGACCTGCTAATTGCAAAAAACTTACGAGAATTTGATTTTCACGGGCTAGCCTGATGCTCCCACCTTAAGACTTCATGACAGGCCAACTGGAAGATAGTCCAGCTCTTAATGCCATGCTCAAACCGATGAAGAGTCGAAAAGTGTGGCTGTGTTTACTGAATTCCGTCACAAAACACAATTTAAAAACCTCAGACCAAATAAAAAACCAAGACTGCACTGCGAACAATACAGTGAAGCATGCGCAAAACCACGCCTCGCTCTGTGCATACACGCTCACACGCACACATTTACATCAAACTACAACTAAACTACGCTCAAAAACTAAGCTCATAGTGCACACATGTTTACGAAACCGGCTTCAGGACATTGTTGACAGTGTTGTGTCTTAGTTTTTTTATTTGGTCTAAGTTAGAAACAAGCCAAGTTAATTCCACTGTGTAACAAAACGTTTCTAAGATAGTAACTATCTCAATGTCCATTGTCCACTTGATTCACTGGAGCAGTGTGTTAGTGAGTAGTCTGTGTCCGTTACGTAATTGTAGATTAAACGGAACTATATTTATTGTTGACATTTGTTACTGCAACGGTTTATTGATTCGAATCTCTTTTTTAAACGTTACTTCGAGGATTGCTTTTGTCGTGGAAAATTGTTGCAAGTGTTGGTTTTCAGGGATTTAACGTAGTTTTCAGTGACGTCTTTTTGCAGTTAATATTCGGTACATAAAGTAGCTTTGCGTAAAGTTTTCTAGTATCAATTGAGTAGGAGGCACTACTAGTTTTTAGATGAAGATGGACATCAATTTAGGGACGACCTTGTGGCTAAATAATAACAGCTACTCGAGCTGATCTTCAGGTTAAGCCGCGCTTGCCTAGGTTGGTCCGTGGATGGGTGACCACCCGAATACGGAATTTCCTCCGTGCCTCGGAAAGCACGCTAAGCCATTGGTCCCGGCTGTCATCGGTAGATCTTTGACAGTCGTTACAGGTAGTCAGTGGCCAGAAAGTCTGAAACCCAGTCTTACCAAAGGTATAGTTAGTATAACCCAGTACTAACTGAGTTGTGGAGGTCAGATAAGCAGTCGCTCCATGTAAAATACTGATATTCAGCTGCACTCAAAAATTTTAAAGATTCCCGTAAAAAGGACTTGTACAATAAACAGTTGGAATATAACAGCCCGTGATTATAGTTACGATAACCTAATGAAATTTAGATTATGTTTATACCCTTTATCGTTTTGTGAAGTTTATCAAGCAGATGATCCTAATGTAGCGTACGATAGCTTTATTGAAACATTCCGTCTGTTTTACGACTTGTGTTTTCCCTTGATTAACAAAATAATAAAGTTAAAAAGGAATCCGAACTGGTTAACACCCGGAATAAAACGCTGTAGCAAAAATAAGAGACAGCTTCTTTGGCAACTAAGAGCAAAACCCAATAGCAATAACTTAACTAAACTTAAAAATTACTCACAAAGACTTAATAAAATAATAAAACTGACACAAAAGGCAAAAAATAATCATAGGATAATGACATCAACAAACAAATCAAAGGATACATGGAAGATCATAAATGAAAATAAATACTGTCCTCCCCATGAACACATAACGGAAATACGAAGGAACGGTGTTACAATAACAAACCCCTGCGATATAGCGAACGCATTTAACGATCACTTTGTGGATCAAGCAGAATTACTTGCAAATACCTCAAAATCTGCAAGTTATGAGACTCCAAATTCATGTTGCGAATCAATGTTTTTAGCCCCAACTACACCTGATGAAGTCTATCGAATAATACAGAATTTAAAAAACAAAGTTAGTGTAGGATATGACAATATTTCAACAAAGGTATTAAAATTTGTTTCCGATGTTATAGCTGGCCCCATTTGCCACATCATTAACGTTAGTATCTCTTCTGGAATATATCCTGATAAACTCAAGCCAACAATAATTAAGCCCTTATTTAAGAAACATGATAAAACTGATATCAATAACTACAGACCCATTGCTCTGATACCAGTAATATCAAAAATATTCGAGAAAGCTATTTATCACCGTATAGATTCCTTTTTCACGAAACACAATCTCTTAGTAAAGGAACAGAAGGGCTTCAGAAAAAATAAATCCATAAATCTGGCTATCTATGATTTCCTTAATATTATAATGACTGAATGATATCGATAAAAGAATTCCTATTAGTGCTATATTTATGGACATGACGAAGGCTTTCGATTTAGTTGATCATAATACTCTCCTACGGAAACTTAATGCGCATGGAATAAGGGGAAAAGCACTTTCCCTTATACAATCTTACCTGGACAGTAGAACACAGTGTACGGAAATTAAACGAATTTCTATAAAAGAAAAAAAGGAATTTAAATATGTATCCGAAAAACGTGAAATCACTTTTGGCGTACCACAGGGCAGCGTATTAGGACCGCCATTATTTTTGGTTTACATAAACGACTTCCCAAAACATGTCAGTTTTCCTATGGTTCTTTTTGCTGATGACAGTACGATCATTGTTAGACAAAATAAAAATAGTGACTATGAATGTGACATCAAAGACTCATTGCGACAATCAATTAATTGGCTTGACCATAATAATTTGAAATTAAATTTAAGTAAGACAAAAATTATGCAGTTTAGACAGAGAGTAACTACTCCTGACATAAATATATTAATTGACGATAACAAAATTGAAGAAGTAGAACATATAAAATTTCTAGGTTTGACTATTGACTCTAAACTGACTTGGAAAGAACATGCATCAATCCTCATAAAAAAATTAAGTCGCTTCGCCTTTGCTCTATTCAAGCTTAAGAAAGTAGTAAGTCAGGCAGCTGTTATAGCTGCATATTATGGCTATGTAGATTCCACATTACGATACGGAGTAATTTTTTGGGCAAATTCATGTGAGAAAAATAACGTTTTTAAAGCTCAGAAGAGGTGCATTAGATCGATGTGTAATTTAAAACAAACAGATAGTTGTAAACCTCATTTTAAATCCCTTAGGATATTGACATTACCTTGCCTTTATATATACGAGACTGCATTGTTCGTCAAGAAAAACAGTAAATTATCTAAAAAAGCTTCTGAGGAACGTTATAGATCAACAAGACCGGAATATCGACACGAACTATGTCTAAGAGCCTCAAAGACGGCCCTTATGCATAAAAGCATTATCTGCATGGCACCAAAAATATATAATAAAATACCAAATGCTATCAAAGATTTGAATTTGATACAATTTAAACGAAAACTGAATGATTTTTTAATTGAAAAATGCTACTATACCATTGGCGAATTCCTTCTTGACAAAGTGTAAAAACTGACAATTATATATTTATGCTTGACTAACTGATTCTATTTTAATTTTTGTAATAATAATTAATTGTAGGTATTCTAATATGATGTTATCTCAATTTTGACATTTTTATTTAATATATCAATTCTCTTTTGTTTGCATTTCAATGTAAATCAATTTTGACATTTTTGTTTTGTATTTCAATGTAAATCAATTTTAATTTCTGATATTGTTAAAACGTGTATGCCTAATGGGCAGCTTTTTGAGTTTCCACAAAATTACTGTAAGACCTGTTGTATCACCAAAAAGCACACGAATAAATACTTTGACTTTGACTTTGACTTGACTCAGTTAGACTAGAAGCCGTGTCCAATATAGTTATGTAGTGGGGAAAAGGATAAGCAGATGATGATGTCGATATAACATACAATCTTTATAACCCATTACGTACATTTCCGGTTTAATCCATTATGTATAAGGAAAATTCAATAAATAACTAAGTTCACCATTAGTAGACTTACTAAGTAAGTCATAAGTTTTCCTCCTTAGTGTATTTGAATGATATTACGTACTTTACAAAAAATCACGCCTGTAATCCCCGAAGGGTAAGGCAGAGGCGTACCTAATAGTACACCTAGTTTTCGCCAGTTATGTTTGGTCCTATGTAACAGGGGGCGAGCCATCCCAATTGCCACAAACCGGGCACAGATCCAAACTCCGTGGCTGCTACTGAGAAAATCCTGATGGAAAATCTAATAACACTTTGCCCGACCCAGGAATCGAACCCTCCTCCTCATCCAGGTCCTCATGCTCAGCAGTCGCGGTTGGGACCACTAGACCAAAGAGGCAGTCAAATTCAAACAATACTGCTTTTGGAGGTTATGGTAGGCCATCTGACGACAGATACCTCGGAGCTAAAGAAGCAGTTGTTCTAGTCTTGTCTGTGTCTATTAAATGCTATTAATAGCTCGCGTTAAAATAGCCTTTACGAGTTGCTTCTCTAAGTGCAGCCGGTGCGCACAGGGCTATGAACGTTGGGACTAGCTAATACATACATATAATGGATGCGTATAAAAATACCCTTAACCAAACCAAAATGTTTGCAATGCAATGCATATGTTTTTTTCTAAAGTCCAGGTTTTTAATGTTATAAGTCCAGTGGTCGGAGTAGGTAGAGAAAACACAAATTGAACACATTGATGTTAACATGGATATGCCTCTGAAATCCCGGGATTTTGAAATTGTCGATTGATTTAAGTGAGTCAATATGGGTAAGTGGGCAGTTATGAGGAGGTAGTAGGTGAGCACCCAAACAGTATATACTTACTTATATACACACACAGGGATCCTGGAATGTTGTTAGAGGTAGCTTCGTGAAATATGAATTAAGTAAGTAAAACTGTTAGAAACAATACTAAATATACTTTACTGCACAAGGAAATATTCCGAGAATTCCCGGGATTCCGGGAAATATTTGGCATATCCATGTTATGTCCGCATGTTGCAAGTAGCAAAAATAGCTCTACCTACTCCGACCACTGTTTATAACTTTACTTTAAATACCTTCACGACCCCTGTACTATTCAATGCTTGGAGTGCGTTGCATTGAGAATTTTTTACGTAGAGTTTTGGTGTACAGAATGCTTGGTTGTCGGCTTCGTGCAGGTTCCGTTTATACCTTGTATAAGCTCTGAATACCAGTGTACCACTGGATGCAGCTGAATACCAGTTTTTCCATCAAAGGACTTCCTTTATCTGACTTCCATAAGCGCATCGATTGGATTCAATATAATAAATACCTAATCATAACTATCCGTGTGTTACATAACATAATATAATTATGTAAAAATAATAATAATGATGATGATGTATATAATTATGTACTGAATGTTATTTACTACATCTCCAAATTGCATGTTGAAGGAAAATTTAACCAAACGATTATTGTAAAAAAACTTAAACGTACGTACTTTTTTTTTAATTAATGTATCTTGTACCTACTTTAAAAAATAGACTGTATATATACATACTTATGATATAGAGAGCTTTGCGGTTTAAACGAAAACGGATTTGATGATCTGAAGAGTTGAGAATTTGACTTTGTACAGGTGGATCCCTCACCCATACAGAGTCATTATAAATCGTTCTCATGCTTGGGACACAGGCCTTTGTGAGAGTGAGAGGAACATTTGCTACCACGCGGGTAGATGCATTGTCTTCGATTGTTTTGGTTCTCAGACATGCCAGTTTCCTAATATTATATTCCAGCACCGTTTTGAGAGCAGTGGATGATGTGATAACACAACATATTGCGCCTGTAATGCCTGAAGGGTTCGGCAGAGGTGTACCTAGTACACAAACATTTCGCCAGTTATGTTTAAGTCCCACATATTAGGAGGTGGTGCAATAAGTTGAACAACGTAAAGTTAAGCCGGGTTGGGACCATTACAACTGGGCGATCACTGCTCTCAGTACCAAGGGATTTTATCTCTATATCTCGAAAGACCAGGATCCGTGCGTACGGCTGGCGCAGTAGCTGTCATTATACAATCATGTTCAAATGCAGGCAAACGGAGCGGGCGTTCAATAGCTTTCAATACCATCCATGTCAGCATGTGATACTGGTAGCGCTTTTTATTATTAATTTTGTTACCAATTTCAAGGGTTTTTTTTTTCACGGAACCCTAATTATTTATCTAAAATAAAAGTAGCCTAAGTTTCTCTTTGTTATATCAGCTATCTGCCAGTGAAAGTCCCATCAACATCGGGCCAGAGATTAGCCGGAACCAAAAGACAGACAGACAAAAATTGTAAAAAAAAATGTTTTGGTATATGTACCGTGTATACATCCATACGCATTTAGTAAAAGCGGTTATTTTAATAACAGACACTCCAATTTTATTTATCTGGATGGATGGATGGATGTATAGATGTATAGATTAATTTTACAGTTGATATTCGTTTATAGCTAAAATATAATTTGTGTCATTGAATTTGAATAGTAGACTTTATATTATTTTTTGTATAGGTATGTGACGTCCATTATTCTAGCTCTTTATTAGTCCCATTAATAACATGCTAGTCATATTTATTATTATCTGGTATTATTAAAGGTTGATTGAGGCAAACATATTCAAATATTGATCAGTTGATGTTTTAGAATCTGATACAGGATGCATTTGGATTGTGCTCTTGCAACCAAATAGGCGAACGGTAATTTGATATCGTTAGTCGTGAATTCAACCTAGACATAACATCAGGCCTTTGATAGGCAGAGGGGTAGGTACGCCGTTATATATCTTACTGGTATCTTTTATTATCAGCTTTATCTTACTGGTATGTTTACTGGTATCTTTAAGGGGGCGTAATAGAAAAAACGTATGAAGATTTGAATTAGGCGTTTCCACCTTAAGTTCCATGTGATGGGCGAAAGCCTATTGCCATCAACAGAGTACAAACTAAAACTGTTAGCGGTCAATTGTTGTAAGAGGTAAGCCGGAGTACATGTCTTCTAAGTGATTATATTATTTTCCCAATAGAATACTGACTGTGCCATTTTTCAAAGGGAAGCCGGTAGGAATCGTGGTGTATGGAACCTTCGCCACTGCTACTCGTAAGTGATGTACTTGCCAAATGTCGTTTTCGAGAAATAAACGATCAAGTGTCACAATATCAGACAATTTTGATATGAATGCTACATTTTTCCTTAAAATTTGATCCAGTTCCTTCTGTTCCTTAAAGCATTTTTTCCTTCAAAACTCTTGCCATTTTTTATAAAATCAGAAACTCGTTAAGATGTCGATTCTTTCATTGGCTACTACGATAGCGAGTAGTTTTTTTTTTTATGGCAATATCTGGCAGGTCAACCTGGGAAGTTGACGTTTGCTTAGTCGGGCTTAATCTGTGGGTGCCTTGAGTGTAGGGCCTCCAACAAAGGCAACGAGCGTGTGGATATAAAGAGCTATATTTAGTTTAGTTAGATAGGTAACCAGGGATACAAGTCCCAACTAACAGGGAACCAGTCCTAAAGCTTATGGAATACTGGTTATTGCAGGAGCTACATAATTTGATTCGAGACGAGAGATCTTGAATAATTTGTTGTGTTATTAGACTAATAACATTATAAGTGTCGATGACTCATAATCATTTACTTTTATAAATGGAATATAGGTATTGTAACCTGTTGTGAATTAATTATTAAATAAAATATACAGTACATCTGGAATTTTGTTATGAAATAGCTTGAACGCAGGACGCACTTATGAAGCATTGGAACAGCAGTGACGCTATTAATGGATTTATTTTAGGATCACCAACAAAAGATATACACAAAAAATGTAATAATAAACAACATAAAGTATTATACAATGTAGGTGTACTCCCTCCCTTAAAGGAGACCACAGATTATTATTACGGATTATTAGAACCAGTTATTTTACTTCTGAACAAATTCACGGCGACATTTTAATATTATTACTTTTTTAATCATCAGTAATATAATGTTGTTTCCTATTAGCGATGGAGTTATTGTAAGTAATAACAAGAAACCTGATTTACCTTTAATAAATTGACCTTAACCGCTGGACAGTACCTATCAAACACTTTAAAAACACTTCCGCAAAAATCCTTTCACTTTTAATTCTTAAATAGATGATGACTTCTTCTCAAAAAGTTTTTATATAAATAATTTTATTTGAAATATTTATACAGTCTGTCCTGTGTAAGAGTATGGACACTACTGTATCATTTTGGTTTGAGTTTTCATGTTGTGCATACATGTATTTGACGTATATGTGTGTGTATATAATATTGGTAGAATCAGGTTTGAGTGTTTAACTTGATCGGCTAGTTATAGGTCGGTCCACTGGCTTTGTAGTGATGTCAACATTTTGAGTTTTTAAGTTGGGATATAAATTATTTTTATTTTTTGTTGTATAGAGATTAGCAGGGACAGCTATTATTCTTTGCCTAAAGTTGTTATCAGTTTCACAGTAGAAGGAAAAGGAAGCACAATTTATAGGGAATTTGTATGAATTTGAACCTATCGGTGCACTGCGATGAGCTGAACCATCGCAGAGCACCGACATGCGTCTGTATAAAATGAATATTTCATGAAAAAGTCATTCAATAGGATTAAATGAACTTACAGGGTTATATTGATGATTTTCATGATTGTGATTCTGTAACTACATACGTGTTATTGGCACGACTCATTTTTCATCAACATAAAACCTGACAATGACCTGCAAATTACAAAAAACGCAAGAAAATTTGAATTTCGCAGGCTTCCCTGACGTCACCATCCTTAACTCGTTTAGAGGCGTAGCTAGAGATTTATCGGTTCCCTTAGAATTTTCGACACAAAACTTCTCATTGTTGTGTACTTTTTCTTTTTCACTTTTTAAGGCACATAACCCTATACGAACTTTTAATTCTATAGTGTTCTCGAAAACAGCTGTAACGATTTCGATGAAACTTGCAATATAGTAGTTTACGGAGACGAAAAATCGATCTAGGAAAATTTGTTATTTCTAAGCAGAGCTCGCCCAGGGACTAGGTATGATTAAGTAAAGACAGTTGATGACAGACACAGATGTAATGCCATACATTCTTCTTTGATCATCCAGAGGAACTACATATTATGGTATCCGATTAGTAATAAAGTTGTTTATTTTCCTGTTTATATACTTACGCATTTATAGAAAGGTATCAGGTTTTTTTTTATTACTTTGAACAATTCCACGATGACATTTATTATTATTACTTTAAGGTAAGCTATAAAACGCATGTGACTAAAAGAGTGATGGTCATGAATGTTGATGTATGGAGAGGGAGAGGTAGGCCAAAGAAAGATGGATGGATTGTGTGAAGACTGATATGAAAGAGAAACCAGTAAATGATGATATGACGTATGACAGGGGAGAATGCGAAAAGAAAACATGTTGCGGCGAACCTAAAAAGAATGGGACAAGGGGCAGGAAGATGATGATGACTTTAAGGTAGGTTATCTTTGCCGTCTAGCAGCTATTTCAGTGGGTAAAGCCACGCTGGAAACAACCGTGTTGACCAAACGGAATGTTACTGTGTTGCTGGCAACATGCTTATGTTTTATAGATGGTAAACAAAAGAAGATCTCGTATCATATTGTATCGTGAAATATTGCGAAATTCTGCTGCGCGGTAGTTGCTTTATATTTGGCATACCTTGTTTTACATATTACAATTTGATGACATAATATGCTTCGCCGTTGCCTAATGCTGCATCCTACCCAAAGTGATCGTCGCGATCATTTTGCTCGGCGATCCTAGGTAGGGGTTATTTTCCGGTTTTCCAAAATAAATCGTACCGACTCGCATATGAAAATAAATGTTATGACCGTGTATTCGTGCGACCTTGGCTTGGGTTAGGACGCGGGGTTCATGTTAGGTACTATCAATGAAATAAGAAAAAAAAACACATCATCTTCCAGCCCTTGTCCCATTCTATTTGGGGTCAGCGCAACACGTTTTCTTCCTCCCCTTTCAGACGTTGCAGCATCACTTACTCTTTTCTCTTTCATAATTATCATTCCTCACATAATCCATATCCATCTTTTTTTTGGCCTTTCTCTCCCTCTCCGTCCATCGACATTAAATCCATCACTTTTTTAGTAGGTAACATGCGTTTCATCCCTCCTCATTACATGTCCATGCCAAGATAGACGACGATAAAATTACATCATGTCTTTATAACCCATAGACACAGTCTCCATTGGTGACCTTGAGGTCATATCAATGTGTTATGTTTATAACAAGAAGGCAGGCACTCTGCTTACCAGCCACAACTAAAAGTTAAAACAACACAAAAACGGAACTTGTTTATAATGTTGTTGTAAATGCTCTTTTGCTCTCATAGTACTAGTTATGTTAATTTGTCTCAGTTCGTGAGACTTGTATAAAAAATAGTGTAGTGCAATTCGGTTTGAAGTGTGTAAATTTTCGTTTGAAAAGCGTAATAAAAACTTGTAGACACCTACTTTCATATTATTAGTTAACATCACGCCTGTAATGCCTGATGGGTTAGGCAAAGGTGTAGTAGTACACCCACATTTCGCCAGTTACGTTTGAGTCATGTAATAGGGGGCGAGACTATAGCCATCAACTGGGTGCATACCCAGACTCCGTGGCTGCTACTGAAAAATTCCTGATGGAAAAACCCAATAACACTTTGCACGACCTGGGAACCCAGGACCACATGCTTAGCAGTCGCGCTTGCGAATACTAGACCAACGAGGCAGTATTTTATCGTTTAAGATAATTACGTTAATCTTACAATTAAGATTGCACTAACCTTATAATTAAGATTACATGAACGTTACAATTAAGATTACATGAACGTTACAATTAAGATTACATGAACGTTACAATTAAGATTACATTTAACGTTACAATTTACAACTCCACATTGTTAATTTCGTCGATCAAAATGACAGGAGCGTTAAGTTTTAAAATGCCTTTGTTCTTCTATTTATATTGGGTGGTGGAACATCGAGACACAAACGGATACCACTTATTTAGTACATCATTCTGAACCCCACAGAAAATTTTCGATAATTTAAAAAAAAACGAGCTGTTTCTTACAAAAGTGCAATGTCCAAACAGTCAAAAATCAAAATGTATGCTTCTAAAATAACAAAAAAAAAGAAGAAGAAAAGAAAAGGAAAGAATAATAAATAGCTTAGATTACTAGCCTCTACCAACACCTGAGGAGTCTCTTGTTAGGCAGCTGGATCAAGGGCTTGATTCAGAAAGCGGTACTCCTGGACACGGCTTGTATTGTTAGGAGGTTCTCTCTGGAGCCCTGACTGCCGGTAGCTTGGACCCTGTTCCCGATACCGTTGACTACTATTTATTTAAATGTTTTTTTTTTACATATTTTTTTTAAGAAATATGTAAAAATATTAAAAAAAAAATGTGTATATAAAATGAATATACGGGATTACTAATATTGTTAAAAGACAAGTCCCATCTCTAAACTCCTTGGTAATGACCGCCGAGTGATGCCATTGGTCGGTGCATCGTTGCAGCATCGATCCATAATTACGGCGCGTCTGCGCAACTAGTTGTTCATCTCTTCCTTTTGTAAGTACTGACAACCGCATAATCAAGATTTATGTGCTTGCGACTCTAAAAGTGTCGTTATTCTGTTACAGTAGGGGCGTATTTCGTGTGGACTTGATAATATGTGGTGTACAGTACTGCATTATTATTTTGCTGCCAATATTTTTATTGTATTATTTTTACCCCGACTGCCAAAAAAGGGTTATGTTGTATGTTTGTAAATATTTTTTTTTATAACCTTGTATCTTACAAACGGCTGGATGGATTTCGACAATTAATGTATCGAATCGTTATATTCATTTTAAAAACTCAAGTGTCCTTTTGTGTTTAAAAAAAAAAAAAACAAAATGGCGGAGTTTTGGCGCTAAGTCGTTAATGTTTTTTTTTCAACCAAACCTATTGAGTTGAGAATTATTAAGTAGAGTAAACTAACTATATACATTAATAATTAAAAACGATGAAATAAATTAACAACAAACTATAAAAGGGCAAATATACGTATAGAGGTACATAATACAATTTGTAATCGGTGTTTTCGTACTTTAAATTAAATGTTACGTGTTATTAAGTGTT
Source organism: Lycophotia porphyrea (assembly GCA_950005105.1). Classification (NCBI taxonomy): domain Eukaryota; kingdom Metazoa; phylum Arthropoda; class Insecta; order Lepidoptera; family Noctuidae; genus Lycophotia; species Lycophotia porphyrea. The sequence continues at coordinate 3,132,080 of OX465400.1, read as the reverse complement.
TTATAAAAAATGGTAGTCTTTTAAGTTTTTACAGTTGTATTATTGAATTGTGCAAAAAGTTGTAATAAAGGGTGTAAACAGAGTCTTAACGAAGCCGAAAGACACTTGTTCTCCCCGTCATTGCGATCACTTTTTTGTTCTAGACCATACCTGGGAACCTTCTAGTTACGGAGATATTGGAGGTCAAAGTTCCAACTTTTTCACAAGTTTTTTTTTAAGTACATGTTTTTAATGTAATATTTTTACTTTAAACACCTCCAGGACCCCCTTACTATTCAATCCATCCATCAGCACAATGTTTTGAGTGCGTTACATTGAGTCCTACTGTAAAACGTGATTTTTCAGCCCAAAAAAGAAAGTCGTTTCCCTGCACTAATTTTTGCGTAAAGTTACTTAGTTTGATGTACATAATGCTTGGTTGACGGCTTCGTGAAGAGTCTGTTTACACCCTGTATATATTTTAAACTGTCCAAACAAGCCATTTTGCAAGTTTTTCCTGTAGTTTTTGCGTGCCATCCAAGTTTTATAACGACTTTTGATCTTCAAATAAATCATGAATCGCCAAGTTTGTTTTGTTGATGTTTTCCTGTCTTAATTGGTATATATAAAACATAACCTGCTTCGAACAAATCATTAAAATCAGAAGGTACCAATATATAGCAGCCGTGAGTGACACAATATTTCTTGTTTAGTTCGTAAGTTTCAGTTTGTATCTTTATTTTTCTTTTACATACTTTTTATATTGTGTGTACTTGTAGCATTTGCCAATAAACGTTTTTTCTTTCTTTCTATATTCAAAATTATACCTAATATTGTTTTTCTTGTTTTCTTCCATTTACATTAATAATAAATCTTTTTTTTCCAAAATTGAAACGGCATTCGTGATTTTTCTTTACTAAAAAGACTCAATATCTACCTAGCTTTCTCCCAACCATATTGCACCTCTCGTCTTGGACTTTTGCCCGTAGGGAGTGGTGTTCCGTCGCTTCCACGGGCAAGTGCCACATGAACGCGCAGTGACATAGTGCGCAAGTGAAGTGTTACTGACATAGTTTCAAGGTTTTATTTACTAACACAATTTGCATTATATCATATGTATGTTAGTCTGTAAGGTACATCTATGGGGGGCTGCGGGCTGTTCGAAAGAGATACCGCGGCCCTGGAACACAAAGGAAGGAACATGGATGGGTTTTAGTCAGTACAAGTCTGACACTCCCTTCCACTCTGCCCAGAGCGGGAGAAGTCATTTGATGATTTCCCATCAGTAAAAAAAAAAAAACTACATCTATGGGCTAAAGTAGCCTGATAATAAATGCATGTTGTTGTTGTTGTTATTGGGATCGGCTTCCAATCTTACCGCATGCAGCTTAATACCAGTTCCTAAGTAATTTATGGAACGACTATACAAGGAGTATCGCGTACCCAGTAACTAGGTAAATCACAAGGCTGTCTTGTCTCAGTGCAGTTGCTACGGCGTAGCAGACGCGGTGATGTCATACGCTACGCACCGTCGTAGCTTCGTAGCAAATAAGCAACCCGCTACGCGCCTACTCATCGTCAATCTTCATTATTCTTGAAACTTCGCTGAGTGACGGACGTGTTTTGTTGGAGGCTCTGAATAAAAACGATTACTTATTGTTTTTATAGTAGAGTGTTTTTAATTAGTTTAGCATCTTAAGCATGCTGGCTCAGTAATAACAGTCACACGGGTCGATCTTCAAGGTTAAGCAACGCTAACCGAGGTCAGTCGGTGGATGGTGTGACCATCCATTACATACCGAGTGATCCGTGCCTCGGAAAGCACGTAGTGTCGGTGGTCCTGCCTGTTGTTTTGTAGATCATTAACTGGAGATCAGATAGGCAGTCGCTCAATGTAAAATACTGGTATTCAGCAGCATCCGACTCCAACATAGTTGCGAAAATCCAGACAGCTGAAGAAGTTAAACATATTTGCATAAATTAAAGCCTTCAAGTAAGGATGTACTCAAAGTATATCATTGTATTTCTGTAATAAACCAACTACAAACTTGGTCTCTCCCTCACATCAGCTCACTGCTAACAATAAAACAAAATGACGATACATGTAGTTTTACTGCATACAGGTTTAATCAGCAGGATGGGTGGCATCCATGTAGTCTTCGGGGAGTTATAGCTAGTTACATTTTACAACACAGTGATCATTGAATTTCTGTTCAGAGGGTCGAAATTGTGTCGAAAATATAGTCAATATACGTGGTGTGGGATTTTTGTATACACGTAGGTTTTTATCGAATATTCGGCGTTTCTACAGAGTGTGGCCAATATTCGGGTTTCGGAATAAAAACAATCATGGCTTCTCTAAAATAGACCATCAAATTGAACAACTTTCTCCATGAAACCAATATAAGACACGTCTATTGTTAGATAAGCTAGTGTAAATATTAGGCCTAGTGGTCGCAATCGCGACTGTTGAGCATGAGATCCTGCGTTCGACTCCCGGGGTGGACAAAATGTTATTGGATTTTTGCAACAGCAATTTAATCTCAGTAGTAGCCACAGTGTCTGGATTAGTGCCCGGTTGATGGCAATAGGCTCGCCCCCTATTACATGGGACTTAAAAACTGGTGAAATATTGGTGCACTAATTAGGCAAACTTCTGCCTTACCCTTCGGGGATTACAGGCATGATGTTATGTTATTTTACAGGGATATCTTAAGTTTCATTTCGTACGGCCACTTTCTAGACCTACCTAAGTAATAGTAGATTATGTAGAAAAAGAAGCCAAGCTGGTGAGTCACAAATGGTGGGTTTAAAAAAAAGCTACTTAGCTAGTAAAATGTCCTCCCCTCACGATTCAATGGAACTCGTGAGCCATTTTCTAAAAGTATAGCAGCCATTATGCAAAATGGATGGATTTTAATCTAAATACATTAAGTAATTACTAGAGGAAATTTGCCGGACATCTTCAATTCAGCGCTCGTTCTTACCAAACTGTTTATATAGTATATTTTGCTACAAGCTGGGAAACTTTGTCATTCAGCCGAGGTGCAAGAACACCTAAGCCGTAAGTGAGGGTGTTATAGATCCGAGAACTGCAGTCAGAACCAACTAAAAGCCAAACTTAAAGAATTACAATACGACCAAGATTTCCTATAAGAAACAAAAATATCATGGCATTATTTACCTACTTTCCTGCCCCATGACCCAATTTTACGAGAAGTTACTGTGATCTGAACCACAAAACAACCCTTAGGGGGACAGGACGTCACGTCACCGTGAATAACTGCCAAACTTTCACAAAGTTGTGAACAACTGGCCAAAGACAACAAACAATACATCGTGTCTGTTGTAGTAGGTATCTGGATTGAAGTATCTGCGACATTGGGCCAGAATTTAAAAGACTTTATGGTCATAATTATAGTTTTGAAGTGAAACTTCTTTAGCATCGTTGTGATTTGAAAGTCGATGAAACGAAACAGCGACAGTAAAAAGAGACAGACACATAAATTCATAAGATTTAACGTGGGAGAAAATGAGATAGGAAGCATCATACAGTTTTTATCTTAAAGCCAAAATTTTTGAAAGTTTCACTTCTACCACGTGTGAATTGCGCACAGTTTTATTTACTAACATTTCTTTACTAATAGATAACCTCCCTCCAAACAGTTTTAAGTCGACATTGTATGCCTTTCTCATGAGACCACGTCAGACATCCTCCACCTATCATGGTCCTTCCTAGCTTGAAAAAAAGACACGTTGTCGTCTAACTTTATACGAATTTAAAATACCCACTCAACTACGAATACCAATCACATCTCGCTTAAAAATAAAAAGATTGACGTGTAACTGACACTTAACATTACGCCTGTGATCCCCGAAGGGTTAGGCAAAAATATACCTAAAGGTACACCCACATTTCGCCAGTTATGTTTTTAAAAGTGTAACTATTAACTAATTTTACAAAAGGTTTATTATTGTATTAACTATATACATTGATAATTAAAAACTATTAAACTAAAATAGATAAACTAACAACAAACTATAAAAGGGCATCGAAAAACTCCTCCTCAACGCTGTCAGATGGTAATGTGCCCAAGAGACTGGCGGCGTTGCCACGTTGTATGGCAACACTTAGCCTCTGGCCAAAGTAAAAGCCAGCCCTTGGGTCACGGGAAGCGTCAACTAGGCGTTTCGAAATTTCCTTAAATAGGCTATGAGCACTCGGACCCCACGGCCCTAGAGTTTCAACCCCAAACGGCTCGAAAATATAGTTACCACACAGGTTTCTATATTTACGCCGCTTGAGGTTCTCTGCAGCCGCAGCGGCAGCACCAGCACAGCACGACATTTATTTTACAAAATAAATGTCACTTTTCATCCAAATACTACTACATAGTTACGAAAGTCCTTTGCGTAGATCTTCATCCGAAACTACGGTCAACAATTACTCAATCTCTAAAATCCGAATAATTATGGTGGTCGCTATTCCGCCCCTTGGCTGGCAACAAGTCATCAATTCAAATGAAGTTAAACAATCAAAAGTCGAGGTTAGGTATCGTCCGGCTCTCCGGAAATAATTCGTTGAATATTAAACATTTGTAAAGGGTTGGGTCTTGCCCCTACTTTTAGCATGATGATATTACTTGGTGTTTTGTTTTTAATTTTATTACCGGTATTTTTTGGTTATGTAAATGCAATGAGACAGAGAGCCGCGCTTGCCCGGGTTAGTACGTGGATGGGTGCCAGTCGGGGACCAACGGCTTAACGTGACTCGGAAAGCACGTTAAACCGTTGGTCCTGGCTGTCAGATAGATCTTAGACAGTCGTTACAGGTAGTAGTACAAATTCAGGTACAGTACAAGAAGTGTAATATACTAGTATTCAGCTGCATCCGGTTAGACTGGAAGCCGATCCCAACATAGTTGGGAAAGGCTACGTAGATGATGTGCAAAGAGGTCGTTAGAACGACCATTGATTCACATTAGGCCTGGATCATAACATCTGGAAGTCATAGTGTTAGGGAATTAATGTTATATTTAAACACATTTCCACAAGAAGTACATTTAGTTCACTACATTTTTAATTTTGTTATAATCATGGCTGATTGAACACATTTCCTTTGCCTCAACGTGACTACGATCGTGTGTAATTTTTGTCTGTGGATTCAACGCTCAGAAAAGAGGTTGAGATTATTGGGGCTGATGGGCATACGAGCCCAGGACCACCAAGAGAACAAGTCGTAAATTATAAAGTGAAAGGACCTACTGTAAGTCTGTCTGATTTAATAAGTACCTATTCTTTAAAATATCATACTAAGTTATAAACTGTGACCGTTATTTTGTTTAAATATGTTGAATTCTATGGTGTAACTATTGCTAGTTTTGTAATGTATGTAGAAAGTATGTACAAAGTAAAGTATGTGCATTATATTCCAAAGTAAGACTGTTATGTGAAATCATGATAAACGTTAATAAATGTGTGATTTGAATGTTTCACTAAAAGCTTTTTATTAACTTGCTCCTTCTGACTTGTACAAATAGAAACAGATAATTACAATATCTAGTTGAAACTAACTACTGATTTTCCTAATAATAGGGCCAATCCTTTGCCCAGCAGTCAATCATGTACAGGTGAGTCTTTATTACTCAACTTAATTATAAAAGAGTGTACCTACATAGAGTTTCTTGCCATCCTCTTTATCTACTGCTTATAGAACAATATACCAATGTTCCCTTGTTCAAAAACCTAGCCGTTTAAGACTAAACATAACGATAAATTATTACATAACGTAAACATATCATTACACCTGTAATCCCCTAAGGATTAGGCAGAGGTATACTTAATAGTATATACGCCAGTTATGTTAAAGTCCCATGTAAAAGGGGGCGGGCCTATTGCCATCATCCACACGAATACAAACTCCGTAGCTGCTACTGAAAAAATCCTGTTGTAAAAACCCAATAACACTTTGTCCGACCTGGTTATCGCACCCAGGACATCATAACATGCGACCTAGACCAACGAGGCAGTCAATAAAATTATTAAACCTGTAAACAAGTTGTAAAGTCACTAGATACTTACTAATGACCATCAGTAACGCACATAGTACTAGAGTTTATAGGTAGGTAGATAAACAGATAGCAAATAAGTATGTAAGTAAACGGTAGCGGTACTAATAAGAATAACATGAGATACGCGGAAACTCGGTACAAACGCACGCAACTATACAAACTTTCTTATCTATCAGGTACTTTTCCGGTATTCAGCAGAGTACAGGAAATTATAGTGCCGGTGCTGTAAATGTGTTTTCGAGCCGCGAGAAAACTTTCATAGCGAAAGGAAAATAGCCCAAAAGTTCCTCTTGGTGTAATAACCTGCCCGCATTTTACAAAACTCGGCAGTTAGCTTGTTACAGTTATCATTCCCCTCAGCAAACATGACCTACAATTTGCATTCCCAACCGACCTCTTTCTCCTCCTTATTCGTTATACAGCCAGTGTTATGCTAATAGGACCCAAAAATTATTCCAAAGTTAAATTATCGCGCGAACCACCCTTAAAAATTCAGTTTCTGGAAGAAAACATAAATCCTACTATTCGCTACAAGGCTATTCTGCATTTAAATTGTCGTCTGTACGAGAGACGAGAATATCTTCCGAGTTCCAAAGACAAAAATGCAACAATATTTTATTTTATTTGAGTGACAAGAGGTGTTTAGCATAAACGTTCACTATGTATGCAATGGCAGCCCGCTATCCCGCCATTCCGACGAGTTTTTCTTTTTACATTATTTTCTCTTTTTTTGTAAATGAATTTAATATGTAATCGTGTCGGGCTGGGTAAATGATACTACAGCACAGTACACAGAGTACCTAGGTCGCTTTTATTACGCTTATTCCAGCAAGTCCGTTTCGTTATCGTGGCTCGTAATACTTTGGTATTATTTGAAGCTGCCGTCCCGCGGAGGGGAGATGATATTGTGCAACCTAACAAACATAACATAACACAACACAACATCACACCTGTTATCACTGAAGGGTTATCCAGAGGTGTACCTACCCTACCTAGCACAATTCGCCAGCTATGTCTAAGTCCCATGTTATAGGGGGCAAACCTATTGTCTTAATCGGGCACGAATCCGGGCACCAATTGTGGATTTTTCCATTTTCCCAACAGCACTGCCCGAATGGTCTCGTGGTCGCACCTCTACTCATGGGGTCCTGGGTTCGATTCACGGGTCGGGCATAACGTTATTGGGGTTTACATTAGGAATTACTGAGAGTTTGGAAGTTGCTGGTATGACACCGCCGTGCCTCGGAAAGCAAGTAAAGTCGTTGTTCGCCTGATCGCCGTCGTGATTGGCCGCAATTACCGAAATTCGGTCAGAAGGATATTACGGTCAGCAACGAAGGTAGCCATTTTTCTTATATGTCAGTACCTGGTAGATCACCTATGTGTGCACATGGTTTGCAATAAAGGCCCAAAAAAGTTCTGTATAACATAAATAATTATATACAAGGTGGAATTTTTCAACCTCACCTGGAGGGAAAGTACTCTAAAACAGTGGAGACAGCAAATGTAACTCAAAGGAAACATTTCTTTATTTATAAAAAGAAACAAATCAAAAAGATTTTCGAGAATTCGCTTGTCACACTCGGGAATCGAACCGGCTAAAATCCGGAAAAATAACATCCTGTACTTTTATGCATCAATCGATAGAGTCAATCATAAGAATCAAATCTCACTAACAAACATGATACATTAAATAAAACGAATACTATATCTCTACTATGTGTATTCCTCGATATACCGTAACTATACTGAACGATTCCGTATACTGATTCAGAGCCCATCCATCAGGGCAAATTATGCTTAGATTGTACAGACTACTATCTAGCTACTACAATCTGTCAAATTTCTTTGATAGATTTTTAACTTTATCGCTAGTGCATTAGGTTCAAAGTTGATGGGAAAAAGTAAGTCGAAAGTGCAAAAAATATTAGAAATGAGCTAATTGTAATCCACGCTAATAACAGAACAGGAATCAGTTTCGTAGCCGACCTTGGTAGTCCGTATGTACGAAATTAGGAATTAATCTTTAAATGAATTAAAATCAACTTAACAATTTTTTATGTAAAAGATAATGACTAAAATGTATGGAGCAATAGTCGCTTTTTATTCTTTCGCGGCAATTAACGAAACTATAATTGGTATTGCATAGAATTTTTTATGGCGGTAAAGCTCGAAACTGGTCGAGTTAAATAACTTTATATGTATGTACAGACGCCAGCACATCAAGCTACTAGAATCTGTCAAATTTCTTTAATAGATTTTCAACTTTATCTCTAAAGCATTAGGCTAAAGGTTGGTTGGGAAAATCTGACAGTTTAGGGTAGCTTGACCTGCTGGCGTCACCTACTGAATACGTGGTAAACGTTTGTGCGTTGATAACGCTTCCACCCGGTATAGTTGTGTTAGTGGCCGTGAAAACTAAAAAGGCACCAATTTTGGTCTTTGCCTTTCAACCGTTTGAAACTGCTCCATCTACCGCACTTCCAAGTTTTCTCTGTAGACTTATCTACACAAGTGAGGCTCCATTTCAGGAAACTGTTCAGGCATTATTGTATAGAGGGCGCCACACAACACAACACCAATCTAAATATTACTACAGAGTCGACTAAACATTAATATTAACACACAGAACATACAAACGTGTTTTTTACAAATTCTTTTTCGTGGATTCTCATGGAATTAGAAATTAAATAGTTCCAAAACTACTCACTAGGGGCACTGGTGTGACAAACGCACGCATGCGTATTCGAAGTCCTTATTTTTCAATGTCCAAAAAATTCATGAATGACGGCAATCACAACCTATCGCCAGTAGTATTAATGTAATTTGTAATTTTAATGTTAGAAAATGCTAGTTATAATCACATATATTAACGAAATTGTACCAATTAGATAGTGTTCTGGCAAAAAAACAGTGGAATTGGATTATTCTATCTATGACAATAAAATACTAAAGTAATCGGTGAGTACATCTCTCTATTTTGATGTTTTTATTACGAAATAAAGCATGTTATGCAATGGCATCACAGTTATTCTGCCAACTGACGCAAAGGTTAGTAAAATAAGGTTTAATTTATGGTGACAATTTATTTGCTTGTCATTGGTGTTTCCGCGATTTCCTTGAAAACAAAACTGCGGTAATTTTATCGATTTGACACTTTCGCCCCAATAAAGTTATTGTGGTTGGTTTCTATGCAAACTCATCATTTAAATAAATCAATTTTTCGATCATTAGGGCCGTAGACACTTAAGGTCAGAATCAAGGTCTAGTACAAGTACGTCGTACATAACTAAATCAATATTTTATTCTATTTTTTTTCGCTAAAGTTATGTAGATTATTTATTTAGGTCAATAAGATTGAACCAAGTCAGCCAAGAATGTTATTCCTGCAGTACCGAGCAGATAATAACGTATTTTTGTGGGAAACAGCATGTGCGCGTTGGACGAAAACATGTCGACATTGGAACTTAATCCAAAACAATGCGACTTCCTGGTTTCATTTAGAATTTCTACTTCCGCAACTCTGTTCCGCATCTTTTGGGCATTTCGAATGCTGTAAAATTAAAGTTAGATATTATATGAATTTAATTTATAAAATTTAAGAAAATTGAAGCTGTGCTACGAATTATTAGAACAAAATAATACCGATACGAAACGGAATACCGCAAGGAACTCTCCTAAGCCCGCCTTCATTTCCTTCATTATCTTTAATAACTTTGCGCATTTATAAGCTACTGTTACATGTTTTGTAAGTAGGTCGCATCCCTAACCCGGAACGTTGGTTTCCGCATCCTGTCTACATTGTGTAGGTCGTTAGTCTGTCTGTAGTGGAAAGCTGTTCAGCTCCTTCAATTATTTTGGTTTTATTTATTTATTATCACCAAAATTTTTGCGACGGTATGTTTGCTTGTGTCTCGAGTTCTTTTCCTCGGGACAAAATACGAGGTTTCTTATTTTTGATCGCTTTTTACCGTAGTTTCGTTTATGAATATATTAGTAATACAGGGTGTAAGCAGACTCTTCACGAAGCCGTCAACTAAGCATTATGTATGTACATCAAACTAAGCAACTTAACGCAAAAATTAGTGCTGCGAAACATCTTTTTTTTTGGGCTAAAAAGTCACGTTTTACTTACTGTAGGACTAAATGTAACGCACTCAAAACAATGTGCTGATGGGTGGATTGAATAGTAAGGGGGTTCTGGAGGTGTTTAAAGTAAAAATATTACATTAAAAAGATGTATTAAAAAAAAAACTTGTGAAAAAGTTGGAACTTTGACCCCCAATATCTCCGTAACTCCGTAGAAGTTTCCCAGGTATGGTCTAAAACAAAAAAATGATCACAATGAGGGGGAGAACAAGTGCCTTTCGGGTTCGTTAAGAGTCTGTTTACACCCTTTATATAAGGTTTTTTTTTATACCCCGTAAGTCTAGGGTATGAGTGAGACCATATCAAAAAATCAAGTGGCATATGACTATTTTACAATAATCTTTTTTTTTTGTTTTCATTTTTAATCAATATAATTATATAATTTGACAACGTCACGATTATTAATTTAAAGCTGCCTTACGTGAAATATGATAACGTCACATTTTCTTATTTTAATGTGAATGATTGGTTTGAATAAATTAATAAATTATGTTTGATGATATCTCCGATATATCGCCAATCATAAATTAATTAAAATTGATGATATCTTCGAAACCATGCATTTTTAAACCACGTATAAGACCTAGGACTTTTTGTATTATTTTTACATAGAATATATAACCCTAGAGTTATGGATATAGATATAAAAAAATCATGTTGTTTATGACAAACGAAATGACTATTAAGGTGGAAGCGTCAAGGTAGCCCGCAAAAAAATCATAAAAACAATCTTATAAGTTCATGTAGCCCTATTCAATGAATATTTCATGAAAAAATCATTCAGTAGGTTAAATGAACTTAGAGGATTGTATTTTTCATGATTTTTTTTAATTCTGTAAATGCATACTTGTTACTGGCGCGACTCATTTTTCATCAAATACAATCTAACACTGACTTGTAAATGGCAAAAAACGTAAGAAACCTTGACGCTTCCACCCCGCCCCCCCGCGTGTTTTGAGCGCCACAGTTCGGCGGTTAAGTAACATTAATATAAACACATATCATGGGCCTCTTAAGACTTGAGCAAGATATGTCTGGATTTTAAAACAGAGACTCAGACCCAGACTCAAACTCAGAGGTCTGAGAGAGACCTCTGAGTTTGATTCTGGGTCGAATAGAAAACACCGACCTCATCTACTAAGTCTTTTTTTCTTATTAAAGTTGTTGACGTGTAACTAATCAAATATACGTATCATTAAATAACAGCTTTCCCATCTTTCCAGAGATGACTTCGAAAACAAATAAAGTATCTCCTTCATCAAGCAAAATGTCTACCAGTCCCTTCCCTTACACCTGTGAGCTCTGTGGGGCCGAAGGTCTAACAGACGAAGGCATGAGGTCCCATACCTTGGAGGCCCATGTGAATGGTAGACCAGAATGTCCTTTCTGCGACTGTGTGGTGCCCCAGCCGCAGTTGGTGGGACATGTTCAGAAGGCCCATCTGCACTACCTGACTCCTGAGAGGGAACTGATGGCGTTTATTGATGACCAGAGCCCAAGGTACTGTTACTTCTTTTCGCTTTAACTTCAGGTTGCGCGAATTTCCACGCTTTGTAAAGCTCAAAATGTTTAGGTATGTTTAATAAATATACGTAGCAGATGCCTACCTACCTTTAAAATTAAAACACTGAAGTGAAACTTAAGAACTTGTCCTTACAAACTTTACCTGACTCGAAGTTCTGAACTAAAAGTTTAGAGAACTTTAAACACCGCAACATAGTTGCTTACATACTAAACTAATTCGTCTTTTCCAGTTTCGACGAAGATTCTAAAATGACGACAACAGACAGCTGCAGTTACAATACTCCAGGGTCCATAAATGGTTGGCACAGTCCTGACAACTCTACACAATACCAAAACGGGGCAATTTCTAAAAATATCAACTACTACAATGGGTACCATGAGAAGGAAAGCTATAGCAGAAGTGAGAAAGAAGATGAAAAGTGTTCAAGATCGCCGAAAAATATTAATCTTGTCAATGGACTGAAAAATATCAATATTAGTAATGGTGTGGTTCCTAAAAAGGCTCAAAGCAGACAAAATTCTCATGACGGTGAAGTCAATGGGATTGATAGAAAAGGTATACTAATGCACATTCTTCTAAACTAAGGTGAATTATTTTTATAAAGCGCTTTTACGAGTAACAAACATTATTTCTCAGGTGCGATATCTAGTCCAAGTCATAATAATTCTGGTAGTTATGAGGGATCACCTAATAAAAATAAGGTAATTTTTTTCTAGAGATATAGCAAAAATGTAGAATTGTAAAGTTGCACTAAATTAAACTAACTTCAATTTACTTCGTTTCAGTTGTCTATGGCTAGTGCCGGACAAGGATCACCTCTTAGGTCACAATTAGCTTTAAAATTAAAACCAAACACACCTAAAAAAAGTGCCCCTACTCCAAGTCCTTCCGTGCAGGTAACTATGAAAGTATTTGTAAAGGAATTGTGAATGTTGGCGTTTGTCATTTTGTATGTTCAAACAAAATAAAATGTCCCGTCATTGTGGTGACTGCGTCAAATGTCAATGTCAAATTGAATTCTTTGTTTACCGCCAAGAATGTTTTGAAAAAGTATTTTCTAAATTATTGTCTGAAAATAAATTAAAATTGTGCTAAAAACGACTTATTTCGCTAAAGTGATCATACTAAATTTATTTCCAGTGTTTATTGTGTGATTTTACGTCAACATGTCCGGGAAAATTGGAAGAACATATAAATCGTGCCCACTTCGATCTTACTTCACCGTCTATTAATGCTAATGCTAACTCGGACAATCCAACTTTGGGGCTGACGAACCCCACGTTAACCCTGGACAATCCGACGCTGGCGCTGAGTGCGATGGCCATGTCTCCAGGACCCCACAGTTCGACGTATCAGTGTCCGATTTGTGAAAGAGAATTTGCTCATGCTAACGAAATTGAAGTGCATGTCAATGTGGAACATCGAGATATATTGAGTCCTCAGAAAGCAGTAAGTATAACTAATATTAAATATTATGTTATAAGACTAGGTTGATTTTCTATGAACAACTTGTATATCTGCTAAGAAGACAGATTATTCCCACAGGAAAGTTTTGGCACTTAGCCTTTTCTTTTGTTTGTTTAGCTGAGAATCTAAAAAATTATAATATTATTAACACTATGATGTGTACACCAAAAGTGCTATAAAGAAATCCATAGAAACTTTGTTTTATTGTGTAAGGCTTAATAACAAAATTAAAACCTATTTTTCTTCTTCCTCTACCAGGATCAAGTAGACAATGCTTCCTGTAACGAGGATGTGGTGATGATGGAGGAGAGCCCGGTGAGCAACTGTCCCGTCTGCTGCCAGCCACTACCACTGTCTCAACATGAACTTGTAAGATTCTTTGAATTCATTTTATTGCTTTAAAAGTATGTGTAGACTGACCCATAATTATTAACCCTACATTTTACCAAGCTCCGGTTGAGCATAAATTCTGTTCCCAGGATGAGCAGTGTTATTGGGTTTTTCCATCAGGAATTTCTTAGTAGCAGCTTAGTCTATTCACACCCGGTTGATGGTAATAAGCTTGATAAGAAAAAAGAATTATATCCAAAAAATTTATGGATTAGTATAGGCACACCCATATTAAACTAGTTGTTGGTTTTGGACATTTGTTTTGCAAGTAAAACAGCTGTAACATCTTTTCTTTCCTATTGTGATTTTTTGATCAAAGTAACTTCAACAACAAAACAGCTACCAGACCATTGAAGCTGTGACTCCACAACAAATCTCATTCCTAACTTCTTTTTTATTCAGATCCAACACATTGAAGAACATTTTGAGAGAGGCGAGGAGTGTGGGGCCCCGTCCGGCCTATCAGCAGCCGAGAGGGAAGCGCAGAGGAACAGAGAGGAACATGAGTTTCAGTTATTGCGGGTAAGAAACTTTCACACTTGAAAACTAGTACTGGCATTCAATTTTCAACTGCTGACAAGAAACCAAAGGATAATATACAGGTTACCACATATTCAGTACATCATTTTGAACCCCCACAGAAATATTTCATGAGTAATTAAAAAAAAAACTGCTGTTTCTTACAAAAGTGCCTACTCAGTCAAAATGTATGGAACAGCTGAATTTCTTTGAATTGATCTTTGTCCCTTCCACCCTTTATAGTGAGATTTTAAAGATTTTGTTGGTTGCTAGATTTGTTTGTTTCAATATAAGCTTAATCGGCTTATAATGCTCCCACTACTGGGATACAGCCCTCTACTTTGTGACAGGGAGTTGGGTGTTATATGATATTGCAAATACTTTCTAGTAGATCTAGAATCATGCGCTGAATTAATGGTGAACAAAAATTTGCCTGCTAAAAAACGGATTTTCTAGAGAGTTCAGTCATTCAACTTAAAATTGCTGCAAGAGATGTAGTTTTAGGTACAGATGCCAGCATGTCAACCTACCCGAAACTGTTAAATTTCCCAACCAACCTTGAACCTAATGCTTTGGAGATAAAGTTGAAAATCTATTAAAGAAATTTAACAGATTGTAATAGCTTGATGTGCTGGCGTCTATACATAGATTGTATTTTACAATGGACTGTTTTTCGCAAGTCCAGATCCAAAGTGTGTATTTGGCCCGGGCTGCGGGACGGTTCGAAAGAGATACCGCGGCCCTGGATCACAAAGGACAAGGAAGGAACATGGATGGGTTTTAGTCAGTACAAGTCTGACACTCCCTTCCGCTCCGCCCAGAACGGGAGAAGTCATTTGATGATTTCCAATCCGAAAAAAAAAATGTTTGTATTTGGAGTAAGATTTAAATAGAGATTGAATGGCTTATTATGTTGCTCCTTTACAATAGACATAATATTCACAGGCACAATACGGCATGGAAGAAGACGATGAAGAAGGCTACACGCATCGAGCAACGAACAGCCTCAAACGCGCTGTGTATAGCGGAGCCTTATCCGTCGCTGGCTATTACGAACGGAGCTTAGGCCTCCGTAGGGCTGCGGCTTCAGGGACTGACACAGGCTCATCAAGGACCACTGGTGAGACGAATTTTTGCAGTCTTATGATGAGCATAGGCTTGTGAAGGATTTCTATCCAGATGTCCATTTTCCATAATACAAGAAATTCGATTTCATTAAACTTTGTTATACTCCCAAAAATTTAAATAATATCGACACAGCCACAATTTCACCTACCATTTTGTCACATATTTGTGTCGTTTGGCGTACAGGGCACGCGCTTACTTGTCACGAATATGTGACAATGGCGTTCTAAAGGATAAAGATCATGACATCTGAGTTCTTTTCATCATTTCTTTTCAGGGATCTTTCAGATGAGATATGCTAGCACTGTCTAGCTTAAAAAAAAATTAATAATGGAGATGTCTTAGAAGATCTTGTAAAAATAATCATCATTTCATGTATCATTAACACTTAAAACAGTATATTTACCACGTTTATGATTTGCATTAAGTTCTCGAAATTTTATTAATTTTTTCATTTGCCTCTGATTACAAACGGGTTACCTTATATAATGTGAAAATCACTAAATTACAATAAAAGTCAAGATATTTAAAAAAAAAGAAAAGAATTAAACTTACTGGGGAAGATACAAAAACCTAATTTCAAAAACAAATTAATGAACTTCTTGTTTGTTCTTAATTCCAGGACTCTTAGAGAGGATAGCTCAACTGAATGCTCAGAACACCAGTATATCGAAGACGTACTTGTGCAGTGCGGTGGACCACTACGCGAGTACGTACGGAGACAGGGGGTGGGGCTGCGGGTACAGGTAAACTCACCACTAAATATAATTATATTCGAAAAAATACAGGGTATAAACAAACTCTTCACGAAGCCGTCAACCAACCATTATGTACATCAAACTAAGTAACTTTACGCAAAAATTAGTGCTGGGAAACAAATGTTTTTTTGAGCTGAAAAATCACGTTTTACAGTAGGAGTATTGGTAACGCACTCAAAACATTGTGCTGATGGATGAATTGAATAGTAAGGGGGTCCTGAAGGTGTTTAAAGTAAAATCTTACATTGAAAATATGTATTTAAAAAAAAAATACTTGTGAAAAAGTTAGAACTTTGACCCCCAATATCTCCGTAACTAAAAGGTTCCCAGGTATGGTCTAGAACAAAAAAAATACGGGGAGAACAAGTGCCTTTCGGCATCATTAAGAGTCTGTTTACACCCTTTATTGAATACGATTTTTTTTATTGTTCCTTTCTGCAGCATGTCAATCTATCCTAGAACAATGAACCACTGTGTTGACCAACATAACATATCACGCCTGTAATCCGCGTAGAGTTAGGCAGAGGTGTACCTAATAGTACACCAACATTTTTCGTCAGTTATGTTTAAGTCCCATGTAATAGAGGGCGAGCCTATTGCCATCAACCGGGCACAAATCCAGACTCCGTGGCTGCTACTGAGAAATTCCTGATGGAAAAAATCCAATAGCACGTTGCCCGACCTGGGAATCGAACCCACGACCTCAAGCTCAGCAGTCGCGCTTGCGACCACTCGACCGTTGACCAACTTTGAGTCTATTTTGTTTTATTATTATGAGAGAGCATCCATTTGTGTAGCGTAGCACTCATCACTCAATGCGAATCTATCGCTGGGGATATGTCACATCTCTTTCGGCCTCATGCGCTGTTGTCCTCCTACCCCGCCCAGTCCTAGTGCTGCTAGCTCATTTGTGCATCACTCACTCTATGCTGACTTATTGATTGATTTTAATGACAAAATAGTCTACAAACATCAGCAACGTAAACATAACCCAAAAGCCATGGTTTCAATTTGCGTGTTGCCAAATTCTAGAGAAAAGATTAGATTGTGTCATACGCCTTTAATTTTCTGATTTATGATCCTAATTTTTATGCAATTGATTGGATTGATAAATAAAATTAAAATAACAAATATTTTAATTTTATTTATCAATCCAATCAATTAACTTAGCCCTCGTAATGTACAGACGACAGCACATCAAGCTACTACTATCTGTCAGATTTCTTCAATAGTTTTTCGATTTTATTCCTAATTAATTAGGTTCAAGGTTGGTTGGGAAAATTTGAGTTTCGGGTAGCTTGACCGGCTGGCGTCTGTACAATCGAGGACACTCCAGGAGGATTCAAGCGAAAATATTTATAAATGATCAGGCGGAAAAGGCCGCGACTGTACTTCAGGACATAGGGCTCTGCCAAGCTGCTTAAGACACCCTGTCTTTCGCCTCCCGCATCCATTTTGGCTTTGTTTGTTTCCAGGAACATGCAGATGGTGCTATCATCCCTGATGCGTCACCCGCAGTACGCCGCGCTGCTGAGCTGCACGCTGGAGCGCGAGCGCGAGTGTGAGTGTGTGCCGTCCATACCGCGCCTGCAGCTGCTCGTGGAGAGGGCCTGGCAGCTGGGGTTTGATACACAGGTACTATACAGTACCTACAGGTACATGTACACCCGCTATATTCCGCTAGGACATAAAAGCCGGATAATTTCGGACGCCTATTAGTAACAAACAGATAAACTAGCCTTGAAAAATCTCTGGTAGATCCTCAAACAAACCTTTGATAATTATAAACCTCAATAAATCACTAATAAGTATATGTATAGCTTTCGGCCTCAGCGTCACCCTCGCGGAAGTCGACAATTATCGAAACAATTTTCCGCGCGGGCCCAAGATGGACTAACTTGACGGGCAAACCCGAAGCTTCCCCAAGAAAATTGGTGGTCAGATTTGTACGACGCTACAAGTGTGATCAGTTTCTAAGGGCTGATGATCAAGGCGTTATCTACCTAGTCAGCCATTGAAATAGAAGGAGTTTTGAGGAAACTATGCACGAGGACAGATTTGGCATACATAATATGTACCAAATCCACTAAATCTGTCCTGCTATTAATGCGTGGCACGCAGAAAAATTAACTTTCACATTTAAGTATGGATATTTTTGCAGGGTTCCGAGCAGCTCGGCTCCAAGTTATACAACACGCGGAAATGGATTGGCGCCTGCGAAGTGGTCACAGTGCTGTCATCGCTCAGGATAAGGTTTGAAGATATTACTAAAATTTGTAAATAGCACAGATATTTTCAGAAATCCAGTTTTTTCATAATTAACCGACGGTCTGTAAGACATCGTTATTGCTTGGCATCGATTTATTCTTTACTGTTCACATAACATCACGTCTGTAATCCCCGTAGGGTTAGGCAGAGGTGTACCTAATAGTGCACCCACATTTCGCCAGTTACGTTTCAGTTCCATGTAATAGGAGGCGAGCCTATTGCCATCAACCGAGCACAAATCCAGACTCCGTAGCTGCTACTGAGAAATTCCTGATTGAAAAACCTAAAAGCACTTTGCCCGACCTGCGAATGGAACCCACGACCTCATGCTCAGCAATCGCGCCTGACGACCACTCGACCAACGAGGCAGTTCATATTTACAAAAACAAAGTCACAGTTAGTGTGTACACACAATAGAGTGTTGCGCTCTTGGTCAAAGTTATCTTGGAAATGTTCAATTTACTACAGGTTTTCTTGCCATCATCTGCCTAGTCTGTTCCCAACTATGTTAGGGTCAGCTTCCAGTCTAACCAAAAAAAAAAACATTATTATGATGCATATCGTAGTTGAAACATTCTGTTGCGAGCGAAGATCTATCTACTCGACTCTTGCTATGGTTAGGTATGTTCTACTGTTTGATACGTAAACATTATTAACAGGATGTTTCATAATTCTAATGTATTATTTATTTTTCTTTGTACCTATTATCTTAATTAACGGTAAAAAAAAACACGCCTAGAGGTATTTTATGTCGGATCATTGAGTGGACCGCCTTTGTCAGACGATTAAAAAATCATGGTGTATATGCGTGTATCCTCAGATGTCAACTAATAGACTTCCACAAGCCAACCAGCGCGGACGGAAGTCACCCGGCCCTGTTCGACTGGGTGCTGCGCTACTTCACCGAGGACCCCACAGGCTTCAAGGCCCCTCTGTACCTGCAGCATCAAGGTATGATGATGACCTTGTCTTATATGACTCGACAGGTCTCCGACGGAAAGAGAATTTAGAGAAGAGCAGGCACCAAACATTTTTAGTATTTCTTTAATCTCCAACTTCTACGCAAAAACCTCCCAGAACGTTTCATCCACAGAAATAGATACGTAGATAACGCAAGATCACCACTTCGAGTGCCCGGCTTAAGGTGGTTGCGTCAGGGTAGCCCGTGAAATTCAAATTTTCTTACATCATAAGCCTAGCCTTTTCCCAACTATGTTGGGGTTGGCTTCCAGTCTAATCGGATGCAGCTGAATACCAGTATTTTACATTGAGCGACTGCCTATCTGACCTCCACAACCCAGTTAGTACTGGGTAATACGATACCCCTTGGTAAGACTGGTTTTCAGACTTTTTTGGGCCACTGACTACCTAACGACTGTCAAAGATCTTCAAATTTTCTTACGTTTTTTTACAATTTGTTTGTCATTGTTAGGTTGTACGTTGATGAAAAATGAGTCGCGCCAGTAACGCGTATGTAGTTACAGAATTACAATCGTGAAAATCATCAATACCACTCTCTAAGTTCATGTAATCCTATTCAATGAATATTTCATGAAAAACTCATTCAATAGCATTAAATGGAGTTACAGGGTTATATTGATGATTTTCATGATTGTGATTCTGTAACTACATACGTGTTACTGGCGCGACTCATTTTTCATCAACATAAAAACTAACAATGCCTACAAATAGTAAAAAACGTAACAAAATTTGAATTTCGCGGGCTACCCTGACGCAACCGCCTTGAGCATGTTATGTTTAACGTGGCTACTGTCGCAGCAAGCTAATTTGTTTAAAACAACAATGTTACAGCTCAATAACTTAATTCTAGACATTTAAAGGACAAAAACGTACTCTATTTTGTATAGTAATATAATTGTGCTTACGACGTCATAGTAGGTACCCAAACAATGACACGCTTGGTTTTCATACGGATCGTGATGCTTCCGTTATCTAGATATATCTACAGGGTGTAAAAAGACTCTTCACGAAGCCGTCAACCAAGCATTCTGTACATCAAACTAAGTAACTTCACGCAAAAATTATTGCAGGGAAACGATTTTTTTTTTGGCGTTAAAAGTCACGTTTTACAGTAGGACTCAATGTAACGCAGTCTAAACATTGTGCTAATGGATGAATTGGATAGTAAGGGGGTCCTGAAGGTGTTTAAAGTAAAATCTTGCATTGAAAATATGTATTTAAAAAAAAATACTTGTGAAAAAGTTAGAACTTTGACCCCCAATATGACGGGGAGAACAAGTGCCTTTCGGGTTCGTTAAGAGTCTGTTTACACACTTTATACCTAGATAACGAAAGAGTACCACTTCGCGTGCACGGCTTAAGCTTAACGTGGCTACTGTCGCAGCAAGCTAATTTGTTCAAAACAATGTTACAGCTCAAGAACTTAATTCTAGACATTTAAAGGACAAAAACGCAGTCTATTTTGCATGGTACTAGTGCCAGGGCTGCTGGACTGTTCGAAAGAGATACCGCGGCCCTGGAACACAAAGGGCAAGGAAGGAACATAGATGCGTTTTAGTCAGTACAAGTCTGACACTCCCTTCCGCTCCGCCCAGAGCGGGAGAGTCATTTGATGATTTCCCATCCGAAAATAAAGTGTATGGTAACAGTGCGTTATCTAGGTATATCTATATCTGTGGTTTCACCTATCGTGATTAAGCAAAAAACTAAAAATGAGGACGATGCAGTGCGTCGAAAACTCGTGTGACGTCACATTTCGGTACACTTTTTTACGAATAGTGACGTCACAAGCTCGCACTCACGAACTTTGATGCGTTTTATCTTCGTTATTTTTATTGATAAAACAAAAAATACGTATCCAAAATTTTTCGATTATCTAACTGACGCACAGTGGAACGAATGTATGGGAGCGGTTGGACGTAGACATGTCCGAAAAATAAGAGTAAAATTATGACAAACTAATGATGCCATCTTATTCGATTACTTAATGCCTTCATAAATTGTGGTGATGAATTTCTTCATAACTCCCATATTTCGGGAGTAATTTGAGAAAATGTGAAATTTTACTATGAAAATGAGTGTATCGAGCTCTCTCCCTCCTGATTCCGGGCTTGTTTCAAGTAGCGGTCTCTAATATCATAATGCTAATACTAAGAGCTATATTTAATACTAAGACACATAGTGCGCCAAATGTGCACTTTCTGGGATAAAAGGAAATGAAAATTTAAAAAAAAAAACGTTTTTTCCCCATTTGTATTTACTTTAAACCGCAGACAGACTTATTAAGAGGTCTATAAATATATTATATATATACAGAAATATATATTAACAAAAATATTCACAAGAACTGATGAGAGTATGACTTTTAAGTAAGTTGATAATAAATTACCTAGTTTCATTAAAAGTACAATAAATAATTAAGATGTAAGCTCTAATTTACTAAGTTACACATTTTAAAACAATAACATCATTTAATTATCTTCGTCATCATCATCATCATCAATTAATTCAAATTCAGAATCGATGTCCGCTAAATCATTTATGTTAACAAATTCGATATCACTTTTCTCAGAATCCGTAAGCTCATAAAATTCCTTAAAAGAAGATTTTTTTACAAACTTATTTCCTTTTGGACGGATACTTGTAACAAGTGGATCAGAAGACAGTAAAAGATTGTGCATAATATCTTCATTGCATGAGATACTGCTATGCTTTCGAGAATGCCCCTCTCTATATTTTCTAAAATCTTTATTTCTAGCCTCAGATGCCTCTTCGGATAGAAAACCAATGGGCACAATTGACATGTTCTGAACTATGTCTGGCCCATGCATTAAAATTTTATGAAGTGAAGAAGGCATATAATACCATGGGTATAACTCCACGTAAAGCTTAGCAGTATCAAAGCAGAACTCTCGGAATTTAGTTACGTTGATTTTCTCTCCTGATGAAATACACTGCAAGATCACACAGATTTTTCTTAAAAGCATAGCATCTATTCCGGTCAGTTCAGCAGATTTAGTGTAGTTTTCAAAAAATCTCCTTGCCGAGTTGCCATTGTTGGTGGATCCACTGCCTTGTTTCACAACATCGAGAAGTAAGCCCGTTTCTCTTCTTACAGCCTCTTGAACTCTTTTCTTCCTGTCATCAACTTGCCTTTTTGCTATATCACCCCTTACTTGCCATGATTTTATGTCTAATTTGTAGGAAATGTGTAATAAGCATTCCATTGAGCGAATCCAAGCGTGAAGGGTGCTTAAGCTATATTTATACATGTCCTCGTTTGCGTGTTTATCTTTGATTAACTCTAAATTATTCATTTCTTTAGGACAAGCCTTGCATATGTCACACACTGAAGCTGCTGTATCGGATATAATGGAATGAATTTTACCATCAATCATTGTCAACAGCAGTTGGTGTTTGACACTAATTCCATCAGTGATGGTGGATGGAGTTAAGGCTTCAATCTCTGCTTCGATTTCAGCCATCTCTCTCTGCACATTTTCTTTGGTTTCCTTTATAAACTTAAACAATATTGGTCGGCAAAATGAAGTGGAAGATGGTCGCTCGTTTTCCCAAATTGTTACACCTTTTGAGACGAGCCGCAGTGGTACAAGACTAATCATAAAATTACTAGCAAGATCGATTTGCTCATCTTCACTCGTCCTTTGATGATAAATGCTTTGGCTAGATGATCCGTCAAAACCCCATTTGCTGGTCAATACGAGCTGTTGATTGGGATCAACAGGGGTTTCTAACGACCTAATAAGTCTTCTTGAGGTTAAATCCATCAAGGCTTGTAATTTGATTTTTGCAGAGCTCTCTGTAACTGTGAGATCTTCTTTGGCCGGATAGCACTTAATTTTTCCTTTAACCAACATGTAGTAACTCGGGTATTGAAGAGCTCCTTCTTGAGTGTTGAAATCCCGAAGAGTGTTATAGCGCCATTTCGATAAGTTCATCGATACATAAAGAGCCAATGCCTTCAAAGGGGATATTTCCCGTACCTGAATTGATTTACCTTCAATGAAGGCTTTGATTTTTGAGGCCTCTTCTGGATTCTCCGTCAAGTATTTCATAACATAAGCTGTATCGCTTTGTCCTGCCTTTTGAAGCGCCCTTTCGGCCGAAAACATAATTTCAGCGCTGCTACTGCTGCATGAAAGACTATCTTCAGTGCGTCTTCTTTTTTGCCGGTTACTAAGGTCCTCAAAAGATTTACGAGGACTAGGATGTGTACAAGTTGAAGCATCAGATTTAGCAGGAGAAATTATGGGCTCGATGACGTCACTTATATTTTCTGTAGAAGGTTCCATATTTTCATTCTGTAATTCCGGCCATTGAATTGCAGCCTGTAGCCAAATCTCATGTTTCTTCCGAAACTTATCTGTGCTTCTTCCAGACTGTGTCCATTTTGCATAAATGCGGTAGCAAAATCGACGACACCAGTCTTTTAAACTTGTTTCAGCACTTTCACATAACTGAACACAACTGTTATCTTTTAAAACACTGAACAAATAGTTAAAGTCGCGTAAATCTTTATGTGCGCGTGCGCATAAAGCAACGTGAATATCAAGATTTGTATTAAAATTTGGAAAATACATTGCGAGATTAGCTTGGATACAACGAGGTGTAAATCAACACTGATTTTAAAGTTACTAATAGTGACTTATTTATATAAAATCCAGGTATCCCAGGTATCCTTTGTTAAATATTGCAAGGTAATTAGTTATTGTGATAATTAGTAAATGATGCATGCTAAATTAGTGTATTAAGAGCCATTTAGTAATTAAATAATAGCAATGTTCTTATCAGTAATCATTAGTGCATCAGTTTTATATGTAAACCTTAAGTCCCTAATTATATATCCTAATTAGCTTATATCTTCTCTAATTGGCTGCTCAAAAATGTTATTGTAATAAGGTAAACCTTTAGAAAAACGGTTTTAATCAACAAAATAAACAAAAAATAAAAAAATTGTGTTATAAAATAAACATCACTCTTTATCCCAGAAAGTGCACATTTGGCGCACTATGTGTCTTAGTATTAAATATAGCTCTTAGTATTAGCATTATGATATTAGAGACCGCTACTTGAAACAAGCCCGGAATCAGGAGGGAGAGAGCTCGATACACTCATTTTCATAGTAAAATTTCACATTTTCTCAAATTACTCCCGAAATATGGGAGTTATGAAGAAATTCATCACCACAAGTTATGAAGGCATTAAGTAATCGAATAAGATGGCATCATTAGTTTGGCATAATTTTACTCTTTTTTTTCGGACATGTCTACGTCCAACCGCTCCCATACATTCGTTCCACTGTGTGACGGACTAAATAGAATTATATTTTTTTACTCAGGAAACATCTCTTTTTCTTGTCATGTTTTTAAAGGCTAGCAATCTTTTTATTCAAAAAATAAATTAAATCTGTTTTCCAGGTCATTCGCGAACGATAATAGGCTACGAGAAGCACAAAGATGGCAAGGCTACGCTGTTAGTGCTGGATCCTTCACATTCCCCCGCCCAAGTGAGTACCGATGCATTTTTCTGTATTTCTGTCTATTACAGTACTATTTTTACGTACTGACTGCCTCGTTGGTCGAGTGGTCGCAAGCGCGACTGTTAAGCATGAGGTCCTGGGTTCGATTCCCAGGTCGGGCAAAGTGCTATTGGGTTTTTCCATCAGGAATTTTTCAGTAGCAGCCTCGGAGTTTGGATTTGTGCCCGGTTGATGACAATAGGCTCGCCCCCTATTACATAGGACTTATACATAACTGGCGAAATATTGTTGTACTATTAGGTACACCTCTGCCTGACTCTACGGGGATTACAGGCGTGATGTTATGTTTTACTTACTTTGCGCCTGTGTTTTTTACTGTGAATGAGAAAATAACGAATTGTCAGTGTTTTCTAAATGGCGAATCATTTAATACCTTGACATCGATACTGAGATCCTTACATATTGCTTTTTATATTTCACCAGTGGCGACAACTGTTTACAATCGGTATTTAACGAGAAATTCGCTTTTGAATTTTGATAAGTGAAAGCATATAGGTGCTCATGACTGTGCCTTCATAGTGTGGCTTAACCTGAACCAAATAATAGTATAACGGTACATGTAACTTATAACTAATATTATTAATGCGAAAATTTGTGAGGATGGATGGAGGCATGTTTGTTACTCTTTCACACAAAAATTACTGAACGAATTTGGATAAAATTTAGCATTCAGATAGCTTATAATCTGGATTAACATACAGGGTGTAAACAGACTCTTCACGAAGCCGTCAACCAAGCATTATGTACATCAAACTAAGTAACTTTACGCACTTTTTTTTTTGGGCTGAAAAATCACGTTTTACATTAGAATTCAATTAAACGCACTCAAAACATTGTGCTGATGGATGGATTGAATAGTAAGAGGGTCCTGGTGGTGTCTAAATTAAAAATCTTACATTAAAATCATGTATTTAAAAAAAAAAACTTGTGAAAAAGTCGGTAATTTGACCCCCTATATCTCCGTAACTAGAAGGTTCCCAGGTATGTCCTAGAACAAAAAAGTGATCACAATGACGAGGATAACAAGTGCCTATCGGCTTCGTTAAGAGTCTGTTTACACCCTTCATAGGATACTTTTTATTCCGGTAATATGATCCCGTGGGACAATTATCGAACTCCACGCCGAAAAGTTCTCGACTCCGTAACACCTTCGTCTACGGCTCGGGTGTGAATTCCCTTTCAGCTGCAATAACAATGTTTCCCTACTTGTATCAAAATGTAGTATTTGTTTGTGTGTTCAGTGACAGTAGTATGATACCCCGTGCAGGTCCGGCAGGTGGTGTGCGGCAGCGCGTCGCTGTGCTCGGCGGCGCTGCGACTGTTGCGGCGCGGTGCCGCCGCCCTGCGCGCCAAGCAGTACCAGCTGCTGTGCGTCAGCGGCGTCATCAGCGACGATAAGGAGTATGAGGTAGGATTCTCAGGTTATAATAACTTATACAACTCAACGTCGCGAAAAAACGGTAATCTGCGTGGTATCTTTACTGCATGGTCCTTGCTAGGACCATGCAGATAGCGTATCGAAGACATATCTGTACTTTTAAAAATACTGTGCCCTGTGTGTTTGTTTCGGTGCTTCTGTTCACAGCAGACGGATGCAAATGTAGCAAGCAAGCATTAACTGATTTCGGTCATTTGTTCAAAATCAACCTAAATAGTTTTAGCAATTATACAGAGTATTTAGTATTTAAAAAAAATAAAACGAAAATAAATAAATAGTGCGTGGAGTCCGTCGGCGCGGAAGAAGTGAAACTTTGTAATGTGGACCGCATTCACTCTCGCTCTGTCTCTTTCTATTCCCCCTCCCCAGGAGCGTTAAACATTTAACGCAACCTTGTTAGACCTCGCATTAGAAGTTTCACTTCAAAATCCGTGGGGCCAAAAAAGAAGTCAGTTATTGGAGCTGAATAAAGAGACAAAAAATTACTCCTCTTGATACTCAAAACTTTTGCATAGTCACAAATGAGTTACCTACCAGTCCAGCCACAGCTATAATAACTGAAAATGGACTGTAGTTGCCCATTGCAAAATCGAAGATCTCATGCAGAATGGGCAAGAAACTCCATGGACACTCTTTTATTGACCACTAGCAGCGCCCCGCGGTTTGACCCCCATAGTTCCCGTTCCCGTGAGAGCACGGGGATAAAATATAGCTTATGTTATTTGCTGATAATGTAGCTTTCCATTAATTAATACATTTTTTAAGCCGGTCCAGTAGTTTATGACTTCATCATCATCATATCAGCCCGGAATCACCCACTGCTGGGTATAGACCTCCCCTTTTTCCTGCCACACTTCCCGGTTCCGTGCGTCCCTCATCCAGGTGTTTCCCGCGACTTTGACTTAAGTCGTAACAAACAAAAAATCAATTCTTTCCTCTTTATAACATTATTATAGTTTAGATTCCCTATTTACACTAAAATGATATCTTTCTTTCCAGGCCAGCAAAGTCCTGCAATCAGTCCGCATCCCATAGGACAGGTGAGCGGGGCAGGTCCCCACTCCGCCTGCAGCTCGGCTGGCTGCACACGCGAGAACAGCGAGACAGGGCGATAGCTAATCTGTGCATGCTCACATTTTGATTTGCTTCATTTTATGTAATTTATGATGAGATTTTTTCCTTACTTCATGCCTAAGCTTGAAATAATTCATGAAAGTTAACCTTTAATACTAGGTACTGTTTTCATGGAACATAATATTGAAAGATGAATTTTAGGTATTGAATCTTATCAATCTTAAATCTTCCCTTACTGTCAATATCTCAAAAATTGCTTGTTATTTTGCATGCAAGAAACTCGATATCAATTTCTTTGTACTACAAACTTATTTAAGCCAACTCAACAACACATTTATCATTAATTACTTCCTATTATTCTAGTTCTGTCAATTATTATTCTTTTGTCAATTTCGGTAATTTAATAATTCTTTACTATTAATAATAACGTTCTTAAAATGCTTCCGAGTGCGTCAGTATAAGCAATGAAAGATATCCGTAACATAAGTTAATTCTTAAAAAAAAACGCAATCCTCTTCCAATGTTATCAAACTATTCAGGAATTCATAAAAAAAAAAAACTGTTTAATTTTTAAGTCAAAATACATCAATATAAAAAAAAATACCGCGTCAAACAATTTTGCTTCTTACATCTAAAAATAAATAAACGTTAAAAATAATGTAATATACGTAATTAAAAATATTGACGCATATAATTAAAATTAAATTATATTTTCAAATTTACCATATATTCTGACATAACCTATTTGTGCTTTAGACTCGATAACATAATTTTAAATAATAGTACATACCATAAAGGCATATACACATATTTAAAATATTAAGAAGCTTGATACTTATAAACCATTAAATTAATATAATATTTTACTTTTCAATGAGCAGCTTTAACTGAAATCATGTTATTAGTCTGATCTTTGCTTCTTAACGATTATTCCAGTCCCTACACCATTCCACTCTGTAAAATAAAATTGGAAATATTTGATTAAATTGTACATTATTTAACTTCAATTTTTACTATTTTTATTTTAAGTATTTTCATATTGTGTCAGTATTTACATCTTCATATTTTTCTAACCAAAGCAATGAGAAAAAAAAATCATACAAGACTATGGTTTCCTCTCCTATTAAAACAAATGGTGCACTTAAACATCGCTTCAACAAAATTAAGCTTACAAAGCTAAATTATTACAACAATTAAATTTTATCTACTTTGCCTACCCTGATACAGATTTGGCGTAATGATATATATAGAAAAAAAACATTAGTTACCATAAAAAGATAGTTTTATACCAAGTTAGCAGGTGGTTTCACGAAACATCTAGTCATAGCATAAAGCAGTTGGTAATTAAATATAGTTAAAATAATTATGCTTTCAAGACATTGCCTTCGATTAGTTTAAGTCCAGTTTAGAATTATCTATGGAATAGATTGAGCCTTTGACAGACCAAATGATATCCGGTTCCATCGGATGAAACCATATTACTTAATTCATAAACATATAAATGCATAATAAAATGTACTTGCTAAATAAACATCAAGTCTTGCCTCGGGTTTAGACCGTGTATATAACATTGTGTACTACATGTTTAGATCAATGTATAAAACATTGTCTTGTGAACATGTACTTCTTTACTGACATCGTTTAACGTTTACAATTAAAGCAAGTTTTACAGACTAATTGTAAAAAGTTGAACTATACAGTTAAATATGTCTGAAACAGCATCAAATGTGTTGTCACACTGTTTATTTTATTGAAGTGAAAACTTCTTTAGCATCGTTGTGATTTGAAAGAAGATGAAACGAAAAAGGGACAGTAAAACAGACAGACATATAAATTCATAAGATTTAACGTGGGTGAAAATGAGATAGGAAGAATTATACAATGTTTATCTTGAAGCCAAAATTTTTGAAGGTTTCACTTCTAACACGTGTGAATTGCACACATGTTTTGTTTTTTATTGTGTCAGTAATAATGTCTTCTTGTTTTTCTCACCAAAGCAGTGAGTAAAAAAATTGAAACAAATGGTAAGTCACCAAAACTTGTCGAAAACGATATTTATAACAAGCTCAAAACTCAAAGCATTTATTTCAATTAGACCATAACAGGCAGTTTTGAACGTCAGAAAATCCAAAGAAGGCGAAGCTACAGTCACAGATAAGGTATAATAACTTGTGAAAGTAACTTGTACTAATGTGTTCACACGGGTTCGAATTGTCAAAAAAGACTCCATCTATTCCAAAATATAAAATAAATAACATTAGGTGCGACCATCGTGATGTCAACATTACCCGGTCGGTTGACGTTCATTCAGTTGTATTGATTCACGTACACTAACCGGGCAATGTTACCTTACCCGTTGGTATAATAATTAAACATAGATAATATATAAGTACATAATACAGTCGTGAAAATTAATCGTAAAGCAAGTTGACACTTTGACCGTTTCACTCGCACCGTTGATTCGAATATACGAATTTTTAAATTGGCAGTCAATAAGCTTAGCAATTATTTTCCGTGACATTTTCCGTATTCAGTGGCTTGGAAAACACAAAATAAAAGTTATTTTGCACATTGGGAGTTCCTAAAGAGTTTGAGTAGGTACCATAAATTATTGAGTTTTTAACAAAGAAGGTACTTTTATTTTGTTTTTATTAACTTTTGAATGTATTTAAGCACAGCTTCAACACGCTAATTCTATTTAACAAAATGCCTAATAATTTTATCAATTTTTAACTGGGTGTATTTAATTTTTTGTAACGTTTTAATTGTCTGTAACAGGAATAATGATTATTGATATTATAGCTAGCCTATACTGTCCCACGGCTGGGCAAAGCGTGGTCGATTACGGCCCACTCCTTCCAGAGAGCAGGTCTGTGTCCCTTCAGTGGGAACATTATCCTGAGTATGCTGAATTGTAAACCTTTTATAAAAATGATTAAAATGTTACACACGATTAAATACTTAATAAAATATTTTAATCATGATTGGCTTAAAGCATTACCTTTTAAATTAATATTCTACCTTTTATCTTGTTAATTGTGTCAATTATATGAAAAAAAGTAACAAATTCCCTTCTATTAATATTGTCTTTTTTGTTAATTCGTCTACTAAGTGTTGTTTGACCAAATTGTTGTTTAAGTGGTTAATAAATTGTTGTAACATATTATTTCTAGTTCTATTTTATGTACTTGATGAGTTTATTTTATTCTGTGATTATATTTTCTTTGTAACTGATCCGACGATGGTGACATACCAAAACATCGAGATTTCTATGCTATATCTAAGCTAAATAGTAACTTTGTTTACACATAAATCTTCCTTACAAATTCGCTTCCTTATATATTCTATTTACAAGATCTGAGCGGTCTAAAAAACTACTGTTTGTCTCAATTACCCAAAGGTTGAAGTAGAAAATTCCTATACAATAAGTTCGCTTCTGTACTTTTATGCATAAAGTTTTAAATAAGTACAGACAGATACATTAAATTTAATAAGTATCTTGAACTGTATAACTATATACAAAAACATGTTTGCTCACCGAACAAAATCGACTTTTAAAATATAACTTTCTCTGAATACAACGAATTAATTTGTCAAGATTTTTCTAAATAAACTATTTACTATCTGAAGTCGCTAATTTTGTAAATAATGTTTGCCTTCACAGAATAAAATGAACTCCTAAAAGAGTACAATGATAGTAAATTGTATAAAATTTAAAATGTGAACTAATTGGATGTTTTCTTAATTAAAATTAATTGGTGTTATTGAATGTTGGGAACAAAATAGATGGGTCGCTGTGAGAAAAATGTGTGGAACAACGACTTGAAATTATGTGAAAATTGTAAAAATTATATGTTTGAGAAACAAAGTCAAAGAGGCTTGAAAAATCAATGTTAGTTTAGTTTGTATTTTTCGCAGGAACCATTCATGTTAATATCCGGTCCACAGGTCTGTTTGCTCCAAAAATAACTAAAACACACGACACAGTCGTTTGAAGCTGGCAGACACAATAATGTTTTAAATATCTTTAACACAAAACGAATAATAAATGATGCAAACGGGCACTGGTTCGGATAAGGACTCTGTTTTAGTTCCAAACTAAACCACGTGTGTAAAATCGTAGAGGCAAAGAATTTTTTTTTCAAGCACCATAATCACTGCTTCAAATCTACATTTTAATAAAACATTGTAAAATCGTTTGAAACTATCTCAATCCTTATCAGGTTAGTCTTATCAATTATTTAGTTAAATCAGGTGAAGAATATTTGTAATAAGTATACAATAATTTCAGTCAATAGTTTAACTAGAATCAGTCTGTAATCTACATTATTTTACTATACACGACGCCTTTTTGTGGTTTTAAGCAAGTTAAGTATATGCGTTTTAAATTGACTTGCTAACTAAAATTATCCTTAATACTAAAAACGGTAATATATATATATATATATATTTACCATGATTACTATTTTTTTTGAGTTCCCGATTCGGTGTTACTTAATTATAGATTTGTTATTTAAAATTGTGAATCTGCTAACTGTCAACAGAATGCCCTAATGCTGTCATGCTCCTTGATTTAATGTCAATATGTCGTCAATTTGTTGTATAAACATATTTATAATGATGAAATTAAATTTTACTACAGTGTATATACCAGTTTTCTTACTAAACTAAATACTTAACTAAATATGATTCGACAAAAAGTATTTCTGTTGAGTTCATTATGTAGTTACTTATTAAAATAATGGCAAATATAATATAAATCTTGACGTTTAAAACCACAAAAAAGTCAGCGTGTTTAAAATAAACAGTTAAGCCAAGTATAGAGGGTGTTCGTGCGTGTGACAGACGGTGATACATGCTTTAGTACAAATGCTAAGGGTAAGCCAGTTCGTGCTGTTACAGTTAGTTAGTTATATTATATCTTACGTCGCGAACTAATCGAAGCGAGCGGTATATGAGATGAAAGCGCCCTCTGCCGGTGAATATACGTATGACGTTCGCTTAGGTTAGATCGCGGTCTTAGTTTTATTAGGCGGGCACATAAATAATGGTGGCTTCATTTACACAAAAAGTGAGTTAGTATATCTAGGCATAAATTGGGCAATAATGTGTCTGGGTAAATATTGGGCAGACATATGTCTTGGCAAAAAATTAACAAGAAATATCGCAAGGCAAAACTTCTTGGTCTAAGTCTTTTTGAAAGTAAAGCGAAGCCATTGTTATATGTTTGTGCCTAAATAACCCTAGTCATAGCTAGTATTAGGAATGTTATCTGGATATCTGTGATGTTTAATAGTTTGTGTACAAGCAAACTTAACAAACTGAGAAAATCTCTCCTCTGTATTAGAACCGTTTCTTCCTTTGATGCAAATATCAGCTAAAAATTCAGGACGTTAAATAAATAATTATTTATTTCTGTACAGAAAATCGTTACAACGTCATAGTTATTCAAATTACATTTCGGTTTTAATTCAATTAATATAAAATGCACTCATTCATGTGATATTTACTGAATACTATATCTCACTATTTCATGTTTTATCCATAAAGAACTATCATCCATTTTGACAGTACTAAGAAACTTATGAAAAAAAAATGAAAATGTGTAACATTTTTCGTGTGATGTCAAAATGTGTGATAGAAATATAATTAATTGTAAAAATGCTTACGTTTCACTGATGTAAATGATGTAATGATAGACAAAAACCTGTGATAAGACGTATGTCTCGTCACTACACTCACTGTTAGATTTAATCGCTTCGAAAACAACATAAAATGTTACGTACAGAACCTAAATTCTATTGAGTTACTATAAAAATCTTAAACCGACATCTAGAAGCGTTACTTAGCCCGTACCGACTTTGGCTAAGCGGTATTCCTCTATCACTAAATAAAGACAGAAACTGATGTATTAATGTATTATACTTACTGTATTAATTTATTTGAATAAAAAATAAACATTTTCCCCAAGAATACCACAATAATTTACCGGGCGTTAGTATAAAATAAGAACAAGAATCTCTACTCTTGTAACTACGTACTAAATCATAGCTAACACATGCTTCAACTAAGACATTTTCACATCTTGAACTTTTAGTTTGCAGTTTTGCCACTGTGACAGGAATAACGCTTAGCCAAAGTTCGTGCTCAGTAACGTTTATAGATAACGGCCTTATTATTATTTTTAGATCTCTGATTTATTAAAATCTCATGAAAATTAACTAGTCTTGAATTTTCTTTAACCAGTTTTGACAAGAAGAAATTCAGATATAACCGTGTTGAAACCAAAACAATTGATTCTATGTCGTTTATTTCAATATTATGTTATTTTTATGATGTTTTGTGAGCGATGAAACGTTAGTAACATAATAAGTCGGAGCTGTAATCAGTCACCATGCCTTGTATCGGTAGTGAGGAGCGGGAGCTTCGTAGGAACAGCTAGGCTGTGCTAACATGTAATGTTTCTTCAATAAACATATTGTAAGTTACCCACTAACGAGTTTTATTATTTAACTAATTTTTGTGACCCGCCAGAAAATCCTGCTCATAAATTCAAATTAATTTTGTGAAAATAAAATAAAAATATAGTTGTTATATAATGATACTCATCACTCATGCTACTGTGCACCAATTGAGAAGCCTTTGCTGTATTTTATTTAATTGGTTTACCTAGAAAGACGATACACCGGTTTTGTAAAATTTCAACCCCGGGATCGATGTCTTATTCTAATAGCCTGAAGTAAAATAATTCTGTTGTACACCAACTTGACTTTTAGACGCTTCTAAAATATATGACTGCCTCTTTTGTCTAGTGGTCGCAAGCGCGACTGCTGAGTATGAGGTCCTGGGTTCGATGCCCAGGTCGGGCAGTGTTATTGGGTTTTCCATCAGGAATTTCTCAGTAGCAGTCAAAGAGCCTGGATTTGTGCCCAGTTGATGGTCATAGGCTCACCCCTTACATGGGACTTAAACGTAACTGGTGAAATATGTACTATTACGTACACCTCTGCCTAACCCTTCAGGGATTACAGGCGTGATATTACGATTAATATATCTTTCTCTCCTATAAAAAACCTGACACGATATCTAGGAGTGTAATACCCGTTTTCACTAAAATTATGCGACATTTGAATGCTGTTATATTGCTAACGCTTGGTTTAGCACTGAGAATTTTATTAAAATTCCAATGCAATCATATTTAGACGTTAGGTGTCGCTTATAGTGTTTGTTAAATCAGGTATATGTCTAGCTAGTTGGTAACCAAGAAATAGCTGATGGTTTTTTTAATCCTTATTAATCGATGGGACTTGTACAAATTAATTACAATGACGATTTAAGACGATTATTGTGGAAATTTTCAATGTTGGTTGGTTGGGTTTATTTTTAGATCGTAGACAGTCGTGACAGGCCACTGACTGCCTGAAAGTCTGGTAACGACTGGTTGTCACACCAAGGCTCGGTAAGACTACCAAGAGTTATAGTATTACCCAGTACTAAACTGGGTTGCTGAGGTCAGACAGGCATTCGCTCCAAGTAAGATACAGGTATTCAGCTGCATCCGGTAAGACTGGAAACTGACCCCAACATAGTTGGGAAAAGGCTAGGCAAATGATAATAATGGTTGGTTTTTATTTGGGTAACTTAAACAAGGAAAAAAAACAACATATTTTGGTAAAATCTTTATTTTCAAAAAAGAAAATGGTTCGCAAAATTACAGAGCCGTCATGAGACATAACACATGTTACCTTACACATGCATTAATACACATTAATATACGAAAATACATAAATAATGCCAAACATTACTTTATTCACTGAACACATGCAATTACATTCATTCGGCTTACTGAATTCGTCACTCCTTTAAACATAATATAAATTCTGTCTTAGTTACATAAAGATTTTATTGCCATACATACGAAGTTAATTTATTCATTTTGAAGTTGATTTTAAATAATAAGATACATACATAACTTTCAAACGAGCCTTATTTTAGTTTGATATGATATACGGAAGCTTTGTTAACTTGTAAAAATCTCTAAGAGAGCGGTGGCTGTTTTAAATAATTATTTTTTGACATGTAAAAATGTTTTCTATAAAACGAATTTACAGTGTATAACATTTCATCATTCAGCTTTAAATGCGACAAATAATTCATTAGCAAGTTTCAGATATCAAACTAAAAAATGAAGCTTTTCAAACATTAATACTCTGAATTAGAATATATTTTGTTCCAATACGATCTTAACATAATGTGATGCTGTTACATCACTATTTAACTTAAACTTAAAAACTACTTCAAATGAGATTTCTTTTATACGAAAAACTCAACTTTGATAGCAGTTACTTGTAAAATACTTAGTACGATATTAGATTTAAAAATACATATTTCATAGATGTCGAGGCCACTTTTATAATGTTATTTTGATAAGAATTAGTGTAGTATTTCAACCAATTTGCGGAAACTGAAACCCAATAACAGGTGGTACAATTCTGAACGTACACAACTCCTTTCTACGTAATGAAATCGTTTGTGTAATGCAACATTGCCGCCTCTTGCGTATTTACCCGATTGGACAGGGTAATGTGTTTCTCGACCTATATATTATGTAACAATATTTGTTCCTTTGTGGCACTCTACAGACCAAACGCGTGTGTTAATTTTGATTATTCTTACGTCAATCGATTTGTTTTCATCCTTTGAATGTCACTAAAGACATGACAGTAATCAAAATTTTATATGGCGACAACCGAAACCAATCGTGTCGCAGTGATCTGTAATTGCGTGGGCGGCGTTGCCTTTGCTGAATTGTACCCTATTATTGTGTCAAAAACTTCAAAGTTGCCTGGATGTTAAACTCAAGTGGATACAAATTCGGAATTTACAAAATGTGATATTTACTTTTTAACAGAGATAAATAGTAATAAAAACTAAAAGGTTCTTCTACACGATCATTAGGGCGACATTAAAATGGCCTGGCCAACAACTCAATAGAATGATATTAGTGCTTAGCACAGTGAAAACTATATTTCATTTCTCAGAGTTGTGTGAACATGATAGCGGTGAGTAATACGTATGTTTTCTGACCTGCCAGTTGTGTAGAATCACCTCAAAATTAAACAAAGTTATAATTATGAGACATATACAGAGATAATACTAACATAACATACTGCAAGTTTCCACAGACAAGCTTACTTAATTACTTTATTATTATTTTGTTTATAAAATGTACTCTATGGACTTAGTTACCCTGCAATCGTTGGAAGGACACTGTCGATTGTCTGTGGAAATTGTTTATGGGAATAGACGGATTCACTATGGTACATAATATGAGCTTTGATACAATACATACATAGCTTAGAACATCCAAGTCATTTACGCCGGTTTCTAAAAGGCCAGTTAAGTCTGTGTTATATTTAGTTGTGTTAAAATTGACCACAGATTGAATGGATCAGGATTTTGTAAACCGAGGGTACAGATGCCAGCACATCTAGGTACACGAAACTGTCAAATTTTCCCAATCAACCTTGATCCTAATGTTTTAGCGATAAAGTTGAAATTCTCTTAAAGAAATTTCACAGTTTGTAGTAGCTTGATGTGCTCGCGTTTGTTCAGTCCTTTCCCAGTTATTGTCAGATTTTGTTTTGCATCACAGTTGAAACTACAATGATCTTTATTCTAGTTAAATTAAGGTTGCTGTGTTGCTGCTGTAACAAGTAAAATATCTAGGACAGGACTGCAATTGTAGAATGAAGTGTTCATAAGCTTGCTATGTGAGAGACTATAAAAATAAATAATACATAATTATTAAGTAAATACTATCGAAACCATGTCATGATAATGTCTTAATTTAATACAATAAAATTAACAAAAATCCGCCTACTCCGTATAAAAAACTGGACAAAAAAAAACAAAATCTTTACGAAATACTGATCGTAATTTAGGAACTACAAAATAGCCGTAAAAAATTCGAATGATTCAATTTTCAGTACTTCATATTATGGGCGATATCTGGGAGATTGGTTAGACGAGACTTTAAGGGCGTGTAGTACTCATGCAAATGACACCTTTTATTTTGGGTCAAGTGTCTGTAATGTTAAAATATCAGCCATTTACTGAATGCATAGGAAAGTATATACTTTTTGCCTTAGGCTATTTTACATCACGCTACGACCATTAGGAGCCAAGCGAGTTGTTGAAAATGGGTGAAACCACAGCTAGTAAAAAAGTGTGTGTGTACTTATGGACACGCGTTAGAAGTTATACTTTTCTAGAACATAAACGAAAGTCAAGTACGAAAGTAAACAAACATTGGGAGAAGTAAAACTAGCAAAGTTCAGGGTGTATGTTGACTAGCTAACTTCAGGGTGTTGGTTTTTCAAGACGGTGTGCGCGCGCATCGTAAAAATTTACTCTTATCATTTTTCCCTTAGGCGCCAAAAGAAGTATAACTTCAAAAATATATAATCGGCTGTTCCATCTACTGTCGCACTCGCAACAATTTAAGGAACAGCTGTTTTAACATAGAAAAGCCAAAGTACGGGAGGAATGGCGACGGATTGTAAAGCTCGCCACCACCCCTGATGTGACGACCACGACCCTCTGCCAAGAGTGTGACGACGAAGAAGTACAAGTTTTAATATAATAATTTCAAAGCTAGTGTCATAGTAAAAAAATCATTTATGAGTACATTACCCCCTTAAAATATTTTCTTCGTTAAACCAATCACCCAACAGTTCATACAATTTGGAGAGCGTACGTTTATAAAGGACACTAGCGAAGTAACCATTCTTGCCATAGACAAACCTCTTTATCACAGCTGTTAAAATGCACACAAAAACAATGCATCGTCCCTTGTAATAAAGCTAAGTGCGAAAATGGCTTAGCGGGTGGTCCCACTGATGTGGTATAGTTATTATTTTATTTTATGTTGATGGCAATAGGCTCGCTCCTTATTACATGGGAGTTAACCATAACTGGCGAAATGTGGGTGTGCTATTAGCTACCTCTGTGTAACCCTACGAAGATTGCAGGCGTGATGTTTATCTAATTAAATAAGAATAATACAGATACAACTCAAAACTACCGAAAATACCAAAATAAAATTATAGAAATCAAAATGGTAGAAATTAAGACTCGCTTTCGCCGCATAGACATACTTAAAAGTCTTTCTGTATTTTCATCTTAAAAATTTTGACAGAAACATAAGTTTTAAATGCGTTTAGCTTTAATTTTTTGCGGGATTTTTTAAGAAAGTCATCAATTACCAGGAAAATAAAGCTCCACCACCACGACTCAGTGTGACCACCCTCATAATCTTAATATCTATGTCTTACGGTAAAAAAAGTAACGAGACTTGCCTATGGTCGGTTGCGGTAGCTAAATGGCTCTGAAGTTTTTTCTAAACCTTTGACGTAGAAAAATAAATAAGATAATTAATAAAAAATACTTACAAAATTATAATTATTTCAAGAAATCATCGATTTCGTGGCTGTAGTTGAGAAAAAATTTTGAAGGCACTTTTAAATTCATTTTCAGAAACATCAATTTAACTATAGGAGACATTTATAGCAGGTATTTTAGTAACAGAGTAAGAAGCCAAGATAATTTTAAGGAAATGTCTTTTTTTACAAATATCAAAAGGGCACAATATTAAAACATGGCCAAGACATGGTTGTTGATACTTTTAAATTTTGTATGTTTACTCTTGAATTATTGCGTAAATCAGAACATTACAACAATCTTTATTTAGTATTAAAAATATCACACCACTCTGGCTAATATTAATTTTGCCCTAAATCATGAAAATGACAAGATGAAGTAACCATTTCAAGACTGATTATAATTTTCAGAAATATCAATCTCGAATGAGAGGTACATGCAATGGAATGGGAAACACTCGAATACTAGAATATTCTCAACTACAGATACAAAAAAAAAATACATTATTATTTTGTTGTCCTCAACTTTGGTCCCCGGATCGGATCCGTGTCTTACCTCTATCAGTACAATTTGGTAAGCTAATCTATTCGATAACTAACACTGGTACATACAGCGACGAATCAAGCTATACATTTCCAATATAACATGGCCTCGTATTGTATAGATTTCCTGTACAATGTGAGATCCGCATTAACTGTTTTGTATAACTTTATGTGTCGCCGTATGTTCAACTGTGTGAAATGTAAACGAGTATTAATTATGTTCTTAGTCAATGTGATACACCTTTGCGGAACCCTTCAGTGATTACAGGCGTGAAGTTATGTTATCTATACATACATACAGATAAATAAAATTGGAGTATCTGTTTGTAATATTAAAATAACCGCTTTTTACTAAGTGCATATGGATGTATACACGGTACATATACCAAAATCATTTTTTTTACAATTTTTGTCTGTCTGTCTGTTTGTTCCGGCTAATCTCTGAAATGGCTGGATCGATTTTGACGGGACTTTCACTGGTAGATAGCTGATGTAACAAGGAGTAGCTTAAGCTACTTTTTATTAGATAAATAATTAGGGTTCCTTGTAAAAAAAAACCTTGAATCGCGAAGCTATGGAGTATTACCTTTTTGTACTACAATGGTGCCAATTCCCTTGTTTACAAACTAAACCAAATTTAAGTTCAGTGCATCTTTTTCTTTCTGTTTCATTAAGAAAAGGACAGAAGATAAATTTTAGTTTAGTCCTATCAAATTAACCAGCGCCTGACACAAGTTTAGGCGTGATTAAAAGGTTGACTACTAATATTACATCAAATTACGTCAGGTGCCGACTAATTTGACAGGACTAAACTAATATTTATCTTCTGTCCTTTTCATAATGAAATAGAAAGAAAAAGATGCACTCAATTTAAATTTAGTTTAGTTTGTGAACAAGGGAATCGGCACCAATATCACATTAACTTAGACGTTCTTGTGTATCGTTTACACTTCATCACGCGTCCTCCTCGAA
This sequence comes from Lycophotia porphyrea, assembly GCA_950005105.1. Lineage (NCBI taxonomy): Eukaryota > Metazoa > Arthropoda > Insecta > Lepidoptera > Noctuidae > Lycophotia > Lycophotia porphyrea. The sequence goes on along the minus strand of OX465400.1, from coordinate 3,091,820 downwards.
TTGACCAACATGCCATTACCAAAAGCGTTGAAGCAACAAAATTAAGATTAAGTTTGTGTTGTGATGGACAAATGTAGGCAAGGATTACCTTACCTAGTATTTCATACTATTTTTTTCACGGAGTTTTAATGCAATGGAAATAATTAGGGCTAGAAAAATCAAAAGAATTATGTTAGTTAAAAAACACTAAATTACATACGGACCTATTTCAAATAACAAAGAACCGAATCTTGTCTTTTATACATCCCTCCTACATTTCCCCGCCACAACACACGACATGCGCTTGCGCACGATTTCCTGACACTTACACACTACATATGAGTCGGGTTTCTTACGAACCAACCGTCATCGAAGTCCAAGGGCGCGCCGGTTCCATATAAATACATCACAATATATAATTACACACTAAACAGCCTTTTTTTGAGTTTTTTTTTCTTTATTTAGTTTTTAACAATACATAAGGAATTATTTTCTCACTTGTAATCTTATTAGAAGTGGGAAAATTATTTCTTTTGCCTTTTTTTAATGTTCTAGGAGATTAGCAGTTTGTTAATGAAGTCTATACAGATAAATAAATAAAATTGAAATGTCTGTTTGTTATTTCAAAATTACAGCGTTTTTTACTGAATACATATGGAAAGTACTTCATAACATAAAAAAAACATTTGACATCGGTCACGGCTGGACTGATTTTGACGGGACTTTTACTGGCAGAATAGCAAATGTTATAAATATAAAGAGTAACTTAGGTTACGTTTGTTTTAGAAAAAGAATCAGGGTTTCGTGCAAAAAAATAAAACCTATGAAATTGTTAACAAAATCCGATTCAAGTAATATTTAAAAAAAAAATGACTATTTTATTAATCAAAAATATTAAGAAAAAAGGGTAGTGCATTTTTTCTGGGTCGGGTAAAAACTGCTAATATCCTAGATAAATAACAATTTGTATACTTAGAATGTAACTTGTCTGGATTCGTAGTCGCACGAATCAGAATCTCCTCGCATACATTTGTGATAGTACGTGAAAATTGTAACAATGTGTGCTATAACAATAATATCTAACGTCAGACATGCTTGAGGGAATATTTAAAAAGTGTATATTTTGAGGAAGATTTATAAAATTTCAAAAAGGTGTCATAAAAAGTCATTTGAAAAGTCTTTTATAGAAAAAATGTGTAAGAAATTGTCTTTTTTTATATACAAATGATCTATATAACTAGACATTCTTTCTAGAACAAAGATTTCTGTACAGTCGGTCATCACTTTTCCAAAGATCGTCCCAAGTTACCCCGCTCTAACAGGTAGTTAACGAATCTGAATTTTTAGATTTTGATCGCAGTCTGGATTCATTAAAAACACTGAGCATTTGTTAGTGTACTTAACCGCTCTGCTTTTCCCTTCAGTCATCCAGGCGATATGTTTAAAGCCAATCAATCAATCAGCAATGACCAACTGCAAGAAATCTGTCACTACAATCAATAAGTCACCTTAACAGCATGTCTGACTCTCCCCTTAACTCTTCACGCCTTCTCCTCATTGAGAGGTTGTTCCTCATGCTGCTTCTCCACTTCGGTGGTGGGTTTAGCGTTGTTCCAGGGTTGTAGGTCCCCGGAACCGAAGCTGACGAAGCAGAGGGCGCCTGTAATGTATGTTCCTGCGAGGATGTAGAAGACGATCTTCCATTGTTCCGGGGTGTTCTGTGGACAGAAATAGAGGATTATTTGACTGAGCAAAAGATTTATAGTCTATGATTTTGGTAAAGCGGGTGAATATCTGGATTTCATACCGGAATACTGCTAACAGAGCTTTTTGTTCAATGACTGAACTACTGAGGAGCTCGTGGCTTAATAATAACAGGTTTGCTGCGTTTGCCTAAGTTAGTCCGTAGATGGGTGACCAGGACCACCCATTACATACCGAGTTTCCTGGTCCAGACTGTAAATCTTTGTCAGTGGTTACTGGTAGTCAGTGACTCGAATGTCTGACAACCATGCAGTCCTACCAAGGGGTTTCGTATTACCCAGTACTAATTGTGTTGTGAAGGTCAGATAAGCAGTCGCTCCATGTAAAGTACTGGTAATTCAGCTGCATCCAGTTAGACTGGAAGTCGACCCCAACATAGTTGGGCAAAGCCTAGGTAAATGATGAGATTTGACTTACAGTTTCCTTAGTCAGTTCCCCGACCATGAAAGTGGACAGCCAGCCGCCGAAGGAGGACAGAGTGTTCGCCAAACCGAAGATTGTGCCTGTAATATTATATTATAATAATCAGTACAGGTAGGTATATTTACATATAAATTTATAAAATGTTATCCTCTAGGTGGAAAGACCTTGTTTCTAACTTTTCCTGTTTACTTTCAATGTTATCCACCAGAAAGTCGGAATATATCCTACGAGTAGTACTATAATGGTAAGTACTAAAACTATTTAAATGTCACAACATAAATTGAAAGTTAGTTATTATTTTAGAGAAATGTACAACAAGTAAAATACTGGTATTGAGCTGCATCCGGTTAGGCTGCAAGCTAGCCCCAACATAGTTAGGCAAATGCATCATAGATGATGATGATGAATGTACTCACCACTGAAGTTAGGCGCGATATCCAGTCCATTGCCGAGGTAGCCGGCAGTCACAGCGCCGTTGATGGTGAGCGCTGACGTGAAGATCGCGATGGACCACACGCGGTCGCCGCCGAGGTACGCCTGAGCTATCATCAGCAGACCTGGCAAAATATATTTTTGGTTTAGAAACGTAACAATCTTCACGATGCAAGGAGGCCATAGTGTATAGACGTCCAATTTCAACAAGGGATACATCAAGTTTCATGGATTGGTGTAAGCCCTGCAGGATTGAGAAGAGTCCGATTTATTTACACTATAAAGGTTGTAAACAGACTCATCACGAAGCCGTCAACCAAGCATTCTGTACATCAAACTAAGTAACTCTACGCAAAAATTATATTGTTGGGAAACGACTTTTTTTTTTGGGGTGACAAATCACGTTTTACGGTAGGAGTCAATGTAACGCATTCAAAACATTATGCTGATGGATGGATTGAATAGTACGGGAGCCGTGAAGGCGTCTTCAGTAAAAAAAATACATTAAAAACACGTATTTAAAAAAAAACATGTGAAAATGGAACTTTGACACCCAATATCTCCGTAACTAGAAGGTTCCCAGGTATAGTCTAGACCAAAAAAAAATGATCACAATGACGGGGAGAACAAGTGCCTTTCAGCTTCGTTAAGAGTCTTTTACACCCTTTAGTTAAATCATCTTTCCAATCAGTACCGGCATTAGGTATGTGCAGTTTACTCAACATTGCAAGACATTGCAAGTTATAGATCATACAGGAGCTACCCTTGAGGTTCAGTCGACACTGATAGATACTTCAGTAGGTACATTATCTACGAGATAACGAGAGTCCAAATCCGCATCAGCAATTTGTCCGTACCGACCTCTAAACACTTTGCACTATTGCAGTCAAGTCTGAATGCCTGAATCATGTCTAGAAGTGTGGTGATTTCGTGAATTAATTTCTACTGGTATTGCAGCTAGCACTTACCGGGCAGTCCTACAGCGAGTCCAGTGAAGAGTTTCCTAGCGGCTGTGGTGGACAGCTTCCCACTCCGTCTCAGCGAGTCGGCCAGCACTGACGATGCGAGGGCGCACAGGTACTTGCCGAGGTACGGCAGAGAGGAGAGGAGGCCGTTCTGTGGACAAGAAAGGAAGATTATAATTCAGTCGATTTAAAAGTTGGTTTTCTTGAACTTCAAAAGGGATATATACTTGAGCTGAGGCCTGGTGGCCTACCATGACGTCATAAAGCAGGACTAATTCCAGTGTGAGAAAGAGACAGCGCTAGACAACTTGTATAGCTATCTCTTTCCCACACTGGAATCACTCCTGCTTTAAGACGTCATATTAACCCCCCTGATTTCTAATCGTTTTTCCCGGTAGATAGTGCTAATTCAGACATGGACCGGCCTTAGAATTACAAATCCACAAATATCTTAACAACCCTTAACTAAAAGATACTGAAGATGTTTGCATGTTGATGATGTTTTCCTAAATCAAAACAAAATTAATATTCTAAATCTAACACTTTGAGTTGAGCTCAATTCCCTGAACGTTTTATAAATAAATTGATTGATTGATTGTTTGCTAATATCGAGGCATTGGACTTCGATGTATCCTGTTCAATCGTCAACTCTACATGTAGGTGTATTCTGTTTTTGGCTGGCGTAGGTTTAATTAGCAGTAGTTTTGTTCTATAGAGCACTCGTGCAATGACATATTTTACGTACAGTTTTCGTTATACTATATAGCTGAGGATACATATGCCCGTAGCTTGCACACTAGCATACCAGCTCCTTACACGTGCCAGTTACTGTCATGTGTATACGCTAACTGGCATGCCTGTACCTGGCAAGCAAGTAGATTGCACAACATTTGATTTACTTGCCTGCCTGTTGAGGGAGGGGTCGCGGGGGGTTGCCAAACGGGCACGTGTGAACAGACGCGACAGCTACGGGCATGCCAGTAGCTGAGTCGTTGTGGATTTTCATTTTAGACGCGCAAGAATGGGTACGAGTGACTCACGAACTGTCCTGTGTATACGCGATGGTAATACTGGCATGCAAGGGCATAACTTGCATGCCTGTATTACTTGCAAATGTATCCACAGTGTGCCATTTACTTGCACATGGCGTTAACTAGCATGCAAGCTACTGCTCCATTTTACAGGCATGTGTATCTGGTACGTGCAAGGAGCTGTTATGCTAGTGTGCAAGCTACGGGCATGTGTATCCCCAGGTTATTAGTAAGTATTGTTTCTATTCATTAACCTATGGGCCATAGAAAAATCTAATTTTACAAATTTTGTAAAGAGGTCAATCAGGTATATAGCGGTCAATCATTCGCCAGTGAATAGTCAGTAATGATGTCCAATAACGGTTGTATTTACTGAAGCCATAATGAACTGAGTTTGATCGACGAGGCCAATGGCGATTGTCAAATTACATTGTCAAGGCTACCGGGTAGCCGATAAAAGACCGGCGCTTGTATTGATGACCGTTGATTAAACTGGAAATGGTTTATGAATGTGTAAGCGTAAGCATAGCATTATCATCATTATCATTCTCCTGCCTTTATCCCAATTTATTTGGGACCGCCGCGCGCCACACTGAGGGCAGCGGTGGCCCAGTGGTAGCGACCCCGAATTACGAACAGTAAGTCGTGGGTTCGAACCCAGGCAGGCGCATTACTTTGTGTAATTTATTTCATCACCACTGCTCTCCAAAAAATCGTGAGGAAACCGGCGTGTACAACAACAAAAAATTTGAAGACTTGTGACATCTACCAACCCGCACTGGGCCCGCGTGAGAGGGAATGGGCTATACATTATAGACCATTCCCTCTCATAGAGAGAAGGCCTGTGTCCCAGCAGTGGGAACATTATAGGCTGATGATGATGATGATGGTGGTATCCACTGAGTGGTGATTTTTGCCCATGTGTCCTCCGACATGCGGCTGACGTGACCAGCCCAGTTCCACTTCAACCTAACAGCTGTAAGACGAGCATCAGCTATTTGGGTTTTGGCTTACATGCAATTGCCTTTCATTTATATCCTTTGTGGCCCAAAATTCTGATCAATAAAAGACATGTATATAAGCATAGTATTATAAGCCTATAATGTTCCCACAACTAGAATAATCCCCCTGTCTGTGGCTGTAAGTCACCACGCGGGCCCAGTGCGGGTTGTTGATGTTACATTTCTTTGAATTATGTTTCTAAAACATGCCTGTTTCTTCGCGACGTTTAAGAGTAGCGGTGATGAAATAATTTACACAAGGCACCCCCGCAAGGGTTAAAACTTCCAACCCCCAACCCGCACCGCGTAAGTCCAGGATATACGGAATAAACGGGAGTATGAAGCAATCGTAGCAAGTGGTGTTCTATAGTTTGTCTACCCCCATAGATCAAGTCGAAAGGAGTTTCAGTGTGTTTACAGAGCAATAAACTGAAATCAAAAACAGATGACCCCACTTGAATGAAACCAATATTCGAAGTATTTTTCAGAATACTGCTACCACAACAATTTTTATGAAGTGTTAACCGATTAGCAGAACCAAAACACTCGAAAACCCCGTTTCACCGGTTAAAAGCACATTTATAGGCTAGGTTATTCACATTTGATGAGTTCAAATTCCATGTATCAGAAAAGAGGCCAAGTATTGATTATTTGACGCCCCGTTCGCGACCTCAGGTGATGCAACTTGCTTCATGCGAGTCGCTCGTTTCCTTCGCGGTACTGTCGCGTCGCCATTAGCTTCACAGCATGCTCTGAACTGCTGCTGAGTCGTGGCATAATATGGGTGATATCAAATCACAGCCGGATCAGTATTTTCGAGTATATCTATCTCATTCTATCACGTGAAGGCGTCAATTGATGGAGCAAGAAGTCCAATCGCAAGCATCCGCATTAATTCCCATCAGACGTGACCTCTCTCTTCAGTAAGTTGCAAATCAAAGTGATCGAAAAGAAAAAGGTGTGTACGTTTAAAATGGATTTCCCATTACCCTAAGCAAAGAAATTGCTTTGTGCCACGAGTTCATTCGTTTCCTCCGTAGTCATTTTCGCAATACGCGAGCCGCTTGATCGCGTAGTTCGTGGCCAAACGGGTCAAGCTAATAGCCTACCAACAAGAAAGTGATTCCTCGAAAGAATACCACAGGAAAAAATATGGTTGAGGAAAAAGGCTGAAAAAATTGAAGGTAGGTATTTATTTACACTTTTTTTATGGTGCTGTGGTCAGCTTATGCGCCATTGGATCGTCAGCATAGATATACAGAAAATATAATTGTCTACAGTAGACATTTGAATGTGGGCTGTGGGAATGGTCAAAAGAGATACAGCGGTCCTGAAACACACAGGGCTAAGAAGGAACATAGGTGGGTTTTAGTCAGTACAAGACCGACACTCCTTTCGGTTCCGCCTAGACCGAGAGAGGTGATTTGATAATTTACCATCCGGAAAAATAGCATTTGAATGTTCAATTTACTTTGTTATTATCATCACCACTACTCACAAAATGGTGAACAGCTTTGTGAGGACATCGGCATGCCCATCAACCAGATTTAAAGACTTGAGGCATCTATCAACGCACCAACCCAACCTTCCGCACGTCGAAGTTGTGGCCGTGTAGTGCGGGAGTTACTTCATTGAATCATCGACATGTTGAAGAAGAATACTGTTACCCAACACCTGACAAAAACCCATATATAGATACGTCTTTTACCAACAGAAGAGCTAATTTCGTGTTATTTTCTTACACTACGCGGAATAAAGCAGATTCTTGCACAATGTTAGGATTCCGCAACGCCTACGCTAGAAGAGAAAGTTAGTGTTTATTGTTATAGCACACCGTTTGACGACCATTTTCCCCAGACAAGTGTAGTGGGCTGTATGGAATGTTCGATTGCAGCTTAAGATAAATTTTATCCAGTGCCTATAACTAAATGTAAATTCCACCGAATTCTTACAGTAAAATTACAGCTATGTGAGCAATTTCAAGTAACATAAGATCAGATACTAGTCTTTCCTAGATTTTTTAAGAGATAATGTTAGGTAGTATGTTATTTTTACGCAATCGCAATCCTACGAAGTAGATCGAAACTTCATTTAAAAAATCTATCATGTATTAAAAAGGGTTAGCATTAAAATATTATAGCTCCTGGCATGTCCTCCGAAGCCTGCCATGGCCGGATCCATGCGAATTACTAAAGAGCTGACTCAGCAACTGGACACTGAATAAGGGAACACGGACGGACAAGTGGATTCGCAATAATTTTCATTAATTTTGACGACCAGCAGAACTATTTTGAATTAATTTAAATTATACTCAGCGGATTAAGTAAGGTGATGATTTTAAATGATTGTTTATTATAAAAAAAAAAACAAAGCCTTGAATTTGGAACAAATCATTCTGACGGATAAGAGCCTAACTTGTAATTCGTATATTGACATTCTGACAAAAATCCTGGAAGTGGAAGCTCATCGGAACATCATCACCTCATCTGTGTTCAATAAATTGGGATAAGGGCAGGAAAACGATGCTGATAACATTGGGTTTTATACTACTTATCATCATATCAGCCCGGAATCACCCACTGCTGGGTACAGACCTCTCCTTTTTTCTGCCACACTTCCCGGTTCCGTGCGTCCCTTATCCAGGTGTTGCCCGCGACTTTGACGATGTCGTCAACCCAACGAGCCCAGGTTTCTATGGCCTAACCTTGGCCATCATTCGGTCAAAGCCTTGCTCCATCGGCCATACTACAACGCCATCTCAACGGAAAATTCATTAAAATAACGATAGGGCCTATACTTCACAATATTCAAATAAATCTACACGCCTTAATTTAGACATTATTATTCATACCGTAACCACACAACACCATGACACACATTGCCTGATATTTCTAAATAAAACTGCACTCAGTCACAATATGGCGAGACAAATCACTTTTCCTTTCGCATATCCGTTGTGAGCGTTACATGAGTCATCCGTCTAGTCAGTAAGGATGTTCTCTGAATTCCATTATGTCTTTACGATCCTTATTCGGTGCTGGGACATGATTAAGTCGACCGTCCACTGCTATTAAGGATGTGCAGGGCGAAGCTCGCCGGTTCGCCACGTTAGCTGGGAGTGGCAGTGGCCGAACTCACTTTTTTTTTTCGCGGGGGATCCTTGAAAAAGGTCACTTTGGTTATAATACTGGGGAGTGTGGAATTTCTACCTCACTAAAATCAACACATATGAGAGGAGACACCGTTTCCTCTTAAAATACCTGAACGGACACTCCTCTGCAAGGCCTGTTACGGCACATCTCTGGGGAGATTGTAAAGAAGTTTCGCCTGAGCCTAGCTGTGCAAGTATGCACGGCAGGGATGATCCTGTTTACGTTTTCTTATAACCTTTTGACCGCTTGTGTCGCATTTATGCGGCACATATTTCCGAGCCCCTACCGCTCGTGTCGTATTTCTGCGACAGAGAACATGCATGATTTTTTCGTTCTATTTTCGTTCTATTAACTGCGTGGTACAGCTAAAACCATTATTAAATACTCGTAGAGATATTACTTACAACAATTATTTAAAATTATGTCTCGCAGCTCTAAGTATTGAAAAAGCATATTTATTGAAGGTATTATTTTATCGTTTTGTGGCCGCGCGCGCGCTAGGGGCACAGCAATTGATATTTAGCCAAGCTTTCAAAAGCTTAAAGCCAGAACCTCCAAAGAACTTCTACCCCTCCGACACCATATAGTGGCCTATATGATTGTAGCACCACTCACACTGGGTCTCGTAAACTCACGACGACGGCAAAATGGGGGCCGGTAATTGTACCTATAATCCGTCATTTTGCCATCGTGTGTTTTCAGCAGCTTACGTACTGGACGTGCAATCAATTGACTACTTTTCTGACCAGACGATGGCTCACTTCCTGGAGTGCCAATTGAGAAGAAAGCCAATCCGAAAAAAAGAAAAAAAGTAGGCTACTAAGGCCGCGATCAATTTCGTTACCTACTGATCCAAAATCATCTAGTTACCTAGAAAAATCTACTATGATCGATTCTAAAAGAAGCCAAAGCGATGATAAGCATACGTAAATAGCTTAGCCGCTGCTGTAGAACAACGCTTTATCGCCTTTATGATCCTTATTCGGTGCGCCGGCGCATTATTATCGCTGTATCAGCTCGTTAAATTATGCTGTTAATGGATTTTATAGCTGCTTAGTAACAGGAATGTGGGTGATTAATTGAATTAAGTGATAGGTAAAACCTGAAAGAAAGTGTGGTTGGTGATTATAGTTATCATAGGCTCGAGGAGAATGGCTGTCGTTTTACAGTCAGGCTTGCTTGTACCTCAGATCACTAAGAGCATATTTCACTAATAAAACTCAATACAATCAGCACATCGAAGTGAGGTGGGACGTCCCCAGACTCGGTGGAGCGACGATCTTCGCAGGGTGGCTGGTGGCAACTGGACGAGTGTTACCGCGAATCGAGTTAAATGGCGTGTGATTGAAGAGGCCTATTTCCAGCAGTAGACCGCTGTAGGATGATGTTGACAATGATGAATGAGAAACGGCCATCAGGAACTCTCAGTTTCAATATTCCTTGGCAATTATGACACTGACGGCTCTTTGATCGTGGTTTAAATGTCTGATCGTATTCGTTTTCATTTGTGGAATTCGCTAAACCATCGTGCTGTTTCTGTCAATCGTTTGAAGGTGACAGAGGGAGAATGATGGTATGAGCACAATGTATAAACTTGAATGTAGTTAGGAATGTATGATGCAATTGGGGCTGAATCATCAAATAGCTACAGGTCACGAAGTCACAACCTTATCACCTTTTTGTTAGGTAGGACATAAGCCTATTATTTTCCCTACACTAAACAGCATTATGGTGAGTGAGCATTTGAAATACCTAATGAATTTAATAATAATGTAGTATATGGCTGATTCACTGCCAGTTATCACTCAGGTACACACGGCGACACATCAAGCTATACATTTCCAGTGTAAAATGGCATCGCTTAGTATAGATTTTTTCGTGTAATGAGAGATCCGCTTATACTGGTTTTGTATAGCTTGGTTGGTCATAGTAATAATAAGTAATTGTTTGCTTCTGAACATAGTTTTTAGCTTTTGGTGACCCAGCCACCTTTAGATAATCATCTGTCTCGCCTTTTCCCTCTGTTGGAGTCGGCTTCTAGTCTAACTGGATGCAGCTGAATACCAGAATTTTACATGGAGCGACTGCCTATCTGACCTCCACAACTCAGTTAGTACTGGGTAATACGAGACCCCTTGGTAAGACTGGTTGTCAGACTGGGCTGAATAACCTTTAACGACTGTCAAATATCTACAATTGCAACCCGGAACCAACGGCTTAACATGCTTTCCGAGGTACGGAGGAAACTCGGTATGTAAAGTGGTCACCCATCCACGAACCAACCTAGGCATACGCGGCTTAACCTGAACATTGACCCGAGCGACTTATTACAGCCACGAGCTCCTCCAACTTTATAAAGTCCTCCTCGAAAATCCAACAGGGTGACTTACTCTACGCATTTACGTACCCGAGAACAGGCTTAGCCGATTCACTTAGTCATCACTTAGGATTTCATACCACAATGGTACTGAATATGTATATATATTTCCCCTAGCAACTACTTAACCTGTGAAGGGTTCGAATCAATGGAGATGCCTTTGTCCCGTTAAAGGAAAAACATGGTCGATATTGCAAGTGAGGTTTGTTCATAATTTTTGTTTGTTTGCACTGTAAAGGTATGATTCCGAACCACGCTGCACGCAGAAGTGCTGCCGCGACACTACTGGTCCCCATACAATTTCTATAAATTCAATATATATTATGAGATTACATTCCGAGCTAGGCAGCAATGTCGCGGCAGCAATGTAAGCACTGCTGCTTGTTGCCGAGTTTGAAATCCTACTTTAATACTGACCGACTAGTTGGCAACAAACGATGATTGTCCCCGTGCATGGGGACAATCATCGTTTCATTTTGCAACGTTGCACTCTGCAGATCAATATGAAAAGGATGGCATTTTCCTGTACGTAGAGTTTATTAGTACATCACGATTACTGGTTTAGAATATTTACCAAACTCATATCTATTTCCTGAAAACAACAATCAAATTCCCATACAGTAGACATGCTTCTACGTATGTATGTTTGTTATTTTTATTCGCAAGTTCATAGAGTGAATTTTGACACCTTGGTATGAATGAACAGTAAACTTACTTACACCTTTTTAGAAATTCAAGTTACAGTAATTTAAAAACTAGGTACAGAAGCCAGCACATCAAGCAATTTCTTTAATAGATTTTCAACGTTATCTCTAAGCGTTAGGTTCAAGGTTGGCAAAATCTGACAGTTTCGGGTAGCTTGACCTGCTAGCGTCTGAACTACCAAGTTCACTGACGGCCTGCCACTATTCGCGCTTATGCCCCTAAGTAACAAGGTTGAAGACTGGTCGACAGCAGTGAATTTTCAAAACTCAAAAGCATTTCAGATAAACAAATAAGGCTAAGCTACAGTCACAGACACAAGGCATAATAACTTGTGAAAGTACTGTAGTTGCCCATTCTAAAGCGTAGACCTCTATGGAGAAGAATGGGCAAGAAACTCCATGGACACTCTTTTCAATCGAAATATTGTACAAAATCTTGGTTACATCATTCTGTTGAGATTATACATATGTGAGAGCGATGTAGAAATAAGTACGTGCACGTTAAGAGCGTCCAGGGTAAAAGATTATAGCAACAATTCGGTAGTATATTACGAATACAACAAACAATTGTTAATATAACCAATAAAAGCATGACTGTTGGCTATCTAGCAGTGGCGAAGGTGCCATACAACTCGATTCCTACCAGCTTTCCTTTGAAAAATGGCACAGTCAGTATTCTATAGACAAATATTATAATCACATTAAAGATTTATAATATTATTATATACCTCTTACAAAAATTGACCCTTCGCTACTGCTATCCAGTTTAGAATGTTAACGGGAAAATAAGTATCCAAAATAGCCTAGATTTCCCCAGACAGACAACCAGCCCTATATTCCTACCTATATCAGACAACATTATCAATATCACCCACGCTCTTTATCGCACAATTTATAGTTCTAGATTATGGGAAAAGCTGAATTCTACACTTTCATTTCATTCAAGGTTATTGTGACATTAACGACCACAACCTTGCACTATTGTCTCACTTCATAGCCCAAGACTATGGGGGAAAGCTAAATTCTCCACTTTCATTTAACTCAAGGTCACATATAGATAGACTAGTATTATAGACAAACACTACAAAGCAACCTTGCTCTTCCGACGCTTATGTTAACCATTTTATTTACACATACATCCCAAAATATGGGAAAAGGAAATCTTAAACTTTCTTTTAATTCCGGGTCGTACTTAGACTAGTATTACAGTCAAACACTATAAATCGACCTTGACCTTCAAGCGCTCATGTCACCATAGGGATCTCCAATAAAAGACACACAGTCCAAGATAATATGGGAAAAGTGAAGACTGCACTTTCTTTAACTCAAGGTCATTTCTAGTCTAGTACTACAGACAAACACTACAAACTGACCTTGACCTTCACAGTTATGGGAAAGCAAGGTTATTTAAATATGCGTCACATGTGTTCTTGTGAAATTATGCGAATGATCCAAATAAACCTTGACTAGTAATTAAAAGTTTATTTGGTGTGAACAGTTGACTGTTAAGATGCAAAATTAATAAAACTGGTAGCTGGTATTACAAACCATAAGCTACAAAATATAAAACCATTTTTATCATAATAGTATTACAATCAGAAAATTCATTTCCTGATGGTTAAAAACGTTTGAGCCTAGGCCTACACCGCTGGGGTCTAAATCTACAGGCATGAAATAAAGTGCCCCAGTTCCTTTAAATAAACAAAGCCTAAATAAGAAAAGGGTTATATAGGGCATGGAAATTTGTATGGAATTTCGTCCTTTTTGATTTTGAGAAACGTCAATGGGCAAAGGGATTCTTGCACAAATCAAGCCGAACCTTTCTTTAAAACTCATACGCAAATATTCTGAGCTGCAAAACGTTTCCAGTATTTCGAAATCAAATTGTTTCACCCTCCCTTCAACAGCCTTAAGCGACATTCAACCCGATCCTGCAACACCCCACATCAAAGTCCGGGTGACTACGGCCGACCCTAGCCTCCGTTTCTCGGTATCAATTACGACCACCCATCTACGTATTTTCCAGTGAAGCGGTAAAACCCATCCGGCACAACTGTTACTATTCCCTCACGACCCTTCGGTATAGCGGTTTTTGAAGCAGTTGATACAAAGGAATCTTTTATAGTGTGTCAAGAAAATAAAACCAATCTCAATTTTTTTTTGCAGTGAGAATATACATGTTTAAATTAAAGCGAAACTCAACATCTTCGGATTTTCGTTATGTAAGGAGTCTGGAATATATGAAAAAAATCTCAATACACTACCTACTGAGCCGACTACTACCTACTTTCTACTGAGGATCTTTGGGGAAATAAACTGTGGTTTGTTAATTCAACAGTTGGTCTCTTGATAAAAACGGCCCTGGCGACATACCAGGTCTGATGGTAGCAAGTAAAATACTAATAACAACAAACCAAATAATACTTCTTACTTAATAAGGTCAAAACCAGTGATTCATTAAAGTCTAGTATCTTGGCCCCTCGCTTTGCACTTAGCAGCAAACTAGTACTCAGAGATATGCAAATGTTGTCACGTTGAACTATAAATCAGATTAAAGCACATTTCCTTGAGATCGAGATGACTTACGACTGCCTAGATTTCGAGGACAGCTACTAAGAAGCACTTAGCTCTGCCAACTCTTGAGTATCACTATGTCTATGTGTATTTTTTACCCTGTCTATTATAATATACCGGTAGAGCAGACGTTTCCACGAGAGGAGATCGTATATCGTCAAGCGTAATGTGAGATGTCTCCAAGTAGAAGGACCGACGACCTTACAAAGAGGGCTTGAAAAAACTGGGTGCGAAGGGAGAGGACCACATGTTGTGTCACAGCTTAGGAGTTCGGGAGTGACTTCTATTTGGCAGTGGACTGCGATCTGCGACCCTCGATTGAACCATCCAGCAAGTCAAAGCGAAAATATCTATCAACATCGTGAAAGGCCTTCATAATTCATACTTTTACTTTACTTTACTTAATATTTATTATGAATCATAAGTAGGTACAGAATACAGGTGTTAAATAATAAAAATTTAAGCAGCTATATCCCGACCAAATAGTTAATTACATAGAAATTAAATTAAATACATTAACAATACATTATCATTACAAATTGTTAAATTATTAAAATTTCCCATAATTATAATAAAGAGAAAAATAAACACAAGTAGGTACACATCAGAGGGCTATAGAACGCATTATGACTGAGGGAGGCTGTATTGGAGTAGTGAGTTGTCTGATAGAAAGTCTTTTAAAGAGTAGTAGCATTTGTTTACTAACAGATCATGGATCGTATATTTAAATTATGCTATTTCTTGAATTTTCAGTCCACCACCACGGGCATCCAAACCAGTTTTTCCCCATTCTGCCTCATTAGGGTCAGTCACTTATCCATTAGGTAAATAATCGACGTAAAACCCAGTCGGACCAGTACAGGATCTACAAACATGATCTATCTTTTTTCATATCTCTTTACTACGAACACGTACAGTAGACCGCACATCAGTGGTAACACTTCGAACTTCAGCTGGCCTAGCGTAGTATGGAGCTTTAGTAAAATATGGGACTAATTTATACTTGTTTCGTTAACACTGACGTGCGGTCTAAGATACGTAGCAACTAAGTAGTAAGTAGTAACTGTTCATCAAGTCGCGTCTCAGAACTGCATTCTTAAGCTAAAGATAGACCAAACAACTAAGCACTACCGGTTTTCTCTTATGCTTCAGGAATTTTTAACATGTAGTAAAGTTTTATGGAGAGTAAAATATATCCGAAAATGGTCTAGACGTAAATGTTGAGTAATTTTGTTGGGCACGAGTTAGTGTCAAGTCAACTCAGTAAGAATTACGAGCTGTCTTGCAGTTTTTAAGTTTAAATTATTATGTTACCTGTAAATAGCTAGACTATAAATCAACCGCAGACTCGCAACTTTAACCGCAAATACATGACGTTTTTCTCCATACTCGTTTCTATTATGTTTATTTAATTTTTATATCATCTTGGTGAGATATTGAAATTTAATAATCATCCTTTGTGCTGAAGTAAAATATTGATTTATGTTAGCATAAAGAAATACAACAATACAATACAATACACAATACAATACTTCCAACAATAAAAAAAAAACTCATTCAGCGACTGACGGACACACCGCACAACCTAAACTAGGTAATTTAATTCTAGAAGCATGAAACTGCACAAAAGTTCCCTTGTAAAGAAAGTGAAGGTGTATTTTTAGTTAAAATGCATTCCCTAATAGGGTTAAAATTGAAGGGGGGGAAATAAGTTTGTATGGTAGTCCGTCATATTTACCGACGGGAAATCCCATCGGGTCTACTCCTTGAGTCTTGTTTTCATGAAATTCTATACACTTTCACATTCGTGGCCTCTCAGAATTCCTTTCCAGGCGCCATGTTGAACGGTACTTGAGATCCAAAGATTGGAATGATCTTATCAAGACAAAATGACAAAGTTGCGTGCTGCTTGTGTGTCGTACCGTTTCTAAGGCCGTGTTCAAATCAAACATATAGTCAATCGCCGACTGACTGCCTGTTGTTTTTATTTCGTACGTTCATCAAGGGGCTCTTGGTTATACAGGGAGGGAGGGACACCGACACGAAAACGTATTCAGTATGTCGAATCTAGTCATTGGTATGGACTTAAAATGAATCTCAGTACGTCTGTGGTAAGTGGTGACATCACGCGACCTACTTAACCACACCACAGCGTGCTTCTACAAAGCCCTGATGATGACAGATCGAGGCGACAACGACAGTCAGTGTCTGATCGCGGCAAAGTAGAGACCTTTTGGAACTGTACCCGATTCATTGTGTCCCGTGGTCTTGTGTTTAATTATTCTGAACCCCCCACAGAAATTTTGAATTACCTATGGGGTACAGAATGATGTACTGAATACGTATTATCCGTTTTAGTATCGCTGTCTCTTCATCCTTGTATAATAACAGCCGCACGCGCCGTTCGATACTTAACTTACATGCGCATAAGTGTAGAAGAAGTAATTTCCTTTACATATTGGGATCCTTCTCCGAGGCTCGGGAAGTACGTTAAAATATACGAAATAATGACAGCCGTTACGGGTAATTTGAAGCCCGAAAGTCTGACAACCAATCTTACCAAGGGGCATCATATTACCAGTAACTGGATTGTGGAGGTCAGATAGCCAGTCGCTTGCGTTTGGTAGGAATGCGGCCTAAGAAGTCATTACTCCTGCGAAGTAGTTAAGGCCTTTCATCTTTAGCACTTAACATGATTGCACCAAGCTACGCCATTAGGCAACGCTAATTACGCAATCCTAGCAAAGGATCATGTAGACGACAAAACGTTGGGAAAATCATTGGATGAAGTAACAGATGATAGCTGTTTGTAGAATTTAAGCCGTCAATCGTGCTGTATCTTTGTTCTTGTGGTGGCATCATCATTTACAATCGTTGCTGGAATTATGGCTATTGAATTTATGAATATATACATTTAAGCTCTGGTAAAACTGACGTGAATCCCGCGTGAAACGCAAGACGAAATTCGCTAGAGCCGATTGTGATAGCTGACCTGTTTAGAGATGTTAGAACACTATTCTTTTTCTACACAGATCAAATATTCCCATGGGCTATGCTCAACCATGAAAGTATATAAAGGATATACTTCATCATCATCATCATCAGCCTATAGCAGTCCACTGCTGGACATAGGCCTGGATATACTTGCGATGACGTAAATATAGTATTGTTGCATTAGCTCTTGTGACCGACCTTGTGGTTACAAATGGGTCGATTACTGGTCTCTGCCCTTGCAAGGGACCGCTTATAATGCCGGTTCACTTCAGCTAATTGAACTTAGGAAATGCAATAACAGTGATGTTACTCGACAATGACAATAATTATTGCTCGTGCGATATTTGTAGTAACCAGTATAGTTAGTATCAAGTGCTTGCCAAGTTTCTACTACCATTTCATCTTTCTTCTGCCCTTATCCTATCCCATTTAGTAATCTAGGGGTCTGCACAATATATCATTTCTATATTTATATTTTTTGAAGTGAAACTTCTAATGCGACTTCCAACAAGGTTGCGTTAAACGTTGAACGCTACCATGGAGGGGGTATGAAAGCACTGTTGCGTTGAACGTTCAACGCTCCTGGGGAGGGGCAATAGAAAGAGACAGAGCGAGAGTGAATGCGTGGCACTCGAACGCATGCGCGTAGTAAATCTGTAGTTCACTAAAAATCTATTTCTACCCCTTCCTATTTTCATTTCCACATTACGAAGTTTCACTTCTTCCGCGCGGAGGGACTCCACGCACTATTTTTTTTTTTTTATTCGTCATCTCAAATCACCACCTTTCTAACCATAACATCTTTCACAAAGTGTAGAACTTCTAAATAAGTACGCCATGTTGTAAACATAAATATAAATCGACATTCAGCCAGCCCAGCCATTGGTATTGGTCTTTGTAATAGCGTCTTGTGTTTTAACAAAGGAGAAAAACACGTACGTTATCATTATTTCTATATTTCTACGGCAGTTACATCGGCTTTTAGGACTTGGGTTTAGCATTGCATCATAAAGTAATAATTTCTCACAGCTGTCCGTCCGACAAAAGGGCTCCTGTCTAAATTGCTGAGCAGACAATTCCTACCAATCATGTGGATCTGGTGCATCCTGCGCTCATGAGTTACTTCCTATTGATACTGGCACGAAGTGGACTTTTATGAGTCATGGAAGATTCCAAAGATAAGGCATTTATGTATAAGCATTGCTTTTATTATGCACATGCAATTTAGGTGTCCCTTCGAGTAAAATAGACATAATGTAATGTTAACTTTATACACAATTATTCCATCCCAGAAGACATTAATTGCTTTCCTAAAATTTAATCATTTCCTTTCTGCAACTTCATAAATCAATTGTACATCTACTCGCAAACTTGCAAGTCAGGGATTTTTGTATATCTCAATATGCAACAAAAATAAATTGTTACCTTTCATTCCATAAAAGACCACATCCAACATATTCTAGGTGAAGCAATTTGTATTACACTGCAACTGACGTATTAATAATGTAACCACGCTTCAGAGATTCGCGGGAAAAAACGCAGTTTTTGTGCATTATTTTAAGCTAAAAATATTGCTTTATGTTTTTTTTTTAATTTGAATGGATTATCTGAACAGAGATCTATATTATAATACTGGAAAAACCCACCAGATAACTAATGCAAAAACATCCTTGTGTCAAAAACCTTTTTGTGTCAGCCTTATTAGATATTTTTTGCCACTTACGTAAGTTAGTCTTAAAAGTAAAAAAACAAATACATTGGACCTAACATATTTATTATTGCTCTAGAAGTAAGTTAATTACCTTACAGAACTTTATTTACTTGTTTTGCTGCAAAGGTGGCGGCAAAAAAATTACGATTTTCTGTTTTCCAATTTCCTTTACAACTTATCAAATACATGCTGAAATAGACAAAATACACCGGAAATGACGTAACATTTATAAGATAATAAAAACTGAAGCAAAACTGATAAAAATACACGACTTTAAGCAATAGCGACGCTATTTATATCAACCCGAATGATATCAAGATAACTGTGGAAGCTTCGAGGGACCACTTATCTGATAGCGAACTAATTTCGCTGACAGGGAATTCAGAAATTCCACGGGATAATGTGTGGCGTCATCTTGCTCGACAACAGTGTTTATCGAGGTGTAGACCACTTCATTCCCCTCAATTTCCGAGAGAATGCATTCGTTAATTGCTGCAGCTTGATCATTTTTGGGCGTCAAAATGGCCTGCTCACACACCCAAGAACACTTATCTGATAGCGAACTAATTTCGCTACTCAGTGATATAGTGGCTGATAAAATAAGTTTACCAGTGATAAGCGTCCAGTAAAAAATGGCAGTTAAAGCATAGATGTCACAATTATTCGGAATAATTAATGTGGCACCAATTTTGGCTCTACGATGGACAAAAATAGGTCGAATAGAAAGATTTTTACGGATTACCAACTCGTACTCGATATAAAGTATATTTAGGATTATCCGAGTGAAGCGCAGGCCACACCGCTAGCTAGCGAGCGAGCAAGCGAGCCGAACGAGGCATCGTTTGACGTCTTTTCATACTTTGGCTCACACCGAGGGCTACCCAAAAAGCTGCACAAAGTATGAAAAGAACCTTGCCCGCCTCGCTAGGTAACTGGCTGGCGGTGTGGCCAGCGCTTAAAGGCTGGAAGATATAGGTATCGAGTCTGGAGATAAATATCCCATCAATAGATGAATACTATGATCATGATTGACAGTTCGGCGTAAATATAATAAAAGAAGGATGAAAAGCAGCATTTATACCGAAAATACATTCTACAAAGCAAAATGACATTACAGACTAAATTAAAATCCTTGTAAAACTCTAACAAGTACGTCATGTGAAGAATTTAACTGGAATAACTCCATTGAGGTCATCTAGGACGAATTTTCAATCCTAGACTAAATTTTATTGAATTAATATTAGTTATATCTAGTCTGTCTATATAAAGGTGGTTTTATCCAGATAAAACCACCTTTTGAGATGTCGTGAGTAACTTTTCAACTAGTTTTACAAAACCAGTGAAACCGGTTAAGCTAATTTAATTTTAGCTAATACATTTGTAAGTGCGCAATATGCATTTTTTTATAATGTACTGAAAACTATGAAATGTACTAAAATTAAAATGATTGAATCGATGAGTCACCTCCTTCTGCGAAGCAGTCATGCTAGCGAAGGAGGTGGCGGAGCGTGAGAGGGAGAGAACCTCTCGTCCCAGCCGCCGCGGGAGACGCCTCGGGCGTCGGGGGTCACGTGGTGGCTTCCGGCCACCGTAGACGCGGACCTGTGGACGGAGAGTAATGGGCTAGCTCGCCGTCCGTCCGTCTTTTGACGACAGGCCGTGTTGACGGCGCGTTCGTGTTCCACGCGCGCCTCAAAGAGATGTCAGCAAATAGGGAGGGGCCCGCAAGGGCCGATGCCTGCCAGGGCTGCGGGCTGTTCGAAAGAGATACCGCGGCCCTGGAACACAAAGGGCAAGGAAGGAACATGGATGGGTTTTAGTCAGTACAAGTCTGACACTCCCTTCCGCTCTGCCCAGAGCGAGAGAAGTCATTTGATGATTTCCCATCCGTAAAAAAAAAAAAAAAAAAAAAAAGGCTCCGTACCCAAAGGGTAAAAACGGGACCTATTACTAAGACTCCACTGTCCGTCTGTCTGGCTGTCTGTCACCAGGTTGTATCTCATGAACCGTGATAGCTAGACAGTTGAAATTTTCACAGATTTGCCGCTATAACAACAAATAATAAAAATATAATTTATTTAATAATTAAAGGGGGCTCCCATACCAGAAACGGGTACTTGGCCAGTTTTTGATATTTTGTTTTGTGCATATCAAATTATGAACTTGTTTACCTATAAATCCAGTAGCAAGAACATTTAGCATCATTATCATAATTATCATCATGGGAATCACTAATGTTTGCATTTTTTAACAATAAAATAAACATGAAAACATAAAAGTAATAAACTTAATTCGTTCTATAAGAAAAAAAAAAAACAATAAATATTCGCATTAGCATGTTGTATCACCGACACTGACACATTCATAGAAAAAAATGCAGCCTTTTTATAAGGTAACCATATTGCTAAGTATTTCTCGGACAGTCCGAATTCAGTGGCGAGCATGGTGACGCATCCAACCGTAGCATGACTGTGTCAAATAAAATATTCAAAATTTATTTAAATTAAGTTATTAAATGGAAGGTAACGGATATTTAAATTAATTCAGATGGTTAACTAATTAAACTGATTGGATGTCAGCAAATAACTGTCAATAAAATGACGTGATAACCTCATCAAAAATTAAGCCGAAATTAATTTTATTTAGCAAGCAAATTAATTTAGAATTCTAAATCTTTTCAAGATTTAGAATTTTTAAGCAGCCGGAAGATGTTACTCGGTTTTTTTTTTGCAAAATATGTAGAATATCATTATAATTATCATCTGTCGTTTACGTCAGCACAGAATGATCGCTGATTTTTACCAGCGACGAAAAATCTTAGTGTTTTGGTTCTTTCATGTTATTGATCCATTTTATGAACTTATCAAGTGCAAATATATGGATAGAGGGACGGTACCCGCGTAACCAGTGTGGCATTTTTGGTACAATGCTTAATTTCATAAAAATGTGTCACTAAAGCATTTAATTAAGCTGGTAAAGTTTACATTGGCATCTTAAAAGCATTTTGCTACATTCATAAAGCATGAAAAACTGAACCGTATCTTGTCCTGACTACTTTCTACGTTCGATTTCCAGCAAATTAATATCCTGTTACTTTTACAGCCTTTACCTGGATATTATTTTTATAAAACAAGTTTTACAGGACAAACATTCATTGCACGTAAGTTTGAGTTATACTGCAAATTAATGTATGATAATAATCACGAAGTCTATAAATGAGCTTCAATTCTAAGGTGCAATATAGTGCCTAGTATTCTTCAAAGATTTGAAATTTCAATACTTAATTTAATATTATGGAGGTTAAACTAAAGTTATACTTTGACATTATGATTAAAAAGCAGAATGCACTAAACTCAGAATTATTATCATGCAGAAAAAAAAACACGTTCTAGTCGAAATATTACATAACACAATTAATATTTTACGTTTTTATTATGTTGGCAGTGACATTTCATTAGATTTACCTCTAAAACAACCTATTTCAGTGTTTGAGTAAGATATTCAAGAAGAGCCACAGGCGATGGTTTTCAAACGTTTGCCACATCGATTGAGGTGTGGCAACTTGCTTTTGCTGCTATAAAACCGACCTGAGGTTGTCAACTTTTGGCTGATGCAATAGGGTGGCTGGCTTGCGTGATGCTTGTTTATCCTTTGTAAGTTCATAAGTGATCAAGCGAGATGAAATCAACGGCTCTTTGATAAAAAGGTGAAAATTGTATATCAGGGTCTGCTTTAGGTAACTGTTGGACTTCCACTTCATGTATTTGAGCACACACACATTGGTAGCAACCTGATCGCAATCTCACACAGGTTTGTGATAAAACTGGGTTTTAAATTGAATGTAACTACCTATAAGTGCCTTTTGCAAGCTTGGCTTGCATTCAATAAGTTCTAATAAGTTTCAACAACTTGGTAATTGTAAAAGGTTTGTAATAAAAAGCTACATTTTATGAACTATGGACGTTATACCGATAAATTTGCTAGTACAACCGAGATTTTGTCAAAGAAACAATTTTGCTCATAGGCAGTTAGTTGTCTTACATACACATATCGGTTGGCTTACAAAACATAAGTTAACTAATTTCTATGTTAAAATAAGATTATTTTAAAAGGCTGTTTGTAAAAAACATGAAATGAATTGCAAGTAATGTTTTGCGGCCAGTGCGCATGATCATAAAACCGTAGCAGGCCAGTACTGAACAAAAGCCCCATCAATTATTGTGGGCCTTCTATTTTCTTCTTGGCCACTCTCATGCGCTTCTCGTTGTATATTCATTTGTTTCATATAAAGTAAAAAAAAAACATGTATTCCAAAAGCGATGCTGTGAATAACAATTTTAATAATAGGTCTCATAATTTCGAAACTATCTTTCGATCATATTTCAGCCTTATTTGAGCAAAATAAGAGAATATTTGAATCTGTTATTTTTGTCACTCTATTAATATTCAAATAGGCTATTAGTATATTCACAAGGATGCTGATAAATCCAGATGGAATCAGTTGATCTTTTGGCAAAACCGATTCTAGTTCTATTAATGTTACGGGGTTGGTCGGTGTGATTTCTGCGACTAGGTTATTCTGCATAAGTTATTTTTTTACATTTGGTATGAATATAATAAATCAATGAATATGTAACAAGTTAATTACCGATACAATAACTACCCCATTCTTAACAATGAAAAGTAAATTCTGCTAAAATTGTAAACACAAAGACCACCTGTCACAATTAGAAAATCATGATCGATGAATCAATGACTTAACTGTTTAAATTTCTATGACTTGACATCAATCACTTACTCACTTATTTATGTGACAACTCAATTTCTTTTACTGAGAAAATATGGGGAGTCCCATAGACTTCCTTTAAATACTCAATTTATGTTATGATAGTAGCTCGCTAACGTATTATAGATAATCATCTAGGTAAATCTAAACATGAAAACGTCAAGTCTTCAAGACCTAATTAACGTAAACTCCTAGTAATTGAAGTAAACAATAAACTCCTTTGAATAGCCAGCACGTGAGGCAGTGATAAACAATGAAAGTTCTAGCAACAGATGGGTTAATAGCAGGAAACACGAGGAGGCACGTGGAGTAATAAACACTAATAATCAACTCAGGCTAAGTTGGTACAGAATGAATATGCAACCTTGTACTGCGTTTAATACAAAGACATGTTTTAATTACGATGACTACAAAGTAATAAGGACCGCTGAAGTTTTTATAACATTAAACGAATAGAACGATTTGTGATGTAAATTGGCCTAAATTTACTAATAATTTAAGAGACTCGATAGAAGACCGAGCTCGGCTACAAAAAAAAACGAACTAAACCCTGGGAAAAACCAGAATCACTGAAGGCAAAAGAATCCTTCCAATAATTAGCTAGGTGTGACAAAATCGCGTAAAAGTAGCGCAATTTCCCTTCACCATTTTGAGAAAATCGTTTTATATGTTGACTTCTTACTTAAACCGCAACGCGAGAAGCATACGCATAACCATTTGACCACAGAGCTTTTGAAATGCAGTATCTTTTTATTTTTTTAATAAAAGCTCGTTTCAGCCAAAAAAACCTATAAAAATTTTGTAAACACCATTCAGAATCTCCAAAAGGTATGTTAATATTTAAATGTTGCACAACAACCGTGCAATAATTTGCAAAACAAATAAATATTATTTGGCAAGAACTGTCCTTTCGCTGCTCTCAGTATGGTCACCGTACGAAACCGTAAGTGCCGCGACGTTCATCGTAGTGGGGTGGTTAGATCAATGTTTATTATAAATCTTATGCTTTTGATATAAAGTTGAAAATAAAAGGTTTTTTTTTTATCAGATTGGCTGTAGGTTTTATAACAAGACGTAACACGAAGGTCTGAAGTAGTTATGGACGTTGAACTCTCGTTTTTTCCACTTTTGCTAATATTTCCCAGTTTAATAATGCTTAATTAGTAAATTTGCTATTAATTGCTTATGCAATGTAATCTATGAAGCCGATAGTTGTTTAAGACGCAGTAAGGAATCGGCCATAACCAGCCTATGATATGCCTGAGACACACGCCTCCTCTCTATGGGGTGGGACTGGGAATGGACTGAATTCCATCACGCAGGCCCAGCGCGAGGTGGTAGATGACGCATGCTTACGATTGGTTATTTGATTCTAAGACATGTCGGTTTCTTCACCGTATAAGAACGTCACATCACGGTAATTATGGTCTTTACCGAAAATACTTCTCATTTGCAAAACGTCAGGCTCGTTAAACTTTTGTGAACGAAGGCCATGGTCAATGTTGATTACTGATTAGCATAGGGCATTGAGTTGTTTGTCAGTTGTCACACACAATAGTTAAGTGACGTAACGTTTTGCCAAATAATTAGACATCCGATGAGACAGATCTTTTTTTAAATACACAAAAAATCTTTTAACAGATTTCCCATAAGAATAACAAGCAAGTTTCAATATGTAACTTGGGCAAATGTTTTTCACATGGTGATAATTTAACTATGACGTTTTTGGCCAGTCTTCTCAAATATTGATTTTGACACGAGAAAATGAATTGTTATCATAATCACCTATTCCAATCTTGGTGTTAATTTTAAACCACACAGTGTACCTAACTTATTGAAATCATGTATCAAATTAGCTGACATACATTACTTTTCAAATCGACCCAAAGTCAAAGCATTTGTTAAAAGGGACTTTTCAATTGTCAAAAACCAAAGTATGAAGCCTAAGTTCAGTCACAAGGATAATAAACCGTGAAAGTACGTGGTGTCTATACAGGGTGTAAACAGACTCTTCACGAAGCCGTCAACCAAGCATTATGTACATGTATGTATGTGCTGGGAAACGATTTTTTTTTTTTGGCTGAAACATCACGTTTTACAGTAGGACTCAATGCAACGCACTCAAAACATTGTGCTGATGGATGGATTGAATAGTAAGGGGTCCTGGAGTTGTTTAAAGTAAAAATCTTACATTAAAAAAATGTATTTAAAAAAAAAACTTATGAAAAAGTTGGAACTTTGACCCCCAATATCTCCGTAACTAGAAGGTTCGGACGACGGAATGACGGGGAGAACAAGTGCATTTCGGCTTCGTTAAGAGTCTGTTTACACCCTTTAGACTCCTTAGGATTTTACACTCTTAAACATTACAATAAAAATAATAAAAAAATCTACCACTAAAAGGTCCCTGAAGAAACCTGTACAAAATAAAAGAAAAAAAACTTACATGTTTGATGTTAAAATGCAAGATGCTCTCGATGTAACTCGGCAGCTGGTTGACGACAGTGAAGTAGCCGAAGACTGAGGCACCATGAGTGATGATGATGGCCCATACTGGTGGAGACATCAGCATTTTCTTCCATGGCACTGGCATGTGCTGCGGGAAAAGAAGAGATTTCATTGTTAAAATGAGTTTTAGAACATTTTAAAGGTAACCCTGCGCCCCCTAACCCTAAATAACTCGTGGGCAGTTTACAGGCTATTTATGAACGTAAAAACAAGACAAAAGAAGCATGAAAATGTAACAAGTGGCGTTCTGTACTTTCTGCCAGCCCAGGCAAACCCCTAAAATGTATACATGTACATGAAGCCTATCAAATTACTAGGAATAGAATATACTTCATTTTACACCAAACGTGATTCAGAGCTATCTAGGCTTAGCATTAGACGGCAAGCTAACACCTTAAGAAACATTATATGTGATGATTAATGAAACAGAGAAACGAAAAGGGGCATTTAATCAAGTGTATACATAAGCATTTCCTTGCATGCGTTAATGTATTATGTATGATTTTATACATTTTTCCGTGAAAAACCAATTTCCCATGTTTCTAATTCAGAGAATTGAACCGATGTGTATACACTTGCTTATCATTCAGAGTTGAGTCAGCTGACTAGCTATGATGTCATTATTAGTGCACTTCTCGAACATTCCTCCCCCTCCCGCTCACCCGCTTTTAATTTGGACTTAAACATAACTGGCGTAAATGTGGGTGTACTATTTGGAACATTCTGCCTAACCCTTCGGGGTTTACAGGCGTGATGTTATGTAGGTATGTATGTTCTGTAACAATGAAACATGAGCAACATACCTGATACTATTGTGATAGTATACTAGAATGATGTCACTGTCGAGTCAAAATATAGATTTTCTGTTAAAAAGGTTAGATGAAAGAACACCAATTAGACTTCGTCGCAGCATTTTTTAAGCATACTTTTGGCTTAGAAACACCAGAGGCAAGCAGTATGGCGTGTTTAATAGCAGAAACACCGAATCAGATTTTATTAATTTCAGTGTAATGCTTTCACGCAGACCAGGGTTTATTTTTGCCCAAAACTAATCAAGTTTCTATCTAATTACAATCAACATAAGACCAGATACACCATGTATGGAGGAACTAGTGCTTGCCAACTGGCACTACACCTACTCTTTTACTGGCACCTCGCCAAGGAAATACTTGTAATAATGTATAACAGTTGTTGCATACATTTGTTTACATGAAATAATAATGTATTGCTATAAGAAGATCTATGGTACACACGTTATCAAGCTACCCGAAACTGTCAAATTTTCCCAATCAACCTTGAACCTAATGCTTGAGCGATAAAATTGAAAATCTATTAAAGAAATTTGACAGATTGTAATAGCTTGATGTGCTGGCGTCTGTACTTGCCCAATAGATCCGAAAGGCAGAGTTGTATGTCGGTGGTGGTAGACCTGGTAGTGGTGTGTGTGGTACACTCACTTTTAACCAGATAAGTTTGAGTATAATGTAATAGGGTCTAAGGCCCCCGTAAATCGGGGGCGAGTCTATTGCCATCAACCGGGCACAAATTCTGCCTGCTACTAATAAAATACAAAGATACTACCCGATCTGGAAATCGAACCTAGAACCTCATGCTCACGCTCCGCCTCCCTCATGCACGCTCATGACCAACGAGGCAGTATTTTCTCTGCAATAAAAGGTTGAATGCCACATCCATAGACAAAATACGACGCCTACAATCAACATATGTAGCCGTACTCGCAGTTCTCAGAATAGCATGGAATTTATTCCGTAAGGAAAAAAACGTAAGACAACCATTATTACAACGATGCAATGTTCAGTGGAATTTTAATTAAAAATAACATAAATCTCAGTATTACGTACAATTCTGAATGCTGTAATTATGACCATTAAAATGTTAGTTGAACGCTGAAATTATGTGTGGAGATTGCTAATCAGCATCGTTATTCGTAGTCACATTTCAAACGAATAAATTCGATGTGACATGAACACGACATGAATAATAAACTAAAAATACTAGGTTTTTTTTAGTAGTACATCTTAAGATATTAAGAACGCTTGACACTCTGGCTAAAACAGAAAAAGACGTAGGTACATACAAAGCGGAAGAATAATAGGACTTGTCTCAATTAAATTGAGACGCACATGGTCGACCTATTTTGAATGTCACGAAAAATTCAAAAACGATTCCATGAAATAAGTAGAAAAAATACGTATACTATATAATGTCATGGTTTTCAAAAGACTTCCTAAAACACTGCGAATCAATCTGCCAATACTTAACCCATTCACTGCCCAGTACTTCACGAAAACTTCGTGAAATTCGCTCGCGTGCTCACAACCCGAATCCGAGTCGTCGTTATAATGAACTATAGATGACTTGCATTCATGGCCAGAACCCGACTAGCGAGTCCATAGCTACGGATACGGTTTGTGCGAACAAACAAATTATTGTTCGACTCATAGGCACTGAATGGGTTAAGGAGAATATCGCTATAGAAACTTACGTTTTTATTATACCTATTGTATTTTATTTATGCCATGACCACAAAGTTGATGTCATATTGTGGTTTTGTTTTTTGTTACTGATACTATAAGCCTACGTCATCCCACTGCTGGGCAAAGGCCCCTTTGTTCCTGATATTATATTATTATTATTTAATGTACCTACTCTTAAATAATTGTTTGTTATCTGTTGTTAGTCTTTGTTTACAGTCAGTCGGTATTGAATGTCTATTTGTTGTCATTTGTTTGTTTCAGTTGAATAGCAAGATCATCGATATTGAGTGCACTAAAGTACACTACAGTGAAATACACACAGGCAATCATCGGTGTATATTTCTTATTTTGGAATTCATGAATGCTTGGTTGTCTGTCAATGACACTTAGCGATACCTAATGGATGTAGGAAGACCCTTAACGAAGCCGAAGGGCGTAATTTGTTCTCCTCATCATTGCCACATTTTTCGTTCTGGACCATACTTGGGAACCTGCTAAACTTGAAGTTCTAGTTACAGTCACAACTTTTTTTATAAATGCCAGTTTTGAATGTTATATTATAACGTTACTTCAAATACCTCCACAGCCCCGTACAATGCATCCATCAGCACAATGTTTTATTGAGTCATACCGTAAAATGTAATTTTTCACACCAAAAAAAAAGTTGTTTCCGAGCAATATTTTTTGGGTAGACTTGCCAACTATAAAATAGGGAGGGGATACGTTTATGATCAAGAATAAAGTAAGTGGGAATTTTTTATCAAAGCATGTTTAAAAACAAGCAAATACATAATGCATGTAACTTCAGTCAGTTCACTGTCTGACTGCTATAGGCGCGAGCAGATTTTCAGCGACGGAAAAAGATAGACCAAAAGACATACACATAGTTTTTGTATCGCGAAATAATAATTTCACGTGTTCCCACAAGTGTTTGATGACGACAAGCAGAACATACATTAGTAAAGTTACACACCTGAACAATCATTGAAAATCTGGCCAAAATGTCAAGGGAGTCACCGGTTCACCACACTTATCGACGTGAAATCAACTTGACAGCCGATCAAAAAGAGCTATACATGCAATAAAAGCGAATAGTCCGACGCAGTGTCGAGTCGTCAGACGTCAAACGAGACAAATAGCGTCTTTGTGCTTTCAAACATCATGAATACATCATCTTCCTGCCCTTTGTCCCATGTTCCTTGGGGTGGGGACAACATGTTTTTTTCTGCCATTCTTCCCCTACCAACCATCACGTGTGGCTATCGCATTTGCTTTCTTTCTTATATTTTTGCTTTTATTCGAAAGAACTAGAACTCAAAGCTTTTCTTGACCGGCACGGCTCAAGTCGACCCAAAATATGGTCACCCCAAAGAACCTCTGACGTGTGTGAGCGGCGTTGAATTATGGATCTGTTCACACATTGTTGACTACTACGTACGATACGTACAGTCGCGGCCTTTTCTACCTAATCAGTTGAAAAAAAAATCGCTTGAATCATACGGAGGCGCCCCGCCCGGCTAAAGAGCACTTCATGTTGTGAGTGCAAGCAAAAATGAGCTTAATAGTGATCAGGCGGGAGTGTCCGCCATTGTACATCTATTGTTTCGTGCGAAAAGGAAGTGGGCGATTTTGTGGAATTGCTGTGATTCATAGATTAAGTATTCCGATAGGATTGTCAGATAAATAGGGTCATCATTCGCTTCGGTAGAGTATGGACAATTACTTTGTTGCTTAGCTGCGGGGCAGACAAAGCGAGTGCAAATCGGCAAGCGTTAGTTGGGATGCCCTCAGGCTCGGTGGCTGGGTGAGAGTTTTCGAGAATCAGCGAGCGATTGGAGACGCCTATGTCCAGCAGTGGACTCCTGTAGGCTGATGGTGATGATGGGGCAGATAGTCTAGCTATTTTACAAAATTTAAGAGCAGGACCCTGTTTTCCTGATGCAGTAGGTGAGCCTATAGACATCAACCGCGGCAGGCACTAATCCAGACATCGGGCTATACTAATAGTTTATTTTTGGAAAAACCAAATAACGCTTAACAATCACAATTCAATCATAGCTTGCAAAAACAACACCCATTAGCGCAAATTAAAACAGTCACAGCAAAGTCCAAATAGAACAATGAGTTTACCAAATAATTTAATACACCAGTCTCCCAATACCGATTATATTCAAATGATGAGCCTTGGAGTGACTTGAGCAAAGTTTGCCAATGATTTATTTGGATGCGTAATTTTTACAATGTTCACCGAATTTTAATTCGATACCATGGTTCTTGCCAAAATCCCCTCGGTGCTATCGATAAGGGTTATAAATCATTCAAGTGTAGATAATGCATTTGAGGTTTTCATGCCGGTTTGGCCGTGACAGAAAAATTATGGTCGTGTTAAATGATATGGACATCGATATGCAGGAAATTAAGTGTTACGCACGACTTGATAAGCGAGGATATTGAGAAGATACGGATCAGTTCTAAAAATGTGATAATGATCGGAACAAAACTACGGGTACGGACTATGTGCCCTTCATTTCAGACCTGTATATTTCAGATTGGACCAGACACCGTTGAAGACAATTTACGGAACCTCCTTACCTCTAAGGTCCTTGTAAAATTCTATGTCGAGAGGCAGAGAGCTGTGCATATTTTTGCAAGCAAGGAGATAGTGATTAGAATTACTGCTATAATCACTTACTCCTTTGCTATTGTTGTCTTGAGGCAACGCCTTCATGAGGAAGTTCCTCTCAGTCTCCGATATGCGAGGGTGTTGGCCTGGCGTGTCGTACACCACCGCGAACCATGCCACTGACCACATCACGCCGATTATACCTGTGGGGATAAACAGGATTAGAAAAAAAGTCTTGGATCTCTCAAATCAAGGAAGAAGTAATAGCTAGAAGCTACCATCATGGTATGTCTACCATCTTTGTCGAGATCAAAACCCAGTCGTAGGAAGGTAAACTTCAGTCACATATCAAACAAAATTCTATGTATATAAAATGTAATAACATTATCTCCATTTTGATATAACCAGAAGCTTTCGCTAACACCTTTCAATATGATTACGACCCCGCACATAGACAACGAGTCTACTTTAATAGCAAAGCTTGGAAAGCTTGGATATTATTATCAATGATATTTACTGTACTTCTATTGATATTGGATCTTTTATTACTTGTGTTATGATGTGCTTATAAAACCGTGTTTTGCAATTCGATTTGAATTTTAACGCAGCTTGCATAGCTACTATAGCTTATATTATAGCTTGCATACCAAAATGTTTGTTGCACGTAGGTATGATATGGAAAAAGGAGGTATAATTTTATTGTTCTCTGACCACTCTTAGAAAATATCTCCCCTACTAAAACACAGTAATGGTTCGATCAAACCGGTACGGGGGAATTGGCAGGACCAGGCTTCTGAAATCGGATTCCGACAAATGTTTTTCTGAAGTGAATAAATTCTGGGCTGCGGGAATGTTCGAAAGAGATACCACGGCCCTGGAATACAAAGGGCTAAGAAGGAACACGGATGGGTTTTAGTCAGTAAAAGTCTGACACTCCCTTCCACTCCGCCCAGAGCGGGATTTTGACTTCTCATCCGAAAAAAAAGTGAGAGAGATGCTGGTGTCCACAGCTGGATTGGCCGAACCTTTACACTAGTTTACAATTTGTTTCGTAGCTTGACTGATCCTTAAAAAGAATGCAACATGGAATGCAATTGGTTTCCTTGCACTGTCTGTATTCTTGATCCCTTGGGTCTACTGACACTTGGCTTCAGTCTTAACACCCCTATGAGTTAAAAACTCTTCCCTTCAACTTCTTAGGCTGTCGATGGCAATCCAAATTCAACTCAACCTCCGACCAATCCGACTCAACCCAGAACTTAGCTAATAGGTCACCAGTTCATCGGTTCCTCATAAAACTATAAAGCTAATGGATGAAATGTTTGTAATACATTACCAGTGAAGTAGAAAGCCGACTCCCACCCGAAGTGGGCGATCAGGAACCCGCAGATCGGCATTGTCAGCGCTGCTCCCAAGGAGGACGCTGCAAGAGAAATACTCAGATTTAGAAGAGAATGTGCTGTATCTGCTATGCATCCCGCGCGGGATGGATTCACAGATTAGTATCTTAAAGCTGAATACCCAAGGAGAACTTGTATTTTGATTTCAGCCTGTAATGTTGGGACAAAAGGCTACCCCATATGAGAGAGAGTTGACCGTAATCCACCACGCCAGCCCAGTGCAGTTGCAGACGTCGCATATCGTCAAATTTTGGTGCGACGCTTTTCTTTACCGTTTTTAGAGCTGTGGTGATGTTATCGTTTACAAAATACCAAAGTGCCTGGCTGGATTCGAAATCACTAGCTACAACCTGAACACAAAGTCGTTAGCACAAGGCTTTCTGGCTGGATTAGTCACTCTTGTCACAGTTGAAAAGTCATTTAATCTCTATGCACTCAGTGCAACCATAATCTTAAAAGCAATTCTCAATCATACAGCCTAACATTCAATGGTTTTGTTCACTCATACGGGTCCCATATCAGTATAAGATAGGAGTATAACCGTTACATATACATCGACCTAAATCGATAAACACAAGCCTGTTTACAAAGGAGTGTGAATTCCCCGTACTTTAATCTAAATACGCTATTTAAGTTTAACTAGCTTAGTTTACAGTACAAACTGTTGGAATAGACCATACTACGGATTATTTGTTCCTTTGATACGATAATGGGATTAGTGTGTTAGGCGCTTTCCCACTATGTCGTGACGACATACTATCGTGTCGTTTAAAGCGTCGTGGCTTGTGTATTTAAATGGAGGCGTAGACTTATAGGACGACACGATTAATTGTCGTCCACGACTTTTACCAACTAAAAACCATCGATAAATTAATCGTCACGACATAGTGGGGACGCGCCTTTAGGTGTTTAAATATCGTGTTCTACGCTAAGCGTGTGCTCGCGAGAACGCGTGTCGCTCGTGACTTGAGATGCATTCAAACCAAGTCGACTTAGAGCAGACCAGCGGGCCGAAAATGCCCGCTTTGAGCATTACTTAAATCTAGATTCAAATAGCATGAATCTAGATTGAAGCAATGCCAGAGTATTGAGTGACGTTATGTACTACGGGACTAAGTGCAAACAATTTCTTTAATTTGATTTCTCCGCAAGATGCCTGTCCCTTGAGCAAGAAGCTTGTAGCTAAGAGTTAAGATTATCTTTGTGTTAAGTCAGTGTTAATTGGTGCTAATGAAGTGAATGGTTTATTGCTTGTGTTGAGTGCACTATAACAGCTTATCCGTTATAAAGCATTTTCACATGTCTCTTCGTGTTTACAGCCCTAATCCTCATGTAAAGCATAGTCGTATCAGATATTAGGAGAGCAGTTTAGTTAGCAGGATCATATCGATGGTTTAATTTCAGTGGTTGTAAAGAACACGTATACAACAGTACAATCAAATCTCGTTCCTATTCTCTTGTAGTAAGTGCCTTTTCATTTGTCGTGTCAGTGATTATCATGATTTTTAAATTAGGTTCGACCAGAACTCTGGGCAGGTCCACAGGTAAAAAATATCCAGGTTAATGAAATCAATGATAGGTATTGAGTAATAGAATATACATATACATATACAGGGTGTAAACAGACTCTTAACGAAGCCGAAAGGCACTCGTCAATGCGATCATTTTTTTGTTCTAGACCATACCTGGGAACCTTCTAGTTACAGAGATATTGGAGGTCAAAGTTCCAACTTTTTCACATGCTTTTTTTTTAAATACATGTTTTTATATGTAAGATTTTTACTTTAAACACCTCCAGGACCCCTTACTATTCAATCCATCCATCAGCACAATCTTTTGAGTGCGTTACATTGAGTCCTACCGTGAAACGTGATTTTTGACCCCACAAAAAAAAGTGGTTCCCCAGCAATATTTTTTGCGTAAAGTTACTTAGTTTGATGTACATAATGCTTGGTTGACGGCTTCGTGAAGAGTCTGTTTACACCCTGTATAACCCTGACACTTTTCAGCGGCAGTTTTATCACTGACAAACCTGGAGTAGGTTTGTCACTGTGTCCCATCATCACCAGACGGAGATAGTTTAGTTTCAGCACATATTGAACTTTTAAACACACGAACCAGGCCTTCTGTTCTTTAAAAAAACAGACTTGCAAGAGACCATGCACATTCACAAAAATGTCTCAGTTATTTAGAGTCGGTTGAGTAATAGACAAATAGCAACAAAAATGGCTGCGTTTATTTAATCGTGAACTTGGCAATGGTCCCGAGTAGGTCAGAACGTGCTGCCAACCACGCCCCTCGGTGTATGACGTATCATTGGAACTGCAGTACGACTGCTGCAAGAAACATTTTTATTGTTGGAATTGATTAGTCTATCAACTGCGGTACGTCAAAGTATCAAAATCTTTAACTCGAAGGTACAGCTTCAAATGACGAGTACTAAAGGATAAACCCAATTAACACGGAAAAAAATTAGACCAACTGCGAACACTATACATCCGGTACCGGAATCCCATATCCGCAGCCGTGTCCGCAATTTGTCCGAACCATTGATTCTGTCGCAATAATCGTGTGAGCTGCATTTGAGAACCTGGCCGAAAGCGAGGTACATAATATAGGTAGTAGATTTGACGGATACTTGCTAACAGTTCTCACTTCATGATGAGAACAAAGGAGTCTGTGTGTTGTATCTATGCAAGAGGAAACTAGTATGTTGAAGGTACAGACACGACTAGCCACGAGCAATGAAATTCGTACCCTTAGCAAAATACTAAAGTGATTGTCTTCTACTGTCTTGATAACCGTTTAACATTTTTACGAGCACAGTATTACGGAAGCCATTATTACGAAACAGGTCTTCTCTCAAAGTATAAACCGTTGTTTCACGACAAAATCGCTTTTGAATTTTATTAACTGAAGGTATAGATTTTATTGCTCGTGACTGTACATACGTACCCAGCTTAATTAGCAGCTAAAGTCTTAATTTTGTTGTAAAGTAATAATAATAACTATTACAAAATCTAAATTATCTAATATTATACCTATTTACTGCCAGCTGGTGTAAGTAAATGATTGTTAACTATGCTGGGGTCGGCTTCCAGTCTAATCGGATGCGATTGCCTATCTGGCGTCCAAATACACAACCCAGTTAGTACTGGGTAATACGATACCCCTTGGTAAAATTGGTTGTCAGACTTTTGGACTCGTAACGACTGTCAAATATATACAAAAG
Organism: Lycophotia porphyrea; assembly: GCA_950005105.1. NCBI lineage: Eukaryota > Metazoa > Arthropoda > Insecta > Lepidoptera > Noctuidae > Lycophotia > Lycophotia porphyrea. The sequence continues at coordinate 3,055,666 of OX465400.1, read as the reverse complement.
ACACCAACGGATTGTGCTTTCCGAGGCACGAAGGAAACTCAGAAACATTTATTAACGAACAAGACCCATGTGTAGTTAAAACTCATACGTTAATGAATAAACATTCCATAGGTACATTATGTATGACAATAAACTTTTCCTTGCTAGTCGCTTCGTTTGGAAATTTCTTGCTTTTATGAGGTCAACGCATCCGAATGACGTATCGACTGGTCTAGTTTAAACTGTCAGGCTACTAACTAATATACCCTTTTATATGCCTTCTTTAGCAGTAAAGGGAATTTAACCGTAATTCCGTCAATATGTAAAGGGAGCTACACATACACCGCTGCTCTCAAAACGGTTAAGGAAAACATCGTAACGAAACCGGCATGTCCTAGAACCAAAAATTCGAAGACATGTGACATCTACCAATCCACACTGGGCCCGCGATTATGTTCGGATCGGAATGATTTAGATAAAAAAGGCAAAATGTAATGTATGTAATAAATGTGTAGGTTCCGAAGATTATGAAGTATTTACTTTATTTTTGTCGTATGGGCTGTGATGAGGAGAAACGAGGAAAATCTGGTGAGGAAAGTTCCTTATTCGATAAAAATGATTTTGAATTATGATGCATCAGACAACATATCAAAATTTTATAGACTTCTGTAACAGGAAATATCATTTTATACGCCAAATTTCATAGCCTCATACAGAATCAGCCTTTACAGAATTTACTACCCATAAAATTGAAACTACTTACCGTGATTTCTAGTGCCAATAAAATTATTCAGGGCAGAAATTAAAGAACCCACTTGGTATAAAAGTATGGTAGGTATTCAATCATCATCTGTCTAACCTTTTCCCAACTATGTTGGGATCGGCTTCCAGTCTAATCGCATGCAGCTGAATACCAGTATTATACATTGAGTGACTGCCTGTCTGATTTCCACAACCCAGTTAATACTGAGTAATACGATACCTCTTGGTAAGACTGATTATCAGACTTTCAGGCCACTGACAACTGCTTAACGTGCTTTCTGAGGCACGTAGGAAACTTGGTATGCAATGAGTGGTCACCCACACACCTGGACCAAGCCAATCATGGCTTAACCTAAAGATAAACCCGAGCGGCTGTTATTTATCTACGAGTCCTATAGGGTATGTATTCTACATTAGTTGTTAATAAACATGATAGAACTTTTTCATAGAAACTAAAGAGATGCCATATCTTAAAACAATTTGTTTTTAATATCGTTCTTCATCAATTAATTAAAATGTTCAATTTAGATCCATTACGATACTGTACTACGTTATGTAATTATTCTAATAAACCCCTATCTGCACCGACAAATATTTTCCGCTGGCAACATTGCAAACTGGTTTAAATATCGAAAGTTCAAGGCGTAAGGTGCTATAAAACATATAATTATGCTCACAGTCTGCAGTTTTCCTCCAAAATGCCTAGACCCAGTTGATAAAGGACGTGGCGAAGGGCGGTGTGTCGTGACTAGGTTCAAAAATAATTACCAAGTACGATTACGACCGGATGTACAGTTACGAGCACTAAATTGCAAATGAAATTTCTGTATTTATTAAATTTTATTGTTTTTTACCCCAATAATGATAAACGAAAAAATCGCTTTTGAATTTCTCGAAGATGATACACTTAATATACAGGGTGTAAACAGACTCTTCACGAAGCCGCCAACCAAGCATTATGTACATCAAAGTAAGTAACTTTACGCAAAAATTAGTGCTGGGAAACGACATTTTATTTTGGGCTGAAAAATCACGTTTTACAGTAGGACTCAATGTAACGCACTCAAAACATTGTGCTGATGGATGGATTGAAAAGATAGGGGGTCCTGGAGGTGTTTAAAGTAAAAATCTTCATGAAAAAGATGTATTAAAAAAAAACTTGTGAAAAAGTTGGAACTTTGACCCCCAATATCTCAGTAACTAAGAGGTTCCCAGGTATGGTCTAGAACAAAAAAATGATCACAATAACGGGGAGAACAAGTGCCTTTCGGCTTCGTTAAGAGTCTGTTTACACCCTTTATTATGAACAGACACCAGCACATCAAGCTACTACAATCTGTCAAATTTCTTTGATAGATTTTTAACTTTATCGCTAGAGCATTAGGTTCAAGGTTGATTGGGAAGATGTGACAGTTTCGGGTAGCTTTACCTGCTGGCATCTACCCCTTCCTTATTGAATGGTTGCCGATAGACGGTAGAGGAAATATTGACAGACCAACCCCCGTATTCACAAACGCGATTCGATTCAGGAAGTATGTCTGTCTCGTTAATATTCGTTGTGCCAAAAAAGGAGTCATAGATTTTCATAATCGAAATCTTGGATCGAGCCTTTTTGAATACAGGGGCAGTAATTGGTAGATGTCATTCCGAAGATAGCGGCTAAGACCTGAACTGACCGAACAAAAGAGTGCGTGGAACAAAACTGCCAAAGATGATGAGGATATAAGTGCCCGTGACTGTACACGAAAAAGAGTTGCAAGCAAGTGAGTCCGAAGCGAGGTAAAAACTACAAATAAATCGGATTCTTGGAAGTACTTGGTTGAGTCTTTCGAAAAGGTTCGTGGAAGTACCTAGAGTCGTGATGGTCAGTAGGTTTGACGTCAATACTGAGACAAATAAATAAATGCATTTCAACTCTGAGAATAAGGTTATTAAAAAAATAATGTGAAACAATAATACATTGGTATGCGTCATTTGTGTTAAAGTTATTATTATTAGTTTCTGTTCACTCATTGTCAATATTAATTTTTGTTAAAGAAAAATAAAGTATCGAACATTAACTTTAAAAAAAATTCTCACGGAATAAGTAAACTGGCAATGGGCTGGTAATATTGGCCGTAGAACCGATGACCGTTGTCGTGTTCTTGAGTGGTTACCGCGAATTGGTAAACTCGTTGAACTTTCTGAAGATAACATACAAATTCTTAGCTAGCTTAAGTACAACGTGATAAAGACAATCAACGTAAACTTTCAAAGAAATAAGTCAATCCCATTTTATTCCAAACAAAAATAACTAGAATGATAGTTTTTAAAATGACCTCTAAGTAGCAGGTGTATAGGTTCTTAAGAAATGCAATACTACCCACGTAGTTGAACTCTTGACCTGGTATTTACGAACAATGCGCGTAGTTGACCGATTCCATTTCATTCATTAATCAGTTAGTAACAGCAGCGAAAGGGTGACCATTGTTTACGAATTTTTATAGACTTAAAAATAAAACCTGTTACATACTAACGAAGTATGCGCCTTCTTGTTCTAGAAGCTTCGTAAATAGTTTCTTTGCTAGTTTTTTTTTACGCATGAATGAACGCCGAATTTGAGTCAATTGAAAATAAATTGGCATTTATAAATCGTATCGCGATTCGCGTTTAATTTCACTTTTGGTTTTACAGTTACGCACTGAGTTTTTATTCGTACAGTTAGAAAAAGTAATGTGACCATGTTTTTAACGTATTACGGTCACAGACAAGCATATTTTTTTGCGTCTGTTGAAAATTTGGTCTCTTTAATCGTTATAATAACGTTATCCAAAGATTGAATAAAATAATTACGCAACGGCACGCATAAACAATTCCTCGACCTCTATAACCTAAAACATTACTAATACAAAACTTAACGCAAATGCAAAATTTATTTTTTATTGCCTAGCGTCCATTCAATACGTAATACATTAACAGTAATCGCTGATAATCAGTAAAGGAAGCTCTTGTCTTCAACAAGTGATAAAGTTTTATTGCGAACTGACAAGTATTTGATTTATGATATTATGAGTACGACCCATATTTTAGATAGACGATCGTTTGGAGTCGAGTCTATTCACTTGAGGACTGAATATTCTAGTACGTTATGACGTCACGCTTATTCAAAGCGGTATAGGTGCTTACTGATTAGATCATTTAATTACAAAATAGTTGACGTATGTACAAATTATGTCAACCAAAAAAATGGGATATTTGTTTGTGAAGTAGAGAAAGAACTCCTAAAAAAAAAGTTAAATTAGCCCTCAGAATAAAGTAAAGCGATCGTTTACACCTAAGGAAAAACATAAAACAAAACATTTCCGCTAAAGTAATAATTTTCACAATAAACACTTCATTGTTTTTATTATTATGTCGTACCTAAGTACCTACTTAAGTTCAGTGTGAATATTTAATTTATACACTAACACAAGGAAATGCATTACCTACATGTTTTGTAACCAAGGTTGCCGCAACCATGAATTAGTAAGCAGATAAATGTAATTGCGCTTTTGATCAGAATCTAAGTCACGCTGGTGTAATTTCAGTGTTTCTGCAAAATATTATAGCGGAACAAAGCAATTTAATCATAATTCCCACATTACAATTTTATTTTTAAAGACAAAATTTGCCATCTGAATAAACATCTACTCGGAACTGATGTGGGCACATCAAAGGACAATGTCATCTTAATTGCATTCGAGAATAGACTCGAACGCACATTCCTAACCTTGCCAACTATCATAGTCGCCTTAACCACCACGTGACCACACGTCCCGTACTAAAATAATACTAAGCCGAGCTTCTCGGAACTGGTTAACTGCAGCATAGCAACGGTTGCGCAAGGTTAAATCGTGCGGTCAGGTTATAACGGCCAATCAGAGGGCGCCAATGCTGTGACGTCAACGACCACGCCTGCGCGCGCCTCCGCCGCCATATTGTCGCTTTCAAATGCACGCATCACTGCGAAATGTTTGCGCGGCGACACGGAGCGATAACAATCCGAGCCCTCTTTACGTATACGTTACATTTGTGATATTGATATCTGGCAAACGTCAGATGACGGAGGCAAACGGGGGCCGGTCAAAGCGGGCTGGTGGCAAGCTGTAATACAGATTTATGACGCTCCTTTGAACTCTGCAATTCGCTACCGTCATCCAGCAGTAGGTATTGTTTGTATTATTAATTGCAATAAACGAGAATGTGTCATCAACACGAGACTATTATTCAAGCAAGATATTAGTACAAATCAATTACAAATTCTTGGAATTTCCACTAAAATTCCATTGTTTATAGAATTATTTTAAGAGCACTTACCCATCATATTTGACATGAACTTCGATCTATCCATTGGTGGGATCCATTTGGATGCCATTGGGAGGATTGCTGGCCATGTCGCTCCAAGGAGGAATCCTAGTAGGACTCTAACAGCTACGATCCACCCGAAGCCGAGGACGGCGGACCCAGGAGTAAGGAGGGTAAGGATACTGGCTAGCAGAGTACTGTAGCCGAACACCCGCCTGGTGACGAAACAAACAAAAACCATAAGAAAGTTTCTGAAGGTTTAAAATTAAAAATAAACTCGATAAATCGTTTAAAGCTGAAACATGAAGACTCATCAATAAATCCAATTCAGTATACATCATAATCATCATCCATTAAAAACTGCGTGTCGTTATGACAGGCAATTCAATACGAGGCATGTTAAAAATCCGCCGTCGGTATCGACGCGACGTCTCAAAGACTGACACGCGAACGTTTCACGAATGATTACACACACAACGCTCGGTTATACGATAACGTTAATAAATCGTGCCAAACCCGCATATCTATACTGCGAGAATGTTTCGCGAAAATAAATTCATGTGCCATCATTCATTTGCTGAGTTTTTTTTCACTACACAGCTTACATTATTACCACTGCTGGGACTTCGTCCACCTGTGTAAGAGGAGAGGATTTAGGGTTGCGCCACATCTATCACCATGGAATCGCATTTTCCATGCTCCTAGCTCAAGCGCACGCGGGAGCATCGACAATGCACTCGGCACTTCGGCAGTACGCTGTTTCTCTTTCTAGCAAATTACGGTTTAATTACGGAAAAGAAAAGGAGCATAGAAAAATGCAACTCCGTGCCGATAGATAAAAACTTTTATCCAGCACGTGGGCCCAAAGCAGGTTGCTGTGTCACCGAAATTACTGAAGGATATTTTCAGAGTCGAAAGTTTTTAGTCTCATAAACAAAACCACGTTGGGATAACGACTTCAATCAAAATAAAACAGCCAAAAAACTTGATAAACTTGATTTCTGCGTCCTAAATATAGTGTTATTCAAACAATTACTCACTAACCGGTTCCGTAAGCCTATTGGAGTCGACGAGGGCAGGCGCACCGGCAAATTAATTCAATGAGTAATATTCTTTATTGCATTAATTGTCGATAATCGAGCCGCTATTTTTATTTGTCTCGATTGAAATCGCAAAACACATTACGGTTGCTATCGCGACGTTAACCCGCTTTTTTATGAGATGTATAGCACATATCGATTGCACACACTGCTACCGATATAGACGTCATTATAGCCATACTTTGTTGTGAAATCATAGCTGTCATAGTAATTGTCAGTAATATAGCACCGTAGCCAACTGTTCTTATTATGATGAGTGATTATCATAGTTCAAATCGATGGCAAGGACCAAAAGTTTCAAGCCAATCAGCTTCGTTGACTCTTCCTGACCCTTTAATTATAAGCGTCTAGAAAGTTCGACGCTAAATTATTCGGACGCAATTACCAGACGCGTATAATTTAAAATGAAATAACGACTGTACACTTGATTGTATCGCGAAAAAAATACTAACGCCGAACTTGATTTATTGAGCAAAATAAAATTTCAGAACCGGTCCCGATAAATGAGAAATGCATGGTCACTAATATTTCAAATTCGGAATGCAAAAGTGAATGACGATCATTTTCGTACTGGAGCGTACGGTCGCCGCCCTCTGCAATGCAAGACTTTATTTTAATTCAACGTCCCTCGCCAGTACATTAGTGTTGCCAACAATGAATGGCATAGTATACAAAGAAAAAAATTTGTTTACCATTCAGGGGCCAAGTTTTTTGTAGTGAACTGAGCAACTGACACAATAGCAGCTATTATTTGCAAATTGGTCGGCATTCCACCGGAGATGAGCCTGGGATCGGCTGAGACGATGCAGTTATCTCTCTGTTGATAATTCAGACTGGAATACGTACGGTCGTCTCGCATGAAAAACGTGGCTTTCTCACAAGACCGTTATTTTTAGGACTAGACGTAACAAAACGATCGTGACAACCGAGCATATGAGAGTTTCTACATTTTATTCATGGAAACTGGACTAGACTTTAATGAATTGAGTATTTTACTCTGACGTTCAAGTAGAAAAATCAACTAAGCCTATCACAGTCCACTGCTGCATTTAGGCCCCCCTCAAACTGCGCCACTAGCCCAAAACACCATAGTTCTCCGCATGCCACGTGCCCCAGCTAGTGATACCTTTTTTGCCCATCACCAGCTGACAAACAACGATTATATCCTGATATGTCGACATCAAACATGGTAAAAGTAATTTTAAAGAACTTGGCCCACTTATTCAATTCTAGGTAGTGTGAAATCCTGTTTACCATTGCATTTGTAAGGAAACTAAGATAACATGTTATTTGACGACTTCGTGGTAATCGATCCACGAGGTTAAGCCACATTACTGCAGTCTCGTGAGTAGGTCTCGATACGTCCATATCCGGACAGGATGACGACGAAAAGTTGAAGATATCGTTCCACCTCTTACGAATATGGATCGTCGAAAGATGACACAAGCGATGATGGAAGTCAAAGTTTGACTGGACCAGCCGTTCTAATCCATTCCTCTAAAGAAGTCAAGACGTCTTAGTACTCTGTTACAAGTGTTACAGTGCTCTGTAAAATAACCTGAAGGCCCTGACAATGTGTCATTCTATCAGTTATAATGATGAAGGATACATCAAAAAAACTGATGTTGCCGCTTTTGAAAATTTATTCTAGAAATACGAAACGATTTGATGACGCCGTTTAGGCCCTCAGATTTCATAAACTAGACTCCTTGGACAAAAGACTAGGGTAATAGGAAATGGTTCTTACCTAGCGCCAATGACTTCTGCTAGCCTGCCACCTGGCAGTTCTGTGAGCACATATCCCCAGAAGAAACAACCCAGCAGGTGGTTCTTCTGCTTAGTATCCCAGTGGTAACGAGTCTGCTCGATGTGTCCTGGGTGCTGCAAGAGAAAAATCTAAATTTGAGATTACACACCGAACTTAATTTTCTTAGAATCCACTGGTCAACTGTTATTTAAGCTATTGATAACCCATTGCTAGAAAAAGACCCCCATAAGACCTTTCAGGCTCTCTCTGCCAAAGTACCGTGGCAAATTGGTCTTCTAATGGGTGAAGAAAATAGATTATATTCTTAAATAAACTTGACTAATTGCTATGAAGCGTCATTACGATCCTGTTTCTAAAAATAAGTACAATTCTATTGTCCCAATGCGTGGTAAAAACAAAGGAAGTGACTATCAGTTCTGCGGTTATACGTGAATAACCCGGGCCTCGAACCATAGCGCATTAACTTCTACGCTTCTATAGTTTTTACATTACAACCATGAATTTTACTTTAATAGTAACAATGAAATGGACAAAAAAAACAACGTTCAAAGAAAAAATAATAATCGAGAAACCCAAGATTATTATATAACTCAAAATAATTTCTTGGAAATTCACTGAATCCAAGATAATCGTTCCTTAGAAGTAAAAAACACCAATTATTAACTTAAAACAGAATTGTTTTAATAATATTCGTAGTTTTTATTGCCACTACAGACTCACGAATACCTATGTTAGTATGTAGTGGCCTTATTTATGGGAACGTGCAAGATACGCTCATCAATTCTAGAAAGTTCCACTACCACGTTTCCTTGTTCTCTCAGGTTTTAGGGCGCAACCATGCGATGTCTGTTTCAATCAAAATGTCTTTTATTTTTTAATTCATATTTTTCACGTTAATAAACCATCACTGCCTGTCGAGTTTCGCTAGCTTATTTGATTTGACCCTGAATTTATGTCTTTATTTTCCATTCTAATGAATCCAAAGCATTAAATACTAAAGAAAGCAGTAAATCTTACCTCAGTAACGTTGTGGGGGCCGTGGGTGATGTTCACAGCAGTGTGGTTGTCATTGTCATCGTAAATCATCTCCACAACTGCGATCGTGAGGTTCACTCTGAGGGCGTAGTTCAACATGAAGCCGAGGAGGACCATTATGTTCAGCACTTGGACGCATGTTAGACAACCTGGAACAAAGAAGATGGAATTAAATATTGATTTTCAAGTTATCATCTATCTAGCCCGGCTTTCCTGGTTCCTGATTAACCGTAACAACTGTCAAGTATCTATAACGAATGACGACTGCTCCTGAGCTCCTTGTGAACTTATTATAATAGCTAGATATTTCGATTTAATACGCTCGTGTTTGGCTAGTATCTTGCCGGATGATGAGCGATAATCTGTTCAACGACGAAAACCTATAGAAGTTAATTTACTCTCATAATATAACATTACGCCTGTTAATATCCGACGACAGGTTAGGCAGAGGTGTACCTGTAGCTGTTCTGTGTATTCTTGCATGTAATGAAAATGTTCTGTTGGAGATCCAAATAAATAAATAAACATACATTTCGCGCAATATTTGCATACCTACAGCATTTTCTGTTATCAAGGTCACAGCCCAAATGTAAAATTAATATTTTAATGTAAATCGTGCATAATGTAATGTAATATTTTAATGTAAATCGTGCATAATGTAATGTTATGCATTAAATTGAATTAATATCTACGTAAAAGACAAATATTTTTGAATTGAAAGGTGTTTATCTGACTTGATCAGCGAATGTAAACTAGAAATATTCGTGCCTATTTCATGGAAAAGCGAAGATTATGGCTTTAAAATTACACTCATTATTCAGTGATAATTATTGATAGGTATTTAAGTAACATTATCTACTTGTTAGTTCTTTTAAATGCGGGTGTTTTAAATTATGACCGGCATTTGACTCCATTTTAGTTAGAAAAGATGAGAAATAAATAAGTTTGTTAACAAAATGAATCATGGCTATGATATAAAGATGTAGGCAGTTAATGCCAGATTAACTTCATTAACATTGTGTACAATACTTAGTCTTTATCACAGTTCCATGACTCATAGTGACTAATGTTGGCCCACTTAGGAATACCTATATTAATTAGTTCAAGTACCTACAGTGGTTTTACGGGCAAAACATGTTATGATAAGTCTACATTTTATATAATAGCTTTCAATATAAACGCATTAGGTATATTTACAATACCTACATTTCCGTCATAAGCGATGAAAATAGCAGGACTTGTCCTGAAAAATATATAATTTATGGTCACAACAATGGCGACTAGTACAGCATTTACACGCGTTGAAATTCATTAATTTATTATGTAGGTAACCTTTAATAAAAGTATTTTTTTTTATCGTGTGATTTGTGCCTAAAATCAAAACAAAAAATTGACTGACTAAAAGTGTAACAAACTATTTTTATTTTTTTAGTAGAAGTTTTCGTAGTACATGGAGATAAAACACAAAAATTATTTTCATTTACGCGGTGCTGAAACCAAAACCAATCTTTCAATTTTTTTTAATTACGTACATACATAACACCTTAACAGCTATAATATATATACATATTCGTAACGGGAGAACTATAACCGGTTTTTATTCGGACCACATATGTAATTGTTTGACATCATATTATGTATTAGAACATGAACTATGAATTTAATACGATAGCTGTGGGAAATTCTATTTTTAGACATTGTTATAGTGAATCACGGTAGTATAAATTTAACAATAGATCATCAAGTTACTAAATAGGATCATGGATACATATAGGAGGTGGCAAAGCTATGAAGCGTTTTAGGATTATTCTAGTGAACTTAGGAACTAACAGAATTTTTTTGGACTGTCAAATACAAAAAAAACGGCCGGATCCTTTTGCAATACCAGCTAACCAGAAAGCAAGAAGCAATCGCTTTAAAAGCTTTACGAACACTTCAGCCAACTTTGTATCTGTGCAGACGGGAAAACACAGAACTAAAATAAATGTACCAAGTTTGACATATCGATGACATTTTTCTTGATAAGCAGCGCCACCTTGAACTGCAAACTTAAAGTGGTCATACTGTATTTCTACAAAAAGTTTGAACGTGACTGACATTTAAACTTTTAAGTAGCTTTGTGACCGTTCTATCATAGTTTTCACTGATAGAATGTCACTTTGTAAAGAAGTTTCCTCAGCTGTCTCGTATTGGACACAAACATCGGTATTTGTGGGACACAGTCATTATATTATCTAGTATCCCACACCGTTTCGTTAAATTATGAACCCGTCCTCCAGAAGAAACGAATTCAGCTTATTAATACAAAACATCTTAAAAAAAATTGCCACCATAATAGTAAGCCTGTTTTAAATAATATTGTAAAACACGTTTTTCCGACAAGACAGCTGTACTAACTTGATATCCTATTCGCAAAACAACCAACCATCTGATATCCCCATTTATCTGCCATTGACACCGTATAAATAAACCGTTAAACGGTAATCTCAATACCCAAATAGGTGTGGAGTCAAGGTTAATGCATTTGACCAACTCACTTGAAGACCGATCTAGGCATTACCATATTTGTGTATGAATATTGTTCACATTACGCAAGAATAGATGACGAATTTTAATATCTGATACAAGGACGATGTATCGGTATTTTTAATTAATGTTTGGCCTAAGGGGTTAGCGGTACCAGTTATTGAATAACCTGTCATGTTTCCTGACATGATATTCATTACTCAGTGCGCCAAAATTAATTGTTTTTTTTGCAGTAAAAGCAAAGCAATGATGATTTGAAAAACCCAAGGGTTGCCCAAGGCCTTTGGAAGTTAATTACTTTCAACGTCATTTCCGACAAGCAGTTTATTTTGTGGATATTTGACACAGAATTATTAAGTAACTACTAACACATCTATTTTCACACAAATTTTAAAAATAAACACCTACGCACTGCGACTCTAGCTCGCGTTTCCACAGTTCACGTGTTTGACCATCCTACTAGACATAGCAATTATCACGACTGTCTGAAGTGTGAGTAAAAAAAAAACTTGGCAACGCACGCTGAAAGCCATGTGCGCATCAAACTAAAATAGCTGCCGATTAAATGTTAGAAAACGTTTAAGTACTACTAACGACGGAGAATAGAAATGACAACAGTTGTAAGAGAAAATAATCCTTGAACTTTTAATATCGAAATCATGGTCATTATATTTTGATATGACGGTATCGCATGTTTCAGCTATTTGTTACGACTAAGAAATGTAGTTTGTAATTAAAAAATGTCATTGCAAAATGTTTGAAATCTTACGTTCCGGAATTTTGTTTGATAAACTTCTCGCATACTTAAGAGAACAGAGTAAAGGCGGAAACCCACCGCAGCGCACGCTGTGCACGGCCAAGCGGCGCATATTAGCTGCATGGATTCATTTGTTTGACGACGTGGGTCTACGTTTCCACTACAGTACACGCTACGTACACGCTACAGTTGCACAACTATGTGCAACTGTAGCGTGCGTAGCCCACCGCGGCATAGTCATGGGTTAATATTCGTGTACAGCGTGTACCACGTGCACAGCGTGCATGGCGTTGACAGGGTTGACCTATGTGAGCGCCTTATTCGAGCAAACTACGCGTGTACTTATGACGACAATTGATGCATAGCGTGGCCGTGGTTTGCAGTGGAAACAATCACATACATTTTCTTGCAAAGCGAAGCTTAACACACGTGCGTAGCCTGCGCCGCCGTGGGTATGCGCCTTTATGTTATGAAATCGATACTTTTGAAAACATTGAATTGTTTTTTTTTTTCTTTAGCCCATTTTGTCGCACGTTTAACGTCAATATTGACGTATGATTAAAATAATACATCATTACTTTCATACTCTTATAAGACCCAAGGTCGAGATTTAACATCATGCTTTCACCAATCCGCAACAAGCGCTGCCAAATACATACCTATTGATCATACACTTATACAACGAGTTTCGACATACCTAGATTATAAAAGCTGCCTTGCCAAATGTGGGTTCAGGTATGGTGTAGACGCCGGCGCCAATTCCTAATAGGGATAAACAAAAAAAAACTGCTAGCATGGCTATCTAAGCTTTGTAGTAGTGCTGGCTAATTTCCCGCTGCTTTTGTCAAGATAAGCCTACAGCATTACACTGCAGGAAATGGGCATCGCCAATCACCATCATCTGCCTAGCCTTTTCTCAACTATGTTGGAGTCAGCTTCCAGTCTAACCGGACGCAGCTGAATACCAGTATTTTACATCGAGCGACTGCCTATCTGACCTCCACAACCTAGTTAATAGTGTTTATACTGAGTTATAGTTTTCGGCCACTTTTTGGGGCACTGACTACCTGTAATGACTGTCAAAGATCTACAAATGACAGCCGGGACCAGCGGCTTAACGTGTTTTCCGAGGCACGGAGGAAACTCGGTATGTATGGTGGATCCACCAGACCAACCTAGCCAAGCATGGCTTAACCTAAAGATCGACCCGACCGGCTATTATTATTTAGCCACGAGCTCCTTAAAAGGGCCTCTCTAATCGCAGGGCATTAAACTCTTATCCAGCTATCCTGTGAAGATCTTTGCCCGCTACTTTATTTTTATCCAACTACAATTCCTTATTAAATGTTTCACTAAAGGGTAAATTTCAGTGGTTAGGTCTAGCCTATAAGGTACATAATACAGTAGGTAAGTTATAATGCATCGTTCTTATTTTCAGCCGGGTGTACTGTCCTATAGTAAGTAATTTTGTCATTTTGTAATTTTGAATTCTGGCGGTTTTAACATTTTAATTTTAGATGCCGTAAGCTAGACAATAGGATGACGCGTTGTTTCAGCCAATCAAAGAAACAAGCATAGCCTCTACCTAATTTGAAGTGAACATAAATTATAAAATTATATTACCATTATATGGTATAATTATTCAGTCTCTTGTGAAGTTGCTTTTTTTGACTTACGTGGTGTTGAACTTCAACGACGATAGGTAATAAAATACTACATCTGCCTACCCCTTTGGGGCCTGCAAGCGTAGTGTTAATTTATTTTCAGTGGTTTAGACAGTGCGTGGTGAAAATAGTCAGTCACGATAGTCACGATACATTTTATACACAAAAGACATAGTTTAACCTTCATGAATCCATGTTTTGATAACAAAGTTTGTGGTTAGTAATGGACTAAACATTGTCGCCTACTCGACATTAGGTTATACACATATAGAAAATGTTTCAGTATTATTCATTCAATTGTAGAAATCTACCGAAAGACTAGGCAGAGATGTACCTATAATAAAACTAAATTTTAAAGTCCCATCAAATACGGTCAAGCCTATCGCCATAAACTGGCCTCAAATCTGGACTTGTGCCCGGTTGTGCCTGAATTCTGATGAAAGAACCCAAAAATACTGCTCTGCCCAACCTGAGAATCGAACCCAAGTCTTCATGCTCACCAGAAGCATTTAGAAAGAAATCTAATTAACCTAAAATCGTTCACTAGCCGCTAGTAAATCGACGATTTAATAAGCACGTGTTATTCTATTATGCAAGTATGCAAATCCCTGGCATTCAGTCCACCTGCTGGATCATGACCCTGGGTGGTTGGAGCCAGCGTAAACACGGCCATTTCATCGCGGCGATCGAATTTCTTCTTCTTTTTTCTTTTCTAAAAACGCACTTTATTGCACACTAGCTAATGCTTCGCCTGCGTGGATATCGGTTATCGCGACCAAAGTAAGAGATAGACATATGCCATCGCGGACTTTTCTGTAGATTTATACAAGATACACAATTCCACCATACATCATTTTGTTATATCTCAAAGGGTTAAGGCAGCGTTTTCGTGACGGCTTATTTTTTTCTGACATGTCTAACAAATATTATTATATGTATTTTAGCCAATGTATACAAAAACTTGACCAATTATATACTAAAACCTTCCTCAAGAACCACTCTTAAGCAACAGCATGAAATTCGGTGTACATAGTAGTTTTAGAGTTTATCGCAAACAGACAGTCAGACGCGGCGGGGGACATTGTTTTTATAATATGTAGTGATGTTCACATAGATTTGAGAATATTGTAAAGTAGTATACTCTATCTATCTATCTTTGTTTAAGGAATCGATCAAATGTTTGAGTTTTTATTAAATCTTACGTTAGAATTAATAGTGGTTCCACCTCGATATTTCGGCTCCTTATGATTTTTTTAGTGTCCCGAAAAAAATACATGAATTTTGGTTACCCTATTTTTATCGATGTTTGTTACTGAAAATCGTTTTTTTTTTATTCCATTAAAATATATATTATGTACTTACATACTTTATTTAAGTTGAATCTAGGGTATCTACTTACTATGACTATCGCGATCGTCACAAACTGGAAATGTCATGACACTGATTTACAAATTGGAACAGACTAGATAATTATTATGTAGTATGTAGCTATAAAAAGCGTAGTTAGGCTATTTAACGTATTTGATTGACGTTAAGAACGCGAGTAGCTGTCATTTCGATGATATCATGACAAGTGACGTCACACACAATCACAGTGATGTAACCTATCGCGGGTTTGGAGTAATGACAATACCGGTTATCAAGCTATTATTTACCGCTACAATCGAGCTATTAAACCTATTATATGTAGTAATTACGTAGTTCCGTTTATTATTTGACTTACCTCTATTGAAATTGCATGTCATTGTTTATTTAATACAGAGTCAATGCACTTTTAAATTACATTACAGAAAACTATGCTAGTGTCACTACTGCCAGTTAGTTTAACAAATGAAAAAATATTAACTATGTACAAACGGCGACACATCAAGCAATATCCAGTACAAACTGACCTCGCTTTTTATGAGCTTCCTGTACAATGAGAGATCAGCGTATACTGGTTTAAAAATGGTCTTGTTGGATTTTGTGCATGAAACTCAGAACCGGTTTTTGTACGTGGCTGTCATATTGTCAAAATCTAGGGTACCGAAATGTCGGTTCAATACAATACCGGTAATAAACCGGTACGCGGTATGTAAATAGTATGCAAATCCGTTACAACTGTTATTAAAATAAACTGGAGCTTTTACTTTGCATAACATGTTTTTGATTTGATCATGACATTTTTACACCCTGTATAAGGGGGTTATTCTAAAATACGGGTTAAACTTACGAGCCGGTTGAACGTCAGAAATGAAAAGTTAAACAGTCGCTAATTAATTATAACTTAACTGTATTAAATGTTTATGAATCCCCACAAAGTGCAGCATAATCAGCTTAAAGTGTTCCCACGGTTGGGACTTAGGCAAAAGGGAAAAGAGTTTGCCGTAATTCCACCACCCAGGCCCAGTGCGGGTTGGTATATGTTTTAATTAACACTTCTAGTACTTCTACTTATCACAAACGAAAAATCAGTTAATTATTTTATGGGTTAACAGAGCCTTTTCTCTGCCAATTTGGCAAGTTTCCGTTATCAACCGCTATAAAATGGGCAGTAGACAGTAAATCATTAAAAAACTAATTTGTTTACGGAAGCATTTTTGTGACAGCTCAATGATCAAATATGTTAAAATTGATTTTCCTTGTAGCAAAAAAAATAACGTGCCAGAATTTCTACTACGCCACACCACACACATTTAATATATCAAAGAAAAAAATGAATTAACAGACAAGGTGGGTTGCCCACACAAACAGATATTCGAGGACATTTTTCTCACAACACTGTATACTTGTTAAACACTATCAAAAAATATTAAATGAAAACAAAAGAAGTGTGCCACGGTCGATACGCGAAATAAAATCTATATGACATTTTCGAAAATAGCACTGCACCCACGCAAGTGTCGTAAAACATAGTTTGTTGCAGACATGTGTAAATATTATCAATGGTCAGTAAACATCTAGTAGAATTGTGGACTGGTTGAAATATAAATTTGCGCGTTTTAAAATGTATTTATTAAATTAAAGACTTGATGTATTTATTCCCAAGGGGTAAATTGCTAGTCATAGTCAGTAACTGGGTCGACGACTCGTGGAAGATAGATGGGTAGTCGCTCCATGTAAAATACTGGTATTCTTGGGGTCAACTTCCTGTCTATTGGAAGCTGACCCATCATAGTTGGGAAAGGCTACGAAGATGACGCCGGGACTAGACTAGTCTACAAAGTAATGATAAGACTCATAATTAACAAACTCAAAGTACACACAGACGCCTGCATTATTTAATTAGAGTTCCTTTCTAACGTACTTGTATGCTTAAGGGGTATCCAATTAACATATTCGAGCATTACGTCAATCTATAAGTGTAATTTGATGCAAGGCTTACGTAATGCGTCCAAACAAGACTTTCATTTTATCTTTAGTTTTTCACTTTCAGACTATTATTCGCATCTAGCGTTCCCACTGCTAGGACGTACGTTTCCTCTCTAAAAAAAGAGTGAGCCATAATCGTAAACCAATAATTCTGAATTAAATGATTTAACACAAAACAGATTGGTATCAATAATTCAATACCTTATTGCTTCTCATAAAATTACTAAGGAAAGTAAAAACGGTATTTCCAATGAGAAAGACAAACTGACTAAATCCGATGTTTTTTTTCTGTTAAGATAAGCAAATAAGTAAGTTATGCTGCCCACACAGTCTTGAACAGCTTAATTGTGCATGCAATTTGGTTATCATCAAGATAATAAAAATCAAGTTTTACGAGATGTTTCATCACCTATTCTTATCAGGCATCTTCGAAAGTTATGTACAGGATTTCCCCTGTTCCAGTGTAGATTTTAAAACAAACTATGGAGAGGCTGATTTTTCGCAAAGTACAGTATTATGTCCGGGTTCGTCGGCTAGAATTTACAGCTTTCTGACCTACTTGATACGGTCCTCATCTTCAAAATAGTGAACCGTTCTTGATTTCGACATTTATTTGTTGAGTTAATGACTTAAATCAGGCTAAGATAATTTCGTGGTAAAGAAAAATAATGATAGCTTGATCAATATTCTGCCAATGATGATAGTAGGTATAAAAAGAAATAATGGTGATGATTTGTTATTGCCAACTCAGAACGAAACGGACATGATTCTGTGGTAGTATTCTTGGAAAATTAAGAGCCACCTCTTATTAAAAACAACAATATCATGCAATTTGCAACACCAAGTTTATATTGTTTATTTTTTAACTAAAAGAACAGACACGATTTTTCATGCAGTGATTCGTGACGGGCGCTGTAATGGCAGTTTCTAATCTACCCGCGTCATAGTAAGATTAGATCGCATTTTCAGACTTCACACGGTTTTCCTGTTTGGTATTGTGTTTTCTTAATTACATAAAACATTAGTTATGGGAAATAAAATCAAAATAAATAAAATAAAAACATGCTTCGAGACACAAAAATAACTTTATTTAAAAGACAAAAGTTATTTATAATGATTAACGTCTGCTTGATCGTACGTATATCCTGGATGAGGCTATCACAGGGACAAAGAGGCACAAGCGAAGAGAGGCCTATACCCAGCAGTGGATAACTGGATACAGTCGGGTTGTGGATGCTGGATGATGATAACCATACATTTTATGGCGTTTCAAGGTGTCTTACTTTAATCAGCGTTTATGAATTGAACCCCAAAAACTTATTCTTTTCTGCTAATGAAGTTCCTCTCATAATTCTGAGCTAGAATGTTTACCCATATTGAAAAAAAAAAATGAGAGTTAATATTTACAGGTCAGCTCACACTTAACAAATGAAACATGTTCTGTCAAATCACATAGAAACTAACTTGATTAATGGAGATGAGCCTCTTTGGAAAGTTTAAACGAAAGTAAGCGACGTCGGGTTTCACACTGTGTAATTATCTCATTGCGTTCGGAGCAGGATATTATCTCATTGCGTTCGGAGCAGGAGTTATTTATGATCGATTTTTTTTTTGCATGATTACCGCTGGTGTGGTCAACATAGATTTGCTGATAATTAGCTGAACCTTATTTATTACATGTTCCTTTAACGATTTAATAATTCTAAAAAGGTTTTTTTATTTATTTACAAACAAAAAAGCAACTTCAGCAAACAAACACTACATGTATGTAGGTAGGTCACGAGCACACACGTCCACAATAACATAATAAGTTCCTTTTAGTTAGATTCAGTTTATTAAATTAGTGTTTGTTTTGTGAAAATAATTATTTTGAGTGTTTTATGTATAACTTCCGTCAGACTAAGACTGATTCCTCAATGAGTGGCTGCACTTACGTCAGTCAATGTCTTACTCAAGCATTGCATGTAATAACCGATCAGCCGGCAGTGGTATACCGTTAGCCACTTCACATGACCACTGCAATTAGCCGGCAACCATTAGTATGCACTTTGGTTACCGTTGAGTACATAATCGTAGCTCATAGTTTGACTGGTAAAACACACAATGTTCTTCGAGAATTTACGGACAGGACTAACTACAACAGGGTTTAAGTATTACTAAAAACTGGTTGTGAAAATCTCAAGTTTAATGCTATACAGGGTTCATTAGAAAACAAGAAAAAAGGCAAGGTTATAATAATGCGATTATAAAAGAATATACATAATATGTAAATTAAATAGCTTCACAGCGTAGCACAATACAACAAAATGTCCGTGGTAATCCCGAATCATGGTCACACTATTCTAACCAGCAAGTTTGACGGGAGCTGTTATTTAAACAGCTTTAATGGGAAGTTTCAGCCAGGTGCTAATTTTACGGTTAAATAAAATGCGTTTCCTAGTTTGGGTTATGTTATGCATGCGCACTTTTTCCACGAGCAGTTTTCAAAAACATCTATATACCTAGTATGTACAGTCAACAAAACAGATAGGTATGCAGGGTCGAAAGATATCATTGATTTTTTCTTAAAAACCGATCGATGTTTTCGAATGAAATTAAAATTAAATGAAGAAAAATAATCAATTGGTTAATTTGATTCAAATTTCATTTAAAGATGTGCAACAGTTTTTAGAAAACTAAAACTATATCTTTCGACCCTGCATACCTATCTGTTTTGTTGACTATACAAATAAATAAAATCGAAGTGTCTGTTTGTAATTTCAATAACAGCTTTTTAATGAATGCATATGAAAGCATAAAGTGTGTAAACAGACTCCTAACGAAGCCGAAAGGCACTTGTTCTCCCCATCATTGCGATCATTTTTTGTTCTAGACCATACCTGGGAACCTTCTAGTTACGGAGATATTGGAGGGCAAAGTTCCAACTTTTTCACAAGTTTTTTTTTTTTAATTCATGATTTTAATGTAAGATTTTTACTTTAAACAGCTCCATGACCCCTTTACAATAGTATAGCTCCATGAACCCTTTATAATATTGTGCTGATGGATGGATTGAATACAATCCATCCATCAGCACAATATTTTGAGTGCGTTACATTGAGTCCTACTGTAAAACGTGATTTTTCAGCCCAAAAAAGTCGTTTCCCAGTAATATTTTTTGCATTAAGTTTCTTAGTTTGATATACAGAATGCTTGGTTGACAGCTTCGTAAAGAGTCTGTTTACACTCTGTATACAGTACTTATAACTAAAAATATATTTATTTTTGTCTGTGTGTCTACTTGTTCAGGCTAATCTCCAAAACGGCTAGTCCAATATGACGGGACTTTTACTGGCAGTTTGAAATTGTTTAACAATTTCAAGAGTTTTAATGATTCAAAGTCCTATTCTAAAAATTTGTATTTTTATAATAATTTCACGCGTACGAAGGTCGGGGCAATTTGCTAGTAATTTATAATTGAATGCTGGTGAAAAGCTTAAGTCATGTGCATTGTCTATTAAGGTTTCTTTCCTAACACTCCTTACTTCTTTAGACAACATAAGATTAGCTCCAATTCAACTAATCTACTTCAGCTATTAATTATTATGTCAAAGAGAAAGATTCACATGAACGTTTCCGGCTTGTGACAAGCTTATTAACTTTTGACAGCTCCAAATTAAAACTAATAACCGTTATTAGATTGACGGCGCGTCGCCATTTTTATTAAAATTAATGATACACTTGCCAAATCATGCATTACTGGCACAACATCTGTCTAGAACTGAAGCAGACAGTTGTCAATTTGGCAAGGTCAGTAATGTACTTTCTATTGCTTTCATCCATTCTTAACTAAGCCTCGATTTTATCGAGTTGTTAGGGTGCCATGTTACCTTTGGTTTTTTTATTTCGACAACCAATGGGAACTGCAAGATTTTTTCATAAAAACATCACGCCTGTAACCCACGAAGGGTCAGGCAGAGCTAATAGTACACCTACATTTCGCCAGTTATGCTCAAGACCCATGTACCTAATAGGGGACGCGCCTATAGCCACCAACCAGGTACAGATCTAGAGTCCGCGATTGTTACTGAGAAATTCCGGATGGAAAAACCCATTAACACTTTGCTCGACCCGGGAATCGAACCCAAGACCTCTTGCTCAGCAGTCGCGTTTGCGACCATTAGACCACCGAGGAGTTATTCAATTTTATAATCAAAATCGTGTTTAATATGAAACTTCATGAAACTTCTTTTTTTCTTTCTTTTATGGAACTTTATGAAACTTCTTTCTTGAACTTGAAGTTCCCTTATCCCAATTTGTTTGGGTTAGTACAGCATATCTCCTTCCATACTGTATTCTGTTGTCATCAGCCATTTCATCTTTTACAACATCCATTAAGCCCATTTTACTGCTGTAAGGATCTGCAATGATGGTGTTGCCAAACTATTGGCTCCTCTCCGCGTTTCGCACGTGCTTACGCATCAAATTCCTAATGAAGTGTGAATGTATTGTCCCCATTTGTATGTAGGTGTTAGTACTTCGCAAGTACGCATGCGTTTAATGTTCCGTGTCTAAGTTATAGGATCTTGTGAAATTTCGTCTTCTCTTGGATTGTATGGATTTTGATTAGTATTATGAATTCGTGTTCAGAAAACCAGCTGAGTTGAGTTCGAATGCCTTGGCAACTTGATTCCCCGATTCGCTAAGGTCTGCAGTTAGTTACTAAGGCCGTATGATTCATCGTGAATTCGTGAATCATCCGCGGCGGGATTGAACATGCGACAAATTTTAATAGCTGTGAAATTGTCCATAAGACAATTATTTTGTCGTTAAACGTTATTACATTACACCTTGTCTTTAAAGTGCTTGCGTCAGGGTAGCCCGTGGAATTCAAATTTTCTTACGCTTTTTGTAATTTGCAGGTCAATGTCAGGTTGAACGTTAAGGTATGATTCCGAACTCGGCAACAAGCAGCAGTGCTGTTGCCGCAGTGGTGCCACTAAGGTTTTTTGCTTACATTGCTGCCTAGCTCGGAATTTAATCTCATAATCTCAAAAACTTCTGCACCAATGTTCATGCTGTTTTCACAAATGGATAGAGATGTTCTCAAGAAAGGTTTTAGTATATAATTTGTCAAGTTTTTGTTGCGGGAACGGGATCAAAATTTCATGATTACTTTTGGTCGCGATAACCGACATCCACGAGGGCGAAGCAGCGGGCTTCAGCTAGTAAATTATAAATGATGCTTACTTACTGTCAAACCTTCAAACTACCTACTTGGCATTTATTGCACATTCTTTAGCTATTTAAGTAACTGTTTTTATCGCTCATCTTCTAAAAGCATTCTCCCATAGATTAGCTTCGCATGTCGCGATTGATACGGTCCTACGATTAACAACTTAGAATGCTACATATTAACAGGCTGACACTACATAGGGTCTCCTATTGACACACAATACTACCCCTCCAGCGTTCTTAAAGAAATTGTACTGGCTGCACTGTAATTCTCTGCCATAAAATATATGTTTATTTAGTTAAAAAAAACTGCATACAAATTAAGAAAGCACGCAATGCTCGATTTTCAAATATATTAGGTAACTCAAGCCTACAGACTTATTCTTTGTTACTTTTTTGACACGTAATTCAATTCGACAGGATGACAACTTCTCGTTTTTACGTCAAGACTTATCGTTTTTACGTCTAGACGTCGTCGCAGACGTACGTACGGAGAATAAATAGATATTACACAAAACTCGTGGTCTTGCGGATAACTGGAAATACGATTATGCATCAACATGGAGCAGTTTCGCGTGTTTATTTTTAAATATGGCGGGTTGCCAAAACCCGGGGAGGTGCGGCGGACGTCACTGTCCTTGCCGTGAAGTCAGTAAAGTGTTGCCAACTGAACTGTCCCTTAACCACTTATTAATGGAATTGTGACTGGAATATTGAAAATATTCACAATCAAAACCTAATTAATCAAAAATAATTGAGAAAGAGAGACTAACAAACTTAATAAATTACAACAAAGATTTCGAATTAAACTCTATTCTTAACATCAATTCTGATACAATACATAATATTCTTAGAAGTTCTTGAATAACCACAAAAACTAACTTATTTAAATATTCAAGTGGAAGTGTTAGGTCACGCCAGCGCCTCTTACCTGTAAAGTTTCTTGGAAATGACTTCTCTGTTTTGGCCATGGTGCGCGCTTTTGGAATGACTTTAGGATCTGAAATAGAAAGAAATATACGTTAAAAAACCCTTATTGTTCAACTATTTTACCCAAGAAATTGCAATTATAAAATCACGGAACTTAATATCAACGATTCTTCTAATAGGAAAAATACTTTATTGTTCGCTATATCGAATACCTGAATCACAAATATGCAATCAAGCACAAGTTATTAATAAAGCTGCCATAGTAACCTCAATACAAACATTGCGAACATTCCATTTGACATATTTGGAAGATTCATAACAACTGACGGACATGGACATGTTAGATTATAATATATTAGCAAACAGAATTTTCCGCTACGTAAATACACTTAACGGCTAAAGTCATTTTAAAGGTTCAACTCATCTTCTTTAACACCTCAATGAGATCAACATGTAGGCAAGTGAGGCGAGAAAGTTAAGTAAACGATATCTAATTCGCACTAACACACTATCAGGTTTTACTTTGCAAGACCAACCGATCAGAATTTGCATACAAGTTTTTTAAACATTCAATAGGTACTTTGAAGCATGCGTTAACACTGCTAATGAACGGATGACGTTGCATTTCGAAGGGAAGTAAGCATGTCAAGATACACGGACCAAGAAGATGACACCCTCCCACCCACATAAGTATTAACAAATAATTTTCGAACGTATTTCTTCTTGTGCATTGGCTTGAACGCACAAGTACAGCTTAAAATTCAAAACGAAAACTCATTTCCGAATAAATTTTATCTCAAAATGCATGTTTTCAAAAGAAATCGGACTAACAGTACGAAGTAAGAACTTCAGATTCAACGACTAGGAAATAAAATTGAAGTTTTTTTATGAACAGCAGGATGTTCAACTTTGACAATATATACGTCTAACAAAAATGGTATAATTTTCAGGTTTCCTCGGTAGGTAATTTTACTTGTAGCAGAAAAACTTAAATAAAAATACAATTAATCATCATCGTTGTTCGGCGTCCAGTCGAACCGGATTCAAAAGTAAATTACAAGACAGGTGTCATTGAGTCGCCCATAGATGACAGTATGTCACTAAGCGGCCTTAAATGAGGATTCAGTTAATTGAGACGACATAAACTTGCAGCTTAGGAACACCTCGAGCAACTCGTTTTCTATACTTATAATGGGGATTAAAGTAACCCTTAACAAATAATATTCCTTCCCGCACAGGTATCAAATTAAACATGTTACAAGTAATAAAATTCACCGTTAAACGTTAAGTTAGCGCCTGATCGCCTGGCGCTGGCGCCAGCCTATAACGGAGAATCGACGCCTTCGTCGGGCGGTCGGCCCCGTGTAAAAAAATGTTACCTTAATTACCATTGGGCCGTGCGAATTGACATCTGCAAGATGACTAACATTTTATACCTTTCTTTTCAGGTGGAATGAAAGAGACGATTGGATCTTTTGTGCTGGGTTGCTGAACTTACTGCACCTTTTAATTTAAACCCAATAAGAAATTGCCGTTCAAAAGGTTTAAGTGTTTTATTGCAATGATCTTCGTTTAGTGCTAAGTCGTAAAGCATACCTGCATGTTTTTATAGGATTTATATGTATCCTTACTTTAGTGTCAAGGATTTCATCGATATCCATGGTTGAACATTGCAAAATCGATTTCTACATGCATTATGTTGGTGGTGAACTGATGAATTACTTCATCCATACTAATACCTATTATAAATGCAAAAATAGCATTGTCTGCCTGTCTATTATCTTTTCGGGCAAGAGCTGCTTTGTATGACACTTCGCATACACATAGGTACACTCTATGATATTGGTTAGGCTTATGACATAGGATACTTCTACGTGTCTCTTGGGATAACTTCCGACCTCGATACGGTCAAAGCCGCGGGCAAAAGCTAATAAAATATAAAGCGTATCTGTCACTGCAAAAAACACCTGGAGGTTTCAGTCTAGATAGAGTCATTAACCTTCTTTAAGGCTGCGTTTCCACGATATGTGCGGGGATGCTTTTTACGAACCAATAGAATCTTTTCATTTACCTATCTTCACACAGCACAGCTCTAGTAGACGCGGTTCAGCAAAGCGAGGTTTTTGTACATACAAAACAAGGCAAAGATGTGTGCGAGGGATGTGTTGCGAGAAATTTGTTGCGAGGGACGAGTGGTTTTATTTTATTTTATTATAAGTTCTACTTCTTCCTTGCTTCTTATAGTTATGGTCTCTTTTGATCTCATTTTTATTTGTCTTAGTACACACAAATAATTTTTATCCATTGTGTTTTTTTTAATTTTAGTTATAATTAACTAATTGTAAGTAAACTTTTAAATATAAGGAGTTCACTGTTTTATTACATTTCTAGAGCCACTCGTTTAAATTGTATTTTTCTTATGTTATGACTTATTTTTGTGAATGCTGGTTAATCAGTAATTGGCGACTGTGTAAGTCGAAGACTGTAAAACCTATACTTAAGATAATTTGTACACAGAAGCTGGTGTACCTATATTTATAAATAAATAAATGTGCTAGGACGGCCGCGAGCGAAAAAATAGCAGTCGGTATGAAACGAGCCCAGCGAGGTACACATCCTCCCTCGTACCACGCATCTGCGCACCATTCCACAGCGTCGCTACGCATCCTCGCTCCGCCTCGCCTCGCATCGCACATCTCTGGTGGAAACGCTCACACCGTTCCACAGCCTCGTGCCGCCTCGCCTCGCACATCTCTCGTGGAAACACAGCCTAAATATGCATAACCATATAAGTCAGCTTGAATAATTCAAGCTGAACAAAAAAGTCATAGAACCCTACCGAGAAAAAGCAACTAGGTAAATTACTCACAGTTTTTGTTAACCTGGAGCATGACCCGCTAATGACTGAATCTAACGCGAATCTAATTCGCACAAATCTATTTTGCTACAGACCAGTCAAGGTCGGATCGATCGATGTTTTGCGTGATCAAGCTGTAGGGCAGCTTCAAGCAGGCTAATAGTTAACATTATCTGATCCCAATTATGTCATTGAAGAAATAACAATGCCGGCGCCACTAAAAATATTTAATTCAATTAAATTCCTTTATTTCAATCAACAGTTGGATCATACAGGGTGTACAGACTCTTCACGAAGCCGTCAACGATTTCTTTTTTAGGGTGGAAAATCACGTTTTACGGTAGGACTCAATGTAACACATTCAAAACATTGTGCTGATGGATGGATTGAATACGAGGTCGTGAAGGTGTCTTAAGTAAAAAAATACACTAAAAACATGTATTAAAAAAAAACCTTGTAATAAAGTTGAAACTTTGACCCCCAATATCTCCGTAACTAGAAGGTTCCCAGGTATGGTCTAGAACAAAAAAATGATCGCAATGACTGGGGAAACAAGTGCCTTTCAGCTTCGTTAAGAGTCTTTTTACACCCTTTATATTAGGTGCATTAAATAAAAACTATTAGAAAAATAAATAATAATAATAAGTCAAATCAGTCGTCAGTTAATGATAAGTCTTGAGCTGTAAGATTAAATAATAATTAAACAGAAAATTCATTTTGTGGGTGTAGCCTAGATGGATCGGCGACCTTAAAAAGGTAGTTGGGTCAGACTGGATGTGGAACGGGTAGAGTTTATTGTAACCACCAAGATCAAATTACGAGTTTAATAAGCCCTAAAAATATCTTATTTTCATAATGGGTCGGATTTAATATTATCTTGGCCCATCAGTCCAACAATGAAGAACATTGTTCTCTTTACTGTGAAGCTACCACTTTTTGCAAAACGATTGTCTATTATCAGCAAAGCGATAGCAAGAAAAAATATATCGCTTCTTATCTCTGAAAAACCACTTCCTCATGTCCTTCCGTAATTTATTTTCTTTCCGCTCTTATGTCATTTGATTTAGACACGACATTGGCGCAGGCACACTAGCGTTTTATTTCACTTTGATGGCGACTACATTCATGAAGGTTGAAAAGCTGTGTATTTAATTTATTATACCTAGTTTTCTTATGTAGCTTATTTGCATGACTGAATCACGATTCTTTACGTGTATGGGAAATAAAAGTTATTGGGCATGAATAAAACTTTATCTGGCCTTAATTTTAATCTGTAACATTAAATTACTGTTCAATTGTATTAAAAGAGTAAAAGCAGGTTGTTTGGATTGGAACAATACAATTAGGTAACTAAGTATAAATTAGATTTACATTTTTATTTTATTAAATAAACAACATCCTGATTGAATTCTTGAATACGAATTTATCCTAATCCACTCGAGAGTGATAATTTTAAATCCTTTTTTTTTCATTTAACCCTTCTCCTTTATTTAGAAAGCAGTTTAAACGGTTATTGTTTGTTAAGTTTTTTACGTATTTTTATGGCTCTTTTTTGCTTGCCGCCCCCCTTCTAAAAACACTGTCGGTAAAAGCAATTGTTTGATACTTTTTCTAATTATAATCACACGTCCACCTAAGGCACCGAACAATGTCTCAATAACAAACATTAATGCTAATCGGATGCAAATAATAAATTGTTACATACATGTCACCCACCTGTAGTGCTTCCTAGAATATATTAATAGAAACATTGCGGTGTCAGTCATAACTGAATGATTTGAATGTGAAAAAGTTCCACTGTTGCTAAGTATAAAGGAATTCTACTGTTTAAAACCTAAGTAACAAAATTCTGTCTTCACATTTCAGGGTTTCCCATAGCTAGATTTGTAAATAATAAACTAAAATTTGGCACAGCATGAAATTGAGTAAAAATCCCAACATAAAAACTTCTTACACGTACCTAATTTATAAAGTGCATTTTCCCTTTTTATATCTTGGCAAGCAAAATTCAGATGTGGCAGCAAGAAAAGAACAAGTAACGTATTACTCAAAAATAATCGTTACATTATCAAACACGAAACCACTCACGTTTTTTTGAGAGAGAGCCCAGTGGTTGCGGCCCCGACTTACGAACACTAAGTCGGGTTCAAAACCAGGCAGGCATATTTTTTTTTTTTTTTTTTTTTTTTTTTTTTTTTTTTTTTTTTTTTTTAGTTAGCCTGAACTGTCCCACTCCTGGGCAAAGGCCTCCCCCCATTCCTTCCACTTTTCCCGATGTTGTGTCTCTTCTTGCCAATTACCGAGAAAGCCATCCAAGGCGTCCCGCCATCTTCTCCGCGGTCTACCGCGACCCCGTCTAACTGTCTCAGGGCTCCAGTTTTGTGATATGCGGGCCCACAGATTTGCCGGCATCCGGCAGACATGGCCTGCCCAGTCCCACTTGAGTTTGGCAGCTTTATGAGCTACGTCAGCAATTTGAGTTCTGGAGCGCAGTGTGGTGTTCCTTATTCGATCAGTAAGTTTAACGTTAAGTATGCTGCGCTCCATTGCCCGTTGGCAAACCTTGAGTTTGGACTTCTGTATGTTCGTCAAAGACCAAGTCTGTGCACCATATGTCAGTATGGGGAGAATACACATGTCCATTAGTTTACGTTTTAAGGGGATGGGTAAATCGCCCTTGAATAGCTCTTTCATTGACCAGTAGCTCTTCCAGGCGTTTTCCGTGCGTCTTGCAACTTCTTTATCTTGTCTCGCCTGGAAAGAGACTACTTGGCCTAGGTAGATGTATTCTTGGACATAGTGTATTTTCTCCCCGTCTATGTGCACGTTGATCGGTGAGCTGTTGGTCATGAGCTTAGTCTTTGACATGTTCATCTTTAGTCCAACCTCAAGGCTTGCATTGCTTAGCTCTTGAAGCATCGCTTCCAGTTCCGCAGCTGACGAAGAGAAGAGGACAATGTCATCAGCGAAGCGCAGATTTGTTAACCTCGCCTCGCCGAGACAAATACCTCTCTCTTCCCAGGCGGTCGCCAACGTTCTAAACACTTCTTCTAGGGTACTGGTAAATAGCTTTGGAGATAGCGGGTCGCCCTGTTTGACTCCCTTGAGAATTTTGAATTTCGGACCTACCCGTTCTAATTTTATAGCTGCTGTGCTGCTGCTATAAATATTCTGTATAAGGCTTATATAACTTGATTCTACATTTTGTTTCCTAAGAGCGTTAAAGATGGCAGAGTGTGTGATACTATCGAATGCTTTCGAGTAGTCCACAAATGCAAGGTAAAGCGGGATATTAAATTCAAGATATTTTTCTAAAATCTGATTGATTGTGTGCAAGTGGTCGGTGGTAGAAAGTCCAGGACGGAAGCCTGCTTGCTCGGGAGGTTGTTGCTTGTCTAGTTCACCAGCGATGCGATTTTCTATTACTTTTATGAAAATTTTATAGACATGGGAGATCAGACTAATGGGTCTATAATTATTGATGTCTGATTTGTCTCCCTTTTTATGCAGCAAAATGATATTCGAATGACAGAAGTTTATAGGTAAAACACCCGAACGAAGAATATCGTTGAAAAGGTTTGTGATGTGTGGGAGAAGTGTTGGTTCACCGATTTTCAGGGCTTCATATTACTTTGCATATTACTTTGTGCAGGCATATTACTTTGTGTAATTTATTTCATCACCACTACACTCAAAAACGGTGAAGGAAAACATCGTGAGGAAACCGGCCATGTCTTAGAACCAAAAATTCGAAGACATTACCAACCCGCACTGGTCCCGCGTGGTAGATTATAGCTTATTCCCTCTCATAGAGAGGAGGCCGTGTGTCCCAGCAATGGAACATTATAGGCTAATATGCACTTTAATTTTTTTATAAAACTCCCTAATATTCCAATTCATTTTTTTGGGCTAGTAATATTTTGAAAGTTTATTTTTTGCGTGACAGTTGTCACTTGACAGCTTGAGCTTCGTCAAGTTTTCAAAATAGTTACCTATTTCAATATCAAGCTTCAAGGAAATCAAAAGAAAACTTTAATATATAATATATTTATAGTTAAAAAGTATCTAAGTATTAGAAATCCTAATATTGACGAAAGAAATATCGAAGATTATATCAAAATTTTCACATAGACACGAAAATCTATATGTGTTATTTTTTAGCAATTAATTATTTACTCTTGCATGAATTACCAATGCACACATTCACAGTTTCTAAGGGCCATTTAACTATAAACCGGGTAAAATAACATGGATTCTTGAAGCTAAGTTTTAATATTGAGACATAGGTACCTACAAGTTTCTAACAATCTTCTACCAAAACAAAATATTATGTGTAAGTATTGCAATAGTACCCCCAAACATAGAATTAATAGGCTTACTCTACGCCCACAAAATTAAATGAACGACAAGAATACAAAAAGTGAAAAAGGTACCTATTCGCAAGACAACACCGGGAATAAAGTGATTGTTTTCTATGTGATTATCAACACATTAAAATTATACACATATAAAATTCACTGCATAATGAGACCACAACATTTATTATATTTTTATGATGTTGTGCAAAAGAATTTGAGCGTAAGAAAACGTGTTCAATAAAATATTTTGGGAACAATAAGCAGTTGCCGTGTTGATACACGGCAACTTGTTGAGCCGCTTGGCTAGCGAACAGCTGTTCGTCTCTGAACGACACAACGGCTATTTTGTATTCTTCGCTTCATCGAAATACAGTAAAAGTTTATTTAAATAGTAGAGTGGACAGTTACATAAAAGAAATTAACTATTAATTGATACTCACCGTCTTATTTTTAAACACTAAAATAAATACAGGTTAATACACACTTTACGTAAAAAGAACTCACTTATAAAAGATTACACTATGTCCTTAAATAAATTTAAATACAGTTAAGGCTATTTTAATTTATAAATATCAGATTTACATTAACTATGACACGAATTCAAGAGTCGAGGAGGACGCACACCCAACACCGGCAAGCGCAGAAACCCGACTGGCGCGACCTCACGCGGCGTGCGCTCAAAATAATGTTTATGGAACGTTCCATTTCATAATGGTTTCATTCATTCACAAGCAAGATAATTTATTTGTGATTTATTTCCCTATTTTGTAATAAACAAGTGAATAAATTGCATACACGTGAATTAATTCCATAGGTTAAATTCTATTTGCCATCATTTTTTTTATAATAATGCTTATTAAAATTCATCTTTCTTGGTGGAACCTAGATTTAAAACATTAAGAGATTACAGAAAAAATCGTACGCGTACGAAGAACAGGCAGAAAGTAAAACAACAAAAAAAATGTAAACTTGCAACATACCTGGCTAGTATTTTTTTTTTAGACACAAAATAAAGTCCGCGTAGAAATTAACGCGTTGGCGCCGTCTCGACGCGGCGCCGTCAGCGCGCGGCGGGAGGAATTCTTATTGGTTGATTCAAGACGGGCCTCCGTGTCGCAAAGGTTGCAAACGATGCATGTTTACTGCGCGTAAAAGTTTTTTCTTTTTATTGAACAGGTAATGCGTCTAAAAAATGTATGGAACTAAATTAATGTAAGTTTTTTTACTAAATTACTGTTTATGGTAATTATAAAGTAATAGACTAAGATAGGTACTTTTGAGGGTAGATTACTGGACTCTTTTTCAAATTAAACGTTAGATCTACCCCCATTTTACTGAATGTATTCTGCATTCCTAGGTATATCTTAAGTACATTTCACTCGGTTTCGGTCAAGCAATACGTGAAGTAGTTCTGGTATACAAACCACGGTATAATTTTAAGTATTGCAATAATTATTATGTTCATTGGACAATTTATTTCATTAATTCATTATTGATATATTTATATTCTAATTGACTGCAATTATATTGTAAATAATATAAATCTGTTGCGCAATTAGCCATGGCATCGACCAACTTTTTAACAGTGAAGACGCATTTATCGGAGTTTAAACACAATTCAGACAAAGATACGTTAAGTGAAGTAAGTTTTTCTATTTCATGTTGCTAATAACGACTAAAAACTATTAATCCTCTTTTAATACCACCTCCGCCATTTTGGAGACCACATCCCTTTTGCAGCCCTTTGTTACTCCATTGACCAACATACGATTCCCGAACACCCCACACTGTATAAATAATCATCAGAGTGCTATTTTTGTCTATCAACCCCTTTGCAAATAACCGTTATAGGCTTCCGAAAGTGGAACGAGTAATTCTGTGACGTCAGCAGAAGACCTACAGAAATTAGCAGTGATTCTTGGGCTAAACAGTGCTGAAGATGTATACCAGGAAAGATTCCGTGTTGACCGACGTCGTCTGGAAGCTATGCTTGCTGGTAAGTTCATATTTTTCAAAGATTTGAAAAAAAAAAAAACAGTACGAGGAAATTCAATTATTAACTTTTGCAGATAACTTGGATGAATCACAAACAGCCCAAGCTTTTTTCCACCGGGTAAGATAAATATAATAATATATATTTCTACAACAATTACAATTGTACATACCTACGCATAAAAAATAAAAACAATTGCTTTTCAGGTAATGACTGAAACCAATACTTTAATAAATTGGCCAGCTCGTCTTAAAATTGGAGCTCGTTCTAAAAAAGGTAAATACTAGCAACTCTAAAATCAAATCGCAATAACAATCTGTAAAAAAAAATGAACACCCAATTTTTTTTTAAATTTAAAAAATAAACGGTACACCTGCATTATTCGACGTAATTTTGGCGGGCCGGCGCCAAATAGACTAGCGGAGAGGCGCCAGGCTGGCGCGCTCCTTAAAATTTTATTTTATAATGTATTCGCGCGTGTCCGTTACATGAAATAACATATTTAGTAATCAATTAATTATATTTAATGAAGTAACAATGATTTTTGACGATTATAGTGACGATTTAGTTTATAATGTTATTAGAAAACTACGTGATAATAAATTTATCGATCTTTTTGAAGTTGGTAAGCGATGGAGATCAATTTTAGTGAATAGTTTGGTGGTTTTATATGAATTTAATGTGTATTATTATTGTATTTAGACCCACATGTGAGAGTCGCTGGTCGACCTGATGATGTGAAGCTGGCTCGAGAGAAAATAATTCAGTTATTGGACACAAGGGTATGTCATTTATTTTAATTTATTTCTGAAGTGCTAAATATTCATTGTTTTATGAGCAATGACTAATCGATCATTTCACGATTGGTAAGGATATCTTTATCTTCACGCTGATATTCCAGAAGGGGCCTAGCAGTCCAGCACGGTTTATATAATAAAATATAATAGGTTTTATATAATAAAAGCAGACTGTACGTTAATATTTATTGAAGTTTTATATTAGAAATGAAGTCAATGGAACTGCTTATCTAGCACCACCAGTCTACGACCTACCTAGGTATAATCTTGAGGACTAAATGCTTTAAGGCTAAAGGCCTAGACTGGTGGAAATCGCTTTCAAAGTGTTTCTTATCGTCTTCATTGTGCATAGAGAAGTATCTTAAAGTGAAATGTGGTGAGTATACTGGGGATTACGACAAATCAGTCATTTAGGCTACTACATGCATGCTAGATTCTCCAATCCGCTAGGCACCTTCCAATCCAATGAGATTTCCAGTCCCTACTGGAAATCTCATTGGATTGGAGGGTGCCTCTCTATGCCAGTGCTGCATGGGCAGATTGGTTAGTCCTATATTATCGTGTGTGTAAGTGTTGGTGGTTATTTATTGATTTAACGTCATGTATGGTACGGTACCACAAGCTGAGTTATTCAGATCCTGTCGGAGCCTCCATGACTAACAGTTTAGTGGTAGGTAGGACTCGCCAGTCGGACTATCAATAAACATGGATGCTGATCATTCAGTTTTCACGGCGTGAGATTAAGCTATTCTTTTACACAGAGCAGTTGTTGATATTAGAAAAGGAAAGTAAAGCTCTGGCTGTCTGTCTGTTTCACACTTCGTATGCTGACCGGACTTTGATAAAATACCTGGGTTAGGTTAGGACATGGGGCACTTTTTATCCCAGTAGTAGTTAGGTTCGTTCCCACTGGATAATTTCCAACCTCCATCCATGCAGACAAAGCCGCGGACAAAAACCAGTGCTGTATAATTGAACTGTCGCAAATATATCAAGAGAGCTGGTCTCTCTGATACGTAGGTACACTTGTTTGATTAGTAATCATCACACTTAAAAGTGATTATAAATTATAATTGAACTAATTGGCAATGTATGTTTCAGAATAACCGGGTTACAATGAAGATCGATGTCAGCTACACAGATCATTCGCATATCATCGGAAAGGTGAGCTGAATTTTTTAATTACTTTTTTGGGGTTCCGTGCGTAAACTAGAAAGTTTCCGTTGTCGAGCAGACGAATTTTTTAAACATTAAGCAATTGGGCATCGCGTCCCCATTATTCCTTTTCAAAATGAAGGGAATCTATATTTTCAAGCGACCACACAAAAACTCATTTGTTTAACATGATATGCCTTCGACAAGGTGTAGATAATTCTCTAATTCGACACCGATGTTCTAATGGACACTTAAATTAATGCCTGTTTAAAAAACAAACAGCACTTTTCATTATTATGACTGTATTCATGTAGGTGTCGCGCGTAATTTTTTCAATAATTGCGACTACGGAATCCTAACCTAGACGTAGCTCGCACTTGGCAGATTTACTCTAACTAAATCTGTCAAATGCAGACACGGCCATTCCATGAGACCTTTTTGTGATTAGATTTATCCATTGGCGTATGCATGCGTGCTTGTCTGACCTCGATTTTTTTTCACGTTTCTCTCCTTCAGGTTTGGTATGTACTTACTTAGGTACCCACTAACGACGCTGATATAAATAACTTAGCAAGCATATACAGCTAATATAGTTTTTAAGCTTACAGGGAATACATTCAGGGCCCGTTAACTTCGCAAAAAAACTATAATGTGATGATTTATTTTAGGGTCAACGATCGTAGGTCACACTATTTGAAGAAATCAGTTTGGTTTCAAAAACTCTCATATCTGTGTAGTTTTGGTAGAACCCGAATTAAAGAATATGTTGGGGTCGGCTTCCAGTCTAACCGGATGCGACTGAATACTAGTATTTTATATGGAGTGACTGCTTATCTGACCTCTACAACCCAGTTAGTACTGCGTAATACGATACCCTTTGGTAAGACTGGTTTTCCGACCTTCGGACTGTCAAAGATCTACAAATGACAGCAGGGACCAACGGCTTAATATGCTTTCCGAGGCACGGAAGAAACTCGGTATGTAATGGGTTGTCACCCATCCACAGACCAACCTAGGCAAGCACGGCTTAACCTGAAGATCGACCCGAGCGGCTGTTATTATTTAGCCACGAACTCATCACCCATTGGTAGGACCTGAATACATGGTGTAATTGGAATTTAACTGAAAACCTCTAAAAGGATGATAAAATACAAACATGTTTTATTAAGGGAACAACCCTGAATTCGCGAAAAACCTCAAAAAGTTGCAACTAGACTCTAAAGCTCCCTTGAATTAATGTAATGATCTCATCCATTATTGCTATAGCTTAAACGGTTCTATGTTTTTTTCTTCGGTTATTTTTTCAGACAGGCGTTTTATTTATGAGATCAAATCAATAGAACCTCATAATTACGATATTGTAATCAAGAAGTTCGGCATACTTCTTGATTACAATATGCCGATCTCTGTCACGTTTTTGAACCGTATGTTTTTCAATTAAAGTACGATCTCCTAACCAAATCATCATCATGTTTCATAATTATTGGGGTTTTCTCAAAATATTATAATTAAATTGACTGCTATGTTAGCGAGTAACTTGACTACTGTGACAAAAAATATCCTTTTTTATTTTTTCATCAAACAAAAAAGTTGTTATTACTTACATTAATTATAACTGGGAAATTCCGTTGAAGTAAGAAAAAACTGCTTTATCTCAAGATTAATGACATTGGAACTCAAAAAAATGCGTATCTTTTTTTTAGTTAATCTAACACACAAATATAAACTGCCTCTTTTCGGCCTCGTGGTCTCAATCGTTCTGCTGAGCATAAGTTCCTGGGTTCGATTTCAGGCACGTTAGGCAAAGTGTTATTGGGTTTTTCCATTTTCCACTAGTAATTTCGATTTATTATTTGGGCCCTATTACATGGGACTTAAACATTCTGGCGAAATGTGGGTGTACTATCGGGTACACCTCTGGCTAGTCCGTCTGGAACAACAGGCGTTTTATTATGTTATGTTATGTTGTTTCACATAACATTATTACTGATGTCGTCATCACCACTATTTTAACTTCAACACAATTATTTTTATCTTGTTCTAACTTGGCAAGTTAACGATAAAACCTTGATTCAATAGTTCCATTACGCTAATCAAATGTAGGCGTTGACTAATTTACTTCGCTAATCGTGGTTAGTACTAAAATAAACAAACTGTATTTAGTGGTATCAGAGTTGCCAACTACAGTTATTTCAGTTAATAATAGTGATCTTTATTTTTGGTAACATAAAGTCTTTTTTGGGTTCGAGGAGCGGGTAGGCAAATAATAACAGTCGCTCGGTTCATTCTTTAGGTTAAGCCGCGCTTGCCTAGGTTGGTCCGTAAATGGGTGACCACCCATTACATTACCGAGTGTCCTACGTGCCTCGGATTCCTCGGAAAGCACGTTAAGGCGATGGTCCCGGCTGTTATTTGGCTGATCTTTGACAGTCGTTACAGGTAGGTCAGCCCGAAAGTCTGACAACCAGTCTTACCAAGGGGTATCGTATTACCCAGTACTAACTGGGTTGTGGAAGTCAGATAGGCAGTCGCTCCATGTACAATACTGGTATTCAGCTGCATTCGGTTAGACGGGAAACCGACCCCAATAAAGTTGGGAAAAGGCAGGCAGAAGACGAAAGTGGCTTTTGGGTTGTTCTCACTGACAAGTCCGTCAAAATTATAGTGATCTTTATCTTCGAGAAGCTAAGGTTGTTGTTGCACTGCTGCTGTCAGAGGTAAATTAAATGTGAAAGAACTGAATATTCGCCGAGTGCTCAAATATATCAGTGACAGTGAAACTGGTCGTGTTAGTGAGAACCTAGGTAACCTAGGTATATTTATTGGAACCACTAATGATTTCACATCAATTGCTTGTGAGCACGAGAAATATAAATAAGGTTCTCGTGTTTCGGTCCTATAATTAGCTCAAAGTAGGTAAATGCTATTCGTGACATCATGCTGTAATCGATCCACCCTGATTCCAGTCGGTCTCTAATGATATATGGGTTCAGACAGGCAGTCGCGAAATGAATTGATTTATCATAATTACGATGGATCTGTTCTGCGTTCTGCTTGTGCCCCAAGTTACAGAGGCATATTATTTTCTGTAGTTCTGAGGGTAGGCAGGCAGGGACCCCACTGAAGAGACACTATGTAGTTTCTACATTCTTAATTTCTTACTGAAGTGCTGCGTGCCATGTACCCTAACCTTTAGTGCCAAGTTCACGTGTCATAAAATTTTATGAGTATTAAAATACTAGTTTCTTTCAGTGCATTGTATAATGAGACTGAAACTTTCTATCCATAAAGGATCATGTAAGTTCACTTTTCATTTTACAGTCTATTTTCTTATATCGCCAAACATACTGGGTGGAAGGGGCACTATTTTTTTCTTTAATAACCGATGAAAAAATTTGTGGGGGGGGCTCAGAATGTTGTACTGAGTACGTAGTAACCATTATTACGTCGGTGTCCCCTCCCGTATACAATACTATTCTAATGTTCGATTCGTAAGGCCAGTAGCCGTGTGAATTTCCCCGAGATGTTTTCCTCGTTTCGGAGCATTCACACGCCGTGTTTACAAACTCATTACCGGTTTATACTTTTTTTGATTAGTTGCTAGATTAGGTGACCAAGTTTACTGTTACAATGGTAAGAACCATTGCGTGTATTTCGAGCATAGGGTGTTTTTACACCTACATATCCAATCCAACAAGGTTAGTAAGTAGCCGTGTTTGCTGCTCCCGGCGTAAGCATACTATGTTCCAAGTGCTCAAAGGATAAAGGTATAGAGATTCTCACCTTGGAACTGATGGACGCTACCGACAGCGCCAAACTAGTAGCTCAGTTCTGGGCCGACACAAGATTGATTGCCATCGACACGCTAAGAAGAAGAAGTAGGTAGTGATGATGATGGTCATGTGATCCGACCGATTTCGGTCAAGGTAATTGCTTCAGCTCCGCTGTAGTTGCCGTTCGTGCGCTCGTATGTGGTTTATGTAACCTATCTTCTTTGTGAAGCTCCTCGCACATTGCGAGCATGTGAGCACACCATCGATGTAATTATAGTTGATCGCCGCAGGTGGTCGGGGTTTCAAGTAGGTAGTAATTGACTCACAGACAGAAGGCGATCACAAAATTAACATTTCCATTGCGCTTTTTGATATTCCTCTGCCATTTGAAGATTCTAAGACAATAATACAGGCAGATGTACTTTTTTGACTAATTGGTTTTCGAAGGATACATTCGTTCATGAGCTATCAGAAAAGTATCAGTTTAACATCCTGAACTGCGTAGATTTCTCACAATCAGCATTTTATGGTGGAGAGGTAAAAAATTCGAAAAAATCTTTAAAAGTTCGATTTCTCAAAAACCACCCAGTTTAGACCCAAAGTTATCGGGTCCAAATTGTTGCAAATGAGGACTATTATCACCAATTTTAAGGACTGCACCCAATTACCAATCACCCTGTATACATGCATACAATTGTAATTTCATACATATGAAAGTAAATCATTTCAGAATGCATAATATGAAAATATATACGGTACTTATAACAAAAAAGTTTTTTTTTTAATTGGTCTCTCTCTTTGTTCCGACTAATCTCCGAAACGGCTGGACCGATTTTGATGCGACTTTTACGGACGACATGTAACTGATGTTAAAATTAGTAACTTAGGCTTATTTTGTCTTAGAAAATAAGGGTTGCGTGCAAAAAATTAAAACCCTTGAAACTGTTACAAAGATTACTGATACTGATAGTGTTAGCCTACGTCATCCGACTGCTGGGCAAAAGCCTCTCCCCATGACTTCCAGTTGTTTCGATCCAGGGCTAATGTGGGCCACTGGTCGTTGGTTTTATCCAGCTCGTCCCGCCATCTTCTACGAGGTCTGCCGCGACGCCTTCTGGCTATGTCAGGGCTCCAGAAAGTGGTTATTTTGGCCCACAGCTCATTGGGCATGCGGCAGACGTGGCCAGTCCAGTCCCACTTCAGTTTAGCGGCTTTTTGAGCAACGTCAGTAATTTGTGTTTTGGAGCGCAGTGTGATGTTGCGTACATGGTCGGTTAGTTTGAAGCCTAGAATGCTGCGCTCCATTGCACGTTGGCAGACCTTGAGTTTGGACTTTTGAATTTTTGTCAAAGACCAAGTCTGGGATCCATAGGTGAAAATGGGAAGAATTATTAAAAAAATATTACTATTTTTATAATAATTTCGCGTGGATGAAGGTCGCAGACAACAGGTAAAACCGGAGTTCCTACCGTCCTCTTAGAACTTTTATATTAACAAAATAAGGTATTCACGTTTGGTAATAATTCTAGTGTTAAGATCCTCTCGTGATATGGGTTATACCCTCTCGCATGGTTGCTATACGGAGTGTAAACAGAATCTTCACGAAGCCGTTAACCAAGCATTATGTACATCAAACTAAGTAATTTTACGCAAAAAATATTGCTGGGAAACGTCTTTTTGGGGTGAAAAAGCACGTTTTACGGTAGGACTCAAGGTAACGTATTCAAAACATTGTGCAGATGGATGGATTGAATAGTACGGGGGTTGTAAAAGTGTCTTAATTAAAATAAATACATTAACAACATGTATTTAAAAAAAAACTTGCGAAATAGTTGGAACTTTGAACCCCACTATCTTTGTAACTAGAAGGTTCCCAGGTAGGGTCTAGAACAAAAAAATGATCGCAATGACGGGGAGAACAAGTGCCTTTCGGCTTCGTTAAGAGTCATTTTACACCCTTTAGGTAAGATTATAGT
This sequence comes from Lycophotia porphyrea, assembly GCA_950005105.1. NCBI lineage: Eukaryota > Metazoa > Arthropoda > Insecta > Lepidoptera > Noctuidae > Lycophotia > Lycophotia porphyrea. Next base: position 3,015,348 of record OX465400.1, on the reverse strand, counting down.
TTTGTGCGTCAGACCATACCTTGGTTGTTTATGGTTGTGTTAAATACGGGCATCCACAGTGTAATTACGATTATCTTTCAAACACGTCCGCTAATTATCGCTATAAGGATCTTCAGTTAATAAAAATATTCACATGCTTAAAAATAACCTTCATTACGGCACGTTTTTATGGATATGGGTGCGCTAAAATAGCATCCACGAGGCGACACTTAACTATTGCGATCATTTTAGTCTTTTGACCTTGCTAACTGGCTTATAATCTTTTCACCCATAGTATGAGTATGGCCAGCATGATTTTCTCATTATGTTGCTATGCGAGGCATGAAAAATCACAGAATAAACATCAAAGTTTTTTAGTTAGTTTTCTATACCTACTAATATTATAAAGAGGAAAGATTTGGATTGTTGTATGTAACGAATAAGCTAAAAAAACTACTGGACTGATTTGAACAATTCTTTCAGCAATGGATAGCAACATTATCACCGAGTAACATGGGCTATATTTTATCCCCGTACGAACGGGAACTACGCTGGTGAAACCGCGTGACGTCCGCTAGTAATTGATAAGGCTCCACAAGGTGTTCTACAAGGGTTGTTGATTTCACCAACGAAACTGACCGCGATAAGCACAGTTAAGCGGCGTTCAAAAGCGGTCAGTTTTATTATTCTAGAGCAATTATGACTCTGCCTACTGCCTACTTTCATACAAGCCTAAAAGCTTGGCTTGCCCTAATAACCTTATAACTTCATGATATTGGGGTTTCTGAAGAGTCTGGTTGACTTATAGACTTGCCGTATTGTTGGCCCTAGGCACGCTACTGAATTCCCTGAAAGTCTAGAATGGCGTGATTGACCAGTTTCACTAGTAGAATCCACTCTAAATATTCCTTTGTCCCTCAGGGTGGGCTTACTATAAAGCGCGTGATGGAAGAGACCGGCTGCCACATCCACTTCCCGGACTCCAACCGCACCAGCACTGTGGAGAAGAGCAACCAGGTGTCTATCGCAGGAGACATGGAGCGAGTCGAGCGGGCCAGGGCGAGAGTTAGAGTGAGTGACAGCTTTTTTTTGTAAAAAATAATGTTTATTGTTTTGTTACGAACTCTTTCACATGACAAAAAAAATTGAAACTAGATGAGGTCGGTGTTTCCCATCCAAGTACTCTGAGAAATAGCACCGACACAAACTCATAGGTCACCGTCTTGCCTGCCAGGGCTGCGGGACTGTTCGAAACAGATACCGCGGCCCTGAAACACAAAGGGCAAGGAAGGAACATGGGTTTTAATCAGTACAAGTCTGACACTCCCTTCCGCTCTGCCCAGAGCGGGAGAAGTCATTTGATGATTTCCGATCCGAAAAAAAAAAGGTCGCAGTCTTTTTCAAGTCCCAATTATCTTGAACAAGTCATTAGTGTTTGTAAAGGCCTTTGAGAAACGTATTGCTTACATGCATTATTGTCAGTTATCGTGTAGCTATTTCGACTCATAACGCTGTATTTAGGGGTTTAATTCAATAGCCATTTAATTAAATCATTACTTCATTACTTATGAAAAAATTACAATTTTGGGTAAGATTTTAGATAATTTATACAAATCGCAAATTTACAAACGGTAAATACAAATCTGTAGGGTATAAGATATTTTTAATGTTGTCCTCTTGCCTAGACAAAGCTGTAATATCGAAAAAAATTGAACTCATATTTGCATAGCGCCTGCAATTGGGATAACTGCAAGTAGTCTAGACACATTCTGACGAAATTGCAGTAGCAATTTGAGATTACCTACATGATTTCATTTTTGTTATGAAATTGGGTTTTTTCACTCATGTAAATTTTCACCAAGGATATAATATAAAATTCTCGAAGTAAAAACGTCTCTGTCACCATCCATTACTATTTAAGGTCCATTCAGAGAAATTTTATGAGAGAATATCCTTTAAAAATGCTCAAATAAGTGCTGATCAATACCTGTCCCTTTATCCACTTACTCTTATAATGCAACAATTTTAATTATATACCGTGTGACAGGCCCTCACTCCGCTTGTATTCTGCTTCGAGCTGCCGATAGTCCCAAGCTCACAGCCGCTACCAGACATCACATCTCCGTACGTGCAAAACATTCAGGAGCAGTACAATGTTCAGGTAAGAACTTTATCGTTATTACAGCTGAAAGGCTCCCCAAGGGTTGCCAAATCGGTCCTGTGACTGTGTAGGCAGGCATCTGGTCACAGGCCACCTCTTTGTGAGAGATTGTGTGCCAGAATCCAACATTGCGGAGTGGTGGATGTTACATGACTCGTGTATTTAGTTGTCGGGCATCTCAGGTTTCTTACAATGCTTTCATTCACCGTTGCACCGGTTCGAGAGCAGTGGTCATCATCTGCCTAGCCTTTTGCCAACTATGTTGGGGTTGGCATTCAGTCTAACCGGAAACAGCTGAATACCAGTATTATATAAAGCGACTGCCTATCTGACCTCCAGAACCCATGTTAGTACTCGGTGATACGATACCGTTGGTAAGACTGGTTGTCAAACTTTTGGGGCCACCTATAACGACTGCTAAAGATCTACAAATGACAGCCGGGGCCCAATGGGTTTGAGAGCAGTGGTGATAAAATAAATTACACAAAGTAATGCGCCTGATTGGGTTTGCTCCTACGTAGCGTGAGCCGATTTACCAAATCTCACATGCGCATATCATGTACATAATAATTTACCTACCTGTCGCAGTGTGAATAATTTTATTATTGGCGGCTATCGCCAAAGTTCCAAGTTCGTGTTCCTAATAAGTTCTGTCTCCCAGGTGATGATGCGCAACCGTCCGAAGTTGCACGCCAACTTGTTGGTGGTGAAGGGGGTGCAGTGGGAGGTGAAGGCCACCATGGAGGCGACCAATCTGCTCATGAACTACATGTGCGGACCATTGGCAGTGAGTACTACCTACTAGACTAACCACTGCTAACTTATCGAAGTTCCTAGTCCTTCGATGATTGTTTCAAGACGAATGAATGAATCATTTCACTCACTGGGATTCTGCCAACTTCATCGCCTATTACTGTAAATTCTGGCTTCTAAAAATACTACTTTATAATTTTTTCCCATAAAATTACTTGCGGACTTTGACATCTCCAAACTTGGACGAATTTCAGATTAAACGAAACTTTTGATAATGCCTGACGGTTTTTGAAGAGCATCAAAACACATTGCGGCGATGGAAATGAGGAAGCTGTCTACTTCACTAATCTGTTATTAAAATGTATATTTTAAGAGGATTTCTTATCTAGATATTCAAGTTCAGTGCTGCATCGTTTATTTCTCATCTAGCTTTTTCAATACAATTTCCACACAATGGCACAATTTCACAAAAATGATTTCCAACAGCGCTTTCTTGACAATAGATTCTAGCGACTGTTTAATATTACAACCTTAATAGGTTAAACGGAACCTTTTGTTTAAATAACACCTAAAACGTAAGACAATTTCGCGGGCTACCCAGGAGCTTCCCCCATAACCATAAATCCCTTTCAGAGTCAAACCCAAGTGCAGATGTCCCTGGAGATCTCCCCGATGCACCACAGCGTCGTTGTAGGCAGGGGCGCAGAACAGTTGAAGGTCATCATGAAGGGAACCAACACGCAGATAATGTTCCCCGATGCCGACGACCCCAACATACCGGTGATCAAGAAGTCTTGCGTCACCATTACTGGCAATATTAAGGATGTTTATGCGGCTAGGCAGCAGTTGGTGGTAAGTGAAGTAGAATTTTTCTAGCTTTTGGAGAACACACACATAATCACGCCTGTAATCCTCGAAGGGTTAGGCAGAGGTGTACCTAATATTACACCCACATTTCGCCAGCATTAGCAGCATTCCAGTGGATCGAAGCATTTCGCTTTTGAAGGAAACTTTATATAACTGATGCGTGAATTGTCATGGACGGTCGCCGGAGGATCGGTAGATTCGGTAGTCACAACAGTTCAAATCAAACTTCAATTAGTTGATGTGGTGGTTAATTGGTTAATGTGCTATGGTAGTGCCAAATATGGAATTTCAAAGAGAATCGGGAATTATTATAATCACCATGAGTGCTCTGCTCTCGGGAGTATCTTGCAAACTGATCTCTGAATCATTTGAATATATCCATAGTCATAATCAGCTTGTAATGTTCCCACTGCTGAGACATGAGATTTCTCTCTGTGAGAGTGGGCCGTAATCAATCTATCACGCATGCCCAGAACCCAGATCGTTTCAACTTAATTTCACTATAGTAGCGTCTCAATCTAAAATAGATCTAATTAAGATACACCTGCCTAAACCAGCTGTCTATCTCAACAGGGCAGCCTTCCTTTGGTGGTGATCTTCGATGTCTCCGACGAAGGTTGTCGCATAGAGAACGAGCTGGCAACCAAACTGATGCACAAGTACAACGTGTACATCAACATACGTCGCAAGCCCAAGCAGGGCATCACCTCCGTCGTCGTCAAGGGCATCGAGCGCTGTGCAGGTACCTAATTATATTCTAGAACTTCTTTTTTACCTGACTACCAAGGAAGGTTTGTTTTTGAAAAATGCTTACATTCAACTCTTAACAATAACGGTTTCTAATATATCATGACTCATTTGACAATATTTGTAACCACGCTGGTTTGATTCTTTGTAGGTATGGCCAAACAAACAACACGAACGATATTGTACAGAAATAAGAATGTGCACCAGTTGATTTATTTTTTAGTCAATGTAGAAGATCATCAATTTATTATTCCTATCTTTCTCTCCCCAGGTGACATCTACGAAGCCCGTCGCGAGCTCCTAGCCGACAAGGAACCGGTCATCACTGCAGAAGTCCCCGAATCCTACAACATCCCCGCGATATCCGCCAACAATATGCCCAACTATGGCGTCTTCAACCCGTTCTCACCAACCCATGCCACCAACATGGCCAACTCTCCTTGCTCTCCTTACAACTTGCAGCTCTCTGAGTTGGCGTCTTTCGCCAACCTTGGTTCGCCAATGTATGGGCATAACCCTCCTACTCCCGGTGGGTATCCCAGCCCATTGTCTCCGTTAGCATTAACCCCGCCTTATCCTAACTCTTGGATGGTGCCTTCTCCTCAGCCCAGGAGTGGACAATTCCATTATCCGAATTTGCTGCCCAATCCGAACTCGGTTATGTACAAGAATCAAGGTGGATCTTGGAACCGTGAGTGCAGACATACCTACTTATTATTCGTATTGTTTATTCGATTTGTCTAGATAAGTCCACTTTTAAGTTTATTTAAATGTACTACAAAATAATAAACCAGTCAACAGTCTAAAACCAAGCGGTGTCATATGATCAAATGACCGGCTGTAGGAGGTCTGATATGGAGTCTAGGGGTCACAATCGGGACTACTGAGCATAACGTAAGCATAAAATGCTCCTGGGGTTCGATTCTATTTCGAGCAAAGTTTTATTAGGTTATTCAATCAGGATTTTCTCAGTAGCAGACACGGAGTCAGTATTTGTGCCCGGTTGATGGCAATAGGCTCGCTCTTTATTACATGAGACTCAAACATAACTGGCGAAATGTTTCTATACTAGTGGATACACCTCTGCCTACAGTACTTTCACAAGTGATTATGCCTTGTGTCTGTGACTGTAGCTTAGCCTTCCGACATTCAAAAGTGCCTGTAATGGTCTAATTGAAATAAATAAATGCTTTTGAGTTTGAGTTTGCCTAATCCTTCGGGGATTACAGGCATTATGTTATGTTTCAGACATATTTCGGCCGAATACAACAAAGTAGTGAAAAAGCTACCCAGGCTAACAACATCTAATATGACCAGTGACTGGTGGTATGTGATACATAGTAATATAGTCATTTTAGTTTAAATACGTGCTTTCCTTGCAGCAATGACGAACGGCGCAGAGATGGTCGGGCTCCCTCAGCCTATGATGATGCAGCCACAGTACCAGCAACAGATGCCGGCTGAAGGCAGACTCGTAAGTATTCAGTTCATCTCTTCAACCATTCGAGTTTCCATAGGTGCAACGAGTTACGACATACAATTACAATATTTATACATTTTTTTATTAACCCTCCTAAGATTTACATACATAAACACACACCCTTTTCCCTTTTTTAAGATTTCTATTTTCAGAATAATGTACTGAATACCTACGTGGTAATGTAACCGTTTCAGCATCGGGGTAACTCTTCCACCTTGTTTAGCAGTTGGGCGATTATTCATTTTTTTTTTTTTTGAAAAATACTAATACTTACGACACTTATTCTTGGCACTACAAAGTCCTTTTCTTGTCATATTTGGACAGACATCGCTGAGCCAGCTCCTAAACTCCAGCTCTCAAGCGAGCAGCGGCTACCAGAGCAACTTCACCGGCAGCTCCGTATCGCTGGACACACAGAACATTTCAGGTAAATGTTTGTATTCAATACCAAACTCTTCATCTTCCTCTGTAAGTAGGTAATAACTTTTAGTTTCTATTTGTTTAGCTACATCAGAGCATACGCTCGTTGATAGTGGCCTTAAGAACGAATTGGAAAGGCTTATGTTTAACCAACCACCAGATTTAGTAAAATGTAACGGCAAAGAAATCATTTTTGATTGCCAAAATTAGTAAATGGTCACCAAAATTAGGTCCCCATTTTAGCGTGAAATTAGAACCAAAAATAGTTAATGACCACCAGAAATTGAACAGGTTAAAAAAATAACCACGAAGGGCCTACCTAATCTATCCGTGTCGGGGTGCCCCAAGTCGGCGTATGAAAAACTAGTTTGTCATCAACCACTTCATTAAAATTTGGTGCTCATTTACTAAATTTGGTGATCAATTTATATTTTAGGTGATAGATGTTAGTGATCACAAAGTTATTTTTGGTGGTCATTATATTTATCCCCAATTGGAAATAGTCACCGTAGCTGTAACAAAAGTAGGATCCATCGTTTATAGCTGCCGTTCTGGTGTATGCTGTGACCTGTTGTTCTTCCTTTCAGTGAATAATAAAGAATATTGTATTTAAGTTTAACTACTCTGCCTTTCCAATTTTAAGTTTTGTAGAAGATTCTAGATATTTTCATAATGAAATCATAGTCGGCCATTATAGGCGGTACAAGGTACTTACGCTAATACTATTCACTGGACTTGACTTACTGTATTTAATAGCAAGATAACTATGTTGTAAATAATTACTGTAATTCTAGAAGCATTAAATCTAGCTACCTACCCATTTGTTTTCATGATTGTAAATTAAATTAATGGACCGCACGAATCTATCGATCAAGGGCTAAACAATGCCCAATAAAACTTCCTTAACAGTTTGAAACAGGCATATTCGATACGTGGATGTGGTGACCACCCATTTTATGCCGAGATTTGACCGTGCCATGGAAAACACGTAAAGCGTTATTCATTGTCATTCGTAGATCTTTACGGGTGGTCAGACTGAAGCCCGAAAATCTGACTTATCACATCAAGGAGACAGGTATCGACTTGCTCTAGGCTGTAAGTGGGTTATGGAGGTCAGATAAGCAGTCGTTCCATGCAAAATACTGGTAGTTAGCATCCGGGTGATCTGGAAGCCGAACCCAAGCACAACATACTTAGTTGGGAAAAAGTTAGACAGATTCTGATGATGACCTAGAATTTCTTGGAGTTTCCTATTTTTCAAGCTATCAATTTATGCATTGTGTAACTTATTGAAATGGTATCTATAATGGTGTCTAGAAGATCAGATCCACGAAAAATACTTGTAATCAGCTGCATCTGATTGAACTGGAAGCCGACCCCAACATTGAAAAAGGCTGGGTTTTCTATAAATTCAAACATTGATTATGTTTGTCCTCTAGGCGGAGGTGACGGCAGCAATGTGGAGTCTCCGTCGGTGTCTCCGATCAGCAAAAACCATAGCAACCACAGCAATCACAGCCCCGCGCCCTCCACTGACGCCGAGCGCTCACAACAGGGTAAGTACCTATAGTCATCATGCTGATCAATTAACTACCAAGTTACTCGAGATGCTAACCTGAGTTGCTTTAGTTAAAATTTCTTACTACACTAGGAATTTCTCCTTCATCGTGCGTAGAAACAGCTAAAATCACATACACAAACAGCCAGACCAAGAATTCCACAATTACAGGGCGTAAACAGACTCTTCACGAAGCCACAAAGTTACTTACAAAGTTACTTAGTTTGATGTACAGTATGCTTGATTGACATCAAGCATACTGTATGTACATCAAACTAAGTAACTTTACGCAAAAAATATTACTGGGAAACGACTTTTTGGGGTGAAAAATTACGTTTTAAGGTAGGACTCAATGTAACGCATTCAAAACATTATGCTGATGGATGGATTGAATAGTACGGGGGTCGTGAAGGTGTCTTAAGTAAAACAAATATATTAAAAACATGTATTTAAAAAAAAAACTTGTGAAAAAGTTGGAACTTTGTGAGGACCCCCAATATCTCCGTAACTAGCAGGTATGGTCTAGAACAAAAAAAACTATTGCAATGACGGGGAGAACAAGTGCTTTTCGGCTTCGTTAGACCCTTTATAATTGCCCATATAAGCGGACCATTAGAAAAGCTACGTATAAACATAAAACGCTCTTACATTAATAGTTATTAGGATCGACTGATATTGACAATACCAAATTTTCGTAAATGTAGGTGTCCCCCGACAGAAAATCCATCTACTGAATGAATGAAAGTTACCCGTACTTTTATAATAACAAAAAACTTTTCTCAGAATTAGCGAGCATAATATCAGACCTGCCAATATCTGATCGCCGCGCTGTGGGCTGTGAGAAGAAGACTTTAGAGACCCTGAACAAGTTGTCGCCGCTTTCTGAGTACAGGAAGATGAAGGTTGAAGCCGGCAAGGTAAGAAACCAACAGTACAACAATTACGTAGGTAGATGCGAGCCCTTAGTGAAATCAGGTATTCAAGGTTCAGGTAAGCAGGCCGCACGTCTAAGGTAAAAAAAAACAGTTTAAGCTGGCTTCTTATTTTGTGTCTCTGTGTACTACGCTACGAACTAATGATGAGTTCCACTTGGACCCGGCTAGTGTTTCAACCCCAAACGGCCCAAATACTTGGTAGTTGTTACCAGTTAAATTATTGTATTTGCGCCGTTTGAGGTTTACAGCCCCCGCGCGGCCCACTGTGCTAGGAAGATGGAATGGCGCAAGAGTATCGACGCAAGTTGAGTCCCACACTAATTAAAGGCCTTCCCACCTTCCATGGCATTATGGTCATACCATCTGGTCTCTTCCCATCGACGCGTGCCAAGCCAGTGGGTTCTAAGACAGCTGGCACACCGGCGGTGGCAAGAGCACGACGGATGAGATCATTAATGCTAATTAGGTTCACTAATAAATCAAACGAATGCATGCCATGTCAACCAATGGTGTTAAGGTTACAGCTTTGTACACATTTACCTTAACTTACTCTATATGTATGCACAAAGCATTTTAGGGTCTAAAAGTTCCTGTCAATATCAAGGTCTAGTGTTCGGAATAAAGAATTTGAGAGTTTATTTACGTAGACGATGATATGCTTGCATCAAGGACTTGCGTTACATTTTATGAGTTTCGCTTTGTTTATTTGCCCTTACCGGTCCTGTAGCAGTCTCGGCAGCATTGCGAACTGAACGTGACAACTTGTTTGCATGTTTCTATTCTAAACTCTTGTTACAGGCCATGCGCGAGAGTGTGGGCAGTGGATACCGCGTACCGACGCCGCGCTGGGCCGGCTACTACTTCAGCCACACTTCGCCCGGTCCCATCAACTTGAATGAGAATAGCGATACTGTTACTGTAAGTTTTATTACCATTTTATGTAAACTTATATATTATGTAAACTTGTATAATTTCTCTTCCTAACTTGGGTATGGACGACATTATTAGCTGGACTCATATAATGGTAAATCCAGTCTGCATAAAACCTGTTACAGTTTATGAAATTATCCGTTCATCGTTTAGTAGTGTATTTTAACTGTAATCCTTTCCTCAGCCGGAAAAAGGCTGGAACCGTTCCGATTTAGTGCGACCTAACATCGCGGAACCAGTGGTGAGTCCACCGCAGGCGCAGGCGCAGACTCCGCCCAACAACAACTGTCGCTACCAGCAGCTGATCGCTCTGCTCAGGGACGTGGGACTGCACAAGTATATCGGTGAGGTCATATTGTATGCTTTGTCAATAAAGATTGCGTACCGAGGGGCAGGTGAAAATACCTGCCCCCCTGGGCCTCGGCTAAAAACATGCACTGAAGGAATTATCTGCAACTTTGATTTTATTCACCTGTTCGATGCCGGTCAATTGATATCCTAAAAATATAAAAAGCTGTGGTATATTCGACTTTATGCTGTAGTTCTATACTGCTTCTATTCTCCTTTTATGTTAATACATAATTATGGCGTTAGCTTTTCTAGTTTATATAGGCTCATGGCGTTGAACTACAGTAAAGACAGAATCTCAATGAACCAAACAATTTAGCCAATTATAATCTTAGAACAAACAGCAGTAAAAAAAACCACTTCTGTTTATTCCAGATATGTTCAAGAAACACGAGTTAGACATGTCTACGTTTACATCGCTGAACGAGGCAGATCTCATCGAGATCGGCGTCACCGCCTTCGGAGCTCGCAGGAAGATGCTGCTATTGATAGCAGGTAACTATATCTACTTTATTCTGCCTATAATACTAGTAATAATCCACTGCTGGAGCCTAGACTTAGGCCTTCCACAAGTCGTTACTTCGAGATTGTGACTTTTAGGGTTGGATTCGCAGATACAGGCAGTTGGAGTTGGGTTTTAAGTCATAATACGTACTATGTATCTTAAACAGATATAAGAGTACAGTGTACCAGACAAGATCTACGCAAACGCAAACTAATGATCGCAATGTCGGGGAGAACAAATGTCTTTCGGATTCGTTAAGAGTCTTTTCTCCTGTATAAGGGACGTACCTAACCGGGAAGTGTGGCGGAGGAAAGACGACCCAGCAGTGGGTGATTCTCGAGGGCTCTGATATGATGATGTTGATAACGAGACTTTTTACATCCATTATAATGTTGACGCCCTACGACAAAAGTATAAAATTTCTGGCAGGCGTTTTTTTTTTTTCTCAGTCCTTTAAAATGTTATCAAAAGGTAGATTTGCAAACGTTTCTAATACATAAGTAATACGATGATTTTTACACAACCCAGAATTTTAATAGAGCTCAATATGACATTTTCAGATCTCAAAGCCCACAAGGGTAACTTCAAAGGCTCTTCGGGCGGCGCTGAACGCAAGATGAACGTAGGATCGCCTTCTCAGTTCGCGACCCTAACGCAAGACAAATGGTAGACAAACTACGTTTTATTATAAAGCTACGTATATAATGTATTAATTTTGGAACTACGCAGATTAAGGCATATTTAGAATCGCATGTGTTATTCAAATATCAATTTTAAACTTTCAAAGTAATGGATTAATTAAGAGCGTGCAAAATAAGCAGTATTTTGATTTGTATGTTACGAAATTTATAAGCTTTTGCTGTCTGCTTAAAAAATGTATTAATTTAATTATGAGATAAGCAAAACTGAATGAGTTATTTTACGTAGTATGCCTAACCACAAAAATACGTAGCTTTGAAAGACTGAAGATGGAAAACTCGCGAGACTGATTCTGAAAGAGTACAAAGTAATAATTAAAGTACAAATTAGGTAAGTATTTCTTCAGTCTATACACCTCATTAGAAGGCTGGAATTTTCTTAAGAATCTCAATGCAATTTACTGAAGGTAGACTATACATATTTAAGACTGATGGCTTATAGAAAACTATGTATAACAATTTTCATGAGTTCCTGAAATTACCTATATGATATTAGAACTACCTCTGTTCTAGAATTGATTGCAATGAGCTTGTTTTTGTTTCTACATATATCTCGTTGATTTTTTGAGATTTTTATCAAATGTAGATTTGTAAGTTGTTTTTTTTTATCAAGTTTTTTACGATAGCTAAAAGCGTACGACGATTAGATCTCTATAGACAATTGTTGAAGTAAACGGGCCAAGCGCCGTAGAATAATAATATTAGCTATAAGTTACATTTTCATAGATTTATTAATCGTAGTCTAGGAGAGCATGTTTTATTTTTTAACCATCATTTACATAGTTTTAAGTACAGTATATTCAGACTATTTTGATTATCATATTCGGCTTTTAACATTTGATTAATTAGTGCTTAGGAGATATGTTCGGAATCATGCGTGCGTTCCTTCTAATTCCATATTTTGTGAAATATGATTTTCAAGGACGTTGATAGGGTCCAAATTGAAAAATCTCACTTCTACTTTCTTATTTTTCACAATTCATCTGCAGACTAATCTTCATCCAGTTAGATTTGCTATTCGAAGTGATATTTTTCAGTTTAGATACAAAAAAACTAGTTTAAAATCGTTAATTTCCCGCACAATCGGCAAAAACAATTTGGACAGCTAAAATTGACTTGATTTTAAATAGGTACGACTAATTTGAACCATTTAGCGATCAGTTATCAAGGTGACTATTTTAGTACCTAAGTATTTTTTTATCAAAGCGCTTCACCCAGCTGCATTTTAATCAGTTAACATTCTAACATTTGTATCACTCAATCATTATGTGTTTGTGATTATGAATTTAAGTTTTTTTTACTGCATTTTTGATTTTAACCTTATTAACATGCTAATTTAATGTGAATGCTTTTTGTTTTAGATTATATTTTACATAGTATGGTAACGTTTTGATACATAATTATTGCGAACTATTTAATAAAATGTTCCATTTTTAATTTTATGTTTGATCTTACCACCAAGGAGTTATGTATCATTCTGTTTACTCTATGGTTCCTACATTTTAAGATCATAAAATGTACCTTCTTTAATGTTTTAATCATGAACTTGTGATTATGATCAATCGGTTTTAAAGTATGATTATGAGATTTAATTAATTGTATACGTATGTGTTTAACTTCATAAAATTTAGTTTTAGTAACCTATCTTGGTGTCAGGTTGTTTAATTTTGTTTTTTTTTATTTTTACATCCCAAGAAGAAAGGATTTTTTTTGCACAATTATTTAAAGTTTTGCTTGTCCGATTAAAGTTTGTCGCTAAAAACTAGCTGTCTTTTATTTCCCGTTCCTCATAATACCACACTTAAATCCTACCTCTTTAATTGGTTTCAGTACCAATCCGTGGTACTGTTTGGCTCACTCAAGGAACTTAAATACTAACTGGAATAATTACGAACAAAATCTTGATGTCAAAAAACCGTTTGAAAATGAACTTTATCTCATACACTTAGAGTTCGTATTACTTTAAATCATTTAAAGGGTGTCATGCTTTCTGGCGGAACCACCTTGGCTTAAACAAATATAATGTTACACAAAAAATATATGGAATATCTATAAAATTCTAGTTCTATTAAAAAAAAGTCTATATCCTTAGTTTCGACGTAAACTTTAATTTAAAGTGGTTGCTCTGCACAATGGTGCCGATTCCCTTGTTCACAAACTAAACTAACTTTAGGTTGAATGCATCTTTTTCTTTCTATTTCATTATGAAAAGGACAGAGGATAAATTTTAGTTTAGTCCTGTCAAATTAACCAGCGCCTGACACAAGTTTAGACGTGATTAAAAAGTTGACGACTAAAATTACATCAAATTACGTCAGGTGCTGACTAAACTAATATTTATCTTCTGTCCTTTTCATAATGAAATAGAAAGAAAAAGATGCATTCAACCTAAAGTTAGTTTAGTTTGTAAACAAGGGAATCGGCACCAGTATCCTTCCCGACGCAACCACCATGATATATCTATTACTATAAATAGTATAAGCCAATATATAGTATCAAATAATTCTATAACAATTCTTTGCTGAACTAGTACCTCCAAATCCTCAATCTAATTTAAATATATGAACAAAACGTGCCTCAAACTTTCTCTCGCTAAGCACCTAGATTAAAGTTCTTAGCAAACCGGAACTTTAGTAAAATCAACTACCCACATTTTAATGAAATCATTGTTAGTGCGTTGCAATTTTCATGTCGTTTGTTCGTATATTAAACAGGAACCTTTGGCTCACTACCCAAAACAAGTTGATCAAAATAATAAAACTGCTGGGAGTGTAACACCCTTTGCAATCTGCTTACCCTGAACAAAAGGTCGCTTTTATGTTTACGAATAAAGTTACAAGCCCGCAAAACCAGCAGCGCAGCAGGTTTAAAATACCTACACAGTTCATAAATTTTACACTTTTCGTTCACTTTCAACTGTAGCCTATACTTAAATCTTTAATTAAAATCTTATACAAAACACGACATAACGTACCTTTTTAACACGCTTTTCTCAAGTTGAACACTGAATCTATATTCGTAAACGCGCAGAGTGCCGGAAACATTTTGACAAGCGTGACCTTGGAATATTTTGACGTCTGTCATCAAAGGTCGAGCGTGCAACCGTGTAACAATAATTTCATCATAAACATTTTCGCTAATTTACCATAAAATGGGTAATGCAAGTGCTAAAGCTGTGGATGTGAAAGTACCGGAGCCGCCTGCACCGGCGAATGCTGAGAAACCGAAGCTAAAGCCATGCTGTGCTTGCCCGGAAACTAAGCGGGCGCGAGACGCATGGTAAGGTTAAGAACAAAATCATTTTATTACGCAACAGCGGTTTTTCTTAAAAAAAATTGCATGGATGCAAGCAAGAAAAGTATGCTTGATAATTCAATAAGTCACTGAGGTCTGAAATTAGTTAAATAGGGTTTTTGTAATCATTATTTTCAATAACTTAATGTCTAGATATTTCGGGATTTAACCGCTCTTATATGACTTGCTATAAAATGGTTTGCTTTGCATGAAGGCACTTTACTGTGAAACGATGAATAAATACAAAACCAAACTATCATGGAATTTTTTCCTTTACAAACTTACTTATTCAAATTTCTCATAGTCTAAAAGTTTTGTATCAGTCACAAGGAAAATGATATTAACTTTCCTTATGGTTAACTTGTAAAACAATACAAGATGTTACCATAAAAAACTGGTCTGGTTACCTTAAAAGTACACTACTGTTCTCATAACTACTTAATTAAATTCCTCAACTGTTTGGCTTCAGCTTTAAAATCAATAATCAGCACCTATAGTGTTTCCACTTCTGAAATCCATCACATCACATGTATACCTAAGACTTGCCAGTTTCCTCTTGATGTTTACCTTCACTGTTTCGAGAGTGGTGATAATGCAATAAAGGATTACTTGGGTATTTCAATAGATTACCACTTATTTTCATAGAAATAACCAATACCTTTTATAAATTCCAGCATAATTGAAAATGGGGAAGAGAACTGTGGTCCCCTGATTGAAGAACACAAAGCTTGCATGAGGAAGATGGGATTCAACATCTAATCGCTGCGCCATGAGACTGGAAGGGACTGTGTACCTAAGATTTCTTAACATAGTTCTACTAAAATTATTTATTTCTTGGAGAAAAACTCTTTATTCTACCCCAATAAGGGTTATTTCAGTGCTGGGGCCAAAGTCTGGTAATGAAATAGTGACACAATGGTTAATGATAGTCATGTCATGTCACAAAATGACTCGCAAACACATACAACTGAGACACTCCTCAAACAAGCCCTGATGGACTGAATCATTATTAACGGTGATATCATTGAGTTGTTTAAATATATTTCACACACACAACAACCCATTGTATGTAGGATGATTGATGCAACACAATGGTATAATAACAGCATACAATAACTTAAGAAATATCTCTCATTGTCTGGTCAACATTCAACCCACTAGCAGTCTTAGGGCTAATTTTGTCCAACAGTAGATATCTTTATCCAAGGAATAATTTTGAATTTTTGACACTGATGTTCCATACTCATAACATCAATTTTATTCCAATGCTACCAGCATCAAGAACAAGATCGGCTCTGTTTCCAAAGACAAAAACAAATTGTTGATAATTACAGATGTGTAGGAAAAACAGCCATAACATAAGAAGCGAATATTGCCACCATCGTTGACAGTATAAGTTAGGTATTTTCTTTCACCAATAACAAAAAGGATGTTTTCTACAAACATCTAACTTCAATGAGTAGAGAAAAACTGACATTTTCTTATACTTTTAACAAAGTAAATGATTTACATAGAATTTTGTAAGAAATGTATAGATGAGTAAAATCATGTCTATTAAGTCATTAGACATTAAAACTTCAGTGAGAAATTAAAAAGTAGAAAAAAAAGTTTGCCTTAACTTCGACTTTTGTTAGCGAGTTACAAAATAGTATTTGGTTAGTTTGTATTATTGTATGAATGATCATGAGGTATGCATTTTTATTATAATTAAGTTTTCAGTCACTGTACTTAAAAATCAAAGCTTGTAATTTATTTGCCAAAGACGCCATTAATCCCTTTCTTCTATTGATTATGGGTATGCCATTTGGAATGTAAGCCAAAAATTATGCATTCCTTTCAAAAATATATTCATATTATATATTTCTGAAACTGTCAGATTTGATGCTAAAGCCATATTATGTATTATAAGCATTATAACCATGTAACAATAGATTAATTGCATAATATACATACATCGCATAACATATATATCATCACACCAGTGTTCTCGGAGAGCTAGGCACAGGTATATGAGGTGTGTGTGATAAAAATATCTATCCTGTTGACTATAAAACTGACAGTATGTCCGTAAAGATCTGTGACTGTACTTCATTCTCATTCGTCTTCTATTTATTGTTAGTAGTAATTTTGTAAATAAAAGTTTGTTATTTTATCTTTTTGCTTTATTTTATACTTAAGGACTGTACTTACACATTCAGAGGAAATCCCGGCATACCTAATACTACAACTAAAATAATAGTAATTTTGTTAACCAAGAAGTATAATTACATTTACACGACTTGATTGAGTTCTGTGGATGTGGAGTATATTGGTTGGTGCTCAAAATCGTAAAAGCTTAGCCGTAGCCGACATATTAATTAGCTCTTTAGGTACACAAAATAACTGAAGAAAAAAGGGAATGGTTGTAATATAATAATTTAGGGCTGCGGGACTGTTCTTGTTCTGAAAGAGATACCGCGGCCCTGGAACACATAGGGCAACGAAGGAACATGGATGGGTTATAGTCAGTACAAGTCTGATACTCCCTTCCGCTCCGCCCAGAGCGGGAGATTTCATTTGACGATTTTCCATCCGAAAAAAAAAAAGATAATATAATAAGGTAAGGTATACCGTATATGGCTGCGGGACTGTTTGAAAGAGATACCGCGGCCCTGGAACACCAAGGGCAAGGAATGAACCTGGATGGGTTTTAGTCAGTACAAGTCTGACACACCTTTCTGCTCTGCCCAGAGCGGAAGGTTTGATGATTTCCCATCATAAAAAAAGGTATACCGTATACGGCGTCTAAGCCACAAATATAATAAGTAGGACCTCATTAAAGAGATCGTCGCACGAACACATGACTATCGCTTGCGTTCTGGCGGATGCGAATAAATGAGTGACATTGGAGCCACAATACCCTCGTCAGATTTGCTTGTTTGATAGACCCGTACGATGAGATGAAAATCAACTTTTCAAATATAGTTTTGGTGTTCTCTCAGTCAAGTTTTAAGTCTGAAAGTGGTTCCCAATATTTTTTTCCTGGGCTCCTTCCAAATATGAACGCGTCGACCGAATTGAAACGTAACCGGTAACCCCGCGTTCGTGATTGCCGAACAACATGAACAGTCGAGCGTGTTTGCACGGTGATGATCCCTTTGATTAGGAAGCGGGGTTGGTCACACTCACAATGCAGTCACGTTGTACTCACACACTGCGGGCGGTCGCCAAATCAGACATGATTTTAACGACTACGTATTAAATTCAGAAGAATTTCGTCAAACTACATTATCGTTGTAAGTTCATAGTTTATCTGTTGCGATTGTTAATTTCTTAGAATAGGCATTTTAGTCTTTGTCGTCATACCTAATTAAGAATTAATTAGCATCTTTTTAGATTAGCTGTTTGTATGAGATGATGAGGTTATTACCACCGTTTATGTAGGAAAAGATAAAGATGACGTGATGCCAAACTTTTTGTAAACAAGTTTTGTAACAAAAAAAGAAATGCAAGTCTGAGTCACCAATTTAAAGAGTGATCTCACTTTTTTCGAAGCGAGCATGTCAGAAAGAGCTTTAAGTTGGTCCATGCAATGCAGTAAAGCGATGAAATTATACCCCCGGTACTCCTGACCCGACCCGCATCCGCTCTCTGTGTGTTTCACGCATAAAAGCGCGAAAGACGTCATTATGTTCGCCTCGTCTTGGTTCGGACAACGGAACGCAACATCCCGTCGGACTATTCAGCTTTCGGTACGGACAAATCTATCTGACCGGGTCGAGAGGAGGAGGCGAGAGGCTTGCTTATAGCCATAGATAACTACACACACACACAACACACTACACTACAGTATATACCGAATATAAGATTAGAAAGTTCCGTTATTAGTGTTACCCTAGTTGCCCCCTTAGGTTGATACTTGACAAATCTGTTGACAAACATCACGCCTTATAGGAAGGAACCTGGATGGGCAGCAGTGCATCATTTGTGTGTGCCTATCACCGACAGTTTAGATGAATAAAAAATTTGTCTGTGGAATTTACTGCCGACTTCTCTGTTCCCTAATCATTATAATCTGGACTATTCAAAGTTCGAGTGAATCAGTTTCTTCTAGGCAAGCATCAATCATCGCTTCACATGACGCGAGTTGCGGCCAAACGCAAGACTACTTTGTAAAAAAAAAAACTATATTGTTTTACACCTGTTCTTCTGCAAGATAAACTGCATAAATAAAGACACAGATATCACACACAATAAGCAAAGCTGCACTGTCAGTGGCAGAGAATAGTACTTACAATCAGCTGTAAACTAACTACGAATAAAATAAACAATGAAACCAACTTGACAAATAAACTGTTATCTCCAATGACGTATTATGTTATCTCCCAATCGCAGTTCGAACTTTGGGCAGGACGCCTGCCTCCAAATCTTTAACAAGTTCACTAAAAACTTTACTGTACCGTAGATATTTTGAATTAAAAAATAAATAAGTAGTGATGAGGTTCGTGGAAAAAATTTTGAAGAAGGCACGGGAGCCTGACTCCGCAGCCAGTTCAGTGAGATCTGTTGATAGTTACGAGTGAGTATTTTTGTTTTATTGTTTGTGATAACTAACGTATGATTCCTGGCTAAAGAAGGTCTGTGTCAATCTGTAGCTTTTAATTTACTTCTTTTGAAATAACTTTGGCCTAGTGCCCACGATAATCGCGGCTTCAGTGGATTTTATTAAAAGGCATGCAAGAAGATGTAAACTAACTCCTTATGCAAGGTTTTTTATAACTTATGATAGTTTGAAATCAATCAGTAATCCAAGCATGCCAAGCATAGTAGTGTCAGTGTGTGCAATGACGTGTGAGTCGTGTGATCTTCGTCTCCAGAGGTGCGATTTTAAAGCTGTTTTCAGCATTATGTACTGACCATCACTCCGCACTCACCGGCACCCCCCTTGAATTTTTTTGAATTTTCGTAGTAAATCATAAAATATAATTGTTTTTCTAAATTTTCTTTGACCAAAAGTCCAGAATTTTGTTCGGCACCTATCCTGTTTTATTATATAGATGGATGGAGACGCGTCTCTGGACACCTCGCACGTGCGTCTAGCTCAAATAAAAATTAGTATACCTAGTTACTTTGAATCAATGAATAATCCGAGCATGCCAAGCATAGTTAGTAGTGTGTGCAACGAGGCACGTGAAGTTCTGGCTTCGATTCTCCGGTTGAGCGGGGTAGTAGTTGTAGATTTGTTCCGTAATTTATGGAGGGTAAAATAAAATTACCTTTTCGTGCAAAAAGCGAATAATGTGAAGTAAAGACTTACCTAGCCACTTGTTACTTAACAGCATAGTTACATATTGCTTGATTTCTTTATATGGACAGACAACCGAAATAGTAGGTAGGTATGTACATACATGGGTTTTTAATGGACACGCCCGCCGTTAGATCGCGGGTAGAATTCCTGAATGAATCAAATAATTTGTATGAAAAATGTTTGTGAAGAGCCTAACTATAACCTGAGTGTGTGGTACACCTACTTAACCCTTTTTTTTCGGATGGGAAATCATCAAATGACTTCTCCCGCTCTGGGCAGAGTGGAAGGGAGAGTCAGACTTGTACTGACTAAAACCCATCCATGTTCCTTCCTTGCCCTTTGTGTTCCAGGGCCATCGGCCCTTGCGCGTGTGGAACACGAACGCGCCGTCAACACGGCCTGTCGTCAAAAGACGGCGAGTTACCCCAACACTCACCGTCCACAGGTCCGCGCCTACGGTGGCCTGAAGCCACCACGAGACCCCCGACGCCCGGGGCGTCTATATACTTAACCCTTCGGTCAATAAGGCTGTATAATTAATATAAAGTGAGATATCTAAAATAAATAATGATGCAACAGGTTAGAATATTGCATAAAGTGTTATTTCCACTCTAATAGATGAGATATTTCTATTTGTTCGATGCAAATACTTATTGAAAACTGAGGATAATTATTCTTATTTAATACTTAAATGCTCGTGTAAAAACACGAAGACAGCTTCTCAAAACCCCGTAAAATGCAGTACCTACCCCAAGGAAAAGTGTCCCGTGTTGGAATCGAATCTATAACCCTCTGCGTAGCAGTATACAGGGTGTAAATAGACTCTTCACGAAGCCGTCAACCAAGCATTATGTACATCAAACTAAGTAACTTTACGCAAAAATGGGAAACGACTTTTTTTTTGGGGTGCAAGATCACATTTTTAGTGTAAGACTCAATGTAACGCATTCAAAACATTGTGCTGACGTATGGATTGAATAGTACGAGGGTCATTAAGGTGTCTTAAGTAAATAAAATACATTAAAAACATATATTTAGAAAAAAACTTGTGAAAAAGTTAGAACTTTGGCCCCCAATATCTCCGTAACTAGAAGGTTCCCAGGTACGACCTAGAACTAAAAAATGATCGCAATGATGGGGAGAACAAGTGCCTTTCGGCTTCGTTAAGAGTCTTTTTACACTCTTTATAGTCTCCGCGTAGCAGTAATCACAGACTGCTGCTACGCCGTTGCTGCATTATTCGGCCGTGAAATATATAGAACTATTAATTACTTATTTGAGATTTCATGATCATTAAGTGAGTAGATAACTTACCAGAGGCCCTAGTACAAGCGCGATGTGAAAGTAATGTAAATACGTCGATTTTTTTATATCAAAAATACAATTAACCTGTAGCATTTTAGTTAGATTGTTACGGCTACCTACCTATTGTAAAGAGATAAACTAGGGTTTATGTACATACATACCTAAATAATTTCGCGATTAAACCTACTTGGGAAATAATTAATGACAAGGGAAGGCGATGAAGGCGATGAAGCGCTATTTACTCTTGTTATACAAACACGCTGAAAACTTCGTCCACGATATCAGTATATCAATATTCGTATTAATGCTATAAATATTTACTATTAGAACATAATATCTACTAATATTATAACTGAGATGACGAAACCTAGATAATTGTTTCGTCAGCCACGACCCCGGTCAATATGCTATATTTACAACGAATAAATCAAGATGAAAGAATACCACCTATCTGTTGTACGTCATCAATTTGACAACTGTTCTAGTTAGTCGACTGCAGTCTTTGACATTCGTAAGGTCGTAACCCGTATAAGTCAGAAAGTCTTACAACCAGTCTTGCCAAGGGGTTGTGTTAGCCAGTAACTGGGAACTTTAAACAAGCAGTCACTCCATGTAAAATACTGGTTATTCAGTTGCATACAGTTAGACTGGAAGCCGACCCCAGCCTAGTTGGGAAAAGCCTAGGCAGATGATGGTAGTAGACCCTTTGCTCACATTTGTAGACTTCCCATCAGTAAACCTAGCAATATCTGGCAAGAACTTATGATGCCATCTAGCCGACTGCAATCGATGGCTTTCTAGGGAGGTTGTCGAGAGCTTTGGTGTGCTGCGCTATCATGTGCTCTCAAGTGGCTAGCATATCCAACTTTGGCCGAAAAACTCCGAGCACAAATCAGACATGTCAGAACACCATTGACGAAATTGTAGGGCATAGCTCTAAGTGGCCTAGCTTTAAGATCATCACGCTTGAAGTCTAGCTGCGACCTTCTTCGATGCCTCCACTGGGTCCGATTTTGTGCCAGCTTTTCCCAGACTAAGGGGTCAATTTCACATCTTTTGAAGTGTCTCTTGTGCATTCTAGAGACATTTCCCACACCACCTTAGCTGACGTCTCATCAAGTAGGCCTGCCTGGCTTGCCTTAAGACGTTCGTATTTCTAATACGGTCAGACCGTCTGATCTGTTCATAATGTTTCGGAGGCATTTAAGATGGAATTTGTACAAGGTCCTTATATGTCTACGATAGAGACACCACGTTTCCGACGAGTACAGAAGATTGGGATGTACAAAAAGATCTTGGTAGTTAGCTTCAGAATTTCCAAAAGCTGCTGCTGCAGCACATATTCTCTGATGAACCTCTGCGTCGAGATCCCCTTTACTGGTAATTGTGCTGCCCACTGCTTTCTACTTTTTTCAGCTTGCCACTGCCGATTAGGATGTCAGGCACTAACAGCTGTTCGTCTACGTTCATAGCCATAACTTCGGCTTTTTTGACGTTTTTTGAAAGACCAAACAACAACAAACGTCATTGAGGCCACCTATCAGCGCCTGCAAACTGTCGCAAGTGTCCGCCACGAAGCACAGGTCATCAGCGTACATAATCTCTGTAATCGTGATATAAGAGACTTGTATTGTATTGTATAACGGGCAGGTGTCTGTAACTCCACGTCTAAGCGCGTATGTTGCGTGCGGATAAGGACTTTTGTTCGGGTTAAATAAATTGCCATCGATTCGGAAACGAAACCGATTGCTTCTGAATCACGTTTCAGGTTTTTTCGAATGACGCCGGAAAGTAAAGAGCAAAGAGTATTGGCGCAAGAACAAATCCCTGCTTTACGCCACAAGTGACATTAAAAAAGTCGGATTGTTGGCCTTTTACCGCGATACAACAGACAAAGCCCAGCTTGCAGTACAGCCAGACCTTTCTACCTCTGTCCATCGCCATAGGTTTTTAATATAGAAAATCATTATTACGGAAGCAGTCATGTACGCAGGATAATAGTACATAAGTGTGCGCCCAGACACAGATGCACTCTTTCATCCGTACCGTCCTTGATCCAGTGGAGCGGAAACCGTTACGACTGGAGGAGGGCTTGATGCATTGTCTGGCCGAACGATAACTACATGTCCCCTATCGCCGCCCTTAAGGCCTTCCACAATGCCTAAGCTGCCTCGCCACCGTAATAGATGGTTGCCTATGAGGCCGAGGTAGATTAAGTACCTACCATCTTATTTATTTACTTCAAAACACACACACACTCACACTTCTTCTTTATTTACTTTCATTTTCTTAGCGAATTGATGGCAAATATAACTTATACCATAGTATCATAGTAATTCAGTGGCGTGCCTTGGGAGCAACGATACGGGAAGTCCATAAGGCAAGCCGACTGTTCAGAAACCCTAACATCATGAAGAGTTTACAAGGTAGGTTATAAGGGCAAGTCAACTGTCAAACTTGTAGACTTGTATGAAAGTACCGCCACTACATAGTATTAGTAAAGTATATGAGTATAAAGTTCTTATAAGAGTTGAACGCGAAATTAATTGTCAGATGCCAGACGATTTATCTCATATGTCCATTTTTACTCTCGGTACAAACGAATGCGCAAAGCCTGATCACGCTAAAATGATTTATTCACACTTTTAATCAGTGTTTTTATCACCAAGCGATGACCCACCACAACACATTTCATTGTGGTTAGTTCAAGAGAGTTCAAAAGGCTAAAGGCATGCATTAACCCGATGCGACTGTAGGGATCAAGGCAGATCGTCCGTAACGACTTCTTCGTGATAATAACTTGTAACTTCGTTTAAGATATAGCTTGAATAAGTTGAGCAAAACATTTTGTTTTGAAGTCTGTGTTGATTTATTGGATTTAGTAAGGACGCACTCTGGTTTTATCACGAGAGTTAACTGCATGGAGAAAAAAGGTGTTACTTTTTTTGTGACCTACTAAAAATATTTATTTGAATATGTAAGGTTCCGGCAAAGAAACGATGGATGGACTGTGTGAAGGATGCCCGGATGATATCATGATATGGCTAGAAAGGAGATGACTACTGAGATGACGAGTAATAGAGAAGTGTGGAAGAAGAAGACATGCAGCGCCAACCCTAAATAAATTGGGAAAAAGGCAAGAGAATGATCATGACGGTAGGTTTCGGCATGCCCTGCCACGAAAAAAATCGTTTAAACTCGCAATTATAAAATCTAAGTTCCTCTAAAAAGCTTTGTAAAGAAGAGCATTTGAAAACAAATGGCTACCGGTGTACTACCGGTAGCCATTTGTTTTGAAATGCTCTTCTTTTCATGCTCGATGAGATTAGGCGGTATAATAAAGTTTTTTTTTTTTTATCTTAGTAACAAGTAATTAAGTTATTAATTTAAAACAATGCTATAAGTCACGTTATATGCTCATATATCAGTTTATACAGGGAGATACATCACATGTTTAAACAGCTGTCAATAATAAAATTGTGCGTTCAGCGAACTCAAATTAATAAAAAAACTATAAGTTTTGTGTTTCAAATTTAAATGACGCAGGCAGGTAGACTAATAAACGAATTTAAGCAAGATCATTAGAAAACGGATAATTACTTTAGTAAAATTGTTGCATTTAATTAATTAAATAATTAGGGAACTGTTCATAGAATAAGCTTTAATCAAGATTTATTTATTGCATAAGAAAACTATAGAAAATCTTGGGATGGTTTTCTACGCTTAGGAATGGGCAACTACAGTACTTTCACAAGTTATTATGCCTTGTGTCTGTGACTGTAGTTTAGCCTTCTTGGTTTTCTGACATTCAAAAGTGCCTGTAATGGTCTTATTGAAATAAATGCTTTTGAGTTTGAGTTGTGTTGAGTTGTGTTGTGTAATAATATCTTTGCATTGTATAGATTCAATCTTTTAGTATTATATAATTGCATAGCACATGTGTGAGTACTATGTACTGTAAAGCTACCATTTACATTTAGTTATCTTTCATTGACTTGAATTTACCCTGGTAGCTGAGAGAATGTCATGCTCACTCAAATGTCTTGCTGATGGTGGCGGGTGTGTCGGGTCATTTAGCTCCCTTCAATATGGTTGAGCTGAATGGGGCTGATCCATGCGTCATGTTCGTGGACGGGCGCTGTCAGTTGGGACTGGTCATCTCTAGGCTGCCACGGTTTATTGTAACTACGTACTTTGTTTTTAAATTGTTGATATAATCTTTTACTCTGGACGCTCTTAACGTGCACATATTTCTACATCGTTCTCACATATGTATAATCTGAACATGAATGATGTAACCAATATTATGTAACAAATATTTGATTTAAAGAGTGTCCATGGAGTTTCTTGCCCATTCTTCTCCATAGAGATCTACGCTTTGGAATGGGCAACTACAGTACTTTAACAAGTTATTATGCCTTGTGTCTGTGACTGTAGCTTAGCCTTCTTTGTTTTTCTGACATTCAAAAGTGCCTGTAATGGTCTAATTGAAATAAATGCTTTTGAGTTTGAGTTTGAGTTATAGTTTTAACTCTCTTTTAAAAGAAAGTGAGATAGTGGTGCCGATTCCCTTGTTTACAAACTAAACCAAATTTAAGTTCAGTGCATCTTTTTCTTTCTATTTCATTAAGAAAAGGACAGAAGATAAATTTTAGTTTAGTCCTGTCAAATTAACCAGCGCCTGACACAAGTTTAGATGCGATTAAAAAGTTGACTACTAAAATTACATCAAATTACGTCAGGTACTGACTAATTTGACAGGACTAGACTAATATTTATCTTCTGTCCTTTTCATAATGAAATTGAAAGAAAATGATGCACTCAACTTAAACTAAGTTTAGTTTCTGAACAAGGGAATCGGCACCAATCATTCTCTTTATTATAAAGGGTGTAAAAAGACTCTTAACGAAGTCGAAAGGCACTTGTTCTCCCCGTCATTGCGATATTTTTTTTGTTCTAGACCGTACCTGGCACTGGGAACCTTCTAGTTATGGAGATATTGGGGGTGAAAGTTCCAACTTTTTCACAAGTTTTTTTTTTTAAATGTAATATATATTTTTTATAAGACTACATACTTCACGACCCCCGTACTATTCAATCCATAAATCAGTGTTTTGAATGTTTTACGGTAAGAGTCCTACCGTAAAACGTGATTTTTTCGTGCAAAAATTATTGCTAGGAAACGACTGCGTAAAGATACTTAATTTTATGTATGTACATAATGCTTGGTTGACGGCTTCGTGAAGAGTCCGTGTCCACCCTGTATATCTTAAAACAAAGCCAAATAATTAAGTAAAATATTTTTAATACAGTTGAAACAACGCCACTATAACGTATCACCTAGTGACGTAGAAAAGAAGGCGCGATAAAAACTGCGGCATGCGACACTGTCATAATATTAAACTGTCTGTGAATATTGATAATCACTTGACGACAACATACCGACTGGCGCAGTAATATCCAAGATAATTATTCTTTATGACAACTTCTGAAAAAAGGCTAATTTGTATTTAATTGTGATTATTTTGACGTTTTGTAGCGGTGATTGAAATTTTTTTCGCGGTAATTTTCATTGTTATTTCTTAAAAAGTTATTTTTTTTGTATTATGGTTAGGTATCCTAATTTTGAATAGAGAAGAGTGCGGTTTAAAAGTTAATTAAGATCAGTGATTGGCTAATCGACAGTAGAAAATAATAATTTTATCGTTTTGTGTTTTTTAGCATATTCGGGAGTGCGTGTTCCGACTTAACCGACTGTGAATATTGTGACGATCGAAGAGTAAGACGATACAGGAAACAGAGCAATAAGTGAGTAGCTAATTATTTTATTATTTTAACAATTAATAAATAGTATTAGGCAGGTCACGCCAATATTATCGGGAGAGAATGTGTATGATTTGAATTTCATTAACAGTAAAGTAATGACGATCAAATCACGGACCTACTTGAATCTCCACAAATTGAATATTTTTTTTCATTTTGTCTTTATTTTTCCCAAAATCTACTCAGATTATTCACACGCCAATATTCTGATAACTCCAGTGACGTTTTTATCTGAGGTGCATAACTCATTTTCTCCATTTAAATATTCATCTCTTATCTTACCAGGCACACTGTTTAAAAATAAAAGTACCTACGTACGCACGAAAGCTGATCAAGCTATACAAAACCAGTTTATGCGGATCTCTCATTGTACAGAAAATATATACAAAGCAAGGCCACGTTATAATCGAAATGTAAAGCTTGATGTGCCGCCCTGTGTACTTACAAGACTTAACTTATATATCAGGGGTTCCCAAACTTTTTCAGTTCGCGACGCACTTACAGGTTTAATAGTTTGCCTCGCCGCCCTAGCTATTCGAAAAAGTAGAGTTTTTATAATAGTGTATAAGAACACATTTGAAAATCCGGCTTCACATAAATAAGATGTTGCAAGAGGAATTTAAAGTTTGATGTTCATTTTGGACCAAAACTCCACCAAATCGGAACAGTGAACCTTGCTTTAAGGCTACTGTCGCAAGTCTCTTCATATTACGAAGTGAATTCTGGTAGATATTGTGCATGGATAGGATTTTGGATTCACGAAAATTACCTCTGCTTGGACTGCCTCGTTGGTCGAGTGGTCGCAAGCGCGACTGCTGAGCATGAGGTCCTGGGTTCGATTCCCAGGTCGGGCAATTTGCTATTGGGTTTCCATCAGGAATTTCTCAGTAGCAGCCACGGAGTCTGGATTTGTGCCCGGTTGATGGCAATAGGCTCGGCCCCTATTACATGGGACTTAAAACATAACTGGCCTAACCCTACGGGGATTACAGGCGTGATGTTATGTTATGTTATGAAAATTACCCCTAACTTATATTAATAAGCTTAAAATCTTAACACATTAGGACTAATGTGTTGCTTAGTTGTGCACTAAGGTGAAAGAGAGACTGCTGGGGTCTATTCTCAATTCGTTACCCGATGAGGCTCGTAAAATGATAACCATTGTCATTAGAAAAATCTCGTAACACAGCAACAGACGAAATGTTGGTGTAGAGACTCACATGGTTGTGTACCAGACGTCAGTACATCAAGCTGCCCGAAACTGTCAAAATTTCCCGATCAACCTTAAACCAATGCTTTAGCGAAATAATCGAAAATCTATTAAAGAAATTTGACAGATTGTAGTAGCTTGATGTGCTGGCGTATGTACACAACATAACGCCTGTAATCCGCGAAGGGCTAGGCAAAGGCGTTCCTAAATGTTACCCCCACATTTCTCCAGTTAAGTTTAACTCTCATGTAAAAGGGGACGAGCCTATTGCCATCAACCGTGTACAAATCTGCCACTGAGATATTCCTGATGGAAAACCCAATAACACTCTGACCGAGCAGGGAATCGAACCCAGGACCTCATGCTCAGCATTCGCACTTGCGACCACTAGACCAACGAGGCAGCGTACTACACCTATTCTGCCGTCATAAGGAATGTACTGTACTGTCTCTTTTTACTGTCGCTTTTTCGTTTCATCGACTTTCAAATCACAACGATGCTAAAGAAGTTTTTACTTCAATAAAATGTAATTAGCCGATTCCCACACGTCACCTCTCCGTTCGTCTACGCTTTGGTAGAAACTGGGCTTTGGACTGAAACCCGCCTCTAGCACAGTTGTGAAACCGCTTGACAGTTGATGATGTTGTGTTATGTTTTACTGCAGATATCACTCGCCAAGCAACACAAGCCACAGTTACTACAGCGCCATGAGTCGGACGGAGGCCGAGCCGCTCCTGCAAGGAGCCGCTACTCCCACCTACAAAGCTGTCAGCTCTGACAGTATTGATACTTTGGTGAGTTAACTTTTGCGTATTTTTTATCATCATCATCTTTATTCGAGAGCAATGGTGGTCGTATGGTTATTTGCACATCTTTGACAGTCGTTACAGGCAGTAAGTGGCCTAAAAAGTCTGACAACCAGTCTTACCAAGAAGTATCGTATTACCCAGTATTAACTGGGTTTTGGAGGTCAGATAGGCAGTCGCTACATGAAAAATACTGGTATTCAGCTGCATCCGGTTAGACTGGAAGCCGACCCCAACATAGTTGGGAAAAGGCTAGGCAGATGATGAATGGTGGTCGTATGGTAACTTCCTCGCGACAATGCTAGCAAATGACACCCCCAGTTAGTCAATAAAATTGCCCCTGCGCACCGATAACTCTGCTTGCGTCATGCAGGATTTGGCGTGGCGTCAGGTATGAAGTCATCGTTCGTGGCGCCGCCGCCGTTGCTGTAGATGCCGTCTCAAACATAAGCCCTGCCAGGCCGGGCCCAAAGCCAGTAGAAGTAAAAATAAATAATAATTCATTTAATTCAGATAATTTAATACATAAAATTAAATTAACATCACATTACATAAGACATATAGTGTTAAAAAAAAAAGTTAAAAAAAATACAAAAAAAGTAAAATAAGCCGGTTGATAATTAACTTAAAAATATGAGTCAATTGTTTACCCAGAACGTAGCTTGTCGATTTAGTGACGAACAGACGATACTTTGATAAAATAAGCGTGACAACACAAAATGTCAAATCTCGACCAAGTCTGTATTATCTTAAATGCGAAGTTGTGTACAGCTTATTTTTTTTGCTATTAAAGACGTACCAATTAATCAAGTAAGACAAAAGCGTGTTGGGCCGCGTGCCCAATAAATAAACATCCAATAAAAATTACTGATATACCTAAATTGTAAACAAATATTACGACATTACGTACGTAGTTAGTTATCGAATATCCGCGAAGTTGTGGAGGTATTACGCATTTACGATGATATACCTACTGGACCTATAAGTTAGCCATTTTAGATCTATTTATTCATGCACAATGCACACACAGTTACAGGCTAAGCTTAAACTAATGAGCAGAGCATGTGATCCTGTTTAGCGTGCAGCAAGTTAACTTAAACCAGTACCTACTTCTTTTCAAGTTGGTGATAAAAATCACCACACCCGATACCGCCACCACTGACTGATCTTTCACAATTCAAAAGTTAATGGTTTCATTGAAATAAATGCTTTGAGTTTGAGTTTTGCTAAAGAATTCTTTACGAACTGAGAATTACGAAAGACGAAAATTAGAATTATAGAAATACTAGCTGTTTCCCACGACGTCTTTCGTGCGCGTGGAAATTTTGATGATGAAGAATAAGAAAAAACAAAAAAGTATCCTATGTGCTATCTATCTCTGTGCCAAATTTCATCCAGATCCGTTCAGCTGTTCTGGCGTGATTCCTTAATTGTGACAAACATCTTCAAACCGCATGGCCATACGGTTTGAGGATTTCCGATTGATTGACCTACTGCTGTTTCAAAATACAAATTCACAGACAAATCTATTCCAACAAATGTTTGCTTCTCTATCTATGACAGGGCGCACGTTCCGAAACCAGTCGTTTCCGGATCAAATCACTAAATTAAACTTTATCTTCGCCAATATTCTGGACACTAACGGTTTGGTTAATTATCGTAATGCCATCAGTAGCTATAATATGATTAACTAAATAGTCCATCTATATTTAGTCAAGGATAAGGCTGATAAGTCTAATTGCATGCGATGCGCGACGCCAGTGTTTTGATTATTTGAGACACTATTTAAGAATTAATTAGGAAGCTTAATATTTCAATGATATGTATCGTAAAACCACACTTATTGATGCGAAATCAGCTTGAATGGTCAGAAAGAGTACCTATGCATTAAAAGCAAATAGTCCGACGCGCTCTCTTGTCGCGTCGTCTGTATATAAACCAGGCGAATGGGGTTTTTTTCATTATTGGTTTCGTTCAGTCGTTCGCCTTATCTTCTTAAAGCTCTAATTCAAACATTGATTTGAAGGAAATCCTTCACAGCATTCCCCAGGACTCCAGGACTCGTAGGATAGGATCGAGCGTGTTGTTGCATTTTCTACTTTCCACACTGAGCCAAACGTCGAATCCAACAGAGTGCTCAATGTCCCTTTAAGAGTTGCACCTCATCTCTCAGCACGGAATCGCACTTTTCCATGCTCCTATACTTTTCAAACAGTGAAGAAAAGTGCGATTCCGCGCTACTAGCTAGTTGACTTTCAATCTTAAGGCCTTTCAAATTTTCGCTGTCGTAAATATGATCGGAGTAGAATTTAACTACATACCTACTTATCTTAAAAAAATGTAAAAAAAATAAGTTAGAAAGATCACTTCCTCAAAATGCATTTACAAATAAAGCGTACAGCACGATAAATCATAATGTGTCACACAAGTGTTTTAAACTGTTGCCTTGAACCGAACTTGTATCCTGGCCTCTGTGCCTGGAAATCGATAGCTTTTCCTGGTCTTCTTTTTCAAGCTACTGCCGAATGTAGATAGGTAGCTTATAAATTATCATCATTATCATTTGAACCCGTAAAACCATCCCTTTCTTCTGCCATCACTCCATGTCCCGTGCTTCATTTTTTGAACTGTCTCTCGCGTCTTGTGAATTCAACGTGTTTTGAACAGCCCCTGACACAGACGATGTCTTCGGCCTAACCTTTTACCGTTGCCACCATTCGATTTGGCCTAAGCTTTACTCCATCTGCCATCTCAACATATAGTCAGACGTCCTGCCCAACTCCACTTGAGGCGCGCAAACCGTAAATGATTATTATAATCTATCTAATTCTCTTATAACTTTTATGAGTCATATTATTCATAACAACACGTTCTTTCTCACGATTACCAATATTATCACATATTTTAACGTCACCCAGTTAATTTTCTGTTCCCCCCAGCCAGTTGTGAAAACAATATAATTCTAACTAATTAACTACTAATTAAGATATTACCTAGCAGCTATACTAACAAATGATTTAGCATAACTTTCCGATTCCGTTTCATCGTTTATCTTGTACGTATGGTCAAAGGCCTTTTTTATACATTTTATCAGCGGTAAGCAACAAATTCAAGGATAGACGGATATCGCTAGCATGTGTTTCAACGTGATGATTAAAATCACGTTTTCATAACAAGGAAGAATCGGAAAGATATTTTTATAAAGCTAAGCGCACGTTATCCGCTTAATCCGTTTCCACTAGTGCTAAGCTATGTGCACCAATGAATATGATTTGTGGATATGAAACGCATCCATAGCAATGTAGCATAGC
The DNA here is from genome assembly GCA_950005105.1 of Lycophotia porphyrea. Taxonomy (NCBI): domain Eukaryota; kingdom Metazoa; phylum Arthropoda; class Insecta; order Lepidoptera; family Noctuidae; genus Lycophotia; species Lycophotia porphyrea. Next base: position 2,982,931 of record OX465400.1, on the reverse strand, counting down.
ACATCTCTGGTGGAAAAGCACCCTAAAAGATGCGGTGCGGCCTACCCGTAGTGTGATAATTCATACATATAAAAGTGATGTAGGAGTTTTACTCAATCCTGCGTCCGCCTTTAGGTATTCTTGACAATTTTTAGTTTAGAAAAAGAACCTCCATTGAACTTACTGATCACGCGTAGGTTCCTACGCTGAGTTGACATGAATTAGGCTTTCATAGGTGGTAGGTGGCATGAGTTAGGCTTTATCCTCTCGAAAGAACTGTTACAATAGGTACTTATCAATCAGCCTATACTGTTCCCACAGGTTGGACACAGACATCCTGTCTGCGAAAGAGTGGGATGTTATTTACCTCTAGGCCACGCTGGCATAATACAATATTTAAAAGTTCTGTTTTCCTTCTAGGGCCCTGCAGAACTATCGTCGGAAGCTGTCCTATCCACATTCAACAAGACATTCGAGAAGATGTTCATACCAGAGCCAAAGAAACAGAGTTCACTAGTCACTATGTAAGTTTAACTATACAAACATAAACTCACGCCCTTTTCCCATGGGGGTAGGCAGAAACCACAGAACGCCACCTAACTATACAATGGTGCCGATTCCCTTGTTCACAAACTATACTAAATTTAAGTTGAGTGCATCTTTTTCTTTCTATTTCACTATGAAAAGGACAGAAGATAAATATTAGTTTAGTCCTGTCAAATTAGTCTGCACCTGACGTAATTTGATGTAATTTTAGTAGTCAACTTTTTAATCACGTCTAAACTTGTGTCAGGCGCTGGTTAATTTGACAGGACTAAACTAAAATTTATCTTCTGTCCTTTTCTTAATGAAATAGAAAGAAAAAAATGCACTGAACTTAAATTTGGTTTAGTTTGTAAACAAGGGAATCGGCACCAATATCGCAGTAAATTACCGACCACTAGTTACATGACCTTGTTTCATTCGTAAACTGGGAACCACGCATGATGACCGTTGGGCAATTTCTCTTTCACCTTATTAGTCTTTGATGAATCTCATATTTCGCATTTAATTGGTGGTCAATTTCAACCTTTGGGCGGTCCGCGAAGGACTACCTTCTTGCTTGGTGGAAGACCTCCTTTATCCCTCTTCATTTACGCCCCTTTCATGACCTACGGTGATGCCACTTGTGTCCAGCGACTTATTTTTTCCGTAGTGGCTGGCACAACACCGTGTCATGTCGTTTTTACTCACCTTCTTAAACATAATATTTTCTTGTCCAGTTTCTCAGTATGGAACACAATCATGGGTTCGTCGTTGCTAACGATGGCGTGGGGCGTGGAGCGAGCTGGTCTGCCGGCTGCTCTGGTGCTGATCGCGTTCATGGCAGGGTTATGTCTGTACACCGCCTATGTGCTGCTCAGGGTTAATAAGTATCACGGTGAGTTGTAACGCTATTCTAGTAGAAAGGTAATTTCTGTTGTCTGGTGTATTGTTCTTGAGTCTGGAGTGGTTACATGCGCAACCGCTGAGTGCAGATAATTGGGTTCGATCCCTGATATGATCTAAGTGTTAGTGGAGATAAGGATTAGAAAAGTGTCATCTGATTGTACATATCGGAATTTTTAAGAGTAACAGAAAATATTAGTTAAAGATTCGAGTACTTTTTCTGCGAATTCCCTATGATAGACGAATGGTTTATATCTTCGGTAATAAAGTACATAGTAAGTTGGTACTGCACGGATTCTTATTAATTATTTTCTCCACCGTGTAGAAAAATACTTATCTTGTATTTACTTCTTGTCCTCCATCTCCTAGGTAGTCAAAGCTGCGAAGTCCCCGCCCTATGTCGCACTCTGCTGGGCCCGTGGGCGGAGGTGGTGGCCCATATCTTCAGTCTGCTGGTGCTGCTGGGCGCCAATATCGTGTACTGGATACTCATCACCAACTTCTTGTACTTTAGTGTCAATTATTTTGTTGGTAAGTCACGGCATTTGGATCTTTAAACACTTTGGGGAAACACTTCTTTGACTTTACTTGTATAATTTTGAACCAAACTGATGATTTTGCTATCCTAGCTGATAATAATAGTTCCTGGAGCCAATCCATCACTTACAGAATACAGTAAAGTGATCCCATCTTTTTCGTCACCACCAGACCTCAACAGTGAAAACACAACAGTATACAACACGTCGCTCCTGTGCCCGCGGCTCACGAACGCGTCTCTCCTGCTGGCGGAGCCCCGCGAGGACTCCGCGTACTGGGGGCTGCACTCCACCGTTCCCGTGTATGTGGCGTTCATCGTGTTCCCGCTACTGAACTTCAGAGATGTCTCATTCTTTACCAAGTTTAATTCATTGGGTGAGTTCTAGCATCATTGTCATCAAAACAGAAGATCTGGTTGAATCTAGCTGGATCTACAGGCTTAGAAACACCTAGAACCATCACTTTCTGACGAAAGAACCTAGTGCCCCCAAATTTATGTTCATAGTTAAACCGAAGAAGATCTTTTGGAAGGGTGTGATGTCTACCTTGTCTGGAATCTGGAATACAGAACCATGCGGAGCTTCTGGAATATCGAAAATCTGATAATCTTTATGAGGACATTCTCTTTTTTCCTTACCGAAAAAATCACGAATGCCTGTTTTTGTTTCCAGGAACACTATCAGTAGCCTACCTCCTGATCTTCGTTCTAGCGAAGGGCTACGCGTGGGGCATCCACATCGGCACGATTTTCTCGGAGACGCACGCCATACAAAACGCGGCCGTGCTGAGCGGGATGCTGGCGCTGTCCTTCTATATACACAACATTATCATCACGATTATGGGCAATAATGCTAGGAGCTCGGAGCTCGTGGCTAAACAATAACAGCCGCTCGGGTCGATCTTTAGGTTAAGCCGTGCTTGCCTAGGTTGGTCTGTGGATGGGTGACCACCCATTACATACCGAGTGTCCTCCGTGCCTCGGAAAGCACGTTAAGCCGTTGGTCCCGGCTGTCATTTGAAGATCTTTGACAGTCGTTAAAGTAGTCAGTGGCCCAAAAAGTCTGACAACCAGTCTTACCAAGGGGTATCGTATTTCCCAGTAGTAACTGGGTTGTGGAGGTCAGATAGGCAGTCGCTCCATGTAAAATACTGGTATTCAGCTGCATCCGGTTAGACTGGAAGCCGACCCCAACATAGTTGGGAAAAGGCTAGGCAGATGAATGCTAGACAGGATAAGAATGTAAGATTTTTTTTTTACATTTATTTTTCTCTAATCTTGGGGTTAAGCGGGCCATGAAGGTAGAATACATCAGGACAGATGGATCATACTCATCACGCAGTGGGTGCCAGAAGACGGGCGTCTTCGTTAAAAAGGGAGAACTACAAACCCCTGGAGCCTGGCATGATGACCTAGAGGCATTTGTAGAAGAATTGCCACACACAAGGAGAAGTGGAAAGCTAGGGGCTATAGGGGAGCCCATTCTCCAGAAGTGGGGCAATACGGATTCGGGTTGATAAAAAACAACTTTGTTTTAAGAAATTACTGGGTTTGATCCATGATCAATGAATCACGCCTTCTTAAAACTTCGAGGCACTGGGTTTGGCCACACAAGCCATATGTGGCTGCCACAGGTTTCTACCCATATCCGAACAGTATTAATTACCACTGTTACCTAAAAATAGGATTGCTATTGCCCACAACAGGCCAAGAAGGCAGGTTGCAATCAGCTTATTTAGGAACCGTTTACTTGGGGAGTGTTAGAGCCACCGCACATTGAGCCACTAGTCGCCGCTACTAAACGCGAACACCAGTGGTTCAGTCAGTCCACTACACGCCGCCACCAGTGGCAGTCACTGGTGGCTGGATGCGGTAGGGGGTTCTCGTTGGGGAGAATTCTACTACTGCTCCACCTTAGACTAGACCGCATCATCGCTTGACATCAGGCGAGTTGTGGCCAAACGCAAGCTTATTATTTCGGGTAAACAAAAACTTATTTCGAGACAAAAGGATTAGGTTTAGCCATTGGGAGCTTCCGTATCCTTAAACCTAATTGTGTGTAATTGTGTTTCAGGGCCGAGACCTGACGATAGCCTTCATCCTGGTGACCGTGACTTACACGCTGGTGGGAACCGTGTTCTACATCTGCTTCCCTCTCGCCAAGTCGTGTATTGAAGATGTGAGTACTTAGCAAATATACAGGGTGGAAGGGCGACCGATGAAAAAAATCTGCTGTTCCATACATTTAGACCTTGTAGGTATTGCAATTTCGTAGGTACGAGTAACTAACTGATGGTAAATTTCGATGTGGCTCAGAATGTTCTGAATACGTGGTAACAGGTTTCACGTCGGTGTCCCTTTCACCCTGTTTATTTAGATGTTCTCCCTAAACAGCTAGATCAAGGGCCCAGCACTATACGGATAGTACCTACTTACTTGGAAATCAAATGATTGATCACTGACTGACTATACAAGGTGTAACAGAATTAAAACAATACCTCTTAGGTGGTGATTCAGAAGAACAAACTGGACGACTCTACTTTAGGAATAAAGAACGAAAAAAAAAAAGATCTCTTCGTACTAATTGCATCTGCTCAAGCGATATTTTGTTCCGGAAGTCCAATTCTTTTCGATAGAAGCTATTGAGCTTATTCTGTTACATATTCCGCACTCGTAGTTGCAATAATACGTCACACTATACCGCTTCACCGAACTAAAAAAAACATGAGTGCAATTCACACGTGGTAGAAGTGAAACCATCAAAAATGTTGGCTTTAAATAAACACTGTATAATGCTTCCTATCTTATTTTCTCCCACGTTAAATCTTATATGAATTTATGTGTCCGTCTCTTTTTCGTTTCATCGACTTTCAAATCACAACGATGCTAAAAAAGCTTTCACTTAAAAAAAAAAAACAGTTTTGTAAGAAAACCAGTATGAGTTGATGTCTTATTCTATTCTAGGGCAGTTCATCGTCAACTGGTCAAGTGCGCAACTAACAGTGAATCTATATATTGCACATAATAGAAAACTATAGTTTCCACTCCACAATTAATGATCCTTATAGCCATAAAAAGGTCTTAATATAACAAAACAATATGTAAACAAACAATACAACAAACAATTTGCCATAAAATGAAGTAGTATGAAATTAATATACGTAATATTCAATAATACAATGTACCTATTGCAAACCATTTGAAATCTAGAAGTGCAATAGAATCGTACATTGAAGATGTTCGAGTATTTGAATATTTATATGAAGTAAGTACCTAACATTATATTTTCTGTTCTTTCCCAGAATTTGTTGAATAACTTCGAAATGCATGATGTGATGACTGCAGTGGCGAGGATATTGCTGCTGTTTCAAGTAAGTACAAGTTTTAATATAATATAATACCTTTAAACGCGCAATTCTTGTATATATACAGGGTGTAAAGAGACTCTTCACGAAGCCGTCAACCGTTTTTTGGCTGAAAAATCACGTTTTACAGTAGGACTCAATGTAACGCGCTCAAAACATTGTGCTGATGGATGGATTGAATAGTTAGGGGGTTCTGGAGGTGTTTAAAGTAAAAATCTTACATATAAAACATGTATTTAAAAAAACTTGTGTAAAAGTTGGAACTTTAACCCCCAATATCTCCGTAACTAAAATACTACATATACTACTGGTATTCAGCTGTATCCGGTTAGACTGGAAGCCGACCCCAACATAGTTGGGAAAAGGCTAGGCAGATGATGATCTCCGTAACTAGAAGGTTCCCAGGTATGGTCTAGAACAAAAAAAAAATATCGCAATGACGGGGAGAACAAGTGCCTTTCGGCTTCGTTAAGAGTCTGTTTACACCCTTTATAATCTGAATCTCTGAAACGGCTACAACGATTTTAATGAAATTTAGTATGCAGGGGGTTTTGTGGGCGATACATCGATCTAGCTAGGTTTTATTTTTAGAAAACGTCGTTTTATCCGTGTCATCCAGGTACTAGTGTTAACTAAATGGAGAGGACAAGAATTGCTTTCATTTATCATTTAGCCACGTTTATATTTTAAACTTTATTCCAAATAAGTTAAAATTCCTAGTTAAATAGAATACTTTTTAGTGTGTGCAATTATGCAAAACTGAATTTAGCTCCCAGTCTAGGTTCTTACATAACATCACGCCTGTAATCCCCGAAGGGTTAGGCAGAGGTGTACCCATTAGAACACCCACATTTTGCCAGGTTGATACTTAAGTCCCATGTAATAGGGGGTGAGCCTATTGCCATCATGACAATAGTATATCTTAACCACTAACCATCAATTTGTTCGCTCAGGTGGTAACAGTGTACCCTCTGGTAGCGTTCATGCTCCGTACGGAAGCGATCCTGCTGCTGCCCTTCAAGGAGACGCGCCTGAACACCGTCCTCATCAACCTGACTATCATATCCTTGTGTATAATCGTCGCTTGCTTCTGTCCCAGCATTGGGACCATTATTAGGTAAGGGAGATGTTATTGTACTCGAATAAAAACTCGCAAGGAAAGGTTTCAGTGTAATCGTGTGCGATAGGAGAGTTCTTTGGTCTTTCTATAACTGATGAAACGATGGATGAATTGTGTGAAAACGACGTACTGAGAAAACGACCAATAAAGATGTATAACATCACACCTGTAGTTCCTGAAGAGTTAGGCAGAGGTGTACCTAATAGTACAGCCACATTTCGCCAAACTTACCTTATGCAGTAAGATCCTGATATCCATTATAACTTTTTATTCAGAAAAAATATCTTCAAGTGAGGGTTGGAATACATACATACTTACATAAACTCACGCCTTTTTCCCATTAGGGTGAGCAGAAATCCCTTCCGCTCTGCCCAGAGCGGGAGAAGTCATTTCATGATATACCATTCGTAAAAAAAAAGGGTGGGCAGAAACCACCAACTACGATCCTAAGATAGTCAGGTAAAGTAAGTAAACTTACTCTGCGATTCCTTTTTAAGTTTCATATTTTTCTTTCAGATACACAGGCGCCATAAGCGGGCTGGTGCACATCTTCCTGCTGCCGTCCCTGCTGCAGCTCCGCTCGCTGCAGCTGCGGCGCCGGTCGCGCTGGTGGAAGACGCTGTTCTTCTGCGCCATCATACTGCTCGGTGCTGTCAACCTGTTCTTGCAGTTCTTTATTAACGAGTAGAGGACTTTGAAGGTTTTGTTGAAACTATAGGCGATGACAATTTCTGGTGGAAAAATAGGAAGAACTCATGAGCGGAAAAAGTGCTCCCCTAAAACCGTTTTTTTGCAAAAACTTCGTTAAGCATTGGGTTTAAGTTAATTTATGCTTCGACAAGTTTATTCCTTATTAAATCCTGTTCAAAACAGCCCAATGGTAAATTTATGTAGGATCAATAGTTCTTGAGATACAAGGCTAAGATTGATAGACGCTGTTCCACGATGCCATCGTACTGCTCGCTGATAATCTGACTATGCAGTTCTTTATTCATGAGTAGTGGCTAGGGGTTGTGGACTTGAAAATGTTAGTGACAACGGGACATCAACTTTCACCATGGATTTGATACATGATTCGAAATCCTCACCAAAAATTAAGCTGTTCCATACAATTGACTGCGTAGCGTAGGTATTGCACGTTTATTGCATAAACCAGCTGAACACTGATCCATACATTGAATTCATGGCATTTGTATCACCACTGATATTCCTTATCACCATGTATGTTTTGGAAGTGAATGTCCGTTGGTGGTGGACAGGCAAAAAAGGGCGAAAAGAATTTATTTACGTTTATGTGCTACAATTGACAAAGTTCTACTCACAGATATTGATATACCTAGATTACGCAAGTATCAGGATCCTTATGAATTCCAAGCGTGACATTTTTGTACTGCATACTATGACGTTATAAGTAAACAAGCAAGTGCAAGCGTTACCGTTACTTTCAAATAGACTTCATGTTTGTTCTTTAAATGGTTAGAATTAAGTTCTTAAGCTATAACGTTGTTGATGTAAACAAATTAGTTTGCTGCGACATTAGCCCCGTTAAGCATAAAATGCTTAAGGGTAGCCGTAAGTGGTTGCGTCAGGGTAGCCTGCGAAATTGAATGACTTTTTCATTAAATATTCATTGATTATATGAAATTAGAGGGTTCTATTGATGATTTTCACGATTGTAATTCTGTAACTATACACATGTTACTGGCGCGACTCATTTTTCATCAACGTACAACCTGACAATGCCCTGCAAATTGCAGAAAACGTAAGAAAATTTGAATTTCGCGGGCTACCCTGACGTAACCACCTTAAGCCGGGCAAGCGAAGTGGTGCTCTTGCGTTATCTACGTATCTAATCTGTGGTTCTACAAAAAAAAACCCCGAAAAATAGTATGCGGCAGTTTTTATACCTGAGTATTCATGTTTCTCTGTATAAATATGACCAGTTTGTATGTTAGTATTAGAAATATTATCTTTGACCTGGTTTTGATGATAAATAAAGTTTTCTGATAACTTTTACACGACAGTGACGTAACAGAGCTGAAAACGGACTGTTTAAAAATGTAAACAATATTACAACGTTGATTTAGAATGAAATACAGGCCGAATATTATTTGAGTAAGGTTGTGCTCGATATGGTCATAGACTTTCGTCTTGAGACACTGCGGTAAGTTGGACGAGAAGATACCACGCAACTTCCCGAACGCTGCCCAGCTGAGTCGGATTCGACGATTGACCTCTTTCTCTTTCGTCTTTCAAAATGATTATTGTAAGTAAAAGTAATCGCTTAAGATACGATTTTTATTCTGTAGTTTAGTAATTGCTTGAAGTTAGAACTGTCAAAAGTTTGACTTGACTACAGATACCAGGGTCAGTGCAAGTTAAAACAAGCATTTGTTTAGTCAGCTGTCGATATCGCTGTACGAATCAAACCAGTGTTTACATAATATTAAATAGTGTTAATCTAATCTTTAACTAAATATACTGCGTTGTATCAAACGAAATCTGTAAATACCAAAGTTATAAAATATCTAGTCATAGTTAATAGTTTAAGTGAAACGAGGTTATATTTATTTAAACAAAATTTATTTTTAAATAGTTTTCATAATTTATAAAACATTAAAAAATATAAGTTTTTAAAGTGACATGGTCAACTAAGCTTTATCATTAACATTGAAAACGGGATTAAAACGGGGTTTATCCGTGAACATGGTATTTGCAACGGAACTTAAAACAAATACTGAACCATGATAATCATAAATCTCGATTTTAGTGTTAATGATTAAAAAAAAACCAATTGTTTCTTATTCCTAACAAAGTGTCTTTGGCCAATATGTACTTTTATTGAACAGAAATAAAAATCTCAATTTGTACACATTTGTAGAGTGAACATATTGTGACTTTTTTCTTAAAAATACATATATTGTTTTATTTATATTCCGAGATGTCTTACCGCTTTTTTACACGGAAAGCATACTTAAGATATTTTTAACTTTTATAAAATATACGTTTTATGGCTTTTATCAAAGCAACTCTTAGGCCCGGTTTATGTAGGAGAGACTTGGCGAGGAGGCGGTTAGTAAAAGAAAATGAACCTAATAGTTAAATCGCATAGAGTCGTTTTTTGTCGATTTTAGGTTTCTTTAAGGCCGTCAACATAGCCCCGCGGGTTAGCAAGCTGAAGTAGCAATGGGCAGGCCACATAGCGCGAAGATCGGACGGATCTGGCCGGTGGGCGAACTGATACTGGAGGGGAGACCACCTGCCAGATGTACTGACGACGTCACAGCTGCAGGAGGCGCTGGGTGCAGGTGGGGTTGGGGAGGCCTATGTTCAGCAGTGGACAGCAACGGGCTGAAATGATGATAATAAGGTTTCTTTGATTATCCGCGTCCTCGCCGCGTCTTTTCTGTGTTAACCGCGCCTTAGGGCTCATTTATGGGGACGCGACGCTTTGCGCGTTTTATCAATTTACGGAGGCGGCGCGTGCAGCACACCTTGTCACACGTCATGACGTCACACGTCATGACGTCACACGTCATGACGTCACACGCGCGACAACACTGTGCACGCTGTCGTGCGCGGGGCACGCCGCACGTGGCGCGATACTCACTAAATACATTTAGCGTTAACGAATTTAAAATATCTTCTGTGTCGGCCAATCGCTTGCAAATGATAGAGACAGATTGTGTAAATATATTATTATACATATGTTATGAGCTAAACGCATTTAGTGATTTGTGTTTGGGCCTCGGGGCCAATGCACACCCGGCGAAGTGCAGTATATCAGGAGTAATACTGACAAACAAATATCAACTTTGGGTACGATATGATAAAGTTGAACATAAATAAACTAATATATCAATGCGAACAAAAGTCAAGGCTATTAATTTTCGACTTTATTTATCAAGATGCAATGTTGATATTTATTCGGCACTTTTGACAGGGAAAATGGGATTTGCACCGGGCCCTATAGTTAACAATAAATTGTGCAACAGGCACACTACAGAACAGAGAGATATAATATACGTAAAGATTTCTTAAAAATTAAATATTATGTTATTTATTATGTATTGCAACACTCCACAAGGAACTTTGATAAGTTTAACTTTTAAAAGTAAATGGCATAGTTATGTTTTTGACTATCAAAAGTTTCGGCCACAACCTAAGGATTTTGAAGGATTTTCCGAATAACAACTGAATTTTATCCCACACCATATTAGTTTTTAAAACCTGACTTAATAATCATAGAACTTTATCAAAAACGAAAAAATATTGCTAGTTAGGTACCTCGGTTTTACAAAACCTTACATGAATGACTTTAAATGACAATGGTGCAAGAAATGTTACAAAGGTGTTCAGTTTTATAACTTTCAGAAAGTATACAGGGTGTAAACAGACTCTTCACGAAGCCGTCAACCAAGCATTATGTACATCAAACTAAGTAACTTTACGCAAAAATTAGTGCTGGGAAACGACTTTTTTTTTGGGTTAAAAAATCACGTTTTACAGTAGGACTCAATGTAACGCACTCAAAACATTGTGCTGATGGATGGATTGAATAGTAAGAAATTCCTTGAGGTCTTTAAAGTAAAAATCTTAGATTAAAGACATGTATTTAAAAAAAAACTTGTGAAAAAGTTGTAAAGTAAAAAAACGTTAACCCCTAATATCTCCGTAACTAGAAGGTTCCCAGGTATGGTCTAGAACAAAAAAATGATCGCAGTGACAGGGAAAACAAGTACCTTTCGGCTTCGTTAAGAGTCTGTTTACACCCTTTATTTGTTATGGCATATCGGTAGATAAGTCAGGCCCACTTACACCACAACCCACTAAAAATATTTAACGCTAAATACGTAATTAACAAAAACAGAACAATGATTTATATTCGTTTAGCGCATTCAGGACGAATTTCACCAAAGAAACTAATCGTGAGACTAATCGTGTACGTTTTAAGAGCATTCAGATGCTGTTAGTATCATAATTGGTATCTTAAATTGACGCTGATAGCTCCTGAACATCGTTTAAATGTGCTGTTTCGTGTTTTAGTGATTTGTGGTGCAGACAGGCTTTAAACTGGATATCCTCTTAACAAAATAATGTCCTTTGTTTCATATTTATGTGATGACAGTAGGCGCGTCACGTCCGGTGTACTTGTGCAGGTCGGAGAGCTGCAGCGCCACGTCGATGAGCGGCTTCAGCATCACCTGAGCGTCGCCCAACACGTTCTTAGCCTCGTACGAGTCTATGTATAGCCTGCAATGGGAATTGAAAAATAGACAAGGGATTTGTTTCATACAGTTTGATGAGCCTGGAGTCTGGTTTGTGCCCAGTTGATGGCAATTGGCTCGCCCCCTATTACATGGGACTAAACATAGCTGGCGAAATATGCGTGAACTATCGGCATACCTTTGCCAAGCTATTTATTAGAGTATATATATATATATATATATATATATATATATTTATATAAAGTACTTTCGCTTATTTTAAGGCTATAAGTAAATTCTAAGCTAGTTAGTGTAGTTTGTTTCAAAAATACTAAAAGTAGTGATGCTAAAAAGATCGTTTCTCGCACCTTGAGCCATAGATCGTAACGAGAGAACAAGCTGTAATATATTTTATGTAACATACCTGACGGTAGCTCCCGAACTACCGGTACCACTAAGGCGCAGCACGATACGGGAACCATCCTCGAAGATTATGCGAAGTCCCTGCAAACATGATAAAAATGATAAGTGATGTGAATAGCAAACACAAAAATGTTAAGAGAGAGCAGTGCAATTAAAAAAAACCGGCCGGCTGTATGAGCCAGACTCGCGTATTAAAGGTTCCGTACCATCATAGACCAGACCTCCCGGTCTCGTTCAATTGACATGTTGCACATTAACATATTACAAAAAAACTTACAATGTAATCTCTTTATAATATTAGTTTTGATTGACTGTACCTGTTTCATAGCCACGCTCTGGTCAATAGGATCTATGTAAGAGAAGTTATCGGCCAGCTTCACCACGTAGGTCTTGCCGCCGCTTGAGTGCGACGAGCCCACGAACCCGGGAGAGGTGATCTTCTTCTCCAGTACCTGCATCATCTCGTTGCACGGGTCGCTTGCGCATTCCTCGTAGTCGTATCTGGTGAGAAAAAAGGGAAGTTAGTATTTTAAATAAAAAAAATAATAAAGAATTTCGGATTTCAGGTAACTCTGGCGGGTATATGCTGACATTCATAATTTCGAGATCAATAGACTGAGCTCATTGAGTCAAGTTATTCCTGCTGAACTGCCCTAACGTATACCTTTGCAATAAAAGTGAAAAAAACGGTCAGAGGGTATTATAAGGGGCGGATTAAGACGGGAAACGACGTCATTCACCGTGTTTCGGTTCTGACATCACGACTCGACACTGCGCTGAACTAAATTCGAAAAACATGGTGAAACGTATAAGTGTGGTCTCCATAACCAGGATAAATATAGCACATTATTAGGCTAAGCCTTACCTTGTGAAGTAATTCCTGCCGAACTGCCCCCAGTGTTGCTTCAGGATATCTTCTACGGACAGTCCGGTAGCGGCCAGCACCGAGAGCCAGGCCAGCGCGGCCCACAGCCCGTCCTTCTCCCGCACGTGGTCCGAGCCTGTACCGAAGCTCTCCTCGCCGCAGAGCGATAGGCGGCCCGCGTCCATTAGGTTGCCGAAGTATTTCCAGCCTGGGGAGAAAGGAAAATGTTTGATGATTTAAAAAAAAAAAAAAAAACATTTTTCTTAATACTTACAAATGAAATGATACTTTTTTATCTTTATTTGTTGCAGTATAATTTTTACATTTCCTAAAAACACAGGATGGCATTTTGTTTTTGGTTTTGAGGAAGTTATTCACACAAGTTAATTTAGTATTACGTACAGCCGCGGCACTGGTTGGTACGCGACTAAAGGGACTCGGGGCAATTACCCGGTATTTATGTTGCCACTACAGAGCGCGGGTAACGTATCTATAGCTTATATATCATTGGCTGTAGGTGACTAAATCTCCACAATATATAATTCCGCTCACCAGTGGGCACCTCGAACATCTCATGTCCCGTGGCAGCCGCCACCCGGTCCAGGGCGGCCGCGGTGGGCATGGAGCGCGCGTAGCCCCGCACGCCGCTGCGCCGGAAGTACGGGATGTGCGCAAGGTTGTTGGCCAGCACCGCCAGCGAGTCGGACGGGGTCACGAAGAACGCGTCGCGCCCGATTATCATGTTGCGGTCACCTAAGGAAGAAATTCTGGTTGTTAAGAAGGAGGAATATTAGGTGTTTTTTGTGATGTTCTCTATATTTCAGTCAAATCTTATGTGTCTCTCTCCAAAGTGTTCGTACATCTTCACTTCATAAAATTTAAAAACGCTACTGGCGCCGCAATTAACGTGGCCATCAACTGGGCCTATAAGTCGAATCTGATGATTTTTGGAAGATTCTACTGCAACTAAGTGTGGTGATATGGCATTTTATCCATTTTCATATTATCTCTGATTACCTCACGGGGTTATACTTAATCGTATTTTGATTAGCCAATGCAGAATAAAAGCCTTCGCTCTATCTTTTCATTGGTCATTATTTTGCTTCTTGCCAATTTTGGAGTCCATCGCCATGTCGCTGATCCTGGGTACCGATCCTGTATTGGACCAATGGGAAACTCATTGAGCACGTGGCAGACATGTGCAACCATTTGAGCCATTTCAACGTTAAAAGTTTTAGAGCATAATTGCAGCATCTACTAAAACCATCTTGAACTCACCATCTCCGTCAAAAGCAGCTCCCAGATCGTAGTCTCCAGCCTTCACGGCGTTAACGAGGTCAGCAGCGTAGGTCAGGTTGGGGTCGGGATGGGCCCCTCCGAAGTCTTCCAGCGGCACGATGCGACGCACGTTGCTTTCCTTCGCGCCCAGCTCGTCCAGGAATATGCGCTTTACGTAGGGGCCCGTTACTGTGGATAAAATACGTGTTGAATCCTAAATTAAAATCCTAAAGTAAAATTAACGGACGGTAAATTTACGGACTTAATGCCCAAGGCATTAAGTCCGCATTTGTACAGTAATTTTACTTGTGCATAAAGTTTTAATAAATAAATAACCAAACCACGCGTGATAACTCATGAGATAGGTTTGTGGCAGACAAATGAATTAGTCGTTACTTGGCTGATACGGTGATACCTACTCCTCTGACCTAGGGACATCGGTCAATGCCTATAGTGTGCATGGACGATATAATCTGTATTTTTTCCGATGAATTTAGTTTGATAGCTTATTTAAAAAGAAAAACAACACTTTCCTAGGTCGATTCATGGATGGGTTACCATCCATTACATACCAAATTCCTTACGAACCTCTGAAAACGCGTTAAGCCGTTGGTCCTAGCCTGGTTGGTCATGTAGGTCATTGTAGATCTTTGGCAGTTTTTACGATTAATAAATCGTAAAGATGCGGTAAAGCTGAAAGCCAGTCTTACCAAGCAGTATCGTGTCTTCCACTAACTGGGTTGTTCAGGTCAGATAGGCAGTCGCTCCATGTAAAATGCTGGTATTCAGCTGCATCCGGTTAGATTGGAAGCCTACCCCAACACAGTCGGGAATAGACAAGGTAGATGACTCACCTCCATTCATAGCATCAATAAGCACGCTGAAAGGCTTCCTCTGCTCGGAGCCCTGGATGAGGGTCTTGATCTTGTCGAAGTCAAAGATCTCCTTCATGAAGGCTATGTAATCGTTCACTGAGTCTATCACTTCCACTGTGAATTTCTTGCCATCGACCTGGAAGCAGAAAACATAGTGGGCTTCAACTAGGGGCATTTCATTATGGGCAAAGTTTTCAAATAGATTGTCCCTTTTTATTGAGTCTTTAAGAAAAAGATTGGAACTACTATATATCCAAAACAAAAACTTTGGTAGGCATCTTGGAATTAAGTTTTTCTTCTATAAGTTTATCATAAAAACAGCTAGAGTGACACACGGAAGTGATTATACAAATTCTTTAAACAAGCAAAAACTACACACTTTTATAAGAAAATAATAATTATGATATCTATTTTGTTCATTTTGTGTTGGCTTCTTATGGGACACCTTTAGCTTCGTTCCCGTTAAATGCATCTCTACCTTCCATGGGTCTAGGAAGGTAGGGACCTGGGGTCATGTCCTTAAAAACTCACATCATAATTGCTGACACCAATCTTGTTGATATCACAGACAATATCGGGAACGATTTTGTACTGCTTTATGGTGGTAGTCAGAGCATAGATCTGATTTGTCGTGCCGTCGGGGGCGGGGCCTCCGTTGGCACAGTTGAATTTGATTCCGAAGTCGTTGTCTATACCACCTGGGTTGTGGGAGGCCGTGAGGACGATTCCACCTGGAAGAGAAATGGGTAGATGACTTAGCAGTTCCCATCTGTAAATTTTCTTTGATATGAATTGAACTTTTTTTTTTTCTTATATAAACGTTGTCCCACACTAGGAATTTCTCCTGTATTGTGGGTGCGTTCACAAACATTTAAACTCACATACACAAACAGCCAGACCCGGAACAACTATCTGTAGGTCATACAAATATTAGTTCCGTGCGGAGATCGAACCCGCGACACGCAGCGCAGCAGTCAATCTCTCAGCCACTGCGCCAACCGTGCCGCCAAGACGACTACTAGAGAAGTATGGAAGAAGAATCATGCTGCGCCGACCCCAAATGAATTGGGATAAGGGCAGGAACTAGGCGAATGATGATGAATTGCCTCAGCTTACCAGTCTTTAAAATGCTACCAACTATGGACGTTACGGAACTTACGGAATTTACAGACAAAGGACCGAAAAAAAAATTGTGAGTCCCGAATTGGTTTTCACTAGGGTTCCGTAGTCATTTAAGTAATTACAGAGATTCAGGGCTCACGGTTGGCCGAAGCAAGGAAAACTTCGGCCCGAAGGTCCCAGTACCCATATCTACTGATCGAAAAAAAAACTGTAGATCATGAAACCTGATACGCTCAGTATCGGTGTCCATAGATTTTCATGACGAATGTATCTTGGTTTTCGCTCTTTGAAATAAATAATAATTAAGGTTATTGTTCAGTTCAGCAGTAAATAATCTAACTATATTGATCAAGTGAACTATTACAAATCATGTTTACTTAATAAATTATCTCCTCCTAAGATATAAGTAGGTATATTGTTTATTAACTTCAATCAAGGCTAACCTCTTATCAATCGGTATTTACAATCAACTATAGTAAATAGAGGTCATCTCAAGTAGTGATTGTAGTGTAAGCATAATTAATCAGACTATAACGTTCCCACAGCTGGGACTCCGGCCTGAGGCCCTATTTTATTTTGTGAGAAAGGGTGGGCCGCAGTCCACCACGCAAGCCCAGTATGAGCTGGAGGATGTCACATAAATATCTTCGGATATTTGGCTGTAGGACTTGTAGGATATTACGGCTCCCTCAAGACGGATGTTTTCCTTCGCCGTTTTGAGAGCAGTAATGATGAAAATGTTTTTTTATTTCCATCTTTTAATTTAGTTTAGTAATGTGAATGATTTCGCGGACGATTTAAGTTTTTTTTATTATACGGTTTTTTACACTATTTGTATTGGAACCTCACAATATGGCGATCAAAATCCGCCATGTTTCTTTTTAAAAATTGTATGTCAACCAATGACATTCGCGCCACCAAGACAAATCTAACAACGTATAATTTATTCAAATCGACTCATCCGTTTTGGAGTTATGAGGGCACCAAAATCAGGAAAACATACATAAAGGTCAAACATATAACCCTCCTTTTGTGCTTCGCAGCAGTCGGGTGATAAAGTAAAGTGGCTATCTGGGTTTCCCCTGGGCCACCCCTGCTCCAGACATTGCTTTGTCGTCTGTTAATTTCTGCCAGCAGTGAGAACGATATCTAAGGCTGATTACAGCAGTCATTGTGCCGACAGTCGTGTCAGCCAATGGCTTAATAGCCAGTAGCCTCGACCAACATCTAAGGAGGCTCTCGCTTGGCAGCTGGATCAAGGGCTTGATTCAGAAAGCAGTACTTCTGGACACGGCGCGAATTGTCAGGAGGTTCCTCTCTCAACAGCCCTGACCACCGGTAGCTCGGACCCTGTTCGCACTGCTGGTGGGCTACTATTTTTAATATTTTTATAAATGTTTTTTATATTGTTTTATATTTGAATATTTAAAAATATAATAGATATGTATATAAATGAATAAACGAAATAATAATATATCATTTATTTCAGCTAACAAAGACCCATAACATAAATACCTTACAGGCTAACATATATAATTATAACAACCGGAAAATATTAACTATTGTACAATAGTTTATGTACGAAGTGTACAATAGTTTATATTTAATAAGTAATGAACACTGAAGCCGGTATTAAATGTTAACATAACGTTTCTTTTTGTTTTATTGTTATGTGTGTTGGTGGTGAAGTATGGCACGTACAATAGTGCTAGAATTTGCTGAAGAAGAGAGAAAAAAAAGTTGTCTGGTGACACCGCGCTGCCTACGCGATTATGGAATGCTAGAGATAATTTATAATATTCTATATATAGCTTGTGATGTTCTAAAATGTTCATTTTCTTGCATTAATATTAGTTTTTTTGATTATTTTATGTGAATAAAATCGGAAGTAATGGAATGGTATCGTTAGTTCTGATTTTAGCCACGCGCCAAAATGTCCTTGTACAATTACAAATGAAAAGGTTTGATTTATTAAAGATGGTAGTTTTATAAATAGCTCGTAATACTTTTAACCTAACTTCACTTTTCTACATAATGTAAGTATATTTGTGTTTAAAACATGTTTAAAAAAAGGCAATTATTAATAATTCTGTACGAACATTTTATTGTTTGAATTATTTTAATGTAAGTATTATACTAGTTTATATAAAAATTAGTTTACTTTTTGGCCCACAGTAGGTGCCTGTATTAAACTATGTTAGGCCTCTTCTTCGGCATCTTAAGGAAGGGTTAAATAAACTTACAGGGTTACATTGATGATTTTCATGATTGTTTCTGTAACTACATACGTGTTACTGGCGAGACTCATTTTTTGTCAACGTACAACCTTACACTGACTTGCAAATTACAAAAAACCTAAGAAAATTTTAATTTCGCGGGCTATCCTGACGCAACCACCTTAAGTTGTAAACATTACTAAATATAATTATGTTTGCATAAATTAAGTGGTTTTACTAACATAAATAAAGGTATTATTTAAAGAAGTTATTCAGAACTTCAGAAGTAAACACTGACAACACTAAATAATTTACAATAACCATTTCACATGTCATATAAACCGCTAAATATAAAATGTTCCCTTAGATCAAGTATTGTAACGCTCAAAGGGTGCTACTCAACATAGCCGCATAATAGTCGATAAAAATTAGAGGCGTCAAGTACTGAGACGAAGAGCACCGTACCCGGTCTGTTAGCCACCGTAACGTGATGTCCACTCAATGTGATACGCAATACCAATAATATGACATTCTCGGTTGCCAACCAACTTCGGTGTACAACTGAAGCTTGATAGCCACCGCCTATCAAAAAGATACATAATAGCCCTGCTGGAACACAAAGGGCAAGGAAGGAACATGGATGGGTTTTAGTCAGTACAAGTCTGACACTCCCTTCCGCTCTGCCCAGAGCGGGAGAAGTCATTTAATGATTTCCCATCCGAAAAAATAAATAAAAGGCGGATTATGATTATACCTACTGTTAGTTTGACCCTTGCTTTCCTCAAATTTCCCATCGATCTATTTGGAAAACCCTATTTTCGATCCTAACAGCAGTTATTTATCAGTGATAAGTGGAACTATCGAGTTGCCAAATCAACCTGGCTTTATCATCATTATGCTGTATCATGGTACCTGCTCACCCATACATGGTCATGTGTTATCATAATTTTAATATGATGTATGAATTACTAATGAGGAGGGATTTATGAGGAGGAATTACTAATGAGGAGGGATGAAACGCATGTGACCAAAAGAGCGATGGACATGAATGTTGATGGATGGAGAGGGAGAGGCAGGCCAAAGAAAAGATGGATGGATTGTGTGAAGACTGATATGAAAGAGAAAGGAGTAAATGATTCCGTGACGTCTGACAGGGGAGAATGGAAGAAGAAAACGTGTTGCGCCGACCCCAAATAGAATGGGATAAGGGCAGGAAGATGATGATGTATGAATTACTAATCAATAGACAATCAGGAAGTTATTGCATTTTCTGGATTTATGTGCCGCCATGTCAAATGATATTTTTTATTATGTAAATGAGATCATAGGCCAAAGGTAGATAAAGTAAGACGAGTAAAAAGATTAACTCAGAAAAAAACGACCCATGTATTAAGAAATCCATGACTTCTGCCGACCATGGATGGGTACAATGTTCAAGGTAAAATTAAAAAAAAATGGATTAACATCATTATTATTAAACTTGTTAGTTCATAAGAATCAAACACTCAAGTCTTATAAAAAAATCTTTGACGGCCTAGTTAAAAAATTAAAAAATTGGTTGTCTGTAAAGTTGGTTTACTGACGATAGTTTTATGTGACAACGTCATACAATCGAGTGGCAGAGAGATAGATGCGGCGCATGCGTGCAATGTGCGTAACGAGACAATGAGCGTAACGGGACACTTTTTAGTACATGCAGCCGGCGTTCCTCCATTTATTAGACGTTGTCACGTCAAAAGAGCTTGTCGGGTTTTAAATAATAATATCTTGGGACAACCAACACACCGCCATCTGATCCCAAACTAGGCAGAGCCTGTACTATGGTAACCAGACAACTGATAAACATACTTATATATTTCTAAATACATACATATTATAGATAAATTTTACACCCAGATACAGAACAAATAATCGTACTCATCGCACAAAGATTTTTCCTGTGTGGGAATCGAACCCACGACCTCCGTCCTAGCAGTCAGGGTCACTAAACACTAGAAATGCACAGCACAGCGCCGACAGTTGACATTCCAACAGCAATAATATCAGGCAATCATTTAGGTGTTGCGGAGATGTGTGTAGGACTGTAGGCACTTACCAAGAGCCTTGTATTTTCTAATGATGCAGGAGACTGCAGGGGTAGACAGGATACCATTTTGACCGACCAACAGTCTCGCCACCTAGAAAATAAACCAGTAACCATAAAGTATAAGAAGATATATATTGTGCGCTTGAAAGCGTTAGCCACTCCATGTAGAGAGAGGTTCTTTGCGTGGCATAGAAAAAATGCTATGCACATTCAAACTGCTATTAAATAAAGCACACAATATAATCTCCTGCTCTTTTTGAAGTTGGTTAAAAATAAATCCCTAGGGTGTTCACCCCCTGGACGTGGGTGAACACCGTGCCTCTGCTTAAGTCTTCGGGGCATACAGGCGTGGCGTGGCGTGATCATTTCAGCCGAAAGACGTCCACTGCTGGAAATAGGCCTCCCCCAAGTGTCGCCACATTGATCGATCCCGTACGTCTCTAGTACAGACGCCAGCAAGTCAAGCTACCCGAAGCTGTCAGATTTTCCCAACCAACTTTGAACCTAATGTTTTAGAGATAATATTAATTTGTCTGTACGGACGCAACGTATTTTAATGCAGTTTTCAGCAATAGATACAGTGATTCAAGTAAAAGGTTTATATGTATAATAACATTGCACCCATGCGAAGCCGGGGCGGGCGCTAGTGCTTGATGAATCTAAAATAAATATTTTATCAGGTAGTCAATGATATCTCAGAGACTGAGAAATTGAGGATCATTATTTTTCATTAGTCATCACAAAAACCGCCTAATCACGAAGTCGTTAAGAACCTAGCAAACAGTCTAGTAATTAGTAGAAGATTGCTACCAACATCAAGATTCAGTGTTTAACATAATTATTATAAAACAACATCGGTATTTTGACGCCTTAGAGTGAAAACCTCGTAAGTGTAACAACAACAACGACATTCATTTATTTCGAGGCAACTTTGGCCCATAGATAATATAAAGGGTGTAAACAGACTCTTAACGAAGCCGAAAGGCGCTTGTTCTCCTCGCCATCGCGATCATTTTTTTGTTCTAGACCATACCTGGGAAACTTCTAGTTACGGAGATATTGGGGGTCAAAGTTCCAACTTTTTCACAAGTTTTTTTTTAAATACATGTTTTTAATGTAAGATTTTTACTTTAAACACCTCCACGATGCCCTTACTATTAAATCCATCCATCAGCACAATGTTTTGAATGCGTTACACTGGGTCCTGCCGTAAAAAGTGATTTTTCACCCCAAAAAAAGTCGTTACCCAGCAATAATTATTGCGTAAAGTTACTTAGTTTGATGTACATAATGCTTGGTTGACGGCTTCGTGAAGAGTCTGTTTACACCCTGTATACCTTACAGACTAATAAGTAAAATTTTAGTACGGCGACTTCTTATTAATTACGAATATGAATTAATAAAAAACATAAAAGACACCGAACAAAAATTGTACAACACGCAGTCTTTCCTTCCTCCTGAAAAGTTACATTTACACTTACGAGGTTTTCACTCTAAGGCGTCGATTTGCCTCTTTCTGTGTGACTGCTTACATCTTCTAAAACACAATGGATATGGATACAGTTTTTGCCATAATTAGAGCCTTTATTCGGATACTTTTATGTGTCGTCATTATAGCCATGAAAAGCAGGGTGCTAGCTAGTCCCACCTTATGCTAACTAATGTGATAAACGTGAATGTGAGTTTGTTTGTTACGCCCAAACAGCTGAACAGATTTTGATGAAATTTGACATATGGATAGACCATAACCTGGGTTCGGACTTGTGATTTCGGTAGGAGGTCCCTGTGGGATAATTTACAACTTCCACACGAGCGGGCAAACGCCAGTAATAGATAAAGAAAAATAAATGTCTATATCAGAGTCATACAATTACATAAGTACATAATAACAACGTAAATGCTTACATTATAAAACACAATACATTATTTACTGATAAAGTTGTTCTCATTCCGCTGAGAAATACAATAGAATTCCACTGTTTAGTATATTAGGCGCATGCAATGTTTGGATGCAGTTTAATCATATCAAAAAAGTAGTTTTTCTACACCAGTTTGTTTTTTATAATAAAATTCCTTTTCGATTCTAACAGGGGAAGAGTTTACTAACAGCCTGGGAGTACCCCTGATAGCAGAATTACTTGATGTATGATTAAAATAATACCGGTGCTGAGAAGCTTGTGGCTAAATAATAACAGTCGCTTGGATCGATCTTCAGGTCTGTGGATGGGTGACCACTCATTACATATCGAGTTCTCTCGGCCAATCGGCTCGCCTACCTCGTTAACTCACCTCATTGTCCTGGACAAAGTCCTACTGGGTTCTCAGTAACAGTGTCTGCATGACTGCAATAGGCTTGATGGCAATATCAGTATGTACATAATGTAAAATGGCGGACACTCCTGCCTTACTCATTTTTGCTTGCACTCGCAACATGAAGCGCTCTCTAAACGGCCTTAGTATGATTAAAGCGAAAAAATGTTGGAAAACCGATCAGGCGGAAAAGGCCGCTACTGTACACCTCTGGCAAACTATCTAACCATTACACAAAATCTGGTGTTATGTTATCTTTGAAATCAAAATCAAAGCATTTATTTCAAGTAGGCCAGTTACAGGCACTTTTGAATTGTGGACAAGATAACAATGTAATGAAGCTACAGTCCCAGTCACAAGGCATAAAAACTGTGAAAGTACTGTAGTTGCCAATTCCCTAGCGTAGATCTCTATGGAGAAGAACGGACAAGAAACTCCATGGACACTCTTTTAAATCAGTATATTTTTACAAAAACCTTGGTTTCATCATTCATGCTGAGATGGTACTTTATTTGAGAACGACGTAGCAAGATGTGCAGTGTGCACGTTAAAAGTGTCCATAGTAAAAACAAAAAAAATAAACAATTCAAAAATAAAATAATTAATTCAAATAAGCCGTGGCAACCAAGCGATGACCAGTCACAACTGACAGCGCCCGTTCACGAACATGACGCATGTATCAGCACCATTCAACTCAACCATTTTGAAGGGAACTAAATGATCCGCCACACGCGCCACCATCAGCGAAACCTTTGAGTGAGCATGACATACTCCTAATCGCCAGGCTACATTCAAGTCAAGAAAAGAGTAGGTTACCAGTGAACGATAGCTATCTAGTACATAGTACTCACACAATTTGATTTATTCAAACCGAGCTGGGGGGAGGGCTATTTACACGTCAACAAATATTTCTAATCACAATGATTTTTACATTTTCTAGACAGTAGTTGATTAAAATGAATAGTTTCAATGTATGATGCAATTTTATTTTATCAGTATACAAGGTATGTATGTACAACTTTATCTGATCATAGAAAAATACCTTGTCATCATCTGAGATTATTTATTTGTATGGTCATTATTGATAGGGTTTTTTTTTCTGAGAAGTCACTCATTGTAGAACGAAATTCTAGAAAGGGGGCTTGGCACTCATAATATTTAGGCCTGATCACATCATAAATCACTCAATGTGCATACAATCTGCCATCTCCTCTTAAGAGCTCCACAGATTTAGTTTATTATATTATATTTATTTCTATTTTTGAGTAAATTTTACTTATACTAGAACAAAATCCCAAGGCCGCCAGACATTACTTATTTTCTGATTAATAAAATGTGCATCAAGTAGTACAGCATGCGTAGCATGACCACCGTAGAAACGGGTTTTCTCGTCAGAAGAATCGACAAAATGACAGATCAACAAAATAAATCTGTCATTTTGTTAATTATTCTGTCTACAAAACCCGTTTCTACGGTAGTCATGCTACGCGTGCGCTGGTGCGGTTGGAATGTATGCATACCTTGTAACTTGTACATAATTTTCTTAAAACATGAGGGAAGATTGTTTAAAACGAATTATTACTTAACTCTATCAGGTGCTTCCCGTCCACGGAAATATCAGCCAGGCACTTTAAACCATGGAAAAAATAATGTAATTTTACCTATAGCCTGAGACTTAATTTTTATATTTGATAGTCAGGAAATCATTTCAGTACTTATTTTGGGCCAGACCAATCATAGGTGGGCCAAACATTCCCCAGATTAGTTTATTGAACCCCACAGTGTTGCTTTTGCCCCGAAAAACGGACATCCCCTTTTTATTAACTTATCCGATAGAACAGGTTATTTTAAAAGTAAGAGTAAAATACCCGTGTGACAATTTTGCTCCATTCTGGAAATTTAATTTTTTTCAATGGTTTCCTTAAAAACCATAGAAGTATTTTATTTTTTATGGGCTTATTTCGTGGCATTTGGATTCAATATTGAGACAAGCTGTTCCTTGGGCACTAAGAAGTACCGATTTAAAATATCATCCAAATCTTATGGTATCTAGAATTTACAGGATTCTGAATTTTAGGCGGTAGGGTTGGCAGAAGTCGTATTTAAAAAAAAAGTTTTTTTACTATAAAAAAAAATTATACTTAATGATAGGACCCTGTTCCCAATAGCGGTGGGCTACTATTTTTTATATTTTTAAATGATTTTTTAATAATATTTAAAAATGTAAAAAAAATGTGTGTAAAAATTAATAAAGGACATAGGAAAGGGAGGCTTTTGTAAGATTATATACTCTGCTCTTCCACACTTTTTCAAGGCTCGTTCTTTCATGTGAAGATATTATTTCATCACAAACATTGAACTGTATTTTCGAAGGATCTTGGACATTTGATGGGAGTACAGGTCAATCATTTTACAAACAAAGCTTCTCCGAAGATCGAGAAGACGAAAACAGCCTGTTTACCACCACATTTATTCCTTTACGAATAATTACAGATACCGGTCAGATTTTGTGGATGAATACTACACCTCAGTCTTACAGATTTTGTCACCCGTTTCACATCCAGTACCGTAAAGAGAGTAAAAATTTAATACTTGCCGAAAAAAATAGGTAGAAGACCAAATAAAAGTAATAGATAGCATTTGCGTACAAACATCAAAAACCTAACATTAAGAGCAAAAATTCAACTTTACTTGACCATTTTAGTCGGTAAAGTGCTCAATATTATCACTAACACTTCGTCACAACTAAGATGCCCATTTTTTAAGGCGACTTCCTCTCAATTTAATAAATTAGACAGTGGTGCCGATTCTCTTGTACACCGAACTAAACTATCACTAAAAATTCTTACTTTTGGCTATGAGAATGATAAAGCTATTCTGTAACAAAAAACCTCTAAATTTAAAAATATATTTTGACACAACTAAAATCGAATTTGACAATCGCAACTGAGGCACACAGGGGCAGCGCGGGGGCAACCTCGACGTTTTTTATATGGAGTTTTTACTTTTTGTGTGGAAAATATGAAAAATTATTACCTATAGGTTGTTTTAGGGGTTGATAGGGTTTTTAAAGGGGGTCGAAATTTTAATTATTTTTGCGAAAAGACACACCATTTTCGAGATATAAGTAAAAGGAAAGAAAAAAAAGAAAGTACTGTTTTTGCACCTGAACTCGGGGTGTTGGTGTGAATTTGAGTCCATGACAACTAATTTTATTCCATTCCTTTTTAATCGCGATTAAAATTAGTCAAACTTAGTTATACAATCAAAATTTTGGGTGAAAACGTCAAATGCAGAATAGCAAAATTTGGCATTTTCAATATATTAATATCTCCGTGCCATCTTATAGACCAGGGTAGAAGCCTTTAAAGATAATAAAAAATGAAACAAAATAATAGTAGGATGAAACCCATTAGAAAAGGAGGAGAATATTATAAAAATGAAAGGAAAAATAATTTACGGGCGATCTGAGGTCGGGAAGGGGATGGGGGTGAGTTTTTAAGGGCAAAAAACGGTTTTTCTCGATTTCTGGCAAAACTAAAAGTCCTATGGAAAAAAGTCAAATGGCAAAGTTGTAGGTAATAAAAAGATCTAAAACTTTTGTACTTACACTTTTTTCACATAACCTCAAAATTTATGTGAAATATTCAAAAAACCAAGTTTTTGGTTTTTTATTTTTATCTTTTACAATTTTGTTTTTCTTTTCACGAAATTTGGTGAAAACTTACCTTTTTATGTCCCAAATACGCTGTAATTTATTTGATTAGAAATATTTATTTTTTCACCTTATTTTGAATTAATATCGAAAAAGCACCTTAATTTTCAATCGAAAATTCACCCGTCAAAATATCAGTTTTTTTCAAAAAGTTGGTATGTTTTCTGTTCGTTAAAATCTCTACTTCCCGATGGTGAAAAAAAATATATATGTTACTATAGTAAATCTTCTCAGAAAATGCAAAACAGATTCATCCATACTGATAATCTGAAAAGACAAAATCGAATTAATAATGCCTTCACAATTTTATCGTGAGTAGGTATACCCCCATGAAAAATAATATAAAAAAATAAATGACAAAATGTATAAAAAATATATTTTAAATAACTAACTTTTGGCCGATTTTCATATATATTTTATACATTTCAAATATATTTCAGATATATTCAAAATATATTTTTTTAATCTTTTTAGCTATGTTTTTTATGTCTTTTAAGATATATTTTGAATGTATCTAAAGTATATTTAAAATATATGAAATATACATGAAAATCGGCCAAAAGTTAGTTATTAAAAATATATTTATTAATATATTTATACATTTTTTATATATTTAAAATATATTTTTTATACATTTTGTCATTTATTTTTTTATATTATTTTTCATGGGGGTATACCTACTCACGATAAAATTGTGAAGGCATTATTAATTCGATTTTGTCTTTTCAGATTATCAGTATGGATGAATCTGTTTTGCATTTTCTGAGAAGATTTACTATAGTAACATATATATTTTTTTCACCATCGGGAAGTAGAGATTTTAACGAACAGAAAACATACCAACTTTTTGAAAAAAACTGATATTTTGACGGGTGAATTTTCGATTGAAAATTAAGGTGCTTTTTCGATATTAATTCAAAATAAGGTGAAAAAATAAATATTTCTAATCAAATAAATTACAGCGTATTTGGGACATAAAAAGGTAAGTTTTCACCAAATTTCGTGAAAAGAAAAACAAAATTGTAAAAGATGAAAATAAAAAACCAAAAACTTGGTTTTTTGAATATTTCACATAAATTTTGAGGTTATGTGAAAAAAGTGTAAGTACAAAAGTTTTAGATCTTTTTATTACCTACAACTTTGCCATTTGACTTTTTTCCATAGGACTTTTAGTTTTGCCGGAAATCGAGAAAAACCGTTTTTGCCTTTAAAAACTCACCCCCATCCCCTTCCCGACCTCAGATCGCCCGTAAATTATTTTTCCTTTCATTTTTATAATATTCTCCTCCTTTTCTAATGGGTTTCATCCTATTATTTTTTTTTCGTTTTAAAAATTATCGACCCTGGTCTACTTAGTGCTGTCAAACTAAAATATAGTTAAGTTGTGCCACATAAGTCAATTTCAGAATGGGGAAGCGTTGTTTGATAGGAATAAACAAAATTTTGGTGATTTTTAGTCTAATTTAGAGGTATTTGTGACAAGAGAATCGGCACCATTGTGCATTCTCAAGCCTCAGATGAATTGCTTATGAAGTATGGAATAAGTCCTTTGCATGCGTGGATACGTGTCCTAGAATTCTTGCTTCATCTAGGATACAAGATGCATGTAAAAAAATAGAGGATAGCTCACAATTGCCCGGAGCATATCATTGTGGAAGAAACTAAAAAAAATACAAAGTACACGATAAAAAAATAGAGAGAGATCTAAATGGATGCCAAGTTCTATGGAAATAAAAAATAGTTTAATCGGTTCCTTGCTACTGATTATGCAATTTGGTAAGTTTTCAAAGTCAATTATTTGTCTGCAAATGTTGAGAGTTTTGCTTTAACGAACTTCGTAGGTCTAATAGATTTAGGTGTTCAAACTAGCTCGAAATGGTTCGTGTAAGGTGTGCTTTACCCTGTTCATCTACGAACTTTTACGGCTTGACATGCAATAAAGCACAAGAAAATATTAGTATAAAATACCACAAACAATACACAATACAATACTTAAGTTGTATGTTTAGTTCGATGTAAAAAAGATATAAGAATATTATTTGTAAAATTTATGTAGACGTGTGTTATTTTATGATAAAATAAATACCAGGATATAATTTAAACTTACAAACAAAAATTATTATTTTTTGTGAAGTGATGACCCTAAAATCAAAATTATCAGAAAAATCTTTAGAAGTGAATAATTCCTAGATAACGCGAGATTTGGATGTGTTTTTTTTTTAGTGATTGGTTGGGCCCATACATAATTTACAATTAGTATTGAATCCAACTAAGCAAATATACAACCATGAAAAAAAATATAGAAAAAAAATAGTATGTCTTTACATCTGTACTAGTTATGCTATTATTATTTCCTTTATTTATTTATATACATATTTTTTACATTTTCAAATATTTAAATATAAAACATAAAAAATAGTAGCTCACCGGTATCGGGAATAGGGTCCAAGCTACCGGCGGTCAGGGCTCCAGAGAGATGAACCTCCTAACAATACGAGCCGTGTCCAGGAGTACCGCTTTCTGAATCAAGCCCTTGATCCAGCTGCCTAACGAGAGCCTCCTCAGGTGTTGGTGTTATGCTATTATTATTATGTATGTTGTTTTTTGTTATGCTGTTATTATGTTAGTTGTGCTAGTGTCTGTTTTGTTTTTTTTTTTCAAATATCTTTAATATAGTCTTATTACACATAATAAAGAAAATGGTAAAATATTGCGTATTTTTTTTTGTAATTAATTAATTTTAAAAAGTTTAGAAAAAAAAACTATTTTTTTACTCGTGTTTGGTGTAAAATTGTCACACGGGTATTTTACTCTTTGTTTTAAAATAACCTGTTCTATAGGATAAGTCAATAAAAAGGGGATGTCCGTTTTTTGGGGCAAAAGCAACACTGTGAACCCTTACAAAAATGATATTTTAATTGTAATTAAAAAAATAGACTTTGATGGAATATTTCATGTTATTTTTTTACCGTTTTAAACTGTCTGGCAGAAATTTCCACCAACAGGAGCTGTCAGGCAGGGTTGATTGTTCATTTTTAACAATATTTTCTGTAACATAAAACTCAGTACTCAGGTTAGAGAAATTTGTATTAGTTTTAAGCAACTTTAGCACCTGATATCTAACAATTGGCCGTCAGCACAAGTTAGCAGGTATGCACCTGTTCACAGGAGTATACAAACACTACTTGGTACATTTTCTTAATCAAAAGTAACGTTTGTAGGCCTGGGATCTTGGACCATTATGTACTATTGCCATTTCATTCTAGGACATTTTTCAGCTTAAAATATCATACTGCCTCTGTAGATAGAGGCAGTATGATATTTTAAGCTGAAAAATTCATAGGATTGGTAGACCTAGAACAATGTTTAAAAACAGTAAACTATTTAAAAAACCAATGCAATGTTCCAAGAAATTTCATTGCACCAAAGTTATGCTCAAAAAACTAATTTTATCAAATTTATAACCACTACCTATATAAAATCTTTTTGATGAAATTACACACATATAATTAATTGATGGTCTCCTCTGAAAATTACTTAGTGTAGTGCAGTCTGTAGAAGAATTACCATTGAAAAGTGGCAGCCTGTTACTTTTATTTTGATTTAATCTCTTTGGTGGCCAAATTTCAGCTAAGTATAGTTTTTGTACAGCGGAAGGTTCTATTCAAACTTCGTACTTTTGGTTTTAACTCTATAGACGCATTGTTTTTGAAATTTCTTTTCTGTTTATGGGAAATAGATTTAAATTAAATAATAATAATTTAAAGGAAATATAAACTTACTCCATTAGCAGCTGAGATCTTGATAATTTTGTCGACAACCTCCTTCAAGAGGTATCTGCCATCTCCGCCAACAACCAGCGTGGATCCAGGCAAGGAGTCTTTAACCGCATCCAAAATACTCTGCACAAAGTTCTCCGTGTAGTGTTCTTGAACGAAAACCTTAACTTTTTTACGCAAACCACTTGTTCCCGGCTTTTGTCCCTCAAAAGGGTTAGTGTTCACAGTTACTACGCTAGGCATTTTTTTATGAATTAAGTAATGTTCTAGTTGACAACACGAGCTAACTCGACGCTCCGTACTAATTAAATAACACAAATTATCGGAGTTTTTAAGGTCAGAAAGATCGCGCAAAGTTATTACAAAACTATTGTCAGAAGTGTCAAATCAATGTCAAAACAAGGTCATATTATTGATGCGTTCGGTGAATTTAAAGAAGTTTGTTTACCTCGTTTGAGACATATAAATCATAATTAAGCAAATATTGTCAATAGCTTATAGAATAATGTTAAGTATTATTTAATTATCTATATATTTCTAATCAGAAATTAATACAATTGAGTCAGTGAAATTCAGTCGTGAACTATAATATTATAACAGGACTAAAATGGAACGCTACTGTAAGAGTGCGTATCAACTTCATGAAAATTGCTAATTTTGGTTGCATTGTAATTATAATTCTTTGCCTACCCATGTAATTGTGTAAGATAAGACAAGGGATAAACAGTGACGCAAGTAGTAATATGTCTTTTAATTACGTAGCCAATTACTTATTTTATCTTTTATCATAATAATTTTAGGCACAGATGGAGCCAATTTATGGGCAAAGGTGGGTAGATAGATAAAAAACTGTGCGTGAATGTGTTGGATGGATTACCTACAAAATAGTTTTAATTAGGTAGATAATATAATCTCCTTAGAATAATAACGCATAATCTCATTGATTTTTATAATTCATCAAAGTTAGTTTCGCAGTTCCTACTTATCAACCCGTATATATATATATATATTGTATGTTAGTCTGTAAAAGGTATATATCTATGGGCCAAAGTAGCCTGAAATAAATGAATGTTATGTCGGATGACAATCTTAGACAAGTTTCATTATTAATAAAAGAAGCACAAAACATCATTTGAATAGAAGACAAAACCAAGCAGTAGCAACAAGTGTGTAAGTAGTTAGTTAGTTAGTTACCACCAGGTAAGGAATATGAAACAAACAACTCATAAAACTAAAATATTTAATCAAATAATTAAGCACAAAAATAATAACCACCATACATCCAAACAGACCATTTAATAATTAACATAAGTACTCTTCTACATTATACAGGGTCAAATGAATATAGCTAGCGAAACTCGACAAACGTAATCGATATCCAAACAAGACAAAAACGCATTTTTAACTTATACCTGCAATTTGGAGATCAGTGTCAGGCTATATGTTGAACAAAATATGATTTGCGATTGTAACAAATATTGCTTTATAAAGTTGTCATTATTTAAATCATCACTATAACCCTCTAAGTTCATTTAATCCCATTGAATGACTATTTCATGAAAAAGTCATTCATGCATGACACTAAAGTTCTTCTAGCTAATTTCATTTGACCTTGTGTTCTATCTATCTACACATTTTTATATTTGCAAGCTTTGATGGAGCCTCCGAACTCTTTGCTCAGGTATTTCGCGACGGTCAGACTGAGTGCGTCGTTGTAGGGCGCTGCTACCACCTGGATGCCCAGAGGAAGACCTTGCGCGTTCACTCCGAGAGGTACCTGGGAGGAAAACATAGTTGTAGGTAAGTGTGCTAGTCAGTAGTTAGGTAGCATTGTTCTTGTTGTATGTATCGTCACCATCTTGTTAGAGCCAGTCAAATAGGTAGGTTAGGCAATGTAATGTATGCTTTAGGTAGGATGGCCTTAGGTGTATGATTTTGTTTGCAAACAGGATTTCAAGTATGGAAAGATAAAATGATTTTGACTGAAAAAGAAAATAAAAGAAAAGTCATTTATTCAAATTACGCCCAGAAACTGACCTCCACAACCAAGTTAGTACTGGACAATAAGGTACTCCTTGGTAAGACTGGTTGTCAGACTCGGCCAAAAAGTCCCAACATAAATCATTGAATTCTCATTTGTGAACTGTCATTACTTCCCAGAATTTGATCCCTATTAGCGAAACTATCGAATGATGTAATAATACCATTGTGTGTAGTTTTTTTTCAACGGGTTCGATTCTTGGCTAGGAATATTGATTTTCCAAAAATCTAATGATGCAGTTTTAGTTTTCATCAAAATCGAGCTCGAGAGTCCTTTGAGTATTTTTCGCTATTCTTCATAGTTTCGGATTTGGCCATTCACGCCCACTTGAAACATTCATTTTTTTATTTCTCACTATTCATCTTACTTGAGTAGCAGGACACTTGAGCGCGTTGACGATGGCCCAGTAGGAGAAGTTGTAGGGCCTCAGGAAGCACGAGTAGTGGTACGGGGCCGGCTGGGGCGCGCTCGGCATCAACAGTACGCCCTTGTCGCCTAGCTTAGTCTGCAACATGAGTAACCACACGTTATGGGCATACGCAAAAAAAGTTACACGGGGAAGTTTCAAGTTGCCAGTTTGCCAGAAATCTAAATTGCAATAGTTACTTGTAAAGCAAGCCTAACGCTTATGATGATTTGTAGCATTCCAGAGACAAAACTTTGACCTTAAGCGGCCTTAGGGTAGCACGAAATTTTACTAGAATAAAATAAGAAGCCAGCCTATACTGGTTTTATTTCCACTGACATGTTGGTTGTCTGATGTACAGACGCCAACAGGTCAAGCTACCCGAAACTGTCTGATTATTCCAACCAACCTAATTCTTTAGAGATAAAGTTGAAAATCTATAAAAGAAATTTGACAGATTGTAGTAGCTTGATGTGCTGGCGTCTGTACTAGTAACATAGTATATTCATAGTTACTTTTGAGCTAGTACTCGTCGCTTTCTCAATACCAGTAGTCAAGTTATCTTACAAATAAGTCTTCCTTCAATTCTTTGGAGATCTTCTCGGCCCACTCAGCGTCGACCTTCGGAAGGTACTGCTCCTCGATCAGACGCACGATGGTGAAGAAGCACAGCTTGCTCAGACACACCATCTGTGGGAGGATAAGGAATCAGTCAGGAGGTTACACATCGTTAGTTGGATAACAGCGTAGATAGAGAATGCTTGTGAGATACCCATAGTCTTGGACAGTTCAACCCAGCAACTGTGGGAAGACTGGTTATCATTTCATCATTGTTGGCAAGCTTCTGAAGACCTGTAACGCCTGTCAAAGACAGCCGGATCCAGCAGTTTAACGTGCTTTCGGAGACACGGAAGAGTCTCCTCGAATCGACCTCGAAAAGCTCAGCTTTCCGTAACCGATGGGCCCGTGCGGTTTTTATTACATTTAGACAAAATGCTGTTTACTCTAAAAAGAAAAAAAAAATGGAAATCCTTACTTTCTTCAGCAGTTCAATAAGTCCATTAGCATCGCCCTTGTTATCAGTACAGAGGCTGGGCAGATGTTCAGGCTCCTTCGTCATCCAGTACTTCCAGATGCTGTACATATGACTGAACCCTTCGTGGTAGTACGGTTCTGGGGCGTTCTCTGTTGAGGAGATCTCTTGGCTGATTCTGGTTATGACACTGGTGGAAGGAGTTGTGTGTTATCAACTTGATTGAAGCAGTATGGTTGGAGGGTTTGGACAGCTTCATAAGCATTATGATTGCCATTTCTAAACCTGACATGTGCCTTTATGCTGGATTGCAGTTTGTAATGTGGAGCTACATATGTCTCCCACACTATGTTTCGGTCAATTTGATCCTGCCTTCCGTTCCCCTAAAATATGCAGTCCCAGTGACCTCTGCGTTGCCACTGACTATGTCGTGGAAGTGGCGAACTTTTGAGACACGAAAAAGTGAAATAGTCGTACCAGAGACACGTAAAAGAAGAATATATCAATTACTTTTAATCATGTTTAGGGAAGGTTTCTTGCAACGACTTTAAGAAATAAATATGTTACCTCTTCATAATTCCTCTGAGAGAAGCCCGGACGGAGCTCACACTAAGGTCTTGTGCAGTCTCCATGTAGTAGAATTTGATATCCTGGAACATATAAATATACTACATACAGAGAAGGATTATCGTTTGTGATCCTGCGAAAACCCCTGCGACTTCAGAGTCAACTCATCATCTACTTTTTACCTGGGGTCGGCTTATAGTTAAACCGGATGCAGTTGAATAGCAGTATTTTACAAAGAGAGACACCTAGGCAGTCATTTCATATTAAATTCGGATTACCACAATATAGTTACGAGGAAACACGATAGCCTTTGGTAAGACTTGTTGTCAGACTTTCAAGCTTCTGACTAAATGAGGTTCAGTTTACTAGTTTAGTAATAATATAAATCATCACGCCTGTAATCCTCGAATGGTTAGGCAGAGGTGTAATATTGGTAGCTGTACCTTAAAGTCGACATCTCTGTCCAGTTTGAGCAAGGGAGCCTGGTCTCCGGCTATGATCTTGGTGAGCGGCGCCAGGTCTTCCACGTGTTTAGTAATGAAACCCAGCGATAACATGGAATCCTTTTCCTCACCGTTTCGGAACATCACACCTGGAATAGTAGTGTTTTTTTAGCTTTTGTAGACGGGCTGATCGCCTTTTACAAAAAAGGAGAGGGGAAGATGGGGTTAGGTAATGTAGGTCAGTGACTGTATATTAGAATAGATATTCAGGGTGTAAGGGACCTCGACGATTAAGCAGTTCCTTACCATGCCTATAGCGCATTGTTTTTTAAGAACCTTGAATCTAAGGGCTGTGCTGATGTACCGTACCGGACCGTATAACATACGCTTAGTATAGTAGATAGAACATGGAGAATTTGGAGAAAAATAAAAGCATTCAACAATGGTACAGTTACGAAAAAAATCAAAGAGTGAAGTAAAATGTAGATACCTCTTGTGTTAGTGGTTCCAGGAGTAGGATGGTATCCAAACATGCCGCAGTAGAACGCAGGCATACGAGTAGACCCACCAAGATCAGAACCTGGAATAACCGTAACTCATTAGAAAGAAGTGGTAACAAAATCCGGGAATAATAGCCAACAGTAGCTACTCCGTAAACACCAAATTATAAAAAAAAAACAATTTCATTGCCCTTGGAATCGTACCCAAGACCTCACGCTCGGTAACCGCGCTACGGGGCATATCCAAGACGAACTAGTTAATTTAATTATTTTGATCAGTCTTTGAAAAATGGGAAGTACTGGTCATCAAAGCAAACTTACATAAACTGACGACAGAGGCACAGGACGCCGTGAGCGCGGCTTCAGCGCCACTGGACCCTCCGGCGGTCCTGCCGGTGTGGTGCGGGTTGTTGGTCGTGCCGTACACCATGTTGCGGGTCTCTTGCCTGTGGACATAGAATTAGGTTATGTTCTTCGTGCAAGCTTACCGAAAAAACTCACAACGGACTGTGTCCCATCCACAAATGATGTCCATTTAAAATCCATGCCGAAATTAAAACATCACAACCTGTCTCATGTTCTTTCGAGTGTTTTGAGTTAGAATTAAATGTCTATCAGACGCCAAGTTCTGACAGACTTTGACGACTTCGATGAGGATCAGAACAACTGAAATGCTCGACATAAGCCTTAATCACGCTGTGCCACAACGCCATGTCCTCCGTTTCTCGCATCCAGTCTCAGCCATTAAGATCGTCGATCCATAAAGCTAGGGGGCGTCCCACACTACGCTTACCGATACACGTTCTCTCCACTCCTGGAATGTAATTCCTCCTTCACTTTGAGGGACCTGTCCGAAGCCACCACCAACGCCGTCGAGGTTGCAGAGTTTTGGTCAATGTTTTTTAGCTTTAAATATAGGGAATCATCGACACGACGAATGAGAAGAAGACTCCAGGAATCCGTTAATTAGTCGTATTTAATTAAATGACGCCATGAATTAAGATGAGCGCTGATTCAGGCATTTTATCTCACTTCTCGTCGCGGCTTCTCTCAAACTGATTTACCCGGCTTCCGAATGGTCGAAAGGCTCACATTTCTGGGGACTTACCAAACAAGCAGCTCAGGCAGATTAGTAGAGGCTACAACGATGGCACCAGCATCCTTCAGCCTCTTGATAGCCTCGCTGTCCTCCGCCGCCACCTCATGGCGCCGAACCATGAGCCCCAAAGTCAGTGGCATGCCTTTCACAGCTTGACTCTCCTTGGTTGTGAAAGGGACACCTGTGCAAGAGAGAGGTACTTGCAGTTCCATTGTGGTAACCACAAAATGTCGATGTGGTTGTGTTATCGTTAGTAGTTGCGAAGTGGTTGCATTGTGGCTAGTATTTGCAGACAGACAGATCGATTCTGGCTTTTGTAGAGGCTTTCGCGTCATTGCGTCATTGCGTCGAAGCATCGATCACATCGTTTTGAATGGAAGTCATTACTAATGGCAAACTATAGATGAACTTCTGTTAAACTGTGATTGTCATGTTATGTTGACTACAAAAAGTTGTTATGCGTGCTGATGTCGGAATAATAACTTATGTAAGAAACAATTAACGATCTAAGCGTCTTCATGATAGGCGCCTGTTTCTGCATGGCACTAATTAGTGAAATTCTCGCAAGAGATTAAAACGTTAACAGCGAATATAGGCATTCTCTATCAGTCAATTTAAGTGCGGACGACGATCAATCAAGCTACACAAAACCACTTTTATGCGGATCTCCCATTGTAGGGAAAATCGTACGCAAATTTGTGACTCTACCTAACTAACAAGGGAATTGATGTGAGTGTTATGTGAAGTTCCTTGTTATGGTAAATTATTAGGTACAGAATCTAGTTAATGATCTGCTGACTAGCTATTTTGATAAGTTACATACCCAACAATGGTTTCTTGTTAAATTCTTCTTCCGATAGACCGTTGGCAATAAGAGTATCCACCTCTTTCGCCTCAGCCAATGCTGCATCATATCGGTCCTTGGCAATCGCATTTATCACTGGATTGACCTGAAAACATGCACAATCTTGTGTTTTTCTAATATGTAACAATTAAGTGTACCCAACTGAAGTGGCAGCGGGTTCGTCATGTAGGAATAGTTTGTCCATCGATAAACAGGCGTTTGGCGTCACTCAGTTAAATGTACTGGAGTCTGATGACCTTAAAAAGGTATTGCGACTGGACTCGGGAGACGTAGAAGACGGTGCTGTGGCGTAGCTCAGGCCAATGTGCAGCGATAGACTGAGGTCATTGAATGACTATGTAGCTACATATAGATATGCAATAGGTACATCAATATCAACTGTTGTTGCATCAATATCAACTTGGTAGGTTGCACATCGCTGACGCCAGCACATCAAGTGACTACAATGATGATGACTTCTTTAATGCATTTTCAACTTTCTCGATAACAAATGAACATCACGGAAAATGATCAATGAAGCGCAATGGAGCAATGAATCAATTAAAAGTAACAGTCAATTGTTTATGTTACAACACCAATTGAACAGCCAAACAAGTAGTTAGGTAATGGAAGTTCTTCGAAAAAATGATGATTTAACTGTTGGACCGTACAGTTGGCAACGTAAGTTGCGTACCAATTATAAAATGTATTGTCTCCTGTGCGAATGCGAAATACGGAAAAGTACTTAGAGTTACTAATAGGATTGAAGTTTCCCACGTACTTATGGAAGTGTTATGCTTCTATTAGTTAGAAATAATATAATATGATAAGTAGGTATTTGGAAAAAGATAATAATGGGTGTACAAGTACCCTTAACGAAGCCGAAAGGCATTTGTTCTCCCCGCCATTGCGTTTTTTTTTTGTTCTAGACCATACCTCGGAACCATCTAGTTACGGAGATAATAGTGGTCAAAGTTCCAACTTTTTCAAGTTTTTTAATGCTATAACTTTACTTTAAATACTTCCACGACCCCTGTACTATTCAATGCATCCATCAGCACAATATTGGAGTTCAACCGTAAAACGAGAAAAATCACCCCAAAAAAAGTTGTTAGCCAGCAATAATTTTTGCGTAGAGTTACTTAGTTTCATGTGCAGAATGCTTGGTTGACGGCTTCGTGGTGGATACCTATTTTTACACCCTGTATTTTGTTAAGTTGGTAATGTAGGTGATCTGAAAAGATTACTGACTGCAATCAGTTTTTCAGATGTCACCACGAAATAATCATAATCACTAAAATAAACGCGATTCCTCACCTCCTTTATCCTCTCAACGACAGCTCGAACCAGATCTTCAGACTTCAACTTCTTCTGTCGAATCTTCGCGGCGAGTGACATAGCACTCTCCGTAAGTATAGCATGCTTCTTCAGATCCAGAGCCGGTATTTCTTTGTTGTGGCAGTTCCAGAAGAGAGAGAAGATGCCGTCGACTGTAAAGTCGAACATCAGGCGGATGTATAGAAGTATTGTTTTGCATAGTTTTCCCATTGTCGTGTGCTGGTGTTTTTACCTGTTGGAATTAAATGGAAAGTTAGCGTGTTTTTTAGGGTTCTGTACGTCCAAATGATAAAAATACGGTCACTAGTGTGTCTGTCTGTCCGTCTGTCACAGCCAATTTACTCCGAATCTACTGGACCGATTCAGTTGAACACATGAGAACATAGCGGTCTCTATATTCAAAATTCTACGAAAGATGTCCACGACCACGTTTAGGCCAGGACTCCGCACGAAATGGACATAGCGTCTCACGTCTCCCCTATGAATGGTCGAATCTTGCACATCTCTCCACACTGCTCCTCTCCGCTTTGGTAGAGTCCGGGCCTAAACAATTACGAGACATCAACTCTCCTCTCTGCTCAACCGTTTAAACTAAAGCTTAGCAGAGACAAGAAGTGTGAACAACGAAATTCTATCGGTGGTTTAAAAGTAAACACATAAAACTGAAGATCGACCTGAGCGGCTGTTATTATTTAGCTACGAGCTCCTGGAGAGTACTTATTCGTACTAATTTGGTGATAAGTTTTTGTTGCAAGCTCAAATTGCCGATATAGGTCACACGGCTACCAAGCTAAAATGGAACTGGGCTGGTGACATCTGTCGCATGCCGCAGCAGCCAACGGCAACGCGGCATGCCCAGAAGGAGTTGGCGTGACGAACTCGACTCTTTCCACAAGGATTGGCGTACTACAGCTGTGGATAGGGATACGTGGAAGGAGGGAAGGGAGGCCTTTGCCCAGCAGTGGGAGACAAATGGCTGATAATAATAATAATTTTGTTGCAAGCATGAGAATTTTGTATCTCAGTCTGCACAACAAAAATTGAACAAAAACATAAAAGTAACAGTAAGTGATGTACGTAGGTACCCGACGGCTAAACAATGCTTCATACCGACTAATTTGCATCTGACTTTGACCCGCGTCCTTGTTGAAATGGTTTTTATTGTTTTATAACAATATTATATTACATACATAAATCGTGTTTCTTGATCTATAAGGGGTGATTTCTATTCCAGGTTTGGTTCATCAAAGAAGAATCATCAAGCATATTATATTATATTCTACTCTACATCTGATCTGAACTGAACTCTGGACTATCAGATCAAAAAACGCCTGCGATCTTTGATGAACTGATGATATTCTAATATTAAATAATGTCACTATTTTAAGTGATGACTACACTCTGAGAGTAACCAAAACTTCAGTCCAAAGTTTCAAGGCCTATCGCAACTGCAGGGAACTATGACGAAACTGTCTACTAAAGCTGCTTGGACTTGAACCACTCTGACCACGGGTGCCAAGATATAGCTTTATTAGTCACACCAGTTCACATGGTGCAAAATTTAAATGACGAGTAGAATACAAAATCGGTTGGATTGCAGATTTTGTAGGCCCAAACCAAAACCTGTTTATGATAACATAAGTTCACGCCTGTAATCGGCCGTTATGTTTATGTCTCATGTAATAAGGGACAACCCTGTTGCCAATAGGCTAAGTTATTCTACTACTGACATTATATGGATTGTTATCTGAATTAAAATATTTGAATTTGAATTGCCATTAACTGGGCACAAGTCCAGACTCAGTGGCTGCTTCTGTGAAATTCCTGATAGGAAAACCCAATAACACTTTGTCCGACCCGGGATGCGAACCCAGGACCTCGATCCTGCTTATCAGTCGCACTTGCGACCATTAGACCATAGAGGCAAAATACAAAAAACCTAAAATACAAGGTCAAATTCACTATACAAACTTGCTGGTCAGTGATATCCTAAATGTCTATGGAATTACGCTAGCTTATTTTATTTTAGCCTGTATAGACTTCGATTAATGGGTAAAATGTCGTGAGAAAAGTTTTGAGTAAGTATAAATGTGGATGGGTATAAGAGTAGAGGAAGACCAAAGAAAACGATGGTTGGACTTTGTGAAGGATGATATATGGCAAGAAAGGAGATGACGACTAATAGAGAGTGTGGAAGAAGACGACATGCTGCGCCGACCCCAAATATATTGCGGTGAGGGCAGGAGAATGATGCTGGGTAAAATAAGCTGATCTGCCAAAAAGAAAAATGTTCTTTGATGTGTCAAATTAGACAGGTTTAAGTACTCCTTTTACTTCTTTGCACTAATGTGCACTTTTTTATTTCGGTTTTGCTAACAATCATTGTATGTGTATATTGCCGCCCGGTTTTGTTGAACCAGGCTAACCATAAAAAAGTGAGCAGCACACCTTTTAAAAGCACTCCGTTTTTGTAAAGATTTATTCGAAAGTCATATTATTTTTGGTGAAAAAAATCGTGTCAGCATCAGCATTCTATAACAAGCGGTTATGCTCAAGTGTGCCTCGATGCATGACAGTATGCTTTACGCAAGACGCAAGGTAGGCGGTTCGACGACCGACTTTGGTAATTGAGCTCATTTGGAAAGTTCTCAGCTTGCATAATAAGCGCTATTATAGAGCGATTTAGAAAAACTGTGGGTTTTTTGGCGAGAATTGAGAAAAGGTTAACCTTACCACGAGTACGGGTTAGTACCTTACTACGATCATCATGAATTAAGTATTACCTACTCAAGTTTACTGTCTCCCCTAAAAGTTATTTAAAGGTGTCGTAGCTGGTAGCGTTCTGTCTACCCCATGGGAAAAAGCAGTAAGTTAGTGTTACCATCAATAATTTTAAATAGTTATTTAGGTACGTAATCAACTTGATGACCGAGAAACGGTAAAAGAAGTGTTGGTAGACCAACAACCAGATGGTTTGAGGAGATTTAGAAGATCTCAGACAAGACCTGGCCTGACCTGAGAGGACACTCAGCAGAAGGTGAAACAAGACTGCCGATGATGATGATAGTAAACAAAACTGTGAGCAGGCGGTAGTAAAATAACCTGATATTCAATTCTTGAAATTTTAAATTATGGTTTCCATTCAAGGTAATCAAGTTGTAAGTTGTTCACGACGTACAACCTGTTACGTGGATGCCTAGGTAGTTAAGTCAATGTTATGTGTGCAGACATAGCGCGAATATCATCAGATTTTTCTTTCATTTAACTGAGTTCTCAGACGAATCCTAAATGAATTAGCTGCTAGTAGAAGTAATTACATAAAACACCACATAAATGATTACCTACTAACAATGCATGGAAGTTTTTTAATTCAAAATAGCATTTTACACAACTACATTTAATACCACAGGTAATAGGGAACTAACAATGTGGTTGTGGATCTGTTTTGTCTAAATAACCACCAATAGCAATGAGTTATAGTATTAGTACCTCACGGTCTATATGCCATTGGAAAGTTCTTTTGATCTCGTTTAATATTGTTAAACAAATTCGAAAAAAAATCAAGAGATTCCCATGCGGCTCTACCACCTTTTTTTTCGGATGGGAAATCATCAAATGACTTCTCCCGCGCTGGGCAGAGCGGAAGGCAGTGTCAGACTTGTACTGACTAAAACCCATCCATGTTCCTTCCTTGCCCTTTGTGTTCCAGGGCCGCGGTATATCTTTCGAACAGTCCCGCAGCCCTGATGGCTCTACCACCTCAAATGAACTTTCAAAACATACAGGGCGCGTAAAAAAATAAACATAACAAATGAAGATTACAAAATTGAGCATCGATAAAAAGCAAACACCCACCCATTCCATCGGTTTAGATCA
This sequence comes from Lycophotia porphyrea, assembly GCA_950005105.1. Classification (NCBI taxonomy): domain Eukaryota; kingdom Metazoa; phylum Arthropoda; class Insecta; order Lepidoptera; family Noctuidae; genus Lycophotia; species Lycophotia porphyrea. Next base: position 2,940,481 of record OX465400.1, on the reverse strand, counting down.
CAAAGGATGACAGAGCTTAGGTATACTTTTTTTAATAAAAGGAATCCCTCTGTGTGATTATTATCTGCCTGGCCTCTTCCAAACTATGTTTCTGTTGGCTTCCAGTCTGCCACTCCACCCGAATGAAAGTGAATAATGAAAGATGCATAAATGCTCTGTAAAATACTGCATAATGATATATTACGGCAATTATTTTGAAACTTTAGTGCCATTTTCCCATATCTTCGCCCCTCGCCACTGACACGGTAGTCATATCGATATATTTTTATACTGTGCCACTGATACCTAAGTAGATAAATAAACATAAATATTGTTGGTAACATGTGATTTAACTTAGACGACTTTTTTGTCTTAGTTAATACCAATTCTTACATGGATATAAAAGAAAGCAAAAACGATTTGTACGTCGTATTTTGTCGAGTCGTCGTAACCGCGAAACACTTCGATCACAGAATAAAAATACTTCCATGCATAGATCTGATCCAAGTAGGTATAATTATGATGATATGCACCTAAGCTCGATTCTGTTTTCATACCTACCTAGCTAGCTATCTACGTCTATCTACCTACCTATGACTAAGGCTAGTTACCTAGACCCTAGACCATTGCAATGCTAATGTTGTGGACAACATTTTACATTACGCCGGCTAATAAAACCACAGTTAGGGCTGTACCTGTTTATTTACATCACAAACTTGTATTCTTGCCATTGATTAGTATACCTCAATAATCACTTAGTAATTAGTTTCTTAAAAAATATTGTTGACCATTCTAGCATCGTCATTGTCGTGAATGCAGAATGGAGTTATTATGCTTAGGTATGCTACAATAAAATTTCAAGTAGAATAACAGAACTTTCCGTAACCATTAAACTGATTGCAATATAATTAAAAATATTTATAGGCTTTCGAATAAAATAAAAAAACAAACGCACGTATCCTCAAGTACCAGTTCCCGCGCAAATGTAGTTCACCTTTGACGGCTAAACTCCCTCCAAAATTAAACACAACTTTTTAAAAATAAAATCACTGATGTTTGCGCGCGTGCATACAGCCGCGGGATTCGGACACAACTAAATATTATGTGAGCGACTGTCTTGATCATTACATTATAATTTTTAGGTAGACCGTGTACATTCATTGACCTTTGTCCAGCTCGAGCGCGTCATAAATATATAATCATATATTTCGATTCCGGCCGGTGCGCGGTGATCCGGTTTTAAAGCGAATTCAAATATTGTGTTGCCGGTAGTAGATAGAACTTGGTTATCAGTGCTTTATCACGATCATAGGTTAAACAGACTGAATAATCATAAACTCTAATCTTAAGAGAGCGATATATAACCAGATTTTGGTTGAGTACTTAAATACCTACTTTTAATACTTAGGTAACCTACCTGGAAAATAGGTAGTTCCAACTTGATGCAAGTAGAAAATCCTGTAAAGATAATTAGGTAAGTGTGGGTTTTTTTTAATTAAATTATTCGGAATACTGACATATTCCAGTTTTAACTTTGCAATCTCATTTCCAAAACGCACCCTGTATATGTGTACGCAAATATTAAGCCCACAGGACAGTCTAGCAAATCCTTAACTTCAGTCTGTTTAAAGGGAAACCAGTTTTGTAGGAATTTCTCGTACGCTGTGAGGTCTAGGGCTTGAACTCTGGGTTGAATGTAGGTATGTACCTGGATATATTCTACGCATAGATAGTCCTTTAATGCCCTTGTAATAATACGGTTCGGCAGAAGATTACCGGCTTATTTGTCGGGATTAATGGCCTAATATTGTATGTAAAAGTAAGATCCTTGAAGTTTAAACTGAAGTCATCATCTGCCTAGCCTTTTCCCAACTATGTTGGGGTCGGCTTCCAGTCTAACCGGATGCAGCTGAATACCAGTATTTTACATGGAGCGACTGCCTATCTGACCTCCACAACCCAGTTAGTACTGGGTAATACGATACCGGTTGTCAGACTTTTTTGGGCCACTGACTACCTAACGACTGTCAAAGATCTTCAAATGACAGCCGGGACCAACAGCTTAACGTGCTTTCCGAGACATGGAGGAAACCCATCCACAGACCAACCTAGGTAAGCACGGCTTAACCTAAAGATCGACCCGAGCGGCTGTTATTATTTAGCCACGAGCTCCTCTCGAAGTTTAAACTGAAGTAACGAAAAGAATAGGTTTAATAAGAACAAGTACCAACCAAATAGAATTTGAAAAAATACACGTCGTGGAGATAGGTGACGTGGGCCAATATCCTCTTTATCTCAAGGAGTCGGACACTCAAGTTCACCGATGTCAAGATAGATGGACTAAGCTTTTTAGCAAGCGTGGTAATTTCTCAGATAAGATGTACATAATTGACAATTTTGATAGTTCGTGTCATGATGCTAGGTGGCATTCCTGAGGGCCCAGGAGTTGGTACCCAACCTGGGCATGTTTAATTGAGTATTGGGATTTTTTTAGTAGCAACCCATGTATATGGGTTTGTGCCCGGTTAATAAGTCGTCCCCGCCTAAATTAATTAAAGTTATACATAAAATAACGAAATATGGACAAATTACTGACGCTGCTCAAAAAGCTGCTAACCCTAAGCAGGCCTGGGGACTGGGCTGGCCCCACGCGACGTCTGCCGCATGCGAAATAAGCTGTGGGCCAAAATAGCCACTTTCTGGAGCCCTAACACAACCAGAAGGTGTTGCAGCAGGCCTCGTAAAAGCTGACGGGGCGAGCTGGAGTAAACCAACCACCAGTACTTTATATTTGCCCTGGATGGAAAAAATGGAAGTCATGGGGATAGGGCTTTGGCCTTTGCATATCTTAATAATAATTGCATACTACTGCGAGGAATACAGGCGTGAAGTTATGCTTTGTTTTTTTCCTTATTTTCATACCGATGGCAGACAACAAACGATCCACCCGCGCTTAGATACAAGAAAGTCGAATGAAACAGGTAAATGACCGCATAAAAGCATTGGCCTTAGTGCGGAACAATATTCAACGCAGATGACGGATAAGCACCACAATTTGTAATATAAACCAGATTATAATTAATTTATTATACTTTCCTTGCAAGTAATTAATATTCTCGTGTTTTAATAAAAAGATTATCGTGATGTATACTATGTATATACAGGCGCCAGCACATCAAGCTACTACAATTTGTCAAACATTAATAGATTTTCAACTTTATCGCTAGAGCAGGTTGATATTTAAAATTTTAGTTTCGGGTAGCTTGACCTGCTGGCGTCTGTACACAATGTTGGAAAGCTAATTTCTATAGGCACTCACTTTTATGAAAGAGTTTGGTATAGTAGGGGCGAGCGCGTCAGATTAATATAAGGGAGGATACCTTACATAATTAGAAGTACCTCCAGCCGGTATGAGCCCTTAATACAAGGGGGTGCGCTCAGGGGGACCCGTCAGATTAGTAAAAAATCGATCATCGGACTTACACGAGCGCGTCAGATAAGGGAGGGATAAGGGGAATTAATTACTAACTAACAAGTGTCAATTTTGCTAATCTGACGATTTGAGCGTAACCTAAGGGCGTAGGCGTAATGCAAAAAAAACGATGTCTGGATTTACTCGAGCGCGGTCGTTTTTATTTTTATTTTAGAGGTTACATTACAAGAATAACAGAAAAAATATAATCTGACGATTTCCGCAGGCCGAAAATTATAAAAAACATGAATTAAGATCTGCAGAGCTATATTATACACCGCGGCTTTTTAGACGTCTGACAACGGCAGCCCACTTCATGTATCCAATGACAACTATACATTCCTAACAAAAAACAATGGTATTTAAGAGATTAAAAAATATATATTTATATTATTCATTATTATGATGCATAACGTAGTTAAACGTGAGAGGAGCCGTGGCCCAGTAGTAGCGAACCCGACTTACGAACAGTAAATCGTGGGTTCGAACCCAGGCAGGCGCATTACTTTGTGTAATTTATTTCATCACCACTGCTCTCAAAAACGGTGAAAGAAAACATCGTGAGGAAATCCTAGAACCAAAAATTCGAAGACATGTGACATCTACCAATCCGCACTGAGCCCGCGTGGTGGATTATAGCCCATTCCCTCTCATAGAGAGGAGGCCTGTGTCCCAGCAGTGGTAACATTATAGGCTCATGATGATGATGATAACGTAGTTGAAACATTATGTTGCGAGCGAAGATCTATCTACTCGACTCGTGCGATGGTTAGGTATGTTGTTTCATAATTCTAATGTATTATTTATTTTTCTTTATACCTATTATCTTAATTAATGGTAAAAAAAACACGCCTATAGGTATTTTATGTCGGATACGTTGAGTGGACCACCTTTGTCAGACGACTAAAAAATCACGGTGCATGTAGTATACTTACCTTACCTTACGAAGATTAATCAAATTTTATTTTTTTTGATATCAAATAATCCATAATAAATCATATTTTTAAATATATTTATAATTTTTCACAATTTTATTAGTCCTTGCTTACAGTAAAAAAAAAAATTTTTTTTCAGATCATCAGATTAACGATACCCCTCAAAACAATCGTCAGATTTTTAGTCAGTGTGCCTGGGACATCATGATGAACCTTCAGTATGCTAATCTGATACACTCGAGTAGTTCAAGATGACGATTTGTTTTTACATTTTCAAAAATTCGTTGTGAGCGTACGTCATTTCCAAATCGTCGGATAAAGGAATTGGAGCATCTGTAGGGATCACTGAATAACCCCTATGAAAATCTTACGCGCTCGAGTAATTTTTTTTTTTTGGGTTTTCACCCCTCTCGCATGGCCTCCCCCACCACGCAAATCGCCAGATTATTATATATTTCATATCAGAGACATGTTGGGCGATGAAAAATATCAATATCTGACGCGCTTAAGTATTTCGGTGTCAAGGTTTTTTTTTCAAAGAAAATCTGTATACGCTTCCCCCACCGCCAAAAGTGGAAACATTATAGGACCATTTATCCTTCCTATCATCTAATCTACCCATTCTAATAGGTTTCCGCGGTGCTCGAGTGACTACACATTTAGCATCATGGGCTACTACTAATAGAGAACCTCAACCTTACAAACTTTTTTATTGATTTTCATTCTTCGTAAACGGTAAAAATCAGCCGTCATGTTCAAAAATGACTTTTGTTTGACAAATGACAGCAAAACAACAACAATGTCAACAATCGAGAAGTTGTTAAATGAAATCTTTGTCCCAATTTCTGAATTATTAGGAATGTATCAATTAAAATAAGAAAGAGCATTGATGTGACTATAAAAACTAATCATCTAAAGTATATAAATATTGGAATTAATGTCATAAAACGAAGTTGTACCTGCCAACTTCATACATAAAACACGATGGCAATATTAAAGTCCACAAGAAATATCTATGAAAGTTTAGCGTTATAATAGAAAGTTTCTGCATAAGACACCTTTCACATCTCCGCCGATTCCGTGCCGTGTCGCTAGCGTCAGAGGAGTTTGAAACGAACTGAATTTTATCAGAATTTAGAGCTCAGTGTGCAGTACAGTAAATAAACGCAGATATAGTTGAATAAAATTAACATAATCAAATGTATCCGCAGTGTTAAACAAGCGATGAGCATTACAAAAAACGACAAAACAGCAAATATCGAGGTGAGAATCATACTTTGAAATAAAATGTGAGAAAAAATAAAATTTGATTATAGAATTTATCTATGAATGTATGCAAAAAAAAAAACAAACTTGCAGAACGGAGACCTCGCCTAACTTTTGTCCTTGCACTTGCATAGGGCAATGATCTTCACTCCTTACAACCTGTTTCAGCGGTAAGGTTGCAAATCTAGCTTGTACCTCTTTACTTTTGTAAGTTATTGTGTTTGAGACAATGGATAGAAGCATTTTAATACAAGTCAGGTCATTACTAAACAAGTAATAGTCGTTGAATGTGTATGTTATTCATTATTATCTGTGGTATATTAATCAGTATTCGTTCTGTAGTTATCGGAGAGTGGTGTGTCATAATTAAATGGTTTTTCTTCAAGGTGTGTAATGAAATATATTTTGCCGTCTCTCATTTTATTGTTTTGAGGTCAGTTGTTACATATTGGAATGTTTAATATTTTCATGTTCTCTTTTTATGTGTCAGTAGTTTTAGTTGTCATGAAATAAATATTAAAAATTCTGTTGTCATGTATTGTATAGTGCTAATCAATATTAAATAGTGTCAATAAATTATATCAGTACAAATACTGCTCTTCAGTAACAAAGAAATATACCTTTTTAAGATAACACCTACTTGTACTGGTATTTTTTAGTTTTAGAAAACTTTTATAATATAAAATAGCTTCATAATAATGAATTATTTTTTGCTGATATATAGTTTGAACAGTAATGATAATGCATGTACTTCGTTTACATTTAAGAATAACTTGATGACAAAATAAAATTCCTCATAAATATTTTGTGTAAAAATAAGTACATTGGATTATTTAGAATTGCCAGATTGGTAACTTATCTTTGCAATTCAATAATCTCTCTTGACTTACAGTCAATGACTGTATTTATTGTAGAATATGATAAAAACCGCACCTGGTGTACTTTTATTATGATTCCTTGAAACTGCATTTTAATCTTTATGTATTTACTGCTTGATATTATTTAAAAAGTAATTTAGTTTATTTATTTTAAAATATTTCTTGACAGGCATTGATAAAGGCAGAAGACAGTGAATTTAGAAAATATTATACATACTTACGCCTACCAAAAAAACATCATTTTCAACAATTTATAAATTATGTATGTCTTTTCGTGTACAACAAATAATGAGAATAATAACTAGCCATTGCTGCTAGCTATTGCTATCCCGCGGTCGGGACTTACTAAAATTTGTTATTCCATTCCAACAGCATCAAAAAAACAAACCCAGAAAGATATTCTTCGGCATGGTTTCCAATATGATCAAGCACGTGTTCCTGATCTTCCGTACCTACCTAGACCTCTTCATCGACCTGGTCTACGGTTACTTCTGGGAAGGCAAGCGGACCGCCATACCTGACTTGGAGAAGAAACATGCAATTCTTACGGAGAGTGCGGTGACTTTGGCTGCGAAGATCAGGAATAAGGAGTTGAAGTCTGAAGATTTGGTTAAGGCTTGCATTGAAAGGATTAAGCAAGTAAGTGTTGCGACATTGCGAGTTCATTTCTTCCCTTATCACTAACATTAGGCAACACTTAATTGGATACCTAAATAAAAGTCCGGTGTTGAATTTTCAACTTTAGGTGCAGCACTGACAGTTGTAGTTTGAACACCACCAGTGCAATAATGTTTAGGCATTCATTTGGGTGTCGCCTAGTGCTAGTGACTAACGTTAATAATGTCTATTTGGTCTTATCATCTTGTAATTGCGAAGGCAAGTAATTAACGTGGTTCGTAAAAGCTTTATTGGATAATTCTCAACAACATTTGGTAATCTCGATTTTATCCAATGTTTGAGTTAACATTCACCTTTCTCCGACAGTGAAAATGTTATCATTTTGTTCATGTAATTAAGATAAGTATAATTCTACCAATAAAAGTATACTATACTGCATCGGTTATGAATTGTGCGAGGAATGATATTATGAAGGAAAAAGTAGTAAATGATAGCGTGACGATTGACAGGAGAGAATGGAAGAAATAAACGTGTTGCGCCGACCCCAAGTAACATGGGACAAGGTTATGAAGATGATGGTATTATACAGGGTGTAAACAGATTCTTCACGAAGCCATTAACCAAGCATTATGTACATCAAACTAAGCAACACTAAGCAAAAATTATTGCTGGGAAACGACTTTTTTTTTGGGGGTGTAAAGTCAAGTTTTACGGTAGGACTCAATGTAACACACTCAAAACATTATGCTGATGGATGGATTGAATAGAACGGGGGTCATGGAGGTGTTTAAAGTAAAAATCATATATTAAAAACATGTATTAAAAAAAAAAACATGTGAAAAAGTCGGTACTTTGATCCCCAATATCTCCGTATCTAGAAGGTTCCCAGGTATGGTCTAGATTCTAGACCATACCTGGGAACCTTGTTCTAGACTCTAGAACAAAAAAAAGACGCAATGACGGGGAGAACAAGTGCCTTTCGGCTTCGTTAAGAGTCTTTTTACACCCTTTATATATCAAAATCAATGCCACTTTTCGTTGTAATTTTTTAAATCAAGAACGGTTTCACCTATCCAAACCAAATGTTTAGGCTTTGTTTGGACTATTTAGTAGATGGTTTATGTGTAGTTTGCACAAAATCGCGTCGTTGCCAGCCATGTATTTCGTCGGCTACCCATGATCATAAACATAACATCTCGCCTGTATTTCTCCGAAGGGTAAGGCAGAGGTGTATCTTGGTACACTCACATTTCGCTAGTTATGTTTAAGGTTCATGAAATAGGGCCAAGCCTATTGCCATCAAATGAGCACAAAACTAGGCTTCGTGCCTGCTACTGAGAAATGTATGATGGAAAAACCCAAAAGCCTGAGGGAGTAATATGTGATGTTTGCCAACAAAATATTACTGCTGGCGCAGATTTCGGATGCCTACTCCAAAATAAGTCCACGGCTACGGCCGGTTTAGCCAAGCCAGTTAGCTGTCTTACTGGATACAGCTGCCAGTCTTACCGATACTGCCTAACCAATCCTTACACTTACAGCAGAGCAAATCAACATGAGAGTACTCTAGACGAAGAATGATACCATTTACTATTTGTTGCAGGTGAACCCCATAATTAACGCAGTTACTGACGAGAGGTACGAGGGGGCCCTTAAAGACGCGCGTGAGGTAGACAAACTGATTGAAAGCGGACTGACTGATGACTACTTCCAGAAGAAACCGTTCTTGGGTAAGGAGTACCTACTTATACGGGGGGAAGGGACACCGACGCGAAAACGATTAACACGTATTCAGTAAGACGTCATTCTGAGCCACATAGAAAATTTTCATCGGTTATTAAACAAAAACACCTGTTGCATACATTTTGACCGTGTAGGTATTGCACTTTTGTACGAAACAGCTGCTTGATGATTTACTGAATACTTGGTAACCGTTTTATGTACCACTCCGTGTTACGAGTATGACAGGTAGTAGACTCGTTTTAAAAAAATAACTTAACTGGAGAAGTGTGTAGCTTAGATATACCCAATTTTTGGCACTCCCCTGCCCATCCTTCTTTCGTAGAATACGTGATACTACGTTACTTTTATTAATAGGTACCTAATCTACCCATGGACACCCATTGCGAATGTGCGTATTTAATTATCACTTGCTTCGGTAAAAGAAAACCTCGTGAGATTAGTTCTTACATAAGTAAAGCTTTTGTAAAGTTGTTACGCAGTGGGTGCCAGAAGATGGGCGTTGTCGCCGAGCGAGGCCTAGAAAACGCTGGCGTGACGACTTAGAAGCGTTTGTGACAGATTGGCCGAAGAAAGTTGCACAAAGAGAAGAATGGAAGGCTTCGGGGGAGGCCTTTGCCCAGCAGTGGGACAATACAGGCAAAGGAGAAAAAAAATGTAAAGCCTAGTCGGCATAAAAACTCTGATACCAGGTTAGGGACTACAGCCTCGAGATGTTTCAGGGGGCGAAATGATAATATATAAAGTATGACTAAAAATAAAAAAACATGCTCCACAAACCGCGCTCACGGTGACTTGTACAATTTTCTTAGGTGCCACACAGGCCCACATCACAAGTAAATTTGTGGACTCGAGATGCCGATTTCAGAATCGATTTGGCGTGTCAACAATTGACGTCATTGTGAGTTTTTCGTAATTTATCTGAAACGCTGGAGAGAGGGGCTCCACTATCAAGTTTCTGCTCCGGTTGGAAAACATCGTAGATCCAGGCCTGCAGATTAACCACACGATAAAGAAAAACAGCAAAATTTATTCGAATCGTTATTGAGGGATTGATACATCCAGGGCTGCGGGACTGTTCGAAAGAGAATGAGATACCGCGGCCCTGGAACACAAAGAGTAAGGAAGGAACATGGATGGGTTTTAGTCAGTACAAGTCTGACACTCCCTTCCGCTCTGCCCAGAGCGGGAGAAGTCATTTGATGATACACATCCGAAAAAACAAAAAAAAAAGGGATTGATACATCAGCATGGTGTAACTTTCCTATTATAATGCTTGTCAAGCAGATTAGAAATCGCAATATGTCTTGTCCACTTACTTAAAGATGACAGTATTTTTACCATAACGCCTCAGGCGCGACATCTTAAGAAAGAGGGAAAGTGACATAAGCGCCTTGCGGTATCGCCGATGGGGCATTACGAGTTTAAGTAGTTTTTAAGTACTACTAAATTCACTGACGGTCGATCACTTTTCAACGTTAATACTTAGGGCATAAGGGTGAAAACTGGCAGACGGTCAGTGGACTCGTTAGTACAAGACACATCAACACTTCTTCAGGTGCACATGCCATCGGCAATGTTTGCTAGCAGAGTAGCCACCGGGCGTCGTAGCTATATCACACGTATGCGACTATGAATCTAGGTTTATTCTTGTAAACATTACATAACTTCCACAAAGGCAGAGGTGTACCTGATAGTACACCCGAATTTCGCCAGCTATGTTTAAGCTCCATATAAAAGGGAGCGAGCCTATTGCCGCTAATCTGGCCCAAATCCAGACACAGACTTGTTTTTTTTTATTTTGACATATGCAAGAAATTTCTCATGTATGTGCATTTACAAACATTTAAATGCACATACACAAACAGCCAGACCTGGAACTCCCTTTACAACATACAAATATTTGTTCCGTGTGGGGATCGATCCCGCGACACGCAGCGCAGCAGCCAATCGCTCAGCCACTGCGCCAACCGTGCCGTCTTTATCTTTTACTTTATTTTTTATTCTTTAATAATAGCAACAGGCGAAACGGTTTAATAAAGTTACATAGATATTTGGGAACGCAAGAAGATAATGCTCGTTCCCTTTTGTTTACACTCACGACGACGAGGTTCGATGGAAATAAAAATCAAGTGTAGAAATAAAGATGTAATATGGAGACTTTCCTAATGATAAGCACACTTTAGCACTGTGAACATTGGAGGAAGGGTTTCAGTATCATATATTACAGATTCTAAGTAGAGTAAATATGACGCTACGCGAATCAGAGTTGTAACGGCTGTGTCGTGAAAAACTGAGTGGCCCATAGACTATATAGTCTGGTGTTGCCAGCGCTTATGGTTGCGTTCATTAACGCCACACCACCCCCCCACGGAGAAGGATGAACAGTTATTCGAAATCGGAGAGATCCTTGAACTTAACTCGTCTACCGGAACGAGTGGTATACGGCAGTTTTGGGGCAGTAGGATTGGTGTCCCTGGATTTTGCAGGTTCTATAAGTCTCTTAGGAAGGTCATCAGTCGTGTGTGCCGTAGGTTCTGGGGGCTTCTTAGGATATTCATTTGCGGTAGGTATCGTGTGATCGATGTGTGCCGGTTTTACTCGATCTACACTAACGGTCACGGTTTTGTGATTGATTTCCAGTGTAATAGTTTTCCCATCACTGGAACGATCCACTATTCGGTAAGGGCCGGTATATGGTGGCTGTAACGGTCGTCTAACGGAATCATCCCTAAGGAATACATGCGTCGCTGAAGAAAGATCTTTAAATATAAATATAGATGGTTGTGTATGCCGAGATGCCGGGGTGGGTCGCACAGTCGACATTTTACGTCGAAGTTGCACGACGAAATCAGCTGGGTCATAGATATTATGTGGCTCATCGGATGCTACGAGCAATTCACCGGGCAATCGAAGAGGTTCCCCGTACACCATTTCAGCGGCTGTAGCTTTCAAGTCTTCCTTGAAGGCTGACCGCATACCGAGAAGGACAAACGGCAACGCGCGCACCCATGAGTCCTGATGGCACATGAGGGCAGCTTTAAGCTGGCGATGGACGCGCTCGATCATGCCGTTGGCGCAAGGATGGTAAGCTGTCGTCCTGGTTTTCGTGGTGGCGAATTGTGTCATCAGTCGGCGGAACAGGTCGGACTCGAACTGAGTTCCTTGGTCTGTTGTAATGACTGAAGGCACCCCGAAGCGAGCTATCCACTCCCGTGTTAGGGTTTCTGCTACTTCTTCTGCGGTGATCGAACGCATTGGCCATACTTCGGGCCATTTAGTCACTCTATCAATGGCAGTCAAACAGTACCGATAGTCGTTGCACGTCGGTAAGGGGCCTATGATGTCTATATGTACATGTTTGAAACGACCTGGCGGTAGGGCGAAATTGCCAAGTGGGGACGAATTATGGCGCGATACCTTAGCGCGCTGACAAGCTATGCATTGTCGAGCCCACTGTTTGCAGTCCTTGTTGATTGACGGCCAAACATAACGTTCAGTCACGAGACGGGTAGTGGCTCGTGCACCAGGGTGACTTAGGTTATGAAGTTTGTCGAATGTTGCTTTACGGAAGGAAGAGGTCAAGTATGGGCGAGGCTTGCCGGTCGACTTATCACAGGTGATAAGAATATCAGTTCCGGGAATGTTGACCTTTATGAGCTGCAGGCTAGAGCCTTGCTGACATAAATTGGCTAACTCCTGGTCTACCTCCTGTGATTTTGCAAGCATTTGCCAATCTTGGTCAAGAGCGATCGCGTCAACGCGCGACATCGCGTCTGCGACAATATTGTCCTCTCCCTTAATGTACTTAATTTCTGTGGTAAACTGGCTAATAAAGGACAACTGATTCAACTGAGCAGGTGGCAGTTTCTCCCGGCGCTGTATGAAAGCGTAGAGCAGTGGCTTGTGGTCTGTAAAAATGGTTACATGCTGAACTTCGAGAATGTGGCGGAAATGCTGCACGCTTTCATATACTGCTAACAACTCGCGATAATAAGCGGGCCACTGTGTTTGTTGGTCGGTCAGCTTTTTGCTAAAGAAAGCGAGAGGTACCCACTTGCCTTCGATTTCTTGTTGAAGGCAGGACCCTATGTGGACACTGGAAGCATCGGTAAACAGTCCAAGAGGGGCACCGTGTACCGGATGATGCAGTAGTGTAGCGGTCGCTAAACTCTTTTTGCAGGCTTCTAGTTGTTCGAGGAGTTCAGGTGACCATATAAATGGCTTCGCACCTTTACCTTTCGTAGCAATAACCGCTTTTATTAAAGGAGCCTGGAACAACGCGGCCCTAGGAAGAAATCGACGATAGTAATTTAGCATTCCGAGAAACCGACGCACACCCTGGACAGTTTTAGGGGGTGGAAATACGAGAATAGTTTGAACACGATCCTGAGGAGGTTGAGTGCCCTCGGGACTAATGTGATAGCCTAGGAATGTTACCTCCCGTGCACCAAATACACACTTGGAAGGATTTATCACAACCCCATAGTCCCGTAAGCGTTTGAAGAGGATTCGCAAATGCTCGCAATGCAGAGCCACATCTGTGGAATGGACGAGGATGTCGTCCACATATGGAAAACAAAAATCAAGACCCCGTGTGACCTCGTCGATAAACCGCTGGAAGGTCTGGCCAGCGTTGCGAAGACCGAAGGTCATGAACGGGAACTCGAAGAGGCCAAACGGGGTAATGATGGCCGTCTTTGGGATATCATCCTCCGATACCGGAATCTGATGATACGCCTTCACAAGGTCGATAGTGCTGAAAATTTTAGCGCCAGTGAGGTTGTGAGCAAAATCATTAATGTGCCTGACTGGATACCTATCCGGCACAGTTCGGGCGTTAAGCGCGCGGTAGTCACCACAAGGACGCCAAGTGTTGTCTTTCTTTAATGTCATGTGCAAAGGAGACGACCACGCGCTTTTGGATGGTCGTGCTGTGCCGGACAAAACCATTTCCTCAAATTCCTTTTTTGCTGAATTCAATTTTTGAGGTGCTAGGCGACGAGGACGGCAAGAAACAGGAGGCCCATCCGTTGTCTTGATGAAATGTGCAGTACTGTGCTTAATAATCCTAGGGAGACCGGGAGGGTGAGTTATTTCGGGGAACTCTGCTAGCACTTGTGCGAAAGCAGAATTTGAGGGGGCTACAGCTTTGACACTGGGTTGTTCTGACGTCGCAGTGGAGGCAAGGGCAGAAAGGTTGGTGACGCCATCTATTAACCGCTTAGTGCGACAATCTGGAAGCAGGTGATAATATGCCAAAAAATCCGAGCCAATAATCGCACTATTGACGTCGGCGACAATGAATGTCCAGGTGAAATTACGACGGAGACGAAAGTTAAGTGTTAATGTGATTGTTCCGAATGCCTGTATGCTGCTACCATTAGCAGCACAGAGATCATAATCGGTAGGTTTCCTTCGATTAGAAAGCCAACGGTGGGGGTAACAGCAAAGATCCGAACCAGTATCAATTAAGAATTGTCGCTTAGAGACTTGATCAGTTACGAAGAGGCGACGGCTGAGGGGTTGATTGTTTTCGCAATCAGTTGCCGCCGCTACTGACTGCTCCTTGGGTTTTCCGCCAGCCAATTACAGGGTGAGATGCATTTTCTGGCGCTAGTACCGTATTTACGATGGTACCAGCAGCGCTTTTCAGTCCGGTCAGGAGTACTGTTGCGCGAGGACTGCTTGCTGCGGTTCTGAGATCTGGAGCGATCAGATCTCAGAGCAGCAATCTGATTGCCTAACTCGTCTATCCGCTCCAAGAGACTATTTAGTGTAGGTGTACCTGTAGCAGTAAAAACGTTTGCCTGACTTGGCTGAGCTTCAACAATTTTATCAGCAATGTCGGCTATCCTATCTAGACTGAGATCGGCCTGGGCTGCCAGGATGCCTTGTACATGCTGAGGCAATCGGCGAACCCAGAGCTGGCGCAGGATGTTGTCATCTGATAGGGTGTTACCAGCAATGGACCTAAGATGGCGGAGGAACTGGGACGGTTTTCTGTCTCCAAGCTCCTCATCACCTAACAACCGTCTTACCCGCTGCTCTTCAGATATAGAAAACCGTTTAATTAATGTTTCTTTGAGTGTCTGATATTTTCCTTCTGCCGGTGGGTTGATTACTATATCTTCGATTTCCCCAGCTACCTTGTGATCGATTTGACTGAGAACATAACTGTATTTGGTGATATCAGTATTTATGCCAGCCAATAGAAATTGGGCTTCAGCTTGTGCAAACCATACAGTAACTCTGTCAGACCAAAATGGTGGCAGCTTTACCGCTACCTTACACATGGCAGCAGCTATCTCTGGCTTAGACTGAGTATAAGCTTTTTCATGCTGTGCGCGCAGGGCAATGTTTTCAGCCTCAAGCATATTTAAACGTGCTTGGAGTTCATCAGACATAGTGGGGAATCTCAAATTTTTAATAAACCATGCAAAAATCCAAAAACCGCACAAAACACCGAGCTGGGAGTAGTTATTCTACCCGTGGGTAAGTGGTGAGGGTTAATATAAGTACAATATGAGCATGCAAATGTGAAACAACCCAAACAAATAATTATAAGAATGTGCAAACATCGATAAAATAAACACAAAAATTTAAAAACAAAAATTAAGTACACGGATATTAAGACAAACAAAAAAATTGTTGAAACAGTTAAACAGACATTATTAGCATTCAATGCATAATATCAGTATAGTATTCAGAGCAGTTTAAAAAGTTAGTAATAATAAAGAAAGCAGCGTACAACATACCAAAACATTTTTCAGCCCAACTTGAGGCAAAATAAAGAAAAAGAAATACAAATAAACACAAGAAATACAAGTGCAAGTAATGTGAAATGTTATTGTATTAACTAGCTTTTTTTTTAAAAAAAATAAAATAAAAAAAATATCTTTAAAATAACAAAATAAACCTTTTTTATAGCTAATACTTAAGTGTCCAGTTAATATTTAAGTGGTACTTGCGTGGACCGGAACGTCAGTTGATGTCAATGTCAGCTGTCACTCACTGGAACTGTATTATTTTCGTCGGGTATCGACAGATGGCGCTCTATGCACTCCGTAAGATATCGATTTCCCAAGAAAAAAAAACTTCATACTGGTCGGTATAGATGAATAATCACAATGTCTCCACACTTTCACATGCGTCAACGTACTCGGGAAAACGGCTGGAATGCAGGGATTGATATGAAAAACATGGAGTCTCGTAGTCCGCAGGGTAGCTCGTTTTTAGGCGGCAATGTCCGTAGCATGGAGCTTGTATCTCATGTACAGCAAATCACAGGAGTTCGCTTCGTGAGATGTAAATTCACTATCACGTCGGGGTCACCACCTTGGGAACGCAAGAAGATAATGCTCGTTCCCTTTTGTTTACACTCACGACGACGAGGTTCGATGGAAATAAAAATCAAGTGTAGAAATAAAGATGTAATATGGAGACTTTCCTAATGATAAGCACACTTTAGCACTGTGAACATTGGAGGAAGGGTTTCAGTATCATATATTACAGATTCTAAGTAGAGTAAATATGACGCTACGCGAATCAGAGTTGTAACGGCTGTGTCGTGAAAAACTGAGTGGCCCATAGACTATATAGTCTGGTGTTGCCAGCGCTTATGGTTGCGTTCATTAACGCCACAGATACCCGTCGTGGTGCTGAGGGCTATCACTACGATTGCTTCACCGCTGTGGTTCGTGGTTGCGGTCGTATTCAAAATCGTACTTTTATGGTTATTGCTGTCAAAACCCGAGCGGCAAAAGGCCTTTTATACTTGCATTAGTGTGTAGGAGCCTTAAACTGAAGACAGGCGACGTTGTTAAACACAATACGATTTTTTGACGTAAAAATTCAGTTGGAATTATTGTTCTTAAGTTAGTGGATTCATCATCTGCCTAGACTTTTCTTAATTAACTAACTTGAGGCCGGCTTCCAATCTAACCAGATGAAGCCGAATACTAGTATTTTACATGGAGCGACTGCCTATCTGACCCCCACAAACTACTTATAGTACTGGGTAATACGAGTACGATACATCTCGGTAAGACTGGTTGTCAGACTTTCGGATAACCAGTCCACTGACAACTAAACGACCGTCAAATACCTACAATTAACAGCCGGGATCACGTGTTTTCCTAGGCACGGGGGACGCTCGGGTGGAGAGCCATCCACGGACCAACCGCGGCTTAACCTGAAGAACGACCTGAGCGGCTGTTATTTAGACGCAAGCTCCTCAGTGTATGGCTCCTCAGACTTAGTAAAGAAGATACTTTCACGTCCATGTACCTGTGACGCCTATGACGTAACCGGCCCTAAAAACACTCATTCACTAACTACTT
This sequence comes from Lycophotia porphyrea, assembly GCA_950005105.1. Classification (NCBI taxonomy): domain Eukaryota; kingdom Metazoa; phylum Arthropoda; class Insecta; order Lepidoptera; family Noctuidae; genus Lycophotia; species Lycophotia porphyrea. Next base: position 2,923,251 of record OX465400.1, on the reverse strand, counting down.
CCTTGTTTTAAAAGTAAATAATATTCTTATTTACGTTCAATCTTACCAAGCGCTATGCACACATAATTATGGAATATTTCCCTTCGAAAGCAACTGCGTTCTCAATGACAAACGGCCTGTGATGTAGAAAGTGTACAATTATATAATTTCATCTCTAATTAGTACTGTATTTCAGTAATTGCTAAGGTAATTAGTTAGCGTTACTGTGTTATATATTTATGTGTGTTGTTTAATTCTTTAATTGTAATTAAGATTTTCGCTGAAGCTTGTGAAATCACTCGGTTTCTGAAAGCCTAGCTAATTAAATTTAGACTCATAAATATTTGTTTCGACTTACTGTTATTTTAGTGAAGCAATTACTTAATTAATTATTAACCGAAGATCCGGGAGAAGATTTACCGATTATAGACTTAATTTAACATCCAGAATTTAATCAGACGGGTAATGACGGCGTAGTGTAGACATTTTAATGAAATAGTCGTCTTATATTTTGATGTCGCCAGGCGCGGATCCAGCCCTCAAAATAGGTTGTGGGCACGGCCCTAAAATCGGCTAAGTGACGTTGAAACAGAAAAAGGGAAAAATCTTCGTGGAGTGGTAGCAGTTTAATGATGAATTTCACAAGAAAAAACTAATAATAATGCAAGAGCGGGCGCAGCGAGCTCGAAAATTTTAGCAGCTCTGCTAAGATTTGTACTTTATTTATATACCATTTAAATAGGCGTTTTTAAAATTAATTTGCCGACTTAGTCAAGAAAAGTCCCAGAACCATGAACACTTTAAGAGGAAATTTTTTGGCACTCGCCTTACTTTGCCGACGTATGCATAACAGTTTCAGAACGTATAAGTAGATTGGACTCCAGAATGCAAGAGCGAGCGAAATGGGCTTGAAAAACTTAAAAGTCCTTCACGGATTTGTATAGATTTTATTTTTACCATTCAAACAGGTAATATTGTCGACATAATTACGCATAAAAGTTTCTAAACAGTTTACGACTAGGGTGCGAGAGTAACGAGCTCGAAAACTAAGCACCCCGCTTCGGATATAGGTTAGGTTTTCTTTTGACCACTGAGCTATACAAATTGGAGAAGAAGCTACTTGAATATGATATGAGGCGGCAAGCTCGAAAATAAATAGTGCTTTTATCAACAAGATAAGGCAGGCATTTTCGCCGCCCAGGGCCACAGCCTTCTTGGCCTAAGGGTAAATAAATACTTACGCCATTGCTTGTATCTACAGTGTAAATGTCCACGCAGGTAAAACCGTGGGAGGAACACTAATAAATGAATAATAAGCCTGTAAAATGTTAGCCTGTTTCATCACGAAAAGTACAAAAGTGTGTTTGTTAGAATCCATATCACACATTTAAACTCGGGAATCATTAAAAAAATGCACCATTAATGAAAATGGTCTCTCCGTGGTGGCCACGGTGACCGTGCGAGTCACGTAAGAAAACTTGAATGATGGTTAACTAGGATTATATTTTTTAAACAACAGAACATCAGACTATCGACCTCAATTAGGGTTGTGGGCATACCCACCGTGCCCACAACGGTGAATCCGCGCTTGGATGTCGCAGGAATCTGAACCCTACTCTTACGCTGTTCAAAATTAGTTCCTATACAGGGAGATTGATAAAGGTCACAAATTAGGTCCTAATGAATTCAAAGATTTCTCAATCAATTTCACTAAAATGTGATGTGTCACCCCTGTAGGTGTCCCCTTCACGGCCAAGGAGAGCCATGCGGTGTCAGGCATGCTGCATACGCTGGGCATCCTCTCCCGCAAGCACATCCGCGCGCACGAGGACGCCGAGTGCGTGCGGCTGATGAAGGAGGCCGGCGCCATACCTGTAGCTGTCACTAATGTGCCGGAGATTAACAAGTGGTGAGTAGTTCTGGCTCTGCTATAGTGTATATTGAGGTATTTGTGGTTCATATTTTTTTTTATAAGCCCACTAATCACTAAGCATAGATACTGATGAATACCATTATTTTACATGGATCGACTTCTCTTTGAACTCAAACTTACCGTAACCGAACGTTGCTGGAACTAGCTGCTTAAAATGAAAACGTCAGGGTAGCCCGCGACCAGGGCTGCGGGACTGTTCGAAAGAGATACCGCGGCCCTGGAACACAAAGGGCAAGGAAGGAACATGGATGGGTTTTAGTCAGTACTAGTCTGACACTCCCTTCCGCTCTGCCCGGAGCGGGAGAAGTCATTTGATGATTTTCCATCCGTAAAAAAAAGGGGTAGCCCGCGAAATTCAAATTTTCGCAAGTTGCAAGTCTGTGACAGGTCGTTGTTAAGTAAAATATGATTCGCGACCGTAACAAATATGGCTTTAAAGAGTTATAATCATTAATATCATCAAAACAACCCTCTAAGTTCATTTGAACCCCATTGAATGACTTTTTCATGAAAATTATGTGTTCAGCATACAGCCTGACATTGACCGGCAAACTGCAAAAAACCTAAAAAAGTTTGGATTTCACGGTGCTTCCATCTTAACGCACTTTTTGAGGTACGTAAGGGTCATGGTATGTAACAGATGGTCACTCATTCAGACCTTTTTTTATTTTTTTTCGGATGGGTAATCGTCAAATGACTTCTCCCACTCTAGGCAGAGCGGAAGGGAGTGTCAGACTTGTACTGACTAAAACCCATCCATGTTCCTTCCTTGCCCTTTGTGTTCCAGGGCCGCGGTATCACTTTCGAACAGTCCCGCAGTCCTGGCAGGCATCGGCCCTTGAAGGCCCCTCCACTCATTCAGACCTTAAAGATCGATCCGAGCGGCTGATATAATTTAGCCACGAGCTAGCGTGACGTTATGTTATGTTATTGTTTCAGGATGGAGAGTCGTAACTACGTGTTCGGTCAGACCAACAACCCGCACCACACGGGGCGCACTGCCGGCGGCTCCAGCGGCGGGGAGGCAGCTCTGCAGGCCTCCATTGCCGTGCCCATCTCCCTGTGTTAGTAGCACCAACATGATACATAAATTCACTCTTTGAACGTCATGACAACCAAACAAGGCTCCTCTACAAGCATTTTTGTTGGTGAACAAAGTGGGATAGTCAAGATCTATTAACGTTACTAGGCGCTTACTTTGTCTCAGACAGATGTGCCCATCTTTGTCAGAGTTTTTATGCCGCCCATGGGCCTCTGACTTGGCTTTACATGCTGTCAAGAGAGAAATATCTCTCAATTCTGCTAGTTTAGTTTCCTCACGATGTTGTCAAGCATGAAGCAAGTGACAGAATTATACAATACGCACCTTAATCCGAAAAATCAGAGGTGCGTGTTTTGGGTTCGAACTTGCGACCTATTACTTGGCAGTCCAACGGTCACATCACTAGGCTATCATTGCTTATTTATTTGCTACAGTTTCGAGGATAAATTTCTGTTTTTTTAAACTTTAAATTGACAAGTTACAGTCCGTTAAAAGTTACTTTACCTCTCATTATTGCATCAGTGTCAAAATCTGTCGGATTGCTAGCTGCTACTGAAAATAACCGAAGAACTGTCACAGACACCAATTTTGATGTGAAAATATGTGCGCCTAGGCTTAAAGTTAGACACTTATGAGACAGTGCCAAGAATAACACGAAGTCAAAGTTTGGGCTAAATAGCGTTTATAGATCTCTGTCATAGGTTTCGAATGACCCCAAATATTTTTTATTTTCATTCTATTATGGGTAAAGATCTTATAATGGGTTCAAAGCTTATTACCTGTAGTAGTTGAGCTAATATCCCAAACGCTAATGACAGTGCTTGTTCCCAGGCTCCGACATCGGCGGCTCCACTCGCATGCCGGCGTTCTACTGCGGCCTCTACGCGCTCAACCCTACCTCCGGGTACACGAGCCTGAAAGGTATGTAGTATTTGGAGAAAGGAGTGTTGCATTGCGTAGTTGTTGCGTTTCACAAGCGCCTATCAATAATGTAATTAGCCTTTTTTGGAAGTCCAAAAAATCTTATGAATGCTCGTGATTCGCGTCCTTAAAATCGCACTAAATTAAGGTTCGACCTATGAAGAAAGTATAAATTGTTTAAAATTTCATTTTGTCGAACTGTAGCTCGATCCACCTCTCCTATATCGCGTATGTTGACGATGCTCAACGCGCTTGTGGAGACCAACCCTGGATTGGATTGTTTGCTGAATGGAAGACGATAATGTTAGAATGTTTGTAGTTCTGTGAAAAGAACAAGCAAAAGGATTACTTAATCTAATTTAGCATTAATGGCTTATGCTGTATTAAATGACACAAGTATGATGGGCGGTTCCGATTTTCGTCTTCTTTCGTGAAGTTCTGCCAGTTAATTTAAAAAAGATCTTGTAAAAATAACAGACTACAAGACGTAGGACTTCGTATATATTCCCTTTTAATCAACAAAAGATAGTATATGATTTATGATGACAAACCTGAATCTGCTCTTTTTGTCCTAGGATCTGCTCTCCGCACGGGTAAGGAGAAATCCATGGCGTCCATAGGCTTCGTGAGCCGACACTGCACAGACCTCATCCCGCTCACTAAGATCGTCGCCGGAGACAAGGCTCAGGACTTGAACCTGGATAGAGTTGTCGATGTAAAAGTGAGTACATAGCCTAAAGAACCATATATCTATGTTAGAGTAGGTAGTTTATACGACGGCTGTCCTCTGGCACCCACTGTACGATGACCTTGGCCTATCGGTTCTGATGCATTCTACAGACTTGGCCCGCCCAATCCCTCTTTAACCCAGCAGTCTTACTGCCCACATCAGCGATTCCAGTTTGTGAGCCGTATTGCGAATTCTGTTGCTGAGCTTAATATCCAATACGCTACGCTCCATCGCCATTTAATTTGTTAGCTGATTTTAATTTGTTTAGCCTTGATGTAAATTGGGACCCCAAATAAATTGATATAAAAGCAAAAGAAATTTGATGATGTTCTTAATTTGTTTGTAACATAACACACACATAACATCACGCCTGTGATCCCCGAAGGGTTAGGCAGAGGTGTACCTAATAGTACACCCACATTTCGCCAGTTATGTTTAAGTCCCATGTAATAGGGGGCGAGCCTATTGCCATCAACCGGGCACAAATCCAGACTCCGTAGCTGTTATTGAGAAATTCCTGGTGAAAAAACCCAACAGCACTTTGCCCGACCCGGGAATCGAACCCAGGACCTCATGCTCAGCAGTCGCGCTTGCGACCACTAGACTAACGAGGCAGTCAATTTGTTAGTAAATCAAAAAATCCTCAATAGTAAACGATTTGTATGTATTTTTCAGCAACTTAAGTACTTCTACGTGGAGACTGCACAAGATCTGCGCGTGAGTCCTATTGCTGCTGACCTACGTGCCGCTATGAACAGGTATGTTTTAAATAACTAATATGTTCAGCTTTTAAACTAATGATGGAATCATCATGCTTGTAAAAAGTTGCTCGATGTTTCGAGCTTGATGATTTAAATAATGTAGAATTATGGGCCCAAACATAAACTTATCAGGCAATTCAATGGTATTTATTATGCATTATCTTCTGTAACAATTTTGTGATTAGGAGAGCTCCCAATTCAGCTATTTCTGATAAGATTTAGACACGACTAGAAACCACTGAGTTTACTATTCAAACATGAAAACGAAACAACACTTTACAAATGTCAAAGATAACTCAGAAAATCCTGAGCAACCCTAAATCCAATATCGGCAGCAGTCGTGATTGCGATCACAAGACCAATTAGTGATTCATGAAATCTCACGATATTCATTTCCAGAGCCATAGCTAAGCTAACAGAAGACACGGCCACCACAGACAAGGCACCCACGCCCTACTACCACGCCGGCTTCAACCACATGTTCGTGTTGTGGCGCTACTGGATGACGCACGAGGAGGACTGCTTCGCCAAACTCCTCACCAACAACCAGGGCACTGCACAGTTTTACAAGGAATTTCCTAAGAAGGTAGACCTCAATCTTGCAAACTGCACCAATTTTAGCGACATCTATTTGGCGACACATGAACGGAATACAAATGGAAATGAACTATACATTATTGGCCCCTACATAATAAACAATTATTAATTAATGTTATGTTAGTTTCAAGCTGGTTAACCCTCAGGCTTGGTGAGAGTAAAAATCTGGGGGTTGAAAAATTCGGCTCGAAGGACCATAAGCCACAGGGCGTCGGGGTCACGTGGTGACTTCCGGCCACCCTAGACGCGAACCTGTGGACGGTGAGTAATGGGCTAGCTCGCCGTCCGTCTGTCTTTTGACGACAGGCCGTGTTGACGGCGCGTTCGTGTTCCACGCGCGCCTCAAAGAGATGTCAGTAAACAGGGAGGGGCCCGCAAGGGCCGATGCCTGCCAGGGCTGCGGGACTGTTCGAAAGAAATACCGCGGCCCTGGAATAAAAAAAGGCTAAGAAGGAACATGGGTCGGTTTTAGTCAGTACAAGTCTGACACTCCCCCCCGCTCCGTCTTTAGCAGAATTTTGATTCGTCCATGTTGATAAATCTGCTCATACAAGCTCGTAACAATGATGGATTTGTGTTTTCCAGTTAGTAGGCATGTCAGAGTTTACGCTGGCCGCCATCTTGAAGCTGGCAGACGACCAGGTGTTGCCGCCCGTCAACAAGGACTGGGCTGAGAAACTGACCACGGAGCTCAAGGACGATCTTATTGTGAGTATTCTTATGTCTGCAGGGACAGGTTATTCAGGTTTTGTGTGGTACTTTCCTCAAAAGGCCATTTGCTATACATTTTTTTTTTTCATTTATTGTCTGATTTCATAATAGATCTTGGCCCCTGAGTTTGTTACGCCATTTCTTCTAGAGTAGATAGAATATGTCGACTCACTGACTTAGTCTAAGTGCATGCCATGTAAAAGTAATTCCGATATCATATTTACAGAATACACATTTTTTTGATTTTTTTTTTATATATATTTCTTAGTATCAGCATAAGAAACCTGGATTCAGGCTCTGGTTGTGTCTAGAATAACTTCAGGTGCATGATTCCTGTTTATCACTGCGTTACGAAAAAACATTATTTTTAGGGTAATCGGGTATAAACACAACGCCTACTTATGCAATTATTGTCACGATGCTGCGAAAATAGCCAAATTTGTGACGAATATGACTTTAATGCAGTTATTACTCAAATAAAATAATAATTGTATACTTATATTGTTCATTTGACTCACCAGAAAGTGTTGGGCGAGGACGGCGTGCTCCTGTTCCCGTCGAGCCCGACGGTGGCGCCCTACCACTACGCGCCCATCGTGCGCCCCTTCAACTTCGCTTACTGGGCCATCTTCAATGCGCTACAGTTCCCCAGCGCACAGGTAACATTATACTGTTATTATGATTCCAAAACTGTGTCCCAAAGTGCCTCATGTACACATATGTACATAATCTCACGCCTTATTCTGTTGGGGGTAATCAGGACTGACAGCACGTCACCTGCTACAATACTAACACATTTTGGGAACACTGTTTAAAAAAAAAACTTAAATGTTACGTTTTCCTTCCAGGTCCCTCTAGGCCTGAACAGCGATAAGGTGCCCCTCGGCATACAGGTAGTAGCGGCGCCTAAGAACGAGGCTCTCTGCGCGGCCGTCGCGCTACACCTGGGCGAAGCCCTAGGTGGGGCTGCGCCGCCATGCAAGATACTGGAGTAAAATATACTGTTATTGGGAATATTGTAAAGCCAGGGAAATAATAGTAAGAGTAACAATATATATGAAATAAACACAATTTGCTAGCGTGCATAATAATTATAATAATCGATGAATTATTGATGTCCATAATTTACCTGATGTCATATATTCCGTGAAACCGCTAAGGCGCTGTAATATTCAAAGACGCATTTATTATTTTAAGTAATATGTGATAGGTGCATTATTACAATTCCTACATAATTATTATTAAGGTTTTAAAGGGTAAGGCAGAGAAGGTGAAAAAGAAACTAAAAACTTATGTTAGAGTTAAAACATCAAAGATGTTGGAGAAAATATAGATTTACATACATATGTCGAGTCGCTAATGATATCTTTATTTAACTCTCTATGATGTTTTTAGTATGTTTGAAGTACATTATGGCCCGGTTATACTAAAACTAAGTGATACTTAAGTGAATGCTTTGCATCGCACTATTGAATTTGAAATGATTGGCTCAGCAGTGAGAGTTGAAATTCCATAGTGCCAATATTCAGGCATTATTTTACGTTTCATGTATTGTTAGGAAACGGGTATAAACAACCTATTATGTTTTAAGTACATACTTAACGTTAATAAAATACTTATTGTAGGTATAAGAATTGCTTATTTAATATTATTATTTAACAGATGGAAGTTTTTTTACATGTCATTCAATTTGTACGCTACTACGTACTATTTCACACACCAAGTTAAATAAAATTGTAAGCAATGCAATTCTATCAAAGTATTTGTCAACTGATTTGAGGTGATTGATAAGTTATTGACCCCTGCACCCACGCCAATTGATATACCAGACAATCTGATTGGTACAATGTAAATCTATATCATATAATATCTAAAATATATTTATACACATTTTCACCTTGTATGATAGTGATAATTAATTTAATTATGAGACTGACATGTCAATTATTTAAACGGTGGAGGCTATGCAGTGAAACTGTGCTTAATCAATAAATATATTTTCTTTTATATACCGAGGTTTTTTTTATTTATAAAAATAGAACACTTGGGGCGGCCGTACACGGACTGCTCGAGCAGTTAACGGCTGAGCGACGTACACGGACCGCTCGAGCAGTTGGTTTTCTACCGCAGTCGAGTCATGGATTCTGACGAGGAAGCACTGCTTTTGCAGCTTGTTATAAGTTCCTGTGATTGATTGGCACTAATAAGCGCATCACTATCGCACACGCCCTCTATTTTCAAAGATCAGTCGACAAATGAGACGAGCCAGACAGACGCTGCGAGGCCACAAGGGAAGGGGGGGAGGTCGGAGAGCTGAGACTGCTCTAGCGCAATCAACGGCTCGAGCAGTCGGTGTATGCCTCGCGACCGCTCGCGAGCGGTCGACGGCACGATGGAATTTTGTCATGGAGTTGACGGCTTGAAGCGGTCGCGACTGCTCTCGAGCAGTCGTGTGTGCGAGTGAATGACTATAGTTCACCGCGCGGTCGCGGCTTCAAGCAGTCGGTCTCAACTGCTTGAAACAGCCGTGTACGGCAGGCCTTAGTCATCCTTCTAAGAAATTTTCACCGTATCCCATATCCAACAGAAACTACAACTACAATGTATAATAGCGACTTAACATCACGCCTGTAATCCTCGTATGATTTTGATTAGGCAGTAAATGTGGGTGTAATGGTATGTACACCCACAGCGCCATCAACCGGGCAGACAAATCCAGACTCCGTGGCTGCTACAGAGAAATTCCTGATGGAAAAACCCACAAGGCCTGGGAATCGAACCCAGGTCCCAGGTTCGTTAGAGTTTTTCAACTTCCATTGGTGATATTTGGTTTTAGTCTTATTATTTACAGTACCTGATGACCGAGCTGTGCTCGTTTTTTTTTTGACGTTTTCTAAAAATGAAACCTAGCTAGATCGATTTATCGCCCCCGAAATCCCCGGCATACTGAATTTCATGAAAATCGTTGGAGCCGTTTCCGAGATTCAGAAATATATATTAAGGGTGTCTCAATAAGAGTGCACTTTTTCATTTAAAAAAAAAAAAAAAAATGTGTGCATGTAACCTTTACGCGCGATTGAAGTAAAACTTCTTTTTCTTTTAATTTACTTATTTTAAAAGTAATAAATAAACAAGTATATTTAGAGATTTTCAAAAAAATCTGAGTTACTCCCTAGTCGCGCCTAAAGAAGTTTTACTTCAACAAGTATTTTATGACAGAGTTGTGATATTTTTATTTTATTATAAAGAAGACATGTTACGATTAAGTATGGAATAAATATATTATTTTAAAATGAAAAAGTGCACTCTTACTGAGACACCCTTTATATAGGTACATATGTACAAGAATTGCTCGTTTAAAGGTATAAGATAAATGGTGTGCTGCGTACAGATAATGTAATTTACATTCCATCATCATCATCATTTCAGCCGAAAGACGTCCACTGCTGGACATAGGCCTCCCCCAAGTGTCGCCACATTGACCGGTCCCGTGCCACTCGCATCCAGCGGATCCCCGCAACCTTCACCAGGTCATCGGTCCACCTAGTGGGAGGCCTTCCAACGCAACGTCTTCCGGTTCGCGGTCGCCACTTCAGAACTTTACGTCCCCATCGGCCATCCGTGGCCATCCTTGCGTGATTGAATCAGAAATGAGGACCTCGCAGAAGAACCAAGGTTGCCGACGTAGCCCGAAGAATTGCCAAACTTAAGTGGCAGTGGGCAGGGCTCATTGCTCGCAGAATTTTACATTGATATAAGGGAATAGGTAGTAACTGAAGAAACGATTAAAAAGAATTCAGAAAAAAAAAATCCGGTGGAATATGATTCAAAATAACGTGCTGATGCACCCGGTCAGTTTGCGGAGAGCTGTCCCTTACACTCTGTATAGTAAATTGAGTACAAACTGCAATACAATTTATAGAAGTAATAGAATACTTTAATTAACGTTAAATTAAAAAATAACAGTTATCCGTAGCTTTATTTTTTCAACGCCAGAATAAACGCACGCGTGCCCTACACGACACATCATCATCTGCCTAGCCTTTTGTCAACTATTTTTGGGTCGCCAAACGACACAAATATGTGACAAAATGGTAGGTGATGTTGTGGCTTGGTGTCGAGGGCACGTGAGTGCTTTTATGCTGTGGTGCTCAAAAGGATAAATATTTCTCTAAAGCCTAATAATTAGGTCCCTGAGATCTTCAAAGCGTCTAACGTCTACGTCGTACATAACCTCTTTTGATCACCCAGGTACAGTCAGAAAAGAATAGATTGTCAGGGTATAGGCTCGGGCAGTTTGTAAATAAAAGTCGAATAATTAAGTCGAAATCTTTTATTTGATTTGTTAAATCTCAGATGGGCGTTCGCCCCGCATGTCGCGGCTAGTCGCGCCGCCGCACGGGCCCGCGCGTGTCCGCACGTGTCCGCACGTGTCCGCGCGTGTCGCACGTGCCGCACGCGTCGCACGTGGTCGCACGCCGCCGCATACACCGCTACGTAAGGGTTGACGCCACACAATAATCGGGAGCCGTAGACACGGTGACACTAAGGTAACGTTTTATAGTATGATAATATCACTTAATGGAATGGAACAGTCAGTCTGTCAGGCGGGCGGCGCGCTCTCGCAGCAGAGCAGGCGGGCCGCGCGCGCCAGCAGGCCGGGGCCCGGGGCCCGGGGGCCGGGGCGCGGGGCCCGGGGGCCGGGGCGCGGCGCGGGCCCCAGCAGCTCGGCTAGCGCGCGGCGCGGGGCCCGCGGGCGGCGGGGCGGGGCCGCGCGGGGCGGGGCGGCTCCTCAGCTCGGGAACTTGGCGTACAGCGCGTACTGCAGCTCATAGCCCGAGAAGCGGCAGTGCTGAGTCTCCAGCGGGGAGTACGCACCCAGCGCTGGGAACTTCTTCAGCTGGCGGGCCGCGGAAGCTCCTGGAGAGTCCTGCAAATAAGACAAATACGATCAGTAATCTTTCAATAAAACATTAGAACTTTTAGGACACCTATTCAACCTGTTCTTTTACCAAGGAAGAAAAATCGCTGCTACCCGAGAGCCTTTTAATCTTTCACTGACTTTACTTCACCAAGCTAACTCACGTGTACTATCTTGTTATGGTTTAACACTTACCGGAGTAGCGAACACTGTCAGCACGAACTTGGCGGGTTTGAAGGCCTGCAGCACGCGGGCGATGACCTCGTCGTAGCTCGAGACGGGCACGTTGGACTCGAACGACACGTAGGAGCACGAGCGCTCGGGAGTTATGTGGATCGTCATGTAGCAGCCCTGGGGACAGAAATGATGATGATTCGTTATTTTGATGGTAAGTGGTAATACATGGATGAGGTTTTTGCCATCAGAAATAATTTATTTTAACCCATTCAGTGGCCAGAACCCAGCATATGAGTCGAACAATAATTTGTTTGTTCGCACAATCCGTATCCGTAGCTATGGACTCGCTAGTCGGGTTCTGGGCATGAATAAAGTCATCTATAGTTCATTGTAACGACGACTCGGATTCGGGTTGTGGGCACGCGAACGAAATTCACGAAGTTTTCGCGAAGTACTGGGCAGTGAATGGGTTAAAGAAGTTTTGTTTGAGTAGTTTTTTTTTTGAAGTCAGATTGAACATGAAGAATATGTGTTCTGTCCAATCTAGTGCAAAGGTCTAGCTCTAGGTAGCGAATGAAAATAAAGATATTATAGTAAGATAATAACAAGAGGACATTAAGAGGCTTACACATCTAGATATTTCTTAACACATGCTACTATTTTAAAGTACTAATTTTGCATGATATTGACTTTTAATAACATTTATGTACGTCATTTTACTTATATCATTAATAAAAGGTGCATATAATTGCTGGTAAATAATGGATTCTAGTTATGTAAAATGCAGACAACTTACGGATGGCAAATCTTTATCTCCCTTTAGCAGCGTAAAGAAAAATTTAATCATTATAATCATTCAAAATTTAATAATTTTACTCATTGTGCTAATACTCCAATAATCTTAGCTTAGATATCTATTAATCTTACTTAACACTAGCAATAATATAGACATTTCACTCATATTTTGGCAATGGATACAAAAAATTTGGCATATTCTTAATATGTTAACTGCCAAGGTATATTTTCTGTACCATCCAAATTTCCTTTCTTACGTATTGATTCTTGGTTTATATTGAATAGTTATGTATAAAAAAGTGTTACCTTTTCTTTATTTGGAAACAAAAATGGTAAAAAAAACGACGTGCCAGGTGGCGCACTACGGTCAGTTGAATTTGATGCTTCGGTGTCAGTCACCGGTGCCTGACACGGCCTGAACAGATTGTGAGTCTGCCAGACACCGGTGCCTGACATGGCAGTTAACGTGTTAACAACAACCATCATCAACTTCCTGCCCATTCTACTTGGGGTCGGCGCTATACGTTTTCTTCTTCCATTCTCCCCTGTCTGACGTCACGGCATCATTTACTTCTTTCTCTTTCATATCACTCCTCACACAACCCATCTATCGTTACTTTGGCCCTCTCCTTTTAATTTAAGACATTTAAATTTATTTTCAACACACTTGCTCATAAAATGTCTCTAATTTCACCGCAATTAGGCACATAATGACACCTGTAATCAAACTGTGACTTTTTCATTGCTATTATTCACAAGTGAGTACTAGGATTTTTATTGATTGGTTGATTTGCTTTGTTCAAAAGTTTCGATACAAAAAAGATCGTGTTCAATAGTACAAATAAATTAATTTTCTTCACAAGTGTGTTGAAAAACGTCGTATGATACACATGTGTATTGATGATTACCGCCCTCGACTTTCTTAAGTCCCTCACCTAACGGCTCGGGTCTCAATGGCGCCTAAGCGGTAATCACCAACACTACACACTTGTACCACAATGTACTATTGTCATCAAATTAAAAGGGTCTTTGTGTAGCAGTGACCTAAGATATTGTATAGTAAGCTCAGAAAAATACTTTCTCAGTTTACACTGAGTGTGTCTTTGTTGATAAAATTAGTTCTTGTTCTAAAGCATTTACATTGTTGGAAAAAAACGGATGGTTGTCATAAATTATGATGACACATAAGATTGAACACAGTGCTTAGATCTAGCCAGTATTGTAAGATAGAACTGGATTCTTATCTAGACTCAGATCATTTTATTATCTTGTCACGTTGACAGTTTAACTAAGAGTAACATTCAGATTACATCTAGATTGAGCCAAGTGAATAATGATGTAACAATCTTCTATTATTATGATGCCTAGTATATTTAATTTTATTGAGCAATTTATTGCACTTCTAGTTTCCCAGCAGACTTTCGTTCCCTTTGGTAGCTTATACAATACACATTTTATACTTACATCTTTAGCAACTCCATTCATAGAGTATCCGCATGGATCAAACAGGAAATCGTCTATGACCATCCCTGGTATTATCTTGTCTATGCCCGACTCCTGTAAACAACAAAAACAAACTATCTATCATTTCATCACATCGTTTTTGTATGAAGAAATCGGAAGACAGGGTGTCGTGGCACAGCTTGGCATAGGCTGATTTGATGAACTTCTTTGTTAAAATAATTTGAGTGGAATCAGTTTAAAATGAAACCCGAAACTGCATTGTGATGTGGATTAAATAGTATCGATGTCTGAGACTAATCGATACATGTGGTACGATACTCGATACATTTTGAACTCGATACTGATAGGCGTGTTAGTGAGTACATATACATATTTCTTACTTTCAGCTTTGATCTAGCTTAGGATATTTATGTTCAAGACACTTCCCTTTTTTTTGAGCTGCAGATTCAGATTCTTCAACAAAATATCTACATCATTCTTACCCTTGTAGCAGCAGCGGCATCAGCAGAGTACTGCCTGGTGAAGATGTCCATGACAGCTGGGTCCAGGTCGGACATGAGGATCTCGATGGTTTGGTCGGGCTCTGTAAGCCCTACGCCTTCGTTGGCGTCGCTGTGCTCCTTCTCTAAGGCGTCTACTGTCCCTGTTGGGTAAGAACAATTGGTTAATTGTAAACATGATAGTGACGCGAGCCATCGGGGTTAAACGTGTAACCCTGTAAGTAGCACAGGAGTGCAGATCTGAAAACCATCTTTATATGTGTTGAATTTGTATCAAATAATCACAGTAATATACAAATAGATATATACACACGGTATTGGCATAGGCTCTAAGTATTTGCTTCAACTTTAGTTCAAAAAAGTGATCCGTGTAGTACTGGATTTTCCTCCTGGTTAGTACGTCAGGTCAGTTGAGGTCGGTCAGTGTAAATAATATTGTGGATTGAACTGATACATTTCCTGACATAACAATGAAATGTGTTTTTTAAACCGTAGAAATAGCATTAGACTAGTCTAGTTAAATATAATATTTTTATAGAGCAGAGGTCAAATGACAGGTTTTCCTGCTAGATTTAGTCTCTAAATGATGTATGATATTGAGAAGTTACATATTCACTTGGACAGTTATCTTTAGCCCATAGTTAGTCACAATGCACCCTCAATGTAATTCGATACTTTCTCGTGTACAAAGCAGGCTATAATAAAATTATCAGAGCAGGTAACACATAGAACTAGCATAGAATACGTCAACAGGTACATACGGTACAGTTACGTCAAGGAGTACCAATACGAATGAGGCGACGCGTTGACCTGAAGATGATAATATTGATGGGTTAATGGTATAGCGCAGGTGACTTTCATTTATACTAAACTTTTACGATTTATTTTAACAGCAAGCCATAAAGCAAACCATCGGTAAACGAATGCTGTCTACTATGCTATGGCGATCATTGTAATCACACTTTGCATCTTTGCATCTCGGCCTGCCCCACTTGCGACCACATTACTAGAGGCGGGTTGGCATAAAACAATAGATATGATGGTAAAGGATTACCTTCGAGCGGCAGCAGAGTGTACAGGTACCAGCAATCCTTCTCAGGCCCCATTATGTACGCGCGACCATCTCCGAAGAATGAATCCAGAAGTTTCACCTGGAACAAGACGAAACAGAGACTTGTTGTAGCAATAACATTTAGGAAGATTTTCGAAACAACCTTGCACACATAAACAAAACATCACGCCTATAATCGACAAAACGTTAGGAAGAACTGCACCTATAGCACACCCACAAATAGCCAGTTGTTTTTAAGTCCCTCCCATAGAATAGAGCGAACCTATTTCCATCAGCCGGGCACAAATTCAGTATTCCAGGCTGCTACTGAGAAATTCGAGATGGAAAAACCCAGTAACACTGCTCACCATGGGCGGTGCAACCCAGGACGTTATCATACCTCGTAGGCGAAAAATTGGAAAGAAGGCTGGTTGGGTAGGTTGTGAAGGTCAGATAGGGAATCGCTCCATGTAAAATACTGGTATTCAGCTGCATCCGGTGAGACTGGAAGCCGACCCCAACATAGTTAGGAAAGGCTCGGCAGAAGATGATGATTATGAAGGCTTTTATAATTTTCAAAGTAAGAATCACCAAATGCAAATTCACAACAGTTAGAATTCATAAACCAGATATAAATGCATCAGCGGCAACTGGAGACGGATGCCAGCCACGGGCAGGTAACGTGAGCATGTGGAGCTGTGCGCGCAGGAAGTGCGCCAACACTGCTCACATAACAACGGTACTGTTGGACAATATCGCGCGGAAATGGATCTCGGAGACTGTTTTGTGATACAGATTACCAACATTTTGTTGGAATTGAAAGTGTTGATTATTCGTATAAGAATTGGGCTGCTATATGATCTTCTTTAAAAAACTCAAGACACCAGGTAGGCACTAACCGCGTGTGTTTAGTGCCTAACCTGGTGTCGGACTTTTTATGCCGCACATGTGCCTCTGACTTGGCTTTACACACCATCGAGAAATATCTCTCATGCAGGCATGCTGGTTTCCTCACATTGTTTTCCTTCACCGAAGCAAATGATAATTATACAATACACACATAAATTCCAATAAATAGGAGGTGCGGACTTTGACATTCGTTACTGGACGCCCGAAAGCCTGGCAACCAGACTGGCCTAGGGGTATCGTTATACACGGTAACTGGGCCCTGAAGTTTAGGTAGGCTGTAGGCAGCCTTAGCCAGCGGCCAGACAGAAAAGACGCAAGACGAGGGCGGGGCGCGGACCCGTCGCAGACAAAAGCGTTGCGCCCGCGCCCCGTCTCTTCTATCTGTTTTGCGTCGCGACACTTCTATAAATTTTGTATGAAAGGGACGCGATAGAGACAAATTTCCGCGCCCCGTCTGCGCCTTACGTCTTTTCTGTGTGTCCAGCGCCTTACCAAGTAAAATACGGGTATTTCTGCATTCGGTTATACTGGTGATAAGAAGCTCTCACACAGGGTGGTCTTAACCAAATCATGATATTAATGTTCCTGTGCGTCATCCCGCCCTGAGGTTTCATCAGGCCTTTACGTAAAGTTCAGCTTTAATCAGTAATATTAGATTATACTATCTTTACATTATGATAATGAATCAGAGGTCAGTAGATTGGATTGTTATTATTTTAAAGTCAAAACATTGGTCGTGCTAAAAATTGTTAAATATCTTGTCAAACAAGTGATTGTGTTTTATTATTTTATCGTGTAGTTAGGTTAGGTTAGCTTCCTGGTCAATGAAATACCTAGCTAGTCCGTGTCATATTGGCTTGAGCTGAACATTTTCCAGACATACTGTGTGTTTTTGACACCTTAGAAAGAGAAATTAAATGCCATCCTTTTCAATTGATTGAATTGACTCCTAAAAATCTCTTTTTTTTTTTTGATGTTCTACTACAGTATATGTCTGTATAGTTTCTAAGCCTTTCTAACATCAAACATCCTGTATACTAACTTCCTACTTCTACGTCATGCCGACGTGTTTCCCATTGAGTAACTATTCATTCTAGTTTCCTTATTTAGACTAGTAGGATATTGGAGAGGACTTTTAGGAATACATCCCTATATTTTTGGATGAAAAGCAAGTCAGTTGTTTTAGTTTCAATTATAAATTGAATATTCCTATTGGTGTTTTCAATATCAATTGAAATTAAGTTTATCTTTACTAATATTTTAAAGAGGTAAAATTTGTTTGTAAGTTTGTATGTATTGGGTAATCTTCGAGACTACTGATTCGATTATTTAATAATGGGAAGCTAAATTATTTCCGAGTATTATAGGCTATATTTAAAACGTTTTCGGATACGTCCGTAAGGCTTGCGAAGACGTGGGCAAAAGGTAGTTGTATTTATTTGTAAGACACTTCTTAGACAGTTTTACATGTTGCAGCCGGCAATTTCTAGCTGACTGATACCTGAGAAGAAATGCTAAAACAAACACAGAGGAAGTTGAATCTTGGATATCATTCAGAGATTTGAAACTTCCTATGCTTATATTATCCCATGAGAACATTCAGAACTCTTCAACAAACTGCAAAGTTAACAGGAAATATCGCCAAAACAACTAGTCCAGTAATATTCACTTTCATGGACCGATGGTACATTAATGAGTTCGTCAATGGCGTTCCGACCAATGATATATAAACTATAGATACGCGCTCTGTAGTGGCAAGTTGGCAACATGAATGGAAGGTAATTACCGTACCTCCATTTAGTCGCGTCCCAACCAGTGCCGCGGCTGTACGTGATGTTAAAATAACTTGTATGAATAACTTCCTCAAAAGCAATATCATTCAATGCGTAAGTATCAAGAAAAATGTTTTTTTTTCGTTGCCTTCTAAGGGCAGCTGGCGCCTGAGGTAAGTCACGTGCCGTGCGTACAGAATGACAACGTAACTAAATAAATATATTTATCTCTCTCGAACAACAGGAATTCCTTAGATGACATTTAAAATAAAAAAATAAAAATAAATAAATCTTTATTCAGAAACTCAGAAGGTAAATAAAATATAATATGAATCTAAAACTAGCAATGTAGGTATAAAAATGTATGATGCCTGTACTAGGACAATCCTGTATCACAGGCTGGAGGACCTCTAAGAATATTCTATATATAGGACAGTATATTTATTTTTAATATTAAACAATTAAAACAATTTCAAACTTATTTTGATTAACTTAAACTCTAAAAACCCCCCCCCACCCCCTCTATTTAATTTTCTTTCCCTTTTTCTTCGTGCGTCTAAGTACCTATCTAGCTGCCGATAAGTTTTACGCTGTTTTCGAGGACCGTACTATAGTACTATGCCGATAACCGATAAGACCAGATGATTCAATAAGTTCATTCGTAATCTGTGACCTTTTGGGTGTCGTCGCACTCGTCACAGCCACGGGTAGACTTTATCTTGTTACAAGAATGCGCGAGTCTAGAGACGTAGACAAAACTTCCAGGATTTCGTCTGAATTCTTTTAGGGAAAAATCATATTTTTTTCTATTTCGCTGAAATGATCGGTTGGTATTGTGATTAACCGTTCGTTGAAATGATGTGACATTTTATGAGAAACCAAGCTTGGCTTTTAAACACTGCGTCCAACCTAGTAATTGTTTAGTCCCAAACATCACAAGTAAGTATGTACAATTATTCGCATAAAATGTGGTAAATAAAGAATGTTATAAAATGTTTTAGAGTAGCACACATTACACTTTAATAATAGAAAAAGTATTTTTTAAAGGACAATGACCAAAAGTGGTACCAAAATGTCTCTTGCACCAGGATCAAAATTTTATAGTAATTAATTTCATAATTTTTTATGATATTACGCGTCTTGGATTTGATTTTTAATAGGGAATTTAATTTAAGTATAGAAGTATAAATATTGTTTTTACTCCCTTTACACGACGCTCACACAACCGGTCATAGGGATGTAGAATGCAATCTATTGCATTCTACATCCCTATGACCGGTTGTAAAAGAAACGGTTGGAATGACATTAGTCGATTCATAAATATAGTTTAGAAACTACTATAATAAATAACTATAACGTCTGACATTTTACGAATTATTTATATTACTTTTGTTTTCTTGTTGTTAAATAAAAGTAACAATTAAGTAAAAGCAGTACACCAAATCAATTTGGTATTGCTAATTGACACAAAATCGATTTTCTTACTAAAGATTTTGATGATAAATCAAAATCTCACGGCAGGCACATTTCTGACATTTGATCTGACGTTTACGTCCGTGAGTCCGTCTGTGTTCTTAGAGTTGAGAATAATTAACTAATGTACTGTGTGTTCAGAAGTAGAACATGTTTGTATTTTGTGAACTTATTTCTGTGTATTTCATTGTGCAAATATGTCTAGTCGTGGGGTCAACAGAATGACGCTGTCAGTGACCCAGCAAAACCGATGTATCAATTGTTTATTTTCTAGTTGCCTGGTTTTGAGGTTATTCTCGGTTTTATAAAATTACTCCGAAACTCGGGCTTTGTTTACAAAAAGAACTTTTGTATGAGTTAATAATGATATGAAATGAAGGGTAAACTATATTACACTACTACTACGACTACCTATTTTGTTATTGACTATACAGGGTGTAAACAGACTCTTCACGAAGCCGTCAACCAAGCATTATGTACAACAAACTAAGTAACTTTACGCAAAAATTAGTGCTGGGAAACGACTTTTTTTTAGGCTGAGAAATCCCGTTTTGCCGTAGGACTCAATGTAACGCACTCAAAACATTGTGCTGATGGATGGATTGAATAGTAAGAGGGTCCTGGAGGTGTTTAAAGTAAAAATCATACATTAATAACATGTAGATATTTAAAAAATAACTTGTGAAAAAGTTGGAACTTTGACCCCCAATATCTCCGTAACTAGAAGGTTCCCAGGTATGGTCTAGAACAAAAAAATGATCGCAATGGCGGGGAGAACAATTACTTTTCGGCTTCGTTAAGAGTCTGTTTACACCCTTTATTTGATATTGATGCAGCATGGTACGGGATTCCAAACATCCATGAGCATTCTCCTTTGCATGCTATTCCTTACATTAAAATGAACAATATATTATCTATATACAAGGTGTACTATAAACGCAAGACCTCCCGTGTGGTCTCTCGGAGCAAGAAACTAATCAACTCTTGTTCTACGAGTTATTGAAATTCGCAAAAAAAAATTGGACTTTGTATAGGAACTGACGCGATTAGCTGATCAACATGTATGGTAAAACTAAAAAAAATAATAATGAATTTCCATAAGTCATAGAACAAAACTTGTTCACTTTCATGGTCTGAGACACCACACGAGAGGTTTTGCGTTTATTATGTTACACCTTGTATATACAATTTATAGGTACATTTGAATCATTTAAAGATACTAAGTAGACCATCATTAAACAAAACATTTTTTTTCCTAGCCTGCACAGGCCTGCCAGGTATAACTGTTCAAACTTTATGGCAGCTTAGAACATCTAACGTAAAGCTGCGTAGAACACAATTTTAGAATAAGCGGGGTGCAGAGGACGCATCGTTTTGACTGTATAATACGCAGACCGTCACTCGCAGCTAACTTCCGAGCCGCCATAAAGTTTGAACCGAACTATAAAACGTGACGACAGTGTCTATAGTAAACCTACAAAGTATCCCTGTTATTTTTTATGTTTGCTTTAGTTGTTACTAGCGACCCGCCCCGTCGCACGGTGCAATGTAGATATAACCCTTCCTCTTTAATCACTCTATCTATTGCTAAAACTGCATTAAAATCCGTTTCGTAGTTTAAAAGATCTAAGCATATATAGGGACAGACAGCGGGAAGCGACTTTGTTTTATACTATGAACAAAATGACAAGAAATAATTATCACCAGCAACACTATCAGTACCGAGAAAGCCACACATTGTAATTTATATTAACATTACCACTAGGAAAGGCAACACTGGCACTGTGTGCTCATATCGTCTCGTATCAAGAAGTTCAATGAAGTAGCTTTGTGTTTCATAACATTTATCACACAGTGATACTATAGCGACACACTATAGAAGACTGGATCGGGTAAAATTATTGCAACATTATTAACGATCAGGAGTAATAATCGCCATACGTATGAGGAGCTCGTGGCTAAATACTAACAGCCGCTCGAGTCGATCTTTAGGTTAAACCGTGCTTGCCCGTTTATTCCCGGTCGTCCCCACCTCGTCGTCCCCACTGGGTACGAATGGGAAAAAAAAGTTCCGTTCCTCCTCAGTGGTGACGAGATTGGAACTTTTTATTTCCCACTCAACGTCACGTCAAAATGCAGTAATAGGGATTTCAATAACAGATTTCACGGATTGTTAAAATGTTTTAATTACGACTTTCTGACCAAGAGTGAACAACGTTTTTGATTAAAAATAATTTAAAAAGACTGAAGCACAGTTAATCAACGAATTTACAATAATTCAACAATTGACTCGGTCTATAGCGGAACGAGTGGGAAATAAAAAGTTCCAGTCGTCACCACTGGGGAGGAACGAAACGTTTTATTTCTCATTCGTACCCAGTGGGGACGACCGGGAATAAACCCGCTTGCCTGGGTTGATCCGTGGACTGGTTACTACCACAACCGATCATGAGATACAGCCCGCTGACAGACAGACGAACGGACGGACAGCGGAGGCTTACTAATAGGGTCCCGGTTACCCTTCAGGTACGGAACCTCAAAAGCCCGCCATCTTTGGGAGTCCGTCTTATTGAATTAAGAATGACGATACTTAGCTAACCATGCATCGTCATCGAAACTAAACATGTGGGTCAAAACATATAAGATTTTTTTACCTAGTTAGTTACAGGTGAAGCGAATAAAAACGTGTTATAAACGAATTTACTTGCAAGTTCTTTAACCCATGCCAATATTCAACCGACTAGCAATTTTCTCAAACCCTGATCACTTGGTTGAGTTACTTTCAACATTATTAAAAGGTGAGCTTAAAATATTTTAAAGGCACCTCCGTCGGTACTATGGTGCTATGTATATCTTCGGTTAATTGATCGGTAGAGCGGCTCATTGGAGCGGCTACGTTCATAGCTCGTGTCCCGTCATGGTGGATGTTTCACATAAGCGTACCTAGAATGAGGTCACTTATACAAAACTGGTGCACGGATTTCATGAGTTGCTGCTTCAATATTGGAAGTTTCGAACAGAATGGATGAGAATGAGAGTGGCACAGAAGCCTAAAAACTGGTACAATCAAAGAGAAGCCAATACTCAGCAGTGCGTGGAAGTCGGACTATGGGTGATGGTGATGCTGATATCCACATTTTATTTAGGGAGCAGCTTTTAGAAAATCTGTACATCTGTCTGCCGTTCTGTATTACATATTGCAATAATCGTCAGGTGTTCCATACCTAATTTCAACCAGCGTGCACGTATGACTGTGGAAGAAACAAAAAGGAGAGTGGCAGGCGGTGTGGTCTTTGGTTTCAGACTTCCAGCCTACCGGACCACACCTTCAAAAAGTTGTTTATGATTTAAAGTTGTACTGGTTGTACTTACTTCTGAATCAAAATTATCGTGCGGCTGCAACTGAGCAGCCGGGCGCGCGAACTCCCTGCGCGAATAGAACACGTTATGCACGCGCGCGTGGCCAGCCACATCGCGTGCCAGCCCGAGCACAGCGCGCACGCAGCGCAAGGGCGTGGTTGTGCCGCAAGTCTTGAGGATGAAACGGCGGCGGGATACGAACATGCTGCTCTCGCTGGGGAAGAAGAAATGGATCGGTTATTTGGCGTAAGCTTCAATATTTTCACAGTCGAGTAAATGCAAGCTCCACAAGTGATGGTTTATGAACGGTTCAGATCTCAAGTGCGTATGCGGCGTCTGACTACATCAGTAAGCTGTGTAGTAGTAGCTGAATTTCAGGTCAAACATAATTGAACTTTTTGTCATTGATACGCTTAGAAGATAGGACCTAATCAGACGCGAAGCACAGCAGCAGAAGGTTTGTTGTTGCTTGGGGAAACCTAAGCCCAGCTGTGGACGTACTATGGTTATATTGATAATAAAGTTATGACCAAGGTGAGTTGGCTAAAGTTATGGCAAGGTGGTTTAGCTTATGATTTAGTCATAATTGATCCTTTATTATATTCAATGGTAGGTTACAAAAGATAGACAAAAATAGTCAATATTTACATTGTTTTTCGCAGCAAAAAATGTTGGATGCGTCTTAGAATGATAAGCTCTAACAATTAACACAGTTGAGTCAACTCATATCACACGTCTTAATTATGTACACTATTGTCTATTAAGAATGTAGAACACTATACAATTAACACACAAATTAATCAGGGAAACCACTTTAAGTCGGCTGAGGGTTGCCACTTTAAAAAATATATATATTTCGTGATTTTATTTTTGATGAAATTTTTCTTTTGATTAAATAATAGTGGTACTTTTGTTTCCCAATTTGTTACGGGCATGTCTTCTTTTAACACAATTCTTTATTTATTAGTAGACATATCAGCTGTCACCCCCATTCTATTCATAGAATATTTTTTCATAGTCATAGTTTCTTAGATCATAGGACAAACCCTTATTATTATTTTAATACGGTCAATACACGCTCTTAAGTTTCCGAACTGCACAGTTACTTCTAGCTTTGCTGATATAAAAAACCAGAACAAATTTCTTTAATCTGTTGAATGGCAACCCTGATAGTCTTTAAGATAATGATGTTAGTTGTCTCTATTATTATATCAGCCTAAATATTAGATAAAAATAAATGCGTATTAGTTTAGGTTAATTTAGTTAATCGTTACTCTTAAGTATAGCAATTGGTTTTAGATTAGTTAATAGCATTGGTAGTTTAAGTAGCCTGACAATAAATGTGTGTTGTTTTTGTTGTATTAGATTTAGTATCAGTAGATGCCTTAGGAAGGGGGACTAATTTAGGACAAAATTAACTTTAAAAGACATTGGTGCCGATTCCCTTGTTCATAAACTAAACTAAATTTGAGTTGAGTGAATCTTTTTCTTTCTATTTCATTCTGAAAAGGAAAGAAGATAAATATTAGTTTAGTCCCGTCAAATTAGCCAGCACCTGACGTAATTTAATGTAATTTTAGTAGTCAATTTTTAATCACGTCTAAACTAGTGTCAGGCTCTGGTTAATTTGACAGAACTAAACTAAAATTTATCTTCTGTGTCTTCTTAATGAAATAGAAAGGAAAAGATACACAGAACTTAAATTTGGTTTAGTTTGTAATCAAGGGAATCGGCACCATTATAAAAGTGTTGTATTTTTCAAAAAAGGGATAAATTAAAAAAAAATATATTTGTTCTGGATAATTATGTACCTATTGAAAACAGATGGAATGCTTACCTACCTACTCACAGAAATATATCATGTCATTTTACTTCACAAAAATATTTCCTTTTCATTTATTAAAAAAGATGTTTTTTTTTGCCTTACAAAAATAAAACATTACCTGAAGAACCTAAATATTCACTCTACATTATAAAATATAACAGATTTTATTACCAGTTCATCTTTAAATTGTACGACGATCGGGTCATTTTGATAGTTGCTGTTAAAAATAGCGACATATTGATAATATGATACTAATAAGTCAACATTGACACATTATTTGACACTGGATATAATTGTTGCTACCCGATACAATGACATTTACATATTTAATATAATAATATTTCCTTATTAAAACATGATAAGGTAATGAGATAAAATAGTTTTACTTAGAACTCTTGTACTACAGACGGTATATCTGGGGTCAATAATCATAAATGACCCGACCTCATGTGATTCCCAAATATCGCTTTTGATAACGCATCTGCCAAAGGACGAGTTGAATTATTTTATCTTTTCGAGTTAAAATTTATTAGACCACCTTGCCCGTACGATTCTAACATACCCCTTTTGGTTTTGCCATTATCTAATTCATAACTGGGAAAATGAGTCCCTAAAAATATTCATTAATTGATTGATTCATTGATAGAATGATTAATCACAAAATGAATTGATTTATTGCTAGATTATTTAATTGTTTTAACAAAAAAAAAAACATTCGGAACATACACAACATTAGATTTAAAAAAAACTGGTAACCATTCCTACCTGAATTTTACTACATAACGTTACACATGAGTAAAGAAAACAGGAAACAAATTTCAGTTACTTTACGGGAAAATTATGATTGTGCACGTATTAAATACGGCTGGCTATCTCAATTGTTACTTTACACGTTGCATTATTTCTACACGCTGGCACTGCGTGCAAGTATTAGCCTACAAAGGTTAACTATTTAATTTAATTGTATGTATCTACTCGGCAAAAAAGGCGGAAGAAATTGTTGCCATCTTGGGTGTAACCTGGATTAGCCTTGCACAGGAACGCAGAAATTGGCTCGAGCAAAGAGAGGCATCCAGCAATATCATTCTCGGCCTGACTTCACCAAGTCAGGCCGAGAATGATTATGAACATTATGCATCAACCTCAGTGGTCATACTTCAAAATTACATTTAAATCGACCACGAATGCTTCAATCGTTTTAATCCAGAAACCCTGCAAGGAAAGCATAAACGTATTAAAACGACGCTCCTACTCGCTCTTTGGAGCGTCATTATCAACTATGTGAAGCGTAACGCTAATTAATCAACTCAGTGCACAATACTTGACCGTAAGATGACTACATCTTACGGTCAAGTATTTAGCCACGAGCGCATACAATGTAATCCACACTTATCTACATAACACCGAGACGGGTCACAAACGCATCACAAATGCGAGGACAGAAGATGCACTCATACCCAATCAGCCTATAGCGTCTCCAGTAGTATCCACAGCTAGGGGACCGGCTTCTCCTCCTCCCCGGGTCTATTGCGTTTGTCGATGTCACATGTCTTCTTCGAGTTTTTTATTCTAGGACATTTTTGCCGGTTTCCTCGCGTAGATGTACTCTTGCAATAAAGTAATGATGCATTCGTGATTATAGACGGAAGCAATCAATTTGTTACTGTATTTTCTCAATGCAACGGCTTACTTTACAGTTTCATTTTGCTAAAAGCAGTTCTGAGGCACGGGCACTGCCTCTGAGCATGTATGTGACATAATTTTACAGCTACACACAGTAAGCGCCGTTTAACTTGTTGCGTTCATGACTGCATATAGCCGTTCTTTGTTAGACCTACTGTTTCAGTCTATTTAGTGGCCGTACGTGCACAATCAATGCCAGTAGCTCGATAACCATTATGTAATATAGTAAACACGATTAGTACTAACACGTTCCGTAAGTGTGCTTGAGTAAATAGTTTATAGAGTTCATATTGTAATTGTTAATAGTTATTTATTGTTCGGAGAAGTACTTTGACATTGTAGAGATGGCAGCACATCAAGCTACTGCAATCTGACAAATTTCTTTAATAGATTTTCAACTTTATCGCTAAAGCATTAGGTTCATGGTTGATTGGGAAAATTTGACAGTTTCGGGTAGCTTGATGTGCTTAGCGTCTGTACTATATATATTGTTTTCGTGTTAATACACTTTGCAATCTTTCGCAAGTGAAATCGTGAAATGAATGCAGGAAAAACTGAGTGCGGACGCAAATTGCATACAATTACGACAGTGTGGACTTCGTAAGAGATAGCAATTACCCAGACTTAGATATGTACCTATTTACCAAGTATAAGTATATATAACATACGATTTAAATCATCATCATCTGCCTAGCCTTTTCCCAACTACTTTGGGGTCGACTTCCAGTCTAACCGGATGCAGCTGAATACCAGTATTTTACATGGAGCGACTGCCTATCTGACCTCCACAACCCAGTTACTACTGGGAAATACGATACCCCTTGGTAAGACTGGTTGTCAGACTTTTTGGGCCACTGACTACTTTAACGACAGTCAAAGATCTTCAAATGACAGCCGGGACCAACGGCTTAACGTGCTTTCTGAGGCACGGAGGAAACTCGGTATGTAATGGGTGGTCACCCGTCCACAGACCAACCTAGGCAAGCACGGCTTAACCTAAAGATCGACCCGAGCGGCTGTTATTGTTTAGCCACGAGCTCCTCGATTTAAATACATAATAATTATTATAGTACACGCGGCAAGCTAGTTTCCGAATATGGGGTTGTTATGATGCATGCCGTATTTGCTGCGGTGAAGTCAAGGGTACACGAAGGTTTTACAAACAACTACTAAGTTATTACTATCAACCACCACTCTTACAAACATAATATCCGAAACACAAATTGAATGGTTGGTAATCGATCATTATCTGTCTACTACTGTACATACGCGCCAATATCTAACTGATATAACCGTGCCCATAAAACATAGTTAGATATAGGCTCTTATAAATTAATACAATATTCTAGAACCTAACATGCATGAACAGGAGATAGGCACTCAAGTTATAAATACACTAGTTTTTCCCGCGGCTTCGCTCGCGTTAATTTAGAATTTGATAATCAATTCGGATTGTACTCTGCTTGTATAATAATACAGGGTGTAAACAGACTCTTCACGAAGCCGTCAACCAAGCATTATGTACATCAAACTAAGTAACTTTACGCAAAAATTAGTGCTGGGAAAAAAGTATTTTTTTTGGGCTGAAATATCACGTTTTACAGTAGGACTCAATGTAACGCACTCAAAATATTGTGCTGATGGATGGATTGAATAGCAAGATGGTCTTGGAGGTGTTTAAAGTAAAAATCTTACATTTAAAAAAAAACGTGTGAAAAAGTTGGAACTTTAACCCCCAATATCTCCGTAACAAGAAGGTTCCCAGGTATGGTCTTGAACAAAAAAATGATCGCAATGACGGGAAGAACAAGTGCCTCTCGGCTTCGTTAAGAGCCTGTTTACACCCTTTATAATCCGATCATGATTCAAAAAACACGTGGCGCCATCTATTATCATAAGAACGTTATTGTTGTTTTTCTCGGGAACAGTACTATTTTTCGGAATAAAAGGTACCCTATGTCCATTTCTATACACTTGACAACGTAAATGCAAAATTTCAGGATGATCGGTTTAGTGGTTTAGGCGTGAAAAGGAAACAAATAAACTTACTTTCGCATTTATAATATTAAAAAAGTTAGGATAGGATAGGATAGTGGGAGGTGGTAAATACATAGTGGGAGGTGGAACACAGGTAGCCGACTAACCGGTCAATATGTGTTATGTGATGGAGAGCGCGGGGATGGCAACTACCCACCGCCGTCCGTCACTATGACGACGAGACGGAATCGAATCGATGCGTTGCAGGGTTGCATCTCGTGAAGATAATAATTTTATAGCTGCTTTCAACATTGTTTTATAAAAATTACGGGAACTCTTTATGACATGTTAAGGTCATTTTGAGAATAAAAAGAAACTGATGGCTTCAAAATTAAAGTAATTTGACGAATTAGGTAGGTATTTAGTTTACATACTGAAATTGGTTATTTTTCCATTGTAATAATTTATCTACCGAAATATTACAAATTATTGACTGAACCTGTCATTGATATAATAACCAACCAGTCAATGAAATGGTATTAAAGCTGATATACTCTACAAAGGGCAATATAGCAGTTCTTGGAAGACTTATGAACTTTTTCCAAGCAAATCACAGAATCCCCGAAGGAAACCATTCCAAAAATAGTTGAGTAAATTGATTTAGCGCTCCTATTCGATGATAACGGAGTCAACTGGATTGATCAATCATACTCAAAAAGAAAAGTGCGCTGCTTATGCACGTGTTATGCTAACCGGCCGTTTATCCTGTTAAGTCGGCACAAATAGACTATGCCGGTGGCGAGCTATTTTTATATTCTCAATTGTTACTGGCTCGATGCTAAACATCTTCATTGATACAACACGACCTTTTTTTCATAAAAATACAAGCATATTGGTAACTCGTTTGTTTTTTTTTTCTAATAAATAAACACAAGCTTCTATTTTTAATCCTATCCTTAAGAAATCTTTACATAGAGTTGTTGCGTACTAATTACAAATAATCTATAACAAAAAAATAATAATTTAAAGCAAGTATCAAAATTATTAAGTCAAGCTTTAATTTTCCAATTATAAGAAACAAAGCCTTTTTAATTGCGATTTAGTTTTACATGACATAACGCCGGTTTTTTTTTTTTTTTTTTGCACGAATGGTTAGGCAGAGGTGTACATTTCGTCAATTATTCAAATGTAGTTTTTTTTTGGCTTTTGACGAAACCTTAAAAATGAACACAGAAAATAATTATGATTTCCAAGCCTCTTGCGACTAAATTGGACAGACCAATGAGAAAATAACAGTTCTTCAGTTACCAGTCTTTTGCTTGTAATTACTTTCTTTCGTCCGCGGTTCAAACCCGATTCTCAAGCCAAAATTGTGAAGTTTTTGTCTTAAACGTATTCCAGTCATGTATGTAGTAGTGTGAAAGTACATTTTTGATTACTGTATGTCAACGTAGGTCTTGCTTGTTTCAAAATAAGAATTTTAAACGAAAAAAAAATGTTAGCGCAAACTGAACTTTATTAGTGGGTATTGAAGTTTATTTTCCCAAAATCACGTACTTATTTACATGTTTGGAAACTAAATCATGAACGCAATATACTTGAACTTGCTCCTAGTTCCCAGCGTAATATTAATCATACCTTTACTAACTTGATAAGTTTGCTCTGACGTCAATTTGTGACGAACATTATGTATGTAACTCTATCTATGTAGGTATATCTCTATATATTAATCACTTGCATGAGTTTACATAGCTACTTACATACTTGATATTGACCTTGTCTATTATAACACACTAACTTGTGCTCGCGGTTTCGCCCGCGTGGAGTTCGGTAATCATCTCACGGGATCGTACTAACGTGCTAGCGGGATTTTTTTTTGTCAGACTAAAAAATATTTTCATGGCAATATTTTTTATGCATTGAAAACTTCTATCGAACGATGAAAGGTTTATTTTACAATCAATTACACGCACCGTCGAAAAATTTAATTTTTGAGTTAGTATGTCATCCTTGTGGCAAACAAGCGAAGTTTCAGTGTGCCAAATTTCATCAAAATCCATTCAGTAGTTTTTGCGTGAAGGAATAACAAACATCCATCTTATATCCTCACAAACTTTCGCGTATAAAACATAACCATATTGGCTGGTAATAAAAATATGAGGAATGTTTAAACTTCGCAAATAAGGAAAAAGTCTACACTAGACAAAACATAACTATATCATATAATAATAATAAGGTGGACACAAAAATTGCATCATCGTCAACACAGTTTATAATTCTTGGAGAACAAGACACGATTTAAAACGCAGAAACATGGATGCGCTACAGTACGGATACCAAATACTATAAAGAAAGTAATGTTGAAGAGTGCAGAATTGTACAAAAAAGCAACAGAATCCTAAGTATCCACATTTTCACGGCTAAACACACATATTACTCCTAATCGCCAAAAAAAGAAAGTCAGTTAAGTAGCCGTATAAAAAATATGATGAAATCATGAAACACGTAAGTAACAACTACTGCCCATATTAGGGTTGCCATTGCCAACATTTCTTCGGGGGAAATATATTATTTTTCAAAATAATCTATAAAAAATATAGTACTCTTCAAAAAATATAGTATTTTATGTATATAATAAAAACCAGACAAAGATATACCTATTTGTTATTTTTATAAAAACTATATTTTTGTTGCAATTCTTGCATTTTTTGTCTAAAATCCTACTAATACTTTTTTTTAATTAATGTAATTCAAAAACTATTTTTTTATTAATTAGATACTATTTTATTTCTTTGTTCTCGCCATTTTGAATTTATAATCGTTAATATCCTTTCTGTGAATGCGGATAAAGAGCAGGAATGAAATTAAAAGGTTGGTAAGTTGTGATCAGTATTTTTTTAAATATGCAGCTATAATAACATGTAGTTTTGTCAGTAAATTCACAACAAACTTTTGACAGATGAGTTCGGATACATGCTATGCCATCAGTCAAAAGTTAATGTAAAGGCGCGCCCATATTTCTTTAAATGAAGGATTTGT
This sequence comes from Lycophotia porphyrea, assembly GCA_950005105.1. Classification (NCBI taxonomy): domain Eukaryota; kingdom Metazoa; phylum Arthropoda; class Insecta; order Lepidoptera; family Noctuidae; genus Lycophotia; species Lycophotia porphyrea. Next base: position 2,891,631 of record OX465400.1, on the reverse strand, counting down.
TTGTTAGATTTCGAAGTTGAAAATATAGTATTTTTCTTTTTTTTCGGACCCGAAATTTAGTACAATACTATATAATTATTATTAATATTATCACGTACGGTTGGCAACTCAAGCCGATACTCAAAAACTAGATTGACCTAATTAATTATGATATCCAAAGACTACATAAATATTACTAGCAATTTCGGGTTTATGACTAGTTATGATTTCCCATAAATCAATATACGAACGAATAAAAGATAAGTCACTAGCATTTCATTAAAATCAGGTGTGATTTGTTTACAAACAATAAACTTTTATCAGTTGAGAAATTTCTTAATCACTTGTTGAGTGATTTATTTTTACATACCAGCGTTATCTTCGTGCTAACTGTGAAAGGATAAGCAGCTAACGTCACTTTGTCTAGATTGTTCACTATCTGTTAATTAACTAATCCTTTGAGATTGTCTACAAGAGTCTGAAAGATTACAGTATTTAAGTTTCCTGTGGTGAAACATTTGATTTGCAATTTTTTTTACTAGCCTACTCTGTCCCACTCCTGGGCAAAGGCATCCCTCCAATCGTAAAATATCTTTACTAAACTCGGGAGGTCATTAATGTATCTTATTAAGTGTCCATCAGTGGGATATGGCCAGTAAGATAGCCGTTTGTTTGGACAGTATAAACATAACTTGTAGACCACAAGCAAAGAATCAGAAAATCATTTCTCTTGAGAAGAACAAGAAAGAACATCTATGTCTGAAGTTAAAAAGAATCCTAATAATAAAAACCTGAAAGAATCAAAGCCGAAGGGCAAAAGTCAAAGGAACGATCGATAGACTGTGCCATAGATGGCGATAGGGCTAGAAATAGGCCGACATTTAAAACATTAAACAATAACATAGTAACTAAACTCATGAAAATAGCAATCAACTACTTTTAAACCAAGCCGGGCAATGTAACACACGAAATAATCCTAATGAAAACGAACGTTTAACACTCGATAAACTTGAAATTAAAAGCAGAGTAAAGTACTAAGGGCCCAAGGGAGTAATGTCGCACAATATGGCCGCCCTGAAAGTAGGCGTTCGTCAGTTAGTGTCGCACAGCGCAAACATGCTAGCTTTGCTAATAGCGTTGGTCACGCAATTATCCTTTACTGGCTAAATGGGGATTTTAAGTGTTAACTGTTTAATATAATGTGTGCTATACGGACTACTTTCTTGTTAAACGGTGATAATTTCAAATCTTAGAAGGGTGCGCTAACGTAGCCCGCGAGATTCAAATTATGTATCTTCTATTTTTGCAATTTGCACGTCAGTGTCAGGTTGAGTGTTGATTAAAATACGATTTGTTATCGCAACAAATATGGTTTTACAGAGTAATAATCACATAAGTCATGATAAAATTAACTTAGAGGGTGATATTGATGTCCGCAAGGGCTGATGCCTGCCTGCAGAGATACCGCGGCCCTGGAACACAAAGGGCAAGGAAGAAACATGGATGGGTTTTAGTCAGTACAAGTCTAACACTCCCTTCCGCTTTGCCCAGAGCGGGAGAAGTCATTTGATGATTTCCCATCGGAAAAAAGAAGGGTGGTTTTGTTGAATTTAATTATTATAATTTGAATTTCGCGGACTACACTTGCGCTTCCCCTTAGAGAAACGAGAAAAACATGTCCAAGATTGAAAATGAAAACATAATTGACGATGTGAACCCTTAAAACAGCGCTGTATACAGGTGTAAACAGACTCTTCACGAAGCCGGCAACCAAGCTTTTGTACATCAAACTAAGTAACTTTACGCAAAAATTAATGCTGGGAAACGACTTTTTTTTTGGGCTGAAAAATCACGTCTTACAGTACGACTCAATGTAACGCACTCAAAACATTGTGCTGATGGATGGATTGAATAGTAAGGGGGTCCTGGAGGTGTTTAAAGTAAAAATCTTACATTAAAAACATGTATTTAAAAAAAAAACTTGTGAAAAAGTTGGAACTTTGACCTCCAATATCTCCGTAACTAGAAGGTTCCCAGGTATGGTCTAGAACAAAAAAATGATCGCAATGACGGAGAGAACAAGTGGCTTTTGGCTTCGTTAAGAGTCTGTTTACACCCTTTATAGTTTACAGATTGTAGAGAGAGAACAAATAGGTAGTTACAATGAGTCATTTTATTGAATATATGTCCTTTATTTACTGTCCACCCATAGATTAGACATTATTGTTAGTTACCTACTACAGAAATCAAATAACTGGAAATTAAGTGTCCGCACTAGTAAACCCTATTTTTTAACACTATTTGTTCCGCTCCCACAGACAAACCGTGAAAACGGTTTTGTGGGGCATAGTTCTTAAGTAAGTTTTTTTATAAACTTTCCTTTAATAAATAAATAAAAAAATATCAAAGGCGGGAGGAGGCCTTTTAACCTGCAGTGAGAGACAGCTGCTATTAAAATTTCATGATTTTCCAATTATAGAAGCAAACGATATATCTTTTGCTTCAGTACTTTCATACTCAAACAATCATAGTTTGTTAAACGCTTTTTTTATTATTCAATGAAATAGATCTATGAAAGCTTTATGCAAAGTTGTATAACACCTTTGCTCCATAGCTTAACACTATAAAGTGGTTAACTAATAGTAAACAGCAACGACGTTTACCGCGTCGCAATAGTCACTACTTGCGACCTTGTAGAAACTTGGCCCGAATTGCTGAAATGTGACCAATTTGTATACTAATACCTATTTATAATCTTAAACTACACGCCTTACTTGCTTTTCATAAATTTTATGAATGTTTAATAAACTTTCTCTTCCAATTGTTTTAATATTAATTTCAAATATTTAAAATCTGGTTTCGGCAGTAATATTAAACATCCTGTTACAGCGTGATTTCGTAAGAATCTTTGGGCTCGCGTCTCTATCTATTGGCGCATATATGAACGATAAGTCTTATATCACAAGTAGGTCAAGAGTTCGCGAGAAGACAATAAATTGCGTGTTATTGAACCCGAAGAATTGACTCTTAAAACATTCACTAAATGAATGTAGAGATACTTTGAACTAGTATAATGTTAGTAGACAGACGCATCAAGCAATCAATATTTCTGAATCACTCGCAGGTGTCAAATAAGGTATGGCTTTAGATTATAAGCCTTTGACCAACTCAATCATAATTAAAAAAAAAGGTTTTTTTGGTTTGTTAAACCGTCTGGGACTTTGTTAATACCTAAACCTCTTATTTTTATCAAAATCAGTAACACAGGTCAAGACACACCTCTACAAATACCAAAAACAAAAGCCGCAAAACACTCAATTTATCAAAACGGCGAACGATTAACTCCCCAGCTTAAAACTTTCGATGTTCCAAGTTAGTATACATAAATAAACACTAACACATGGCTCGAGAACTGCGTCACAGCCTGTTGCTTGCAACGGGAGCGCGCAGGCCCCGATCGATACCTGGACCGCGAGAACACCACTACATCAATTATATGCACCGCGATTTCTAGAAACTTGTCCGAGATTGAAATACTGCGCAGTACCTGGAGCTAGGGGCGGCAGGGGTGGAGACAGACATTATGAGCAAAAGGCGAAATAAGGTTATTTTTATAATGAAAGCAGAAATGAAGGGAATACTGCGTCACGCCCGTTCCGCGAAAAATTTGAGATTTTCTGCCCTTTGAGACGAATGGGGGTGTGTACGTCACAATATGTCAAAACTAGGTCACTGATTTAGAGACATTGTTGACGATGATAAAGTAGGGATTATTCCCGCCAAAAAATTGGAAATAAACAAAGCTTATAGGTTAATTCACGTGGTTAATTTGGAACCATTGTGATTTCTAGAAAATACTGCACAGTTACTTTTAGTATTTCAGGGGTGTGTTCGCTCTTACACGGTTACGTAATATTTTAATCAAGTCAAAATGGGTACAGAAATAATACTGATGTAACGCTGAAGTCCTACGAAGACATTACCCAAGACTCCCACGAGTAAATTAGAAATTATTTCGTCCGAATCAATCAGTGGATTTAGATGTTACAATGACGTCTTGACGACTTTCATGAGAATATTAGGAATGATTTAATTCTGGTATCTGTCGATTTATTACCTGCATTCAACGAAGCCAATGCCACTACATCTTACATTACAATAACATTTGAAGGCAACGCGGTGGAATTAAATATTGAATATTTTCATCACATACAAAAGTGGGGGCGTAAAAATTGTGTTACAGACAAAAAATGATACGGAATATTTTGGGATGATTCTAAGGATTCTGGATGGCTACCCCAGCCATCAACGTTATAAAACTGTGCTGAGTTTTTAAAATATTAATTTGAAAAACTTTATTCATAAAGTTTAAGTTTTCTTTATTTATCAAAAGGTCTTCATGAAATTCGCCCCTATTTGCATTGAGTATAAAGCTCTTATACGTAGATGTATGTTAGAATTCTAAAAGCTTGAACGAGTACTACAAGATGAAAATGCCGCGCAGTTTCCCGCGAGGGTTGGGGGCTTGGGGGAGACCTACCTACATCAGGGAATACAGGTTGATAACGTTATGATTTGGATGGCTATATTGATTTAAATTGAAGCTGACATGGTTATACAGAAATGTCGCATTGGAGTGAGTAGGCAAAAGAATTATGGTTAACACAATAAACTTCACGTCTTTAGTAAGGCGTGAAGTTTATTGTGTTAACATCGTAATGGTTAGAGGTAAAACATACCTTATTTTATTAGTTGGACTGGTTTCATATGGCTTTTTATGCGAAGAAAATATGGGTCAGTTGCTGAGATTATTTGAAAGAAAGAATCGTTTAAAGCTACCTGCTAGGCTATTACCCTACCTGTAGATGTCAACCATTCTATTAGGTATGTGAATAACCGCGCAGTATGGATGGAGAGGGAAAGGAAGGTCAAAGAAAATATGGATGGATTGTGTGAGGAGTGATATGAAAGAGAAAGGAGTTAGTGATACCGTGACGTCTGACAGGGGAGAATGGAAGAAGAAAACGTGTTGCGCCGACCGCAAGTAGAATAGGACAAGGGCAGGAAGATGATGCGTTTATAATGCTCTCTTCAGATTACTCTGTATTCCGTGTGTCTTGGCATATGACAAGGTAAAAATTACATGAAAACTATGTTTTCATCAACATATACGAAACTTAATTTGCAGTCTCTCATTAAAAGTTAGTAGTGAAGTAGGTAGCAGAAACAATTTAATTTTGAGTCTCGAGTAAACATTAAAAATAAATTAAGCAGCTGCACGAGCGAATCAACGGAACGTGCTTAGTTGAATGATTGACCAAAATTATTAATAGGAACGAGTAACAAAATCGACGAAAACCAACACGTGTGCATGACAAATACGATAAGAAAGTCCTATTGCAAGGACGAAGCCAATGTAATAAAACGGAATTATTATAAAAGTACTCTCGCGTTTTTGAATATGGTATAACCGTACATCGTCATACAGGTCTTCGGGTATTAATCTCATTTTGACTTTGACACCTTCCAATAAAGTTACAATGTGATTTATGTCAAAAAGGCAAAGTGAATCGGTGACAGCAGTATTTCCATTAAAAACACTTTTATTTCACGGCAAAAATCTACCTACGCAACGCAATATACCGTATATTCCGTTGCGTAGGTAGATTTTTGCCGTCAATTATATTATGGTAAAGATGCCCAAAATACTCGCAAGGATTATAGAGCTTTGACACACCGGCAAACTAACCAGAAATTGGCAATCGCCCATAAAACCTATTTATTTAGGTGACGCCTGGTAATGCCGGATAAACTAATAATAGTTTATATAATCTTATAAACACGAATAACTAGACATAGGTGATACTGGAGCATGCTGCCAGAATCTTACGAGATTAGTAGACATTTAAAGTTTTATATCCATATCGGGTTGTATACATCACATAAATATAATAGCTTGCATTTGTCTATCTGTAAGGTATGTGTATCACTTGTAGTACACGATTTACTACATAATCGTGCCATTGCACATTAATATCGGGAAGAGGAAGCACAAAATGGTTTAGAAGTCTGCGAGTCTCAACCTATCAACACAACAGGCAGGACTCAAGAGTTCAGTACTGCAAAATAAAATTTTGCTAGTAGATCTACTGTATTACATCGTAAAACACGATGTACATTCTGAAGTTGTTCCAAATTGTATCATATTAAACAAAGGCACAGTTCGTCTTCCTTTCCAAATTGTTTTAATTATTTAATTAATCATAGTTCTGCGGTCTATGGTACCTTGACTTTCAAAAAATCGCAAGTTTGGCCATGAATCGAGAGGTAAACCGATTATATATCACGCAGTAGTTAAATGCACTCAGTCCCACAACTGCAGGTGTCGATATCGCTACAGTTGGCTGAAAACATTGTTGGAAATCATTTTAAAATTGTAGAAGTCTTAGCGTTTAGTGATCATTGTGGTTAAAATGTTCAATTTGAAGATTTACACCTTAATAATGAAACATCATAAGAACCAACTAATCCTCCTCACAATTCTTACCAGTATTTCAAAATATAAAAATATATTGCCAAAATCTAAAAATATGCATGCGACAAAGACTGGCGAAAAATTGCTAGAGCCAAAACCAAAGTTACACAGCTAAACATAATTTAGATGACAGCTAGACGATTGACCTTGAAGTTCGTTTGAAACTGGCCCCTACCGGAACCCAAGAATTACATTATTAGTTATTCCTCTTAGTGTTCAATCAAGACTGTTTTTACCGACATCGCTATGTTTTTGTTATCCATGTTTGGCCAATGAACCGTGGCTGTGATATCATCCGTGAACGTTGAGATTATTTGAGTAGGCCGTAGTACCTAATGGAGAACTACGAGTTCGCAGTCTTTTTGAAAAAAGCACGAAAGATTTGGTGATTTCAAAAGGAAATAGCAGACTAACGTAACACTAGATGCAGATCAAAATATTCCAAACCATACAAAATTCGCTCATGAATCATAATACCAAACGCCAAGCTCGAAAGTATCAGAATTCAGATAGCCACCCTTACATGATGCTCAGCGTACGTTTTCGATGATAGAGCATTTTACAAGAGGGCGCTGCATGCTTATACCGAGTGCTGCATCAGCATCTTGTAGTGCAGTGCGCAGGCGTGCCAGCAACTACCTTGACCTTACCCTCGCCCAACCCCTCGCACCCGCACCCCCAGGGGGAGGCTTGTTGGTAAGTGGAGGGTACTAAGCTATAGGGCAGTGACACATACCCAAGTCGATATTAAAGTCTTTGTTATAGTTTTAAGGAATTGAATAAAGCAGGAGTCGGCAGTGCCTTGTGTTTTTGGGACTGAGAATAGCGGTAGGCTAGATAAAATCACAACGTCGGCAGTAGAAGAAATGGTCGTTCGACAAGGTCATAAAGAAATCGATTTACAAGAACTTTTCCCTAATGAATAAACTATGAACTGAAGTATTACAGTGAGTCACCAAAACAATAAAATGGTGCGAATAAAACATTGCTTGCTAAAACGGATTGTCCCTTATATTAGGCGGCGCGCGGCGTCTCAAAATAACTGACATAACGCCCATGTTACGTTTTTACCGACGAGGTAAACAAATCGATGGGTAAGGGGTATCACAAGGACGTCTCAGTGTTACGAGATATTGGCCAAAAGTTGGCGAGTTTGAACGAACTCATAAATCTCGCTTGTTTCCATCGAAAGCATCCGGATTCGGACGGAAGTTTTAATAAGATTACCCGAAGTAGAACAAACAATAGTGGTAGTGTTGAAGGCTACTACTAGTTATTTATGTCTAGAATCGTATGAACTTCAGGCATCTTGTTTTTGTGCTAGACACGTGTCGAGTGTCTGACTGTAGAACCAAACAGTCTAGGCGATGTGTTTTCACACTGAAATGCGTCGTAAGCATGACCCAGATTAAACCTGAGCTAGGTTATGGCTTTATATTTAGTTCTCTTTTAGTTACTTAGGTTTTTATGCATCGTTTTGCAAAATATGTTAGCTCAGAACGAACATGTAAATTAAGGCTCCATATGCAGTTAGTCACAAAGAATACAGATTGTCGTTTGTAGGGACGCTGCTATCGAATCCTGTATTGGACCACCTTGATCTTTAGAATCTGCTTAATATAAAATTACAGATCCCTTCACTTTTAACATTAATACAGTGGTCATTAAAATGTTTGGTTCACAAGACATGTATAACGGCGAAAAGATTCGACCATGCAGGTTTCGCAGAAAAAATAGACCACATATTTGTGTACTATATGACATTACTATATACATTACTTTACGGGATTCTTGTAAATTTATATAAGAGAGGCACCCACAAAAACCACATAAAATTAACGATTGCCGCATAAACGTTGTAACTAGCTCTGTGTGTACAAACACTAAAATCGTGATTTAGTTTTCATCCGCGAATGGAACAAGGTCACTTTTTTCCATTACAATAATAAATAGCTGTTTTTTCTATTACATAGAAAATAACGATTATCTCCAACCAGATTTATATTTTGAAATAGGCACAGATCTTATTTGAGAAGAGTTATAGAACTTTCGGTAAGCAGACGACAATTTTACGAGAATAATATTGGGCTACGATGTTTTGGTTAACGAACCCGATCTAAATATATTCTGATAGGATGCCAGCAGTAGAACTATTGGATACAAAACAAGAGCACTAGCAGTTTATTTAGAAACACCGTGAAAAAGTTCCGGACCAACAAATTAATACATTGATGAAGAAAATGTAAACATTCCGTAATTAGAAATGTTATTTTGAATGTCTGTGTTCTGTTTCAAGGAGTTTCCGAAGTATTGCTGAACGAAGAGATGGTTAATAGTTACTTGTTTTACAATTACATAATATGATGATTATGATCAATAAAGTTTTTTACTTACAAGATCACAATATGGGAAAGACAATCATCTACGAAGTTCCGAACTTACTAAATTCTTTTCGACTTACGATTGAGCTTTGACGGTTGTCTGTTACATATGGGTGTATATTTATTTCAAAGCTTCGCTTAGAAAAAGAGCATTCTGATAAATGATGACTGATGATAACATGCGAATGCACTCAAGCCATCGATCTTTAATATGGCGACATAAACAAGATTGTCAAGAACACTGAACATTGATTAACACAAGACATTTTTTTGAAATTTTCTAATTTTTCGGGAGAAAGAAAAAGTTACATAGATAGCGAGAAGATTGATATAATATGGAATGAATGTTTGAGATTTCGACAGCTACGTAAATCTAGTAGTAAACGATGACGCAAACGCAATAACTCCTTCAACAGATCAAACGTTGGACACCCGACAAGTCAAACAGCCAACGTTTGGTCAAATATTACGTCTGTATTCAGTACGAGGATTACCCCATCACAAGCGGTTTTTACAGGCATGGAACTTTCCGACTCTTGGTATACAAACTACAGTGAGTTTCCATTGGAAGTACGCTCTCGCTCGTGTAGTCAAAGAGAAATGTTTTCATGATGGAGAAATAAACAGCTTTTGAAACTGCTACTGGATGATTTTGGAGTTTGTGTTCTTTTTTATAATGTTAACTTCGTACTTTTTATTAGATCTGCTTTGCTTTTTCCCTTTACCGTTTTCGTTTCAGGTATAGGATATTCGCTCTCCAAGTTACTTTATTACTCAAAAGCGTTATACCTGTATGAAATCTATATAAATAAAAATGAATTGCTGTTCGTTAGTCTGGCTAAAACTCGAGAACGGCTTGACCGATTTGAATAATTCCTTTTTTATTTTGTTATGCCGAATACAGGGAAGGTTTAAAAAAAATAGGTAGGTAGGTACGGTAGGTAAGTAGGATAGGTAGGTAGGGTAGGTAGGTAGAGTAGGTAGGGTAGGTAGGTAGGGTAGGTAGGTAGGTAGGGTGGGTAGGTAGGTAGGGTAGGTAGGTAGGGTAGGTAGGTAGGGTAGGTAGGTAGGGTAGGTAGGTAGGGTAGGTAGGTAGGGTAGGTAGGTAGGGTAGGTAGGTAGGGTAGGTAGGTAGGGTAGGTAGGTAGGGTAGGTAGGTAGGGTAGGTAGGTAGGGTAGGTAGGTAGGGTAGGTAGGTAGGGTAGGTAGGTAGGGTAGGTAGGTAGGGTAGGTAGGTAGGGTAGGTAGGTAGGGTAGGTAGGTAGGGTAGGTAGGTAGGGTAGGTAGGTAGGGTAGGTAGGTAGGGTAGGTAGGTAGGGTAGGTAGGTAGGGTAGGTAGGTAGGGTAGGTAGGTAGGGTAGGTAGGTAGGGTAGGTAGGTAGGGTAGGTAGGTAGGGTAGGTAGGTAGGGTAGGTAGGTAGGGTAGGTAGGTAGGGTAGGTAGGTAGGGTAGGTAGGTAGGGTAGGTAGGTAGGGTAGGTAGGTAGGGTAGGTAGGTAGGGTAGGTAGGTAGGGTAGGTAGGTAGGGTAGGTAGGTAGGGTAGGTAGGTAGGGTAGGTAGGTAGGGTAGGTAGGTAGGGTAGGTAGGTAGGGTAGGTAGGTAGGGTAGGTAGGTAGGGTAGGTAGGTAGGGTAGGTAGGTAGGGTAGGTAGGTAGGGTAGGTAGGTAGGGTAGGTAGGTAGGGTAGGTAGGTAGGGTAGGTAGGTAGGACGGGTAGGTAGGTAGGACGGGTAGGTAGGTAGGGTAGGTAGGTAGGTAGGGTAGGTATGTAGGGTAGGTGGGGTAGGTAGGGTAGGTAGGGTAGGGTAGTCGAAATATTATTTAATTGCATTATGTGACGCAAACGAAGTTGCACGGGTCAACTAGTGTTATATATAGTTCAATTTATAATTAGGAAACAAGTCTCTGACAATATAGTAAATTAGGTAATATTTTGGGCAAACACTCAAAAGGTACATCTGTTTACTCGTCACGATGACGTCAAACATAGTGTGATTACAACAATTTTACGTCAAACGACTTTCCCGCAGCGTTTCCACCAAAATAACGTTTGGATTGGACCAGGGGTATACAACCTACAACTGGCAAATTTCATGTAAATTTATCTGTTTGAGAGAAAAAAAATGGTTGCTTTCCCCTGATTTAGAGCCAGTGCGGCTGTACTGATAAATTTTGAATTAAAGCCAATTTTAATGATAGTCGCGTGAGTAGGGGAAACTTAATTTCAGGGTGACTTGATAATATTTCATAATCTGTTTTGTGTTTTGTTTGATACTTCGTTATTAGTTTCCGGTAAATGCTTTCACGTTATTTTCATTACTTAGGAGTTACGTAGTTTTTATTTTCCTTTCCTTGGCTTTGTGATTGAGGAATATCTTTGGTCGATGATTATATTAGGGAAGTTTTCAAATGATAGTTCTTCCTTAACCAAGCATACATTCATTCATCTACTAGAGCTAATGCCAGCTATAACATATTCCGGGATTACCAAGCCGCCTGCCAAACGTGGTCGTATTGATATTGCCAAAACATTTCAGACACCCCCAGCTCATTCGGTGTCGGTATCTAGACAAGACAAATGTAGTCAACAGTGGATGTTTCCGTACTAATATTATGAAAAAGTGGCCAAACAGTCAATCGTAACTAGTGAAGAGACACAACATGAGGCATGAATGGGGAGAATGTCACCGAGAGTCAAGTTAAAAATTTATTAGAAATGTCAAACGAATTGTTTTTTGTCAAATACTAGTCAACGCGCACCAGCTTCTCCCGTGACGGATGTCCATACGTGCTTTCAACCTCTATTTCACCCGCTTAGGGGTTCCAAAATCCTTTCATAGTGGATGCCTACATCATAATAGCTAACTGTATTCCAAATCATAGATCCACGTCTAGTGGTTTGAGCTGTGCGTTGATAGCCAGTCAGGACAAACGATTTCATAAGTATAGAATAGAAGGTAGCTAAAATACATCTAAAGCTAACAATCCTTGCCCTATATTATAATCGCAAGTTTTATACAGCACGCCAGTTAATCTAAATAAAATATGACATACTCAACAAGACACGTGCTGCCGCAAGTGGAAGCGATTAACAATTAGCATTGTTTACTATCAAACACAATATAGTGAACTGAATACGGCACTATTGTTGTCATAAAAATAATACGTGCTTTAATATTATTGCGGTTGTATGTTCTTTGTTTGATAGGGTTAATACAAGCTTGTTAATGTTTGGATCAGAAGGAATTAGCTCCATAGGTAGTTTTGTTTCAATTCAATGACAAATTGATACGGCTACGGCACTGTTAGAAAGAGATACCGCGGCCCTGGAACACAAAGGGCAAGGAAGGAACAAGGATGGGTCAGTACAAGTGTGACACTCCCTTCCGCTCTGCGGGAGAAGTCATTTGATGATTTCCCATCCGAAACAAAAACAAAAAACCAATTTGTTATAAGCAAATCATCGGGATAATAAAATGGCACAAAAGAGGGAACATGATGAGAGGAACTACACGTCCTGTAATGGATTGAAGAACAATGACAATAATGACGATGATTTCAAATAAACCAAGCCTCATTTCATTCCTTGTAAGAATTTAAGAGGTAAGTTAACAAATTAGAACTTGATAGAACCCGCGGTGCGAATCGAATGGAGTTTCTATTACACGAAGGACTATAATGTCGAAACTGATGAAGATCTTTGTTTAATGCTCTAGCTTATAATAACTGCATAGATACAAGGATACCGTTGACGTAGGTCACGTACATCACCAGAATAGCCCATTTGAATAGTTCTAAACAAGTAGTTAATTGAAAACCATTGGTGGAGTTTCAGTGTCAGACGTCGGAAATGCGTACGTTGATTAATTTACAGGTGATATATTAAAAAGCTGCCTGTAGTCTAATTGTTTGCTTGAGAAAGATGCTCTTTGTTTAAGAATTGGGTTTACACCATCATTAATCTTAAAATACAAAAGACCGTCTTAATTCTTTCTGTATCCAATGCAGCTAAGCTCACATAAAAAAAAAAATATTTTCAACTAGAAGAGTAAGACTTTAGGATACCTGCCCCTTGATCTTATTCAATCTGCGAATCATTGCCTTAATCACATAAATATTCCATCACGACAAACATTTGTAATCGTATTGCTTCATTATCGAATCGAAGGGCTGCCGGCTGATCGGAAAATGTAACAGACAGAATAACCAAAGATTCTCTAGGAATCGTTAACAGAGCTTCAAACCCGGAACGTAATTCACATGAGCACAAGAAGCCTGTCACAGCTGAAGACATAAGACATAATGCATGCAAACACACGGTGGTGCTTTCACTCTCAGCGTCTGAGACTGTTGGCTTGACGCCTAGCTGCTTCAGAGCGACTCACACGCATCACTCGCCGACGTACATATACGTAATGCAGGCGAAATATTGAAGGTATGATGTGTATATATTGTAGGTGTTAATTAGTATGTTGTTGTAGCGTGACGGTTTGGACGGACGTGAGGGATTTGAGTATAGTCAATTTGCAAACAGAAATTGGTAAAGAAATACCACTTCAGTCAGGAAAAGAGTGATTTGAGATCCCATAAAGTTGATTTTGATAAAGCAATAATCCAGTGGGTACGCGTGCTCGTTTTAACGACATATAACGTACATAAATGAACTTTAAACCTTATCGCTTAGGTAGCGCCGCTTGTTGACCGCTAACAGGTCGACAATCAATACAAAGTTGCAGTTATACTCGTCGCCAAGTTATTTTGATGCCTTGACACGTCATCAACAGTCAATTGTTAGTCAAGTATCCGTCAAGTGAGAACATTTAATGGACACTGAACGGTTCAATAAATTTCAATGAGCACAATCTTGTGTCAATAAGTGCAGAAATCAGTCATGTGCAATAAGCAGCCTTGGTGCATAACAAAACCGCGTAAGTAGGTACGTACTTACTTGTTGCTATGCGTGGGACTTCACAATGTCTATACTAATATAAAGAGGAAAAGTTTGCATGTTTGGATGTAGGGGGTAATCTTCGGAACTACTGATCCGCTTCCGAAAATTCTGTCACAAATGGGGAAGCTACATTATCCCGAGTGTCATAGGCTATATTTAAAACGTTCCCGTGGGATAATTTCCGTCAATAACGCGAGCGAAGCCGCGGAGAAAAGCGTGTATTTTAATAACCTTGTAAATAATGCATTTAAATGTACTTACTTCTTTCTTTATTAAATTAGGTATAAAGGTTACTTCGAATGCGCAAACGCATCTCAGTGCGTTCACTTTTTGCAATTAACATATTTTGTAATAGCTGCGTGCAATGCCAATTACAAACGCGATTGGTCCCTTGTTCTTATATTTTCTGCTACATTTTTATAAAACGTGTTACATCACATCTAAGAATATGACATCGCGTGATGTGGTTTTTATAAAAGTGAGGAAAACAACTAGCGACGCCTTACGCATTCAACTAATATTTAATATTTCAATTGCACATAATTTTTGGCAATCGAAAAGGTTGAAGGCAGCTACAACGCTAGAGGTGAAATGTGTGTATTATTCATACATAATATGATTTAATTATAGAGAACACACGTGCTATGAATGACACTCTGAGTGTCTATGAGTTTATGACATGTCACAGCATTAGAAGCTTCGAAATTTAAACTCAAGAAAAAGACAAGATTAATGACCGTCGAACTTACAACAGTTATTAGTATCAAAGACTACAAGAGGCCTGAAGTGTAATTACAAATCATTATCATTGACACTGCGAAGCAACCGAGCGATAACCCACTGCCAAAAGTAGACGTGATAACATGACCCGACCGTGATACCGACTGACGTAGGGTTAAAAGTACGATTAAAATGTTGATCATTTGATTGGCGCGTGCCGCTTTGCCCTAAGTGATAAGAAAATTACATAATTAATAAGGCTACTGAAGGAAATTTGAAGATTTAAACATAACTGGCGAAATGTGGGTGCATCAGAGAAATAAGGCGTGATATTATATGTCATGATGGAAAGCAAGCAAGAAGCTGCATGTATGCCGAAGCTAATGAACCCTAGTACCAGATAACGATGTTTAAAATCAAAGTAGCTATGACTAAGTGCGTATACACTGGAGAAAAGTGTGTCACAGTAAAATAGCCGAGATAAGTTGCTTAACAAAGATAAAACTGGCAAACAACCTTTATTAACCAGTCGATAAGGTAAATAAAAAGAAATCACGGAATACGCTTCAGTGTGCCAAACGAGTCTTGGCCAAAAACCTACTGCTGTCTTGGTGATACTTTATTTTTTATCTTAAAAGAACATCTTCGTTGTACACTCGAAGAATTTACAGTAAAGGTTAAGCACGATGTAAATAAACTTAACCAAAACGTGCTTATGCTTAAGATTTTAATTCCTCGACCTTCATCATCATCATCATTTCAGTCGAAAGACGTCCACTGCTGGACAATTCAATAAAAATGTGTCGTCCATTTTTTTCTGGACAGAGATGGCCCAGCAGTGGGACGATACAGACTACAAATAATTACATTTTGTTTTACTTTTGTGAGCCAACCCTGAATATAAAGTACATGAATCAACACAGATGTTTTCACTACGAGCGATAGAAACCGTCATATCGTCATAATTAAATGAATGAAGACAATTATTGACAGTTATTACGAGTCAGTTCTTAGCAAAAAATACGACCGTCATCAAAAACTGCAAAGCTAAAAATAAGTTGCAAAACATGCTGTGAATAATTGTAGGCTTATCATTTATTTATAACTCAATCTATTTTAAAAGTTTTATTCACGGCGCTATTAATGCTTACATAGTGAACTTTATATACAGAAGCCAGTAGATAAAGCTACCCGAAACTGTCATATTTTCCCAACCAACCTTGAACCTAATGTTTTAGAGATAAAGTTGAAAATCTATTATAGAAATTTGACAAATTGTAGTAGCTTGATGTGCTCACACTACGTTTATTTATCGATATCGTTATGTGTTTTTTGAACATATTTTCCTCATTTCGGACATTAGCATAATTTTTGTATTCTTTGCTGAATTCGGCGACTTCGAAACAATAATGCCGCTAATTGGAAAAATGGAGACAAATTTTAAACCAGACATAATTTAAATGATTATTTTTACAATAATATCATCCAGGATTGCAGGGAAAGGGTATGCCACGTGTATTAATTAGAGTAGTAATTATTCTTAGTACAACAAAATCTATTTTAAACTAGCTGATGCCGGTTTCCTCACGATGTTTTCCTTCACCGTTTTTGAGAGCAGTAGTGATGAAATAAACTACACAAAGTAATGCGCCTGCCTGGGTTCGAACCCCACGGGTTACTGTATGAATATCATTATATTTTAGCCAATGTATACAAAAACTTGACGAATTGTATACTCAAACCATCCTCGAGAACTCATGGTGAAAACAGCATGAAAATCGGTGCAGTAGTTTTTGAGTTTATCTCGAACAGACAGATAGACGCGGCGGAGGACTTTGTTTTATTATATGTAATGATTAACCCACATAGGCTCAATTGCTGAAAAACATACTAATACCTAACAGCAAATTAAAATGATCACACGCATAAAAACATAAACTCACGCCTTTTTCGTATGAGGGTGGGTAGGCAGAAACTACAGTCACCTGCTTCGACACTTTTTTTCTTTATCCTTGCTCATGCGGCAGACGTGGCCAGTCCAGTCCCACTTTAACTAGGCTTTTTGAGCAACGTCAGTAATTTTTGTTTTGGAGCGCAGTGTGGTGTTGCGTACGTGGTTGGTTAGTGAATACTGCGCTCCATTGCATCCTCGTAGACGATGGAGGGACGAGCTGGATAAAACCAGCGACCAGTGGCCCACATTAGCCCTGGATCGAAACAACTGGAAGTCATGGGGAGAGGCCTTTGCCCAGCAGTGGGATGACGCAGGCTAACAGTATAAGTCTCAGTATCCATGCTCATGAATCGATTGGCGGCTACGATTCGCGCCTCAAACGGTTCAAGGTCACGGCCGGAGTTAGTGTCCTAGGTCGTCAAATTCGACCATAAATCATAATAAATGAACGGATACAACGACAATGCTCATTGCTCGGTCAATATTTGTTCACAGTTCGTACGTACGTCGTTCAGTGTCTGGTCCGTTCAATTGAGTTAATATAGGTGGGACTTGCAGAAAGAACATGTTGACATGCGCTCAGTATGATTAAGTATACATAAAGGATGAAAAAAGACTCTTTAACGAAGCCGAAAGGCACTTGTTCTCCCAGTTATTGCGATCATTTTTTTTGTTCTAGATCATACCTGGGAACCTTCTAGTTACGGAGATATTGGGGGTCAAAGTTCCAACTTTCTCACAAGTTTTTTTTTAAATACATTTTTTTAATGTAAGAATTTTACTTTAAACACCTCCACGACCCCCTTACTATTCAATCCATCCATTAGCACAATGTTTTGAGTGCGTTACATTGAATCCTACCGTTAAACGTGATTTTTCACCCTAAAAAGAGTCATTTCCCAAAAAAAAAAATCCTTAAAGTTACTTACTTTGATGTACATAATGCTTGGTTGACAGGTTCGTAAAGAGTCTGTTTACACCCTGTATGTAATAGTTTTGTGGACAACTGCAAAAAGGGTTGCACTGCATCCTCCGGTTTTTGAAAGAAGACGAGTAATTTTTTTTTAAATTTGTTTGGAATTATTGAAGATCTCTGAATATACAGTTCCATAATATATTAAACTAGCGACCCGCCCCGGCTTCGCACGGGTGCAATGTTATACTTCCTCTTGAATCACTCTATCTATTGCTGAAAACTGCATTAAAATCCGTTGCGTAGTTTAAAAGATCTAAGCGTACAATCAGCGGGAGCGACTTTGTTTTAATATACTACTATGTAAAGATTAACGAATGAATAGTTGATGCAATGCATATACAAATAGATTATTCCATGAAAATTGAGTAAAATACGAACAAACATAATGATACAAATGTAATCACAGAAATTGAAAATTAGGTAACAAAAGTCAAAACGGAACACGACACCTAACTAAATAATACGACTGTATCGATTTTCATGACTAATTTCCATTATTATCAATTTTCCGCAAAATTTTACGCTTGCTAACATTTTGAACATATTGTAAAACATTTATGATCCTTTGAGCATAATCAGTAATAAAGCTTGTAATAACAAATATTCAAACAAAACAAATATAATACACATTTCTTTTATTACAGTAAATAAATATCTTTCAGCATCAGGTGCTCATTTCCCGCGTAAACCGTGCGCTGACGAAGCGAATAAAATCAATAAAGTGCCAGTAAGCAAAGGTCTAGATGGGCTAAAAATAACTCGCAGGGGTAAGCAATGGTGGAGCTTCTAGGCTTGATCAATGATATTAAATGGAAAAGCGAACAACCATTTCAGTTGCCTTTCTTGCAAATTCTTTTAAATGAGGCTTGGAATCCAGTTTCTTTGCAGTACCTCAAGGGTCTCTAATGTGCATCCACATTATCATTCCTACGTTAGGTATTATGGCTTCTGCTATAAGTTGGGTAAATTAATTACCCTCTATCTTTCTAGTATTTAACCCTTCTTCACCCTCACTGACCTTGATCGAAGGACCTAGCCCTTTTCATTTATTTTGGTTTTCAGTCTAACAAGGTATGACTTAAATTTTGTCTGTTTCTCATACGGAGTGATTACTATACATACTTACATGGTCATTAAAGCCTGAAATTCTGAGTGTATTAAATGGCAAAAAAACTGGCCAAGTGCGAGTCGGACTCGCGCACGAAGGGTTCCGTACCATTATCAATACAAAATTAGACCGGTTTACGATTTATGACGTATTAAAAAAACTACTTACTAGATCTCGTTTAAACCAATTTTCGGTGGAAGTTTATAATGTAATGTATATCATTCTTATTTTAGAAATTACAGGGGGTCCCCCCCCTGTAATTTCACACATTTTACCACTTTGGAAGTGTCTCTCACGCAAATTATCCAGTTTAGAAAAAAATGATATTAGAAACCTCAATATCATTTTTGAAGACCTATCCATAGATACCCCACACGTACGGGTTTGATGAAAAAAAAAATGAGTTTCAGTTCTAAGTATGGGGAACCCCCAAAATTTATTGTTTTTTTTTCTATTTTTGTGTGAAAATCTTAATGCGGTTCACAAAATATATCTACTTACCAATTTTCAACAGAATAGTTCTTATAGTTTCGGAAGAAAGTGGCTGTGTCATACGGATGGACAGACAGACATGACGAATCCATAAGGGTTCCGTTTTTTGCCATTTGGCTACGGAACCCTAAAAAAGGAGGTGTCTGATGAGATTATGAGTAATAGAGAAGTATGGAAGAAGAAGACATGCTGCGCCTACCCCAAATATATTGGGATATAGGCAGGAGAATGATGATGATGTCTCTGAGTCAGTACGTAGGTATCTAGCTTTCTAAAAGCGAAAATCGCCTTATCACTTTCTCATACAGAATAAGCCACGCAAATCTATAGCAGCAGTCGATAATTCCATTCGAAGACACGTGTAACAGTGCAAACTATGTATAAAACATTCCTTTACTTAGTAAATAAACATAATAGTACCTATAAACAACAGACAACATGTTTTTAATAGCTAGAGGTGTGTATGCAATCAATTAGATGTGGCTATTTTATAACAAAGAAGATTTAAATTGATCGTCTATTACGTTGAAGTGAGACGAATCTGATAAGTACTGAATACTTGTGTTCATTCAAGGGGTTATTTAATTAACTTTATACTACATTGAATGGAATTATTCAGGGTTGAGCTAACAATGGCTGATGTATGCATGCCGTCGCTGGGACAGGTTTACTCAAACAGTGTCTGCGACTTTCCTCAAAAGGCCAGTATGGTTGCTACCCTGTATTTTGTTGCAACGGTTTTTTTTTTGTCTGGAGTTAAAAGAACCTGACCGCTTAGTTGGTTCGCCATTTTCTTTCAGAGTAATCAGAAAGGTAATAACGAGTCCATCAAAAAAATATTTAAAAATAATGTCGTTTTAAAGTGATTCCGATATTTTATTTTCAGAATAAACAATTTCATTTAAAAGAAATTCATAAATAGTCATAATATTTTAGAATTTCAGAAAATATAACTGCCAGACTGAAGATTTGGATCATAAGACGTTAAACTTTTAGAAAGGAACTCTGATTCAACTCAAAATCAGTCCATAACAAAAACATCTTGAACCGATGCGGCCAACTGAATAAGCGAATTAGATTTATTACCACATAAAGAACGTTTCGCTGCTTGCAAAATAAACCGGTATTGCCAAGGTCAAGGTCAGACTTGTCACAGAAACTGCGGCAGCAGTGACAGTGTTGTGTTGCTACGCTATTCTTGGCCAATTATGGCGAAGCCAAAAACGAATGATTGTAATTTTTGAAGTTCCTGACTTCCTGTAAGAGGTAGAGATTGCAATTTTTCGAGTTATTGTGCATCTATCTTGACCGCGGCTCTCGGACCAAATAAAAAACCAAGACGTAGCACTGCGAACAAAACAGTGAAGCATGCGCAAAACCACGCATCGCTTTGTGCATACACGCTCACACGCACACACTTAGATCAAACTACAATTAAACTACGCTCAAAAACTAAGCTCACAGTGCACACATGTTTACAAAACCGGCTTCACTTCACTGTTGACAGTGCTCTGTCTTAGTTTTTTATTTGGTCTGAGCCGCGGCTTGACTCGCGTGGAGGTCGAAATTTATCCGGTACAAGCGTACGTGCGGAATAAAGAAGTATTCTATGTTCTAAAACGGGTCATGCATATGCCCTATGGTAAGGTCTGGGTTAAATGTCTACGAAGTAGAAAAAACCTCGGCATTCTTGCTCCTTGTAATGTATTTTAATAAACTTATTCCATCACCAAGTAAATCCAGTTCTTATTTTGCGATTCCTATAACGCCGACACTAGTTAACCGACCTACACGCGCGAAAGTGGTGAGTAAGTGTGTGGTAAGCCCGCCACACTAGTCCCAAACCACTGCAACTCCAGAATCAACCACCACCACCACCACCAGAAAAGCACCGAGACAATGAAGCTGTACTAAGTCCCAGAGAAACAATTTAACTGTTTTGGATGATGGATCCCGCAACGCAGTCGCAGTAAAAAAAGGTTCGTCACTCAAAAAGTCTCTCCCCGTCGCAGAGGCCTTTTATAATAGGCAGATTATGCACCCCAAAAGGTTGACGCAGAATATTGCTACCTAACACAAAGTTATTACATGGAAAAATTACTTAACTTTACTGCTAATCGAAATACGATAGATATTATGTAATGTTGATTGATTACGATAAGGAATCAGTGACAGTGACCCGATGCCGCGTTCGACGACTATGAGTAATACCTACCTAATTTATTAATTTATTAATTATTTTTCCATAACAGAAACCTTTGTACTTGTGATGGTTTTTATGATAATTTTACCACGAATTTACGACGCGTTGACGGTACCATCGCGAACAATGGCGGTTGACCACTGTTTACCTAATAATATAAAGACTTCATAGATAATAATGCTACGAAGTTTGTGTATTATCTACGTGCTTGCCTACTTCGTTAGGCTTTATTGCTGAGGGTGAAAAGTGGTCAACCGGCGCTGTCCGCGATTGTACATTAATGGGCAAACCTACTCAAACATTGGCATTATGACTTAAATTATACATGGAGGTTAGCAAAGAATAAGTTACATTTGGTACCTGTTAACAATAGTAGATAGGTACGATAAGCCACTACATACCTTTTTTATGTACAAATAAATCATATGATGTAACAGTTTCAAAAATAAAGTGGCTATAAAGCATTTTATTGGTTTTCATTCATTTATGTTGTTACACTTTGTTATTTTTTTTTTTACTCTTTCATGACCGAGGAGATTGGGAAAACCTAGTTATTACCAGTTTAACTAGGCTGCAGACAGTTTTTTAAGCCATCTTAATAAATTATTTTAGAACCGTTCAAATAAGAAGTATCACTTTAATTTATAAAGTTTTGTTGAGAATTTATACGAGTTGTTCATTCAGTTTCATATATAGGTGCATATAAGTTGGTAGTTTACTTTTTCTTCAGATTTTATATGATTTAGTGACTTACCTCAGTACATAGGCGTCGACTTGCTCGCTCTGGGTGAAAGAGATGATCTCGCATCGTACAATCTTCAGCACATTCTCCCATTGTTGGCTGCAACAAAATTATATGTTCTAAACATTGTTTTTAAAATGAGTTAATCCAATTTATTAGAGTTTAGTACCTATGGTATTTTTCTATACGGTATGACCAAGAATCAACATTAAAATTCTTTTATTGGATAAAACTTCACATTACAGTGGAGCCTTTGCCCAGGAGTGGGAAAAAATCTTCAGAAACTAAATCAATGAAGCAAACATTGAAAAACAATGTATTTTGTTCTGGTTTTAAGCTGCAATGAATAAATTAAGATTTTATAAAGACTTAAGATTTGAGTGGGTACTTTCACTGCCCATTGTGAAAATTGAATGTGCATTATGTGCATTCAGCTTCGTGCTTTGACAAAGTAAACCTATAGTCTAGCAAATAATAGACAAAGTATTGTAAGAGCGCCTGAAAATAATCAGTATCTTGTATTATATTGATACTCAATGTAAAAACACAATAATTTCAAATAAAGCGCGCGTGCCGTGGCCCGGCCCAAAGACCGGACTCAAGCCAACCACGGCAGCGGGACGGTCCGTCGACATCCAATCGCCGAAACTATTGAAACAGCTGATTCCAGAATATTCCTCAACAACAAACTACAAAACTACACAATAAGCTTAAATAAAAATCATATTCCAGTTATTAACTAACAAGAAACTCCGAATTTTTCAACAGAAAAAGGTCCGCAGTTACTTCTCAAGATTTTAAATGTTTAGGTTATAGAAACACAACTTCTGCCGGTAACCTAAATACAAAGCGACTAATTACAAAATTATTTCCCACTACTGTACAGAAAGGACATGAATATCAGTCAAAGTAAGACTCACCGAGTGATTTTTCTCAAATCCGCATTTTTTGCCGGTGTAAACCAAATTTCGATGAGCTTTTCAACACCCTCGAAAAATTGGTCATTATTTTCACTACTAGATATTATTTCTGTTTCGGCCATGGCTATATCTTGTTATTTGTAGTTTAAAAGAGCAAAAGTATTTTATTGAATTTATTCCCACTGAGAACTTGGTGCACAACCGTTTGGATTTGACGTCGTAAGTTGACTGAATCTGAATGAAACGAAATTATTGGCAAAATGCGGGTGAAAGAAGAGATGGATGTATCAACATCTCTTTCTTTCAGAGCGAGCGAGCCGGCGCGTGTTTGCGTTCGGAAGCACTGATCAAGAATAAAATCGTAATCAGAACCTACTCTTTATATTATTTTTATTATCACTATGTATTGCCATTGCCAATGCTTTAAATATTTTAAGACCAAGCAGTATTATCTAGGGCATCAAAAACCGGCCATTTTTGGAACCGGTTTTTTTTCCGTTTCGGGTTTTAACCAAACCCGGGTACCCGGGTTTTTTGGGTATTTTCGGGTTTTTTCATTAATTGACAATATTTATTTCCTTTATTCATCCAAATACATAATCATTAACATTTTTGAATATTCAAATATATAACAATATAAAAAAATACATTTAAATAAAAAATAATAGCCCACTTATATTTGAAAAAAAAACTATTAAAAACTAAATTGATTACACTGAATATAAATTAAATTAAGTAACATAGATTAAATTAAATTAGAGTAGATATCCTTTTGCTCTATTTATTAATTAACAATTACAAAGGTATATTTTAATTACAATATTGACCAGGCGCTCGACCAAATAGCGGAAATCCTTAGGGAGGAAAGGAAGCGTTTTTCTCAAAATGCGGCGTACGGGCAGGAAGTTCAAACTTTCGGAGGAGACTCTGGAGTTAATGACGGAATGATGTGAAAACCCACCCATCACTTCAGCAGAACTACAGGCCCTCAACAAAACAATTAGAAAATTGGTACGACGCGATCTTCGATGCTACAGCATACGCTCAATAGATAAAGCGATTGAGCAAAACTGGGGGGTCGAATGTGTTCGTCTAATAACTTGAGAAGAACCACCTGACGAAGTTGACCAAATCTAAAGGGGATATCATCGTTTCCAAGCCGGAGATTCTATTCGGAAGTCAAAAACTTATACGGCCAGTTGTGCGCATCGCACGCATCTGGATCTGATCCCGAAAATGAGGATTCCAGAGCCTAAGGTAGCTCTCCTACCGTTTCACAGAAGACCTGTCAGAAGTCAGCCAAGATGAAATCACGGCTCTTAGACAGCTTAAGAATGGAAAAGCCCCTGGTGAGGATGGGATAACGACTGACGGATGACTTCTGAAAACGGTACGAAGTCCTCTATTAAGAGAGCTTCGAGAGCCTTTCAACTCAGTCCTGTTCTCTGGGCGAACTCCAGAAGCGTGGGGAAGGAGCGTGGTTG
The DNA here is from genome assembly GCA_950005105.1 of Lycophotia porphyrea. Classification (NCBI taxonomy): domain Eukaryota; kingdom Metazoa; phylum Arthropoda; class Insecta; order Lepidoptera; family Noctuidae; genus Lycophotia; species Lycophotia porphyrea. The sequence continues at coordinate 2,867,187 of OX465400.1, read as the reverse complement.
TTGTTTTCTTTAAAAAGGGGAACAAGACCATATTAAAGAATTACAGAACAATTTCGCTTCTTAGTGCCTGACCAGTCCTGGAGTCTCTGCAACGACGCCAAGTAGACTGGCGTCTGTCTGCGTGGAGTCTTTATAAAAACGCCATAATGACCATCCAAACTCAGAACCAGTAAACAGAGCATATCCCATTGCGTCGCGGGGTGAGGCAAGGGGTCGTAATTCCCCCGAAATTGTTCACCAATGCACTGGAGGATGTGTTTAAGACACCCAACTGGGAAGGGCGTCGCATTAACATCAACGGCGAGTACATCTCACACTTGAGTTTTACTAATGACATCGTCATACTGGCTGAATCGCTGCACGACTTGTAGCAGATGCTGGTTGGCCTAGTAGATTTTTCAATACGCATTGGTCTCAGGGTGAACTTGGACCAAACCCAGATTATATTCAACAAACACGTCACCCTAGGACCTATTGTCGTCAATGGTGGTCCTCTCAAGGTTGTTCTAGAGTAAATTTACCTCGTGTAAACTGCAGTTTGGTAAGAAGATCTTTGAGAGGAAGGGTACCAGAAGAATCCAGCTAGGTTGGGCAGCATTTGGGAAACTTCGTTGGGTCTTCTCGTCAACAGCATAAAAACTAAGGTCTTTAATGAGTGCGTCCTATTTGTTATGACTTACGGGGATGAAACGTGGAGACTCATGGTACGGTTGGTCCATAAATTCTAGGTCGCTCAGCGAGCTACGGAGCGGGCTATGTTTGAAGGGAGACCCCTGAGGGTTCGCATTCGGAACGAGGTGATCCGATACTTTTGTTTGTAAAAATATTTACAAATGTAAAATTATATCTCGGAAGAATAAATACACAATAAATTAAAAATATACAACGGGTATTTTCGAATGAGAATTTTACTAATTCCACAACCCAATGAACCCTGTAACGTATTAATGAGAATAAATTATATATTAGACTTAATTTATTTGTTTAAATGAATAAGTCGTGGGATATACAATTTAACTTACTTATATTTCTATGTTTTAAACGACCTACGACATGTTGTGTGTCTGATCTGCGAAATTCACAGATCAATAACGATCGATTTGAAAACGAAACTAAAGAACCGAAAAACCCGTTTTTTTTACAAAGCTAAAACCCGGGCATTCCCGGATATTTCAGAACCGGGAAAAAGCGGTTAGTATTATAGTTCTATAATTTATAGCAAGGAAAATCCCTTTAAAAGGATATGGAATATTTATCGGATTTTTCCAAAAGCAAAGTGGGTGTATCCGAATGTAGCAAACTTATTATAAAATTCATTCATAAAAAATTACATTCACACACACACATTTTTTATTCATTCACTTAAGATTTTCATATAAACTGCAATAAGGAAGTAGTATAAAGGACTGTATTTTTTTATACAATGCAGTCATAGATATTTTTCTGTTTGTTTAAGCAAATAATGGTTTATTGGCAACATCAGTCTGTTCTAAAGGTCAAACATTATTGTTATCATTCAAAGTTCAGATAACTCTTTAAGTAGAAGACAAAAAACTAACCTTTGGTAAATGATATACACATTTTAATAGGACAATAATATTTTAATAGTCAAAAATTAACACAATAACTAGACAACAAAATAATTAAATAATTTGACTAAAATTCATCATAAATCCTCAAAAGCTGCAACTAATTTGTGTAAACGGCCATCATCAACTTTTTTTATTGTTCTAAACTTTGGTTTTAAAATTGGAATACTTGGTGGAGAATCAATTTCCTTTTCATCTTCATAGAAGTCTTCAATGTTTGGTTCGAGATCTTTCTTTAGTGATGTAATACTAGGCGATTTCCTATCCTTTTTACTTTTTAAATTCTCCACGCTTGCATTCAACTCTATGAGGTTATTGTATATTCTATCGTTGAACTGGAAGTTGAGCTTTTTTGTCATCTGTGAAATAGCAAAGAAAATATTGAATAAACGTTTCTAACTTTAGGTACTTAATGCCATGGTTAATTATAAATAAAAGGGTGTAATTGTTTTGCTTGTCCAATTTATCACAAACTTGCCCATGTATTATAATGATATGTACTTAATATTATCTAATTATTCAGATAAATATATATTTCAACATACTTTTGCACAAAGCTGTCCTCTGTCTACATTCAAATCCTCTGACGAAAGTGGAGGAGCGTTTAGTTTTTTTAAATCTGATAAATAAGTAGCTATTACTCCGCTTGAACACAAAGTTGGTTCACTTAGTTCATTCTCTTTATGCGAGGATCGTGGTGATTTTTTTGAAAACGAATTTGAAGACGAAGCAAAGTCATGTACGACTTGTTTTCGTGTCGATGGTTTCACTTTAGCTTCATAATTTCGAAGCAGTGTTTTCTTAATTTTTGAATCAGTAGCTTTGTTCATGGCTAAAATATAATTTATTGAAATACAACTCAAACAATTGTATTTGTTTACAAGAAATTCAAAACTATGCGACGACGTTATCTTTTCGTGACAGACAATGACTTTGACAATTGAATAGGGTTACCAACTTATTGCACTCAATTAACCCGACTCAAGATACAACAACGGACAACAATTTCTCGGTTGTTCTTAGGTATCAAACAAAAAATATCTGCCTAATAAAATATTACTAAGAAATGGAGTCTATAATCTTGTCTTAAGAGGGCTATAATAATTTTTCTTGCATTTGAGTGTTTGACTCTACTTTTAATGTGTGATAAATTATGGTTTATACACGATCACAAAATTAAAAGATACTGACCATTTTTGAAATTATACTTTTTATCTATGAATATATAATCCAAATTCAAAAACAAAAAGTTTTTAATAAGTAAGGTTACTATCTTACCTTGCTTGAAAAAAATAATGAGTCCATTTAAAAGTAAAATAATATTTTTAAACAATTGTTTTATGCAATGCTAAAAATCAATATAAGTCTCGGAACAGGCGGTTCCTAGCTTGTTTGGTCATGTTGATTTGTTCCTGGTATCCGAGGCATAACTGATTAGTAGATAGCTTTGTGCATAGCGTACTTCTCTAGACGCACACGTGCGCATCCGCTGCTGCATGTCGCCTAATTTACCTAAACTGTATTCTTTTATTTTGTAATAGCCCTCTTAAATTTTGAGATTTTTAGAGAAAACCACGTATGTTTGCTGTTTGTACTAGTATCGTTACTAATAGTAAAACTTGACACTATTCAAGGTTGAAGCGTACGGGTAACCCGCGAAATTAAAATTTGGTTACGGTTTTTGCAATTTGCAGGTCAGTGTCAGGTTGTATGTCAATGAAAAATGAGTCGCGCCAGTAACACGTGAGTGGTTACAGAATAAAAATCATGAAAATCATCAATATAATCGTCTAAGTTCATTCAACCTCTTTAAATGACTTTGTGAACGCCAGAGCATGAACGCACGCGCGTGCCCTCCACGCCAAGCCACAATTTCACCTACCATTTTGTCACATATTGGTGTCGTTTGGCGTACAGAGCACGCGCATGCGTGTCATGTATATGTGACAATGGGCAATGGCGTTCAAAAAGTTAAGTGATATTTCCATTCGGAACGTTTTGTCAGTTCTCAGAACGTTGACAGTTCGAGAACTTTACGTTTTCTTTTTTATCAACAACGACAACTAGTTGTTTATCTGTCATTTCTATGTATAGATTGCCTTTGATTTGTTTTTCTAAATAAATAATTCAATTTCTATTCTATTCTTTTTTTATTTAATAGCGAGCAAAGCCGATGTTGACTATTCTGCATATATCCAGTGAATTGCAAAAAAAAAAATTGCCGTTGGCCTCGTAACGTAACTTTTCGTAACGCATTCACCAGTTTCCACCCCAAGTCAAGCGTTCGCCTCGCCTGAACGCGTCGTAAGGCTTTCGTAACGCATTCGCCAGTTTACTCCCCAAGTCAAGAGTGCGTAAAGAAGTTTTAATTCAAAAACGAGTGTGCTTTAGACCACACGACTGAAGTAAAACTTCTTTAGCTCCATCTATACGTTCCGTTTTCCTTGCCCGAACGCGTCATAACGCATTAACCAGCTTACTCCCCAAGTCAAGCGAGCGTAAATAAGTTTTTTATTCAACAAGTGTGCATAAAAAAAAAACAATTAAAATGAAAAGATAAAACTACAACTGAAGTCACAAGTTAAATTCTTCGGTTGATACAATTGGATACAATGGTGCCGATTCCCTTGTTCACAAATTAAACTAAATTTAAGTTGACTGCATCTTTTTCTTTCTCTTTCATTAAGAAAAGGACAGAAGATAAATTTTAGTTTAGTCCTGTCAAATTAACCAGCGCCCGATTTCACTACACCCAACAAACAAACAAAATGGATAAAAAGTCATCTTGACAAGGCGCTCATAGCAGTGATAACGCTTAGGAGCATGTAGAGTGTTATTGCAAGCTGATGGCGTCGATGGTGCCGTCAAGAAATCGATGATAGTGGCGCTCACGGCCAATTGGAATGGGTTTTGACGCGCTAATAACGATTTTGACGGGAGTTTGGACGCACTCCTAGTTACTCATACTACGAGCCACGAATGTATCCAAAACTTCCCCTTTTCATGGGAAAGAAATTGGAGTCTTTTTTTTTTTCGTGATGAATCCCTTTGAAGAATGCATGATATCGTTCTGAGATAATTATTTCACCGAAATCTTGTGTTATAATTTAGTAAACCAAAAGAAGAAAACATTTTTTTAATTACGGTGTTTGGTTTTCAGAACGAACTATTCTCTATCAACGTCAGCTGCCAAAAAATTGACATTAATTGACAAAAGTCAGAAATTGGACTCGTCGACGATTTCAATTTTGCACCTTGATATCGGCGATATTTTATTTCTTACAACGTAAACTTTTGTAGATACATTGGCTGTAAACATTGGCGAAGCACTGATTTCGTTTTGCAGCAAGTTTACAGAAGAGAAATGTCAAACAAATGTATTGAATTTTCCGTAAGTATTTTGAGTTCTTGTTCTTGAGGAAAGTGAGACGTGCATTCTTTATTTATAAATTAAAATGCTTTGGCAGAACCCTGAGAACTTGCCGGTTGAGAAGTTGACGCTATCGGTGACGAATGCAGGCGTTGTGCAGGATATCAAAGCGTTGGTAAGTGCATGTTACAATTTGCAGCATAATATTGTGAAATAGCTGATACTGCTTGGTTAGTTGGGGAACACCCCTGTTCTAAAACTTATGCAGGATTGCGCCGACATCTTTGACATGTACATACCCTGTAGGCACTTGTAATGCAGGGACATTCCCAAGTTGTGTACATTACTTTGCCTTAATTGATGTGGCCTTGGTAAAGAGCACAGATAAATATAGTACTGTTATAAGCAGTAGAAATACTTATGTACCCCCTAGTTTAGTATCTAATGTAGACTTGAACATGATTCCTGCTTATGTGACTGATGGTGGTGGCTATAATATATCATTAAGTTAACTGTATGCTAATTATATACTTAGACATAGGACATTATTAGATTAAAGTATACTTTTGTATGAAGACAAAACAATATGAAGATGGAAATCAATTAGTTACCTATGGATATGGATAAATTTAACCACCTGAATCTATTATACAAACATTTTGATTAAGATCTCAATCATACTTAAAAAAACTGAATGTACTTTCACATAATTATAAATTAATGTAGCCATAGAGAGCAGAGCCAGCTATAGAGTATTCTAGCTTCCTCTTCTTCAATTCAGATCAATTAGGCTTAAATCCAGAGCCCAGGCTGCAACTGAAAACTTCCATACGTATCATTAGGGTTTCTCACCTAATGATAGATGGATTTAAAAAGAATTAAAAAACTTTAAAAATTTGATAGAAAAAAAATGTAATAAGTACAACTAAAAACATACATAATAATATAGTGTTCTAAAGAGTGGTTTAAATTATGATCACTAAAACGACCTGTCTTCTGAAGTACCTATTTATAATAATATCTATGTTAGGGGAACTCCCTGATTCTATGACTGAATAGTTTGAAATGCATATTGCAGCTATTGTAGTTCCCCTGAACATCTATGTTGCATACAAAATTGGTAATGGTTAGATAATTATCCAAAACTTCAAATAGTAAGATAACATCTTTGAATGTAAATATAATCATAATTTACATGTTATATTGGGCACAGGAAATAATTCACCCTTGTTTGTTTGGATCTAGAGGCATATTTATTAACCTAACTTGCATGATACCTAGCTCAATCTAGACAAATAAATAAAATAGAAGGGTGTATTTGTTTCAAAATACTTATAACAGAAAAACATAGTTTTTAATTTTTGTATGTCTGTTTGATCTGGCTATCTATCTCCAATATGGCTGAATCAATTCAGGACTTTTACTGGCAGATAACTGATGTTATAAGGAGTAACTTAAGGAGAAAAAAAATTAGGGTTCCATGCAAAAAATGAAAACGTGTGAAATTGTTAACAAAATCCGATTCAAATATGAAAGTAATATTTTTATAATAATTCAAGCAGACAACGGTCGCGGGAAACAGCTAGTTTGACAGTTTTTCCACTGCTAGGCCATCATAGGCATCTTTTTTCTCTTAGAGAGGAATTGTGTTGTAATGCACCACGTGGATTTAATGCGGATTGGTAAACATATGTCTTTTTCTTTTTAGCTGACACAATGGTTTCCACCACCATACCTACCTAATCATAACTATTTTTTAAAGGACCCATATTGGGTGGAGAAGCGTGAGCTGACGATATATGAGAGGCCTCCATCTGGCAGCACCATTGTGCTGGGTGCCGTCGACACATGGAAGGTCAAGATGGAAGGCTACCTGGAGGATGTCAAGTGGCTGCTAAGTTTAGAACATTATAGGTAAGTGCATTGCCTCTCTGTAGAAGGCTGAAACATAGGGAGGACTGAAAAGGGATGGGGGGAGGCGTTTGTTTTGCTGTTGAGTGTAAATCGACGTAATGTCATTCACAGTACGTCGATTTCGATCGAGCATTAAAAGTATTGTTATATTATTGTTTGGTGCTACGGAACCCTTTCTGCGCGAGTTCGACTCGCACTTGTAACTGGAACCTTGTGGGAATCTGTTGTTCTAAGGTTGAGCAAGACTATCCGCTCGTAATACAGTTTTATACTAGTACGAGGGGATAGGGCGAATCAGTCTAAAGACAGCCAAACCATCTTTCATTGTACTATTTCACATTCCATGATCTATCTATTTTGTGTTTATTATTAAGTTACTCTGTAAGGTTGTCTTAATTTCGTGAATAAATATGAATAAATAAATAAAATAAGTAAATTATATAATTGGCCGATTTTTATATGATCAAACTACATTCCCTACATTATTTGATTGTTTTAAAAATTCACTACAATTTAATAAGTCTGGACTAATGTCGAGTCTAATGAAAGCTAGATTATCTAGACATGTCCGGATGGATGATAACTCTATTTATACAAACTTTCTAAGTTCATTCAGCATTTTATTGGTGCAGGAAAACTGCAACTTCTTATTCTCTTATGTTCCAGGTTTTGGAGCACAATCCTGCACCACCCTCTATGCATGGACTCCCTCGTCTCTTTCCTACAAGAGGCTACACCCCCCTACATACCCCCTCACGAGAGCAGGGATGTTCAGAAGCTTTATGAGGACATACGGAAAGCTGTGCTCATCGTGTTCAGTAGACTGGTCACTAATAAGGAGAGTAAGGTATGGATGCACATTTCTACCGAAATAATACTGTTTTAATATTTCACGGTGTATAACTAAATATACACTGTCACTTACGACATTTTTAATTATTGAGTCAAATCGCGATCATGTCGCTTGGAACAGCGTCGAAATATCGGGACCTTACAGTAATTGAAAATTCAGGAAAATATCCCGTAACTGACAGTGTAATAGTTTTATCCAAATAATGCTTTTCCTATGAATAACCTGCTACAACTTACAAAAACTTCCTTTATCTACCTGTATCTTCATAGCCTATTGAACAAATTCTTTTAAAGAATATGCTATTGAGGACTATTTAGGTGTAGTATGCTGTGAGTTATTGAGGGTATTCTTCCAGGTATGAGAAAAGCCTAGTGAACAAGATCTTATTCAAACATTTTTAATAAAAAAAAACTACCTTTAATATTTCCTTTCGGCCGCCATTGCAACTGAGTTTCACAACCAGTTGTGGAAAAGGAACTTTTATTCTTTCTTGCCAACAAGTTGCGACAGAAGAATCTTTTTTTTTTATTCGCAACCAGTGGCCAACAAAGAATTTTTCAAAATCGCTAGTTGCAATAGAAGAATTTCATTTCTTCTTACGCTACCTATATGGTAATGTAGTCTAAAATATAATTATTTTTAGTGCAAATACTGATCCATAACTTTATTTCAATATAATGGACTGTTCCGTCACACCGTTTTTCACTAGATCACAGATCAGGTACTATTCCTTGTAGGTATATTGAAACAAAAAAATGTACTTAATATTAATAGTGTTCATTTATTTTAAACTTAGGATAACAATGTAAACATGCGCTCAGGACTCCGATTTCACTATAGTCCTCAATGCTTGGCCATAAAAGGTTACAGAAGCTATTCGTCGTCGTCAACTTATTGCAGTCCATTGCTGGAAATAGGCCTATCTACAATCATTCATAAAAATGTAAATCATTATATTATCATCATTATCAGCATTTACTCGTACTATGCAAAGTACTTCCAACCAACTATGGAACTACATAAGTTACATAACATCAAACAATAGTTTTCAGTCTAGAACAATAACCCTTTGTTCCAGTCACAATGGATGAGCAAGGAATACATGGCAGACTTAATATACAATAAGTTTATATTCACGATACCAATCATATGGGACCTCTGTCTGACGTATGGGGTTGACAACGGTCGACATGTGGGGCGGGTGCTGGACTGTGTGTTTGGGCTGCAGCCGAGGTATGAGGGCGACGCTGTGGCGGCTGTAGCGTTTGTTAAAGAGGTATGTACATCTTCATGTGATACCAATCATATGGGACCTCTGTCTTACGTATGGGGTTGACAACGGTCGACATGTGGGGTGGGTGCTGGACTGTGTATTTGGGCTGCAGCCGAAGTATGAGGGCGACGCTGTGGCGGCTGTAGCGTTTGTTAAAGAGGTATGTACATCATCATGTGATATCAATCATATGGGAGTATGTGTGTCACAAGCACGACTGATGAGCAGGTCCTAGGTTCGATTCCCAGTTTGGGAGTTATATGGGATTTTCCATCAGGAGTTTCTAAGTAGCAGCTACTACGGAGTCTGGATTTGTGCCTGGTTGATGGCTATAAACTCTCCCATTAATATTACATGATACTTAAACATAACTGCCGAAATGTAGGTGTACTATTACATACATCTCTACCTTACCTTTCAGAGATTACAGGTGTGATGTTATGTGTTAATTTTAATGACTATGAACTAAATATGTAATATTCCATTCCCCACAGGCCTTCAAATACATAATCCTACAAGTAAACAAAAACTACGACAGTGACTCGCCCCCGAACCTTCCAGAAACGTTTAAGGGCTTCAGCGAAATCCGACGTCCGTCCACCTCGAAGGCTCCAGACAAACTGACCTTCTATATGCTAAGGGACCTGGTGATACACCTGCTGGACACCAGCATGACCATGAGGCTATTCATTGAGGTGTACCCGAAGTGTGTGCCCATATTTAGGAAAACGAATTTTGTTATTAGGTGAGTGGGAATATATAGCTTTTAATTTTATTGTAGAGCGTGTATTGGCACGCGTAGTGTGGGACGACTCCAGTTAAGTGGATCGATGGCCTTTAAAAAAGTGGCCGGGTCAGACTGGGGGCGGAAGATGGAGGAGGGTGTTGTGGCCCAAGTTGGGAGACCTATGTCCAGCTGTGGACTGCACTGCCACAGGCTGATTGATTGTTTTATGGCCACTTTCCCCTGGAGTGTAGTGAGCCAGTTGTCAATATTAATATTTGAATTGGACCCTGGTTTGAATTTGATTAGTAAAATTATTACCACTTAAGAACTACTTAATACCTCTGAATGAATCTTGTTAGATAAAAAAATGACAAAACTAGACTATAAGGCTCGACAACCAACCACCAACCAATATGTATTAAACCCACGATGGTTTGTGTGATATGTTTACGTCTTGTAAATTTTGTAATATGTATACGGTATGTTTTGATCAACAAAAGATAAAAAAAAGTGTGTGTGTGTACTTATGTACACGCGTTAGAAGTTATACTTCTTTTTAAAAAAAATATCTGTCGCCTTATCTCAGCCAGCAGTAGATTAAAAATAAAAAACCTAGGCTTGTCAATATCTGACACTAAGCTAACTTCAGGGTGTATGTTGACTAGCTAACTTCATGCTGTTAAATTTAGGTGTCGGTGTGCGCACGCATCGTAAAAATTCACTCTCATCATTTTTCTCCATCGCGCCAAAAGAAGTATAACTTCAAAAAAAAAAAATATGGATTGCTGATCAAGGAATTTTCATGATATTCAATAACAAACCGTATAAAACAAAATGCATCATTTCATGGCATCATAAAATCCTTTGCTCCACTTCAAATCTCATTTAAACCCTTTTGTTTCAGTATAGTTCAACTCTACGAATACGGCATCCCTCTCTTGTATGAGAAGCTGGAGGAGACGGGCAACCAGACCAGTGTGACGTATACAGAGGTAGAGGGGTACATCGACACCGCTAGAGCTGAGCTTATCGATATCTTTAGAGAAATACTGGCCGCTTATAAGAGCGCTATCTTTAGTGAGGAGTGAGTATGTTACACTGATTGCTTGCTTATTGTATGAGGTACTTGCCTCATTTCTGACTCCACAAAAAACGGATTTAGTACATCATTCTGAGCCCCGCCACATAGAAATGTTACATTGGTTAATAAAAAAATAAACAGCTATTCCATAACTTTTGACCGAGTAGGTCTGGTTTACTGAATACGTGGTAACCCTTTTCGCGTCGGTGTCCCTTCTCCAACCCATATATATCAATTTGGATTTGAGTCTTGAAATATAATGAAACATTTGAACAGTTAAAAGCAAGTTCTTAATTATTTGCGATTTCTGAAATTGACTAATCATAAAGGGTGTAAACAGACTCTTAACGAAGCCGAATGGCACTTGTTCTCACCGTCACACAGTGGAACGAATGTATGGGAGCGGTTGGACGTAGACATGTCCGAAAAAAAAGAGTAAAATTATGCCAAACTAATGATGCCATCTTATTCGATTACTTAATGCCTTCATAACTTGTGGTGATGAATTTCTTCATAACTCCCATATTTCGGGAGTAATTTGAGAAAATGTGAAATTTTACTATGAAAATGAGTGTATCGAGCTCTCTCCCTCCTGATTCCGGGCTTCTTTCAAGTAGCGGTCTCTAATATCATAATGCTAATACTAAGAGCTATATTTAATACTAAGACACATAGTGCGCCAAATGTGCACTTTCTGGGATAAAGAGTGATGTTTATTTTATAACACAATTTTTTTATTTTTTGTTTATTTTGTTGATTAAAACCGTTTTTCTAAAGGTTTACCTTATTACAATAACATTTCTGAGCAGCCAATTAGAGAAGATATAAGCTAATTAGGATATATAATTAGGGACTTAAGGTTTACATATAAAACTGATGCACTAATGATTACTGATAAGAACATTGCTATTATTTAATTACTAAATGGCTCTTAATACACTAATTTAGCATGCATCATTTACTAATTATCACAATAACTAATTACCTTGCAATATTTAACAAAGGATACCTGGGATACCTGGATTTTATATAAATAGGTCACTATTAGTAACTTTAAAATCAGTGTTGATTTACACCTCGTTGTATCCAAGCTAATCTCGCAATGTATTTTCCAAATTTTAATACAAATCTTGATATTCACGTTGCTTTATGCGCACGCGCACATAAAGATTTACGCGACTTTAACTATTTGTTCAGTGTTTTAAAAGATAACAGTTGTGTTCAGTTATGTGAAAGTGCTGAAACAAGTTTAAAAGACTGGTGTCGTCGATTTTGCTACCGCATTTATGCAAAATGGACACAGTCTGGAAGAAGCACAGATAAGTTTCGGAAGAAACATGAGATTTGGCTACAGGCTGCAATTCAATGGCCGGAATTACAGAATGAAAATATGGAACCTTCTACAGAAAATATAAGTGACGTCATCGAGCCCATAATTTCTCCTGCTAAATCTGATGCTTCAACTTGTACACATCCTAGTCCTCGTAAATCTTTTGAGGACCTTAGTAACCGGCAAAAAAGAAGACGCACTGAAGATAGTCTTTCATGCAGCAGTAGCAGCGCTGAAATTATGTTTTCGGCCGAAAGGGCGCTTCAAAAGGTAGGACAAAGCGATACAGCTTATGTTATGAAATACTTGACGGAGAATCCAGAAGAGGCCTCAAAAATCAAAGCCTTCATTGAAGGTAAATCAATTCAGGTACGGGAAATATCCCCTTTGAAGGCATTGGCTCTTTATGTATCGATGAACTTATCGAAATGGCGCTATAACACTCTTCGGGATTTCAACACTCAAGAAGGAGCTCTTCAATACCCGAGTTACTACATGTTGGTTAAAGAAAAAATTAAGTGCTATCCGGCCAAAGAAGATCTCACAGTTACAGAGAGCTCTGCAAAAATCAAATTACAAGCCTTGATGGATTTAACCTCAAGAAGACTTATTAGGTCGTTAGAAACCCCTGTTGATCCCAATCAACAGCTCGTATTGACCAGCAAATGGGGTTTTGACGGATCATCTAGCCAAAGCATTTATCATCAAAGGACGAGTGAAGATGAGCAAATCGATCTTGCTAGTAATTTTATGATTAGTCTTGTACCACTGCGGCTCGTCTCAAAAGGTGTAACAATTTGGGAAAACGAGCGACCATCTTCCACTTCATTTTGCCGGCCAATATTGTTTAAGTTTATAAAGGAAACCAAAGAAAATGTGCAGAGAGAGATGGCTGAAATCGAAGCAGAGATTGAAGCCTTAACTCCATCCACCATCACTGATGGAATTAGTGTCAAACACCAACTGCTGTTGACAATGATTGATGGTAAAATTCATTCCATTATATCCGATACAGCAGCTTCAGTGTGTGACATATGCAAGGCTTGTCCTAAAGAAATGAATAATTTAGAGTTAATCAAAGATAAACACGCAAACGAGGACATGTATAAATATAGCTTAAGCACCCTTCACGCTTGGATTCGCTCAATGGAATGCTTATTACACATTTCCTACAAATTAGACATAAAATCATGGCAAGTAAGGGGTGATATAGCAAAAAGGCAAGTTGATGACAGGAAGAAAAGAGTTCAAGAGGCTGTAAGAAGAGAAACGGGCTTACTTCTCGATGTTGTGAAACAAGGCAGTGGATCCACCAACAATGGCAACTCGGCAAGGAGATTTTTTGAAAACTACACTAAATCTGCTGAACTGACCGGAATAGATGCTATGCTTTTAAGAAAAATCTGTGTGATCTTGCAGTGTATTTCATCAGGAGAGAAGATCAACGTAACTAAATTCCGAGAGTTCTGCTTTGATACTGCTAAGCTTTACGTGGAGTTATACCCATGGTATTATATGCCTTCTTCACTTCATAAAATTTTAATGCATGGGCCAGACATAGTTCAGAACATGTCAATTGTGCCCATTGGTTTTCTATCCGAAGAGGCATCTGAGGCTAGAAATAAAGATTTTAGAAAATATAGAGAGGGGCATTCTCGAAAGCATAGCAGTATCTCATGCAATGAAGATATTATGCACAATCTTTTACTGTCTTCTGATCCATTTGTTACAAGTATCCGTCCAAAAGGAAATAAGTTTGTAAAAAAATCTTCTTTTAAGGAATTTTATGAGCTTACGGATTCTGAGAAAAGTGATATCGAATTTGTTAACATAAATGATTTAGCGGACATCGATTCTGAATTTGAATTAATTGATGATGATGATGATGACGAAGATAATTAAATGATGTTATTGTTTTAAAATGTGTAACTTAGTAAATTAGAGCTTACATCTTAATTATTTATTGTACTTTTAATGAAACTAGGTAATTTATTATCAACTTACTTAAAAGTCATACTCTCATCAGTTCTTGTGAATATTTTTGTTAATATATATTTCTGTATATATATAATATATTTATAGACCTCTTAATAAGTCTGTCTGCGGTTTAAAGTAAATACAAATGGGGAAAAAACGTTTTTTTTTTTTAAATTTTCATTTCCTTTTATCCCAGAAAGTGCACATTTGGCGCACTATGTGTCTTAGTATTAAATATAGCTCTTAGTAATAGCATTACGATATTAGAGACCGGTACTTGAAACAAGCCCGGAATCAGGAGGGAGAGAGCTCGATACACTCATTTTCATAGTAAAATTTCACATTTTCTCAAATTACTCCCGAAATATGGGAGTTATGAAGAAATTCATCACCACAATTTATGAAGGCATTAAGTAATCGAATAAGATGGCATCATTAGTTTGTCATAATTTTACTCTTATTTTTCGGACATGTCTACGTCCAACCGCTCCCATACATTCGTTCCACTGTGCGTCATTGCGATAATTTTTTTGTTCTAGACCATACCTGGGAACCTTCTAGACAAGTTTTTTTTAAATACTTGTTTTTAATGTACGATTTTTACTTTAAATACCTCCAGGACCCCCTTACTATTAAATCCATCCATCAGCACAATGTTTTGAGTGCGTTTCATTGAGTCGTACTGTAAAACGGTGATCTTTCAGCCGAAAAAAAAAAGTCGTTTCCCAGCCCTAATTTTTGCGTAAAGTTACTTAGTTTGATGTACATAATGCTTGGTTGACGTCTTCGTGAAGAGTCTGTTTACACCCTGTATACTTACTTATACTTTAACCAGAAAAGGTATGCGCTTCGATAATTATGTTTCACGAATTAGCACGAAATTCGCGGTTCAGAGTATTTCATTCTTGTGTGTATCTATTTCCAAAGATAGTCGATAATTGCCGAAGTGCATAATTTTTTGTGGGAGATATAAGGGTGTACAAGCTAAGAAAAACTAAAAATATACTAAAACCGACTAGACGAAAAAGACTACCTGATTGACTAACTGAAAAAGACTACCTGACTACTAAACTGATTTGATAAAAAGTAGTAACCTACTTTTTATCAAATCAGTTTTCGAAGTCAGTGTCTGTAATTTTCTTTAAATTTTCAAGCTTTTTTTTTTGCTAGTCTTTTTCGTCTAGTCGGTTTTAGTATATTTTTAGTTTTTCTTTCATCGGTCTTCAATCATATTTTTAAAATCCTCGATCCACTTAACAAACACATTTCTTAACAAACTTCTTTAATTACTTCAGAGGCAGTATAGCGAACCATGTGGAAGACTACTTAGCTGTGATGATGGATGGCCTCTCAGAGAAGCTGCTCATCAAGGACTACCACTCCTGCTACCCCGTACACGACGACCTGGAGATGCTGCGGCAGGCCTACCCTGACATGTATCCTTTTTTTCGAAGAATCTTCTTTAAATGGAAGATTAATTTATTTATTCAGATGATGATGTGTTCGTACAAATGGGTATAATAGAGCAAGTCAACTTGCAATAATTATAACTTAACCATTAAATTTTCAATAATGCAATTTAAAATTACAAAACTGGGTTTATCTTTAGAGCTAGGTTTAATACATCAAATCATTAAAAAACTCTTTTTCTCGACCAAGATAAAGTTCTTATCCAAAAACTGTCGTCAAAACCAAGTATAAGTTATCAAGATTGATGAAGAACTTAAAAAATAAAATTCAAAACAAAATAACTGGCACGAAGGTTTGAGCTTGTATTAAAGTTAGATATATTTTTGCAATAAAACGGTTAACATTCGATACAAATAAAACCTGAACATAAACTCCAGAGACACAGTAAAGACTGACTTCATACTACAAGCAATTTATTCTAATTTGGACGAGCCAATCCCAGAGCTCAGCTCCCACATACCGCACGCACCGGAAATTCTAACCAATGGGCATGCAGAACTCACCCCCACCCCCACTCCAGACACGGAAATACCCGACCACGTTCGGGAAGAATCGTTGATCTCCGAAGTGAAGGATATACTACCACATTTAGGAGATGGGTTTATATTGAAATGTTTGCAACACTATGGGTTTAATGCGGAAAGAGTTATTAATAGTATATTGGAAGATAATTTGGCGCAGCCATTGAGAGGTAAGTTGCATTGTTTTTTTGTGGACTTTAAAGGAGTATAATATTGTTGTTGTAGCTGCATTACAAAAAAGTACTACAGTAACATTTATGACACAATTGAAGTACAAATTTGAAAATTCTGAATCGCTCTATTAAAGTTATCCGCGACTTAAGACTATCCGTCAACTGTCGCGCAGTAGCCGACCAGACACAACACCCGTCTGGTTGAAGGCTGGCTGGAGGATCCTCCCTTCTCTATGGGGGAGGAAGAACTTTACACGCTGTTCTTCACACTCCTATACTCAATATATAAATTGATTCACTGTTGGAGTTGAGAAATGAAGTTCTAACTGGGGTGTTATTGTTTTTTTTTTTTTTTAAATTCTTTAACTCGCAGTTTGTCCAACGGTCATGCTCTGGACTCAAATTTCAACGATTGCAAGTTTGATTTTGAATGATATAAAGGGATAGTAAGTGCCCTGTGCTGGCAATATGCTCGCCCCCTACACATGGGATTTAAACTATTAGATACACCTTTGACCTTTGACGGCACGGTTGGCGCAGTGGCTGAGCGGATTGACTGTGCGCTGCGTGTCGCGGTGTCGATCCCCGCACGGAACGAATATTTGTATGGCCTACAGATAGTTGTTCCGGGTCTGGCTGTTTGTGTATTGAGTTTAAATGTTTGTGAACGCACCCACGATACAGGAGAAATTCCTAGCGTGGGGCAACATTTTAAAATGAAAAAAAACACAGCATAACCCTTCGGGGATTACAAGCGTGATGTTATGTATGGTGTTTTTTTAAATATGTAGTAAATATCTTGAGTTTATGAAACCATAACAGTAAACTCAAACTTAAGACTTATGTAATTGAGTACTGTCGGTATCACTGCTTGAAGAGTACTGACTAACAACTTTATAACCATACATCTTGACGTTTACACGTTTCACAATTTTAATCATGATTTCTGAAAAACTTTAAACTACAGTACACAAGTTATTACTCCTTGTGAGTCGAAGTGCCGCATCATCCTTTTGTATTTTACCTTCAAAAGTTCCAATAATGGTCTAATTGGAATAAATATTTAAACTTTGAATAAAATGAAATGTAGTCCTCGTTTATAATATTACCATTTCGCATCAACATCCAGCCAAGTCTTACTATCACTAATTAAAACCAATTTCATGATATTTCCAGCACTAGACCATTCCCTCCCCATAATCCCCGAGGACCCGTTAGACTCCAAGTTCCTGGAGACCGGCATCGCACGCCTCAACGTGTTCGATGGCGACCAGTTCGACATCATGACGCGCGACGACGTTGACGTCAGCAAAATACACGTCGGCAAGAGACGGTCCAAGTACAGGGACCTGAACGATATGCTCGATGATAAGACTGAGGTTAAGCAGAGGGTGGATATTTATAGTAAATACAAGTGAGTATTTTATTTTGTCAAATTTGTTCAGTCATTATTATTCTCCAGCCCTTATCCTTACTTATTAGAAATTGGCGCAGCATGTCTTCTTCCAAACTCTATTACTCGTCATCTCAGCAGTCACCTCATTTCTAGCCATGATATGGCTCCTTTACACAGTCCATTTGTCTATCAGTATAATATTTTTTTTACAAGTGTTTAGATTTCTGTATTCGGTTTGGTTTAAGTCCCTTTAAGTAGGGACTTAAACCAAAAACATTAAAATAAAATATTGACTTTTTGATTTCAAGCTTGCGAATCTAATCGAGCGCGATTCATAGACTAATACTGCTTTCGAAAAATCTATCAATCGAACCAGCACGCGTAGCATGACCACCGTAACAGGTTTTGTCGACGGAAGGATAGACAATATGACAGATTGTGAAAAGAAATCTGTCATTTTGTCGATTCTTCCGTCGACAAAACCCGTTTCCCGTAGAACGCTCATATTTATTTATATATTGTTTTAACTGAAAGCAGAAAACTCACAGGTTTTGGGCTAAACATTTATAAGAAAATCGACTAAAACTCTTGCAATGTCTTGCATAAAATGTGCCATTGTTTGATTTTAAAGATATTAAAAAGGAATGTTTCAAAAGATAGGTTTCTGTTATACACAAACTAGTTTATGAAGGCGTTTATGGCAACAAAGTGTTAGTTATTTAATATTTTGACACATTTTTTGTCGTTCCAGTCTGGTATGCGACGAAGTAGACATGTACTCGGACGAGTACGACGACACGTACGACTCTGACGGCGTGACGCCTACGGCCGACGTGACAGAAGACGTGCGGCGACCCTTCGTCACGCCGCGAGCGCTCAGGACGCACGACAAGAGAGAGACTGAGGTGAGATTCATGCATAGTAGGCAATAATAACAATAGAAAGTGGCCAGAAGTGTTTATTTTTCTTGTTAGTGCTGATCAGAATAGATTAGAATGTTGGCGGTTCATTCTCGATTGTGTGTGTGCAACTTTAATATCTTGTTCTACATACTTTTCCCTTGCCTCCATTTTTCTCATATGGTTTTAGCATCTCAATCTCATTATAACTCCTCGGATAATAATTTATTTTTTTCCAGGAGGAATCTGACGACGAACCAGAACAGGAAGAGGCTCAGCCGAGCAGCAGCCGGACCAAGATGGACTTCTGCGTCAACCCTGAGGAGCTGCGCGCCCGGCGGGAGGCCGGCTACCTGGCGCGGCGGGGCAGGGGGGGGGCGCTCAGGCCTGCGCCGGCACCTAGGTCAGTAGATAATAAAGTCTTAAGAGGGCTAGCACATTTTTTCTTGTATTTGAGTGTTTTACTCGAGTTTTGATGTGTGATTATAGTTTATATATGGCCACAAAATTAAAAAAAAAAATTGCCCGAGAAATTTTGATTATTTTTCTCAGGAATGTTTTAAATAAATATTTCAATTGGTTTATGTACATGAGTAAAAACCTTGTCTCTGCAAAGGATGTTTCATAAAATTCTACTTTTGGGCATCTTTGATGCTTTGTTACATAAAAGTCATAATAATATTATATTATATACAAATGTCCATGGTACAATTGAGTATTGTACTTTAGAATGCTTAATTCATTTTTTTATTTTTATGTTTCATACAGAAATACACCAAAAAAAATCTGTAAAACAGAGAGATACTGACCTTTTTTCGTCCGTAATGATATTTTTTATCTAAGAAGATATAAACCAAATTCAAAGAAAAAATATTTAATAAGTAAGGTTACTATCTTACCTTGCTTGAAAAAAATAATTAGACCATTTAACAGTAAAATACTAGCTTAAAACAATTGTTTTATGCAATGCTAAAAATCAATATAAATCTCGGAACGGGCGGTCCTTAGCTTGTTTGGTCATGTTGGTTTGTTCCTGGTATCCAAGGCATAGCTGTTTGCACGTGTGCGTAGTATACCTCGCTAGACGCACACGTGCGCATCCACTGCCGCATGCCGTCTAATTTACCTAAACTGAATTATTTAATTTTGTGATAGCCCTCTTAAAGTTCTCTACCAGTATTATTTATTCATATGTATGTATATATATTACTAGGCCTCGTTGGTGTAGTCGCTCTAGTGGTCGCAAGCGCGACTACTGAGCAAGAAGTCTTAAGTTCGATTTCCAGGTTGGGCAAAGTGTTATTGGGTTTATTCATCAGAAATTCCTCAGTAGCTGCCACGGTGTGTGAATTTGTGCCCGGTTGATGGCAATAGACTGGCCCCTTCGTGGGACTTAAACATAATTGGCGATATGTGGGTGTGGTATGGTATGGGTATGGGTACACCTCTGCCTAATCCTTTGATTTTGAGCCATTCTTCAATTATAGTTAGCTAATGAGTCGGATTTTATACAGCGATCATAGAATACGGTTAAAAAGATGGAACATAAATATTCGTTAAATTATTTCCTAGAAAAACCACCTCATTTTAGGACGATTTCTAGTGTGCATTGGGTACGAAATCAAGGTAAAAACTTTTTTGGTGTCAATAGTGGAAGGTCTAAATTCCAAAGCATGTTGCATCCCCTAAAACGTTCGTTTTTGTTAGTGACCTTCGTTTTCTAATAATTTAATATTTTTCCAGGAACGTGGACGTAACAGGCAAGCCTAAAGGCCAGGGTCAAGAGAAAGACGTCCTACACAACAGAGATAAGAAGGAGAAGCACAAGTCTGCGCGAGCCAACCACAACCGTCGCTCCGGTGCGCAGTGGAAGCGCAGTCAGGGCATGATGCCTTCCTAGTACCGCCCTGTATACTCGGCCGGGCACACTCTGTATAGTGACGTGGGAGTTTGTGGATTATTTGGCAGTTGTTTTAGTATCGTAGACTTTTGGGTAGGTTTTGAGGCGTGAAAAACAACGATTTAGAATATTTACTATATAAAAAAGCTAACCATATGAAGGTTATCGAATATCCCAGAGAATGTTCAAGAAGCTAAAGTTGTTTTTTTTTAATTCGAATCGGATATCTGATGGTCTGTTCCGCTTACGAGCGCGCGAGTGTCAGAAGAAAATATTTTTATTTTCTAAGTCATATAATATTCTTGTTTTGTAAATCTATCAGACT
This sequence comes from Lycophotia porphyrea, assembly GCA_950005105.1. Classification (NCBI taxonomy): domain Eukaryota; kingdom Metazoa; phylum Arthropoda; class Insecta; order Lepidoptera; family Noctuidae; genus Lycophotia; species Lycophotia porphyrea. Next base: position 2,846,389 of record OX465400.1, on the reverse strand, counting down.
CATGCTTGTTTAAAGTTATTTTATTGCTTGATAAATTAAATATCCGTCTCTTCATTGCATAAAACAAACACATCCTCCTTTTAGACTCCACCGCAGTTGGGTAAAAATCAAGCATCATATTTTTTTTTTCACTAAACCAGCGAAATAGTCCACAAAAACTTTCATGTCATTAAAAAAACCCTATGAGCATTGTGGTAATAATAATTATGTCATAGACACTGTTAGCTATGTTTTAACTGTAGTGAAGATCTAGGAAAAAAATAATCTGAGAATTTGTCAAATTACCAAGTAACCAGTGATTCCATGACCAAATAGCAACGAATGTATGGAAACGGTAAAGAAACTAATATTTATAATTGCACATTGCTTTATAAAAAGACGATGAAGCGGTTGTGTTTTACAGTTAGCCATTTTGAATGGTAATACAATAGTCCTTTTACTGCTATTATGCGTCTCTGTCCAAATCACAGTATATCATGATCGCGAGCAGCTCGTGGCTGAATAATAACAGCCGCTCCGGTCGATCTTTAGGTTAAGCCGCGGTTGCCTAGGTTGGTCCATGGATGGGTAACCATCCATTACATAATGAGTTTCCTCGGAAAGCTGTTGGTCCCAGCTGTCATTTGTAGATGTTTGACAGTCGTTACAGGTAGTCAGTGGCCCGAGAGTCTGACAATCAGTCTTACCAAGAGGTATCGGATCATATTATCCCGAACTAACTGGGTTGTGGAGGTCAGATGCCTCGGCAGTCGTTCCATGTAAAATACTGGTATTCAGCTCAATCCGGTAAGACTGGAAGCCGACCCCAACATAGTTGGGCAAGGCTCAGCAGATGATTCAATTTTTGTCAAAATAATAGTGAACTTTATTGTCGTTATGATAAGGTGCTAGTTGGTTTGCTGGTACTGTCACGTCTGTCAAAATCATAGTGACCGTTATTCTTGTTACAATAAGGCTGTAATTTAGTTACTAAAATGTCTGTGAAAGGACTGAAAGGAACAATTCCGAAAGCGACTGGTGAAAACGGCAACAGTGTCGCCATCTATAAAAGCGTCTTCATAGAAAATCATCGTAGATTAGGAATGCTAAATAGCCTGTACCAACAAATTGTGTTGGGAAGTACTATTGAGTTCACTGAGGGTTCACTTTTCACCCTTATGCGCTAAGTAATAAGGTTGGAAACTGGTCGACCCTCAGTGAACTCAGTAGTATTTTCCATAGAATTTGTACCGTGACAGCCATTTTATTGTTTCTGTCAAATAGCTGCTAAAGAGATGGAGAAAATATATTTCTGTCTCGTTTACTCTCAATACTGGATCCAAAAAGTATGTCCTTGTCGATTGTTATTGATATTTAGTAATGTTTTTAAGGGGAAAGCGCCAGAGTAGCCTTTTTTTTCCGGATGGGAAATCATCAAATGAATGGGCAGAGCGGAAGGGAGTGTCAGACTTATACTGACTAAAACCCATCCATGTTCCTTCCTTGCCCTTTGTGTTCCAGGGCCGCGGTATGTTGAACAAAATATGATTCTGACTGTTTCATGACAACATTCAATGGGATTAAAATATGAACTTATATTGTTGTATTGATTGTTAATGATTATAACTCGATGATATAACCATTAACAATCAATACAACATTATTATAACTCGATGAAAATGATATTTTAATCAACATACAACCTGACACTGACCTGCAAATTGCAAAAAACGCAAGAAAATTTTAATTTACAATCGTAGACAGGTACAAGTATTATGGAATCCTGAAAGCTTATGGAGGATTCCATAATACTTGTACCTGTCTACGATTGGGTGACTGCTGCTGCAGTTTGCAGTTGCGGTCGACTTCGGAATTGTGCCTTTATTAGAATCTACGTAAAATAGAGATACTAATACAGTGCTGCAAGCTTCTTCTGGTGCTGGAATAACATTGACAGGAGAGCGCTGATGGTAAAACAATATTGACTACCTCGTTGGTCGCAACCGTGACTGCTGAGCATGAGCCTGGGTTTGATTCCCAGGTCAGGCAAAATGTGCTTGGGTTTTTCTATCAGGAATTTCTCAGTAGCAGTAGAATTGTGCCCAGTTGATGGCAATAGGCTCGCCTCCTATTACATAGGAATTAAACATAACTGGCGAAATGTGGATGTACTATTAAGTACGTCTCTGCCTAACCCTACGGGGATTACAGGCGTGATATTATGTTACGTAATTATTTGTTTGTTTACATGCAATATAATACTTCCGATCTAAAGATAGTTCCACAAAACTGTCCCAAAGTTTGCCGTGAAAATTGTATTGAAAAACCAAGATGGCCGCGTCACTAGCGAGTAAGTTCACTCGCCAAAATAACCTTGCAGCACAATCATCATACCAAATTGCCTTATTATCCGTTTCTGAAAGCTTTAGAAATGTCACATACAATAGAATTATGAAATAACTATAGGAAATATACCATAAACTGTAATATTAAATTATGTGTTCATAATACGTATCCAATAGTTATAATAAAAATTGTAACAAAACTGCAACTAACCATAGAGCCTTATTAACATAGACAGAAACAAGAAGCACTAGGTATACAGCATGTATCAGAAACGTATTTAAAACTTTAGATATGAAGCAGTAGTGGTTTATTCCTCATTGACAAAACAAGGGCAAAATTTAAATAAGTATAGTGAGAAATCCCTCCTAATATTGGTAAATCGTTAATAAGTTATTCGTACTTATTTATATCATAAATTATAAGAAGTAATTATGTTTCACATACAATGCTGACAGAATCTTTTGACGCTCGAATGGCCTTGGCAAAGGGCGCGGTTCGTATACATTCGTGAAATGTTTTGGGAAGGTAACTGGAATTTATGTCACTGTTATAGCTGGTTTCAAACAGCGTCATTGGTGGAAAATTTGTTGAGAGGGTAATGTGTGCACTCAGAATGCTGGCAACGTCGCAAATAGCTTTCAAATATTTCACGGTTTTAATAAATAAATCAATATTACTGAACGAATTTGTAAAATGTCTCTCTGTGTTGCATTAAAATAGCTCATTGATTATGAATTACAATAACCGTAATCGTGGCACATGATATTTTCGAAGTTTCAACACATAGTACAGTCTTATTTTTGCAATTCATAATCAATATTTAGCGCAATACAAATTCTTCAAATAACTTTATTCAGTAATATTTTTTTTCAATTATTTATCAAAACAGTGAAAAATGATGTTGCCAGGGTGCATTCAGAAAGCATCATGGCGTTTTATATTTCAAAAAAATAGCTTGACCTCGTCGGTCAAATTAAGACCTAGCTAAGGAAGCGCCATCTACAATGAGTTTCGACCGCTTCCCCATTCCTCAAAAGATTTTTGTGCAGCAATTTTCGCAATGGATTTTTTCGAAGTTTGTTTGATACAAAATTTATATTGATATATATCGTATCTATAAATACTGTATTAACGAAGACAACGTGATACAAACATGTGATTAGTTTAAACTAATGTGTAATATTGTGTATGATACTGTAACTTACTATAAATAGTGGTTTTGTTATTTATATTCAGAATGAAGTTGTATTTATTAATGCTTTGTTTTATTTCCAATCTTCATTTTGATCCATTCATAGAATGTTTCATAACCTCACGCCTAATTCCCATAGAGGTAATTACCACCAAGCTTTAACCAAGTATCAGTAGCTTTTTAAATACATAGTTACATACCTCTTCTTCTAACTAAGTAAGTGTGACTATCTAACAAAACTATCGTGATATATTATGTGACAGCGGAAAAACGCAAGCCAAATGTAGGAATAAGTAGAACATGGTGATAATCCCTAGACCCGCAAGTTTAGTCGCAGTTAGCTCACATATATTTAATTATATGTTTATGATGGTTTAAAGTCTACATTAAACCCTTGTTCAGTTAATGTCACCGATTCACTGCGTCGTTTATCTGTTGCTCAGACACAGAGGATGGATGTATGAGTATTGCGAGTAACTAACATGTACAATGTAAGTACTTGCCGCCAACGAAGTCGAGAACTGGAGATCCGTAAGCATTCTAAGATTATATAATATAAGTATATTTGCCACAGACCAGACGGTAGATGGTTTAAAAGGTGTTGGATTGGAGACCAGTTCCCCAAATAACGCCTAGGTAGCTCTAAAGGATAGTCAGGGGAGGAAGCTTGTTCATTCATAATACCACACTAATACTAAAGCCACTGCTCTTCAGCGCTAAGCTTACTTGACTTATCATTGTTTTCTATAAAGTGTAGGCGGCAAATGAACCGAGCTAACGTGGCAAATCTAATAAACCTACGTAGCAGTGAACGGATGACTTTATTTTCAAGAGAGACACATTCTATTTGGTACATAGAGGCTGATTTATTAAATCATGAATTTTTACACACACGTGTCATCAACACAACAAAAGTCATAGCCATTTTTCTTATAATAATATTCTATACAGAACCTTTGTAATATAATTGCAAATAAAATTCATGAAAGGAGAGGCGATTATAAACTGTCGGCAGTGAATAGTGGAGGTTGAATCGCGCGCGTGTCCAGAATAGCAATATCTCATCTTTGTGATACGCTTGCGGCGCTCAGGCGCAGATGTGGTGACGAGCGGAGCGATTTAGTTTTATAATTCTTTTGTTTGCATATGCCATTTGACCAAGTTCAACAGTTTGAGGGATTCAGTTAAATTGGAAGGAATCGGTCGTCTGACCAATTTCAGTAGTTTGAAGAATTTAATTGGAAGCAACTGTCATCTGTCTGACCAACTTCAGTCTGAGGGATTAAGAATTTCTATTACTATATCCAGTTTGTCACAGCCACCTTTTTAGTCAGTACAGTGGTCCATCTATCTGGGGGCGTCCCAGCCTGGGGATTATGTCCAGCAGTGGATTGCGATAGGCTCCGTTGATTGATTTGACTGAATTTCTGTAGTAGAATCCCCGGTCAAACTTTGGAATCAAACTTTCAGGGTTGCCGGTGAATCATAAAGGTTGCCATGTCAAAGGTAGGTATTTAACTTAACCAGGCGGAATTCCAGAGGGTGACACTTAATATGTTGTCCACTGGGTAACTTGTACTAGCAATTCATGACTACTTTTGTTAGTTTAGGCCTTACCTGTAAAAACAATTGTATGTGATAATGAACAACATAAAAAAAAAAAACTTGTTACTTGCGGGTGACCAAAATCTTACACTTGATCCCAGCAATCAGTCCCTAAAGTTTCTTTTGCAAATCATACTTGATAACAATCTATCCACCAAATAATCGCTATAATCCCACAACAACAAAAACAATGTCACATAACCTGAGAAATAGATATAAAAACAAACTTGAAGTCATCGCGTACGCACTAATTACGGTAGAAATCAGACTGAGACAATATTATTTGAAGGAGTTCATTTGTTCAATGGATTACCAGACGATATTAAAGAGTGCGATAACGTGAATACATTTAAAATTAGCTTAAGAAACATGTATGTACATTATAACTTCTAATACTCTGGAGGAATTGTATTTGTACCTGTATTATCATACTTATTACTTTGTATCTCATTATAAGTGGACTGTATGTTCTTATGAGAAATAAGTTTCTTTAAACCGAACAACATAACAAAATAAGTACATCAAAATCGTCACTAAGCTGCCACCCTAACCACAAAGCCTCGCCGCGCTCATAAAAGCGTCGTAAGCATAGCCCTACCTCCGCCATGATGTCTTCATGCAGCTACATAAAATTCGATGCGCCGACGACCCTGAGGTAGAGATATCGAGGTACCGTAGCCAATATTATGGTTCTTAGGCACCAACTTTAATGTAGAAACTATAGTATTTTGCACTGATTTTGTCCAGGAAAAATAAGATAGGTATGTCTTCAATTTTTAGATCGAGTCAGAAATTAAGAGTTCGTAGGAGAACCTGACTTATTAACACAACTTAACCTAGAAACTAGCTTTAAGACAGCTGGGGAGTTCGTCTCACCACAGAAGGTCGGGTCAGAAGTTTTTATTTTAACCTACATTGTGCTCATTGTAGGTTGATCGATTAAGCCGAAAGGTTTTCAGAAGTGGCAACCACGTACCGGAAGGTGCATCATAAGAAGGCTTCCTTCACAAGTTAGTATGATAACCCTGGTGAACACCGTAGGAATCCACTGAATCCAGCTACACCATTAAAATATCCAGTGACAGTCTCTAGTTTCTGATTTTCTATTTTTAAAGATTCGGCCAAAGAAGGCATCTTGTGGTCACTGTGAAACAACCATCGGATGCAATAATTCCATTCCAAAACATTTATTGGCGATTTGTAATTAGGAATCTATACAATTAGCTATTAAGTAACCAACTATTAAAAAAAAAAAATGCAATGGTGTAACGGAGGATCGAATGACCGTCAGTTAAAATTAACTTCTGACCTTCGCTTATACCGCTATTCATGTAAGCACGTTAAATGCATGCAAGTTGTGTTAAAGTAATAATCATTATTATGGCTATTAATGTCTTCTTAGAACTTTACCGCTACAATTAAAAGGCATGGCGGGATAATGCTGCAATCAAAGCGGCTCTATAGATGAGTGCTTTTGCAATGTATAGTTTTTTAATAGCATCCTATACAATGATAGAACACCTACTGTTAAACCTTCTGTTCCTCCACCTGTTCCGTGGTGGGTAATATGACAATACATTATACCAGCCTGTAGGTAAGTAGTAAGGCACAATCGTCTACACAAACTAGGAAAGAATAATCTCTACGAAATAGCATTGGTCATCAGTTTTCTCACTGCATAACAGCATCAACTGCATGCTTGACTTGATGCGTGATTTCAGATTACTAACTGCTTAGAATAATCCCAATATGTTGGCGTCGGCTTCTGATGTAGCTGAATACCAGAGCACACTTGAAAAGACTGCTGAATTAACTTTCCTCACCCAGCTACTATAACACGTTACCCCTTGGTAGATCTAACACTCGAAAGCCCTGGAAAATACCTACTCCTGTCCTTCCTAAAATTGACCATCTTTTCAATAGCTACAACCACCAAAACGCATTATGTATTCCACATCAAACATGGTGTGTTATAAAATAAATAAAATACATGAATGTCACTATAATGACAAGGCTCGAGTCCCAATGTGGCGCGTTTTATTATATTACCTGTAATAGGGGGCATTAGGGCGGGGCGGAAGGATTTAATAAGTGAGCGGCGCGCGCACGGCAAAATTGCGATGTTCGATGCGTACGCGCAACGCTCCAGGCGGTGATATGGGTGGGAAAGACAATTTTTCGATAGAAATCGTTTTAAAAGTTGAATAAATTCGTTTTGGATTGGTAATGTACATGATTTTTTTTAAGTAAGCACGTTGAAGTGGCTCTGGGATGGCTTTATTTTGTTAAGGGACCGATGGTCGATGGAGAAAAAGAGTCCTGGAGTTGAGACCGCGAATCGGCAAGCGTAAAAGATGGCTGTACTGGATGGGGTAGGTCGCAGGCAGGTTGCTATGGCGCGGTTTCGGATAGACCAATGTTCTACTGGAAAAGAGATAGGCTAAAGCTGGACGAAGTTCTCCATTTGGAGTAACCAGACAACAACAACAATCACATCAATTGGTGGAACTTTTTCCTGATGATCCTCTTTCGATAAGACTTTTTTTACACACAAAACCCTCAGTCACTGGTGCGAATAGATATAAATACCTAAGGACAAAAGAAAGTTGTACCTATCGTAAACTTTTGTTGATAACATCACACAGCATAACATCATGCCTATAATCCCCGAAGGGTTACGCAGAGGTGTACCTGTTAGTACACCGACATTTCAACAGTTATGTTTAAGTCCCATGTAATAGGGTGCGAGCCTACCTTAAAAAATAATTCAAATACAGTTCAGAAACATTAAGCTCCCACGTCCCTCCTTGAATAGTAGAAAAATATCAGTTTCTTACCGACAAGTGGCTTTCCCAGCTACACAGCATCCCATCCCTACTGACGTCGTGTGTAATTTATTTCCCATTCAGTGTACTTGGCTCGATTATTATTATTGTTCCTCGAACCGCGCCGGCGCACAATATATTATTTAACATTGTAGGAATATGTCGCTCCCCACAGTCTTCGCAAAGTTATTGTTTCATACAAATTGCTGGTGGGCAGTTTGTATATTTTGAGTTTCAACACCATTAGAGCTAGGTTTGGGAAAAGGTTTCAAAAGCTGTGAAAAACTCTTTAATTATTTTTTACCTTCTTTCTCATTAGAACTCATAACAGAACGAACGAGGAACGTCACGCCTGTCATTGCCCGAGAATTTAGGTAGAGATGTATCCACACATTTCGCCAAATAGGTTTAAGTCTCTTGTAATAGTCTAGCCACCAAACAGGCACAAATCTACTCCGGCCTTCCTGATTGAAAAATGTAATGACACTATAGTCCAGGAAAATTAATAAAATCAGGGGAAATAATTCGTGTAGTCTTGAAAATTGGTACAGTTATACCTTACGGTATCCAGATGAACATACTAAAAGTCCTCAAGGGTGGGGGGTGTGCTAAGGGTGGGGGGGGGGTGTTGAAGGTACCTTTTTTCAGGTTTTTGCTCATATCTCGAATATCTGTAGGAATAGCATTATGATTACTTCTAACAAAAATTTCTACATACAATTTCCTACATTTTTGGTCATATTTATTTTTGCTCTACGATCAATATTTATGTGGCTACAGGGTGTGTAAGTTTTAACAGAGAGATAAAAATAGACGATTTAAGAAAACAGCGATTTTTCAAAATTGTTAGGGTCTTCCTGAAGTCCTAGAAAGCTGAAATTTAGCATTTAGGCTAGTATTAGTACACAAACAACAAAAAAAATCTCGAACTTGGAATTTTTACCCCCAACCCCTTAAACTAGGGGATGGAAGTTTATATGAGACTTCCGCAAATTTGGTGCTAGAGGTCAGAAAATTGATATAGAGACTCCTTGTTATAAATAATTAAATATTTATTCAGGATTTTTGGAAAAAAAATAAAAGGCAAGAAAAAATTAACAAAAAAAAATAATCTTAAGCAACTTACATATTTATAGACCCTAACTTCACAAACTCTACACCTCTACAGCTCCTAAAATATTGAACGTAGAGCAAAAAAAAATTTTCTACATTACATTTATAGAAAATTTAATGTAGAAAATTTTATCAGGAGTACTCATAATGCTATTCCTATTGATATTCGAGATGTGAGCAAAAACCTGAAATAAGGTACCTTCAACCCCCCCCCCCTACACCCTCAGCACACCCCCCACCCTTGTGGACTTTTATGTTCATCTGGATACCGTAAGGTATAACTGTACCAATTTTCAAGACTACACGAATTATTTCCCCTGATTGCCCTTTTTCGGCTTAATTAGACCGGACTACTAACCGACCCCGAAATTGAATTGAGTACCTCAGCAGTAGTGCTAGCGGCCACCAGACTAATGGAGCGGAACGTAAGACCCATTTGAATTTAATCGAAAAAGGAACACAGTAGCTGGCACAACGGTAATGATATCCTATGAAGGGACGAAAATTACAGGATTCAAATTTTTGTATGCTTAAAAACCGAAAATTGACTCATCAAAAATACTTTTTCCTAGGTAACCGGAATCCGTCCAATCATTGCTCTTAATCTTGTGTGGCCGCAGTTCTATTTCACGGGATATTTAACTGAGAGGGACAGAGATATCTCAAGTGAGGTCAAAAAGGGACAGAGCATGAGTTATCTTCGCAGGGCAGGAAATGAGACATCAAAAGCCGTCGCCATCGACCGCGCCAATTAGATAGGCCTCAGCGATGTGCGGGATGTCGGAACACTTCTTGGAAATATACAAAAGATTATTTTGATGATGTAATTGTAGGTGGAGCACACATTTTTGAGAGATTACGAAAATAACGGGGAATAAAGGTCCCAAAAATTCACGTCGGAATGTCAAGATGGCGAATTGGCGGGAGCATCAGTAAATTTTTCAACTGTTTTGTAGAATTTTATACAAAAGGTGACGCCTATAATGCCTGGAGGGTTAAGGGAGCGGTGTAACCATAGCCCATCCACATTAACTGACATGTAATAGGAGCCTATTGCCATCCGGACACAAGACTGCGGGCTACTACCGAGAAATTCATGATAGAAAAACCCAATACCTAACACTTTACCCGACCAGGGAATCGAACTCAAGGTCCAGCACTAGCGATGACCACTAGACCTACCTGACCACTAGGCACAAGCTGTATTTACTTCGTGCAAGCAACTGACCTCATATTGCTAATTGCCGCATATCCCACACCAATTTCGCACTCAAAAACTTCTCAAGCCCTCTCAACCCAATTGAGCTACTGGTAATCCTATCCGGGTCATTATAACTCTGGGTCCTAATGTCAATTGTCGTCTGGCGCGCCGTCTGCTGCTCTATAATTATACAATCAAGAGTTATTGCGCTCTGCCCAATAGATACGGTCAAACAGTTGTTGCAACGTAGGAACATGAACCTACTGTTTTATTGCTGGCGTAAATCAATTGAATGTGACACTTGTGAGAATTTTGCTGAGAAAGGAGATAAGGGTTTGCTGCGACGGGTTATCGGTGTTTTGTTGTCTGACTGATTCATGACTCACATATTTTCATCCTGTGTGAAGGATGATATGGCAAGAAAAGAGGTGTTTGATGAGATGACGTGTAATAGAGAAGGATGGAAGACATGCTGCGGCCACCACGAGTAAAGTGGGATAAGGGCAGGAAAACTAAGAAAATCTTTTCATTAAATTCTATTTGTTTCCTATTCTTGATTCGCAGCAGAAGAAAATCAATTTCGACTTTTGATGGTAGTTTAACCGTATCCGTATTGACGGTATAACTGAACAAGTCAGTTTTTATTGTTAAGGTTAATAAGGCTAAAAATAAACTCTATGAACGTCAAGTGATACAAAAGAAAGCCTCCAAAAATATTTGGCCAGCTCGATTTCATAGCGTTTTAGGAAATCGAGCTGGCCAAATAGTTCTTACAGGCTTGGAATCGACCCTTTTTTTTTTTCGGATAGGAAATCATCCAATGACTTCTGCTCTGGGCACAGCGGAATGGAGTGTCCGACTTGTACTGACTAAAACCCATCCATGTTTCTTCCTTGCCCTTTGTGTTCCAAGGCCGCGGTATCTCCAAGGCCGCGGTTTCTTTGGAATCGACCCTAAAACACAAATCGGATAATAGCTTAGACCGTAATGTAATTCTTTATGCGTTTTTTTTCAACTTCTAGCGGCTTCACTATTCCACCATCCATATAAGCAGCTGAGGTGTCCGAGTGGTTAAGGAGTTGGACTCGAAATCCAATGGGTTCTGCCCGCACAGGTTCGAATCCTGTCCTCAGCGAATATAAGTTTTGCTAATTCTATGCAATTTTCCTGGGTTTTAACTTTCTTCTTGTATATTTAAGGCGCAAGCCGTTTTTTCGATACATGTCTTTTCTAGGGGTTCTATAACACACCAGGGGTTGTTCAGAGTTGTTTTGAGTTTGAGTTTGAGTTTGCCAATTCAAGCCGACTCGAATGAGTATGTCTCATCATTCCTCCCTAGCATATTTTATTATCATTATTATTATCTCTGGGTTTACCGTATTAATTTATTCAATAGTTTTGGTCAATAGGAAGTAGGACCCATATCCATTCACACATTTTACTATCAGAAAGTTCCCAGCGATGTACCGTTGACCCCGGCGGGGTATCGACCAGCTGTCTGGCACGTAGCCCGGTCTATAGCGCTGTCCGTAGCCCATAGCTCGCACTACACGTACAGTACTCCCGTCCGACGGGCTATATGCAATAATTTAGGATGATTATCCTAACTGTTGAGTATAGGGTTGCCAGATTTGGAAAAAGCCAAAAGTAAGTAAGGTACTGTTGTTTATTTTGTTTGAGATGTATTGATGTATGGAATTCTGTGTGTTTGGATATTGTGTGGCCTTTTAACTGAGGTGCACAATGGTGGGACTGTTTACAAGTTACGCTATTTTCTGGAGGACAAAGCGGCTGGTCATCGTTAAAATCATTACCAAAAATCTTTTTACTTAGAACTATTAGAACAAACGGCAAGTCCACCATACTATTACCAACCACTGTAACTACGTTGCTTTGTTACTTAGCATTGAGTTGCAGTGCCCGACCATCAGAAGAGAACATTTGGGACACTCTAAGAAAGTACCTAGATAAAGTGACATATCATCAGCGAAAACAAGACTAATCTATACTACCGAAAATATTGCATTGGCTTCTCTTTTGAAACTGTGTGCAGCCCTAAACTATCCACTACACAGATCGTCTTTATCCGCAACGGTCCGCACTTGACCGTCCGTACATTAGGATAATTACCAACACGCGCGAACAATATCTCACCGGCTCACCGTTATGTCTGCTTAATGTTGAGCTGTCTTATTTAATGTGGAAGGTAGGTAGGTTATGAATGAGGGATGGGACAGATAAGTCGCTGTACAGTCCTTCGTTCGGATAATCTTTGCAATAGACTTTGAGTACCTAAGTACTTAATGAAATACCTCCACTTAGTTTTCAAAAGGTTTCAATAAGTATCTGAAAGATTTATGCATGGTCCGGTCACTATTGTTTCTTACCTTTGTTTGTTTGCCAAATGAAAATTATATCAGGTCTACTAATTGATCTAATATATACCTTTATACCGGCAGGCGATTCTCGATCTCTTGCTGAATGCAGAAAACATTTACATACTATTGTACTTTCGATATCCGCAAGTCTAATTAATTTCAGATTATCGAACTTCTAAGCTTCATAATTTAATTTTGACTAACTAAATACTTCCTTCTCGATTTCTTGCTGAATGTAGAAAACATTTACATACTACTGTACTTTCGATATAATCATAATCATGCTATAATGTTCCCACTGCTGGGATACAGGCCTCCTCTCTATGAGAGGGAATGGGCTATAATCCACCACGCGGGCCCAGTGCGGATTGGTAGATGTCACATGTCTTCGAATTTTTGGTTCTAGGACATGCCGGTTCCTTCACTGTTTTTGAGAGCAGTGGTGATGAAATAAATTACACAAAGTAATGCGCCTGCCTGGGTTCGAACCCACGACTAACTTTTCGTAAGTCGGGGCTGCCACCATTGGGCCACCGCTGCTCTACTTTCGATATCCGCAAGTCTAATTAATTTCAGATTATCGAAATTCTAAGCTTCATAATTTAATTTTGACTAACGAAATACTTTCTTCCTTAAGGTTCTGCTATCTATACACACGCAGAAACCTTTACGACGTAATAGAGTTACACTTAACATGTTAATGTTACTGTAATTGCATCGATACATGCCTTTCAAATACCTTCCTTTCACAACTGCATAGCTTTGTACTATCATGCAGTTATATTTCTTGCTTTCCATTGGCATTAGGAAACCAAGAAATAGGAATCATACCTACTACTTGATTAGATGGCTCATTGTGAAACAACTTACTTAACGTACTTATTATAAAGACTTTGAAGAATAGGTACGCAAGCATTAGAATCTAACTGAACAATAAAAGTGAAGACAGCACAAAACCAGTAAATGTAGCCAATTAGTCATGGTCCCGAGAAGTTACTATTATTACTATTTCTCACAAGCTCAACCTTTCGCAAGAATTACCTAATTATCCCCGCCATTGATCATTCAGACAACAAAACCGCAATTCACCAAACATCAGAGAGAAGCACTAATAGCAATCCATATAAGACAATTTAGCTAACGTCTTCGAACCCAAGTTATTACTACAACATTAGCTATTTTATTGCGAAACACAGATCGAATACGGTATATAATTACTCTGCTGCGGGCAATACCGCCGCAGTACTGCCAGCTCAATAAATTGCACTCGACATGGGGTCCCTGAGTACTGGACGAAGAAACATTACGTTCCGTTTCATTATTTTATTATTTAGCTTTTATTGTGCTTGGATAATGTTTGAATGCTTCGGTGGTCCGGGATTTGTATGCCATGGTTGGAGTGGGTGAAGAAGAAGTGGGATTGACGCTTCTGTACAGGATTATTATTTATTTTATTTTTTAAATTTTATGCTCACAACAACTTTATGTACAAAGGCGGAGTTAATGCCTATTATCCAAGGATGTCTTGGCTTAGATAGGTATTCACTGGGTAAAAATTCATTAGAAAATGGCTTTCAATGGTCTTCATAAAAGTAGCTATAAAAGCAATCATCAATTCCTAGGTAATTTATATTTAGCTCGCGGTGTTTCATAGCTCAGCAAAAAAGTGAAAGGATTTTTTATTTACACGAAGGGGATGGCGGGGACTTAGTTCGCTTAGTTGAAAAATCTTTGATCTGAACCATCTTTTAGCAACTAAATAATTTTAATTTCTAGCAATTAGCAGCATTGTAACTTTCGACCCCAGCGGTAACTTTGCCTATTACACCTTAGGTTAGGCATATCTCCTCCCCCATCTTCTGATCTACAGCGAAAGATAGACTAACTGAAGATAAAACATGATTATTACAAATTGTTCCAAAAGTGTTATGGAAATGCATAAACAACCGAAACTGTCGAATGGTTGAAGATAGTCAGAACGGATGATGGCTTCAAAAACTCTGTGTCAATAGGAGAAAACTAAGGTGAAGTATAGTAAACTATCGGCAAAACGATTCTAACCATCATCAGTAATGCTAGCGAGATGAGAACAACTAGTAGAGACCGGGATGTACTCGAGTTAAGTCGTGTCAGCAATTGTTTTAGGTCACGAATTCACGAGGAGGTGGTCACGACACGAGTCCATGACACTTCCTAGAGGATCCCGTGAGCTCCAGGGAACTAACTACAGGGGACTAATTAATCTTTATTAATCGCCCAAAGTCGGCTGTCAATTATTGACATATCGTGACTCGTGAGCTAGGTATCCTTGCCTTGAGAGGGGTCAGCATGGTGTTCATTTTGTAGTAAATGATGGTTGGTATGGCAGCACCATCATTTTTTTATTTATTGACAATGTTTCGACAGTTACTCTCAAGAATCTGGTCATCAACGCTCAGAAATAAACCTAAAAGCCCCCTTTATGAGAACAAGCTTTTGTCCTTCAACTGCTTGTAGTCAAACAGACACTCTGCGTAACCTCAGATAACGCCGTGGAAGTGGAGAATTTTAACAACAAAATTTTATGACCTATGTCGTACCAGCGACAGTTAAAAGGAGAATATCTATGGACTTTCTAGGTACACATAAACATGATACAGATGAAACCAGTGCATCTTTGGGGAGCCCCATTCATTCAACTGTGCACTCCGACAAAATAAATGATTTTATTGAATGTGCACAAAAGCAAGGGTATTATAATAAAAGGTACTTTCATACTGGCAGTGCATAAATATCGCTTCAAAGTAAATACCGCGCCGCGGCGGACGTGTGGGTCGAGGTTAGGGTTACCATTCGTCTGGAGTTGTCCGGACTTCGGTAAGATGGGTTTTTTAGAAAATTATGTAAGTTTCATCATCTGTCTAGTCTTTGCCCAACTGTGCTGGGGCTTCCAGTTTAACTAGAGGCAGCTGTATTTTCAATGGAGCGACTACATATTGCCTGTCTGACCTCCACAACCCAACAGAAACAGATTTTCGCGCTTCAAATTCCTCTAACGGTTGACAAAGATCTACGAATGACAGGTGACACAAACATGAGGCCATCCCACAGATAGACCTAAGCAAGCTATGCCTGACCTTGAAAATTAATCCATGTGCTTATGGCGCAGGGACTAGAAACAGAAATATTTGTAACTGTGTTCTTCCCGCGACTTCGCCCGAAAAAAACACATTCTATGGCACTCGACGATAGTGTTAGCAAATTTTTCGTCAGTGAAAGAATTTTTGAAATGTCTGACTTTTTGTCAGGACTTCTCAAACGCCAAAATGGTGACCCTATTCGCGTTCGATCGTCGGCCGGTCACTGGTCGGCTGCACTGCGCGGGAGTCGCGGCCGCGCCGGACGCCGATAAATTGCCGCGCTATCGCTCTGACATTTATCGCAATTTAATTATATTATGCGCCGACGCAGAGCAGCCTGCAGTGCATGACGCGGATTTTCTTGCGCTTTTTTTTTTGTTTTTGTTTCTGATGCGAAGATGTGTTGTGAAAATTCTGCTACTGTAAAGTAGTTATCTCAGTATGAATTCTATATTTTTTATGTAATCACATAGAATTTGGTTTAGCTTTAAAAGCGCAAAAGCTTGGCCTAGCTTCTCATAACCAGCTGAAATTGCTCTTGTAATTGTTATTGACTAGTGTTTTAGATATATTTTCAGTTTTCCTGCGAATTTCTCAGAACTTCAATCCTATTCCAAGGAAGGGTTATGTTTTTCACACGTATTATGTTTCTTTGTTTGTAATTTGTAAATTATTTATTACCTCCTATGTTCCAAATGGCTGGATGGATTTCGACGATTAAGGTATCATTAGATTCGTCTCAAAAACCCATGTGCCCTTAGATAGATGTTTAAAAAAAATAGCGGACTTTTGGCGCTAAATTGTATAAGTCGTTAATATTTTTTTTCAACTAAACCTATCGAGTAGTGTATCAAAATGAAGGAAATTATAAGGAGATTACAAATATACACAATACAATTTATAGTTGGGTTTCTTGATAGGTACTTTTAATTAAATGTTAGGTACTTGTTCCAGTTAGTAAATGATGGCTTTCAAAACCTAAAAAATACCCTTTATCTTACAAAGAGGAGGCCTGTATCCAAGCAATGAGGATTCTATGCTGATTATGAATTGTCATATTTTTATAAACTGACAACATTTAGATAATTCTCTTCTACGATATCAAAGTTCTAATTAAAACATCAGCCGACATTTTCACACGCCCGTTTTGCTTGAAAACCGACCACACATACTAAGATGTCCGTACCTCTACATATTCCGTTTACCGTCCGACATTAGCATTTCCCGTCGTGACACTAGATCTGTATCGGTCGTCGGCGCGCTTTTGACGCTAGGCCTCGCTAGGCACACCTGCACGTTTTGTGCATGTCTATGTATTTAGCAGAGCTATCGGGAATTAAATGGTCGTGTGTAGTATTTGTTTTATACAGGTTGGAAGGGACACTGACGCACAAAAAATTATCACGTGTTCATTACATCATTCCACCCTCCTCCCCCGCTCCATGAAAATCATCATCCACACAGCCCGACTTCACTCAATGTTGTGTACAGGCTTATCTTTGCCAAGCTCC
This sequence comes from Lycophotia porphyrea, assembly GCA_950005105.1. Classification (NCBI taxonomy): domain Eukaryota; kingdom Metazoa; phylum Arthropoda; class Insecta; order Lepidoptera; family Noctuidae; genus Lycophotia; species Lycophotia porphyrea. The sequence goes on along the minus strand of OX465400.1, from coordinate 2,829,120 downwards.
ACGCTCTTGTGCCAGCCTCAACAATGTCTCCTGCCCATCTCGCCGCCAGACACCTAGAAAGGCGCGCTGATGGCAGGTGGAGTAAAGCTGTGACCGAGTAGCGTCCAAGAAATGGAAAGAGAAGTGTTGACTTTAAGGCCAGCTTTGCAAAAAAAGCCATTGCAGTCATAATCTTATTTTAAATGTCTTGTTTGGCTCGTTAATGGATAGTTAATAAATGAGTGCCTTAAGTAAGTCATAAATCTTTAGTTTTTATTGCAGACAGGGTTATTGCATTTATTCATTACCCGTTAACTATATAATGCTTGAGTGCTGCTCACATTATGAAGCTATTAAGCAGAAATACCTGCTGAAACAACATGCTGATAATTAAATTTAATTGCAAGACTAGAAAAAGGTAGGCTAGGTATTGGAATAAAAATAAAAATTGCTGCTCCATACATTTTGACCGCGTAGGAAAAAGTCAATAAAAAAAAAATACAATTTGTAGGAAAAAGTCGATTAAAAAAAAGATACTGATGAAAAATATGTGCGCTTCAGAATTATGTACTGAATACGTCATTCAACAAAAAAAACATGAAGTACTTACTTAATGATGAATAGAACCGATCCCCTGTTTAATACAGTGTAGAAGACTTCCTATCCCACGTCATGTGAATGTCCCTTGTCACCGACCAACAAAAGACAATTTTACTTGAAGACACGCATCTTGCTCTTTGTACCAAGAGTACAGTCAAGTGCACTAATATTTGTTACACCTTAGCGACTTTTAATAGTGATTTTCTCCTGCTGTTATTGCGCGTAGCCGTTTCGGCTACAGTCTAACCAGAATTAATCAGATGCAGCTGAAATTAGCTGCAGGTTCGACTGTTTTGATTGTAATTTTATGCTGCTACGAACATAGTGTTTTGAAGCCCCATACTATTGTTAAATGGGTCGTATCTTAAGTAGCTAATAAAATCAAAGTTTTACCTACTGATGACGCCATCAGTGAACAGATTCTAACTTTGAAGCTTATATATTAGGTCTTTACCTATGTAATTGGAGATTTTATAACCAGCATTTTCAGATTTAATGATCTGTGGATTGGCGCGCAATTCGTAATCCAAATAAATTTTATTCGAAAGCCGTGTTCTTATAATTTCAAATTCAGTAATTTGTTTTTAGATAGTGTTTTGTTTTTGTGAAATTATGGTAGTTTTTGGCGCCATGGATAAACTGAAAATTTGTACAGTTTTTGAATATGAGTTCCTACGTCGAAATACCGCTGCGCAAACAAGACGAAACATTAATGACGTGTACGGGCCTAACACTACTTGCATAATCACGGTCAACAATTTTGAGTAGAAGAACGAGTCTCGCGGTCGGCCAGTAACCATTGTCGACAACGACGAATTGTAGGCGATAGTGGAAGCGGATCCAACTCAATCTACGGCTGAGCCGGCTGTGGACCTTGGAGTTAGTGTCAAAACAACATTGAAGCACTTACGTCAAATCTGAAAGATAGAAAAGCTAGATTTATAAGTGGGTTCCACACGAACTAAGTGACCAACAGCGAGACTTACGCGTCGAAACATGCATAGCATTACTGAATCAGCATAGAGAGGGAATTTTAAATGGAATTGGTACCTGCGATGAAAAGTGGATCCTGTACGACAACCGTAAGCGTTCGTCTCAGTGGGTTGACCCGGGTACAGCACCTAATCGGTGCGCTAAAAAAAGATTACTCATAGAAAGATGATGGTGACTGTCTGGTAGACCAGTGCCGGGACTTCTACATCACAGCGTCTTACCGAATGGCACAACAGTGACGGCAAATGTCTATTGCCAAGAATTGCAAACAATGATGGAGAAGCTCGCAATTGAATGACCGTGACTGGTCAATCGCTCTTTCCCATTGCTACTCCACGAGAACGCGCGAGCTCACACTTCACGACAGACCATCGCAAAGCTACAAGAGTTACAGCGGGAACCTCTCCGTCACCCAGCGTACTCACCGGACATTGACTCAACAGACTTCTGTTTTTTTCAAAATTTAGATAATTTTTTAAGTGGGAAAAAATTCAACAACCGGTTGGCAGTATGAAATCCTTTCGCTGACTTCATCGCCACCGTCCGGCAGACTTGTACAGTAAAGGCATAAACAAACTGCCATCATAATTTCAAAATTGTATAGATAATTTGGGCTAGTACTTTGATTAGCTAAAATAAAAAAAATACCAAAAATTTTATATTTTAAAATTGTCATACAAATCTCCAATTTCATAGGTGAAGACCTATTATTTTGAAAACTTGAGGCTTTGGAATTGCTTGCTAGGCTTTAGAACTTGTTCGATGGTATTGCTATAGATTATTAATACGGTTTTATGCGAGGCCGCACAGTGGAACGAATGTATGGGAGCGGTTGGACGTGTCCGAAAAATAAGAGTAAAATTATGACAAACTAATGATGCCATCTTATTCGATTACTTAATGCCTTCATAAATTGTGGTGATGAATTTCTTCATAACTCCCATATTTCGGGAGTAATTTGAGAAAATGTGAAATTTTACTATGAAAATGAGTGTATCGAGCTCTCTCCCTCCTGATTCCGGGCTTGTTTCAAGTACCGCACAGTGGAACGAATGTATGGGAGCGGTTGGACGTAGACATGTCCGAAAAAAAAGAGTAAAATTATGCCAAACTAATGATGCCATCTTATTCGATTACTTAATGCCTTCATAACTTGTGGTGATGAATTTCTTCATAACTCCCATATTTCGGGAGTAATTTGAGAAAATGTGAAATTTTACTATGAAAATGAGTGTATCGAGCTCTCTCCCTCCTGATTCCGGGCTTGTTTCAAGTAGCGGTCTCTAATATCATAATGCTAATACTAAGAGCTATATTTAATACTAAGACACATAGTGCGCCAAATGTGCACTTTCTGGGATAAAGAGTGATGTTTATTTTATAACACAATTTTTTTATTTTTTGTTTATTTTGTTGATTAAAACCGTTTTTCTAAAGGTTTACCTTATTACAATAACATTTCTGAGCAGCCAATTAGAGAAGATATAAGCTAATTAGGATATATAATTAGGGACTTAAGGTTTACATATAAAACTGATGCACTAATGATTACTGATAAGAACATTGCTATTATTTAATTACTAAATGGCTCTTAATACACTAATTTAGCATGCATCATTTACTAATTATCACAATAACTAATTACCTTGCAATATTTAACAAAGGATACCTGGGATACCTGGATTTTATATAAATAGGTCACTATTAGTAACTTTAAAATCAGTGTTGATTTACACCTCGTTGTATCCAAGCTAATCTCGCAATGTATTTTCCAAATTTTAATACAAATCTTGATATTCACGTTGCTTTATGCGCACGCGCACATAAAGATTTACGCGACTTTAACTATTTGTTCAGTGTTTTAAAAGATAACAGTTGTGTTCAGTTATGTGAAAGTGCTGAAACAAGTTTAAAAGACTGGTGTCGTCGATTTTGCTACCGCATTTATGCAAAATGGACACAGTCTGGAAGAAGCACAGATAAGTTTCGGAAGAAACATGAGATTTGGCTACAGGCTGCAATTCAATGGCCGGAATTACAGAATGAAAATATGGAACCTTCTACAGAAAATATAAGTGACGTCATCGAGCCCATAATTTCTCCTGCTAAATCTGATGCTTCAACTTGTACACATCCTAGTCCTCGTAAATCTTTTGAGGACCTTAGTAACCGGCAAAAAAGAAGACGCACTGAAGATAGTCTTTCATGCAGCAGTAGCAGCGCTGAAATTATGTTTTCGGCCGAAAGGGCGCTTCAAAAGGTAGGACAAAGCGATACAGCTTATGTTATGAAATACTTGACGGAGAATCCAGAAGAGGCCTCAAAAATCAAAGCCTTCATTGAAGGTAAATCAATTCAGGTACGGGAAATATCCCCTTTGAAGGCATTGGCTCTTTATGTATCGATGAACTTATCGAAATGGCGCTATAACACTCTTCGGGATTTCAACACTCAAGAAGGAGCTCTTCAATACCCGAGTTACTACATGTTGGTTAAAGAAAAAATTAAGTGCTATCCGGCCAAAGAAGATCTCACAGTTACAGAGAGCTCTGCAAAAATCAAATTACAAGCCTTGATGGATTTAACCTCAAGAAGACTTATTAGGTCGTTAGAAACCCCTGTTGATCCCAATCAACAGCTCGTATTGACCAGCAAATGGGGTTTTGACGGATCATCTAGCCAAAGCATTTATCATCAAAGGACGAGTGAAGATGAGCAAATCGATCTTGCTAGTAATTTTATGATTAGTCTTGTACCACTGCGGCTCTTCTCAAAAGGTGTAACAATTTGGGAAAACGAGCGACCATCTTCCACTTCATTTTGCCGGCCAATATTGTTTAAGTTTATAAAGGAAACCAAAGAAAATGTGCAGAGAGAGATGGCTGAAATCGAAGCAGAGATTGAAGCCTTAACTCCATCCACCATCACTGATGGAATTAGTGTCAAACACCAACTGCTGTTGACAATGATTGATGGTAAAATTCATTCCATTATATCCGATACAGCAGCTTCAGTGTGTGACATATGCAAGGCTTGTCCTAAAGAAATGAATAATTTAGAGTTAATCAAAGATAAACACGCAAACGAGGACATGTATAAATATAGCTTAAGCACCCTTCACGCTTGGATTCGCTCAATGGAATGCTTATTACACATTTCCTACAAATTAGACATAAAATCATGGCAAGTAAGGGGTGATATAGCAAAAAGGCAAGTTGATGACAGGAAGAAAAGAGTTCAAGAGGCTGTAAGAAGAGAAACGGGCTTACTTCTCGATGTTGTGAAACAAGGCAGTGGATCCACCAACAATGGCAACTCGGCAAGGAGATTTTTTGAAAACTACACTAAATCTGCTGAACTGACCGGAATAGATGCTATGCTTTTAAGAAAAATCTGTGTGATCTTGCAGTGTATTTCATCAGGAGAGAAGATCAACGTAACTAAATTCCGAGAGTTCTGCTTTGATACTGCTAAGCTTTACGTGGAGTTATACCCATGGTATTATATGCCTTCTTCACTTCATAAAATTTTAATGCATGGGCCAGACATAGTTCAGAACATGTCAATTGTGCCCATTGGTTTTCTATCCGAAGAGGCATCTGAGGCTAGAAATAAAGATTTTAGAAAATATAGAGAGGGGCATTCTCGAAAGCATAGCAGTATCTCATGCAATGAAGATATTATGCACAATCTTTTACTGTCTTCTGATCCACTTGTTACAAGTATCCGTCCAAAAGGAAATAAGTTTGTAAAAAAATCTTCTTTTAAGGAATTTTATGAGCTTACGGATTCTGAGAAAAGTGATATCGAATTTGTTAACATAAATGATTTAGCGGACATCGATTCTGAATTTGAATTAATTGATGATGATGATGATGACGAAGATAATTAAATGATGTTATTGTTTTAAAATGTGTAACTTAGTAAATTAGAGCTTACATCTTAATTATTTATTGTACTTTTAATGAAACTAGGTAATTTATTATCAACTTACTTAAAAGTCATACTCTCATCAGTTCTTGTGAATATTTTTGTTAATATATATTTCTGTATATATATAATATATTTATAGACCTCTTAATAAGTCTGTCTGCGGTTTAAAGTAAATACAAATGGGGAAAAAACGTTTTTTTTTTTAAATTTTCATTTCCTTTTATCCCAGAAAGTGCACATTTGGCGCACTATGTGTCTTAGTATTAAATATAGCTCTTAGTAATAGCATTACGATATTAGAGACCGGTATCGACCCCAACATAGTTGGGAAATGGCTAGGCAGATGATGATGACGATGATACTGATGCGAACATAGTCTTTAGGAACTTACTCAAAGCATAGCATAAAAGTATATACCCAATGCTGCTGTGACACAGGTCTCGGGTTCACTGTGACGAGTGGGTGTTCCTCGCCAGACAGTGTGGATTGGTAGATCGGGTGGATATCACGTGTGTTCGTGAATATTTGGTTCTAGGACGTCATACCAGATTCCTTGCCATGTTTTGAGAGCAGTGGTGGTCAAATAAACGCACCACGTGGGTTCTGGATTCCTGTCTGCCTAGGTTGTTTTGGAACTCACTTATTACCAAGGTTTTTCTCGAAGTTGAAATGTGTTTCACAGGATAATTTACATTTTCTAATTTTATAAGGTATTTATTGTTGTGACTGTACGTAAGTTTAATTTATCGTTTTGGGGCAGCCCTAGCGGACATGTCGTTCAAAGTGCGCCGCTTTGCGCATGGGTAGGTCGGGACACCGCAATGTCTTCATGTCTCGTTGCAAAGTTTTATTTAATTTATTATAGTTTAATTTCATTATATTTGTGAAGATGTTTTTATGGACTGCGTCGAACAGTGACAGTTGATTTTAATTTGAAGGAAATATAAATTGGGTGTCTGCAGGATTCATTATTCGCGTTCTTTCTTCTTTGACACGACGATGTGCATAACAGCATAGCTAGCACACGGCGATGACCATAGCACAGTATAAATATAATCAGTATTGTGACTCGGCCCTGGCCTTGAAATAACTACCTACAGCCGGGCGGTACGTACGCACGCGATAGGGCTGCCGCGCCTCCACTATTTTAATTACATCTACTTAGTTGAGTTTGTTTCTAGTTTTGTGATTGTAAATGTATATTTTTTATTTAAAAAAAAATGAAATTTGGTGAGAATGAAATAGGAAGTGTTCAATAAAAATACAAGTTGTGTCTTTTGATTAGTAGATTTTCGATTTGTTTGTGTTTGTCGTATGTCATCCTCATCATCATCATCTGCCTAGCCTTTTCCCAACTATGTTGGGGTCGGCTTCCAGTCTAACCGGATGCAGCTGAATACCAGTATTTTACATGGAGCGACTGCCTATCTGACCTCCACAACCCAGTTACTACTGGGAAATACGATACCTCTTGGTAAGACTGGTTGTCAGATTTTTTAGGCCACTGACTATTTTAACGACTGTCAAAGATCTTCAAATGACAGCCGGGACCAACGGCTTAACGTGCTTTCCGAGACACGGAGGAAACTCGGTATGTAATGGGTGGTCACCCATCCACAGACCAACCTAGGCAAGCACGGCTTAACCTAAAGATCGACCCGAACTAAACTTTTGTTTGTGTTTGTCGTATGTCCTCCACATTAAAATGTTTTTCACCTTACCTACTAGAAAATCTTACTTAAAAAGTACCTAAATTATAATGTAGTTAAATCTCTCTAGGTAGATACCTACCATTTATTTAATAAGATATTTTGTCTAATTCAATAATATATGTAAGTAGCCTAAGTACATGAATACCTAAGTAGATAGTCTAGCCTAGGAAACTACCTATTATTTTTTTTAACGCGGGTTTAGGTACCTAAATCACTCGTCACTTTTTTCACTCTATCCACTTATTTATTAATTAATCCAGGTATTTTACTCGATGCAAAAAGCGAAATACATACCTTTTAAAAAATAAACAAATTACGTATTACTAGTAGGTAAGTATATAAATTATTTTACAGTCTTACCTTTCGGAGGTTCCAGGTAAAATTTAAAAAAAAATGAGAGATACCATTTTTTTAAATTACCTGGAAACTCCGAAAGGTGGATGCGTTGTTGAATAATTCAAGCAACCAAAGACAGCATAATATACTTTATTATAACCCTTTAGCATATTTAATAAATACTTGTACCTAATTTTATCTCAAATCGCACGCTTTCTGCTTTAAAAACCAACACATCGTTCGTTCGTCAGTGCGGTGCATTCGCTACTGTTGCCTCCCAACTGCACACCGCCTCGAGCGCGTGTAGGTATGACTCGCGTTCCGACCGTTTGTATGAGATATATACAAACGGTATTATAAGATACAATACTGTAGATATTATTACCGTGACCATAGTATCGACAATATATTAGTAGGAACTGTATTAATTTGGAATCACATGCAGTTTCGTTTGTTTTTAACCCTATGAAACACATTGGGATATTACCGTGAGGTTGCACTTTTACCTCACGAAGTTTGACACTACTACCGTAGTTTCGATTTTCCTCTGTTTTTAATCAGGACTTCCTGGAGTTCTAAGAACTGTTAAAACTTTTCTTTATTGCTTTAGTTATGGTCTTCTGAACCTCAGCAGTTCTGGAGATAATCTGACCAGTAGTACGATTATCTTCCACCAATACCAGAGCCAATCCTGATTGCAACCAAAATCATAAACCATGAAATCAATAAATTAAGAGATTAATAAACCTGTAAGATAAAAACGATGCCTATCTGGCAACTTTCTTTTCCCGTGTGCCTAATCTTTACAGATGTTATCTTGCATTTTATCCCGAAGTGACAGCGGATTGTGGTATACCATTGATTCGATTAAAGCTAAGTCATGCTTGGTTGAAAGAAAACCAGTTACACAACCTGGCTGTGACCGATGTTGTACTAAACTAAGAAGTTATTGCGATGCGCGAAGTAAGCTCTAAGGCGACAGCCAGTTCTTAGGTTATACATGCAACAGTAATCAAGGTTTTGATATTTTAAGTTTTCAGGAAAGCTGCATCTAAACATTATATGTATAATAATTTAATTTACTTTCTGCCTCGTTGGTCTAGTACTCTAGTCACTAGTGGCCGCAAGCGCGACTGCTGAGCACGAGGTATTACTTCGATACCCAGGTCGGGCAAAAGTGTTATTGGGTTTTTACTTCAGGAATATCTCAGGATATGTCCGGTTGATGACAATAGGCCGCCCGCTATTACATCGGACTTCAACATAACTGGCGATATGTGGGTGTGAAGAGCACCTCTGCCTAATCCTTCGCGGATTTCAGGTGGGATGTTATGTTTACTTTGTTATTAACCTGTCAAACGATTGCCTACAAACGACCCTTTTCTCGTATGAGCTTTACTGTTTTTACGATTATATTTATCGTCGTTAGGAGTATTTTTAAGCACTATCGGTGTTTATAAGATATTCATCAGCACAACTAAGATTCTTTACCTAATAAAGCCCGAATTTACCTATTAAAATATCTGGAACATTAACCTAACTTTTTGTGTGGTTGTCCTCACATAGCTTCGGGGCCCAATTTCAAAATATTCAACCCATCATTAAAGGTACTCAAAAATGTCATCTATCTACAAAAACGCAGCGTTTATCTATTTACTCGGAAATCCCGGCGGAATGACAATGTCCGTGGCACAAAAAACTTGCATCCTCCAACCAAATTACACCTATAATCAAAGCCTGTTTTAGCTTCACTTCACGAGACGACTCCGACACGGAGAAAATTATGCGAATGCAGTTTTACATGAATCACTTTTCAGATGGCTTGAATCCAGGTGGGTACTTAACTTTGTCTATTTTATTTCATGACCATTGCTTTCAAAACGGTGAGGGAACATCGTGAGTAAACCAGAATGTCCTAGAACAAAAAAAAAACGAAGACACTTGACATCCACCAATCAGCATGGAGCCCGCATGGTGGATTTCGGCCCACTCCGTCTGATAGAGTAACAAGACCAGGCTGGTAGCAATGGGACCGATACAGGTTGATTATGTTAAAGTCATCCATTTGAAATCACTAAAGATCCTGCCTGGCTATAAGAAAAATAATGGCAGTGCTACGTTACACTGGTCAAATCTACATGCAAAGCATGCCTACGTGTAACATGATACACTACGCAAAAAGTCATGCCTACGTGTAACATGATACACTACGCAAAAAGTGCGTACATGCTGCGTTTTTTGGCGAGGTACGCTACGAGTCTTCTATGATTAAGGTATACTTAATCGAAGGGTAATAATCAATACCTAAAGGATTTGAAAACATAAAAGTCGGTATGGGGTCGCATCCTAACCGTCTCGTGATGTATAAAGAACCTTGTTGTCGGCAAACCGGAGACACGAAGCTAATTATTTTTTTAGTGACGCCAAACTTTAGCTTATTTTGATGACACATAATAACAATAAAAGGTATCTTGGCATCGCGTGGGATATTTTTGTATGGAATTACAAACTTTTTGTCCAACTGGACCCTTCGGTTTTTGTATTGAACTATATTCATGGCAATTATTGGGTTGTAAAAATGTCAGACGGCACAAAGCGTTGACTTTAAACCAATAAAAATAATTCTAGATATTTAAAAGTGTTGAACAAAGTTGTGAAGAACCAATGCAAATGTTTTCATGGAAAAGTTAAGTGTTACCTATCTACAGATTAATCTTTATGGCTGGTCCGAAATGAAAATCGAACGACGATATCAGTAAAATCAAAAGATTGGGTAATAAAAATCACTTAGTAATTACCGATACAGTTTATTACAATATTTAAAAGGTTTTGCTTTGGTATGGTATGTTGAACGTTTATTTTAAATCCAAAGACTGTATGTACTTTTCCAAAATAGATTTATTGGTATACCCTGTGATAAATCAAGAACAACTCGCTTCGTAGCTCAAAGATGACTGCCCTAGAATCAATTATGGGGCATCAGCAAGATTCCTCACCAGTACCTACTCAACTGACAACCAACGACCTTTTTTTGCCGCCATTCCCGTATCGGAAGTCAAAATTGAGCCACGAATTTAAAATAACAATAAGAATAAAATTACAAATAAAATAGAAGATTATTCTAAAAATACAAGTAAAAATCAATTTAATTTATAGAACAAAGAACTATACTTAATATTTTACTTTACACAAAGTTCCGTAAATCTAGAAGTTTTGGTAGAATTCACAACTTATTTTTAAAGAATTTGGCCAGTGTATTTAAATATATGCACAATATTTATTAGAAATTAATACATGAATTTTAATCAAGCTTACAATTCGTCCATCCTGATTAATTTCGCGTCCCCGCGAATGACACCACTGAGCAAAAACAACTAGTCGAACATATTACACAACAGTAGAAATTACCCAAACATTTAATACTTCATAGTATTTATTGTTCTAGACCGACATAATGTAATTTCAGTTACTGTGCACTTTGCACTTTAAAGTAGCCTTTCACTCATAGCGGCTTTCAGTTATGTGCACATTGCACTTCAAAAATAGCCATCCGCTCATAGCGGCTTATATATATATAGTTAAGTGCACATTGCACTTCAAAAGTAGCCATCCGCTCATAGCGGCTTATAATATAGTTATGTGCACAATGCACTTCAAAAGTAGCCATCCGCTCATAGCGGCTTATAATATAGTTATGTGCACATTGCACTTCAAAAGTAGCCATTCGCTCATAGCGGCTTATGTACTTGTGCATATAGCACTTCTAAGTACTGTGTAGGTTAACAATGAGGTTGAGTAATTCCTATTTTCAATTCAGTAACAAAAGTATACATTTAATAATTTCTCATAAAAGACTATGCCAAGTAAAGTTAAGAATTAATTTAGTAATTTTAAAACTGTTACCCAATCATTGTATTAATCACATAAATAATTTCATTACATTTAACAAAAAATAAATTAACTAATCACAAATGCTAAGCAACTTCATCACTATAAAGTTTACTTATTACAATGTACAAACATTAAATATTTACGACACCGTAACATAGGTTTATCTTACATTATTTTAATCATCTGTGAGTACAGATGATTAAAATAATGTAAGATAAACCTTCTTTTCTATCGACAAAATACATCCTTGGCTTTGTTTTAATAATAAAGGTGGTGAATCATCTTCTGGTGAACTCTCACCAGAAGATGATTCACCTTCATTGATCCCAGTAAGCCTTAACCCAAACAAAACCTCAGAAGGGGTTTTACCCGTACCTTTGTTTAAGGTGTTGTTTAGGCCCCACTGTACCTGTAATAGTCTATCATCCCAAAGTCTTTCGTCTTTACCATGATTTTGTGAAGCTAAAGAATCCAAAATTGTTCTATTATATCGCTCCACCTGACCATTTGCCCTAGGTGAAGCCACTGCATTTTTTATATGATGAACTCCTATTTCAGTAATAAAACTTTTAAACTTTGAACTTGTAAATGACGTGCCTCTATCACTGATTAGTCGTTTTGGTAAACCGAACGTACCAAAATAATCCCTAAGAACCGCAATAGTGGCAGTGGACTTGGTATTTTTAACCGCCTTTAACACAATAAATTTTGTGAAGGACTCTACAATCACCAAAATGTAACAATTTTTCCTTTTTGATTTAACGAACGGACCAACATGATCAACATGAATTGTGTGAAAGGGTGTATTTACCTTAGGTATAGGGTGCAAAAAACCCTGCTTTTTTCCTGCCGGCAATTTATTATGAGCACATTCTAAACAAGAATTGACATATTTTTGAATAAACTTTCGCATGCGAGGAAACCAATAATGTTGTTTTATTTTATGTAACGTCTTATCAAATGCAAAGTGACCTATTTCGTCGTGATTTTTCTGGAGGATTTGCCACCGACAACCCTTTGGCACCACCCATCTTAGTCCGTCTTCAGTTACTTTATAAACCCTATCACATTTTAGGACGAAATTCTTACGTATTTCTACCATGTCATCAAAGTCTTTGTCAGAAAGGATTTTCTTGATGCGTTGTATTTCGGTGTCAGCTAGTTGTACCGTTGTTAACCAATCATCAGTTATCGTCATAATGTCATAAGTGTCTATAGCCTGAATTATGCCTGCGTTTTCCATGGTTGGATTCCTACTCAATGCATCAACGTGAATCATGCCTTTGCCGGATTTATAAACCACGTTACAGTCATACTCCTGAATCAAACTCCACCATCGTGCAACTCGGGGTAACATGTCTCGTTTTAAAAACGTTGCCCTAAGAGAGTTACAGTCTGTTACAATGGTGAAGTTTAACCCAAGCACGTATGTTCTGAACTTCACTAGAGCAGCAATAACGGCAAGAGTTTCTAACTCATACGAAGAAAAATGAGACTCCTCAGGCGAAGTCTGTCTACTGTAGTAAGCTACCGGTTTGAAAACTCCATCGATCTGTTTTTGAAGTAAAACACTACCTATACCGTGTTTGCTGGCATCTGTGTGTATTTGTGTTTCAAGTTTAGGATTATACAATGCTAATACAGGCCTAGAAGTCAGTGCATTTTTTAGTTTATCAAATGCTTCTTCTTGAGCTTGTGACCAAAGCCAAACAGAGTTTTTCTTTAGTAATTTTGTAAGAGGACGAGCTATCTCTCCGAAACCCCTGATAAAACGTCGGAAAAAACTAGCTAGCCCGATAAACTGTCTAACATTGTGTACATCATTTGGCTTAGGAAAGTTTTTAACGGATTCAATTTTCTTAACGCCCGGTCTTGCACCTTCGTTGGAAATTTCAAAACCCAAGTAGTCAACATGATTTTGAAAGAAATAACATTTTTGCGGTTTTAATGTTAAGCCTGCTTCCCTAAACCTTTGAAGGACTATTTTTAATCGTTCGATGCCTTCTTCAAATGACCTACTCGGCACCAAAATATCATCCATATAAGCTAATGCAATATTATAGCGTAAATTACCCAAGACCAAATTGATAGTTCGCTGAAAAACGGCTGGTGCGTTGGCTAGACCGAAGGGCATTCTATTAAATTCAAACTGCCCATCAGGCGTTACAAACGAGCTTTTATTCTTGCTCTCTTCAGTTATTTTAATTTGGTAATATCCGGATGCCAGGTCTAAAGCACAAAAATACTTATTCCCAGCCAAACGATCAATCTGGTCCTCAATACGAGGCAACGGATAATGTTGCTTAATAGTTTTCTTATTCAGGGCACGATAGTCCACACAAAGCCGTTTATCTCCAGTTTTCTTTTTCACTAACAGAACTGGACTCGCGTATGGAGACTGAGACTCTTTTATGATGTCATATTTTAAGAGTTCGTCAACCATAATTCTAACTTCTTCCCGTTCTGAATGACTTAACTTGTATGGCCGATAAACGACTGGCTCCGTATCTACTAGCTGAATATTCATTTCTGTAACCGTTGTCTGTCCTAGTTCAGACAAATCCTTGGCAAAACAATCGCGATACTGGTTTAAAGTATTTAATAATTTAAGTCTCTGATTTACGTCTAAATTTCTATCAATATTGAGGTCATCCATTGTTAATGGATGTTTACCGCCGCGATTTTGATCTTCCTGTATTCTAAAAACGTTTTTAATACTATTATTAATTCGAAAAGCACGTGCCAAGACTTGCCCCTCTTTAAATTGAATTAATTTATTGTCATAGTTTAGAATAGTTAAATAACCACTACCGTTTTTTATATTGTAAGGGCCAATTTCTAAACTATAGTTTAAGCGACGACCATTTTCAACGAAAATAATTCCATTAAATTCGAAGTCGGTAAGTACTTTAACAGAAGTACAACCTTCAGCATTAACAGTTTTTTGAGACTTCAAAACCAGTCGTGAATCATCTTGCACTCGTTTATCATTAATTATCAAATTAGTATCAGACTTAAACACCCATATGTGGGGTTGTTCCGTAGCCGTCTGACCAATAAGTAGGTCATAGTTTAGATAACTATCAGGTACAATAATAGCCTCGACAGAAATTTTAGCATTGTCAATTATTAATAAAATTTTAGTCTTGCCTAATGCATTCACGTATGTATTACCAAAACCTTTAAGAGACGGCAAATTATTAGTCTGCCACTTTCTACGCGGTACAATTTCTTTTATAACGGATTCCTTGACTAAAGTACACTGACTACCAAAATCTACGTACCCTGTCAACTGGGCATTATTAACGTTAACACTCTTGATAAATTTTCTATCCGATCCTAAGTTACTATTATCTAGTCACAATGTCTTAACTTCGGTTTTTGTCCAAACGCTCCTATTACAGTCAGGATCGTCATGACCAATGCGTTTACATTTCTGGCACTTAACAATAGGTTTTTTACATTCCGATACCGTGTGACCCGTTTCATGGCAGTTAAAACACTTCACAACTCTAACCATTTCATTTTTTACAGGTTTACGCGTTTCGGTTACAGAACGTATTGGTTTCTTATTGAACCTATCTGATCGCTCATGTTTGACACCTCTCAGATAACCCAGCAATTTATCAGCATCGTCAAAACCTACTGCTTCTGCTCCGTACCGAACTGATCTATCGTCTATTCCATGAACAATGCAGTTAATCGCATTCCTACCTTCTATACCACACCTATTCAAAGCTATTAGTTTTTCATAATAGTACTCTTCTAAATCATCTCCAAACTTTGCCCTTTTAGCTAACATTTCCGTAAGCAAATGGCCATAATTTTCGTACGACGGAAAAGCAGATTTAAGTTTTTCGACCCATTCATCCCATGTTAGCAAAATGGATGGCTGCCCTTCGTACCACTTTTTGGCAGTACCTACTAGCTTTGGGAGAGCATAATGAGCTGTTTGCTTACAATCCCAGCCGTAGATCTCAGAGCATTCTTTAACTTTATTCAACCAAGTAACAATTGTTTGGTTTTTCAATTTAGGATCAAATTCTGGAACTACATTATTATTAGTAAATCTTTCTTTACGCTCTGGATTTACAGCTGAAATGGATTGCAACGATTCTTTGATTAATTTAAGTAATTCAGTATTAACAGTATCGGTAGATGTAGGCTGCGGCGGCGCAGATGTAGCGGTTTCGTTTGTAAAAGAGCTGACTGGACTACGTGATCTAATAATGCTTTCTCTGCATGGAGTCTGCAATCTCCGACGCCTCTGCCTACTACGACTACGATCTATAATTCTATCTGTCGGGATATTCCCATGCGTGTCCGTTGGTGGCGCACGCGGTTTGCGATGCGGTAATGGCGTTATTACGACTGACCTGCTTCGACTTCTTGCCTGCGACCCCACATGCCGAGGTGACCTTCTGGATCTACGCCGCTCGGAGCCACGAATATCGCTGCAGGGTGCTGCCGATGAGCGATGACTTTGTCTTGAGGCCCGAGCACGTGTGCGTGATCGGCTGCGTCTCGAGGACCCTCCGGGCATGACGCTGTGGTGACTTCTAATGGACTTCTGTCTGCTCTCAGACCGGTCACTAGGCATCTTCCAATTGTACTAACAGTACAATGTCCAATAACCTTATTGTAGGCGTATGATCACACCAGGGTGGTAGCAATAGGTGCACCAGAATCCTTGGTGTTATCCCTGCTTCTGAATTGTTGAACGTTTATTTTAAATCCAAAGACTGTATGTACTTTTCCAAAATAGATTTATTGGTATACCCTGTGATAAATCAAGAACAACTCGCTTCGTAGCTCAAAGATGACTGCCCTAGAATCAATTATGGGGCATCAGCAAGATTCCTCACCAGTACCTACTCAACTGACAACCAACGACCTTTTTTTGCCGCCATTCCCGTATCGGAAGTCAAAATTGAGCCACGAATTTAAAATAACAATAAGAATAAAATTACAAATAAAATAGAAGATTATTCTAAAAATACAAGTAAAAATCAATTTAATTTATAGAACAAAGAACTATACTTAATATTTTACTTTACACAAAGTTCCGTAAATCTAGAAGTTTTGGTAGAATTCACAACTTATTTTTAAAGAATTTGGCCAGTGTATTTAAATATATGCACAATATTTATTAGAAATTAATACATGAATTTTAATCAAGCTTACAGGTATGACACATCAATGGATATGACTTACGTTTTTACAATTTTCATCTTCTTACAGTCAAAGTTCTGGGGTACCTACTGACTGAATTGGCAATACGCCATAATATGATGGAGTTTGAAAAAATAAAATATTAGGTAATCTAATGAACCAAAGCTGTTATAAAACCTGTTTAAAAATACTTTTACTATCCTTAGACTTTCAACGAATTAAAGTAAAAGTGTAAACCTATACAGTCTTTCATTTACAACATTTTCGCAACAATAAATTCAACATCGCGTCCTCAACTCAACATTATACCTTTTTCATTCTGTCAAACAATCAAACACCACACAAGGATGCCAATGTAGAGATATTAAAAGGCAATATCTCGTTGGTAGTAATGGTCGACGGTCGGGAGCGGGCCCACCTCTAATGACTCGTAATTACGACCGACGTAATGGACTCAGTAATGGCGGGCCGCCACAAAGCGTTGCCTCCATTTTGTATTTTTATTTCTTTTTTTTTTGAGATGATGTCTCGGGCGATGCGTTTCGATTCAGCCAGTTTTTGATTTTATAAAATGTGTGAAGCTTTTTTGTAGGTTTTTGATGTTGTGTTAGTATCTTAGTATTGTGTTTGAGTTCTGTTAGATGGAAAGTTTTGAACAGCTTTTGTTACTGGTAGAGTGTTAATTTTAACGACACATTTGGATGTATAGTTACCTTTTTGATATTTGTTGGGGGTATGATATCTGAAGCTACTAGCAATGCTTCCTTAAAATGGGTCATGGATATAGACAAAAAAACAAAGCACATGCAGAGAGCCAGGGCTGCAAAGTTCTTCTGGCGCTTTAATGACATTGACAGGAGAGCGTCATGTAAGTAGCTTAATAAAAAAAATTGAAGTTGTCTGTGGAAATTAAATTTAAATAAATAGTGGCGATAATTCCGACTATGACCATGCGTCAAAAGATGTACGACTGTAATAAAAAATTCCATAATTTGATTCATCTAAAGGTGTGCATCACCATAAAAATAACAATCAGATTTTGCGAAATAAAAAAACAATTAGAAAGTTTTGATTACACGATACAACAAAAAGTGTAAATTAACTTTACACCTATCACGAAAGGAATAAGAATTTATTTCTATATTTTTTACAATCGCCTCCTAGTTCCGAGAAGTCGGCTGGAACGGCACGCACCCCGCCCCGGTGTAGGGGAGCCATGATCGTTATTTTAAAATTGAAATTTTTAATTCAAGATAATAATATAATTTAAACTTGTTATAGAGAAGTATGGAAGAAGAAGACATGCTGCACTGACCCCAAATAAATTGGGATAAGGGCAGGAGTATGGTGATGACGTTAAATTTCTTCAGAAAGGTCAGGTGTTCGCAACGGGCGTGCGTACCTATATGAAGTTATGAACGTGGACGAACCTTATGGAGTATGTCAGGAACTCATCCTAACTATATTCCTAACTATCACTTCACTATCACTATCATCATCACTATCACTATCACAACATCACTATCACTACATATTATAAAACAAAGTCCTCCGCCGAGTCTGTCTGTCTGTTCGCGATAAACTCAATAACTACTGCACCGATTTTTATGCTGTTTTCACTAATGGTTTTCGAGGAAAAAGCTTGAGAAATTATATATTAAAACCTTTAATACATAATTTCTCAAGTTTTTGTAGCGGGAACGGGATCAAAATTTCATGATTACTTTTGGTCGTGATAACCGACATACACGCGGTAGAAGCCGCGGGCATCAGCTAGTCAGCTAGTAATGTATAAATGCGAAAGTAAGTTTGTATGTTACCTTTTCACGCCTAAACCACTGAATCGATAATCCTGAAATATTGCATAATACGTTGTCAGGTGTAAAGAAACGGACATAGGGTACCTTTCAACCCAAAAAAAAATCTGTTCCTGAGGAAAACAACAATAACGTTCTTTTGATAATAGATGGCGCCACGTGTCTTTCGAATCATGATTGAATTATATTATTACAAGCAGAGTACAACCTGAATTGATTGTCAAATTCAAAATTAACACGAGCAAAGCCGTGGGCAAAAGCAAGTGTATTCTTATTCATTATTGCACAAAAAAATAGAGAAATACACACAAAATTATAACAAATAGGTTATGTACAAAGGCGAGCTTAACCCAGAATTGGGTTTAAGTTTTATATAAATTAGTCTATGGTAAGGTACGTGTGGCAGCTAGGTGACGTTCTGTAACTTCTGCTCATCCCACGGAAGAAGGCGGCAGCTTGCATTGTACACCAATAAATCAGTAAACTCATAATAAAACCTAATCCTCGTTGGTCGAGTGGTCACAAGCGCGACTGCTGAGCATGAGGTCCAGGGTTCGATTCCCGAGTCGGGTAAACTGTTATTAGGTTTTTCCATCAGGAATTTCTGAGTAGCAGCCACGGAGTCCGGTTGATGGCAATAGGCTCGCCCATGCGAATGCGGCTCGTACATGGCTATTAAACATAACTGACGAACTGTGGGTGCACTATAATTGTATACACCTCGGCCTAACCCGCCTTCTACTATTTACTTGAACTGAATCATCTCATCGAAAAACCAAAAAGCCATACCTTCCCTGCGCATACATCTTGAAAATAATATGACTCGTGCTCAAAAGGTCCTACTGAGCGACTTAATGCTTGGTCACCCGCAGCCCCGCCTCCCCGCACCTCATCAGCGATGATTTCGATGTTTTTTGTGAGTTATTTGATTACCGTGTGCGCCCGCGACGGTCCCGAGCGCGGGTTACGATATTAGTCCAGAGGTTGAGTTGTTCACGCTTCAGAGATCATGTAGAGCTCCTGTTTATTATATTATTCTAGTAAAGAAAATTTTCATCTCTAGAATGGTCTAGATAGGTAAGATAAATGAATCTTCACTCTTGGAGTAAGTCGTGTTTTAGAAGCTGAATAATTTGGTAACAGCTTCAGATTTGAGTTGTTTAATGGAATTTAAAAGCTTTATAACATTAAATTAAAAGCTGCGAGCACCAACACTTACCACCAATACTCAATCTTTCTCGACTCGAACCTAGTTGAGGGTTTCCAATAGCTAGTTATATACTGTTAAATCAATTTGATTAAAGAATTTGCTGCTGATCTGCCTATGTTTTATTACCAGGTTGTTGATTCATTTTTATCTCACCATACCAGCTTAAGATGACGAAACGTGATGATTTTTTAAACGTCTCCAAAAAAAGGAGGAGTTATGAAAACAGCGAGCGTCTTTTTTTTGTATTGTAGTATAATTACAAAGTCATACTAGGTGCTTACCTACATCTATTACAAAGATTTTATTTCTTTCTACTTACTAGCCTAACAATAAACCCATTCTTTGTGTTTGAAACATCGATTAGGTTCTCAGCCATGCACAGCAAAAACGGCTTTCGAATCTCAAATTATTTAACCCGATATCGATATTAAACCAACCGAGAGATGTTTTTTATCGATAACAAAAAATATGCCTACGTCACTCTGTCTTGACCACGAAGTTTTAAGATTATGCTGCAGCTGGATAAGAAGTTCAAAATCCGAAAACATCACCACAGCCTGAAAACACTTCAAGGAATTATGATCGGTTTCTAAATTGAATAATTGAAGTTTCAGACTTACTTATGTTTCGAATTTTGAATTTCTTTTGCCAAATTACATTGAAGGAAACATCTGAATAAACCCTAATTAGATTTAAGGTCGTTCTAATAGTCAATTAGGTACTCAAATCAATAACTGGGCAATAAAGCTGTAAATTATATTATTTATTTAGACCTGACAAATAATAGATAGCCTATGTTTTTAATACTAAAATTAATTAATAGATTATATCAACCAATGTTAAATGTTAACTGATTTCATTATGAACCCTTAAAGTAAACACTGCAATGTTTACCAACGAGTGGCTATCGAAGTAGTTTCTAATTCAATTATAAAACTGATATTCGTATCAGATTTCGATTTGATGAGTTTACCAATGTTTACAATCGGTATACTGCAGAAACGCATCTGTGTTATCTATTTATATAATAACATTGATAACTAAAAACTAGGTTACGTTGAAATCAATTAAACCTTAAAAGGATTTTGTTGTTATTATTACATATTGATATGGGTAAATGATAATGTCTAAAATATAGGTAATATACTCAGGTGAACAAACATTACTTAAGTTGTTTGTCAGTACACACCCATACACACGTTACAATTCAAACCCTAAGGTCAGAAAAATATTAGGTCAGTAAAATACTAGGTTGAAAAAGCTCTCATAAAATGGGTTATGGGACATCTCGCCCACACAAAACTGGCCCGCGGGCCAGTTGTCCACTTTTTAAAATGCGAATGGGTATATTCGCCCGGACCAGTTTAATAGAACGGATGAGATGTCCCCTATTAAAAAGTGAAGGGATATTTTGGCCAAATCGTACATGTTTTAATTAAATATCTGATAAATCAGTAAATCATATTGGAACATTATTAAATACATTGCAAAAGGACTCAAAGTAAAGTGCACTCTTACTGAGACACCCTTTATTATTTTAGACTCTATAAGCAAAAAAAAAAAACAAAATTAACGAACACTCGTATAACGAAAATTTTAAAAGAATTAGTGGACCAAGAAATAAGCATAGAACACTGTATTGAAAAATTATGTAATTTATAAACTAAACGTAATTTTATAAAGTAGAATGGAAGGGACACCGACTCGAAAACGGTTACCACGTATTGAGTACATCATTCTGAGCAGATGGGCCTCCCACATATAAATTTTTATTCGGTTATAAAAAATCTGCTGTTCCATACATTTTGACCGTGTAGGTTGCAGTTTTGTAGGAAACAACAGGATTTTTTTTTATACCCGATGAAAAATTTCTATGTGGTGGTATTTCTATTTTTATGATTGTGTGCTCAGAATAATTTACTGAATACGTGATAACCGTTGTCGCGTCGGTGTCCCTTCCACCTCGTATTATTACAATTATACTTAAGTAATACTACGTCATTAATATTTGTACCAAGAAATTGTATGAAATTAGCTAATTATGTACTTCTAGGTTTGTTATGATGATAACTTTACTCTGTATTTTTTTTTTTGTTAAAATTATTGCTATTATGCTATGATTTACTGATTTATCAGATATTTAATTAACAAATATACGATTTGGCCGAAATATCCCTTCACTTTTTAATAGGGGACATTTCGTCCGTTCTACTAAACTGGTCCGGGCGAATCTACTCATGCGCATTTTGAAAAGTGGACAACTGGGTCGCGGACCAGTTTTTGTGTGGGCAAGATGTCCCATAACCCCATAAAATATGTGTGTTCGTAACGCCAGAAAAAAACGTAAGTTTAATAAAATCGACGTCATGTTTCTTATCCACCATCTCTTAATCTAAGAAATAAAACAAAAATAAAAAAAAAACCCCGCGGCATTCATTAGACATCATATTGAAAGCTTACTCGGACGCTTTTAATACATTCGACATAGCATAGTTTTGTTTTAAAAATCGCCTAATTACTCGACTCCTTTTATGAGCACCTCTATTCAAGATGGCCGGCGTTTTGTGAGTCGCGAGTAGGGTTCCCAGCACTATAATATTTTTTAGAGAAAACATCCACACATTTATTTCCTTTGAATTATGCAGTGTAATTTTTTTTTATTAAATTTAATTTAATTTAAAAAATATCAATTTTATTTTAAAGAAAAAAAAAACGAAAATTGATAATGTCAATGTCATTTTCTCATTTGTGGAAATTGCGGTCGTTTTAAGTAGAATTTCCTATAAGTAGCGGACATTGAGCTAATTTTCAAAAAATCGGACGTATGGCAACCCTAGCCGCGATGAAGGTATTTAATTAAGTCTATCAATGCTGGATGTATTGTGATGGACAATGGACGAAGATGATTATTATTAGTTGTTAATATTCTGTATATTAAGTTTGAAGTACTTACTGTAGCATGTGTTACAGTGTTACCTACGTAATTATAGATAGATGTGTGAATGTTTTTTTGGTTCTGATTCTCATCTTTTTAGATGTACTTAAGTGTACCTAAGTTTCCTGTCGGCATCGTTTTTGTTTAGCTTTTATTATAAGAGTCACAAGAAACTTGAATCTTGTCTTATTAAACTAAATTAATTGGTGAAAACATGACATTGGTGGAAGCATCTTTTATCCTTTTTTTCTCATGCAAATGCAATTCGTTAGTAAGGTATGCAGGTACGTCTTTTGGCATCAACAACACAGCAATCACTTCTAAATTCACACCTTTACTATCTGATAGTTTTTTTTCAAAATAACTAATTAAGACTGCGTCTAAACCACAATTTATGTATAATTTGATACATTAGAAAACCGGTTCTATCGTTTGGTAGAACATTTTACTCCATAATTTAAAAGTTATGGCGGTATGAACCCCGCGGCCTAACACTTTGAATTAATTAACTCGACATAAATCAAACTTCGATCTATTTTTATATTTTTTCACTAATCACAGTAATTCAATTACGATGTAATCTTGTTCTTGTGACCTGGTATCATAAAAAAAGTTCATAATATGTTAGTTACATCATTTTAATTAATATTTTTGAAGCTATAGGCACAATAATTACCAACCTAAAAAATATATTTCCAACCGCCATTTTGAAGACTACACTAAAAATAAAGATTATACCGTAAACATTTGAAATGTCCCACAGAGGGTAATAAAAACGAAGTTTAACATACACTTTATCACCTATAAGTACCAATTAAAAAGAAACTGCATTACTTTTGTCTGGTCCCTGGACGTGGCCCTTATCATACGCAGTCGGAATTTTTAATTAACGTTAAATACTGACCCAGAAAAGGTTTGATTGCTCATTTAAAAGCGTTTATTGATGCTAAAAGTTTGCATCGTCGCATAATATTTCCGTGACTAATCGTTACATAACATGTCCGTGACTAAAAGTTTGGGAAACTTTATATTTATTATTTAGAGTATATTTTATTCTCTGTGCTCTTTGGACCTTCTTGACCTTTTGAATTTGGAACATGAGCTTTGTACAAGGACGTTCTTTTTGAATGAGTTTAATTCGTTATTAACCGACTTTCTTCAAAAAGGAGGAGGTTCTCAATTCAGATGTAGTTTTTTTTTTTGTGTTTGTTACCTCGCAAGTAAGAAATATAAGGCTTTTTTTTTTTTTTTTTTTTTTTTTATTTATTTATTTATTTACCTCGTAACTCCGTCATTTCTTAACCGATTTGATTTTTTTTCCCTTATATGAATGAATATACTTCTCGATTGGTCCCATAGAAATTTCATCAATATCGGTTCAGTAATTCGGTTCTTTTTTCACGTTAATTGCTAAATCACGCGACGTCCATGAAGTTTTGCATGTTTAAACTAGAAACCTTATTTTTTTAATTATTGTATTAACTATATACATTGATAATTAAAAACTATTAAACTAAAATAGATAAACTAACAACAAACTATAAAAGGGCATCGAAAAACTCCTCCTCAACGCTGTCAGATGGTAATGTGCCCAAGAGACTGGCGGCGTTGCCACGTTGTATGGCAACACTTAGCCTCTGGCCAAAGTAAAAGCCAGCCCTTGGGTCACGGGAAGCGTCAACTAGGCGTTTCGAAATTTCCTTGAATAGGCTATGAGCACTCGGACCCCACGGCCCTAGAGTTTCAACCCCAAACGGCTCGAAAATATAGTTACCACACAGGTTTCTATATTTACGCCGCTTGAGGTTCTCTGCAGCCGCAGCGGCAGCACCAGCACAGCACGATGAGCTTGGAAGATGGGATGGCGCAAGAGTATCGACGCATGTTGCGTCCCACACTAAAGGCCTACCCATCTTCCAAGGAAACAAAGACATGCCGTCCGGTCTCTTGCCATCGTCGCGTGCCAAGCCATTGGGTTCTAAAACAGCTGGGACGCCGACGGTGACAAGAGCTCGTCGGATAATGTCGTTTATATTTGCGTGCCGTGCAAAACGGCCCGCACTTCGGCTGCATGACAGGCCGTGGTGACCGAGGTTGTTGACAGCTTCACCGCAGTGACAGCGATGAGGAGAACAGCAAGCGGCACCAAGGCGTAAAGAAACAGCGAGGCGGAAGGTTGTGTCGTCGAACAATGTGCCTATGCTCGACGACGGTAGTGCGTGAAGCCAAAGACCCGACTCCCACTCACCCACAGCCCGCAGGCGCGCACGCTCAGCAGTAGTAGCAGATGTGTTCAGCAGATTGCTCTGAACTACTCTGCAGAGCGGCTCGTCCCACCGTCTCTGGGAAAATGGATGGTCGGGTTCTTCAGTATTCGGGCAAGCGAGTTTCCAAGCATCGATAGCCTCGGGCATGCACGGCACATCAAAATCAATCAGTGTGGAAGACAGGATATTCCTGATTAATTTCTTAGTGCCGTGGACCGAGGATATAAAAGCCGGTAAACTAATACTGGAAATTTTGCGGACGCCGAGTCCTCCCATGCGAATAGGAAGAGTAGCTTGTGCCCAAGCTCGGTCGTCCAAAGCCACATTTAAAATTGACGTTAGAGTATGTCTGATAATTTCATCCATTTTGTCCAAAAGGGGAGTGTGCTTCCATAAAGGGGAAGCACGAAGGAAATACGTCAATTTTGGACTGAAACAGCAGTAACGAATTATTGTGATGGCCGAATGTATGTTAATTTCGAGCAATCTTTCCGAAACATCATTGAAATTTTGAATTTTTTCCTCGATAAAATCGGGAAAAGAATTTTCAAAGATGGGAGACCCAAGGAGACGAAGAGAGCTTTTTTCTGTAATTTTGATGCCGGGGGCTATGGCGTTAAATTTTGATAGAGTCTGTTGTCTGTCGGTACTGTCCGCTACATAAATTTCACATTTTGAAAGGTTGAGGTCGAGGCCAATGGAATGAAGTTCATTTTTTAGGAAATTTAGATCTTTTAAAACAGAATCTACATCGCCCCCCAAGGTTCCATCATCTAGATACCAAACGTTAAATTTGGAATTTAGCTGTCGAACAATTGGGTGAATAGCTAAACTAAAAATCACTGGCCCGAGGGGGTCACCTTGTTGACAGCCATCAGCAGATTCCAAAAGGTTGTCCCGATACAGTAATTTAGATGGGTATCTGTAACATTGCCAAAGAAAACTATAAATTTGGGGTAATTCTTTTTTAGTTTCTGTTAACAAGGTGTCCCTATTCACTGAATTGAAGGCGTTCTTTATGTCAACCTTCAGGATGACCTCACCTTTGCCAGAATTTAGGTGTTTAAACTGACGTACTTCCCGATTTCCGATTGAATTGAAATTTTGCACGCTTAAGTATATCGCGTGATAGTACAATATACAGATGACATGGAGCTGATCTGATGATGGAGCTGGAAGGTGGCCTTAGGAACTCCGTTATGAAACGACATAAGCCCATCGAGATTAGGCTCGTATGATCCGTCATGATGAGTACTTTGCCTATAGATGGTATCCAGGGACTGATGATGAAGCTGAAAGGTGGCCTTAGGAACTCTGTAAGGAAACGACGCAACCCCATCGAGTTTGGACTCGTTTGATTCGTCTTGACGAGTGCTTTGTCTCTAAATGGTAACCAGGCTTTGATGATGAAGCTGGAAGGTGGCCATAGGATCTCTGTAATAAAACAACGTTACCGCATCGAGTTTGGGCTTATTTGATTCGTTTTGATGAGTAGTTTGTCTTTAGATGGTATCCAGGGTCTGATGATGGAGCTGGAAGGTGGCCATAGGAACTTCGTTACAAAACGACATAGCCTCATCGAGTTTGGGCTCTTTTGATTCGTCTCGACGAGTACTCTGGTCCTAAACGGAAATGGAAACCGGATAATGAGTGTTGACAAGAGGTTCAACAGAAATGATTATTTATTTTTTATGCTCTAACAACACCATCTTCGGCATTAATACTATAATCGATCGTCAATTGTTTGTTTGTGACGTCACTACCCGGGAAGCGACCGGAGTATTGCCGCCGGCGCTCCCGTGTTGCCATGTAAGTTTCCTCATTATACACATTAGTATATTACATTAGTGCTTTTTAGTACATTTTATTTATTTTTTACCGGGGCATTATTTTTCTTGGTTATAGATATGCTGTTAACAAAGATTTTTGTTAGATACCACAACTAAAAAGGATAAAATAAAAGCTTTTTGCAAAAAAAAACGACTTTAAAAAAAAATACAAAGCTTTTTTTCAGTGCAAATCGTGATTTCATCGATCTGATAAAGGTTCCCTTCATTACGTAAGTTAAAAGTATAGTTAAAGGGTAAGAGAAACGCACCTTCAAGATTGAAAGATAATTACCTACGCAACCAAGGTTATGACTTGCTATCAAACGAACAAGGCAAGTCTCCCACGGCTGACCTGGAAGTCTTTAAATAGACTCCGGAGCCAGGTTGGCCGCAGCAAGGCAGCAATCAAGGCAGCAAGGCAGCAATTTTTTAGCAATTTGTAAGTGCGCCCAAAAGAATATGTAGGCTTTCTATGAAATTAGAATTACATCAGTTTAAGATTAATCTCTTATAACCGCATCGTTGATGCTGCAGACTGTTATACTAAAAAAGCTCAACACTTCGGTGACATAATAGTTGCCTGTCTGTTGCCAGTGAATCGAGCCCGAACCGCGAAGTTGTAACCGAATCGATTGGTCACACCCCACCGCGGGCAGAAAGCAAATGCCTTGCGGCCATCTACAATAAAAAAAATAAGTTGAAGAATAAAGCTATGTAGAAATAATTCATTGATTATGCTGTGCTCACGTATGAATTTTATAAGAAAAAAATTAAGGATTTGTCAATTATTGTCTGTGCCTTCAGCGGACCAGACGGCAATCGTTGTTTTTTTTCCGGCAGTTCGTGCCGTACTTACTTGATAAATTGCATAATCGGTTTGAATTTTTCTTATGTCCACTGAACATTGTTTTTTATTCATTAAAACCTTTTTTTTTGTGGGAAACTGGATATTTCCGTAGTCTACGGAATTCTGTTGGTGTTGACAAGACTCAAGTTCTGAAGTATTGGCAAGTTTCTTCATCCATAATATCTACCTTTTTACACATATTTAAACGATTTAACCGATCGTTATGTTTGACAAATATGTATCCTGGGACTTGGGGAAGACAGACATTACTCTCACAAACATTGCAAGCAACAGTTAGTCAATGTATAAACCTTACACTTGGTAGACATTCAATTAATCTGTTATGGCTTTAATTTCATTCCATTTTAGATTTTCGATCTAGATTAGATATGACTATCGTAGTTAGATCTAGAACGACAGGCAATAGCTACAGACTAACGGGTACATATTTTGAAAGTACGTTGTTCATTTTGAAATACTTGAACCTCTCTGCTTACATTGACAAATTAAATACCTGTTTATTGTAACTACCGTACTGCAATGCTTGACATGTTTTTGACTTACATTTTAATAGAAACACTTGGACGGTGACAGGGTGACTGGTCTGCTTGATCGCATAGAATTTATCTTTATTTTTATGACGGATTTTAATGCGATTTTAACTTATTTTCATTTATTCCGGAAGTTTAACGCTGATTCGAGGTGAAGCAGGAATGTACCTGGAAGGATATGGGGCACGCCTTTTCCCAGCAGGTCAGGAAATGCTACTAAAAAAAATCGGGTGTTGAAGTAAAAGGGTACGAAGAGACTACTTCTTGGAAACTAATTTGTTAATAGATACAATTTTTTTATATAAAATTGCATACTTAAAGAAGTTTGTTAGTTCAAAAGAGCCAAACAAATTACCCGTTTCCCAGCAATATTTTCTGCGTAAAGTTACTTAGTTTGATGTACATAATGCTTGGTTGACAGCTTCGTGAAGAGTCTGCTTACACCCTGTAAAACCCTCCTGGATTTAACACCAATCCGAACACTCTTGGCAACAGCTCGCATTTAGTCACAAACTAAAAACACAACCGCTAATGTTATACAACAACTTAATAACAGGATATACCTAACGCTAATAACTTATGTAACAAAATTAAAAGGTTTATGAACAGTGATGTTCATTACGTCTAAAGCAATTATGTTTTTTATTGAAAATAATTACTTATGTAGTCTAGCTACATAATAAAGAGTGAAAGTGTTGCTAGTGAACATATTTTATTGCTGATGGTATTTAATTATGTTTCGATAGAGTTAAAATTTTTATGACAGGTGCAATTTCTGTTATATGTATGCAATTACTAAGTAACTGGTACATAACGTACTCCCAAAATTGTTGGGTCTAAAAAACATAGAATCACGCCAGTAATCCCCGCAGGGTTAGGCAGCGGTGTATAGCCGTTACTGAGAAATTACTGAAGGGAAAAACCCAATAACAATGTGCCCGTCCCGAGAATTGAACCCAGGACCTCATACTCAGCAGTCGTGATTGCGACCACTGGACCAACATGGCAGTCATCGGGTCTAAAATAATGTTTTCATAAGGGTCCACGAAAGAGCAAACAAATATTTGATTGATCGGGGTTAAATAGGGGATGATAGTATGTTATTTGAAGTTTTTTTTTATTTGATAATCGGTAGATTTACCATTGCAAAACCATTTCTTTCGTTATTCCTCATATTACCTATCTGCTTAGATTTTCACCCTATTTCCCGTACAAAATTGAGTAAATGGAAAACTCTAAGAGCTTTGGCTGTGCTAATGTCCTATTCTACCTCCTTTCTTATGAAAATAAGAGAATAATAATGACGAATGATATATTTATATTCTAATATCACACGCCCTAATGACATAGCCGCACCAACACCTTCAAATAAAAAAACCAAGAACACAATGTCCGTATTCCATCCCACATAATCATAATTAACTCAAAAACTCCCAGACAATGGTAATTACCTCAAAAAGTCTATAGAAAAAGAGAATGATATCAACTTGCGTATTAATAACCACTAGAGACTAGATGCATGAATGAAAATTCTTTCAGAAGGCTCACTTGGTCATTATAAAGGAAAACATTGAAGTTGCTGTAGGCTGCAAGAAAAATATACAGTACTGAGATACATACGATACGCTACTCATCTTGCTACACCAAACGTGCTACGTGCTACGGCACTCAACTGGCTACACCAAACATGCTACGCGCTACACTACGCAACTACTACACCAAACATGCTACGCGCTACGCTCCGCAACTTGATACATCAAACGTGCTACGTGCTACGGCACTCAACTGGCTACACCAAACAAACGTGCTACGTGCTACGGCACTCAACTTGCTACACCAAACGTGCTACGTGCTGCGGTACTGAACTTGCTACACAAAACACGCTACGCGCTACGCTACGCATCTTGCTACACTAAACGTGCTACGTTACTCAACTTGCTACACCAAACGTGCTACGCACTACGCAATGCAACTTGCTTCGCTACGCCCGCACTCCCGACATAAGCTTGCTACGATTCATTCTAAATAAGGGTCATAGAAACAACGTACCTAGACCTTCTGTTCTTTTTCGCTTCACTGAACACGGTACAATCACGCGAGTATTATAATAATAAAAAGTAATTTGTGTGGCGCATGAGCGGCGCCGGGGGCGTGCGGGGTGCGCGGTGAGGCGCGGAGGGCGGGGCTCGGCGCTAATGCACGCGGTTGTGCGCCTGATCATAGGGTGTGGTGCGTGCGCGCATCTATATCTCTCGGGATAAGGATGCGATTTACATAACACAAAGAAATCATTTTTGAAAAAGGAAATGTAAGCTCTTTCCCTTCAGTTTATATCATTAGCTGTAATAACAGTGGAAGTTCTTTAGTGTAAACTTTCAGGCAATCTTGCGTCTTCGTCTTTCGTATCTTCATTTTCATGAGATGGTGGTCAACAAAGCAAACTCAACTCGACTGCTTCGTTCGTTGTTGGAAATAGAGTAGCGGGTTTGTCCCAAAACTCATTGTCAACTACATTCCTTATACCCCAGCTTTCGTGGTCCTAACCCGTAGCCACGGTGACCACATAACCAAAGATGCAACGGTCGGAACTCTTTGACTAAATTTGATTATTTTACATAAATCCTTATAAGCTACCTTTACTTTAAAATCCTTCAAACAAAATAAAACTTAAGAAACCACCGAACACTAATCCACAATCTAAATAAACATTAAAAATATTTAAAACAGCATAAATTAATGAATTGCAAAGCATTAATCTTATCGAAGCCAAAGTGAATGAAAATTGGAATTTGTTACAAAAACGGACAAAATGTCAATAAGCATTTAAACTGATATCGCGAAGCTCGGATTTAACTTTTATTGCTCTTTCGGCCGTAAAAAGCTTAGTCCGAGTGTTTGTAGTTCAAGAGCCAGCGTGCTCGAGTCAACAATCATTGAAAAATATTGTTTGAGATATTTGACCAAGACTGGTTTCTTAGATTTTGGGATATTAGCTTTGTTAGTTAATGCTTTGTTTGCAGTACGTATTGGTATTTAATGAGTTTGTTTTTAAAGGTTAAGTGACATCATTGTTTATTGAGAATAAATACTATTTGTCTGAGATCCATTTGTATATACATACTCAGTAACTGGGCTCTGGAGGTCAGATACGCATTCGCTCCATATAGTAAAATACTGGTGATAAGCTGCATCCCGTAAGACTGGAAGCCGACCCCAACATAGTTGGGAAGAAGGCTAGGCAGATGACGTTTAAGATCCATTTTAGTCTTTCACTGAACTGTTTTTTTATCTCCAAAGTATATATACCTACTTAGGTACATCTCCAAACATATCTTAGCTACCATTCGTGACCGATATTTCCTAGATTATTATTAAAATAATTTGTATTCATATCACAACTTGACATTTGAGCTCGTGATGTAGAAAAAAAACATAGCAAAACCCAAGGTATTACGCCGGCTATGCCATAACCATATCGTAACGTGGTAAATAATTGGTCAATTATGTACTTCTCATTAAATTGTCTCGATTATGAAGTTTTTAAGAGTAATTATATAGAGTAGCTGTATTAAAAATGTCATTACTACTTAAAAATAGAAAAAGAAGTGAGCACAAAATTGTCCTCCTTTTTATTGAGTTTTTCTCTATACAAAGTTTTTTCCGTAATTCTATCGTCGAAAAACGAAAAATAATTTCATACTTCACGGATTAATATAGAACAAAATAACATATCTAACACACACATAACATATATCTTTAGTTAAACAGCTCAATTACCATGAGTGCCACAAAAGTGTCAACTGCAGAAAAGACACTTTTTTAGTCCAACCATCAAAAGGACATTAAAATTCAACACTTTTCTCCCATATTTGGGCTTAAACGTTTCCGTTGAGCCTTCTTTGAACACCGACAGAATATTTGTTAAACTTTTACGAAGAAACTATTTCAAAGACGTGCACGTTCAATACTTAAAAACATCCCTTGTTAAGTTCAATTACTAAAATAAAAAGATAGTTTTAAATGTTTCATCGTTGTAATTATCCGGTTCTAATTACATCAATTAAGTATCGTGAGCTCATTGTCGCGTCTTAAGAGCTCGTAATTACTTTGATGCATTTCTTAGGAAACAATTAAATGTATTAAAGTTTTTGTGTTGGCATCGTGCATCGCAGCGTGTTGCCGGTTGCTAAGTTCTGAGAGCATTTTTGTAGATTATGTGGAAGGAAATTGTAATTACGGATCGTGGATGCAACATGTAATTCTATGATTACTAAATAGTGTTTTGAGTATAATGCTGCAGAAAGAAAAACTTGAATAATATTGCCAAAATCATCATCATTTGATGATGATTTTAAGTTTTTCTTTCTGCAGCATACCTATACCAGCCGAAAGATGATGATTTTGACATGGCTGGACATAGGCCTCCCCCAAGTGTCGCCACATTGGCCGGTTCCGTGCGACTCGCATCCAGCGGATCCCCGCAAGCTTCACCAGGTCATCGGTCCACCTAGTGGGAGGCCTTCCAACGCAACGTCTTCCTTTTCGCAAAACCAAATACATACTATATATTTTAACAACCAGAACCGGTTATTAATACAAAATAACATAAATCATTTATCAAATAATCAATAAAATAATAATAATAAAATCAATTAATTATTATTATTTATTAATTATTAATATAATATTTTTTTTTTTTCGGTGCGTTACGTAAACTGTTGTGCATTTGTGAGTCTTATACGGAGGCCCATGGGCTCAGTTACAATGCTAAAAAGAGTGAATTCTTGATCTTTAAAGCCGGTACCAAATGTTACTCATCTGTACCGCCGGTCACTCTTTGCGGCATTCCTTTAAAAAGAGTGCAGCATTTCAAGTACCTGGGCCACTGGGTCTCTGACGACTTGTGTGACAATTTGGACATTGAGAGGGAGCGCAGGGCGCTGTCTGTCCGGTGTAATATGTTGGCTCGCAGGTTTGCGCGATGTACTAGACCTGTGAAAATAACTTTATTTAAGGCATATTGTCAGACATTTTACACGTGCAGCCTGTGGACCAACTTTACGCAGCGGGCGTACAGCGCACTGCGCGTACAGTACAACAATGCTTTCAGGATACTGTTAGGGCTCCCGCGGTTCTGTAGTGCTTCGACTATGTTTGCTGAGGCGCGGACCGATGATTTTTTCGCAATTATAAGGAAGCGGAGCGCTTCATTATTCAGTCGCCTACGTAGCAGCTCGAACAGTCTCCTGAAGGTATTGTCCCTGATACAGAGGTGGATGCAGCTTCACGTTAGCGCCTCTCGTCGTATTTTTTAAAATGCGTAGATTATGCGCAATATGATAAATTTTGTTATTGATTTACTTTTTAATGTGTACTATTTTAATTTATAATTCTAATGTGTATGTGTAATTGTAATTTTATTTGTAATTGTAATTTTATTTTTATTTCTTTGACTATTTTAATGTACTTGTCTTTTTATTGTAATTTTATCAAATGTATGGACTGTATCTGAATGAAATTAAATTATTATTATTATTTATTAATTAGTATCTATTTTTATTTGATTTCTTTATTTTATTCTATTTTGACTAACTGGTTATAACTCATCATCTGTCAAGACTTTTCCTTATTAGGTTAGGGTTGGTTTTCAGTCTAATGGAGACATTTGGACATCAATATTTAACATGGAGACTGGCTATCTGACCCCTACGACCCAGTAATTGGGTAATGCGATACTTCTTAGCAAGGCTGATTTTACAACTTTCGTAACCACCAGGAGATAGGCCTCCTATCTGAGAGAGGTCTTCGAGTTCTAGGACATACCGTAATACGTTTTATTTCGCTGTTTTGTTTAAGAGCTGAAATAAATTACACAAATAATAGCGAATAGCTGGATTCGAAAACATGACCTGTCGTCACATTGCTATTTTTTAGCTGTTTCTGAAAAACAACTATCATAAAAACTTAGAAAAAAAATCAACGGCAATAAACTTACTTGTTCCCACGTTTACACTAGCTCCCGACCTACACGGCTGACACAAAGGGGCCGGATATAATCAAATTGATTCGTTAATTACTGGTGTTATCTGCGGCCGCCATTACCGACCGGCCCACGCCGCATATACCCGTACCTACTTAATTGATACGATTCGAGGGAATAGGAGACGTGGTCGGAGTTACAACGAGTTCATGGAGAAGGATTTGGATCGAGATTTTGTGGCAGATTTGTGGTTGATAAGGGATGGAGATTGGTTCATCTGATTGCCAAACGTTCTGAAGAAAGGAAAAGAATAAGGAAAATACATAACATCACGCCAGTAATTTCCGAAGGGTTACGCAGAGGTGTACATCCACATTTCGCTAGTTATGTTTAAGTCCCATGTAATAAAAGGCGAGCCTATTGCCATCATCAGGCACAAATCCATACTCCGGGGCTGCTACTGAGAAACTCCTGATAAAAAACCCAATAACACTTTGCCTGTCCTGACTATCGAACCCAGGACCTCATGCTCAGCAGTCGCGTTGACGACCACAATGCAAAACAATAATAAAAAAAAAAGGAAAAGGTGGTATTTTTTTTTTTTTATTTCAAACAGGTACTTATTAAAGTTATTTACTTCAGGTGCGTGGATTGTACTTTTCCTACTATGAGGTGGATATGGAATATGATGTGCCTCTAAATATTCCTTTTATCTATACCATCTATACCAATATTATAAAGAGGAAAGATTTTTTTGTTTGTTTGTACCGAATAGGCTCCGAGACTACTGGACGGATTTGGATGAAATTTGGAACACAGATAGTTTATAACCTGGATTAACACATAGGACTTTTTATCCCGATAGTATGTTCCCGTGGGACATAAATCTAACTTCACGCGGGCGACGCCGCGGGCATTGTGTAGTTGTGTATATCTTCATACTTTTCCCAATGTCAATGGAGCCTCAGCCTCCACAACCCATCAGTTACGGAGTACCACGGTTGTTACACTACCCCGTAACGACTGTCCGGTCTAAGAATGACAGCCTGACCGACCTCGGCAAGCACTGTTTAACCTTGACTACAAGTCCCTTCTTTGTCGAAATCGAAGTGAAAAGAATGTTTCCTAGACATTTCCAACATGCACAAGATCTATGTGAAAAACTTTCTCATAGTTTCTCGCTCACAAGCGGCCCTCCGCTTTACCCATCAAATATGATTCGAAACAGTATATTAGATTTAATTCAATCTTATCTATCGAAATGGAAGTATTTCCTATTGAACCTTTATAATTTACATGCGTTTAGAGAGTTTTGCGTTTGAGATATGGAAATGAGTTGTGACTAATCGCTATAGATCAGATCAAAGATTCAAATGACTAGATTTGACCAAAGAGATTTAGGAGAGTAGGCACAAAAAAAATGTCTGTCTTGTTGGTCTAGTGGTCACAAGCGCGACTGCTGAGCGTGAGGTCCTGTGTTCGATTCCCAGAGCGGGCAAAGTTTTATTAGGTTTTCCCATCAGGAATTTCTCGGTAACAGACGCGAAATCTAGATTTGTGGAGTATTTCCATTTGAGCACCGATTTCAAGAGCACCAAAGATTTTCCCTTTTGAGCAAAGGGAATATCTTTGGCTCTAAGCATTGATGCTCTTGAAATCGGTGCTCAAATGGGAATACTCTGGATTTGTGGCCGATTAATGGTAATAGGCTCACCCCCTATTACATAGAAAATCTAAATCTTAAAACATACCTGGCGAAATGTGGGTGCAATATTAGGCAAACCTCTGCCTAACCCTTCGGGGATTACAGGCGAAATGTTATGTTAAAAAAAATGTGATTTCATGTCTCAATGTCGCCTTACAAAATTACATAATTGCGAAGTTTGACACGCTACATCATTTGGCTGTCGTGACTATGTTTGAAGATACTGACTTTTAGAATACTTTATTGCTAATTGTTCGTTGATTATCAGGTGTTTAGTACTCGCAACTGTCGTGCGTGTATGACCAGATGTATGAACGTGGACTAGGCAAAAGCAGTACGTAAGGATCGTAGCAGGTGGCGTTCTGTGTTTCTGCCTACACCATAGGAAAAGGGCGTTAGTTTATGTATGTATGTATGTATTATTGCTATTGAAATAACGTACTTTTAAGTTTAACAACTTTATTCGTTTAATTTTAAGTAATTTAAAACAAAACGTTATTC
This sequence comes from Lycophotia porphyrea, assembly GCA_950005105.1. Taxonomy (NCBI): domain Eukaryota; kingdom Metazoa; phylum Arthropoda; class Insecta; order Lepidoptera; family Noctuidae; genus Lycophotia; species Lycophotia porphyrea. The sequence goes on along the minus strand of OX465400.1, from coordinate 2,792,862 downwards.
ACTAATAAAACTTAAAAATAGGGGTGGCTTAATTTTTTTGTCCACCAATCGCATTACCACGACAAATATTGTAACGTTTTCGTTTCATTGCCTTCAGATTGGAATAGTATTGTCACTCACACTGAAAATCGTATCTACCCATCCACGTTGGATGTGGAACCTCACTGTTCTTAGTGTGAACCTGTGAACACATTTCGCGCGACCTAATAACGGTGAGGGCACATCTGGCAATTTAATTCTGTGGATGCAACTGGGCGTAGAAAGCTTTCAAGTAGGAATTCAATTAGATAATTTGTAAATTATAATAAATTGATTGACGAATTCGGGTTAAATTGAATGTTTTCATCAAAGGAATGAATAGAGTGAACTGAACTACAATCAAGGGTTTTATGTTGTGGTGTGGTCGGTTGCTATCTGTGGAATGCTGTGGCCATAGCAATATAACTTGTGGTATTGTAAATAGTTTGATATTTGGTCATTTTGGGCTCTAACAACCTATTTCGTTATAAAGTCAATTAGCGAGCATAAAGGGTGTAAAAAGACCCTTAACGAAGCCGAAAGGGACTTGTTCTTCCCGTCATTGTGATATTTTTTTGTTCTAGACCCTACGTTTCGAATTAACGTAAGCTATCGAAATACTTTTTTTTTTTAATTTTGTTGAAAATCGTCGCGGCAATACAAAACGGTTTAAAACCCACAAATTGTCTAAGTCTGCCTGTTCTTTCGATCCAGATATTTAGTACACCAGTTTAGTATTCCATTTCCCCCTCTGCTCTGGTTCAAACGTTTTTTCAAAATTCTCAACTCTTTCAAAGCCTTTCTAACGTCCGACATGGTCTCAATGACAGCTAGCCCGCATCAGACCACATGCGCTGATATCTCCGTGATTAATGACATTTATCTCCAACCTTTTACCGACGCAACAAAAACGTCGTCCATTAATTAAGATCCTTTTTAATATAATTCTAAACTAAACAAAATCTGTTGCAAGAAGCTTTGAGCGCGGTTACATCCTCTTACGAGTACGTATGGTAGCGACCATTTCGCTAAGAGCTTTAGTACCATAACTTTTAGTGAGTACTATTAACAATAGTACGAGTGTACGAAGGAGACATGCTGCGCCGACCCCAAACGAAAGAAATGATGATGATTTTTTTGATACAAAGATGGGCCTGCCATGCATAGCATGGATGGATGGGCATGGCATGCCTGAATAAGAGCGAACTACTTTGTAATGTAACTCACTTTACTACATCGTAGTCCAGTGAATAGTTACAAAGCGCTGGGTCTAAATAAAATGGCCGCAGGATACACCGGGTCACAATTACGCGCAATTAAGCTATCGTTTAGCGATGTTTTTCTCGGATGCGCGGGTGCTGCAATTTGTCACGCACGATTCTGCTAAGGGAGACAAGGCTAGAAGGCCCACTTCATGTAATATTGAGATTCGCCAATTCTACCGAATGGGAAATCGCACCGGGCAGTGGGCACACGGTTTTGACCTGATTACCTTAGGAGGTAGGTTTACTTACCCCTCTTGTCCGACAGAGTTGGACTTCTTAAGGAATAACAATACAAATACTATACATCTTAGGACAGGCTACTCTGGCAAGTAAGGCCTGGAATATGATCTTCTACTCCATATTACTTCTAAATGTTAGATGGAGGAGAATGGAGCGCTGTAGTGGTGCAATGAAGGTAGGCGATTCCAGCTGGATTATGTGCCGCGATTAGATTGGAACTTCTGCTGCTTCCATACTCTTTGGTGTAACTAACGTACTCCCGCGCACCCAAAGATGAAGATGGAAGGAGGAGAGGGGAGAGGGGAGGATTAATTGTGAGGAGCTTTAGACAGCCATTAACTGCTTTGAGAAGCCGCGTGGCGTAGGAATGTCTATAAAATAAAATTACGCGATACCTCAATGGATCGCAAATATCTCGAGTTGGTACTTATATCTACAAATTAGGTGTGCGTGTGGCTATGTCGGTAAGCTTTGCCCCTAAGCTTACGTGCCTTTGTGTTATTAGTGTTGGAAAAACTTCAAGAGTTATGCTCGAATTATCCTCTTAAATCGTTGGAATAGAAGGTCCAGAGAGACATTAAAGGCTAGCAAAAGGAGACTGTATAAAACACAAGATCACGTCTGTAATCCGCGATGGATATGGCCGAGGTGTACCTAGTTCACCCTTTCGTCAGTTATGTTTAAGTGCTAAGTAGTAAGCAAGCCTATACTAACTTACTTTATAAATGAATAATTAATCCAATAAATTTATTTGTCAAATATCCAGACGCCTGTAAAGGCTAGGCAGATGATGTGTTTTGACGATCAGTGTTCATCAAGGTTCGATCGGTCATCAATTGCTGCTTATAAACGGTGTAAAAAGACTCTTAACGAAACCGAAAGGCACTTGTTCTCCCCGTCATTGCGAACAAATTTTTTTTGTTCTAGACCATACCTGGGAACCTTCTAGTTCCAACGTTTTCACAAGATTTTTTCGTGTTTTTAATGTATTTTTTTACTTAAGACACCTTCACGACCCCATTATTATTCAATCCATCCATCAGCATAATGTTTTGTATGCGTAACATTGATTACTACCGAAAAACGTGATTTTTCACTCCAAAAAAGAAGTCGTTTCCCAGCAATAATTTTTGCATAAAGTTACTTAGTTTGATGTACAGAATGCTTGGTTGACGGCTTCGTGAAGAGTCTGTTTACACCCTGCATGTATGTGAATCGACAAAAACAACACACAGTAGTGATCGACAAACAATATAATGTCGATCGACTGTTGCTTTCGAGTCTGGTTGATTAAGCGTGTCGATCATGAAAAATGAGTTTTATTTTTCTAAAAACCACATTGATTTGTTTAATCTCTCCTACTCAGTCTCAACAAAGAACCCCATTGATTTGCTAAACACCCCTCAAAGGTGGTCGGTATTCGGAAACCAATTAGTAACAATTGTTATTCAATAATGTTATTATTCTTTTAACCGACAATGTAATCAGTGAATGGAGTTTGCGAGAACAATTAGTGAACTACACAAACAATAGACGTAACAAACTAATTTTTTTAAATGAATTATTGAATGAGGAGAGTTCTTTGGAAGTGCTGCTAAAAGATTTTTGTTTAGATTGAATAGTTCGTTATTATTTGTTGTTTTAATTTTTCAGAATAAATAACGAGTTAACAATAAGTAATTGAGTTTGAGTTGGTTAGTGTGCAGCGATAGCCTAGTAGAGTGACCGTCGGACTTCCAAGTCATAGGTCTCAAGTTCAAACCCATGACACGCACCTCTGACTTTTAGGATTCATGTGCGTATTGTATGATAAAAAATTAACACACATACCTCATGACTGTCTTGGTGGTCGAGTGGTCGCAACTGGTGAACTTGGAGTCCTGTGTTCGATTCCTGGGTTCGGCAAAGTGTTATTGAGTTTTTCCATCAGGATTTTTTTCAGTGGCAGTAAATTCTGGATTTTGTGCCCAGTTGATGGTAATAGGCTCGGCCCCTATTACATGGGACTTAAACGTAATTGGCGAAATGTGGGTGTACTAATTGGGTACACCCCTACCTAACCCCTTAGGGATTCCAGGCGTGATTTATGTTATGTTACGACTTATATGTTACTCGTATAATATTTCGTTTTTCTGTCGAGTATAAAGCAAAGGGTAATTGATAAAATTGCGTCAGTTTGGGTCGATGCTGTTGCTGTTGTGGCTTTGATCACAATTACCAAGCTACTCAATATAAAAGTACCTAACATCCTAAAAATATCAGAAATCCGTAACATAACTCCACTCATAGATAGTGTTAAATATAGTCCTGTTCAGTTGTTCACAGACCGTATCCAGCCAGCTCTTTTGTACATAAACTGCGCTTTAAATACACCTTCATCGCTAATGTGGCTATATCTTCACGCCGCATCCGGTAGAGGCCAGCAGAAAAAAACTATGACCGCTTTACAAGAACCCACGTCTGATATGCTATCTTAGCGTTAATGACTAATTAATGAATTAACAATGAATATTGTGGCATATATGGTAATAGGGGATAGGGTGAATAATATTATAATTAAATTATGGCTAATTATTCTATTATGGCGGCACGCTTAAGGTCACTCGCGTGGAAAGGCTGCTTTTTTCCGAATATGTGCGTTTAACTACAAATAAATAAAATTGAAGTGTCTGCATGTAATTTCAAAATAACAAGTTTTTACTGCATATGAAAGTACAGACGCCAGCACATCAAGCTACTACAATCTGTCAGATTTCTTTAACAGATTTTCGACTTTAATGTCAAAGCTTTAGGTCGAAGGTTGATTGGGAAAATCTGACAGTTTCGGGTAGCTTGTCCTGCTGGCGTCTGTACATACATATAGGATCCTTTTAAGAAAAAAAAGATTTTTGTCTGTCCCTCTGTTTGTTCCGGCTAATCTCCGTAGCAGCTGGACCGATATTGAACATAGGCTGCTTTTATTTTTGAAAATGGGTTAGGTTTCCGTGCAAAAAAATAAAAATCATGAAACTCTTAGCAAAACTCGATTCAACTAAGGAATAATTTATAATAATTTCACGCAATTATCTGAGATCTTTAGTGAGTGAGAAATGTTCAGACGGACCTGTCAACAGATGATATCGCATCGCTGTTGTCGATCTCCAAGTTATCAATTTCGCTTTGACCTTCCCAGATTGGCAATGCAGGGGAGGAAACTAATGCCTGTTTTCACCAACACTAAGTCACATCTAATTGAGTAACTGTCACCTAATTGAAAGAGAATTCCTTTTTTCAAGAACACTTAGTCACACCTAAGTCCATGCCTAATACCCGTTTCCACCAACACCAAGTGTCACCTAACTCAATGCCTAATGCCCGTTTTCACCAACACTATGTGACACATAACTCTTCTTAAAATCTTAATTTTAAAACTCAAATTAACCAACTTACCAGTAGAGTCCGCCAGTTAATTTATATATTGAAATCCCTCCGAAGTATCGCAAACCCACATGTTATACGTGTAGTTTATTTTTCCCTGTGCTTATCTATTATCACATACTGTATCACATGCTGGGGTGGTGCAGCGAAAACTATTCTAAAACCAGTCGAGATCGCACACAGAGCGGTACTGAAAGTAGCTACTTCCAGACCTTTAATGTTCTCTACTGATCTATTGTATAGTAGTTGTAATGTTCTTAACGTTCGACAATTCTTCATCCTTCAAACAGTTCTTCTACAGCACCGTAAAACCCCTTATAAAATAGTAACAAAGTACGCACATCATTTGCTAGTAGATTTTGTAACTGCTTGGGCCCGACTCTGTACAACAAATTTAACAAAATCTGCTTGATCTACGGATTATCTAACTTCAAGTGTAAAAAGGATTTGGGGAAAATTATCTCAGTAGGTGACAGCGACAATGATAGATCCAATATTACCTCACTCGACTTCAATCAACAAACCCACACTCTCTTTTCGCTCCATCACACACACACTCGTACTCACGGACTTACCACTTACACACATACAATCACTCACACATACCCACACACACGCATGTTTTCAGTTATAAGCATTATTGTAGTAATTAAAAAAAAAAATAAGAATTGTGCTACTATACTTTACTGCAACTCTTTGTAAGGGAAAGGGACTGTTATTCCCTAATACAGGTTATTCTATAACCTAACTAGGAAAGCAGCTTTACCCACCAGATTGTGATCAACACGGTACAAACTTATATTGTGTAACTTTAAGTATGCCTAATTTACTACAATCTCCTTTTTATGAAAATAAATTATTAATTATATTATTTCACTTTTCTATCATCTTTATCCCTTGAATGCCTGATAGAAGCTTTCTGGTGTAAATAGAAAGAGATCTTTGAAATTACCCGTATTAATAGACACTAAAAGTGGTTGTAGTGGGATTTGCTGATGGCGCCGCTTCACAATAGTGGGTTGTCACGGCTGCCTGCGCCTGCGCCGCCCGACAGGAAGCGATAATAGCGCGCCAAAACAAATGTATGACTTGTTCCACTGGACGAGGTGCTGCTTTTAAGCTCTTTCTTAAGGGGTAAACAGAAAAATGTCTCCAAGATATAGGGGGATTGCGCGTTGGTCCCGGCTGTCATTTGTCGATCTTTAACAGTCATAACTGGCCCGAAATTCTGACAACCTCTCTTACCAAGGGGTATCGTATTACCCAGTACTAACTGGGTTGTGGTGGTCAGATAGGCAGTCGCACCATGTAAAATACTGGTATTCAGCTGCATCCGGTTAGTCTGGAAGACGACTTCAACATACTTAGCTGGGAAAGGGCAGATGATGATGGTTTCCGAAGGCCACCGTTACAAATCGCCCAATCGCATTGACATATTGTATAGCGACGCGACTGGTTTCAAATGGTTTCTTACATATAACAACAATAACTCTATTAAAACGATTACAGGACGCAGTTCTGTTAATTACGGAAGCTTTTTCATAGAATTACATAGACATAGAAACTGGTTGCGTCGTGTCGTTGCAGCCTTTACGAATTTGCGATACTGGCTTTGTAAGCGGCTTGTGATTGCAGTCAGCTTCAGAAGAGCATATACCGTGGCGTGCCTAGGAGCTAGGAGGGACCAATACGGCAAGCCTATAAGCTAAGCAGGCTGTTCCGAAACCCGAACATCATGAAGAGTAGTAGACTAGGGCAAGCCAAGCTTGTAGGTTTGTCTGAAAATATCGCCACTCCTTTGATCAGAGAGTAGGTTTGTTGAAGACCTATTGTACAAGACAAAAAGGCACCTCAAATATAATACCTGGGCTTAGCTAATGACTTTTCTGTAGAAAAAAGAAAGGCCGTAGACAAAAGAATGTTTGCTATCATTACACTTTTTTTCGTAGACCCCTTCTAAAAACTGATTATACAATCAGTTCTAATGACTTTCAATAGAAACACAATCCGTTAATGAATAATACGGGGAAACTTCGGGTTAAGTTTAACTGAACGTAACAAAGGTTCGAAACAATAGTTTATTACATTATTACGTTCAAAGGGTGCACAATAGTCAGTTGTACAAGTTACCAGCCCGCCTGGGAGTGGCCACCGGGCCGTTGTAAAATTAACCGGCCCAACGCCGACTTCAAAGGCGCCGCCACCCTTTGTGCTCGCCGCTCCATTGTCTCACACATGTTGTTTTAATACTCTTAATTTCGTGTTGTCATGTTAAAAGTTTATTACACGTAACTTTTAAACTGTACTCCCGAATTTGAACCTTATTTCAATTTTAATAGATGAAGGTTTTGATTACATGTCAAAATTATCACTTTGATATTGTGATAGCTGTTTATCTTAAGCTGTTTTCAACCTTTTTCAGTTCAGTTTGAGTTGGTTGTTCGCTGGAGTGTAGAGAGCAGTTTTTGTCACTGTTTTCAGTGTTTATAGCAGTTTTAATAGCGGAAGTGTTAAAAGGGTTCTCTTAGAGATATTGATACCGGAGAGGGTGTCTTTTTGATGAGCTATGAAGCTATCTATTAATACGTGTGAGGTAGGCAGTTAGTGGGGACGTGTTATGTTCTGAACGGAAATAGTATGTTTATTATTTAACGGTTTAGAATTATATTTTTAATTATACCGTAATTTGTAAGGACATCAGGATAATTTTGGTGTTTTTTTTAATCTTACTACTATTATAAATGCGAAAATTAAGATGGATGGATGTTTGTTACTCAATCACGCCAGAACGGCTTAACGAATCTGGATGAAATTTAGCAGAGAGATTTCACATCAAAATTTCCACTCGAGCGAAGTCGCGGGCATCAGCTAGTAACGTATAAGTAGATCAGCAAGGTACATCTTTTTTCAAGTTCTGATTTAGCGTTGCTGTCCTCCCCCAGCGATGCCCTAAGCCGAGCGCGTTGCAAACAGGGCCCTTAGCGTGTAGTCGCTAAGTTTTGAAGCCCCTGGTCGGAGGCCTTACACTTAAAGCAACCACAGGATAGTTCGGGTAAGCAGATGATAACCTTCTAAGTTGACCTGCAAGAAACCACAATTATTGTTCAGAAACATTAACACCGATAGGTCCTGAACGCGGTTAGTTTTATTGGAGAAATTCCTAAGTCGTCATATTATAATAAAAATACTTGGGCAACAAACAACTTGAAGAAAGCTATGATATAGCAATGATATCAGCCCATTCTGTCCCACTGCACGGCTAAGGCCTGTTCTCATACAAATAAATCATGAGCATTGATCACCAGTCACCCCCCGCTTGCATATTAGCGATTTTGAAGATATAGAGTACCTTCTTGCAATGACTTCTGGGCAATTGCTATCTATATATGATTAACTTTATAAACCTTGTTCCGTTCTTTCAACAGAGTAAAAAGTATGCAAACTAATTAATGCATTTAAATAAATAAAAAAATGTAAACAAGAAATTAAACGAAGCAGCAGTTAATTGATATTAATTAAGATTACCATCAGCACAGCATCGCCAATGTCATCAATGATTGCCGATACGCAATCGCAACGAAAAGATCTTTAATTGACTGTATTGGAGGACAAACAACAAATTGGTATTGAGTTTTATGTCTTGAATGCATAAAATAAGCATATCCAAGATGAAAAGTAGTCCATGTCCTTTAATAATGTCCAGGCTCAGGCTTCTGAACCGATCGATATGTTTTTTATTCAGTGATAACCTAGTGGTGTAACTGAAGTCTCAGGTTCGAACCCAAGACACCTACCTCTGATTTTTCGGATTCATGTGCGTATTGTCAATTATGTGCTTATAGTGCGTATTGAGCGTTTATCAATTATCACTTGCTTCAGTGAAGGAAAACATCGTGAGGAACCCAGCATGCCTGAGAGATATTTCTCGACGGCACGTAAAGCCAAGTCGGGGGCCAAATCTCGGCATAAAAACTCTGAGACCTGGTTAGGTTAGTTCTGAGTTAAGACATAAACTGCATAGACAAACGTCACAGACAACTATACTCTCGTATTTATAATATTATAGTGAATATTGATGATTCTGATGAATCCTGGAACTACTTACCTACTAATGAAGATCACGACATTTATTTATAAACATAGCCTGCTTTATATCAATGCATAAAAAAGCTATGTTCTCTGTTATGTTTTATGTGGTGGCAACGGCAAGGTAGGTTGGTACATGTTTTGCAATTAAGATCTCGCTTTAGGCGGTTACAGCCACCAGCCAACCACCTAACATGTACTTGCCACCGTGGTTGTCACCCATAGGGTCCATTCATCCATTCAGTTGTCGCTTTGGCATCCCCATTCTAATTGGGCTTCTTTTCTCACAGACGTTAGGGTTGCTGCACACGTATACGGTTCGGCTTGATTCGGCTACCAAATAAAGAACGTTCGGGAAAAAGCCGCGCGGCTCCGGCTAAGCTGGAGCTGTATGATCATCTGTAACAAAAAGGTGTCCCTCATGATGAATGATCAATTTTTCAGTCGAACGTAATATGCGTGCTTTTGACATGGAGTCGCGGGCCCTTTATTAATAATACCAGCCTATTACTGTCCCACTGTTGGGCAAAGCCCTCTTCTCATACAGAGAGCACCAAGTATTGGTCACCACCACCACGCTTTCTCAAGACGGGTTGGCATTTTCGGACTTAATAATTTTAAGTCAAGGTTTCCTACGATTAGTACTTACGATGTTTTCCTTCACCAATGTCACGCAAAAGATGTACGAGCCGAATAGTGTCTTGTTTTTCAACAGATAATGCCGAATCGAATATGCACAGCCGAACATATTGTGTTGCAGCCCTAATATTGTTTCTACTAAACATTTATACGTTGAAAACGTTTTAAAAGGCCTGACGAATGTCACACTTCAGCGACAATACATTGTCTGTTCCAAACACCTTTGTTACAAAGATGTGGTATTTTACATAAATATTTCAAACACATTGTCAACGCTGCTTTTGATAGTCAACTTCGGGAAAAGGATTTTAGAGTTGAACTTTGAGTGGGTTTAAGATGGAGTGGAACTATTATGAAGTATGAAGGGACCATCAGCTAAGATTTTATAGTATGGGCCGTACTAAAGTATTAAGCGGTATAGCTGCAGGTTTAAGGCACCGAGGTAATAACAAACTTGTGATTGCGTCATTGCGCCGTAGCTAGCTAGCAAGAATGTTGTGAGGACTGCAGCAGTGCAGCTATGCCATAGTTGTTGTACTAAGATAATAACCGCCATTGTGGCTCCTATGGAGTAATCTTCGGCCTCTAAGTATCTAAGGTTTAAGTTAAGATTAATAATTGTATATAGAACTCCGTTAAGTACACGATACGAAGGCCCCTGCTCAATGACTATGGAGAAGAACATCAATGTTACAATCCATACTTATGTTAAAATGGCGACTGTAACTCTGTCTGGTGGTCGGTCTATGTACGGGTTCAATGTTTGGAACACATGTGGATTATGACCTGCATTAGATATAGCATACTTTAGTCCTGGTAATATAAAATAACAGAAAAATACATAATTTTATAATTATGTTTTTTTCTGTTATTTAGGTCTTGTTATTTCAGGCGTGATGTTATTATTAACATCACGCTTGTAAACCCCGAAGGGTTACGCAGAGGTGTACCTATTATTACACCCACAGTCACCAGTTACCCACTTTTAAGTCCCATATAATAGGGAGCGAGCCTATTGCCATCAACCGGGTAAAAATTCAGCCTCCTCGGCTGTTACTGAGAAATTCCTAATGAAAAAACCCAAAAACGTTTTGCCCGACCCGGGAATCGAACCCCAGGACCTCATGCTCGGCAGTCGCGCTTGCGACTACTAGACCAACGAGGCAATATACCCGTGGTATAATTTCCGCTTTCAATGCGGGCGGTGCCGTGGGCATTAGCTGATGTTCTTGCGTGACAGAGTCAAGAATTCAAGATGTATCAAACAGGCTCCCGGGCGGAGCCTATACCGCCAGGCCATGCATTATGCAGTGTGACACTTCGTCACATTGTCACGGCGCCAGCACCAGCCAACACGCTACCACTCCCACTTCTAGCACAGGGCTGCCACGAACCAGAACTGATTAATCATCTCAATTTGCTAATATTAGCGAAATTCAAAATTTGCAGTCAGTGTTGATTGAAATTCGCGAGCGTAACCAAAATGGCTTTTCAGGATTATTACAGTCATTAAAATCATCAATACAACCCTCTAAGTTCATTTTATTATGGTGTTGCCATGTATTTATTGGTTGTCGCATGACAAGGATATTTCATTCCAGACGATTCAGGATCGCAGACAAAGCGTATCGTATTTATAAAGTGAACAAAACCGGTACCTATCGTATCACTTGCAGAATTGATAACTTTTGTAAATTATATTTTACTAAAGTATCTTATCCCTTATCCCACAAGCGAGAACCTTGAGGAGAATAGACCAGATTACCATAAAAGTGCGGGTGGCAGCCCCCGCCCCCCTCAACAGAACCGCGGCGGCCATGACACCATTAGAATTACAAAACAAGGTATTGTGAACGGGAGCAGAGCAGGTACGGTTACAATACAGGTTTGAAACCTCGACCTCAACGTTTGAGGGGCTTAGGGTGATGACATGATTGATCTGTGTGATACCTTTTAAGATGTTATCTGACCGATTCGATTTTACATTAATGATGACATTAAAAAAGCAAGAACTTGTAATTAGTTTCACATTCATTGCTGTAAAAAGATGAAAACAGTTTGAATACAAGTCACAAACAACATCAACAGACTTTGTCTAGTGAAGTCGAAAAGCGATACCTCAAAAAAAACGAAAATTCCGTCTTTGTTTTCATTTCTCAGCTTGAAATATATATGTTGCTCAGATGGAGTCATCAAAATAACGGAATCTTTACTGGGAACACAAAAAAAATACAGCAAGAAAAAAAATATGCATAGAAAACCTATGCATAATTTTTTCTTGCTGTATTTTTTTCATTTTTGTACTGAAATTGAGGAATATATTATTTTCACTTAAATTCTATACAGGGGGCCAAAAATACAATTCATAATATTAACTGCGACTGTGACCATTTTAAGAATTTTCATGTTATTCATATTATTGAGAGCAGCGGTGTGGCCCAGTGGTAGCGACCCCGACTTACGAACAGTAAGTCGTGGGTTCGAACCCAGGCAGGCGCATTACTTTGTGTCATTTATTTCATCACCACTGCTCTCAAAAACGGTGAAGGAAAACATCGTGGGGAAACCGGCATGTCCTAGAACCAAAAATTCGAACACATGTGACATCTACCAATCCGCACTGGGCCCGCGTGGTGGATTATAGCCCATTCCCTCTCATATTGAGGAGGCCTGTGTCCCAGCAGTGGGAACATTATAGGCAGGTGATGATGATGATGATGACTTAAATTCACATAATCTACTTTCGATCTTTACCTGATCCCATGCGTACGTCCCAAATCCAATACCAAAGAGTACAAACCCAGCAATTACCAATTTGACTTTTTGAAAGTCATATGTAGTCTACGTAAGTACGTGCTTAGGCTCTGTAAATCCTGAGGAAATTCTGGGCTCCATTTTGAAATCAAACCGCACTGAACAAGCGTGATGATCAAGCTCACTCAACCCGACACCCGGAACATAATTTCAGACAAAAAACTAAGTTTTCTCAAAACACAGATGATTTGAGTTACTGCTTTTGTTCTCACAGAGGCAGAGTAGTGATAAATAAAGCGCGGTCGACTCTTGCGCAGCGGGGGGCGGAGTTAACACCTACTCGCGCTCCGGGGCGCCCAGCGAGAGGAGCAATAAAATGAAAAGAAACGCCGCGTGCGTGTGACAGCTTATCAAACTGATATCACTGGACTGTGATACACAATTTTGTTTAATTTTGCCAATAAACTTGAATACTTGATGTCGGGTGATGAAAAAGTCCCTTTATAGCGTTTCGTATTTCTAGAACGACGATTGACGTAGGTTATTTATTTAGGATCTCGTGGCTAAATACTGACTGCCGCTCCGGTCGATCTTTAGGTTAAGCCGCGCTTGTCTAGGTTGGTCCGTGCAAATACCAAGTTTCCTCCGTGCCTTGGAAAGCACGTTAAGCCGTTGGTCCCGACTCAATTGTAGATCTTAGATAGTCGTTAGGTAGTCAGTGGCCCGAAAGTCTGATAACTAGTATTACCCAGTACTTACTGGGTTGTAGAGGTCAGATAGGAATTCGCTCCATGTAAAATACTGGTATCAGCTGCATCCGGTTAGACTGGAAGCCAACTCCAACATAGTTGGGAAAATGGCTCGGTAGACGATGACGATAATGATTGACATAGGTTATTTGGTAATTGAATAAATTATAGATTTCTTCATTATTGGTGTCACTATTGATAGCTTTTTCTTAGTCTAGCTTGGTTCTCAGATCCATTGACAGTCTAGTCACGATCACAGGTTTTGCTGGAAAATACCAATGAACGCGTGAATTTCTTTTTTTGCCAAACGTGAATCTTGAATTCAACTAAAACATTTCTCTATGAAGATAAAATCATGAAAAAAGGTCACTTTTCTTAAGCTACTTTGTATAATTTATTATATGATGCATAGATGGAACTGGGTTGTGGAGGTCAGATAGGCAGTCGCTCCATGTAATATACTGGTATTCAGCTGCATCCGGTTAGACTGGAAGCCGACCCCAACATAGTTGGGAAAAGGCTAGGCAGATGATGATGATGAGATGGAACGGTTCAAAAACTTGTTACTCAAATTAAGTAACAACGTACACATGCTAACTTATGTCCACAGATGTCGTGTATGTATCATAATAGAAAATAGCTGCATTTTGCACAATTATGGCGTCCACCACTGCCAAGCCACAACATTCAACGCAATGGATGCTTTGTCTCAACAAACAATTGTCACCACACGTAATTACACCTAACTCCGGAGCTGCCTAAACTTTAATTAAGTTTGTGTTGTTACGTTTTACGTTTTAAAGTTCGATGGGACTGGCATGAACCAACATTTTGTTTATAACTTTTCTTTTCGTTACGGAACCCTAAAGCCAAAACAAAAGAATAGTAGGGCCACTTGTAACGGACAGTCGTTGACGTAGTTTTTGTACTTATACTTATTGATGCAAAAACTGTCCATTACTTGTAAAACCACTCTTATACTCCCCGTAGGGTCGAGCAGAGATGAGCTTACAACACATCCACATTCCGGCAGTTAGGTTTAAGGGAGCGACCCTATTGCCATCACTCGGGCACATATCCAGACTCCGGGCTGCTAACGAGAAAATCTTGATGGGAAAAGCCTCTAGCACTTTACTCCATTAATCTTATTAATTTAATTTAATAATTAATCCAGCAAAGTTGCTGGATTTGACTCCCAAGCCACTAGACCAACAAGACAGTAACATTCACAAGAATCGTATTCACATGAAAACTTTTTGTTCTTGTACAGTACCTACCTGAGTAGTTCTAGTTTTTTTTAAATAAAAGGAACTAAGTTTTAAGTGCAACGTAATTACTTTGTGTCCCCTCAGGCTAGAGCGTGGTCTTCAAGACCTGTGCCTCGAGGGGCCTGTCCAAAGTGAAAGTTCCACCGCTGAACGTCAAGAAAAAAAGGAACTTGTTTTTAGACTTACAGTAGACTAGCAAAAGGTTTCTTTAATACATGCATGAATGAAAAGTGTTCCTTGGCAAAGGTAAATGGCATGTCACCTAAGGCCGAGAGCTATCGAACATTAGTTAACCGTTAAACGTGTCGTTTCACTGTCAAACTACAGTTTCAAGATATATGACGAAGGGCGGGCGTTTTTTTGGAGACTGTTTCTTGTAAATTTTGATGTTCAAAAAGTTCTGATTATATTATCAGCCTTATTTGAATAAATAACTTTTGATTGATTGATTCTAGAGTTGGAAATAAACATACCCATGACAAAACACGTGGTTCGTAAGGTTTATAAATCTCGGTCTAAGAGATTGTTGTCTAGTCTTGTATGTGCAATACCTCTCTGCACGCACGTCTAACTACCTACCTATTACGAAAGACAACACAACTAGCATGGCTAGGATCTAAGATTAAAATAGCTCTGCAAGTTTCACTTAAACGTCACACAAGATGATACAATGATACAAATTACAATACAGGGTGGAATACATTGACGTACAAACTGATTTCTATAATTATTCCCCATGAAGAATTTCTACTTCGGTTCGGAATGATATACCGAATACGTGGTATTCATTTGTGCGTCCATGTCCCCATGCCACCCTGTATTTATCATTTCATCACCCATACTTATATTATAATCTTCTTCTTCTTCGTTATCGTGTGGTTGGTATGGTATTAAAACTCTGACACCAGGTTAGGCACTCCTAACCTGGTGTCAGAGTTTTAAAACCGCCCAAGGGCCTCTTACTTGAGTTTCATGCTGGTTTCCTCTCGATGTTTTCATGCTCCGAAGCAAGTGATAATTATACAATACGCACATGAATCCGAAAAATCTGGGTGCTCAGTGAATCTGAAGTCTTGGGTTCGAACTCGAGACAGGCAGTCTGACGGTCACATCACTAGACTGGCTAATGACTATAATCCTCCTTTTGGGACTGCCGTAGATGGGTAAAAAAATATTATAATGCGAAACAAACTTTGTCTGTCTCTAACCTTTCACGCCTCCACGGCTGAATCTATATTTTTGCTAATTCGGCCCACGGATAGCCTTGGGTTAGGCTATAAGATATTTTTAACCTCGGTAAGTCGATAGTATGTTCCCGTTGGAAAATATTCGACGTTCACATGGGCGAAACCTATAAGTAGATATAATTATTATAAAGTGAACTCACTGTCTCAAATTTTCAGCTTGTGATGTGATGTACGGCATACAGCGGTCAGTTTTTCTGCGCGGGAGACCAGCGTGCGTTCGTCATAGTTTTTACGTCAGCGCTCCGCCGCCGCCAGCATTCCGGTCAAATTATACCGACCGTGTGTGCTGACCATCAGTTTGGAGGTATTGAGGACTTTTAAGGATTTACCAGTTTTACTAAGGGGAACCATGAGCGGGCTGGCTAAATAATAACCCTGCCAGGTTAAGCAACACTTACCGAGGTATGTCTGTGTTTGGGTAACAATTACCGAGACTCCTCCGTCCTTCATGTCTCGGATTGCGCGTTAAACCCCTGATTCCACCTGTCTTTTACAGATCTTTGACAAGCGATACGTCTGACAAACAACTTTATCAAGGGGGAACCTGACTTCCATTAGTTATCCAGCAACTGCAGTTATGCCATGTAAAATACAAAAAAAAGAGGTTTTTAATCTGTCTTATCATTAAAAAGCTTTCTATTCACATTTAGCACTGTAGTAGTAATTAATTTTGTAAAGTACCTACTTATATTCTGATAGATAATATAATCACTCGGCATTTTATATTGGCAGCTGCAATGTTCCAGCTGGCACTTACTTATAGTAAGTATGTATAATTAATTCGAATAAATCAGGTTACGGTACTATCTCAGTTAAAAAGTCATAAACAGTCGTTTAATTTCAAGGTTTTCGAACGCAGGACCGGTGGAGGAGTAGACAGGTTTTCATCCATTCATCAATATTTACAAAGCAGTACGTATTTATACTTATATTTAAATTTTACTACAACACAGGCACAACCAACATGACTCGTTCCAAAAGTCTCCACAATTCGTCTCTCATGGCCACCACACCCCGTTCCGTCCTCACTTTTTGTCGTCCATGGCAAATTCACTTAATTGTGTCTGCGACCCCATGACACTCCAGTCTCGCGGTAATTACGGGCAGGCCTCGCAAAGGCTTCGCAAAAGCCTCGCAAATAGCCTTTTTGGCCTCTCCCCGACGAACCATGGCTGTTCTGCTAATGGGGACGAAATAGCCGCAGAATGTTTGACAATCTAACTTTTTGTTGGTACGTGTTTAATTGTTCAATAATTATTATGGGGTGTTATTATGAGTCTTGTTTTTTTTGGGAATAGTAATGTTATGTTTTGGAGAAGGATTTGTGAACTGGCTTACGTTGTGGGTTATTTTGTCGAAGCTAGACTACGTGAATTACGTGATGCCAATACCGTCCCGTTTTGCACTCCCGCAATGTTTTTTGTCGGTCACCAAATACTGAATGTTGAAGGCATGAGACTACATAATGATAAGATGTCTTCTTCCGTTCTTCTACTTTGAGAGAATCAACAAAGATCATAAATATCTTTTGAATTCTATCACCTAAGTTGATGTGATAATGGCCTGTATTCGATTCCCAGGGGTTCTAAAAGTAATTATGTCATACCAACTTGAGTACAACTAACCACCCCTAGCTACAGTTCCAGTCAGTTACCCCCAGTAAATACGGTAATTGTAGGTAAGCCTGTAGTTATAGTAACGTAATAGTAAAAACAAAACCATGTAGCACGTCATACATCAACGGCTCGACGACTCGACGCAGGCGCAGCTGCTACACTTGTGAGAAAACTTGCTAAAAGATCGTTAACTTTCAATTATATCCATATTGAGTTAAATATAGATGTGTCATGGCTTCTGTCATTTATTGCTCATAACGTATTGCAAAAACTGTTCAATAAATGTGTTTAAAGGGTGTGAAGAGTACAACCATCAAACACCACACACTGCAATCTTCATTATTAAGTAATGATGACAAATAAACCTAACGAGTCTCTGTGATTACAGGGTACTAACAATATGGATTCTCTTGCATATTTAATTGATTTTTTCATCCTGATTTTCTCAGTAGCAGCATAGCAGAGTCCGAATTTGTGCCCTGTTGATGGCAATGGGTTCGCCCATTTTACATAGGTGCATGGAACTTAAACATAACTGGCGAAATGTGGATGTACTTTAGGTCCACCTAATCTTCTGGGGAAAATAGGCGTTATATGAAGCAGGAACCTTGCACAAAAACATCATTCATTCACAGATAGATCGTGAAGGACTTCCTCGCTAAAGGCAATCACGTAGGTAAGGTAATCACCATCGACGTATTAATAACCGCCATTTAAGACATACACTATCAATACGCAATCAATACACAGCACGTTTGCCATTGTCACCACACTTCACATCTCCTTGTAAGTCATCAGAGTCGGCGAATGTACCTGTAGACTGTACAGTTCGCTGGACGTTGGTGGAAACATTACGACCTTGAGCTGGCCTGGCTTAGTATAGAGTTTTAATATAATATGGGCCACCTTCGTCTTCTTTTCGTGACAAATAAGAACAACCCAAATGATTGACCAGTAAATTTCGATCAGTCACAATCGGGAAATCGCATGTCTATCTCGCTCGCTTTCGTAGTGCCAAAAAAGATAGACATACGATTCGATTCGATTTGTCGAATCGAAGCTTTTGTGAATACGGTGGCTGGACAACTCTGTCATTTTGCCTCGTTTAATTCTTAGTATTTGCAGAGGATTGTGAAGGATGGTAGGTAAGGAAATGAAGCTTGCCCTGTGAGTCCTGTGACCCCTCTATACGTGCATTGAGTTTGGGGGGGATCAATAAACATAGCATAGCATAATCAGCCTACAATGTTCCCACTGCTTAACCCAGGCCTCCTCTATATGAGAGGGAGTGGACTGTAACCCTGTAGTCCACCACGCGGGCCCGTGGCAGTGTGGGTTGGTATATGTGACAGGTTTTCGTTCACCGCTTTTAGAGCAGTGGTGATGAAATAAATTAAACGCGCCTGTCCGGGTTCGAACCCGCGGCCTTATCACTGGGCCACTCGACGAAGAAGGGGAAATGGGAAAGGTCTATGATACCTAGGGCATGCGGAACCGGATTTCGGTCCCATAGTAAAACCTGGGAAAAACCGGGTTCTACTATAGGACCGAAACCTACGGTACCCTATTTTTGACCAGATTATGTTGGTTTTGTTACCACTGAAGTGCAGTCTTCTGTACGCCGTCGGTGTTAGTCAAAGTGACATTAATATTCGTCAGGTATGTGTCTTCCTGTGGAACAATTGGGCGATATTTGCATTTGGCATGAATCCCGGGACACCTCGCTTGTTTCTGCGTGTGCGCACCGCCGCCATATCTGACGTTTTAATTACGATTCTGTGGTGTACGCGGGTGCTGTGCGGTGTTAGTGGGAGCGATTTGGTGGTTTTGGAGATTGAATTGAAAGTGCATAGACTGACAGACTTAAATTCCTTTCCTTTATCTGTGTGTACCTAAAGAAATAAATAAATACAGTGAACATTAAATCCAGGTTCAATATGACAAATACATATTTCAAAGACCTAGACGCTATGAAATGGTAGGTAAAACTAATTAAATCTATTTAAAAATTCAGCCTTTCTTTGCTTTGATTTCAACTTTTTTCTGCACTACCACCTTATAATTTTAATTTAGTTACTTAACGGCCACTTATTTATATGAGCAATGCAAAACAGTACCTATTATATAAGCTTCTTTTGAGTACAGTTATTGGTCTTCTTTACCTGGGAACTCTTATAGAGCTACTATAGAACTACAAGCATTGAGTAAACAATCTATGAACGAGCGACTTTAAAATTTAGTGATATTTAGTGTTAAAGTAAAGTCGAATGAGATTGATAAAGGGGTGCTGTTGGTGTACAGACGCTTGCACATCAAGCTACCCGAAACTGTCAAATTTTCTCAATCAACCTTGAAGCTAATGCTTTAGCGATAAAAGTTATAGTTAGTAGTAGTTGTGGTAGTTTGATGTGCTGGCGTGTTGTTTGAGATGTATTGATAAAAAAACACGACAGCGGTATTTACCCTGCGCCAAAAGTTCCTTGCACGCTCTTGCATCATCTCCGAATTTGTTTTACTAGCCGTCTTTACATACCATAACATCACGCCTGTAATTCCAGAAAGGTCAGACGGAGGTGTAACTAACAGTACACCCATATTTCGGCAGTTATGTTTAAGTCCCATGTAATAGGGGGCCGCCATCAACCGGGCACAAATCCAGGCTCCTTGGCTGCAACTGAGAAATTCGTGATGGTAAAACCCGATGACACTTTGCCCGACCCGGGAATCAAACACAGAACCTCATGCTCAGCAATCGGCCTGCGATCACTCGATTTCTATAAACTTGACTCATGAGAAGGAGTTCCCTTAACTTTTTCTGAGAACCCGCTCCTTGCTCTCAGTGAACCCTTACCCCTCACCCCACAGTCCACGCATGCGTCCTTAATTAGGCATTCCCTGGGCGTCCGGCCGGCGTACGCGCACCGCGCAGGCGGCGCCTTTGACACGCCGTCGCGCCATCCCGCTCGCACAATGCAACTATTCATGACGACCCACCAACGTAAACTGACCTCCTTGACTCTTTCAATATCAAACAATTGATCTAAGTGGCAGAGATCCAGATATAATGAACGAGATATCCGAAGAAGATACTGAGACTGTTAATGGATTGAAGACTTTGTGGTTTTTGTGTTAAGGTTGGGAGTATGTTGTGAAATTCAAAAGTATCAAAGGTGTTATTGGAGTGATGTAATGAAGGGGCCTAATTGTGTATTCTACTTGTGGGACGCCGCTATACTGAAAGATAAAGGCACGAGCGGAAAGGATAGCGCTGTCTCTTTCACTCCTCACTTCAGTATCTTGACATGAAACTTGAAATTTAAGTCTTTATTTAATTAACGATATCTTTGTAAAATCTACTACTAAATGCGACGAAAATGCGAAATGGCGATGTCTAATGCGACGTTAATTGAAAAGTCAATTAGCAACAGTAATTAGTGAGCTGTCTGATATTTTTGAGTAAAGTTTAATAGATTTTGAATCGCAAAAAGCATTTAATAGCTCTAAAAAATACCTAATAACAAAGTACGTAATTCAATTAATTTGCTATAATAAAAAGAAGACATTTTTATACTCATTTAATTTGCAATTTCAGAAGACCACATGTCAATATCATCTTGAGCTGGTCTAGCGAAGTTTGAAGTTTCAATATAATACGAGGCCAGCTTATACTGGGTGTCTTATCACTTCCGTGCGGCCTACGATACACTAAAATAATAAAATCAAATCCAACGACAAGTTCTATTAAGTTCACTTTTCAATAAAACATTAACCATTAGTCAATTTCACGGCATACGCGAATTAAATTCAATAGAAGGACTCCATCGCAGTAGGTGGGCACATAATGAGCTGTTGTTGGTGAATAAATTACTGTAATAAACGACTCTTAGGCTATAGACGGCCATTTTTTATTAAAGTGATGTCTATAAAAGACAGACTTGTCCCAGATGATATTTGTCACAATTTTCTCAAGATGTCTTTGTTTCCAAGTAACAGGAAAGAATTGTGCGAGGATCGTAGCAGGTGGTGTTCTGTGGTTTCTGCACATCCCCATGGTAAAAGGTAATAGCTAATGTATAGTGTGCTAATGTGTAATGTATGCAGAAGAAAGGGTAGTTGGAAAAAGTTGTATATGCAACGTCAAAATAAGTCTCAAAGATCTCTACGCTAGCTTTCTCAATAGAGAGTTTTTGGGAAAACTTGTCATTGGACACCTCCTATAACAGCTTTATAAAGACTTAAAATACCCGATAGTATAAAAAATTACCCCTATTAAAGTTTAAGAAATGTCTATACTCGCTATTAATTTAAAAATGTTATTATACTGTAGAAGATTTTATAAATGATAATTTTTAATATTTCGAGTGCAATAAACATTTGTTTTAATTATTTATATATTTTTAAGTCAGTTTCTCTTTTTAGGTTAAATTTAGTTTATTTAGTATAGTCCGACCAAGAACTGATCTAATCCTCTGTCTGGACTCTGAACTCTCACTAGCAACACATAATAGTATGTATCAAAAGCATGTACACACAACGTAGTAACGTTGAAGCTCTATAATAAAATTTTAGAACCTCTCAATTACCAACACTTTTATTGCAGCAATTTCGTAAAATAAAATCCAACCTCATGGGCAGATACACTTAATTTTATACGTTCTTCATTGTTCTTTCCATCCCGCTTCCTCCCGATTCTAAGACAGAGACGGTTAAAATTACTCCCACTGATTGCAGTGAGCCGTACACGAATTAGGCCCTTTTCGTTTTTTTCTTTTCATCTTAATGCCCTGTTCATGCGTTCAGACCTTTTATCGGAACATATGCATGTTTCTGAACGCACCGGTCGACCGGTTTCGTTCCTTTGCCTTTGAATTGAAACGCCGCGCCGCGTTCGAAATTTGAATCAGTCTGCGCCAAGCTAGAGACGGGGAAAGACACGCGCTTGTTTTTAAATAAAATAAAATATGTTTACGATTGCACAGTGTTTACCAACAGTGATATTGTGACTGAGTTAGTTGAATATGACATGACATACTAGTGTTATTTATTATTAATTGTGAATTAGATACTATGGCTCGGATTTTTTGTTTTCTCCTGCTTGTGTGGCTGGTGTCTGCTGACCAGGAAGAGGTCGAAGGTGGCAAGTGCGAGCGGATCAAGCTGCCACTATGCCAGGATTTGGGATATAATTGGACTGCCATGCCCAACCTAATGGGGCACAAAGATCAGAAGGAGGCTGAGGAAGCGGTAAGAGAAACTTTTGAACACTATGCAGTAGAAACAAATCTTAAAAATACTAAGACCAATGAAGTTTTATGAAATGTAGAAAACGCTTATTAGTTTTCTGAACAAAAATATCACAAAAATGAAATATCAGCGGCCGTATTAAACTTTAATGATAAGCATAAAGTTAAAGAGGCAATAATCGTAACGCAATTTCCTGCGAACTCTTCTTTAAAATCATTAAATTTTACAATTGCCATTGGAACTTGGAACAAAAAGATAATTGAGAGTGCGAAGAAAACACAGCTTGAAAGAATTAACGCCCTCTACTTTGTACGACAAGAGTCGTACAGAGTAGAGGGTTGGCCATGTATTAAGTTTTATGGCGTTTTGTATCATATGTTAGGGCCACCCCATTGTTATCAGTTGATTTACGATGGATAGTAGAATAGATTTTATGGTTTTTCAAACTGATATTGAACATGTAATGTGCGATGTTTCGGAGGGTTCCATTGTTGACTTTCGCCACAACATTGTCTACTGTATGAAGGGAGTCTTTCAAATTCATCGCCATTCCCATTTTCACCCTTGTTTCACACGAGTTTCTTTTATGATTATGACTTTGTAAAGCTTTTAAGATACTAATTTAAAATTCTGGTCAGGAGTTGTTTACCATTTGAGAACCAGATGTGTTATCACGTTAAGATCATAAGCGGCTACCTCAATTGTTGCCCCTTTAGGAATTAGGACGTATGTTAAAATAAAACTCAACTTGTAAACTTAGAAAATGTCCGTTTATAATCTAATTCTTGTTCCATATAAAGTCTTCGCCATTGTTTACGCGATAAATCGTAAAGTGTGGGCGTCGAACGGACCGACAGACGTGAGCGATAAGGGGCAGCAAATAGCGGCCTCGTATCACGCGGCACATCAAAGGCTCGATCTTGTATCGCCGCGCCGCCGCGCTAGTCGCGCAAACCGGCTTTGCTCATACTGACCACATCACACCTGTTGAACCACATAAATCCTCTGCAAAAAATCAACGATTGAAGTTTCTGTATTGACTGAAGGCTTGATGCTGTGTGTGAAATGCACCCTCTCACCAATAATGCCGCTTTCAAAGCGATATTGCGAATTACACAGGATTAATAACGTTAGTATGACCGCATTAAATCAATAAACACATTACCGGCACTTTCATACGTGTACTATCGGTGATAGTGATATCTTTACAGCGGCATAACGCAAGAGCAACCATTTATTTTTATTTATATCCCTTATCGAATCGGTGCTATCTTTGCCTTAAGTGCCGATGTGTATCGGTTAATGCCACCTTATCGGCGGCATCGCTTTAAACCGAACATATATCTGATATCTTTAGTTATATTTGAAATTTGTTAAGCCGATAGTGCAAGACGATTGCTGATGTTTTGTCATCACTAGTAGTATTTGTGACACCTTCAACTACTCCATCCTTATAGTAAAGTTATTCGTTTTTATTGCTATCTTGGCTATCTAGTCTCTGTTTCAACTTACCGCTTTTAAATTGGACGCTAATTAAGTGCCCTATTGGAATTCCAATTGGTCGATTATCTCTGATTCCAAAACTGGGCTCTTATGAATAATTATGTCGATTGTGATCAAATTTGATATCAGTCGAGGAATATTCAGAGTGGGTCGATCCAAGTTTTACCATTATCTTAATTGATAAATTCGTTTGATCATTGGAATCAAGAGTAAGAAGGCAAGTTGTTTATTACAATTAGTACACTTTGCTCTTTTCATTTCGGCCTTTATCGATTATAGACAGTCACGTTTTATTATAGTTCCGTATTACATTTTCTCTGAAAATTCCTCGACCCGCGACATTCACAATCGCGCACGGAATCTCCTCCCACGTGCTTTTTTATCTTTGACAAAATGATCTCAGTTTTGTCGTTATTTAGGTTGAGAATGATGTTCTCCTTCGACATAAAGAAGTGTAACGTCTTTCTAGAATTTAGTGAGTCTAACACAACTTCTTCTATATCT
The DNA here is from genome assembly GCA_950005105.1 of Lycophotia porphyrea. NCBI lineage: Eukaryota > Metazoa > Arthropoda > Insecta > Lepidoptera > Noctuidae > Lycophotia > Lycophotia porphyrea. The sequence continues at coordinate 2,768,312 of OX465400.1, read as the reverse complement.
CGGCTAGAATCTTGGAGCTGTGGAAGTGGGCCGGTCCATTCACGAGGAGCTCCATCTGATGTGGCCGCGCCGGCGCCGGCCGTTCACCTTTGGATTGGGCAATTAAAGTCACAATTCTGGGCCGATGATTTGTTACGTGTGTACTGTCTTGGCAACATAATTCCACAATACCGTTTCTTGAACATCTAAATCATTTCGATGCCGACATAAAACATCCTCATCCAAATGTACTCCATAAATAATTTTACGTTTCACTTCAACAAATACAATTTTCTCTACATATTTTGTGGTTACAAATTCTAAATCCCGTACAAACAGTCGTCCAAGGTCAACAAACACCGGCTTTTAGCTCTGGAAGGTGGTAATGAGCCAATTTTAAGGCACCCACACCTTTACCTCTGGCTATTAACACTGTGTTAAACTAACAAACCACGACTCTAAATACGAACATAACATGTAGAGTTTATGATGTACTTTTAATACCCCAAATGAAGAACCAGGTTAAGGTTACCAGAAATCTGTAAAAATATTTGTTAAAAAGAACTAATTTAAGTTTCTGAAGCCTTTGACGCGATTCATGCCTTTGTACTCTAACAAATCTTGGAAACAAAGAGTTTATTTTTTAAATATTCATACCTTTCTTTTAACTAACAATACTGTTTTCGAAGTTCGCTTCTAATAAAACAATAAAGTATTTTAAAGTGCGATAATGAGTTGCGTAACCTATTTTCCTACATCGGTCGGCTTCTTTGTGGGTTGTGTTAAATTTACCCGTGTTTTTACCGGTGATTCGGCGCTCGCACCAGGTACAGCTGTTAAGGTGTTATTGAGAAGTCCCGAGCGTTATTCTTTGAACCGACACCCTATCATTAGCGCAGGTATGCGAGTATAATGTCGGATCATAAAAGGCCCGGTGTCTCACGGACGAAAGAAAGTTTTTGATGCTGTTAAATCCTCTTTCGTTATTGTTGAGCTTGTTATTCGCGTCCGCCGCTTGCAGCAAACCAATTCTGATGGATATCTTATCTGTTTCTTAATTATCTTTTTGCTTTTAATCTTTTCTGTGTCATAATTTATATATTTGCTTACTATTACAAAGTTTCCTGTCGTATAAAAGTCACTGGACAAAAGTGTACAAGAGTTATAGCTAATTTATTCTGCAAAAACCTGATCGATTTTTTCTTGGTTATGTTATTTAGGAAATGCGAGTTTAAATCTTAATTTATACATCTGATGGAGCTCGGAATCATATTTATTGCTGCGCCGGACCTGTTTTTGAATAACTTAGCACTTTTTATAGTAAAAAAACGCAGCACTTTGTGCGGCCGCCTACCTGAGGTAATTAGGGGCGGCAATTTGTGAGCTCTCCGGTTCGTTTTTGCCGTTTTAAGTGCGCGAGCGCCGCGGGGCTTGTCTTCGGCAGTCGCGGGTCTCAGCCTTGGACTCAAACTATTACTATACATAGTGAAACAGAACTATAATTATAGGCCCTATTTGTGATGCAAAAACTTATGATGGGGGCTTTTTAGTTGTACATTAACTTTAGAAAAGCCACTGTGTCGAGTAAGGTCCAAAAGTTAATATCGAGGTCTTTTTGCATTTCCAATCTTCTCATGTTCTTTATTTACATCCTATCTACTATCCACATTGATCTCTTATACATCAAAAAAAAAATATTCTCGTTTTCTCTCTACACAACGCTAATTATAATAATCCATAACAAATCTACTTAATCAAAGCAATCTCAAAAGCCGCCGCGAATTCGTCACGTGTACCAAAACCGATCAAAGGGCAGCCGTTTCCCATATTAAACTACTGAAGTACCGACAATTGCATTTAATTGTGCTTTAATTACACCGTTAACAATCACAAATTACTTGTAATAAAGTCGTAGTTAAGTGCGTCGCGGGAAGGAGGGTGGAGAGGGGGGGGGGGACTGGCGGCGAGATCAAAGGCGCACGATTACCGCACGATGCGCGGGCGCATTCGTTTCGTTTTATTGCGACGCTCGGTGCGTTCAACCGATGCGATCTCGATGCGTTCGATTCTCTATACCTACTCGCTGGCCGATCGATGGCTGCCTTTTAATTGTAGATCACTTTTGTTTTGTTTCTGCTTGCTGTTAATAGATGAGTTATGTTTTGGAATGTTATTTGGTTGCAATAAAAGGACGTAGGTTTTATAGCGCTCTTTTAAGATTAAAAGCTTTAAAAAGCCTTAAGTGTGTTCTCTTATAGCGGAATGTTTCCTAAACATACCGTAGATAAATTTTCCAGTTAAAATAGACAAAATAACTTCCCAATGAAGTTAACAAATCCTTTATCCATCTACGAGATCACCCAACGTGCAAAATTTCGTCGAACTTCCTTGTTAAGCTAGTCGTATCCCAGAAATGGCAGAGTCATCGCCAGAAAGGGAGGTGGGAGTCGTATGGAATGCAGCCCAATTAGATAGATGCCGAGTCCCATCCGACGCTACCCGGGCCCCAGTCATTATGATATTGCCATGGATTAGACGAGGTATCTTAGGTGTATTAATCAGACAAGCTAATAGATATTTTGTGTGAGTTTGACCTTGTGGGAAAAAGCTTTATTTCTTGGTACTCAGACAACTGACAAACGTGAATGATTTTCAAAAAATTAGTGTCATCAAGAGTATATTTGTCAATTTACGATAAAGCACCATGGGTTCTCATTTAAGCACTATACGTATATCAGGAGTATAACTACCAACCGTATGCATTTCTATGGGCGACTGAGTGTCTAAAGTTTCAAACACTTGATCTTAGGAATTTTATTAGTCTAGGTCCGTGTGGTTGATTTTAGTCCACATTGAGGCACGCGTACCATGCAGCAGTGACAATTTTAAAGGCTGATTATATTTATGGGATTAATCTAGATTTCAATAAGATTATGAAGACTTGTTTGGTCTCTTCACACGTGTACTTTCAAAGAGGCGCCGTCTACCTTGTGTTATCAATACTCCAGTGTCCAGTATCTTTGTATGTAACGTTTAGTTAATGATCTACAGATATTGACGGCACTGATTGATAAACTTTATCGTTGATGGCTACGATCACTATCAGATATTCGTGGAAATTATTCGATAGAGTGTATTGGAGATATGTTTTTAGGTATTATCTTTGGACATTGATACGAATTCTTTAAGTTATATTTTACGTTGGATTTTTGAAGTTATACTTCTTTAGGCGCGTTATGAAAAAATGATGAGAGTGAAATTTTTAGATGCGCGCGCATCACTGTAACACAAAAGTAACAGATTGAAGTTAGCTAGTCAACATACACCCTGAAGTTAGCTTAGTGTCAGATATAGACAAGCCCAGGTTATTATTTTTAATCTACTGCTGGAACTAGGAGGTTAGGTTGTATAGGTAATTGATATTAGACCTTTTTTCTACAAACGTAGATAAATGGCGTAAGATAAAAAATTTAAAAGAATTTTAAAAATATTTTTATCTTGTTACGCCAAAGGTTAACTTCTAACGCGTGTACAGTTGTACACACACGCTTTTTTTATGAAATCAATGTAATTTAAATAAAAACTCTGTGGAATGTCAGGTTTAGATAATAAATGAAGACAAAAAATACATATAGACTCCATTTCGATAGCTACCGTATTATTTGATTTTTAAATTTTAGGTAGGTATATTGTTCTCTTTTATCTTTTTATTGAATTTAAATGCGATAATTTACTAGTTCAGAATCAATAAGTGGTGATTATGCTAATATTATGATGCGGTGCTTTTAATTTGACAATCAATTTGATGTTAATCTTACTTGGTGACATTCTGAACAGCCGTTCATTAGGGATCCGCCTACGCAACGTACATTTTGTATATTGAACAGGGGGCTACCTCTTAATAAAAACAGTATGTAAGTATTATTTTTATTTTACTTCAGAGTGGGCAAATAGATGGACTAGATGTTCTGTTCTTCTCTTTTGTACTCTAAAGTGACATTAAAGTAACACGTTTATAAGAGTTGCTGGTACAGGCCCAGAAGTTGATAACGGAAAGTTTATATTTTCACCCGATTCGATGCATCGAAATTATTGTATAAAGAATCGAATGTGAATCGAATTACGGAGCGCTAAACACGGGTCAGTGCTCTGCCTTACAATGTAATCGATTAAAACAGTTAAAAAGGTCGGCGGTATTGGCGAGTATTTAATTCAACCCGTACCTTTTAGAGGATGGTCGTCGGGACCGGCGCGCGCGCATAAATAACCATTAAAAACTGTTTATCTCTGCTCACGACAACGCCGCCTCGTTCTCTTGTCAATTACACTTCCACTGAGGACGCATACGTTAACTGCCAGTCCTGCCATACTGCCGGTCCGCCATACCAGTTGAATGGCTAAAACCTTTGTGTTTGGCGGCATCGAGTTTTACATGTGTTTAAAAATAAATGAACTATCAAATGAACACTAGAAATGCGACGACACGCACGCAGCCTTTAATTTATTTGCTATAGTTGTCAATTAACGAGAACTTGTGTCGGAATAACTTGTTATATCTTTTGGTTAGTTAATGTCCTAAGTCTATCTTCGTGGCACTTTGTAGTTAACTTTTTTATTTATAATAATATACGCATTAACTTGATGGGTATAATGAAAGCACATTAAAGAAGGATAAAGCGTATAAACGCTTAGGTCACGAACATGTTTTAAAACCACTTTTACATAAGGCTTCTAAAGCGGCATACAACCGACCTTGTTGTGAAATCAAGTAACAATTAATATTTTCTAAAGGTTAGATGTCCAATAAAATTTAACAGTTATTAGTTAGTTTCTACTGAAAACCAGCTAGTTTCCATAGACAATGCAATTTAATTATCTGTGCCGGCTGTATGCGATATGCCAGTGACCGCTAGCTATGAAATAATGAGTGGAAAGTAATAGAAAGTCATTAGAGCAACCGTAATGGCACTAATGGCTGCCGGTAATCGCGGCAAAAAACAATAAATACAGATTATTATCTCACTCCACGTATTTATGAGATAGTGAGATTTTTTATTATGACGATTGAAATTATCTGTGAATATTTTAACTTTAATCTCTTTTTTTGTAAGCTTTATGCTTTGGCTTTATATTTCTGCATAAGAAGTGTGCGATTATGCAAAATTCTTTTTAATATAGACGTTACTGATTTGTTAATAGCTTGCTTACTTCTAAATGACTATTGTTAAATCTTTTTTAAAAGTCGATCGTGTGGTGGAATAAGTTTGGTACTTTGTTTTTATCAACATCTGGTCGGCAATAAATTATATTATGATAACAATAGACGCGGTTAGGCGGAATTGCTTTTTTTATTGGCGTTCATTTCCTTATTGTTCTAATTAATCGGTCACTGTAGAGTCTGCCAGATGAACCATAACTTTTTAAACGACAAATTCTTGACAGTTGTCGGCCATCTTGAAAATATATAGCTTTTTTATTTCATTTTTGACGTGTTTTTTTTCGTAAATTCACAAGTATTATTGGCAAAGGTATCTGGCAAGCTTTCCCAGACGTTGTTTGAAAACAAATGAAGGATGTCTATTGTCTGTGTTAGCAATGTATGTTGGCATAGACGATTTTATTTGAGGTCATAACTGTACGGTATTTTTGCGCAAATGGGAAACGATTGCTGTAAATATTTAAGTTTTGACGATAATGTGTCAATGGTGCTATTTTTCATGGAATCAAGCCTGTATATTTGGGAAATGTGAAATATGTTATTTCAGTTTTACTAAACAGTTGCGGTACCAAAGCTACTACTTACCTATAGTGGTTGGGAATAAAACCCATAATAATCGTCAGTGACTTTTTCTAAGTTTAATTTAAATATACACATGATTCTCGGGTTGGTCCTGAAACCCGAGAATTATGTTATTAACTAAGTACTTACATAAAGTTTTAATATACTTTCTGATAAGCAACTGCTCAGCCTTCTATCAAGAAAGCAATCAAGCGTACCTACATAAACTACCTACTTACTTACTTCATTGTTAACTAAAAAAGAACCAAGAATTTATGAAGTAAATGTATCTTGAAAGCTTGTAGACGTCCGTCTGCCCTAATTAGCTGTTATCAGCTGATAACTGCTGGCGCCATCCGGCTGTACCATTCACTATAAGACTTTTATCCGACAACTATAAAATTGTCTAGGAAGCCGCAGCTGCCGATTATTATTACTCGCTATTGGCTTACTAATTGCGGAGATCGAACACCTTGTGTACGAGCAAATAGATGGTACAATTACACATTTTTATAATTGTTTTTATGGAAGGTTTCTCATCGTAAAACTGTAGAAAGGTTGACTATGTCCGTTACAAATTGGTTGTTATACAGATTGATCTTACACGATTTTGAGGTATTTTGAAAAGTGAAAATGTGTATTTCACGAACAAATGATGTGGGGCGATTCACTTTTTTAACAAATCTATCAATTAAACAGAAAACTAAGAAACTAGTATGAGCAAAAGTAATTCAAACCATATTTTTGTACAGACTTCATTGATTGCTTAAATAGAAATAATCATAATTAAGCATTTGCGACAAACTTATTCTAGTGGGACGCAAAGGGTAAATGCTGGGCTAGATTAATGTACATATAATTCCCGCGACTAATTTCCACATTTCCACAACTAGGTCGCGCCGCCGTGCATAGCAAGCTTTATACACGCAGAGATACGCTAATTATCTCCGTTAGGGCCGCTATAAAAAGCTGGATGTGAAATATTTGGTCTTGTAGCGCTTTACTGCTGATTGCGCTGATTAAGAAACTTTTATTGCGTTGTAAAGGAAGACTAGTAGGTATAGTAATGTTATAATCGGTGAAAGCTTCGTCCAGTCATCAGTGTGAGTCTGAATGCTATTAAGAGGAAACACGGTAGGTATTTGAAAAACTATTGCTGTCGTTCTGCGAGCGTGATTTCCACATTGATACGATAAGGACAACTATAGTAAAAGTCATAATTCGAGGTTTAGCTCTCGACTATTTACTCCTGCAATATTCGACCAATTTAAAAGATGTTTCATAAACTGAATAAGAAGGATATATTATACTGTGTCCGTATGTTTTTCGTTTTTCATTAATATTTGTCAAATTTGTACACTAGGCTTCTGTTGATAGGCGATCTAAATAGACAATTTAGAGCATTTTGTAAAGGTTCTAGTGCTTATACTGATTATGAATCATCATAAAGGAAAACATAGAGACATAAAGAGGTTGATAATTATTTACATGTAAAAATTCATAGTTTAAAAGTCATAAACCAGCAAGAAAACAGGCGAGAGCGTTTGTATGGAAAAAAGACCACCCACATTTCCTCTTAACATGTCTTGTAAAGAATCATTGACTGCAATGGGGAAGACAATAAAGGTCATTGTAGGTGGCGCGACCATAGCTAGGTCCAGTGACCAGTGAAATTAAACAACATGTTTTGAAATATTTTATATTTCAAAATATGTTGTTTAATTACACTGACATTATCAGAATTTCAACTTCAACATTCTCTCGACTTATCGAGAGAATCGAGTCTACTTCATATCAAAAAGTATGATCTTTCGTGTGATAAGAAGTAGGTCACACTTTTTTCATGCACGTGTCACGTAATACCAAGATCTAAAATCTTAAGAAGAACACAATGATCCACCACCACCGGTTTCGTCACCATACCCTATTGATTCTTCTCTTCTTCGAAGTCTCTCATTCATCAAAGGAGTTTATCTATGTCTAACATGGCCTATTAAAAAGCCAGTGATGTCCAGTCTACAGGCGGAAGGCATATATTCGTCACTTCCTAGACATTGGCAACGCTTCGAAAACTACTGCGGAGCGAGGCGTGTTTACGAGGCGCGTAACGACTGTTACTGTGCGTTTACAAAGCGCGAATGTCTTACATTTGGTATGCCCTTAATAATAGCTGTTTATTATGTAAGGAGAATTGACTTAGTTACTTATTATCTTTTATTAAATTAAGTTTTACTTATTATATTTTATTAGATTAAGTTATTCCCATGTATAAATGTACATAATGGTTGAGTCAAGTAAAATTTTATTTTTTAAATCTCTTTAAGGATTAAATTAAAAAACATTGTGTACAATGGCCAATAGCCATGCTAAAAATATTAACTCAGACGGGGATACTTTGTCAAGATCTTCCTATCATACAAACACAATGTTTTACATAGAGCAATAAAAATATAATTCTCACTACATAATCTTTTATATTTACGTATATTCATAGTTAAGATGTCAACACGATACATAAAATCTGCGCTATGTACGTGACTTGTGCCTGACCTAAAAAAAAGTTTAAACTGTCACTTTGAAACATCATGGCCGACAATAATCTGTCATCTGTCACAAAAAAATGTAATAAAAACATGTGAATTATGGCGTGTAATGGGTTTGTCGTGAAATCTACGTGGGTTTCGAAGCTTTGAATCTAGACTGGAATGTAGGGATGTACCACAAAATGGCTAGACGATGTCTTAATAGAAGATAGTCTGACGTTTACTGATACATTAATTGAAATAACTGTGTTGCGTGGTTCGCTTACTAGTTACTTAGCTATAAAACTTACTGGAGTACAGTCACGAGCAGCAATATATATTCACTTTCCTAAATTTAAAGGCAATTTTCGCGAGAAATTGCGATTGTAACTTGGTGAAAGAATCTTTTTCATAAAAATATGGGTTCCAAAATACTATGTTCAAAAGTTGTAAATAAAAGTAAAAGACCTTGTAAAAGTTGTTACCATAGTGTTTACATATTAGTGCTCGTGAAGTCGTGACTGTACATAGACCTGTCTTGAGACTTCTAGTTAGAATAGGTGAGGTTATGTCTTGTTGTAACGTACAGTTCGGTTCAAACTTTATGGCGGCTCGGAAGTTAGCTGCGAGTGACGGTCGGCGCAATTATGACGGTTCAAATTTTATTGTGGCTCGAAACATCTAACGTAAATCTGTACAGAACACAATTTTAGGTATGAACAGGGTACAGAAGATGCATCGTCTTGACTGTATAATGTGCAGACCGTCACTCGCATCTAACTTGCGAGCCGCCATAAAGTTTGAACCGAACTTACGAGTGGATATGACGTGTCTTTAGTTTAATTGGATATTTTTTAAATGAATGCTTAATTAATCTGATCTGTTTTCATTTACAATGTTACTTCGCATAATTAATTCATAAACTTCTCTAATGATTCAATTCATTCTTTATCCTTCCCACAATTTTTTAATCATGGCAACCCTACACATAACATTATACAGGGTGTTGACAAACTAATACTCACAGCACTCATGACGTGCTAAGTGCGTACATACTGTATACCTACACACCATCACATACACCGCCATTTATTGCGGCTTTTAAATATTTTAGCACGCTACGTAAATAGTTTCAAAGTTGACATATTCTATGTAAATAGTTTCGTATTTACATAGTTGAAATGGAGCAAATATTATGTGGAAAGCGGCGTCTTTGAGTAATAAAAGTAAACGGTATAAGCGTAAAAACTTTGTCGCTAGCAAATGGAAAATGTACGAGGAAAATGGATCTGTAGTTTTATGGTTGACTGACAAAAAGCTAGTTTTTTATTTTCGAAAATGAAACTGGCAATTTGCCTACTTCTAATATTGTTTCCTACTGAATTCTGCGAATCGATAGGATTAAAATACTATTGAAAGTAGATTTTCCTAGTGTTATGTGATGCGATAAAATGTCGTATAGAAGCAGGTCCATCCTAGACTTAGTACCCAAAACATAGACACGCGACATGCACCAACCCAGTACAGAGCCCACACTGACCACGCTCCCATTATAGCTTGTTTGTTATTGATATAGGTATTCATTTTAATACATCAATGTTGTTTGTGCTATATTGCGACTCCTCAGTGTGTGGTACATACTGAAGTTACTGTATAGAACCTTTAAAACAGCCAAAGGTTGTACAATATCAGGTCCAAAGTTCGTTATTACACTAAGTAGATAGTTGGCTTTGATTGTTCACCGACAACCCGTTTCTTCGGTGAACTATTATAACACATGTTTAAGAAGTAAACGATAGAGCTTCAAAATAGCATAAAAACTGTACAAAAACAACTTGATTAAACAATTATATCGAGTAGGAAATCGAGAAGTAATTACATCTCGATTAATTTATTTTTTCTCATCATTCTTATGAATTGTGTAGTGGCGGTTTATTTAAAAGCTTGAAAAGCTTGTTGGAAGACGTTGTAGATAGACGAAACATTTTAAAAATAATGCCACTTGTGTAATTGATTCTTTGCTTTTAATTGTACGAAATTGAAATAAGCAGGAGTACGTTATTTCCTTTTCAGTGTGGTAATTATTCTGGCTGATATTAAAATCGATGAAAGCCAAGTTACTACCCTTTGTGAAGCTGTCGGCTTCCTCTAAGCCCCAACCTTCTCGGACATCACATAAAACTCTAAAACGTATTATTACCGCCATGATGGGGTCATCACTCCTTACAGAATTTCCTTTAATATCTTCATGAATTAACACGCATCAGAGAGCAACCGCAATCACGGTACGATTGTCTTCTGCGAGAAGCCGCCGCGACGAATCAGGCCATCTGCAACCTTAGAACACCGTAGACAAGCAACTTCCAACTTTAATCCCCAGAAACAAGGTGTTTGGTTACCGCAAAAAGACCGGATGGACAACAATTTTATGGTGAACTACAGCAAAGGAATATGAGCTTTAAAGAGGTACTTTTAAGGTTTATATAAGTTGGTGTAAAGCATGGTTAATGGATACCATCAGAGATAGTCACGACCGGCGTACGATTATTATGAATTAGCTACGCTTCAGTGGGGAACTGAACACCGACCGGCGCGGGCGCAGTACTCAGGCTTCTTGAAGACAACACAAGTAGAAATACTGGTGGTTCGTGAGTTGCGACTACTACAGATTTACTTTTTAAACAGTATAAACAGTACGAACATTTTTTTATTTATGTTTATGAAAAATTGACATAATCCGGTAGTAGAATTGAAACCACCTGTATAATTGTATATCCAGTCGCTGTACTCAAGGTCATAGATTTGATTACACGCTAAGCACAATAGTTATAGACCCAAATCCACCTGTTTAGAGAATGACCACACTTTTTGACGCAGAATCGGCAGAAAAAACTTTATTTCCGTGCAATAAAGGCGAAAGGCGTCGTTTATGACCGGCTCAAGCCAATTTCGCGTTTATAAGTTCTGTCAATTTCTTATTCGACTAATTGTAGAGCCCATAAAGAGGTTTAAGCTTTTAACTAGCATTAGACAAAATTTGCTATAATAAAATGCACGCCTAAAAGAAGGTATTTAACGATATCTTTTGCACATAGATAGTTGAGAACGGATGTCACTTACTGTGATAAATGTTCCACACTAGATCCGCGGACATTCCGCTAATGTTTCCTGTTTCACCCGCCAGGTGTCGCGAGTTTCTCCTCTCGCCATCCTACACTTTGACATTATCTCCTGTGTTATCTTGCTACATGGGCTAACTGTCGAGCTGACGAGCTAGCTTCTAGTTGCTGAAAGCTAGATCTAGTTTCAAATCAGTTAGGCAAACATGTTCGTTTAGGTGTTCGTGATCGGCGACGCCACTTTTACAGTTATCTTTTTTTTTTGTTAACCCATTCTGAGGTATTCCTGGGGAAGAGCTTTCACCACATCCAGTAAACTTGTACACAAATTAACAATTTACACAAAAACAAAGTAAAAATTAATAAGTGAAAGGTTTTTATTGGGGATTTTATGTTGATGAAGAAAAGCGTGAGATATATTCCCCGTATCGCTAAATGTCACTATAAATGTTAATCGTATTCCTACACATTTTCTCTTCGCTTCTATGGTCTAGGACTCTAGGTGATGAAGGGTACCGAATACCACATAATTCTGTTATATTAAATTAGACCAGTTTTTCTATTGAAAATCAGTGCTATGCTAAGCCAGCGCTGAAAAGTAACGTATTACTGACGGTACAGTATCACCAGTTCAAGGTGGCGCTGCTTATCAAGAAAAATGTCATCGATATGTCAAATTTGGTACATTTATTTTAGTTCTGTGTTTTCCCGCCTGCACAGATGGTTGTACTAAAAATGTAAATTATCTACTTACGTCAAAAATATAACCTTGTGAATTATTTACGCATTTACAAACAATCCGTTTCAGTGTGTTCTACTGTATAATACATTCGTTTTGCACACTAGACGCCTAACTAAGTTTCATGCTAACTTTACACAGGTGGTCTTGGAAGGAAGAAGATTCCTAAATCTAGAAATTTTAGATGTTAGGAGTAAGTTTTGACCTGCCAGGGCTGCGGGACTGTTCGAAAGAGATACCGCGGCCCTGGATCACAAAGGGCAAGGAAAGAACATGGATGGGTTTTAGTCAGTACAAGTCTGATACTCCCTTCCGCTCTGCCCAGAGCGGGAGAAGTCATTTGATGATTTCCCATCCGAAAAAGTTTAAGTTTTCTGGCATTTGGCAAAAAAACCTGTTTTCACCACGAGAGACTCTTACTAGCTATTAAATCACAAGTAGGTCCTCCTACGCATTTGACTAAAAACAAAAAAAAACACAAGATAGAACAATCATTCGACGCACTGACCTCTCCATATATCAGAGACAAAACACTGATTAACTGAAACAATGGTTTATCAAGCGTTCTTGGCTTGATTAGTTGAAAACCGAAACAATAAAAAGAACGAACGTCGCTCGTAAATCGGCGCGCGCGCACGCCTCTCTCGATCGACCGTAATATACACCAAGAAAATACTGCAGAAAATCCATGATAGAAACGTTTTTTTTTTTTATGAAATGTAGAAAAACACTTGGATTTACTATTTCTTAAAATAATTGTTCACGTTAATGCATAATTATAACTTTTGGAAGAGGTATACGCTGACAGGGCCCCAAAAGCTTTAGGCCAAAATCCCATTTTAATTGCGCAGACATCAATGGCATCTTTTTTCAGCAATTTCTTAGGCTTAGGCGAAATTACAATAACGGTAAAGAGACTATTTTTGATTAAATATTTCATTTTGCTAAATACAGTAGCTGATTGATTGCGAGATATCACTTATCACTAATTGATTGACATCTACCTATAAGATCATAATTACAATTTAACGATAAATCCGGATTAAGATTAAGCAATCATGATATCTTGCACACACGGTGTTGCACGCATTCTCCACAACGACAGCATTAGCGGTGGCTTCGGCTAGATCCCTCAGTGCTAGTGAACAAAGGTTACTTAGATCAGGACATCAGGAGGTGGAGACCGGGCTCTTGATAATCCAGGATTTCATTTATTTGGACGAAACATTCCCTTAACCTTCTGCCCCTACCTGTATCGTGGTTTGGACGTAAACCGCCAATTAATCCATGATGGGGAACAGTGGGCGCTTTCACATTCAATCCCATGGCTTTATGGCGTCTGTGCCTCGAATATATCAGCCGCAGCCGGAAGTGTGGCTTGAACTAACTCAGCTGTGGAAAGTGGGACACTGGGATCGCAGAATAACATAGTTGTACTGGCTAGGTGGTGAGTTGCGTTTACACTATGGACGAGGCTGGTGCGTGGATAGAGTAGAGAGTGATGATCTGTTACCGATTTTGGTATGTCCTAATTTTCGTAAGATAATGGGACTGTCTCTTAACCAAGAACATGCCATATCAGGAATAGTTAAAAGTTATACAAACTTCCATACAATCTTTTATCCCCTATTAACCCCTTTAAAGGATGAATTTTCAAAAATCCTTTCGAAAAAATAGAAAAAAATAGTTTCATACTCTAGAAGTATGAAACTAAGCCCGAAAGAATTTTTCTCTCTTGCGGATATCCTCAAAAAACATAAACAGCGTAGGTCTAGATTCTAGACCTACGCTGTTTGTAATTGAGTGAATTTATGTTTTTTGAGGATATCCGCAAAAGAACCAAGTTTACCGACGTAGCCCGAAGAATTGCCAAACTTAAGTGGCAGTGGGCAGGGCACAATGCTCGCAGAATGGATGGCCGATGGGGCCGTAAAGTTCTGGAGTGGCGACCGCTAACCCGAAGATGTTGCGTTGGAAGGCCTCCCACTAGGTGGACCGATGACCTGGTGAAGGTTGCGGGGATCCACAGGATGCCAGTCGCACGGGACCGGTCAATGTGGCGACACTTGGGGGAGGCCTATGTCCAGCAGTGGACGTCTTTCGGCTTGAAATGATGATAATGAAGATGATGATGATGTTTTTTGACTCGGTATATTATTGTCTTATAACGTTGTTTTGGCAACCACCTGTCCGACTCATTCTTCAATCTAAGTATATCTTGCGTGGGAAACTAATCAGCCAATACATTCCGTCTACCTCCACAAATCAGCGTGGAAACAACATTCATTGGCGTATTTTTTACGTTAATTGATCACAGAAATACAGCTTTAATTGGCCCATCTATCTCATTAATCAATATGGTTTATACCCAGGCTACCGGTCTACAAAAACTGACATAACTGAAGAAATCCATTAAAGTTTGAGCCAATAAACCAATTAGGGTCAATAAATGGCGGCATTAACCTCAGGGATCGGTTGATCTGGCTGGCTGGATATAGGCTGCACCACAACCTGTATGCATCTGAGGAGTGTCCGTATTCCGTATTTAGTTTATCTAAGAAGAGTAGAGAGTTGCTTCAGTTACTTACAAACTAGTCTAAATGAAAGAAAATCTCTAAATATACCTGCAACTGGTTTTGTAATACACATGGGTTGTGAAGAGCTGGAAAAGTACCATGGAAATGCTCTACGGTAATTTATAATATGGACCAGAAGAGCAGATACTTAGAGCATTTCTCATTCTTATTTGTTTACAAGTATGTCTTCTTTTTTCTTATTAGCTTTAAGACAGCAAATGTATCAGAACAACAGTATCGTCCAATTCAAAAGATTTAGATTGCTGGATTTGGAGAATATATAGACATAGCAAACTGTTATGTAAATGCACTAAAATTCTAACCAATATTGCTCAAAACGGTACCCTAGGTACGGTCGGCATATAAAAGCGATTGATTACAAACGCGGGCTGTATTCGCTGGGTGCGCTGGTAGCTTACAATCAAAATAAACGTTAGTAGCGTTGTTTTTATGACGGCGCGTCACTCTGCACGCGCGTGTTTACGCGTCGGTGAACGCTTTGATGTTTACGCTGTAGGGCTGTGGCGGTGCAGGGTTCCTATTGTGGGTCCATTTGAAACTGACTGTTTTTGAAAACGATTAAATTACTGAAATTAGGTCTATGGTAATTTTCACCTGTGGCCTTTTAATGGGATGAAGATGACTTTAGGTCGCGAAAAATATAAAGGTAGGTACTTTTAGGAATCTTTTTTTGTTCAATAAAATAGTGCCAAATCTAAAGATAATAACAAAAGCCTTCGTACTGACATAAAGTTCGATGATAGAACCTATTTTTCAGCGACTTCAAAAAGAAAGAGTTTATAATTACCTATAGCAAAATCAACATCAAAATAATCCCTTCTAGCAAAACTTGTAATATTACTATATCTCCAAGTCAAGCAACTCATCGCTACACCATCTGTTAAACCCTAAAATACTGACTCTCACAAACATCCCAACACGCGACAGCCCTCCGTAGGGGTTTTATCCACGCACCGCTAGATCAAAGGACCGGCACAGCTAATGAAGTGATAAACAGCAGTGGAGCCATTACTCTGTATAAATAGATAAATAACTGTTATATATCGGAACACCCTGCCTGCTACTGTAGTCACTCAATCATTTCGGACGTCGCTGTTAGGGACAATCGTAGCTGATTGTCGTTGTTGAACTTATGATGGTTTTTTATGTGATATCGTAACTTGTTAAGTTTCCATTATCATTTTAGTGACAATGCTTTATTTTGTGAACTGTTCGTTTTTCTACAAAATGTCTAACTGCTAATTTTAATGAACTAACTAACATAACGTTTAATTGATACAACGCTTTATACGATAACGCTAGTTACTTGAAATGAGAGAAATCTTACAATACCTAGTTCAAGTGTCTACTACTTCTGAATATTCAAGTCCGTTTAACTTCTCAAGTATTTAATACATATTTATTTACTTTAGGTACAATAAACTCGCGATTTTCTCTCATGGCGGTGGACAGAATCGAAAACAAAAAAAACCTGCTACGAATCGTAGCACCCAAGTGTACCTAGGTAAGTAGGTACTCTTCTTTTTAGACTCTACGATTTCTTTTCTTAATTCCGATTCATTCGTTCATTCTTTCTGACACACATTTTGTTTTTATTTCTTTACAAAAAAAAAAATCGCTGTTATCGTATTCCGGTGTTGCATGTGAGTTCCTAATCTTTTGTCTGACACGCTGCTGTCAAAATGGTCAATGACACAGACATTGTGATAACAGCATTATCCTTGTTGTTTGTTTCTAAACAGTCAACACGAAATTGGTTACATTTGTAGTTTAATTAGGTAATTTACTTTCGAATTACTGAGGTACTTAAGAATTACTGAGAGTTACTCAGAAATAATCAAGTGAAAAGTGGCTTGCAATATTGGTCCACGATTAAAATGTTTAAAAGTGAAAAGTCAAACTATCATTTAATGGTATCCAGTTGCTAAAATTGGAAACTAGAACTTTATTGCTGGTGACATGTCATTCGAATTAATTTCAAATTGCAATGTAATGTGTCGGATTTTATTTCATACTTAAATTCCATCGCTTCACATAAAAGCCACAAAAGCTACGTATACCTAACTAAACACTACCTAGGTACAATATGTAAACGGACCCAGCTATATTCCAACCTGCTTGTTCAAAGTAAATGGATCACCGACTCATCGTGTCCACGGGGCTCTTTGATCGTCGCAACGAAGGCATGTCCGTGCGCGCGCGCAGCTTTGATGTGCCGTATAGAGATATATGTACAGAACAAATACTTCTAGCTATATTAATAGAGGAAATACGTGGAAAAATGTGTTTAGTTTAATATTTAACGTTGCGTTCTGATGATTTGAACTTTGAAGTTTATTTAGCGAGTTATTATTTTTGCAATTCTGCTTTTTTTGAAGTCTACAAATATATTAAAGTCTGAAGTTTTATTTAGATAACTCAATCTGTCTCGTACGTTCTTTTACCAAAGGTTTTTGAAGGACGATTTTATTTTAATAAATTAATTATTATTGTACATTCACATCAGCAGTGTCGCTGTAAGTACCTACCTACTTTAGGTTTTCTGGACCCCATGCTTCACTTAATACGAGATTGAGCTGTATAACACATACATAACATTACGCCTGTAATCCCAGAAGAGTCAGCAGAGGGGTACCTAATAGTTCACCCACATTTCGCCAGTTATGTCCCATGCTAAGCCCCATGTAATAGAGGGTGAGCCTATTGGCATCAACCGGGCATAAATCTAGACTCCGTGGGTGCTACAAAGGAATTCCTAATGGAAAAACCCAATAAAGCTTTGCCCGACCCGGGAATCGAACCCAGGACCTCATGCTCATGCGCTTGCTACCACTAGACCAACGACGCAGTCATTCAGTTGAATACTTGGTAGTAAAGTAGAGAATTCCTGAAACGCTTTCTTCCAGTAACTCTATACATTTTAAAGGACTCCCGGCTGCACGGGCCATCAAACGCGGTCGGTACAGCAACTGTCGCGCGACGACATCAAAGTGTGCGCGCGCGCATCTCGGGTGCATTCGGGCGCACTCGGCTATTTTCGGAACATGTCGGTAATTAATTTTTTGTTCGCCCTGTCCTTTGTTGTTGCTGGACGAAATTCTGTCGCGTTTCACGTAATAGGTTAGGTTTTGTGAGCGATTTATGAGACGTGGGACGAAAATAGTTGGCTGAACACATTGCAATTAAAATCCAATGTAACATAACATCACGTCCGCCTGTAATCCCTGAATGGTTTGGCAGAGTTACCTCTGCCTAACCATTATAGTTCACCCACATTTCGCCAGTTATGTTTAAGTCTCATGTAATGGAGGGCGAGCCTGTTGCCAGCAACCCAATAACACTTTGCTCGACCCGGGAATCGAACCCAGGGCCTGAAAATTCAGCGGGGAATCAGTATAGTCTAACCGCTCTTTATTTTCTTTCTCGTGTTTTAACTAGGGAGAAGAAGCGGCGAGGGAGATATCCCCAGCAAAAAAAACCCCACTTGAAAATATCTCACATGTTGAAAAACAGATTCATGTTTTGGTTCAATCCAACCTCCTGGCTAAACGCCTCAAGCTAAAAACAAAGCTCCATTGATACACATTTCTATAACATTTCCCTAAAAGCTCTCCCATTGTTCGGCACAATAAGTACACCTTTCTTGACGTCATCACTCAATCCGCCGCCACTATCGAATGTTTACCCAAGCAAATAAATAATACGACTCCGAGAACTGAATAACTCAATGGATCGGCTAAAGTAAACAATTGGAAATCGAAAATCACTCAAATCTCGACTTTAGTTGATGGTAGTAAGGTTGGTTGTAGAATGGAGGGGTTTTGTTATATTAATCTTGGTATTTATATCAATGGAAACCCTTGTTATGTGATCCGAAAACATCCGATGCCACTCATGTGGGCCAATGTTTGTTAAGGAGACGTTTACACACCATTTAAGAGCCATTGGTATGATGTGGAGGTATGTGTGTTTGTGTGATACCTTTTTACCGCTGAACTACTGAATTGATTTTGATAAAATTTGGCATAGAGAGCACTTGAGTTGCAGTTGATTTGATCTTGAACTCTTTGTGGGGGGGAAATCGTAACGAGCGTGGATGAAGTCAGTAATAGTAAAAAGCTGTTTATTGCATAAATCCATCACTCTCGAAGGGAAATGTTAATACGAAGGACTTAATTATTACCCCGAGGTAATGAGCACGTATTTTACATCATAAAGGTTGCGCTTTTAATTGTAATCAGAAACGAACCATTTTATTTTAAATGGCTCGTCCAGTAATATGTGTCGCAAAAACTGGATTAATCCTCTGTTTTATATTTAATCTCTTATGTTATTGTAATTGAACCCATATTTTATAGTTTAAAGATACTTAAGTACGTAACATATTTAAGAAAACATAAGCTTGACATAAGCTTAGCCTTAGTCTATTTAAAACTTCTCAAGCTGTCTCTAAAAGTTCACCTACCCGTGACAAATACTTACTTTAAAACTTTACTTAATTTAAACGACAAAATAATAAAATGTAACGTTAAAACAACATGGCCTTAACTGAAATATCTTAAGTGCCGCCTTAAACCTTTTTCGAATGCAAACAACCATGTTTGCTCACAATTGTTAGCATAGAACGAAACGTTTGTCCGAAGAAAAAACACTAAAATACAGACCATTTTGAGTGCAATCTACCGTTCTAATAGGATATGCGCAGATGCAGGTAATAAAATACTGTTTGGATCTTTAGAATAAACCGTGACGGAAAAAAAATGGCGGAAAAAGGTCGAGTGCAGCAAAGAATTCAAAAGTTTTTTAGTATTTTGATTGATGTAATAAAATACATGTTTGTTGTGATTATTCGAATAAATGTCAGTGAAGATTATTGTTGTGCAGACTACCAAAAAAATGGCAAAAATATCATGCCATGTACCTAATACAAAGCTTGGTCTCGTAAAGAGTGTTCAAACGGAAGCTCCATAGCACCCATTGAAATTGAGATACACAGCAACATACTGTGTAATAAAACCACACAGCACAGAACAGAAACAATCGGGTAATTTTCAAGAGCAACAGCAACATCCAATCACAAAACAAATAATATTCGTCCCATAACAGTACCTATGTATCTACATTTTCGTTTTTGAGCACTTTTGCGAAGAATCAAATAATTTGATAAAGGCGAAAAATCTGTAAAAAAACGCGGGACTACCTAAAATTAAAAATATATTGAAAACGGACGACAAATTCCGCTAAATCTGAAGACGAAGTCCCATTAGTGATAAACCTTTAATTAAAACAAAACAGTATAGAGATTATTCAGTTCAGGCGAGTAGAGGTGAAGTAAGACAACTTTGCCAATTAATAAGTATCATGTTATGAGGATTACCTTATCACAGATAATATGCTGAGGTGCGATGACCTTTGTGTTATAATATTAATAATAATTTATTTAGTCTCAGACACAATGATCCATTTTTGTTAGTAGGTACACTTAAAAATACTGTTAGTAATTAAAAATCAGAAACAATAAATACACACTACACAATACAAAAAACAAATTTGAATAAAATTTTGAAAAATTATAAAGTAATGCCTAATAATTAATACGCCTGCCTCTGAGTCATTTGTTTGTTGGTCATTACATTAATCATATAACAATGATTATGTACAGACAATCAAACCTGTTCGCAAAAACGCTCAGGATAGTGACGGAGGTGGTCCGAAACCTGCGCCCCAGAGATGTGCACCGCTTCCACATCGTCGTGTAGAAACAGTCAACACGGGCGTCGGCGAACATCCCCGACGCGCTACAGTGCCGGGGCAGCCCCAACAGCACCCTGAACGCATTATTATACTGAACACGGAGAGCGTTGTACTGCTTCTGGGTATATGACCCCCACAGGCTGGCTGTGTACAGGGACGTACAAAACGCTCTGAAAAGAGTTATTTTGACAGCCCCCGAGCAACGAACAAACCTGCGGGCGATCATATTGGCCCTCACAGACAACGCCCTCCGCTCCCTATCGATGTCTGCATCGTCCCTCAGACCAGAGGTCACTCCTCAGGTGTTGGTCGAGGCTCTTGGCAATTAAGCCATGGGCTGATACGACTACCGGCACAGATCGCTGAGTCCACATCCCACATGTCGATAACCTCGCGAGCTAAGTCAAGATACTTGATTTGTTTATCTTTCTCGGCTTTCACGAGGTTCTCGTCATGCGGGACCGTAATGTCAACAATCATTGCGCGCCGCTCTGATCGATCCACCACCACTATATCAGGCTTATTGGCTACAATAGTCCTGTCAGTGATGATGGATCGATCCCAGTACAGTGTGATATTGCCATTATCGAGAACTGGATCGGGCACATACCTATAGTACGGCACTTCCGATTCCACAAGGCTGTATTTTAGAGCAAGTTGCTGATGGATAATCCTGGCTACAAGGTTGTGTCTATGCAAGTACTCTCCGTTAGCCAGACGAGAACACCCGGAGATAATGTGACGGATTGATTCGCCTGGACGGTGGCATGCCCGACATATGTCAACCGTGCCGTCCTTCACAATAAATCTCCGGTAGTTATTTGTCATCATAACTTCATCCATAATTGCACAGACAAAACCTTCGGTTTCTCCAAAGAGGTCCCCGGATCGTAGCCAGGCTACGGACGCTGATAGGTCTACATCGGGCCCATGCAGGGCCCGGAAAAAGCGTCCGTGAAGCTCCTTACTCTGCCATACTTCCCTGCGGTCGTTAGTGTCAAGTACTACAGGTTTGCGCCAGTTCTCTTTAGCCAAGGAGAGCGGGGTGAGACCCTTGTCCACCGCGACCACATCTCGATGCATCCCCACGTCGGCTTCTAGGAAATATTCCCTGAGACTGCATATCTCGCGATTGTGAAGAGTCTTAGCATTTAAAAAGCCTCGACCCCCACACTTCCGCGGGATATACAGTCTCATAACCGAAGAACGTGGGTGATGCATTCGAAATGCCGTGAACAATTTGCGGACCTTCACATCCAAGGCGTCTAGTTCTGTTTGAGTCCATTTGAGTATGCCAAAAGAGTACATCAAAACCGGCATGACCCAACCGTTGAAGGCACGCACCTTATTTCCGCCTGACAAAAGACTATTAAATACTTTTTTCAGGCGGCCAAAGAAGCGCTCCTTCAACGATTGCTTCATGTCAGCAACATTGATGCCCAGCGCTTCTTACATACCCAAATACTTATAGGTTTCGGTTGCTGAGAGGGATCTAAGATTTATGGAATCCGTGAGCTTGGTTCCCACAGATTCCACAATCTCCCCTCGCTTTACATGCATGACCGCACATTTGTCCACACCAAATTCCATCCTGATGGCACTACTGAAAGTTTCAGTTACCTTCAGTAGCTCCATCAGTTGCAAATCGTTGGGGGCAAAGAGTTTCAGGTCATCCATGTAAAGGAGGTGAGATATAACTTGACCACCTCTCTTCAACCGATAGCCTAGCCCTGAATCCTCCAGTAGTGTGCTTAGAGGATTCAAGGCCAAGCAGAACCAAAGCGGACTCAAACTATCGCCCTGAAATATTCCTCGCTCTATATTTATCGGTTCGCTATTCCTCTGGATTTGCCGACATCCTGGATAGCGAAGAACTGTCCTCCATTGACCCATACATGATATCAGGAAGGTGCGCAGAGTTGCATCAACTTTATACAACTCTAGCACCCTCATGAGCCATGTATGTGGTAGCGAGTCATAGGCCTTCTTATAGTCTATCCAACATGTCGACAGATCCTTTCGTGAACGGCGAACCTGTTGACTAATGGCCATATCAATGAGGAGTAGCTCCTTAGTACCGCGGGACCCGTTCCTACATCCATTTTGAGAAGCAGACATAACAGAATTTTCGTCAATATGTTTAGTGATTTTAGCTCTCAAAATGGAGGTAAGAACTTTATAGACCGTCGGGAGACACGTAATAGGTCTATAATTTTTGGGTTCCGCAGTACTACCTGATTTATGGAGCAGGTGGGTTATTCCAGTCGTCAGGAACTCGGGAAGCGACCCTGACTCTAAGGCTGACTGAAATAGGGCTGCCAAGCTAGCGTGCGACCTCTGGATCCATTTTTATTATTTATGATGTTTATAACTTAAGTTTGACATAGATTGCGTATTTCACATTTAGCATAATAGTTTAACTTTGGCATTATTACTTTGACGTTATTTACTTTGACTTTAATTGACAATTTATTAGACATGTAACTTTAAACTTTAATGTATTTAAATTTTTAATTTAGGGACTAACCACGTTCCGAACTAAATGTTGCATGCCTAGTGCAGAATATGGTGACACTAACAACTTTCCTGTTCTTCAAAAACCCACCTGTATAAACTACCCATATTTACAATAAATGAATTTGAATTTAGAAATGAAGTAACTGCTGAGGTGACAGATGACAGTAATAGAGAAGCATGGAAAAAGAAGACGCTAAAATAAATTTGGACGAGGGTACAATTAAAAGAATGATTCGATTGCTTCAGTAAATTTCCACTGTAAAGGTATAGCTGGTATCTTGTCCCCATATTATCTTCATTTAGATGCAGTTCTTACAGAATACATAATGGGTGTAAACAGACTCTTAACGAAGCCGAAAGGCACTTGTTCGCCCCGTCATTGCGATCATTTTTTTGTTCTAGATTCTTTTGTTTGGTACCTGGGACCCCCAATATCTCCGTAACTAGATGTTACGGAGATATTGGGGGTCAAAGTTCCAACTTTTTCACAAGTTTTTTTTTATACATGTTTTTAATGTTTTTTTTTTACTTAAGACACCTTCACGATCCCCGTACTATTCAATCCATCTATCAGCACAATGTTTTGAATGCGTTACATGGAGTCATGACGTAAAACGTGATTTTACACCCCAAAAAAAAAATGTCGCGTCCCAGCAATAATTTGTGCGTAAAGTTACTTATTTTGATGTATGTACATAACGCTTGGTTAACGGCTTCGTGAAGAGTCTGTTTACACCCTGTAGTTAGGTACACACAGTTTTGGATCACTCAAAATCACATTTTTTTTTTCATTACACTAAGGTTAAGTAAGTAAGGACTTCTAGGTTGATGCTGTTGGAGGTAAATTAACAGTACAGGACTATTGCTCATCTCTTTCACTTCAAATAATATAATCAAGGACCTCTAAGAAAGTCATTTTACTAGAAAAGCATCAACGAATAACATTCTTTGACTCAGTTTGAACCTTAAGCACCTTTACCTACGGTACCTTCTTGCCATTAAAAGCGTAAGCAGCAGCCTAATAGATTTACCTACCAAGAACTGCTGACGTCAAATTGTTGTTAAATGTCCAACGGAATCGACTTCAATTACCAATTCATTACTCGATAGCCAGAATCGGTATAAATTGGTTTTCAGCTCGATTGTAAACGACGGATCGGGGGCCGGCTATAATGATTAATTTATGTTACCGGCCGTCTCACACGTAAAGGGTTAGGTAAGTCTTAAGGAAATTGAATTGTTTATAGTATCCTCTGACATCGCACTTTCATTTAAAGTCTGTACGGTCTAGGTACAAATTAAGAAAGTTCTGAAGACCAGAAGAACCTTTAACATGTTTTGTGTTTGAATGTGAGAGTAATTAAACTGTCCTACCAACTAACTTAGTGGAGATTTAAGTGGGTTATGTAAGACAGAATCAAAAATTAGATTAGAAAACGTCTTATAATAAGTAGGTACTACCGACTTCACTGACGATCGATCACTTTTCAACCTGAAAAGTGGTGAGTGAATGCAGTGGTACCTACATCGCCGTTTTTCGCAATAAAAAATGCTGGACCAATTCGGCCAAACACTATAATTTCATTAAATCAAGGAAGCACACTTCCTTTATCCACCGATCTCCCTAATTTGTACTCATCATGGTATATTAATTCATAATAAAAAACCGCCTTCACCTAAAAACGTTATTTCAAATCATTCGAAACAAAATTAGAGCCGGAGCCCCGTGTAATCCGCCTCAAGGCCGGTGCTTTGAGAAATGAACGTTTTTTGCGTTGCGCGGGCCACCAAGGCAATTATCTTACAACAATGCGACAGACCATTGAAAAAAGCCTTTGGAAATGCACAGCCGCCCGAAATGTACGAATGTCTTGGAGAGAATATCAGGAGATCTTTTTTGAAGATTCTGTTGATAGGTAAATGTTTGGTGTAGATTTGTTAGACATATCTTAAGGGCAATAACATGATTTAGTAATAAGTAGACTGGCGCCTAGATAGACAACAAATAATCTGGAGTCATAAAATAGGTACCTACGATAGATACAGCTAGATTAGTATTAGAGTAGTCGATTAATGGAGAACCTAGCTAATAACAAAAGACTTAAAATATCTTCATTACCATATTCCAATGTGCAGTGGACTGTAGACCTATAACAGGACATATGAAACCTGGGCTGAGAAGAACTAGACACTTTGTATCCGTTACACGGTACAAGGAATTTAATAGATACCTACTTAGTCTGTCCAGGTAGCTAAGTACCGTGTGAAGTTGACAGTAGCCGCCAGTATTAGGTTACACCAAGCAATTCGACCTGGGAATTGCTCTAGGTAAATTCTTGTTTAGATATCTAATGTGAAATGTCGTCAAGTGATATTGGAGATTGACTTTTTCATAATTAAGTTCCGTAAAAAATGACTTAAAATCTACACCTGCTAAAAAGTCATTGTTATTTTATGATAGTAGTCTGTTTACCGTGTTTTTCATAAGACTTCATTGGCTATTAAACAAAATCTAAAAATATTTCGCAGTCATCTTAATTTTCGGCTACGAACCCTTTTCAAGTCTTCGGTCTTTTGATTTGATTGCGTGACATCCGTTCTGGTTTCTACAAAAACGAGTCTCTGCGGCGACCTTGCTATTGTCTCTCAACCTGTCATTTGCTGCCTTTTTGCTCCACAACCCAAGCCTCGAGGCAGAATATTGCGCTTTGTGAACGTTTTACTACGACTAAATAAAATAACACTTTAAGACTGAGGCAACTTTTATGATCGATTATATGTATTTCATGCATTATGTTTGAAGTAGTCTTTATTACAGAGAAAATAAAAATTAGCCTCATGTAAACTTAACTGCGTCCTAAAATATATTATGGATCTTTTAAAACTAGCCCTAATCTTTATTTTCTGTTATTCCAGATGGTGTCATTCATCGGTATTCTATCGAGCGGGTGTTCAGTCCACGCTCGATTTCTCCTCTGCTCGGCTTTCGCCCCACTCTGCTCCGAGGAAGTCTCGGGCTCCGTCAGCGCCTGCAGAGCGCTCTGCGAGACCGTCGTCGACGACTGCAAGGAGCAACTGAAGCAGATGCTGCCGACAATTTCCCTGGATTGCTCCGCCTTCCCTCTGCGAGCTGATAGAAGACTGTGTATGCGACCACCTAACGCAAGCGAGTCGGAACCTGAACCACCACCGGCGTCCCGCTGGCCGTTCCACGACCATGACATAAGAGAACACGGATGTCCACCTGCTCATACAAGAGCGCCAACTGGTGAATGTTGGCCAGCGTGTGGACAACACGCGAGATACAGCCAGGGAGATAAGAGAAAAGCAGAAATCTGGATGAATACGCTAGCGTGGTTCTCCCTGCTGTCCACTTCTTTTGCGCTGCTCACATTCTGCGCGGAACCTTCACGGTACAGATACCCAGAGCGCCCAGTTGTGTGGATGGCAGCCTGTCACGCGATTGTCGCACTAGCGCACGTGACCCGAGGCTGGCTAGGACCTAAACTGGTGTCCTGCTCTGGTACCACATTAGCCGTTGACGGCTTAGCTTCACCGACCTGCGTTGCCTTCTTTTCTCTGACTTACTACTTTACATTGGCTGCAGACGCGTGGTTCGCGAACGCTTGCGTCGCGTGGTACTTGACTGCAGCCAGTGAATGGTCTACTGAAGCCTTAGAAAGGGCAGCAGCGTACCTTCACGCTGTTTCCTGGGGATGGGCGGGTGCATGGACCGCAGCTGCCTTAGCACTAAGAAGAGTAACTGCCGATGAATTGACAGGAACCTGTGGGATATCCGACACGGCTGCTGCGGCATTGGTTGGGGTCCCTAGAGGTGCTTTGTTAGTAACATCAGTGGCTCTTGCGATTGGAGCGTGCCCTGGGATCATGAGGGTGCGACGTGCCTTAGACTCACGAGGAGCAAAGAGAGTTGGTCGATTAGCGGCGCGCGCAGCGGCGGCTGGTCTTTTATACTTCGTATTAGCCGCTTTGGGTACCGGAGCGAGAGTTTTAGAAGCTCGAATCAGGGAGTCTCGGAGTGGCTTAGCCTTGCTCGTAGCGTTAGACGCTGGGAAGGTTGAGGAAGGAGCTGGTTCGAGTGGGTTGTCAGTGTGCTTGGGGCTGTCGTGTGGAATCGCGGCGGGGGCGTGGGCGTGGTCGAGGAAGTCTGCGGCAGTGTGGCGAACAGCACTTTGCCCCCCTCGCAAAGCTCCCTGCTGTGCCCCCCCACTGCTCCGCTCCCATCATCCGTACTACAAGAGACCGCTACACGTATCGCGAGTTTAGTGTGACGTGCTAGTGTAAACACTCGGTATTTAAGTAGTGTATAAAGTGCCTGATTATGCCTTCTGTGAAGGTACTCTCGATTATATTTTGTACAAATGTGTAAATAATGTAAATTTTATTAATATACTGTTGTTTTTTATATCATTACTTTGTTTTATTGTGTGTTACTTGATGAATGAGAGGGAAAAACGTATTCAGTAAATTGTAACTTGAATTATGGGTTCGATCCCACCCCAGTGGTAAGATATCACATTATTACCAAACTATTTTAATCACTAAAGACAACCATGAATAAAGATATAGCGGACTAGACGCCCTATAGAATTGTGAACATTCAGGAAAGATAGTGTAAGCGACAAGAGACTTCTATATGGGTCTTAAGGTTTATTTGTAGATGTTTTTATACCTGGCAGACGAATTGGCATCTACCCTGCAGTCGATGATGAGAGAGTAGACCTGAGCAAAATAGCATCCACAATCATTGAGAGCTCATAAGAACACTGAAGCTATGAATTTGGGCGCTCAGTTAGTTTGAGAGGATATAAACATAACATCACGCCTGTAATCCCCGAAGGGTTAGGCAGAGGTGAAGCTGATAGTACACCCACATTTCGCCAGTTATGTATAAGTCCGATGTAATAGGGGGCGAACCTATTGCCATCAACCGGTCACAAGTCCAGGCATCGTGGGTGCTACTGAGAAATTCCTGATGGAAAAACCCAAAAACGTTTTTCCCGACCCGGGAATCAACCCCAGGACCTCATGCTCAGCGGACGCGCTTGCGACTACTAGACCAAAGAGGTAGTTTGAGAGGATATCATTAAAAATAAAACGATTCAGAAATAAAAACCTTGCCATATGTTAAACACGTTTTATTAATAAATTGTTAAACATTATATTACACTGATACAATAGTTAGTATATATGACTCTCTATACAAAACGAAATGTAGGTAATTACACAATTTACAAAACATGTTCCCTCATGTCCGAAACTTGCCACCCTGAAGCATTTTAATTTCATCTACAGTACAGTACCTAGCCAAAAAAATATCAACAGAAAATTTAAAACCTTAGGGACATCAAGGGTGGTGTGGCATTTTCAACTTTGGACGCTAAGTCGAAAGTTGGAATTCTAACAACACGTTCAAGGTTCTTTAAGGCATTTCAAATTGGCTGCGGGCTGTTCGAAAGAGATACCGCGGCCCTGGAACACAAAGGGCAAGGAAGGAACATGGATGGGTTTTAGTCAGTACAAGTCTGACACTCCCTTCCGCTCTGCCCAGAGCGGGAGAAGTCATTTGATGATTTCCCATCCGTAAAAACTGGCTTTTCAAATTTCCATCGTAGATTTTACAAAGAGTACAGCTTTGAATCGTGTTTTCTTTGTCACTCATTCCTGTGCGACTCTTTCTTAAGCTCGATATCTCAAATTAACGCCCGAGTACTGTATTGCATTTAGAAGTATGAATATAAACATTGTCGAGGAAGGAACAGAAATAACTTAAGAGATTATCAACTAAAAGTATTAGCTGTGAATTTGCTAGGCGACAGAAAATTGGGCGACATTTTGTTGGGCAACTAGTTGCTAGGGTTTGAATGAACATCACTTTTATGAAAATTTCAAATAGTACGTATAGATCGCGGCACGTAAGTTGAACCAAAATGTCGGTCGTCCGCGCAGGTGTGTGCTCGCGGCGCGTACCTAGAATGCGCAGTAACACATTTCCGTGTCTCAATCGGTCTCAATCCATAATTGTACCTGCGCGGACGACCGCCACTTTGGTTCAACTTACGTGCCGCGATATGTAGTAGGTGTTCAAACAAAATTCCAATTAGAAATCTTTCAGCATAACATAACATCACGCCTGTAATCCCCGAATGGTTGGGCAGAAGTGCAGCTAATATAACCTAACCAGACTTAGGCTGTTATTGAGAAATTCCAGATGGTTAAACCCAATACTACTTTCCCTGAACTGGTAATCGAACCCAGGACCTCATACTCAGCAGTCGCGCTTGCGATCACTCGACCAACGAGGCAGACATCTTTCAATCCCATGTTAAATTGTTGACTTTTGTAAGTAACGTTATGAAACTCACAGATATCCCTTATCAATAGGCAGATCCGACGCTGATAAAATTAGGGATGCCTAGCTAGACCGTCTGTAAATGTCACAAGTTAAGTTAGCGTTATTCCCTGTCAGGCATGACAATTGTGTCGCCTAGTGAACACACAGCTTTAAATAGATATAAAAATATATTGGCCTGGAATGTAAAATAATGTAATACATAAAACAATAATTCTAAAATAAATAAAAGAACCCATTTTGCTGTTAAATTAGGCCGATATATTAACATTATTATCACTTGCAATCACCATTTTAAATTCGCTATAAATAAAAACTTAAACCAAACAAAAAAGATAGAATGTGGTAGCCCTAATAGTTAAAATGGACTTTATAGTAAGGTGATAGGGTTCATAATCCCATGGAAGTGCAGATATAATTTCATAAAACAGTATTTTATTTTTAACAAAGATAAATGTAATTTTTCTAACTAGGTTGTATAGTAAGACCAAAAACTTTTCTAAAGTTATTTAGCTAACAAATTGACGGTCTATCCTAAGGCAACAAAAGGTCAGTTTACCCATATAGACCAATTACATTTCCCAATTTCATCAAAAGATTAAAAACAAAGAATACATTTAAATTGATTTCAACTGTTATTAAATACCTATCTAATATGTAGTTGATTTGCAATTCCCAATTAACAAACAATCTCCTTGGGAGTAACTACACGTTCCGACTCGCAATAAAAGTGAATAAGTGAATACGACGCAGTGTCAAGTCGCGTCTCGCGTCGTCCGAACGAGACGGATGACGTCTTTTTCGCATTTGATATGATTACGCGTCGTTAAGTGCGGTTACTACTTTGAAAGCCATCATACAACATGCTCAAAAATCCTTAAAATGCTCCGCACAAATTCTGGTCTAACTAACCACTTAAAATTTAAAATCTACAACCACGTTCCCATATCTCGGTCTAGCTATCCGTCTTGCGCAGACATCAATGTGTCGAACACCTCAGACCCAGGTCCGATGGCTTCACTTACAGACCCGAAATAGCTAGAAAAGTTGAACATCCCCGATTCTTGTCTCACATTATCACTTGAACCAAATTGAGCTCTATTGTTACTATGCATAGGGGTGGTGTTAGCACTGTAGGACTTCTTATCGAGGACGGAGAGCAAAGGGTTTTGCAGCTCATTTTGTATTGGTTTCGGGTCTTCAGGATCGTAGATCGTTGCTTCTTTAGTTACGTCTTTAATTTCACTATATGGATTCGAAAGATAATCGGCATAGAGTTCACTTTTAGTTTCCGGAAGTACTATATTCTCATTATAATGTATTAATAAGTTGTGTGTGTTTTCTGACCGTGTAATGTCGGGTTGGTTCAAGTCCAGGTTGCGGTACGGGTTAGTCGGTGGTGGTACCGAGGTTGGTTGGGTGATGTCTGGTCTCTGGTCCACCCGGATGAGGTCTGGTCTGGTCGGCTGCGGGTCAATGTTCTGTGGGTACAGCATCGGCATTTGTGATTGGATCGACATACCGATGGGGGTTGATATCATCTGTAACAGAGAATGTAACGTAAGTATATTATTAATGAGTAAATTATATTAAAAGTCAAAGTCAAAGATATGACGTGGGCGTTAAAAACAATAGTGAGTTGAAGAATTTTCATTTCAATAAAAAAATACGAGATATTTTGAACACACACAATTTTAAGAAACTTTGTTACCATATTTGTTTTCTCAGAAGTATACATAACAAAACAACACGCATATAATCGCCAGAGGCTAAGGCAGAGCTTGTATCGTTAGAACACTCACATTTCACCAGTTAAGTCCCATGCACTACAGGGGCAGGCGCGGCCCTATGGGGTCACAGGGGACATGACTCCCCCCCAAAATTCAAAAATCATACACGCCAAATTGACACTCTTTCTCCGTCCCAGCCAAATTCCTGGCGACGGCTCTGTGTCACCCCTCCCCCCCTTCCTCCCAAAGTCTTAGGCTGGGACCGCGCCTGTATGGCGGCGAGCCTATTGCCTTTTACAGGATACAAAGACTTCGGATTGGAATTGTGTATTAGACAGTCATCGTCTGCCCAGCCTTTTCCCAACTATGTTGAGGTCGGCTTCTAGAATATCTAGTTATTCTAGAAGCCGACCTCAACCTAGTTGAATACTAGTATTTTACATGGAGCGACTGCCGATCTGACCTCCACAACGTTACTACTAACTAGTAACTTGTTTATTAGAACAATGAGGCACTAAATGCAATTTTTTTTAACTACAAATTTAGAATCGACCAACCTCGTTCAAGGGCTGCAGCAACACGGACGACGTCAACCCAGCCTGATCATACAACGGATTCCTAATCGGCACCATACCGCTGATCGGCGTAGGCGCCACCAACGTTGGCGCATTGGCGACCAACGGCGGCGTCTGCCCTATATTCACGGGTGAGTGCGCCATTGTTTGTGTCAATGTTGGCGATGGGACTTGTGATTGTGGGAGGGTGGGGGAGGGGATAGGTACTAAGGTGGGCGTACTGGTGGGGCCGGGAGGGATGAGGGTCGGCAGTGGTGAGGGTAGGGAAGGCTGCATGTGGGTTGGTAAGCTCGGCGCCGGCTTGGCGTTGTCTTTCACTGGAACAAATAGATGTATCGCTAAGTTAGGTTACTCCATAATAGCAGCATAAATAGTTATAATTTTGATCATTTCAGAGTGTAACATAACATAACATTGTCCCCGAAGCACCCCTGTAATTGATCTAAAAGACTAATAGAACTAAAATTTTAGCAAGGAATCGCGGTTTGATATAATCTCAAAAGCTGAATTAAGTCGGAAAGGTCTCAAGTATTAGGTTTGTATATCATTACAGTTATTATGTATGTAATAGAACTCGACTGTATGTGTTGTTTACCTTGAGGAAACAGCTCTTCTTTCAAGTTAGGCAGGAATTCGTTGATCTTATCCCAAGTGATGTACCACAGGTCGTTGTACCCATCTCCGTTGCTGAATATCTGGAATTGAAAATATGTTTTGTTACAATTTTAAAGTTGCGCATATGGCACAGTTATGTATGATGACATGACAGACGCTATCATATAAGATCAGTTTAGTATGTATTAGAATCGTATTGTTAATTTGTTACATTTTACATATTATAATTTACATTACAATTATAATTTTACATATTATAATTGTAGCTAAACTGATTTTTTTTTCAAAACACTGAGTCATTAGTATGTTTTATGTCCATTCGGCTGCTAACTAAAGTAACGGCCACACTAACACCCGTATCTATAGTCTAGTTAATGTAATTACTTGAATTTAAGTAATTATGCAAACATTTGTATGCAATAGACCAAAATTTAAACAAAGTAAGAACCGTCAAAGAAAGCAAAGCTAAGAATTCTAACTTTTAAAAGTTCTAATTTCAAGCAATTACTAAACTTTTTTTTTGCATGTATTGTCCCACTGCTGGGCAAAGGCGTTCCCCATAGCCTTGCATTCTTCTATTTGTGCAACTTTCTCCAGCCAGTCTGTCACAAACGCTTCTAAGTCGTAAACTAAACTACAGAATAAAAATCGTATGCATGCATACTAATATTATAAATGCGAAAGTAAGTTTGTTTGTTACATTTACCTTTAAGCCCGAAACAAAGGACTGTTCCCGAGGAAAACAACAATGACGTTCTTATGATAACAGATGGCGCCACGTGTCTTTCGAATCATGATTGAATTATATTATTACAAGCAGAGTACAACCCGAATTGATTGTCAAATTCTAAATTAACGCGAGCGAAGCCGCGGGAAAAAGCTAGTCCTAAATACTTTTACTTAAGTAATCACTTCGGCTTGTTTATAGATACGGTTGTAAGACTGCCTTTCCACCAAAGATGTGCTTGTTATTAACCACGGATCATTTGACCGCTTTGGATCACAATCAGCTAGAATAAAATGAGTCAAGGCCATGCTGATCACGTGCAGTGGTTATAAGTGTGCGTTTACGCTATCCCTTACTAACAGGGTTATTTAAAGCTAGAGATGCACTGAGTCAAAATTTATTGAATGTGTATGGTCGATTCCAGCTTAAAAGATAAGAGTTTTGGGCCCGATAGGTGGCGCGGCGCGAAGGAGGCTTTAAAAATAAATAAAATTGAAATGTCTGTTTGTAATTTCAAAATAACTGCTTTTTACTGAATGCATATGAAACATCACACATCAACACAAAGGTCGCGGCAGCAGCTAGTACATAAATAAACAAGAGGAGAGAACATCTCACCCTAACAGAGTCCATGACCAGTATCATATTCTTCAGCGACTCCAGCGCGGCCTCAGTGAGCGGGTCATCGGGTGACGCCGACACCAGCGCGCGCGCCACCTCCACCACGCGCACCCACAGCGCGCCGAACGTGGCCCGCGGGGACAGCGCCGACAGGTGCTGCAGGAACACCTAAGGGGGAGGGGGGACTCATTGTTAGTAAATAAAAGGGTGGAAGGCACATCGACGCACAAACGAAGGGTAACAAAATGTCCCATTGTAGCTGCAACAACTACTACGTACACTTGGTCGTTCCAAAATATTCGTGTTTTCTCTTTCGTTACAAATGACTTCTTAATACTACACAACGCTGAAGTGGATATTTGAGTAAGCGGCAGTGAACATATATTGAAATTATTATAAAACACACACAGAATCTTCTCAGTTCCAAATGTGTCCATCGTTGAGTAGTAGATACTCCTCAGGATGCAGCGGGATGAGTGTGTTGAAGAGCGAGGTATGACTCAACAATCGTTGGTGAAAGCAGTTGACCGGTCATAAGCCCCCTGAGCAACCTGCAGCCCCCTCTGCCTCCATGTTATAGGTCGCGGCACGTAAGTTGAACCAAAATGGCGGTCGTTCGCGCAGGTACAAATATGGACACAAGTGTTAGACGCATGATCTGTGGTTGCACAGGATATTAAAAAATCTTTAAGGTAACCGTGAATTCGTCGTATTTATATATGTTTTTTTATGAAGTGTACAAATGGAGTGAAGTAATTAAATTAAACGAAAGTTAAACGGAAAATCAAATTTCATAAGTAATAATAATCTCAGATTTTGTTTCAAATTATTGTATTTCTCGAACAACAGTGGCGTGGGAAATGGTCTTTGAGTATTATTAAAATAATTATGGTCGAATTATTTTCATGAAATTAAATTATCACACATTTGAAAAAAATACAAAGAACTGAAAACTTCGTGCGTGATTATACTCCAGGGCGCTCGGAGCGTGCGCGGGTAGCGCGGGGCGGGGTGCAACTTTATGGCGGCTAGTGTCACCACGTTGCTATGGTAACGCGCGGCCCCTCGCGCCGCACCTCATACCTCACTTCGATTGAGACCCGAAAATGTGTTACTGCGCATAGTTCAACTAACGTGCCGCGGACTATACAAACTGACAGGCGTGAGCGTTTACAGCAACACTTTCAGTAAAGTTTTGCTGTAAAGGCCCACATCTGCAATAATCCAGGGCACCATTTTGAAGTTACCTAATTTTAAAAATTTCACTCGTTAACATATTACCAAATAAGAGTATTTGCATAAAGACGCAAGTTTTTCGGGCAGATGCGGTTGCTTACAGAGTGGTATCTCACCAACCGATCCGTTCTGACATGATGACCCCCCTCATGGTGCGAGTAGATGTGCAGGACTTCACCCCTCGCATGACGCGGCTGACTTGACGTACACAGTTACATCATGCGAGGGATGGTGACCGGCCATCTAGGGTGTTGTTTCTGCTTTGTTTTGATTCTTCAGAGGATTTCCACTATTTTAAAACCAAATTATGGTACTTGCATAAAGATTCTGCATTTCCGGTCACGATTTGTCGGTATCTGGTAAACCTGTACCTTTTTACTGTACATCACAAAAATGCATTTTGTGTTGAAACTTTTATCATATAAAAATATTTATAAAGTTTCAAATCCTGTAAGTTTTTTCAACACCTGATTCTTTCAGTTTGTTCTCACTCACTGGTGCCATGGATTTTAAACGCGGTAAGTGAGTTAAATCGTTCTTAGCCATGCAGTTATAAAACAGAAAAAGCTGAGTTTTAAATGATTTTAGGCAACCCCAAGTCTCCAAAAAAAAAATTAGTTCTTTCCTTACAATTTTTTATTTAATTTGTTGTAGTGTTCGAGCAAATCGGTAAAAAAATGCAAAATCGGTTCGCCAATCTTTGTCTTCGAAGATTTGGAAATCACACCATTTGTCTGTTTTATTCTGAAATCTTGTATTTCCTCTTTTAAATTCCAGATCCGTTCAAATACATACTATTACCAACTTAACCATCTTAATTTCGTGTGGTAAAGAAAGTCAGAATAATCTGCGTCGACTTCAATCAAAAATTCTTGGATTGCCGGTGTAGCAAGCGCCGGGATCGAATCGTATTAATTAGTTTTATATATTATATATTCTTTGCGCCCCGCGACCCGCAACACAATCATGAACTACGCGGCTAGTCTAGCTGGCTCCTTTACCTATGCATCTATTATTCTTTTATGTAGAATCTACTTTATACTTCTGGACCGCCAAAATATAGTTATCGCAGGCTATATATATACTATGGATGTCGAAGGACCGTTGGCGGGCTGGATTAAATGCTTTCGCGGGCCGGAGCTGGCACTCGGGCCGTACTTTGCCCATCACTGCTCTAGGGAGTAACAACTAGCAGCAATGGTGCGAGTAGATGTGCAGAACTTCACCCCTCGCATGACGCGGCTGACTTGACATACACACAAAAACTACATTGGGGTTCTACATGTTAAAAGCCACATCACACAATACCCTTAAATATAACCACCCCTTTCTGACACATGCGGTATAGTACATCCTAAGCATGTCCGTAATATTTTTAAAATACTTTCACGCAGACGAAGTTCGCGGGCAAAAGCTACATATTAAATCGGGACGGTTT
The DNA here is from genome assembly GCA_950005105.1 of Lycophotia porphyrea. Classification (NCBI taxonomy): domain Eukaryota; kingdom Metazoa; phylum Arthropoda; class Insecta; order Lepidoptera; family Noctuidae; genus Lycophotia; species Lycophotia porphyrea. Next base: position 2,731,991 of record OX465400.1, on the reverse strand, counting down.
CAACATAAGGAAATGGTGTAAAAGAAAACAGAATGTAATTTTTGTAAAGAAAAAAGAAAATAATAAATAACTTAACAAACGTTTACCAACAGCGTCACTCTGTCAGCGACATACAAGCGCGGAAAGATCCTCGTATGACTAAAGTTCAGGTAGTTTTAAAAGGGACAACATGTTACCTTGCACATGATAGTGTTGGCCCGGGCCGTGGCGTCAGCTCGCCGGGGCAGCTGCTCCAGCAGCGGGAACAGCACAGTCTGGAAGCACGCCTCCCACCCGCCGCCGCCCATGGCCGACAGCCCCGGCACCAGCAGCGCGCGCTGCAGGTACGCTATTGCGCTGTTCGATACCTGGGGACAAGAAAAGGTATTTCGTTTTTTTTAATGATTTAATGAATGGAGTTCTAGTTCGTCGCTCATCGTTAAAAATGACGCACGAGTGACGACAAGTGATGTGGCATGGCATTCCCATCGTTAATTCCTATTTCCTATTCCCCTTCGGGGGAAAAATTTATAAAAACGGACAAAAATCCTTTAGTTCACACCTCCGTTTTACAAGCAACTCTTGCAAGCTATGCGTTGACTGTCAACGTATTAAGTAAGTAGATTTAAGCGCAACTTAGCGCGATGGATTTGTCTAACAACTGTGGGATGTATAAGCTCGAATAGGATGTCTTCGTGATATGCTTTCTGGTGATTATGGTTTCCTTTTTTGTTTGTATAAATAAATAAAGAAAATTAGTCTATATTTTATCAGTTTAAAAACAAACCTGTTTCCGTCTGTCTGTGCAGAATTGTGCGATACCTTGAAGTAAAGGCTTCCACGCCACTTCCCATAAGTCGTATTCTTCTGCACCTGAGACCATTCAATAAATATTAGTACTGGTTTGGTGCGGTGCTGAGAAGTGCACGCTCTCACAGGAGGCTGTGTGCAAACTCAGAGTAGCACAGAGCGTTCCATGCTCGGTATAAAACTAATAGACCGAGTTCCAAAAGTCCAAATCCAGAGACGTACATAGGTCTTCGATATTGGAAATCACGTTATGGAACTCAAATGGAGTTAAGCAGGACACCTAGCAAGGCGCGGTGATGGCAGGTGGAGTAAAGATGTGACCGAGTTGCGTCCAAGGAATGGGAAGTGAAGTGTTGGTCGTCCGGCGGAGAGATTGGCAGACGACATTGTTGCCATTGCGGGGATACCCTGGATGAGGCTGGCACAAGAGCTTGGAGCTTGGCACAAGCAAAGAGAGGCCTATACCCAGCAGTGGGTGAAGTCGGGCTGCAGATGATGATGATACGGGTTTCATATAATTAATACATTATTTTTTCTATAGCTAATAATCTGTTTTTGTTTTAAGTTTTAGTTAAGTACATGTGTTTAATGTAAAAATTAAAAACAAAAAAATATTTTGTAAATGACACTTACTCTGTCCTTGGTCGGCTTCGTCTCTCCACCATTTGAATATCTGTGCGGTGCGACTGTGTAGTGTGTGCATCAGGTCTAGTAGCTACGGAAGAAGAAACACTTGTTATTGCCATAATACTTTGCTTTTGTCTGTGATGCCGCAAGAATGAAGAAAAACATGGTAAAGGAACCTAGAAGTATAACTTCAAAGACAACATGTAACATCCATATATTCGCACTGGACTCGCGTGGTGAATTACTGCTCCCTCACCTTTACAGTGAGGAGGCTCTATGTCCCAGCATAGATTCAAGGATGTGCTGGTCTCCCCACGATGAAATAAGCTCCACAATGCTCTCTAACTCGGAAGTGAGCAATAGTGACCCAGTTTTAACGGTTCCCACTGCTCTGCAGTTAAATTGTCTGGCAAAATAATATCACAAATTGTAGTCCATTTTTAGAGATCTAGTCTAATACTTGTGTTAATTTCTTACCTGTATGCTGACCATATGGTACTGGTCGAGCGTGTCAACTTCCTCGTCGCTGGAGTCATCATAACGTTTTCTGCCGGAGCTCGGGCGAGATTTGCGACCTGAACGCGACTTGCCGGATTTCTTGCCTGCAGAATAAGTTAATTAGCGTTGGTCAATGTGAAATAATTGTGATACTATGTTTTAAAAAATCTGAATTTTAACATCGCAATTGTTTAGTTAATTATGCGGTTTCTAAAAGGGAGAACAGTCAAAATTGGAGGGTGTAACGAGAAGCTATATGACAAGCTTTTGTTGATTACCTGTCAGTGTCAGGTTGTATGCTGATTAAAATATGATTCGCGACCGTAAAACATATGTATTTACAGAATTACAATCATTAAAATCACCAATACAACCCTCTAAGTTCTAATTTCGCGGACTACCCTGGCGCTTCCATCTTAAACTCTGTAAATTTTATCTGAATTCCCGTACCATCATGCAGCGTCGCTCTCGCGAACAGTCGCACGGCCCGCACAGCCGCGCGACAGTTGTAGGGCGTCACATGTGCTACGTCGCGCACTACCAGCGCTAGCGCCTCGCAGCAGCGGGCGAGTGCTGTAGCGCGGTGGGGGCGGAGACACACTGAGCTTTCTATGTCGTTCGCGTCCGGAGTGTCCGTTTCGTTCTTTACCTGTTGGAGAGAGAAATAGGAATGTAATATCCTCGCGTACTGCTCGAAAAATCGAGTCCAAACTAGCAATATGAGTGTATTGCTACTTTGGACTCGATTTTTCGAGCAATACGATTGTAACTGAAGATGGTATTATGGTATCAGTAGGTATTCAACAGTAGTGTTCAACGCCCGGGCTCCACCAAAACGGAGACGAGTTGACCGGTGTGGAGACCTCAGATTCAACCAATCACAGGAGAGATGAGAGACGCGGTGCGGATTTCAACGAATGTGATTGGTTGATTGCCGTTGTCTGCTTCGTTCGTCTCCGTTTTGGTGAGGTCCAGGCCAAAAGACGCTCGTCACGCGTCGTGTATACGCTCGTACTCGGAACAGTTCGGCTCGGCTCGGCTCATTGCGCACGAGCCGCATTCGGGCGAGACTCAGCCGTATCGACACGGACGGAGCGGCTAGTGTGGGATCATGCTATCGCACGTCGCGACCAATGTCAGTGGAAAATTTTACAGTATCGCATGTTCGCATTCGAATTTTCATGCGATTCGCTAAGAATTTGCCTCCGGGACATGATCTGCAGTGGTCTGTGTGGAAAGCATTTAACCGTTTGCACACCCAAGTAGGTCGCTACGCTATCACAATTAGGTAAAATGGGGTATTAAAGATCCTACCGACACGCAGTGTGAATGCGGTGCACCCGACCCCCACTTGCTGGAGTGTCTGAAGTGTCCCAACACCTGCACTTTAAAGGACCTAAAAGACGCCACAGTCGCTGCCAATAACGTGGCCACATAATGTGCCCAAGATATTTAAACAAGTGGTCGAAAGAAGAAGAATCTAAGGTTTGCTCTAGAACGAAACACACTAAGCTCAGGTTAGGTCGTCGTATGAACTATAAAGGGTGTAAACAGACTAGACCATACCTGGGAAACTTCTAGTTACGGAGATATTGGGGGTCAAAGTTCCAACTTTTTCACAAGTTTTTTTTTTAAATACAGGTTTTTAATGTAAGATTTTTACTTTAAACACCTCCAGGACCCCCTTACTATTCAATCTATCCATAAGCACAATGTTTTGAGTGCGTTACATTGAGTCCTACCGTAAAACGTGATTTTTCAGCCCAAAAAAAAAGTCGTTTCCCAGCACTAATTTTTGCGTAAAGTTACTTAGTTTGATGTACACAATGCTTGGTTGACGGCTTCGTGAAGAGTCTGTTTACACCTTGTATGCTAGACAAAAATAATATTAGATATATTTCTCGTGGTTATGTTTTTAAGACGACAGCGTAAGTGTATCCATTGAACTTACTAGTATCCATCCTTGCGTCTGTGGTGAATGTGACAGCTCACTTTCAGAAGAGGCGCTGGTAGGACGACGCTCACTCTCGTCTTCTGAGCCTTCGGACCGACTTGATGCAGCGGGACCTGTTGATGCAAATAAAATTAGAAGAATCTTTAGTAGTCTCAGGAAATGGCGAGCTGAAATCAATTACTAAGGTAAAACTGGTGCTATTGTAGTAGCTGCAAGCAAGTGGAAGGACGGAAAATACTTTGCACTGCAGAGGATGTAGTCAAATAGGGGAATGCCGACTTCATATGACGTGTAAAAGTGTTTCCGATATTCTATTTACAAAACGAATCGTTTAATTTCATTGACTGGTAGAATAGTGTGTGGGTTTCCGTGACTGGTTATAAAGAAGTTTCCTGTAAACTATTTGTGAACTGTCAGGGAATGTTCCAAGAATTGGTGTCCAAAAACCTTCCATTTGATTTTTGGTTACAATTTTGCTATTCAAAATTAGAAACAAACAAGATTCTCAACGAGAGTGTTCGAGTTAGACCGCAGTCGACAAACAGACTGAAGGATGGACCAATGGAATAGGTAAAACTGTAAGGATATCTTGTTCAACTGTGGAACGTTTAATGACGGGATAATTAAAACACGTACTGGTAGGATGTGCGTCGCTGGGCCAGGCGCCGGCGCCGGCCGCGCACAGGAGCGCGAGCACGACGTCCCACTCGTGCGCGCTGTGCACGTTCTGTGCCGACGTCTTCACTATCTCGTACATGCCGCACGATATCTGCGCAGGAAACGTACAAGCTGTTCAAATATTGTTATAAAAAAATATTTTTTTCCTTTTCGGGCTAATGGTAAGTGTTGTTGGCAATCTAAACGTTATCAGTGGTGTGTTAGGTTTTTATAAGTACAGATGTTTATATAAAATTGCGTATTTCAAGCTCGCAGCTTTATTGAACAGTTTTGGAAATACGAAAGTTGCAATAGGATGGAGAGTGGAAACTGACCACGTCGGCCTGCTGGTAGAACAGCTTGTAGGGCAGCTGGAACAGCAGCGTGAGGTGCTGCAGCACGTGCGGCGCGGCGGCGTCGCAGCGCATAAGGCGCGCGCCCGAGCGCAGCAGCGCCGTGCTGCAGCGCCGCAGCGGGCCCACAGTACACAGTGCGACACATACTCACCACGTCGGCCTGCTGGTAGAACAGCTTGTAGGGCAGCTGGAACAGCAGCGTGAGGTGCTGCAGCACGTGCGGCGCGGCGGCGTCGCAGCGCATAAGGCGCGCGCCCGAGCGCAGCAGCGCCGTGCTGCAGCGCCGCAGCGGGCCCACAGTACACAGTGCGACACATACTCACCACGTCGGCCTGCTGGTAGAACAGCTTGTAGGGCAGCTGGAACAGCAGCGTGAGGTGCTGCAGCACGTGCGGCGCGGCGGCGTCGCAGCGCATAAGGCGCGCGCCCGAGCGCAGCAGCGCCGTGCTGCAGCGCCGCAGCGGGCCCACAGTACACAGTGCGACACATACTCACCACGTCGGCCTGCTGGTAGAACAGCTTGTAGGGCAGCTGGAACAGCAGCGTGAGGTGCTGCAGCACGTGCGGCGCGGCGGCGTCGCAGCGCATAAGGCGCGCGCCCGAGCGCAGCAGCGCCGTGCTGCAGCGCCGCAGCGGGCCCGCGCCGCGCGTGCTCGCCCACAGCACACAGCGCGACATGTGCGGCGCTGCGTCCTCCCACACGGACAGCAGGCGGTCTCTGAGAAAGGTGAGTCTCGCGCGTACAAAATAATGTCTATGACACTGATCAAATAATCAAAAGATGGTTCAATAAAAACCCATTCGTTAAAAGGTGCCTCCCGCAAGTGAGAGGAAAAAAACTGACTGAAGAAACAGCCGTCGAATGCCTTTCTGAAAATTTTACCGCAAGATAGCGCCAAGAGTTTTGATTTATCGCCGACTGATCGCTTTTCATTCAAAATGACTTTTTCAAATACCATGGCTGGGCCTTAACTCGTTAATCCGTTAATTAACGAAGTTAACATTTCGACTAACGGTTAATCCGTTACTCGAAATACTAACTTTTTTCAAGGTAACTTTAAAAAATATTATCGGACTCGTTAACTTCCGCTTAATTTCTTCAAATCCGTTAATCGTTAATCCAGTACCTAATATTTATTAAGAACCGCGCAGAGCCACGCCTCCGCCGTCGTAAAAACGGTTTATTCCCGGTCGTCCCCACCTCGTCGTCCCCACTGGGTACGAATGGGAAAAAAAAGTATCGTTCCTCCTCAGTGGTGACGATTGGAACTTTTTATTTCCCACTCGTTCCGCTATAAACCGAGGAGTCAAAATGCAGTAATAGGGATTTCAATAACAGATTTCACGGATTGTTAAAATGTTTTAATTACGACCAAGTTTTAATTCTGGCCAAGAGTGAACTAAGTTTTTGATTAAAAATAATTTAAAAAGACTTAGATTTTATCAATTGACTCTCGGTCTTTAGCGGAACGAGTGGGAAATAAAAAGTTCCAATCGTCACCACCAGGGAAGAACGAATACGGGAATAAACCGTAAAAACACTTTCTGACAAGTAGTCCGATCAAATTAAGCCGAGTATGGGCAAATCAAGGGAAATATTCGTGTAGTTTTGTAAATTGGTACAGTTATACCTTGCGGTATCCAGATGAACATATTAAAAGTCCTCAAGGGTGGGGGGTGTGCTGGGGGTGTAGGGGGGGTTGAAGGTACCTTTTTTCAGGATTTTGCTCATATCTCGAATTTCAGTAGGAATAGCATCATTATTACTTCTGACAGAAGTTTCTACATTAAATTTTCTACAAATTTGGTCATACATATTTATTTTTGCTCTACGATCACTATTTTAGGAGCTGTAGAGGTGTAGAGTTTGTGGGCCTGTAAATGTGTAAGTTGCTTTAGAAAATATATATTTTTTATTTTGTTTATCTTTTCTTGCCTTTTATTTTTTTTCTAAAAATCATGAAATATGTATTTTATTATTTAAAACAAGGAGTCCCTATATCAATTTTCAGACCTCTAACACCAAATTTGCGGAAGTCTCATACAAACTTCCATCCCCTAGTTTAAGGGGTTGGGGGCTAAAAATTTCAAGTTTTAGAATTAAAAAAAAATCTAAAACTTGAAATTTTTAGCCCCCAACCCCTTCAAACAACAAAACATGCCAAATTTCAGCTTTCTAGGACTTCAGGAAGTACCCTAACAATTTTGACAAATCGACGCTGTTTTCTTTAATCGTCTATTTTTATCTCTCTGTTAAAACTTACACACCCTATATATAGCTCCTAAGGTATAATCGTAGAGCAAAAATAAATATGACCAAATTTGTAGGAAAGTTTATGTAGAAACTTTTGTTAGAAGTACTCATAATGCTATTCCTACAGGTATTCGAGATGTGAGCAAAAACCTGAAAAAAGGTACCTTCAACACCCCCTTACACCCTCAGCAAACCCCCCACCCTTGAGGACTTTTAATATGTTCATCTGGATACCGCAAGGTATAACTGTACCAATTTACAAAACTACACGAATTATTCCCCCTGATTTTATTAATTTTGCGAGACTAAAGTATATGTTCGGGCCGGTCGAAAAGTGCGGCACGGCGCGTGCCGCGAGTGAAACGAAACGCACGGTAATAATATCTACAGTATTGTATCTTCATACAAACGGTCGGAACGCAAGTCATACCTACACGCGCTCGCGGTGGTATGCAGTTGGTACGCAACCAGTCGCGAATACAATATGGATGTTTGTTACTCTTTCACGCAAAAATTACAGCACGGATTTGGATGAAATTTGGAATACAGATACATAGTTTATAACCTGGATTAACACATAGGATACTTTTTATCCCGATAGTATGTTCCTGTGGGAAAATTATCGAACTCCACGCGGGCGACGCCGCGGGCATTGAGCTAGTAAAAAATATAATATTAACAACAATCACAAAACTAGAAAGAAACTCAACTAGGTAGATGAAATTAAAACACTCTAGGCACGGCAGCCCTATCGCGTGCGTACGTACCGCGCGCCTGTAGGTAGTTATTTCAAGGGCCGGGCCGAGTCACAATACTGTATTATATTTATACTGTGAAACTAGGTACCTAGTTAAGTATTGTCGGTGCGTGTTACTGAGACAAAAAACTTCAGAACCCAAACCAACCGTTTTTATAAGCGCAACGATATAGAAAGTGCAATTTTAATAACATGTTAACGGATTAACGATTAACGTTAACTTGCGTTAAATCTCCCGAAATGTAACGCTTTAACGTTTAACGAAGTTAACTTTTTTAGTCACGGATTAGCGATTAACGAAGTTAATTATTTGCTTAACGGTGCCCAGCTATGCCAAATACTTAGCGCTATCTCGCGGCGAAGCTATCAGTAAACTCATTGAACTCGTACTTCAGCAGTTACTTGAAATTATTCTTTTAGTTTTACCATGATAACAATAATTACACACAACTGTAATATTTACCAAATGCAATTAGCCACAAAATACTAAAATATGGAAGAAAGTTAATAGCGACTGATTTTTTTTTAAATGAGGCTTTTTAGCTTTCATATCCACACCTGTAGAACTCGATAAAAAAAGTCCGATGAAAATACAACCACTATAAACTCAGTTCCACCTTTCAATCTAAGTACACTCGAAAAATTTCGCTTTCCAATTTTCGACATGTTAATGCAACACATTGGATGAGTTGCTGAGAATCGAGTTGAGTGGCGTGCGATTGAGGAGGCTATGTCCAGCAGTGGACTGCTATAGGCTGATAATGATGACATACCTGTTCTGTATCAAGGTCTGCCCGAGCAGCTCTAAGAAAAAGACCGTGATGTCTTCCAGTTGAGGGTTCAGCTGCAGACTGTCGGAGTCAGGCGGAGTGCCCACTGTCACCATCGCACGTACCAACTCCTGCAAAAAAAGGCCTTTGTGTGAGAGATCATTAGTTTAAATAATAATTAGGTTACATTGATTAAAAATTGGATTTGTTGACCGCCATAAATTACTAATTCCTGTCTGTAAGCAAATTGTGGTTGTTGGCTGGTGCGAGTAGATGTGCAGGACTTCACCCCTCGCATGACGCGGCTGAATTCGCATACACAGTGACATCCTACGGGGGATGGTGACCAGCCACCTAGAGTGTTATTTCTTCTTCGTTTTCTTTCTTCTGAGAGTTCCACCATTCCAGAATCAAATAAGGATACTTGCATAAAGATTCTGCATTTCCGGTCACGATTTGTCAGTACCTGGTAAATCTGTACTTTTTTACTAAACTTGTCTTTAAAAACCTGTTCTTTATGAGCGATAGCATACAGAAAGTATGGGACTATTTTTCCCGCTTCGATCGGTACCTCTCAGTTCTGACTTGCCAATATTGGGAACCTGTATTTTTACGTAAGCACTCTAGGGAGTAGCACAACTAGCAGCAATGGCGCGAGTAGATGTGCAGGACTTCACCCCTCGCATGACGCGGCTGACTTGACATACACAGTTACATCATGCGAGGGATGCGGACCTGACACCTTTGTAAAAGCTTTGCTTTGTAGAAGATTCTCGAAATGCTGGACTCGAAAGCTGTGATGAATCTCTGAAATAATTTTTGTCATTTGCCGAGCATTGATGCTTACTGTAATGCGCTGATTGGTAGGTTTTCATTAAAGTGATGAAAATACAGTGCCCTTTTGCGTCGAAAATTCCAGTTAAATCCCATTGACATTGTGTACAATCAATCCCGGTTTAACGTATCATCAGCAAATAGTACAAGGCTTGCTACTCGATTTTTATTTCCCAGAAAAGTAATCTGAAACCTATAACCTACATGTGAACATACCTGTAAACTATCAAGCTGTAGGAACTTTGTTTCAGTGATAAGCAGTCCAGGTAGATTGCACTTCGCCACGCAGTCCATTGCGGCGTCGATCAGAGTCTTCTCGTGAGGTGTCGGCGCGCGCATGCCTGTCGAATAATAAAATAATTAGACAGAATTGGTGATATAATTTCAGTTTACATAAAAACCGAGACACCTTTGAGTCATCATCATCAGTGCAGTCCACTGCTGGACATAGTCTCCTCAATCGCAAGCCACTCAACTCGATTCTCAGCAACTCTCATCCAGTTGCTACTAGCCACCCTGCGAAGATCGTTACTGCACCGAGCCTGAGGGCGTCCCACCCTACGCCTACCGATTCGCAGTCTCCACTCAAGAACACGTCTACCCCAACGGTCATCGGTTCTACGGCTAATATGACCAGTCCATTGCCACTTCAGTTTACTTATTCTGTAAGCTATATCGACAACTCTGGTACTCTGTCGGATCACCTCATTTCGGATGCGATCTCTTAGAGAGCCCCGACTCTGTGGAATACGCGATGAGAAGATCCGACGGAGCTTCCCAAACGCTGCCCAGCCCAGCTGAATTCTTCTGTTAGCCTCCCTCTTCAAAGTTGTTCTTACCAAACTGCAGAGTTTGCCCGAGGTAAACATACTCTCGAAAAACCTTGAGAGGACCGCCATTGATAACACTAGGTTCTGGGGTGACGTGTTCGTTAAACATAACCTGGGTTTTGTCCAAATTCACTCTGAGACCAATGCGCATTGAAGAAACAACTAGGCCATCCAGCATCTGCTGCAAGTCGTGCAGCGATTCAGCCAGTATGACGCAGTCGTCTGCAAAACTCAAATGTGAGATGTACTCGCCGTTGATGTTAATGCTACGTCCTTCACATTTTAGCGTCTTAAACACTTCCTCCAGCGCGTTGGTAAACAATTTCGGAGAAGTTACGTCCCCTTGCCTCACGCCCCGATGTAATGGGATGGGTTTTGTTTGGTGGTTCTGAGTTTGGACGGTCATTGTGGCGTTTTCATAGAGATTTCTCAACACTAGGATGTATTGCCAGTCGACTTGGCATCGCTGCAGAGACTCCAGACCTAACCAGGTCTCGACAGAGTCAAAAGCCTTCGCATAGACCACAAATGCAAGACACAGCGGCCGATTATACTCTTCGGACTTCGGTATGATCTGCCGCACTGTGTGGATGTGGTCTATGGTGCTGTATCCTCCTCGAAACCCGGCCCGGTGGCTGTAATTCGTCGAGACTTCGCGCTAGACGATTCGTGACGACTTCTGAAAACAGCTTATACACGTGGCTAAGGAGCGAAATGGGTCTGTAATTTCCCTTTTTATTTAAAGAAAAGAACGACTACGCTCCTTTTCCACGCTTCTGGAATCCTCCCAGAGAACAAGGCCGAGTTAAAAAGCTCCCGAAGCTCTCTTAATACAGAAAGAACTTCCTCCTGCTTTCAGGAGCTCAGTCGTTATCCCGTCTTCACCACGGGTTTTTCCATTCTTAGGCTGTCTAAGAGCCGCCTCGATTTCGTCTTGGCTGACTTCTGGCAGTTCTTCTGTGAAATGGTGGGTTAACGTGGCTCTGGATTCCTCATTTTCGGGATCAAGTCAAGACGCATGCGATGCGTACAATTGGCCGTAGAAGTTTTCGACTTCCGAAAGAATCTCGAAACGGCTGCTTCAAAACGACTATATCCCCACTGAATTTGGTCAACTTCATCAGCTGGCTCCTCCCAAGTGATTGCACGAACATTTTCGACCCCCGGTTTCGCTCAATCATTTTTTATATTGAACGTGTGCTGGAGCATCGGAGGTCGCGTCATATCAATTTCCTAATTATTTTATTCAGTGCCTGTAGTCCTGCCGAAGTGATGGGTGGGTTCTCACGTCGTTTCTTCATGAGCTCCTGAGTCTCCTCCGAAAGTTTGGACTTCTTGCCCGTACGCCGCATTTTACAAAACTGCGTCCCTTCCTCCTTGAGGATTTCCATCATTTGGTCGAGCGCCTGGTCAACGTCATTTGTGGTTCCCACGGCCGTGAATCGGTTTTCCAGACCTGACTGGAACGCTTCAGACCTTAGCATGGTTTGCATATTAGGACGAAGCCTAGACTTCGAACCCGTTTAATAAGTCTAGGCTATTATGGAAATTAATATTCAGAATGCCACGAACAAGTCTGTGATCACTACCGGTATTAAGCCTGTTGATCAATGAAACATCTCTGAATATACGCTTCTTATCCGCTATGATGAAGTCTATCTTATTTTTCGTCTTAATGTCGGGGCTTCGCCACGTCCACTTCCTTTGGGGCTGTTTTTTAAAGAAAAAAAATCATCACGAAACCCTCCTTCTCAAGGAAGTTGAGAAGTATTTGCCCCCTATGATTTCTGCTGCCAAACCATTAGGACCCTACTACCGATTCAATGCAATTCTGTGCTCCCACTATAGCGTTAAAATCCCCCATGAGAACGTTGTAATGCGCGTTAGTAGTGGAGTGCAAGGCCTTGGAGATGTCCTCAAACATTTCCTTCACTTCGTCCTGTGCCGAGGTCGGTGCGTAGACCTGAACAACCTGGCTGCCGGGAACTGCGGGCCGTGGTTGATTGTGGCTTGCCATAAGGGTTTAACTCTCTAACCGCCACTCTGGGCATGCGGGTTGACGATCGCAGATCACAACTTCTCACACTAGTGACGCTGCTGCCCGTCGCTAGCCTACGCTACTTAGCTGTGAACTTTCGGATTGGTTTTAACCCCATTTATCGGTCGTCAGAGCTCGCGTTGTTCAGCAAGATGCACCACGAGCAGGTGAGATTGACTTGCGGCACTGAGATGGTAGGTGAGCCTGAGTATAGTAGTAGTAGCATGGCACACCTACCATCTGTGCCCTTACACCCCTCATAGTTTTGGATTTGTCCATACAAACAAGCCCACTTAAAAAATTCACCCTGTGTTGTTAAATATAGAAAATATGAAATACGTAAATAGTTATTTAGAATATAGAATCGCAGTTGACCGATTTGGACACATGTAAGTTTAGCGACGCAAACCGGCTAGAGCTAATCGCGGCGCAGCGAGTCGCGTCCTCCGAATCCAAACGAGGCGAATAATGTCGTGTGTCATAATCTGTGTGCCAAGAAGTTGTACAACACATACAGGGTGGTAGGGACACCGACCCACAAACGGCTACCACGTGTTCAGTATACCATACCGATCTGCCCCCCCACATGGACCTACATTTTGACCGTGCAGGTATTGCAGTTTTACGAGAAAGCACATATTTTTTTAAACTGCCAATTAAAAAGTTCTACACGTATTGGACACGTGGCAGCCGTTAGTGCGTCGGCGTCCCTTCCACCCTGTATGTATGTATTGTTATCATTTTTACCTGACTCTCCCAGCGCAATATACGAATATAAACTGGACAGCAGGCCGGCTTCAGAGCCCCGCGCCGCTTCTCTTATGAGGGACACTGTGCCGTTCGGTGCTAAGTAATCTTCGGCTTCTATGAGGCACTGTGGAGAAAAATAAGAAAGAATTAAAACATTTAAAGGAAAGATTAATGAATATGAATGGCACTAGCAGAAAGACATGACGCCACACCTCACACTACCTAATGCTTGCATTAAAGAAAGCTGGGATATTATTACATCTAAATTAACCCCCTCAACTCTCCCGTACTGACACGGTTGGACGTCGTAAATCGTCTTGGTGTACTTAATAGTACACCCACATTTCGCCAGTTCTGTTTAAGTCCCGTGTAATAGGGGTGAGCTTATTGCGTTCAACCGGGCGCAAACCCAAAGATCGTGGCTGCTACTCAGAAATCCTTGATGGGAAACGAACTCAGGACCTCATGCTCAGCAGTCACACTTGACCACTAGACCAGCGAGGCTATCTGAGAGAATAAAAAAATAATTGGAATATACCTTAGGTAGTAATCGTCCAATATACAACGTCTTGACGATCTCTAAGAGATGGCGCCACGAGTCGCGCACGCAGTCCGCATGGCGCGCGGCTACCAGGCAGGCGCGGCGTAGTGCTAGCTGAGCCTTGCTGGACTGGCCCAGCGTTACTCCTGCAACAATAGAAAACGGGAATTATTGAACAACTTACCATGATTCAGGAAAAATTGCATGCCATTATCGCCATGCATGCAATGCGGCTCTATTATCTATCTATGCAAATCTTCTTCGACTTCGAGTACCAATTTACAACGACTTGCAAGACCAAGGTAAAAATCAAAAAATAAGATTTCATATATTTACCTTATTAAAACAATTACCTTTCAAAAATACATCATTTTCTGAATTAACACCCACATATAATCCATGTGGGTGTTAATTCAGAAAATGATGTATTTTTCGAATCTAAGAAAACGATCACCAAAAATTCAATTACTTCTACGTTAATCAAGCGCGTTTTCATTTTGATTTCATTTTTGAGGTCAACAAAATCCCGTACAACTTTGCCCAAATACGTACCTTGAGGTACACGTGCACCAAATCGTTGAGAAAAAATAGAGGAATTCGAAAATAAGTGTACTTTTATCCATAAATCATTTTTAACTATGAAATAAATTATTTAAATATACCTAATAACCTGTAATAAAATTAAAACATGTGGCAACTTCGCGTGTACGTTTGCGTTTTATTTGGTTGTCACTCGGGTTGACATTTCGTAAATGTCATTTTGTTTTGTTTTTGTTGACACAACACACGTCATTACGTTCGTTTCTGCGTTTCGGTACAGTGACCGAATCTGACAACTGTCAACTTGACAGTTTTTTTTTTAAAGTAAGGCCCACTTGCGCCAAAACTATGAGTAAATAAATAACTCGAGGTTTACTAACTCAGTGTTAACGTTTTAAATTTGTACCTGACAGTTTATATTGCACCAGTTAAAATTAACCCGGAGTCAACTAACCCGAGTCATGTCATGTTCATTTGTCATGTTCATTCATTATTTTTACATCCGGCAAAATATGGTAGATCGAATGCTGAATGAAATAAGTGTACTCTTTCGCTCCACAGTACTTTGAATAATTCTATCCTTTTATGTCAAATTAGAAATGACATGTAGTTCTTTGTTGCATTACATTGAATGAAGTCCTTGTCTGTTGTGACATAAGCGTGTTACATTTGCATTACCGATACCGATGATTAATTCTTCTGTTATAAAAGTCTGAACTAATGTATTCGATGATCTGTTCATCATCATCCGACAGCAACCATTAATTTATCATTATTCACGGCAAAATAAAATCGATATCACTGAATG
Organism: Lycophotia porphyrea; assembly: GCA_950005105.1. NCBI lineage: Eukaryota > Metazoa > Arthropoda > Insecta > Lepidoptera > Noctuidae > Lycophotia > Lycophotia porphyrea. The sequence continues at coordinate 2,716,988 of OX465400.1, read as the reverse complement.
CAACAAACACAATAGTCCGGGAGGTAGCGTTGCATATTTTTACCTAATGTTTTACGCCGATCGGTTGCCATTTTTTTCAATGGATCTCGATTAACTGATAAGTAAACCAAGCGTCAGCTGACGCACCCGCGGTGGGTGTAGGATTAAAGGTCACAGAAGTGGTAAAAAAAAAAAAAAAACTTAGTATTGCATAGTATTGTTTATTGGCATAGTAAGTTTTTTTTTTTTTTTTTGCTGAAACTTTTTTCTTAAATAGTTTACATCATACTCAGCTTAAAAAAAAATCGTCAGCTGCATGGTGGAGAGGGGATCATACGTCAACCGATCGCATGAACTTGTAAAAAAAACACGTAAAATAAATTAAATTGTAAACTTCTCGAGATTATCATTCAATTGTCACTATGCCGGTTGAAAGTTACGTTTGCAAAAACAATCAGTCAGCTGGGTGCGGAGAGGAGAGTTCTGTCAGCTGGACCCAGAAAGAAACTGAGCAATTTTTGAAAAAAGTTTCAGCTTCTATGACTATGACTTCATTTTTTTTTACCACTTTATTTTCTACACCCACCGCTACTTGAGCAGCTGACGGTTGGTTTACTTATTGGTCATATAAGATAAACCATCCATGACAATATCAGCTGACTTACTATGACTTTTTCATTTGCAACGCTACCTCCCGGACTACAAGACACAACCAAAGCGTACCTGACGTAAAATATGTCAAATTTGACATTACTAACCCGGAGTTAGTTGACTTAACCTGCCCACATCAGTGGGTTAAAAATTTAAAAATTTAACTCATAGTTAACTCCTTACTCTTGATGGTGCATGACATAAATAGAATTTAACCTCAAAGTAGCATTTACCTCTGAGTTAACCGTGCTAACCCAGCTTGGCGCAAGTGGGCCTTAGGTGTTTAATTGATTGAGTGCCAAAATGGCGTGCTTTTTATTACGATAAAAGTTATTTTATTCTTTTCCCGGGTCAAATATATGAATAATTTAAGAGTGCAATATTATTCAGTGTAATCTAGTGTATTTTATGCCACTAAGTGTACCTTCTGTACTACATTGGGCAGATATTGTTGACATCCTTTAATGACCATTGACTAACTCTAAATATGTTCGAGTACTGTCGCAACACTTACCAATAGCAATATAGTTAACATGCTGCGGCGCCAGCAGCCCCGTGAACTTGCACAGCGTCAGCAGCAACGTGTCCAGCGTGATGTTGTCCGGCGGCAGGCGAGCGATAAGCGCTGCACAGCGCTCCAGCCCGTTCAGTGCGAGTAAGGCACCGCACTCGCGAATCCTGTTGCTTTCCATCTCTTCAGCTGTAGGAGGCGTCGAGCGCTCGAAGGCTGCTGAAAGTGCTGTTACCTGTGAATGGAAAAATTAAAAAGTTAGTATAAGATTGCTAGTAACTTTTTTTATAAAAATGTTTCACACGACCACCTCACCATTTTTTATGTAGGATATTGCATTTAAGATCACATGTGCCAAATAGACAGATACAAAACATTGTTTTAAGAAATAAACACATAAAACATTAGCAACAACAGCACAGGTATTTGAGCAACAAAAAAATACAGCAGGCTTTAATGAAACCGATCGAAATTTCTTCAATTTCAAAAATTATGTAAGCCAGCTTGGTTTTTTTAAATTATTCTTATCACCGACTTCAAAAGTCTGACTTCAAGAATAGTACAACTACAATCACAGGCCAAATCTATGAATTCGTCTTCTCAGCTCTAAATGTAGTGTGTTACTCTTCGGGATGCAGCATGATGAGTGGGTTCAAGAGTGAGTACCAACTAACCACTCATTGGTATAGGCCCTATACCAGTGAGTGCCTAGTGGTTGGTACTCGCTCTTCAACAGTGCAGGCCATTGGCTAATTGTTGCCTCCTCCCCCTTGGTGCGAGAAAATGTGCAGGACTTCACCCCTCGCACGACGCGGCTGACTTCACATACACAGTAACATCGTGCGAGGGATGGTGACCGGCCACCTAGGGTGTTGATCCTTCTCCGTATTCTTTCTTCTAAGAGTTCCACCATACCAGACTCAAATTAAGAAACTTGCATAAAGATTCCGGATTTCCGGTCACGATTTGTCGGTACTTGGTAAACCTGTACCTGTTTACTTTAAAAAAAAACCTGTTCTCTATGTGCGATTGCATACAGAAAGTATGGGACTATTTTACCAGCATCGATCTGTTACGATCCGTTCTGACTTGTCAATATTGAGTAACAACTAACAGCCCACTCTCCTCCATGGTGCGAGTAGATGTGCAGGACTTCACCCCTCGCATGACGCGACTGACTTGACGTACACAGTTACATCATGCGAGGGATGCGGACCTGACACCTGTATATGTAGAAGATTTTAGAACTGCTAGGAGCTGGACAGTTGTGGTGAAACTCTGAAATTATGTTTGTTACTTAGGGTAAATTTTGTTGAGACGACCAATGATAGGTGTCTTACGGTCGTCTCCCACCGAGGTGGCAGTGCACATTTACGTGGCAGTTGAGTAAAAACGCCAGGACGGGTGCCCTAGAAAGTAATTCACTCACCTTATTGGTATGTTCTTCAGAAGGTTCTAGTGCGTAGTAATCGCCTTCGGCGTTGTAGTGTCTGCCTATCTCCGTATTTTGTTGGTTCTCTCTCACACGAAGAGGATGATGTGTGTTCCAGCGGTGGGAACGTCATTCTTACACATGGTAGGTATCGGTCAGATAGAGAGTACTCACAGTGGGGGGACAGGCGAAGGTGAAGAGCCTGGCGTGGTGCGGGTGGTGCGCGGGCACGGCGCGGTAGGTGGCGCCCGCGCTGGCACCGCGGCGCTGCAGAGAGTACTCACAGTGGGGGGACAGGCGACGGTGAAGAGCCTGGCGTGGTGCGGGTGGTGCGCGGGCACGGCGCGGTAGGTGGCGCCCGCGCTGGCACCGCGGCGCTGCAGAGAGTACTCACAGTGGGGGGACAGGCGACGGTGAAGAGCCTGGCGTGGTGCGGGTGGTGCGCGGGCACGGCGCGGTAGGTGGCGCCCGCGCTGGCACCGCGGCGCTGCAGAGAGTACTCACAGTGGGGGGACAGGCGACGGTGAAGAGCCTGGCGTGGTGCGGGTGGTGCGCGGGCACGGCGCGGTAGGTGGCGCCCGCGCTGGCACCGCGGCGCTGCAGAGAGTACTCACAGTGGGGGGACAGGCGACGGTGAAGAGCCTGGCGTGGTGCGGGTGGTGCGCGGGCACGGCGCGGTAGGTGGCGCCCGCGCTGGCACCGCGGCGCTGCAGAGAGTACTCACAGTGGGGGGACAGGCGACGGTGAAGAGCCTGGCGTGGTGCGGGTGGTGCGCGGGCACGGCGCGGTAGGTGGCGCCCGCGCTGGCACCGCGGCGCTGCAGAGAGTACTCACAGTGGGGGGACAGGCGACGGTGAAGAGCCTGGCGTGGTGCGGGTGGTGCGCGGGCACGGCGCGGTAGGTGGCGCCCGCGCTGGCACCGCGGCGCTGCAGAGAGTACTCACAGTGGGGGGACAGGCGACGGTGAAGAGCCTGGCGTGGTGCGGGTGGTGCGCGGGCACGGCGCGGTAGGTGGCGCCCGCGCTGGCACCGCGGCGCTGCAGAGAGTACTCACAGTGGGGGGACAGGCGACGGTGAAGAGCCTGGCGTGGTGCGGGTGGTGCGCGGGCACGGCGCGGTAGGTGGCGCCCGCGCTGGCACCGCGGCGCTGCAGAGAGTACTCACAGTGGGGGGACAGGCGACGGTGAAGAGCCTGGCGTGGTGCGGGTGGTGCGCGGGCACGGCGCGGTAGGTGGCGCCCGCGCTGGCACCGCGGCGCTGCAGAGAGTACTCACAGTGGGGGGACAGGCGACGGTGAAGAGCCTGGCGTGGTGCGGGTGGTGCGCGGGCACGGCGCGGTAGGTGGCGCCCGCGCTGGCACCGCGGCGCTGCAGAGAGTACTCACAGTGGGGGGACAGGCGACGGTGAAGAGCCTGGCGTGGTGCGGGTGGTGCGCGGGCACGGCGCGGTAGGTGGCGCCCGCGCTGGCACCGCGGCGCTGCAGAGAGTACTCACAGTGGGGGGACAGGCGACGGTGAAGAGCCTGGCGTGGTGCGGGTGGTGCGCGGGCACGGCGCGGTAGGTGGCGCCCGCGCTGGCACCGCGGCGCTGCAGAGAGTACTCACAGTGGGGGGACAGGCGACGGTGAAGAGCCTGGCGTGGTGCGGGTGGTGCGCGGGCACGGCGCGGTAGGTGGCGCCCGCGCTGGCACCGCGGCGCTGCAGAGAGTACTCACAGTGGGGGGACAGGCGACGGTGAAGAGCCTGGCGTGGTGCGGGTGGTGCGCGGGCACGGCGCGGTAGGTGGCGCCCGCGCTGGCACCGCGGCGCTGCAGAGAGTACTCACAGTGGGGGGACAGGCGACGGTGAAGAGCCTGGCGTGGTGCGGGTGGTGCGCGGGCACGGCGCGGTAGGTGGCGCCCGCGCTGGCACCGCGGCGCTGCAGAGAGTACTCACAGTGGGGGGACAGGCGACGGTGAAGAGCCTGGCGTGGTGCGGGTGGTGCGCGGGCACGGCGCGGTAGGTGGCGCCCGCGCTGGCACCGCGGCGCTGCAGAGAGTACTCACAGTGGGGGGACAGGCGACGGTGAAGAGCCTGGCGTGGTGCGGGTGGTGCGCGGGCACGGCGCGGTAGGTGGCGCCCGCGCTGGCACCGCGGCGCTGCAGAGAGTACTCACAGTGGGGGGACAGGCGACGGTGAAGAGCCTGGCGTGGTGCGGGTGGTGCGCGGGCACGGCGCGGTAGGTGGCGCCCGCGCTGGCACCGCGGCGCTGCAGAGAGTACTCACAGTGGGGGGACAGGCGACGGTGAAGAGCCTGGCGTGGTGCGGGTGGTGCGCGGGCACGGCGCGGTAGGTGGCGCCCGCGCTGGCACCGCGGCGCTGCAGAGAGTACTCACAGTGGGGGGACAGGCGACGGTGAAGAGCCTGGCGTGGTGCGGGTGGTGCGCGGGCACGGCGCGGTAGGTGGCGCCCGCGCTGGCACCGCGGCGCTGCAGAGAGTACTCACAGTGGGGGGACAGGCGACGGTGAAGAGCCTGGCGTGGTGCGGGTGGTGCGCGGGCACGGCGCGGTAGGTGGCGCCCGCGCTGGCACCGCGGCGCTGCAGAGAGTACTCACAGTGGGGGGACAGGCGACGGTGAAGAGCCTGGCGTGGTGCGGGTGGTGCGCGGGCACGGCGCGGTAGGTGGCGCCCGCGCTGGCACCGCGGCGCTGCAGAGAGTACTCACAGTGGGGGGACAGGCGACGGTGAAGAGCCTGGCGTGGTGCGGGTGGTGCGCGGGCACGGCGCGGTAGGTGGCGCCCGCGCTGGCACCGCGGCGCTGCAGAGAGTACTCACAGTGGGGGGACAGGCGACGGTGAAGAGCCTGGCGTGGTGCGGGTGGTGCGCGGGCACGGCGCGGTAGGTGGCGCCCGCGCTGGCACCGCGGCGCTGCAGAGAGTACTCACAGTGGGGGGACAGGCGACGGTGAAGAGCCTGGCGTGGTGCGGGTGGTGCGCGGGCACGGCGCGGTAGGTGGCGCCCGCGCTGGCACCGCGGCGCTGCAGAGAGTACTCACAGTGGGGGGACAGGCGACGGTGAAGAGCCTGGCGTGGTGCGGGTGGTGCGCGGGCACGGCGCGGTAGGTGGCGCCCGCGCTGGCACCGCGGCGCTGCAGAGAGTACTCACAGTGGGGGGACAGGCGACGGTGAAGAGCCTGGCGTGGTGCGGGTGGTGCGCGGGCACGGCGCGGTAGGTGGCGCCCGCGCTGGCACCGCGGCGCTGCAGAGAGTACTCACAGTGGGGGGACAGGCGACGGTGAAGAGCCTGGCGTGGTGCGGGTGGTGCGCGGGCACGGCGCGGTAGGTGGCGCCCGCGCTGGCACCGCGGCGCTGCAGAGAGTACTCACAGTGGGGGGACAGGCGACGGTGAAGAGCCTGGCGTGGTGCGGGTGGTGCGCGGGCACGGCGCGGTAGGTGGCGCCCGCGCTGGCACCGCGGCGCTGCAGCACCCGCCACAGGTACGCGTCGCGCACGGAGCCCGTGCGCTCTGCTGGCATTACCATCTCTTCGTTCCTGGACAGGAACGGTATAAGTATATTAAAAAAAAAACATAACCGAATTTTACTGTACTACACGTAGATGGCGTTAAATGATTATTACTATTATTCAGCTGTCCAATAGTTTCACGCTGAAAACTTGTCTGCTGTGAGTGTGAGATGACGCCAAGTGTCACCGATTAATCGCAAGAAGACAAGAAAAGCCAGTACACAACAGTATTATTAAAAACTAAAAATAAAATTTCGGTGAAAGAGTAATACTCACTTGATAGAATGGAACACTGCTTCCAACATAGCTGAATCGAAATCCCCCGATCCGTTACACCCTCGCAAATTCTTTACAAAGTCTTCCACAGTCATGGGCACGTTGAGTTTCTTCGCCGTGTGGTTGTGTTGGTCCATGTTCAGCATTATCACGGCGTAGGCTAGGCGGAAGGCCGCGTCTGTGTTCGCGAAGGGCTCGCCGTTCGTGCTCTGTTGGAGGTTGGATTATGGGTTAAGGGGCAAAGGATAGTTTTGCTGTAGCAGATGTAAAAGTTTAAACGTTATGTGTTGAGGTTTTTTATAAGTAATGCTAACGTTGTATCCCAGCAACCTACTATCATAGTATGAGAGTTTACTCTTCTTGCTGGCTTTGTGTCAATATTAGGCTATTCAAGCGGGTAGGGCAAATTATGAGTTTACCAACTAATACACCTGCGTTATTTTCACATTTCTCAGCTTAATTTCAATATAACAATTGAAATTCTGTTTTAATAAAAATTATGTCTTTGCAACACCACACCAAGCCACTAATAATGCTACCAATTGCAGTTTTTGATTGCTGATTTGAGAAAGCGGATGTTTAAGATGAATACAAGACGGCTGCTTTTTCAGAAGTATGTAAAGACATACATCTGAAAATGCATGTAAAAAGAGCAAAGTCTCAAGCCTACACCCTACAAAAAAACAATACTTACATGCCACCTCTCCGCAAAGCGTTCCATAACAAGGAAGATCAGCGGCGCTTCGCCCGGCAGTCGGAAGGTCTCGAGATAAAGTCTCAGGGACTGGTCTATCCTTAGGCCTGCGTAGTCGAAGCTGTCTGCGAAGGCGCCCAGGACTGATGGGCCTCCATCCTCGTCTTCACCCCGGGATGAACGTTTGCATATGAATTCACCTGTAAATGGTTTAATGTGAATACGGGATATGCATATCATGATGCGTCATTGAAGTCCGTGGAGGAAAGAGTACGAGCAAAGTATTCTAAGCGTCAAGTAAAGTCTCCATTTTCGCAGCACCACACTGCGCTCCAAAACAAATTCCTGTAGCCACACGAAAAGCCACCCCACAGGGTAAAGTAGGCAGTCTGAGCTCATTGATTATATGGCAGAGGAAGCCACGTCCACAACAATGGCTATGACCAATGAGTTGTCTGCCAAAATAACATCTATGTGGATTCGTCATCAAGAAGGCGGCTTGGCAGTACTGGAACGATCGATCCAAAGCATGAAATAAGTGAAAGAAGTAAGTGAGTGAGGACTTTGCCCAGCAGTAGGATGATGCAGAAAATAGCATCACGCCTGTATTTCCCCGAAGGATTAGTCAGAGGTATAACATAGTACACATTTGGCCAGTTATGTTTAAGTCCCGTGTAATAGGGAGCGCGCTTATTGACATCAACTGAGCACAAATCCAAACTCCGTGGTTACTACTGAGAAATTCCTGAAGGATATACCCAACCTCACCACCCTGGGTATCGAATCCCGGACTTCATGCTCAGTAGTTGCACTTGCGACCACTAGACCAAAGAGGTAGTTACTAACAGCAAAAGTAACAATATAACAAAAATTATGTATAACAAGAATCGCATGACTAAAAGAGTGATTACTATAAATGTTGATGGATGGAGAGGGAGGGGAAGACCAAGTTAACGATCTGGATAGATTGTGTGAGGAATGATATGAAAGAAAAAAGATTAAATGATAGGGCGACGGTTGAGAAAGTAGGAGAAAGAAAAAAATGTGTTGCGCCGACCCCAAATAACATGGGTAAGGAAATATATGAAATCTCACCAATCATTTTCTTATCCAGGTCGGGGTTTTCTCTCAAGAACATGGCAACTTCGTGAGGGTCTAAAGGGGTGGCGAACACTCCATGTTCCTGCAGGAACTCGATGCCTCGCTCCGGCTTCTGGTTGAACAGTTCTGTGCCTTGTGTTACCCACTGCAAGAGAACAAATTTTACTATGTCATCAGCTTTCAATCCTGCATGCCGCGGAATCCGCGACGGATTACTTGATTCTTCGCGGATCGAAATCGGCACGAAGAAGAAGCCTATTTTCATTAGAGTGTCGGCTGCTTTCGTTAATAAATGGCTTTTCTCAAGCTTAAAGTTATAAATTAAAAAAAGGTGTCAAGTATTTTAAAGGTAAAAAAAATTGTATAATAGCTTTTAAAATAGGATCAACTCTGTAATATTTTAAATTCATTTTAACAAAGCTAGTTTTCAATTAAAACTACAAAATAAAACGGAACAGAAACCAACCTTCTTTATATTCTTAATATTATCCAACTCAGCTTCCGTAGGCAGGTCCGACGAAGGTTTATGCCTGCCCGTTCTTCCGCAGCTGAAGTACTGACTGATATCATGGGTCACATGGTCACTGACCACAGATACGTCATCCAAGCCTCCTAACTCCAAGCAAACATGTCCACCTCGTCCATCTCTCTCTTTCTCTTCCTCCCCATTTGGTATTTCTATCTCCGTCTTCACTTCCTTATTCTGATTACAACCCATTTCTATAGCTTCTACAATAGTCATTAATGCTTCTAGAGACAGGGAATGGATGTTATAAGCTGTTGAAGACACGACATTTTTGGATAGTAATTTCGTTAATTCTTCAAAAACATTCATGCAGTAAATATCGCAGTCATAGTTTAGGTATATCTCTGCACACAGCCCAGGTATTCTGAACATTTGAGAGAGACTTTCTAGAGCTAAATGGTGAATTTCTTTCAACTCGTATATCGCTTTTGTCGTGTCTGCCGATATGATTTCTATAATTTTCTTGTAGAAAGCCTCCATTTGGAACTTTAGATGAGTTCGGAGTGCCTCGAATAAGAGGAAGGATACTTGAAGGTCGAGCGCGAATATTGATATCCTTTCTGTGCTCAGCAACTGTGGACAATAAAACTTGGTCTATAATGATTAAAGTTGCATAACAGAAACAAGGTAGTAATAACAACACAAAAAAATCCCAAAAACCACATCATCCTCATCATTTCAGCCGAAAGACGTCCACTGCTGGACATAGGCCTCCCCCAAGTGTTGCCACATTGACCGGTCCCATGCGACTCGCATCCAGCGGATCCCCGCAACCTTCACCAGGTCATCGGTCCACCTAGTGGGAGGCCTTCCAACGCAACGTCTTCCGGTTCGCGGTCGCCACTCCAGAACTTTACGGCCCCATCGGCCATCCGTTCTGCGAGCAATGTGCCCTGCCCACTGCCACTTAAGTTTGGCAATTCTTCGGGCTACGTCGGTAACCTTGGTTCTCTTGCGGATGTCCTCATTTCTGATTCGATCGCAGCAAGGAAACTCTGAGTATAGCCCTCTCCATTGCCCTTTGGGTGACTTTAAGCTTTCTGATGAGGCCCATTGTGAGCGTGGTCGCTCACAATGGGCCTCATCAGAAAGCTTAAAGTTTCGGTCCCGTATGTAATCACTGGCAACACACACTGGTCATAGACTTTCGTCTTGAGACACTGCGGTAAGTTGGACGAGAAGATACCACGCAACTTCCCGAACGCTGCCCGAAAAGCACCATATCTAATACTTTAAACGAGCAATTCTTGTATATATATGTATATAATCTGAATCTCGGAAACGGCTCCAACAATTTTCATGAAATTTAGTATGCAGGGCGTTTCGGGGGCGATAATCGATCTATTTAGCTAGGTTTCATTTTTAGTAAAAGTCGTTTTATCCGTTTTACCGAGCTAAGCTCGGTCATCCAGGTACTAAAAATAAATGCACATATGTGTTACCGGCGTTATATAGATTGCCGGTATTTTAAAGAAGTACCAGTATTTTAAAGAATACCAATACATTCTGTAGAATGCCCAAAATATTCAGGCAAAGTATTAAGTAAAATTGTTCTATACTTTGACTAAGCATTCGATACAATACCGAACGTTCAGTCTGCAATATGCTCATTTAATTTTTAATTTAGATAGTTCCTTCATTAAACTATTTAATTCAAGTTAATAGGTACAAAGAAAAATAAATAATGCATTAGAATTATGAAACATCCTGTTAATAATGGTTACGTGACAAACAACAGAACATACCTACCCAGCGGACGAGTCGAGTAGATCATCGCTCGTAACAGGGTGTTTCAACTACGTCATGCGTCATAATAATGTATAGTGAGTACCAGAGAGATTGTGCCGATAATCTTGTCGGCCAATGGCTTAATAGCCAATAGCCTCGACCAACATCTAAAGAGGGTCTCGCTTGGCAGCTGGATCAAGTGCTTGATTCAGAAAGCAGTACTTCTGGACACGGCGCGTATTGTCAGGAGGTTCCTCTCTCAACAGCCCTGACCACCGATAGCTCGAACCCTGTTCCCGATGCCGGTGGGCTACTATTTTCTATATTTTTAAATGTTTTTTTTTATATCATTTTTGTTAGTAAAAATATTTAAAAATGTAAATAATATTTAAAGAAAATAAAAAATGGGAATAATATTTTTATTTTTAAATTATTCAAATTGCATAAATACCTATTTTTTTTTGTTATGAATGTATAGTAATCATTGCATACATGAAGTGGGCTGCCATTGTAAGACGACTAAAAAGTCACGGTGTATGCTTTGCCGGTAACATATACACATAATTTAAATTGGAAAACCACCTACCCAACACCGGCGACATGAAAGCACTTAGTCAGTGAGGAGAGAGTTTTCGCCGGCAGTTAGATGATGATGATTAGTTGTTTCTAGAGCAAGAAAACCGTCGATATCGATTCACTTCATCATCGGCAATGGGACAGGTAGTAAATACTTAATGCTATCACTTACACTCAACAGATTCCTGCAAAGCGGGTCTTTAACGAGGTACAGAAGAGAAGGGTACTTGGCCAGCTGGTCTGCTGACACCTCAAGAGCTGTACCCACCAGGGATAGGCCCAAGTGCACCATGCCTGATGTGTTCTGACTGTCCAGAGGGTTGCAGAGAGAGATCAGGAATCTGGAGACAAAGGGATGATGTTACTCTGGGATTCGATTTATTTATTTAAACTTCGAGCACACAAATGTGCTAAGGCGGTGTAAAGGCCACTCTAACTCAGAACTCAGAGTAGCCCTCGCCATTCTTATAGAATTTGTTGGTAAATTTCAGGTTGAATGTTAATCAATATATGATTTGCGACCGTAAAGATATGTACCAGGGATGTTATGGAGCTCCGTAATCGTAACCGAAACTATCGGATATCCGAAATAAAAATATATCCCGTAACCGACCTATAACCGTAACCGTATCCGTTTCACAAGTGCCGGATAGTTTCGTATAAGGGCGGAGTCTAAATAAAACGACATGTTTCGACAGGTTTTTGGTTCACCGCTCGCGCGCCACATCCATCTTGCAGTTTGTTTGTTATTTCTAGTCGTAACATAACCTCTTTCATAACTAGTTAGTTTTTTATTATACCCGTAACCGTATCCGAAACCGATATAATTTTATTCCTATATCCATATCTGTATCCAGATCCGAAATATCATATCCATAACATCTCTGATATGTACATACAAAATAATAAAATTGTTATCATCACATTGAACTTTGGCGCTTCTCTCATAATGCTTCAGGCATTTTTTTCAAGTAGTAGTTACAGATCTTTTGAAAAAAGCTCTTGTGTGGAAGACCATACTTCTTTTTGACGTCAAGCAGGGATGTTCTTTGCTGGAAACAACCCTGGTGCCGGTTGCCGTACTGTAAGAGTACCAGTTATTCAATGCAGACCAGTCATTCAACAGCTTCTCGTACTGACTGTTTCTAAAAAAATGCAGACCCTTACGAAGACTGACCTAAACAGTTCCCTTACGCAGAACAGGCCGTACAACTGCAGGTTGAGGAGTGGACCTAATGATGAAGATGTTCTCGTAGTTACCAACAGTTTCTAGAATTTTCTAGGACTGACCTGAACAGTTCCCTGACGCAGACCAGGCCGTACGGTTGTAGGTTGGCCTGCTCTTCTTGAGGAGTGAACCTGATGCCGCGATGGTTCACGTACTCTGCTACTGTCTTCTCGCCGCTGTCTTCGATGGGTGCTTCAGGAGTGACTAGTTCGATGGGTTCCATGGTTTCGACGCCGTCTGGTTCTGGGGCTGGGGCTGGGTTTTCTGCGTACAATTATTTAAACATATGAGTCCAAGTTAGCTGTGTTGTTTATCTTTATCAACATTATTTGGCACCTAGCATTACCATGGACTCCAATGGCATCGGCAAAGATGTAAGAACTGATTTTCAATCATTGCTACGTTCTTATTACAAAAGCTAGCTCAATATTATTAATAAGAAAACCTATTTTTTAATAACACGGTTATTATACTAGCGAGTTCACTGACGGCCTGCCACTTTTCACCCTTATGCCCTAAGTAATAAGGTTGAAAACTCGTCGACGATGGTGGTGGTGTATGATGATTGCTTAGTTGCCAAAATAATCAGTACTTAGTAAGAATTAAAACGAAACCTTAGAAATACCAAATGATGGCAGTTATATAAACCTAAAGTCATCGTCATTCAGCCAAAAGCGTTCCATCATAATTTGGACTGAAGACCTTATAATCCGTTATTCAGCAGACTACCATAGGGATTAAACCGAATAAAAATTATCACCCACCTTCTTTCTCCGGATCCTGAACGTCTTCAGTCTTCTCCTCACTCGGTTCCACCTTCTCATCAGCGCTGTCGGCACTGACGCACTTCTCCAGCAGCTGTGTGATGGACGTGTTGACACTGGCGGCCAGGTCCATGGAGGAATGGCGGCCATGTTTCTTGACAGGGCTCTTTACTGAGTCAACCGGCTCGATTGTTATTTCAGCTTCGTTTATTAGGTTTTTGTCTTGGCTGGGGAGAAATTAAGGAAGGTAAAAAAAAATAGTAAAGCGAATTAATATTATTTGAATAATGAAAGAAAGAAAGAAAATACATTTATTTGGCTCATGCCACAAGTGCACACAGTAAAAACAAAAAGAAAAAAATATAACAAAGAGGAAAAAATAATAATAAAAAAATAATAACTTAAAACTAAACAAGAAATCTTAAATAAAGAAAGATCAATCAAGAAATAATCTTTTTTTTAAGTGATTTTTTAACTGAACTGTTTCGTTGGTAGTGAGGTCTCAAGCGCACCTGCTGAGCATGAGGTCCTGGGTTCGATTCCCGATACGGGCAAACTGTTATTGGGTATGCCCATTTGAATTTTCTCAGTAGCAGCCACGAAATCTGGAGTTGTGCCCGGTTTATAGCAATTGGCTCGCCCCCTCTTACATGGGTCTTTTTTATTTTATTTATTCGGGAAAATAAACAGTTATACATTAAAATCTTACGCTAGGTTATAAATATACAAGGTTTATAAATGTATAACCTACGCCAGTTATGGTCTTATAAACATAACTGGCGAAACGTGGGTGTACTATTAGAAACATCTTTGCCTAACCCTTTGGGGATTACTGGCGTAATGTTATATGTGATTTTTTAACTCGTTATTTGCATGTCCTTATTCTCTCATCATCATCATTACTCTCCTGCCCTTATCCCAATGTATCTTCCGTGCAGTCACGTTAGGACCATCGCACATTAATGACAGAGTAGAGAATTTTAAAATTAATAAAATAATATTCTTTCACGCATCACTTCTATTTGTCATAAAAAAAAGTAATTCTTATATTTAATTGAGTAAACTATAAAGTAATAATTACGTATGCCTGATGTCAGTTTTACTGGCGTCGCTATCTGCTTCAAGCTCAGTCGTAGTTGTGCTAGGTTGTTCACTTATTGAAGATTTTCTTTCCAAAGAATTTGAACCTGAAACAATGTATGTATAATGTATTGTATTATTTACTATCTTTTACCCGCGGTTTCGCTCGCCTTAATTTATAATTTTACAATCAATTCGGATCGAAGCGAAAGACACGTGGCGCTATCTATTATCAAAAGAACGTTATTGGGATTTGTATTTTTGGGATGATCCTTTATCCGTTTTTATACATCTGACGACGTATATGCAAATTTCAGGATGAAACAAACTTACTTTCGCATTATAAATATTAAGTTATATTATATTATTCTGCCTACCCCCATGGGAAAAGGGCGTGAGTTAATGTATATATGTATGTATTATATTAGGTATATTAAGAATAGGAAATTAGGATTAGTAGACAAGAATATGAAAGTGCTAATTTGTATAAACATTTGCATAGAATAGCAGTTTTTAAAGATGATGCATATTTTAAATAGAATTGACATAGTATCGCATTTTTAAGCCCTAATTCCTTTAATCTTAACTGGAAAATGCACGGATGTAACAGCGGTTCCGCAAAAAGTACCTAAATTCATAAAGTGTACTTAAGTGGATGTAGAACGATCGTTTTCAAGTTATAAAAATCTTAATTATTAGAAGGCTCAGACGATAATTTCTAAGATTTTTTTTTTTCGAAAATATAGCAATTTAAAAAGAAATCTTATTTGTAATAGGTACTTAAATTTCATGGTGCATCATCACCCTGCTCAGCCTTTTCCCAACTATGTCGGGGTCGGCGGGTAATTTACATGGAGCGACTGCCTCTTTGACCTCCACAACCCATTTCGTACTGGGAATACCCCTTGGTGAGACTGGTTGTCAGACTTTCGCGTCACTGACTATTTGTAACAACTGTCAAAGATCTACATATGGCAGCCGGGACCAAGGGCTTAACGTGCTTTCCGAGGCACGGAGAAACTTGGTATGTAATGGGTGTTCACCCATCCACGGACAAACTTATGCAAGCGCGGCTTAACCCGATCGACTCGACCGCCACGACGATTTAGTCACGAGCTCCTCCGAACGTACAGTTAGCTTCACGATGTGGGTACCCCCCTTGAAAGCACAAGCTTTACGTTCCCAACTGTACCCAATGGATGCAGCCCACCGTACATATTTTGTCTACATATTATAAATAGTAGCACTTTTTAGAAATGTCAATACTTATTTACCTACATCGAGATACAAATAATAAAATTTATTTATAATACTGTGCATATTTTTTTTTAATAAAGTACATTCTTAGTTAATATAAACCAATAAAAAAATCAACCTGTCGACGAAGTCACAAAAATCAGTACCTGTTACCTCGATAGATGGCGTTGTTAGGTCCGGCTGAATCGCGCTATGGTTTCGTTACACGCCGGAGTACAAGTACCGTCGGTGAGTATGGCCGGAATAAAAAGGGTGTTTGTCGCTTCTATGACACATGCGCCGTAAGGTGCGTGGGGTATGGTTATCAAGACATACCCAACACATAATTTTTTGATCAGAGAGGCTGTTGGTTACCCTGATGTACCGGCGCCTCCTCTGCAGAAGACCTTTGGGATTAATATTGACCGCGCTGTCACACAGTGGAACGAATGTATGGGAGCGGTTGGACGTAGACATGTCCGAAAAATAAGAGTAAAATTATGACAAACTAATGATGCCATCTTATTCGATTACTTAATGCCTTCATAAATTGTGGTGATGAATTTCTTCATAACTCCCATATTTCGGGAGTAATTTGAGAAAATGTGAAATTTTACTATGAAAATGAGTGTATCGAGCTCTCTCCCTCCTGATTCCGGGCTTGTTTCAAGTACCGGTCTCTAATATCGTAATGCTATTACTAAGAGCTATATTTAATACTAAGACACATAGTGCGCCAAATGTGCACTTTCTGGGATAAAAGGAAATGAAAATTTAAAAAAAAAAAACGTTTTTTCCCCATTTGTATTTACTTTAAACCGCAGACAGACTTATTAAGAGGTCTATAAATATATTATATATATACAGAAATATATATTAACAAAAATATTCACAAGAACTGATGAGAGTATGACTTTTAAGTAAGTTGATAATAAATTACCTAGTTTCATTAAAAGTACAATAAATAATTAAGATGTAAGCTCTAATTTACTAAGTTACACATTTTAAAACAATAACATCATTTAATTATCTTCGTCATCATCATCATCATCAATTAATTCAAATTCAGAATCGATGTCCGCTAAATCATTTATGTTAACAAATTCGATATCACTTTTCTCAGAATCCGTAAGCTCATAAAATTCCTTAAAAGAAGATTTTTTTACAAACTTATTTCCTTTTGGACGGATACTTGTAACAAGTGGATCAGAAGACAGTAAAAGATTGTGCATAATATCTTCATTGCATGAGATACTGCTATGCTTTCGAGAATGCCCCTCTCTATATTTTCTAAAATCTTTATTTCTAGCCTCAGATGCCTCTTCGGATAGAAAACCAATGGGCACAATTGACATGTTCTGAACTATGTCTGGCCCATGCATTAAAATTTTATGAAGTGAAGAAGGCATATAATACCATGGGTATAACTCCACGTAAAGCTTAGCAGTATCAAAGCAGAACTCTCGGAATTTAGTTACGTTGATCTTCTCTCCTGATGAAATACACTGCAAGATCACACAGATTTTTCTTAAAAGCATAGCATCTATTCCGGTCAGTTCAGCAGATTTAGTGTAGTTTTCAAAAAATCTCCTTGCCGAGTTGCCATTGTTGGTGGATCCACTGCCTTGTTTCACAACATCGAGAAGTAAGCCCGTTTCTCTTCTTACAGCCTCTTGAACTCTTTTCTTCCTATCATCAACTTGCCTTTTTGCTATATCACCCCTTACTTGCCATGATTTTATGTCTAATTTGTAGGAAATGTGTAATAAGCATTCCATTGAGCGAATCCAAGCGTGAAGGGTGCTTAAGCTATATTTATACATGTCCTCGTTTGCGTGTTTATCTTTGATTAACTCTAAATTATTCATTTCTTTAGGACAAGCCTTGCATATGTCACACACTGAAGCTGCTGTATCGGATATAATGGAATGAATTTTACCATCAATCATTGTCAACAGCAGTTGGTGTTTGACACTAATTCCATCAGTGATGGTGGATGGAGTTAAGGCTTCAATCTCTGCTTCGATTTCAGCCATCTCTCTCTGCACATTTTCTTTGGTTTCCTTTATAAACTTAAACAATATTGGCCGGCAAAATGAAGTGGAAGATGGTCGCTCGTTTTCCCAAATTGTTACACCTTTTGAGACGAGCCGCAGTGGTACAAGACTAATCATAAAATTACTAGCAAGATCGATTTGCTCATCTTCACTCGTCCTTTGATGATAAATGCTTTGGCTAGATGATCCGTCAAAACCCCATTTGCTGGTCAATACGAGCTGTTGATTGGGATCAACAGGGGTTTCTAACGACCTAATAAGTCTTCTTGAGGTTAAATCCATCAAGGCTTGTAATTTGATTTTTGCAGAGCTCTCTGTAACTGTGAGATCTTCTTTGGCCGGATAGCACTTAATTTTTTCTTTAACCAACATGTAGTAACTCGGGTATTGAAGAGCTCCTTCTTGAGTGTTGAAATCCCGAAGAGTGTTATAGCGCCATTTCGATAAGTTCATCGATACATAAAGAGCCAATGCCTTCAAAGGGGATATTTCCCGTACCTGAATTGATTTACCTTCAATGAAGGCTTTGATTTTTGAGGCCTCTTCTGGATTCTCCGTCAAGTATTTCATAACATAAGCTGTATCGCTTTGTCCTGCCTTTTGAAGCGCCCTTTCGGCCGAAAACATAATTTCAGCGCTGCTACTGCTGCATGAAAGACTATCTTCAGTGCGTCTTCTTTTTTGCCGGTTACTAAGGTCCTCAAAAGATTTACGAGGACTAGGATGTGTACAAGTTGAAGCATCAGATTTAGCAGGAGAAATTATGGGCTCGATGACGTCACTTATATTTTCTGTAGAAGGTTCCATATTTTCATTCTGTAATTCCGGCCATTGAATTGCAGCCTGTAGCCAAATCTCATGTTTCTTCCGAAACTTATCTGTGCTTCTTCCAGACTGTGTCCATTTTGCATAAATGCGGTAGCAAAATCGACGACACCAGTCTTTTAAACTTGTTTCAGCACTTTCACATAACTGAACACAACTGTTATCTTTTAAAACACTGAACAAATAGTTAAAGTCGCGTAAATCTTTATGTGCGCGTGCGCATAAAGCAACGTGAATATCAAGATTTGTATTAAAATTTGGAAAATACATTGCGAGATTAGCTTGGATACAACGAGGTGTAAATCAACACTGATTTTAAAGTTACTAATAGTGACCTATTTATATAAAATCCAGGTATCCCAGGTATCCTTTGTTAAATATTGCAAGGTAATTAGTTATTGTGATAATTAGTAAATGATGCATGCTAAATTAGTGTATTAAGAGCCATTTAGTAATTAAATAATAGCAATGTTCTTATCAGTAATCATTAGTGCATCAGTTTTATATGTAAACCTTAAGTCCCTAATTATATATCCTAATTAGCTTATATCTTCTCTAATTGGCTGCTCAGAAATGTTATTGTAATAAGGTAAACCTTTAGAAAAACGGTTTTAATCAACAAAATAAACAAAAAATAAAAAAATTGTGTTATAAAATAAACATCACTCTTTATCCCAGAAAGTGCACATTTGGCGCACTATGTGTCTTAGTATTAAATATAGCTCTTAGTATTAGCATTATGATATTAGAGACCGCTACTTGAAACAAGCCCGGAATCAGGAGGGAGAGAGCTCGATACACTCATTTTCATAGTAAAATTTCACATTTTCTCAAATTACTCCCGAAATATGGGAGTTATGAAGAAATTCATCACCACAAGTTATGAAGGCATTAAGTAATCGAATAAGATGGCATCATTAGTTTGGCATAATTTTACTCTTTTTTTTCGGACATGTCTACGTCCAACCGCTCCCATACATTCGTTCCACTGTGTGTCAGCGCTATCTATCGAGACGGTAGGTAAACTAAAACAAGTGAGATTTGAGTAATGCACGATTATTTTTCTCGACTTTTATTTTAATACATAGAATTTTAATTAATGTTTTAAATGTATTTTTGTTTTCTTTTTTAGGGTTCTGTACTCAAAGGTCCCCGGGAACGGGACCCTATTACTAAGACTTCGCTGTCTCTCCGTCTGTTACCAGGCTGTATCTCATGAACAGTGATAGCTAGACAGTTGAAATTTTCACAGATGATGTATTTCTGTTGCAGCCATAACAACAAATACTAAAAACAGAATAATTATAATAAATATTTAAGGGGGGGCTCCCATACAACAAACGTGATTTTTTTGCTCGATATTAATAACGGTGACAGGAAGACGCTTGAAATATTCACAAAGAGATTGAGAAGAACCATTTATTTAATAAATTTATATAAAAAGAGGTTCTGCGTTTGATCCATACCATCCATATTTTTATCTTTAATTATTTGATCCGTTACCGATCGTTCCGTAAAGATTAACAAATTGTTTGGTGCAAGGCCTTTCACTATCACCTGCATGTCATAATGACGCATCAAATATGATAAAGAGATTATTGATAACAAAATAAGGATCGAAATAAAGTGACCATATCATGAAGATAATCTCACCGTGCAGAATCTAATAAGCTAATAACAATTTGATTAGTAAAAATATGTCCTTAGGACCTTAACATCCTAATTGTTTTTAGCTCAGTGTTTGCCCTGCACTTAGCACAAATCATTGGTACCGCCAATTATAAAGCATCTATTAAAATAATCTAGTTATTTGAGCTAGAACTTGGGTCATTAAATTCAGGCCACGAAACTACTGAAATAAAATACTTTGACCCACAGGTAGTTGTTCCGTCTAGCTGTCTGTGTAAGTGAGTTTAAATGTTGGTAAACGCACTTAGGAAAAATGCCTAGTTTGGGGCAACGTTTAAAAAAAGATAAAAGACTATTGCACCCTTTCAAAACTAAAAGAGGAAACCAATCAGATGAATTGAAATCCACAAAATAATGGGGATAAATATAAACCACCAAAAATAACTTTGTGACTACTAACATCTATCACCTAAAATACCAATTGATCACCAAATTTAGTAAATGAGCATCAAATTTTAATGAGGTGGTTGATGACAAACTAGTTTTGCCTTGGCCGACTTGGGGCACCTCGACACGGATAGATTAGGTAGGCCCTTCGTGGTTAGGTAATCCCTTCGCTCCCTCGACTCGGATGCAAGAGCATAACAGTTCAATTTCTGGTGGTCATTAACTGGTTTTGGTTCTAATGTCACGCTAAAATGAGGATCTAATTTTGGTGATCATTTACTATTTTTGCAATCAAAAGTGATTTTTTTTCCGTTACATTTTACTAAATCTGGTGGTTGATTAAACATAAGCCCAAAGTAATCCATTTAACCCTCGCTTCCACTTCAGTGTACCACTTACTCCCTATATTTTCTACCCCATTTTTTCTATAATATGATCATTGCTGCGGGCTGTTCCTTGGATGCACCTTTTGGCAACTAAAAATTTTCGAGTCATCACAGAGTCCTTTTTCTTCGTGTCGCTGGCATTTGTTCGCCCAGAACTACGCCACTTCCACCGCGTCGTCGGTAGCAGCGCAGAGGTCACTTCGGCTGCATTTGTTTGGGCTAAGAGGGTAGGATAGGACGAGGAGTTCTAGTGTGTCCTAAGTCTACAAGTGATGTAAACTTCTTAGTATTTATCATTGCACCATATTTTACTGGAAATTAAGCTGTGGCCAGATTGAAGGGAATACCAAGAGAGATGCTGGACGAAATTCACTCGCGCCCATTGTATGAAGGCGTTCAAACCAGCGCAAATAGTCGCGTAACATCTTTATCATTAAAACAATCGATTCTCGCAGTTGCACCCCGCATCTTGCGTGGGATACGCCTCAATGTGGCCAGAGCTTAACCGATGTGTCATTCGAATTGAATCGGAAAAAGGTTGCTGGGCTTAGCTGTAATAGTGTAGAGCCGATTCGAATATTCTTAGGAAACATAGATGCGAAACGGAGTTTTCCGATCGATATGAGCCGAATGCAAGCCGAATATGTATAGTAATTGCTTCACTACTTCTTCCATCTAGCTAGACGGTAGGTGGCTTTGATGTTAAGTAGATCCACAAAATTCGTTTATTGGAAACAAATTGTCGGATATTTTAAAAACCTTCTTACAAATATTTCCACTGTTCCTTTTTAATGTTACGAACTATAAAACTAAAGTTCTCAAGCGCAATGCAGTTATCATTAAAGTCTCATCAAATATTCAAGATCTAAAGTTCAATTGCCTGAATTAGGTGCAGTTGCGCGGCAAACAACGACCGCACATATTATAAATTCATACGCAGCCGACGGGGCCCACGATAGATCGTCGATATCTAGATATAACTTATCATATTGGTAAAACCATGGGCGCAGTCCAAATGGAGTGTTGGAACGAAGAGATCAAAGTGCTCTTGGCGTTACATCCCGTCACCGCAAATTTTGTCGATATCTACACACTGTCACACTGTCTGTTTCTGTTTTGTTTTGACTAGGTATTTCATATTAGTGAGACCACGCGTATAGTTCTAGCGGGGTGAGGGCGGGAAAAAGGGGAAGTTCATAAGCCCGACGCGCGTACTGTACTGCATGCCCACATCTCTCCGCTAATTTCAATACAGCTTCATAAATAACTAGGAATATGAAATTAGTGAGAGTACGGACGTAGTCCTATCGGGGTGAGGGGGAGGAGAAGGGGAAGTTCAAAACTCCGACGCTCGAGATGCATTGCATTCTCTCAGCCCTGCGCCTATTTCAACACGGCGGACATCTTCATTGCGTATCCTTACGACTTCCGCATTGCGTATCCTGGCCCTTATACCCTATCAAAGTACTGCCCATAGTTATTTATTGATATTATGTTCCCAGCATCCCAACAAGGAAATCAAACAGAAGATTTGAGATTAAAAGTAGTATAAACGATAACGCAACATGTATCATGACCTGGGTCGAAGGAAGAGAAAAAGTGGATGTGTTACAGCTTTCCTCTGTTCCCCTGATCCAAGCCACAAAGGGTGAGCGGATGTCCGCCATTTTCTTCGAGCGTCGGCATCCATTTTGATTTCTAGTGGTAGCACAGCTTTATCTTGGCGTCTAAGATCCGGCGCCATTTTGTGGGGCCGAGTCCGAGACCGAGAGAGAAAACAATCTGGAAAAGAAAAAACTATACAAGGTAGGAACTTACTGTTAACACTGGTCAAACTCTTCTTCTTGCTTGTCTTCTCTCGCTTCTTAAGGGACAGGCCAACGGTAGAAAAGCTGGCCGAAGCTGTATCTTCCGGCGGAAACTGCGGCAGCCGCATGAAGATTAGCTGCGTCATATCCCGGAGACATTGTTCCGCGTTCCGCCTTAGCAACTCTAAAATGAAGAAATGTGTTCAAAAGGTGCTCGCGAAAAACGTCTGTCCCGGCCGGCACCCGAATTGGTTCTGAGGGGTCGCAGCCGGGCATTCGATGGCAAAAATGTAAAAAAAGCTGCGCACGAATCTGCGCGGAGTGGCGAACGATAGACGAAGCCGTAGGTGGGGATCGATCGAACCGTCTGCGTTGGTACCTACCCTAGCGTAGCCCAGCAACGCCCCCTGTTTAAAACTCAACTATTATGCTATTTTTCCCTTTCTATTATGCTATTTTTTTTGTTAATATGAAGTCATTTTCCCAGTGAAAAAAAATAGAAGATTTACAAGAATTTACTCAACTTTACCCTTTTCTGTTCGCAAATAACTTTATGATATAATATTTTGTAACGATGTTCATCAAATTAAAACAATCATCATTGTCTTCAGATGTTAACCGACGAGGATGGCTGATCGGTAAGGTACAAGGAATCTGTTAAAGAAGTCGCGCGCCGTTCAAGACCTCGCCGCGTCATTCAAATAGTAAGGTCGGTAAAATATACCATGACATCACGCCCGTAATCCACGATGGGTAAGGAATAGATGTAAGTACCCTTTGGTAAACCCACATATCGTCAGTTATATTTTATTTAATTCATGCATGTAATAAGGGACAAGTCTATATTCATCAACCACAAATCCGGACTCCGTGAGTGCTACTGAGAAATTATTGATGGAAAAATAACACTTTGTCCGACCTGGGAATCGAAACAAGGACCTTACCGTCGGCAATCGCGCTTGTGACCTTTACACCAAAGACCTATTGGAAAAACAAAAATTGGCTGATCGGTAAGCTAGGTACAAAGATGTCGCGCGCCTCACAAGACCTCGCCGCGTCGTCCAAACCACAATGGTCTGTAAAATCGGGGGAAAAATAACCTTATAGGGCGTATGCTAAGACACGCGCGGGTGCAGGTGCATGTGCGGGCTCGCGGGTCTTATTGAAAAATAGTATGAGCAGCGCTAATAGATGCGAGCGCGCGCAGTAATGGCCGGGATACACGAGGCTAGTTTTGCAAGCTAGTGTTAGTAAGCTAGTAAGTCTGGCTTTGTGTAAACAGAACTAGCTTCTTTTCTAGGCTAGTAAGCTAGCGTCAAGCCAGAATAGTTTAATAGCACAGCGTGCTATTTTTTGAGCTACTATAGCGCCCCCCACCACTGATTTTACTATCCTGGCTTGGGTACTAGCTTCATGTGGCCAGCGGAGCTAGTATTCAATTGGCTAGTGAACAGTCACCACGCTTTTTGTTTTACTGGCTGCAACTGCGATTTTGAACATTATAAACTGCCCAAACTTCGTACTAATAATAATTTAAAGTTTGTACAAAGGTCCATGGTCTGGTCCATACACGTTTTTCTAATGCCTCCTCTAAATTCGTCTAGTGCAAATTGGCATAGTTTCCGAAGTAACTGTTTCAGTCGAATATTTTTTCTTTTACGATTGCAACGGACGTGTTGTCACCCTAGTCACTGCTATGGTACTGGCTTAAAATTAACTGATATCATGTAAACAGTACTAGCATGTACGAAGCCAGGACAGTAGTAGAGTTTTACTAGATTGCTATCCTAGCTTAAAAAACTAGACTCGTATATCCCGGGCATAAGTTATAAGAACCCGATGAAACATGAGACTCTATTTTAAAAAACTCACCTGAATACCAAACACGATCATCTGCTAAAATAATTACAGCTGCCAAATCTCTTCAATACGCGATAAAACCGATCAAATCAAAGGCAGAATTTTCCCAAACCCTCACTGTTCGCGACTGTACAAGTGTAGAGCACGGACGACAGCTCTCGGTACACTGAAGCACTAAGAGGACTACCCCTGCCCCGTAACATCGGTCGTTGCCCGTCTGGACCAACCCCATATCAAATATATACCTAGTACTTGTAGTTATGCCTACATTCCTGCAGCGACATTGATTTATGAGCAGTCAAGAGCCGAATGCATAGATGATAGATAGAGAGCGCAACAGGGTATATCGAGAGTACTGGCGGACGCAGAGGGCGTTGGGAAAGCTACCGATGTTCGAGAAGGTTGTCTCACCCTATGTGTTCGTGTGATTCCGGGTAAGTTCGGGTTTGTTCTGTAAATGCATGTAGCGTTTTCTATGTGTGCGTTCGGAAAGTGCGTTTGCCCTGTCCTTCTCGTTCTTTCACCCCCCTTCAAGGATAACTGAATCCTTTTCAACTGTTGCATCGATTCCCTCATTAAATACTGTATAATCGTATGCATTTATGTTTGGCGTGCATCCCGGATATTGTTCACGGCTTGTAATTTCCGTTGCAAACAAGTTACTGAATCCACCGGAACAAAAATTCAATAAAGAATACATTGGTAATAATCAAATCAACATCTCAAAATATGTCAATGGTATAATAGATATACTTCTTACATGAGAACTTCAACTATGCACGCAATAATTAAGAAAAACGTGGGGCTCAAAACACCAGTCACAAAAATCTGCGAGTACTCCCGAAATCACATTAGAATTATTTTCAAACATTTGAAAAATACTATATCAGATCTTTGAGGCGTTGTTGCGTTGTAGTTGTTATTGCGTTGTTTTTTTTCTCGGTTTAATAGCACGGTCGGAGTAACTCAATATAATAGCAGAAAGACGTCCACTGCTGGACATAGGCCTCCCCCAAGTGTTGCCACACAATATTATATTTATAACATACAATAAACTAAATTGGTCCTGTACGAGGCCGAAATGTCCCTATCTCAGCGTGGTGCTGTAACATTTAAAATGTCAATTAACGGTTCGATCCCAAGCAGACACTTTATATGTATATATTTCATACCCACTGCTCTCTAAATAGTGAAGGAAAACATCGTGGGGTAACCAGCTTGTCATTGAACCAAAAATTCAAAGACAAGACATTCATGCACCGGCACTTGACTCGCCTGGTGGATAACCGCCAATTTCTCCAGGAACGGAGGCCAGTGCCCCAGCGTTGGAAACGGTCTGCATGTGCTAATTGTACCAAGAACAAGATACAGGTAGGCTGTAACTTCAAATACGTGGAAGTCTACATAAAGATCAAATTACTACACACGAATAGACACGTACCTGTGAGTCTTGTTTCAAAACATATGCGGAAACAGCTGAGCATAATTTCGCAGACACTCTCGTCTGTCAACATGGCGCCTTCGGGGCTCAGCATTAATGTGCGAAGGACCTGAAACAAAGGCATTCTTACAACATGCCTAAAATAGTGAAAAGATATACTCTTGTCGTGTCAATTACTTTAGCCGAAGATAAAGGGCCAAACACACGTAACTGATACAAGCGTGCGGTCTTTGCTTCGGCATTTTCTTCTCAGAGATCAGTCATATATATAGAAAATCACCTAGTTTTAAAATATTGGCTAAAAACTCGACATATGAAAGTGTCTTAGAAGAATCTACATACAGAAATAAACATCGTCATCATCATGAATAATAATTAACTACGACACAAAGCATGTATGTAGCTGCACTTAATAGAAAAAGCTTCTCAAAAAGTTAATGCCCTACTCCCAACAAGAAAAAACTGTTACGTTTGTTTAAAAAACACGCTCAAATTTTTGTTCTTGTTGGCGCCCAACTGGGACTCGTAAGGTTGAGGTTACAATGGCGACGCGAAACGAGTATGATACCAGTTCATAATTTTCCCGTTCGTAACGCGTTCAGGCGAAAGCACTAGCGATAAAGCGATAGTATATTAGGGAGTTTTACTGATAATTCTGATATTACCATTATACAAAGATTCATTTTTACGGTCTCAAATAAATCAATCACCAACAAACAGTCAGAATTCAGAACAGTCAAATTGCAAAAAACGTAAGAAATTTGAATCTTGCGGGTTACCCTGAAATGAAAGAAATATATCTTTCAATATTATTCTGAAAAGTTGGAATATTAGGGGTATATTTCTAGTTTTTAGATCTGATTTAAAAAGTTTGTGAACGTGTAAAAATTGCACATTGTGATGTTGCAAACATGCATTTTTGGGATTTTACTACACGCTTCATGTTTTCTTTAACGATTTATTCCTTCAGACGGATTCAGCTAATTGGCGCCCGACTGGGACTCATGCAGGTTAGGTTCCAAGAATACCAATGGTTTTCCTCTTCCTAAACAAGCAGGCATTCTTTTTTGAATTCAAAGACGTTATCATGTTTCATCTGCTTTCCTTACACGTGTATTTTGTTATCGCGCCATGCCCGGCTTGCGCTGGCCTTACGTCACGTGTGATACTCCCTTATTATACGCAACGATGTTCTAAAAACCACCTTGCCCATCCTGGCTAAGAAAAACAACGGAAGTTAGATTTTTATACTACAATGATGAATGACGGCATTACACTCGTGAGATCACGAACTTACAGGATGCAACAGTTATTTATAGTAGCATCACAATAGCGAATGCACATTGAGCATTTATGTAGACGACACACTTCATTGATAAAGTCTCTTAGGTGTTTTGGTCTTTAGAGTGGAGGCGTATTCATATACGCCTCCACTCTTTAAATTTCTGGTTTCAGCACTTCTAAATTCCACACATAACATATTATCACGCCTGTAATCTCCGCAGGGTTAGGCAGAGGTGTATCTTACAATAGTAGGTACACCAGTTTATGTTAAGGGATGTATCTATTGCAATCGACCGGGCACAAATCCAGACTCCGTGGCTGCTACTTAGAAATTCCTGATGGAAAAACCCTGCAATGCTTTGGGAGACCTGGGAATGGGTTCGAACCCAGGACCTTATGCTCAGCAGTCGCATTTGGAAGGAAATTTTCAACATGTGCTTCTAGTTAAATTTAAGAGGGCTATTACATAATAAAATAATTCAGTTTAGGTAAATTAGATGGGCAGACGACATTGTAGCCATTGCGGGAATTTCTTGGATGAGATTGGCACAAGAACGTGGAGCTTGGCACAAGCAAAGAGAGGCCTATACCCAGCAGTGGGTGAAGTCGGGCTGCAGATGATGATGATGATAAAATTAGACGGCATGCGGCAGCGGATGCGCACGTGTGCGTCTAGCGAAGTACGCTACGCACACATGCAAAGAGCTATGCCTCGGATACCAGGAACAAAACAACATGACAAACCAAGCTAAAGACCGCCAGTTCCGAGATTTATATTGATTTTTAGCATTGCAAAAAACAATTGTTTTAAAATATGTAAAATAATATTTTTAAACAATTGTTTTAAATGGACTAATTTTTTTTTCAAGCATGGTAAGATACCTTACTTATATACTACTTGTTTGAATTTGGATTATATTATATTCATAGATAAAAAGTATACACGTGCGGTTGAATGGTCATCGATTACGATAATCAATGGAGCTTTTAAGACGTGCACCGATTCCTGATTTCCGGTTCGGGCAGCATTAATAGGCTTTTTGATTAAGAGCTCTCCGTAGCAGCCCGGAGTTTGGAGGTTGGCGGTAGGATTCCCCCGACCCTTTGCAAACACATTAAGCCGTTGGCCCTGCACCTGATCTTTCTACGGCCGTTTCGGAATGCCGTGCCATCGCATTAAGAAAATGAGAGAACAGAGAGTGCACCTGTGCCTGCGCACACACTTGTGCACTATAATATCTTCCACCCCAATGGCTAGACTCTGCTAAGATTGGTCGCCATGACAGAAAACGATCAGGAGTTTTATTTTATTATTCTTTATTTGGCTTACCTGTAAAATCTTCATGAGTACGACTCCATCTGAAGAGTGGTCGGTGCCAACAAAGCGTGCGTGAGTGACAGCATCAGCTATGTCTTCTACCGTCGCTGGAACGCTGGGATGGGTTGGATCTATGGAAAAAATGCACTTTATTATCTCTATTCTATTATCTACTATTATCGACGACTCACAAGGGATTTTTTCCGACTGAATGTACATTTTTTTTTAAATAAATCAAAATAGTGGAATGTCAATAATCCAGGACACTCAATTTGGTTTCCGACGAGAACACATAACAATAAAGCAGATCCATAGTCTGCCACTGCTAGGTCATCAGAACTTCCTTGTAGAAGGAATACGGCAACTTTCTTAGACATTCAGCAGGCCTTTGACAGGGTATAGCACAAAGGGTTACTTTACAAAATTAAAACATTCCAGCCTCACAAATTCTATCGCATTCCCGAGTTTTATTTACCAGGACGACTGGCGACTTTTCGGTACGAGAGGGTGAAAGCACATCCAGCTTTCATGATATAGTTGGTGGAGCACCTCAGGGCTCTGTTCAGGGCCCGGTACTCTATACCATATTCACTGCAGACTTACCACAGAGCAATATCATGGGCTTTACTGGCTACTCGGTAGAAAAAGTTAATTATCTCGGGCAACCAACTTCTATTCTATGGAACTGTCATAAAGCAAATATGACATTTAGCTATGGGGTTCCACTTGCGACTCCAACATAAAATCTCTCTGATCTGCATTACACTTATCTGACAATACATCTACTCAGGACATTAAAAACCACAAGAAAAGTAGAAGTTTCACTTAAAGGGAATCTCTAAGTTAATATTTTGTTAGCACCCAACCTATACCGCCAGGATGTTTTTATAATAAGAGATGGAAAAAAACCACTGCATATTTTTAACCCAAATAAAGTGTTAAACATTGATAATCATTGCCCAATTCAATACCTAGCTAGATCATTAGTTACCTATTTTAGATTTTAATGGAATTGCTTAAACTACTATTTTAAGTTATCAAAACTTATGAGATATGTTCTAAAAATTCTAGATCTGATGAAATTTGCTACTGTATCAATAGTGGTTAGGAATTTAAATAACAATGAAATAATTTGTTATGGCAATATGCAAAACACATGATAAGATTGCAATTGAGGTTGTCAACACAGCATTTTAATGACACAGTTATATTGTTATGTCAATGCATAAGTTAATAGTAAAATTGTTTAAGCAAATGACATAAAAAGGAAACTGGTTGGTGTGAAATATTCCTTATGGGCTTTGCCGCATTTGGGTAATAAATCATAATTGAAAATGGCATGTTATGACAAATTATGCCATGTAGATAAGGTGTCAATTCAGTATGATTTATTCTTATTCAAGGGTAATAAATTAGAGTAACAAATATTTTTAACAAACAGGGTAAAAAGCATTTAATTTCATTCACTGACAACATTGTTGAATTCAGATTAGGAACCTAGATCAGAATGGGCATGTCTATATAAACAAGGTCTAGAAGATTTGTTTAGTAAATTCTGTTTATTTATTTTTTATTTAACAATTTATGTACACACTACAAAAATCAAAGAAGAAAGGAACATAAAACAGTACAGAGGTGATGCTTTTTTCAAAGAAATCTCTTCCAGCATACCTGCGAAAGGAGATACTAAAAAAAGATATGTAGACAGAGTGTGTAATAGAAGATACCTATTTACATATAATATACAATACAAGAATATACTTACAAATACATATAACAATACTATAAAATAAAATAACTAAAAAATAAATACTTATATGCAACTATGACGAAATGGAAAGATAATGTTCTTTCACTCTTCTCTTGAAAACTGCAACAGTTTTACAGTCCCTAATGTCAGGCGGAAGTGAATTACACAACCGCACTGCGTGTACAGTGAAGGGATAGGAGTAGAAGTTGGTAGAGTGGGGAGCGGATTTAAGGAGGTTCTTTAGATGCGACCTGCAAGGTGCATCAGGACGGGAGTAGGAAAAACGTTCCCGTAGATAGGTTATTTAATTATTTTATCTTGTGTTAAGGGCAGCCAAATTTCTTGGGCTAAAAAAGTTTTAAAAGTTACTATGTTTATATTTATGTCTTCCTTGAGAATTGGAAAGAAATAGCACAGAATCGCAACCGTTAGAAGGAATGGAGGGAGGCCTTTGCCAGCAGTGGGACAATATGGGCTAGCTATACTAATATAATATAATATGTTTATATTTGTATAAAATCACTAAGCTGCTATTTCATTCTACATCAGTTCTTATCAGATTCTGCTCTTGGTTCAGGTCTTACAAAGAAGAATTACAAGTAACAATTACTTACCAATAAGACCATATGACAAAAACTTGTGTATGGCAGAAAGAGCTAGGCTAGTGACAGGACCAGTAGTCTCCTTGCTCCTTATCACTTCTAGGAAGGGGCTCAGGTAAGTCGCGGGGTCCAACAGCCGCAAATCATCCACTTGGTTCAAGATAGTCTTGAGATCTTGGAAGGTTCTCATTAGGACATCATACTCTTCGTTTGGGAAAGAGTGTGAACCCCACCGCGTACTCCGTCGCATGGCAGTGACGAGCATTGCCATCTCGCCCTGCACCACGAAGATTCCATTCCCAGGCAGTGACATTTTTGCAAATTATTTAATACCAAAAACTGATCACCATCAACAACTTCTTTCACTTTATTTATTTGAGCAATTACCGACAAACCACATATTTACATCACAAGGCGTTCAGTGCCACGCTTCAAAATAATTATTTATAACACAATATTCGCAAATTCGGACGTAAATTTTACAAAAATCAATGAAAATTCACAATTTGATTAGCAGATTCCATCACGATCATGTTGACGTTTCAGAATTTTAGTTGTTCTAATTGCCACTAGATGGCGTTAAAACTAGAGGTGGACGAACATTCCATACTAACTTGCTAACAGCAGTAAGTCAGTAACATCTTTATCGAATTAGTCGATTTCTTGAAATTTTCTCTATGAATCATTAGACGTTTCGTGGAAAGGGGTTATTTTACTCATTTTATTTTTTGTTAGTTTGGTAACATTGTTGGAAAGATGGTTGATGGTGGGACACTTTTCTGACAAAATTTTGGAAAACTTAATCTTTTTGTTATTCTCGTCGTTCTAAACATAGTTTTTCGCCGTCGTATGTAACTGTAAGTAGGTGATAATTTTATTTATAGTCCTTTGGCATGTTTGCACATTTCCTGAGGCGCATAAGCGATGAATGTGCGTTGTCACGCGTGCAATGGCTATCGACACAGATTGACATTTTATTCTTTTTGTGTTAGTGCGGTTATTCTTACCACATGTATCTTGTTACGTATTGCAGGCGGTTACATTGAGACGTGACAATGGTTAAGAAAAAGAGACAGAGTGACCCTGGTGAGAATGGCGACGAATCTACGGAGTCTTGTGACGAGAACGTCAAGTCCGCATGTCCTCATGTAGCCAAAGCCGTAGACCTGACACACCTGAAGAAGGCGCTCAAAACGGGTGGCTTCCAGAAGGAGTGCTCTGAGTGCAAGAAATCGCCCAAGAACGAGGTTTCTGACCCCGACTACGAGGAAGACCTTTCATTGTGGATGTGCTTGCGCTGCGGTACGCAGCTCTGTGGCAGAACGCGCAGCAAGCACGCTCTGAACCACTTTAAGACCCCTCGGTCCGACTGCCATGCACTCACAGCCAATACAACAACATGGGACGTCTACTGCTACAACTGCAACAATGAAGTTACTGCTTCCAGTGCTAAAAAGCTCCATGAGTGTGTAGAATACCTTAAGAAGCAAGCAGTTGGTAGTGGGAATGTTAAATCACTTCCTCCAATAGAACTGCCTTATAATCAGGACTCTAATACTGACACACCAACTATAGAAACTATTATTAAAATTGACCCACTATCAAAAGGAAAAGACAAAGCTGTGTTTAGTCTACCAAGGGTTAGAGGGCTTACAAATCTAGGGAACACTTGCTTTTTCAATTCAGTCATGCAATGTTTGGTGCAGACACCATATTTATTACAAGTTCTTCAAGAGATGGCTAATCCTGGCGAGAGGTTTACCCTGCCTGGGGGAAAATTGAAGCTTAAACCTGATGGTGATGATGGAAAGGAGGTGGAGCTGCCTCCAATTACTGGACAGCTAGCTGAATGGGGCTCCCTGACTAGAACATTGTCAGAAACTTTGAGTGAATTGCAAGCAGGTATGTATTTATTCATTTATAGTCTTTTTCCTTTTTAAAACCTTGACATTCATGTGGGGTAACAAACCTTGTTGTTATTGCCTTATACCACCATTGTGTGGAATAGGAATGTTTTAGTTACTCGACTATAATAGAATTTTTGTGAGTACTAAATACAGATTTTGACTTTGAATGTAAATTTTTATGACCATTATCAAACATAATAATAACAATTAGCTAGTAATCAAAATGCCACTTTAATAGCATTTATTTATCATGAGTTAAACAATTTATTTGATATTTTATTTAAATATTTACTATTTCTGCATTTACAAGACAACAATACCAGTAAAGTTCTACAGATAACATCAAATTAAAGTTTGTGCATTTTTTGAATGAAAGAAGGTAATTCAAGGTTGCTCATTGTTGATGAAAGATACTGTCGTTATTATGGCTGCAATCATTGCCAAACATTCATGATTGTTTTGTTTATACTGTGCAACTAGCATAGACATTGATGCACTTCCTTTTTTAATATACAACTTGCGTGGATGTTGGTTATCGCAACCAAAAGTAATCATGAAATTTACATCCCATTCCCGCAACCCATGGGAAACATCATTTTGTTATATCTCAAAGGGACTTTAGGCAGCGTTTTCATTGAAAGCTCTCAGGCAGCTTTTTTTTCCGACACCTCCAACAAATATCATTACATTTTAGACAATGTATACAAAAACTCGAGAACCACTCTATCCATTGGTGAAAACAGCATGAAAATTGGTGCAGTAGTTTTTGAGTTAATCACGAACAGACATAGACACGACGGAGGAATTTGTTTTATAATATGTAGTGACTTTGAAGTGTTTAGGTATCTTCTTTTACTCAAGTGTTATTTTGGTAATATTCTGTCTTATAATAATTTGAATTTCACTTGAAACATCATAAGGCCAATTTGTGTACTTTAAAACATTCAAATTTAAGTCCTAATATCATTTCAGGCACAGTCAAAGATACAAATGTAGGTAAATTAGCCCAGGTTTATTTGACAGCTTAAATTTAGAAAGTTAATATTCTTAAAAATAAAGAAATTGCCCTTTAATTATAGAGCAATCAGAGGGGCAGTTTTATGAGTTCCTTTGTCCTTAATAAACATTTGCATGTGTCATACTGTTATAAACAACAGCTTTGTTTGATTGCAGAGCATAACAAAGATTTATTTATGTTTCAGTATTGTAGAATATGTTTATCTTTTGTCTCTTTCTTGGTTTGTTACTGAACATATTTGAAAAATATGCTTGTATTGGGATTTTATTTTACTATAGGTATGCTAGGTTTAAATAATACTTCAGCAAAGAAGCATATTGCCTCCCTAATTTTCTAAGAAATGGCTTAAAAAATATATCATGTTATGATGATTAAAAAAAGCTTAATAAAGTCATCTTGAAATCAATCTATCCTAGTCTCATTACTGTAGTCAACAACCTATAAAACTTGATATAAATAACACATGTCTATATAATATTGTGAACATATCTCTTAGTGTAATCTGGAGCCAACCCACATCATAGGTTCCCTATATTTAGACAATGACCTGATTTCACGCTTCCACTGTCTATCCTAACAGTCTGGACATGTTTTAAAAATAACACATGGACATGTTTTCTCACTAAATTTTATGTCTGAAACTGGAAGCATTGAGTAATCGTTAAAAGTATAGATTTATAATGTTTATAAACAACATTGTAAAAGCAAAAAATATGCTAACAAGTTGAATTAACTTTTCATTTCCTGCCAAGCCATTGTTTCCCTTTTTTTTCTACTCTAGCTAATAATAATGTGTAATTTAATATGAACTTTAGATTTTAACGTGATTAAGTACATAAAATTGTACTTGTGATCCTTAAACCTATTTTAAATACAGAAGATTTGCTCAAATAGGCCTAAAGGATTATAAAATATTTTTATCACCATATGCAGGGTATTCAGCCTCATCTCACTTCATTGCGTAAACCAATCGAGAAATATCAAATGGAAAAACGAATACAAATGGTTTTCATCTACTAACAGACAGTCAGTGGTTTCGTAAATTATTTTGAAGGTCATATGAAAACCCGACCACCGACAATTTTCTTATCTATCATTTGCGTATATTCTAAAATAGAAGAGATAACAAATATACCTATATTAGGTATATTTCTTATCATTGACTTTGGATCAACAACCTTAAACTTATGCAATAAAATAATCTTACGGCCGCAATCATATCTAGTATTGTCACATTGGGGTTTGATTCTCGTGTTAAAACATTAATGAATCATTCAAGCATCATAGTTGATATTTATAATTTAATTAGAATGTTGTCTATAATAGTAATATACTGAATATAGCACAAAGAAAGATGCAGGGAAGACAGATAGTATTTAGTGAACATAATTTTATTTTTTAGCAACCTGACATGTTTCCCACTGCTGAGGCCTCCCCTTTCTCCTTCCGAACCTCTTTATCTAGTGTGATCTCTGTTCATGTTCGCCCCGCAAACGATATCAGATCGTTACGCTGCCGCCGCCTTCACCGTGGTCTACCTCGGCGGCAATTTCCTCCATCAGATGTCCAGTGAGTGACGATATGATATAAATATCCGGGTGCAAAAATAGTAAAATGAATAGATATCATATTAGCTACGGTAATGGCTTGCCTCAGCAGCAAAGCTGCAAACGCTATAATAGACCACGGCTTTGCCGTATAATTGTGGTTGGGTTCATCGTCACAATTGTAGCAAGAGTCACCTTGACATCAATATACATTTAAAAATATTCCTTCAGAAACTTTATTCTAAAATCGTTATTGCCTATTTAGCAAAAGTCTAAATAGCA
Organism: Lycophotia porphyrea; assembly: GCA_950005105.1. Taxonomy (NCBI): domain Eukaryota; kingdom Metazoa; phylum Arthropoda; class Insecta; order Lepidoptera; family Noctuidae; genus Lycophotia; species Lycophotia porphyrea. Next base: position 2,681,542 of record OX465400.1, on the reverse strand, counting down.
TTTAACCATAGAACCGTCAATATAGCTCCTGACAGTTCTGCTGCTCTGATTATTCATACTTACGATTCTATAAGTGCAGCTCTTTACCGATACGTATGTAAATTCGCCATGGCCAACAGACATCGGACATAATGTATGTACATTTGATATAAACAACATATTCACTGTGATGGTACTTTTCCTTTAATCCACACAACACAAAACAATGATTTTCGTTTGGTGTTGATTTTTCTGTGTACCTTACCTAGGTAATTATTTCCTTTATTTATTTACACACATAGGTATTCTTTACGTATTTAAATATAAAACGACATAAAAAAAATAGGAGCCCACCAACATTGGGAGCAGGGTCCGAGCTACCGGTGGTGAGGGCTCTTAAGACAGGAACCTAACAATACGCGCCGTGTCCAGAAGTACTGCTTTCTGGATTAAGCCCTCGATCCAGCTGCCAACGAGAGCCTCCTCAGATGTTGTTCGAGGCTATTGGCTATTAAGCTATTGGCCGACACGACTATCGGCACAATGACTGCTGTACTCACGTCCCACATGTAGACCTCGCGAGCCAGATCTAGATAATTGAACTGCTTATCTTTCTCTGCTTTCACGAGGTTCTCGTCTTGGGGAACTGTTATATCAACAATCATTGCGCGACGCTCCAATCGATCTATCACCACAATGTCAGGCTTATTGGCAACACTAGTCCTGTCAGTGGTGATAGGTCGATCCCAATACAACGTGCTATTACCATTATCAAGAACTGGGTCGGGCGCATACTTATAGTATGGCACTTCTGATTCCACAAGGTTGTATTTCTGGCAACGTGGTTGTGTCTATGCAAGTACTCTCCGTTAGCCAGACTAGAACACCCAGAAATAATATGTTGGATCGATTATAATATTTATATCAATAAAGTTTCAGTTACCTTCAGTAGCTCCATCAGTTGCAAATTGTTCGGGGCAAAGAGTTTCAAATCATCTATGTAAAGAAGGTGAGATATGACCTGACTATCTCTCAACCGATAGCCTAGACCTGAACCCTCCAGCAGTGTGCTGAGAGGGTTCAAGGCTAGACAAACCTACAATGCACCCAGACTATCGCCCTGAAATATGCTCGATCCTTATCGTTTCGCTGATCCCCTGAATCTGTCGACATCCTGGATAGCGAAAGGCCGTTCTCCACTGCCCCATACATGACATCAGGAAGGTACGCAGAGTTGCATCTACTTTATACAACGCTTGCACCCTCATGAGCCATGTAAGAGGCACAGAATCATAGGCCTTCTTATAATCTATCCAACATGTACACAGATCCCTTCGGGAGCGGCTAACCTGTTAACTAATGACCATACGAATGAGGAGCAGCTCCTTGGTTGATTTTAGCTCCTCAAAATGGATGTAAGAACTTTATAGACCGTTGGTAGACAAGCGATTGGTCTATAATTTTTGGGCTTCGCTGTACTACCTGATTTATGGAGCAGGTGGGTAATTCCTGTCGTCAAGAACTGGGGCAACGACCCTGACTCTAGGGCTCTATTGAAACTGGGACGCCAAGCAAGTGTGCGATCTTTGGAACCACTTGATCCAGAAGTTGTGCAGTCCGTCCGGCCCTAGAGATTTCCAGTTAGGCAAAACGGATGGACTGCACGAGAATTATTCTTATTACTGAATTATTTTATTGTTATCCTCGTACGGGCCTTTAACATCACGCCTACTTATGTTCTATACCAACTAAATATTGCAGGATGTATAAATAAGTACATATATTTAATTATGGATTTGAATAGCTTATGTCGTGTTAACCTAAAACAACGTCACGACTAAGACCAATTTATACTGCGTCCAGCGAGTTGGCGACCTTACGTTAACTCGGCTATCGATTTTCTTTTCAATCTCTTTAGCTATGCTAAGTTAATTAACATTAGTTTTAGTTGCTTCGATCTAATGATAAACCGCAACTCGACTACACATTGCTGTATTTAATTTCGCTTCATCAGTCAACATCTAGCATTGAATTCGAATGGGCTCTAATACATGGGCTAAATAATGCGGCCACACTGGTCGATCTTCAAAGTTAAGCCGCGCTTACCCAAGGTCGATCCTTGGAAGCGACCTCGCCGTGCCTCAGTTATTACGCTATTGGTTCTGGCTGATATTTGTAGATATTGGACGGTCATTACGGGTAGCCTGGAACCAGAAAGTTTTAGAATCAGACTTACCAAGGGGTATCGTGTTCCCTACACGACATCTATAATAATTCTAGACTAACCAGACTTCACACGTTTATATCCGTTTCAAACGGCAGCCACTGATGACAATAATCGTTATTATTTACTGCGTATCACAAAGATAGCTATTGTTTCTGGATGTTTATAGTTTACAGCACGTCAATAGTAATTAATAGGTATGACAGTGAATGTGATTGCATAACATACCTACTAAAACTTACGCATTTTCCCATGAGGGTAGGCAGATACAATGCCACGTCATTTCATACAAGAAGCATGAAAGGATAGAAGCGCCTAGTGTTCGTCGTATGCATAATGTACTGACCGAGAATAATTGCCGACTTGGTTTTGAGCTATTAGGTATATTATTATTCTCTGATAAGTACAAAACGTGGACTTCTTGTAATGGAGAAATGCTAAGCCAGGGGTTTCTTCATAAACGCCCGGGTGTTACCATTGCGAGAATCGCCCAGAGGACACGGTGGAGGTCTGGCCCGCTTGGGCGGAGCACCGCCGTGTCCTCGTAGCGGCGATCGGCGGCCGCGACCTATCGCGTCCGGCCCTGGTCGAATCCATGGACCGGAGCGAGAAGGAATGGGACGCCGTCACCTCCTTCTGCGAAGCAGTCATGCTAGCGAAGGAGGTGGCGGAGCGTGAGAGGGAGAGAACCTCTCGGCCCAGACGGCCCGGGCGTCGGGGGTCACGTGGTGGCTTCCGGCCACCGTAGACGCGGACCGGCGAGTAATGGGCTAGCTCGCCGTCCGTCCGTCTTTTGACGACAGGCCGTGTAGACGGCGCGTTCGTGTTCCACGCGCGCCTCAAAGAAATGTCAGCAAACAGGGAGAGGCCCGCAAGGGCTGCGGGACTGTTCGAAAGAGATACCGCGGCCCTGGAACACAAAGGGCAAGGAAGGAACATGGATGGTTTTTAGTCAGTACAAGTCTGATACTCCCTTCCGCTCTTCCCGGAGCGGGAGAAGTCATGTGATGATTTCCCATCCGAAAAAAAATAAAATAAAAAAGGGGTTTCTTTATAATCATCGTCCTTCCTTCATAAATAAATAATTCCACCGACTAGGTAGAAAACCCCCATAACATTTCTTTCCCTTTTCAGGGTAACTAGCTAGCTAGCTAGCTTGCGCTGTTATCCTCAGTCCTGTATTGTAAACATGGGAATAACCGCAAAACTTTATTTGTACCTAAAGTTAAAATGATCGCGTATGTTTGTATCTGTTTACATCGCGTAACCCTGAGTTACGCGTTTTCCTTATCGTTGCATAAAATGCTCATAATCATAGTACGTGCGTAACTGTGCCCTCGGCTTAATCGAGTGTTTTACCAAGTATAGAAGTTAAGGCTGCTTTCGGGAATTTAATATATGAAGAAATTGTGTACTAGCTGCGAACGCGGTAAAAAAGTTGTACACAAACTTAAACTTGGAAAAAAGAATAACATCACATTTTCAAGATTTTTTTTTTCTAGTCCTTGATACTTTGATGCTAAAAAGAAGAACTGGTAAAAGTAAGCTGTGCGTGCGCAATGCACCTTTTCAATTCACTTTTGCTACCCACTACCTCCCTACCTATGTACCTTACCTGCCTACTTACCTACCCTACACTCTCAAACGGTTCACCGGATTTAAATGAAATTTGGTATCAAGATAGCTTACATGCCGGATTAACACATAGGCTACTTTTGTTCCCGGAAAAATGCGATGTTCCCGTGGGATGACCAAATAACTCAAATATTTTTTCCCGAATTTTCACTAAAATCCGCTTTATTGGCGTAGTATTAACGCCGTATTTAACGTTACTGGTAGGGTAGGTAGGTAGGGTAAGGTAGGATAGATAAGGTAGAGAAGTAAAAGTATAAGTAGGTAGTGGAAAAACTGTTCTTGATAATTTAATGTATTATTTTTACCAAGCTTTAGTTCGTGTACAAACTTTTTCACCGCGGGTAACACCGCGGGCGCAGCTAGTATTACTATATAATAATAATAAATAAAAAATAAAAACGTTTATTTCAATTACATGAGTCTTAACAAACGTGAATTGGAGATCACCTTTTAAGCAACAAGACGCTTGTGTTAGGTGACTCCGCTCTTCCACTTAACAATAAAGTGTAGATATGCAATTGAAAACAGAACTAAAAAAGAAAAGAAAATATAAAAACAAAAAGAAAAAATATTCAAAAATTAAAGATAAGGATTAAAACTAAAATTAAATTAAAAAAGAGCGCATTTGTGTGATGTAAGTGAGTGGTTTATTGTACGAGTGTGTGTGCGAGTGGGTTATAAACTATATAGTGTGATTGAGTGTCGTGATAACCTAAAAGTTTTAAGAGTGGACCGTTTCATGATCACAAGTTGTGGGCTCGAAACTAAGAAGGTATACTCGTTCCTTCTCAGTAAGTTCTCATAAGTTATCTAAACACTAGAAGACGAAATAAATTTTATTTTGTTTAGAACTCCTGCAGTCGTTGACCATAAAAAAATCTTCAAATCAATTTATTTATTGACATGTTTTAAAATCGATACCAATCATGTCTACAGAATTTCTTAAATTGATCTTTTTTTTTGCCATGATATGTAATAGACTACCTTGCTGGTCTAGTATTCCCAGGCGCCACTGCTGACCATGAGGTCCTGAGTTCGGTTCCCATGTCCGGCAAAGTGTTATTAGGTTTATCCATCAGGAATTTCTCAGTAGCAGCCACGGAGTTTGGATCTGTGCCCAATTGATGGCAATAGGCTCGCCCCTATTACGTGGCACTTAAACAAAACTGGCGAAATATGGGTGTATTTATGGGTATACCTCTACATAACCCTTCGGGGATTACAGGCGTGATGTTACGTTTATTTTATGTGTATAATAAAATGATCTCTGCCCTGTGGTGATGGACGAGAGTACAATACGGCCGACGTATCTTGGCGAGTCTGAACATAGGCTCTGCGAACTTTAGTGCATGCACTCGTGAAGAAAACTGTTACTTGTTGCTTGTTGCCATTTTTTTTTTAATAAACCAATTTACGAATAAAATTTCTCTATTACAGTGACCAAGTAAAGCAACTCTTAAATAAACTTTGACAACACCTACTGCGTTAAATCATAAATCATTTTTCTCGCCTGTCGATTTAAGACACTATTATGCTTTGGTAGTATAATTGGCGAATAATATAAGTGCCAACTGGCACTTGTAAATAACACAAATAAAAAAAACATAACATAAAAAATACTTAACAAGAATAATAACTTTAACAACGAAAACTTTTGTAACAGACTGTGCTCAAGACAGAGATAGCAACAAGAACACGACACCAATGCTAACGTGTGACTGAGACATATTATTACCGTGTACCGAGCATTGCCGAATAAGCACGAAGCTTAACGAAGTAACCAAAAAGGGAGGTCCAATACGCGTGCCTGAGGGAGTTGTTTAATCGATTTATGTTCAAATCGATTGAAATTAAGTTATAAAAATATATTTATTTTCAATTCAAAAGGAGGTTTCAAATTTTCTCCAACAGTCGTTACTCAAGTAGTCGTTAATAGTTAACTGATAATTAAGTAAATCATCTCTTTTAACTGAGAACATAAAACTTTATTGTTTTTTTGTTTTTATTAATGTCGAAATTTCGTTTATTAACTACAAAATTCACTATATTTGTAAATCTATTTCGTTTAATATCTTATGTAAACAAAAATCAATAAGTCATAAATAAAAACTAATCGATTACGATATTTGATTGAATAAAGGTTCGATTGTGTTTACTTGTGGTCAATCTCTAGCCTAGACCACCACCCCTCGCACGTCGTGACATGCCACCTTTGGGTCCTAAAAAGAGTTATTGCGCAACCTTCCGCGCGAAGTTCGGACTCGCCAAGATACGTCGGCCGTATTGTACCGATATCTTCTAAACAAAATTGAAAGTTTCTTAGTCTGAATGACACTGCAACTATTTTAATTTTAATATTTCAGTTTCTATTGATTTTGTGACACATTTGTATTGGGAGAGGGATGTATGTAGTATTGCAGGTGTTCTGTTAGCTCGACCTTCAGAAAAAAACCCTTAGCGACTAAATATAAAATGCAAATACACGCCCATGGTCTGAATGCACGACATGAGGTTCTACCTTTCTTGAGTTTCTACCTTTGGATATGTATTTCGGCATTAGCTTGATCTACTATCGGAAATATTTTCAAGCTATCTAGACAGCTAGCCCAAGTCGATAGACAAACTTATCAGGGAACCATAAGGAACGACAGACCCTTTGGTTTTAATTTATAAAATGGCATATTTCTATTCAAGTTTACCTAACCATAACATCATGCCTGTAATCCCCGAAGGGTTAAGCAGAGGTGTATCTTTTTTTTTGTTGTCTTGGGGAAACCTTCAAAAGGCGGCCGGTCTTTAGGGGAAAAGACCGGGGAGTGTGGGATTTTTACCGCACTAAAACCACCCCGGTGGTCACCATCCGCACATGAGAGGGGGCACCGTTTCCTCTTAAAAGACCTGTCCCCTCTGTGCAACGCCTGTTAAGGCACATCCCTGGGGCGACTATACAGAGGTCTCCCCTGATCCTCGCTGTACAAATGTGCACGGCAGCACGTGACCACTGTGCTGCCGGTCATCTCTGAAGCAGAGGTGTACCTAATAGTACTCCCACATTTCGCCAGTTATGTTTATGTCCCATGTAATAGGGGGGAAAGCCTTTTGCCATGAACCGGGCAAATGTCTGCCTAAATGACTATATGGCTGCTACTGAAAAATTCTTGATGGAAAAACCCAATAACACTTGCCCGACCCAGGAATCGAACCCAGGACCTAATGCTCCGCAGTCGCGCTTGCGACCACTAGACCAAAGAGGTAGAAAACAAGTTCAAGTTCATCAGTAGTAAATGTCACTAATCATATCTTTGGCGGCCTAGTTCCGCTCACTACCGAGTGTAGACATCTTCCCTTTTGCACCATGTAACTGAAACTACCACTAACGATAATTATCCTGTTTCCAGGTGAAGGTGGTGTGTATACTCCTCGGAAGCTGTTGTCTGCGCTGGTGAACAAACTGCCGCAGTTCGGTGGCGGCGACCAGCACGACGCTCATGAGCTGCTCAGGCATTTACTTGAAGCGGTTAGGTAAGACCTCTCATGCTTAAAGTCCACACAGTTCATTCAATTACTTTATGAACTATAGTAAAAGTATCTAAAGACCTCTTGTCTACCGATGCTGTCTCGCAGCATAGCTGCTTTTAGGTTTTAATGGCAAAAGTGATTGTAAAATTTCATTCATTTGAGCAGGTGTGGCCCTAGGGGGGGTCACAGGGGTCATGACCTACCCTCTCCCCAATCCAAAACTCATACACGCCAAATGGACACTCTGTCTCCGTCCCAACCAAATTCCTGGTTACGGCCCTGTTTGAGATGTTTGATCTGATTAGTAAATCTACCCACAAACAATCCATACGATTCTGTGTGATTGTTTGGCCAAGATCTAACCACAGCTTAATAAACTTCTAGTAAACATGGCTTTTTTTTTATTTCGTATTGGAAATCATCAAATGACTTTTCCCGCTCTGGGCAGAGCGGAAGGGAATGTCAGACTTGTACTGACTAAAACCCATCCATGTTCCTTCCTTGCCCTTTGTGTTCCAGGGCCGCGGTATCTTTTTCGAACAGTCCCGCAGCCCTAGTAAACATGGCCTGAAATGATAGTGAAACCAAATACAATCCTCCATATATATCCAAACATCTACTGCTACTATTGTCTCTCCACAAATAAATTCCTAACCAACACAATACTTCATACATGTCCTACAAACAAAAACCATCTGTTCCCAGGTCAGAAGATCTTCGGCGATATCAGTCAGTGATACTAAGCAGTCTAGGCATGAACTCCAAAGTTGACCCCGCGAAGGTCGACGGCGAGGTCAAGCAGAAGGTCAAGTTCTACGGCCAACAGGCCTCAGACACTATGCTTAGACCTGAACAGGTAATTAAGGTATAAAATAGGCTCGGGAGTACATTTTTATTGAGAAATTGAATTTTTTTGAATGGCGTTCTTTTTTCCTTGTTATGGTTGTTGGAATCTGAGTTTTTGGGATGTAAATTGTTGTGTTAGGACATAAGTAGTGACATGCATTGCTTGGTGTCTGTCGTATTTATAGGCAGCATGTGTGCAGTTTTACATGACTATTGACAACCAATCCAAGATTATGCAAATAAACATGGGGCTTATACAGACAGGCAAACTTGCTACTCTTTTATTCGACAATGTGGTCTACAGAAAATGATATGAAGTTACGTTTTCGAAAGCGTTTCATAAAGTGTGTATACAGACTCTTAACGAAGCCGAAAGGTCCTTGTTCTCCCCGTCATTGTGATCATTTTTTTGTTCTATACCATACTTGGGAACCTTCTAGTTACGGAGATATTGGGGGTCTAAGTTCCAATTTATTCACATTTTTTTTAAATACATGTTTTTAATGTAACATTTTTACTTTAAGCACCTCCAGGACCCCCTTACTATTCAATCTATCCATCAACACAATGTTTTGAGTGCGTTACATTGAGTCCTACTGTAAAACGTGATTTTTCAGCCCAAAAACAAAGTCGTTTCCCAGCACTAATTTTTGCGTAAAGTTACTTCGTTTGATGTACATAATGCTTGGTTAACGGCTTCGTTAAGAGTCTGTTTACACCCTGTAGAAAACAGATGTATCGTTGCGGCCTGCAGCGATCGAGCTGCGATTTGCAGTTAACTTCGGAAATGTACCTTGACGCAGAAAAAGGCAATCAATCAGATTTCCGCCAAACAACTGATAAGTCGCAGTCTTACCTAGGGGTATCATATTACCCAGTACTAACTGAGTTGTGGACTTCAGATAGGCAGTTGCTCCATGTAAAATACTGGTATTCAGCTGCATCCGGTTAGACTGGAAGCACACCCTAACATAATTATGTATTGTCTGTATATTGTCTCTGCATCACCCCAAGGTAGACTGGTAGAAAATGCCCAAGGCATTAAGTCCGCCTTTGTACAGTTTTTTTTTACTTCTGCATAAAGTTTTAATAAATAAATAAATAATAATTGGGAGGGAAAGGCTAGACATTATGAACTGGTAGGACGCAGTCTGTTGTCCATGCATAGTAAGTTAGCGATATCTTAATAATTCTACCGTTGTGACGTAGATATATATAGGGTGACTGGTAATTAGTGACCGATAATTAAACACGTGGTTGTACACATGATAACAAACAACTTTCCGAAAGAAACATTTTTTTTTTAAATACTCATTCATTTTTATTACTATAACACAGCAGCCGTATGAAATTCGCACGTGCGCGCCTGTGACTTATCATTACTATTGTACAGTGCAACAGTGGGTAGGCAGAGCACCCGTGCAGCTAGTTAGTTACAATCCAAACATGTAGGTACAGTCAACAAAACAGATAGGTATGCAGGGTGGAAAGATGTAGTTTTAGTTTTTTTAGAAACTGTTGCACATCTTCAAATGAAATTTGAATTAATTTGACCAATTGATTATTTTTCTTCATTTAATTTTAATTTCATTCGAAAACATCGATCGGTTTTCAAGAAAAAAACAATTTTATCTTTCGACCCTGCATACTTATCTGTTTTGTTGACTGTACATGTTTGGATTGTTGCTAAATTAAAAGTATTTAAAAAAATATTCTTTGGGAAAGTTGTTTGTTATCATGAGTACAATCACGTGTATAAGTATCGGTCACTAATTACCAGTCACCCTATATATTAATTGTGTAAACTTAATTGCAAGAGATCCGGCAGAATGATTTATAGCTCAACAAAGACTCAGTCTGATAACCATTTAGTGCGGCTATAATCCTCCTTCTGGCGTTATTGAAATGTTTATTTTTGGTTTGCTCCCCTTTCCTACAATAAAAACTAATTTTACAACTGAAAAGCTTTTCAGTGGTGCCGATTCCCTTGTTTACAAACTAAACCAAATTTAAGTTCAGCGTATCTTTTTCTTTCTATTTCATTAAGAAAAGGACAGAAGATAAATTTTAGTTTGGTCCTGTCAAATTAACCAGCGCCTGACACAAGTTTAGACGTGATTAAAAAGTTGAATACTAAAATTACATCAAATTACGTCAGGAGCTGACTAATTTGACAGGACTAAACTAATATTTATCTTCTGTCCTTTTCATAATTAGTCTAGTCGACAAGTTGAAAATGGTACAAAATAGAGATACTGCTCTTAAAATTACGTGCGATAGCTCATTGGATCCGGAATGACGTCTAGAAAAATGTGCTAAAAGCGTGTATTAGCACATAAAAAATTGCAAAAGTTATAAACAATTAAAGATGAAAAAAAAATGGCATTTCGTTTTTTGCCAATATTTCATAAACTATTAATATTTAAGAAATTTAAAAAAAAGATTCTGAAAGAGGAGGAAATTTCCAATAAAAAACTCCTAACTCCCGGAACTCTATCTCCATTATTTATAATTTTAATTTAACGCTGAAAATAGGTCTGCGCGAGACATTTTTAGGATGCGCGCGTGGCGTCAAAAGCGAGTACGGCGCATTAATTAATTTATTTAAAGTATTAAATATTTTTTTTTTAACTTGAAAAAATTATGGTGTGTTCTGAACACTATAAATAATTTTTTTACTTGAACAAAAACTTAAAAATCCAAGTAATGTTGTTCAAGTAAAAAAATTGTTATAAACAAAGTATCAATATTTTTTTAACTTTTATGGCACGATGTTGTTAAGTATGTATGTAAGAAAGGCTCTACGAAGCGAAAATTTTTTACGACCATTATTTAAACATTTTTTTTCACTTATAATTAAGACGATAGTTCGAGAAAATTTCGTTAGTTAACAATTGTTTAACTCGTTGAAAAATTAACTTTAAGCAAAATTTCCAACGGGAATAAATTATTTATAGTGTTCAGAACACACCATAATTTTTTCAAATTAAAAAAAAAATATTTAATACTTTAAATAAATTAATTAATGCGCCGTACTCGCTTTTGACGCCACGCGCGCATCCTAAAAATGTCTCGCGCAGACCTATTTTCAGCGTTAAATTAAAATTATAAATAATGGAGATAGAGTTCCGGGAGTTAGGAGTTTTTTATTGGAAATTTCCTCCTCTTTCAGAATCTTTTTTTTAAATTTCTTAAATATTAATAGTTTATGAAATATTGGCAAAAAATGAAATGCCATTTTTTTTTCATCTTTAATTGTTTATAACTTTTGCAATTTTTTATGTGCTAATACACGCTTTTAGCACATTTTTCTAGACGTCATTCCGGATCCAATGAGCTATCGCACGTAATTTTAAGAGCAGTATCTCTATTTTGTACCATTTTCAACTTGTCGACTAGACTATAATGAAATAGAAAGGAAAAGATGCTCTCAACTTAAATTTAGTTTAGTTTGTGAACAAGGGAATCGGCACCAGTATCATTTATAAAGTTCAGCTAGGTAGAATATTATTAATTGTGCTATTAATTATTATGTATTTCAGATTTTTTAACTTTATTAATCTTGTTATTTGAGATTGTGTAACTATGAGTTTAATATCGTACAGGAAATAGAGTTAATGCCCATTTTTACAAACACTAAGTGATACTGAATGGAATACCTCACGATCATTGCAGTTCGAATGTTAACTTACAGCACTCAGCCAAACATTGGAAATCCAACAATGGTGTTAGTGAAAATGGCATTATTGGCGTAGTAGCCGAGCGTCCACTTAGCTAAGCTATGAAGCATTATTGCATGAAGCATTATTTGGCCTGTAGATTAAAGCGCCAGTTACTTGTTATTCTGTCTGCATGCGAGTTTTGAGTTTTTGAGCCCCTGTAGAATTTCGTGAACCATACATAGGCACTTATAAGTATGGTATTCAGCTGCATCCGGTTATCCGGTCTGGTGGCCGACTCCAACATATTTGGGAAAAGGTTAGGTAGATGATAACTGGCACTTATAAGTCAGAACTTGTTTCGAATTTGACTAAAGGTTAAATACGAAAGAAGTTCTGACTGTGGAGAATAATCATATAAAATCTTAGTTACTTTTCCAAATCGATGACATGCTCGGTCCACCCTCTTTAAAGCATAATAATTAAATTGTAAAATTAAAATCAACCCAAAAGGTTGTACTTTCATCGCCGGTTGATTGAATAGGTAATTCAGACCGAAAAAGAGGCAGGCTGGAAAATGTGCTTTAAAAATCGGTTTATAAAACATAAACTTCTTATAAATACTGTTGAAGAGTTTTTTTTGGAAAGATTAGATAGAAAAAACACAAAAAAATACCTAAAATAACTTTACTTTCGGAAGTCGGTGACAAAAAAGTAAATGAAACTAACAAAGTCACCCGACCTTAGAACATTTTTTGTTAGTATTGTAAAAATTCCCGAGGGCCCTACAACAATATGTGTGTGTATCTGTGAATGACATCCCAAAATTCTCGTTTCTATTCTAAATCTGAACCTTCCACCATAACCCGTTTTCCAGGTCTTCCGCGGCTTCCTAGTCTCTACTCTGGAATGCCAAGAGTGCCTCCATCAGTCAGACAGGGCGGAGTACTTCCTGGACCTGTCGCTTCCTGTCGCCGCCAGCCGTCCGCAGCCCCCCGCCGTCGTGCGAAGGAAAACGCCTAACGGTATGTTTGAATCTGATGTTATATTGAGTGTATTTTGTGTTGTGTGCTTGTTTGTGTTTAGTAGAGCTACAGACGGTTTCTGAAAGGCCAGCCAGGATATGAATTACTTGACAGATTTTCAAACTTACATAAAAAAAACTCACGCCTTTTTCCCATTAAGGCCTTTGTTTTCAAAGGTATATTTTTTTAAATACTTCATATAACGCCTGTAATCCCCGAACGATTAGGCAGAGGTGTATCTAATTATAGTTCACCCACATTTCGCCAGTTATGTTTTAAGTCCAATGTACTAGGAGCCGAGTTTATTGCAATCAACCGGGCTCAAATCACACTATCCTGATGGGAAAACCCAATAACACTTAGCCCGACCCGGGAAACGAACTCAGGACCTCATAAACGAAATAACATCAACCAGTAAAACACTTTATACGCGTTTGACAATCTGTCAGCACCTGTTTTTGTGTTGATAAAGCCTTTCATAAACCGTGTTGAAACGCATACGCTAGAATGTTTTAGCGCAAACCTCGATTTGAATAAGAAACTTTCAATATAAAATCGAGGTTCATGCTTGGACGCTTTATGGGACTAAATCCATAGGAGAGAGACAATTGTGAAATTTTATTAGCAAAAGTCAGATGGATGGCGTCAGCGTAGGACCTTGTATCATTTTATTTTTGGCAAAATACATCTGTCCATCAATATTTTCAAGTTATGTAGCCTGCCATATAACGGTAAAACATTGAGACAGCTAGTCAGCACGCACGGTTGGTAAAACAGGCGAATCTAGGACCTACGAAATATTAGATGGGTGAAATTAGAGGTTTTATCTTCTGTAATGTAATTGACTGTCTTGGTATGGACATGTGATGAGGAGGGACGAATCGCAAGTGACAAGAAGAGTGATGAATATAATTATGTAAACGTTTATGAAGAGGGGGGAGAGGAAGACCGAGGAAACGATGGATAGATTGTGTGAGGGATGATATGAAAGATAAATTAATTTTCGTTTAATAATTATTTTATTTTAATTTAACTGTTTATTTTTAAACTGAAAATACAACTAAATATTCTTTGAATATTTCAAGCGTCTACCTGTCGCCGTTATTAATATCGAGCAAAAAAACGGCAATAAATCACGTTTATTGTATGGGAGCCCTCTTAAATATTGATTTTATTCTGGTTTTAGTATTTGTTGTTATAGCGGCAACAGAAATACATCATATGTGAAAATTTCAACTGCCTAACTATCATGGTTCATGAGATAAAGCCTGGTGACAGACGGACGGACAGCGGAGTTTTAGTAATAAAAACTTGTTGCGCCGAACAGAAGTAACATGGGACAAGGGCTGGAAGATCATGTAAAAAAGGGTGTTGTGCACTTACAAGGCTCCGTGCTGACGCCGACGATATGTTTACAGCATGTCAATGTTGTTGCAAGTCGTAGTAGTATATACGAAACACTTTGAAATATGTTACATTTGTCGAGGTCCTCTTTTAGATGTTGAAATGTCGTCTTCATGAGCTTGATGTGAGCAGAATTTTGTTTTCCCCTATTCTGATACTAAAGTAGCATTGTAGTTATTACTCTCTGTAATACCTCTGTAACGGCAATTCGTTATATCTAACTGTGTTTTATAAGTTCATAAAAATCCCTATTTTTTTAGTTTTCCAAATCCTGTAATCAATGTTTCGAACTGTGCTTACCACTAAAAGTCTATTTCGTAACATATCTCGCATGCTTTGCTTCATTACACCCGTCATAAACATGTTTTGCACCATCTTTAGTAACATTCAAAATAATGTTCATTCATTCTATCGATCGTTCAACATTAAATGAATGAGAGTAGAAATACTAATAGTAATGTAAAATAATCCATTCCCACTTGAAAACATCCTAACATCATTCATTTGAGAGATCTCCTGAGATGTAAAAACAGCTCTTTTATGTTCCGATATCCACTGAAGTAAAATATAAATAAAACATACATGTGACTTGTACTGAATGACTGAATCAAGCCTAAATATTTCAAGAACTTAACGACAACATTATCGATGTTGAAAATATGTAATCATGGAACAGTTAGTAAGAAGTGTACCCTACAATACTCCCACAATTCTCACGTATTAAAACATTTGATATTGATAAAGCTCAGCGCATAAACAATTCGATAAAGCTTCTAGGATTCTGTAATCACGCGCCATGCTTAGATCCACCAACAATATAACAATATGGCTATTGGTTTACTGTTTCTCAAAAACCTTTAATTACAAGCGAATATTTCTGTTCTGTTACCGTAATTCTAAAAAAAACTATATGTTACCGGGACCTTTGTTCTACCACGTCTTCTTCAGCTAAAATACGAACAGTGGGCGTTTTGGGCAACTATCTTATGTAATCGAAGTCCAAGAAGTGATAACTCTCAGCCTAATTTGAATAAATGACATGATTAGTAAGTACGTTCTGCATAGCACTGAAACAAGCATGAATAGACTTCCCTATGCGGCCCTAAGAATTAAAAGAAGTGGTGCAAAACTCCCCGACAAGTGTATAACGCGAAACAATGTGTAGTAACTAAGGCATGTAATGACAAGAGAACATATTTTCAGAAGAGAATGTTTACAATGCGCAAGTGGAGAAACCTTCCAAACATCAGTTGAAGAAGGAGCGGATGGCAGCTCGCAAAGCCGCCAGAAAGAACAAAGGTGGTACCACACCAACATTTTGTTCACACCATATTGGCTGGCTGGCATTTCTATATAACCTTCATATAATCTGTGGGATATACGTTAAAACTATAATATATATTCTGCATCTATATATTTTGTATATACTGCTTCTTAAAAAAAAAATGAAAAGATGATTCTCGCGGCAATACATGGATTTAAGCTACAGTACTAATAGTTGCACTAATATCGTTTCATACGCCATTTAGAAATAAATCATAAGTTGTCACGCCAGCAATTATTTATCAAGTTACCATTATTCATCAAATTGTAATTGCCGTCTTTATTGAACCAAAAACTTATTTCAAATTCGTCTTTTCAGGTAACTCTACATCGAAAGATGAGCAGTCTGTGGAAGCCAACGGTACAGCCAAGACCGATGGTAAGTCGTCCTCTGAGCAATCTGATGCAGATGTGGAAGATAACCTGGAAGATATGCCTCGGCAGCCGGATACACATTCTGTGTCAGTAGGGACGCAAGCCATCGCCCAAACAGCCGCTAACTTCGCCGCTTACCACATGGAGTCAGGATACAACTCCGAAAAAGTGATCAGCTCTGATTCCATCCGCACCAGTCCTGTTGATATGGATAAGGAGAAAACAGACAATACCCCAGAACATGCGGATAAAGACAAGGTCGAGTTCGCTGACCATTCTACCTCGACCACAGCGATACCACTCGAATATAAACCCCTCATATCCCTAGAGAACCTCTCTAACCCAGATTCGGGCGTCGCAAGTCCAGAGGCGACCAAACATAACTCGACGGAAACCGTCGATAATGTTGACTCCCCGACTAATGGCAAGGAACTCGGGAGCCATAGTTCCTTGTCGAGCGAAATCAATCTGGACCTCTCCAGTCCGCAGCATAACAAACTGTCCCCTGTCAAAACGGAGTTCGAAAGGCCGGTATCACGAATATCCTTCGTCCCTGATGAGTACTCCAACGAGGTCGTCTCAAGGGGCATCAGCGTGCAAGGGTGTCGGAGTGTGCTCGAACACAGCGGAGAGAGTAGTTACGAATCCTTACCCGAAAGCAAGAACTTTACTGACCTGAACAATCATTTGGATAAACTTAAACTATATAATTTGGATGATTCTAAAACCAAAAAGCCGGCGCTGCCATCGCCTGTGACCGTCGAGGCGCCGGTGGATCCTCCCCCACCCGCGCCGAAGCCTAAAGTGAACAATATTGATGCGGAAAAGAATCAAAGAGACTTCCTGCCCTACTCGCGACAGAGTCCACTCTCTCCACGCTACGTATGCGATGAGGATGAGTGCAGCATCCAGTCGTGTCTCAGTCAGTTCACTGCACTAGAACTGCTGACAGGCAACAACAAGGTCGGATGCGAGACGTGCACCGAACGAATCAACGGCAAAGACGGCAAGACAGTATACACAAACGCTACAAAACGGTTCCTCGTATCAAGTCCACCCGCTATACTGATCCTTCACCTGAAGAGGTTCCAGATTGGACCTCGGTGCATGTTCAGAAAGATGTCCAAACACGTCGATTTCCCGACTATCTTGGACTTAGCGCCGTTCTGTGCGATGGACAAAGTTAGGAAGCTTCCGAACGTGACTAAAGGACAGAATGAACTGCTGTATTCTCTATACGGTGTCGTGGAGCATTCTGGCGGTATGCACGGCGGCCATTACGTGGCGTATGTGAAAGTTCGAGGGCCCGTGAAGGCGGGGGATCCTCGCTGGTGGTTCTTGCCAAAGGGCGGGAATATAAGTCCTCCCGCCGCGGGTAGCGGGGACGGTGATGGAGACTCCGAGTCGGAACTATCGGGCTACGAGTCAGGCGAAGGCCCCGCCTCAGCCGCAGAGCCCCCTTCCGGAAAGTGGTACTACGTATCAGATAGCATGGTCTCCGAAGTGAGCGAGGAAAAAGTACTAAGGGCGCAGGCCTACCTCCTGTTCTACGAGAGAATCTTATAAACACCTTGCCCGGCGCTCGTCGGCCTAAAGTTCGGATTGGCATTTAAGTGGAAGACTGGTAGGATCGATACGTAGGCAAGTTGCATGATGTTATGTTACTAAAAGCGCTGTATATAGCTTCGGAAGTTTATTATTTACTTGCTTTTTCGTTTTAATTATAATGTTTGGTGCGCTCGCCGACGCGCTCATGTGAGTAGTTTATTTTTATTAATGAATTGTTTATGTATAATATTCTGTCAAGTGCAGCGCTGGTTGTGAGGTGTCCCGGGTGTCGGCCAGCACGTTTGTGTAGGTTATACGTTGTTACACTAATAATTTTGTTACCATGGGTGCTAAACAGTAATACCCGACGAATATCAGATAAACTGAGCTTTATTTTACAACCAGCGTTACAGAGACTCATCCTAAGCTTTGTTATATTGTTAGTTTTATATAACGAACTTGAAGAATACTATTAGTCACATAATACTGTCCACAGCTTAACCTGTGTATTATAAATTATGTTTGAACAGCGTTTACAATAGCGAAGACCAATCTGTGTCGCAAGGCCTGATCACGAACCATTTTCTAAGAGTCATTTCTTGACTCCATTTCTTGCACATGGATATTATCATATTACCACTGGCGAAGAATAATGTCGTAAATGCAAATCTAAAGCAATTCACGGTGATTACGAACGAGTGCACTTACGATATTATTCATCGAAGTGGTGTCTAGTGTTTTCTAATGTAATTCATAAATTATATTACGTTGATACAAAACGAATATTGAAATTCATCTCATTAAGATTAAATGTTTCACCCAAATGTACGTAATTGGTAGATTTTTTTTCGTGTATTTATTCTTTTATTTATGTTTGTACTCTGTAATCGTGTTTTTGCTGAAAATGAAGTTGTTCTTGTTGACTAACCGGTGTCCTGGTCTAGTACTCATGTAGGTAGCGGCGTCGCCGAATCTTTCAATGGGCAAAGTCTTTCATGAAGTGTTAAGATAAATGTAAAACTTACATTAAAACTCAAATAATTTCATTGCTCTCGCTACCCGCTTTAACGAAGTAGATAAGTTATTTATTATAGTATGTGTTGTCGATTACATCAATTTTTGAACTATGTCATCCCCTAGTTTTAAAGTGATTTTCTTTTCCAATGAAATTCATCAACCTATTGAATAATCTCATAAGATGTATATTTTAACTTTTATCTACACGATTTTAATTGTTGTTATCCAAGCAATCACTTTATTCGATTTAAATGTACTGACTAGCATGGTTCGTGGGTTGTTTATTGACTTTTTACAGGAATAATTGGCATGGAGTAATGACAAGGTATTCATTTCAAGGGCAATCAACTGATGGACATCCTAATCGGTACATTTGTATATAAATGGGACAAAACAATTTAGCAATCTTAGATCTCTTCGTGATCTCGCGATGTTGGAATATTCTAACCTCTATTTATTACATTAACTTGGTGCCATTTTGTATTAAAATGGAAATGTAACCAACATGACGCGGTTATAATATTGTTTGGAAAAAACGTTAATATGCTGCAACATCACTTATTTTTAAAGTGAATTTATTTAAATTTCTATAAATGAGTTAAATCATTTTAATTAAATTGAGTGTTATACTAATGTTATTTATTCGAAGATTTAAATTGTTAGATGTGCTCTAATTCTACTAAGGGCTGCGATAAATGCTTAAACGCCCACCGGGACATGTGTAATAGAAGTAGGATAAACCATGGATCATGATGTGAGTTTCTGGGTTTAAGAAGAGATCTTTTCGAAGATTCTCAGGGTTTGAAAAAAGAGTTAATCGCCAGTTTTTTGGCGCAAACACAATTCAGTTTTATTATATACTTAGCATAGGCTTACTTAGATGATGATGAAAGGCGAATCCAGGATTTGTAATACCGTGCCAGCCTGGGACTAGTTAGCAAGCAGAACAGCTACGTTATCAATTCATGTCCTGGTGTACCGGGACGTAATGGCAGCTCGATACTAAGATCTCACGGAAAACGTGACCAAAATGAGAACAGTGAGCTCACGCATCACGCATGGAACAAGAGATTCGATTTTCTGTATTAGTGAACGAGACAACACTATTCATTTCATCACGCGGTATATCTAAGGATTTAAATCTTCGATTTTATTCATCATGTCATTATTTTATTGTAGGTTGTACATACACTTTTTATAAAAGGTTAGGCTACCTTCGCGGCAACGACCGAGTCGCAAGACTAGTCGGGTCCCGTACACCTATGTTTATTTTATTCGCATATTAAGTTTTAAAACAAGCCTTATGTAACATTTAGTGCTCAATTTAGTTGTTGCTTTTACCGTGTGCAACTAATTATGTTTTAAGGACTTGTTACACTTTTCTTTCGCGTTTGAGATGGAAATATTGGGGATGTTGTGGTTCTTCAAGTCTTAGTGTCTGATCAAATAGTATAATGTTTCAAGTAGATTAGAGGACTTCGCGCTCTACGCGTCGCGACCACGAGTTGTCGCATACTTTATTCCTGGTCGAAGCTTCTGTGGTCACACCGTGGTCGTGTGGTGCGCGAAGTATAACTTAAGTGATTACTTGGGATTTAAGGTTGTGAAGTAATCAGTCTAAAAATCTGAAATACAGCAATTTTGAAACTGAAAGTCTGTCAAGTCTAAGGAAAGATTCAATATTTCTAAGTTAAAACAAGCTCAAATTGAATTATTTAGCGAAACTGCATACACTACATCTACGAATGCTCTCAAGTATTTTCATCTCAAATGTTAGCTTTGTAAGTAGTGTTCAAGTTGTTATAGACGATTTTTATGATTGCATTTGACAACATTATGTTAGTCTTCTACCGTTAGATAGCTTGTGTTATTATTTGATATTTTTTTTGTATAATATTGAATTCACATAATTGAGTTACAAAAAGTGTATTAAAATATAGTTGTAAAATGTCAATTTGATTTTTATTGGTTGTTTCATCCCTCCTTATCGTTAGCAAACCACCAAATTCATAGTTTGGCAACAAGCCCCTATACATGAACGTCAAGATGAAGGGATTCAGCTCGATTTTGCAAATATCATAATGAATAGGATTTAATAATTGTACACTCATAAACTTTCAAAATATTCTACGAAGAAAGTGGTCCAGCAATTTTGATATCAAAATGGCGGGACCACTATTCAGCCAATGAAAAACACATGGCGTGATTTTCACATTTAATTTTAATACAAAATAGTAAGACTACTTTTGAATCGTTATTATACTTTTATAACTGTAATTTCTATAAAAAAGTGTTTATTATATTTACATCAGAAAAGCGCCTGAAGAAAAAGGTATAATTTTAAGCCAATTATAATTTTGTGTGTAAATTTGGTGTGTTCAGTTTAAAATCACGCCTTGTTTCTCATTGACTTAATAAAACTTTCTTTGTAGAATATTTTGAAATTTTATGAGTAGAATTTTACTATAAAAGTAAGAAATAGTAGAAATTCTGTATTAAAAAAACTTATTCATTAATATTTGCAAAGCCTGGCGGGGTCCCGTCATCTTGGCGTTCATCCCTATACACCTAAAGCCGATGTCAGACGTTTAACTCGAGTGAAAGGTTCCCTTGTGCGACTATTCATTCCCGGACTATTCACTCCGGAATGAATGATCATCAGCTGTCGATCGAACAGAGTGCATGATGCCGAATGCCGAAATCCAATGTCATTTATCAATTTTGATTCATCTGGTCGTTGCATTTCAAATGCAAGACAAACAGGAAGAAAAATTAAAGCGTCTGATAGCAACGTGTACTAATTTTACTTTTAAAGAGTGATTCCATTAGGCAAGTCTTGCATGCAAGTATAATGTCACATTTGCGTACAAGTTGTTTGCATTGGAAATATGTTTTCAAAAGTGTGCAAATTGCATGCAGGTTTTACTTGCATACAAGTGGGCATGCTTAAAAGCTGCGTAGGACACGTCACTTGTTCGCAATTCGAAACGTGCAACTAACGTTTACGTGTTCACTTTGCACGTGACTTCAATAAAAAAATGTACAAGTACAGTACAACTACGTCAAACAAGGTGTTTTTTTTTTTGGGAGAGAGATGTACAGAAAATTAAAAAAAAAAGATACAAAACATAAATAAATATTTACTCTTACACTTTCAAGAGAACCTTAAAATCTACAATCAGCTGATCAGTGCTCTTTTATTGAGTTGATCAATGTGCGAAGCATCGAAAGGTATTAGATTGGTTATTCTGGGCACCTCTAGCAATGTCAGCTCAATTATACAATACAGCACCTGAAGACTGTCTTTTGCTTTTTGTAATGCCTGGAAATAGAGAAGAAAATATGTTAATGGACAGCTAAGATGGTCTGGCTATGGTCAGTTGTCACTGCCACCTATGGACACCTACAATAACAGTCATTTTACCTCCGACGGCTAAATTTCAACGGAAACCTTCATCATCTGCCTAGCATTTTCTCAAATATGTTGGGATCCGCTTCCAGTCTAACCGGATGCAGCTGGCCAGCTGAATACCATTATTTTACAAGGAGGGACTGCCTATCTAACCTTCACAACCCAGCTAATATTGGCTAATACGATTCTTATTGGTGAGCCTGGTTGTCAGGCTGTTTTGGGCCATTGGCTACGTAGACTGTCAAAGATCTACAATGGACAGCCGGAACCAACAGTTTTAACGTGCTTTCCGAGGCACGGAGAAAACTATGTAATCGGTGGTCACCCAACCACAGCTCAAACTACGTAAGCGCGGCTTAACCTTGGTACCCTTTAAATTAAATTGAGTTTTGAAAGAGTTTTTTTTGTCTCTGTTTTAATAAGGTTATCATTATTATGTGTGTGACAGTTTTTTCTAAAGCTTCCGTTGTGTAATATTTTCGAAATAACTCCACAGAAAATAAAACCCACTTACTGTAATAGCCTTTTCTTTCAGCTCCGGTTTCGTTGCCATTTGCTTTTTGATCGCGTTCATCTCTTGAGGCGAATACCCAACCAGTTTAGACAACACTTCACTTGTAAACTCAACATCTAGATTCCCTGTTCCATCTACTATGGTACATTTCAAGCTCCACCCCTCCTTGCTAACAGACAGTTTCGATAACAAACTCATCACTTGACCCTTCACTTTGAAAACTTTCCCAACTTTATCACTCTCATTCATATCCTGAATCTGTTTTATATACACGAACGGTTCCGAAGACACGGTTTTTGGACCTGTATTTTGTGGAGTAATAAGGTCATTATTTCCTGCGTCTATCTGTGATTCTAACTCTCGCAAATAATCTTCGTCTTCGGCTAAAAATATGTCGTTGTCATCTGGGTATTCGTCGTTGTTGTCTGTAGTTTTAAGTTTCTTTTCTGGATTTGTATTGTCAGTAACAAGTTGTCTTTTTCCTGGATTATTATCAATGAATTGTTCTTCTAGGGCAGCTAGCTGGTCCACATCTATTTCGTCGTCGGCAAAGTTGGTAGGTTGGTCATCAAGGCTTGGCTGTTGGCGGGTTTGATCAAATGTTGGAGGTTGGACGTATGCTGCTGGCATTTGTGTGTGTGGTGTTGGTATGTTTGTGTTTCTTGGCACACTAATTGATATGTTGGGGTCTAGTTCTGAAAAATATAAACATGATGATGAAATAAAAGGAATGGGGCAATATTATACTAGCTTCGTAATTGTTAGGCAGTAGGCTACGATTGTTCAAGAGCCGATGGTCGAAGCAGCAAACAAATTAATTGAAGACCGCGTATCGGCAAGCGCGTTGTGGGACGACTCGCTAAATATGGGAAACAGACCGACGAACTTAAAAAAGGTAGTTGGGTCACACTAGATGTGCAGGACAGGGTGTCGTGGCACAGTTTGTGAGGCCTATGTCCACCAGAGGACAGCAATAAGCTGAGAGTTGTTGGAAGGCTAATACCCGGCACTTGGTAGTCTGCAATGGGTGTCAGTGGGTTCCAAGTCGCGTTGCCATTTATGCCAGATATGTCGAAAATGGCCTAGAGCCTGAGGAATCCTCTTCAAGATCGCCCTTTGTTTCAGTTAATCAAAACTAAAGAATACATAACTGATTCTTACCTTGTGTCATAGGTAATCCTAACTTAGTAGACAGCTGTCCGGCCAAAGAGTTGGATATGGCTATCTCCTGAACTTCTCCTCCCAGCAGTTCTATGGCACTTTCTGTAAGCAGCAGCTGGCCCCTTCTGCTATCAACTGGACCTGAAGAATAAAAATAAAAAGTAACATTACTAACAACCCCTCTTCAGCGTAGTTCTTTCCCAACTTTTTTCAGACATCCAAGGTAACAGGATGCAGCCGAGTGACAGCCTATCTCCTATATCCGGATATTGTATAACGGTGCTATCCACAACTCCACGTCTAAAGCGCGTATTTTGGGCACCATAGCCAGTACATCTTTGATAGTTTTTATGGGTAGGTAATTTATTTCCCGTACGCAAGACAGGTGCTTTGGATGTGGAGTTGCGGACACCACCACAGCTCCATAGACTATGCAGCCGGGACCAACAGCCTATCCAGTTTTCTAACTTGCCTCTCAAATAAATTACGAATGCTTACAAATTATATTTGTAGGTTTAGTCTCTTTTCATGCTCACATAGAGTAGCCAGTATGGGTAGGAAGTAAAAAAGCTTTTGACTTATCTTACGCAAACCCGATATTTGTTTGGCCGTAAAAAGCGCGCAACTTTGCTATGTGAAATACATGCTAAAAAAAATTACCCTTTATAAGAACTTTGCATCCTGGTGTGATATCACAGCTCAAGTTCCTCATAGGTTTGTATTCTAATGCAGTTATCTCTTGCACACCATCAGTTAAGTATAGCTTTATCATTCTGGAAACAAATCAATTGAATATGACTAACTTTTGCAATCAATTAATTGGTAAAAGCAGTCATTAATGGGACAACTTGGTGAGGCAGAGTGGAGCAATCCTTTACATACTTAAACTATGGTATCGAGTTTGTCTAATATTGGACAAAGACAATCCTTATGGATTTCCACAAATATTGTTTTTTTTTCGGATGGGAAATCATGAAATGACTCCTCCCGCTCTGGGCGGAAGGGAGTGACAGACTTGTACTGACTAAAACGCATCCATGTTCTTTTCTTGCCCTTTGTGTTCCAGGATCGCGGTATCTCTTTCGAACAGTCCCGCAGCCCTGGCAGACAAATATTGGGTCTGGGGTAATAATTCTCACTTTTTAATTTCTAGCAAGCATCATGTCAATATTTCCTGGATCTCCCCATGAGTTTGGCCTATGTCCTGATATTCCCATTTAATATAAAAAAATATTACTTCTCTTTTTTAATCACATTTTGTTGCCAATTTCAAGGGTTTTTTTGCACGGAACCCTTATTCGTATTCTAAAATAAAAGTATCCTAAGTTACTCTTCGGCCAGAGGAGGCAAAACACCGGGAAAGTTGGAAGAATATAGGGGAGGCCTTTTTTCAGCAATGGGACAGAATAGGGTAACAAAAAAAAAATTACTCTTGAAGAATCAGGAAAATGCCTAATTAGCGACATTGTCAACCTACCGAAACTGTAATGAGTAAACTAGTGAATTAATGAAATTGACGAGTAAGGAAACTGACCAGTGGTATGCTAACTCACAAACAGACAGACAAAAATTGAAAAAAAAAGAAGATTTTGTTTTTTTAGTGCCGTGTATATTTTCATATGTATTCAGTAAAGAGCTGTTATTTTGATATTACAAACACAGACTTCAATTTTATTTATTTGTATAGATTAAAGATTCATTGAATTAGAGCCCGCTATAAACAAAGCTTTTAAAGAACCAGAAGGCATGGCTCCAAGACTGGTGTGTTCAATAAAATGAGTCTGTTTCTCTAAATTCTTTCGCCATTGGACATGGTTGAGTTGTACAATAAACATTTTGTAAATATTGACATCTTTAATAGTCCAATAGGTAAATTCAAAGATATTATTTTTGAAACTCTTAATAATTGATACATATTTTTGATGTAATCTTCAAAATACTACTTTAAATCTGGCCTGGTTGTACTTTTTATTTGTCATCTTTCTTTTATTTTATCTTTTTTTTTTTTTCCCCTGGCGATTATTGATTTTTATATTATTATGATAACCCGTGGACAGTGTTGTGGGTTACATTATTAGAACAATGCAAATATTGTTATACTAGTTGTAAGTTTTAAAAATAAAATAATATGAGTCATCTCTCATTTGTACCTGTGACTAGACACCTTATCTTCATAATTAGTTGTTGCCTCAACATTCTCCATATTAACCTTCTGTAACTTCAAGTACTGCTGATAAGCTGGAGTGCCTGGAAACAACAAAGGGCTTGAGTTTGAGACTTACGGTGAGTCTGGTGTAAGTAATTTTTACCAGATTTAACATACATACATACATAAACTCACGCCCTTTTCCCATGGGGGTAGGCAGAAACCACAGAACGCCACCTGCTACGATCCTTACATACGCCTTTTGCCTCGTCCACGTTCATACATCTGGTCATACAGGCACGCCGGTTGCGAGTACTACGCACCTGACCTTTCTGAAGAACCTCGCCAATGAGGTCAGCGTATGTTCTTCTAGGGCGTCCCCTCCCGGCGTTGCCACTCACATCTGCCTTGTAAATACCTTTTGTTAGTCGCCTTTCACTCATCCTCTCCACATGACCAAACCATCTAAGCATACTTTTTAAAATTGTTGTCACTACATCTTCTTTTAAGCCGCAACGTTTCCGTATAACCTCATTCCTCACTTTATCATTCAGAGTTACGCCACACATGCGCACGCATTCGCAAGGAACGCATTTCCCAACATTAATTCTACTTTCATGCCTCGTTTGCCATACCCAACACTCACTTCCATACATAAGTGTAGGCACCAGCACACCATTGTGAACAGTCAGACGAGCCTTATTTGACATCGACTGGTTGGTCACAATCGTATGTATAGCACCATTCTCTTTATTTCTCGCATTTACTCTCCTTTCCACGTCTTCGTCAATCTTTCCATCTCTTGTAAACATACTGCCCAAATATACAAACTCATTCACTTGCTCCACACTCTTATCATTTATTTTCACATCACACACCGATACATCCTCTTTTCTTTCAAACACCATAACCTTGGTCTTATTCACATTTACATTCATCCCTTTTCTCTTAAATTCTTCACTCATTACAGTTACCATATCTTGCAACTGTTCCGCTGACGATGCAAGAATAACTTGTTGCCTGTCAAATGCCTTCTGTACGCCATCTGCGTACAGAAGGCATTTGACAGGCAACTCATTCATCCTCAATCCACACTCACATTCTCTTAAATCTGTCAAATAACTATCCATGTATAGGTTGAACAGCCAAGGAGACGCTACACAGCCCTATCTAACACCTCTTGAGATGCAGAACCAGTCAGTGTATGCCCCATTTATCCTAACACAAGCACTAGAATCCTTGTATAAAGATTTCAGTGCTCGTACCAAGCAACTGTTCACACCATACATGGATAGAGTCGACCACAGCTCTTCCCTCCACACACTGTCATAGGCCTTCTCCAAGTCTACGAAAGCACAGTAGACGCTCTTGTGCTTTGCCAGATGTTTTTCAGCTATGCACCTTAAGGAGAACATCTGATCCATACAACCCATTCCCTCTCTAAATCCTGCTTGCACATCCCAAATTTTCTCATCTGTCATCCTTATCACCCTGTTAATCAACACCTTTGCATACATTTTGCCAACAACGCTCAAAAGACAAATGCCGCGGTAGTTTTTACACTCCTGCTGTGAACCTTTTCCCTTATATAGTGGAACAATTACAGCCTTGGACCAGTCATCCGGCACGCGGCCATATTTCCAACACATATTAAAGATCCGGCACAACAGGTTTGCTACCACCCCGTCACCGCTCTTCAACATTTCAACAGACACTCTGTCATACCGTGCAGCTTTCCCAAATTTCATACCTCTCATTGCTCTTACAATCTCATCCATTTCTATTTCATTCTCTTCAGTTGTATCTGAGTCTGGGTCTTGAGAACTGGCTTCCGCCCAGCTATCCACTCCTTGCACACTATCCTGAACACTAAACAAACTTCAAAATAGCCCTTCCAGCGTTCCAAAACCTTACATTCTTCGCTTAGTAAGCATCCGTCCTCTGCTCTTACAGCGTTCATACTAAAAAAAAATATTGGAGGCCCATGCCACTCCAATTTTCTTTGTATTTTTTAATTCAGTTTCAACCTATATGAGAAGAACTATAGAATTAATCATTACCAATATCTATTACAGCGTTGATCTGAAGCACAAATCTTCCAGTAAGCACAGTCTTCATCTGTCCCTTCAAGCTAGCAGGCAGAGAGCCGGGACAAATCTCTTTCAAATCATTCAGTAGCCATTGTTCTTTGGCCAAGTTCTTTATTTCTGCCTCAGTGTAATTGTTCTGACTATCTTCTGATAGGTATTCTACACATCTGAAATAGATTATTTATTAAATTGTCAAATTATTGTTGCCCCAATTTTGTAAAAAAGTAATTTAAATATGTATGTATTAAATTTTTTATTATTTCCAGCAATCCAGTTTAAAAAGAAAAGTAGCCTATGTCCTACTTAACGCCAACCAATTTGAAAAAAAAAAAAGTTTCAGGTTTTTGAGGTTTGAGATAACTCCTAAGACGACCCACTGTCCCTTTATTCTCATAAGAATACAGAATTTGCTTAGATGAGAATATTAAAACTATAACATAATATGTCAACACTGTTGAGACTTAAAAAAACTAGACATTTGTACAACTATTACATATTTTGTGGCTGGATGAAAAATAATATACAGACATCTCATTGTTCAGAAATTATTGTAAGGAATGTGATTTTTTTATGATGTGCTGTTTGAATAGTTTTATAAAAGTGGTTATGGATTTGGATTCTGTGATGTATTTTGTTTTTATTAGGTATGAAAAGATGACAAACAGAAAAGTTACTTTTTGCATTTACAAATATGGTATGTGAATCTGGTGATGGTTTAGTTGCAAGAGAAACTATTGAGCATGCGGACCGGAAACTTATCATCAGGATGCTGCCCCATTTGAAATTCTACTGCAGTAGCCCAGAGTCTATATGTGTGGCTGTTTTTATGGTAATAGGCTATCGTCCTATTTTGGGATAACTGGCAAAGTATTGGTGTACTGTCCATTTCTGTGTACCTATTCGGAGAACACAATGTATGTTGTAATATTATAAATATGTATGACTTATACTATGAGTAAAACGAAAAACAATAAAAAAAACGCTAACCCAGAAAGCCAATCGTCGACCACATACATGTGATTTGAGGCTAGATACTGCCGCACTGAATTCATAAGAGTAGAAGACATTTTGCTTTACTTGAATGTTTCAACATAACACCAGCGAGAGGCCTTAGACAAAGCCTTCGAATAGTTAAGCTTATTAGTTCGGCACTGCGTTTGGGCTGATACTGATGTCACATATTGTATAAGCTTTAAACGCCGACTTATGGCAGTGCGAACACGATTTGTTTAGACTCACGTACAGTATTCCAGTCTTAAACTTAGATTTTTTCAGTTTCAGTTTCCCCCTTTATACAACTGTAAGTATTGTAAGTTGTAAGGTATTGTAACGTCAATGTGACAGCTGACAGTAAGTATTGACAACGGCGGTCTATGCAGCGGCCACACCACAGAGTACAGTACTGTACGAAGAAGATTGAAGGCTGATGAAGAGTGGACCTTTCTGTTACAGAAAGTGAGAAACTCTTAGATTTGAGTCTACTGTATTTTGACGAATATGAAAAACTTCAAATATTATATTCCACAAGTCTGAAAATGAAAACATAGAAAATTAAGGTACTGTGTTAAATATCCTAAAGCAGTTTTAGGCAGAATTTATAGTTTTAGGCATATTTTATGTAGTAGTCCATGTTTTATGTACACCTGTGTGAGGCAAATTCAATGTTGCTGTTTTATATGAGAACTACTAATAACTGATAGTTCCAATCTTTCCTTGAAATGCCGAATATAGTGAAACGCATTAACCTTAAGAACTTATGTTACCTATATTCTTGCAAATAAATATATCATTCATTCATCCTTTATTATTTAACAAAGTATGAGAAACAAAAACTAAGCTATTTATTTTGCCAGTGTAAGATCTTCCAAGTAGTATCACATAAGTGCTATTGGGTTTTCCATCAGGAATTTCTCAGTAGCAGCCACGGAGTCTGGATTTGGGCACGGTTGATGTCAATGGGCTCGCCCCCGTATTACATGAGACTTAAAACAAAACTGGTGAAATGTGGGTGTACTATTAGAGACACCTCAGCCCTCTACCCTACGGGGATTACAGGCGTGATGTTTTGTTATGTAGTATCAATAATAGTTCGTATTCACTTTATGAATTAATTTATTGTAAGCTTATTTTATACAGTAATAAATACAAGCTTTTCTTGCAGGAATTAAGATTTTCTTTCCTGTTTAATGTTTATCCTAAAATTTTAGTGACCACTGGTTGGACTGCCCTAGTCCAACCAGTGGTCACTATAAGCAGGTCAGCATAAGATGAACAGTTTTGTATTAATTGGACGTAAAAAGTTTCTTGTAAAAGTTATTAAACGTAAATATCTATTATAATTCGGGCAACATTTAGTGTGTGAGTGAACGCAAAAAAAAGCTTGCCGATATTTCATCCATCTCCCTCGTAAATTTTGGACATAGGCTGATTGACAACAAAAGGCAGTATTTTGAGGATCATTGTTGTTTTAAATGTTTTCCTGTAAATAAGTGTTGTGAAACGAGCGCCTGTATTCGTGATTTACACCGTGGATGAAAAAATATGAAGCGGCGAAATGCCGAAACTGGGAAGTTGCGGCGCCCCTTGAAGCGCACAAAAATCACCGAAGGAATGTACGGAAAGTGAGTGGATACTGTTTATGTTGATCATTATATACCAGGAAATACTTTTATGTAGTGTGCGGCATCTAATTCTGTGATAAATTGAACATAAATATTACGGAATATATCGTCTATGTGGGTAGAAAGCACCATCTGGCGATCACAACCCACCTTCTGTGTTGTGCGAATACAAAAAGAATTGAAAATACACGTTTTTTTGTTATAAAATGCGTGCAAATGTGCAACATGTGTATACTACATGTCAGTACCGTTCTATTACTCAACAACTGGCCTGTTAAAATAAGATGAAGAGACCATCTTTTTGTTATAAATATACAATTATGCATATGTAAACATAGCTATTTATTCTCATCTACTTTACTTTTGCAACTTGTAAGAATACCAAAAATGAAGTTGACATTTCCCCTAATTTGGTAAACATGGGATTTGGTCAATGATTATTTATCCAGTATATTGTCATGAATAATAAATTATTCATGAATACCAACCAACATACTACTGCATAGAAAATTTCTCTATCTATTATTACAATAATTAAATAAGGAGGCCTTTGCCCAGCTGTGGGACACAATGTAGGCTATCAAATAAATATATAAATTACAATGTAAAATAATATTCTTTTCATCTCATGGTAAAAAAAAAATAATAAAACAATAACCAACATGTTTTTTGTCATTTCATTTTGCAATAAAGAGTCTTTATTTTGCACATGGCATAATTTTCATATCATTTTACTATTTGCTGACAGACCAAACAAAAATAAAAGTGTATTGTATATGTTGTGCATTCAACATAATTTAATTATATTTAATGAATGATCTAATAAAATTATTATTCATTTTGTTCATATATGTAGTTAGTATATATAGTAGTTCATAGTTCTGGTTTTGTATGTTTATTTGAATAAACATTAGGAAAACAGATACAGTTTGGTATTAAAAAAAAAAAAAAAAAAAAAATTGATAGTAATTATTTTCATGCACTTTTATTGCAAAATGGCCTGTCCATTATTATTTTAATAAATTGTCTACATGCTACCTATATTTGTTATGGTTGTTCTCTACAATAAGGATATTACAACTGACTATAGGTGCTATTAATAAGTACTACTTTATGTTTCTAAGAAAATGGGTAATGCAGAAACATAAACCTAACATAAATATTTGTCAATTTTCTATACAAACTTTATTATACTTAAAAATGATGTTAAAATAGGAAGCAAAGGATTTTATGTTATGGAAAACTCCATTGTAAATTATATTATCTACAGACTAATACAAATTAATTACATTCTTAATGAATTGGTTGGAGAGGGCTAATTGTAAACTAGATTGGAAAGCGATCGGGGAGGCCTTTGCCCAGCAGTGGGACAGAGTAGGCTGACCTAAAAAACAAATACTAATTGTAAATATATAGTTAAATACAGTTAACTCTTACAGAATGCGACATGATTTTAGGTAATGCTGCCTCTGGTTGACTGCAGATTTCAGCTAGCAGCTAGACCAAGTAACCAGGAACAAGATTTTTTGTGAACTTGTGATTTGAGAAGGAGAGAGGAAGGTTGTTGTCTGGTTTTCACTGACACTGGAGTGTCCAAATACCTGCATTTCTGAGGGTCTAAAAACTACTGAGCCCAACTTATTTAAAATAATAATATATTATTATTGATTTGGAACTAGAAGAAAACTGTCTTTAATCTATCTCTTCCAACCGTAACAAGCAAAGAATAGAAAAAGATGGACTGGAAGAAGCTTTTACATAAAAATTTAATTGAAACATTACCACTTTGCAGTTCAATGCTGTACCTGAAGTTTGTGATGATTTGGGCAACAGTTGTCATGGCCGACTATATGCTGGAGTTCAGGTTTGAGTTCCTGTGGCCTTTCTGGATGATGCTGAGATCACTCTATGATTCTTTCAAATATCAGGGACTTGTGAGTACCAAAAACTATACCTTAATTTGTAGAAATAACAAAGAAAAAATTATCTGCCTCGTTGGTCAAGTGATGGCATGGCAATGGGCTCGCCCCCTAGTACATGGGACTTAAACATAACAAGCAAAATGGGTGTACTATTAGTAACAACTCTACCTATCCCTTCGGGAATTACAGGCGTGATGATATGTTACAGAAAATAAATACACACGTCTCTTATGTGGTCTTAATAACTTTTCTTCGAAAAAGAAGCAAATAGTAATAATCAGTAAGTATAATAAATAAATGCTTTTGTCAGTCTGTATCTTACTACTGTCACATAGGCAGTTGCTACATAAAAACATTCTTGTATTCAGTTACATAATTTAAAAGATTTAAAAAAAAAGTTATCTCAAACCTCATAATTATGGTTAGACCCCAAAAGGCTTGACAATGATGACTAGCTTACTACTTAATATCAGGCAGAAGAGGGAGAGAAGACAATAATACATATAATTAGGTGTACATAACATAAAGCCTGTAATCCTCGAATGTTAAGCAGAGGTGTACTTAATAGTACACCCACATTTCGCCAGAAGTCACATATAATGGGCCTAATTCCATTAACTAGGCTCAAATCCTGACTCCATGGCTGCCACTGAGAAATTCCTGATGGAATAACCCAATAATACTTTGCCCGACCCGGGAATCGAACCCAGGACCTCAAGCTCAGCAGTCGCGCTTGCGACCACTAGACTAACGAGCAGTCAATTAGAAAATAGGCAATTAGGTGTACATGTAACTAAAATCAATAACTTGATTAAAAAATTCGTCATTATGTTTCTTTCTCTCACTTTTGAAACAGAGGACGAAAGTTAATTATTTCACCAAGGCAAGACAAAAATCTTAATGAAATAGAAACTATAAATGTAATCTGAAGAAAAAACAGCTCCTTTGTGATCATATCTTCCAAACATATTGAAATAGAATTTGATTCTCATGTTCCACTATTGTTAGTTAAAAATGAAACTCAAAGCCTTTGTCTATTTATCTAGATACCAGAGATGTCTACAATTTTTCTTTACATTCCACACACTGAGAAATAGTGTCGAGATATTTTTGTGGGGTATTTATTTATGACTGCCTCGTTGGTTGGTACAATGTATTGACAAAGGTTGAGTTAGTATGAAAAATATTTCGCGACCCCCGACCCTTCGCTTTGTTTTCATATATTTTATCATGTTACAAATATTTAATCCATACAACATTTTTAAGCATTTGCATAAATAGGATTCGGATAAATAGATAATACTCGCATTTTTTTTTAAATTTGGAAACTGATTTAATTCTCAAATTAGCAAAAACGGATCCACGATGGGAGAAATTAGTTAATCAAAAACAAGCGCAACCTTCGCATTAAGATGGACGAGTACTCATAGGATTTTATTTTGTTAATTTGTATGAACATATAATAAATGTTTATATCCATAACAACATTAACAGTTTCTTATTAAAGCTATCTTTTTAAACTTTATTGTTTTTTTACTGAGGTAGTTTTCGCGACTTCTTGCGACCCTGCTATAGAGGCTCCGCGACCCTCTGGGGGTCCTACAGGTTGAAAAACACTGGGTTTGATTCCCCAGGTTGGGCAGTGTTATTGGGTTTTTCCATCAGGAATTTCACAAAACAGCCACGGAGTAGGCTCATCCCCTAATATATGGGACTTAAAACATAACTGGCGAAATGTGGGTGTACTATTAGGTGCACCTCTGTTTATCCCTTATGGGATTACAAGCCATATGTTATTTATTAATGAAAACAAATGAAGTTGGCCTTGACTGTTCTACTACTGGGCAAATGCCTCCCCTATGGCCTATCCATACCATAAAATTAATTAAAAGAAGGTGGTTGCTGGTTGTCTGCCTTACTTTCAGAATTAATGACGTAATTCTGTATTGTTCCCAGGCATTCTCAGTATTCTTCCTCTGCATAGCCCTCACATCAGACATGATATGTTTCTTCTTTATACCTCTACAGTACATATTTTTCGCTGCCAGTACCTATGTTTGGGTACAATATGTCTGGTATACATGTGAGTATATTTTTATTGTCTATCCTATACTAGCGACCCGCCCCGGCTTCGCACGGGTGCAATGTAGATACTAATGTACATATAAACCTTCCTCTTGGATCACTATCTATTGCTGAAAACTGCAATAAAATTCGTGGCGTAGTTTATAGATCTAGCGGGAGCGACTTTGTTTATACTAGGTCAGAAAAAGAGATACATAAATATTCATAAATTTTCTTTATTTCACCAAAGCAATGCAGTATCTAAAGACTAAGAGCATATGAGGCTTATACTAGGTGACAATAATTTTTTTACTCTAAGTATTAATAGTTAATAATATTTTATTACTAACTGTTCATTCGCCGGGATCCACTAATTTGCCGACTAGTATTGAAGAAAAAAAAACTCGTTCAGCGACGCTCGTTTAGCGGGCAAAACTCGTTGAGAGATGGCTTGCTTGTGACACACACAAACCAGCCTGACTGGGCGCCAGTCATCGCGTCGCACTCACGCACTCGTTCATACCCCAGCCACGAATCGGTCTGATCACCAAGACACACACACTTGACATTTGCTGCTCGCCAACTTTTTTATAGTTGCTAGCTTGACTCGCTTTTCGTTAATCGTCGGCGGTAAGATAGGTGCCATGCCTGTAACTGTGTCCTAATTTAGGAGGAAACGGGCAACCTGAGCCAATTCAATTATTTTTGACATTAAAGTTTTAAGAAAGAGTACACCTAAAGTCCTATCAATTTATTTTACGAAACGTCGAACTCGTCATAAGTTTTGTGATAGAATCGTTCTGAGCTGCAGCTGTCCCTATCGCACTCTACGGGGGCAGGATTGACGCAGCATGTTGGCAATAGTTTCCTCAAATATCTATTTTTCAAACTCCTTGTAGACCCTGTTCCCTCTTAATCGTCGGCGGTAAGATAGTTGCCTACAACGCCTAATTTAATATCAAAAACATACAGTTAACATGGTTTCAAACTCTCAAATGATTAGGTACTTATTTCCGTGGGAACATTTTGTTCCGTCGTTTGTTACCAAAAATAGTCATTTGTCCAACAATCACGAGCTTACACTTGCACTCATATTATGTTATGAGTGTACCACAAATAGAGTTTGGCTTGGACACAGGTTACCTTTAATTACACAATACTGTTATGTGACGCGATCATGTCGTCAGGATAACGACTGTGTTGTTAGGTTGTAAGTGTTTTTGGGGTTTTCCATCAGGAATTTCTCAGTAGCAGCCACGGAGTCTGAATTTGCGGCCGGCAATAGGCTCGCCCCTTATCACATGAGACTTAAACGTAAGTGGCGAAATGTAGGTGTACATTAGGTAAACCTCTGCCTAACCCATCGAGGATTACGGGCGTGATGTAACGTTATGTAACGACTGTGTTGTGTAGATCTTCACATTCAGGTAGTCGACAAAATAAAAAGTCAGATATTCAAATTAGGCAGAGAATCTGTAAAATGGGTGTTAAAATACCTTTAACGAAGCAGAAACACACTTGTTGTTGTTTTTAATGTTATTACTTTAATTGTCACTAAGACCCTCGTACTATTGAATGCATCTCTCAACACAATGTTTTGTGTGCATTTAAATGAGTCTTACACTAAAAAGTAATTTCGAACCAAAAAACATCGTTTCCCATCCCAAGAAATATT
This sequence comes from Lycophotia porphyrea, assembly GCA_950005105.1. NCBI lineage: Eukaryota > Metazoa > Arthropoda > Insecta > Lepidoptera > Noctuidae > Lycophotia > Lycophotia porphyrea. The sequence goes on along the minus strand of OX465400.1, from coordinate 2,645,383 downwards.
TTTGCGTGGAATTACTTAATGTTGTTATAATTTGATGTCCAGAATGCTTGGCTGACGGCTTCGTGAAGGCTCCGTTTACACCTTGTATTTTGAACGTCATAATTTCTTGGACAGTTCTCCAAAACGGTTCTTTAACTACCCAGCGACACATCTGTCTGTTGGCCTAGTGTTGGACTGCAAACGCATATTCCTCTCTTTCGGGACCACTGTACAACCATGCGTATCTTTGGTATATTAACAAAGTCGCTCCCGCTGATTGTACGCTTAGATCTTTTAAACGATGCAACAGATTTTAATGCAGTTTTCAGCAACAGATAAAGTGATTCAAGAGGAAGGTTTATATGTATAACATTGCACCCGTGCGAAGACGGGGCGGGTCGCTAGTTGTGGAATAAATAATTTCTTAATAACAACTTCCATCAAAACAATGTTTTGTATAAAAACAGTGTTTGTTTAATTGGTGATAAGAATCTTTAGAAAGATAAACAATAAATAACATATACTATTTCCTGTATTAGTTTGTCCAGTCAACAAATCATAGAATTTAGTACTTTATGTTATAAATAAAATAAAAATAAAAAAGCCTTATATTTCTTACTAAAGAATACAAAACAAACTTATTTCTAATTAATTACGAGTATTATGTTTAGACTTATACTTTACATTTCTAGCTATATGTATTTAACTATATACAAACATATAATGTTTGTCCTTGCTGTCCTAAAGATTAATTTTTAATGACCAGGCAAATTTTCAGAGATGATTCAGAATCGACATCAGTATACAGGGGGAAGCGACATAGACGCACAAACGTTTACCACGGTATACGGTATACAGTACATCATACAGAATGCCATGTACTGAACAAGAAATTAACACAAAAAAACTGATCGTTTCGAAATCACAAGAACTCAACAAGTTCAACTACCTGGACTGATGAACACATTACCCTCGTCAGTCGGGTAAAAATAAAAATTTTGACCGAAAATTTTCATTGCTTCTTCAATGTTTTCATTACTTTTTATTTGATCAAAATATGTAACACCCAATTACGGATCATAAGAGAGATCTTAATTTTAAAATTTGGCTGGTCATTGAAAACTAAACCTGTGGGTGTAAATGAACAGTCGCGGTCTTTACCGCCGGATCATTTAAAAAAACAATCGCTTGAACCAAGCCGAGGCGCCCCGCCCGGTTAGAGAGCGCTTCATATTGTGAGTGCAAGCAAAAATGAGCTTAGTGGTGATCAGGCGGGAATGTCCTCGATTGTACACGTACAGTCAAGAGTACCGCATGGTGTTTACCCTTACCCAAATTCAAAAGCGAATTTCACCTGGAATAACTATTACAACATTTCATAATAATGTTACAATCGTAACATCATGAACACATGTTTATTGATTGCAATTTCATGTTGCAGGAGAAAAAAATCTTTTAAAAGTAAATAAATAAACTTATTTGTAAACAGTCGCAGACAAAGGCATTTGCGTACCAACGGTAGCGATATGCTGCCTCCTTGTGTACGTGGAAGGGCTATGGCGGGGCTCCCGCGCGGGCGCGGGCGAGCTGTGCCGGCCGCTGGCGGCGCACTGCGTGGGCTACCCGGTGGTCACGCTAGGCTTCGGGGCGAAGGCCCTTATAGCGCATCGGTTGCGGCAACGAAGACAGAGGCACGTCCGCGCCATGAATGAGTTCTACTTCCAACTCATGAAGGATGCGATACCCGAATCTGCGTTAGACCAGGTGAGAACTTCGAGATAAACTGATTATCATCATTCTCTTGCCCTTATCTCAATTTATTTGGGGTCGGCGCAGCATGTCTTCGTCTATCCCACTTCTCTATTAGTCCTCATCTCACTAGTTACCCCCTTTTAGCTAAAAAGAAGAAAACATAATGATCATATATTTGTCACTGAATTATATCGTGATTAGATAATATTGAAACACATTACGTCTGCGGAGTTTCACTAGTTAATTAATTTTGATTAGGACTGACAGAAATAATCACGATAAAACGAAACAAAACTGACATACTACAAGTACATATACCCCAAAAAAGTATCCAAATCTTTTATTTGGTTTAGATTCTGACACCCGTCACGACAGCGGAGTTTCACAACATAATTAAATTTGAAATTCTAATATAAGTTCTCTCTAGATGTATGCTGAGTAAGAGTCTTCCAAAATATCCAGGGCATCGCCGTTTTTGCCTGACTCAGAGGCGAGACCAGTTTCAGGCAACCACTGAGCGGCTTTGTCGTTAAGTGGTTGCCTGCCCGCATGTCGGTCCTGAAGTATGTAAATAACCTAATAACTAAAATATTTTCAGACACAGTCTCAGCAGCAAGCGCAAACGCAGCAAGTGCCGAGCAAAGAGGCCGGCAGCGTCGCGAACGGTGGCGCGGAGTGTGCGACACAGACGCAGACGCCACAGTCCGACACAAAACACATGAACGGCTCGCTGCGCCGCTGTCGCTTCAAGACGGCAGACCACAACGGGCACTGTGTGCAGGAGCACGCACAGCTACAAGCTAAGGTGTAAAGCCTACCAGAATTTTGAATTTTGATTTTGTTATCATTTTAGTCATCGCCATACTTAAATAGCTCAGAACTTAAGAAATTATTGTCATTATGATAACAACTTTACCTAAATCCCTTGATAAGCGTAAAAACTCGTCGTATAATTGCGATTTTAATTGCGTAAAAGTAACGTTAATAATAACGTAAATGTTATTCACAAACGTGATATTGAAACCTCCAAGCCTCCAACTGATCATGTTTTCGTAACTCACACTCATGATCTTTATAGTAATCCTCCAATACTAAGACCTATTTCATTTAATCTATTTTCAGTTAGAAAAATTAGAAAAGCATTTAGAGCATCAAACGGCGCTACGTGAGAAGTCGTCGTCAACACAAGCGTCGAACGCGAGCTCGGCGAGCTCCGGCAGCTCGGGTGGGTCGGCGAGCTCGGCTGGGTCGGGCGGGTCGGCGTGCTCGGGCGGGTCGGGCGGGTCGGCCAGCTCGGCCGGGTCGGCGAGTTCAGCCGGTTCGCACGCGCTCAGCAACGGCTCGGCGTATCATGCTGCGCCTGACGACGACGACAAACACGACCACAGTAAAGGTAAGAAAGTAAATAGGTTTAAGCGTAATAAGCGCCCTATGCGCATAATACTGTGGGTTTCACGGCGGCGCCAAATAGGTACATCCCAATCTACACAGGGTCTAATTTAACTATTACATACATTCATGTTCTAACGTGGCCAAAATCAAGTACATACCTCAGTCGGCAAAAACGGAACCATTTTAGGATCACTTTGTCGTTGTGTTGACCGTCTGTCAAGACCTAATTTTCCAATCTTAAGAGGAAATGCGATAGGTATTTGAAGAAACTATCGCTGTCGCTCTGCGAGCGCGATTTCGACATTGGTGCGATAAGGACAACTACAGATCCGACAAGTAAAAAGTCATAATTCGAGGTTTAGCTCTCGACTATTTCCGCTTCAAATATTCGACCGATTTAAAAGATATTTCAGAAACTGAATAAGAAGGATATATACTGTGTCACTATGTTTTTCTTTTTTCATTAATAGTTGTCAAATGTGTGGACTACGCCTCTGTTGACAGCGGTCCAAATAGGCAATTTTGAGTATTTTGTAAAAGTTCTAATGCTTATACAGATTATGTATGATCAAAAAGGAAAACATAGGGACATAGAAGAGGTTGATATTTATTTAACAGTAAAAAAAATAGCTTTAAAGTCATAAACCAGAAAGAAAACAGGCGAGAGCGTTTGCAATGCGAGTGGTCTTTACTCCATAGGGAGAAAAGACCACCCGCATTTCCTCTTCAGTGGACTCCACCAAAGCGGAGACGACTAATCACAAGAGAGACGAGAACATGTGTAGATTTCAACCCATGTAATTGGTCGGCTTCCACACGTATTGTCTCTCTACTTAATATTTTTAATAGTTTGTGCACCCCGCGGCCGTTGACCCCAAGCATCCTACATCTACAATCCCGAAAAACATGTTGTTTTTTGCAAGATCGTCGCGCAAGTTCCGACAGTCCCTACGTACAAAGCGACGTGCTTAAACCTATGACTAACAGGAGTGCGTTAAAATATTCCATTAAAATTCTCTATTTCGAGTACTAAATTACATTACTAAATATAGGGGATAAATATAATGATTACCAAAAAAAACTTTGTGACCATAACCTCTATTACCCAAACTATATACCAATCACCAAAAAAAAATTAAACCTAAACCAAAAAGTGAAAACCTAAAATTACAATAGTTCTCCTCTCTATTTAAGTCATGACTGCACTTTAAATTGTACTTTCATAACCAAATTTAGTAAATGATCACCAAATTTTAATGAGCAAATTATTGCACTATTTCTATCTAAATACACCGTTTGATTGCCATAAAATATTGCTTTACTACCAAATATTGTACATTAGTTGTATCGCGCCCGCGCCCGCGCCCCCTCTCCGCGCCCGTACCGCGCGCCGCTCCCGATCCCCACAATTTAGTCACGCGGGAGCACTTGCGTTCGATGCATGTGAGATTTGTGTAATACTGATAACCTGGTTAGCGATATGACATTTTATACACCCTCATATCATTCAGCCTCGGCACATGCTCACCTTGGTAACGGTTCATCCATGTAATTAAATGTAATTTACATTCATAATAAATGAAACGCCCTTATTTTCCCAAATCTGATGGGGTTGCATATGGATATTATCTAGGACCAAAGTACTCACCAAGACGAATCAAACGAGCCCAAACTCGATGCGGTTACGTCGTTTTATTACGGGGATCCTATGGCCACCTTCCAACTTCATCGTAAAACCCTGGTTACCATGTAGGACCAAAGTACTCGTCGAGAAAAACTAGCCCAAACTTGATGGGGTTATGCTGTTTTATAACGTAGTTCTTATGACCTTCCAGCTCAATCATCAGACCCTGGATACTATCTAGAGACAAAGTACTAGTCAAGACTAATCAAAGGAGTCCAAATTCAATGGGGTTGCGTCCTTTCATTACTGATCAGCTCCATGTTGTATTATCACACGATATACATATGGGTGCAAAATTTCAGCTCAATCGGAAAACGTGAAGTGGGTCCAATTTCACTTGCAAGATTTGATTACAGACAGACAACGGATAGACACCTGTCCGTTCGTTGTCTTCGAAAAAGTTTGTAATAAAAAGCTCAGATCTTAGTAATGTTTTTTTTTATAATATCATAGGGTCAAACTTTAGGGGTTTGTGTTTACTATTCCTGGGTATATAATGATTTATCTGGAGTAATAAGATGTTACATAATATTTAAATGTCATTTTATATTAAAATACTGTTACATTTTTGGTGGTCATTTACAATTTTTGGATTAAAGAATCATAATTTGGAGTTGGTTCTTATAAGTAAGATCTCAAGTTGTAAAATTTTTGGTTCTAATTTCACGCTAAAATGGGGATTCATTATGGTGATCATTTACTAAGTTTGGTGCGCATTTACTAATTTTGGCAATACAAATTTTATACCATTGCTGTTTACTATATCTGGTGGTTCGTTAAACTCTAAGCCCTAAATATTGTATTGTATAACGGGCTGGTGTCTGCAACTCCACGTTTAAGCGCGTATTTTGCGTGCTGATTACTAAAATATGTACCATTATTTTATAAAATTCATTTTAGAATCGTTTGAAGCTTTTTATAACGCGTCAATATATTTGCAACGCATACCTGTCTACCGCACACCACACGTTTCGACACGTTGGTCATGATTTAGGTCTTGTGATCTATCCCTCCTGTAAACCATGTGTTTAGACATGTCACTTTGTACGTAAGGATCGTCGATTTAACGTTTAAATTAATATATTATCTTTCTTTCAAGGTGGCACAAAGTCTTCTAAGTCAGATAGAGAAAAGAAAGAGGCTAGTACTTTAAAAGAAGAAAAGAGAAAGAATAAAAACAGAGATAAGGATAAGGACAGCAGTGATAATCGTAAGAGTACAGAACATTGTGAGTACAACAACTTTTAAATTCAAATTATTTATTTGTGAAATATAGGTACAATATAATAAGATCTAATTCGAATGTCAGGATCACTATGTTTGCAAAAATTTTATGCCTATTCTTATAAGTACAAGTTAAAGTTAAAGTTAAGTTATAAGTATAGCACACAAATTTTGGATACTTATACACTAAGTTAATTTTTTGCGTTGTATCATTCATTATATACTATTAACTATTCAAATTAAATCATATACTATTAACAATTCAAATAAAATTGTATAATTTTAAGCTTTCAAATTAATTTATATAACTTTATCTTTCAAGATTTCCTTTTCATAAATTAAATATCCATGTAACAAATATTGCAAATACCTTTTCACTTACAGCAAAAGAACAAATATTTAAAGATAAAGAAGTAGAAAGTACAAAAGAATGTGTAAAAATTAAGGAAAGCAGTAACAAAGAAGTTAAAGAGAAGGACAAGGAGAGGGAGAGGGAGCGAGAAAGAGAAGCGAGAGAGCGAGATAAAGAACGGGAGAAGGAGCGAGAGCGCGAACAGGTATGTTAACGCACTACCTTGCCAGTAATGTAGTTCGTTGAAAGTAAATTTTTCGTGAACGATGCATATGTAGTACGTGAGGATTGTAGCCAAAAAGCCGTAATATTTTGTATGTGTAGTCATTCAAATTAAAAATATTGTTAATTTTCGTTTGGAACGACCTTGAAAACTGAAAATGAAGTCCATGACGAAAAACACGAAAATTTTCGTCGATGCCATTTTAGATTTCGATTTTGATCCGATTCAACCCTGAGAAATCAGTTAAAATAATAAAATGCAAAGGAACTGAAACAAAATAAATAATGTCAAATTAAAGTATTTGGCAGAAATCTTCAACACGAAGTGTCTGGCAGTGTTGATTAACTTTTAATTTTTAACAGTATTCGCTACGCTTTAACAAAAGTTAGTATTATTTATGCAGCTTTATATTTAAAAATTGGCCATCGGCACAAGTTCCCAGTATATACTAGCATTACTAGATACCACACATTTTGTTAATCATAAAATAAGTCATGTATGGCGGCACTATAAATGGTTGTTCCGAAGGGAAGCCTTTAGGAATAGTGTTGTAGGGACCTTTCGCCACTGGTAGGATGTCGTTTGGGTTGACTTGATGCCATTAACCAGTCATTCCAATACCCATCTTCTCTAAAAACTTTATTTTACGCCAGAATACCGGATTAATTTTCTATTAATTGTAAAGTTAGATCTTTAGTTGCTTTAAAATCAATAAATATGTAGTTGAGTAATTTTTTTTCTGATTAGTGGTGTCTCAAGTAGCTATTTTCATACAGAATTTGTAGGGGAATCGTTATTGTCAGCTCATAAATAGTATGTCAAGTCAATTGATTGATGGTTTTAACTACCCAATGAGAGAAGCAATGAACTTCCCTGATGGTACATTGGTGTGTCTAGCGCGAAGCCCGCGAGTGTGCAGAGGAACTGAAGCGCGTGCGCGGCGAGCTGGCATCGGCGCGCGCGTCCGAGGCGGAGGCGCGCCGAGCGCTGGCGGCGGCGGCCGCGGCCGAGCGGCAACGTCGCGCCGACCACGCGCAGCTCAAGCAGGCGCACGCCGCGCTGCAGCACAAGTACGTACAGCTGTATCTAACTGTTACGTCACGTTCCGCTCTACAAGGAGAATCGGCTTCGGGAATCATCGTGTAATCACGCTCCATGGTGAGAGATTCTTTTAAGTTGGACGACAAGGGTCAGTATCCATGAGAGTTACCGGGAAACTTTCTTAGGAAAGAAACTAGCTGTTTTTTAATGAAAACGATTTTGGCATAATTTAAATTAAAATATTTTTTTAGGTGTACAAAATCGGCATATTGTAACTTGGTCAAACTGACCAAAAAAAAACACATATAATTTGTTTATTTGAAATGACGAAAAAATTTTAAAACTCAAACTCAAAAGCATTTATTTTAATTAGACCACACACAGGCACTTTTGAATGTCAGAAAAACAAAGAAGGCTAAGCTACAGTCACAGACACAAGGCATAATAACTTGTGAAAGTACTGTAGTTGCCAATTCCAAAGTGTAGATCTCTATGGAGAAGAATGGGCAAGAAACTCCATGGACACTCTTTTCAATCAAAATATTGAGATTATACATATATTTGAGAACGATGTAGAAGTACGTGCACGTTAAGAGCGTCCAAAGTAACAGATTATAAATCAAAAATTTACATGACACCGTGCACGAACATGACGCATGGATCAGCCCCATTCACCTCAACCATATTGAAGGAAGCTAAATACCCGACACTCCCGCCACCATCAGCGAGACATTTGAGTGAGCATGACATTCTCTTAGCCACCAGGGCAAATTCAAGTCAAAGAAAGATAACTAAATGTAAATTCAGTCATTTTTATGGATAACTCACACTTGGACCAAGAAATAAGTAAGCCATTTTTTTTTATAAATAAAGCTAAAGATTCCTAAGATATTTTTACAGTACCTCCTATGGATTTGGATTTCCTCATGTTGTTGACGTAAGGTCTCTTACAATTTAACATACTTTAAAGGTGTTTCACTTAGGTTTTCCACCGCAAGTATCTGGCAGTGGAGAAGATGAATCATCATACTAGCCCTTGTGTAATATCTAAAAAGCACGATTTAGGCTGCATTTCCACCAGAGATGTGCGAGGCGAGGCGGATGAATATTGAATTGACCTACCTACTACCTGCCTATTACCTACCTACTACCTACCTACCTACTGCCTACCTACCTACCTACTTTCTACCTACCTACCTTCTTCCTACCTACTACCCACCTACTAATAAATAAAAGAAGAATATCAATAAATATTTAGGGGTCATCCTTATCACTTAGGGGTATGAAAAATAAATAGCAGCCGATTCTCAGACCTACTGAATATGCATATAAAATTTGGTAAAAATCAGTAAAGCCGTTTCGGAGGAGTAAGGTAACTAACATTGTGACACGAGAATTTTATATATAAGATATATATAATCTACGTATGGACAGTATAAAGGAAATATCTAAAATCAAATGACTCGACTAATAAAACTACGTAACTACCTATTTGCTCTCCCTCAATCTTCTGTGAACCACATTCCTTAGAACATAGTTCACAAACTCGAGAAAAAACCGCTTCAATAATTTGGCAAATTTGCCTTTTATTTTCTGTGTTCTTATATCAGCAGGCAAATGGTTGAGAAGGTAAGGTACTATTTTCTTCTCCACCAAAGATGTGCTATGCTACGTTGCTATTTAGTTTGATATCCACCAATCATATTCATTGGTGCACATAGCATAGCACTGGTGGAAACGGGTTCAACTAAGATGCGGTTTTTTACATGGAAGGATGCGCATCTTCCTCGCGCAGCTGCTTTGCGGCGGCGTATCTTCATAGCACATCTTACTCGCACCGCTACTTAGCTTAGTATCAGTGGAAACGGTCACATAGTTTCACAGCTTAGCTGTTACATCCTCGCAGCATAGCTACATAGCACATCTCTGGTGGAAAAGCACCCTTAAAAGTCACCACGACCGACTTTTCATAATATCCAATTGTGCTTACCTATGAAAAGGTGCTTCCACAGACAAAGTTTCAGGTTTCATAAAATGACGTAGATATAGCGGTCACGGGATCTCCCTAAACGATGGTTTGCCTAGGAAGCAATGCTCACCTAACGAGGAGGTACCTTATTCGAAGATCCGCGAATTACAGCTAATATATACTGAGAAAACAATATGTTTGGGGTTTTAAACCGTTGTCATGACGACTGAATCCCACTGAGTAATCTACTTAAGACGGTCTTGTAATACAAGTGTAAGCTTATGGATAATAGAGGACACACAAAAAGGTATTAAGTCAAAACAAAACGACCATATTTTTTTATAAAAATATTAAATAAATTTTAGTTATAATGCACATAAGGTTAAGCGATTTTTATATTAATGGAATTTACAGATTATCGTAAGGCGACACAAATAAAATAAATAAGCAGCACGGGAGCGTCCGCGACCTGTGGCTGCATTGTGATCGCCTCGCGGGGTTGTGCCTGTATCGGTGTTTATCATGAAAAAATGCTCAAATTTACAAAACAAGTTTTTACAGTGTAGGGAGATATTTATAATTACTGGAACCAGTCTATTCTAGTAATTTTAATTGTTGATATCAAGGAAAATACTAAATAGCAGAAAATGTTATATACATAATAACTTTAGAATACACAAAGTTCAAAATAGTAAACATAATATCAAAAATAACAAAACTTTAAAAGCATACCTGACTAATGTTATTTCTCAATGCAAACAATGCAATATTATTAAAATAACATTAATAATTACGAAGGAGTTTTATCAAAATTACAATGCGTCTTATCTGCGCATTTTGTGGCATCCGGTCCAAATCTCCAATGGTACCAACACAGCCACTGCCCCTTATTACAGACCACGCGAGGACCACCAGAAGAAGAACTGACATGAACAGGTCGCATTATCTCAAACACATCACTTATCAGTTGCCACGTTTTCTGCTCCACCAGACGATTTATTTTACAATTATGAGTTGATTTCAACTCATATGTTTTACTTAAAAAGAATACGTCTATAAGTCTTTTCTTCAAAGCTTCGTACTTTCCAGTTTCTGGCGGAGTCTCTATAAGGTCACTTATAGCTTCAATAGCTTCATTATCTTTTAACTTCGTCACAGCGATATCGAACTTGTATCTATCATTATCTTGATTTTGAAGGCGCATGTGAGCTTCGAACTTGATGATCCATTCTCGAGGGTGTGTCAGCCAGAAATCAGGTATACTTTCGTTCATCATTGCACATATTTGTAAATATTCGATTGAGTCCTTTCGTCGCCGACGTATCTTCACTGATTTTCTCTGCTGATGCTTCCATGGCAACGTGTTTTTTTAGATAAGAAAATAGAATTTTAAAGTAACTTATTGATTTTGCACTGTAAGGCGTGCACAATCGTTGATTGTCGCAACTCAACTGTGTCTCGAAACGAAATTCTGAACAGGAAACTTGATGACCTTCTAATTATGAAGGCTGCTACACACTATACAGGTGGCGCGCCAGTAGCTAACTCGGATTACGCGTTACATCTGGATCTGACGATAATAATACGCGACATTGTTTTCTAGATTTTTGTGTAGAAGAATATCGGAAATCTAAACAGTTCGTCTGGACTTTATTTTTCCGGACTTTTCGACGAAAGGGGATTTTTACAAAGAAGAAAACCCTAAATAAGTAGCAAGTGCAGACTTTTCTCATAATGTCTGTCTTTTGGGCAAGACACCCAAATTCCGACATATTATGTAACTGCAGCGATCAACAGTCGTACGTTTGGCACAAATCTGAAGGCGTCTTTATTTGGCACAACGGATGTGTGGTGCTTCTCGGCATCAAGTTACAACTTTTACGATAAGCCTTACTGAGAATTGGCCATGACGGTGCCTGCTATGATTGTGTAATCTTTGCATTGGAGTAGGTTGGAAATATTTTTATATCAAATATACAGGATGTAAAATGACCCTTCACAACGCCGACAACCAAGCGTTCTTTTCCAATTAAGTAAACACTGCGCAAAAACCATTGTAGGAAAACGAGTTCTTATTTTTAGGGGGAATAGTCACGGTTTACAGTAGCGCTCAATGCAACGTACTCAAACCATTTCGCTGATGGATGCTTTGACTAGTACAAGTATGATGGGAGTATTCAAGGTAACGTTATAACATTCAAAAGGTGTATAAAAAAAAGCGTGTAAAAACTTGGAACTTTAATGTTCGATTTACCCGTAACTAAAAGGTTTTCTGGTATGGTCCAGTACAAAAAAATATTGCCAAATATAAAATATAAAAAATATCGACGGGAACAACACCTTCGTTAATGTTTGTTTGATTTCATTTTTCGATAGCGATAAAACTTCGACAGCTGATTGTTTGTGCGCAAAACTCAAACTCAAAAGCATTTATTTCAATTAGACCATTACAGGCACTTTTGAATGTCGGAAAATCAAAGAAGGCTAAGCTACAGTCACAGTCACAAGGCATAATAACTTGTGAAAGTACTGTAGTTGCCCATTCCAAAGCGTAGATCTCTATGGAGAAGAAGGGGCAAGAAACTCCATGGACACTCTTTTCAATCAAAATATTATTAAAAAATCTTGGTTACATCATTCATGTTGATATTATACATATAAGACAATATCTCTGAATTATTGGATAGGAATTGTAGAATTTAAATAAACGATCGTGTTGCTCTGTAAACAAAGATTTATATTAGTACTCACATACATTAATAAATACACTAATAAACTTAAATAATATACTATACTATATACTCTACCTGTAAACAAAGAAACGACATTTAAAGTCTTTTATTTAATAACAATTCCTATAAAAAATATTTCAACAATAAATGTACTCACAGTGAAAAACCGTTATCAGTTTTATTCACCGTGTTGGCTGTCTTGCGAACAGTGCCATCTATTGGAGTAAAAACTAATTAAAGATATTAATTATAATGTCTTTACATCTCCTTCCACAAAGATTCGCAACTTTAATTAACTATTATTTAATCAAATTTCCCCTGTCTATCTCTGTTTTTATGTTGGTATAAGTTTTGTAATATGGAAGAGATTTGACTCTAACTTAAACTGTAAAAGTCTTACCTATTAACCAGTACTGCCAGTATCTTATTGCTTCTTTGATAGCCAAACATTCTAAATAGATGGCTTTTTTTTTCTTTTGTACTAGATTTAAGTTTTTTGAGAAGTATGCCACAGGCTTATCTTTACCATCTGGTTGCGTTTGTTTTAACACTGCTCTAATACCTTCTAAGGAAGCATCAGTGTTAATATTTATTGGTAAACTTTGATTTAATATTTCTAAAATTGGCTGTGAGCACATTAATTTTTTTATGTCTTCGAAAGATTTTTGACAATCGGCAAACCTTGTAAACTTCTGATTTTTTCTAAGTAAATTATGAAGGGGTTCTAAAAGAACCGCCGCTTTTGGTATATACTCATGAAAGAAGTTAATTTTTCCCAAAAACGTTTTTCTGCGTTTTTGGTATTGGAAATTCTTTTATTGAAATTAAGTTATCTCTTAGTGGCCGAACTGTATTATTATGTATTATATGACCCAGATATTTCACTGATTCTGAAGCGAATTTACATTTTGTAAACTTTAGTCTGAAACCTTTTTTTTTTATAGCTTCTAGCAACTGTGTTAGATGGTTAATGTGCTAAGAATAAGAAAATATCAAGATGTCCTCGATGTAGTTAACTGCAAAATCAGTGAGCTTATACTTTCTTAAAATGTTACTTAATATCCTTTGAAAAATGGCTGGCGATGTCTTCAAACCAAAAGGTAAGCATGCCCATTGGAAGTGACCTTCCTGCGTCACAAAGGCAGTTTTTTTTTATCTTCAATTCTTGGCGGGATCGACCAGAAAGCTGAATTGAGGTCCAGTGTTGTGAAATATTTAGAGTTTCTTGTTTTAATCACCAGGTCATCGATCAATGGAAATGGTTGAGCTTGAGGTACCACTATTTTGTTGAGATCTCTGAAATCAATACTTAGTCTTGATTTCCTGTTGTCTTTTATTTAATAACAATTCCTATAAAAAATATTTTAACAATAAATGTACTCACGGTGAAAAACCGTTATCTGTTTTATTCACCGTGTCTGTCTTGCGAACAGTGCCATCTATTGGAGTAAAAACTAATTAAAGATATTAATTATAATGTCTTTACATACATTTATGTGAGAACGATGTAAAGAGACGTGCAAATGAAGAGCGTCCAGAGTAAAAGAATAAATCAACAATTTAATAATAAAGTATGTACTTAATTAAAATAAACCGAAAAAAAATCACTATTGATTGCCAAAATTAGTTAATGGTCACCAAAATTAGAACCCCATTTTAGCGTGAAATTTGAACCAAAAATAGTAAGTGACCACCAGAAATTGAACTGTTATGCTCTTGCATCCGAGTCGAGGGAGACCCGTTCGACGGACTTCGGAATGATTTATAATAAATTAACCACGAAGGTCAAAAATTAACACCTTCGAACCTAATCTATCCGTGTCGGGGTGCCCCAAATCGGCCTAGGCAAAACTAGTTTTTCATCAACCAACTCATTAAAATTTGGTGCTCATTTACTAAATTTGGTGATCAATTGATATTTAAGATGATAGATGTCACAAAGTTATTTTTAGCGGTCATTATATTTATCCCCTTTATTAAATATGAAACCGTTTATTACGGAAGGTTGGTAGTACAATCAATACAAAAAAGAAGTACACATAAAAAAATGACATTAAAATAGGTAATCAGAAAATACACAGGTTATAAAAACAAAGTATATTAAGAATATTAGCACGTTCTCTACTAATATTTAGTAATATAAAACTTTAAAGGTGCGTTTTTTTGTTATTTTTATCGATCTCCTTAACTTTTTAAGAATTTTGACTGATATAACCAGTCAAAACCACTTTTGACGGAATCAGTTAGTCAAAACTACTTTAAACTGTTATTTCAGTCAAAAGTAATATTGTCGAAAGCATACGGTTAAAACTACTTTTGACTGATTTTGCTAGTTAAAAGTACTTTTGACTGGTTAAGAGTTTTGACTGCAACATATACGTCATTCATCCATAGACCAACCTTGACGAGTGCGATGTAACCTGAAGATCGGACCGTGCGACTGTTTCCATTTAGCCACGCTTCTCCTGCATTGTTCTTCTATCGCGTGGTTTTAATCGAAACTGACGATGCCTCGATTTTGTATTTTCAACACAATTTTCACAGACAATTTAATCAACGTTTACCAACCGTGCCCTCGTCTCGTTATTCATGCAGCAAGCAAGAATAACCGTGCCATACGTTGCAGGGTGACGGCGTGGCGTACGGGGGAGCGCGCGGCGCTGGAGCGGCGCCTGGGGGACGAGCGGCGCGCGCGCACCGCGGCCGAGGCGGCGCTGCTGCGGGCCCGCCACGCCGCGCGCCCGCCCAGGTACGTCCGAGCGGCAGGTTCATGACAGGGTGACGGCGTGGCGTACGGGGGCGGCGCTGGAGCGGCGCCTGGGGGACGAGCGGCGCGCGCGCACCGCGGCCCAGAAGGCACCACAACTACAAGCCTGTTTAAATTGTTAATGCTAGTTGTGGAAGTGGTCGATAAACGACCGTAATTCATATTTATTTAAAGTTTCTGGGTCCCGTATCTCAAATGAGTTGAAATTTGGTACACATATGTAAGTTGGTGACCCTAATACGGACGTGTAACGTAAATCAATGAATTTAAAACATGGGGTCACTTTTGGGGGGTTAATTAGAAAATGAAAAAAAAAAGTTTTGAAAACTAAATTGTGTTTCATATCAAATGAAAGGGAAAATTGTGAGCATCTCAATTTCGTTTTAATGATTTTATGATAAAAAGTTTTGACTTTATTTAAAAAAATTGGCGAAAATGGACCATCCCCTCCCTCCCCCTTAACTCGGAAACTACAGCTCCGAAAACTTTGAAAAAAATAGTTTGCTTATAGGTTACAGGAAAAATATGACGGCTTAGTAGGCTATTCAAGTTTACGAGTAATACTTGTATAACATTTTTACTCACTCATACTTGGATAACATATTTTCCAAAACATAATGTATGGGAGCAAGGATTTTTCATCTGCAAATGTAAGTTTGTTTTTTTATTATTATGGGCTACTACGGAACACCCTACATTGTGAGTGTTTCGACTCGCACTTGGCTGGTTTTTTTTATCGTTCGACTTGTGTATCAACATATATGTGAAATCTCACACACCTCGCAGCGAAAGTAATATAAAAAGAAGTTTTGGTGTTTTGCCGTTTTTAGACACCCACCTCATCGCATCTGTCAAGTTAACTGATTTTAATTTTATACTTAATGAATTATTGCAACATTTCGTTGACCGAAAAAAAAGGCATCATTTTATTTTTTTGTTTTACCTCGTTGTGATATTGATACCCGACACGTGTGTGAATTTCGCTAAGTAATTAAATTAGCCCCTGGTGTGCGTCTGATTGTTATAGCGGCGAGTGCTCGAGCTCGTCGTGCGTGGCGCGGCGCACGGCGGCGGAGGCGGAGGGCGCGGCCCTGCGGCGCGACCTGCAGCGCGCCCGGGAGCGCGCCCATAGCCTCGCCCGGGACCTCACGCACGCCACCGAACAGGTCAGCTCATCCTCTAACTTCTATTTTCAACACCGGCGGCGGTCTCCAAGATAAATATTTTTTGTTTCTGAGAATCGTGGTGGTGGATGGGATTACGAGGGCAGTCCTAAACAGACCCGACCTGACAAAGACAACACAAAATTTCTCCATACAATACCCCGTTAACTCGACATACATTTGTAATTTTTTCTTAGGATGCTCAATCGTTTCGATACCCTATTAAAATTGAATATCATCAAGCTCCTCATTGTTGCCTAATAGGGTGCGTGAGGAGGCAATTCAATTAAGATATCCTTGAGATTTTATTCTGATTTAATTCTTGTTATATTTTTATTATTATATCTTTACAGTTATTGTATTTATTGGATGAATTTAATAACCCATTAATTAGTCTCTAAAATTTATTGAGTTTACTGCAATTATTGTTAAACAGGTGCGCACGCTAGAAGCGCGGCAAGAGCGGCAAGAGCAGCAAGCGGCAGTCGCGGCGGCAGCTGCAGTCGCAGCAGCCGGCAAGCCCAGCGGCAGCTTCGACAGCACGGCGTCGCGCCTGCAGCACCTGGAGCACTCGCTGTCGGCGGAGACGCGCGTCAAGCTCGACCTGCTGTCCGCGCTCGGCGAGGCCAAGCGCAAGCTGCACATACAGGAGGGTGAGTGTAGTGACACTAGTACTTCGACAGCACGGCGTCGCGCCTGCAGCACCTGGAGCACTCGCTGTCGGCGGAGACGCGCGTCAAGCTCGACCTGCTGTCCGCGCTCGGCGAGGCCAAGCGCAAGCTGCACATACAGGAGGGTGAGTGTAGTGACACTAGTACTTCGACAGCACGGCGTCGCGCCTGCAGCACCTGGAGCACTCGCTGTCGGCGGAGACGCGCGTCAAGCTCGACCTGCTGTCCGCGCTCGGCGAGGCCAAGCGCAAGCTGCACATACAGGAGGGTGAGTGTAGTGACACTAGTACTTCGACAGCACGGCGTCGCGCCTGCAGCACCTGGAGCACTCGCTGTCGGCGGAGACGCGCGTCAAGCTCGACCTGCTGTCCGCGCTCGGCGAGGCCAAGCGCAAGCTGCACATACAGGAGGGTGAGTGTAGTGACACTAGTACTTCGACAGCACGGCGTCGCGCCTGCAGCACCTGGAGCACTCGCTGTCGGCGGAGACGCGCGTCAAGCTCGACCTGCTGTCCGCGCTCGGCGAGGCCAAGCGCAAGCTGCACATACAGGAGGGTGAGTGTAGTGACACTAGTACTTCGACAGCACGGCGTCGCGCCTGCAGCACCTGGAGCACTCGCTGTCGGCGGAGACGCGCGTCAAGCTCGACCTGCTGTCCGCGCTCGGCGAGGCCAAGCGCAAGCTGCACATACAGGAGGGTGAGTGTAGTGACACTAGTACTTCGACAGCACGGCGTCGCGCCTGCAGCACCTGGAGCACTCGCTGTCGGCGGAGACGCGCGTCAAGCTCGACCTGCTGTCCGCGCTCGGCGAGGCCAAGCGCAAGCTGCACATACAGGAGGGTGAGTGTAGTGACACTAGTACTTCGACAGCACGGCGTCGCGCCTGCAGCACCTGGAGCACTCGCTGTCGGCGGAGACGCGCGTCAAGCTCGACCTGCTGTCCGCGCTCGGCGAGGCCAAGCGCAAGCTGCACATACAGGAGGGTGAGTGTAGTGACACTAGTACTTCGACAGCACGGCGTCGCGCCTGCAGCACCTGGAGCACTCGCTGTCGGCGGAGACGCGCGTCAAGCTCGACCTGCTGTCCGCGCTCGGCGAGGCCAAGCGCAAGCTGCACATACAGGAGGGTGAGTGTAGTGACACTAGTACTTCGACAGCACGGCGTCGCGCCTGCAGCACCTGGAGCACTCGCTGTCGGCGGAGACGCGCGTCAAGCTCGACCTGCTGTCCGCGCTCGGCGAGGCCAAGCGCAAGCTGCACATACAGGAGGGTGAGTGTAGTGACACTAGTACTTCGATAGCAAAGGGCAAAAAAGTTTGTCGGCAGTTTTTCTCGTTTCACAATATAATTAAAACAAATTTAGGTTTTTCTATCTGATCTGTAAGGTTCTTTCCCCAAAAGACCATCTCAGACACTAATTTGCATGATCCTCAATTATGACTAGACCAAGATTCTATTTCTGGACTTTAAAATGTGACCTCTGCGTTTGTTTCGGATACTTCTTTTCAGAGTAGTCGTATATAATTATAAAACACGGACCCTATCCTGTTTCATTTTTTTTACCCAAAAAATAATCCCTATTTACAGCAAATTCACAAAAATCAACACCAATTGCCACAGACACGGCGACAGATCATTTACGAATTACGATCCATTGAACTACGTAACGTAGTTCAGTGTACCTACTAAATCTGGCTCTCAAATCGAAAATATTAATTTACAGGCCTAATATCAAGACAAGACAAGGAAATAGAAGAACTAAAAGCTCAAATGCTGGCAGTGATGCCGACAGAGTTCGTAGCGCCATCGAGCGCCGCTGTGTCCAAACTTCGACTCTCGGACGGGTCACCCCTAGACCCCAACGCCTCTGTCTACACCCCTAAACAACTGGCGCAATGCTCCGATGCCTGAACACTGGGAAACGAACGCGGCCACGCAAGTATTGTCTAACTTACTACAGTACAAAGTTCAAATACATAATCGACGAATACTTGAAATGTCGTAAACATTGACGGCGCTATTGAAATTATCAATTTTCGGCACTGAGCTGAACATCACAAATCCAGCAGCAGGATCAATGTCCATACGACTTTTCAGATTTTCCGCCGACATTTCAGTGAACAAGAATGTATGAAAATATTCCGAAGATTGATGTGAGGAACAATAAAAAAGGTGTGTTGGAAAAGTCAGTTAAAATTGTGTAAATTCATGTGAATTGTGTGAGTTTTCAAAGGAATTTTTCAATTACCGTTAGAAGTAACTTGTGTGAATAGTTTTGCCAGATATACAGTGAAAAACTTTACCCACCTTTTGGGCTTCGCCGCATTCGGGTAAAAGTAAGGACTGTCTACAGCTGCAAAAACTCTGAATCATAGCTTCTAAAATGGACATAAGCTAAAATATTTACTGGGACGTAATAATAGTTGGATACCTGGCATACCTATTAAAATTCTCGAAAGGCCCGTCATTTTGTGCTGGAATAATTTAAGCAATACTTGGATAACAAATCTAGATCTAATGCGTTCTTCCTTTGGTCCAAAACACTGAGCTTTGACCCCTACCCGAGCCATGCTGGTCTTTGTATGGGCGTTTCCTGATCTCATTTTGTTTTTTTTTTTGTTTTCTAATTGATAATGCAAGCTGACAATGTTATCGTTAATTTATTGTGTTAGTTAAATTTTTAAAGTGATGTTTTGTAAGTCGCAAAGCGGGCAACACTTTCGGCTTTTATTCTTGGTAAAACTATTTCTGTGTTTTTTTGACTGATCAATTACAGTGTATTTTTTTTTCGTTTTGGTGATTACGTTTTGGTAACTGTAATTAACGTTTCTGTTTATTTTTATTATAATAAATCAGTTTTAAATTTAGTCAAGAGTGATCGCCCGCAAATGTCCATACAAATATCGGTAGAATTAAAATAAACTGGATAAAAATAAAAATAAAACAAGTGTGTTAGTTTTGTAACAGTGTACGTACATTTGTCAAGACAGAGTGTTTATTTTTTCATGATATTGAAATAATTGAATTTCACACATTGGTGGTGATCTTGGTCTTTAAGATATTGTCCCGGAGTTAATAATTCTTGTGAATTGTCACTTTACAATATGACATGACGTTCGCTTTGTTGTGCGCACAATTACGGTCATATTTTAGCCTGTAACTGCGTTCTAAACAGCGAATATAATTTCACACAAACTTTTTGACTGCGAATATGGCGTTTTATTGAAAAATGGTTCTTGTTACTTATTAAAAAAGATACGTTTTTCAATGGAACGACAAAGTCATTGCATTTTTCGGCATTTCGTAAAAAAACGTGGCCGTACAATGATCTCTTGAAGCATAATCTGTAGACACGACAGTCCCATGTGTGATTCGCTGCTGCAGTCTAATAAATACGTGTTCTTTTCGAATTTTATGTGATAAATTGTACAAATTAAGATCTGAGATCGAGTCTTCTTCCTTGTATATTAAATTTGTAGTTTTATTCGACGTTTTTAGTCCAAATTTGTCTGTATTTACGTGTAGCGCCGCCTGGCGGTATGTTCGGGAACTATCGGCGTGGCGCTTACATTTTCTTGTTGAACATTTGAGAGTTGAGAATAGTTTGACGTGTGAAAGCATTTGACATGCGATGGAACCATGACAGTTGTGATTTTGACAGATGTTCCGGTTTGACAGTACTGCTCCTATGTTTCGGAATTTTATGGATATCTGTGGTTATATTGCAGACTTAAAAAATATCGTACTTAACTTTGGGCTAATTTCTTCTAAAATATTTACATTATTATATACTTCTAAATAAACCCGACAAAACCACAGCCAGTATTATAAAATAAACTACAGACACCTATAATAATCGAATTCATAGTGATCGCGTCCTAACCAAAGCGAGTGTTCCTGCAAACACATTACCGTCAAGTTAATTTTGTTCTAAGAACGCGTCTTACAGTTTTCAAGTAAATGATGAGTCATATGAACGTTTCCTTGCAACTTATCGTTTTGGCTAGGACATGGGGACAGATGTTTTCTAGAGTATGTTTAACAGGTGTATAACAACAATAAGCTACGCTGTTTCGAAGAAGAGATTATAAGCCGTCGCAAATCACGAGCGCGGGAAAGTTACGTTCACGTCAGAGACGTTGTTTAATTTACAATAATAACGCGCACTCGTGAAATGCAAATACTGAAGTGTTCCAATTAAGGTGCAGGCACCAAAACTGTTCAAATACTGTATTTGAAAAGTTGGAACAGAACTCCTTTTTTCGAATGACGCGTCTATTACTTTGGAGCATTATATCGATGGTGGGAATTTGAAACGTCGTAAGTTACATAAAGTGTGCTGTTGAATTTTCAAAGTTGAGCCCATCGCTAAAAGTTCATAAACCAACAGCTCAATCCGTCCTTAGAGCATTTCAAATTCCTACCTTCTGCCTTTGTATGCAATAGTTATATCATGAAATATTTTGTAAAAAGTTTTAGAAGCATATCTCATTGTAATACTACGGCGAAGTTGAAGTATTGCCTCATTAATGATCTGACTAGTAATTATAGAATATACTATCCTTAAACCTTGTATCTTGATCTTCTCGCTAACGGCGCGAGTGTATGACCAGATCGGATGTAATACATCCGATCTGGTCATACACACGCGCCACGTCATACTATGACGTGGAAGAAGCGGCAGGAGTATGCAAAGATAGCAGGTGGCGCGCTGTAGTTCATACCTACTCCCATGGAAGCAAAAGTAACTATGTTTGTCTGTCTATTACCTTTTTGCGCCTTAACAATGGTGTTTTATCCCGGTTGTACTGCAGTAAGTTTTCTTAAGATACTTTTTGACCACCACGTGGGCAAAGCCGCGGGCAACAGTTAGTAGAAACCATGCCACAGCTCATCGTAGGTATGTTAGAGAAAAAACAAAAGGACTTTAAGTGTCCTTCTGTAGTAAGTGAGACTTAAAAACGCCGAGATAGGAGCTAGAGAATTTTGCAGTACTTCCATTCAATGTAGTGTACCTACAATGAGATGTTCTTCTAAAAACTACCTCCTTTATGTCCATAAGTCCATCCATATTAAGGGCGCATTTCGCCTGTTCAATTGAACGCGTTCAGCACATATAAACTGCGTTCAAGACCTTTTAGTGTCAATATTCTATACCAATGACGAATGGAGAAGTTTCCAATTGTTTTTAATATAATATAAGAAGTTTATTCAAACATATATATAAAATAAAAGTTTAATAATATTTTTTTATATTTTTAAATGTTTTTTTTATATGATTTTTAAGAAATATTTAAAAATGTAAAGGATGTGCAGAAGGGATGAATAAAGAGAGTTTAGTAATTTAACAAAAATAAGAAGAAACAAAAAAGAGAAGAAAAAAAGCATTAAAATATCTCTAATAATGAATAAGTTATGAACACTGCAATGAGGTAAAGTGACGTCACTTTACCTCATTAAGTAATATATCTTTATGTGTGACTACTGGCTAATGAAACAAGCCCAAAAGAAGGTAGATAAGAAGGTACTTACTGTGAATGTTAAACTACTTTTAATTAGCACTACCATAAGGCGAATTCGATTAAGAATTCGAAGAAAAACGTCCAATACTGTGTCAATTTTTTTGGTGAAATTATTGGTGAATTTAGAAAAAAAAACACCGATTTTCTAGTTTTGATCTATATTTTAATTCCATTTAGTTACACATATTGTTATCAACACCATGTAAGTTCTCCATAGCACTAAAGTCTTTTAAAAACCTTTACATGTGCTGATCGTGTTCAAAACCAAATAGACTAGTTATTTCGTTCTTCCTGAAATCAAACTTCCAAAATTCACTGTTGCATTTATACACAGTACAATTAATTTTATATTTAGAACAACCGCCAACAACAATGTTCTAAGCGACGGAATTGTAAGATTACGTAGGATATAAACGTGAAGGATCCATATAGTGCATAGGGTAAATGTTGCTGACTGTGAAAAAGCGGTAATTTTTTCGTGTTTTCAATGTTGGTTCTGTCCTTTGAAAAGTTTTTAAGTGCCAATTTATTCTATCTTCAAGTTCGGCTTTGTGTACTTATTTGAGAGGCTTAATTGCAGTCTAGATTAGGATAGTAATAATTTTATTTATTAACTCAAAGTTCAAGTACATTGCACTGTATACAGATTAAATTTCTTAGTTCTTAGATTTGTGCCAGATTTATTGCAGTGGGATAGTGAAATAATAATGATGATAGCAATAGGCTCGCCCTCCTATAACACAACTGGTGAAATGTGGATGTACAAAAGGTACACCATGTCTTTGTAGCGAGCTAGTAGCTTTTTGGTGGTTTTGTAGTTAAATAGTGAAAAAACCATGTCGAAACAATCGTAGACAAAACGATCTGACGGCGAATATTCCATAGTTGAAAAGTCCTGTCTTCGAAACAAACGAATGCGAACCATTCTGTTGGCGAAACATCCATAGGTGAAACGTTCTATCGACGACGAATCTCTCGAAAACGAAACGTCCTGTCAAGACGTTTCGTTCGACTGTCGGAGAATGCTTGCAGAATCATAGTAGATTCTGCAAGCATTCTCCGTCAGTCGTTAACTGATAGAAAATCATTGATCAGATTATCAGTCCACAGCTGGACACAGGCCTCTCCCAAGGTGCACCACAAGGGTCAGACAGATCTACGACACCCTGTCCTCAGCCTTCCGCATCCACCCAGCCACTTTTTGAAGGTCATCGGTTGGAAGATAAGATAATGTACTTCAAAATAGGTAGTAATTAAACTAGCGAAAATAAATTCAAATTAAAGGTGTCAATAATAAGGGCTGCGGGACTGTTCGAAAGAGATACCGCGGCCCTGGAACACAAAGGGCAAGGAAGGAACATGGATGGGTTTTAGTCAGTACAAGTCTGACACTCCCTTCCGCTCTGCCCAGAGCGGGTGAAGTCATTCGATGATTGCGCATGAGTAAAAAAAAAACAAAACGGTGTCAATAATACTGAATATGGGCTACTGAAATACTAAGTGGGCGACAAACATTGGGCGAATGCAAATGTTTAAAACAGTGACTTGAAAATACAAATTTGAGTTACTAGTTGTTCAATACGATCCGTGTGAATACAAAAAAAAAACTAATACAAGCTTATTGCCACTAGATTGTAGTGAGTTCCTATTTGTGTTTGCAGGGTAATCTAACACGAAGGGGATGCCGGAGTCTTAGTTCGCGCGCTTCGCCTGCTCACTAGACTTCGCCATCCCCTTCGAACCAAACCTATCCGAGTCGGGGTGCCACAAGTCCCCAACTCGTTTCGCTCGCTCTTGCTTCTTATGTTATTCTTGCCGCAATGACCGGATAAATAGTTACTTGGCATAATAGTCTCCCATTCAATTTTTATTCGCCCGATTAATAATATCCCATTCAAAATGAATAACAAAATCACAGAAACAGTGTCTCACAAATAAGTACACAAAGATTTTAAAAGAGCGTTCAAACATCACAATGACAAGCTCTGAAACGCACATTGGATATAATCAAAATGTAAAGTGAACATTTCCGTATTATTTTTTTGAGATTTCAACATGAAACGTTCGCTCGCCTCTAGTCTTAATGAAGGTCGATTCAGCATCGGTCTGCACGCGCTTATGTCACTAGTGTGGGTGGTAGTGGAATAACGTACGTGACATTAAAATTTGTTGGATTTTGAACTTTCCGCGCTGAGCTGAACGTCGCAAATCAAACACGGGCTCAGTGTCGATCACGCCATTTCAAATTACCACCGCGGATTTAATATCAGTTCGCGCATACATGAACATGTAGCAGTAAGATGTGATAGTCCGGTATTAATAGACCAAAAAATGAGAGTGAGGGTGCATAAAATCACAACAAGCTGAAAATCTGTAAAATTGTTCAAAACATAATTATAAATACTTTTTTTAAGTTCCCCATCATCCCCGTATACAAAAAAAAAAAATACTCGAGGTCAAATGTCAAAAAATGAGTTTTTCGCGATTTTCAGCAAAACGGTAAGTTTTATCATAAAAATACCCCAGACAAAATTTGAGGATCATAAAATTATCTATAAAAAAATGTATCAATACTTTTTTTCCTACAAACCACCGTTTCTGAGATACAACGATTCAAAAAGTTGTAAAGTTGTTATCGCCATAATATGCATGAATACGTCACGTATATACATCACTACAGTGGTTAAATATGTTGAAATTTTTGTGATACGACATCTGCATTATACAGGAGGGGTAAAACTGCAGTTTTCAAAATGTTTCAAAAACAAGATTCAGTTCAATGTGCTGAAGTTTTCTGAAAAAGAGTAATTCCACTCAACAAGAAGTTATCACCAACGGCGTCCGCGTTCTTCTTTCTATGTACGGATGTCCTAAAAAAACTACCTGTTTAGTTAAGCATCGATATGCATGTTTCTTTAATAATACTAAAAATAAAAAACAAGTTCAATTAGCTTGTCTTCCTCCAACCTCAGTTGCTGCACATCAATATCCCTTTTTCGGGTATATTACCCAGTTCAAGTGTGGCTTGGTTATCAACTAGACACTACAGACTGGGGTTGGAAGTTGGTTAACAATACATTACAGCCAGTTCAAACTATACTCCCATCTGCGCCGGAAAAACTGCTGAACACAATTTTTTGCAACTGCAAAAAGGGATGCAGTGCTAAATTTGGTTGCAAAAAAGTCGGACTGTTTTGTTCTCTGGCATGTACAAATTGTCAAGGCTCTAATGTTGAATCACCAACAGTGGAAGATTCGTTTGATTCCAACGAAGTGTCATGCGATACATCGCTGTTGACGCAATTTACTTTCACCCAGAATGAAGATGAGGAAGAAGAAGAACAAGAACAAGAAGAAGATCAAGAAGAATTTGAGGGTTACGAATCAGACGATTGAACTTCACCACTTTTTTTTTAATTTACATCGCTTTTATCTTTTCCAATCTTTGAAAATTTCCGTTATTTTGCAATAGTTTCAAATTAAATATGATCACAACTGACCCGTGGAGTAGGCCTACTGAGGAAACAACGTTAAAAAAACGCGCTAAGTACACTACCTCATAGGTAGCGTGGAAACGTGTGCATATTATGACGATAACAACTTCGTCTGGGTTACTTTTATGTTAAAACTACCCGTTTTGCTGAAAATCGCGAAAAACTCTTTTTTTTTACCTTTGACCTCGAGTAAAATTTTTCCCCCTTGAACTGTGACATGTCAAAATGCCATTTTCTCCTAACGTGTGGGGGCCATCTTGGGTAGCCTGCGCGATTTTGGCGCGTCTTTTTATAATGACGATATCCCAAAGTTACAATAGTTAGCTTTCTGCCAGTTATATTATTTGGAATCGTTATTAAATTAGCTGTTAATTTAAGCATTATTGTCGTTACCCAAAAAAAACGAAAAATAGCAAAAAACAAAACACTATCATGACGTCAGGTGATGTCACGTGACACGAATAAAACTAAAATTTCTTTTCCACGAACGCTTTCGGCCCTGAGATTGTAATTTTATAATAATATTTCGTCTGTAGTCTTCCCATAGACTAAAATCTCAGCTGTTCGAAGTGTAGATTAAAAACGGCCGCTAACCAAACAAACATTTGAAAACGGGCGCAAAAAACGCCCACTTTTGTTTCGGTTTATAACGCGTCACTCGTTCCTGTCAAATACTTGAACTGAGGCAATGTAACTTTTTTTTTTTTTTTTTTTCCTAGACCTCTGTGCAAGTGTGAGCAAGATGAATATCGTTTTATTAGGCAAAATACGTCTAAATAACGGCATGACAACGAATTCCACTTAGGGCCGCCGCCACAGTGACGCCAAAAATGACATTAACCCTTTTGGACTTTTCAACATTTCAAGGGGAACAATTATACTGATTTTCAGCTTGTTGTGATTTTATGCACTTTCGAATGTCTAGATTGACCGGAATATGATATATTTTGAAATAATATAGGTTGTCATCAATAAATTTAAAGTGTTATTACAATGTGACATCACATGCAATTTGTTGTTTACAAGCGAGATAATAATTCCGTAAGTTGCGGACGCGCGTGAACCGACCTTTAAAGGTAAACCTAAGTTTTGACGTTTTAGTTTTTAATAACGGACTGTGCACTGCCCACGAAGTTTGACTTCCTTTCTATAGTTTGAAACTACGTTAATTGATTGTGAAAAGTACTTAATTTTAGACTTAGACTTGATGTCGTAATTTTTGTTTTCGAATATGAAATCTGTATGCAGCACAGATACCGATGTATATTTTTTCATGAAACCGGATCAATGCGAGAGCGTTATCGCAGGAACAAACGTACAGACACCAGCACGTCAAGCCAATACAATCTGTCAAATTTCTTTAACAGATTTTCAACTTTATCTCTAAAGTTTTAGGTTCAAGGTTGGTTGGGAAAATCTGACATTTTCGGGTAGGTTGACCTGCTGGCGTCTGTACAATGGAGTGATCTGAATTTTCACTAGTGAAATGTAAGTGATAATGTTTGTTTGTATTATAAACAGATGCTGTAACAGCAATAAAAAATCAGACTTCGAACTTTGTTTTTCTTTTGTCCTCATTTCCAACATTTTCCACCGACAACAAATCGACTATTTCTCGCTTAAGAAACATTTCTAATTGCTAGCTCTACTCGCAATACGCTAATGGTTGACCCCCGGGGCCCGAGGCGGCTGGGACGAGAGGTTCTCTCCCTCTCACGCTCCGCCACCTCCTTCGCTAGCATGACTGCTTCGCAGAAGGAGGTGATGACGTCCCATTCTCTCGCTCCGGACCATGGATTAGACCAGGGCCGGACGCGATAGGTAGCCGCCGCCACGAGGACACGGCGGTGCTCCGCCCAAGCGAGGCAGACTTCCACCGTGTCCTCTGGGCAATCCTCGCAGTGGTAACACCCGGGCCTGGTTGGCGATGCCTTATGTGAAGTTTAGATTAGCTACGAAACTGGCAGAAGTTTTGTAAGCAACTCTAACATTGTAAACGATTGTGGTAAGCTCGCCTTCGCAAGATTTCTAAGTAAGGATTATTTGCGTAAATTTACTTCTGCAAGTGTTATTGCCAATTTTAACTTCTCTGACTTGGTCATTTAGGAACTATGGGACACCGTGCCATTGACGTGACGCAACAGCTTCCATACTATTGCAGTCTTTTTATATGGATGAAGGAACCGTCCAACGCCGTCGATCAATGTTTCGTGAGTGACCCTTGGATTGAGCACGAGAGGATGACGAATGATCTGTCAGCAATTTGAATTAAATCTTAGTACATTAATACTTTTAAGGGTTCGTTGAGGGAAAAAATACCAATACAGGCACGAGCGAATCCCTTACAGCAGCCAAGAAAACTGCCCCCTTATTCACAAACGCTACGATTCGGGAAGTCGTATGTCTTTGTCTATCTTGCTAGTTTACGATACGCCAAACAAAAAAACATCCACATGAGACTTTCCGAATCGAAAGGAAGCGTTTGTGAATTCAGGGGCTGGTAAATATTTTAACCCTGCATTCTCCCCTGTTCTTAGTGATTATAGTTTCAATAAATCTGGGGCCATGTTAAATACAGAAAAACACCAAAGAATATTATTGTTTATTACGTTTATCTTCACAAATTGAATGTAAACAACATTCATGAATACACATAAGTTTTGAAAAAATCTCTCATACACGTTAACCCTTAAACAAACGCGAGCCGGTATGCATTTTTTTTTTAAGGTTGCATTGTATTTTAGGTAATTGAGGGTCACTGATTTCATATTTTAAAACAAAATTTAAAAAGAATAGGTAGTTTTTCTGGTGGTAAATAATTTACCATTATCCGTTCATGACTACAAAATTTTTGATGTTGGTGGTAAAATTGTTACCATTGTCCGTTACGGTTTAATTTTCGTTTCTTGACTAGTGACTTCCTCTTGGTTCTACTTATAATATTTATTTTATATTTTGGAAATGAAACATTTTATTTTTTTAATAATTTTTTATTAGTATTGCATATTACCTATCTTATAGTATTGCTTATATTAATGGTATTCTTACAATCTATAAATCTAAATTAAAAACAAATGACTTGTACAAAAAATATATAAAAAAAAGTAATCAATGTTATTTTTAATAAAAACCCAACCTATGGAAAGTAAAATTGGCAATTTTTCTATCTTTGCCAGCAAGTATCACGGTAATGACCGTTTATTATTATTGATGATAATATGAGATACATCCCATGTCTGCTGGAGCTGGGTTTCTTTTTTATGGAACTTGGTCATTCTCTTTATTCTACACCGGAGTCGGCGATATGGAACAACCTGAAGCAAGATCGAGCACATAATGCTACTTTGCACATAGTGCAACATATTTTTGTACGCTTTTGTTTAAATTTATTTTCTTTGACATATTGAATATCTGAAATAAACAAAGTATTAATTGACACGTTACGTAAGAACTTTATATGAACTTTACAAAATATTTATTTAGCTTTTTGCAGTCCAAAAAAAATATACAAAAAGACAACCGATTT
The DNA here is from genome assembly GCA_950005105.1 of Lycophotia porphyrea. Taxonomy (NCBI): domain Eukaryota; kingdom Metazoa; phylum Arthropoda; class Insecta; order Lepidoptera; family Noctuidae; genus Lycophotia; species Lycophotia porphyrea. Next base: position 2,615,893 of record OX465400.1, on the reverse strand, counting down.
TTATATAGATAATCTGATATTTTTCAAAGTGGGATCGGACAAGGGTATTTACCACATATTTGAAACATCTAAATTATATGAATAAGTCAATTGCAAATGCTGCTAACACATTTTGGAATTTGCGTCGAAAAAGTACTTACCAGATTTTTTCTTGAACAAACTTTTAAAATTTCTGAAAACACCCGCCAAAAACTCGACTTTTTTCACAACAAAACCGTTGAGTCAACTTTGACATTACCTTACAGTGACAAATGACGTTGACAGGTTGTCAAATGAAATAAAATAGATAAACAAATTATTATAGATTATAAATATGTGTTACCGTATTAAAAGTTAGAGTGCATTATTTAAAAAAACACGATGTGGTAATATATATACCTTTATTTGAATAAGGGTTAAAGGTAACAGAATGGAAAGATGTGCTAAAATGAGAACTATTTGGACATTGAGAGTGATCTGAAATCATCTCTGGGCTTCCTCTCTATTCTAAATTCAAGCATGGGGCAGTATGATGCAGGTTGAATGCTGTAACTACCCCATAATGCCACAAAATGATAGCTGCCTCAGTGCTGCGTCATTCTTAAAAAAAATCATTCTGGTTTGAGAATGAAGAAATAAAGATAATTGCTTCGTGTCACTGACTCTGGCAGAGCCACCATCAGGGATTTTAATTTTGAAAACACAAAAAATTACTCGAAATTTGTCGTCAAATATCAGAATATGTCGGTCACTGGTTCAAAAGATATAAGGGTTTAAAGGTGGCCTTTCTGGAGAGTCTCCAGCAGGGCCACATTTATATCTCAAAACCTACCAAGAGCACCAAGCGAAGATCTGTTTTCTTACTTACCGTAAATGAAACGGAGTGCAGCGATTTATCTGCCATCGACTAAGTGGTAAGTGCACATTGTGTTAGATAAATAATTACATATATTTATTGTAGATTTGTTTATAGGTAATGAATACAGCTTTCCTATGGTGGGTTGAAATTATAGTTTATATTTATTTAATTCGAAACAAACATTCCTCTTATAAGATGTCGTAGATACTGTCTAGAAACTACATAAAGTATTTTGTACTCGCTTGTACCACTGTATGGGGAAATTGAATTCTTTAATATCTTTTTAATTATACACCGACTAAATCTGTAACTTGGCGACAAATTGCGACTAATTGCCGACAAAATATGGGAGAAAACACATCTTCGCTAGGTGCCCTAGTTTTAAAGATATAATTGTGGCCCTGCTGGGGAGACTCTCCAGATCGGCCACCTATAAACCCTTAAAACTTTTGAACCAGTGACCGACAAATTCTTATATTTAGCGACTGATTCCGGCTAATTTTGCGACTAAATATGGGAGAAAACAGATCTTCGCTAGGTGCCCTAGGTTTTGAGATATAAATGTGGCCCTGCTGGGGAGATTCTCCAGATCAGCCACCTATAAACCCTTATATCTTTTGAACCAGTGACCGGCAAAATCTGGATATTTGGCAACAAATTTCGACTAATTAGCAACTAATTTTTTGTGTTTTCAAAATTGAAATTCCTGATGGTGGCCCTGCCAGAGTCAGTGACACAATTGCTTCCTTCCTGGATTTGTGTAGGTGTTCTTGGGTTGACTAGGTATATTGCATACTCTCACATATAGTATTGCCTTAAAACTATAATGATATGAAGTTTATCCAACTCAATATCATCAATTTTGTAGGTACTTAAAAATAGAAATTGAGCTTAATGAATTGCATCTAATCCTGATAGCCTGGCTTCACTAACAAGGCTTTGTATCTCAAGTTGAACCCTCAAAGCTTTCTGCAAATCCATCTTCCTAAGCTGTGATGCAATATACTTGCCATAGATATCAAATTCATCCTCTTTTGAGGTGGTTTTTATGCTTGAGTCTATGCTCTCTATGAAGGTTCTATCAGAACAATCTGTACTAGGTCTGCGGTGTTTAATTTTCTTATTTTTATTTTGATATCTGCTTTCATTGATATGGGGTACTTCTCGGGGTTCTGTTTTTAGAATTAAAGTGTATTCCTCATCATCTGGGAATGGGTCTAGGGTCTCTTCTTCCATATTGTCTTCAGTTGAGAGCCATATTTTTTGATTTGCTTCGTCTATTGAATCTTGATTCTGTAAACAAGTAATAAAGATAAATATATTCTAATAAATTATTTCAAAGTTTATACTTAAACTACGAGAAGTGGCTCTGTAATGGCGGCAAGCAGGACATTGAAATGTACAAGAGCACAAATGTAAAATCTTCAAAGTTGTGATTCGATTTTTGACCAGGTTTGAGTACAACAAGTCTGAGTGACGAAATCAGATCAAATTCGAGTTTGGTGCATCAATTGTCTTTTAGTGGTGAATCAATTGTCTTATAGCACCTTCAGAATTGGGAGCACCAAAGCAATTTCTCCATTTTAAAAGTACTAGAGAACTTACGTCGAATGCAGTAGAATCTTCAACGGTTTTCTTTAGACCTCCGAAACGTTTATGCCACTCTGCGAACCATTTCATGTTCGGTTTATACGACCACTCGGGACCGGACCGCTGCTTTATTTTAGTAATTTCTTGCATATAAGTCGATCTTAGATTCTTTATTTTTATCTTAAGTTCAGTTTCATTAAGTAATATGCCCGTTGTTTCGTTTAGCTCAGCAATAATTTCTCTGTACGCTTTCAACCTTTTACTTTTTAACCTGTAGGATGTATGCTCAGGGTTCCACAAATGTTCATGACTTAAATATATTTTTACGAATTGATACGTTTCGTTCTCACTCCACCTCATTTTAGTTATTTAACTTTTAAATAATTCATTAAGATATTAATAATACACTGTTACACAACCAAAACAACTGCTCCAGATTGATTTTGACTCGACAACAACAAACAAAACACAACTGTCAATAATTCAGTGTCAGTTAAACGATGTACAGACGCCAGTAGGTCAAGCTACCCGAAACTGTCTGATTTTCCCAATCAACCTTGAACCTAAAGTTATAGCAATAAAGTCGAAAATCTATTAAAGAAATCTGACAGATTGTAGTAGCTTGATGTGCTGGCGTCTGTACATTGTACTCTGTGCTTTTTATATTGGCACTGACATTTATTTAGAAACCTAAGTTTTCCTACCTCAATCAATACTCTGTGGTGTCAGTGAGAGAAAATGCTTAGAAACAGATAAATGCGTAATATTGAACGCGCTCTTTGACAGCCGGAATTGCGGAAATCGGATGTAAAGAGCAATAGTAGTCAAAATAGAAAAACATAAACAAAAAGTGCTAAAGCAACAATACAAATAATTTCAACGATGCTGCATGTTGGGCAGTAATAAGAAAATTAATACATTTAATAAAAAAACCGAAAATTTTACTATTGGTACAACAGTGTTAAGGTGGTTGCGTCAGGGTAGCCCGCGAAATTCAAATTTTCTTACGTTTTTTTTCAATTTACAGGTCATTGTCAGGTTGTACGTTGATGAAAAATGAGTCGCGGCAGTAACACGTATGTAGTTACAGAATCACAATCATGAAAATCATCAATATAACCCTGTAAGTCCATTCAACCCTATTTCATTTTTCATCAACGTACAACCTGACACTGATCTGCAAATACTCTGCAATAAAATTTTCAGTTTTTCTATTAAATGTATTAATTTTATTATTACTGCCCAACATGCAGCATCATTGAAATTATTTGTATTGTTGCTTTAGCACTTTTGTTTATGTTTTTCTATTTTGACTACCATTGCTCTTAAAGCTAAAGGTAAAAGCGTCAGGATAGCCCGCGAAGTTCAAGTTTCATGAAATATTCAATGAATAGGGTTACATGAACTTAGAGGGTTGTATTGATGATTTTCATGATTGTAATTCGGTAACTACATACGTGTTATTGTCGTGACTCATTTTGCATCAACATACAACCTAACACTGACCTGCAAATTCCAAAAAACTAAAGAAAATTTGAATTTTGCGGGCTACCTTGACGCTTCCACCTTAAATCCTGTGCAGTGCTATGTTGACCGCTGCAAAGGCCTTTCTCAACTATGTTGGAGTCAGATTCCAGTCTAACCGGATATACCTGAATACCAGCATTTTACATGGAGTGACTAATATCTGACCTATTGGGTAAATAAATTATAAATAAAATGCTTGCAAATGTTAATATAATTTATTATATCTTTGGTTTATACTTTGCACTTTGGAATCTTGTTACACTATGTTCATATTGCACATTGAGATTATTTTAAATAAAGCTAGTAAAAGAAAACAAAAAAAAACTACTAAACTTAAAAATAAAGGTAATATTATTTATTTTAAATACTTGCATACTAGCTTTAGCCCGCATTATGGTCAAAAATTATCCCGCAGGAACATTTTAAATACCCTATAAAACTCTGAGATGACGTAGCATAGATGAGTGAAATCATTTTCGGATTCAGAAGAGTAGTTCCGAAGATACATCATAGAGGGCTCAGAATGATGTACTGAATACGTGGTAACCGTTTTGGCGTCGGCGTCGCTTTTTTTTTTTCGTATTGGACGTGCTCAAATGAGTCCACCCGCTTTGGGCGGAAAGGAAGGGAGTGTCAGACTTGTACTGACTAAAACCCATCCATGTTATTCTTAAGGGATGTAATGACACCCTGGCAGCTCCTCTTTGTCATATTTTTAACCTAGCCCTCCAGTCTACCCTGAGCAATGGAAAACTTCGCGAGTCACTCCCATCCCTAAAACCTCCGACAAAACATCGGTAGAGGAATACAGACCCATCGCTATTCTCCCAACCGTTGCCAAGGTTTTTGAGCATATTCTCCACACCGTTCTTTACAAAGGCGTAAATAACCTGTTGTCTGATGCCCAACACGGTTTTCGACCGGGTCGCTCCGTAAATTCGAATTTACTAATTCATGTCGATTATATATCCAGTAGTTTGGACATCGGGAGGCAGGTCGACGCTCTATTTTTCGATTTCCGAAAAACCTTCGACACAGTCGATAACGATGTACTCTTGACAAAGCTAGAGGCCATAGGTTTCTCATCGGGATTCGTAAGCTTCTTTGCCGACTACCTGCGTGATCGCAAGCAATTTGTCAGACATGGCTGCTTTGAGTCTAAGCCTTACAACACCCGCTCGGGTGTGAGCCAGGGGTCCGTGTTAGGGCCGCCTCTGTTCCTGATAATGATTAATGACTTAGTAACAAGGGTTAAGTTTGCCAAATGCCTACTTTATGCCGATGACCTAAAACTGGTTGCACAAATCAGAACGGTCGATGATTGCGAACACCTACAGAGGGATATTGATTCCATTTATACGTGGAGCATGGTGAATAAGCTACCTTTCAATATAAGCAAGTGCCACGTCATGACATACGGTAGAGGGTTGCGACCAATCCATTACAACTACAGATTGGGTGGTGAAGTCATTTCTCGAGTCAACAACATAAAGGATTTGGGAGTGACCTTCGACCGCTGTCTGACATTTAAAGACCACGTTTTTACCCTCGCGAAGGAATCTTTCAGGCGCCTAGGCTTTGTTATGCGTAATGCTCGTGACTTCCGCAATCCTAATGTGATTAGATTGCTTTACACCACTCTGGTTCGAAGCAAGCTTGAGTCTAGTGCCTGTGTCTGGCACCCTTACATCGCTACCCTAACATTGATGCTCAAAAAGATGCAGAAAACCTTTCTAAGAAACTTTTTCCAAAGGTTGTATTGCTACTTTCCCTTCATGTACCCTGCCAACTATCTATTAGGGATGTTAGGCTTTAACTCCTTGGAGGTGAGAAGAGGCTCTGAGCAGCTCACGGTAGCCTGTAAAACCCTACGGGGGCTAATCGACTCCCCAGAGCTCCTCAGCCTTTTCTGCCGGCTATTTGTGCCCGACAAACATATCGGACACCGTCAGTGAAGCCGGCACAATCTGTTCGCCGCACCGTCATCCAAAACTGTCGCCAGAGCTGAATCTCCGGTGTGTCGTACCCTCAAGATGCTCAACGCCCTTCTGATTACCAACCCTGAATGTGATGTGTTTGCGGATGAATGGAGAAAGGTAATGCGTATATGTCTGATGTTCTGTGAGAGAAAGTATGCAAGAGTGTCCACTGTTCCGTGTTAGTCCTATATTATTGTAACTTAATTCAAGCCATTGAATGGTATCAACTGGATTTTTTACTTTTGCTTTGTTTGTTGTTTCTGTTTCTATGTTAATTACTGTAATTGGTGTTATACCGTTTTAATTAACTATAAATAAATAAATAAAAAATAAATAAATGTTCCTTCCTTGCCCTTTGTGTTCCAGAGTCACAATATCTCTTTCGAACAGTCCCGCAGCCCTGGCAGGCATCGGCCCTTGCGAGCCCCTCCCTGTTTGCTGACATTTCTTTGAGGCGCGCGTGAAACACGAACGCGCCGTCACACGGCCTGACGTCATAAGACGGACGGACGGCAAGCTAGCTCATTACTCACCGTCCACACGTCCGCGTCTACAGTGGTCGGAAGCCACCACGTGACCGCCGACGCCCGGGGCCTCTCCCGCGGCGGCTGGGACATGAGGTTCTCTCCCTCTCACGCTCTGCCACCTCCTTCACTAGCATGACTGCTCCGGAGGTGACGGCGACCCATTCCCTCTCGCTCCGGACCCGATAGGTCACCGCCACCGATCGCTGCTACGAGGCCACGGCGGTTCTCCGCCCAAGCAGGGTAGACCTCTACAGTGTGCTCCACTGTGTCCTCTGGGCGATCCTCACAGTAATAACACTCGGGCGTTTCCTCCCACCGAATTCTGTGCAGGAACCTCCCGAAACAGCATTGGTGTCTTTTTACCTCATATTTTTTCTTTAGAGTCTAGTGGCTAAAATACAGTTTAACATAATATTATTGATAAGGTCTATACAAAATAATCCACCATTCAGGTAGATGGCCAAATCACACAAATTATATTCAATCACTGGATACAATATCAGAGATCCTTGCTTCACTGACCAGATTCTGTATTTCTAACTGAATCCTCAATGCTTTATGGAGGTCCATTTTCCTCAGTTGTGAAGCAATATATTTTCCATAGATATCAAACTCATCCTCCTTAGTACATTGAGAACTTGAATCAGTTGAATAATTTCTTGCGGTAACCCGGTGCTTAAGCTTTTTCTTTTTACTTTTTTTGTAATAAACCGGGGAAGATCTTCTTTCAATCTTTACTTTTGAAGTTTTTTCATCAAGTTTTGCAGAATCATATTCGTCATCTGTTTGTGGGACTAATGGATCAGGGTTTGTTTCATCCACGTTGGTATTTTGCAACTCTTGGTCGACCCAGATTTGGCAAGATGAATCTACATCTTGAGTTTCTTGAGACTGAAATAATGTTTTTTAGTTATTGAGAACAATATTAATCATGAGTAAATACATTCAAATATTATTAATAACACTACTTAAATTAGAAGACCCATTAATGCAAGCTTCATAAGTATAAATAATGAGAACACACTGTTTACTATAATTTATCAGCAATATATTATAATGTTTACTTTTAAGGTGAATTAACATTATAGATGAAAAGTATAATACTTACAGTGATAAACGAGTTTGAATGGCGATTACTGGGTACATGTTTCAAACAGCGATCCATTTCGTGAAACCATACGAGTGACGGTTCGTAAATAGCGTCAGGGCTCGACTTCTGCAGTATTTTGTGAACTTGTTGTACGTAAGTGGTCCTAAGGTTCTTTATCTTCATTTTTACTTCAGGAACACTCAGGCATTTCATCGCAGAACCCTTAAATTCAACACTTATATCGGAATAGGCCTGTTCTCTCTGATACCGAAGTTTGTACCCTGGATGTGAAGGATTCCAGAGACACTCATGTTTTATATATATTTTAACAAACTCCAATGTCACTGCTTCACTCCACCTCATTATCACAAAAGTTTAAATTATCGATTTATTAAAAACATGAATGTTTTTCACAATAACTTCTGTTCACCTATTTTGACATAAAGTAAACATCACATCGATTGACAGATTACAGTTTGACTGTGACATTCTATTAGTGTTGCTAGTTATTTAAACTTCTACATGATATCAGTCACATTGAGATAGCTCCAGTATTCATTTTTTTATTTGGTTGATTGGTCTATCAACAGGGCTGTCTTTAACCAATTAGGGTCCCTGAGCACTTGGGTATAATGGGGTTCTGGTAGGATGAAATAGCGAGAGAAGCGAGCTCGATTTTTTTTGTACCCTGCCTCGGATTGATGAACTATCATATTTTCTTGTGAAAGTTCCTAAAAAAATAATAGGGTGTTTTAGCAGCGGAGACCTTTAATTATTATTCAACAATAATATTTTTGATATTCATGGAATTGGCTTTATTTTTCGGATAATTTTATGCGATTAAAGTATGAATATATTATTATATGGATTCGGTCATGTGGCCACCGCTACTGGCGCGAACATGCCAAAATCCAAAGAGTATGTATGTCGGTAATAATGCGTTGAATGTTGGCTTCCAAGTGCTCAATTGTTTTTAATTTCATAAAAATATTATGATGGTCACAACGTTACAGTCAACGGAGCTATACTGAGACATGATTATTAGTATGCTTGTAGTTGGCTTCAATTGACTGATAACATTATGCCATTAATGTTTGTTTGCTATCAAGCAGCTCATGAAAAAAAACTTTCCTTTGGCACTCAAGCGAAAAATTATGGACATGTGCATTCTTCATATTTTGACCTATGGACTTGTTCCTTTGAAACCACATCTCTGCAATATTAATAGAATAAAATAGAATATTTCTTTATTCGAGTATCCAAGACTCAAAAACTGTTAGTAAAACTTAAAACTATGTTAGTAAGCATGCTATGTATAGCTATGTTAATGCCTTTGCAATTTGAGGCACGAAACGTTAAAAACTTTTATCTGTGTTTGGTTATCTGTGTTTAAACTTTTAATGGCTTTTCACCATAATATGTCAATACATATTATGGTGAAAAGCTAAATGCAAAAGCGAGCGGATCGAGCTCGAAAATTTTTAGTAACCTCCAGCCCTGCTTGGGATAAATTAAGATTCTTTTGACAGCTACAGGAACTTGGGGCTCCCTCAGACCGTGGGGCCCTGGGCAAGTTCGCAGAGTGCCCATTGAGAAAGATGGCCCTGTCTGTCAACTCTACAAAACTGAAACAGTGTATAAAAAACAATAAAACTGAATTAGTAATTGAATATTATCCTTTATTCGTAACTTTGTTTCTACTTGCGTCCTTTACTTCTAGGTCAATGGTTGCTTCAGCCAATCTTGTGGTCGTCAACCTCTATGAGTGATCGATGTATTGCAGAAGAGGCGGCCTTGTCAATAGGGAAAACTGTTTGGTATTGACTTGATCGGTATGGTCAAATTGGGGTAAAGATGTGGACCCTGAAATGTTAGGTAGAGCACTATTAGTGTCGAACCAGTATCCATTAAGCTTGGGGTGTATCCATTAAGTGTCGGGTCATTTAGCTCCCTTCAATATGGTTGAGCTGAATGGGGCCAATCCATGCGTCATGTTCGTGGACAGGCGCTGTTAGTTGGGACTGGTCATCTGTAGGCTGCCACGGTTTATTTTAACTACTTACTTTGTTTTTAAATTGTTGATATAATCTTTTACTCTGGACGCTCTTAACGTGCACATATTTCTACATCGTTCTCACATATGTATAATCTCAACATGAATGATGTAACCAAGATTATGTAACAAATATTTGTTTGAAAAGAGTGTCCATGGAGTTTCTTGCCCATTCTTCTCCATGGAGATCTACGCTTTGGAATGGGCAACTATAGTACTTTCACAAGTTATTATGCCTTGTGTCTGTGACTGTAGCTTAGCCTTCTTTGTTTTTCTGACATTCAAAAGTGCCTGTAATGGTCTTATTGAAATAAATGCTTTTGAGTTTTGAGCTTCTGAAACGTTCATTGCGCAAAGCAAGTCTCGTCTTTGACTGTCAATGCTAAAATAATCCTTTTCGTAATTGTTAAGAGCTTGATGTGTCCCACTGCAGGAGAAAGGCCTCCCTTCTCTCTTTCCATAGACAAGCGTGGTGGGTTGTGTTTTCCCAGTTATACCTTTTTTAGAAATTAGCTTGCCAAGAACTTATTAAAAGTATGATTCTTACAGGTGAAACGGGACAGCCCTGATTTCCAACCGCCTTTTTCAGATGCTGGTGTCAATGAATTCACACAACTTGGCATGTAGCTACACATGGGTGCGATAATATCTGTTGCCTTGATACTCAGAGAAGTAAAAGTCTATCTGTAACATAAATCCTGTTGATACAGGGATCTTTTGGCGCTCCTATGACATTCAAGGCTTGAAGGCGCTGTTTGTGAACTGTACAGTTGCTCTCACACTAAATCGCTCGCTCGCTTAGTTAACAACAAATAATAAATACAGGGTGTAAACAGACTCTTCACGAAGCCCTCAACCAAGCATTATGTACATCAAACTAAGTAACTTTACGCAAAAATTAGTGCTGGGAAACCACATTTTTTTTTGGGCTGAAAAATCACGTTTTACGGCAGGACTCAATAAAACGCACTCAAAACATTGTGATGATGGATGGATTGAATAGAAAGGGGGTCGCGGAGGTGTTTTAAGTAAAAATCTTACATTAAAAACACGTACGTAAAAAAAAACTTGTAAGAAAGTTGGAACTTTGACCCCCAATATCTCCGTAACTAGAAGGTTCGGTATGGCCTAGTACAAAAAAATGATCGCAATGACGGCAAGAATAAGTGCCTTTCGGCTTCGTTAAGAGTCTGTTTACACCCTTTATAAATTAAAGGAGGCTCCCCTACTACGATGATACGGAACTCTTCATGCTCGAGTCCGACTCGCACTTGGCTGGTTTTTTGACATTAGTTTGACTACATTCAGGATTATTTCTTGCAGATATGAGCTTTAGATTGAATATAACCTTTGTTGGAGTCAATCGGTTTCTTCTAGGTAAGCGTTCCCCACCCCAGGCCGCATCATCGCTTCACATCAGGTGAGTTGCGGCCAAACGCTAGGCTGTTAATAGTATAAAAAAAATCATCATCTGTTCAGTTTTAGTTGGGTTCGATCAGGCGCGGTCCTAGCCAAAGACTTTGAGGGGGTAACACAGGGCCATAACCAGGAGTTTGGTTTGGAGGGGTGACCTTGAATAAAAAGGGGAGAACGGGCAGGGGGGTCAACTAATGGCTTAAAAACTATCAGGATCAACTTTTGAAAAAAAAAGTCAACACGATAAAGATATGGACAAATTTTCAACTTTATTTATTTTTCGGACTTTTCACTTTATTTAGTAGTGCTGTAAGACGTTGCATTAAGGTGGTTAAGTCAGGGTAACCCGCGAAATTCTAAAATGAGTCGCGCCAGTAACACGTATTTAGTTACAGAATCCCAATCATGAAAATCATCAATATAACCCTGTAAGTCCATTTAACCATTTATTTCATTTTTCATCAACGTACAACCTGACATTGACCTGCAAATTACAAAAAACGTAAGAAAATTTGACTTTCGCGGGCTACCCTGACGCAACTACTTTAGGTCAACCGGAAGTACTCTATAGGTTTTGGGTCGAAAACCTATATGGTAGTTCCCGTTGACCTAGAATCACGAAATTTGGAAAGAAGCAATGTCTTAAAGCACCATGTCAAGGAAAAAATCTGAAACCGCAAATATGTACCTAGTTTAATAACAAAATACCTGCAAGTTTATACGGAACCCTCGGTGCGCGAGTCCAACTCGCACTTGGCCGGGGTTTGCATTTCTCATCGGTTAAATAAAGTTAATTTTGTTTATTCATACAAAAATGAGAATAGGCGGAAGTCTGTCAACTTACAGAACTTATATATAGGTAAACTAGCTGACCCGCGCAACTTCGTTTGCGTCACATAATGCAATTAAATAATATTGCGACTACCCTACCCTACCTACCCTACTTACCCTACCTACCCTACCTAAACTACCTACCCTTCTTACCCTACCTATCCAACCTACCCTACCTATCCAACCTACCCTACCTATCCAACCTACCCTACTTATCCAACCTACCCTACCTACCCTACCCTACCCTACCTACCCTACTTACCCTACTTACCCTACCTACCCTACCTAAACTACCTACCCTACTTACCATACCTACCCAACCTACTCTACCTACCCTACCCTACCCTACCCTGCCCTACCTACCCTACCCTACCTACCTCCCTAGTACCTACCTACCCTACCTACCTCCCTAGTAGCTACCTTACCCTACCTACCTCCCTAGTACCTACCTACCCTAGCCCTACCTACCTACCCTAGCCCTACCTACCTACCCTAGCCCTACCTACCTACCCTTCCTACCTACATTCCTAGTACCTACCTACCCTTCCTACCTACATTCCTAGTACCTACCTACCCTACCTCCCTAGTACCTACCTACGTGACGTGGGGTATCAGTTGCGCTAATTTATTTAAAAACGCTTTTATACATTTTTTTTTCCGTGAATGCGGTCGTCGGGATAAAAAGTCTGCTTTCTATTTGCAAGCCAATTCGATATTTAAATAAAACCTTTGATAAGTTGGCTCCTTGGTTGCCATGCTTTTGAGTATAAGATCGTTCCATTTTTAAATATAGTAAAGGTATCGACATCTGTTAGAATCATTTGGAGTTAACAGATAATTGTGACTGTCAAATAATAACAGACAAATAATTAGCAATAAATTAAAATTGCGACTATAATTTGAGATTTAAACTATCCTATCTCTCAAGTTGAACTGCACATGGTGTGCGAATTTTATTATAATCGGCTAAGTGGTTTAGGAGTCCATTGAGGACAAACATTGTGACACGAGATTTATATATATTAAGATTATATAGGTTACAATGAAAAAAAAAATTTAAATGGCGGAAGTTAGACCGGCCACTAAATTCAAACCCCTTTATTTACAATTTTTAATCTTTCTTATTTATCATTATTAACTGTCTACGATTATTAATTATCAAGAATTCGATACTGTGATCTAAAACAAAAATAATTTGTAATAAGACCTTTTAATAATTACTGGTAGGTAGGCTGAGAGACCATCGTGCATCGCCAGAATGTTTAAAAATAATTAACAGTGGCGTCGCGTCGAGATCGCAATGGTCTGTCGAGTCTCGAGAATATCCTGAGTTCTAGACGAAATTGGCAACACAAAAATCAGCCATTTTATTTTATGCAAATGGGTGGGAATTCGAAAAAAGTTAAAAAGAATGGTGAGTACTAGAATAATATAATTTTACTTATTAATTAGAATCCAAACGGGTTATCACAACAAGATAACTAGTCATTTAGAGTGTAAAGTGGGTCGTTTTAGGGGCGATTTGGTATTTTTTTCGCCATAGTTCATAAAGTTTTCTTTTCAGAAGTTTTGACAAGTTCAAGAATGTTTTCGTTTTGCAAATTATTTCTTTGCAACTTTGGTTTTCTATTGGAAAAGCGAAAGAAAGTGCTTAATTTCCAACTCGTATTCATCTAAGCATTTTCATGAATTAGAACGGATCATAGTGACTTCAACAAGATTTGAAGACAAGCGTGAGTATTCCATAATTTTCTAAATAATTAAAAATGTCATTCAAAAAGATATTATTTCACAAACTACACTAAATTTATTTTCGTTTAAACTGCATTCTACATAAAGGTGATCTTAAATGCTAATGAAAACTAGGTATGTAAATAAAACTGGGTGTGGTATTAGGTTTTTCCACTAGGATTTTTTCAGTAGCAGCTACGGAATCTGGATTAGTGCCCAGTTAATGGTAATATGCTCGCCCCTTATTACATGGGACTAAAATATAACTGGCGAAATCCGGGTGTAGGTACTTTAAGGTACACCTCTGCCTAGGTCTCTGTGTGATTTTGTTGCATTACCTAATCAGAGCCTTTTAATTAAGTAATTATAGTCTGAGATGATTAAAAAAAACCATTAGACTATAAAATGCTCTGACTAGGTGGAAGTGGCAATGGAATTTGTCCACAGTTAGCAAAGGTAACTGAAGCTTAAAATAAAGAAGTTTGTTTGAAGCAAAGAGATTAAAATTAAAATAGAGAGGCTCATGATATGCCTAGCCTTTTCTCGATTATGTTGGGGTCGGCTTCCAGTCTAACAAGATGCAGCTGAATATCAGTATTTAACATTGAGCGACTTACTATCTGTTACTGGAAACATCTGGATAAGGGACGCACAAAACCGGGAAGTGTGGCAGAAGAAAGAGGGGGCCTATACCTGGCAGTGGGTGATTCCGGGCTGATATGATGATGATGATGATCTGCCTACCTGTTCTCCATGGTGCAGTTACTGGGCAAAACAATAACCCTTCTTGGAAGGACTTGTCGCCAGGCTTCTGACTACCTGTAACGACTATTAAGATCTACAAATGACAGCTGGCACCAATGGCTTAATGTGCTTTCTGAGGCACGGAAGAAACTCCCTATGTTCGATGGTCACCCATTCACAGACCAACCTCAGCAAGCTTAACGTTGAAAATCAACCAGTATGGCTGTTTTTATTTAGCCACATGCTCTTAATGTAGAGATATGTATAACAGTATATTTAAAAATCTTTGACCAGGTTGAGGATAGGGTTATTCGGTTTTTCTATCAAGAATTTTTTTGTAGCCATTTGAGTCTGGATTTGTGCCCGGTTGATGACAATAGGCTCTCCCCTATGTGTAGGTCTAATCTTATAGGTGTGATATTATGTATGTTTCTGCATCGTTTGTCTAGGGGTTGCACTACTGAGAATGACGTCTTGGGATTGATACCAATGTCGGGCATTGGGGTTTATTATAATTGTTATATATATATATAGTCTCCATCTTACATAAATTCAGCAGAGTGATTAGTTTATGTGGGATAACATAAGAAAACCCAAATCCATAAGAGATACCCGGCAACTTTGCTTCTTTTTTTCATGTAAACAATTTTGGCATACTAAATTTTTAAGTCAAGTATGAGTAGTCCAAAAAAGATGAGTGTAATTGGTAATTTTTTGAATATCTTACGACTGTTTCATGCGTCGATCATGTCATTGTATCGAAAAAAAAAATCGGGTCAGCAGGTTGGGTCAAATATTATAAAATATTTTTTTCACACAATTGTATGGAAAATTATTTTACTAAACTTAAACCCCTTCTGCTGTCCCAATTTTTTTCTTCTGATACTAGCAAATGATCCTCACATGAAACAGAGCCGAATGGTGCTTAAAGAAACGGCCAATATTGCTTATTTTAATGGACAACTCTCACTTGACCGAAACAAGAATGTCAAAATTGATTTAATGAAAAAAGAGGATAAGATTCCAAAGAATAAAATCTCTACATCTCTTTGGATTCGGATTTTTTCGTCTTGCCCCACTTAAAAGAAACACCCTGGGTATAGGCAATACTTTTGCCCGCGGCTTCGTCCGCGCTTTGGTCTTTCCGACCATCACATGGGAACACACTATCGCGATAAAAAGAATCTTATGTCCTAACGCATGTGGCCTTTCCGTTTGCCTCATCCAAATCTGTTCAGCCGGTGTTGCGTGAAAAGGTTACAAACAGATTGAGTTGCTTTAAATTTAGCAGTTATAATATTATAGTGTGGATTTGGATAGTGCGGGAGTATGGCTTAGTGTATATCTTAAACATTGGAAGAGGAAACTTCTAGTATGTGCTGTTACGGCAGAAAAGTGAATCTGTTAATGCTTGATTTGCCAAAGGTACCTCTCAATACTACTTTTGTGCGAAGGCAATGAACCTCGTTTCTTTTGAACAAAATAGACAGGAAATTCATAATGTTTAAATTACACTTAAAACCGTGTTATAGCCTCAGGACCTACACATCATAGAAAAGTAAAACCTAACGAAATTTAGATCCGATGTTAAAAAACAGTTTAACCAACATTTTTGGTTTTGTCACCTTTTGCTAGAACATGAAGATTTTGCGGGCTGGATACTCGTGAACACGCCAAATATAGTTATCATGAGAACCATATTCTTTTCTAAATGTACACCTGCTTCTTTAAGTGTGTGTCTTTGATCTTTGTATATATTCGTCGATAATGCAGTTTTCAGAAGGAACTGCAGCGTTCTAAATTGGAATGGTAAGTATGTGATCTATTGGAATTATCCGAATACGGGGAATCAAAACATTTTGTCATTTTGTTATTCCTGATATACATAATTATTGGTTTTCTAATATTCTATACCCCAAGTGTGTAATGAGTAACCGTGTGCCATGCCCATAACATAACCTTGGCATATCAAGATTACTCATTAAGAGGACCGGAACACAAATTTTCAACTGAGGCTAAAACTGTAAAGAGTTACTTACCTGTGCGGCATCTACATTGTTTACTGAGAGATACTCCACACCATTAACTTCTGCATGTGATAAAATGTTTCCATTGATCTGCCGCACATTAGTCGCTACTGAAATTTCCCTTTTACACGACCATTCCCTAATTCCTATTCGTTTGCAAATCGGGATAGACGTTGTTTTTTAGATCTTCCGTCTTATGAATAATCATATTACACAATTAGCTGTTTAATGTTATCATACTGTTCTATTCAATAGTGTCTCGTTGGTAGAATGGGTTGCAAGCGCTACGCTGAGCATAAGGTCCCTGGTTTCTATTCCCGGAAAGTGTTATTGAGCCTGGCTTTGTGGCCGGTTAGAGGCAATAGGCTTAGCTGGCAAAATATGGGAGTGTTATATATATATACCTCTGCCTTACCCTTCGAGGCTTACAGGCATGGTGTTATGTAATCAAACCGTTACTATCTGGTGCCAAATTGCCTAGTAAGATCTGTAAGATCTTTGTTCATTTCCAGAAGAGCTGCCGCATATTGCTTTGATTGTATATAGTTGTTCTTCTAACTTCAAAATAAAATTAATTATTCAGTTCAAAATTTTCGATGTACCACTATTAATTTTAGATACTCTATAGCGCCGCTTTTGACCACGCAATACCAACATGTTAACATTCAATTAGTGACTTAAATTGACTTTTGACGGAGAGGATCAGTCACTTAAAAAGAGCTACTTAAAATTTTGGATAGTAATTTGATTTTTAAAAATCATCCCCTATTTAGCCCCATTTTTTTTGGATGGGGTATCATCAAATGACTCCTCCCGCTCTGGGCGGAGCGGAAGGGAGTGTCAGACTTGTACTGACTAAAACCCATCCATGTTCCTTCCTTGCCCTTTGTGTTCCAAGGCCGCGGTATCTCTTTCGAACAGTCCCGCAGCCCTGGCAGGCAACGGCCCTTGCGGGCCCCTCCCTGTTTGCTGAAATCTCTTTGAGGCGCGCGTGGAACGCGAAGGCGACGTCAACACGGCCTGTCGTAATAAGACGGACGGACGGCAAGCTAGCCCATTATTCACTTTCCATAGGTCCGCGTCTACGGTGGCTGGAAGCCACCACGTGACCTCTGACGCCCGGGGCGTCTCCCGCGGCGGCTGGGACGTTAACTCTTAATTATCCCATGTCCTACCATGTAGGATGCAATCTATTTCCTAGCCAAATTTGATTAAAATCCGCGCAGCTGTGAAAAGGAAACAGAAAGACAGACGGAACCTCTTTCGATATTTTCTTTAATAATATTATCGATTCACTTTAGCTTCTTAGGAAACAGTAAAAAGTGTAGAAAAGAGGTCTGCAAACCATATTAAATTAAAAGTAAAAAAGCATTGAAAAAATCAAATCCATCACAAAAAGTGAAGACAGGTATTAGTAACTTACAAACCGTAGTTTACAGGGTGGTCGTGGAACCGTTAACGGCCTGTTTACTTCGCTAACAGTTGGTTTAGAAACAAAAGAAAAGAAAGAAAGAAAAAACGTTTATTGGCACATGCTATAAGTACACACAATATAAAAAAATATGTAAAAAATAAAGATACAAAATGAACTGACTGAAACGGTAAGTAGTTGAAGAATGCTTATTTAATGCACCATAACTCATCCCCTAAGCACTTAGCGGGATAATATGTATCCTTTGTCCTTTCCCAGGAAGTTAACTATCTCCTTGCCAAATTTTATCGATATCCGTGCCGCCGCTTGAACTGAAAAACCCCGTATATCGGTGATCAGTGAAATTGCGAACTTAAAGAATCCCGTGTAGCGGTGATCAGTGTCATAGTGAAACTGAAACATCCCGTATAACGGTGATCAGAGTAATAGTGAAGCTGAAAGACCCGTATGGCGGTGATCAGTGTAGTAGTGAAACTAAAACATTCCGTATAGCGGTGATCAGTGTGATAGTGACACTGAAACAGCCGTGTAGCGGTGATCAGTGTAATAGTGAAACTGAAACATCCCGTGTAGCGGTGATCAGTGTAACGACTATGAAACTGAAACATCCCGTATAGCAGCAATCAGTGTAACTATCAAACTGAAAAATCTCGTATAGCGGTGATTAGTATAAGTAACTATCAAACTGAGATATCCCGTATAGCGGTGATCCGTGTAACTTTCACCCTGAAACACACCGTGTAATGGTGATCAGTGTAACTAAAAAACTGAAACATTCCGTATAGCGGAAATAATTTTATCTTACCATTCCTCACCTGAACGGCTACGGATTTCGATAAAAATTTTTGGCAAGGTGATAGATTACGCCCTAATTATTATCACGCTACTTTCATAGGGAGAGGAGCAATAGCGCATTATATATGCATTCTGCAACTGTTAAGACTTTCAGCCATGATGACATGAATAAGAACGGCTATTTTAGACCAGCTGTTCGCGAAGTGACAGCCGGTGGTTCCACGACACCCTGTAATCTACGGTTTGCAAGTTCCAGCCCTATCGAGACTTCCATTTTTTTGACGATTTTGATTTTTTTATGTTGTAAGTTTACTAAAAAATAAAAATAAAAGCAGTGACAGCCTAGTGACCGCTGGACTGCTAAGTCCAGTGGTAAGGTCTTGAGTTCGAAGCCAGGACACGCATCTCTGATTTTTCGGATTCATGTGCGTATTGTATAATTATCACTTGCTTCGGTGAAGGAAAACATCGTGAGGAAACCAGCATGCCTGAGAGATATTTCTCGACAGCATGTAAAGGCAAATTACAGGGCCATGGGCGGCATATAAACACTGACACCAGGTTAGGTACTAACCACACGATAAAGAAAGAAGACTAAAAATTTATACAATTGTTTATAAATACTTTTAATTGAATATGGTTTGTAATGTGTAGTATCGATAAATATTACTAAAGATAAAATCGAAAGCGTCCCATCTGCCTTACTGATTCCTTTTGACGCTTAAAGTGCTGCACGGATTTTGATAAAATTAGGCAAGGGAATAGATTGCATTGATGTCTCAAAAATAATCTTAAGAGATGATATAAATAAGGGAGAAAAGTTTCTATGGAAAATTTATAATTCCTAAGTAAGGGATATGATAATCCAGCTTTAAGCTCTTAGTAAGGAATAAATCATTACTTGATTCAGTGATTTTGTAAAATTATCACTCAAGGGGGTAAATAGGTCGGGCTGCGGGCTGTTCGAAAGAGATACCGCGGCCCTGGAACACAAAGGGCAAGGAAGGAACATGGATGGGTTTTAGTCAGTACAAGTCTGACACTCCCTTCCGCTCTGCCCAGAGCGGGAGAAGTCATTTGATGATTTCCCATCCTAAAATAAAAAAATAGGATATGGATTCAGCACTGCTCAATGACCTTAATGATCATGATTTACGATAGACGAATAAATAATAAAAAATGTCAAAAGCGGCGCTATCTTTATATATATAATTCTACTGTGCGTGTGTATGTCACTGAACTCCTCCTAAACGGCTGGACCGATTTGAATGATTTTTTTTGTATGCCTTTGGGTGGCACCCTGGATGGTTTAGATTCACAAATCAGCCCGACAGATGGCGCTGCTGTCGTTATCTAGGTTTGACGCAGACGAAGTTGCGAGGGACAGCTAGTTTTATTATATAAAAATTACGTGTCACGTTGTTTGTCCGCGATGGACACCTAAACTACTACTTACTAGATTTTAATCAAATTTGCACACCATGTGTAGTTTGATCTAACTTGAAAGATAGGATAGCTTACATTGAGATGTAAGCTATTTATAGTCGCAATATGATTTAATTGCATTATGTGACGCAGACGAAGTTGCGCGGGTCAGCTAGTAGAGTATAAAATGAATGGCAATAAATTGATAATATTAAACTGAATAATTATAATTATTTTGAAGTTAGAAGAACACAATCGGACACACACAATCGGAGCAATATGCGGCAGCTCTTCTGGAAATGTTCGATGATTACTATGGCAAGTTCGCACTAGATGGTAACGGTTTAATTACATAACACCATGCCTGTAAGCCTCGAAAGGTAAGGCAGAGGTGTACCCTATAACACTCCTATATTTTGCCAGCTAACCCTATTGCCTCTAACCGGGCACAAAGCCAGGCTCTATAACACTTTCCCCGAGACGGAAATAGGCCCCAGGGAACTTCTGTTCAGCAGTAGCGCTTGCAACCCATTGTACCAACAAGACACCATTGAATAGAATAACATGTTAACATGAAGCAGCGAATTGTGTAATATAATTAGACGGAAGATCTAAAAAACAACGTCCATCCCGATTTGCAAACGAATAGGAATTGGGGAATGGTTGTGTGAAAGGGAAATTTCAGTAGCGACTAATGTGCGGCAGATCAATGGAAACATTTTATCACATGCAGAAGTTAATGGTGTGGAGTATCTCTCGGTAAACAGTGTCATAGATACCGCATTGGTAGGTCTTTACAGTTTTAGCCTCAGTCATCTTGATATGCCAAGGTTATGTTATGGTCATGGCACACGGTTACACATTACACACTTGTGATATGGAATATTGTAAAGGCAAAAATTATGTAAGTCAGGAATAACAAAATGCGAAAATGTTTTGATTCCCCGTATTCGGATAATTCCGATAGATCACATACCATTCCAATTTAGAACACTGCAGTTCCTTCTGAAAACTTCATTATCGACGACTATAAACAAAGATCAAAGACACACACTTGAAGTAGCAGGTGTACATTTAGAAAAGAAGTACCATCTGAAAGCGTTGAGGAGGAGTTTTTCGATGCCCTTTTATAGTTTGTTTATTTATTTTAGTTTATGAGTTTTTAATTATAAATGTATATAGTTAGTTTAACCTAATAAAGAATACTTATCATTGAAAAGAATATGATTCTCATGATAACTATATTTGGTATGTTCACGAGTGTGCAGCCCACAAAATCTCCATGTTCTAGCAAAAGATGAGAAAACCAACTGTTTTGTAACATCAGTTATTCATATCATTCGTTTTGCTTTTAACATTTCTGTATGACGTGTAGGTCCTGAGGCTAAAACATGATTTAAGATGAAATTTAAACATTATGAATTTCCTGTCTATTTTGTTTAAAAGAAACGAGGTTCATTGCCTTCGCACAAAAGTAGTATTAACAGGTACCTTTGGCAAATCAAGCATTAACAATTTAAACTTTTCTGCCGTAACAGCACATCCCAGGAGTTTCCTTTTCCAACGTTTAAGATATACACTAAGCCATACTCCCGCACTATCCAAATCCACACTATAATATAATAAATGCTAAATTTAAAGCAATTCAGTCTGTTTGTTACCTTTGCGCGCACAACCGGCTGAATAGATTTGAATGAGGCAAACGGATAGGCCACATACGAGTAGGTTAGAACTCTAGGGCGTAGCATACTTTTATCACGATAGTACTGTTCCCGTGGGATCATTTCTGATCAAAGCGAAGCTACGGGCAAATGATAGTCGGCTTTAAATAATCGCTGCTTACTGTTGGGGATTAATATTGCGTTATATCCTAATTATTCAACAGCTAACAGTTAGATTGTAATTAGACGAGAAAACATTTTACAACAGCTGAGTACATAACGAAAGAGAGAATTTTTTTTTTTTTCAACAAGTAACGGAGGAGATGGCACGACGTCTTGGATGGCTTTCTCGGTAATTGGCAAGAAGAGGCGCATCATCGGGAAAAGTGGAAGGAATGGGGGAGGCCTTTGCCCAGGAGTGGGACAGTTCAGGCTAAATAAAAAAAAAAACAAGGAACACATTTTAAAATAAAATACTAGTTAGAATCTATTCAGTCACGGCGACATCAGCAGTATTTTGAAGTTTATACATACTTACATATTTCGAAAATTGTCTCATACAGCATTGTTAGTGTTTTTAACAGTAGATTAATACAGGTTTTGCATAGCTGCTATTTAAATAATGGCGGACATTTAGGCAAGTTGAGGCCATAATTTTCTTTAGACTATCACACTTAATGCCCGGTTTCTGCAAAGCGGACACAGGACTGTTTAGCGCTTTTAAGAATTCGCAAAAGAACGGAACCCGAACCCGTAACCAAGTTTAGCAGTCTGTCTGTCGGTTTAACAGCAGTATGCCACTCAGAATATGCACACAACACAACCACACAAATCGTTTTGGTGTTAAGTAAGACGTGACCCTTAGTGCGTGCGTGAGTCCAACTCGCACTTGTTTGGTTTTTGAAGAAAATATTTGTCCCATACCTAAATTGTTTTACCCTATCGCTCTATAAATTAACTGAATGCTCGTATTTGCACCTAATATCACTTTTACATTGCACGTACACGGGCAACTCAATTGCGCAAATGTGCTTAAATGAACTACGGCAAGTTGCCAGTGTAAGTGCAAGATTTTCAGGAGCCGCGCGGTCATACACAAATCCCATCTTCAGATTCAAAGGGAATCTATACTTTGAATAACTTGGTAATTGGAGTGACGATGGTATGACACTACTTTTTTATTTACTTTTCTAGAAACTTACTTTAAGGATATGGATTTAGGGCTGCTGGACTGATCGAAAGAGATACCGCGGCCCTGGAACACAAATGGCAAGGAAGGAACATGGATGAGTTTTAGTGCGTACAAGTCTGACACTATTCCGCTCCGCCCAGAGCGGGAGGTGTCATTTGATGATTTCCCATCCTCAAATATAAAAATAACATATGGATTTAGCACAGGTCATTGACCTTAATGATCATGATATACGATAGACGAATAAATAATAAACATTTTCGAACTTACCTAACTCAAAGTACTTACTAACTTGCCACTTCTAACTTACTTAAACTGTGTAAGGTGCCAACTACTACGGGACCTTACGGGAAGAGAGCGTGCCCCTAGGCTTGTGCTCGCGCTTGTAGACTATAATTTTCCCTGCGATGATAGCTCCATTAAGATTGGCCGCCATAGCTGGAAAGTGTCAGGATTAGTTAGTACTAGCTTTTGCCCGCAGCTTCGCTTACGTTAATTTAGAATTTGACAATTAAACTCTCTTAACACACTGCTAAAGTTTCTATAATAATTTCAATTATGATCCGAAAGATACGTGGCGCCATCTACTATCATAAGAACGTTATTTTTGTTTTCCTCCGGAACAGTACTTTTTTTCGGGATGAAAGGTATATGTCTGCAGGCCCTATGTCCGTTTCTGGACTCCTGAAAACGTATTTACAAAATTTCAGGATAATTGGTTCAGTGGTTTAGCCATGAAAAGGTAAAAAAAAAAACAAACAAACTTACTTTCGCATTTATAATATTAGTAAGGATAAGGAAGTAAGGATTGTGGGATTTATCAAACTTTAAATCAATCTTACCGAAACGTCATTTCCTATGAGCACAAGTGTGTCCGCGTAAATATTGATGTAGTAAATGAGATCATCGTGGCTATACCGCCGGCTAGTCACCAACAGGTTTCTCACAAACTGCTTGTTGTAATATGTCACCCTTGGACGCTCGGTTGCTATGTAAGTGACCTGCAATAGTAGAACAACTTCCAAACTCCCGGCTACTACTGAGGATTTTCTAATGGAAAAACCCAATGGCACTTTTTGCCCTACCCAGGAATCGAATCCAGGATCCCGCGCTTACCAGGGGCGCTTTCCACCACGAGACCAACGGGGCAGTCACAGCGCTAAAAAGATGAAAGATAACATCGCGGGTAAACCGGCGGCATGTCGTAGCTCAAGCAACATGTATAAAAAGGTGGCATTTTACGCGCTAGTTTTTTACGCTGCTATTGTCACCAGCGGCAAATCTGATGCGTCGCAGCCTAAGCGACAAAACATAAAAGGGGAAAAACCGAATAAAGGTGCTCAACCTGCCCTGACTGCGGTCCGTAACTCCTTGCCAAGAACCTGCAGCCAAGATGATGAGGAGGGCTTCACGAAAGTAGAAAGGAAGAAGAGGAAGCCCTGTTCTCGTAACCTGTACGGTACCGCACCGAGTGGGCCCAACATGCTGCTGCGCCCTGCTGTGCCTACGACGCAGCTGTACTTTTCACGTCTGCATCACTCCACTACAACTGAGGATGTCGTGCAGTATATAAAAGTGAAGACTAACTGGACTCTGAGGGTTGAAAGGTTGGAATCGCGCCACAACATCAACTTTAAGTCATTCGTGGTACGAGGTCCAACCCATCATCTACAGGCCTGCCTGAATGAGGACTTTTGGCCAAAAGGCGTCGTATATAGACGTTTCCAAGGAGGTTTTCAACATGTATTAGTTTATAATAGTATAAGATTACTAGCTGTGCCCGCGAACTTCGTACCGCCTAATTTTTTTTTTTTATTATTAAAAATAGATGTTGGCCGATTCTCAGACCTACTCAATATGCTCACAAAATTTCATGAGAATCGGTCAAGCCGTTTCGGAAGAGTATGGGAACAAACATTGTGACACGAGAATTTTATATATAAGATTAGGTGTCCCGCGCAACTTCGTCTGCGTCAAACCTAGATAACGACTGCAGCGCCATCTGTCGGGCTAATTTGTGAATCTAAACCATCCATATAAAAAAATTCATTCAAATCGGTCCAGCCGTTTAGGAGGAGTTCAGTGACATACACACGCACAGTAGAATTATATATAAAAAGATTAATTTGTGTCTTAGATGCCTGATACTAAAATGATTATTTCCTTTATTTATCTATATACGTATTACTTTACATTTTTATTTGTATATAAAACTACATAAAAAAAAAACATTTAAAAATATAAAAAATAGTAGCCCACCCGCATTGGGAATAGTGTCCGAGCTACCGGTGGTCAGGGCTGTTGAGAGAGGAACTTCCTGACAATACGCGCCGTGTCCAGAAGTACTGCTTTCTGAATCAAGCCCTTGATCCAGCTGCCAAGCGAGAGCCTCTTTAGATGTTGGTCGAGGCTACTGGCTATTAAGCCATTGGTTGACACGACTATCGGCACAATGACTGCTGTACTCACATCCTACATGTCGACAACCTCGCGAGCTAGATCTAGATACTTGAAGTGCTTATCTTCTCCTGCTTTCACGAGGTTCTCGTCATGCGGGACTGTTATATCAACAATCATTGCGCGGCGTTCCAATCAATCTATCACCACAATGTCAGGCTTATTGGCAACAATAGTCCTGTCAGTGGTGATAGATCGATCCCAATACAACGTGATATTACCATTATGGAGAACTGGGTCGGGCGCATACTTATAGTATGGCACTTCTGATTCCACAAGGCTGTACTTCAAAGCAAGTTGCTGGTGGATAATCCTGGCAACGAGGTTGTGTCTATGCAAGTATTCTCCGTTAGCTAGACTAGAACATCCAGAAATAATGTGTCGGATCGATTCTCCCGGACGGTGGCATGCCCGACATGTCAACCGTGCCATCCTTCACAATGTATTTCCGATAGTTATTCGTCATCATAACTTCGTCCATTATTGCACAGACAAAACCTTCGGTTTCCCCGAAGAGGTCACCGAAGCGCAGCCAAGATACGGACGCTAAGAAGTCTACATCGGGCCCATGTAGGGCTTGGTAAAAACGTCCGTGAAGCTCCTTGCCCTGCCATACCTCCTTGCGGTCATTAGTGTCTAATACTCGGTTTGCGCCAGCTCTCGTTAGCCAGGGAGAGCGGGGTGAGGCCCTTGTCCACTGAGACCACTTCTCGGTGCATACCCACGTCGGCTTCTAGGAAGTATTCCCTGAGACTGCATATCTCACGGTTGTGCAGGGTCTTAGCATTTAAGAAGCTATTATTTTAAGATCGAAATATTACAGTGATGCAATAGATACCCGAGGAAAACAAAAGCCATTTGCAGCCAGCATTGACTCATAACGAGATATTGTTGATGTTCATCGAAAAAAAAAGCAGGTAAGTACTCACATTTTCTGTAAAATACGTTTCCAGTTGACAAAAAAGATAAAATAACAAACAAAATAGATAAAAATTCAAATTCATATTAACCGCCGACTTCCGTAGAAGACCAATATAAAAATGGTATAATGTTTTGGAAAATGTAGGTAAACGCTGCAATTAACTATTCATTAACTATACTGAAATGTAAAAATTTATCAGATTTGTTTTTTTTTTCGTAGGGGTTGAAGGTACCTTTTTTCAGGTTTTTGCTCATATTTCGAATATCTGTAGGAATAGCATTATGATTCCTTCTGACAAAAGGTTCTACATAAAATTATTATTTATTATTGCTCTACGATCAACACTTTAGGAGAGTGTGTAAGTTTTGACAAAGAGATAAAAATAGACGATTTAAGAAAATGGCGTCGTTTTTTCGTCATTGTTCATCATCATTTACATTTTTTTAGAATAAGCAGGCTTAGTCATCGCGTCGTCGTTTTTCCGTATGTCCGTCCGTCGGTCTGTCTATCCGTGTCATCATTATCATCATCATTTCAGCCGAAAGACGTCCACTGCTAAACATTGGCCTCCCCCAAGTATCGCCACATTGACCGGTCCCGTGCGACTCGCATCCAGCGGATCCCCGTATCCTTCACCAGGTCATTGGTCCACATAGTGGGAGGCCTTCCAACGCAACGTCTTCCGGTTCGCGGTCTGTCCGTGAATCGCCACCGATTTTCTCTGAAACGGGTGGACCTAGCAAGTTGAAATTTATACCAGATACTGAGGTCTATAGTCCCTATTATTAGGAGTATAAAAATCAAGGTCCTGGGTCAACACGATAAAAAGATACGGGCAAATTTAGAGTTTCGCGAAAACTTGTAAGACTTGTATTTACGAGTACCTTAATTTTCAACCAGTTTATTTTTCGGAATTTTTACTTTACTTGTGCTGTAAGACCTTGCTTTTAACCAAAATTGACAATTCTAGGTCAACCGGAAGTAGCCTATAGGTTTTGGGTCGAAAACCTATATGGTAGGTCCCGTTGACCTAGAATCACGAAATTTGGCAAGAAGCAATGTCTTACAGCACATTTAAAGGAAAAAGTCTGAACACCGCAAATATGTAGTTGAATAACAAAATACCTACAAGTAAATACGGGACCCTCGGTGCGCGAGTTCAACTCGCACTTGGCCGGTTTTTTTTTTAACCCTTTTAACTTTGGTTTGGATTATAACAGATAAACACAATTCTCGGGTATGATGTCAATGGTAGACTTATTATATAACATATAAAGTTTCAATTGCATAGCTCTATACTTCAGAATTTATTGATATCGAAAAATAAACAAAAATATCGAAAAACAGCACAGGATACGATGAAATTAGTACCAACGTAATACAATCAGTATGTAGCGTAATAGCAAAACTACTCTGCCACATTACTAACTTATGTCTTAGCACAAGTTAGTAATGTGGCAGAGTGGTTTTTTGGTATTTTTCCCAAAGGCCTCAAAACCACCATCATAAAGCCACTTCATAAAAAGGATTGTAAAGAACAAATGCAAAATTATAGACACATTGCCTTGATACCAGTTTTCTCGAAGGTGATTTATGAAATATTAAGCTCATATTTGACCAAATTTATTTCAGGATTCCGTAAGAATAGAAGCATCAATATGGCAATATATAATCTTATCAATCATATAATTACAAATGTTGACAGTAAAACGCCAGTATGTGCCCTGTTTTTGTGACATGACAAAAGCGTTTGACTATGTAGATCATAAGACACTAAATGAAAAACTAAACGCTTACGGTGTAAGGGGAAATGCTTTAGAACTGTTAAAATCCTATTTAAGTCAATTTAAATACGAAACGGGAAATAAAATACTCATCAAACTGTAGGAAACTTTACTATGGGCACAGGGCAGTGTGCTTGGGACACCATTATTTCTTATATATATTAATGACCTGCCACAACAAATAAAACATCCAATGATCCTCTTCGCTGATGACAGTACAGCAATAATTAAATGTTCCAATAAATAATCAAACTTATGAAGAAGATGTAAATAACACCCTTAAAAAAATAATTGATTGGCTTGACGGAAATAACTTGGTTATTAATATACAAAAAACCAAGTTATTGCATTTCTACCAAAGGCTAAAAGCCAAACATTTAAATGTTTCATATAACGGACAAGTGTAGAAGAGGTAAAGGTAGCAAGATTTCTTGGCATTCTAGTAGACAGCCAACTAACGTGGAACATGCAGGCAGACGACATATGTGCGCGGCTAAGTAAATCTGCATATGCTCTTTTCATCCTGGCAAAGAATGTTAATCTACAAACAGTACTTATAGCTTACCATGGCATTGTTTCCTCAGTATTAAGATTTGGCATAATATTTTGGGGCAACTGTGCTGAAAGAGGAACTATATTTCGAACTCAAAAAAGATGTATACGGTGTATGGTAGGCCTAAAAACTACTGATAGCTGTGAGCCTGTTTTCAAGTCATTAAAAATCTTGACTTTCCCATGCCTATATATACTTGAAGTAGCAGTGTTTGTCAAATGTAACTTGAACTTGTTTCCTGCGATAGTACATACTAGAAAACGAACCACTCAACTTAGATCGCAATACAAAACCATGTTGTGTACAGCTAAATACAAAACAGCACTAGCAGGTAAAAGTATTCTAGGTATGGGTCCGGTTATATACAATAAAATTCCTGATAGCATTAAGAATGACAATTTGCACAGCTTTAAAAGAAAATTAAAGAATTTTTTATTAGAAAAATGCTATTATTCAATCACTGAATTTTTGGATGACATACAATTTTTGACATTTCATAAGTAACAATTATTGATCTTCCTTCTTGACATTTAATTTTAATTTATGAATCATTCAATTTCTTTGACATTGTTTTAATGCTGACAATTTTCATTTTATTATAATATAACTGCTGACATTTTTTATTTTCATTATTTTATTTTATCGACATTGTTCAGTGTGATTGAATTTTTTTTAATGCGATAGATGAACTAATTTATTTACTTGTTTATTTGTGGTTCTTAAATCTACATTAATTTCTTGTTTTAAATTGCATGTATTACCTTTGTACGCCCTAGAGGCAAAACTACATAGCGCCCTCAATGTATTACCCAATAAGAACTTATGATGTACCTATGTTTTACAATAAATAAATGAATCTGAATCTGAAAAAACCCCGATTTCGTCACTCACTCACTCACTGATGATCATCAAAATTCATAGGGTACTTCCTGAAGTCCTAGAAACCTGAAATTTGGTATGTTAGTTTTGGGTAGGTATTTGATTTGGTTTGTAAGTTTTGGGTAGGTATTTGATTTGGTTTGTAAGTTTTGGGTAGGTATTTGATTTGGTTTGTTTGGTTTGGGTTTGGTTGTTTGGGCTGTTTGGTTTGTTGGTAAGTTATGGTGTAGTTTGTATGTGGGTTTGGTTTGGTTGTAGGGTGGTGTAAAAAATATGGCTTGGCCGTTTCGTTACTACAAAAACTTTTGTATAACGCAGAAGTAATGAACGGTGAATAAAATTTTCACCTTACGCCCATGTGACGGTAGCGAAATTACCAAGCCACATATTATTTTGAGTAAGGTGTAGAGTTTGTGAAGTTAGGGCCTGTAGAGTTACAGCGGGTAGAGTTAGAAGCTTGGTTCTACATGACATACATAGTTTTAGCGGCTGCGACACAACCTCAGCAATCTTGCTCTTAGCAGCCATCGATACCAAGTCCAAAGCTGATCTCTCCTCTTTTCCCCCCACTAAAGGGTCAGCAAAATGTCACGCATTACGAGTATTCCACCAAGTACAAGAGTGGCTGGGTAACGAAATGCCTCCTGAAATGTGGGGTTGGAAGCGAGGAGATGATGGAACCCTCGAGCCAATTAACTGATTCTGGAGAATCAGTGGTGGTAATTGACAAAAAGTCAATCAATTCAATCAATTTCTTGTCGCTACAAAGTGGTTGCACTGGCAAATGCAGATGTCGAAAAGCCGGTATTCCTTGCAGCCTAGTATGTTTCGGCTGCTTGGGTTCATGTACAAATGGTGTACCTGTAAATGTCATAGAAGGAGAAGACGAAGATGTCGATGTAGAAGACGATGAGTGACATAATGAAGGCGAACTGATTTGCTTTTTTTGTTTTAATAAAATTTAACGACCTACACACATCAAAAAAAGTTTGCGAGCGCTTTGAAAAAATCGAAATCTTTTTTGTTACGGTAGATTATACTATGATTTCTTCGTCTTTTTAGATTCTTTATTTAAAATATACAGTGTGAGTCTTTATAATAATGTGCACATATCTAAATGAAGGAAGAGTCTATGGTTGATTTTATTGAGAAACTTGAAAAAATATTTAAAAAAAAACAAAAAAAAAGAAATGGAATTTTTAAAAATGTTGTCGCCAGTATGACCCCATTGTAAACATAACAGTGTAACTTTTAAACTAAATGATCTAGAGGGTTGTAACAAACTCCGTAATGATTGGAAATAATTAGTGGTGATTTTTGAAGAAGACAACATTTGGCAAAACTGTCTCTTCGATGACGAATCGCGAATTAGTACTCATCCAGATAACCAACGTGTCCGTGTCTGGAGCAGACCAGGAGACCGTGAAAGGCAAAGAACTGCCACTGGAACAGTTCAGCAAGGCGGGAAATTGGTGTCCTTTTGGGGTGGTATTATAATTTGAGCTAGAACACCTTTCATCCCGTATCGAGGTTTCATGACAGCAGACATGTATAGAGCAGTTGCTATTGATGGAATTGTCAGACCATTCTGAGTAAACCATGGGCACCAATTTGTACTGGTCGATGATAATGCGCCCGCCCATCGAGCTCAACGAGTCAATGCTGCTCCGAGAATACGACATCACAAGGTTAGACTGGCCAGCCGGATCGGGTGACATAAACCCAATAGAGCACGCGTGGGATGCTCTTAAGCGAGCTGTTTGGAACCGTCTGCCACGTCCCCAGACAGTGCCAGAACTCAGGAAAGCCGCTACTCTACTATCAGCACACCCCCCACCCATGAGGAATTTTTGTATGTTCATCTGGATACCGCAAGGTATAACTGTACCAATTTACGAAAGTTCACATTTCTCCTGATATTATTAATTTTCTTAGACTAATATATACGAGTATATATATATATAGTACTAGCTTATGCCCGCGGCGTCGCCCGCGTGGAGAGCGATAATTGTCCCACGGGAACATACTATTGGGATAAAAAGTATCCCATGTAGTATCTATCCAGGTTATAAACTATCTGTGTTCCAAATTCCAAAACTTTTCCCCCTGAAATTTTGATTTAAGACTGTTTACAGAACTAAAAAACCCTTAACAAAACTAAGATCAGAATCTCTAGTAATCGTTATAAGCTATTATATTTTCTTATTTAGAAGTCTTATTTGGATCACGATGTCTTCGGGCCCGGGGTTACGGGCCGTTAATATAGAGAAGTTGAGTTAATGTCCCGTGTTAATTTATCCGTGTTGTTGGCTAGTGTGTGATTTTGTTAGGTGTGCTGTTAGGACATCGCTACAGCAGCTTGATTATAGCAAGGCTCTACTCCTTTTAATTATGTGTTTCTACTCTTTTTGTATTTAGCCTCTACGGGACAAAGGCTTCCCTCCATTCCTTTCACTTCTCTCGATGTTGTACTTCTTCACGAGAAAACCATTAAAGTCGTGTGATCTTTTTAGGCTTAAATTTGTATCATTTAGATACAGAGAGAAATTAAGACATATTATCGATGTGGTTATTTTATGGGTCAATTTCGATGAAAGTTCAGGTACTGTATCTGTATTTTTTTTACCTTTTCATTGTATTTCAAATTGATTTTCTGGTATTAAACTATTATATATTAAAATAAAATTCGGATCGGAAAAAATGTCTTAAATTCTCAATTTGACACTCGTGCCACAGATTTGACAGATTGTTTTTTTTAGAATAAAATCGGATTCAGTTTTGCACTAAGGAGTATTGATATCAACTCAAATCACCTACAAAATAACTTTTTATCCCTTTTTAACCCCGTTAGACGATGAGTTTCAATAAAATACGAAACACGTCTTCCATCAATTCTGTTAAAGAATGTTTATGCAAAATTTCTAGTAGATTATACCAAGGAATCCTTTCTTATCGGATGCCTACGTCATACAAAAAACACACTCTCCAAGTTTCAGGTCTCTACGATCAGCGGTTTGGGCTGTGCGTTGATCCGTCAGTCATTCAGGACAAAGCATTTTATATATATTGATAAAACAAAGTCGCTTCCCGCTGTCTGTCCCTATGTATGCTTAGATCTTTAAAACTACGCAACGGATTTTGATGCGGGTTTTTTTAATAGATAGAGTGAGGATCAAGAGGAAGGTTTATATCTACATTGCACCTATGCGAAGTCGGGGCGGGTCGCTAGTGTATAAGAAGCACGTCTAAGACCCCGTTCACGGCCTCGGGAGAAGTGACTTGAATTTTGAATCCATACCTCTGCCGCTGGCCGCTGTCGCATCTTCATTGCACAGCAGTGCAGCATTGTGAAATAAGACTTATATTACATGTGACTAGCGAGTTTTAGTTTAATAAATAATCCATAATAATTTAGAACATTTTCGAAAAATACCGTTACAGCTAAAATTAGACCGATTTTAAATTTTCCATAAAAACAAAATTCCTATTATATTTTTTTTTAAGATATTTCGAAAATATTTTTCATCAACTTTTAGACCTATGTATCCTGCTTATGCGTATGAAGTTTCATTAAAATCGGTTCAGTCATTTCGTAAAATAAGGACTTGAAAGTTTCTATGAAATGCCGCAAGTCGTCAACCCTCCTAAGATTAGGATAAGCCCTACTAATCATAATAGAAACTCTAAATGGATCTCACATTTACAAAAAATCAAAATTAGCTGATGATGGCTAAGTAACACACGGGTGCGCTTAGCTTCGCTTTGTATGAAAGTGAAGGGGGGTCGTTCACCGAAAAAATGCTTGCAAACAAATGAATCGCGGAGCTAACATGGCACTGTCCCTCTACATCCTGCGTAACAGTGGACGGTCAGCTTTATTCTGGCTCGTTTCCGTAATCAAAAAACACAATGAATTTGGGAAACTATTATAATTATGTTTGTCTATTTATAAAATTGATTACGATTATCTAAAGGGCAGCTATTTATTTAGTTCGATGAACATACACATATATTATTTATTTATTTATTTATTTATTTAACACTTCAAGCACAAAGTACAGAGGCGGACTTAATGCCATAGGCATTTTCTACCAGTCAACCTTTTATTATTTTATTTTTGTTTTATTATTTTATTTTTGTTATTTCTGCTCTGTAAACCAGAAACAATTTCAGAGGGTGTCACTAAGCATTTACTGTTTAACTTTTTCAGACAAACAGTACATTTACTTTTGTCTGAAACAGTCCGTAACAAAAGTTAGCTATTATTTATAATTTTCAGATCGTCTAAGTCATCGGCCTAGCCTTGTCCCAACTATGTTGGGGTTTGTTCCAGTCTAACCGGATGTAGTTTAATTTTACATGGACCACCATTGACCAGTAGTTTACATGGAGCGACTTCCTGTGTGGCTACCACAACCCTGTTACTGGGTGATACTATAGATCCCTTGGTAAGACTGCTTGTCAGAATTTTGGGTTTCTGGTCTCCCTTAGCATTTGCACTTTTACACTATTAGTTTAATTAAAGAAAAGCAGTGTTTCTAAGTACACGAGGTGAATGGGACACCGACGTGAAAACGTTTGCCACGTACGCACGACGGCTGATCAAGATATACAAAACCAGTTTATTACATCCTAAATGTTGTTTATATATCTCTCATTGTACAAAAAATATATACAAAGCGAGGTCACGTTATTCTAGAAATGTAAAGCTTGATGTGCCGCCGTGTGTACAGTCAGCGTCACGATGTGGGTACCCCCTTGAAAGCACCTACGTTCGAACCCGCGATGGCACAGAGCAAGTTTTGTATTAATGTAATATTTTTTTATAGGTATTTTATATAAATTTGTCCCTTTTTTGTAAACATTTACTTTTAATCATTCTATTCTAAATAGCTTTAATTGAATCATTTACAGAAACCAACAAATAAATAACTTATGTTTTAAGACAAACAATAATATACAAGAGTATTTCAAAGCCTCTAGTAACAGTCAAGTTGGTCTAGAGGTTGAGGATGTGACATGTCATCATGATAGTTCAGGTTCGATCCTGGTAGTCTAATATTTAGGATTTTTGTGTCAAATTTATTTTTTCTCTAAGTTATAAATACAACTTTTCCTCTTTATTTATTGTTTTATCTAGAAGGTTTATATAAATGAAAGAAATATAATTTATTTTTGTTACATTTATTCACAAGCCTGGAAAACCCCTGGAGGAAGCCACATCATACAGACCCATAAGCCTGTTGCCTGTACTGTCTTTGAGAGGATCCTCTTGAGTAGAATATTACCCATACTCAATGAAAATCAAATCGTACCTAAGCATCAATTCGGTCGGCACTTGTTCTATGGTAGAGTGCTGTTGTCTAAACAACAGCACTCTACCATAGAACAAGTGCATAGGGTGTGTGAAAAAATTCGATCATCCTTTGAAAACAAAGAATACTGCTCTGCCGTGTTTTTAGACATTCAGGCTGCATTCGATAAGGTGTGGCACAAAGGCCTACTATATAAAATAAAGGCATTTCTACCCAATAGTATCTACCTACTGATGAAGTCATACCTGGCAGATCGAATCTTCCGGGTGAGAGAAGACGGAGAGCTGTCCAATATCCATGATATAATGACGGGAGTTCCACAGGGATCTGTCTTGGGACCCGTCTTGTACACCATCTACACTGCTGACCTCCCCGAAGCACAAGGGGTTACTGCGGCTACATTTGCCGACGACACTGCACTACTTGCAAGCAGCAGGGACCCATCTGACGCCTCCGCTATTTTGCAGAATAACCTTGACAAGGTGACTGAATGGCTCCAGAAATGGCGAATAAAGGCCAGTGCCACAAATCCGTGCACATAACATGGAAAGCTGCGCACGGGTAATGTCTATAGCGTAATGTTAATAGCGGAGGGGATGACCCTCACTTAGTATTATTTGCTGTAGTCGGCTCCTCATTTGAGTCCATATTCCTACCACGCATCAATTCCCAAGTTTTTATGACTTCTTGTTGTAAATTACCCTTGGTCTTCAATTCACTTGAGTCCCAATTTAAAACCATTTGACCCCACATATTTTCAATTGGATTAAGATCCGGACTTTTAGCTGGCCGGGCGATAACAGTTATATCAGCCTGTAAACTTAGCTACTCCTTCACCATCCGGGATCGATGCACAGCACAGTTATCATGGACGAAATATATTTGTCCTTCTGGGTAAGCAACACGCACTGTAGGCAACATAACCTCTTGCAATATTTCAAGATATGCCTGGGCATTCATGCGCCCGTCTACTTCTATGAATTCGCCCGGGCCCATAGATGACATCCATCCCCAGTAACCTGAAAACAAGTATTTTTTTAGTAACATAATAATAGTTTATTATAATGTTTAGGATATTGTGGTGATAAACATTGCTAAGTAATATTTTAAATTAATTTCTCATAACAATGTCAATAAAATTAAATCTGTCATAAAATAGAAATCAATAATTTCATTAAGAAAGAAAGAAAAAGTATTTATTGATTTCACAACAGGACACAAAAGCCGTTAATAAAGCCGTTTATTTACCTAATGTTATTCTACCACTGGACCTGTTCGGTAATATGTTTTGTGGATTGTAGCGTTCATTAGGTTTCGAGTGACAAAGTTTACAAACTATTCAATTTATTCTATTATTATATTATATTTTATTTACCGCTATGCCCAGCTGTCTGGCAATCCCTTTAATGCTTGCATTTTATTCTCAAAAAAATATCTATCATTTAAAATTTTTCTTAACACAAACACGTATAGTATGCGAAAGGCGAAACAAAACTAGACTCATCAGACGGTAACTTCATTAAAAATTAGGAACATGTATGCAAAACTACCCTCAATTAAGAAACTATGCATTCTTTGCGAGTTCAAACAACATATCCATTAGACAGAGACAGCATTATAACGTCAACTATATTGTTAATTCATTGTAAGATTAACCACCTAAATGGCTTAGTGGGTAAGAGTTCGCGGTAATGAAAGAATGATCAATGGTTCGATAGTTCGAATCTCGTCCGGGCATATGAATTCTTTTTGTGTTATTCTTAAGGATGTATAATGTTTGAATAGCAAAGTTGTAGCAAAGTTAATTTTAATACAACTGGGGTACCCAATTGATGCAGCCCACTGTACATTCAGACAATCAATTATCGGGCATGGATGATTTGTTTATGGTTCCAAATTATTATTATTTTTTGCTAGATTTGAACTGTTTTTCATTTTGGCTCGGAGTTTGAGCTGCATCTGTTATTTAGATAAATACAGTGCTGTTTTTAGTTTGATCATATCTAGTGTGTATTACGAATTTCATAATGGACAAAAACATCGAACAAAGAGTTTCTTTAATTTTGCATCACTAATGGAATTTCGTGTTCGGAGTACCTGAAAATGTTACAGAAGGCGGTGAATCGACTTTATCAAAAACACGTGCTTATGAGTGGTACAAAGCGTTCAAAAGCGGTCGAGATGTGATGGAAGATTTGTCTCTCTCTGGTAGGCTATCTACGTCTTCAACTGAAGTTAACATCGCAAAAGTGAAGGAACCATCGATCCGTAAGATTTTAAATAATAACTTGGGTATGAAACATGTTGCCGCTCGGCTGGTCCCAAAAGACCTGAATTTTCTCCAAAGCCTCAATCTCATGAGTCGCTGAGGGCATGCTAGAACGAGTCAATTCCGACCCAACATTCATGAAACGCATTGTTACTGGTGACAAGACGCGGGTTTATGAGTTTGACATGCAAACTAGTCAACAAGCTTCGGAGTGGCACCTTCCAACTGAACTGAAACCGAAATAACCACGCCAGAGTCGACCAAAAGTCAAAGTCATGTTAACCGTTTGCTTTAACTATCGCGGTGTTGTGCACTCGGAATTCTTGCTGGAAGGTCAAACAGTAATTATTTGAGCGTTATGCGGCGTTTAAGAGAGCAAATTCAACGAAAAAGGCCACATTTGTGGAAAGAAAATTCTTGGATTTTGCGCCACGATAATGCGCCTTCGCACAAGGCCATCATAGTGAACGAATTTGTGACCAAAAACTCAACAAATACCATCGAGAAACCAGCAATCCGTTTTCATTCGGCAATCTTAGACATAAAGGAAAATTTGCGGCGAGAACTGATCTCAATTCCGGAAAAAGCGTTTAAAAAATGTTTTGATGATTGGATTACTTGTTGGCGTAAGTGTATCGTTTCTGAAGGAGCATACTTTGAAGGTGATAAAATAACTTTGGATGAATAACTAATATTTTGTGTATTATTGATCGTTTCCCGGTACTTTCTTGACAGAGTAGTATTTAGTACATTATTCTGGGCTCCAATACATAAAATTTTTCCATCGGTTATTAAAAAAAAAACAGCTGATCCATATATTTTGAACGAGTAAGTATTGCACTTTTGAATAAAGCAGCAGATCCTTTTTTAAATAACCGATGATTTTTTTAATCTTGGGGGGCTCAAGATGATGCACTGAATACGTGGTAACCGATTTTGCGTTGGTGTCCCTTCCACCCCGTATTTATTTATAATTCTTACTTGACTGCTTCATTGGTCTAGTGGTCGCAAGCGCGACTGCTCAGCGGTCCTGGGTTCGATTCCCGGGTCGTACAAACTGTTATTGGGTTTTTCCATCAGAAATTACTCAGCAGCAGCCACGGAGCCTAGATTTGTGCCCGGTTGATGGCAATAGATTCGCCTTATTATATGAGACAAACATAACTGTCGAAAAGTGGGTGTTCTATTAGGCACACCTCTGCCTGACCCATCAGGGATTACAGGCGTGATGTTGTGTTATGGCCTATTTCGTCCCACTTTGCAAAACGCCTCCAAATTTCTGACTTCTTTACAATTCTCATTTCTCTCTATTTTGGGCAAGTGTAGCTCAATCTTGCCTGTTCTGTGTCAAGCTCTTCCCGCCATCTTCGCATGGGTCTGCCGCAATGTCGCCCGTTTACCGGGACCGGAACTTACATTGTTGTTGGTTTAACCCTTGATCCGTTCGACATGCGACAGACGTGTTCGGCCCAGCTTGCCAAACCTCAAGTTTGAACTTTTTACAGAGCTGTTAAAAACCAGATGGACTTTAATTTAATTCTTGAGTGCAAAAGAGATGAAAGTAGACGTCATGCATAGCTCCATTTGTTTCCCACTCTGACGTCATGGTAACCCACCAGTTTGAGCGCCGTGTATGTAAGCATAGGGAGTAAACACATATCCATCAATTTGCCGTAAAAAAAATTCGTTGGGTATTCCATGACTTACGTATTTATTGGTAAAGCCTTGAACACAATAAAATATGTAGAAAAATACAAAACTCACCAAAAAAAAGTATTCTGATCTCAAGAAGCCTTAACCACACCTTAACTTCCTCCTCACCACAGCAATATTTCACCCAGCTTCCCTGAACTTTAATGCTACAGATTAACTATTAACTGTACCCGGACAATAGATTTACATTAACCGACAATTCAGTGAAATTGAGATAAGACCTGCTAACCGTGGGGCTTACAAGGATATGAATATAATATATCTTATTTGTATCCGTCCTGGCTTGTTCAGTGGGGTGCATATCAATGTTTGGTTTACCTTGAATATTACATAGAATATTAGAGGACAATGTTATGATTTTAGAAAGCATTTTGTCCGTGATAAAGTGCAATTTCTTTGTTTTATTGAGAGCCGTTTGTGTTTAAACCTGGTTGTTGTAATAAAGGATAAATTATGCGCGGAGATGTAAGTCCAAATTGAGACCTCTATTTATTAAATTTGATCGATATTTAGTGTATTAATGCAACTATTCACATGTAAATTTTTAGCTCATTTCACTAAATAATTAAAGAGAATATACGTGAAATCTTACTGTCCGTTGTCCCCGTTGCCCATATGTACATACATAACGGGGACAACGGTAAGGAATCCTATGACGTACTGATGTCCCCGTGACGGGGACACAGATTACGGGGACAACGGGAATACACGGAATATACCAACCGCAATACATGGATAAACCGACCAAGCTTGAATGGCTACAAAAAGCGGACGTACAGTATAGAGCTAACGTTCTAAAATTTCCAGTAAGAATAGTAGTTAGTAGTGTTTAATAGTTTTCCAACAGGTGCGTAGGTCCGCAATAGTTCGCAGAGAATAATAATATAATATATCTTGGGACAACCAACACACTGCCATCTGAACCCAAACTAGGCAGAGCCTGCACTATGGCAACCAGACAACTGATAAACATACTTATATATTTCTAAATACATACATATTATAGATAAATTACACACCCAGATACAGAACAAATAATCGTACTCATCGCACAAAGATTTGTCCTGTGTGGGAATCGAACCCACGACCTCCGTCCTAGCAGTCAGGGTCACTAACCACTAGACCAACAGAATAAAACAACTGTATCAACTTTGTACTTTTAAAAGTATTTATTAGTTAATGACTAATTAAAAAAAAAAAAAAACTAATAGCATTGATATAAAGAATCAGTTTTTTTTATTAAAAATAAATAACAAACATATTGCCTACTGTAAAATCCCATAGTAGGTAAATCTTAGGTTTTACTAGTAAATTTTCGTTAGTTGGTCTTCTCGTTCGGATGCCTTGGATGAGTTCCTCTCAAATTGGCGGGAAGTAGCACAACACTGAGATAAGTGGAAGGAATGGGGGGAGGCCTTTGCCCAGGAGTGGAACAGTTCAGATTAACAAAAAAAGTTATATTTACAATATTAATGATCTTTTTCAGGTGGAACATTTAGAACGAGTTTGTATGCTGTTCTCAGGCAGAGGCAACTGGATGATATGGAAGACAGCCAATGGATTTAGGAATAGAAGACAGCTCAATGCCTGCGCCTGATATGCTTGATACATATTTTACACATGTAATGCCTATCGTGTGGTTCTTATCTTGGGCACGCCATCAAGATGAGGTCGATCCACCTGCATCTTTTTTGGATGAAATCCTAAATGATTATGATGATTAAAAGCAATACATATTTCTGAAGTATATGTATAATGTGTTTTTTATCCCATACACGGCCAGGTTAGAACATCTTACTTGCCTAATATTTATCAGTGTATTATATCATACTTAAATAAATATCTTTGCTAATCTTCTAGTCATTGTGGCTTTAATGGTGTTTGGGATGCCAATCAATCAATCAATAAATATTAAAATAAATAAAGTTCACTCTAATCTAGAGATTATAAGGAAGAAATCAATATACGTTTCATTACTATATGCTAAACTTTACGTGGTGGGCCTATTCTCCAAACAAAAAAAAAATACTTTTGTACTTACAACACACAATTTTATTACACGACGTCATACACTAAATATTCGACATTTTTCCGCTGCGACTACGCACACTTTCAAAACATGTCTACCGCTGAATTTATTGGACAGTGTAGCTCTAACTTAGTACCTTATACCTAAATTCTTAGGCAGACAATGTTCTTTTTAACGAGTAGCGACTTAGCGTCAACTCGTGACAGATGAGTTGAAGAAGAAACTAGAGGAGGCCTGTGTCCAAGGACAACCTGACCAACAAACTGGTTGCTGAAAATTGTATTATTACTAACCTAATATAAATAAGTCATGTTTTATCTTTATTTCTTTATTAACTAGATTTTTGTTTACACATTACATTAACATATTATGTTTAAGGGTCCCTATCAATTTCGCGGTCTAAAAACAGAAAATACAACTTTTTTAGCTCAAATTTCTAAATAACCATAAGGTATCTGGTATTTTTTTTAGTAAGTGTACGAATTTTTATTTTGATACAACATAAATTAAGAAAAATAAAAATCAAACATACGTTTTTAAGTAAGCACGAAAAACCAGATTTTTTAATAGCTTTTTTGGCTAACTGGTAATGTTTTTTTTTTTTCAGCAGCCTGTACTCTCCCACTGCTGGGCAAAGTCCTCCATCAATTCCTTCCACGTGCTCTTTATACGTGTCTCCTCAAACCAGCCCTCGCGGTACTCGTCCAGGTCGTCTCGCCACCTTTTTCTGGGCCGGTCTCGGCGGCGCCGTCCGTCTTCCGGCAACTATTGTGTGGAGACTTTTGCCCAGCGGTCATCGTGCATGCGGCTGACGTGACCCGCCCAATCCCATTTTAGCCCAGCAGCCTTCTTGCCAACGTCCACTATGCCCGTTTTGGAACGCAGCGTGGTGTTTCGAACCCTGTCTTGTCTTCTGACACCCAGAATGCTGCGTTCCATTGCCCCTTGGCAAACTCCGAGGCGCAACATCTGAGTCTGGGTGAATGACCAGGTCTGAGCACCGTAGGTAAGGATGGGCAGAATGCACATGTCGATGAGTTTTCGTTTCAGGGAGATTCGATCGATTTCTTTTTCTTGCCTGTTTTCGAAAGATACACCTACCCAATCAGATACTACTACTGGCCCAAGTAGATATACTCATCGACATAATGTATTTGCTGCCCTTCAACCTCGACCCTACGCTTGGTGCTGTTGGTCATAAGCTGGGTTTTATACCGATTCATCGTAAGTCCCACCCTAAAGCTTGCCGTGCTCAGTTCTTGGAGCATGGTCTGTAGTTCCAGGGTTGTGGGGGCAAAAAGGACTATGTCGTCGGCAAATCGGAGGCTCATCAACCTCTTACTGCCGACTTTGTTGTCCATGAGGCTGCTAGCGTTCTAAATATCTTCTCAAGAGTGCTAGTAAATAACTTCGGAGAGAGCGGGTCACCCTGTTTAACACCCTTCTGTATATAAAACGAAGGTCCTGCAGTATTCATTTTGATGTTTGCGGTGCTGTTATGGTAGATATTTTTTAAAAGGTTATATATTGGCTATAAAGGTTATAAGGTTATATATTGCTGTTCCAGTTCCTGATTTGTTAAAGATTTGAATATTTCGGAGTGGTTGATGCTATCCTTAAGCCTTCGCATAATCTACAAAGACCAGGTACAGTGGTTTATTAAATTCTGTATATTTTTCTAGGACTTGGTTCAAGGTCTGTAGGTGGTCGGTTGTTGAAAAACTAGGGCGAAATCCGGCTTGTTCTGGTGGCCGATGTTTATCCAGTTTCCCATCTATGCGATTGTGTATCACTTTAATAAAGGTAGATGTGAGATGTTAAACTGATTGGACGGTAATTGCCAATGTCACTTTTGTCGCCTTTTTTATGCAGAAGAACTATATTTGATTTACACATTGATCTTGGATCTTTCCCTGATTGCAATATGGTGTTAATCAGGTTAGCAAGGTGGGGTACAAAAGTCAACATCATCATCATTTCAGCCGAAAGACGTCCACTACTGGACATAGGCCTCCCCCAAGTGTCGCCAAAATGACCGGTCCCGTGCCACTCGCATCCAGCGGATCCCCGCGACCTTCACCAGGTCATCGGTCCACCTAGTGGGAGGCCTTCCAACGCGACGTCTTCCGGTTCGCGGACGCCACTCCAGAACTTTACGGCCCCATCGGCCATCCGTTCTGCGAGTTATGTGCCCTGCCCACTGCCACTTAAGTTTGGCAATTCTTCGGGCTACGTCGTAACCTTGGTTCTCTTGCGGATGTCCTCATAAAACTAGCGGTAGCAAAGTGATAGAACCTATTTTAAGTGCTTCCGTGGTAATTCCATCCTCCCCAAGACTTCTATCGTAGCGCATAGTAGAATAGAATCTGAAGGGGTGTATTCGGTGTTGATATCAGGCGGTGGATGATCTGAATATAATGATGAATAGAATTTGGTCGCTATTTCCATTATTTTTATTCTACTGTAGTGTTTGATGCCGTCATTGTCTACCAAGCTGTTGATCCAAATTCATCCTCTTATGACTCCTTGTTTTAATACTCTTAGGGATGTATGATTTTCTAAAGGTGTTTTGAATGTGTGTTTAAATTTCTCAAATCTTTTCCAATGCTCCTTTTAACTTCTTTGTCTATTATTCTAAATTCTGGTGTTCCTATTTCCTTATCAGTCCGTTTTTCTATCAATTCAATACTATGCCGTGTTAGTTTGTTTCTATTACTACGTTTATTTTTTATGGTTTTACAAGTATTATTAATTCTGGTAACTATTGCATTATATTGTTCTTCTGCGTCTGTTTCATCAACTTTGAGTTCTTTAAAATAACATGATAGTTCTAAGTTGTAATGATCGGAGCTGTTAATGAGTGTTTCTTTAGAAAGTCTTTTAATTTGTTTTGTGAACATTTTGGCTCGGTGAATTTTAAAGTCTACTCTGATTTTTGCACGGAGTGGTCTATGGTCTGAGCTGTATTTAAATTTGTTGATGACACTAATGTTTTTTTTTTATGTCGGTTCGATGACAACATGTAGTCGATTTCGTTGCGCGTGAAGCCGTCGGGTGACACCCAGGTCCATCGTCGTTGCGGTTTCTTCAGAAATAAACTATTGACTACATGCATACTTTGTCCAAAGGCGAACTGGGTGAGACGAGCGCCTCGCACGTTGCGGTCTCCCAAACCAAAACTACCAACCGTATCTCCACTATCTAGTTCCTGCCTTCGTCCCACCTTTGCATTAAAGTCGCCAATGACCATGTTCCAAGTGCCCCTGTTTACGTCGCATGCTCTATTAACAAGATCGTAAAAATCTTCTACCTCTTCGTCGGAATGTGCAGATGTCGATGCATATACTTGTACGAGAGTTAGAGTTTTGTTGGGTGTTAGTTGGAACTTCAGCACAGCGACACGTTCAGAATAGCCTAGAAATTCAATGATATTGTCCTTCCACTTCTTTGCCACCATGAACCCCACTCCGTGTTGTCCACTGGTTTCACCAAAGTGAAAGAACACAGCATCGTCTCTTTCCTCTGTGTGTTCGCCTACTCTCCTGACTTCTGAAAGGCCCAAAATGTCCCAACTGATGTCTTTTAGAGCGTTCTCAAGTTCGATTAAACGTTCGTCTTTCAATAGCGTCCGGACATTGTAAGTTAAAACATTGAGCGAATCGGAATCCTTTATGTAATTTGCCACGGTCGTTTGACCGTATATCGATCTCGCCCGGAGATTATTAGCTTCCCTGACCCCAGAGCCGTGTCTGCGCCCAGCACAACCGCTGGAGTCGTTATAATCTGAAAAAAAATCGTACATACTGAGCATAAATTATATTAGTAAGTCTAAGATTTTTTTAAATTAATTTAATGAGTACCTGAAAAAAAATGTGATTCACACTGAAAAACCCGATAAAATTATGCGCAAAATCGTCGTCTACTCGTAAGAATATGTTGAAAATATCTATCAAATAAAATTATTTAATATTTTTTTTACTACTTACTTAATTATAATAAAAAATAATATAATAAGACAGTAAAAAAACTGTGTCTGTACATTGAATATATTAAAAAAAAATTGGGAGCTGTTTAGAAACAGTAATA
This sequence comes from Lycophotia porphyrea, assembly GCA_950005105.1. NCBI lineage: Eukaryota > Metazoa > Arthropoda > Insecta > Lepidoptera > Noctuidae > Lycophotia > Lycophotia porphyrea. The sequence continues at coordinate 2,571,028 of OX465400.1, read as the reverse complement.
GAGCACGAATCCAAAAAAAAAATTCTGTCTGTTTGACACGCTAATCTTCGGAACTACTCGACGGATTTGAATGATTTTTTTTTTGTTGTATAGGTATTAAGTCTGAGCAACATATAGGCTGTAATTTATCTTGGAAACTTGAACACCTGATGCAGGACCGCAACAGACCAGCTAAACTATAAGAGATACAAAAATGGTACCATAGCAAAAACTGTTCCACGTAATGAGCATTTTCTGCTAAGAGAATAAATTTGAAGATCTGGAACAGCTGATGTGGAACTCCAAGAGCCCAGCCACACTGTAACATATATAGGAATGACGTCTTAGCAAGAGTTGTCCAGCCTGATGAGCACTCTCTGTTGACGAATAAAAATTGAAGATCTGGAACATCTGATGTGGAAATTAAAGCTATAACTAATTTCACTGTATTTCTACCAAAGGGTATCGTATCACCCAGAACTAACTGGGTTGTGGAGGGCAGATAGACAGTCGTTCCATGTAAAATACTGGTATTCAGCTGCATCCGGATGTATTGGAAGCCGAACCCAACAGCACTACATATTATAACACAATGTTCTTCGCCGCGTTTATCTGTCTGTTCGCGATAAACTCAAAAATTACTGCACTGATTTTCATGTTGTTTTCTTAAATAGAAAGTGGTTCTCGAGGAATTTTTTAGTATATAATTCGTCAAGTTTTTTACAGATTGGCTATAATATAATGATATTTGTTGGAGGTGTTGGAAAAAATAAGCCGTCTGGGGGAGCTTTCAACGAAAACGCTGCCCTTTAATATATAATATAGCTAGCCCATATTGTCCCACTGCTGGGCAAAGGCCTCCGTCCATTCCTCCTGCCCTTTAAGATATAACAAAATGATGAATGGTAGAATTGTATATCTTATATAAGTCTACAGAAAAATCTGCTATGGCTTATGTCTATCTCTTAAGGATAATATACTATATCCATTTTAATACTTTGAAAATGGGCAAACTAGGTTCCCATGAGTTGAAGGAATGGGATCATCATGATTACTTTTGGTCGCGATAACCGACATCCACGCAGGCGAAGCCGCGGGCATCAGCTAGTAAAAAATATTTGCCTTATAAGCCGATGCGCTTGCTCGTTGCTTTTAATTTCGATTCCCGAGGGTACGCTTATCTAAATACTCACTCATCACGAAATATCGAAAACCGATTGACGTATAAAGATGAAATTTGGCAGGGAGGTAGTAGTAGACGTCCGCTAAGAACGGATTTTGCGACAGGGCCGGATTAGGGAGGTCTAAGGGCTCTTGCAAGTTTGCATGAAAGGCCTTCATTTTTTGTCCTACAAACTAGAAATTTGGCAGGGAAGTAGCCACATGGACGAAGTCACGGGCAACAGCTAGTTAGACATAATATAGGTGATTAATTTATAACTGTGAATTATAAAACATACCAGATACCTTATGGTTATTGGGAAATTTGAGCTGAAAAAAGTAGTGTTTTCTGCTTTCAGACCGTGAAACTAATAGGGGGTCCCTATGTTAAATGTTCTATATTTTGGTTAGCGAATAAGGGTTTTTTATTTTATTTAGAAGCGGCAACTAAATGAAAACCTAAATATTATTACATGATTATTGTCATTTCGTCTCTCGATGCTGCGAATCCAACAGAGTGCTTTTCTAGTCATTTTTAAAGTATCGCCAAGCGTCAAATAAAGAAAATGAGGATAAAATCTTATTCGAAACAAAATGGTTTTCTCAAAAAGGAATCGTGGCAGCGTGCCGTCTCAGCGGTCGCTATACTCGTAGTCATGATGATATAATGATATTTATTTGTTTACCTTTACACTTAAAATTTACTGGATAGGATTGAATTAAGTTCGGAGGATTTTATTTGATAACATAATATCTCGCTTATCATCCTCGAAAGAATATCTACTACTGCCTATTCTTCGATGTAACTAATTGTACACTCAACACCAGTTATGTTTTTAAGTCCCTGTAATAGGTTGCGAGCTTATTGCCGGGCACTTTAGACTCCGTGGCTTCCTCTGAGAAATTCCTTATGAAGAACCAAAGAAGGCTGCTCGACAAGGAAATTGAATTCAGGACCTCATGCTCAGCAGTTGCGTTTTGCGACGACTAGAGAACAACGAGATGATCTTTGTTATCAATGTTCTATGGTCCAAGATACAGATTTTCACTGCGAATATATCTAGACAGTATGAAATGTCCTGGGTCCGATTCCGGGGTTGGGCAATTTATTAATGAACTTTTACATTAGGAATTTCTCAGTCGCAGCAACGAAGCCTGGATCTCAGGATCGAATTTTTTTTGCCTTTTCCATCAATGCTAACTCTGTGGAAAAGATGTTTCTCGCGATTCAACGACTACAATAAACCTTCGCGTTATAAATTAATACAGAATGCAATAAACCTTATTTATATGACTATTAAGTTACTTTTTACAAGTTTTTATTCAACCATGCAAAATTCTGGCGAACAAAGCATGAAAAGCTCAGAGTTTCGTATTACTAGACTTTTGCTGCAAAGTTTTTGCAACATGAAAATGATGACCATTATAAATTAATATTAGCTCAGAGACGAAACAAGTTCACATACATACATATTTTAAATGCGAGAGATTGGACAGATGATAAATGATCAATTTAATGAAGTTCATTTTCAAATAGGTTTTTACAAACACACGTCGTTTTTTAAATTAGATGGGTCCGGTGTTTCGGACCTGGCTACTCTGAGAAGAAACAGCCGTCTCTTTGTTTTTTAGGTCCCGACATAATCTTGGTCTACTCACATGAAGACTACAGATTAGTGGTTTTTGAAGTTATACTTCTTTTGGCGCGTTAGGGAAAAATGATGAGAGTAAATTTTTACGATGCGCGCGCACACCGTCACGAAAAACCCACACCCTGAAGTTAGCTAGTCAGCATCAACATAGACGACATCACAAGTAAAATAAAGCACTGTGAAGCTTTGGTCTTCGCTGATGACATGAAAAATAGAAAGATCACGGGATCTGCTGACAGTAGGCTTGTTCAAAGTGACTTAAAAAATATTGAAAACTGGTGCATAGCAAACAATATGGCCCTAAACACCAAAAAATGGTTTCTTCATTCGGTTTTCTAGAAAAAAGACATCTTTTCCCATTTCTTACATACTGTACAATTCTACAATGTCAAAAGTACGTCAAAAACGTGACCTTGGGGTTCTAATCGACGATGAGCTTAGTTTTAAACCACACATCAGCGAGGTTGTCAAGAAGTTAGCACAGATGCTGGCTTTCAACTTTTTCTTTTAACTTCTTACGTGCGTATTAAGTACACACACACTTTTTTTTAAGGAACCACACAGATTTGGGTGGAGCTGTCCTGATGTTTGTTTCTCAATCATGCCAGAACGGCTGAAGGGATCTGGATGAAATTTGGCACAGAGATATATTATAGCATATAGGAACCTTTTTACCCGGTAGTACGATTCCGTGGGACAATAACCGAACTCCATGCGGACTAAGCCACGGGCATCAGCTTGTAATACATATGTACATGCGTCATAATTATTATACAAACACACGTCTTTTTCCTATGGGGACAGGTAGCAACTACAGCACGCCACCTGCTACGATCTTGTCATATACCTATTCGTTTACCTTCGTCCAGGTTCATACATCTGCTTATAATGTAAACCAAAAACGATTAACATAATTATATTATGAGTTTCCATGATATCGATCAAATAATTAGTAACTTGATATCACCAAAAACAATTTCCTGTGCCAAATTGCATAATTGACTTGATTATTCTATTTTCGGTGGTGAACGGGGCTAATATGGAATACTTCATTTATTGTAGGTTAATTTATTTTCCTACAGATAACGTAGTTCTTTGACAGTTGTCTCAGGTAGCCAGTTGCCCGAAAGTTTGACAACCAGTCTTACCAAGGGGTATCGTGTTACCCAGTACTAACTGGGTTGTGATTAGATAAGCAGTAGCTCTTTGTGAAATATTAGAAATCAGCTACATCCGGTTATACTGGCAGCTGACCCCAATATAGTTGGGTATAGGCTAAGACGATCAGAGGCGGACCGTGACTCTGAGGCCCTGGGCTGAAATAGGCGACAAGATATCAAAGTGTATAAATATAAATAATGGTGTGGAACCGCGCTTTTCCACCTCACGCGAAAACGTCCAGCCACCACCGCCGCCTCTGCTGCAAGCTCCGCCGCCACTGACGTGGCCGCCGTTCAACATAATACGTGTGATATTAAAATGAATAATGTCAGTCAGTCAGTTAAGCTTCCAACTTAACTGACTGACCGACATTATTCATTTTTAGCAGCAAAAATCACTGAATTTCAATAATTACTATTAATTTTCAAGAGTATCTAGTGTCTAGTACCTATCTGTATAATTTCTTATTTGTTATTAAAAATAGTGTAATGAAAAAGTTTGGTTCATTACATATTGTACTGTTTTCTCGCAAATGTGTTGAAAAATATTGTTTGACCCACGTGCAGAAATTGGTATTTACAAACTCGTGACATTGTAAGCCCTCGACTTTGTCTCGGGCTTACATTTGTCAACTCGTTTGTAAAATCAACTTGCCGCACTAGTGTCATATGTGATATGTATTATTGTTGCAGCACTTGAAGGAAAACTCTAATGACTTCAAATAGGTTTATTAACAACTTTGTTATGGTATAAACTATTACAGATATATTGGATCGGTAATTATCTTAATAATTGTGAGCCGTCCTCGACGTTCAGCACCAGAATTCACATCAGAATGCCCGCTCGGGCACCAACTCCTGACCAAGAAACCCACCGTTGAGGAGGGAAAAATCAAGCGCCCTGATTGGCTCACGACTTCAAGTCGTAATTCAATCAGAGCGCTCCGTTCTCGCGCCATAGTTTTTACCAATCAAATGATAGAAGTATTGCCATTATTACGGAATTAATTTTACCAGTTTACATAATCGAATATAAAGCATTTAAGATGTGTTCACACGAATAAAGCTATTAAGTTAATACATTTAAATAGAATTATTTCTGAAAACATAGGAAATTGACTAGTAAAATCCCGAAACCTAACACATAAATAGCTAAACCTACCCGACGCTTCGAATGACACCTGTTTCAAATCTATCGAACCTCCAACAGATATGAAATAATAATAATAATAATAATCAAGAAATAAGTGTCGCCATAGGTTAGGTTAGGTTGGGTCGAAATATTCGGGTATTTCAGGTAAACCCCACATCTGAACGATGTCGCCATAGTAAAAAAATATCTTACATAACTGAAGCTTTAAACTCAAACTCAAAAGCATTTATTTCAATTAGATCATTACAGGCTCTTTTGAATGTCAGAAAATAAAGAAGCTACAGTCACAGACACAAGGCATAATAACTTGTGAAAGTACTGTAGTTGCCCATTCCAAAGCGTAGATCTCTATGGCGAAGAATGGGCAAGAAACTCCATGGACACTCTTTTCAATCAAAATATTGTTACAAAATCTTGGTTACATCATTCATGTTGAGGTTATATTACGTGAGAACGATGTAAAAATACGTGCACGTTAAGAGCGTCCAGAGTAAAAGATTATAATTCAAAAATTTAAAAACAGAGTAAGTATTTAAAATAAACCGTGGCTGCTTAGAGATGACCAGTCAAAACTGACAGCGTCCGTTCACGAACATGACGCATGAATCGAATGACGCTGGTTTAAAATCTAGTGATTCTACCGGATTTGAAACAAGTGCCACCATTGGTTAGGTTAGATTACGTAGATAAATTCAGGTATTCCAGGTAAACCGCACATATGTGAAGAAAGTTCTCATTAACAAAAATGGCTTCCGTAAAACCTCCAGACGCTTCAAATGACACCTGTTTTAAATCTGTTGGAGGCGGGGGGGATGTTTTATCGCCCTTTATATTAGATAGGTAGTTGATTTAGATCCTTTAAGTTACGTACTATTGGTATGTTAACTCACTACGATAAATGTTTGCAATATAAAGATGCCAAATATTTGATTTTTAGAAATAAAAAATAATTCGATTGAAAGGACAATGGGCGTCTTTATATGAGTTGCGCCCCAACCCTTGTAACAAGTGGCGACTAGTATAAACGTGTTCATTTAGGCTTTTTTATGATTAATATTCCAAGTTTTTATTACAATTGCGTGCAGGTCAAAAGTTATGGGACTTCAAACGAAAAAAAGATTTTTGTATTAAATAATGTCATCATATTTTTTTTACCTCTTTGTTACATAACCACATAATTATCCACATAATTCATTATAGTTAAACAGTAATCAGTGGCAGTAATCATTATTTTTAGACAGTTTCTAATAAACACAGTTGAAAATCCATAAATAAAAATAAAGTGATGTGAGCGCAAGTACCCAGTTTTCTTTTTCCAGTCAAACATGAGCAATAATAATGTGTAATTGCATCTCTCGCCGTTTTTGCTCTATTTTTATCAAAATGTAGGTAGGTACGAATAATAAATCCAAACAGATACATAACGCGATTTTATCCGCCCCCTCACAAGGATAGCTTCTGAAATATTTATATTATACCACACAAGTTAAGGAATAGCTCCTATGTATATTTTGATTGTGTACATGCCATTTCTTATGTGTTAGCACAAATAAGACCAGGCAAGTTTTATTTGGTAATTACCCAATGAAATTAATAAAAGGTCTTCCTCTGTTAACACTGGAAACCAATAAAATTTGATTGTCATCCTCCCATTTAAAACTTCTATTATTTCTTGAGCTCGAGGGAGGTACTTTAACGGCTCTCTAAATGTACTTAACCCATTCAGTGCCCAGAACCCAGCATATGAGTCGAACAATAATTTGTTTTGTTCGCACAATCCGTATCCGTAGCTATGGACTCGCTAGTCGGGTTCTGGGCATGAATAAAAGTCATCTATAGTTCATTATAACGACGACTCGGATTTGGATTGTGGGCACGCGAACGAAATTCACGAAGTTTTCGCGAAGTACTGGGCAGTGAATGGGTTAAAAGAACAGCAGCAATGCGTAAGTCAATGAACACATGCATCATTGCTCTATTAAAATATTCTTGCAGTAGTGGGGGGTTGGATCAGAGTAGGCGCACTACCTGGTCAAGCCTGTGGTTATTTCCACTTGCTTTTATAAATGGCTTTAGTCCTTTTGTCATTAAAATATTAACTAATTAAGTTATATTTAATATAATATTAATTAAATGAAACCACTGTGACACTTTCCCTGCACGAGATACAGAGTTATGCCTATACAAAAAAAAAATAACACTCAATGAGATCTTTCATATGATATAGATAGAAAAATGTTACAACACTTTGGACGAAACCGCCCATTGGTCTATAATAGTATTTTATTGTTTCGGGAGGTTCCTGCACCGAATTGTGCGGGAGGAATTCTATTCTATTCTAAAGGGTTTGGTTTCCGCACTTAGTCCCTAAAGGTGGACCATTGTGCGTGAGCCATAGTGGCCGTTACTCCAACCAGCCCACCTCCCTCCAGAAGCAGATTAGATTTCGTGGTCTTCTCAGGGCATCCGCGAGGGATCTCGGTGTACCAAGAGTCTCCTCGCGGATCTGGGTGACACCGGTGCACTCGAGGAGCACATGCGCCACCGTTTCCTCCGCCTCCATGCACGCTCTGCACAGAGGGCTATCCGTGATTCCTAGGGTGTGGAAGTGTTTATTCAGTGAGCAGTGTCCAGTGATGGTCCCCGCCACCAGTCGCAGGCTATCTCTATCCAGGCGCAGAAGGCGCTTGGTCAGCTTTGCATCCAGGGATGGCATAGCTTCCTTGGATTGCCTGCACCCTGGTGTCGAGGTCCACCATATTCCCGCTTGTGTCTTAGTGTGTTCCTTTAGCCAGCCCCTTAACTGCTTAAACGGAAAGGGCACAATGGGTTCGGGTCCGATGGCCTTTGTGCTGGATCCCCTTCTGGCAAGTTCGTCAGCCGCATCGTTTCCGAGTGATCCACTGTGTCCTTTAATCCATTGCAGTGTCACAGTGTTGCGGTTTAGCACCGTAACACGTTCTAGGGCATTGTGAAATTCTAGTATTAATTTTGATGTGATTTGGTTTCTCTTTAAGGATTGTAGAACTGAGGCACTGTCTGAAAGTATACGAATATGGGTATCCGTAACTCCCCTAGCTTCTATGGCGTGTGCCGCTTGGATAATGCCTACACACTCTGCTTAATACACAGAGTTGAGCATTCCCAGGGGTCTGGATATTTTGATGTTTAGGTCGTCAGAGAAAACTCCGACACCTGTCCCATCATCAGTCTTTGATCCATCCGTGTAGATCCTTAGCTCGTGTGGACCTGAGTAGTCACACATTTCCGCTGTGAGCTCAATGTTATAGTGTTTTTGAAAATAGTGGGCCTTCAGGGTTCTGTCATTGGGTGATGCCATCATAGGCTGTTGTTTGATTGCATCATCCTTTATGCGTGTATGTTTTATTCTGGAGTCGTTACTTAGGGTGCCGGATACTTCTAGCCTGAAGATCCCTAGGGTTGCTTCCTCTCTTACAACGAGGTGTAGAGGTGGCAGCCCCAGCATCACCTGTAGAGCGGCCGTGGGTGCTGTCCTCATACTTCCAGTGATTGCTACACATGCATATATCTGTAGCTTCTCGAGTTCTTTCTGGGCGGTGCTCAGGTTGGTCCTGGGCCACCAAACTAAAGAGCCGTATGTGATGATTGGTCGGATGACTGTAGTATATAGCCAGTAGGTGATTTTGGGGCTTAGGCCCCAATTTCTTCCTAGCAGTCTTTTGCATTGCCATAGGGCTATGCTGGCCCTTGTGGTGATGTAATCGGTGTGCTTTGCCCAATTCAGCTGTTTGTCCAAATAGATGCCCAGGTATTTGGCTTCAGTTGACAGGCTTAGGGTGGTCCCAAAGAAGCGTGGCAACTGTAGGGTTGCCAGCTTCCTTTTTCTTGTGAAGAGGACAAGTTCTGTCTTGGTAGGATTCACTGCTAGTTTATATTCCTTGCACCAGTCCTCTACTATCTTCAAGGCTTGGCGCATAGGATTACACAGTGTGTTTTCGTGTATGCCGTTTATTATTATGGTTATATCATCGGCGTAGCCCACCGTGAAGTAACCTTTGTCGTTTAGACGCTTAATAAGGGTGTCTACCACGAGGTTCCATAGCAGTGGCGAGAGGACGCCCCCTTGAGGGCAGCCCTTCGCCACGATGGCTCTGGTGGTGTCGTTTACCGTAATCTGTACGGCTCTCAGCCTGAGCATGTTTGTTATCCATACACGGTGGAGCACCTGTAGGTCTGCTCCGCTAGGGCGGAACAACGCCGTGTCCTCGTAGTGGTGATCGGCGGCGGCGACATATCGTGTCCGACCCCAAGGAAGGAACACGGATAGGTTTTAGTCAGTAAAAGTCTGACACTCTCTTCCGCTCCGCCCAAAGCGGGAAAAGTCATTTGATGATTTCCCATCATAAAAAAGAGACACCTTCCTAACTCATTTATGTTCCTCTTCGGATAATTTGTCTTCAATGGTGACTGGAGGCCCATATCCACGATAATCCACGGGGCCCTGGGCTGCATCCGAAAAAGCCCTTATTTAGATCCGCCCCTGAAGCAGATGAGATGACGAATAGCCTACATCGCTTGCTGGAATCTACAAGCAGGAATAACTTGCACAAAAGTTCATTTTTCAACGGTAGGAACCCACTGTCATTGGACACGCTTGTCACTTATAATTCTTCAGTCGTCCACCATTCTATTGACTATCACCGCAATTTCGTTCGCAATTCGCATTCAAATTAGAATGTTTACAAACCATGAAATAACTTTTTAAATAAACAAGAAAAGATCGTTATATAAAACCTGAATAGTATCCGCGTTTAACATAATGTTAAATTCTATTTGCGGAGTGCGGTTCGTGAGACTATGGCTGAGCAGATAAGCATCCTTCATTGTTTTATTTTGTCGATGTTTTACTTCACTTGTGTTTCAGAAAAGGTGAGTGGCATTGTTATCTATACAGGATGTAAACAGACCCTTCACTTCTCAGACTTTGTAGGTTGTACATGCCTGCGCGGATATATAAAGCGCGCCGAGAGCCGCGCCGCTCCCCCAAGACAAAAAAGGCTCAACTAGCCCTGTTCGCCGATGACACGGCCACCTACTATACGGGTCGTTGTAAGAACGCTATCGCGAAAACCCTCCAATCCTCAGCCGACGTCTTAGGCGCCTGGTTCAGGAAGTGGAGAATCGAGGTTAACCCCGATAAGAGTTAGGTGGTTCTTTACTCCAAACCGTCGCGTTCTAAAAATCGCAACTCCCTCAACCCGATCACTGTGTGTGGTAAGCGGAGTCATACTCGACCAAAATCGGTCCTCCAGTCCCCACATTATTGCAGCTCGCGATCGAGCTTTCTTCGCTAAGGGCAGACTCCATTTCTTGCTTACGGCAAAAAGCAAACTGTCCCTCAGGTGCAAATTGCGCCTCTATACCGCGGTGATCCGTCCCATCATGACGTACGCTTGAGTCCTGTTCGCACACACCAACCCTAAATACGTAACAGATCAAGGAATAGGATGCAAGTTCTCCAGAACCGATTCTTACGCAAAGTCACGAAAGCCCCCTTCTATGTCCGCAATGACCGTTTGCACATAGACCTCAAAATGCCCACCATCCAGCAGTAAATGAAGCACCTCTCCAAGCGCTTCTTCGACTCTGCCACACTACACAGGAAACTAGCACGCTCAAGAAGCGCAAACAACCGTCTTTCCGCCCTCGCCGTCGAGGCCCGTCGCGAAATCCTGGTCCAAATCCTCCCCGTACCTTGTTCGAGCCAGCTTGCGCATCTGTGCCCTTAGCGTGTAGTGTAGTCGCGCTATGTTTGTAAGTTTATATGCCCTGGCTGGTGGCCTTACACTCAAGCCACCCACAGGATAGTCCGGTTAAGCAGACAACAACCTCTCTAGGTTCAAATGCGAGATGCCATAATAAAAAAAAACGCGCCGTGCCGCTGCCTGTAACATTCAATTATTCCGCAGCGAACGCACGTATTCTGGAGGCGTATGGCGTAATAGTTGCATTCGATAACACTGACTATTTGCATATTTCATTTATTTACATTTTAGGGTTTAAAGATATATCTGCGAAGTCGCGGGTACAGTTGTGAAATACACTGGTTTACAAAAAAAACACTTTTTGTATGTAACATGAAAACTTATGTCCAGTTAAGTTTATAAAAAGGATAGAGATAATAAAAATGATATTAGAATCTTTCAAATACGAATAGTCTTGTTGTATTATTAAAGTAAATTCTATAGTCGAGTGCAATTAGACATAATTATACATAGGTGGAACGAAGTTTGTAGTGTTCGGATTTTCATGAGACTTTTTTATTGAGTTTTATTAAGGTGGAGCGGAGAAGCAAAAAAAAAAAAGAAATTTGCAACGCATTTTTTTTTTTAATTTCCTTTCGGGTTATTTTTTTTCGTTTATGAATAACCTTGAACTATCATGTATTCTGTGGAATAACTTGATATTCGACAATTTTATTTTGTGGTATAATAATATGTGACTTGTGTGCATTCATTTAACGCAATTTGGTTCTATATTGTCGATGATATGCATATTTCAAGTTATTTTTTGAGAATTTCCTGTTTTCTTCAATTATTTCTAAAATATCGAATTTTAAGACAAAGATTTTTTTGTTATTGGTAACTGATACTTTTTCACAGATAACTGGATATAAAAAGGTAAAAAATTACACATTTATGAGTAAAGTGACTAAAAATTCATTCGAATATTCAGGAAATCGTCTAACACATAAACTAGACCAAACCAAATCAAAATAAATATAGTGTTGTAATGAGGGTAGGTAGGTTATTCCAAATTGGTAACGCCCTTTCTTGTTACAAAATTTTGACCAGTGATATTAGTAACGCCATAAATGACAGGTTAAAGGCTATTTGTTTGTAATATAGCTACTTATTAGTTACAATTATAAATGCGAAAGTTTCTGAGTATGAATGGCTGGATAGATGTTTGTTACTCTTTCACGCGAATACTACTAAATGGATTTGAATGAAAATTAGCACTCACATAGTTTATAACCTGCATTAACACATAGGATACTTTTTATCCCGGTAGTATGATCCCGTGGGAAAATTATCGCTAAAGCAATAAATAATTTCAACTTCCTACTGTACTGCGATGAGCTTAAGCCAGAGAATGAACTTAATAAAATGATTGCACTACTGTCATTTAAAACAATAATTTCACAGGTGAATCAAAAGCTTCATTGTCCGTTGATCGTGTGATACTCCGAAAAATTGATCATAAAATGTCACGGTGTCGAAAAAAGCTTGACATATTTCGTTTCTTTGTTTTATTTCCACACATGCGATTTCTTACATAATCTCACGTGTTTTTCCTATGGGGGCGGACAGAAACCACATAACGCCCCCGACATCGATCTCTTTAAATTTTGCTTCATCCACACACTCCTGGTCACACGCACTCGCCGTAGACGGCCGAAGCGGTATTACTCACCAGATTGTTCTGACAAACATATAATCAACTAGCTTTTGCCCGCGGCTTCGCTCGCGTTAATTTAGAATTTGACAATCATTCAGGTTGTACTCTGCTTGTAATAATAGTAATATAATTTAATCATTATTCGAAATACACGTGGCACCATCTATTATCATAGGAACTTTATTGTTGTTTTCCTCAGGAACAGTACTTTTTTTTGGGATGAAAGGTAACTACTTATCCTATATCCGTTTCTGTACACCTGACAATGTATATGCAAAATTTCAGGATGATTGGTTCAGTGGTTTAGGCGTGAAAAGGTAACAAACAAACAAACAAACTTAAGTACTTTCGCATTTATAATATTAATAATAAAAAGTTAAGTTATTTTAGTTATAATCAATGGGGTCAGTGTCAATGTAAGACTGTGAATTTCTCACTTATAAGAGTTCTAGGATGTATCTTCCCGGCGGCATAGAATAGTGCTTATGACGTCATAGTAAGTACTCAAAAAATGTCACGCTTGGTTTTCAAACGGATCGTGATACTTGCGTTATCTAGGTATATCTATATCTGTGGTCGGGACTAACAGACTAACGTGATTTTTCCATTCCATTCCAATTGACATGAATAAAAAAGCTTATGTTCTAGGTAACATATTTGAGCGTGGAACACCCCAGAGTGACGTACTTCAATCCTAAGTTCCTGTCATACGCAAACCTGACTTCAGTGAGGTACGGTCGCGCCAACCCTATCTACTACGTGGGCCTCAACTTCGAGAATATTGTACCTTTCGACAGTAGTATTTATGTAAGTAATAGTCCTTCTGACCGTTTTTCGGTCACGGCGGCCAATCCCGGCGGAAATTAGCCATCGCTGTGGGAGATATTTTAGTGCACAAGTATGTGCGAAGGTGATCTCTGTTCCCCCACTGGCGTAGTCGGATGGGCCGGCAATCCGGCACGATCGGGCGCAGGACCAACGGCTTAATGTACTTTTCGAGGCATATTATGAACATCAAATCTAGATGCAGCCGGTGGTACGTCCCTGAATACTCTGAGAAGAAATTGCCAAAACAAACTCAGAGGCCTCTGCCCATGATGACCATGCAGATTATTGTCTGATTTACTCTTTTGAAGAAAGAACCAAACAAATTTTAGTAGAACTGTCCATCTTATCGTGTCTGTAGCTCGACACGTAGATAACGCAAAGACTATGTCTATTCAATGTATACTGTCATGTTATGTCACAACAGATAGACATATACTTCTACGAGCTACTGACCAACCAGTACAAACGCAGCTTCATCGATATGCACTTCAACTGGTGCTACCTGGTCGAGAAGGACATGTTTTTCGGATCCGCCATGAGAGCAGGCGGCCTGAACACACCTTGCCCTCATAAACCGGTAAATATCTACCTTCTTTCTTAATTTATAAAATAGTTTGTCCCGACTGACTTCAACGCGCAGCTCAAACCACTAGACGGGTCGAGCTAAGATTTGGCATACAGATAACTATGTATTATGACGTAGGCACCTGCTAAAAATAGATTTTGGAAAGTTCAACCCCTAAGCAGGTAAAATGAGTAGAAAGTTTATATGAAAATCTATTAACGGGCAAAACTGGTACGGGTCGGCTAATATAGTTGGAAGCTCGTATTTCATTAGTGCCAAAAATAAACGGAGGGGTTACACTTTTTTCCAGCAATGGGACGGAGCAGCTTATTGAAAAACTGTAATAATATAATTTTTTCTTACTTCTAAAACCATCTTTAACCGACTTCAAAGAGGTGCGGGGGTTTCATGTATAATGTTTGTTCTAACACTATATGGGCCATGTTGTCTGAAAATAAAGGATTTAATAATAATAAAGTAATAATCGAGCGTAGTTCGATGAAATATGATTTTAATTCTTTCTTGTTTTTGGGTCAGTGTACCGGGGAGACCTTCAGATCCTAGAAACTTGAAATTGATGTCAAACTCACAAATTTTAAGACAAGTCATTCTGTTTTCAGGGCCAATACAATCTTTTGAATATGACAATCAACCCGTCAGTCATCCCCAGAGGCTTCCCATTCACAAGAGGCCGCATATACGCGAATTTCACCCATCCAAAGACAAAAGCTAGAGTTGCAGACGGATTCATAGATATGAGACTGGCGACCGTGGAGGCGAAGAATTATAAATCGTTGTTTGAGTAGTTCCTAGTGTGTGGTCCGTTATATGCACCGCGATTATACTCATTTACAATTGGTGATACATGTTTTCTTAAAGTCTTGTAAAAGACTTTGTAGTAGGTAAAAGTCATTTCCACAAGTCTTGCAAAAGACTTGTCACAATCATTTATTTTTTTAATTTATTTACAATATGAATGTTAAGTTTAGTATTATAGTGAACAAAAGCATAACTCACAATATTGTCCACGGAATCATATCGAGATATTAAAAGAAATAAGGCACGGACGTATACAGAAAGGGAGAGCTTACTTTGCTCAAATAAATAAGTGCTTGGAGTTTTATCCGAGCTTTGCTCGGTAAGCTCGGTCAGAGCTTACCGAGCAAAGCTCGGATAAAACTACGTTTTCTAAAAATTAAATCTAGGTAGATCGATTAATCGCCCCCGAAACCCCCTGCATACTCAATTTTATGAAAATCGTTGGAGCCATTTCCGAGATTCAGATTATATACACCGTGACTTTTTAGTCGTCTGACAACGGCAGCCCACTTCATGTATCCAATGACTACTATACATTCATAAAAAAAAATGGTATTTAAGAGATAAAAAAAAAAAATATTATTATTCCGTTTATTCATTTATATATACACATGTTTTAACATTTTTTTTGGTTAGGGCTCCAGAGACAGGAACCTCCTCACAATGCGAGCCGTATCGAGGAGTACTGCCTTCTGAATCAGGCCCTTGATCCAACCGCCTAAGGAGAGCTTCGAAAGATGGTCGTCAAGGCTCTTAGCCATAAGGCCATTGGCCGTTACGACAATCGGCACAATGACAGCCGAGTTCACATTCCACATGTCGATAACCTCGTGTGCCAAGTCGAGATATTTTATTTGTTTCTCTTTCTCAGCTTTCACGAGGTTCTCGTCATGCGGGATGGTGACATCGATTATCATTACGCGGCGCGCTGATCGGTCTATTACCACTATGTCAGGCTTATTGGCTACAATAGTCCTGACAGTAATGATAGACCGATCCTAGTACAGCGTGACATGGTCTTTCTCGAGAACTGCGTCGGGCACATACTTGTAGTACGGTACCTCAGATTCCACAAGTTTATATTTCAATGCAAGTTGCTGGTGAATAATCCTGGCTACTTGGTTGTGCCTGTGCAAGTACTCGTCGTTAGCCAAACAAGAACAACCAGTGTTGGGGTATGATGCCCAACAGTGAAAATGTTATGTACTTGTTATTCTTGTTATGTAGACTTGTAAGGTATGTTATGTTATGTAAATGAGTAGACGAGTCCCCTTGATGGATTGATTGCTACTGTTTTATAATAACACGATTACATGCTAAGTTAAAGAAATGCATATCTAAACAATATCGATATGCATTGATGAGTATGACGTACAAACTACACAAAGGTCAATGTACAGTGTAGCTCGTACATATTGCCCACTCACAAAATGACAGTGTACCTATAAAAAATGTAAAATGTTAAGTTAAAGTATAAAATGTAAAAAGGGGATAAAATCTACAAATATAAATTATATAATCCAAGCCTTATACTATTAGATTACAACGCGTAATAGGTGACGTTGCTTTGTTGAGTGTGTGTGCACTCGTATGCATTACACTGTTGTCGTCTGTGACGTCAGATACTGCGTTGTCTACGATACTTGCAGTCGACCTCCTTCGTGGCGCTGGATTCGGAACAGGTGGTGCTATTGGTTTCTGTTCACTCCTGGAATGTTTCCGAATTCGGTGGTATGCATATATTGCGCCCGCTATCGCTGCTACGGCTGCCAATATGTATATGACAACGTATTGGTGCACATCGTGATATGTTGCCGGATCTGATATTATGCCTTCTGCTGTCGCGGCTTTCATCTGTTCTATTTGTTTTCCCAGATCTTGCAGTAACGAGCTCTGCTCCATTATCGTCTCATTGTTGGGTTCTTGCTTCGAAACCGGTACAGATAGGTTGATGATCCGATTGATTGGAGGAATTTCCATCGGGACTTCTTCGACCTGGGTATGAATTGTATCCATAAATTGCCTTTGGGAATGAACAGTAAACGTCTCACTATTGATAGTGCAGTCGCTACCGAGTGTCATTACCCCTGCGTTGCTAAGCACTTCTGTTGAAACTTGATTTCCGCATATAACGCGTATTTTGCACGCGTCGCAGTAAAAGTATAGGTAGCTATTTATGTTGTTAAGTTCCATTAATGCGTCTCCACATATCTCTTGTTTTGTTTTGCAACTAGGCGAGCCTTTGCTTCTCTTGCAGAGGCTCTCGTCAGATTTCATGTGGTATACTGGTGTCCTCATGGGGCACAACAGAGTTGTACTGTCGTGATCAATGCATCGACGTAGGTCGGTTATAGTCATCGGGAGGTACGAATCCTTTTGTATGTTGATGGCTAATATTTCCGCTATAGGTAGTAGGGTAACCATTTCGCCGCCGTTCCTTTTTGGAACAGGGATGATGTGGTAAATTTCGTAATTTTCTCTGCTGATTAACGGCACCCGTATCTCCATAGTAAGGTATCTTTCTGACATCCTTGCCTTCACTTGTAGAAGATGATACAGGCGGAAAAAGTCTTCTTGAATGTTTCTGATGGGTAGTGCCACATCCTTTGACAGCTGACCTGATATGACGTTCAATTCGTCTCGTAGCTGTTCTGGCGCAATGAGATGTAAGTTCATCTTGCCATTGTAAATATTGGTTACGGTGTCCAACAGAATCTCTTGAACGTTTCTTAGATGTTCTATAAAGCTGTTTGCAGAAATAGCCGACATCACAAATTCGATTGATAATTCTTGAGACTCAGTCTCTTGCTGAAGGTTACTCGTTAGTTTGTCTAGGTTTAGAAGATGTTGATTGAATAATTTGTATTGTTTTTTGATTGTTTCTTCAGATCTTCTAAGTATGTTGTATTCGGCTTCTATAATAGTTGTCTGATTTTTTGATAATACAGCCAGGTGTTTCTCATTTTCTTGGATGAGTTCGATATCTCGTTGATATTGTTCGGCGAATTGGTCATCCAATACTCCGAACAGGGAACGTGCGATTGACCCGACACCATTGATAAGGCCGCGTTTGCTTTTCATATTCACCCGACCTTGTGGATTCAGCAATAAGCGGTTGTAGTGTTCGAGTTCAGCGAGCGCGTGACGTAGTTGTAATGCAATGATGTCACATTGGGTCTTCTGATTTAATTTTGAACATATGTTCTCGAGGTGATCGTTGAATTTAGTGAACACTGCTGTACCATGCCAATAGGGTTTGACGTCGTAATAGACAACTATCTTCCACTCGTCGCGAATCAATTTCATGTCGGTTGATTTATCGAAATATAGGCCTTGTTGCAATCCGATAAAGTTTGTTGTTGCAGTTGCTGGACTCAGTAGGTATAGCAGGGTCATCACTAATCCGATGAAGTTGATTTTGCTTGTCCTTGCAGTTTGTTGACATTTTGATGTTTCCTCGTTTGTTGCTTGTTTTTCGTGTTCTTTTTCGATGTTTTGTAGTTTGGAGTTTTCCTCACTGTCTATTGGTAAAATAGATAGCTTTGTTATGGGTCTCTTTATGAGGCCGTTTCTTGTTTTCAGGGTTACAAAACGAACATATCCGTCGTCTCCCGGGTGAAGGTCCGTTACTCGACCCATCAACCATTTTCCTGCGGGCCGCTGGTCATCATTAACAACAACCAGGTCACCAACTTTCAGGTTGTTCTGCGGCTTCTGCCACTTTGTTCTTGCTAACAATTGGCATAGGTACTCATTTTTCCATTTCTTCCAAATTTCTGAGTACATTTTTCTGGTCAGCTCCCATCTTGTTCGGGCGTCTTCTCTTGTTTCGATGACGGTCAACCCTGACCTCCTGTTAGAAAGTGTGCTGGCGTTAGACAGTCGAGATCTTCTACATTTTCACTCAGCGCACACAGAGGTCTAGAGTTTAGACAAGCTTCTAGTTTTGTTAAGATAGTGGTGAACTCCTCGAATGTTAACCTCTGCTCACCCACCACTCTTTTCATATGGTGTTTTAAGCTTCTTACGGCTCGTTCCCACAATCCACCCGCCGATGGCCATGCCGGGGCGTTGAAATGCCACTGTATGGCCATCTCGGTGACCTTTGTCTGTAATTCTCCGTTCCTGTAGCTGTTTTCTATTTCCCCGTATTGTTCCATTAGCAGTCGATTGGTGCCAACAAAGTTCGTGCCATTATCGCTGTATAAATGGCGGGGGGCTCCTCTTCTTGCTGCCATTCTGTTCAGGACTGCCAAAAATGCCGAGCTGGTAAGTTCAGACACCAATTCAATGTGTACTGCTTTTGTCACCATGCAGATAAAGATGGCTATGTATCCCTTTGTTGTTTCAAATCAAGATGAACAAAGGAAGAGGGGCTACCCTCTTCCTTTGTTCATCTTGATTTGAACGAATCCCGTGTAGTCCACTCCTGTATGGTAGAATGGCGGGGCAGGGTTTATTCTTGCGCTCGGCAGTTCACCCATGATTTGTTGTTGTTTTGTTGGACTTATTTTGCGGCACGTTACGCATCTTCTGACTTGCATCTTCGTTACTCGTACGCCACCGATGATCCAGAATTTTTGCCGAAGGTGCGATAAAGTGAGTCGCGGTCCTCCATGAAACGTCATTTGATGAGCTTGATCGATGAGCAAATGCGTTAGATGACTGTTGTAGGGAATGATCATCGGATGTTTCGTTTCTTCCTTTAGCGTTGCGTTGTTTAATCTTCCCCCAACTCTTAGTAAGCCTTCTTGATCAATTTAAGGATTGAGAGGTAGTAACTTGCTATTCGATGCCACTCTGCCCTGTTTACGTAAATGACTCATGTCCGATTCAAATACCTTCTGTTGGGTTTGTTTCACAATTGCCTCAGTTGCACTGTTTAATTCTTGCACCGTAAGATAACTTGGTAATTGTCGATGTTTCGAGTCCAATGTTCCAAGTTTTAAGTTCAATGCTCTTTGTATCCATGCGACTATTCGAATGACATGATTAATTGAGCTATGTTTTTGTAATAATTGTTCGATAATGTTGATTGTTTCTGTGTTGACTTGGGCAGCATTGACTTGTTTCTTTGCCGCTGTTTTTACATCTTGATCTGACGTATAGACCTTTTTCACTTGGTTTTTCATTTCGAACGATGATAGCCACATAGGACCTTGCCACCATAGTTTGTTTTCTTTCAGTTGACCGGCGTACTGTCCTCGGCTTGCGGCGTCAGCGGGATTTTCGTTTGATTTGACATAACCCCAACTCGAGCGCGGTATGACGGAGTTTATTTTTTGGACTCGATTTTCTACGTATGTTTTCCATCGTGATGGGTCGCCTTGTATCCAACCCAGGACGACCATAGAATCAGTACAGCCATAGACTTGAATCTCATGTTGTTGTAAGGATTCCTTAATTTTCTGCATTAATTTGGATAGTAAATGTGCTCCATTTAGTTCCAGTCTAGGCAATGTTGTTACTTTTCTGTGAGGCACAATTTTAAATTTTACAGCGACAAGTGTGACGATTGTTGACGGGTGAACTCGTTCGTAAATAACACACGCATAGGCATCTAGGGAGGCGTCACTGAAGCCATGTAGTTCTATTGCTTGTTTCCCATCACATCTGAGCCATCTTGGCACTTCACACAAGTTTATCTCCGTTATGTCTGCTTGTACTTTGCACCATTCCTTGTGTATGCTCTCCGACACTTCGTCATCCCATTGTAACTTGACCTCCCACAATTTTTGAAATAACAATTTTAATTTTGTGGATACGGGAGCCAGCCAGCCAAGTGGGTCAAACAGTTTTGATATTTCAGCTAATAGACTGCGTTTTGTATGTTTTTTGTTGATGCTTGAAATCGAACATTTGAATGTGAATTTGTCTTCTGTCGAATTCCAGCATAGGCCCAATGTTTTTGATGTTTGATCCGTTTTGAAATTGAAAACAGTGTTTTCATTGTTATGTTGTATTGTAACGTTTTCCAAGAGTGCTTCGTTTGATGACCATTTTCTGAGGTTAAACCCACCGCTCTTAAGTAATAGTTTTAGGTCTGAAATTAGCTCTTGTGCTTGTTTAATAGTATGGGATCCGTGAACGAGATCATCGACGTAAAATGACTCCTCCACTACCTTTGAAGCTTAAAATTATTTCTGGTTGTTCTCGTTTGATGTCTGATGGACTCACCCGGACGGTGGCATGCCCGACACACGTCAACCGTCCAGTCCTTCATAAATATATTATTCATTATTATGATGCATAACGTAGTTGAAACATTCTGTTGCGAGCGAAGATCTATCTAGTCGACTCGTGCGATGGTTAGGTATGTTCTACTGTTTGATACGTAAACATTATTAACAGGATGTTTCATAATTCTAATTTATTTATTTATTTATTTATTGTTTAAACAGTTACTTGCCGCATTTACAGTTTGTACCAAAGCGTGCAGCAAGCCAACAGCATAGCGTACTAGCTAACTAAACTAATTACTAACTAACTCATGTATTATTTATTTTTCTTTGTACCTATTATCTTAATGAATGGTAAAAAAAAAAACACGCCTAGAGGTATTTTATGTCGGATACATTGAGTGGACCACTTGTCAGACGACTAAAAAATCACGGTGTATAAGTAATCCTGAAACATCACAATATTGCCACTACGACAAAAATAAGCTACCACAAGGTACCAAGAGTTCATTTAACGCAGGCGGTCGCAAACCATAATAGAAACAAATTGCCGGATGATGACGCCATGTGTTCATTCTGGCGCAGCATTTGGTCGGTGCCTGTCAGTCATACTGAGGGCGATTGGATCTGGATGGTTGAAGAAGCGTGTGATCCAATACCAGAAATGGGGGCAATCATCATCAGCCCCCAAGACGTAGCTCGTGCAGTCCGTCCGTTGCCTAACTGGAAATCTCCTGGGCCGGACGAACTGCACAACTTCTGGATCAAGTGTTTCCAAAGATCGCACGCTTGCTTGGCGTCCCAGTTTCAATCAGCCTTAGAGTCAGGGTCGCTGCCCCAGTTCTTGACGACAGGAATTACCCACCTGCTCCATAAATCAGGTAGTACTACGGAGCCCAAAAATTATAGACCAATCACTTGTCTACCGACGGTCTATAAAGTTCTTACATCCATTTTGAGATCTAAAATCAACCAACATATTGAGACTAATTCTATCATGTCTGCCTCTCAGAATGGATGTAGGAACGGGTCCCGTGGTACTAAGGAGCTGCTCCTCATTGATATGGCCATTAGCCAACAGGTTCGCCGCTCCCGAAGGGATCTGTCTACATGTTGGATAGATTATAAGAAGGCCTATGATTCTGTGCCTCATACAAGGCTCATGAGCTTTCCAGGATGTCGACAGATCCAGAGGAACAGCGAACCGATAAGGATCGAGCGCGGTATATTCCAGGGCGATAGTCTGAGTCCATTGTGGTTTTGTCTAGCCTTGAACCCACTCAGTACACTGCTGGAGGGTTCAGGTCTAAGCTATCGGTTGAGGAGAGATGGTCAGGTCGTATCTCACCTTCTTTACATGGATGATCTGAAACTCTTTGCCCCCAACAACTTGCAACTGATAGAGCTACTGAAGGTAACAGAAACTTTCAGTAGCGCCATCAGGATGGAATTTGGTGTGGACAAATGTTATGCATGTAAAGCGAGGGGAGATTATGGAATCCGTGGGAATTCAACTTTTGGATTCCATACACCTTAGATCCCTCTCCTCAACAGAAACTTACAAGTATTTGGGTATGTCGGAAGCATGAGGCATCAACACTACCGACATGAAACAATCGTTGAAGGAGCGCTTCTTTGGCCGCCTGAAAAAAGTATTTAATAGTCAAGTATTTTTAAGTATTTTATCAGGCGGAAATAAGGTGCGCGCCTTCAACAGTTGGGTCATGCCGGTTTTGATGAATTCTTTCGGCATACTCAAATGGACTCAGACGGAACTTGATGCCTTGGATAGGAGGGTCCGCGTACTGCTGACCGCAAATCGGATGCCGGGGAAACCGAAGGTTTTGTCTGTGCAATAATGGACGAAGTTATGATGACGAATAACTATCGGAAATACATTGTGAAGGATGGCACGGTTGACATATGTCGGGCATGCCACCGTCCGGGAGAATCGATCCGACACATTATTTCTGGGTGTTCTAGTCTAGCCAACGGAGAATACTTGCATAGACACAACCTCGTTGCCAGGATTATCCACCAGCAACTTGCTTTGAAGTACAGCCTTGTGGAATCAGAAGTGCCATACTATAAGTATGCACCCGACCCAGTTCTCGATAATGGTAATATCACGTTGTATTGGGATCGATCTATCACCACTGACAGGACTATTGTTGCCAATAAGCCTGACAATGTGGTGATAGATCGATTGGAGCGCCGAGCAATGATTGTTGATATAACAGTCCCGCATGACGAGAACCTCGTGAAAGCAGAAAAAGATAAGCAGTTCATGTATATAGATCTAGATCGCGGGGTTGTCGACATGTGGGATGTGAGTACAGCAGTTATTGTGCCGATAGTCGTGTCAGCCAATGGCTTAATAGCCAAGAGCCTCGACCAAGATCTGAGGAGGCTCTCGCTTGGCAGCTGGATCAAGGGCTTGATTCAGAAAGCAGTACTTCTGGACACGGCGCGTATTGTAAGTAGGTTCCTCTCTCAACAGCCCTGACCACCGGTAGCTCGGACCCTGTTCCCAATGTTGGTGGGCTACTATTTTTTATATTTTTTAATGTTTTTTTAAGTTGTTTTTTATTTGAATATTTAATAATGAAATGAATATGTATGTAAATAAATAAAGGAAATAATAATAATAACATCTGAGGAGGCTCTCGCTTGGCAGCTGGATCAAGGGCTTGATTCAGAAATCAGTTCTTCTGGACACGGCGCGTATTGTCAGAAGGATCCTCTTTCAACAGCCCTGACCACCGGTAGCTCGGACCCTGTTCCCAATACTGGTGGGCTACTGTTTTTTATATTTTTAAATGTTTTTTTATATTGTTTTTATTTAAATATTTAAAAATGTAATGAATATGTTTATAAATAAATAAAGGAAATAATAATAAGTATCTAGATCTGGCTCATGAGGTTGTCGACATGTGGGACGTGAGTACAGCAGTCATTGTGCCGATAGTCGTGTCGGCCAATGGCTTAATAGCCAAGAGCCTCGACCAAGATCTGAGGAGGCTCTCGCTTGGCAGCTGTATCAAGGGCTTGATTTAGAAAGCAGTACTTCTGGACACGGCACGTATTGTCAGGAGGTTCCTCTCTCAACAAACCTGACCACCGGTAGCTCGGACCCTATTCCCAATGCTGGTGGGCTACTATTTTTTATATTTTTAAATGTTTTTTTACCTTGTTTTATATTGAAATATTTAAAAATGTAATCAGTATGTGTGTTACGCAACGGTGTAACATAAGGATCGCTGATATTACGATTCGGTATACTCATGGACTATGGACAACGCGACCTCGATATTGCGCATCGCAACGAGCTCTTCACGTGGAGCCTACGCAGCATTTCGCAACCGTGGGACCGGACATCGGCGAAGCCTTCCACGATTCCGCGTTTGGTACATAAAACTCAAAAGGCACTTTTGAATGTCAGAAAAACAAATAAGGCTAAGACACAAGGCATAATAACTTGTGAAAGTACTGTAGTTGCCCATTCCAAAGCGTAGATCTCTATGGAGAAGAATGGGCAAGAAACTCCATGGACACTCTTTTCAATCAAAATATTGTTTGGCACCGTCCCAGGCTGAGAATTTGTCTCAGGACATACTCAACCAAGAATCAACTAATTTTACACAAGATTATTTACATGTAGTACAGCCTGAGTTATTTGATAGTCATGATTGTTCTTACTCAATAATGTTCTCAGATAGTATAGGAAGAGGTGTAGGTAAATTAGTAAATAATAACCTGAGTTTTTCCAATCAAAATCATTGTATGCCAGGGTCAACATACAAACAGATAATGGCATCGGTAACTAGAAATGTTTATAATGTTAATACTGATATATCAATATTTATAGGAAATAGTTCAAAAGTTACAAAACAAGATATCACAGACAGTGTAACAGAGTTGTTAAAGTTGAATTGTCGTAAAGTAATATTGTGTGCTTTTCCATACTTTGAAAAATTGTCAAGCAGAAAAAACAACTATATTCACATGCTGAATAAGCATGTTCATTTCTTAGTAGGTCACTATAGTGACAGGCTTATATACCTTGATATCAACAGTTTTGTTGGTAAACTTAAGTCGACGCGTGGTAAAGTGTATCTACCTATTAGTTGTAGACACAAAATAGCTAGGCTATTAGTTTATAATATTCACTCAGACATAAGTAGTATGTCAATGTTTAGTTCTATTATCAACACTGCGACTATTAGTAATGATACTAATAATTCTTTTAATTTTATTTATAATTCTTTTTACAATTCCTGGGAGGATTCATGTTTAACTAATGAATATTCTCGAGTGGGGTCAACTAATGGCATGGGCGTCTTGGGGCTTACTCCGGATGCTCATTTAAACTAGTTAGTACGACAAAAGAAGATACCAGTGACATTAATGTTACACCGATCAACAACAATGTACCTTCTTGCTATAAAATAGCTAAATGTAAAAAAGGGGTTAAGCAGAATTCTATGCAATTATTTCACCAAAATACTCAAGGTTTCTCTTCAAAGCAACTAGAAATTGAATTGTTTTTAGAAAAAACAAAGTTTGAAATTGTTTGTTTCACTGAACATTGGTTAAAAGACTATGAAACGCTAATTAATTATGCAAATTACAGTGTGGGCAGTTGCTTTAACCGGAATGTTAAGATTCGTGGGGGTTCTATAATCTTAGTTAAAAATTGTATTAAATTTAAGAGTCGTAGTGATATTGTTGATCTATCGGTTGAACATAATATTGAGCTGTCTTGTGTTGAGCTGGATAGGCATGTCATAGTGTGCGTTTACAGACCCCCAAATTATCAAAACTACTCTATATTTGAGTCAGTAATGGAAGATGCTTTAGCGAAACTTGCAACTGGCAATAAATCACTGGTTATCTGTGGTGACTTTAATGTTAATATTTTAGATGAAAATTCAAATAGCAGTAGGTTATTACATCTCTTTAAATCATTTAATTTGTTAAACGTGTTTTCGGAACCAACCCGAATTACCACAAATACTGCTACATGTATTGATAATGTTTTTTGTTGCTGCGATTACTTGGATAAATCCATTGTAAATTACCTTCCTTCTGATCATAGCGGTCAAACCGTTGTTTTCGAGTCCTACACACCATTAAAAAAAATCCAGATAAAGTCTAGATACATAACACCTAGTAATTTGAATAAATTTAATAATAACTTAATTAGTAATTTAGGTATCCCGGGCCATATTATTGAAAATGTAAATCAATTTTATGAGGAATTATTTTCGGTAGTTTACACCGAGTTCAATAATACATTAAAAAGGAAAACTAAATCTATTTGCCCTAAGTTTTTGTTCAGTGACTGGGCAACTAAGGGTATTAGGAAAAGTAGGGAGCGATTGTTTGAGCTGTACGGCCTTAAGCCTTACATGAACTCCGAAACTTTTAATAAATATGTTTCAACTTATTCAAAAAATTTTAAAAACACTTGCAAGGTAGCTAAAGCCTTATTCATTAGCAACAAAATTAAATCCGCCGATAATAAAATTAAGACGGTTTGGAAAATTATCAATAGTGAAACTAATAGAAATAAAAAATATAATAATGATATTACACTAGAGACAACAAGTGGTCTTCTAACCACTGAAGACGAAGTTGCTCAAGAATTTGTAGATTTCTTTACTAGTATCCCACTTAAAACTACTGAAACCTTAAATTCCTCACCCTTGCTTTCCATTGATTTATTAAGAGCTAACGTTTCAGCCTGTCCGGTTGAGTTTCAGTTTAAGCATATAAACCCCGTAGCAGTCATTAAAGCTTTTAAGGAAATCAAAATAAAATTAACTGAAGATCTATGGGGAATGTCGATTAAAGTTTGTCAAGCTATTATTGAGACTATAGCACCGTACTTAGTATTAATAGTAATAATTTAGGTTTAGGTTCGGAGTATGCACATCACATCGTTATGGGGGCGTTCAACACTAATCTCCTCGCCCACAACACCCATCGATCCCGTAAACTTCTCCATCTGGTCGAGT
This sequence comes from Lycophotia porphyrea, assembly GCA_950005105.1. Taxonomy (NCBI): domain Eukaryota; kingdom Metazoa; phylum Arthropoda; class Insecta; order Lepidoptera; family Noctuidae; genus Lycophotia; species Lycophotia porphyrea. The sequence goes on along the minus strand of OX465400.1, from coordinate 2,544,069 downwards.
CAGCCAGTCTGCATGTGTTACCTCTCCAACCAACTCATCACAACACTGCCGGTGATGATACGTGGCTCGACTTGATCCTTACCTCCAATCCTTCCCTAGTTTCCTCACATGGTCAACTTGACGCTCCTGGTTTTTCCCATCACGACCTCATTTTCCTGTCCTATGTCCTTAAACCTCCTAAACCCAAACCTACGTTCCAGTACAGGCGTGCCTTTGCGCGGATGAACAGTGAAAAGCTTTTACAGGACGCTTCTAATATTGACTGGACACCCCTTGAGGAAGCAACTACAGTTGACGATAAAGTTACTTTTTTTAACAATGCTGTAGTTAAGCTTTACGACACCCACGCTCCTATCAGGAGAGTCAAACTGAAGCGCCCACCGGCGCCATGGATGAATAGGGGAGTTCAGATGGCGATGCGACAAAGGGATCGCGCGTTTCGGAGGTTTAAGAAGGATCGGTCGGAAGATAATTGGACCCTCTTCAAAACTGCTCGTAATCGTTGTAATCAGATGATACGCAACGCTAAACGCCGCCACATTCTTGATAATATCACTTCTGCTTCTCCTGCTGATATCTGGAAATTCCTTGGAACTCTAGGTATCGGCAGATCGCGACATTCAGACCTTCCTAACACATTTGGCTTAGACGATCTAAATCGTCATTTCTCCTCTGTTCCCACCATTGATAGTCTAACCAAATGTCAAACCCTTAAGGTAGTCACCTTGCTGGTCTGACGCGTCCCGATATTACTCCCTTTGCCTTCACCCCAGTCGATCCGGGGGAGATCAAAAAGATTATCCTATCCATTAAATCCAAAGCCGTTGGCTGTGATAACATAAGTCGACACATGATCGTGACAGCTGTTGATCAGTTCCTTCCCGCAATTTCCCATATAATTAACTTCTCCCTTTACTCCGGTGTTTTCCCTTCCCTATGGCGGAAAGCCCATGTACGACCACTTCCTAAAATCTCTAATCCCATCTCAGTCACTTTCGTCCGATTTCCATCCTTCCCTTTTTATCCAAAGTACTCGAGGTCTGTGTACATAAGCAATTCTCCCACTTCATTCACAAAAATTCCCTCATCAGTCCTTTCCAATCCGGTTTCAGGCCCGGGCACAGTACCGTTACAGCTCTCCTTAAAGTGACTGACGATATAAGGCGGGGAATGGAGGACACTAAAGTTACGGTTTTAGTGTTGATCGATTTCTCAAATGCTTTCAATACCGTCAGTCACGAAGTCCTTTTATCCATCCTCTCCTATCGCATGGTCTCTCCCGAGGTTTTGGAATGGTTTTCTTCCTATCTTCAGGGGCGTCAGCAGTCAGTCCTTGCTGGTGATTCTAACTCCAGCTGGTGTGATCTGGAAACTGGCGTCCCTCAAGGCGGTATTTTATCTCCACTTTTGTTCTCTATTTTTATAGATCTCATAACTACCGAGCTTCAGTGTGCGTATCATCTCTACGCCGACGACTTGCAACTCTACCGTCGGGCAGGTGTTGACAGCTTATCCGGTGCGGTCGTGGAGCTAAACCGGGATCTACGCGTCGTTAAAAACTGGTCTGATCGTTTCGGTGTGGTGGTTAACCCAAACAAGTGCCAGGCTATAATTGTGGGGAGTTCCCATAGCTTGAGAAGGCTGAATGGTTTAACGGTGCCACCGGTTACCTTTGACGGCACAGTGATTCCGTTTAGCTCTGACGTCAAGGATCTGGGTTTGCATGTTGACACTTGCCTTGATTGGCGTAAGCAGGTCGCGATTGTGAGCAAGAAGGTCACTGGAACGTTGCGGTCGCTCTATCGGCTGAAAAATATTCTCCCAACACACATTAAGGCAATGCTTGTACAGTCCCTAATCTTCCCCATAATTGACTATGGTGATGTGTGCTACTATGACCTGAATGCAGAGCTCCTCAATAAGCTTGACCGACTTCTAAATAACTGCATTCGATTCGTCTTCAATCTCCGCAAGTATGATCATGTATCTGCACATCGATCGCTTTTAAGGTGGTTACCCATCCGGCAGCGCAGAGCATTGAGGGCTTTGACAACCCTGTTTTCTCTTCTTCACAAACCCACTTCTCATTCTTACCTGACTTTCCATTTTCAATACTTATGCTCTGCGCATAGCAAGAATCTTCGTTCTTCCAATAACTGTCTTTTACGATGTCCTTCTCACCGCTCTGGTTTTATAAAATCTTCTTTCTTTGTCCAGGCGGTCTTCCTTTGGAATGCGCTCCCTCAGAGTATCAGGACGGTGACCAGTCGGTTCACTTTCAAAATAAAAGCTCGAGAGCAAATTCATAAGAAGTTGGCAGATTCGTCTCAGAATTAAGTTGTTTTAGTTTTATTTTTTTTTCCCTATCTTAACTTTATACATTTTGTTATATGTATGTATATATGTATTTATTATTATTATATGTTTATAAATATTTTCTAGTCTCTTTTTCTGTTTTTGCACCTACTGTGTATTGTCTCTGCATCACCCTAAGGTAGACTGGTAGAAAATGCCCAAGGCATTAAGTCCGCCTTTGTACAGTAATTTTACTTGTGCATAAAGTTTTAATAAATAAATAAATAATATTTAACTTGTGTGTGGACCAAGGAGTCTTCCCGGACCTTATGAAATACAGCAAGGTAATACCACTTTTCAAATCCGGGGACAGTAAAGACACCAATAACTATAGACCCGTATCCGTGTTGCCGGTTTTTAGCAAGGTGTTTGAAAAGGTAATGCTTAATCAAATGCTCAACCACTTTAACACCAATAAAATTTTACATGAGAAACAGTATGGTTTCACCAAAGGACGTTGCACGACTGACGCCGGTGTAACCTTATTAAAACACATATTTACTGCGTGGGAAGAGGCACAAGATGCCATAGGAATCTTATGTGACCTCTCGAAAGCATTTGATTGCGTAAACCACGAAACCCTACTCTTAAAACTTGCACATTACGGTTTAGGTAAATTTGCGCTCAGTTTAGTGAAATCATATTTGAACGATAGACATCAGCAAGTACAAATAAATGGTGTCAATTCAATGGGTTTAAAAGTAAGTATGGGTGTACCGCAAGGTTCGATATTAGGTCCTTTCCTCTTTTTAGTCTATATAAATGATCTCCCCCATTTATTTAAAAACCAACCACAGATGGTGTTGTTTGCTGACGATACCTCTTTAATATTTAAGATAAACAGACGTGCTACAAATCTTGACGTCGTAAATAACGCTCTACTACAGGTTCATAATTGGTTCACCGCGAATAATTTAGTATTAAATGGGAAAAAAACGAAGTGCATCAGATTTGCTCTACCGAATGTCAAAAGTAGTAATAGTGACATAGTATTGAATCAAGAGAAACTAGAATTCGTCGAAAAAACTGTTTTCCTGGGGATCACGCTCGACTCAACGCCTACAATGGGGTCCGCATATAACATCTCTTGCAGGACGGCTGAGTTCAGCAGCATATGCTGTTAGAAAAATCCGTCAATTTACTGATGTAGATACCGCGAGGTTTTAGTTATTTTCATAGTATTATGTCTTACGGTATTTTACTATGGGGACGGGCTGCAGACATCGAATCTATATTTATTCTGCAGAAAAGAGCTATCAGAGCCTTATATGATCTACGTAGGCGTGACTCTCTAAGAGAACTGTGGAAATTAACATCATGACAGTACCTTGTCAATACATCTATGAAAACATCATGTACGTTAGGAAAAATCTGCATTTATTTAGTAAAAGAGGTGACAGGCACCACTGTAGTACTAGAAACAGGGACCAACTAGTACAGCCAGGTTTTAGGTTGGCTAAAGTAGACTCATCTTTCATGGGGTACTGTTTAAAATGTTACAATAAAATACCTCCCCACATTCTACAACTAAACGAGACGAAATTTAAATCCGCAAACTAATAAAATCACAATCTGTATAAAACGCAGACTATGTAGGCAAGCATATTATAAGTTGGGGGATTACATTGATTATAAAAATGCTTGGCTTACTGCTGGTCCTGCTCCACAACCATAGGGGCAAACTAATTTATTACCAATTGAAGTTATTGTGGAAGCTGCAGAAGATTGTAATAATATCTTTGCATTGTTTAAATTCAATCTCTTAGTATTATATAATTGCATAGCACATGTGTGAGTACTATGTACTGTAAAGCTACCATTTACATTTAGTTATCTTTCATTGACTTGAATTTGCCCTGGTGGCTGAGAGAATGTCATGCTCACTCAAATGTCTCGCTGATGGTGGCGGGTGTGTCGGGTCATTTAGCTCCCTTCAATATGGTTGAGCTGAATGGGGCTGATCCATGCGTCATGTTCGTGAACGGGCGCTGTCAGTTGGGAACTCAAACTCAAACTCAAAAGCATTTATTTCAATTAGACCATTACAGGCACTTTTGAATGTCAGAAAAACAAATAAGGCTAAGCTACAGTCACAGACACAAGGCATAATAACTTGTGAAAGTACTGTAGTTGCCCATTCCAAAGCGTAGATCTCTATGGAGAAGAATGGGCAAGAAACTCCATGGACACTCTTTTCAATCAAAATATTGTACAAAATCTTGGTTACATCATTCATGTTGAGATTAAACATATTATTATGTGAGAACGATGTAGAAATACGTGCACGTTAAGAGCGTCCAGAGTAAAACATTATATCAACAATTTAAAAACAAAGTAAGTAGTTAAAATAAACCATGGCAGCCTAGAGATGACCAGTCCCAACTGACAGCGCCCGTTCACGAACATGACGCATGGATCAGACCCATTCAGCTCAACCATATTGAAGGGAGCTAAATGACCCGACACACCCGCCACCATCAGCGAGACATTTGAGTGAGCATGACATTCTCTCAGCCACCAGGGCAAATTCAAGTCAATGAAAGATAACTAAATGTAAATGGTAGCTTTACAGTACATAGTACTCACACATGTGCTATGCAATTATATAATACTAAGAGATTGAATTTATACAATGCAAAGATATTATTACAATCTTCTGCAGCTTCCACAATAACTTCACATGGTAATAAATTAGTTTGCCCCTATGCTTGTGGAGCAGGACCAGCAGTGAGCCAAGCATTCCTATCATCAATGTAATCCCCCAATTTATAATATGCTTGCCTACATAGTGTGCGTTTTATACAAGATTTAAATTTCGTCTCGTTTAGTTGTAGAATGTGGGGAGGTATTTTATTGTAACATTTTAAACAGTACCCCATAAAAGACGAGTCTACTTTAGCTAACCTAAAACCTGGCTGTACTAGTTCGTCCCTGTTTCTAGTACTATAGTGGTGCCTGTCACCTCTTTTACTAAATAAATGCAGATTTTTCCTAACGTACATGATGTTTTCATAGATGTATTGACAAGGTACTGTCATGATGTTAATTTCCTTAAACAGTTCTCTTAGAGAGTCACGCCTACGTAGATCATATAAGGCTCTGATAGCTCTTTTCTGCAGAATAAATATAGATTCGATGTCTGCAGCCCGTCCCCATAGTAAAATACCGTAAGACATAATACTATGAAAATAACTAAAATAGACCAGCCTCGCGGTATCTACATCAGTAAATTGACGGATTTTTCTAACAGCATATGCTGCTGAACTCAGCCGTCCTGCAAGAGATGTTATATGCGGACCCCATTGTAGGCTTGAGTCGAGCGTGATCCCCAGGAAAACAGTTTTTTCGACGAATTCTAGTTTCTCTTGATTCAATACTATGTCACTATTACTACTTTTGACATTCGGTAGAGCAAATCTGATGCACTTCGTTTTTTTCCCATTTAATACTAAATTATTCGCGGTGAACCAATTATGAACCTGTAGTAGAGCGTTATTTACGTCGTCAAGATTTGTAGCACGTCTGTTTATCTTAAATATTAAAGAGGTATCGTCAGCAAACAACACCATCTGTGGTTGGTTTTTAAATAAATGGGGGAGATCATTTATATAGACTAAAAAGAGGAAAGGACCTAATATCGAACCTTGCGGTACACCCATACTTACTTTTAAACCCATTGAATTGACACCATTTATTTGTACTTGCTGATGTCTATCGTTCAAATATGATTTCACTAAACTGAGCGCAAGTTTACCTAAACCGTAATGTGCAAGTTTTAAGAGTAGGGTTTCGTGGTTTACGCAATCAAATGCTTTCGAGAGGTCACAGAAGATTCCTATGGCATCTTGTGCCTCTTCCCACGCAGTAAATATGTGTTTTAATAAGGTTACACCGGCGTCAGTCGTGCAACGTCCTTTGGTGAAACCATACTGTTTCTCATGTAAAATTTTATTGGTGTTAAAGTGGTTGAGCATTTGATTAAGCATTACCTTTTCAAACACCTTGCTAAAAACCGGCAACACGGATACGGGTCTATAGTTATTGGTGTCTTTACTGTCCCCGGATTTGAAAAGTGGTATTACCTTGCTGTATTTCATAAGGTCCGGGAAGACTCCTTGGTCCACACACAAGTTAAATATTAATGCTAAATACGGTGCTATAGTCTCAATAATAGCTTGACAAACTTTAATCGACATTCCCCATAGATCTTCAGTTAATTTTATTTTGATTTCCTTAAAAGCTTTAATGACTGCTATGGGGTTTATATGCTTAAATTGAAACTCAACCGGACAGGCTGAAACGTTAGCTCTTAATAAATCAATAGAATGCAAGGGTGAGGAATTTAAGGTTTCAGTAGTTTTAAGTGGGATACTAGTAAAGAAATCTACAAATTCTTGAGCAACTTCGTCTTCAGAGGTTAGAAGACCACTTGTTGTCTCTAGTGTAATATCATTATTATATTTTTTATTTCTATTAGTTTCACTATTGATAATTTTCCAAACCGTCTTAATTTTATTATCGGCGGATTTAATTTTGTTGCTAATGAATAAGGCTTTAGCTACCTTACAAGTGTTTTTAAAAATTTTTGAATAAGTTGCAACATATTTATTAAAAGTTTCCGAGTTCATGTAAGGCTTAAGGCCGTACAGCTCAAACAATCGCTCCGTACTTTTCCTAATACCCTTAGTTGCCCAGTCACTGAACAAAAACTTAGGGCAAATAGATTTAGTTTTCATTTTTAATGTATTATTGAACTCGGTGTAAACTACTGAAAAGAATTCCTCATAAAATTGATTTACATTTTCAATAATATGGCCCGGGATACCTAAATTACTAACTAAGTTATTATTAAATTTATTCAAATTACTAGGTGTTATTTGTCTAGACTTTATCTGGATTTTTTTTAATGGTGTGGAGGACTCGAAAACAACGGTTTGACCGCTATGATCAGAAGGAAGGTAATTTACAATGGATTTATCCAAGTAGTCGCAGCAACAAAAAACTGAAACAAAAACGGGACTGGTCATCTCTAGGCTGCCATGGTTTATTTTAACTACTTACTTGTTTTTAAATTGTTGATATAATGTTTTACTCTGGACGCTCTTAACGTGCACGTATTTCTACATCGTTCTCACATATGTATAATCTCAACATGAATGATGTAACCAAGATTTTGTACAATATTTTGTTTGAAAAGAGTGTCCATGGAGTTTCTTGCCCATTCTTCTCCATAGAGATCTACGCTTTGGAATGGGCAACTACAGTACTTTCACAAGTTATTATGCCTTGTGTCTTAGCCTTATTTGTTTTTCTGACATTCAAAAGTGCCTGTAATGGTCTAATTGAAATAAATGCTTTTGAGTTTGAGTTTAACCATATTATCATCGCGTCGCTTGTTATTTTGTTTTGTAAGGTAACTTGATTTCTTGACAGAAACCTTCAGGTAAAATAACAGATGTGTATAAACTTTACGCGTTAATTCTCCTCAATGGAAACAGCCGTATATTTATACATATCACACCCGCACTTCACGTTTGCAAACGTAGTAGGTATGTACTTACTAGATAACTTATTTCAAACAGTCATCTACGCGTCTACTCGTGAGGAAATTTACTATTTCTTACGAAGTTATTTCGCTAAGAATACACTCGCATCGCTTATGAAAATAAGTTTATACTTTTCTAAGTTCAACACTTAACTTATTGTTAGTTAAGAATCTGTATCTTCATAATTATTACTTGTATTGAGTAAGTTAATCTCATTCAAGTAGAAGTTAGTGCAGACAAGTTAATCGCGTCGCATCCGACATAAATGCTATTATCGGGTTGTAGGTATATCTGAGCTAATCATAAATATAGTCTATAGATGGGTACGTTCATAAGATATTTGGCGTGCTTACTATTTTAATTTATGTTAGGTTTTGTTACGTGCACTCGGTTAAAGCGTTGGTAGTTTATATTTGTTTACCTTTCAATTTAATATTGTTAGGGTTTCGCGTGTACGGAAAGTTCGTTCCGTACTATTATCTTAAGTTATAATATCTTTAATTGAGTTATCGGTTTAATTTGCCCCTAACCTCACTCACTGGGGTTCCGTAGAAGATAAAGGTTGATTTAATATTATTATTTTTGTGTCATATTTAACTTCTGTTCACAATGAGTGACAAGGTTAAACTTAGATTATTAGAAAGTAAACGTGACGCATATTTTGCGCGGGTTCAAAGGATTTTGGATTCAACTAAATCTTTAACTACCGAAAGATTAAGCAACGCTTTCATCGCTCAGGCAAAACAAATTGATGGATTGCGTAGTGAATTCAATGGACTAATGGACGAGATAAATATGCTCAATTTGACATTGAATCCAACCTGTGAAGTAAGCTATGGCGCATTGCATTCATTTGATGAGTTGGTCGGCGAAATAAAGTTTAGTTTATCTTCATTAACTGAGTCAAGTGATTTCCAGAAACCTAGTCTGTCAGCGAGCCCTAATGCTCACCATATACAGGTTCCTAAAATCGAGCTGCCTACCTTCGACGGTGATATTCAGAGCTTTCCGTTCTTTTATGAGACGTTTAAACGTATTATACATACTAACGCAGATTTAGCAGATTCTGATCGCATTCATTATCTGTTGAGTTGTTTAAAAGGAAAGGCTAGGAATGTGGCTGAAGGTATTGTACCTTCTGGCGATAATTACCTTGTTGTTTGGGAGGCGCTTATCGCCAAGTACCTAGACACTCGCGCGCTCGCTACTAATTATCTAAATCAGCTGTTCTCATTGAAATCGTTCGGATCGACTCCCGCTAATGTTGAAAAGGGTTTCGATAAATTAACTTCTACGGTTGCAGGACTCAAACAATTGAAAATACATAACTTAGATGATTTTATATTTGTTCATTGGGGTCTTAAGTTAATAGACTCTGATATCGCAAAACATTTTGAAATGTCGCTTCGTAATCAACAGGAGTTAGATTATGATTATTTCGTAAAGTTTGTTCGTGAACAAGTTAAAATCTTGTATCGCACCTCTCCTGCGGCTAGTAAGTCCACCCCCGCAGGTAGCCCCCGCGCCTCGTCTAAAGAATCGCAGGTGTTTGTGGCTACTGAATCTAAATGTTCACTTTGTCATTCCACGCATAAAAACTTGTTTAAGTGCAAAGCGTTTTAAAAGTTGTGCGTTGATAATAGATTTAAGTTCATAAAAGACAATAACAGATGTGGTAATTGCCTAAGTAGCCAACATACTGTCTCTAAGTGCCTATCGAAGTCGACATGTAGGAGATGCCACGGTAAGCGTCATTCCTTATTGCATTTCGAGCAATCGACGCAAGCCCCTGCGCCGACGCCCGCTAGCGCCCCCGCTTCTGCTTCTGCGGCCGACCCAGCTAATACTTCCGATCGTGTGGCTTTGTGTACGCATTCTTCTGCTCAAGTTCAGGGCACACGGAGTACCGAAGTGCTGGCTACTGCCAAGGTTTTGGTGGCGGGTAGGAAGGGTAAGGCTGTGGTGGTCAGATGTCTCTTGGACCCTGGGTCGCAAAAGAATTATATGACATCGCGTTGCTGCCGTATGCTCGGTCTAACTATACATACTGACTCGATAACTACCGTTCGTGGTATTGGTGGCACGTCGCAGCCCGTTCGCGGCTCGGTGAATCTTACTTCCAGCTCACGGTTTTGCTCGCAGCCCAGGTATGAAATAGACGCTTTAGTTTTGGATCAAATAACCGGTCAGCTTCTTCTGGGTTCTATAGATACGTCCGTATTAAATCATATTGATCCTAAACTACTCGCGGATGACAGCTGGGGTGTGCCAGGTAATATTGATATGTTACTTGGGGTCAAGCCGTTCGCTAAGTTATTGCGACCCGGTCACGTGACCAGCGTATCCGGTTGTCCCGACGCATTGGAGACTGTGCTCGGCTACATACTTCTAGGAGAAGCACCTATCATCGAACCTCCAACTGACACTTTGTCTTTCTTTGCGAGTTCGTTCGACAACTTCGATCTTCGTAAGTTTTGGGAGATTGAAGATGTTACTGCTTCATCCATTGGGAGTGTGGATGATAAACAATGTGAAGAGTTTTATTGTAACACAATTACCCGCGCTCCAAATGGCAAGTATATTGCAGCTTTACCACTGAAAAAAGACGCGTCAGCTTTAGGAAATTCTATTAGTATGGCTCGCAAGAGATTCTATAGTCTTGAACGTAAACCTAAGTCACTTCCTAACGTCAAACTTCTTTATGATGACGTCATACGGGATTATCTAAAAAACAATTATATTTCTTTGGTGCCTGTATCCTGTATCTTACCTGAATGTATTTTGCCCAAACGAAATTGTAAGGAGCGAGAAATGGAATACTATATTCCTCACCATGCTGTCATTCGAGAGGATAAGGTGACCACCAAATTGCGTGTAGTCCTAGACGCCAGTGCATGTACAGATAACGGTACCTCGCTAAATGATATCCTGTACGCAGGTCCAGTCCTTCAGGCTGACCTTTTCAACATTTTATTAAATTTTAGGCTCTTTAGTGTCGCTATTTCCGCAGATGTCAAATCTATGTACCTACGTATAGGTATACGCTCACAAGATCGTTCACTACAACGTATCTTATATCGGTTTAACGAGGAAGAAGAACTTCAAATTTATCAGTTTTCAGTGCTTCCCTTTGGTTTAAAGTGTAGTCCTTTTATAGCGATTCGCACTATCCAACAGTTATGTCAGGATGAAAGAACACAGTTACCTCTCGCCAGGGACATTTTGCAGCGAGATATTTATATGGATGACATAGTTAGTTCTGTACCTAGCACTGCGCTAGCTATAGACTCGGCTCGTGAACTAATAAAAATATTCTCTCTCGGCGATTTTCAGCTGACGAAGTGGTCTAGCAACAGTGTCGATGTTCTTCGGACTATTGCAGAGTCATTACGACTTTCATTGAGCGTGGACCTAAGTAAAGATCCGAACCAGAAAATACTGGGACTTCGTTGGTTCCCTGACGAGGATTGTTTCGTATTCCAGGTTAACCCTGATGTCCACACTTGCACTAAACGTAATATTCTTTCTTCCATCGCACGTCTTTTCGACGTTTTAGGCCTCGTTGCACCGATAATTTTATACGCCAAGCTTCTTATCAAAGAGCTTTGGCTTGTCAAACTTGGATGGGATGACGTCCCACCACCTCGCATTGTTCGTCTGTGGGAACAGTTTCAATCTGAACTGCCAATCATCTCTGAATTGAGATTTTTGAGACATGTTGGCGTCGTAGAACGCTGTAGACTCTCACTCGTCGGTTTTGCCGACGCTAGTGAGAAGGCTTACGGTGGTTCGGTTTATGCCCACGTTGTCAAACCTGACGGTAGTGTCGTGGTCTCGCTGGTGTGTGCGAAATCTAAAGTCGCGCCACTGAAAGTCGTTTCGCTAGCTCGTCTCGAGTTATGCGCCGCACTCCTCTTATCAACTGTGATAAAGCGAGTATATAATCTTTTCGCAGCTCGACACGCCATTGAGGTAGTCGTAGCTTTTTCGGATTCAACTGTAACTTTGAGTTGGATTCATTCCGCACCGCATCGATGGCACACCTTCGTAGCTAATCGTATTGCTAAGATTCATGAGAATCTTTCGGCAGATCACTTCTTCCATGTGAAAGGGTCTGAAAATCCCAGTGATTGCCTCTCTCGCGGTTTAACGCCTGCTCAATTAGTGCATCATCCGTTGTGGCTAAATGGGCCGCCATGGCTTAAACTTCCCCGCGCTGAATGGCCGATAAAACCATTCGTTTCAGGCGAGTCGCAAGAGCTTCCAGAAATGAAGCCCGTGGCTTTACCTGTGCTCTTGCACGAATGCTCTGACAGAAGTCCTCCTTCTGACAACATTTTGTACGTTCGCTCTACCAGGTTCTCGTCCTGGTTTAAATATTTAAAAACTATTTGCTTAGTTTATAAGTTCATCAAGCGGCTCCCTAGAGGGCCCGTTACTGCGTCTGATTTAGAGTTCGCTGAATCTATTGTGTGGCGATCTGTGCAGAGGATTTACTTTGAATCTGATCTCGATCGTTTAGCCCGCAATGAGTTGTGCTCTAAGCCAGTACAACGGTTAAGTCCCTTCCTTCACGAAGGACTTATCCACGTTGGAGGTCACCTAGCAAACTCTGAGCTAGATTTTGATTCTCGTCATCAGATCCTCCTTCCGCGTCAAGATCACATAGTGGAACTTTTAGTTTCCCACTATCATGTGACAAATTTCCACACAGGTCCAACCTTGCTCGTATCGCTCTTACGACAAAAGTATTGGATCCTGTCCGCGCGACGTATTGCACGTCACATTACCTTTAAATGTAACATTTGCTTTCGAGCAAAGCCACGACCTACCTTTCCTATAATGGCGGATTTACCACGTTGTCGCGTTGAGTCAGCTCCTAAGGCTTTCTCTCATACAGGTTGCGACTACGCGGGACCCTTCTTGGTCACGTCGGTGCGTGCTAGAGGCCAGAGGGCCACGAAAGCGTACATCTGCCTTTTTACATGCTTGACAACTCGCGCTCTGCATCTTGAGATTGCCTCAGATCTTAGCACTGCGAGCTTTCTGTCTGCGTTGAAACGCTTCCTGGCGCGTAGAGGTCCGGTTCAGTGTCTGTACACGGATAATGCTACCAATTTTATTGGAGCCAAATCCTATCTCCGAGATCTCTACCAATTCTTGGCTAAAGAGTATCATCCCTTGTGGGAAGGAGAACTTCCAGAGCATCGAATCACACTCAAAAACATCCCCTGTAGAGCTCCACATTATGGTGGTTGTTGGGAAAGTGAAGTGAAGAGTGTCAAAACGCATCTCTACAAAGTCATCGGTCAGCAAATTCTTAGCTTTGACGAGTTTAACACTATGCTAACTCAAGTAGAAGCTTTACTAAACTCGAGGCCTCTGTACGCGATCAGCTCAGATCCGCCAGAGCCCACTTCATTATCACCGGCGTACTTCTGGCATACGAAACCTCTTTTATTTCTTCCCGCACGCGAAGTCAATGACACGCGGTTACATCTTATTTCGCGATATGAATTGACTGATCAGATGGTTCAATCTTTTTGGAAGCGGTGGCGCCAAGAGTACTTGCACACCCTACAATCCAAACAAAAATGGAACATTCCTGCCAATCCAATACGGGTCGGTATGGTTGTCGTCTCCATGCAGGACAATGTGATGCCTCTGCATTGGCCGTTAGGAGTAATTCACGAAATATTTCCAGATAAAAACGGAGTTTGTAGAGTCGCATCTGTCAAGACTCAAAGCGGGATCCTTCAGAGTCGCCCGGTAGTAAAGTTGTGCCCTTTGCCAACGCAATAAGTTTAGTTACCTTAATATTAATTCTTACCTTGCACCAATGTGCAGTATTAGATTTAGTTACCGCGTAGAATAGTTAGTTAAGTATTCTTATTTGTTATATAGAGTCGCAACTCTAGAGTTCTTATAGCTTTTATGGAGTTGTGATGATATGCAATTTTATTTACTTCTCCTTTGTGTTTCGAAATTAGGAACTTTCAAGCCGGGGAAAATGGTTACGCTTCGTAACTTATAGTTTTTCTTATATTTTTCTACATCACCTAATGATGATTGAAAGGCATTGGTTTACTGTTCTAATTTATTGAATCTGTGCCATATATCGTTGATTCGGTGATTTCCTAGTGCCTTGAAGCGCGCGCGCCATGCCGCGCCGCGCCGTCATTGGCAGTATCGTTCTAACCTAGGGATAGTGTGGATGCGCATGCTATGTGTGACACTAATTAGTCCCATCGCGCCCTAAAACCCCTGAACTGAACCTATATAAACTGTTATAAGCCTACCCCAGACCTATGTTAGTGTGTTGTGTACTGCTGGCCAGCATAGTGTATCCAGAAAAGACCTGTGAGCTGTTCATCCCGAAAGCGGACACGTGGCCGTCGCCTGCGCGCGCTTGGGATCGCTGGTCAAGATATGTGGTACAATTAATGAATTGGACGATCTCCGGTGCCTTTCTTCCCGATCGCGTATTTTTTTTGCCTTCAACTTCTTATGACAGAATCAGCAATTATAGCCTAGATTGCTCTAATAATCTAGGCTCAATCCGCGTGTGATTTTTAGCGGAAATTTACAACTTCTGCAGGTTCTACGCACCAATAATGTTAGTCATTATCGCCGCAATAATGGGCATATTACTATGTTACGCTATCAAGAGAGGTTGCGCGGGCCATGCGAGGGAATGGTTAAGAAAAGAAGTGCCGGGAATACTGGCAAGACAACCCGGTACAGGGGGAAACCCGGCACCGACGGCCACCGCCACGGGATACGTATAGCTAATCGGTGTTGTGAAATGTGCAAGAAAACAATAGTGACTAAGAATAAGTTGTTTGTCATACTTATATTGTAGTTTATTTTGTGAACGGCGTTACCATGACCAAAGCTGCCGACCCGCGACGGTGTTATTTAATTATTGCAGAGCGGAGGTCATGGTAACTACCCTTAATAATTATTGTATATTAATATGTATAATGTCAAGTCGGCTCAGAGCCCAGGCGAGGACGAGACCGCAAAAATTTTAGAAAATAAGGTGTATAGAAGCTATATTTAGCGATAGGAATAAAACAATAGGCAGCATTCAACTGTTGGAATGCTGACAGGATAGAATGTTATCGTAAGCAACAATGTAACTTAGGAGACTTCTTAGCACGATAATAGTGATGTAAGCATGTAGTTACGTTAAGAATAAAAAAAAAATTGTGTAAAAATAATTTGGAGGGGGGGTGTGATGTGGCGGCTTAGTAACCGTAATATGCTGAGTTGCATTATTGACGAAGTATGTGGGAGCGAGCAATCGGCTCGCCAATCGCCTACATACCACCGCCCTGCCTCGACGCATACATAGTACGTAGTTAGCTATAACGAAGTATTGTGGAACTGGAATTAAAGACATTTGTTCCTTTGGAGTCCGATTCTTTATTTATCTCACCAACAACATAACACGCACAACATTGTGTTTGTCAACATTTAATTTTTTCGCAAATGGTACGAAAAGTAGAGTATTTTCCTCGGTGATAAAGCTGTCTTAGTCTTGGGTGAACTTAAATCCCTCGCTACACTCAGGACTCCTTAAATCCCTCGCTTGGCTCGTGATTTAAGTTTTGAACACCCTCGCTACGCTCGGGAGTAAACATCGAGTCCTTCGTTACGCTCGCGATTTAAATCGTCACCCGCGACAGAAGACACTGCTTTATCCCCATTTTTTTTTTTTTTTTTTTACGGATGCGAAATCATCAAATGACTTCTCCCGCTCTGGGCAGAGCGGAAGGGAGTGTCAGACTTGTACTGACTAAAACCCATCCATGTTCCTTCCTTGCCCTTTGTGTTCCAGGGCCGCGGTATCTCTTTCGAACAGCCCGCAGCCCTGGCTGGCATCGGCCCTTGCGGGCCCCTCCCTATTTGCTGACATCTCTTTGAGGCGCGCGTGGAACACGAACGCGCCGTCAACACGGCCTGTCGTCAAAAGACGGACGGACGGCGAGCTAGCCCATTACTCTCCGTCCACAGGTCCGCGTCTACGGTGGCCGGAAGCCACCACGTGACCCCCGACGCCCGAGGCGTCTCCCGCGGCGGCACTGCTTTATCCCCTTGGTTTATAATCTACTATTATAACATTTGTCACCGTTTCAATCGCCTAGTTTTTATGCACGACAGTTTATTAAACGATATTCGGTCTGATACGAAAAAAACATAAAAGTATCTGTTAGTGACTGTTAGGGCAAGCAGCAAGAAGCTCAGGGAACTTGATCGAGGAAGAACAGGCCTTGGTGTTCATGTCAGAACTTGAGCTTTTCTCGCACGAGAAACAAATTGTTTCATTTGTTGTTGGAACCAAAGCAAAAAGATACACAGTAACCCTGCAGCCCCGGATCCCGCCTAAACGACGTTCTACCAGAAGAAAATGACTGCTTTGACTGTCTGATAGGATAGGTTAAAAAAACCAGATAGAGACAAATCTTACCTGATCTGATCGACTTATGCTATTTGTACTTATTATACATATAAACCTTTATTTTGGCACCCTTAAACTTAGAGACAAGTTTAAGGGTGCCAAAATAAAGGTTTATACAACTTTATAGCTGACTATCTCATTCCGAGATACTTGCCCTCATTCGATTCATTTGCTTGGTCTAGGATAGATTATCTTCGAAGCAAACAGTCGACTTGTCGCTCTGATGCGCATTCGGTTGGGGCGTGTTTGTGTTCGGCCCTTAATAATCTTGTTCTGATCCAGTAATCTTTCTATGCGTCTAATTAGTCGTAACGACCACCAATTATTTCGTTATCAAATTATTTCATAGAGTTATAAAATGTGCGATTGCCTGTTATTGTAAAACTCAGATTAGGTCCAGTTCAGCGAGTGAGCTACATGAACACGTACGTAGTCATGTGGGACCTGTTCATTTACTTATTTCTATTCCATAATATCGGTTTCGCAGAATGTGCTTATCCACCGGTAAGTTTTAAAATATATCCTTGCATTAATGTATCTTTCCGAAGCATAACTCGTTCACTACACAGCCGATGACGTTTTAACACGGGGAACACGAAGGAATTAGCACCACTTAAGCCAAAACTCCAATAAGTTTTTACAATAATCACTTTTTAATTTAGGTGTTGGTATTTATTCTAGTGGAAAAAATTAAAGAATCAAAAAAAAATCCAAATTTTTTAAGGTTTTTCATGTGACTGTATTTCCCTTAAAAATGGTCGTACAGGAATTAAAAAAAAAAAGGATTTTAAAGCTTGAAGTTTCTAGTTTGAGACCTTACAATAAAAAAAATTCCAAGCAATGTGTTCCGCTCAATCCTAATGAAAATTGAAAAAAAAAATCGAAATTTTTTCGTTTCTTTTTTTTGGTCTACGAATTTGGATTTTTTTTCAACTTAACCACTATATTTGTCGGATAACATGTTTATTCATCTTGAATTTACTTTTTTAAAAAGTTCGATACGATCATTTCTCGCTGAGATATCGAACTTTGAATGGAAAAGGATTTTTTTGTCTTTAACCATCAATATCTCAGCAACCGCTTATTGCACACAAAAATTAAGGACGGTTTTGAAATCTTGAATAAGTTTCCCACAAAAATCAGAAACGATTTTTTTAAAAAAATCGTCGTTTTTTTTTTAACGTAAAGACGTTAATTTGAAAAATCAAGAAAAAACGGGCTTTCGACGGCTTTTGGGAAAATCAGTTGCTAAGTCGGAAATATCAGGAAAATCAGTAATGTTAGGTGTGCCTTTTACAGTTCAATATGCCCACAAATACTTCACAAAGTTTCGATTCAATCGATTGTGCCGTTTTTTTGTTTTATTCGATCCAATTTTTGAAAAACAATTAAAGGATCATTTGATTTTGATTTTACATGATCATAATCTTTAAGGAAATGCAAATTAATGTTTATTTGGTTTTCTTATGCATTTTTATAAATAAAAATGATTAATTTTATGGAAAAAAAAAAGTTTTTTTTTTTTCTAATTTTGTTTCTTTTTTAATTACTAAAAAAATTAAACAAAAACTACCACCGGCATCAGCATTACCCAAAGCATACCACGTGGAGGTTGCCCGGTCGGATTTACGCTTCTTGTGTGTGTGTGTTTCTTTAGAAGAAATGAGACCCGGAGGCTCGTCAGTTTCTCCGTATTTTATGACTTCA
Organism: Lycophotia porphyrea; assembly: GCA_950005105.1. Taxonomy (NCBI): domain Eukaryota; kingdom Metazoa; phylum Arthropoda; class Insecta; order Lepidoptera; family Noctuidae; genus Lycophotia; species Lycophotia porphyrea. The sequence goes on along the minus strand of OX465400.1, from coordinate 2,525,997 downwards.
AACTCATTCTCCAAAGGGTGCGTGCGTGTGTGTGTGAAAAAAAAACATTCGGTCTAGTTAATAACGGGCATTTCCACCTCTGTTATTTCTAACGGCTGCCAAGCGTTCAGCCATATTGATGCAGCGGGCAATCTGAGGTTGCGGAATGATGTTCCAAATTTGCAGAAGTTCACGCTCTAATGTGGCCAAGTTCTGCAAATTCGGATACTCTCTGCGCAAACGACGACCCACTATGTCCCAAACATGCTCGATGGGGTTAAGGTCTGGACTCATTGGTGGGTGCTGCAATGTGATGTCATGTCGTTCAAAGAAGCGTCTGGTTATGTTGGCTGTATGTGGACGTGCGTTATCTTGCATTAGAATAAACGCCCTCTGATGTTGCCGTCTACGCAGTACAATTGGTCTCAAAATTAGATCAATATAGCGCTGAGTTGTTAGGTTTTCGCGCACAATCACCAGAGGTGTTCTCCAATTTCGCGAAATGCCGCCCCAAAACATGACTGATCCACCGCCGTAAGCGACAATCGGGCAAACAAACATCTGGCGAAAACGTTCACCACGACGACGCCAAACAAGGGGACGTGGGTCGCTCCCATGAAGAGCGAACCGGGATTCGTCAGTGAATAAAACATTTCCCCATTGTCTTAATGTCCAAGCCTGATGTGCGTTAGCATACGCTAAACGTGCTCGACGATGTCTCGCAGTCAACATGGGTACACGATTTGGATGTCGTGCATTTAACCCAGATTGACGAAAGAAAAACTTTTTTCACAAAAAGAAATGAAAAGCAGTTTCTGAAAAGCGTGTAGATCGAGTTCAACATTCGATCGGGTATATGAACTGTATTTAAAATTTTAATTAAGCTAAAGCTTAAAAAATAGAAAAATCATGGAATGCAATAACAGAATCTCGTTAAAAATGGCAAACATTGTGCTTTTAATTTTTAGTCATTAATTTTTTTTTCCATAAATTTAATCATTTTTATTTATAAAAATACATATAAAAACCAAATAAACATTATTTTTGCATTTTCTTAAAGATTATGATCATGTAAAATCAAAATCAAATGATCCTTTAATTGTTTTTCAAAAAATTTATCGAATAAAACAAAAAAACGGCTCGATCGATTGAATCGAAACTTTGTGAAGTTTTTCATATTTATTTATTTATTTATTTACCACTAATTATAGCAACATTACAGAACAAGTACAATACGATGCTATAAGACATATAAAGTTACAATATAAGTACAATTAATTTGGTAAAAAAAATTAATAGCTAAAATTAAAACAATTACAATTTAAACAATTAGTTAAACATCACCAAGTTTATAGCTGCATACCTTTTTCAATGATTATTTGAGCCCTTTGAACAAATGTCTGCAGGTTTTTCCCAAATAAATCTTCTGATATCGTTGTAATATTAATAATACGTGCGGCTCGCGACATAGGGGCAAACTTGAGCAGGTTAGTCCTAGCCGCTGGCACGTGTAACAGTGTGGGGCGGCGGCGTGCTCCCACGCACCCATCAGGCGCGCGCAGCCACAGCGCAGCCAGCACCTCGGGATGGTGCAGCATCCCCAGCAGTACGCTCGCCACTTACTTGACTAGCGCCACGTCCCTTCGTACTCCCAGCCTGCTGTACCCTACCATGCCCAGGACGAACAGACTTGGGTACATTAGGGGATAAAAGGGATAAACTCCATATTCTTTAAGGTAGAGAAATCTACAGAATTTATTCTGTACTTTTTCCAACATGAGGCTGTATTTTGCTTCATGTGGATTCCAGATGAGTGCATTTGTTTCCAGGTGACTTCTCACAAGTGCATTATATAACACCTTAACAGCAGCAGTATCTGTAAAATCCTGACACTGTCTTAAGATGAAACCAAGATTCTTGAAAGCCCTACCGCACACCTCCACTATGTGTTTGCGAAACGTTAGCTCAGAGACCATTTGCACGCCCAGATCTCGTACAGGTACGACTACACTATCCATGTTGTACTGATGTCCCAAAAGAGCACGCGCGCGGGTGTAGCTCATTATACAACACTTATCCCCGTTAAAACGCAGCTTGTTAGACTTGCTCCGTTGTACCACATTGTCGATATCGGATTGAAGCCGATTACAATCAGCCGTCTCATCAACCTTTAGGCACAACTTCAAGTCATCTGCAAACAGTAGACACTTCGCCTCTTTCACGACTGTAGGCAGGTCGTTAACAAATAAAATAAATTCTAATGGCCCAATATTACTGCCTTGACTCACCCCAGAATAAGGACTAGATTCAAGTCCCGCATACTCGACGTACTGTCGGTGCTCGCCAAATTGAATTCAATATTGAACAGTAAAAGGCACATTTAACATCACTGATTTTCCTGATATTTCCAACTTAGCAACTGATTTTCCCAAAAGCCGTCAAAAGCCCGTTTTTTCTTGATTTTTCAAATAAACGTAAAGAGTAAAAAACAATATTTTTTCAAAAAATCCTTTCTAGTTTTTGTGGCAGATTTATTCAAGATTTCAAAACCGTCCTTAATTTTTGTGTGCAATAAGCGGTTGCTGAGATATTTATGGTTAAAGACAAAATATCCTTTTCCATTCAAAGTTCGATATCTCAGCGAGAAATGATCGTATCGAACTTTTTAAAAAAGCAAATTCAAGATGAATAAACAAGTTATCCGATAGATAAAGTGGTTAAGTTACAAAAAAAAATTCCAAGTTCGTAGACCAAAAAAGAAACGAAAAAATTTCGATTTTTTTTTTTCAGTTTTCATTAGGATTGAGCGGAACACATTGCTTGGATTTTTTTTTATCGTCGGATCTCAAAACTAGAAACTTCAAGCTTTAAAATCCTTTTTTTTAATTCCTGTACGACCATTTTTAAGGGAAAATACAGTCACTTGAAAAACCTTAAAAAAATTGGAATTTTTTAAGGTTTTTCATCCCTTAATTTTTTCCACTAGTTAATCACAGTATTAATATATACAGTATTGTGACTCAGCCTTGTCCTTGAAATAATTACCTACAGCCGGGCGGTACGAACGCACGCGACAGGGCTGCCGCGCCTACAGTACATTAATTTCATCTGCTAGTTGAGTTTCTTTCCTGTGATTGTAAATATTATATTTTTTATTTAAAAAAATGAAATTTGTTGTGAATGAAATAAGAAGTGTTCAATAAAAATACATTTGTTTGGTCACCCATCCGATGTCAAACTGCGGAAAACGTTACTTAATATCAACCATCTCATCGCGTGTGCGCTACCTACAACAATCAAAGCCTCTCCAATCTATCCACTACAAAATCTTACTTAAAAATTAAATCTCAATATATATAAATTACGCGTCACGTTGTTTGTCCGCGATGGACTCCTAAACTACTTAACCGATTTTAATCAAATTGGTACACCGTGAATAATTTGATCCAACTTGAAAGATAGGATAGCTTACATCTCAATTATTTATAGTTGCAATGTTATTTAATTGCATTATGTGACGCAGACGAAGTTGCGCGGGTCAGCTAGTTATAATATAAATCTTACTAAGTATAGTCTGATTTTTAGTCCCTGGGACTAAATTGACAAACTTACAAATAATGTTGCAAGCTCTTTTGTGCATTGTTGTACCTACGATACCGGTATGTTTAATCGTAACCTTTTATATGTATTAAACAATTAGAAAAAAAAGACAGACGCCATCAGCGTTGTTCTTTTACACGGTAAAACAGCTATATAAACCATTTTCTCTTACAAAACGGCAGAACTTTAAAAAGTACGGCAATTATTGGATCTTGGCACTATACAAACAACTGCAATTTAAAAATAATTATGATAATACGGCAGATAGTGTGTGCTTTTGAATACGGCAACCATATAGGAGTATGCCCACTTTTGAGCCTACACGTTACAGTCAAGTTGTTATTGCAAAATTATCATCATTTTATCATAAAACAAAAACACGAAAAAATAATCCAATTCAAAATTGAGCGTTGTTAAGCAAAAAACGACCAACGGCAAAAAAGGCAGTTTCGAGATTTGGGCATACCTATGAAGAAAATTGTTGAAAAAATCATGAAATATACAAGTATGTTTTAATAGCTAACATGCAATTTTTTGTAGCTAAAATACCATGCTAAGTATTAAAAATTTAGCATTTAGTTGTAGTCGTTTTCGGCAAAACTTTAGATTTTCAATAAGAAGGTTTAGCAGAAAGCGACCATCCCAATGGTCGCCTTCTGTAAAATAATAATGAACTTTCCCGATATTTATGCAGAATGAGACCACAAGTCAGTCGTGGTGGTCTATTTACGTCATAGTGAAATTCAAATTCTTTTCATAGATTTTTTGAGATTTTTCAGTTGCGAGTACTACGCACCTGACCTTTCTGAAGAACCTCACCAATAAGGTCAGCGTATGTTCTTCTAGGGCGTCCCCTCCCGGCGTTGCCACTCACAGCTGCCTTGTAAATACCTTTTGTTAGTCGCCTTTCACTCATCCTCTCCACATGACCAAACCATCTAAGCATACTTTTTTCAATTTTTGTCTTCTTTTAAGCCGCAACGTTTCCGTATAACCTTATTTCTCACTTTATCATTCAGAGTTACACCACACATGCTACGCAAGGAACGCATTTCCACAGCATTAATTCTAATTTTATGCCTCGTTTGCCATACCCATATATAAGCGTAGGCACCAGCACACCATTGTGAATAGCCAAACGAGCCCTATTCGACATCGACTGGTTGGTCATAACCGCATGTATTCACTTTATTTTCCCGCATTTACTCTCCTTTCTACATCTTCGTCAATCTTTCCATCTCTTGTAAACATACTGCCCAAATATACAAACTCATTCACTTGCTCCACACTCTTATCATTTATTTTCACATCACACACCGATACATCCTCTTTTATTTCAAACACCATAACCTTGGTCTTATTCACATTTACATTCATCCCTTTTCTCTTAAATGCTTCACTAATTACAGTTACCATATCTTGCAACTGTTCCACTGACGATGCATGAATAACTTGATCATCTGCGTACAGAAGGCATTTGACAGGCAACTCATTAATCCTCAATCCACACTCACTTTCTCTTAAATCTGTCAAACAACTATCCATGTATAGGTTGAACTGCCAAGGAAACGCTACACAGCCCTGTCTCTTGAGATGCAGAACCAGTCAGTGTATGCCCCATTTATCCTAACACAAGCACTAGAATCCTTGTATAAAGATTTCAGTGCTCGTACCAAGCACCTGTTCACACTGTAATACACCTAATATTTAGTTTATATATTTTATATACTTACACATCACAACACATTAACACACAAACAGATTTATTTACATGTATTTATAATAATCACTTATTACAGATCAACGGCATCTTATATTGTTTATACCAATATAATGTCGGATGATGCCGGGACGTTTTAGTGTACGTAGTACACTGGAATCGCACCGCGCCCGAGCTACGTCATCGTGACGTACAGCGAGCGAGTAGTAGGGAGGCAGCGCGCGGTCGTTGACTTCCTTTCCATGACCTTCAGTCGGTACGAGCTTCGCAACGACGCGTGCGCATAAAATATCCGTGACACCTCGATCGCATTGTTTGCGTATTTACTGTGACCTATCAACTGTTTAATCGTGTTCTGTGACTTTTGTGACTGTGCCCTATCATCTTCTATCTCTCTGTTCTCCTTCTACTGTTTTGTGTTGTGCGTGTGACCTATAAATTTCCAATACAACTGTGAGTACCTAGGTAGTGACTTTCATTAACACTCCTGCCTACCCAACATACTCGACAATACCTCTATACTGGTGACCCCGAGTCGAACATTAATAAAATGAGTGATAGTGAGTCCGAGCACACCGCATCGTCACAGCCGACGGAAAACGTCACACGGAGACCGCGCAAGGCAAAGCGCGTTTCCATTGAGGCGTCGCACGAGATTTGCCGTACGCCATTGAAGCTGCCACCGTTTTGGCCAGACGAGCCCGACATTTGGTTCGCTCAAATAGAAGCGCAATTTGAAAATGCTGGGGTGACGAATGACGTCACAAAATTTAATTATGTGGTTGGTCACCTTGACCCCCAATTTTCAAAGGAGATGAAGGACATAATCATGTCTCCTCCCGCTACCAACCGTTACGTCAAATTAAAAACGGAATTGGTGAAGCGCCTCTCAGCCTCCCAGGAGAAAAAGGTGAAGCAGTTGCTGATGCATGAGGAGCTGGGAGACCGAAAGCCGTCGCAGTTTCTTCGCCACCTGCAGGGTCTAGCAGGACCAAGCGTGCCCGAGGACTTCGTGCGCACCATTTGGAGCAGCCGACTCCCCATCTCAAACGCACAGCACCTTGGAAGCGCTGGCTGAACTAGCGGACCGCGTCCAGGACATCGTGGCCCCGAGACACGTAGCCTCAACTTCAGCAGCAGGCCCCACCGTGAGTGAGATGGCAGCCGAAATCGCGGAGCTGAAGCGAGCAATGAGGGACCTCACGGTGCAGCTGCGTGACAGCCGGTCGCGTAACCGCTCCCACAGCCGTGGTCGAGACACGCGACGCCACTCACGCCAGCGTTCCTCAACCCGTTCGGACTCCAGCTACCGGAAACACCCGCAGTGCTGGTACCACTCGATGCATGGTGAGAAGGCCAAGCGATGCGTCAAGCCCTGCGACTACAAGAAGGGAAACGCCGCGGGCAGTCGGTAATGGCGACAGACGATTGCCCCGCTTCTGCTGGTCGCCTATTCGTCACAGACGGAAGAACGAACACGCAGTTCCTGGTCGACACCGGAAGCGACCTCTGCGTGTACCCTCGTCGTCTGCTCAGCGATCGTCGTGCGCCCACCAACTACCAACTTGTGGCCGCGAATGGGGCGCCCATTTCACATTTGGTTTCCTCGAACTAAACTTAAATTTAGGACTACGTAGAGATTTTAAGTGGCGTTTTGTGGTAGCTGAGGTTACAAAACCTATCATAGGTGTGAACTTTTTGTGTTTTTACTCTTTAGCCGTAGACTGTAAGAATCAACGGTTAATAGATAGTAGTACCAAATTTTTTTGTATAGCTTCGAATCACTCAGACTCGTCTTTATATTCTGTAAAGGTGTCTTCTGGCGACTCGAGGTATCACAGAATCCTCGACAGCTTTCCCGACATCACCCGACCAGCCGGAACACTACGAACCACACCTCATAACACTGTACACCATATCCGCACGACCCCAGGCCCACCAGTATCTTCTTCGTTTCGGCGATTAGCGCCGGACAAATTAAAAATTGCCCAGGAAGAGTTCCAGCTGATGCTGGCCAACGGAACTGCCAGACCCTCGGAGAGTCCCTGGTCATCTCCACTCCATCTCGCTCCTAAAAAGGACAGTGGTTGGCGACCTTGCGGAGATTACCGCATGCTTACTGCGCGAACAGTCCCTGACAGGTATCCGATTAGGTACATACACGATTTTGCACACAGTATTGCAGGCTGTCGAATATTCAGCACTATCGACCTCGTGAAAGCCTACAACCAAATTCCTGTCAACCTGGACGACATCCCGAAGACCGCCATCATCACACCGTTTGGCTTGTACGAATTTCCGTACATGACGTTTGGTCTGCGTAACGCAGGCCAGACGTTTCAACGTTTTGTCGACGAGATGACCAGAGGATTAGACTTCTGTTATTGCTACCTGGACGATTTTTTAATTTTTTCCAGGTCAGAAGCAGAGCACGAGGAGCATCTCCGTATTATTTTTAATAGGTTGAAGAGCTTCGGCATGTTGGTTAACACGTCCAAGTGTGTCTTCGGTGTCCCGGAGGTAACCTTCTTAGGTTATCATATCTCCGCTAAGGGCACAAAACCACTGGACACCAAGGTCGAGGCCATCAAGAAGTTCCCACAGCCTAAGGACGTTCGTCGTTTCATGCCTCACGCAGCTCAGATACAGGCGCCACTTCACAACCTTTTGATAGGCAACGTAAAGGGCTCGCACCCCATATGTTTGGCGGAGAATACTTTACAAGCATTTGAGGACTGTAAGGAAAGCTTAGCTAATGCTGCTTTATTAGCCCACCCTGATTGCAATGCCAAACTCGCATTGGTTACCGATGCGTCGGATACTGCAATCGGCGCGGTGCTACAGCAGCTTAGCGACGACGGCTGGCAGCCATTAGCTTTCTTTTCCCGTAAGCTTAGCCCTTCGCAAGTTAAGTACTCTCCCTATGACAGGGAGCTGCTGGCCATTTACGAGGCCATAAAATACTTTCACCACATGCTGGAGGCTAGGCACTTCGTCGTGTACACGGACCACAAGCCGATCAGTTTCGCATTCCATGAACGGAAGAGAAACTGCTCGCCTAGGCAGTTCCGGTACCTCGACTTCATAGCCCAATTCACTACCGAGACAATATTGTCGCCGACCCCTTATCTCGCGTGGAGGAATTACAGGTCCGCCTTATCACCCTCGCAGACTCACAAGCATCAGATCCAGAACTGAAGAAGCTTCTTCAGGAAGGATCTTCACTGGTGCTTGAGAAGGTGCAGGTCCCTGGGGAGCGCACGTCTGTGTACTGCGACGTCAGTACAGCGTCTCCCAGACCATTTGTGCCCAAAATGCTGCGAAAGCAAGCATTCGACAGCTTGGAGTGCAAGCTGTCGAATGCTTAGTCACCCAGGCGTCTCAGCGACTGCCAAATTAATCGCAGAGCGCTTTGTTTGGCCAGGCATCAGGAAGGACTGCAGGGAGTGGGCACGAGCTTGTCTCGTATGCCAGCGGGTTAAACCGCCAGCATGAACCTGGTGCGTGGGAGATGATATGCTCCTAATGGCGCAGACACATGGCGGCTAACCGCTAAGGCTCCCAGGAGAGTTTTTTTCTCCCAGTGATGACGGAACGACCGACATCACGGACTTCACCGCGCGGATCCGCAAGTTCGCCCACAGTTTGCAGCCAACGCCAGCGTCCCGTCACAACAAAGCGAGCATTTTTATATTTAAGGATCTGCAGACCACTGATCACGTGTTCCTTCGTGATGACGCATTACGTGGCTCGCTGCAAGCAGCTTACACAGGTCCGCACAAAGTTTTGCAAAGGGGAGATAAAACCTTTAAAATTTTATTTAAGGGCAAAGAGGTCACCGTTTCAATAGACCGCCTAAAACCAGCCTACTTATTGGCCGACAAAACTGACCCCCATGAAGATGCTCCATCTGGCGACAAAACAGAGTATACTACTCGTTCTGGTCGTCGGGTCAAGTTTCCAGACTTTTATCGCCCTTGACGGTCTCTGGAGGGGGGTGGTGTAGGGTATACAACTAATATTTAGTTTATATATTTTATATACTTACACATCACAACACATTAACACACAAACAGATTTATTTACATGTATTTATAATAATCACTTATTACAGATCAACGGCATCTTATATTGTTTATACCAATATAATGTCGGATGATGCCGGGACGTTTTAGTGTACGTAGTACACTGGAATCGCACCGCGCCCGAGCTACGTCATCGTGACGTACAGCGAGCGAGTAGTAGGGAGGCAGCGCGCGGTCGTTGACTTCCTTTCCATGACCTTCAGTCGGTACGAGCTTCGCAACGACGCGTGCGCATAAAATATCCGTGACACCTCGATCTCATTGTTTGCGTATTTACTGTGACCTATACTGTTTATCGTGTTCTGTGACTTTTGTGACTGTGCCCTACCATCTTCTATCTCTCTGTTCTCCTTCTACTGTTTTGTGTTGTGCGTGTGACCTATAAATCTCCAATACAACTGTGAGTACCTAGGTAGTGACTTTCATTAACACTCCTGCCTACCCAACACACTCGACAACACCTCTTTAACACCATACATTGATAGAGTCGACCACAGCTCATCCCTCCACACACTGTCATAGGCCTTCTCCAAGTCTACGAAAGCACAGTAGACGCTCTTGTGCTTTGCCAGATGATTTTCAGCTGTTTTTCTAGTTTTTCAGCATAATGGTGATATCCCTTGTATTTTCTATAAACTTGGAAAAAAAATTGTAACTGGCTGAATAGTAACATTAAAATAATATTATGAATTTCACTTTATTAAATACAATGTTTTGTAATAATACTGTTACCATATATATTGAAATTACCACAATAACATCGTAATAACACGTTATGCATCATCTCTACGGTACAAAAATAGATCTCTACGTTCTAGAAGTCCATGATAAAATAATACGGATTAGATTTTGTGACAAATTCACTGCAATATTACTGTAATAATTTACTTATAACGTTTCCTGTAATGTTTATTTCTTACATTTCTAGGTTTACGTTATAGATAATTTCTATATTGACAACTCAAATGCATGTCACAAAAAATAATAATTTAATTTCATGTGTTGTGATAAATATTCCTACGTACTGAAAAGATATTAAGAAAAAACAGTAAATATTTTCTCCTGTATTTGGATTTTGCGATTACCGACTTATTGCTTGGGGGCACAGCTATGTATAGTTATATCACCCATTTCGTTTCATTCTTATTATAAGTTTTCATTTTATGTTTCGTATACCAGAAATGGTTAATATGATTAATATGAGGATCCCTATTGTTATAGTTTGACGGCATGGTTGGCGCAGTGGCTGAGCGATTGACTGCTGCGCTGCGTGTCGCGGGTTCGATCCCCACACGGAACAAATAGTTGTATGGCCTACAGATAGTTGTTCTGGGTCTGGCTGTTTGTGTATTGAGTTTAAATGTTTGTGAACGCACCTACGATACAGGAGAAATACCTAATTACCGTTATCAATAACGGAACGTTCTTTCTTCTTCTGAATAGTAAAACAATATTGCAACACTTGGAAAGCCATAAATTCTTCATTTAATGGGAAACGGATTAGGCACAGGTGTCTATCGACAGGCCAAATGTAGTAAATATATACACGAATTCTTAAGAAAAGCTAACACATCTTATTTTTACGCGCAACTCACAATAGCAGAACCAGATTTGGTTGCAATATACCCCGGTCATAAGCCCCCAATGGGATCCTTAAAACAATTGATAAGTTATCACAAAAACGCCAATAAAATAATAGGTACTGTGAAAGTGTGGGAGGACGAGCCAAGCGTGGGGAATTAGGAGATTCTGGAGATGATGCAGGGGTAGTCGGTCTTAGACCGCTATAGGGTTCGGACGATTTAAGCTATTTGAGTTAAGTAAGAAGACTTGGTGAAAACCAAGAGGTTATGCCAAGTGGGTTGTCACAAGAGGGCGATAATGATTGAACAAGTTAAATATAGTCGTGTTTAGACTTATTTAGTATAATATGTGTGTGTTTGTTGATGAGCGACTGGGTGAGTCCTTTATTACAATAATTTATCCTAGGCTGATGTTGTAATTAAAGTTCTTAAACTAAACACAACGACAGAAACCTATTTCTCAAGAGTTTGTTGCGCCACTTCTTTTCAGTTTTCTTCGTCGGTGGGAAGGCGACCAGTCTGGGACGAACCTTACAGGGCTGTGCGGATGGCGGGGTCGGACATTAATTCTAATATTAATATGATTTAGGAAAAACAAAAATTTTATCAGCCTAGGGTAATTTAGGAACTGTCACATTGAGATGGAGTTTGTTTTCGGTTTTTGTAAGTTAAGGTTATTTTACTGTTTTTATCTCTGGTGCAATAAATTAAGGAACATAGCTATTAATAATAGTACGTTTGTATGTTGATACTAGATAGGCGACGAGGTGCAGGCGGGCAGCGTGCTGCTGCCGGCGTCGCGCCGCGGCCGCTACCTCGCCAACATCGCGCGACGACAGGCAGTCGTGAGTACTGCTCGACCGGTTTATTTAAAATTTAAATCTGATAGCAGCGGTGGCCCAGTGGTAGCGACCCCGAATTACGAACAGTAAGTCGTGGGATCGAACCCAGGCAGGCGCATTACTTTGTGTAATTTATTTCATCACCACTGCTCTCATAAAATGGTGAAGGAAAACATCATGAGGAAACCGGCATGTCCTAGAACCAAAAATTCAAAGAGATGTGACATCTACCAATCCGCACTAGGCCCGCGTGGTGGATTATAGCCCATTCCCTCTCTTAGAAGAGGAGGCCTGTGTCCCAGCAGTGGGAACATTATAGGCTGATGATGATGATGATGATGAAATCTGATAGATTTTGGTAAAACTAAAAACGGATTGCAATCATTTAATGTGGATTTATTTAGTCAGCCAACGCAACATGTCAAGAGATTTTTAGAAGATAGATATGGCGACCAAGTAAAGAAGTGCTAAGGCGTTTGTGGTGCCAGCTATGCTGAATTATATAATAACACCTGCCCTTCAATCTTCAAACCAAGATGGGAAACACAGTCACAGCGCTTATCAATATTTAAACATTTGGTTAAAACATCAGCAGGCATATGATCAATAGACGTCATCTATGTGCTTACTGCGATTATGATTAATTTGGCTATTACAAACCTTCTGCGCTATTATTACTATACAATGTCAGTTATAAGTAGATATTTACCCAAACATTGATTTAGAAAACTTCTGATAAAAGTTTATTTTGCTCCTTCGCACAATGCCATGTACTCTGCTTCTGTGTTTGATAGAGCCACAGTTCTTAGCTTAAGGCTCTCACACAGCAGATTTAACTATTACCAAGCTAATGTTATTAGATCACCAGTGGTGTCTAATTTTATGTAAACACATCGCCTACATTTTTGGGAATTGAGTATTCCTTAAAAACACTTATTTTTGCGGAATCTAATAGTACATACGCTTTCACTAGATACTGTAGCGGCACAACAAAAAGTACTACAGCAACATAAAACAAAATACACTACAGCGCCATCTATGACACAGATGATGAACTAAACATTGAAATCTATCTAAATCCTCAATCGCGCACCCAACTAAAATTATCCGCGAGTAAAGACTATATATAGGAGAACCACCCGACAACAACTGTCGGGCAGTTACGTAGCCAACCAGACATAACACGCGTCTGGTTGAAGGATTCTCCCTTACCTATGGGGGATGAAGAACTTTACACCCTGTTCTTCTTACCCCCAAAATACTGTATGGCTTAAATAAAGCATCTCTTTCCTTGGAAAATCTCTTTTTATAGTTTTAAATTAACTTTGCGTAAGCGTTCGAATAAAATTAAAACTCGATTTTCTTATACAATACTAGATAGTCTTTTAGTTTTCGAAATGGCGTACCACTCGTAAAGTTTTTCGAAATAGCGTGCGTCGCAATTACGTCATTCGAAGTTTCATATCACTCCCAGATTTGGTACTTACCGCGCGTGGTAGAGGTCACCAAATCTAACCTAACCTAATCCAATAAGTCGGAGTGCTCTATGATTGTCCTTTTGTGATAAGCCCTAGTTTGGCCTAGAACAAACTAGTTTGGCCTGAAATCGGGTTTGGCCGGTAACATATATACCTTTGCATAACATTTCAGGACGGCACGGGCATCAAATTCAACAAGGACGCTGATCGGGTAAGCATTCAATTTTACCAATATCCTATAATCATTTTCCAAGCTTTATCACAAACTATGTTGGGTTTGGCTCCCGAATAACCGGAAGCAGCTGAATAACAGTATTTTAAATAGAGCGACTACATAAGTGACCTCCGCGACCTTGTTAATACGAAATCCCTTGGTGAGACTGGTGGTTAGACTTTCGGGCTTCTGACTTCTTGTAACGACTGTTATTGACTGTCAAAGTTATACAAATTTCAGCCGGGACCGACGGCTCCCGGTGGCAACTTATTTTTCAAGTTATAAACGGGAGACTGGGCAAATTGATTTGCTCGATTGTTTGACGCTTTGACTAAACTTGAACAATTTGCTCCTTTCAAATAAATTTTACCAAAAAAGTCGGTTAAAAATATAGTTTCCAATTATATTTTGGCTATATTTTGGTGCCATATTGCACAAGCTCAGTATGCCTACAGAAATACATGTCGCAGCAAGAAGCCGTAGATTTAAGAAACTTCTAACATTTGTTACAAGATGGCGGTAGTGAGGTCATTGTTTTACAAGTGAGAGTGGGGTGGGCGTTGTGAGCCGTTGTGTCAGTCGGTCGGCGGCAGTACGTGCCGGTGAGACTACACGACCTTCATCTATTGCGTATATTCGTGATTATTTTGATTGTGTTATTGTGTTACAAAAGGTTAGTGAAATTATTAAAAGGTTAACGCTATCTGTTCGTGGTATTATTTCTTGTTTTCTGAAGATGTTCGAGGAGGAAGACTTGCCCGAAAACAACATTCCTGATCGTTCCCCGTCATCAGAAGTGGCATGTGATCCACGTTCTGCACCGCAGCCCACGATGAACAATACCGAGGAGAGATGGAAACTGATATTAGAGCAACAAAATCAGAATTTTCTTGCCCTAATTCAAGCTATGAAACGACTGACAACGAGTGGTAAGGTTTGTTTACCTACATTCGACCCAGAGAAGACATCCGTGGACGCACGTACTTGGTTATCGACGGCAGACATGTGCATGGCAGACCAACCGTTATCTGGAGCTCCATTGATGATAGCTCTGGGCGAAGCATTAAAAGGTCAGGCGTCGGCTTGGCTGTCCCAAGTATCTTTCCCCGGCATGACATGGAAGGATTTTGAAGAAGCTTTCACCGCTCGTTATGATATTTCGGAGACTGCTGCTTCAACACTCATCAATCTTTATAACAGCAAGCCTACGGAAGAAAAGATAATCGTAGCACTGGAGCGCCTCACGGCGAAGCAAACAAACTTGCAACCACTTCGAAGGTTACAACTACGGACATCACATGTTACAATTGTAGGGGCGTTAGACACTACGCATCAAGATGTCCTCGGGCTGCCAATACAGAAGCGAAGACGACCGCTGTTATTACAACCAGCAAGCCGGTAGAGCGGCGTGTTGAAGTCTGCGCAGTCAGTGCACCAATGGGAGTTCTAGAACACTTCGGTGAGTTCTTTTCATTTTGTTTCGATTCGGGAGCAGAGTGCTCACTTATTAAGGAAACAATGTCATTGAAACTTCATGGTGAACGACAAAATAATTTAGTAAAGATGACCGGTATTGGGCAAACTAGTGTTTACAGTACTTCGCAGATTATGGCGTCAGTTGCTATCAACGACATTGTTTTCAACATTCTATTTCACGCTTTGCCTGATGAATTTTTGCTACATGACATTATGATTGGGCAGGAAGTGTTGACTCAAGGATTAGATATTCAAGTTACTTTTGATAGAGTAATTTTCACCAAAATTAAATCCTCAATAATTGACGCGTTTACTGTCCATGATAATATTAGCGACGTTAACTTTGAAAATATCGACACTAGCATTCCCTTAGTGTTCAAGTCTAAATTGCTAAATATTTTAACTGAGTTTAAGGACTACTTTGTTTGCGGCACCCTATCATGCCCAGCCAATACTGACCCTGGACGGTACTGATCGCATGTGCGTAGATTATCGTGAGTCAAACGATGACACCGTGCCAGACCGTTTCCCTTTACCACTTATCTCTGACCAAATTGATCGCCTCCATGGCTCTCAATATTTTACCACACTGGACATGGCCAGTGGTTTCCATCAAAATCATATAGTCGCGGCGAGGTTCGTCCTAATCCTAAAAAGATCGAAGCCTTAACTGCCCTGCCTCCTCCAAAAACGGTCACACAATTACGCCAGTTCATAGGACTAGCGTCCTATTTTAGAAATTTATCCCCAGTTTTGCACAAATAATCTCCTCTTAATGCTCTCACCAGCCCAGGTAAGGGTAACGTTGAATAGAAGCCCGAACACGAAGGTATCAGGCAAACGATCATAGGGATATTGACTAACGAGCCGGTCTTTATGATTTTTGATCCTGTCTGTCCAATTGAGCTATATACCGACGCCAGTGCGATTGGTTATGGCGCCATTTTGCTGCGAACGAAGGAATGCAAACAATTTGTGGTGGCCTACTTTAGTAAGCGTACCACAGCTGCCGAGTCCAAATATCACTCGTATGATTTAGAGACTTTGGCGGTTGTGAATGCTATTAAGCATTTCAGGCATTACCTTCACGGCAATAGGTTCACTGTCGTAACAGACTGTAACTCCTTAAAGTCATCCCGGAATAAGGTTGATCTAACCCCGCGTGTACATAGGTGGTGGGCATCCCTACAAGCTTATGACTTTGAGGTAGTACACACGGACGGAAAGCGTATGTGTCATGCGGATTTCTTATCGAGGAATCCTCTTCCGGCTAAACCTTTTGAAAAGGTGGAGCAAAAACAAGTAGATCTAACGAGTTTACCTGAAAATTGGTTGCAAACAGAGCAGCAGCGTGACTCTGAGATTATAAAGGTAATTGAAGATCTCAGGGAGCACAATATTAATGAAAATGTTGCTAAGACTTATGAGATCAGGTCTGGAGTGCTATAGCAAAAAGTGCATCGCAACAACCGATCTCTTTAGCTACCCATTGTTCCCAGAGCTTTACGCTGGTCAGTTATAAACTCTGTCCACGAATCTCTCATGCATGTTGGTTGGGAGAAGACGTTGGAAAAGGTTTTTTTATTTATACTGGTTCGACCACGTGACTAAGTTTGTTCGTAAATTTGTTGACAACTGTGTTACGTGCAAGATATTAAAGTCCCAGTCTGGTAAAATTCAAGCAGAAATGCATCCTATCCCTAAGACTCTTATACCATGGCATACCTTGCATATTGATGCCACTGGTAAACTAAGTGGTAAAAATGATAAAAAGGAATACGTGTTCGTATTGGTAGATGCCGTTACGAAATTCGTTTTGTTACACCATACCCTACGTATTGACTCTGCGTAGCATCTAAGTCTTATAAAGCAGCAATTCCTTGTTTGGCACCCCAAAGCGACTCATCGCTGATCAGGGCCGCTGCTTTGCTAGCGCAGATTTCAAGGAAGTCTGTCAAACCTATTGTATCGACTTACATCTGATTGCAACAGGAAGTTCCCGTGCTAACGGTCAAGTTGAGCGGGTTATGAGTACGCTCAAACATATGCTCACTGCAGTTGAGGCTAGTGGAGAAAAGTCGTGGCAAGATGCTCTCCCGGAAGTTCAACTAGCTCTCAACTGCACGATTAATAGGGTCACTAAGTCGAGTCCTCTCGAACTATTCATTGGGAAGGTAGTTAGGCCTCTAGAACTCATGTGTAACAACGATTACGAGCCCGAAGTGGACATTAATACAGTGCGTGAACAGGCTATTACTAACATGGACAAAATCTCTCGATACGATAAAGCCAGGTTTAATAGTACAAAGGCTAAAGTCCAAAACTATGCAGTAGGCGATTTCGTTCTTCTGCAAAATGAAGAACGCAATCAGTGCAAGCTGGACCCTAAATTCAAGGGACCTTTCCGCGTTATTGAGGTCTTAGATGGTGACAGATAATATATGTGCTCAAAGCACTTAATGGTAACCGCACGTACAAATACGCTCATGATAGGCTGCGTAAAATGCCCAGTAGTGAAAATCCTGAGGATTTATCTGAAGATAATTGTGAACCCGATGGCTAAGACTGATTTGATGTCATTATGGTAATTCGTGAATAAAAAAAAAAGAACTCAGTGATTTATTTTCCATGTAATTTGCTATGGATTCGCCACTCTGGTTAAGCGATCCCGCTAGTTAAGCGATGCCGCTGGTTAAGCGATGCCGCTGGTTAAGCGATGCCGTTGGTTAAGCGATGCCGCTGGTAAAGTGATGCCGCTGGTTAAGTGATGCCGCTGGTTAAGCGATGTCCTGGTTAAGCTGACCTATCTTGGTCAGGCATGGCCGAAACAATGTAACGTACACGGAACTTTCTATTTCAGATGAGCCACACGAGGACGTGTGAAGCGCAGGACGGCCATGTCGCAGCAAGAAGCCGTAGATTTAAGAAACTTCTAACATTTGTTACAAGATGGCGGTAGTGAGGTCATTGTTTGACATGTGAGAGTGGGGTGGGCGTTGTGAGCCGTTGTGTCAGTCGGTCGGCGGCAGTACGTGCCGGTGAGACTACACGACCTCCATCTATTTTCTATTGCGTATATTCGTGATTATTGTGATTGTGATATTATGTTACAAAAGGTTAGTGAAATTATTAAAAGGTAACGCTATCTGTTCGTGGTATTATTTCTTGTTTTCTGAAGATGTTCGAGGAGGAAGGCTTGCCCGAAAACAACATTCCTGATCGTTCCCCGTCATACATAATATCATATCAAATGTATTTTTTGTAAACTTGTAAATGAAGCTGTCAATTAAATTTTTTACCAGTAGCTGGATAATAATGTGTTACATGTCAGATGAACGCGGAGGCTAAGAAGAAGGTGGACGTGCTGTCGGAGGAGCTGCTGCCATACATTATCGCGGAGCAAGAGCGGCGCGTCACGCTGTACAAGCGCGTCATGACGGCCATCCAGAACGGCGAGAAGGGCGTCACCATCGCCGAGATCCGCAACAAGCCGCCCGCCATCATACGAAAGGGTACGATG